>BSBM01001158.1:497500-5468020 GCA_027924585.1 Larix kaempferi | reverse complement strand
TAGTTGAATGGAGTAAGAATATTTTGTGAAGAAGAAGTCTCCATCTTTGCATTAGCGAATGCACATGGAGGAAGTAAGAAACCTGCAAATCACACACAAACAAATACTATGTTTTCATCCTTGCATGCACATGAGCGAATGCACATGAGAATTTGCATGCCGTTGCTGAAATATATTGGTGAGCAAAGATTGCTCTCTCTTCATGTAGAACACCTGTAGAAAAGAAATCTTGTCCCTATCATGGCTCTGATACCATGTAAAATTAGTCACAGCAGATCTAATGAACAAGTAAATCAATCACAACAGATGAACATAGAAAATATGGTGCAAAACTGTGCAAAACATGCAGCAGTGCTCTCTATCCCAGAAAGGGTGAATGAATTACAATACAATACAATACAATCCAATGCTGTCAATGAGCAATTCGAATTGACTAAGTAGGCCATTCGAATCACTGAATGGAGTAGCTTGACTCTGTCTAGGAGTCCTCATAAATCATCGGTGGTACTCATCAATCACAACAACCAGTCATCCAGGTGTCAATCTGAGTCTAACTGAGCATAATAAATGTAACTGAAGTGTGTAGCACTGATATAGGATCTGGAGGCTCAGTGGGGGCGCATGGGAGGCTAACTGAAGTCAGAACAAGTCACCTAATCGAACTGGAGGTCAAACGGAAGTGATACAGTCAGTCGGGAGTGAAACTAGCCTCAAATCAGGGAGAATCGGAGCTAACTGAATGTAACTGGAGTGAATCTGCAGTGGTAGGTGAACAAGTGCGCCCTTCTCTGGCAGTAGGTGAGAAGAGGGCGCCTTTCAGCTTAGGAGGGCTAAAACTCTGTGGTAAGTGGCTCCCGGGTGCTAGAAGAAGGTGGATAAGGTGCTGGAGGCATCAAACTGGTGACTGGGATGCATGCCTGTGCATGCAAGATCCTGAAATAGATCATATCCTGAAATAGATGATCCTGAAATAGATCATATCCTGAAATAGATCATGCAAGATCCTGAAATAGATGATGTATCCCGAAATAGATGATGGATATCCGAACAGAATTTCCATGATAGATCAGAAGTAATATTTAACAGTAATTGATGTATAAGCTTTTATGAAACAAGTCAAGGGGATGATTGACATATGTTTTATGCATGATTGCTCTTATGATTCAATTACACTTTTCCTTTTTACGACTAACACATTTAATGTTGTGGTCGAGCGGAATGTTACATTCCCACACATCACCACAACCGTCAAGAGGTAAAAATGGGATATATAGATTCATGTGATATTTAGTGTAATACTAATATGTGATGATATGGGTAAACTGGTACCCTCGACATATGAGGATCTTATAATAAGAAGACATGCGGTCACCCTTACCAAGGTATATGGTTATCATTATAAGGTATGCAAGTATGTTTTAGAAAATTGGTTATTTCTATGTGATGTTGGTATATACAAAAGAAGTTGTATAACTAAAATAGGAAGTGTGTTTGAAATGGTGAAGGATAACCTTCAAGGTTAAGAAATTCATAATGTCCACGGGTCATCACAGGAAGAATATTATTTCGTTTTCAAAGAATCATGTAATCCTATTAAGTAAGTTAGTTATGCTTAGAAGGAGAAAACGTTTACTTCAGATGATCAAGTATGGATATTGTAGTATGAAGAATGAATGATTTTCTTATTTACAAATATTTGATTTTGCTATACAAAGTGTTACTAACAATTGAACTTGGCAGATGGCCAAAACTCGGTGGAACTTGTTGAAAGACAAAAGCTTAGTATATTATGCATGGTAAAATAAAGGGGTGAGGATGAAAGATCCACATTGTAGCTTTTTATTATTGTTAATTATTGTTGAATAAAGAACTAGACCAAATTGGTCAGAGAAATTGTATGGTTATAAAATGTAATATGACGAAATAATTGATGAATTTGAATGAGATTTTCCTAGACTCAAGCGAGGAGGCTTGAGGGGAATAGATTCCGGGACTCAAGCGAGAAGGCTTGAGGGGAATTATGTAAAAGAGCGTTAAGGGCACTGAAACACTCCCTAAAGATCAGAGAGTTGACAGCCGCCAGGATTCTCAAAGGAATCGGCAAGCTGTAAAGACCTAGGCAAACTATAAGAGAATGCATATGCGGGAGGTAGGACGCTGCTTAGTACGCATAAGAGAAAGTATTGTTGCGTGAGCACTATGGTGTTAGGCAAGAAATCTCTGAATGAATTACTGTGTGAGCACTATGGTGTTAGGCAAGAAATATCTGAAGGAATTGCTGTGTGAGCACTCAGGTGTTAGGCAAGAATTTCCTGGATCAAGTAAATGATGTGTTTTGTGTAAAATAACAATCTACATCTCCTGAATGCTGGATTTATGTGTGCTTATGATAATAAAGGAAAAATAAAACATTCTGTGAATTGCAAATGTTAGGTTGAAATAAAGGGACTCATTGTTTATACTTTTAAGTTTGATTATTGAACTGATGATAGTTTTTACTGAACAAAGTTTCTTTGAATCCCGATTTTATTGCATAAAAATCCACGTTATTAGCCATAACGACATGCAAAAAGCATGAAAGTGCAAATAAGGTCAAAACCCAAATTCATGATGCAAGAAAAATAAGACTCAAGAGGAAAGGACAAATTTCTGAAAAGCCTGAACACCGAGGATGATGTTATTTTTAGGGGAGGAGGATGTGATATCCCTCCTTTATAACCTATATATTTGTAATTGTAATTGATTATTGTATCGGTTCAAGGTGAGGAGCTCAAGGCCCCACCAGTAAAAAAATCGTGTAACCCATATGGTTTAATTCCTAAAGTTAAATAAACTTAGGAGACTAAGAATGATAACACAACTTAAACAATGATAACAGTGTAATGGATAGGAATCCTTGAATTGACGATGGGTACCATCCCAGTACCATGAGAACGGAAAAACTATTGAACTATGAAGTTCACCTTGTGTAATTATCCTTATCAAAGAAGATACCACAAGGGTGTTAGAAAATCATATATTATATGTTATTGTGTTGGAATAATAACATATATATTTTGGTGTTATAGGTTAGAATATCAACATATAGAAGATATATATGTATTAGAGAATAAATAACATATATGCATCTATATATTAGTGTTATACGTACAACATTAATATATAGTATGTTATTATGTAAAGATATTAACCTAGAGTGTATGTGTTCATATGACATGTTGAGTTTATTAACTATTATGATAACCATAAGTAGTACTAAGAGGGTGCCAGAAACTTAGCCTAAGAACTTAAAATGGAAACTAAAGGGGGGCTATGTTACAACCACCTTTGAAAAAGGTAAATATAAAGTGGTGCGTGTTGAGCAAGAGTTTAATATACAATTTCATTGGTTATTGTATAAACATTATAATCCATCCTAAGGTACAAAATTAATATTATTTTGTGAAATATGATTGTACCCATCTAGGTTGTTATGGCCTAGTGATTTGTTATATATATATATATATATAGATATGAAATCTATGTATTAGAATTATATATATAGATAGATAGAGATATAGGTATACTTATGAGTATGAAAGGTTTTGAATATATTAGATATATTCATATAATGGATTATTATCATAAAAGAACTTATGCACCTTAATAGCGCCGAGGAGCAATTGTATTATATAGCATTCTTCTTATTTTATATCTCTAAGGAGGAATCCCCCCCCCGCCCCCCCCCCCCCCCCGCTAATTACTATAGTGGGGAAGAAAATAACATGTAGCTATTAGTAAAGGTTTGGGGTAAATCTCTTAGCGATATTTAAGGAAGTTTAACTCCTTATGCGATCATCCCAAATATTCTATACTGCCACTTGGCAATTCCGTCCCTACGAATTTTGAGTTCTATTCCCACTTGGAAAAGGGATCTTTCCTTAGCAGGGCGGACTCTCCAAAGTTGGGAGGAGCACTGTTAGTATTTAAGTTGGGAAGGGGGAAAGCTTGTTACCGATCTGATGGCAAGTAACCTTTCTATCGATCTGATTTGGTTCTGCGTTAGAAGGATGATCCCTACACATGATCGACGAAGGAAGCCTCTATCTACTCACTCAAGTAAGCTCTGACCCTAGCTAGTTCGTATCGCGGCGATAGTGGTAAGTTACCTTCAGTACCCGAAAATGTGTGTTTATTAATAAACAAAACTATGAGTTGAGTAGTGTAGTAATGTTTTATTTGATCGGAGGATAGAGTTCTCGGTTAAATCATGACTATCTAAAACGTATTGCTTTCCTTGGATCTACAAATTTACTCTGCAGTTTACCCAATCTTAGTTTGCTACTCATTATCCCCTACTTGTATTACATTTAGCACTGCATTTCTGAACATTCCACCCCTGTCGACAAAAAAACGTACTGCCTAGATTCGGATGTGTGCGTGGCTTATTTCTTGATTTTTGATCTCTGTAAATTACAGGGTTTGTAGTATTTTGAAAATATATTTCCGTATTCCATTGGATCTCAGAGTATGGACCCCTACCGTGGAGGTGTGTTGATTGGGATCGCTTGGTCGAGTTGCCATGATATTTTCTTATATATTCCTTTATAACTTTCATGCTGTATGAATTGATTGGTACCGCCAACTCAGCGAGGCCTCAGCGTGAACTAAGATCTAAGTATCTCTTTCTTTTATTTTTTTTCTGATGATTTAAGGCTGTGAAGTCTGTAGTATTATGTATTACCTTGTCTCTGCGTTGGGTTCATAATAAGTAATAACTATGGTTGTGGGAAAGTGTCGAGATAATTGTTATTTTGCTTACCTCTAAAAATACCCTTGCAATCCTTGTTTTCTCCTCTGCTCATCGCACCAGTAATGTGAAATGTGTGACCTCTGCGTTTTGGAAAGAGAAGAGATCTATCTCAGCCATAAGCGATCTCGACGAGATCGACATAAAAATATTTAAAACAGAGCTCAGGCTCATTTGCTAGAGGACTTTATTGATTATAGAGATGTGATCTTCCGTTGAAATAGTAATTTCAACCTCAGAGATTTACAGGATTCGTGTGATCTACGTATAAAGACGCCAATGGCGATCCCCTCACAGCACGCATTAAATTTAGTTTCGTATCACACTGGATCTCTTTTATTCCCCAATACTTGTTGAGAACATGTTTCGGGTTAGACCCCATTGTTGATCGATTTAAACCCTGCTGACTTCCTTTACCTCGATGAGTAATTCTATCTTTAAAACCCCGCCAATTGATTCAGTCGCATGGAAGCTTGGAAAGGACTCGATCCCGGCTTCTGAGATAGATGTATTTTCATCTTAGGGAATTGTTCGCTTTTATGTTTCTTTTGGTTGGGGATCTAACTCCTTTTGGTCTTAGGGCATTGAAGGCATGATAGCTGATCCCAAGAAGGTGTTGGGTATTGGTGATCCCAAATTATTCTTACACACAACCTTGGAGAGGACGGCTGCAGTGAAACCCGATCCCTGTAACTCAATATTGAAAGGCTTTATATAGGATTATGGTTCTGTCTGCGCAGGAATTGGATATTATGATGGAGATTGATAGCTGATCCAGGTTTGTTGAATCGGATTTGGATCTCTGCGCAGGTCATTTGCTGGACAGAAAACAGACTGGGCGTTGCCTATTATAGATTGGCAGAGTTTTATTTTATGTGATTTGTTATTGTATGTTGATTGTTGGTAGATGAAAGCTGTATATAATGAATTGAAAGCCAATCGTTTGCATGTATGCATGTTCTATTGAAATCCAATCGTGTTGCTCATGGAAGGCGTGATTGTAGATTGGATCTCAGTCTTTGACTGTTTGTATATTTCTGTGTGCATGCTCTATTCTGAGAGCCAAATCGTGTTGCAAGGATCTTGTTGTTTGAATTATGCTACCATGACTTTTTGGTTAGAGCTATACTATCATAGAAGCTGTGCTACTAGCGTTAAGGCCGGAAATAATGCCTTGTCATTTGTTGTTGGAGACCCTGATAATAGTATGAAAGTCTGGGGAATCGCTCTCGAAGAGAGAGGTGTTGAGGAAATATTTTGTAAAGGTTGTAACAACTTATGTTGCACGGTGTTACTTGTATTTATGAGAAATAATACAAGAGGTGACTAATCTTTGGTGGACGTAGCCCACATAGTGGGTGAACCACGTATCATATATGTGTTCATGTGTTGTTTATGTGTTTATGTTTATCGAATCATATCTGTGTTTATATTCATGTTATGTTGTGTGTTTATGTTAACGATGTTTATGTTTTGTTTTGTGTTCATGTTAAATACTCATATGGGTGATCACGATTTCTGTGATTTTTGTCCTTATATAAGTGTATGCCTTAGCAAGCTTGCGTGGATGAATGATAATCCATTGTTAGTTTCATATTGTCCAAATGATGACCATGTAAGATGTAACTATGGTATGGGTTAAGGCATTTTCAGTCTTCACCAAATGAGCAATGATCTAATAAAGAGGTTGGAATAGTTGAGTTACTTTTGGAGACCTTTTTATGTTATGAAACAATTATAAAGATGAAAAGTCCCCTTACATATGATTAACCCCAAATAGGGTGGGCCTCTAGGACAACAGGGTTATATTGCATTGATAGACTTTTAACATTTGCATAGTCAAGTACGTTTTAAAAAGGATATGGAAGCAAGCTTTATGTGTTCCCTATATTTCTTATGATTACTAACCAAACTATGATGATGAGATCAGGAAGGACGATTAGAACATCTTTCATGGTAAGTTTCCTTTGAAATCATATGAGAACTAGTGGTGGTAATGGGTTTCAAGAACGTAGATATTCCTCCCTAGATGAAATCTCATTAATTTATCACACTAAGTTTTATGAGTATCGCTGTTTAGGCATTGTCGCAAGATAATCATCTTAAATTTTACCTAAATACTAACTTGATAATTTTTGGGTATGTTACAGTTCTTTTAGAACTAGGACTTCTCAACTTGTTTGACTAGAGTGTTTTTGGATCCTCTAATCCTTTTTAATGAATAAACATAAAATTATACTGTCACTATAATAATAATAAATTTAATATTTAGTAAGTGGCAACCCCACTCAATTACATTTGTAACTCTAGAAACATATAAATATATATATATATATAACCATACTATTATTAGAGACTCTTAATAATAATACTTAGCTTTGATGTTTTTACATACTTTGTTCACAATGATACTTCTTTTAATTCTTTTTAAAGATAGGGTCCACTTCTTTGGACGGTTTCGGTAGGCTAGCAAGGTACCTCTAGGTTCTCCCTTTGCATGTTAGATACCCTCGTTTTAACATGGTAGTTCCCACAGCGTTTGATGATGATAAGATTCATTTAATCAAATCGAATAGTTGTGATAAAGTACTTAAGTGCTATTCAGAGTCCTTCCGACTCAACACTTGTGATCTTGTAACCCCGAGTGCTCTTTAGAGCTTTTTAATTCAACACTCCCACATGGATGTTACGCTAGTGCAATTCCAGAGCCTCTGCTCAACACTAGGGCTAAAATGTGGTTGTGAGGCACATCTAGGATATTTACATAGCCTCGGATCTGGTAATTATTTCTTTCAAGCTTGGAGTGCTCCAGGGCTTATGCCCAACACTCAACGTACATCGGGGCTTAGGCCCAGTACGTAATTAAGAATCCTCTAAATACATCGGGGCTTTGGCTCAGTATATAGGTCAATTGTGTATTTCTGAGTCCATGCTCAACACACTAAATAATCATCCATGTGAATCATACTCTGCATAGTGTAATGTAACAAAATCATCTCAGTATATCATAATTGTAACTGAATCATAACATAAAACATGAATTTATCCATTTGGGCTTTCCTGCTTAGTATTTATAATAGAAAATGAAACAATCAAAATACCTATCCAATATATATAAATCAACTCATGAAAACATAGGTCAAAACATGCTACGGCTTACGCCCAATAATAATCACATATGCTGGGGCCGTAGCCCAATATAACATCATACATAGTCAGTCAAAAGTTGGGATATTACACGCATCAATAGTGAACAAGCCAAATGACCACCAAAAACGATAGCAGTTAGTACAAAAACCCTCGGTATAGCTGGCAACCAATGCCATGTGCAGAATCGTATGCTGCATTCAATGATCCACCAACCATACAATTATTTCGATCTCAAAACTTGTTTTCTATAGTAGAGGATCGTCATTGGTAATAGCTTTAATTAAAAAGGGTCTCAAGGTGCCAAACCTTTAGTTCTTTGCATCATGACTTAAGTCGGGATAGGAAAGAGATACCATAGGGGGGTGCCTTCATGGGCACACCTGCAAAACCACATTTCCAATTCAAGGCATTAGCGAAACTCTCTAAGTAAGCCAGAAAGCCCCAACACTTGCACCTTATCTCTCGGCAACTTTGCGAGGGGTATTTTCCCCGTTCCGAAACAACAAGGTTCCCTTGTGGGTCTCACATTTTTCCTCATCAAGTTCCATCTCGCTTGAAGATAACATTTAGACATTTATAAATTTGTACTCAAAACTCTGAACAGTACATAGAAGGAGCTTTTATAAATACTCTGACATGTGCAAACTTGGAATAGAGTTATGGAAATCTACTGTACACATCACTTCTGCAGCCTCAGAAATTGTTAGTCGACAAGACTATGATTGCTTAGGAAAACTTGAAATTTTTTATTCAGAAAAGTAAGTATCAATGTACATCATATTGTATTCAGTGCTAAAGTTAAATTATAAACAACCGCCTTTGGAATATCTATCACTACATTGGTAGGAATTTTTTTTTTTTTTGAGACATTACACAATCGATTTTGTTTAGAAAGCACAAAGATATGTTTATTGTAAATCCATCAATCCAAAATATCTCGAATCTGTGGATTGTAACTTGTCCATTTAAAGAATGAGAGAGAGGAGACCGAGATGAAATATCATATGTGGCATTTCCTAGGTACTAGTCCACACTTATAATTTTGTATTAAAAATTAAATATAAATCCTTTTCTTTAAGAAGTAAGTATATGGAACTACTAAATACAAATGATAAATTGAAAATGGAAATGTTATCTACACAAGACAATAAAGGAATATCTTAATACTTTAAGAATTTTTTTTAAAGACGAAACTATCGATAATATCTTTAAGATATTGTTGACTTTTTTTAAAACAATATTTTAAGATATTAAGATAATGTCTACTTCACCACTATTAGTTGACAAAGACACCTACCCCAACCCTTCACACCCACCACACCATTTACCTTGGAAAATATTCTTTATAATTGGATCATTCCAAACTTTTATCGAGCATGTAAATTGGATCATTCCAAACTTTTGTTCAACATGTAATGATAAACCTACTTTGTATAAAATTATATCTATATCTATATATATATAGTTGGAGGTTGATCATTCCAACTTTCTCTAACATGTAATTGAAAGAATTATCGTTTTGAGATACTAAACATACATGTGACCATTTTATTACTTGCTATGCATTTTAACATGAGACCATTTTATTACAAACCAAGCATTTTAATAATCTTTAATCTCACCGATTCATAAGGGCTTGAAGGAAGCCTACTCTTACCTTGAGTTTTAATCTTATAGAAATAGACTGGTAAAAAACATGCAGTTTGAAAGGTCTTAACCATCAACACAACAATCGCTATGTTTGTCAGGGTATTATATTTACTTTGATGGGCGTTTCTATGGGAATGTGTTTTGGTACACGCATTCAGATTCGCTATCTCTTTTCCAGGAGAATGCATAGAGGACCTAAGGTTGATTCTGCATAGGAGATAAGCTCGTTTACATGGTTGATAAGAATATGGTTCTATGAATTTATTTTATCCAAGATCCTTATATCTATAATAATAGTCGACATGTTCAGTAATAACACTAATTCTATCCTTTAATAAAACCTATAACATCCAACCCAATCGGTAGCCTATTTAATCAAATAACATTTCATTGATCTAACTTTGGTAATAAGGCTTCTTTAACAGTTGCATCGCTGGACGAATGCTCAAACTTGAAGGAAGGATATGGCCCATTTCGCTCATGCACCATTGTAAAATTAATTAAATTAATTCATAAATAAGCTTTCTATATACCAGAAAATGAAAACTTCTTTATATGATAATCAATGGTGTCTCCTGTAAATATTCTTTAATCAATGTCAAAGTTGTGCCCAAGAAATAATGTAAAATAAAACAAAATTAGCATACATGTTCATACCCGGCCGACCTATCTCTATCCTCCAACAATCCAGTATCCCATTGCGGCCCTTTCCTTTCTCCTTCCAAGCCATCCCATTCATGGCTGAGCCAAAGAAAAGCTTAATGAAAAATCCATCTTTCATAAAATCAGTTTTCAGAAAATAGTAACTTTAAAAATTAAAAAATAAAAGCAATTTTTTAAATAAAAAGAAAAAAAAGTTTAAATTAGATATTTAAAATTATATATTGATTTCGTCTTAAATATCGTCTTAATTATTATTAAAATTTTAAAATAGATATTTGAAAAAGTATTTTAATATCTTCTTAAAAATTCAGTGTTTCATATAATCACATTTCCAATTCCCACGGTTCCATTCATGAATTCCAATTTCAATTATTACTTGGTTGAATTAATTATAAACCAATGCAAAAATTCCATAATGTGAGATTGTATTAATTATTAATACATTACCTCACACTTAGAATTGTTGAGAATTAAGAAAAAATTGCTACCAATTATGTGAAGCTTGCTGCAAGTGGATTTCCTTTGTATGGTCGATCCCTCAATCATCATTGCATCAACTGTGATAGTATGAATCCTATTGAACAAAACACTAAGAGAAACTTATGTGCCTACAAGTGGTCCTCCCCTTTAACAAATTCCTATAGGTTGCAATTAATAGTTAAAATTATATTAATATACATGACATTAGGTGTGATTCTTAAATGCCTCTCTTTTTTCAAAAAAAACTCTCAAATGTTTCTATTTTTTCAAAGAACTCATGGAAAGTATAGAAAAATTTCAACATTTACAGATAATTTTGTGATTGTCAGATCTATTCATGGTGAACCATAAAACTGTTTCCCAAGGTCACAGCAATGTTTGAATCCACCAATGCCTTTGAAAATTAAAAACCATAGGATGAATTGAAACGTGGGATCATAATGTTTTGCTAGATTACCACATGCAATTGGGGTGTTAGTTATCGAACACCTCCCTTGACCAAAATCCAAATGCATGTGTGGTATCATAGTAATATACTTTTATAACTTTTTATTTAAAAAAGAAATTGTTTTTTTCAAAATATGATATGAAATATATGAAAGTTATGGAAATTATACAACTATTTTATAAATATGTTTTTTTTTACATATTTATATGACGTTAATTTGGGTATATATATGTGTGTTAGGAACTTATGGTATTATTTTACAAATAATAATTTTATTTTTATATATAATGTTTTTTTTAATAAATATTAACATTTTTTTTCTTAAATAATATTCATTTTTTAAAAATATTTTTAAAAAAATTATTAATAATTTTTTTAGTTATAATTTCTAACCTCTATACAATTTTATAACGATAATAATATTTCTAAATTCGTTAACAATGTTATTATAAATCCACTCATATTAAACTATCATTAATATGTAAAAGGTGTTAAATTTGAATTTTTGTTTCATTTTAGTCTTTGACAGATATTGATTTTATCTTTTTCAAATCTAATAATTATTTCCCTTATGAAGCAATTTTTTATTTTACTTATTTCCTTTATAAATTTTATGAAGCAATTCTTTATAAAATAATTGCACATTAAATGATTCAACTATATGTTACACTTTAAATAAAATGAATGATTGATAAAAAAAATGATGAATACAATCCAACACATGGACAATTAAATAGGTCTCATCGTGCAGTTTCAAATGTAAAGGGCATGTCCTTTTACTCTTTATCTAGATGCTTAATTTAGTTAATATTATATCATATCCCATAGCTTTATAAAACCATGATATTTTCCAACGGTATTCATTTTAATGTTCAATTCATTATTTTTATTATCCCCTCTCCCATGGTTTCATAAAACCATGGTATTTTCCCATGGTATTTTATTTCTTTATCTTTTAATTTAACAAAATCTAGAAAGATCTAGAAACTTGGTCTTCATATCCCAAGAAGAATTTTCATGAGCTTGCTTCACATACACGTCCATCCATTGTGCACCCACACTAGAGTAGACTTGACTATTCTAACAGGGGTAGCTAATCCCTAGAATGGGCAAATCAAATCCACACTATTATGACAAGGAATACCATAGCCACGTAGGCATGTGATTGGCAACCCAATTCCTATACCACTTATCAAGTACCATGATCAAGAAGCACTATACCAAGGCCTCCGAGAAGTAGGGAATAGATCTGCAAGCATCCAAGCCTTGTACCACTTGACCAAAACTACATCCAAAAGACCTCACATACACTAATGAGTGAACCATGATTATCCTCCATAAGTCAAACCACCATGACCCTACCTCTAAAAGCATGTCTCCGGCCGCTGCTCCAAACATCAACAGGAGTATCGTGAATAACAATTCTTTAATCCGTATATTGGCAATTCTAGTTATTCCGTACAATGATGTGAATCCACTTAAAACTCTTGATACGAAGGGTGAAATGACTACGGGCGCATGTTATGTTGAGATATCAAGTGCAATCTAGGCGTGACGATTGTCACTGCAATTTTTGAAGTTATCATTCTCAATGTGTATCAACGAGTTTAACTGTAAGTAAAAATACCTTCAATCCAATAAGCTAGAGATGGTTTTCTTGGTCAGACTGTTGTGCATTGCCAGCTTTGACAATTCCAAACACAGCTTTATTCCAAGATGCCATTCACTGTGATGCTAAAACCGTCTGATTTCGAAAATTCCAAACACAATTGTATTTCAAGATGCAATGGATTCTGTTGTGGATAATAAAACCGTGGTAGTGTGGTACTCGCATTTTTAAAATTCTTGTGGGCCTTTCTTCTACAATTTGCGGCAAAGCAAAAGATATTACAGCTGAAGATACTGAACAATCCGACATGAATATTATTGGACATTTTGAAAAGGAAGGGGACAACATTTCAAAATATACAAAACACGAGACAGGAGAATTACACGAATATTATCGGACATTTTGAAAAGGAAGGGGACAATATTTCAAAATATACAAAATGCCAGATGCAGGGGAATTACACGCATATTGATATTCATGGTCGGAACAGATTGCCTCGATATGAAGTCCGTGAGTTGTATTCCATGGTGAAGATTCAGGGCATTTTGGGTCTACGTCTGAGCACAAGTTGTCTTTAAAGTCGCCCGCATCTTTAGAATTCACATGAGACAAGTATGACATGATAAATTGGATGTTCAAAACTTTATCGAATCGCCTTTATATTTTTAAGAGCTTGGTTTACTCTATGCTGTTAGTATAACGAATATCATCGGTAATTAAATATTAATTATGCTGTTAATATAATGAATATCAACGGTAATTCAATATTAATTTTGTAATAAAGATATTAATTTTAAAATAATATGAAAAAATATAATGAAATCATATTTATATTAATCTTAAAATTTTAATTACTAGAATGCTCAAATTGTGATTGGTGTAAATCATAGTTGAGTTTGTTACCCTTTCCACTTTCAGACAAAATAACAATTTGAATTATTTTATTTCTCCTTGTTTTTAATAAATTTAAAATTATATATTTTATATAAAAAATATTTAATTAATTTATATTCGTTGAAATAAATTAAAATAGTAGAATTTTATTTTAAAAGACTACATTTAAGATGAGAAAAGTTTAAATCTTTAATTTAAAAAAAAATATAGATATTATTTTTTATTTTTTTACAATATTTTTAAAATAAAATAAATAAATAATGAATATTACATTCCATAAAAATATATATATAAATTAATTAATGTAGAAAGAATTATAAAATATTAACTTTTTAGATTTTACATATACGAACCACAAACATACATTATATTATATACAATAAGAAAATAAAATAGTATAAATTTATCTTAACTCGAAATCTTCAATTTTAGTTTGTAATCTATACTCGTTTTATATATAAATCATATTTAAATCATTGCTTAATAATAACTTAAGGAGAAAATATAATGTGATGACTATATAAAATTGCAGAACTCATCTTCTTAGATATGAAAGAATGAAGTAAGGAAGAATATGAAAATTTCAAGCCATTTTTAATTCCCTGCAACATCTTAATGTTGCTGCTATTATATATCATAGCGAGAATATAATCTCAGCTATATAAAATTGCAGAACAAGTCTTCTTACATAAGAAAGAATGAAATATGGAAGAATATGTTCGTGTGAGATAAACCGATTGGGATTAACCGAATGAAGGCTATTGTTTGGACTTTTAGAAGTTACATGGATGGTATTTTGGATAAGCAATAGTTTAAAATATTTATGAACTTTATTTTTAAAGTATAGATAGTATCATGATAACATTATTTTGATATTTTAGAATTTATATTTTGGAATGTTAATGTTATTTTAGAATATGTGAATATTTATATATTTTTAATTGAAAAATTAGAAATTTAATTTAAAAAATATATTTTAATTTTAAATATAAATTTTAATTTTAAAATTTAAAATTTATAAGTATTTTATTATACAGTATATTTAAGTTCCTAATTTATATTTAAAATTCAAATATTATTTTCAAAATTTTCTTTAAATATATTAGATGTACATTTATTATTTTCTTAAAAAAACAAATATCACA
Source organism: Larix kaempferi (assembly GCA_027924585.1). Taxonomy (NCBI): domain Eukaryota; kingdom Viridiplantae; phylum Streptophyta; class Pinopsida; order Pinales; family Pinaceae; genus Larix; species Larix kaempferi. The sequence goes on along the minus strand of BSBM01001158.1, from coordinate 5,453,192 downwards.
ATGACATCATATAATATCTATTCATATTACATGAGGATTATGGATAAGTGCTTCTTACCAATTGTATCACTTTATTTGTAAAAAATATCTTAAAGTTTTTTCACTTTATTTTTAAAAAATATATTAATTTTTTTAATTGAAGTATAGACAAAAACCGTATTCGAGATTAAGCGAAAAAGAAAATATTTAAATTTTAAATTTTTTACTTGAAACAAATCTATTATTAATAATTAAAAATATAAATAAATATTTTTTTAATGATTAGAATATCAATAATTCTTTAATTTTTAAATAAAGCCTTCTTAATTTTCATGACTTTGTATGGTCCGTAGAGATATAAGTTTTGATGTCAAACATAGCACGTGAAACAATGCTTCTTTCTATTTCTATAAATAATCATGATTTTTAATATAGAAAATATATTTTAAATAAAGATTGTTTTCTATTGGTTAAAGAAATAAATAAGTTTGTAGTGAGTTTTCTAACCAGCACGTTGACTTGTTTTAGTGAGTTTTCTAGCCACCATAACGTTGACTTATGTCAGAGTGGACTGTTTTTTTCCAAGGAAAATATAACTTACTATTAATAGAGCGAAATAGTAAATAGATCCATACAAAACTGAAACGACTGGGGAAAGACATCTCAGCAATAAGAGATCATACCAATTATAACGAAAGGGCCCAAAAATATAAAGCCCCATAACCACCAGTCCAACATCCATCATAAATAACTTAACCAAACAGTTTAAACCGAGATACCATAACACAACTACATAATGCAAGAAACATAACAAGAAATGTCATGGGCCATGGAACAGACCTGCCAATCATCCAGCAGGACAAGAGACCCAAAAAAAAAAAAACAACGACCACCATCAAAGTAGCCCAAAACAAAAAAGATCGATAAAGAACCAGTCCGACCAAAATCCCAACAAGATGTTGGATGGAAAGGCACTATACACCTGCAAGAGAGATAAGTCGCATAAAAATATATAATGCCGCAAGAACTGCATATACAATCAATCAACCGACCCGAGCCAAAACAAGAATCAAACCCAGTGCAGGTCAACGGAACCATGAGTGAAAAGATGATCATCCTGCCACTCCTCCCATCTAATAATTCCCACTGGAGAAGTCAAAGCCAGTTTAGAGAGCAAGTCAGCCTCCCCATTATATTCCCAGAAGATATGTGAGAAGTGTATATGTTCAAAAGCATTAATGGACACCCGAATAGCATCGAACCAAAAAGAAAGAAGCATCACATTGAGAGGGGCAATCTCCTTAGCCTAGGAAATAATGGATAAAGAATCACCCAATACCAAGAGTGACGACACCAGTTTGAGGCGTGAAAAATGTAACAGGAGCCAAAGAGCACATAGCTCACTACGCGTGTTGGTACCGACCCCCAAATTCAAACGGATAAGAAAATGGCAAGAGATGGATAGGTACAACACCACACCGGCCCCACATGCACCAGGCCCCCCAACCACAGCACTGTCAAAAAAACCACATGGGTAAACCAAGACTGGAGTAGCCAACCGATGACTAAATCCATCCACACTCTTTATAAGTCAGTTGCTAGCATTGCCAAATAGAGAATTATACTCTTTATAAGCCGCAATAGTCCTTCCACAGATCCAATCCAGTTGTGGAATAGAGTCCTCAAATATTCGACGGTTTCGGGCTTTCAAAACTTCCCAAGTCATAAAGCATGGAAGCTCAGCCCAAGAACAAGAACAATGTAGCCACATACATAGACAATCTACCAAAGAGGTAGACCGCCAATCAACCCGCGAACCAATAGAAACACTAATTAAGTTTCAGAGGTCTTGAACAAAATATCATTTGGAAACAAGATGGTCGACAGATTCCTCCTGTAGACAACATAATGAGTACCATCCATGACCAATGAAACCACGATGACAGAGATTATCCCAAGTAAGAATCTGGTTGCTCAAAGCCACCCATAAAAAGCATTTGATTTTAAGTGGAAGAGCAAGTTTCCAAATAGCATGATGCCACCATTGAATCTATGGGCAATGATTAGAAAAAAGAGGATCATATGCAGGCTTAGCAGACACTGAACCAAGTGCCACATCCCACGACCAAACCAATCGGTCAGGAGACTCAGATAGCTGAATATTGGCCTGACAAAAAGGTCTGATATATCCAGTCCATTCAACCCCTAGGGTACCATAGAGCCCCAGTTGCTGAGTAGAAATCCACGAAGAACCCACCCCCCTCAAAGGGATAGTTGCATGAGAAAGTGTACAAAAACCATTAGCCCTCAGATAAGAAATCAGTTCCGGTGATAAAAGGTAAGTAGTAGATCCTTCATAACAGGATCAACCCCTAAACGGATCCTTCGACCATTCCCAGGTAGACATGTGAGCCACTCCGCAATGATTTTGAAAGAGCCAAGGAGCCCATTCCAGATATTTGAGATGCCAATAGAATTAGGTTGTCCTTTACGAAACCAATTTGTTGCCGAAATAGATCTCAAATATTTAGCCCTAATAATCCGACCCCAAATAGAGTCGACAAAGAGGGCCCACCACAGGCTCTTTGCATGCAGGGATGACACAAAAAGATCCAATTTTTTCACATCCCATCCCCCCAATTCCCAGGGACGAGCCAATGAGCGCCAATTAGTTAAGTGGAACTTATCCTTTTCCGCCCCACTAGACCATAAGAAACATAAAAATTTCCTACGTAAAACCCAAGAATGCACTTGGGAATTTTGCATAAAGAAAACTAGTAGAACCCCAAGTTTTGAAGCATCGACTTAGCCAAGGTAAGTCTTCCACCCAAAGATAAAAAAACACATACTCCAGTGGCCAATCTACATATCAAAGTGCCCAGGTATATGCTTAATCAGTCCAAATGTTTGAATTCAACCCCGATTGGTCTTGAGTAATTTCAGAACTTTTCTCAAAGTTATAAATATTATTCCTTCCGGATAATTAGATCAATGGCAAAGTTATCGTTGATCGATGTGGGTTTAAAAGTTGTATCAGAATGGTTGAGTCTACATTCTTCGACAAATTGGCTAGTAGATTTTTACTCTTTCACAATCACTTAACTTGTGGTTAGTGAACTTTAGGCTACAAGTTAAATGCCATAAATAAGTTATATGTTATTTGTTCTCCATGAGTAATTGTAATCACCGTCATCCATGCATTAGCTAAGAGTTAGCCATGCATCGAGTTATTTTTTTTATTCTTTTTTCTTTTATAATTGTTTATTTTAAATTTAGAATGCCATAAAATCAATCTCAATAAGACACTTGTGTCATTCTCATACAACTCATGATGAATTCCATAATTAAAATAAAAATAAAAATTATCATTCAAATTTAAAAAAAGTGACACTACACATGAAGCTGGCTACAATTCTAAAAATTACTTTAAAGAAATTTCATCATTTATGTGTTCAACATTTACACTAATTGGAACATATACATTATACCAATTTTTTTACATAGTTACACTAATTGAAATATATACATGCTTTATACATAAATTTCACATTGCTATAAAAAAATTTCATAAATAAAAATTATCTAGTCACTCTTCAATGTCAACATGTTGTAGTTTTTTCAATATTTGCAATACCAACATAACTACATTGCCACTATTGCTTAGAGGCCATTATTAACTTACACTCACCCACAACACTCTCTTTCCTATTATAACGTTTTATGACTTTACCCAATTTTTTATACCGTGTTTCTCTAACCATGAGCATATATTAGTTCCCAATATAATATATTATACAAAACTAGAACTATACAAATAATAAATCTAAGATAAATAATAATGATGTCCAAATCTTTACATAAACATGATATTAAGAATTAATTAATATATAAAATCTAAGAAGGAAACCTCTGGCAATTTTATTTATGACAATAGCAATTTGGAGGAAGTTGATTCAATAGATGGATCAAATTTGACACAAACTAATTAATTTTACCAAATGCAAATATTATTATTTAAAAACCCATCTAATTACAAAAAGCATCATTATTAACATGTATAATTCTAAGCGCTATAGTGGATTCCATCGAGGGATTAAATTTGAATTATAGAGTCCTACTTCATTTTGAAGGGCTATGAAATATTGAACTTTTCCATGTTGATAGGATAACATAAATCATTTTTTTCATTTGAAAGTGTAATAATATATCAAAATTTTAGTGTAGATTACAAAGAATGTAATGAAAATCTTCAATATACTAAAATAATTACGATTTGATACGGAAAAAATACGTAATGAAAAAATATAGTATGGATAAAATACAGAAAGAGAATGCTTATATATAATATTTTTAACCAAATATTTACAAATATACCATAAATGTACATAGACATTTATATAATAAAATCAAACATATAATTAAAAAACATAATAAAATCAAACATATGGTGAGTGTAATAGATGGAAACTAGTTATTAATAATGATTTTAATAAGAAATTATGAAATTGAATGGTTTTTCTATATTATAGTGTTTAAATAGTTAATGTTTAAATTTTTAAAACTAGTTTTCAGAACTTAATTGTCCAATCTGTATTCGTATTACATCTACACCAAATATTCAACAAATTTGAATTTAGTTTGAATTTTCCTACACGAAATGCCAATACAACCAAATTATGCTACTATGGTTTACAATATATATAAAAAATCAATTGAAAAACATTTATAAAATCTATCAATAATCTAATATCGTTGGGCTTCATTAAATAAGAGAAAAATATAAAACCAGCCTTACTAGTGTTAAAATACAAAGTTCAATACAATAACATTACTACTATAATTTGTAATTTGTAGTGCCAATATCTAAAAATAACACAATTTAAAAAAAAAAATTGAATATTCCTTGAGAAGAGTGAAAAACATATAAAATGACACAATTTTAAAGCAGATGCTAAAATGAAATTTTTTATGTGAAACCCTACAAAATAAGAAAAAAAAACTATTGAGATGTTGCACATACCCAAATAATCAAATATCCATTGGGTATGAAGAGGTTTGGCCCACGTCTATAATATGTTCTACAAAGCACACCACTCGAAATGTAGGTTAGCCTTGTCTTATCCATTCAAACAATTAGCTAAGCTCCAATCTCTATCAACACTAGGGAAATAACAATTCAACTATCCAATTGTTCTCAGGATACATCAAACCAAACATTCCAATTTCCCACTCGAAGAACAATGTAGCTAGCCATGATCTCAATGAAGCAGAGGAGACCTTATTATATGCTTATGCTTGCTCATCTTTGTCAACGAGTTAAGAGACAAAGTCTCCTAGAAGAAATAATAATTAGATGGATTGGTTTTTTTGCCTCTTTTGGCAATGTGCACTTATGTAACTATGTGGTGGATTGGTGGTGTTGGGTAGATGCATCCTTCATTTGCTCAGGTGGATGGTATAGTTCAATCTTTTTCATACACAAGAAAGGGAAAGGACCGACATCTCCAAGAATGTATGATATACCCTATGAATGAACAGGGTAAGAAATGGTGGAAGCAGCCTAAGAAAGTGTTAGTGGTGACTATGGAAATAGCCTAAGCAAGGGTCGACTATGGACGCAGCCTAAGCAGGGGTTGACAATGGATGCAACTTAATCAATGTCGAGATGGCCAACTCTCTAGAATTTGTATTAATGATAAAAAAAAAAATAAGTTTCACATAATCACATTTCTAGTAACCATGGATTGGGTGATTCCATGAAGATGGGTAACTCTTTTTGGTCAAATATGACAGTGAAAAATAGAAATTTTACCCATGTATTAAATTGAAGCCCTCGAAAGTCATATTTGCCACATGAATTTTGACATGCGGTTGAAAACAAAATGTAGAGAATTATGTTGGCTTTCCAATGATATTTTTTTCGAAATATACCAATGTCATTTATCGTGTCGAATTTTCATTTAATGAAACATGTGTACTTAAAAATTTGAAAAGCAATTAACAACTAGTTTGTGTGTGTGCACAATAATTTATTGTTAAAGTAATAATTTTAAAAAATGAAATATGTGAACATGATCTAGACAAAATGCACTAGTGCTTATATATTTTTATTTTATTTTTACTCAAAAAATTATATTTATTATTATTTTTCGAAACTCACCTATGAATATTTCAGTGAAATTTTGAACACATGTGTGTGTGTGCACGAAATATTTTGATTGTTTACATAATTTTCAAAACTAAAATACTATTTTGAAGAGGATGCATTTATCTAGTGCTTGTGTATTTTTTCAATTTTTTTGGATGTGTATTTTGAATGTTGTGTATTTATCTTTGAGCTCAATCGAAGTTGTCGGCAGGATTTTTTAGGGCAAGTTTTAGTAGAAATTTAAAAACAAAAGACACACGAAGATATAAATTCATAAATTTTATGTATTTGGATACAGGATTCATTGACGAATCCAATGGTATCAAGTCCACCCATTAATGTGCATTTAATGACATGGTTTAACCCTTTGGAAGGCAGACAAAACTTTCATTCTGTAGTGAAAAGGGCTCTCGGCCTGTTTCTTAGGCCCTCGATCGAGCTATTTGCTCGATTGAGGAATTTAAAGTACCTCAATCGAGGGTTAAATATGACCTTGATCAACGTTTTTACATAGACCTCGATCGAGGTATGTTAAAGGCCTCGATCGAGCAAATACCTTGATCGAGGGCCTAAAAAACAAGTCGCAGGCCTTTCTTTATATTCTTCAAAAGCTAGATCAAGCTTTTCAAAAGCTAGATCGAGCTTTTGAAAAGCTAGATCGAGGTCTTGTTTCAACCCTTGATCAAGGTTTTAATAGCTCGATCGAGGTCTTGTTTCAACCTTGATCCAGGTGTTTTAAATCCCTCAATCGAGGTCTTTTAAAACCCTTCAGCAAGGTTTTAATACCTCGATTGAGGGCTTTAAAAGACCTCGGTGAAGGGCCTCGAACACAAATTTTTGGCACTTCGCTCGCCAAAAATCATGAACTAGCTTCATGGATCAACCTGGTTCCATTCCTGAATTCCAATTGCGATTATTGCTTGGTTGAATTAATTATAAACCATTGCAAAATACATTTTATGGTTGCATTCTAATTATTCTCTACAAACTTAATTATAGATTGTGAGATTGCATTCATTATTAGTACATTACCTCACATTTAGAATTGTTAAGAATCAAGAACAAATAACTACCAATTATGTGAAGCTTGTTTCCAGTGGATTTCCTTTATATGGTCGATCTCTCAATCATCATTACATGAGCTATGATAGTACAAATCCTATTAGACAAAGCAATAAACAACACGTATTTGCCTACAAGTCGGCCTCTCCTTTAACAAATTCCTATTTTGATTAAAATTATATTAATACACATGACATTATGTGTAACTCTCAAATGCCTCTCTTTGTTGCATGATGTTACAACAATGTTTGAATCCATAATCCACCAAATCCTTTGAAAGATTAAAAACCATGGGATGAATTGAAACGTGTGATCATAGCGTTTTATTATATTACCACATGCAATTGGAGTGTTAGTTATCAAACATCTCCCTTGATTAAAATCCAAATGCATATGTGGTAATCAAGCCATATGCATATAAGAGCAATAAACAACACTTATTTGCCTACAAGTGGGCCACCCCTTTAACAAATTCCTATTTTGATTAAAATTATATTAATATACATCACAATAGGTGTAACTTTCAAATGCCTCTCTTTGTTGCAAGATATTACAACAGTGTTTGAATCCACCAAATCCTTTGAAAGATTAAAAACCACGGGATGAATTGAAATGTGTGATCACAGTGTTTTGTTGGATTGCCACATGCAATTAGAGTGTTAGTTATCAAACATCTCCCTTGATTAAAAGCCAAATGCATATTAAAATCCAAATGCATATGTGGTAATCAAACCATATGCATATGTTGTATCATAGTAATATATTTTTATAACCTTTTATTTAAAAAGGAAATTGTTGTTTTCAAGATATGAAACGTATAGAAGTTATGGAAATTATACAACTATTTTATAAATAAATTATTTATTTATATTTTGATATGACATTATTTTGTATATATATGTATGTGAGAAAAACATATGATACTATTTTATAAATAATAATTTTATTTTTATTTATATATATATATATAATATTTTTTTAATAAATATAAACATATTTAAAAATAATAATATTATTTTTATTTTTAATTATAATGTGTAACAACTTATACAATAATAATAATATTTCTATGTTCGTTAACAATGCTATCATAAATCCATTCATATTAAATTATCATTAATACATAATCATATGTACTTCCTACTACTATCATTAATAAGTATTCATATGTATTTGCTACTAGTACTTGGTAATACTTTGAGTATTCATATGTACTTGCTACTAGCACTTGGCAATACTTCCACATTGATGAGTTAGATGCAAAATTGATGAATACAATAAATACATAGACCATTAAATACGTCTCATCGTGCATTTTCAAATGTAAAAGACACATCCTCTTACTTTTTATTTAGATGCTTAATTAATTAATACTATATCATATTTTTATTATCACCTCTTCTATAGTTTTATAAAATCATGGTATTTACTTATAGTATTTTATTCGTTTATGTTTTCATTTTAATGTTTAATTCATTATTTTTATTATCGCCTCTCCCATGGTTTGATAAAACCATTGTATTTTTCCATGGTATTTTATTTCTTTATCTTTTAATTTTCGTTTTTTTTTTGTTCGATTGGTCATCACTTGGGGCCAATAGCAATGAACCATTGGTTAAGAACCGCAACCAAGGGGCATGTAAACTCTCAAAGTCACTCGGGGATCGCACACGGCCTGGGCCACACCAACCCTTATGATAGGTGGATTTTTGGGTGTCTCCTCCCAACTAGCTCAACCCTAAGGGAAATTAAACTTGGGTTTCCCTATTGACAAGACCCACACCTTAACTGAATGAGCTAGCGAGAATTGATATTTTTTCATTTTCTCTTATTTATATTTATTTATTTGCACATGTCGTCAACTTATTCTTTAATTTAAGTAACAAGATCTGGAAACTTAGTCTTCATATCTCAAGAAGGATTTCCATGAGCTTGCTTCATATGCACATCCATCCATGTCAGAAGAGATCTAGTATGTGTGCACTCACACTGGAGTAGACTTGACTATTCCAACATGGGTAGCTAATCCCTAAGAATTGGAAACTCAAATTCACTCTATTATGACAAGAATACCATAGCCAAGTAATCATGTGATGAGGAACCCACCTCCTATACCTCTTGATCAAGTGACGTGATCAAGAAGGACTATATGAGGGCCTCTGAAAACAAGGGAGTAGATTTGCAAGCATCCAAGCCGTTTACTACTTGACCAAGCACCATGACGAAAAAAGACCACCTCAAAGGAGCCTCACATACACTAGTGAGTGAACCATCAAGCTAAGCACCATGACGACATCTAGGAGGATGTCTGCCCGCAGCTGCTCCAAACATCAACAAGAATATTATGAATAACAAGCTCCATGACTTGCTTTGTGATATTCCTTATCCCGTATATTGGCAATTCTAGTTATTCCGTACAATCATACGAATTAACTTAAAACTGTTGATACGAAGGGTGAAATGACTAGGGGCGCATGTTTTGATGAGATATTAAGTGCAATACGCATGACGATTGTCACTGCAATTTTTGAAGTTATCATTCTCAATGTGTATCAACGAGTTGAACGGTATGTAAAAATACATGCAATCAAATAAGTTAGAGGTGGTTTTCTTGGTTGTGCATTAACAACTTAGACAATTCCAAACACAGCTTTATTCGAAGATGCCATTCACTGTGACGCTAAAACTGTTTCAATTCGAAAATTCCAAACACAATTGTATTTCAAGATGGAATGGATTCTGATGTGGATGATAAAACCAGGTTATTAATGTGCATAATAAAACCATGTTAGTGTGGCATGGGAATTTTTTTAATTCTTGTGGGCCTTTCTTCTACAATTTTGAAAAGCAAGTCGGCACCATTTCCTAAATATACAAAATGCTAGACGCCACGCATATTCATATTCATGGTCGGAAAATTTGTCTAGATATCAAGTCAGGCGAGTTGTATTCCATTCCATTGTGATGTTTGAGGGCATTTTGGGTCTTGGTCTGACCACAAGTTGTATTCCATTCCATTGTTTTTGCTTTTTTAAAGTCTATGCAAAACTTTTTATGTAGTAATCACTGATGATTGATTATCGGTGAAAGCTTCAAAGTTTTTTTGTACTATTTGATTCATTATGAATAACAATAGTATGTTTTTTTCGCTGAAAAAAAAACTATTTAATGTAGAGAAAATTGTAAAATATTAAGTTTTTAGAGTTTTCATATACTAACCACAAACATACATCACATTATATATAGTAAGATATGATAATAAAGCAGTATAATTCTATCCTCACTCTAAATCTTGGATTCATTTTAGTTCCTAATCTTGGATTTATACTTATTTAATATATAAATCTAGTATGTGCTTAAATCTCATATTTAAATCATTGCTTAATAATGACTTAATTATGATGACATAGAAAGAAATATCTAAATTTTATTAACTATTTTAGTTTTAATTAATTTGAATATATATCTCTTTGGTTTAAAATTTTGGTTAAAGACTACATTTTACAATTTTAGCAAAAAATAAAAGGTACCACAATTCCAAAATTTCACCTCTAGAACTGGTACTAGAGCCACAATTCATTTTAACTTTAAAAATCATTGAATTTGAAATCTTGAAAACCACCCCAACACCACAATTATTCCCATCCTATTAGGATGCCCCATTAAAGAACCCAACAACTAACCTACTATCCAACACAGTGGTCTAAGAACCCTTCCAATTTCACCCACAAAATCTATACTAATTACCTTTATATCACTTTAAATTATGTTACAAACTTTATCATAAGATATCTTATGCCGTTCAAAAATGATATAATTTCTATGTTTCCATATCTGCCATCAAATAAAACATGAAAGTTGCTTCCACCTATCAACATTTTTGAACCCATTCTATAAACAAAGGACAAGAGAATTTGCTATCCAAAAATGTTTATCACCCATAAAAAAAGAAAAACAAATTCTTTGGTAGGTGAAATTATAAAATAAATTCAATATTTCCTCTCTAATTAATTTGGACTTATATAAAAAAGAGAAAAATTAACCCATGACTAATATATTCATCTTATTTTTTCTTTGTCATATTCAATATTATTAATACTCTATCTGGTATGATTATAATAGGAAAGTATAAATCATGTTATCTTATTTTTTAAAATATTCATAAATTTTAGTATATTAAAATATTAAAGTAAATATCTCATAAATATAAAAAGAATATATTTTTTAATTTTAGAAACTTTAAAGTTATATTTTCAATAATTAAGTAGTCATGATTCTAGTATATATATATTTTTAATATTTATTAAATAATTTCTATAATTTCAACATTAATTTAAAATCTAATGTAAAAAATAATCACAAACATCTTGTCTTGCGTTCCTAGAATGTGGTCATTATCTTATAATAATGAAGTTACAAATAGTATGATATTTGTGTTATTATTGTAAATGTTTTTATTATAATTCCTTTTCTATATTAATAATGAATAAATTATTAAATTATTAAACAATACTATTTTAATAAAAAAATTACTTTTATTTTAATATTTAAATTTGAATAACAACAATTCAAGTATTTGAATTTAAATGTCTTTATTATAATTATTTTTCAATATTAATGTTTAATAAATAATTAAATTAGTAAAACTTATTATTCTAATTAAAATTCTACTTTTGGAAATTTTAATTCCCTGCAAATTTCGTAGATCTTAATCTTGCTTCTATGATATACATAGGGAGAAGATAATGTCATGTCTATAGAAAATTGCGAAACTAGTCTTCCTACCTAAGAAGGAATGAAGCAAGGAAGAATATGTTTGTGTGAGATAACCCAATTGGGGCTAACGGAATGAAGGCTATTGTTTGGACTTTTAGAAGTTGTATGGATGGTATTTGGAATAAGGAATAGTTGAAAATATTTATGAAGTTTATTTATAAAGTATAAATAATTTTATGATAATATTATTTTGATATTTTAGAATGTACAGTTTGAAATGTTAATATTATTTTACAGTATGTGTTCATATTTATATATTTTTAAATAAAAAATTAGATTAAAAAAAAATAATTTAATTTGGAAAATATATTTTTATTTTTAAATATAATTTTTTTTTAATTTTAAATCTATCAATATTTAATTATATAATATATTTAAATTCTTGATTTAAATTTAAAATTTAAATATTATTATCAACATTTTATTTAATTTATAGTATATTTAAATTTCTAATTTATATTTAAAATTTAAATATTATTATCAAGTAGCTGTCCGCACATGCAAGTAGCTATAGCCATCCACACCTACAAGCACAACACATCGTGTTAATAGCTAAAGAACCTTGGATAAAAGAGAGTAGCATCAAAGTATTTTTTTTAGCTCGTGCCACCAAACATCACAACCATGTGCATTATAACACATGTAGTCTCAGTATTTTAATCGTTATGCACGTAAAGTCTAACTAAACCATTCATTTAGACTCATAACTAGCGTTTGATTCACTCTTTATTACGAAATATTTGAAATAAGTGACAATTCTGGCTAACTCTATCTTCCTTAAACTCATTCTTTAGTTTTTTTTATAAATAATTGAAAGGACGGAAACTTTTAACCTTCAACTATTAAGAAAATAACTCTTAAACTCTACTCTACCTTCTTTGAACTCACTCTTTAATTTTTATTAAGTAATTTAAATGAACCTCGGAAGTTTCCCTTGAGCTCCTACTTGAACTCATTATTAGATAATTGAAATAACTGGTCCTTTTAACCTTCACCTATTACAAAACGATTTCATGAACTCTGCTTTTTTAAATTTAATTTTTAATATTTATTAAATAATTGAAATTAATTGGAAAACTCTTCATTGAACTCATCATTTAACTTACTTTTTATTATTAAATAATTGAAATAGCTGGCTCTTTTAACCTTCAACTATTAAAAAAAAACTCATGAATCTCTACCAACTCCACTTTTGTTAAACTCACTCTTTAATTTATTTTTATTTTGTATTAATTATTATTTTTAATTTTGAACTATGCTCATAAAAATCAATTTGGAGAGTACACTTGTCAAATCCTCCTCGAAAAGCACCTTCAACTATTAAAAAATAATTCATGGATCTCTAACAACTCTACTTTTGATAAACTCACTCTTTAATTTATTTTTATTTTGTATTAATTGTTATTTTGAATTTTGAACTATTCTCATAAAAATCAATTTCGAGAGTACACTTGTCAAATCCTCGTGGAAAAGCACCTTCAACTATTAAAAAAAACTCATGGATCTCTACCAACTCCACTTTTGTTAAACTCACTTTTTAATTTATTTTTATTTTATATTAATTGTTATTTTGAATTTTGAACTATGCTCATAAAAATCAATTTGGAGAGTACACTTGTCAAATACTCCTTGAAAAGAATAGATAGTAGTACACCCCAAAATTCCAAGATATAAATGCCTATGATAAAACAAATACAAAAACTGCACTTATGACAGCCAAGGACAGCTTGTTTGGTGTTCAAGGGAGCTCCACTATCCATTTTTGTGACAAGAAGGATAGCTTGTTCGATGTTCAAGGGAGTTCCACTGTCCATTCCCTGTGATGAGAAGGGTGTTTTGGGGATGTTGTCTATGGCATTACTGGGTAAGTGCCCGTAGGTCTGTATGGGGGCACCCTCGCAATATTGTCCTCTTTCAAGAAATCAAACACCCAATCATAGTATGTTGGGAGACAAGCTTATTTCTTTGTGGACATTTCTAAAACTAGAGTGGGGTAATTGGGAACAGAACTTTGACGAGGTTAAACTTACCATAAACATCTCCATGCTTGCCATTTTTTTGAATATGTTGGGTCAAATTTTTAACCTCATACGTTGTGTCCTTTGGATTGTTTAGAGCAACCATGGAATATAGTCTCAGGTTCTTTTTTTTTAAAGAGCGAGGCATCCCTGATAGGATTCGAAGCAAGGATAGAATGAATGCTAATATCGACCAATAGGTAAAAATAAACCCTTATTTTGATAACACTCGAGTCGTAGTGCAATGCATATTTTTTGAAGTGGATAATTTTTTTGTTGTCATTACAACTTACAAGTAGGCTCAACAAATAAATAATAATCAATTATTAATATATATTAAATAACTATTAATATATATTAAATGTAAACAAGTATAAATAAATGATGCATATATCCCAAGAAGAGTGGAAAAGTTATTGATCAAACAAGTATAAATAAAGGATGCCTCATTCATTTTTCACTTACATCAACTAATATGATCTAGTGTGGAAGAGCAAAAGAAAGACACAGCAGCACACGAAGGATAATTTTTGGGCTTGATATCTTTAGTATTATTTTAGTTTTCTATCTGGTTATACTTGTATCTTGAACTAATTTCCTCATAAAAAAAGTTCTTTGGTTTTCTTCCATTGACTAGAAAGGTTTCAAAGGATAAAAATTATTATGACTCATTTTCTCTCCATGATTTATATTTTCTATAATCTTAATTTTTGTTTTGGATGCATATAAAATGGAATTATACTTCTTTATTAATGCTTAACATTACTAAGAGGAGGAAAAGGAGCATTATCAACCACCAATGGATACCATTAATGCTAGGTTGGTAGGTGCAGGGGGAGTAATTTTTTACTCCAAGGTGAATAAGCAAAATGAGTTTGCCTGGGGTATTGGACGAAAGACCAACAATGGTGCTGAATGGCTTGGTCTCATTAAAGGGATCGAGATTGCCATAATCCTGGGCATTAAGAAGTTGATGGTCTTAGGAGACTCTTTAATCATCATCAGAGAAGCTAGAAGTATTGTGGAAAAAAGAAAAATCCCATCCTAAAAAATGCATTAGCTCTTGCTTTGCAGTAGCAATGAATTCCATCAGCTCACCTTCCTTCATATTTTGCGAAGTCTCAATGGGAAAGCCGATGAAATGCAAAATATAGGATTCGGGCTCTCCTATGGATCTATCAGTTATAATAATGAAACTTTGGAAAACTCTTGGATTCCCTAGGCCAAGACTAGACCTTTTCAATTAGGTCCATTCCCCTATTTGTTGGGTTTATCACTATAGAGATCACAGCTTTCGAATGTATAATCTTTCAAGTATCCGGGAAGCTCCCCTTGGCAATTTGGTGGCACGTTTTCTCCTCGTTTCTCCCACTCGCATGCAGGAATTTATGGCCACCTTACAACTTTCTAGTTGGCCGGCATGTGGGTAGGTTGGTGTGGTTTATCTTCGTGTTCAGACGCACTTTCTCCTTCATTCTTTAGCTAGCTCTCGAACTCTATTTGTGTTCCTGATTCGTCTCCGTGCTCTCAGAAAAATGGACCGCTGTGGTGTTGTTTGTCCTCAGGATGGTGGTGAGTTCTTCCATGGTGTTGGGCGCCCTCATGGCGGGGGTGAAGTTTTCATGAAGTGTGGAAGGTGTGGTAAGATGGGGAGAGGCCTCAAACAAGAAAACAAAAGAAAGTCATAAAGCACCAAGCTCAAAAATGAAAGAAAGTCATAAAGCACCAAGAACAAACCTAGGATATCATGATGGCATGCCAGCCTCGAAAAAAAGACCAAATAAGAGAGATTTTTTTATTGGTCGATGGAAAGGCTTTGCTCAATGATTCGGCAAGCAAAACTGTTTGAGTTCGTGTATAATAAAACAATAAGATTAGAATGTTTGAAGTGCATGTCATTTTAATAGAGAAAACAATTGACCGAATCATATTCTATGCCAACTTTAAAGATAGGACCTAATAAGATAAAATATTTAATAAATTTCATGTATACAATCATGTATATAACCTTCTAAAAATATATAACATCAACTTCAAATGTCTTAAAAAAATAGGATTAGAATGTTTGAAGTGCATGTCATCTTAATAGAGAAAAGAATAGACCGAATCATATTCTATGTCAACTTTGAAGATAGGACCTAATAAGATAAAATATTTAATGAATTATATGTATACAATCATGTATATAACGTTCTAAAAATATATAACATCAACTCCAAATGTCTTAATAGTTTTGGGAATGTAACATTTCTCATTTTTTACCTAATAATTTGTACAAATGTAAATAATTATTGTAATCATTTCGGGTGAGGAGCTCAAGGCAAGGCCCCACCAAGAAATGTTGCGTCTAATGATGTTTATTTTTCTAAAAGAATTGTAAAATTAGGTGGTAAACCTAGGTCACTTGAAGTAGTGACGCCACGACAAGCATTTGAATTTGCTCTAGAGGAGATAGGTCGATGATGACCTATGTCACTTTGATGCCATAAAAACTTAGGGTAAAGCAAACTAGTGACGATTATTTATTAAAGCACAAATATTAAGAGTGCCACCTAAGTACAGTCGAACATAAACTAGGTAATGGGAGAAGACGCTACGATATCTATATATATTTATATATATACATATTATAAAAACTTCAAAAGATTGAAGTTCGCTATGATCTTTAGTCATAATCATGACAATTGAAGATTGCTACAAAAAGGTTATCCTAAGAATGACCACCTAAGAAAAGTCAAAACTAAATGACCAGATGAATATTTATATATAGAGAGAGAGTGATGGATAATATATATATATATAGCTGTAGACATCATATATATGTGTGTGTGTCATATATATACATATATATGAAAGAGTATTATAAGCTATTTGGCAATTATCTGTTAATATAGAGACATATGGTATAGAAATACCAAGATTAATGTATAATGTGTATGGGCTATGTCGAGTAAAAATATACTATTATAAAGGTTCTCACCGAAATAATTTAATTATAATCCTATTTCCGAGTATGAGGTATGAAAGTTATTTTTGTCTTTTGGTTAACTATATATATATCCCTATATGTGTACAATGGCAAGTCGGGCCATTTCCAAACACATATTTGATATATATATTTAAGATTAATTCAAAAATCCATCATATAGTAATTAAAAAAATATCAAAACATAAAACATATTTATTTATTAAATCTAATCCAATCACAATATCATAAAAACATAATATATGAAATATTAAAATAAAAAAAATAATGTTAAAAATCCAAAAAAACAATACCATGACTCCCATAACTCGCATCCTTAAAATAATATTGTTCTATATGTGACTTCACATTAATTATAATTAAATTGAAACAACCTTAGAAACGAATATTACTTTAAACAATGCTAATATATTATAATGAAGTCTAATAACAACATCACAGAAGTAGTGTGATGTGAGGAGTGGGATAAATGATTGTTGTAAATAAAACTTACATATTAAAGTGCTTAAGCAATTGAGGAAACATAATTGCAAAACACTTGTGTAAATTTATTTAGGGCACATACACATAATTTTGTTTGATCTTTGGCCACTTGTCAATAAAATAGTTATGACATGATGAAGTTAATAAATTGCGGGTAGCCACTCAAGAAAACGTGGTTGTGGAAGTTACGGGAGCTTGTCTCCTTATACGAGAATCTCAATCCTCTAGCTGCTATTTGGTGGTTCCTTTCCTATGATTTTGTAAGTTTGAACCACACTCAACAATAGGATCTTTGCCTCAGCTAGGCGGATGCTCGATAGTGGAGGGAACCCTGAGGTTAACGTAATGCTGGATATAAGAGACGGGTTCTCTGCAAGGGAAGGGAGGCGCAAATCACTGGAAGAGAAATTTATGTAAATAAAAATTTTGTTGGTAGATATGGCATGAGAGGAATAGACTGAAAAATATCTGCATAGGAAGGAATCTTGCATGGAAAAGAGAGAGTGCTGATGTTAATCGATTTGTTGGAAACTCTACATATAAGAAGCAGCTTTGCGACGGAAAATCTACTCTATGGAGGAATTGCGATGGCAGGAAGTGCAGTTTCAGTACTTGAGATTCTCCCCGGGTCAATGCGAATCGAAAGTTATCAAAGAGTGGTCAAGAAATTATCAGGGCTCCTCCTAGTGTTTCAAGAAGGAGTTACTTCCAATTGTTCAACCCTTTTCTGAGACGATGTTAGTGTTTCCAGAAATCCTTTCAGGTTTCAGTTTCCATTTCTCGGTGTTAGAGTAGATCCATCTCCGTGATGAGGTAAGTGATTCGCTTGTCCCGTGCATGTCATTTTTTGTTTTGCTAGTATCCTGAGGGTTCTCATGAATTGTTCATATTCGATCTACTCTCAGCGTTAACATGTATCTCGTGATTTTTCTGCATTTGCTTGTGGTTAGAGCAATATTACACTTTACTATCTTAATCATTAATTAAATTATGATTATTTGGTCTTAATCTGGTTAATAATGTCTCCCTAGGTGTGAAACTGGTTATTATTAAGTTGCTAGGACTTGTATGGGCTAGTGTGAACAAGATTACATGGTTTGGGCCAAAGTATGGGCCAAGGATGTAATGTCCCTAAAATAAAATAAAAAAATTTCGTTACTATAATAACTAGTTAAGAAATGGTAATTGTAAATTAACTTTAGCACTGTTAAGAGAATACTATACCGATAACTTTTTCCGCGACACTTTGATGAGCCTTGGTTTTATAAGAAACATGGTCTTACTGGTTTTGTGAATCCTATAGCTTTGTGGAAGCGTTGTAATAAATAGAAGTGTAACTCTATCACCATTGTACAATGTTT
This sequence comes from Larix kaempferi, assembly GCA_027924585.1. NCBI lineage: Eukaryota > Viridiplantae > Streptophyta > Pinopsida > Pinales > Pinaceae > Larix > Larix kaempferi. The sequence goes on along the minus strand of BSBM01001158.1, from coordinate 5,434,379 downwards.
AGAGGATAATAACGCAAATCTCCTTCTTATAGTTTCAAGAGTTTGTATGCATGTTCATTAAAGTCTATCTGATAATTCAGGTGGGATGGACCCTTATTGGTGGCGGTTGAGGTCCATGGTGAGATGCTTGGTCTTTTCAAGGGCAGAGTACCCCGGCAGGGCTTCCAAGAGGTAGGGTGTAAGAAGTGGAGACTGCTGACTTACTTAGCGAGTTTTGCTAATGCATTTAAATTGTATCTATTTGTAGGTGTACTTATAGCGGCATTCACCTAGGGTGCTTACTACATGGTTCCCATAAATTTCAAAACCCAAAGTATGTGAAGGTTAAAGTTCGGCACCTTTGGACGTCGTTTGTGAAACTTGTTGAACTTATAATAATTGTTGACTTGGTAATGTATTGATGGTACTAGGAAATGCTTATCGTCTTTGCAATACTTGTGTATTTATAAAACTTGTTGATCAAGTGTGACTCTACCACTATAGCGTTTTGGGTCCAAATCGAGATCTTTGGGGTTTGGTGGTAGCATTGAATGCACTTATGCAATGGCACATGGCCAACGTTGCCAGCTATGATGAGGGTCTCTCCCTTGGTTTCTACACTAACGAAGGTTCCACTTCGTAGTTCATTTCACTTGTTTTCCTTTATCCGTTGAGGGATTCGTGTACTGGCCTTAGCTTCGCTCATGGTCAGCACACCGTATGAGGGTTTCGTATGCAGAGATGGTGACTGACCAAGCAGGTAATTTCTTCCTTGACATATATAGTACCTATTCTTGTTATTTTGACTAGATAGATTTTGATGCTAATTCTCAGGGTTTTGACTTCATATGGTTTTTACTCGTTTGGAAGGTGGTCGTGTGGCATCCTCCTTCTACTTGACTACCAGTTGATGGCCAGTACCTCAACTTTGATTGTGTTGCGAATGGTAAGTCATATTTCCCCATTTCTTAACTCCCCCTCTCGCCTCTCTGGAGTGTACTGTTAGTGTTTTCTATGCGGAACTTCGAAACCCTGGTTTGGGTTTACTGCAATAGTTTTGAGTTCCTTGAGGTCGTCGTTGGTAGAACCATAGTGAAATTTATCTTCTGGTTATTCTTAATGGACCTGGGGATAGTGTAGGGTTCGCTCATTTGGCTTAATGTTGATCTTTGCAGAAGTTGTAATATTAGTTACCCAATATAAGACTAGGGTTTATATGTCTGCGTAATTTGTTTATAAAGAATCCTTGGACCTGCGAAATGGAGGAAATGGCTTACTCTAAGAAACTATAATCGATTGGCACACTATTTAGTTTCTATGTGTTCTTATGGTAAGAGTAGTTCGATTTGTTGGGTTTGGTTATTGGTTTCTTTTGATCGAAAGGTTGTCATCTGATAAATTTATCATAGAAATCATGATTTGGTCATACCCACGTCTATTAAGGGCTGAGTTTGACTCTGTATAATGTTTATAAGAAGAGTAGGGAAGGTGTTGGCCTTTGCTTGGTCTATTAGTCTATATACCTGAATTAAAGAAAGATGCCTTTACTGGTCTCTTTGTTTTCTTTGCATGAAGTAATGTTTATAAGTATGGATTCCCTATGTGGTTAATGTGACCCTGTCTAAATGGATTTTCAATTCTTAGTTTATGAATTCACTACCAGTCACGATGTGTTGGTGGGAAGAACGAAACCCTGGTTTTGTTTCCTTACATGCCTATGGGGATTCGCTTTGGTTCTTCTTTGTGTGTGTTTTCTGGAAGCTGCTTTTACATGAAAGCCTAGAGGGATTTGATCCCTGACCTTGAGTTTTATGTTAAAAAGATTGGATGTATGTGTTTGTTAAATGGTAATGAAAATGCTTGTTTTGGATGTATAACTGCTTATGTGTAAAACAATACGCTATTGGGTTGCATGGACTATAACTTGGTCTTCCTGGAAAAGTTAACGAGACTCAATCTCATGACCTTTATTTCAATGGTTAAAAGTACTATAGTTTAAAGATGTTGAATGCACTTGTTGGTAGTGGGATTCGTTTCATGAGAAAAGTCTGTTGTTGCTTTCGATTTAATGTTTGACTATTTTGAATGAAAACGTAGAGATAGTGGAATGGAATGATACCATGGTTGGAAAGGCAGAAATTTAATAATCAATGCTACTGTTAATCTTCCATTTTGATGTATAAGTAACTGAGAGAAATTGCTATTGTTAATACTCTGTTTTTATGTGTAAAGTAACTAAGAGAAATCACTAATGTTAATTCTCTGTTTTGATGCTATTGTCATTACTTAAACACAAAGAGAATAACCATAAAATATTTTAAAAGAGAAACAGAATTAATCCCTGCACTACGAATTAGCAGAACAATTCAGATCGAAGACATCATTATCAAGAAATATAATAATAAATCTAACTTTGCTGATGGGGTGTTCTCTACCATAGGCTAGCTTGGCTAGACCTGCTAGACCCTCCACTGATTTCTGGGTGAAACCTCTAAGTGTTGATAATTTTTATAATGAGAACACTGCTGAAGAATTAATTCTAGTTTAAATGCCTACATCTACTAAAACTGGGAGATGGAAACAGTTAATACCACATAACTTGTTGCTTCGGCACTCGATCCTTTCTTGTAGAAACCTGCACACTCAAACAATAATTAGTGCAGAGCCTGTTGTGATTAGCTAACCTGTTAGGGTGATTTTCCTTAGCTGGATAACTTTGGGGCTACCGTGTTCCTCCCAACCATGATCCTACAACCGTTCATGTTTTTGTATGGATCCCCCTGAGTTGGATTCCAACATGCAAAATAGATAGAGGACCTAGGGTTAATGCTGGTTCAGTTTCTTAGAGCAGAAGACTTCCCTTTGATTACCATCAGAATATGATAATGAAAAAGATAGATGATCCCCAAAAATTGGGATGTGCCCTCTTTATGTAGGGGAGTCTTGAATTATGACTGTTAGAATAATTAGTTTCTTTAAATTAGATAATAATATTTAAAAGATATTATTTAATAAATATCTAGTAATTTGCACTTAGACTTTTTCAATGGTTTAATCTATAAGTGATTTATTATTTAAGCTCTTCATAATAATTATGATAACAATAATTATACTAATAATATTTCTAACCTAGGTATTAATACATTAGTAATACTATTTATAAATGTGGCTTCCCACTAAATATTAATACTCTATTAATACTATTAAATAATGTGGCATCCCACTATGCATAAACTATATGCAATAATTAATCACATCATTATTTATTAAATATTCTTAATAATAATATTAAATATTGTATCTTAACATGATACTTAGTTTTAACAACTTAAGGGTAAGGTCCACTTCTTTGGACGGTCTTTCGGTAATCTAGGATAGGCACCTCTAGTCTTTCTCTTTCCATGTCGGCTTCCCTCGTTTAATATGGTAGTTCCCGCAGTATTTGATAATAGATAAAAGATGAATCATTTAATCAAATTAAATAAATGTGATGAAAGTAAAAGTTCCATTCAGAGTCTTTTCCGACTCAACACTTTGAGATCCAATAACCCCGAGTGCTCTTCAGAGCCTTTTAACTCAACATTCTCACATGGACGTTATGCTAGTGCAATTCCAGATCCTCTGCTCAACATTATATTGACATATCGGGCATGGACCCTGACTGACTTCTTTATTTGAGTGTATACTTGGTGAGAAGACCCCAATGTTTTAATGATGTTCTCCAACTTTGATATGGGTACAAACCCTAATATACTAAGATGACCTTTTGTTACTTATTGTGCAGAGCTATGATTTTACATGATTTGACTTATGAGTGTGTTGAGCGTGGACTCAGAAACACACATATAACCTACATACTGGGCATAATCCCCGATGTACCTAGAAGAATGTTTATGTACTGAGAGTAAGCCCTGACGTACATTGAGTGTTGGGCCTAATCCCTGGAGCACTCCAAGATTGATAAACGAATACTGGATCTGAGGCAACTTAAATATTCCAGATGTGCCTCACAGCCACATTCTAGCACATTTCTGACCGAGACTCCAAGTTTACTGGAAATTTCTAGATAACATTGTTAAAGGGTTTAAATACTAAATTAAATTTCAGTACTTCTTTCCATCCACAAACTGAAGGACAGGATAAAAGAGTTAATCATATTTTAGAAGACATGTTAAGAATGTATGTTAAAGATCAACCAACTAAGTGGGAAGACTATTTGCATTTAGCTGAATTTGCATACAATAATCTTTATCAAGCATCTGACGTAGTCCATTTGAGATTTTATATGGAACAAAATGCTGTGCTCCTATTTCTTGGGATAACCCTTTTGACATATTAATGTTAGCACCAGAATTGTTAAAAGAGATGGAGCTAACCATGAAACAAGTACAAGAGAACTTAAAAGTTGCACAAGATAGACAAAAAATTTATGCAGATCTGAAACGCACTGAAAGAGAATTTCGGGTTCGAGATCATGTCTTTGTAAAGGTAAAACCCAAGAAAAGTTCTTTTAAGCTTGGGAGTTGTGCTAAACTAGCACCAAGGTATTGTGGACCATTTTAATTCCTATTAAGGATTGAACCTGTTGCATATTAGTTGGCTCTGCCATCTAATTTAAGAATCCATAATGTTTTTCACATTTATATTTTAAAGAAATATGTTCACAATGCTACTCATGTGCTGAATTGGAATGACATACAGGTGGAACTCGAAGGAGATTTTCATGTGGAACCGGACTGTATTCTCGACAAGAGGGAAATTATGCTCTGGAATCGTACCATAGGGTAAAGGTGCAATGGAAGCACCTTAGCCCTGACGAAGCTACTTGGGAACTGGAAAGTAACATGCGGGTAGCATATCCAGTTCTGTTTTAGGGAGGCTCTAACGAAGAATAAGCAACATCGAGGACATTGTTGAGCTTAAGTGGGGGTATTTGTAACATACCCCTTTGCTGAAAACATTTAATGTTTGAAGAAGACATTATCTTAACTTTTATTGTAAATTTTTATATTTGGATAAGTGTCCAAGGATGACTGTAATTGCCCAATATTATTATTTAAATAAATAAAATAGGAGACACTCACCGAAGGAGAACTGTTGAAAGAGTGTTTACTAACCCACTAGGTGGAATGAAATCTGGGGTAGAAGGCAATGGAGAAGTGGCAGCATCATGAATCAAGTAACTAGCTGTTGTTATGGCACAACTCCCTTAAATTGTTGTCATAGTGCCCTGAAAGATGGGACTGGAGCTTGAGGCTCATTTATTTTGGAAACTGACCACTAAAGACCTAGGCATCTTTATAAGAGCCATCGAATTTTGACTGCGGTTCAACACTTTTTCTGATAGGAAACTTACCTTGTGGTTCTACTGTATGCGCACAAGAGATTCGATGAGAGGAAAAACTAGGTTTTTGATCATGGTGTAAGTGTGCCTCGATTACTGCTGAGTGTAGAGTTTTACTACTGAGTGCAGAGTTTTACTGCTGAGTGCAAAGATTGAGGTGTATCGCAAGTCTCTATTGATTGGTGATTATACAACCTGAGTGCCTTGCTTCTACACAGAGTCTTCTACCTTTTGGTTCAATGAACAAGATCGGGGGTCAAAAGGAGGCAAGTAGTTTGGTTGCTTCTTCTGGAGAAGGTTGGGAGGAACAGGCCTCCTTGGGTGTTTTTCCACCCTATCTACAGTTACAGGTTCTACTTGTTATTTCATTCCTAACTAGTTATAATTTATTTTCTGTAGCTGTTGATTTAGTATCCATTAGTTAAATATTTATAGTTATCATCCTACAAAAGCAAATGATTGAATTTTTGATCTAATTATGAAATTGTATATTGTTGAATAAGTATAGGAAATGAATGAATAAATGCCCTCCCTGCATTTTTCCAGTACCATACTCTACTACAAGGAAGGGAGGTTAAATTAGATAAAAGATGTGGAGTGAATATCATGAATGAGTAGACTAACTCTGTATGTTTTCCTTTTTCTGTTATATTTTGCAATTTAACAATATCTTGTACTCTCAGAAAATTATAGTTACATAGACATTAGAATAGCTTCACATTTATAACAAAAGAAGTACCAGAAAACTCAAGTAGTTGTAGGTTTCTACATAAACCTAGGGTTTAGTTACAGAGTAACTATTTACTTACAACAAATATTAAATACACATGATCTTATCTTTCTTCACTTAAGTCTTTCTTCATTTATTACGAAATTAAAATACTGCAAAAACAAACATAACAGTATTTGTATCATTCATCCATTATATTATATCTCTATTGTTGCAGAAATATATTAAAATAGGGTTTAACTTCTCCATGTTTCTAAACGTTTGCAAAAGATAGAAAATAGTTATAGTCTCTCAATATTCCACATATCCATTTGAACCTCCTAATAAGACCCTTATTAATTCTGTATTATATTTATTTAATATCAAAACAGTTACCAACATTCATGATTGAAAACAACTATCAATACAAATAGAGTAAAAATAACTGATTAACACTTTTATCATCATTACCATAGACCCTTAAAACACAAAACAAGTATATATTGGACAAATGTTGTATTATTGATAGAACCCTATCTTCTGTATTATAACATTTTAGTATTCATTCAAACTTATCAAAATGAATAGACTATCCAAGACAGAGTTTGACCATTTAGAAGGCATTTGCATACATAACAGTTATGGGCTAAAAACCCTCATCACCTCTACAATTACAACGTATTAGCAATAGTGAATGAAACCCTTTAAAAACATAGAATTCACTAAATAGAGTTTAGACTAAGGCACTATGCCTTATATTTTTTTTATGTATATGCAATCACATCTTGTACAGTTGTGATCTCAACACAGAAAAGTTCATTTGACGAAAGGGCTCGAACCTTTAAATATAAAAAACAACCATTCCTTGCACGACGAGCCTAGGGTAACAAACCCAGCTCTAAACAAAAACCAAATAGACATGTCACAGTAGCAAAACCAACTACATAGCGATAAATTTCATTTGTACAAACATTTGGAGCTGGAAACTATAGTCGATTAACCAAGCCATTTGGCCCTCAACACTGAAAACCTTTCTCAGCATCATAGTCAAGCACATAGCCAAGGGTTCAAGGCCATACATAGTTAAACAAATCCTTACATTGAAACAAAGTTAGAAATTAGGGTTTGAAGTTGCAAAACGAGACAGATTGGCTCTTGGCCATTAACAACTTACAACACGCATTAAATAACATAGAGCATCACTTCCAAGCACTATTCATTTATACAGTATAAAAACACATAGACCGATGATCTTCTCATTTATCCAAATAGTCAAGGGTTAAAACCCTTATGACCAAGAATTACATTTGATACACAGTAAACAATGTCAAACACAGTAAAGGTAGGTTGAGGGTTCAATCCTCCCTACGCATACTTCATAGCATACAAAATTTACAATGGAGGCCACACCTTCAGCCAAATAGTAAAATCAAGAGCTCCAGCTAAACCAAACATCGACCAACAGTTGCTAGGAGAAACCTACAGGAGGAACCACCGAGACTTACCATTTTGTTTTAGCAGTAGTTCACAATAGCTTGAACATAGAAACCTGGAGACATGAATCACCTACCATTAACACAGAGAGACGTTAAATTCAGTTTCAAATCTTAAACAATACTCATGAGTGCAACAACACGAAGGATAATAAGGACATTACCCTTTCTTAAACCAAAGGTCAAAATCGATAGCTTCTGCAACCAGCTTTGATCCCAGAGTCACTCAAATCACTTTCATGAATGCAGCAATTACCTCCATAGTATTTGGTTCGGCTCTTAAACCCTGAAAGTAACAATTTTCCCTTATAGGTCATGGTATCAAACCTGAGGAAGGAGTCCTCAAAACCCAGCTTTGAAACCCTAAGGAACCGCAGGCTTGTCGGCCACACTACACCCACTGCTTGCAAAATGAATGCTAAGTTCACCACCTTTGTCGAGCTAAACCAAAGTGTTGTTAGGGTTATGCTATTACCAAGAGTTACCACGTGAATCCAGCCATGGTGGATGCCAACAGGCATTCCACCAACATCACTTTAATGCACTTTAAATGATCCTGTCTACCACCAGTATGACGATTTTCCAATGAACTTTGCAACAGGAATATCTGTTGAGTTAATCATCAACTATGAATTATAGTTCGGGTTACCACTTATCAACACCATCATACCATTTTCCAAACATTATACCAAGCCACGTTGACCAAGTGTAAGGTTCGACCTTTGTCAAGAGAGCCTACAACCATAAAACATTATGGTTACATATTATTATTAATACCTTTTTCATAATAACATTGCCAACCCTGCATTTGACTATTACATAGATTATTACATCAAAACCCTCGTGTATTGTATAAAGACCCTGTTAATAATATAGTTTAGTTATGATGTTAAATATGCTCCAAGAACTATAGTGTTAAGTGGTACACACTATAGAGAAGGCCAACATAGTAATTATTTTATAATTGTAGTTACTATGAACATACCCTAGCACTTAGGATAACCATTATATTTCGGGTATAAAAATATTGCATAAGATCAAAAGATATACAAAGAACTACATTGAGGTTGTTCGAACTTAGGATATGATCCTATAAATATTTGATACCCATTATAAATCCTTAGGTATAATTAAAAATACTTCACTTTGATTTAGATGCCCAACTTTGTAAAAACACTTATGTATTAAAATAACACTATTACTGAGAGAAGAAGGTGGTGACAATAAAGTCATATAGACCAATCTGATACAGTTTTGTAGCTGAAACAACAATTAGATCTCACCCTGGATTGCATTGCAAGTTATTCTATTTTTCTCTTTTAAAAACTTGAAAGCTATTTGACGATAATGAAGATCTCTATATCTTCACTTTCAAAACATTATTATTTCTCTTACCTGTGATCTGCATCAACAACGTTCCAATTCGTTAGCGAATAGCTAAGTAAGCCTCGGGTTCCCATCGGACCCCTTCATCATCAAAAGAAGAAAACAAGCAGTTAACACATACAAATAATAGCAAGTAATTGTAGCGAGCATTGACAATATTTCATAATTAAAACAATTCACATGCATGACTGATACAACAATTTATTTCATTTTTGAACAGACAAGCATTATTATAATTCCGCATGGTTAGTATAAGCAATAAATGCTACATTGAATTTTTTAAAATTTTGTGAATTTTTCGAGATGTTACAGAGAGTTCAACCCTCATACATAAACCTGGGTTATCCCTAAACACAAGAAAACATATATATCTAAAACGAGATTAATTCCCTTCCCCATGGTATGCAGCTGTAAAGACTAGATTCAGTGTATGGGAACCCTTGGTCAAAATAGATCCCTTAAAATAGAGGGTGAAGGCACCTTAGGCATGCTGGGAAATAAATGCATGGATAAGCATGCTTAACAGCTAGTTTGACCACCTCCTTGGCCCATACTTTGGCCCAAACCATGTAATCTTGTTCACGCTAGCCCATACAAGTCCTAGCAACTTAATAATAACTAGTTTCACACCTAGGGAGGCATTATTAACTAGATTAGCACCAAATAATCATAATTTAGTTAATGATTAAGTTAATAAGGTATAATATTGCTCTAACACCCCCCCATAAGCTAGACTTAGTGGAATATAAGAAATAAGGCCTTGGCAAGTAAGGCTCAAGTCACCTTTTACAATAGAAATTTATTTTTCCATGTAAAATGAGGAAAGAGGCAAAACCACATGGGGAAAATCCTCCCTCAAGAATGAACATGAAGCACACCAAAATTACACTTTTCCAAAACTCAAGTAGGTGTGAACTTGATCATATGTCTGGAGGAACCTTCTTCTTTGGAAGAAGATATTGTTGCTCAACTAGATCATAAACATGAACACATGAATGATGGAGAATGTATCCATGTAGAACAACTTCAATAAACTGATCTGAGAGCAGATGTGGATGCTCATTAGACTTGAAATTCATAATGAAATCAGATCCAAATGAGTCTTGATATTCTTGTGCCAAAAACTTTGAACCAAAAGTGGAGAAATCAGCATCAAGCAAAACTGAAATTTCTTGAAACTTTGAACCAAAAAATCTTATGGCTGCTCCAAGAATAATGAACGGTAGTTCCAAATGATCTTTGGAATTGAAATTTGAAACAAAATTAGATCCAAAACAGGTATGATCAGGTCCAAGTTAGAGGAACAAAGGTTCAATGCATGCTAGGACAATGGCAATGTCTCCTTCTTCAATAAAATTGTGAGAAAATGTGCTAGTCACCATAGAGGAATAGGTAGAAGGCTTTATATCAGAATTGGTGAGTGAATTTGTAGACATATCACGCTTTGATGCAGCCTTCAAATATTTTAAAATATCAGAAAATTTTGCACCATCATCTAGTGAAGCATGCAAAGGATCTTCAACAACTAGCTTATCATCCTCAAAATCAGCATTTGAAGAATTATTGGAGAACAATGACTGTAGAGATATCTCTTCTTCAACAATGGCTACTCCATTTGTTGTATATTCATCATTTGCAGCAACATCTTGTGGAATAGATGATGTCTCTTCACATTCTACTTCATAACCCGTAGAGGAAGCATTCGAATCACAGAGATCTGTAACAATAGGAACATGGGTTGAAGATTTTTCCATTCGATCTTCATGCACAACTTCATCAAAAAGAGGAGAGGTCGAATCAGTAGGAGGGAGAGCACATGTAGAGGTGTCCATAGGCTCACTCAATGCACCATTCTTCTGCTTATCAAGAGCCTTGTCCAAGTTGGACCATAGCTCAAATGGATAGTCTGCAGAACCAATCAAGTAGTGCATGCATGGAGACATGGCTAGACACATAGCTCCGAATGCTCTGTCACAATCATTTCGCCAATCATTTTTCTCTTCATAAGATTCTAGTTCATTCTCAGTACCAATAGACAAATCATAGAGACCTTGTCTCTTGAGATATGCACACATTTCAAGCTTCCATTCTGCATAATCGAATGGAGTAAGAAGAGGAACTTTTGAATCCATGTAGAAGATTTTGTACCTGCAATAACAAACTCTCAATCACTCAGGAGGGATCTACACTAACAATAGCTCCAATAGCTCTGATACCATGTAAAATCTATGTCATAGTAGGATCTAGCTACCATGGATTCTTCACAGCTAAAAGATTAAATTCATTAAGCAAGAAACAAGTGCAAACTATTACAGAAATGAATAAATGATCAAAAATTCTTAACAAATGATCAAATTCCAAAAATGCAAAAATGATCAAAAGATGAGATATTATTAACTGTCCAATATTGCAATGAGTTTGGATCATCCTTATATAGAAATAGCAAGGAAAAATATCCACTTGGTGTGTCCACACTTAGCTAGCTTATATTTATCCCAATCCCCCCTAGGTTAACCAAATGGTTTCCAAAATAACCTAAACAGGTTCAAAATATACATGCGAACACTGAGTAAGCATGGGTAACCAAGATGGATCTCACACATGTGAAGGATATGGTTGGGTAGAAGTTAAGTAGGCTAGGATAGGCAAAAAATAGCCAAAAATGGGATAAAAGACTAGATTCAGTGTATGGGCACCCTTGGTCAAAACAAATCCCTTAAAATAGGGGATGAAGGCACCTTAGGCATGCTGGGCAATAAATGCATGGATAAGCATGCTTAACATCTAGTTTGACCACCTCCTTTGTAATATCCCGAACTTTGGACTAACTATTTTTGTTGTTATATTGGGCCACGGCCCCAACACCTATGTTTTAATTTGAGTATTGGGCATAAACCCTAGCACCTGTGATTTACTCTTTTATAGATTGACATATCGGGCATGGACCCTGACTGACTTCTTTATCTGAGTGTATACTGGACAAGAAGGCCCCAATGTTTTAATGATGTTATCCAGCTTTGATATGGGTAAAAACCCTAATATACTGAGATGACCTTTTGTTACTTACTGTGCAGAGCTATGATTTTACATGATTTGACTTATGACTGTGTTGAGCATGGACTCAGAAACACACATATAACCTACGTACTGGGCATAAGCCCCGATGTACCTAGAAGAATGTTTATGTACTGGGAGCAAGCCCCGAGGTACATTGAGTGTTGGGACTAAGCCCTGGAGCACTCCAAGCTTGATGAACGAATATCAGATCTGAGGCAACTTAAATATTCTAGAATTGCCTCACAACCACATTCTAGCACTAGTGTTGAGCAGAGGCTCTGGAATTGCACTAGCGTAACGCCCATGTGAGAGTGTGGAGTTAAAAGGCTCTGAAGAGCATTCAGGGTTACTGGATCTCAAAGTGTTGAGTCGAAAAAGACTCTGAATAGCACTTTTAATTTCATCACATTTATTTAATTTGATTAAATGATTCATCTTCTATCTATCATCAAATACTACAGGAACTACCGTGTTTAAAGAGGGAATCCGACATGCAAAGAGAGAGACTAGAGGTGCCTATGCTAGCTTACCGAAAGACCATCCAAAGAAGTGGACCTTACCCTTAAGCTATTAAAACTAAGTATCATGTTAAGATACAAGATTTAATATTATTATTAAGAATATTTAATAAATAATGATGTGATTAATTATTGCATATAGTTTATGCATTGTGGGATTCCACATTATTTAATAGTATTAATAGAGTATTAATATTTAGTGGGCAGCCACATTTATAAATAGTATTACTAATGTATTAATACCTAGGTTAGAAAAATTATTAGTATAATTATTGTTATCATAATTATTATGAAGAGCTTAAATCACTTATAGATTAAACCATTGAAAAAGTCTTGGTGCAAAAGACTAGATATTTATTAAATAATATATTTTAAATATTATTTATCTAATTTAAAGAAACTAAATATTCTAATAGTCATAATTCAATATTTCCGTACATAAACATGGAAGATCCCAAGTTTTGGGGATCATCTATCTTTTTCATTATCATATTCTAATGGTAATCAAAGGGAAGTCTTCTGCTCCAAGAAACTGAACAAGCAGTAAACCTAGGTCCTCTATCTCTTTTGCATGTTGGAATCCAGGTCGGGGGGATCCATACAGAACCAGGAATGGTTGTAGGATCATGGTTGGGAGGAACACGGTAGCCCCAAAGTTATCTAGCTAAGGAAAATCACCCTAATAGGTTAGCTAATCACAACAGGCTCTGCACTAATTACTGTTTGAGTGTGTAGGTTTCTACAAGAAAGGATCGAGTTCCCAAGCAACCAAGTATGTGGTATTAATTGTTTCCATTTCTCAGTTTTTGTAGATGTAGGCATTTAAGCTAGCATTAAATCTTCAGCAGTGTTCTCAGTATAAACATTATCAACACTTAGAGGTTTCACCCAGAAACCAGTGGAGGGTCTAGCAGGTCTAGCCAAGCTAGCTTGTGCTATACAACACCCCATCAAAAAACTTAGATTTATTATTATATTTCTTAATAATGATGTCTTTGATCTGAATCGTTCCGCTAATTTGTAGTGCAGGGATTAGTTCTATTTCTCTTTTAAAATCTTTTATGGTTATTCTCTTTGTGTTTAAGTAATGACAATAGTATCAAAATAGAGTATTAACAATAGTGATTTCTCTTAGTTACTTCACACATCAAAACAGAGTATTAACAGTAGTGATTTCTCTCAATTACTTACACATCAAAACAGAAGATTGACAGTAGCATTGATTATTAAATTTCTTCCTTTCCAACAATCGTATCATTCCATTCCACTATCTCTATGTTTTCATTTAAAATAGTCAAACATTAAATCGAAACCAATGACAAACTTTTCTCATGAAACGAATCCCACTACCAACAAGTGCATTCCACATCTTTAAACTATAGTACTTTTAACCATTGAAATAAAGGTGACAAGATCGAGTCTTGTTAACTTTTCTAGGAAGACCAAGCTATATTCCACGCAACCCAATAGCGTATTGTTTTACACAGAAGCAGTTATACATCCAAAACAATCGTTTTCATTACCATTTAACAAACACATACAACCAATCTTTTTAACATAAAATGAAAGGTCAGGGATCGAATCCCTCTACGCTTCCATGTAAAAGCAACTAACCGAAAATGCACACAAAGAAGAACCAAAGCGAATCCCCATAGGCATGTAAGGAAACCAAACCAGGGTTTCGTTCTTCCCACCAACACATCATGACTGGTAGCGAATTCATAAACTAAGAATTGGAAATCCATTTATACAGACAGGGTCATGTTAACCACATAGGGAATCCACACTTATAACCATTACTTCATGCAAAGAAAACGAAGAGACTAGTAAAGGCATCCTTCTTTAATTAAGGTATATAGACTAATAGAACAAGCAATGGCCAACACCTTCCCTACTCTTCTTCTAAACATTATATAGAGTCAAACTTAGCCCTTAGTGGATGCGGGTATGACCAAATCATAATTTCTATGATAAATTTCTCAGACGACAACCTTCCGATCAAAAGCAACCAACAAGCAAACCCAGAAAATTGAACTACTCTTACCATAAGAACACATAGAAACTAGATAGTGTGCCAATAGATTATAGTTTCTTACAGTAAGCCATTTCCTCCATTTCGCAGGTCCAAGGATTCTTTATAAACAAATTACACAGACATATAAACCCTAGTCTTATATTGGGTAACTAATATTACAACTTCTGCAAAGATCAACATTGATCCAAATGGCCAAACCCTACACTATCCTCAGGTCCATTAAGAATAACTAGAAGATACATTTCACTATGGTTCTGCCAATGGCGACCTCAATGAACTCAAAACTATTGTAGTAAACCCAAACCAGGCTTACGAAGTTCTGCATAGAAAACACTAACAGTACACTCCACAGAGGCGAGAGTGGCTGTTAAGAAATGGGGAAATATGACTTACCATTCACAACACAATCAAATTCGAGGTACTGGCCATCAACTGGTAGTCAATTAGAAGGAGGATGCCACACGACCACTTGCCAAATGAGTAAAAAACATACGAAGTGAAAACCTTGAGAATTAGCATCAAAATCTATCTAGTCGAAATAACAGGAAGACGTAGTATATATGTCACGGAAGAAATTACCTGCTTGGTCAATCACCATCTCTGCATACAAAACCCTCATATGATGTGCTGACCATGAGCCAAGCTCAGGTCAGTACACAAAACCCTCAATGCATACAGTAAAACAAGTGAAATGAACTACAAAGTGGAACCTTCGTTAGTGTAGAAACCAAGGGAGAGACCCTCATCATAGCTGACAGCGTTGGCCATGTGCCATCACAGAAGCGCATTCAATGCTTCCACCAAACCCCAAAGATCTTGATTTGGACCCAAAACTGTATAGTGGTAGAGTCACACTTGATCATGAGCATGAAACCTTCTCTTGCTGCCCTTCTTATTCTTGTTGAAGTTGTTGTTGTCCTTCTTGTTCTTCGGACAATTTATGGCAATATGTCCTTTCACATTACAGGTGAAGCATATTCTTCTTTCTTTGAAGTGATGTGAATATTTCTTGGAGTGAGATGGCTCTCTCTTGGACTTCCCTTTCTTGGTGTGAGCTGTGAGAGCTTGATCTTCATTCCCCATCTTTTCTTTTCGTGCCACAAGCCTTGCTTCTTCTTGTGAGCATTCTTCCTGTAGTCTACTGAAGGAAATCAACTTCTTTCTTGCACAGATTCCTTGAATGAAGGAGTCCCATGACCTAGGTAAGCCATTCAGAGTGGTCATAACAACTTCACCATTCTCCACCATTTCATCCACTGCTTCTATTTGTTCCTTGATCTGGTAGACCCTTGAAAAATAAGATTGAATGGTTTCTCCATTCTGAAACTTTACTCCTTTCAATTGGTTCCGCAGGGTCATCTTCCAATTTATGTTGTTCCCTTCAAATAGCTTGGTCAAAGAGTCAAACATTTCTTTGGGTGTCTTTAGAGAAGACACATGGGGTATGAGATGGTCTTTGATAGAATCAGCAATGATTCTCTTTGCCTTGACCAAGTTCTTCTTATGCAATACTTTAGCCTCTTCATCCTCTCGGATAGCGATGTCTTCTTTTATATATGAGTCCAACTCATTTTCTTCTAGGATTAACCCAATCCTATACTTCCAAGCTCGGAAGTTATCAGCCCCTTCAAGCTTATCCTCAAGCTTGGTGTAGTAAGACATCTTAAAGAATACTTCAAATGAAAATAGAAAAGATTTAGGTCTTACCACTTGAAATGCTGAAAACTGGATCTAGTCTCAGATTAGGGTTTGTCGAAAAACCCTAAAAATTCAAAATGTGAATTTCAACTTTTTGAAAGGATAGAAAGATGCACCTTGATGAGCTTATCAGCCTGGTGCATTCAGAATTTGAGATCAGCAAAGTTTTACCCTTCAGATTTTCCTTTTGTCCTCCGAGGTTCACTGGGGAGAGCCCTGAATTAGGGTTTGAGTTTCCCGGAGATCTACCAAGCCAAAAATCTCGATCCAAAGCTCTAAACTTCAATTTTTGCAAGGAGCTTCTAGCTATGTCTTTAGATTCCAGAAATTCCTATTTTTGTGGAAACCTTAATTTTCAGGGCCAAATCTCAAAATGCTCAGAATTGAATTCTGATTGGACAGATAGATTCTCCTTGATGAGTAGAGTCAATCTACAATACTGCTTTTCCAAAATCTGTGGAGAGAAACCCAATAAACAAGAAACTCAAGTTTCCATCACTGCAAAATGTCTTCTTCTCAGGTTAGCTCTGATAGAAAGTGTCAGTCCGACAGACCTCTTCCTTACAAGCAAAGAAATATATCAGAAAAGGTTGCAAACTCTTTGCTGTCAATATCCAAAACATAGAAACTGATAGGGAGCAAAAGATCAAAGACTTTCCAATTCTTGTAGAGTTCAAAGATGTATTTCCTGAAGAAATACCAGGATTACCACCCAAACGAGACTTAGACTTTTCCATTGAACTAACACTCGGGTCAGTACCAGCTCCTAAATCCCCGTACCGCAAGAGCACACTAGAATTGGTGGAGCTCAAGCTTCAGTGACAAGAGTTATTAGACAAAGGGTACATTCGACCAAGTGTGTCCCCTTGGGGTGCACCGATACTCTTCATCAAGAAGAAAGATAGAACGATGTAGATATGCATCGATTACCACCAACTCAACAAGATGACCATTCAGAACCGCTACCCACTACCTAGAATCGACGACTTGTTTGACCAAGTCGGAGGAGTGAAGATCTTCTCAAAGATTGACTTGTGATCTGAATAACATCAGATGAGAATCCATGATGAGGATATCAACAAAACCGCATTTCAAACCCATTACAGCCACTACGAGTTCGTAGTAATGCCCTTTAGGTTGACGAACTCACCAGCCAACTTTATGTGCATGATGAAAAACATCTTTAGTAAATACCTCAATAAGTTCGTTCTAGTCTGCATTGACGACATTTTGATCCACTCCAAGAACGAAGTGGAACATGAGGAACATCTATGAATTGTTCTACATATACTATGGCAACACTAGCTTTACGCCAAGTTTAGTAAGTGTGATTTCTAAAAACCCCAGATTCAATACTTAGGACATATCATTTCTGAGAAGGGAATAGCCGTCGACCCCGAAAAGGTCAAAGCTATCGAAGAATGGCCCACACCTACATGCATATTCAATATAAGATCGTTCTTAGGATTAGCCAGCTACTACCAAAGGTTCATTGATAACTTTTATCGGATTGCATGTCCCATGACTGCCTTGCAAAAAAAGGCAAACAAGTTTATATGTACGGATAAGTGCAAAGAAAGCTTTCAAAAGTTGAAGCAACTACTAAATAGTGCATCGATTTTGCGTATTGCGGATCCCAATGGGGACGTCGTCGTTTGCATGGATGCAAGCAAGGAAGGACTTGGGGGAGTCCTTATGAAAGACAAATTTTCCATATGCCACAAATCGAGGAAATTAAAAGAGCATGAGCAGAATGACCCTACGCATTACCTCGAACTAGCCGCCATCATCCATGCTCTGAAGATGTGGCAACATTATCTCATGGGAAAGAAATTCCTATTGATGACTAATAACATGAGCTTCAATAACCTTTTCAACCAACTCGACCTAAATGCTAGGTAGGCCAGGTTGTTATCCCTCTTTAGTGAATACCATTTCGAACTAAAACATATAAAAGGAAAGGAAAACAAGATTACGGATGCCTTGAGCCGTCGAGCACATATGCTTTACAAAGTCACGGTGAGTCAAATCAACTCAGACTTACACCACAAGATTCGAATGGCATGTAAGAGTGATCGTTACTACACAGAAATCCTTGAAAAGATCCAGGAAGACAGATTATTCCAGCAACAAAAGGAATATAAGATAGACGAGTCAGGACTACTGTGATTGAAAGAAAGACTCTACATCCCGGAGAGTGGGGACATTAGATCAAACATTCTCACCGAGATTCACTAGAAACCCTATTCAAGACATCTCAGATATCAAAAGATGATATCGACAGTAAATAAACATTACTTTTGGCCTAGGTTGAAAGCTGACATAGCCATGTTCATCGCAAAATGTCAGGAGTGACAACTAGTCAAAGCAGAACACCAACACCCATCCAAATTACTTCAACCTTTACCCATTTAAGAATGGAAATGGGCGGTAATAAGTATGGACTTCATTACAGGCTTACCCAAGAGTAAGAAACTGAATGACTCCATCTTTGTAGTGGTAGAAAAGTTTTCCAAAGCATCTCACTTCATACCAGTAAAATCTACCTACAAGGCAGTTCACATCACGTAGATATTCTTAAAGGAGATCTTTCGATTGCACGGGATACCCAAGGCAATCATTTTCGATCAAGACACGAAGTTCACTAGCAACTTCTGCAGATCATTGTTCTCTGGTTTGGAAACCCAATTATAATTCAGTACTGCGTACCATCCCTAGACCGACGGACAAACTGAATGAGTAAACCAAATCCTCGATGACATGTTGAGGATGTATGTCATGAAGAACCCCACCAAGTGGGAAGCTAATTTGCACCTCGCAGAGTTTTCATACAATAACGGTTATCAAACCTCGGCCAAAATGAGTCATTTCGAGGTACTCTACGGCAGGAAATGTCAAACACCCTTGACTTGGGACAGTCCAGTAGACAGACTTATGTTAGGACCTGACCTACTAAAAGACTTGGAACAACTAGTCTCCAAGGTACAATTGAACTTAAAAGAAGCACAAGACGGCCAAAAGAATTATGCGGACAAAAAAAGAAAAGACAAACACTACCAAGTCGGTGAACATGTGTTTCTAAAAATAAAGGCAAAACGAAGCTCGTTGAGCTTGGGACATTGCGCGAAACTAGCCCCAAGATTTTGTGGACCTTTTGAAATACTGGCCAAGAAGGGCCCAGTGGCTTATGAGTTAGCTTTACGGGCGCATATAAAAGTTCATAATTTTTTTCATGCTTCATTATTAAAGAAATATGTTTACGATACTAAACATGTTATTGATTGGTCCTTATTACAAGTGGAGCTCAAAGGGGAGTTGTTGGAGCCTATGCCGCAGCTATGGTAAAGCTGCGAATTTTGAGGAAAAAGCACAAGTATTGAAGGAAAGTGCTAATTTTGAACAAGCACCAATTTTTGGGTAGAAGCAAACGGTCCGCAGTACGGTGCCAGATGGACGAGCTCAGCACAGATTACGGACCAGAAATCGTGGAGCTCGCGCGCACACGTCAAAGGAGAATAAATGTGGCTGAGTAGAGAGCTTATCTACCATAATAAATGAAGCGACGGAGTAAAGGGCTCAGCTACCCTCATTAAGGCTAAGTACAAAAGTTATGGTTGCCCTAGCCAAGGAAGAGCAACGGACCAAAGCATTGAAGGCGAAGGACAAGGAGCGGTAAACGATGAAGCAGCGCCCATACCCGCAATCTACACCGAAAGTCACGGAACCTGTAGGAAACGGTGACATGACTGCAAGTGGCACCTACAGTACACCTAGCCATGTCCGTGGTTAGGGTTTTTGGGGAATACTGCTGGGAAAGGCCCACATTTTTGTAAAGGTGTGACCGCCATGGCCACCTATATATATGTGTAATTGTAAAGGATAGACGTTAGTTGGTTAGTCAGTCAGTTATTAAGCTAGCCATTAGAGAGGTAAGGTAGCTGTTGAGATAAGCTAGCCAATCAGTCTTCTATTGTGTTGTTAGAAGACGAGAGTTAGAGCCGAGATAACTGTGAAGTTAATCCCTGAGTTGCAGACAGTCTGAGTCGACGTCTGAGCTATTGTAATCTCTATAGAGGAAGAGACTAGATCGAGAGAAGGGCTCCCAGATGTGTGCGTGGAGTTTCCTGGAAAGATCTAAGGCTGCAGCTGTGTGCACATAAGGATTGTAATCCCTATTCTGTGATTAATATAAGATACACTCCCCGTGGACGTGGTTTCCCCATGGAGGTGACTTCATAAGTTTCCTTGTTGCGACGCTGTATTGTGTGATTGCATGTTTTAGTTCACTATCTATGTGTACATGAACATTGTGTTATCTTTATGAATATGCTAAGTAAGTTCGCAAGCTTTCTTGATAGCTATAATTGTTAAGTGTCGAAGAAACCCGTAGACGATGTCGCTGCGGCGATTGAGGCATACATTACTGCGTTGGGCGCGCAAGCAGGAACGATACATAAGGTATCGACGTGGAGGGTTAGTGCCTAGTGCGCTAGAAACGAGGGACCTCGCGGTTAAAGTTGGTACGAGTTGCAGCACTGTCGCGCTGAGAGCTACAGAGGAGTAAGACATTCCGCCGAGAACTCCCGGTAGAGGGGAGAAGACTACAGTCTTCGCATCGCCAAGGTTAAGGAAGCTTGATTCCTTAGCCCCCCATAGCCACTTCGGGTGAGACTTCAGGCTGTCGCGTAGCTCGTTGCCGAGAGGGCCAGTGTGCCAAGGGGTTTTGTTGCTGCGCTTCATTAAAACCTGGGTCTGTCCAAAAAGCAGCCAACAGGAGTTCATGCTAGAACCACTCCACATTCTGGACAAGAGAGAGGTGCAGCTTAGGAGGAGGACCATTACTTAGCTGAAAGTGCAATTGAGGCACTTTGGACCAAATGAGGCTACGTGGGAGAATGAGACCACCATGAAAGAGGCATACCCCTCCTTGTTTCATGACCTCATTCCTAGTCCCTAAAAACACCGGGATGGTGTTGTTCTAAGCGGGGAGGGATGTAATATCCCGAACTTTGGACTAACTATTTTTGTTGTTATATTAGGGCACGGCCCCAGCATGTATGTTTTATTTTGAGTATTGGTCCACGGCCCCAACATGTTGAATTTGTTATAAATGTTCAATGTTATGTTGAGAATGAATGTTATGGAAAGAATGAATATTGAGAAAGTGTTGAATCATAAGAATGAATGGAAAGTGTCAAGAAGGTTTAAAATGTTAAGAAATGGATGTTACCAAAGTTTAAAATGTTAAGAAATTAATTTGTTATCAAAGTTTTAGGAAGTTTAAGAATGTTGTACTTGATATGAATATTTAAGAATGAATGAATGTTAGGAATGATAGGAATTTTTGATAGAAATATGAAGTTTTAATAGGTTCAATTTCCTAATATTATGAATGAAAATCTATGAATTGTTTGATAAAAGTTTCAATCTTTTCGTCATTTGATCGATGTGATGTTGCATATGTAAATTTCAAATTTTAACTAATGTTTCTCATATGTTCATTGTTCAAGTACTTTGTAGTTCGTGAATTTCTAAATGCTGCTGAAATCATGGCAAATGGGGATAAATGATTTTTTGTTTTTTAATCACAAGTGAGGATTCCCGGATTTTGAAGTTTATGCTAAGTTAGAGCAATGAATTTTAGACAACAATTCGATGAATTTTTATCAATTTGTTGTAAATAATCATTGCTCTAATTTAACATAAGCTTCACAATCCAAGAATTCTTGTTTGTGATTAAAAATCAAATGATCGTTATCTCCATTTGCCATGATTTCAGTTATGTGAACTTACATGTAAGAGATATATTATCTTTATGCAACAATCATTTATTTAAAAACCATATAGATTAACAACTTGTTTTAAAAAACTCATCCAGATCATATTTATGGTGAAGTACATTAGAGAAACATGTTCAATGGATTAGAAGAATACAAAATTTAGTAGGTTTCTCAGTGATTTCTCATTGGGATCAATCAATCAAAAGTAAAAATTCGGGGCGGAGTGTGGGGATAGCGACATCCGTTATCTCATCCCTTAAGTAGTATAATAGACATATGGAGACCCAAATAAAGTACTTTATATTACGAAATTACAAATTAAAGACAAACATTCCATATAGCTGAAATTTACAACATTTTTGAATTTTTTTGAATTTTTATTAAAAATTTCATTACCAAATAATTTTTGAATTCATTTTTAAGCATGCTAAAATACAACCATTTAAACTCTTATGCTAGTTCTCATTCAAGATAATATTCATAAAAATTCAATGAAAAAATATATTGTACACAACAGTTGTGGGACAAAAAATATATTGTACACAACAATTGACATGGACAAAAACATAGATCAATTCATTTTT
Organism: Larix kaempferi; assembly: GCA_027924585.1. Lineage (NCBI taxonomy): Eukaryota > Viridiplantae > Streptophyta > Pinopsida > Pinales > Pinaceae > Larix > Larix kaempferi. The sequence goes on along the minus strand of BSBM01001158.1, from coordinate 5,411,796 downwards.
GATATATAGTTAAAAACATAGCAATGGAATGCCATCCTCAATTATCCGTTCATGGTCACATATGGACAGTTTCCATTTTTTGGTTTTTAACTATTTTTTTGATGGAACTTGTACCAACCTTATTCAAGATGCACATACTAAATGACTATACTGACAACATATAACATCGGGTTCATAATCTTGAAAGTAGACATAATTTTTAGTCATATACGTCTGCTGAAAAAAATAGCCTTTTAAAATGATGGATCCTGTCTTGTATGTAAATCCGTTGTCATTGTAGTCCTCCAATAACTTCATTTTCCTTCAGTGCATCGCATCAAATAATATTTCACATTTTCATTGTCGTCTAAAGGTGCAATCACAGTGAAAACATCTCATGTGCAAATTACAATTGGTGTTAGCGTTTTTAAATCAATTAAATTGACTATACTTATGGCGATGGACAAGAATGAACAATTAACTTAAAAGTCAAGTAAGTTCATTACCTTCTCTAACAAGATCTGAAATTCTATCGCCATCAGATGATACTGCTATTTCTTCTGATTCTAATTCTTCTACACTTGTCAGTGGCATTTTTCCTTTTGGATTAATCTCTATGTGTTTCCAAGCTTTTACGTAGTTGTTTGTTATGTTTTCACAAACTTCTGTAGATTCAACATTTTCAGTGCAAATATGACAAAAGCATGATTGCTTTCTACTGTCAAATCCAAACACGTTTTGGAATGATTTTGTTTGAATAGAGTGAAGATCTCTAGTCCCATGTATGGTTCTAGCGTCATATGGTATTGATCTATTTATATCTTGGACCCCAACAAGCCAAAAAAACCTACACAATAAATGATAAATCACTTGAAGAACAACTTTTAATGTTAGTGTACATGTACTTAAATGTTAGTGTACATTTTTTTAAATTTCAAGAAATAATATAAATAAAAAAAATAGTGTACATACCTGCGCACATCTTTTGATTGTTGATTATAATCATGGCTTAGATTTAATTGACACCATTGGACAACCTCTACAGCTGAATGAAACCGTGCAGAAGAATAGTTCATTTGCCATCTTTGAAGTGCTCTTTTTACGCATGCTCTTGCACCATCATGTTCACCTTTTCCATGTCCAGTTTCAAAGAAATTCCAGTGATGTTTAATGTTCAACGTTTTATGAAGTCTACATAACCAAAAAAATGATCGTGAAGATTTAAATTGACCCGCAAATCCATCAGACCATATCCAATGTTCATTGAATTTAACTTCGCGTTTTTTCAGTGAATCATAGAAAATATTTTCTATACAATGTTGAACAAAATGTGTATCGTGTGTATGATCATCGCTGATATAGAAGTGATATTCTCTAATCACATCTCGATTGTTACATGTGCTTTCAATTCTATCAACATCTTGTTGAGAATGTCTATATACAACATGGACAAATATCGAAACTTGGTTAGAGTGATAGTATTCACTCTGTATCTCTTTTTATGCAGTAAATGTATAGTTTTCAGCAAAATCAACCACGGACAAAATTGTTCCGAGTGGAAAAATTTCACGAGATTGTTTGAATTGAAAATCTTGCCATCGTGCTCTATGTGAATGCTGGGTGTATTTATAAATTTCGCTTTCAAATTTTTTGAGAAAATCTGTCACACATATCTTGTCTTCTAGCAAATCAATTCTTTTGGAATGTGAATCACTAGAACTTGTACTATAATTGATGTATTCGTATCTCCACTAATCAAAATTTACATTTGACAACGATTGATCATTATCGATAGGATATTTATTATGGAATAGCACCATATTTCCACAACGATGACAATGTTTTCCATTGACACATTTCTTTGAATAAAATACTTCATCGTGATTTCTCTCACATAAAATTTGAGATATGAATTCACGTATTGTGGGTCGAGGTGGTGAATTTTTTCCAAAACATTTTACCAAATTCAAAAAACATGTCATAATATAACTGAAATTGCACATGATAACAGAACAACATGTATCACGTATAGTAATAGGTCTAACATACCATGGTTTTTGTTGCACAAACGTAGTGATTGATATATTAATTCCACGATGATCTTCCTAAAGTTTATTGAACAATTGTACTTGTGTCATGTCCATTATATGTTTCGGTTGGCTTTCATATACATTTCATGATATTCTTTTGCATATCACATCTCTTGAATTTGGTGAAACTCGAGCATGTTCCAACCAATATTCTCGTACAATATCTTTAACACCTGCTCCCAATCTATCTTTGTAAGGTTGTCTACAAATAATTGCCCAGCAAGCAAGTTCATTATTTTCCTCTATTTGCATTCTAAATTTGCTATGTTTGTATAATGTCTTTCTTGATGTTCCAACTGCTTTTGCTAGTTCTGTTGTCAAACGCTTTTGTTTAGTACTAGCTGAAAGAATTGCTGTATGAATTGCTTTATGTGTAGCACTGATATCTTTCTTCCTGGATTTTCCAAATTTTTTTATTCCATCACCTATATTTTCTATCACATTTTGTTTCAATTTCGACTCTTTTGTCACCTTGTGAATACCCAATAATGATGTAGCACCTTCTAACTTCTTGGACGCTAATAAACATCTCAAAATTTGTACTTGTCCTGCTATTGAGTAATCCTTGAGAACTTCATCATAAAATTTTGTAGCACGATATCGTGCAACATGTATTGATAGTTTTTCTCCATATTTGTCGCAATCAATGTCTTCTAACATTTCATCATCAATGGTGAAAGTACCTATACATCAAGTTAAATTAAATGTAACATATATCCAAAAATAAAATTCATTATAAAAAAATGAATTTGGAAAATATATGATATATACATGCCAGGTCCAATTTCTGGATCTTGAACTTGATCTTCAATATTGACTTCATCAATATTAGCATGTAAATCACCATTTACATCTTCTAGAATGGTCTCTTCAACTTAATTTTTTCTTCTTGTACTCTTTTTTCAATTTCCATTTCCTCAACATTATCATGTAAATCTGTATTTATATCTTCAATAATTCTCTCTTCCGTTTCGGCAACCCTTTGTTTTTTGGCAATATATCTGAGTTTTTGTTTTTCTCTATTACCATCATCACCACGTTTACGATCACCTTTTTTTTTTACGTTTTCTCTTATTGCCCATGATTTTTTAATCTATAGATGATAAATTAAAGAATCATTACTTTATAGTAAAAATAAATAAATTAAGATTTAAAAACATTTACAGAATTTATAAAAACATGAACTGAAATTTACTTCACCGTATAAAAATCTTGTAAGAGTCTTTTGAAGAATATCTCTTTGGAATTAAATTTCCTTTGAAAAAACTCTTTGAACAAAAATCTTCTTTGAAAAAAGTCTTATTTGAAATAAATAAGAAACTACTTGACAATAAATCACCTACACATTGGAAAATAATAAGAACACATTGTAAAGAAATCTTCTTCGTAAAAACCATTGGAAAAAAAAACCTCTTTGAAAAAATATCTAGGAAAAAAGCCACTAGGAAAAAATACTTTGAAAAAAACCTTATTTGTAAACATATCTTGGAAAAAACCCTTGCAAAGAAATAACTTATTTGCAAAAATACTTTGAGTAAACAAGTCTTTGAAAAAACCCCTTTTAAATAAATAAGAAGTGCAAAACTACCTTGGAAAAAAACCCTTTGCAAAATACCTTAGCAAAACAACTATTTGAAAAAACACCTTTCAAATAAATAAGAATTGCAAAACTACTTTGGAAAAAAACCCGTTGCAAAATAGCTTAGCAAAAAAACTATTTGAAAAAACCCCTTTCAAAAAAATAAGAAGTGCAAAATTACCTTGAAAAAAAACCATTTGTAAATTACCTTATCAAAACAACTCTTTGAAAAAATCTCTTTCAAAGAAATAAGAAGGAAAAATACATTTTTTTTGCAAAAATGCTTTGGAATAAACACTCTTTAAATACAACCCTTAGAAAGAACTTTCTTGGAAAGAAGCATTCTTTGCATAAACTACTTTTCAAACATGTCTAAGAAAAGAAATATTTTGAAAAAACTCCTTGCAAATATGGCTTAGAAAAAAAACTCCTTTACAAAAATGCCTTATAAAAAAACTCCTTCAATGTGCCTTTTGGAAAAAAATAAGAAGAAACATATCTTGTAAAAACCTCCTTTTGCAAAAAATGTCTTTTTTGAAAACCCTTTCAAAAATAGTTTGACAAAAAATATGCGAAGTTAAAACATGCCAAAATAATGAATCCATTTAGGTTTATTTATACGAATATAGAAAACATTTTTTTTTTTTTTTGCCAGCCGACGAATTTTTTTTTCCGTTTCATTATTCGGCCGAATAACCTTTGCTGTAATTGACAGTGTCATTACGGAAAAAGGTTATTTGGCCGAATAACCTTTGCTGTAATTGACGGTGCGATTACGAAAAAGGGTTATTCAGCCGAATAATTATTCGATCGAACAATTATTCGGCCGAATAATCTCTGAAACATAGAAGCTTCACAATTCTGCAGAATTTTCAGGTTTCTCCATTTTCAGAAGGGAAAAACAACCTCCTACACTACAAAATGAATGTCAGACTTGATACCATTAGGTTCATCATTGAATCTACTTTACGTGGGTATAGATTTTGTTGTATATAGATAAGAACTGATATTTTTTATGTTTTATTTTTGTAACATGTGTCAAGTTTGGATTCATCTCTTTAAAAAAACAGCGAAAAGAAAAATCCATAACTTTAAAAAATCACCACCAAAAAAATTCAAAAAAAATGTGGGAAGCTTAACTGGCATGTCTACTTCAAAAGTGTGTTCGTAGATTTTCTATTTTTAGATCCGATTGAGAGAAAAGTGGCGCAACAAAAGAGATGTTGAAAATCGACTAAGTTTCTCCATTGATCGACTTTAAAAAAATATAATAATTAGTATATAGATCCATTGGTTAGAAACTTATAGTCAGGCACTAGTACATTGTGTGTAGATTGTCGTAGCATTTTCTCTTTTTGCAAAAAAAAGTCTAACAACGATTTTACTGACGCAACAAATCATAACTATTTTGTAGTCTTTTCATTTTATAAGAACACACTGTCAAACATTTGCGAAATCGATATATCAAATCTCAATAAAAAAAATTGAAAAAATTATGAATAGAAAGCTAACATAATTGTCTAAAAGTTTTCTTTTTACTGCAAAGTGAAATTTTAAACAAAAATATCATTTTTGTTCGCCCGAAGTTGAAAAACATGAAAAAAACCAAAATTATTTTCTCACGAGACCCCCCAAAATAAACACCCATCTTCATTTTTTCACCCAAATAATTACCTTTGTAATTCCATGTAAGCGAAAGATTTGCTTCATAAACACATCTGCAATGTTAGTAGCTTTGAATGTAGTCTTAACAGGAATAAAATGAGCAAATTTACTAAGTTTATCCATAACCACCATTATTGAGTCATTCTATTGTTGATTCTTAGGTAAACCTGTAATAAAATCAATACTCACAATTTCCCATTTCCATTTCCGGAATCGGAAATGGCTGCAATAGGACAGCTGGGTGTTGATGTTCAACCTTAACTATCTGACATTCAAAACACCTAGCTATGTACTTAGCCACTTCATTCTGCATGTTGGGCCAAAAATAATCATTTCTTAGCATAGTTATCATTTTTTGATAACCAAGATGTCCCGAATAAGGACTTTTATGAACTTCATCCAAAATCAACAATTTAACCTTTGACACATTAGGTACATAAATTATGTTTTTATAAATTACTAAGCCCTTTTCATTAATGCTATATTTTGTTATTAAATTTTCAGATAAATTTGTAGCAACCTTATCATGCAATTTTTTATAATTTTTATCCTCCTTAATTCCTTCTTCGATCTGATTTTCCAGAGCTGTCTTAAATGTGCTGATTGCTGCCACAAAACTTAATTTAGCATTTCTGCTCAAGCCATCAACAACTTTGTTTTCTTTACCCTTAATGTGTTGAATTTTGAAATCATACTTGCTAAGGAAAGCTAGCCACCTAGCTCGCCTTGTGCTAAGATTTGTTTGATCCAACAAGTAATTTAAGCCTTTATTATGCGTCTTTAATGTGAACTTTATTCCAATCAAATGATGGCGCCACATTTTCAGTGCATGTATCACGGCTTCCAGCTCTAGATCGTAAGTTGCATAACTCTTTTCGTGGATTTTTAACTTTCTAGACTGAAAAGAAATAGCATGACTTTCTTGAGTTAAGACCCCACCAAGTCCATCTTTGCATGCATCAGTGCATACAACGAAGTCTTTGTTAGGATCAACAATTTTTAGTATAGGTGCTATTGTTAATAATTCTTTTAACTTCTTAAAACATTCTTCACATTTTTTATCCCAGACGAATTTATTTCCTTTCTTCTGCAAATAAGTTATGGGATTCGCAATTCTAGAGAATCCTTCAATAAAATTTATGTAGTAACCCGCTATTCCCATAAATTACCATACGTCAGTTATGTCTTTAGGGATAGGCCACTCATTAATTGCCCTTATTTTATTTGGGTTGATAGAAATTCCATGTTTAGAGATTATGTGACCTAGTACTTTATTTTATCTTTATAAAAGTCACATTTACTGAACTTAGCATAAAGTTGATGTTCTCTTAACACTTGCAGAATTATTCTTAAATGTTCGTCGTGCTCTCCTTTAGTTTTTTAATATATTAGAATATCATCAATGAACACGATTACAAACTTATCTAAGTACCTATACAAAACATTATTCATTAAGCACATGAACATTGCCGGTGCGTTAGTTAGCCCAAAAGGCATAACTATGAACTCATTGTGCCCATCACGAGTTCTGAAAGCAGTTTTTAAAATGTCTTCATCCTTTATTCTAACTTGATGATATCCGGACCTTAAATCAATTTTAGTGAATATCTCTACTCCGTGTACCTGATCGAATAGATCGTTAATGCGGAGCAAGGGATATCAATTTTTAATTGTCATTTTATTAAGTTGGTGGTAATCTATGCACAGTCGCAAAGTACCGTCCTTGTTAGCAAATATAATTGGTGCTCCCCAAGGAGACACACTTGGCCTTATGTAGTTATTATATATTAATTCATTCAGTTGATATTTTAATTCATTTAACTCAAGAATATTCATTATGTACGGAGCCTTTGAGTTTGGTACCGCACCCGGTACTAACTCAATGGTTAAATCAAGTTCCCTTTTCGGAGGTAGACCTAGAATTTCTTCCTGGAATACATCAGAAAAGTACCTAAGAATAGGTATGTCGTCTAGTTTTATCTTATCTTCTTTAGATGAACATTCATCATTAATAACATTCACTACAAACATTTTACAACGCTTTCTTACAGCTCTCCTTACTTGCAAAGCATAAATTTGTCCTACAGATGCTTTCCTAGGAATTCCTTTTACTGTTTCAGTATTACCTTCACTATTCAAACAAGTGAAAGATTTATTATAACAGTTGAGTACTACTCTATGTTGTTCAAGCCAATCCATGCCAATTAATAAATCATATGACCCTAATGGCAAAACATTCAAATTAACTTGCGTTTTCAGCTGACTCATAAGTACATCACAACCTTTGACAAATTCTGTAACCTTTCCTTTAGTGCCTGTTTCTCTCTGAACTAACCATGAATTATCAAAATTTTCTACCTTTAACTTGCAACTTTTCACTAAATCAGGTGAAATGTAACTCAAACTTGCACTTGGATCTATTAAAACTGAAATAGATTTGTTTTGTATCATACCTTCGATTTCGACCATAGACGTTTGATGTTCTCCTTGTCGATTTTCCAGCGCTGCATTTATTCTGGGCATTTCTCTTGCTACATCACCAACTATTGGTTCCACTTGTATAGTGTGAATGTTGTTGACTGTCTTTCTGTTGTGTGGACATTGAGCTCAAGTATGTGGTCTACCGTAGTCATAACACTTCAAAGGTGCCCTCTGTTCAGCATTTTTGGTGTTGTTATTATTATTGTTGTTATTATTATTAGGCACATTCCTTGCAGCAAAAAAAATCTGTGGTGCATTACCTTTGTAATTATTATTATTCTGAAAATTTTTGTTATTGAAATTTTTATTATTTCCAGAATTCTTAAAATTAAAAGTTTTGTTTTTATGCTCAAAATTACTTGATTTATTATTCCTCCCACTTGATACACCTTCTCTTCTCTTATTATGTTCAAAACATAAATTAGCCTTCCTCATGGTTCTTCAAGAGTTGAAGGGTTATCATACTCAATTTTGTCCTTTATGTGGAAGGGTAAACAACTTAGAAACCTTTGTATCTTAGGTTTTTATTTAGCTAGGTAATGTACATACCTTAACAGGATGAGAAATTTGTTGCATAACTCCTTCATGGAAATTGAACCCATCTTCAAATCATAAAATTCTTTTGACTTATCTTCGTAGTACTGTTTGGATAAAAACTTTTTCTTGAACATATTCTTAAATGTACTCCATTTTATGTCTTCTTCCTTGATATTTTTAACTCTTTTGACATCTTGCCACCAAATGTCTACCCTTTCGGTCAGATTGTATATGGCCATCTTAGCTTTTAAATGTGATGAGTAGTTATAAATCTGAAAATACTTCTTCATTCCAGACAGCCATGCTTCGGCTGCCTATCCCTTTTCATTTTCACTATTAAAAGTTGGAGGTTTTATCTTTTTAAACTCTCCTGAAATTTGTTCATAATTTTTACGTATTTTCTTAGGACCACAGTCACTATCATTGCTGTCTTGATCAGAATTACATTTTCAGCGATAAATTTTGTCATCAAATTGAGAAGAAAAAGAGTTACTTTCAGTTTTATAGTATTTAGCTTTCTTATCTCTGTGTTTGTAGGACATTATTCCAGATTCTGTTCTCTTATCTTTTTCATCGTGATGGTACTTTTCCAGCAGAATTTCATTTAATTCCTCTTGTGCTCTTAATATTCTTTCATTTCCTTTCTTAACACTTTTTATCTCATATTTAAAATCTTTAACAATACGTAATAATTCAGATGATTGATCATTAAGTTCCACGTAGATTTCTTCATTAATATTTTCCTGTTGATTATTATTACGTTCATTATGAGGACATTTGTCCTCTGCTGACTCCTCTGGTATATCCATACCTGCAAATTAAATGTCAAACTGTTTTGTACATAAACAAATTAAATAAAAGTTAGTAACTAAGTTTTGTGTTTTCATTTTCTGTTTTGCGTGCGTGAGCCTAATTCAGACCTAGAGTTTGAATTCGCGCTCTGATACCACATGTAACATCCCGAAAAATTCACAAAATTTAAAAAAATTCAATGTAGCATTTATTGCTTATACTAACTGTGCGGAATTATAATAATGTTTCTTTGTTTAAAACTTAAATAAATTGTTGTATCAATCATGCATGTGAATTGTTTTAATTATGAAATGTTGTCAATGCTCGCTACAAGTACTTTCTATTGTTTGTCTGTGCTAACTGTTTTTTTTCTTCTTTTGATGATGAAGGGGACCTATGGGCACACGAGGCTTACTTAGCTATTCTCTAAAGCATTGGAATGTCTTGATGCAGATCACAGGTAAGAGAAGTAATAATGTTTTTAATGTAACGATACATAGATCTTCATTATCGTCAAATAGCTTTCAATGATCGCTACAAGTACTTTCTATTGTTTGTATGCGCTAACTGTTTGTTTTCTTCTTTTGATGATGAAGGGGACCTATGGGAACCCCAAGGCTTACTTAGCTATTCGCTAAAGCATTGGAACGTTCTTGATGCAGATCACAGGTAAGAGAAGTAATAATGTTTTGAAAGTGAAGATACATAGATTTTCATTATCATCAAATAGCTTTCAAGTTTTTAAAAGAGAAAAATAGGATAACTTGCGACAGAATGCAGGGTGAGATCTAATTGTTGTTTCAGCTACAAAACTGTATCAGATTGGTCTATATGACTTTATCGCCATTACCTTCTTCTCTCAGTAATAGTGTTATTTTAATACATAAGTGTTTGTACAAAGTTGGGCATCGAAATCAAAGTGAAGTATTTCGAATCATACCTAAGGATTTATAATGAGTATCAAATATTTATCGGATCATATCCTAAGTTCGAACAACCTCAATGTAGTTCTTTGTATATCTTTTGATCTTATGCAATATTTTTATACCCGAAATATAATGGTTATCCTAAGCGCTAGGGTATGGTCATAATAACTACAATTATAAAACAATTACTATGTTGGCCTTCACTATAGTTTGTACCACTTAACACTATAGTGGTTGGAGCATATTTAACATCATAATTAAACTATATTATTGACAGGGTCTTTATAGAATACACGAGGGTTTTGATGTAATAATCTATGCAATAGTCAAATGCAGGGTTGGCAATGATATTATGAAAAAGGTATTAATAATAATATGTAACCATAATGTTTTATGGTTGTAGGTTCTCTTGACAAAGGTCAAACCTTAGACTTGGTCAACATGGCTTGGTATAATGTTTGGATAATGGTATGATGGTGTTGATAAGTGGTATACCGAGCTATAATGCATAGTCGATGATTAACCCGAAAGATATTCATGTTGCAAAGTTCACTGGCAAGTCGTCGTACTGGTGGTAGACAGGATCATTTAAAGTGCATTAAAGTGATGTTGGTGGAATGCCTGTTGGCATCTACTGTGGTTGGATTCACGTGGTAACTCTTGGTAATAGAGTAACCCTAACGACACTTTGGCTTACCTTGACGAAGGTGGTGAACTTAGCGTTCATTTTGCAAGGAGTGGGTGTAGTGTGGCCGACAAGCCTGCGGTTCCTTATGGTTTCGAAGCTGGGTTTTGAGGACTCCTTCTTTAGGTTCGATACAATGACCTGCAAGGGAATATTGTTACTTTAAGGGTTTAAGAGCTGATCCAAATATTGTGGAGGTAATTGCTGCGTTCATCAAAAGGATTTGAGTGACTCTGGGATCAAAGCCGGTTGCAGAAACTATTGATTTCAACCTTCGGTTTAAGAAAGGGTAATGTCCTTATTAACCTTCGTGTTGTTGCACTCATCAGTATTGTTTAAGCTTTGAAACTAAATTTAACCTCTCTCTGTGTTAATGGTAGGTGATTCATGTCTCCAGGTTTCTATGTTCAAGCTATTGGGAACTACTGCTAAAACAAAATGGTAAGTCTCGGTGGTTCCTCCTGTAGGTTTCTCAATGCAACTGTTGGCTATTGTTTGGTTTAGCCGAAGCTCTCGATTTTACTGTTTGGATGAAGGTGTGGTCACCATTCTAATGTTTGTATGCTGTGAAGCCTACGTAGGGAGGATTGAACCCTCAACCTACCTTTACTATGTTCTGCAGTGTTTACTGTGTATCAAATGTAGTTTTTGTTCGTAAGGGTTTTAACCCTCGACTATTTGGATAAATGAGAAGGTATTCAGTCTATGTGTTTTTATACTGTATAAATAAACAATGCCTGGAAGTGATGCTCTATGTTATTTAATGCTTGTTGTAATTTGTTAATGGCCGAGAGCCAATCTGTCTTGTTTTGCAACTTCAAACCCTAATGTTTAACTTCGTTTCACTGTAAGGATTTATTTAACTATGTACGGCCTTGAGCCCTTGGTTATTTGTGTGACTATAATGTTGAGAAAGCTTTTCAGTGTTGAGGGCCAAATGGATTGGTTCTTCGACTGTAGTATCAAGCTCCAAATGTTTGTACAAATGAAATTTATTGTTATGTAGTTGCTTTTGCTACTATGACATGTCTATTTGGTTTTTGTTTAGAGCTGGGTTTGTTACCCTAGGCTCATCCTGCAAAGAATGGTTGTTTTTTATATTTAAAGGTTCGAGCCCTTTCGTTAAATGAACTTTTCTGTGTTGAGATCACAATTGTACAAGATGTGACTACATATATATAAAAAGAATATAAGGCATAGTGCCTTAGTCGAAACTCTCTTTAGTGAATTCTACATTTTTAAAGGGTTTCGTTTACTATTGTTAATATGTTGTAATTGTAGAGTTGATGAGGCTTTTGAACCCATAACTGTTATGTATGAAAGTGTCTTCTAAATGGTTGAGATTTGTCTTGGATACTCTATTCGTTTTGATAAGTTTGAATGAATACTAAAATGTTATAATACAAAAGCTAAGGTTTTGTCAATAATAGAACATTTGTCCAATATATACTTGTTCTGTGTTTTAAGGATCTATAGTAATGATGATAAAAGTGTTAATCACTTATGTTCACTCTATTTGTATTGATAGTTGTTTTCAATTGTGAATGTTGGTAACTATTTTGATATTAAATAAATATAATACATAATTAATAAGGGTGTAATATATACTGGGCAACGAATTCCTAATGTTGTGATTCATGTTTCTTATCATATGATGTGGGTACAAAACCCTAATATACTGAGACGATCTTTTCATTACATACTGTGTAGTGACGTTATTGGAATGATTGACTTATATGGTGTGTTGAGCGTGGTCTCAAGAACACACGGGTGACCTAAGTACTGGGAAAAATCCCTAATGTACCTAGAGGAAATATTATATACTGGGAGTAATCCTCGATGTGCATTGAGTGTTGGGCATAAGCCCTGGAGCACTCCAAGCTTGATAAATGAATACCGGATCGGAGGCCACTTGAATATTCTAGATGTGCCTCACAACCACATTCTAGCACTAGTGTTGAGTAGGAGGCTCTGGAATTGCACTAGCATAACACCCATGTGAGAGTGTTGAGTTAAAGGGTCTGAAGCGCACTCGAGGTTACTAGCTCTTAAGTGTTGAGTCGAGGAGACTTTGAATAGCAATTCTATTTTTCATCACATTTATTCAAATTGGTTAAATGAATCTTCTTTTATCTATAATCAAGTACTGTAGGAAATACCATGTTAAACAATGGAATCCAACATGCAGACTAGAGATGCCTATCCAAGCTTACCAAAAGACTGTACAAAGAATTGGACCTTATAGCTAATGTTAAAACAAGTATCATGTGAGGTTACATAATTAATTAAAAGATAATCACCATAACTTAAAGCATGAGTTGACTAAGACTAGTCTTATATGAATAACATGCATACATGTTCCAAGGTTAAATATCATTATTATTAGAAGCTTTATTAATAATGATGTTATTATTTTATAAAATATATTTATTGCATAGGGTTTATGCATAGTTGGCCTCCACATTATTAAATATTATTAATAATGTTATTAGTATTAAGATTGAAATATAAATATTATTATCATCATTATTATTATGAAAAGATTAATTTAAAATCACTTCTAGTTAAAACAAATAAAAAGTCCAAGTTCAACAAGGACTAGATATTTTAGTGATAATATCTTTTAAATATTAATTATTTAATTTAAAGAAACCAATTAAATATTCAACAGTCATAAATCAAGACTCCTCTACAAAAAGACGGCAAATCCCAAGAATGAGGATATCAACTTTTTTATTATCATTCTCTTATGGTAATCAAAGAGAACTTTTTGCTCCAAGAACTGAAATAGTCCCACCTAACATTTCCAGATCTGAATCAACAGTGAACCTAAGGCTTCTATCTCTTATTGCATGTTGGAACCAGCTTGGGGGGATCCAGTTAGAAACAGGAATGGTTTAAAGGTCATGGTTGGAAGGAATATGGTAGTCCCAAAGTTATCATGTTAAAAGATCATTCTACAGGTTGGTTAGATCCATAAACTTTCAGCATTGATTATTGTTTGAGTGTACAAGCCTTGTAGAAGAGAATCAAGCTTCCATACAACTAGGTATGGAACTACAATTTCCTCATTTCAAGTTATTATTTAACTAAGAGTTATTAACTAGGATTTATATTTCGTCATTGTCTTCCCCTAAACCTGTTTAGTATAAAATTTCTCATAGAGCAAGGGCCTTTAGGCATGGGCTCTCGGGTTGTGTTCTTTTTGTTTACAATAGCAAAACCCTTTGAACCTGAAATCTACTAACTCAAGAATTTCCATCGAAACACCAATCGAAGGTCTAGTAGGTCTAGCCAGCTAGCCTGTGCTAGATGTCATTAACAACAAAAACATAGGAACCTAGGTCATTATCGTTGACTTCTCTTAAATCCTGATAGCATGTTTCATTGTTTCGTTTTCAAAGTATTCTTTAGGTTATGTTTATAATCTTTCTAGCATTTACATCCTGGCAATTATTTCTCTTTCCCACGTTTCCAAATATAAAGACTAGAGTCAACATAGGCAGAGACCATGTATCGAAACCCTTAGCAAGATTTCTAAACATCAAGGAAAATCGTAAGGCTTAGACTGCCACGATATCTACTTATTCCTAGCCATTCATTTAAACATTTTATCACAAGTTACACTATAGTATCGTAGTAATACCTACCATCCCTTCAAACCCAAAACCACTGACATTAAACACGCAGACGCAGATGGAGATAATGGTTGTTTGAAACAGAAATTGAAACCTAAAGCAAATCAAAATACAGGCTAAGTGACCACGATTTTCTCATTGATTCATTTCCAATTTAGGTCTGGTTTTCTTTATTTAACGAACAGTCAACCCTTTAACTCTACCACAACAAAAACGCAACAGGTATACAAGGATTTCGATTTCATAAACCATAGATTCAGACTTTTTCCTAACACATCATACGTTTATAATCTTTTATACAAAAAAACCCTGACAAGCCTTTTCCCATCTCATGGAATGAATCCCATAGCTAAAACGGTGCATCACTTATCATCAAATGCATATATATATATTAACCCTCTTTGCAAAGCAAAAGCATAAGTGAAATCCAAACCCCAGCTACTACCAAGTAACGCTAGATATTTCCATACATTAAAATCTGTAGGCCTAGGTCGAGATATCCAATCTCAGGGACAACTTAAACACCCTGAATATTAAAAAAAACAACTAGACATTTGATAGGGGCACCACCAGCGTCAAATGATACAGGAGTCCCATTTAAAATTACCAAACCAACTACTTCAGGTTAGCGCGACGATAGTAAATACAGAGAGCAAACCAACATTTCTACTCCTACCCTAGAAGAAAACGCATAAGCTAGACAAATTACGAATCATATATAGAAATGTCCAGAAGGCCAAACATCTCTTAATAAATGTTTAGGGTTCATTCAGAAATACGCAGACCTATACCTCGGTTCAAAATTCAAGTTTTATATTATAGGCATTACATTCCCTTTACAATAGCTTAAAATTCTTCATAGAGCCGAATGGCCAAAACATTACACTAAAAATAGAAATACCTCGAGGGTTATGTCGTCCCCATTGAAACAATAGATACATTTAAATGCATGGTCTAGTCAAAGGCGACCTCTAGAATTAAAAGTAAACTAGTAAGCCAAAGGGCTCCCCGAAGTCTCCCACAACCAAATATACAGTAAAGCCACCATAGATGCGAGAGGAAAGGGAAATGTTGGTGAAAATTTGGACTTACCACTTCCATTTTCCCATGTCATCGAAGGCCTGGTAAACTGCACCAACCCACGCAGAGGAGTTCGCAACCCATCACCTTCCATTTCAACAAAGGACATGGGTTAAACCTTGGGATATTTATCAATCAATGGGTAAACACAAAAGTAAGAGAAAAGGATTTACAAGTGAAGGAAGGACAATTACCTAGACCGGGCACTATATTTTTTCCACCCCTTCAGCAAAGCAAACACCAGGTGCACTGACCATGAGCGTAGCTTAGGTCAAGGCACGAAACCACTCCAAAATGAAACAACAGACTGATCCAAGTAAAAAAAACAAATACATAGCACATTTACAAGTGAGAAAACCCAATATCGAAACCCTCACTACTAGTTGGTTTCATAACATGTCGATACCATAGGGTGTAGTTAATACTTCACCAACTTGTCATTAATGAAGTATTGTTTTACCATCCAAGAGCTATCGTATGGGTCCTATAAACATCAACGTTTAATGGTATGAACATATTTATGTATCCCAAGGTTTCACACCCTAGCCATTACACTTTGGTTATATAACATGCTAACACATGGTGTTAGAATTAATAAGGGAGAGATTTCTCATAGTAGCACCTACATATAAACATGAAACAATACTTTACCTAATTTCTAAGTAAGACCAAAACTCCCAAGACTACCCTTACCTCTCGGCAGCTCTGCAAAGGGTACATCTTTCCCTTTCTTTTAACACCAGTGTTCCATCATGGTCCTCAACTTTCATCAACGAGGGTCCATCTCACCTGAAGTTACCAAATAGAATTTTATAAACATGCACATGAAATAGTATGAAAGAGGTGCTATTATAATTACTTTAACATTGTACCCTTGTGACAGAATTTCATTAACTACCCTAAACATCGCTTCCACAGAACCAAAAGATGATTAGTTAGTGAGTCTCTATTACCTAAGAACCTTAAAACTCTTAGGTGTCACAAACAAGTACTGACGCATTTTCTCAGTACTGAAGTTAATTTATGAATCATCATCTTTAAATAGATTTTATTGCAGTGACATAAAATTTTAAATTTTTACTATTTTTAGGGACATTACAAGTGGTATCAGAGCCCAGCTACAAAACTAAGTGACCTATCGACTCATTACAAAAAGAACATCCACTGCAAGATACCCGTTAAACAGAAAAATACATTTAGAAATTTTGTTTTTATATGAGAAAATAAACTAACATATTTTCTGTTCTTGATATTTATATAACATTGCACATACAGTTATGGGATGAAAATGAATGTAGAATAGGGCATCATCATACGTGGAAATCTGAACTCTCCGCCATGAGAGCAAGAAGTTGTGGTGGAACTAAACTCGAATTTAATGAAATCTATGCAAAATCTACAGGAAGAATTCCAAAGTTTCAGAGATGATAACATGCAGGAAAGAAGAGAGAAGCAAGATATAAATGAATCTTTACTTCAAAGCTTGATTGGGGCAAAGCCCCACGGACAGCCCGCACTCTCAGTCAACACCTTTAAAAAGTGAAACTATCACACACAAAAAACTATCAGTCCTAAGAGATAGGAACAGGGAGAACATCTGCTTGAATCAATGGAAGAGGACTGTAAGAGCTCTTCCAATGATGAAGGCTCACCACCTCCTTGCAAGAAAAGGAGGAAGAGTGACGATATTTTGTAACGAGAATTCAGAAAGATAAAAGCCCCAACTTATGACTGAGAGATCAACTCTGGGGAGAAGGCTGAAGAGTGGCTATTAGGAATGAATAAGTATTTCAAAGTTCAAAACTACTCAAGTGAAATGCAAGCCCGACTAGCCATCTACAACCTGAATGGTAAAGCAGCTAGATGGTGGTGGGACTTGAAACACACCAAGGGAAGGGATTTAAGAGACATAACTTGGAATGCTTTTAGCAAAATATTTCAGGACAAATACATGTCTGAAAGATTCTTCGACCAGAAGATCAAAGAATTCCATGAATTAAAAATGGGCTCCTTGATAATGGAATCTTTCATCAATAGATTTTTAGATCTATTGCATTATGTCCCTTACATAAAGGATGAAAAAGTCAAGTTACAATAGTTCTAGGGAGGTCTACCACCAAACTTTAGAGACAAGATAGAGTTTGACATGCCCAAAATCTTAAATGTGACCTTACATAAGGAAAGACTGTGTTATGAGCAGGGGCAGCCAGGGAATGATAACATCAACAGAAACAGAGATTGGTTTAGAAACTTCTCGGACAACCACAGACCGGGTTTTAGACCTCCACCTTACCGAAAACAAAACAACAGTTTTCCACCCAATGGAAGCTTCAAACGACCTCAAGCACAGCCAAATGCACCCCCACCACCTGTCAATAAGACATCTTTCAACAAAGGGACAAAAGCTGTCCCACCAACCATTTCTTGTTGGAAATGCCAAGGGCCCCACTACTACAGAGACTGCCCCAGCAAACTGAATGGAGTTTTACACAATGTCCAAGCATAACCTACAGTGGGAGACATGGAAAAAACACCCAGGATTTATGCTGCTCTTGATGACCGACAGGCAGATCACCATGCCACCATGGTTGAAATTGAGCGTAAGATCTCAAACACAACCATTTCATTTTTAATAGATCCCGTTGCATGTTGAAGTTATATCTACCCTAAGATAGTGGACAGTTGTAAGTTAAACCGAGTGCACCATGAGAAACTGTGGCTGGTACAACTAGCCACCGGTACAGAATGAAAGGTCTTCGAGTTAGTTAAAACTTGTGAGATAGATTTGAACGGTTTCCCAACTAGGTTAGAATTAAATATTCAACCCCTAGGATCGTATGATGTACTTATCGGCATCGATTGGTTCGAAGAATACCACGTCCTAATGGACTACTTAAACAAGTCCTTACTCTGCAAGGATGACCAATGGAATCAAAAGATGATTCATGGTATCCCTAAGAAAGTGTGTGTAAGATAAATCTCTTCCTTCCAAGCAAAGAAGTGTATCCGAAAGGGTTGTAAGATCTTTTTTGTCAACATACAAACCATAGAAACTAATAGGGAACAAAAGATCAAAGATTTCCCAGTCCTCATAGAATTCAAAGATGTATTTCTCGAGGAAATACCAGCATTACCACCCAAATGAGACTTAGATTTTTCAATAGAATTAACACTCACGTCAGTACCAGCTTCCAAAGCTCCTTACCACATGAGCACACTAGAATTGGTGGAGCTCAAACTTCAGTTACAAGAATTGATCAACAAAGGGTACATCCGACCGAGTGTATACCCTTGGGGAGCACCGATACTCTTTGTCAAAAAGAAAGAGGGAACGATGTGGATGTGCATCGACTACCACCAACTCAATAAAATGACCATTAAGAATCGTTACCCACTCCCTAGAATTGACGACTTGTTTGACCAAGTCGGAGGAGTGAATATCTTCTCAAAGATCAACTTAAGATCCGGATACCATCAAGTGAGAATCCGTGGTGAGAATATCAACAAAATCGCTTTTCGGACCTGATATGGCCACTACAAGTTCGTAGTGATTCCTTTTGGGTTGACAAATGCACCATCCAACTTTATGTGTATGATAAACAACATCTTTAGTAAATACCTCGATAAGTTCATTCTAGTCTTTATTGACGATATTTTGATCTACTCCAGGAATGAAGAAGAACATGAGGAACACCTCCGAATTGTTTTACGAATACTACAAGAACACCAACTGTATGCCAAGTTTAGTAAATGTGAGTTCTACGAACCCCAGATTCAATACTTAAGACATATGATTTCCGAGAAGGGAATAGCAGTCGACCCCGAAAAGGTCAAAGCTATCGAAGAATGGCCCACACCTACGTGCGTATTCGACATAAGATCATTTTTAGGCTTAGCCGGGTACTACCAGAAGTTCATTGAGAATTTCTCGTGGATTGCATGCCCCATGAATGCCTTATAGAAGAAGGCAAACAAGTTCATCTGGATAGCTAAATGTGAAGAAAGCTTTCAGAAGGACTTCATTGTTTGCACGGATGCAAGCAAGGAAGGGCTTGGGGGAGTCCTTATGCAAGAAAATTTTTCCATATGCTACGAATCAAGGAAATTGAAAGAACATGAGAAAAACTACCCTACGCACGATTTCGAGCTAGCTGCCATCATCCACGCGTTAAAAATGTGGTAACACTACCTCATGGGGAAGAAATTCCTACTAATGACAGACATCATGATTTTGAAGTATCTTTTCGACCAACTCTACCTAAATTCTAGGTAGGCTAGATGGTTAGCCTTCCTTAGCGAGTACCATTTCGAACTAAAACACATAAAAGGAAAAGAAAACAAGATTATAGATGCCTTGAGCCGAAGAGAACATATGATTTATGAGGTCACTGTAAGCCAAACTGACTCAGACTTGCACTACATAATTCGAACAGGAAGTAAGAATGACTTACTACACTGAAACCCTTGTGAAGATACAGGAAGACAGGTTATTCCAACAACAAAAGGAGTATAAGATAGACGAGTCAGGACTACTGTGGTTGAAAGAGAGACTATACGTCCTAGAGAGTGGAGACATTAGATCAAACATCCTCATGGAATTTCACCAGAAACCCTATTCGGGACACCCCCGATATCAAAAGATGATATCGGCAGTAAAGAAACATTACTTTTGTCATAAATTGAAAGTTGACATCGTCATGTTCATCACGAAATGTCAGGAGAGCCAACTGGTCAAATCAGAACACTAACACCCCTCTGGTTTACTACAATCTTTACCCATTCCAGAATGGAAGTGGGAGGTAATAAGTATGGACTTCATTACGGGCTTACCCAAGAGTAAGAGACAGAATGACTCCATCTTTGTAGTGGTGGACAAGCTATCTAAAGCAGCCCATTTCATACCAGTGAAATCTACCTACAAAGCAACGCACATCGCAGACATCTTCTTAAAGGAGATCTTTCGATTGCATGGGATACCCAAGGCAATAATTTCCGATCGAGACACAAAGTTCACTAGCAACTTCTGGAGAGCATTGTTCTCTAGGTTGGAGACACAACTACAGTTCAATATCGCTTACCACCCCCAAACCGACGGACAAATGGAACGAGTAAACCAAATTCTTGAGGACATGCTGAGAATGTACGTCATGAACAACCCCACTAAGTGGGAAGACTATTTACACCTCGCAGAGTTTGCATACAACAACGGTTATCAAACCTCGGCCAAAATGAACCCTTTCGAGGTACTCTACGGCAGGAAATGTTGGACACCCATGACTTGGGATAGTCCAGTAGACAGACTTATGTTAGGACCCGAGCTACTAAAAGACTTGGAACACTTAGTCTCCAAGGTACAACGAAACTTGAAAGAAGCACAGGTACGCCAAAATAGTTATGCGGACAAGAAAAGAAAAGACAAAGACTACCAAGTTGGTGAGCATGTTTTCCTAAAAGTAAAGGCAAAACAAAGCTCTTTGAGGTTAGGTCGATACGGGAAACTAGCCCCCAGGTTTTGTGGACCTTTTCAGATACTTTCCAAGAAGGGCCCAGTGGCGTATGAGTTAGCCTTACCAGCTCATGTAAAAGTTCATAATGTTTTTCATGCATCATTATTAAAGAAATATGTATACGCTACTAAACATGTAACTGAATGGTCCTTATTACAGGTGGATCTTGAAGGGGAGTTCACGCCAAAACCACTCCACATTCTGGATGAGAGAGAGGTGTAACTTAGGAGAAGTACCATTACCCAGATGAAAGTGAAATGGAGGCACTTCGGACCAGAGGAAGGTACCTGGGAAAATGAAGCAACCATGAAAGAGGCATACCCTGCCTTGTTTCATGACTTCATTTCTCGTCCCTAGAAACGTGAGGACGATGTTGCTTCTAATCAGGGAGGGATGTAATATCCCAAATTTTGGACTGTCTATTTTCTAATGTTATATTGGGCCCCAGCCCCAGAACATATGACTTATTTTGATTATTGGGCATAAGCCCTACTGCACATGATTTGTTGTTTATAGACTGACATATTGGGCATGGACCCTGACTGATTCCATTATTTTATTTTACATTGGGAAAGGACGCCCTATTGTTGTGATTCATGTTTCTTATCATATGATGTGGGTACAAAACCCTAATATACTGAGACGATATTTTTATTACATACTGTACAATGATGTGATTGACATGATTGACTTATATGATGTGTTGAGCATGGACTCAGCAACACATGGGTGACCTACGTACTGGGCAAAAGCCTTGATGTACCTAGAGGAAATATTATGTACTAGGAGTAAGCCGCGATGTACATTGAGTCTTGGGAATAAGCCTTGGAGCACTCCAAGCTTGATAAATGAATACTGGATCCGAGTCCACTTAAATATTCTAGAAGTGCCTCACAACCACATTCTAGCACTAGCATTGAGGAGGCGGATCTGGAATTGCACTAGCATAATGCCCATGTGAGAGTGTTGAGTTAAAGGCTCTGAAGAGCACTCGGGGTTACTAGCTCTTAAGTGTTGAGTCGAGGAGACTCTGAATAGGACTTCTATTTTTCATCACATTTATTCAAATTGGTTAAATGAGTCTTCTTTTATCGATCATCAAGTACTGTGGGAACTAACATGTTAAATGAGGGAATCCAACATGGAAAGAGAGAGACTAGAGATTCCTATCCAAGCTTACCAAAAGACCATCCAAAGAATTGGACCTTGTCCCTGATGTTAAAAGAAGTATCATGTTAAGTTACATAATTAAATAAAAGATAATCACCATAACTTAAAGCATGAGTTAACTAAGAGTAGTCTTATATGAATAACATGCATAAAGGTTCCTGATCTGTATGGGAGGCCCACACTCCCCCTTCATGTATTAGGCACTATTTGGGTTCTATTCCCACGAATGTATTAGTTGTTAATAAGATTATTAGAGTTATCTTAGTATTAAATAATGAGCAGCATTTATTGTGCTCCTCTTTGTAATTGTTATAAAAAGGCACCCTGCCTCATAATACAATCAGTCTTCTTTGTGCCAAGCTTGTCTCTCTTTCATTTTGTTTGTGCTAGTAGCTGGTTGGAGTTCTGAGTTTTCATTGTGTTTCAGTTTAGGAGGTGAGGCTCTTCTAGCCTCACCCTCCATTGTTGTATTCAGCTTGTCTTGCATTTCAGTTTAGTCTTAGCATATTTCAGTTCTTGCTTTACATTGCAGATCAATTGATATTAGAGCAGTTCGTTCCTATACCTGATCTTTCTCATTTCTGATTTTTTTTTTCCTGAAGAAAAGTCATGTTTCTAGTTTTCTTGATGCGTCCGGTTCTTGTTAGTTAGGTTTAAGTATTTTTGTTGGTTTCTTGGGTATGAGAGGAGTCTCTCTAGTTTTTCTTCTGCACATTACCTTCACGCTGCTCCTCAACTCACTGCAACACACACTCCAACACTCAGCCACATCCAAACACTCCATTTTCCTCCAGGAAGCTCCATCACACTGCCCACTCCTGCGCATCCCCTCAGCCAACCTCTCACCTCCATCTGTAATCTCCCCCCCAACTCTCACGCTGCCTCCCTCCATTCACGACCTGCAGCACTCACTACCATCATCCCAGCACTACCTACCATCTACCACCCCAACTTCTGCCTCCATCAGCATCAATCACGCCCCACCTACACACAGCCTTCACTCCCATTCTGCATTCACATACCTATGCGCCCTAACTCTCAGCTACCACACCGTTACATTTGCAATCTCCCACAGCTCTGCCACTGCCCTCTTTCTCACACATTCACTGCCTCTCCTCCATGCTCCATTCGCTGCCTCCATCAGCACTCTTCACGCTCATGAGGCACCAGCACTCACGCCACTCTCCACGCAATATTTCTTCACAGTCCAGTTAAGCCAAACTCCACGCACTATACTCCACCATTTCCTGCACTCCAATATTCCCCAGCTCCACGCTACCCTAATACTCATGCCTGTCCAATGCTCTCACCCAAAACGCTTCTCCCTCTGTGCTATAACGCCCAGCCTCCACACCTCCTGCACATTGGCCCCCACTCCTGCATCACCCACGCCCTCCTGGACACTCATTCTCTCCACGCTCTTTGATCCACGCCCTGTCCCATTCATTCTGCCCGCTCTCATCTGCGTTCACTACCCAGCCCCATTACTCCCTCCCATGCCCAGCTTGCAAAATCGCACAACACTCCCACATCAGCGCTGCCCTTTAAGATCATGCTGCAAGCGACATTCATGCACGCTCAGCCAGCTCTCCCTTCATGCCCTAATCCTGCATGCTACATCCCCTGAGCCTCCCCTCCAACACATCTCTTCACGCTCCCATTCTTCGCTCCATTCCTGCTGCCACTCTGTGCATGCCATCCTCCTGCGCATGCCCTCTTCTTGACATTCTTCCACTCTCTCCCTTTCATGCAGCATCCCTTATGCCATAACTATCACGCAGCATCCTTACGCCTGTATCCTGCACCTAACTCTCATGCTATCCATTTTAATTTTGGCTCCTCCAGCCTTCAATCCTTCACTCGCCTCCTTCTTCCTTAGCACTCATGCGCCCTTAATCTTCAGCACCCACACTACCCATCTCTCACGCCCTCCTCTCGCTGACCACCTGCATGCTTCACGCCTGTCCTCCATAACTCCTCCATTCACACAGTTCCCAACTCCAACACTCACACTCACGCTGTCCAACTCTCCCATTTAATATTCACGCTAGTGCTCTCCCACTCAACATACATAGAGTTTCAAAGTTCAGCTCTTCAGCAGCAATACATGGTTTCGCGGTGATCTTCACTCTCTATTTTCAACATTGCATAGATAGTAGCAGAAGATGAGCATAAAATGGACATGGAAGCACAAGTTTTGTTTCGAACAGATATCGACATCTATAGTTTCAAGTTTCGATATGGCCTCGTCAATAGGCAGTATTACTTCATGGGTTGGCTCCAACTATCTTGATCATGACATATCTGAAAGTCATTTTCAACAGCAGTTCATGTGTGCATGCCATCTTCAACATGGCATATTCAGCATTATTCAGAAGCTTATTTCGTATTCTCCAGCAAGCCATCATCAACATGGCATCTTCAACACCCTCCAGAAGTTCACAGGGATCTGCTCCCTCTACAGTTAGCACTTCTTGGGATTCTTAGCAGTATGTACTCAGCCGTGGTTTCACATTTTTGGTTCAAGTTTTACTTTGCAGCAGTATTAGTTCTCTTCCAATATTAGCTCGCTCTTTCAAAGTTCCATTTTTGCTATTTCCTCTAGCGATAATCTACAGCACTTCACAAAGTTTTGTTTGTAGAAAAGGCCTTCTAAGTTTTTGAGGTAGCTTCAAGCTTTTGTCTGAAATCACACCCTTGTCAGGTTCAATATCAGCTCATTTGCCAGTGGTACACAGATCTACACCACGTATCAGTTCATTTGCTGGTGGTACATAGATCTACACACAGATCTACACCACATAGAGAAGTGGTACACAGATCTACACCACGTATCAATTCATTTCCGGTGGTACACAAATATACACCCAGATCTACACCACATAGAGAGGAGGTACACAGATCTACACACAGATCTCTCCCTCAAGTTTATTTTCACAAGATGTTCAGTTTAGAGTTCTGAGTTCTCATTGGGTTTCAGTTTAGGAGGTGAGGCTCTTCTAGCCTCACCCTCCATTGTTGTATTCAGCTTGTCTTGCATTTCAGTTTAGTCTTAGCATAGTTTAGTTCCTGCCTTAAATTGCGGATCAGTACCAAGGTTAAATATTATTATTATTAAAATCTTTATTAATAATGATGTTATTCTTTTATAAAATATATTTATTGCATATGTTTTATGCATAGTTGGATGCCACATTATTAAATATTATTAATAATGTTATTAGTATTAAGGTTGAAATATAATTATTATTATCATCATTATTATTATGAAAAGATTAATTTAAAATCACTTCTAGTTAAAACAAATAAAAAGTCCTAG
Organism: Larix kaempferi; assembly: GCA_027924585.1. Lineage (NCBI taxonomy): Eukaryota > Viridiplantae > Streptophyta > Pinopsida > Pinales > Pinaceae > Larix > Larix kaempferi. The sequence continues at coordinate 5,386,348 of BSBM01001158.1, read as the reverse complement.
TTCGACAAGGACTAGATATTTTAGTGATAATATCCTTTAAATATTAAATATTTAATTTAAAGAAACCAATTAAATATTCAACAGTCATAAATCAAGACTCCCCTACAAAAAGAGGGCAGATCCCAAGAATGAGGATATCAGCTTTTTGATTACCATTCTCTTATGGTAATCGAAGAGAACTTTCTTCTCCAAGAACTGAAACAGTCCCACCTAACTTTTCCATATCTGAATCAACAGTGAACCTATGGCCTCTATCTCTTATTGCATGTTGGAACCAGCTCGGGGAGATCCAGTTAGAACCACGAACGGTCTAAGGGTCATGGTTGGGAGGAATATGGTCATCCCAAAGTTATCAGGTTAAAAGATCATTCTACAGGTTGGTCAGATCCATAAACTTTATGCATTAATTATTGTTTGAGTGTATAGGTCTTGCAGAGGAGAATCAAGTTTCCATACAACCAGGTACGAAATTACAATTTCTAGAGAATCAAGCTTCCATACAACCAGGTACGAAACTACAATTTCCTCATTTCAAGTTATTATTTAACAAAGAGTTATTAACTAGGATTTATATTTCAGCATTGTCTTCCCCTAAACCTGTTTAGTATAAAATTTCTCATAGAGAAAGGGCCTTCAGGCATGGGCTCTCGGGTTGTGTTCTTTTATTTACAGTAGCAAAGCCCTTTGAACCTGAACTCTACTAACTCATGCATTTCGATTGAAACACCAATCAACGGTCTAGCAGGTCTAGCGAGCTAGCATGTGCTAGACGTCATTAACAATAGAAACGTAGGACCCCAAGTCATTATCGTTGACTTCTCTTAAATCCTGATAGCACGTTTCATTGTTTCATTTTCAAAGTATTCTTTAGGTTATGTTTATAATCATTCTAGCATTTACATCCTACAAATTATTTCTCTTCCCCACGTTTCCAAATATAAAGACCAGAGTCAACATAGGCAGAGACCATGTATCGAAACCCTCAGCAAGATTTCTAAACATCAAGGAAAATCATAAGGCTTAGACTGCCATGACATCTACTTTTTCCCAGCCATTCATTTAAACATTTTATCACAAGCTACACTACGGTATCGTACTAATACCTACCATCCCTTCAAACCCAAATCCACTGACATTAAACAAGCAGACATAGATGGAGATAATTGTTGTTTGAAATAGAAATTGAAATGTAAAGCAAATCAAAATACAGGCTAAGTGACCATGATTTTCTCGTTGATTCATTTCCAATTCAGGTCTGATTTTCTTTATTCAACCAACAGTCAACCCTTTATATACCACAACGAAAACGCAACAGATATACAAGGATTTCGATTTCATAAACCATAGATTCAAACTTTTTCCTAACACATCATATGTTTAAAATATTTTATACCAAAAACCTTGATGGGCCTTCTCCCATCTCAAGGAAGGAATCCCAGAGCCAAAACGACGTGTCACTTATAATCAAATACATATATATATATTTACTCTGTTTGTCAAATCAAAAGCAAAAGAGAAATCCAAACCCCAACTATTACCTAGTAACATTAGATATTTCCATACATTAAAATTTGTGGGCCTAGGTCAAGATATCCAATCTTGGGGACAACTTAAATGTTGATGTATATGTAACTTCAGAATGTATTTCACATATATGTATATTGTATTCCTATAGAGATGTTATTATTCCTCTATACGGAAGTGTCGTCATTTATATTGTAAGTGTCGTAACTTATATTTGATGGGTTATTAGACCACCTTGTTTGGGGTCGGCCCTGTATAAGTCATGTGGGTCGAAGGGTTATTAGACCACCCTATTGGGGGTCGGCCATGTGGGTCAAAGGGTTATTAGACCACCCTATTGGGGGTCGGCCCAGTCAGCATTATATTATGTGGTTAAGTTCGAGCCTACATGAGTTAGGTAAAAAGGCAAGTCAAGTCAAGTATAAATAGAGTGCGGGAGGCACTCTATTTACTCACTCACTTCTCACACATGCTCTCAAGGAGGAGAGGCGCACTTATGGAGGAGGAGGATTGCTGCTAGGTTATGGCTATCTCTCTTGGTTGGTTGTATCATTTCTCTATCTATCTCTGAGGAAGTTATTGGGGTTTTTCACCTTTATGGTTTTCCCCAAGTAAATCTTTGTGTCTCTTGTGTGCTTGCATTATTGTCTCCATGATTGATATGCTGTAGATATGCTGTACATGTTGTTCTTTCAGTTAAGATCCTAGATCATATTGAAGTAAATTCAGAAAATTTAACATGGTATCAGAGCTAGCCTGAAAGAAGGCATGATATGGCATGTATGACACTTGTTGCACTTACGATGCTAGGGCTTGATATAGCAAAAACCAGTCATCGTAGCACTTTCGCTATAAATCCGTTTTGGCGAAGTTTTCGGATCTGAAATTGTTACAGGCCGAAGCTAAGATCTCCAGGTATCTTGTGTCCAAAGGACAACCTCTAATTCGTTGTACTTTGTGATTTATGATCTGTACAATATAGGGTTTCTGCCTCTTCCAGATCTGAGTCAAAATCAGGTGACCTTGGGAAAAAGGTCATATCTTGGGCTAGGAAGCTCCAAATGAAATTTCGTAAAAAGTGACAGGTAGTACACAGTATGCACTATCGCAGAAAACTTTTTCAGAGGCCGAAGTTGAACCAGTGACACGTGGCATGCCGTACAAGTTTGCTCTCCTGTATTATCCCATAAACAGGTCACGTTGCGACATTTGGAATAACTCTCTCTCAGAAAATCCAATTGAGGTCAGACCTGTCAGGATGGAAAGATAACAGGCCGATCTATCTCAGAAAACTTTTTCAGAGGCCGAAGTTCAAACAGCGACACGTGGCACGCCGTACAAGTTTGCTCTTCTGTTTTATCCCAAAACAGGTCACGTTGCGACATTTGGCATAACTCTCTCTCAGAGAATCCAATGGAGGTCAGACCTATCAGGATGGAAAGGTAACAGGTCAGGCTATCTCAGGAAACTTTTTTCAGACCCTGTGGATCAAAAATTTTGGAGTTACACCAGACACAATCAGGTACATATTTCTGTCAAAACAGAATTATTTTTTGGTACCTTCATTCATGGCTTCCGGAATTTAGGGCTTTGGAGAAAGTTTGAATTTTTGTAATCGGAGACCACGGCTGGATGCTACTCATAAAAATAGAAATTTAGAGACCAAGATCAGAATTTTTGGTTGGGCATAAGGCCGGGCTTGATTAGACCCTAGTTCGGGACTTTGATCAGAAAAGTGGAAAATTAGGGCTTCTGTAAAAATGGAAATTTTTGAAATCTGTGACCACGGCTGGAAGCTCCTCAGAAAAATAGAAACTTAGAGATTTCGATCAAAAATTTTGATGGGGAAAAAGAGTGGGCTTCATCAAACCCCAGTTCAGGGTCATGTACAGTGATTCCGGAAGTTTCAAAGGAAAAATTGAGGAGTGAAACTTTGCAGTTTTCAAATTCTGAATATACCAGTTTGATCAGCTCATCAGGGCGCATATTCCTATCCTTTCGGAAGTTTGAAATTCAAAGTTTGAATTTTTGGGGTTTCTCTGACAAACCCATATCCAGCTCCAGGTCCAGTTCTTGCAAATCAAGTGGATTGGGTTAATCCTAGAAGAAGATGGATTGATCATCTGCATGAGTGAAGAAGTTCCTGTTTCAGAGGGAGATGAGGCTAAGGTCTTACATAAGAAGATTACAAGCGACCTTAACAGGTATGACTCATCGAGGTATGTTTCGATATTTGTCCATGATTAATTTTATGGTATGTTTGTCTTCATGTTATTATGGTTAGTACAATTTTGATTTTAGATTTGTCGTATCACCTTAACAAAATTATGAATGCATGATAGAAGATATTCATTGGTTAGGGTGTTGACACTTATGATTGTACTAATGCATTATGGTGTTGTATGAGATTTATGTTGTCTACTAACATGAAAGGTACACCAAGAAAGACAAATCATGTTCTGGTCCAAGAACATATGATCATGATAACATGAGGACAAAGATTCATCCATTATCATGGATCTCATAGAAGATCCATTTACGAGGTATGTATAACTTGGTTTTATAATGGCTAACCTATGAGATATACAGGTTACTAGCACAAGTCATTGAAGAAGAACAAGAAGACATCATGTGAGTATGTTAAGACATAACTAGCTAGCATGCTAATCCAGGTATGTTTTTCCTATATCAACTTACAATCTCATCTTGTGATAAGATCCTTTATATAAGTATACTTGGCATGATTTATTATGATTATTCATTGAAGTTAGTAATCATGGGTTTAGGCATATTATGCTTTTTACTTTGTTTAATGATATGACTAACCAGAAAAGTCCTATGGTCAAATAGGAATATAAGTAAAATAATATGTCTCTTATATTGATTGATTTGACTAACCAGAAGAATCATGAAACCATAGGTTTGAATAGTCATGGTTTTATGCATATTATATCTCTTCTCTTGATTGATGATATGACTAACCCGAAGAGTCATAGCTTTGAGTAATTATAGGTTTAGACACGTTATGTTTCTTATGCTTTAACTAGCCATAAGAATCCTACATAAACCTTGAATGCTAATGCTTATTAATTCTGTTTGAAATGATCATGACTATACATGCTTGAGATTATTGTGCTTTAATAGTATATGTATGATTTAATCATGATACTAATAAGCATGCATAGGGACCAAGGATGAATATGAGTTCAAGAACAGGTAATCCAGGAAGCAAAGATCAAGAGGGAGTACACTCCAGTGGTTTATTCAAGGATGCAAATATTCAGAGGGAGTTGACCATCTCTCTACATTCCACAACAGAAAGGTGTAGAAGAAGCTACTTCAGATTAGGACTCCAGCAGCTCCTGCAAGGAAGCAAAGACTTAGAGGGAGTCCACCCAATGAACAAACAAAGATAAGTATTTTAATTATCATTTATTACATATTTTGTTTAAATAAAATTGTTCAATGATGTATATGCTCATGGCCTTAGACTTAGAATATGTATTGTGCATATTAGAATAATTACATTAATGAACAGTATACTACTAATATGCATGGGTAAGTAGCCTATGGCACTGTACAACATTCCATTGCTACTTATCTAGAATGAAACCTCTTTGCTGACATGTTGGGAGTTGTGCACACTCTTAACAATGTTCTGGTAGAGATTGGAAGGCATCTAGAAAGTTATGGGATATGGATAAATGTTGTATTGAAGCATTGGCTAAGATAATTGCATGACTGTATGACATATTTCTTTATGTGTAAGAATTTGTTCTGAAAACTATGAGATGTTTTCTAATCATGCAATTTAACTTGTTGTGTAGGAAAGATCGTATGCCATCTCCTACAAAAGGACTACAACATTTGTTCCAGCAACAAAGATATTTATTGAAGATATTGAAGCTCCCAGGATCTGGGATGAAGAAATAGAATGCCATGATCCGTCGATCATGAAGAATGATGTTTGGGATGTAATCCCAATATGTGAAGGGAAGTTTGTTATGACTTCCAAATGGAACTATCAAATCAAGCATATTGCAGATGACAGCATTGAGAAATATAAAAGTGATGAAATAGAAGATACACCAGATGGATTCCAAGACAGCATGGTGTAGTTAGATATGTGTGCAGAACTTGGTATGGTAGGATAGATAGCTTTCTATCCAGTTTGGGATTTACCAAGAGTAAAGCGGATTCCAACCTTTACTACAAGGTTGAGGAAGGAAATCCAGTGATACTACTTTTGTATGCAGATAACCTGTTTGTTACACGTGAAAATAGTTTGATTGCTGACACGTAGCGGAAGCTTACTACCAAGTTCGAGATGAAGAACTTGGGGATGATGCACTATTTGTTTTTGGCATGGAGGTGTGGCAGAGTGGTGGAATCTTCCTTGGACAAGGGAAGTATGCAATAGAGATCCTGAAGAGGTTCGGGATGATGGACTGCAAGGCTATGGCCACACCCATGGCATTGAATCTGAAGCTTATATGTGATGCTTCATCTGAGCTGATTGGTGTCTCTATGTATCGTCAGATGATTGGGTCCTTGATGTACCTAACGAACACGAGAACAGACATTCGCTTTGCTGTGAACACATTGAGCCAGTTCCTGACGGATCCGAGGAGTGTTCACCTGGTTGCTGTAAAGCATGTTCTGAGGTACCTGAAGGGTACAGTGGATTATGGGCTCAAGTATGAAGCGACTCAAAAGTTTAACCTACAGGGTTATGTTGATTCAGATTGGGTTGGCAGTGCTACAGATAGGAAGAGCACATCTGGGTGCTGCTTCAGTATGGGATCGGGTGTGATCTCTTGGTTTAGCAGGAAGCAGTCCTGCGTAGCACTGAGTACAGCTGAGGCAGAGTATGTTGCAGCCTACTCAGCTAGTTGCGAGGCAGTATGGCTACGGAAGCTACTGTCTGAGTTATTTGATCTCCCGTTGGAGGCTACTGGTATCTTCTGTGATAACCAGAGTTGTGTGAAGCTGTCCGAGAACCCAGTGTTTCATGACAGGTCGAAACACATAGAGATCAAATATCACTATATCAGGGATATGGTGCAGAGAGGAGCTGTGAAGCTCCTGTATGTTGCGACGGACGAGCAGATTGCAGATGTGCTGACGAAGCCACTAGCCAGGGTGAAGTTCGAGTACTTCAGAGAGAGGCTTGGCGTGCTTCAGATCGAGGACACTTCGAGGAAGAAGTGATGGACACATTTGCTGAAGCCATTCCAAGCATGTTGGAAGGAGGATCCTTCACATGGCTGTGGATGTAAGCGCTGGATAATGGGCATCAGGATGATGTTCTGGTTTCTGCTTGGATATGATCAGTTGGATCATTTTTATGTATGTATGTACGCATCATGTTGGATGCTGGATATGATCAGTTGGATCATTTTATGTATGTATGTACGCATCATGTTGGATGCTGGATATGATCAGTTGGATCATGTGTATGTATTTTATACGCATCATGTTGGATGCTGGATATGATCAGTTGGATCATTTTATGTATGTATGTACGCATCATGTTGGATGCTGGATATGATCAGTTGGATCATGTGTATGTATTTTATATGCATCATGTTGGATGCTTGCACCATGTATCTTATATGTATCAGGTGGATACATTGTATGATCAGGAGGATCATGTATGATGATATGTATCAGGTAGATACTTGGTATGCAGCAGGATGTTGCATTAATGATCAGGAGGATCATGTATGATGATATGTATCAGGTAGATACTTGGTATGCAGCAGGATGTTGCATTGATGATCAGGATGATCGTAGATGACGAGCTTCAGGATGTTGCTCCAGATGACATGCAGCAGGATGTTGCAGTGATGATCAGGATGATCATAGATGACGAGCTTCAGGATGTTGCTCCAGATGACATGCAGCAGGATGTTGCAGTGATGATCAGGATGATCATAGATGACGAGCTTCAGGATGTTGCTTCAGATGACATGCAGCAGGATGTTGCAGTGATGATCAGGATGATCATAGATGACGAGCTTCAGGATGTTGCTCCAGATGACATGCAGCAGGACGTTGCAGTGATGATGATCAGGATGATCATGGATACATCAGGATGATGTATGGTGAGTATCAGGTTGATACTCTGTGGCCGTGGATCAGGTTGTGCAGATGAGCATGTAATTCGTTGCCCTGGGAGATTTGCAGATGGTCTTGCGAGGTTTTTCCTATGGCATGTAATTCGTTGCCCTGGGACATCTGGCAAATGCTCTTTCAAGGTTTTGCTCTGGGAGGACATGTAATTCGTTGCCCTGGGAGATCTGCAGATAGTCTTGCGAGGTTTTTCCTATGGCATGTAATTCATTGCCCTGGGATATCTGGCAGATGCTCTTGCGAGGTTTTGTCCTATGGCATGTAATTCGTTTCCCTGGGAGATCCGATAGGTTGGGCTGTGTGCCCATAATCAGTCCTGGGATGCTCTTGCGAGGTTTTGCCATGACCACATGTAATTCGTTTCCCTGGGAGATCCTATAGGTAGATATGTGTGCTCGTAACAGCCTGGGATGCTCTTGCGAGGTTTTGTGGTGAGGTCACATGTAATTCGTTGCCCTGGGAGATCCTATAGGTAGAGCTGTGTGCTCGTAACAGCCTGGGATTCTCTTGCGAGGTTTTGTGACGCACGTAAAAGTCCTGAGGATTCCACAGTATGGCCAGTGATTACGAAGACCTGCAGGTGGTGGGCCTACATCCAGTATGAAAAGGACTGGCTCTGTAGAACTTCCTATGACGAGTAGATTCAGAGATTGATTGAGATAGCAGCAGCAGTGACGATGATGATGACTCGATGACGATTATCCAGTGACGATGATCCAGAGAAGATGACTTGTGCTAGAAGAACTGTGCTGAGAAATACCTTCCTAGTTAAGAGGGAGTGTTGATGTATATGTAACTTCGGAATGTATTTCACATATATGTATATTGTATTCCTATAGAGATGTTATTATTCCTCTATACGGAAGTGTCGTCATTTATATTGTAAGTGTCGTAACTTATATTTGATGGGTTATTAGACCACCTTGTTTGGGGTCGGCCCTGTATAAGTCATGTGGGTCGAAGGGTTATTAGACCACCCTATTGGGGGTCGGCCATGTGGGTCAAAGGGTTATTAGACCACCCTATTGGGGGTCGGCCCATTCAGCATTATATTATGTGGTTAAGTTCGAGCCTACATGAGTTAGGTAAAAAGGCAAGTCAAGTCAAGTATAAATAGAGTGCGGGAGGCACTCTATTTACTCACTCACTTCTCACACATGCTCTCAAGGAGGAGAGGCGCACTTATGGAGGAGGAGGATTGCTGCTAGGTTATGGCTATCTCTCTTGGTTGGTTGTATCATTGCTCTATCTATCTCTGAGGAAGTTATTGGGTTTTTTCACCTTTATGGTTTTCCCCAAGTAAATCTTTGTGTCTCTTGTGTGCTTGCATTATTGTCTCCATGATTGATATGCTGTAGATATGCTGTACATGTTGTTATTTCAGTTAAGATCCTAGATCATATTGAAGTAAATTCAGAAAATTTAACATTAAACACCTAGAATATTAAAAAAAACAACTAGACATTTGACAGAGGCACCACCGGAATCAATGAATACAGGAGTGCCATTTAAAATTAACAAACCAACTACTTCAGGTTAGAGCGACGATAGTAAATACATAGAGCATACCAACATTTCTACTCCTACCCCATAAGAAAATGTAGAAGCTAGACAAATTATGAATCATATATAGAAATGTGCAAAAGGCCAAAGATCTCTTAACAAATGTTCAGGGTTCATTCAAAAATACTTAGACCTATACCTTGGTTCAAAATTCAAGTTTTATATTATAGGCATTACATCCCCTTTACAATAGCTTAAAATTCTTCATAGAGCCAAATGACCAAAACATTACACTAAAAACAGAAAGACCTCCAGGGTTATGTCGTCCCCATTAAAACAATAGATACATTTAAATTCATGGTCCAGCCAAAGACGACCTCTAGACTTCAAAGTAAACTCTTAAGCCAAAGGGCTCCACGAAGTCTCCCATAACCAAATATACAGTACACCCGCCATAGATGCGAGAGGAAAGGGCAATGTGAGAATATGGACTTACCACTTCCATTTTCCAATGTCATCGAAGGCTTGGTCACCTGTAGCAACCCACGTAGAGGATTTCACAAACCATCACTTTCCATTTAAATAGAGGACACGGGTTAAACCTTGAGATATTTATCAATCAATGGGTAAACACATAAGTAAGAGAAAAGGATTTACAAGTGAAGGAAGGACAATTACTTGGACCGTGCACTGTATTTTTTCTACCCCTTCAGCTGAGCAAACACCAGGTGTAGTGACCATGAGCGTAGCTCAGGTCAGGGCACGAAACCACTCCAAAACGCAACAAGGGACTGAGCCAAGTCGAAATAACAAAGCAAAGCACATTTACAAGTGAAAAAACCCAATATCGAAACCGTCACTGCCAACTGGTTTCATAACACATTGATACCATAGGGTGTAGTTAATACTCCACCAACTTGTCATTAATGAATTATTGTTTTACCATCCAATCACTATAGTAGGAGTCGTATAAACATCAACGTTTAATGGTATGAACATATTTCTGTATCCCAAGGTTTCGCAACCTAGCCATTACACGTTGGTTATATAACATGCTAACACATGGTGGTATAATTAATAAGGGAGAGTTTTCTCATAGTAGCACCTGCATATAAACATGAAACAATACTTTAACTAATTGGTAAGTAAGACCAGAACTCCCAAGACTACCCTTACCTCTCAGCAGCTCTGTCGGGGGTACATCTTTCCCTTTCTTTTAACACCAGTGTTCCATCATGGTACTCAACTTTCATCAACGAGGGTCCATCTCACCTGAAGTTACCACATAGAATTTTATAAACATGCACATGAAACAGTATGAAAGAGGTGCTATTATAATTACTCTAGCATTGTACCCTTGTGACAGAATTTCATTATCTACCCTACACATCACTTCCACAGAACCAAAAGATTATTAGTTTGTGAGACTCTATTGTGTAAGAACCTTAAAACTCTTAGGTGTCGCAAACAAGTACCGACGCATTTTCTCAGTACTGAAGTTAATTTTTTGAATCATCATCTTTAAATAGTTTTTACTGCAATAACAAATTTTTTTAGATTTTTACTATTTTTAGGGACATTACAAAGGGTCTTGTTAGGAGGTTCGAATGGATATGTTGAATAGTCAAAGACTATAACTATTTTTTGTGTTTTTCAAAGGTTTAGAAACATGGAGAAGTTAAACCCTATTTTAATCTATTTCCGCAATAGTAGAGATATAATATAATGGATGAATGATACGAATACTGTTATGTTTGTTTTTGCAGTATTTTAATTTGGTAATAAATTAAGAAAGACTTAAGTGAAGAAAGATAAGATCATGTGTATTTAGTATTTGTTGTAAGTAAATAGTTACTCTGTAACTAAACCCTAGGTTTATGTAGAAACCTAGAACTACTTGAGTTTTCTGATACTTATTTTGTTATAAATGTGAAGCTATTCTAATATCTATGTAACTATAATTTTTTGAGAGTACAAGATATTGTTAAATTGCAAAATATAACAGAAAAAAGAAAACATACAGAGTTAGTCTACTCACTCATGATATTCACTACATATCCTTTGTCTAATTTAACCTCCCTTCCCTGCACTAGAGTACGGTACAAAAAACTATACATCGGAAAATGCAGGGAGGGCATTTATTCATTCATTTCCTATACTTATTCAACAATATACAATTTTATAATTAGATAAAAAATTCAATCATTTGCTTTTGTAGGATGATAACTATCAATATTTAACTAATGGATACTAAATCAACAGCTACAAAAAAAAATATAACTACTTAGGAATGAAATAACAAGTAGAACCTGTAACTTTAGATAGGGCGGACAAACACCCAAGGTGGCATGTTCCTCCCAACCTTCTCTAGAAGAAGCAGCCAAACTACTTCTCTCCTTTTGACGGTCGAGCCTGTTCACTGAACCACTAGGTAGAAGACTCTATGTAGAAGCAAGGCACTCAGGTTGTATAATCAGCAATCAATAGAGACTTTCCATACATGTCAATCTCTGCACTCAGCAGTTAAACTCTGCACTCAGAAGTAAAAATCTGCAGTCAGCAGTAAACAAGGCAGACTTACACCATGATCAAAAACCTAGTTTTTCTCCTCATCGAATCTCTTTTGTGCATACACCAGAACCACAAGGTAAGTTTCCTCGTTGGGAAAAGTGTTGAACCTCAGTCAAAATTTGATGGCTCTTATAAATATGCCTAGGTCTTTAGTGGTCAGTTTCCAAAATAAATGAGCCTCAAGCTCCAATCCCATCTTTCAGGGCACTATGACAACAATTTAAGGGAGTTGTCCCATACCAACAGCTAGTTACCTGATTCATGATGCTGCCACTCGTCCATTTCCTTCTACCCTAGATTCCATTCCACCTAGTGGGTCAGTAAACACTCTTTCAACAGTTCTCCTTGGGTGAGTGTCTCCTATTTTATTTATTTAAATAATAATATTGTGCAATTACAGTCATCCTTGGACACTTGTCCAAATATAAAACTTTACAATAAAAGTTAAGATAATGTCTTCTTCAAACATAAAATGTTTTTCAGTAAAGGGGTATGTTACACTCTCTGAATTATTATTTTTTATATATGTCTTCTTATCAATTGGGAAATTAAACTATATATATACACGTATTGCATTTGCTAGCGTATGGGAATCTCCCCTCCTTTATTGTAATAGAGATGTGTTGGACGTGGTTTGACCAAGTTTGTACCTCTTCCCTATTTTTTGTACTCGACAGAGTTTAGCCGCGTGCATAAGGTTAGAACTAATTCCTATGAAAAAGGATAATGCCTTATAGTTACATAGTTGCTACACTAACGTTTGTTTAAAAGTGAAATAAAGTCCAAATAAAATGACCATAGGATTTAGGATTATAGATTACAAAAAGAATGAGGAAATTATATAGAAGGGAACACCTTATGGTGTAACTTTACATTTTAGATTAGAATCTTGTTTCCATAGCCTTGCCATGATTTTTAAAAGTATATCCCTTGGCTAAGTCTCTTGATGAATATTAAATAGATAATTCTATCTACCATCGTGGCCGAAAATAAACTCTTACCGTCACTTTAGAACGGTAGCAACAATCATGTTGCAAGTTGTAAGCCACCTTTGTTCTTAATGAATAAAAAGCAGTGCAACCCCTTTTGTGGATGTAGCCCAAGGAGTGGGTGAACCACGTTAAAAATGGTCTCGTCTTATGTTATGTTTTCTTATGTGGATTGTTTATTTGGCTTATTATTTCTGTATTTTGTCAAATGTGTTCATGGTCCTTTCAATATGTGTTCTATTCCTTTATGAATAGCTAACCATTATGTGATGGATATTATTCTGTTTGGTTGCTTTAATTATTTGTATATTTTAGAAGTAGATGCATGTGTAGTTAATTCCTTGATAATTGTATGGATGCATCCTTAAGTAAATTCCATTATTTAAGATTAATTGGTATCCCTCTTATATGTACCTTGAAGGTTTGTCGTTAAGTAAAATATTATGTTTTCGCCTTATGAATTCTTGGAGTAGACTTTTCATGGTCAGCATGGGAGGAATAATTAAGGTTATGGTTGTCATTAATATGTATGGAAATTATGGAAGGAAAATCAGGTAAGCATGATGATGTAGGTGATTAGGAAGGGTAGAATAATTCTGTAGAAAATAGTGGATATGCTTTAAAAGGTAATACTTTTTTTATAAAGATTTCATCATGGGGAACTAATTGTTTACATTACAATATTACAATATTTCCTTGATAAAACAATTATATAAAGTGTTATTGAAGTCAATCAAAGTAATCTTAAATGAAAAGTTTTCAAAATTTTACAAATTTTACTAACCCTGAGATTTGGGTTCATGACAGGGAATCCCAAAAAAAATAATGTGTTGTGACATCTAAAATTGAAAACAATTTGGTCGACTGTAAATATAGTTATTTGACTTTTTCAATAGATTGTAAAAGGAGGAGTCTAAAAATTTGACGATTCGGTGGTGGCGCTTTTTCAAAATTTAATGTGATTTCAAATTTCAATTTTAATTATATAATTTTATTTTATTTCATTATAATATTTTGAAAAATAATATAATTTCAATTTTTCTTAAATATTTAATTAAAAAAAATATTAATTTTATTTATATTATTTTATTTTATTTTATTCAAATAAAAACATTTTAATCTTTGTACATAAATAATCAATTAGTGATGCAAAGGTCAATAAATTGGAGTGTTAACATTTGACATTAACTTTAGGTAATGTCAACATTAATACTAGTATAATGGAAAACAATAGTTTCACAACCTTAATACTATTGTGAGGCAAAACAATATAAGAACATGGATTTTCTATTTTATTAGAGTTTTTCAACAACATGGTGATATTTATCTATATTTTATTGGGTTGTGTTTTGACTTATGGTCATATTAAAGATTGGGTGGTTGGAAGCTTTGGTTGTGACACTCCCCACCCAAGTTCAAATTTAACTTGCTATATGTTATGTTAGACATTGGGGATACCTTGATTTTTTGTGAATAGTAGGTGGTGCTCCGTGAATAGCAAGCTACCTTAAGGTACTCCAGTCTTAAGAAACACATGTGAAAATTAGCTTTGTGATATTTTGGAGAGAATGGAACCAAAGCTGAATTGATAGGTTCACCCCTTTTTATGAGTGGGCAATTGTTGGTGCTAATACTTTATAGGACAATGTATTGGTGTTGATAGTAATGAGGGATTTTGTGTAATTGGGTTGGGTATGGACATGGATTCAAAAGAGGAGGGAGGGGCATAGAAATATTTAGTTATGTCCATGCAAATTCTGCATTCATCAGAAAATGAGCATTTGGACCCAGTTTAGTGTTGTAAGAAGTGGCATCATATATCATCATGAATTGGGATTTTGTTGTAGTGTTACAAAAATTGATGATATGAAGTATTGGGATGAGGAGTGGGGTTATACAAAGTACAATGTTTACTTTTAATTAAGATAGGAGAGTTGATGGATTTAGGGTTTCTAGAAGAGGTGGCATTGTTTTCTAAGTTTAAGGGTTAAATGTTTTAAAGAGATGAAAGGAAGGATTTTGATATCTTTTCTTTTCAACTACAAAGTCACAAAAGAAGTCTTGGTTAATCATAGTGATCTCAAACATAACTATTTCATCATTAGAAATAGAAAGTAAGCCAAAACTAAATTTAGCCAATGCACTTATTCTGGGTGTTGGATGTGAAGCTAGAGATAAAGATTCCTGAAGAGTTCAATGCAATGCTAGACAAATTGCCTTTGGATTTATCAAAACTATAACCATTTGCATATGACGTTAGATGTGTAACTTGTGGGATAAAATCACACTATCAAGGCCTAACTCAAGGTGTCCTAAATGGTAATGATATTGTTGGTGTTCCTACAAACATTTTCATCCTTTAGTTCTAGATAAACCATGGCATAACGTTGCTGAGACTACCACAAACCTAAAGAAAGCAATTTTAATTGAATCCCTGCAATAAAAAGGCATTGTTCCTGAATCATAGATGGACATGTCTTACATGTTCTAGGTATATGTATCCAAGAATCGAGGACATGTATATACATTTGAACTCCATACATAAGTCATTTCAATAAAAAACGACATTGTTCCTTAATCATTGATACACATGTCTTACATGTTGTGGGGATATGTATCCAAGAATCGAGGACATGTCTATACATTTGAACTCCATACCTAAGTCATTCAATAAAAAACTAAGATAATATAAGACACCCTAAATAATAAATTGGGTTCTTCAAAACAAGAACTCTCATAAAAAAATCTCTAATACATTTCTAAAAACTGATCCTAAAGATAAAGCAAATCATAATTGAGATTTTATTGATTAATTCAACCCATGAACTAGAGAATAGAAACTAATAGTTTCTTAGTGTATTAATGAATTCAGAAAACTTTTTTTATAATAAATGTTCCCTTGTCCAAAACCCTAATCTAGATATCCAAGTCACATAATACTAAAAGCTTTTAATATGATATTAGAATGTCACTGGCATCTTAGATCTTTGGCAAAGCCAGCCATGTTTCAAATGCACTTCCCTCCATATTCTTTATCACCATGATATGATAATACCCAATAAAATAGATAAGAGATGAGCTGCATTATATACATTTATCTTCCTTTATAAATTAATTGTATATTTATTTATTATTATATTGACAATAACAAATACCACAATTAAAATGTATTAATAAAAAAAAAAAATTATAGAAAACGTAATAAGATTGATAAATAGAATTATATATATAGACTTTAATAATAAAATTTTATAAAATAATCAAACATACATCTATTTCTTAAAATATGATTAAAACTAAAATTTAAAAAATAAAAACTAACCCACATATATATATATATTAAGCCATGTAATTATAAATAGCATAATTATTAAAACGTATAAAAAACGATCTGGTTATAAAGAATCATATGCCCTATAGTAGGCTTATCCGAGCCTTTGGAGTATCGTGAATTAAAAGATGCATGCGTTGTTCTGTGATATTAATCATGCCGTGTATTGGCAATTCTAGTTATTCCATACAATGATGTGAATCTAATTAAAACTCTTGATACGAAGGGTGAATTGAGTACGGGGGCATGTTTTGATGAGGTATCAGGCTCAGATATCGTTAACAGCACTCATGTCTCTTAGTAGACCAGCAGAATCTGCTCCAGTTTTGTAATCTGTCAAGTAAGAAATCCAATATCTGGGCTATAGGCTGGATTACTGTTTTGTACACGGCAAGCATCTGAACACTCAGCAAAAGTTCTCTTTTTGGAAAATAAAGCTTCCACGACTTTCTCATTTAGTATCAAGAACAGATTAATTGGAACAAACGCGTGGATTTTGATGGATAAATATATGGAATGTTCCGGGAATAATATGTCCCACTGTGGATGTATTTCCATGCTTGGTGTATAAGCGAACGTGGGCTTGGAATCGTAGAAATAATAAGTCCAGTAGGTATCACAATTGTCACTGGAATTTTTGAGGTTACCTTTCTGAATGTGTATTATCAAGTTGGAACGGTAAAAGTAAAAATACTTACAATCAAATAAGTTAGAGATGGTTTTCCTGGTCATTCAAATACTCGTCGGACAGAGTGTTGGGCATTATCAACTTTGAGAATTCCCAACACAGCTTTATTCCAAGATGCCATTCACTGTGATTTCGAAAATTCCAAACACAATTGTATTTCATGATGCAGTGGATTCTGATGTGGATAATAAAACCGGGTTACTGTGGTAGGCGCATTTTAAAAATTCTTGTGGGCCTTTCTTCTACAATTGCGTCAAAGCAAAAGATATTACAGCTGAAGATACTGAACAATCCGACA
Organism: Larix kaempferi; assembly: GCA_027924585.1. Classification (NCBI taxonomy): domain Eukaryota; kingdom Viridiplantae; phylum Streptophyta; class Pinopsida; order Pinales; family Pinaceae; genus Larix; species Larix kaempferi. The sequence continues at coordinate 5,369,309 of BSBM01001158.1, read as the reverse complement.
TGAATATTATCGGACATTTTGAAAAGGAAGGGGACAACATTTCAAAATATACAAAATAGGAGGCAGGGGAATTACACGAATATTATCGGACATTTTGAAAAGGAAGGGGACAATATTTCAAAATATACAAAATGCCAGACGCAGGGGAATTACACGCATATTGATATTCATGGTCGGAACAGATTGCCTCGATATGAAGTGCGTGAATTGTATTCCATATTGAAGATTGAGGGCATTTTGGGTCTACGTCTGAGCACAAGTTGTCAATAAACTCGTTGATTCACATGAGACAGCCATGGCATAATTTATTGGATGTTCAAAGCTTTTTGGGTTGTCGTTTTCTGGAATCGCCTTTATATTTTTAAGAGCTCGGTTTACTCTATGCTTTAGTATAATGATATCAACAATAATTAAATATTAATTTTGTATTAAAGAGATTATTTCTAAAATCTCTTTTATTTGCATAATAAATTGAGAAATATAATGAAATTACATTTACATTTACACTTTCTACTTTCCAAGAAAGTTTTATAAAATATTTTGAAAAATAGGAAAAATTATTTTAAAATATAACATTTAAGGATATATATATATATATATATATATATATATATATACATATATATTAAAAGCCATATTTAATCTATATATATATAATATTATAACTTTTTACATATTGTATATATTAATTACAAATACATATTTTTTGGACATTTTTAAAATAAAAATGTTAAAACACTTATTTAATTTACTATATATATATATATATATCTATATATATATAACTTTTCACATATTGTATATATTAATAACAAATATATATAATATTCCATAATAAATTTCTCTTAATTTCCAATTTTAGAATTATCTTAGCTTTGAATTTTTGGATTTATACTAGTTTAATATGTAAATATTTTCACATGGAAATCATAGTTTAATAATGTATGAATTGATATGGCATAATAAGAAATATTCAAATTTCATAAACTATTTTAATTTTAAGTAGTAGTTTATTTTTTTAAGATTTTATTATTTTATTAAAATGCATTTCATATCTAAATAGTAAATATTTTGTTTACCTAATATTTTATTATTTTATTAAAGTACCCAATATCAACTTTACACTTCTCCATCTTATCACACTAAAATTAAGCTCACTCATATTAAACAGGAATTAGGCTTCTCATTCCTATCAAGTTGTAGAACCCCGTGTCAACTTCACACTTTTTTTTATCTTATCACACTGGAATTAAGCTCACTCGTATTAAACAGGAATTACGCTTCTCACTCCTATCAAGTAGTTGTAGAGAATGCTATGTGAATTTTCACATTGCAAAATATCTTCATAAAAATATACTTATAATGGTGAGGGATATGTTAACTCTCATTACCATTTAAATATTTTTTTACATAAAAACCGAAACCGATTTAATTATTGATGTCACGATGATATATATGATTTCAAAATGTTTGATTCTTCGTCTTGGTCATAAGATTTTGTGCATATGTTTGTTCATAAGAGCGAGATAGGTATCCTAAGATGTGCTCTGAATATTTTCTGTGTTTTAGGGTTAACATTTATTTTAGAAGACACCCACACCGACGTGCAGCCACACCTTTCCCAATATTGTTGTGGTAATTCTAAATTGCACGCTAAATGTTCAGTTTCTTGAATTATCTTGGTAGTTTTTCCCTTAGAAACAATTGTAGGCAACATATTTCATGAAATAGGTTTTCATTATATGTTCAGTTTCTTGAATTATCTTGGTTATTTTTCCCTTAGCTATCTAAGGGAAACAATTGTAGGCAACATATTTCATGAAACAGGTTTTCATTATATGTTTAAGGTTGGAGGTCAAAAGTATGGAAAATTAGAATACTATATGTGTGATGAGATGTTTCTCCATTATTTATTTAATATAAAATCTAATTTTATTAATGCATTTGAAATTATAGGTTATAGTAACATCATTAATCCAAAATTTAATTTTATTAGTGCATTTGAGATTATAAATTATAGTAACATTATTAATCCAAAATCTAATTTTACTATTGCATTTGAGGATTATAGATTATAATAACATCATTAATCTAATCTAATTTTACGAGTACATTTAAGATTATAGTAATATCATTTATTTTTTGAACATAAATGAATATCAACGATAATTTATGGACCGGCCGGGATTTTCAAATCTTTAGATATCACATGAGACAAGCATGACATAATTTATTGGATTTTCAAATCTTTATGGGTTGTAGTGTTCTTATATGTCATGCTAACACAGCCAACACAGGATGTCCACTCTCTCCTCTGTTAGACACAGGCTGGGCTTCACGTCCTTCTCTTACGCGCGGGTTGGCTTTCTCACTGTGGCTGCAGCCCTTCTCTCTCACACAGAGAGGGAATGTGAACTTCATGCCTATTTATTGGAAATCTAATATGACCATTTTCCTAAATATACGCATAGTTAATATGACCATTTCCTGAATATATAGAAAACAATTGGAATATGATATGTGAATTATTTGTGTGATATGTTCTAAAAAAATCATGGCACATCTGAGTACAAAATTGGTTTAAAATTTGTTCAAATATTTTTGAAGTCCATTTTCATTAATATATAAAAGACAATTGGAATTTGGTATGTGAATTATCTGTGGAAAAATCATGGCACATTTCAGTGTAACAAATTTAATGAGGAACAAATGTTACATGTAATTTCTTAATGCTTTATGTATTTTTTTTTAATTTTATAAAATTTTAAAAATAGATGTTTCTAATTTGTAAGAAGTTTATTTTTGTATTTTATCCATGCTAAAAAAATGTGTTAAGTATTTTTTTTTTTCGGGATCTTATTTATATTCATACTCGAATTATGTTATTATGGTGGAAAGCATATTTAGTTCTAGAAAACAAATATAGATCGGCAAACCTTGTGATGTAGGAGAAAAAGAAGCTCGCTCCTTTTTTAAACTCTGGTCAATCCCATTATCTTGTATAGTTATGATGTTTGGGGTTGTAACATCTTTAGCAATTCTTGGAGAAAGATTGAGCAAATTCTGAAACATTTTATCACATATAACTTCAAAATTAAAATCAATAAGTTCATGGTAAATAACATGGGAGATCGGGATCTTATTTATATTCGTATTTGTACTCGAATTATGCTATTATGGTGGAAAGCATATTTTGTTCTAGAAAACAATTGCAGATCGGCAAACCTTGTGATGTAGGAGAAAAAAAAGCTTGCTCCTTTTTTAAACTTTGGTCAATCACATTATCTTGTATAGTTGTGATGTTTGGGGTTGAAACATCTCTAGCAATTCTTGGAGAAAGATTGAGCAAATTCTGAAGCATTTTATCACATATAACTTCAAAATTAAAATCAATCTACCCTATCATATTCTCCTTATAGAAATGGGTGTTCCCCCCATCAAAGCATCACTATGATTAGGTACCTGATGAACAAGTTCATGCTAAACAACATGTGAGACAAGAGACTCCTTAAACTTGCTTTAAAATCTTGTCAAGACCATCTTTGGCTAAAGAGAGGTTGGTCATGCCATGGATTTGTTAAACCATTGGAGGATTGATGAAAATGTCACTTTGCAAAATGTAAACAACATTAAAAATACTATACATCAATGTTCAAAGAGAAAACTTGAGGGACGAGAAATATTTAGAGGTTAAAAGAAAATTAAGATACTATAAGGTTGTCATTAACCCCAACCTCTGAGATCAAAAGTGTCTCTCTGTCTTAACCAGTCTGAAGTACAAAATTAATATGACGAAGATAAGAATGAAAATCCATGAGCTTCAAAGTGAAACATGGTTCTAGATAACTCCTAAAACACCATGGGTGGAAAGGATTTGTCATCTCTATGAGATTATGAACGTTGAGAATGAAAGACACTTTCTCTTAGATTTCCCTGCATACACCCACATTCGATCGTAGTTTTATAATATTTACTACAATACAAACATCCATTATCTTCTAGAATGTCAAAATTACGATGACATATGAACACTTCTTTCTACGATGACATATTCAAATTAATCTATTAAGGTCTAATAGACCAAATAGGTCTCTGTGGATGTTAAACATCATCATCATTAAATTTCAAAACAAAATAAATATATATTTGAATTAATTAAAACTAAAATAATTAATTGGAATATATGAATAGATCTAAGTTACTTGTTAAATAAAGTTTTTGAGAAAGATTCCTTTATTTTGTTTGGATACAATTTTAAATGATAGTGTGAAATTGTAAAATTTATTATAATCAAATACCACAAGAGATTCATCTTAACTCTAGATTTATTATGGGTCAAGAGAGATCAAATCCCTAGAGGTGCCAACTTTTGTTCAAGTTTTTCAACTTTAAAAATGGTTTGCACCTTGAGGGATTTGATCCCTCTCTAGACACGATACATATGGTGCCAACCTTTCTTCAAGTTTTTCCACTTTAAAAATGGTTTGAACCTCGAGGGATTTGATCCATCTCTAGCCACAATAGATATGGGGTTAATATAGATCTACAATATTTATGGATGTAACGATGATAGACACAATTTCAAATGCTTGACGGTCCATCTTGGTCATAACATTGTGTGCATATGTTTGTTCTAAATGAAATTTCACAAAGCATGGATCATCCTCTATTTCATAAGAGAGAACTAGTTGTCCTAAGATTTGAAGACAATGGAATGGAAGCTATGTGAGATAGATTTTCATGCTCAACGTTTCAAGCCACTAGTTGGGCTCATCATCATGAGTTCAGTGTAGATGATGTTCTCTAGCATATGTTTTTTCTATATTGTCTTAACGTTAATATTTATTTTCAAGGACACCCACCCCAATGTACATGCAACCATCATCTGTTAGCATCCTTCTCATTATTGTTTTCATATTTATCGTTTTTATGGTAAATGCTTTTTAACCATCTTCGAATTTTTTTAATTGTGTAAGGGGAACACGTTTGTAGGAAGCGTCTTCAATGAAATAGTTGTTCACCATGTTTTTATCATTGGAAGTCAAAAGCATAGAAGATTAAAATAAAAAGTGTCTGAAAAAATGCTTGTTCATTAGTTTTTCAATGCATAATCTAATTCTACAACTTCATTTTAGATTATGGTAAAATTATTGGCCTAACCATAGGAGGTCTATCACCAATAAGCTTCAGTGCAATACTAAAAATGGAACTTGGTGCAACTATAATATTATATATTTTAGTGCAATGAAAAGTTGGGGCAATGATATTTTTCCATGTTCTAGCGTGACAAACAATACTAAAGTTCTAGTACATATTACAAAAGCTATATGTATTTCAATTTGCATAAAGAAAAAAATTGATAAGGTAAAATATTTCATAATACCCCGCCTCAAAGTATGGGAAATTACATACCGTTACACTAAAATCAAGTTTGAAACTCTTTAAACTATGCAAAGTCTTCAAGAAATGAATTAGATAGGTGCATGTGAGTCATAAAGAGGATCCCTAGGATTCGATTGTCTCCTTTAAAAAAATTAGAGCATTCACACTCAACTTGACAATAAAAGTTTTCATGTATAAAAGGACAAATTGGGGAGTAAATATACATGAAACCAATACAAGACAAATTAGGAATATTTTCCATGTTTACAATACATAAATAAACAAAATGGGGTCATGATGATTCTCTCACACATACACCAAGTCCTCTCACAAAAAAATACTATTTTTATTGATTATGGAAAATTCTTTTGTTGGTTCAAATAAATAGTTTTTTCTTTGAATATGGAATTGTCTTGATGGTTTGTGATTTTGCTTGGTTATTTTGTGAGATTTTAGAGTTCATTGTAGGGTTCTTTTATGTTTTTTTAGCATAAAAATTGAATGAAAATAGAAAGAGGCCACAAGATTTACGTTATGGGGGGAATAAATTCATTGAAGATGCTTTTGTGCATTGTAATTACGCCTGCATTTTTCCCTAGTTTCCAATTGGAATAGAAATCAATAGAATGTGAAGAATGGTGTCACATGCCGATTTGGGGGGATAAAAACAGTATTAAGGAAAAACACGCGTGTTTTTGGAATAAATGGACATATTTTGTAAAACATAAATGTAGCTATTTAATAAAATATACCTCTCTATTTCCTTGCACATTTTGACAATAGGAGACTCCAAAATCACATTCATTCAACAATCTAGAAAACTACAATCAATAAATATTTATTTTTAACATTTATTGTTATATGTCTAAATATACAAATCCCTTGATGTAATAACCAAAATATAAATTCAAAATGAATGAAACAATTATAGGTTACATATAAATATGAACCTCTCCTTTGCTCTCTATCGCATGAGTTAGTACGTCGCAGGCTGTATAGCAACATTGCTTCGTATAGGCCCTAACATCTTCAAAGCTCATTGATTCTACCTCATCATTGTTTCTATAAACAACCTTTTTACAATGATTAGCTCAAGCCCTCTCTTTATCCAATCCTTCATCAACTGCAACAAATGATAATGTTAAACCTTTAACCACAACATCCCTCATAGCTATCCCAACTTGGGATGTAGGCTCCATCTTTGATATTAATGTAACAATCCTACTAGGGAGAGATATAAAAGAAGATGGAGGTCAAGGAGTTGTGAGATATCGAAAAGAAAAGTTTAAATTATATGTTCGACCCCTTACAATGCCATAAATGTGAGAATAAATGTCAGTATAATATGCCTTTATATTTTCAAAAAACTTTGCATAAAAAAACTTGGAAACATAAAAGGTGCCTCAACATTCCATGGAAATCTACCATAGGCTGGAAGGAACCAATGATATAAGAAATGTGTAAGTTGAGGATGTTTGAAATATTGCACTTTCAACCTTCTTCATTTTAGGCCCTCTTTGTAATTAAACATTGAAGTGGCTTGGTCTTTCGTCACCCTCTTCTTCACGTTAGCCCACTTGCTAGGACCCATCACTTCTTCCCTTCTCCTCTGCATCAAGTCAATAAAACCATTTGTAGTTGGTCAAAGAATCCGATATACGTCAATGAACTTTTTCAATGAATTCAAAACAATCTCTAAACATTGTTTAGTCTTGGGAGGGAGATCCAAATTAGTAATATCAACTCGAAACTTTTCATGGTGAGATGTACAATGTTCAAGGGTCAATTATTGGACATCACTTTCCTACGCAATCTCTTCAGGTAGATCAGAGGGATAAGTTGTTTCGGGTGTATAACGCACATCTTCTTCAACATAAACCCTCCTTGCCTGACCTTCACTCCTCCTTGCATAAGTATGACCCTCTTTTGAACCTTGCTTTACTACAAAAACAACACAATTGTATGTAAAGACACAAACTTATTGAATACATGTGCAAAATTACAATTGATATATATATTAATGCGAATGAATTTTACATAAACTTATACCAACAGATGGTCAAGATGGACTTTCTCCTATATAAGATATGGGAGAATCCTGTGTGGCACTTTGGTGATCAGATGATTGTCGACAATACAACAAGCTAGAATCTCTTGATGAATTCGACAATCTTGGATTATCAGTTGAGACACCGATGCTTGATGATCTTGATGTCCTTTTCTAAGCAGATGGCATTATATCAATAGAATTTCTTAAACACTCTTACCTTGAAGACTCCTCTATTTCCATTCGGTGAAATGTATTCTACATGAATATTTACACAACATAATATTAATTTATAAGATCTCCAATTTTTACATTTTGATTTCCTAAAAGACTAAAATAAGAATTGTACTTATAAGACAGCTCTATACATACAACTCTATTCTCTAAAGATACACTATATTCTAATAAGTAAAGACTTTTTCTCTGGTAAGGATACATACTAGTTTCTACTCTTTATTTTAAAAAAATACAAACTAAAGTCAAACAAGAAATAACCAACCCATAAATTTTATCATTAGTGAAAAAATAACTTTTTTTAAGTGATTAATTATATTTCCTAAAGAGACTCATGTACATAACCTTAAAATGATTGAAAATCCTTATTTTCAGTGTTTGAAGGTAACTAAAAAATACTATTGGAAAGTAATTAAATTTTTTTGAAACACAAGTTAACCAAGGTAAATAAAAACTAGTGTTGAAAAGTAGGTTGAAGGTATCTAAGCTAACTAAAAACTTTAAAGTGTCTATGCTAATTCACTAATTTGTTTTTGTAAATTCATGATTATAAATATATATTGTAACACTATTGGCTAAATTTGTTATTTTATTCATGACCAAATAATCGTTGGACAGAGTGTTGTGCGTTACCAGCATAGACAATTCCAAACACAGCTTTATTCCAAGATGCCATTCACTATGATGCTAAAACCGTCTGATTTCGTAACACAAATGCATTACAATATGCAATGGATCCGCATTTTTAAAATTGTTGTGGACCTTTGCTCTGCAATTTGTGGCAAAGCAAAAGATATTACAGCTGAAGATACTGAACAATCCGACATGAATATTATCGGACATTTTGAAAAGGAAGGGGACACCATTTCAAAATATACAAAATGTGAGGCGCAGGTAAATTACACGCAGATTGATATTCATGGTTGGAACAATTTGGCTACATATCAAGTCCGTGAGTTGTATTCCATTGTGATGTTTGACGGCATTTTCTGTCCAGGTCTGAGCACAAGTTGTCAATAAATTCGTCGGCAATCTTTACAATTCACATGAGAAAAGCATGACATAATTTATTGGATGTTCAAAGCTTTATGGGTTTTCTGGAATTACCTTTAAATATATATCTTAAAGAGATCTTAGTTTACTCCATGATGTTAGTATAATGATTATCAATGATAATTAAGTATTGTAGTTTTTTGGAATTATCTAAAGAATGTTTAGTTTATTCCATGATGTTAGTATAATGATTATTAATGATAATTATGTATTACACTTATTTAACATTTGGTTGGTGAACAACTATAGGTTATAAGCAGGGATCAAATTTGAAGGGTGGGGTCCCATTTCACTTTGAAGGGCTATGAGATATTGAATCCTTCAATGCTGCAATGTAAAAATGAGTCATTGTTTTCATTTGAAAATGTACTAGTACATCAAAATTTCAATGTTTACTTATCTAGTAAAGTTGAGAGGCTTTATTTTGCAGTGGATATAGCAGCACTAAACGTTATATATGTCATATAACACAACTATATTTCGTCCCGATCTAGCGGCTGGGTCTCTAGGCCACTATGCCACCTTTTCCATCTTAGCAGTTTCCCAAATTGATCTCGCCTCTTAAAATTTTAACGAGTATAATAATACAGTTAACTTGCTAACCCCATTCCAATCCAACTTTCATACTTACATCCAAAATTAATACTATTTTACTCTTTCATGATCTGCTTGAACATGAGGAATTTATTAGTGAAACATAACTGAGGAGACACATAGAAAATCCACTTTCCAATGTTCAGTGTGAATTGCCATAACTAAATTCATAGATCTTTTTTTCTGCATCAGCTATAGTTAGCTTGCTAGCCCAATTCCAATCCAACTTTCAACGAGTATAATAATATTTAATACCTCTTAAAATGGGTTCCTAGGCTGCTTCAAACACTACAAACTCGATGAAGAATTGGGTTATTCAACTCTTCTAAAAGCAACATGATGCTTATTCTTGGAAAAGTTCAATCTTTGTGAATCAGTACGTTCTTCAAACTAATATAAATTCTAGCCTACATAACAATGGAAAAAATGATAATGTAAAAAAAAAAACGGGAGAAATGGTTTTATAAGACAAAAACATTGGACGTTGAGTTTGGTCTCTATCTGTTACTAAATTAGTGAACAATAGAGATGTATGCATAAAGGCCGTAAAAAAGGTGAAGGGAAAGAATCTAAATGGTAACTTTTTTTTACTTTGTTGAATTGAGGACCATAATTCACTTTCATGCACCTCTATTAGACAACTTTGTTTCCATTTATAATCCTCCTTCATGCAAGTATATTAGAGAGAACAGTTCAACAAAGAAGTTGGATTGGATTGAAAACTAATAGCAAGTTTCTTTGTCACTCTAATTGTGTACCCTACGACAGAATTGAATGCCAATGACAACAATATATGTTTTAATTTTTCATTCAACACTATGAATGCCACACGTACTTGGGATAGAATAAGTTTAAGCACTCCTTACATGTTGCATGCTATGGTTTGAGCAAAGAGAACTATCCAACTCCAGGAAACTTTTGTTCTCAATAGCTGATTAAGGACCCTGGATGCTTCTTCTCTATAGCCCTCCCCTTAGATCTCGTTATACATACTAAATCTATGATATGATGGAGTAGAGGATGGGTTGTAACTTGTGAAGCATAAGTAAAACGTAGGTAGACCAAGTAGAGAGGAGATGCATAGATGGTTGAAGTTCTTGTTATATGGTTGAAGTTCTTGTTTTATGGTTGAAGTTCTTGTTTTATTCTAGACCAGCCGATAAGGGTAACAAAATCAAAAGGTAAAGTAGCACTGTCGTTCTAAAAATCAAGATTACAAAAACATTTTTGTCCCAGTTCGTACAATCGAATGCGGATTGTAAGTATAGTAGCATTGGTGGTCTTCATATTAATAAATAACAAGAATATTAAACCGTTTACTAAAGGAAGGTGTCAATTCAATGACTGAGCAATTGGGGAAAATAGCTCATGTAATACAGTTTTAGATACAAAGTCTGGATTCTTGATCTAACTCATTAACTAGATACATGGAGGTTGGCAGAGTGGGAACTTCCCCAAATCCCCAGGCTGTTTGGTAAAGCTGGGGGGTGCACTGTGCACACCTGTTTCCCGTAGGGATGCAACAATGACTGGTGGAAGATGAACGGGGAAGAACTCGGTTTCAGAGTGAAAACAATGGTCTTCCTTGTCCCCTCCATTTCAGGAAATTTAAAGGGCAGTTAAATTCTCAAGAGCTTCGATCGAGCGACAATGGAAAATAGGGCAAGGCAAGGAGCATGTGGAATCATATGCGTATACACAGGACATATGAAGAAAGAATCAATTGTTGTTGTTGCTACAATTGGGAATTGATAAATGTCGTTCTAAACAGCCTTTGACAAATATTTGTGACAAACCCACTCTCGAGTCCAGGCTTTAAATTTGAAACCTTCAAGGCCCATTTGAAGTAACAAAATTTCAGTCAAATAATAATATTGTGTTTGAACTTTGAAGTTACAAAATTTTAATCAAATAACAAAATTTTTAAATAATTGATGGGGTCATGAATGGATAAAATGATGTACATACCTGTAAATTCATAGGATGTCATCAATCTAGTCATCCTTGAAGTTGATCTCCTCAAAGAAAACAAATTTATTTATATATGTTTATGGCAGGTTGGCATTGGCAGCTTCGCTTTGCAAACTCTCCTGGAGGACTGGAGGAGATAGGGTAGGTGGAACTTGGAAGTAGCTCGACCATAGTGGAGTAGGGGTATAAGAAAAAACTTGTTTATATTCCTATAATATTATATATTGATGGTCGAAGCCATGGAAGCATGGAATTCGAGCATTGACTTGATACAACAAAGAAAACACGAGGTGGGGCTCGGGAGCCACAGGATTGACTTGATACAACAAAGAAAACACAAGGTGTGAGGATGGGAGCCGTAGATAGTAGGATTAACTTGATACAACAAATCAAATGTAGGGCTATGGATAGGGGCCACGGGCAGGAGCATCATCCTGCAACATTACAAGAAGTTTCTAGATTGTGGATTTTGTCTGAAATGCCAAATTTAGGGCACATTAAAATAATATATTATACATTGAATACTCAATTAACTCACTGAGTCAGAATTCACGAATGGGTATGTGATAACTGGTAACTTCGTAACTTGGTAAGCCCACTGCCAACAACATGTATGATCCACCAACCAAGTTTAATAAATTTGTTGCTTCCATTAAATGTGTTAAACATGTAAGCGCTCACTACAAACACGAGAACTTAGAAGCGTTCAAGCAATGGGCTGCTCAGTGTAAGCCCGTACAAGTAAGTTGGTCAATGATATTATTAGAGGCCCAATGGTCCATGATCCATGGATGATCGAACACGTGGATATTGGAGAGTAACCGAGTCCCACTCCCAAGTCACCTAGCTAGTAGCCACATTCCCAATTTCCCACTGAAAACTCTCGATGGGTGAAATTTGAAGCTACCCTTCTGTTGCAATTTTAAACAGTAGTGGTTAATTTAATTATTCAAGGGTTTACCATGAAATTGAATTTTTTTTGCATGGTAAAATTTGAAGTGGCCTTCTATGACGTGTAAAATGGCCTCTGAAGGGCCCTGAAGGCTTCAAATTTGAAGCCTGGTTATAAGCTAAGTGGCATTAATAAGTTATTTATTACTTATTCTCTATATTTAGCTGTAATCCTCCTTCAATCTATGAAAAGCATAAACGTTAGTCCATAAAAATTCTAAGATATAAACACTTCGGTGTAAATATTTTTTTTTATTAAACCTATTAGTTTTAAAATATCTCTTAATAAAATTATATTTATATTAATCTTAAATTTATTAATATTAAAATTTTGAAATTGTGATAGGCGTAAAACTGGTTACACTTTCTCTATATAAAATGTATATTTTTTAAAATAATTTAAAAAATATGAAAAATATATTTAATTAACATATACTTTTTTAAATAAATCTAAAAATATGAAAATTTTATTTTTAAAATTAATTATATATATATATATATATATATATATTTCAAATTTTTAATATGACAAAATAAAAATATTATATTTTATTAATATATAAAATAACGAATGTAGAAAGAATTATAAAAAAATAACTTTTTAGATTTTGTATGTACTAACCACAAACATACATCATATTCCATAGTGTAAGATGTGGTAATAAAGCAATATAAATTCATTTTAATTCCAAATCTTCGATGATTTTAACTCTTAATTTATTTTTTATCTATACTAGTTTAATATGTAAATCTATAGTATATGTTCAAATTTCTCATAGGTAAATTATGGTTTGTCATAAATATCTAAGTTTTATTAACTATTTTAATTTTAATTTATTGGAATATATATCTCTTTGGTTTTGAAGTTTTGATTAAAAGCTAAATTTTAAAATTTCTATTTTCTTAAGATTTCATTATTTTATTAAAAAGTCATATTTCAACCAACTTTTAAGATTTACAAACGAAATCCAGCCATTTTCTTTTTAAGAAATCTTAAATCATGATTCTTAATTAAAATTCAACAATAATTAAAATCGCACGTAGTCTCATTACTACTTATTGCTGCTGCAACCTTATCCCCAAAATTTTCTTAAAATTGTAGGGCCCCTCCTATTTTTGATTTACTTAGAATTTTGGTTTGACTTGATAAGTTTACTTTCGTCATTTAGAATTTTTTGAAAAAAACTAGTGAAGAGGGAAAGTTTTTGAATCGGTTTAACTTGTGTTTTTCCGCTGAAACAGTCGGAGCAATTTGCCGCAATTTGCCGATTTTTTGGTCGAAGCAATTTGATGAGTTTTTGGTCAGAGCGACTTCCCGAGTTTTTGGTCAGAGCAATTTGCCGAGATTTTGGTCGGAGCAACTTCTCGAGATCCTCCAAAATGATCGGAGCAATTTGTTGAGCCTTTGGTCGGAGCAATTTCCTAAGTTTTTCTGAAACGGTCGGAGCAACTCGCTGAGTTCCGCTGAAACGGTGGGAGCAATTTGCCGAGTTTTTTTTGCCAAAATGGTCGGAGCAACTCGCCAAGTTCCACAAGAACGATCAGAGCAATTTGTCGATTTTTTTCGCCAAAATGGTCGGAGCAACTCACCGAGTCACACTGAAACGCTTCGGTGGAGAAGAAGAAAGATGGCGATACGCTTCAGCGCGAAAACAAATTCACTACGATACCTAAGGAGGAAATAGTTAAAAGATTTACGACGGAACGACCTTGACCAATTGGTTTGAAGATATTCAAAGAGTTAAAACCCTGAATATTTTAAGGGAAAATCCAGTTTCTATATTTTTTTATCATTATTTAGCTCCTCTAAAACTATTTGTCTGCAATAAACTATAGCTATAACTCTTGCAAAACAGAAATGTGATTGGGATAATCAGACCATGTTTGAAATGGAAGACATTTTGATGACCTTTCTTAGAGTGTTTCCACAAGAAAATCCAGTTACACTTTGGCTATTGCACACAAGTGCACATTTTCAAACCGACAGCCCACATAACAAACATCCAACAAGCACCATGGAAGTAATGAATTTTCAGACGTCATTTTTAAGTAAATAATATTGATAAGGGATGTCTTTACACGCTTCTTAAATTTATTGCTTTAAAATTCGCTCACACATTGATTCATTGTCTCATTAGGATTCATAAATGAGAAAAGGGGCTGCTAAGCGAAAACCCAAGATAGCTAAATTAGACTCCGTCATACGAGTTCTTGCAGACACTCCAATGGTGACTATATTTTAAGACACCAAAGCAGCGACGAAGGTCATCCCGGAATACAAGTGGGGTGAACTATATCATCTCGTCAGAGATTATAATCTACCCGATGCATCCATCGAGGAGATGATGGTGTATCAAAATATTAAGAAATATGATCTCCACAGAGATATTTCTAGGTTATGAAGTCATCAGATGGATTCTACCTTTCAGAGACATTGGAACAAGGATTATCTCCAATATAAGAGGGGAAGTATTTGATTCGTTCCAACTAGGTCACATCGCTGTGACACATAGATTACCATCACCCAAAATCATGATGACGGAGGACTGAATCAAAGGTGTGAATATAGACCACTTTGAATACGTCAAGAAGATGGTGATCCCAGGGAAGCAATTGAGGAAGAGAGCAAGTGGATAACACAATAGCTACAAAGCCGCAGCAGAAGGAGTGATCAGTGTAGAGAACGAATTATCCTATCATGAAGTGTCTTTGAAATTATTGGAACCTCTCCAATGCAATATCATATTTGAAGAGGCAGAATTATGGATACTTAACTCTCCAGTTTAGAGGGCCCGCCGAGAATTTAATTTTTTAATTGTAATTAATTACATTTCTTGTGCAAACACTAGAGGACGAATTGGGGGTAGTCCAAAGGTTGGGGGTAGTTGAAACGAACGGTCATGTAAAGACAAAAGCTATTGTAATATAAATATAGGGGAGGGATACTGACTAAAAGACTTTTGCTAACATAATAAAGGTTGGACAATTCTATAAGAGAACTTATTTTCTGCAATAAGAAGGATCTATTGGTTGGGAAAAGCGTGTACATATATTTTTGCATGGAATGTGTGGAATATTAATGTGGAACTATTTCTTCTTGCATTCGTAACTAATACTGTGAGATCATTCTAACTTCCTTGAACTATTTCAATTGTGATGAATGATTTTACTTTCTATGCAAATGTTTATGTGTTAGATGAGTAATAAATCACTTTAATCATATCAAAGCTATCATTGGTATTGTTTCTGCTGTAAATGTGATTACTGTGTTTAAACAACTATCTGTTAGACTTGTTCGAACATTTCCAGTTTATTACTATGAATTCAAATTTTCTCCATGCAGCGATAGGATAGTTAGTTTAGGTAAGAACTAAGATAATTGATAAGGTAGGAGTGGTAAGATGAGAGGTAAGAACCTACGCATCACTTGTGAGGCTTCTACCCATTAGTTCCAATGCATTTAGTAGGGCAGTTGCATTTCATACCTAAAATTAAAATCAAATAAATGGCGGGTCGGGCCGCAACCAGTAAAGATTTTAAACAAACAACAACTACCATAGTCGGACCGTTAACCATACAAATTTCGCACACCAAACAGTGAGCGATCTAATTGGGATCGTTCATTGGGGAGAATCCATACTATTGATGCTGAGAAATCATGGACATCAACAGTTTTGGCTCTAGAAGGAGGGATAGATGGCAACCCAACCTATGTGAAGTCATTTTTGGTTAAGTTGATGAATTACTAATGGCTTCTTCCCCGATCCCTGTATTGGAACATGCTTTCAGCCTAGTAAGAGCACCCAGAAGTATTTCCAAGAATACAATTGATCTCTTGTCACAATATAAATTTGATGGTGAAGGAAACACCTTTTCATTTAGGGATATTTTTCATTTTGATGTCACTTGTTGAAATCTCAAAATTGAGCAAGATGTTTAAAAATGAAGGTTGTTTACCCTTAGATTCAAAGGATGAATTAGGTCTTGGTTCAAAACGCTACTGCGTAAGTCTATTCACAGTTGGAAACAGTTCATAGAAATTTTTATCACTTCCCATGAATACTATGACTATGAAGAATTATGTAAAGGGATTCGAAGAAAGAAAGGTGAGTCTGATGATGTTTTCATTTTGAGAATGGATCAGATTTATCATAGGTTTCGTGAAAAATACAAGCTTAATGAGAAAGAGTTAACTGACTGGGTTTTGCACCTCGCTTTTACTAAAGATGATGAAGTTTCACTTGATGATTGATTGAATGATACTAACCTGGTACCTTTTGACCATGGGATGTCAAATTATAGTGGGCATAAAAATATATAAGAGATTGATTTCCCAAACAACCTTCTTAAAAGGTATGATATACATAATGAGTGTCCATTTTCTATTGTAGGTGCACATGAACAAATTTCTATTCCATCAGAAAGTGAGTTGAATGGAAAATTTTGTGACGAATATTTGGGACATGTGGATAAATTAGGTTATTTGAATTTATTGGATGATGATTTGGAAGTACCATGTCCTCACATCCTATGTGAACTAATAGAAGAAAATGTTGAAGATGAACCTCTAGCTAGAAGGATGGATCTTCCATATTTTCAAATTACACCTCTGTCTGAAATTGTAAAAGAAGATAAATCAGTGTTTGCTGAGAAAATAGATGATCCAATTGTTTCAAGTATGCTTGATGGTAATTACCATGTTGCATCTAAAACACGACAGAATCATGTTGATTTGATCGATAATTTGTTAACTTACGATTCTATGGAACATACAAGTGTTGAAGGAAATTTGTTTAGTCATGAGGAAACAATTATGGATTCACATTATGAAAATTTTTACTCTCTATATTCCGACTTGTTTGTTGAAATTATAAAAGAAGATGAATCAATATTTGATAAGAGAATGGATTATCCAGTTGTTGAAAATATGATTATTGATGATTGTTCTGCTGTTGAAACACATCTTGAACAAAATCATAATGCTTTGACTAATCATTTATTATTGGAGCAGCAAGTGATTGATGATTTCTTTGAATGTACAATAGTTAAAAGAAGCTTTCTCCACCCGGACATATTTACAGACTGTACAACTGAAATAGAAGCCAAAAATCTACCTAGATTGAATAATCTTGAGCCTGAATATTGCATGTCAGGGAATATTGACAAAGGTGAATATGTAGATATTTCTGATGTTCACTTTAAATGCTGCAATGAAGTAGAAAATGTTTTCACAAATGTTTTCAATGAAACTCAAGCTAATAATGATTGTATTGATGATGTGGAACAACAGGAGGTTATCTATGATACTCCATTGTATCCTAATGAAGATAACATGTTTGATATTGAGGAGTTTCAGGGTAAGGAAGAATGCATTGTGAGAATGATAAGGCACTTAATCGTCCGGTGATGGTCATGTCAAGAAATCACATCATTAATCCTAACTTTGAATCCGATAACCAGATGATCTCTATGAAAACTGACTTTGGATTTTCATCACATGGTCCTTTGGAGATACATTATTCATATTCAAAGTTTTTACACGAATCACATAACTTATATTATGATTTTCATGATTCTGTTGATATATGGCTGGAATTGCCATTTTATGAAAAGTTCCCACAATGCAACATGTACTTGATTTTTTCAATTGTGAATGGTTTTAGGATTGGTGTTACTTTTCTGATCTTGAATTGCATAATTCATCAATCTTACAGACCTATGCATGACATTCATTTCCCTGTGGGACTGAAATTCCTTCAATGGCTGCATTGGCTCTATGACTTTACTAGTGAACTAGTGAAGTTAGGTTAGAAGTAGCGTAGCTTTTTTTTTCTAAAATTGCAGAATAAGATTTCCACTGACATAGTTTTCATTGTATAGGCTAGTGGCTAGTTAGTTGATAGGTATTGTTTGATAGCTTAGCTTCCTTGTCTGCTATCATTCTGTCCCTTTGGATATTTGGAAATGAAGATGATACCCTGTTATAGACTTAACTAGGAAGTCATGAGGTATGTGCAAGAGATATCTCAACTGGATGCATTCAATGTTTTATGAGAAGGCGCATAAACAACACATTCAAAGTAGGCCAAAGTTGAACAAAGTTTGGATATGCAAAACTATTGGTTTGAGAAAACATTCTATGTTTTTTACTAAGTGGGATTTTATCAAAAGTAAAATTAGTATTGGTACCATTGATGATATAAGTAATGACTGAAGAAGAAAATAGTTTGTATATTAAAGGTTAAATTATCCATGAGCTATCACTGAGGTACCGATTGAAGAATCAAAACACTTTCACGAATAATTTTGAAACAGTTGATCACACAAGGATGTTTTCATTAAAATTTCTATTCATCACAACATGGTGACATAAAGTCCTCAATACAAATGATTTAAACTAGTTATCAGATCTGATACCCCATAGATCACTAGCTGAAAAGTTTGATCGTACAAAAAGTCATGAACCAAAGTTGAGTGGTGAAGAAGGAAGATAGTTTCTTATTAACATAACATGATATTCGGGGTAAAAGAGTTTGATATGTTGAATCGTTGGAGTAACTAATTGGTAAAGGGTACTTGGTTAGAGTTGAAGCATTCCTGTGAATACAATTGTTTTGTCAACTCAACCATAAGATTTCGGTAATATTACATTAGAGAAACTCTAGTAAACTTTATCATGTTTTTAGGTGTTTAGGGAGCAGGGTTTCCATTCTATCTCATGGATATCTCTTACTTTCCCATAAATGTGAATGACACCTCCAATATTTTACCATTTGAAATGCATTATGAGATTGAATTGATTAATTGGTATGATAATCTTGCATCTGAATTAATTGTCAATGATTATCAGTAAAAGGTAATAACAACAGGAGTATGATTACATTATTATTGCCTCCCATGATTTCATTACTCTTATTCAATTCTACTACTTTGATAGGTATTTTCTAGAAGGAAGTACCTCAACTAATTAAATAGCTCGCCTAGATTCACAGGGAAGTAATTTGTCACTTAGAAAATGAGTCATAACAATATATTTTCAATTACATTACTTTCTGAGTGACTTTGAACTTAAGTGATTATTGTTGTAGCGAATTAAATCAATATGGTTGTGCAATGGAACTTGTGAAATTATACTAAAATCCTTAGACACACTTGACCTCATCTTAACAAATGCTGAAATCTGTGGTAATGAGACTCCTTCTAATCCCATGGAACTACCTTGGCTTGTTCTATCTTTAATTCACCCTAATGGTTGTCCCAATCATGACCTGCTAAGTGAGTTTAGTTTCTTTCATGTTGACTCAACCCTCAAAGTAGAGCTATCTAAATTTTGTTTGGGAAGTTTCAATTGGAACACTTAATCAACTGTATGATGGATATTTTGATGAAATATCAAAGGTTTAGGTGGGAAGTGAATTGAGAAACAGTTTTGAAATCATGAAATAAGTTTGGGCAGTAAAATGTTGGACTGAGTGATGCTTGTAATCTGGCTTGGCTTATTTCTTGTTTGTTGCCCTAAAACCGTGTTTTACTTGTCTTCAACTTTCCACATAATTTAAGGATGGTATTGATGATATGATATTTTGTTTTGAATGCATGCCTTCGTTGGTGTCTCTTGGTTTGGAAGTAAACCTAAAAAAAAATAAAAAGGTCGAGTGTGCTCAGATTTGATCTGAAGTTTTGACTTGCTTTTGATTCGGCTAATTTACAAACTAGGTATTTATTCTGTATCATTCTATGAGATCAGCCATGATGGAGTATTCCAATAATTTTCCTAGATTTAGGGGGACCCATTGTACATAAATAATTTTTTGTTGATCCTTAGCTTGCATTTGTTTTTCGTTTATTTTCTTCTTAGGTTAGTTAGTTTCAGCCTTATCTCATTTTGGTTTGATTTTTCTTTGCTTGATTTTTTATTGATTGAAATAAACCCTAGCTCAACATTTTTACGTGCTGATATATAGGAGTCTGAATAATCTTACAAGAATTTGTCAATCATTGGAGGATCAGGATCTGCTTATGAAAAAAGAATTCTTTGTATAACATTGTCATTTGGGATTTTTAATTGAGGCCCAGTTTTATAAAGGGGAACCTGCTTCATGTTTATGTTGAGTCATTGTAAACCCTGTAAATAACTAAGAATCATGAGTTCTAAATTACTATCTTGGGGCTCCGTTCACTCTCACATTAATAACCATCTTAGGTAGCCTAATCTGACAGACCCATGGAAAGGAAGCAGGTCGTACAGATGTATGGCAATTAAAATGATCCCATGCTACAAATTCAAAATCGAAAAGGATTATATCAAACAATCAAATTTTTTAAAAGTTTCATCTCTATCAAAGAGATGGTTTTGAAAACAAAGATATCCAATCAAGAAGGTTTCCTAGATGGAAGGCCCAGAAAGGTTATTCTCTGTCTATGAGCATGACAAACAAATAAATTTCTCACTCACACAAAAGGACGTTATGGATGGAATAACCCACGTCAAATTTTGAAGATTGAAGAAAGCTATCAAGGAAGACTCGGACGAAAAAATTCTTCAAGAAAGAAAGCATCTAAAGAAATGCTTACAACATGGGAATAATGAACAAACGAATACATTTGTTTGATTTTGTTACGATCCTGTGGAGTCATATTTAGTGGCAAGTGAAAGATGGAACTAAAATGAAATCCATATTTTGGCCTCAGGAGAGTGGTCAGGAAATCTGGTCCAGGTTTCCCTAATTCCCGGAATGAATGACCAATATGATACAAGAAAGCATATCTCCCTGTATAAAACTTTGGCCATTTAAAATCCTAGAAAATTGACTAAGGCATTGTCTTACAATTAGGATGTTAACAGACAACCAATTGTGATCTTCAAGGACAAGTTGTTTAGAGATCGGTGTTCACTAGTTAGTAGCCAATTGTTGCTGTTGCAACCTTAGCCCCAAAATTTTCTTAAAATTGTAGGGGCCCTCCTTCTATTTTTTATTTACTTAGAATTTTGGTTCGACTTGATCAGTTAACTTTTGGCACATAGAATATTTTGAAAAAAACTAGTGAAAAGGGAAACTTTCTGAATCAGTGTAACTTGCATTTTTTCACCGAAACGGTTGAAGCAGTTTGTTGAGTTTTTGGTCGGAGCAATTTGCTGAGTTTTTTGCTGGAGCAATTTCCCGAGTTTTTAGTCAGAGCAATTTGCGGAGTTTTCGTCAGAGCAATTTCCCGAGTTTTTGGTCAGAGCAATTTGTCGAGTTTTTGGTCGGAGCAACTTCTCGAGTTTCGCTAAAACGGTCGGAGAAACTCGCCGAGTTCCTCCTAAATGGTTGGAGCAATTTGTCGAGTTTTTTTCGCCGAAATGGTCGGAGCAATTTGCCAAGTTTTTCCACCAAAATGGTCGGAGAAACTTGCCAAGTTCCACTAAAATAGTTGGAGCAATTTGTCGAGTTTTTTTCGTCAAAATGGTCGGAGCAACTTGTTGATCCCAGAATTGGCCCTTTTTAATCATCTTTAATCATCTTTCCTGCCCTTGTCTTACACCACTTATCATGATAATTAGACCTGTTGTCCCTACTTTATTCCCCCAAGTTGCCAAGGTATGACTGATCATTGTTTTATCTTATTAATGCTTATGATTGTGATAATTAAAGCTGTGTATCTCTTAATCGTGCTAACATGTTATGATTTATGGAGGTAGTTGAGATAAATGGACTGCAGGAAGATCGGGGCTGAACAAGTCGTGAAAGAAGGGATGTTCGTTGCTTGCAAAGGGGTCCTCGGGGCTCGAATCATCAATTAAGGCACAGCTGTGAGAGGGTAGCTGTAGCAGAATGCGTTATCTTGAGTATGTTACTGCTCGAGTCTAGCTGTGATCTGGAAGGATTGCCACTCTTGGGTCAATTGACAGCTTTCTCATATTTTGATGTCTCTATTCTGCCACGTATTGTAACAACTAGTTATTTAGGGCGCCTGAAGATCAGAGATCTTCATGGCTGCCCAATTATAGGATTGGATGTTATGATTTATATGTATAAATATGGGGAGTTTCCTCGACCCAGGGGGCTGAACAACATATAATCAATTCATTGTATTAGCAACTGAGGAAAACTGTGTAATCAATCTTCTATTAATATAAGGAGTTACCCTTGATTTAAAGGAACTTGCGTTGTCCAACCAGCGTCTCTGTGTGAAGATTGGGCCCGTCTTCCACAGAGATTGTTGAGTTAAAATAGGATTTTGAATTCATTGTTGTGTGATGCTTTGTTCATGATATTTCTTTTGTACGCAGCAGTGGAATTATGGTGTGGATTTCCAGTACAATTAATATTACGTCTCCTTGAATTTGGCAAGTAATACAGAGTGACAGTCGACTGAGTAGAGACTTTATGCAATTCGTGTGACAATTGTACACAGCCTTGTTCATCTTACAGCTAAGTTGTGATCCCATGAGCCCTTGCAATTTATCTTTCCTGTTATGATTGTTGATTTCCATTCTGCAATTCAAATTCTTAAAGCAGTTGACTCAATCCCTTGCAATTGGATTTTTAGATTAATGTT
Source organism: Larix kaempferi (assembly GCA_027924585.1). Lineage (NCBI taxonomy): Eukaryota > Viridiplantae > Streptophyta > Pinopsida > Pinales > Pinaceae > Larix > Larix kaempferi. The sequence continues at coordinate 5,346,535 of BSBM01001158.1, read as the reverse complement.
CAGTTTATGCTTTATGATTTTCAAGAGTGATTAGATCGAAGAGGTGATTGTTCTAGAATATGAATGAGATTTCTTTCCTGCAATTGTTGATTAGATCTTATATCATTTTTCATTGATGCATGATAGAGAGGAATTGAAGTTGTAGCAATTAGAAGGCAATTGGGATTGCATAGATTCTTGGGATGAACATGGATGATAGAAGATAAAAGTATTCAATTCTAATGGTTTGGTATTTAAGCATAGATTGTGCACTTATCCTTTGAAATAAAAAGACTTTCTCGGGTTGACATTAAATCGCGTATGCTCTATGTGTTGGTAGCAATTTATCTGCATAGAGAGTGCTCGACACAACTCTCCGAGTCACACTGAAATGCTTCAGCGGAGAATAGGAAAAATGTCGATATGCTTCGACGAGAAAACAAATTCGCTACGATACCTAAGGAGGAAATAGTTAAAATATTTACCTCGGATCGACCTTGACCAATTGGTTCGAAGATATTTAAAGAGTTAAAACCCATAATATTTTAAGGGAAAATCTAGTTTGTGTACTTTTTTATCATTATTTGGCTCCTCTAAAACGGTTGGTCTACAATAAACCATAGCTATAACTCTTCCAAAACCGAAATATGATTGGGATAATGAGACTATGTTTGAAATTGAAGACATTTTGGTGACCTTTCTTAGAGTGTTTCCACAGGAAAATCCAGTTACACTTTGGCTATTGCACACAAGTGCACATTTTGAAACACAACCAACATAACCAACATTCACCAGGCACCATGGAAGTAATGAATTTTCAGAATTCATTTTTATGTAAATAATATTGATAAGGGATGTCTTTACATGCTTCTTAAATTTCTTGCTTTAAAATTCGCTCACACATTGATTCACTGTCTCATTAGGATTCATAAATGCAAAAAGGGGATTCCAAGTGAAAAGCCAAGATAGCTAAATCAAACTGTGACATAGGAGTTGTTGCAGACACTCCAATGGAGACTATATTTGAAGACACCAAAGTAGCGACGGAAGTCATCCCAGAATACAAGTGGGGTGAACTATATCATTTCATCAGAGATCATAATGTACCCAATGCATCCGTTGAAGAGATGATGGTGTATCAAAATATCAAGAAATATGGTCTCCACAGAGCTGTTTCCAGGTTTTGAAGGCATCGGATGGATTCTAACTTTCATAGACTTTGGCACAAGGATTATCTCCAACATAAGAGGGGAAGGATTTGCTTCATTCCAACTAGGTCACATCGCTGCGGAACATAGATTACCATCACCCAAAATCATGATGACGAAGGACTGAATCAGAGGTGTGAATATAGAACACTTTCAATACGTCAAGAAGATGATGATCCCAGGGAAGCAATTGAGGTAGAGAGCAAGTGGAGAACATGACAGCTACAAATCTGTAGCAGAAGGAGTGATCAGTGTAGAGAATGAATTATCATATCATGAAGTGTCTTTGAAATTATTAGAACCTCTCCAATGCAATATCATATTCGACGAGGAAGAATTATGGATAATTACCTCTCAGGTTTAGAGGGCCCGCTAGGAAATTAATCTTTTAATTGTAATTAATTACATTTCTTGTGCAAACACTAGAGGACGAATTGGGGGTAGTCCAAAGGTTGGGGGTAGTTGAAACGAACGGTCATGCAAAGACAAAACCTATTGTAATATAAATATACGGAAGTGATACTGACTAAAGGAATTTTGCTAGCATAATAGAGGTTGGACAATTCTGTAAGAGAACTAATTTTTTGGAAATAAGAAGGATTTGTTGGCTACGAAAAGCATGAAAACATATTTTTGCATGGAATGTGTGGAATGTTAATGTGGAACTATTTCTTCTTACACTCCTAACTAATATTGTGAGATCGTTCTAACTTCCTTGAACTATTTCAATTGTGAAGAATGATTTTACTTTCTATGCAAATGTTTATGTGTTAAATGAGTAATAAATCACTTTAATCATATCAAAACTATATTTGGTATTCTTTCTGCTGTAAATATGATTACTGTGTTTAAACAACTATCCGTTAAACTTGTATGAACATTTCTAGTTTATTACTCTTAATTCAAATTTGGTCCCTACAGTGATAGGATATTTAGTTTAGGTTAGAAATAATAGAATTGATAATGTAAGAGTGGTAAGACGAGTGGTAAGAACCGGTGCATCACTTGTGAGGCTTCTACCCATCAGTTCCAATGCATTAAGTAGGAAACTTGCATTTCATACCTAAAATTAAAATCAAATAAATGGTAGTCCAGGCCACAACCGGTAAACATTTTAAACAAACAACAACTACGATAGCGGGAACGTTAACTGAATGGATTCCTCACACCAAACAGTGAGTGATATAATTGGGATCGTTCATTGGGGAGAATCCATACTGTCGATGGTGAGAAATTATGAGCATCAACACTACTTAAATATTTTTCTACATAAAAACGGAAACCGATTTAATTATTGACGTCACAATGATAGATATAATTTCAAATGCATGACGTTTGATCTTGTTCATAATATTTTGCGCATATGCTTGCTTTTAATGGATTTGCACAAAGCATGGGTCATCCTCTATTTCATAAGAGTGAAATAGCTATCCTAAGATGAATTTGATTATTTTCCTTGTTTTAGAGTTAACCTTTATTTTAGAAGACACCCACAGCAATGTGCAAGACACCCACATTCTTAGCGTCCTTTCCCAACAATGATTTTTATTTTTCAATTGTATGCTAAATGTGGCATCTCTTTAGCCAAAAGCTTCATATCCATAATAATGTTGATTATTATAATTTTTTAGAAAATTCCTTAGTGTTTTTTTTTTAATGTGGAATTTTTAAAAACTCCTTAACCCTCAGCATCTGATATTAACACTATAAAGTTGAATTCTTGTTATGGTTTACCTTGCAAATATTCATTGGCATTTCTAATATTTATTAGTTCTAGAGCATTCTAGGAATTCTTTGGACACTTAGATAACATGAAATCTTGAGAGTGATACAACAAGATTGTGCACGTACACTGCCATGTGTTGAGAAAGTTATTTGTAAATGTCTTCATGTGAAAATCATTTTCAAATGGGAAGCAATTTTATGATGGTATTAAATGTCATTCATCCACATCCAAGACATATATACGATACATATACGTTAGGGAAACAAATCCTCATGGGTATACTAGAAGATATGTATTATGGATACTAGGATTTCCTCTTTCGTAAGGGTCATTGCGCCGAAGAGATGCATCCTATAGCCCAGTACGGGGAGGATTTGTAGCTCCTTCCATGCTCACCCTAGAGTTGACATGCGTATTTAAAAATATATATATTATAAAAAATAACATGTCGGCTCAAATTATATTTAAAACAATTACAACCAATAAAACTATACAAATTTGATAAATTAAAACCTTTCCTCAACACTTGCACTCTAAAAGGAGGTTTGCACTTGGAAAGATTTGATCCCTCTCAGTGCTTGGTAGATCCCTTTTAAGATGGATCTATTCTAGTTATATTTGAATCCTCTCTAAATGGAAATAAGAATCCAGAATAACTCTAATCTAGATAAAGAGATGGTTCCTTTTATTAATCATAATATATCATATTCTAACATATAGTGAGTTAAGGAAATTACCTTTATATTCAGGTGGCAAGAAGTCAAAAAGAGAAAAAGGAAAAACTGAATGATAAAAGATTATTTTTTAAAGAACCATGATTAATATGTACTTTAAACAAATATCATTGAGTTATTATAGTTTCATCTAGAGATGCCACTAAGAGGGATAAGTATAATTATGTGCTCAATGTGGGTCATAATGTGGAATTGTAATCAAATAAAAAAATATCAAATAAATAATGATTTTACAATAATGTCACTAACCTAAAGTTCAAAACCCTATATATATATATATATATTTCAATTAATTAAAACAAAAAAAATTATTGAAACTTGTATACTTCTTTCTCTGTGCAATCTAGGAGTGAATATTATAAACTATATGTAGAATATTAAGTGTCGACACATATATGAAATTTAAATATAATTGTTGAGGAAATATAAAATTTGGAATGGAAAGATGTTACTTCATAAGTATACTTGCATAAACCCAATCCATCTTTTCTTTGTATCTATCTTTCACATGGAGAGATCAAATCTCATTATGTGAAAATATTTAATTTTTGTATTGTAAAACATTTACGCTACCAAAAAATATAATCGAAAAAGATTTAAAAAATAGAATATTTAGACTACTCAGAATGCATATACACATCGTTATTAATGTAAAAGTATAAACATAAAATTTGGAGGCTGAGCATGTTTTTTTTTGTTTTTCTTCATCAAACTAGCATCATTTGAGTTGGATCACGTGGAGGACAAGATTAAATGAGTCCAGGTTTTCCAATAGCTTTGGTTTGTAGGCCACATTGCTTATCTTCTCAACCATTTCAAAGAAACTTCGAAACCTCTACAACAATGCACCTTCCATGCCTACTGGTGGAGTGAAATGCTCTTTGTTATGTTTGAGAATCACTCTATCACCCACTTCAAACTCTAATTCACGCCTTCCATGATATAACCATCTTTGCATCATGTTGATTGACCCTTTCATCTGAACGTGAGCTAATTCCAACTTATCTTTCTAACTCTTGTCGGGTTTTTCCCAAAATAACCGGCTGCGACTATGTGAGGAGTTGATGGATTTTTCCCAATTTCCAACTCAAATGGGTTGTAGCATGTTTCCAAACTCATCTGCATGTCATCATTGAACTGTGTTGCATCTAAGAGCTCTAGCCAATGCTGCTGATCTTCCCACACAAAGTATTTAACTTAGTGCTCCAAGATGTTGTTGGTGTTGATGTATTTGTAACTTCGGAATGTATTTCATATGTGTATTATATATATTTTTATTGTACCCTTATAAGAGATGTGTTATTCCTCTATAAGGAAGTGTCGTCATGTGGAATGACAAGTGTCACAAGTGTGTGTACTTGCCGATGGGTTATTAGACCACCATATGGGGTCGGCCCTGGTTAATATATAATATAATGTGGATGTATCTAAGTAGACAAGTCAGCCCCAGTAGGTCACTAGGAAAAAAGGTGAGTATAAATAGAGATAGGAGATCTCTATTTTACTCACTCGGAAAAGTAACTCACTCTCTCTCTGAAAAGTGGCGCACTAGTGAGGAGGAGGAGGATCATCTGCTAGGAGACTATCTCAGTGTTATTTGGTTGTATTTTGGTTGAGCCATTGCTCTCTCTATCTCTGATGAAGTTGTGGGGTTTTTCACCTTAGGGTTTTCCCCATGGAAACTCTGTGTCTCTTGTCTCTATGCTTTTGATTCTTGTGATGCTTGTGATGCTTGTCATATTATGATTGTCATGCATTGATATACTGTAGATGTTATTCTCTCAGCAAAGATCCTATGGTATTGTGACTTAATGCTCAAAATTTAACATGGTATCAGAGCTAACCTGAGAAGAAGACATTTTGCAGTCACGGAAGCTGGTATTCCTTGTTTATTGGGTTTCTCTCCATAGATTTTTGAAATTCAGTATAGTAGATTGGATCTACTCATTAAGGCGCATCTATCTGTCCAATCAGAATTCAGTTCCGAGCATTTTCAGATTTTGCCCTAAAAATTAGGGTTTCCACAAAAATAGGAATTTCTGGAAACTGAAGGCACAGCTGGAAGCTCCTTGCAAAAATCGAAGGTTAGAGCTTTGGATCGAGATTTTTGGCTGGGTAGATCTCCGGGAAACTCAAACCCTAATTCAGGGCTCTCCCCAGTGAACCCGGGAGGACAAAAAGGCAATTTTGAAGGGCAAGACCTTGTTGATCTCAAATTCTGAATGTACTAGGATGATTAGCTCTCCAAGGCGCATCTTTATATCCTTTTGGAATTTTGAAATTAACATTTTGAATTTTTAGGGTTTCTCTGAGAAACCCTAATCTGGGACCAGATCCACTTTTCAGCACTTCAAGTGGTAAGTCCTAAATCTTTTCTATTTCCATTTGAAGTACTCTTAAAGATGTCTCTCCACACCAAGCTTGAGGATAAGCTTGAAGGGGCTGATAACTTCCGAGCCTAGAAGTATAGGATTGGGTTAATCCTAGAAGAGAATGAGTTGGACTCATATGTGAAAGAAGACATCCCTATCCCAGAGGATGAAGAAGCAAAGGCATTGCACAAGAAGAACTTGGTCAAGGCAAAGAGAATCATTGCTGATTCTATCAAAGACCATCTCATACCTCATGTGTCTTCTCTTAAGACACCCAAAGAGATGTTTGAATCTTTGACCAATCTATTTGAAGGAAAGAACATAAATCGGAAGATGACCCTACGGAACCAATTGAAAGCAGTGAAGTTTCAGAATGGAGAAACCATTCAATCTTACTTTTCAAGGGTCTCCCAGATCAAGGAACAATTAGAAGCAGTAGATGAAATGGTGGAGAATGGTGAAGTGGTGATGACCACTCTAAATGGCCTACCCAGGTCATGGGATTCCTTTATTCAAGGAATTTGTGCAAGGAAGAAGTTGATCTCCTTCAGCAGACTTCGGGAAGAATGCTCTCAAGAAGAAGCTAGACTTATAGCTCGTGAAGAAAAGATGGGAGGTGAAGATCAATCTCTTGCAACTCACACCAAAAGAAGCAAATCCAAGAAGGATCACTCTCGCCACAATAGATCCTATAAAAAGAATAAGAAAGACCTAAGATGCTTCACATGCAATGAGAAGGGTCACTTTGCTTCAGATTGTCCCAAGAACAAAAGGGATAATAACAACAACTCCAGTAAGAAGAAGAAGGGCAGCAAAAGAAGGTTTCATGCTCATGCTGCCGAAGATGATGAACCTTCAAAGAAGAAGGCTAGGGCAGAAAGTGATAGTGATGATGACTCATCAAGTGAAGAAGAGTATGTTCTGATCTCTGCTCTCACAGGTACTATTTCTCATGGTTGTAATGATTGGTTGATTGATAGTGGGGCTTCCAAACACATGACTGGGTTCAAGGAATCTTTTGTGAACCTTTCTGAACATGAATCACCCCATAAGGTGAAACTTGGGGATGATTATCAATACCCAATCAAAGGAAGTGGTGAAGCCTCCTACAACCTAGATTCTAGAAAATCTTTGAAGATGAAAGAAGTGCTTTATGTGCCTGGACTCAAGAAGAACTTACTCTCCATCTGTGCATTGGATGCAAAAGGTATGAGGGTTGCATTTGTGGATGGCCAAGTCCTAATGTGGCCAAAGGGAAAGAACATAAATGATGCAGTAGTGATTGGAGAGCAAGAGGGAGGCTTGTATAAATTGAAAGGACAACCTGAACATGCTATGGTACATGAATCCATGGAGCCAAGTGAACTTTGGCATAGAAGACTTGCTCATATGCACTATAGGGCACTTCCAATTGCAAGCAAGGCAGTAGAGGGTCTTCCCGAAATCAAGACCAAACATGAAGGTGTTTGCAAAGGATGTGCAAAAGGAAAGAACACTAAGAAGGCTTTCCCAAGCAGTGAAAGCAAGGCAAAAGACATTCTGGAAATCATCCACTCAGATGTATGTGGCCCTATGTCATCCAGTTCCCTAAGTGGGTATGTTTACTATGTATCATTTATTGATGACTTCTCCAGGAAGACTTGGGTATACTTCTTGAAGGGAAAAGATGAGGTGCTTGATAAATTCAAGGAATTCAAAACCTTGGTGGAGAATCAAACTGATAAGAAGATCAAAACATTCAGATCTGACAATGGTGGAGAATTCACCTCAAGTGACTTCAAGAAGCTTTGCAGTGATTCAGGGATTAAGAGGGAGTTGACTACTCCTTATAATCCTCAACAAAATGGAATTGCAAAAAGGAAGAACAGAACTATCATGGAAGCAGCAAGGGCAATGTTGCATGACCAGGATCTTCCTATGCACCTATGGGCAGAAGCAGCTAGAACAACTGTATATGTGCAGAACAGAACACCCCACAAGATATTGGACAATAAGACACCAGAAGAGGTCTTTTCTGGTAAGAAACCTGAAGTCAGTCATCTCAGAATATTTGGTTGTCTAGTATACACTCATGTCCCAAAGGAAAAGAGGACTAAACTAGATCCTTCAGGAAAGAAGGGTATGTTTGTGGGTTACAGTGAAAGCTCGAAGGCTTACAGAATATACTTTCTAGGATTCAAGAAGATTGATGTCAGCAGGGATGTAACATTTGATGAAAACTCAGCATTCATCAAGTCGAGGAAAGCACCCATAGAAATATATGAAGAACCTAAGGAAACAAGATTTCAGGACACTACCATGACTGAAGCAGTTCCAGAAACTGTTCGTGAGTTTGAAGATCCACAAGAACCTGTAGATCCACCCCGTGAGGATAACTCTCACAAGAGGAAACCTGTATGGGCTAGAGAGCTCATTCATGATGTAGAAAGACTTGGTATTCCAGAGGAAGAACACAGAGCAAAGAAGAGAACCAGATCTCACACCAGTTATGTTGCTTTACTCTATGACATTATGAACAAAGAGCCTTCCTGTTATGAAGAGGAAGCAGAAAAGAAAGAATGGAAGGATGCTATGGTTGAGGAATACCAATCAATAATGAAGAATGATGTTTGGGATGTTGTCCCAAGACCTAAAGAGAAGTCTGTTGTGACTTCCAAGTGGATCTACAAAATCAAGCATGCTGCAGATGGCAGTGTAGAAAAATACAAAGCAAGATTCGTAGCTCGTGGTTTCTCTCAGAAAGAAGGAATAGATTATGAAGAAACCTTTGCACCTGTAGCCAGGTATACTTCCATCAGAACAGTACTTGCCCTGGCTGCAGCTATGAAATGGAAAATACACCATATGGATGTCAAGACTGTTATAGCTTGAAATGACACCTCTCCGTCCGTGACGACACTTGTTTCCCTTGGTCGCATGACGACACTTCTTGAGATCAAGTTCAGTCACACAACAGGACATTCGTGGATGGAGGAGTCATTTGGGACACTAAAAATGGTTGAAATTACCTCATTTTTGACCCATTTGATGTATATGACCCTTAGGAACATTTTTCCAGACCAAACCATCTCCTGAAAATGAGCAGAAAAGCCTGTTTTTGGCCATTTTTCACTATGAGCGCGACTCTACTGTTGACATAGTAGCGTGTGTACGCGACTTTACCTCATTCATAGTAGCGCCCATTGCCATATGTACGCGACTTTGTCTACTATAGAGTAGCATACACACTTGTTTTGGTCAAAAAATCTCGAAATTCGAGTAAGTTAAGTTGGTTGGGAAACCTCTTGAGTGGTTGTAACTTCTTTTCCTCTTCCTCACTGACTATATAAGGAGGGTAGAAGGGTCATGTGAGAGGACGAAGCCCAATTACAAAGTTATGCTGGAGGAATGGAGACCCACATCCCCCTCTCTTGTGCTTCAGTTTTGGTAAACCCTAGTACAATTGCTTAGAGGCTGGGATCCTTGGAGAACAGAAGCAGGAGACCTTGAATCTAGGTTTCGTGAAGTGCCAAGCTTGAAGGAAGGTATAATTGTATGTACTTGCTTTCATTCATTAATAAAGATCAGACGTTCTTTCCTTTCCAAATATGACCTATTAATGTGTCTTAGATTTGATTACTGTTTGATTATAGTTTGATGTCTTGTTATGTCATGGATATCAGTATTATATATGTAGTCAAATGTGTTTGAGAAAGGTATCAAGTTGTTTTGCAGGTCTGGGCATTGCGACACTGGATAAGCATTGAAGAGCGAGGGAGGACAAGCTAGGATCAACCTTCTGAATGAGGTTCCTACATCTCCAAACCCTAATCTCTTTATTTATTTGTTGTACTTGCAGAATGCTTGTAAGTCTATCTTTATCACCGTAAGTTGGTAGTTTCTCCCCTTAACTATAGGTGCATTTTCCCCACAACAGAATGGCGACTCCGCTGGGGAAAGCCTAACTGCTTAGGGGCATCCAAGGTCATTTCTTCAGTCTTGTTTGATGGTATTTGTTCATTTTCTTGATTAGGATTAGTTAGTAGGCTCTGTTTGACCCTCCTTGGCTCTTACAGACCCTTCCCAGCCCTTGCAAACCTTGGTGGACCCAGTTTGGGGGTTTTAACCCCTTTTTTTAGATTTTTTTTCTTGTACGCTACTGTTTGTACCACACAGTAGCGCCCATACTGCTATGAGCGCTAGTTTCCTTCATACACAGTAGCGCCCATACTGCTATGAGCGCTAGTTTCCTTCATACACAGTAGTGCTCAAAAATCTGGGTTTGATTTTTTTGAGTTTTTGGGTTGTGGACCCAAATCTGGGGGCTGTGGCTGCATTTTTGGGGGTCCCTGATGACCTTAGGTCTGTGTTAAACCCCTGTAAGTGGTCTCCCATCCTTGTATTGATCCTACATTCATGATTTGAACCTCTTTTGATCATTTTGGGCTTGTTTGGAAAGTTTTGGGGTTTGTTGACTTAAGTTGGGGGGTTGTGGACCCGTTTGGTGTTTTGTACCCTAATTTGAGTCTGATTGAACTTGCTTGCCCCATTTCCACTGGATTTGAAACCTCTTGAGTCTTCATGACCCTGTTTGTATCTATTTGAGTGAATTTTCTCTTTTAGGTTGGTTTCTTATCCTCCCTTATGCTTTTAGTTTTTCTTTTGTAGTGAAAGCTCAAGTGTTTTGGCTGTTGTTCAAGACCTTGTTTGCATTGTTATGTGCAGACCTGACTTTACCAAACCATACTTCTTTGTAGGTTATTTGCTTCGTTTGGGTCTAAAAGTAGTTTTCGTACTCTTTTCCCAATGTTTAGCATGCTTACATCAATAAGAATTTGAAAGTCATATTTGGTAGCTTTTATTGTTTCATAAAGAGAACCTGAAAGTTTCTTTGCTTTGCTTTGATAGTAGGTTAGTTTCAGTTTTTGTTTCTTACCTTTGAAAAGCACAAAGAATTTTGATTGATCTTCTGAATAGAGTACCTTGCAAGTGGCTTAAAAGATTTTAGAGTGCTTTGCATAAAAAAGAACAAGTTTTCTTTTGCATACCTAGTTGCTTGAGTAGCTGCATTCTTAGGTTTTGAGTTTAATTTTTTACATTTAGACTTTATTTTTACCCTTTTTTGCATTCAAAATATTAAAAATTGCATTTGCACATGCATTCTAGATCAGAATTTTAAGACTTGCATTGAAAAGAAAAGATTTGTTTGGTGGTAAATATTTCATTTTCAGTACTCTATCTCTATTATAACCACTCTCACACACCCACTACCTTTTTTGAGTAAGCAAGTAACCGTTAAAATGAACTCTAATAAAATGAATTAGCAACATTTTCTTTTCTAGGTTACACTACACCAACTAGTTTTTGTTAGGATCTTGGGTTTAAAACACCTTAAATCACCCAAGATCACACATTGCGCAAAAATCGTAGTGATACTATCATCAGGTAAACCCACCTCACTCAAAACTTGCCTGGGATATATGCAGTAGGTCATTGCGAGATCAGTTTGTGGGAATACCCCTCCTACTTTCTGTTCGAGCATACGCTAGGATCGGATTGCGTATTGGGGACTCTTCCGAGTTTCGGGCTTAGCTACCCTGCCCACGCTTTCTGATTCGACCGGTGACTGTTCCCCCAGGAGTTTTCGGTGTTGTGGTATCCTTAGTATCTGACTCTAGGTTCATACACAGCTGACAGCGGAGGGTATATCTGCTGTACCTAAGACAGACGTGGGAGGAAATCCCTTACAGGTCTTTGGGAGGGCGGTTGGGTGATTCCAGTGCTTGCACCCTTAGTCATTGTATTGTGGACCCCGGGTAACTGTCTTTCTTCCTTCGTTGATCTGTTCTGGGCCCTCATCATCCCAGACTTTTTTCCGGAAGGCATCTGTTTTCCTGGTTTGATTTACCTAGGACCTTTTTTAGTGGTGTGCTCTTTGTGCTACTTTATTTTAGTTTGCCTTAGAGAACTTCTTGTTCATTTGAGCAGGACACTATGTCTAGCATTCCGGCGAGTGCCAATCAAGGTACCCCTGTTCCGGGGGATCCTTGTGCTGTTCCATTCATTGGAAACATTGGTACTCCCTTAATGGCTACTCTGAATCTTCCTGGATTCACTATTGGGCTGCCGGTTTGGTTGTTTTCCACTCAGAATGCCTTGCATGCTCCTGACGCTTCTTTTGTGAGCACCTCAAATCAAGAGCATCAGAACCCTGGGCCTTCTTTGCCAGTAACATCTTCTCCTCCTCCTTCTACCTCATGTGGCGAAAGTAGCAATACTAGTAACCAGCAGTCTAAAAGGAATAGACGGGGGAAGAATAGGAAGAAGATGCCAAAACAAGGGGGCAAGCACCCTGCCTCTGCAAATCATGCAGGAGGCACCTACCCAGCCTCTGGAGGTCATGCTGGGAGAAAACTTTTAGTCAATGAAAATCATACTGAAAGTTTGTCTTCAACCACTGTCAGTCATGTTGAGGACACGTCATTGATCACTGCTAGTCATATTAATGACAAGTCACCAGTTCCTGTGAATCATACTGGAGACACCAGATCAGCCACTGCAAGTCATGCTGAGGGAGTTGACATTGTCGACAAACCCAACAAACAGAAGCTTAAGTTCCCTTGTAAGTTTTGCGAGGGAGATCACCTTACTTACTTGTGCCCTGTACTTCCAGAAGTGCAAAAAGTGTGGTCCTTAGTTCAAAAGTCTTCTGCTTCTGAGCAACCAGCCTCTCTGAGTCATGCTGGGGGCAAGCTGTCAGCCAATGCTAATCATGCTGAGAGTACTGATGTTGTAAAGGAGTCTAAACCGATAGGACGGAAACCAAAGTTCCCTTGTAAACTTTGTAAGGGAGATCACCTTACTCACCGATGCCCTGCCATTCCAGAGGCACGAAGAGTGTGGTCCATGTCTGAAGGAACCTCTGTTCCTAAGTTGTCTATAGATTCCCTACAGTCAGATCAACCTTTGGTTGATAAAGTGGTTGAACCAATGCAATCTTTGGTCGACCCCACTCTTCCTTCGGAGAGTGAAGTGATCGAATCGATGCAATCTTCGACTGATCCCATCAGTCCTTCAGAGATTGATGCACCTACTACTGAAGTCTTCTGCATTACCAGTTTGGATGTTCCTGAAAAAGGGGGCACTTCATCTGTGCCATGTGAACCCCTACCAAGCCCTAGGATTGTTTCCTTTGATTGGAATAGTCTAGCCGAGCCTCGCCTTCCTTCTTCGACACCTTTCCAGATAAAGGTTAATATCGGGAACCATACGGTTGATCGATGCATTGTTGATGAAGGTGCTTCTGTTAGTGTCTTATTCGCTTATGCTTGGAGAGATTTGGGTTTCCCTAATGTTATTCCAGCTGTTAATTGGCCGTTGACCTTCGATAGAAGACCTAGTGAACCGATCGGATTCCTCCGTCAGGCACCTGTTACCTTGGGTGGAAAAACAGTCTTAGTTGATTTTATGGTTTTAAAGGACCCTATGGACTTTGATATGATCCTTGGGCGTGATTACGTTTATGCTATGCATGCTGTGGTGTCTACGCTTTTTCGTGTGATGCATTTCCCTCATAAAAAAAACATTGTCACCATCGACCAGCTTGCATTCGTTGATCCTCCTTATTACCCAACTGTAGACCAGTCTGATCCCTCGTCATTAGGCACTACTATGTCACATACGGCTCATGTGGCATATTGTTCCTTGAGTTCAACTGCTACTGAGAAGAAGTCTCTGAGTTCATGCTTACCTTCTCGGGACTTGGTCCCAGCTTTTGACCAAGTGACATCTCCATCTGAATGTTTAGATATGTATTCTATCTGGGATGATATACTTCCTTCCGATGAAGTTTTCCTAGAGTCTATGGTACAGTCTGCCATTCACTTGGATGTTGATCCAGTCACAGTTATGTCCAGCCCCGGTTTGACCTTAAAGTCTGATCTTCCTACTGTTAAGTCTTTGGACTCTCCTATAGATCAGCAAATCGGTGTTCCTGCTGAGTTTGATTCTGCTTCTAGAATTTTCAACTCCCGTGATGACGAATTTGTTCCTGCAGATTCCATCATGTCTTTCAACTTTGATCTTCATCCTGAAGTTGATCTTGTTGATTGTAAGTCCTCAAGCTTGGGTACCATAGAGTCTTCATTTGAAAACTCTGCCTTGTTTATGCCTGCTGTTGATGATAGTGAAGTTGAAAGTATTTCTACCATAGTGACTTGTATCGGGTCTTCCTTTACATATGTTTTAGATATGATCCTGGTACTAATGATTCTTGGAGACAGGATTCTTAGCTGGATGTGTACTTGCTTACTGGTCCTTTTCGATACCTTGTGCAACCATGTCAGGTATATTCGGAACCTTGCATATAGGTTTAGGCTTCCCCGCCATTATGTTGCATTTGAACCTTTTGCCATCCGAATTCGCCATAGGGTCAAACCTGTTGGATATTGGTGTGTTAGCCATCTCTTTATGCATTGTGCACCAGTCCGACAGCAGAGCCTACCTAACATGGGTCACCCTAGTCAGCACCCTTATGCCATTCTGGTGCCCATGCTGAGTTTTTCTCATAGGTTCGGGAGCCTTTTTAGATTTACCATGACTTTGAGAAGAAGCCTCATATCTTTCTTCCTCATATATTTCTGGCCATCCCTGATAAGGCTCCCATCTTTGTGTTCAAATTGCATATGCATCTATTATGATCCCGCTTGCGCTAATGAGCCTAAAGCCGGCTTCCACGCTTTTAGCCCGTTGTATAAGCCTCCATCTCTGATCTCATTTCCGCTAAGCCCTGTATCATTTTGCCTTTTCAATTTGACACCTTTTACCTGGAGGAGGCACACCCTGAGTGTCCTTATCCTGTTCATGTTCCTTGCATTAGGCATAGCTTTGTTCCATGCGCTTGGAGCTAGTTGTGCATGTCCCTGACACTCATCTCCTCCCATTACGAGCATTCTTCTCTTACTTCGAGCTCGTTAAAAACAGTAAGTAGGTTACGAGCATTTCTTCCACCTTTCCTTCGAGCTCGTTAAAAACAGTAAGGAGGCTATGAGCATTTCTTTCATCTTCACTTCGAGCTCATTAAAAACAGTAAGGAAGTTGTGAGCATTTTCTGTATCTCCTTTGAGCTCGTTAAAAACAGTAAGGAGGCCGTGAGTTTACTTTTCCAGACTCGTTAAACCTTTATGGAAAAGATCCCTATGGAGTTCTTTTAAGCCCTTTTCAGACTCCTTAAATAGGAAAAGTTTGCCGAGCATAGTTGTCTTTTCGGGCTCGTTAAAATAACTGAACCGACATCCACTTAGGTATAGAATTACCCCTTTTCCGGGCCTTGGTGGATGATTTACGGAAAAGGTATACTCTAGGTATACTCTTGTATGCGCTAGAAGAGTTCTTCTTCCATCATTTTACACTTTTTCGGGGAAGGAGACTAACTTTACGAAAAAGGACCTTTGGAGTCGTCTTTAGGGTTTTCATACTCTCGAAATGTGAAAACACCAAGCGAGCACATACCAATCCGGGCTCGATATAAAATCCACGGATAAGTGTATAGAGGACTATTTAAGTTTTTCAACTCTATAAGCAAGAAAACACCGCCGAGCACAGACCAATCCGGGCTCGATATAAAATCCACGGATAGGTGTATGGAGTTTTCTTCTAGGTTTTTCAGACTCTTTAAATATGAAAATACCGTCGAGCATGCTCTAGTTCTTTGTCAAGCTCGTTAAAAAATGACAAAGGAAAGGGAAGGGAAGAATGTCAAAATATCTTTCAATATGATGGCAGCAAGTCAACTATCTCCTTGAACAAAGCAGCTGTTTTGAGTCTTTCAAACAAGTTGGGTTCTAGTGTTGGCCTTAGGATAAACCTGATCTCAGAGTTCTTACTCCTCCGTTTGGTTAATCTTACAATCATATGGAGAATCTGTTAATGTCTCCTACATTGCAGACTTGCATCGTGGTCCCTTTGTGTTCAAAGCTGCCTAAGTCACTCTTGTGTCATGCTCACTGTTCAAGGATATAACCTGTGTCGACCATTCTGCAGTTGCCTTGACCTCATGTGTCGGCCATTCCTTGGTGTCAGTATGTTTCATCCTGTGTTCCGTCCTACTCCAAATAAGCTCATACCTTTTGAGTGTCCCTCATGTTGGATGATGGAGGATGCATTAAGGCCTCCCTTCCAACGGACTTCTTCCCATCGACTTCAACTCATTGTGCTCTGGGAATGAAGTTTATAGTTTTGGTTAGTACCTTGGGGATTGCAGTCATTAGTGGCAGTTTCCCTCGCTATTGGATAGATGGGAATACATCAATGTCTCCTATCCGATGGATTCTTCAAGTGTTCGACGGCAAGACCACTTATTCGCACTTGCTTGAATGTACTAGGTACCTTGGGTTCCATTTTCATTATTGGTGGACACCCTCGCGTTTGTTAACGGTATACATCAATGACCGGTAATCAAACGATACCTCCCATGTTCGACATCAACTCATTTATTCGCATGGATAGGTTTGTACCTTGGGTTGTTTTTGGATGAAGACCTTGGGATCCTCGATAGCATCACCTCATTTATGTTATCGCCCAAGTTGCGCAAGACTGAGCCACACTCCTTTTGGCTCTTGATGAGACATAGATCCAGCTTGTTCTCTATGGCTATGTTCTCCAGTTTGGACATAGATCCACCTTGTATTTATGTGGCTATGTTTACACTTATGTTCCTCATGGATCCACGCTTGTATTTTAGTGGCCATGATATATGCATCAGTATTTGGATCATTATTGTATCCTCTTGGAGATCATGTTCCACCATTTGAACATGGACAGTTACCCCATGGATAAGTTTGTCTGACTTTGCCTTTGCTTTCAGGTACTTCATTTGAGCCTATGATTCTTGGTTTCTCCGTTCCTCCACGATTCAACTCTTTTTTATTTTTTATAATGTATTTCGGCCATCGTTTCCCATACTCTCTCTGACCTCATACATTAGGGGGCATCTGTTATAGCTTGAAATGACACCTCTCCGTCCGTGACGACACTTGTTTCCCTTGGTC
Organism: Larix kaempferi; assembly: GCA_027924585.1. Taxonomy (NCBI): domain Eukaryota; kingdom Viridiplantae; phylum Streptophyta; class Pinopsida; order Pinales; family Pinaceae; genus Larix; species Larix kaempferi. The sequence continues at coordinate 5,329,489 of BSBM01001158.1, read as the reverse complement.
GCATGACGACACTTCTTGAGATCAAGTTCAGTCACATAATAGGACATTTGTGGATGGAGGAGTCATTTGGGACACTAAAAATGGTTGAAATTACCTCATTCTTGACCCATTTGATGTATATGACCCTTAGGAACATTTTTCCAGACCAAACCATCTCCTGAAAATGAGCAGAAAAGCCTGTTTTTGGCCATTTTTCACTATGAGCGCGACTCTACTGTTGACATAGTAGCGTGTGTACGCGACTTTACCTCATTCATAGTAGCGCCCATTGCCATATGTACGCGACTTTGTCTACTATAGAGTAGCATACACACTTGTTTTGGTCAAAAAATCTCGAAATTCGAGTAAGTTAAGTTGGTTGGGAAACCTCTTGAGTGGTTGTAACTTCTTTTCCTCTTCCTCACTGACTATATAAGGAGGGTAGAAGGGTCATGTGAGAGGACGAAGCCCAATTACAAAGTTATGCTGGAGGAATGGAGACCCACATCCCCCTCTCTTGTGCTTCAGTTTTGGTAAACCCTAGTACAATTGCTTAGAGGCTGGGATCCTTGGAGAACAGAAGCAGGAGACCTTGAATCTAGGTTTCGTGAAGTGCCAAGCTTGAAGGAAGGTATAATTGTATGTACTTGCTTTCATTCATTAATAAAGATCAGACGTTCTTTCCTTTCCAAATATGACCTATTAATGTGTCTTAGATTTGATTACTGTTTGATTATAGTTTGATGTCTTGTTATGTCATGGATATCAGTATTATATATGTAGTCAAATGTGTTTGAGAAAGGTATCAAGTTGTTTTGCAGGTCTGGGCATTGCGACACTGGATAAGCATTGAAGAGCGAGGGAGGACAAGCTAGGATCAACCTTCTGAATGAGGTTCCTACATCTCCAAACCCTAATCTCTTTATTTATTTGTTGTACTTGCAGAATGCTTGTAAGTCTATCTTTATCACCGTAAGTTGGTAGTTTCTCCCCTTAACTATAGGTGCATTTTCCCCACAACAAAGACTGCCTTCTTGAATGGTGTAGTTGAAGAGGAAGTATATGTGGAACAGCCGCTCGGTTTTGAAATACATGACAAAGAGTCATATGTGTGCAGATTGAAGAAAGCCTTGTATGGCTTGAAGCAAGCTCCCAGAACTTGGTATGGTAGGATGGACAATTTTTTATCTAGCTTGGGCTTTACCAAGAGTAAATCGGATTCCAACCTTTACTACAAGGTTGAGGAAGGGAATCCTGTGATTCTACTCCTGTATGTGGATGATTTATTTGTAACAGGAGACGACAGACTGATTGCAAATACTAAGAGGAAGCTTGCTGTTGAATTCGATATGAAGGACTTGGGAATGATGCACTATTTCCTAGGTATGGAGGTGTGGCAGAGTGCAGAAGGGATCTTCCTTGGTCAAGGGAAGTATACAGTAGATATCCTGAAGGGATTTGGGATGATGGATTGCAAGGCCATGGCCACACCTATGGCATCAAATCTGAAGCGTCTATGTGATGCTTCATCTGAGCCAGTTGATGTCTCTATGTATCGTCAGATGATTGGGTCCTTGATGTACCTGACAAACACGAGACCAGACATTTGCTTTGTTGTGAACACATTGAGCTAGTTCCTGACGGATCTGAGGAGTGTTCACTTGGTTGCTGTAAAGCATGTTCTGAGGTACCTGAAGGGTACAATGGATTATGGGCTCAAGTATGAGGCGAATCAAAAGTTTAACCTACAGGGTTATGTTGATTCAGATTGGGCTGGCAGTGCTGCAGATAGGAAGAGCACATCTGGGTGTTGCTTCAGTATGGGATCAGGTGTGATCTCTTGGTTTAGCAGGAAGCAGTCCTGCGTAGCACTGAGTACAGTTGAGGCAGAGTATGTTGTAGCATGTTCAGCTAGTTGTGAGGTAGTATGGCTACGGAAGGTACTGTCTGAGTTATTTGATCTCCCGTTGGAGGCTACTGGTATCTTCTGTGATAACCAGAGTTGTGTGAAGCTGTCCGAGAACCCGGTGTTTCATGACAGGTCGAAACACATAGAGATCAAATATCACTATATCAGGGATATGGTGTAGAGAGGATCTGTGAAGCTCCTGTATGTTGCGATGGACGAGCAGATTGCAGATGTGCTGACGAAGCCACTAGCCAGGGTGAAGTTCGAGTACTTCAGAGAGAGGCTTGGCATTCTTCAGATCGAGGACACTTCGAGGAAGAAGTGATGGACACATTTGCTGAAGCCATTCCAAGCATTATGGAAGGAGGATCCTTCACATGGCTGTGGATGTAAGCACTGGATGATGAGCATCAGGATGATGTCCTGGTTTCTGCTTGGATATGATCAGTTGGATCATTTTATGTATGTATGTGCGCATCATGTTGGATGATGGATATGATCAGTTGGATCATTTTATGTATGTATGTACGCATCATGTTGGATGTTGGATATGATCAGTTGGATCATTTTATGTATGTATGTACGCATCATGTTGGATGCTGGATATGATCAGTTGGATCATTTTATGTATGTATGTACGCATCATGTTGGATGCTGGATATGATCAGTTGGATCATTTTTATGTATGTATGTACGCATCATGTGGATGTTGGATATGATCAGTTGGATCATTTTATGTATGTATGTATGCATCATGTTGGATGCTTGGACCATGTATCTGTATATGTATCAGGTGGATACATTGTATGATCATGTGGATCATGTATGGTGATATGTATCATGTATTTGTATTTGTATCAGGTGGATACATTGATGATCAGGAGGATCATGTATGATGATATGTATCAGGTAGATACTTGGTATGCATCAGGTAGATGCATTGATGATCAGGTGGATCAGGTATGATGACATGCAGCAGGATGTTGCAGTGATGATCAGGATGATCATAGATGACGAGCTTCAAGATGTTGCTCCAGATGACATGCAGCAGGATGTTGCAGTGATGATCAGGATGATCATAGATGACGAGCTTCAGGATGTTGCTCCAGATGACATGCAGCAGGATGTTGCAGTGATGATCAGGATGATCATAGATGACAAGCTTTAGGATGTTGCTCCAGATGACATGCAGCAGGATGTTACAGTGATGATCAGGATGATCATGGATACATCAGGATGATGTATGGTGAGTATCAGGTTGATACTCTGTGGCCGTGGATCAGGTTGTGCAGATGAGCATGTAATCCGGTGCCCTGGGAAATTTGCAGATGGTCTTTCGATGTTTTGCCTATGGCATGTAATTCGGTGCCCTGGGACATCTGGCAAATGCTCTTTCGAGGTTTTTCTCTGGGAGGACATGTAATTCGGTGCCCTGGGAGATCTACAGATAGTCTTTCGAGGTTTTTCCTATGGCATGTAACTCGGTTCCCTGGGATATCTGGTAGATGCTCTTTCAAGGTTTTTTCCTATGGCATGTAATTCGATTCCCTGGGAGATCCGATAGGTTGGGCTGTGTGCCCGTAATCAGTCCTGGGATGCTCTTGCGAGGTTTTGCCATGACCACATGTAATTCGTTGCCCTGGGATATGCTATAGGTAGAGTTGTGTGCTTGTAACAACCTGGGATGCTCTTGCGAGGTTTTGTGGTGAGGTCACATGTAATTCGGTGCCCTAGGAGATCCTAATAAGTCCTAAGGATTCCACAGTATGGCCGATGATGATGAAGACCTGCAGGTGGTGGGCCTACATCCAGTATGAAAAAGGACTGGCTCTGTAGAACTTCCTATGACGAGTAGATTCAGAGATTGGTTGAGATAGTAGCAGCAGTGACGATGATGATGACGATGCATCGATGACGATGATCCAGAGAAGAAGACTTGTCTAGCAGATCTGTGTCGAGAAATAACTTCCTAGTTAAGAGGGAGTGTTGATGTATTTGTAACTTCGGAATGTATTTCATCTATGTATTATATATATATTTATTGTACCCTTATAAGAGATATGTTATTCCTCTATAAGGAAGTGTCATCATGTGGAATGACAAGTGTCACAAGTGTGTGTACTTGCCGATGGGTTATTAGACCACCATATGGGGTCGGCCCTGATTAATATATAATATAATGTGGATGTATCTAAGTAGACAAGTCGGCCCCAGTAGGTCACTGGGCAAAAAGGTGAGTATAAATAGAGATAGGAGATCTCTATTTTACTCACTCAGAAAAGTAACTCACTCTCTATCTGAAAAGTGGCGCACTAGTGAGGAGGAGGAGGATCATCTGCTAGGAGACTATCGCAGTGTTATTTGGTTGTATTTTGGTTGATCCATTGCTCTCTCTATCTTTGAGGAAGTTGTGGGGTTTTTCACCTTAGGGTTTTCCCCATGGAAACTCTGTGTCTCTTGTCTCTATGCTTTTGATTCTTGTGATGCTTGTGATGCTTGTCATATTATGATTGTCATGCATTGATATACTGTAGATGTTATTCTCTCAGCAAAGATCCTATAGTATTGTGATTTAGTACTCAAAATTTAACAGTTGGTTCAATCCGTGTTACAATCTGTCTCTGGATGGCAGCTTGAAATCAACAATAACTTCATCCCGGTGATCCTGAAAAAATATTTCCAATATCATCCTGTGAAACAAGTGTCTTGATCCGACAATATGCTCAATGACAGTCCTTAGTGCTTAACAACACTTTTCAAAAACATCTTCGCTATGTCTTTGGCTGAGCAAGGAATTTTTGTTGGCACAAACATGGCGTACTTCGAGAATCTTTCCACCACAAAAAAATCCCATTATGGCCTTGTGAAACCATTATCTAAGTAATGAAGTCCATCCAAATTCTTTCCGTAGGTTTCTTCGGGATTGATAGTGGTTGCAGCGTTCCTGCTTTCATCTTTGAGTTGGGTTTGTCTTGCTAGAAAAAAGAAAATTCTTGACATAATCCTCTGTCTCTCGCTTCAGGTTCTCTCATAAATAACCTCTCTCAAAGGGATCCAATCTTTAGTATTTCCTGGGATGACCCGCCCAAGTCGAGTCATGACACTCTTGCAGCAAGTCCCTCCTGAGGTTAGCAATTCACAACACATGCAAGCGAACTTCAAAGAACAACAACTTGTCCTAAATTCAAAACTATCTCATTTTGCATTCCTTCATCTTCTTCATAATAGTCTTGATAGTCGGGTCGCACTCCAACCCTTCCCAAATCCACTGTCATAAATCATAAGTCACTTCTATTGTTGGTCCTTCCTATTGCTCCTTGTCTAAGGAAACAATCTAAGGCTTCCTCCTCATGCATCCACACCAACATTGAGTCCCTCAGGTTGGTACTCAGACATCCATAAAATTCTACAAGGAATTCCTTCCAATGTGCCCTCTTGGGAGACAATTTTAGTAGTAAATTGTAAGTTTCATATTTAATATCCCCTACCTATCTATATATATGTTTTCTCAATCCAAAATAATTTCCTAGAATACTTTACTTAAGTATAATATTAGAATCCTTAAAAAATTCCCTAGATGCCTCCATTCCTGACCTTGCAACCTTCTTCTTTCCTAGGGCACCCAATGACATTCATGTGTTAAGACCCCTCCAATGGCTAAGTTTGAAGCATTCATATGCACTTCAAAACTCTTTATAAAATATGATAGCTTCAAAATGGGTGTCATCACAAGTCTACATTTTAACTCGTAGAATTCCCCTTGGCATCGTGACGTCCAACTCCATGACGTTTTCTTCTTTAGAAAAACAGTTAGAGGGAACATGATCATGGAGTAGCCATCAACAAACTAATGGTATTAGTTGACCAAGCCCAAATGCTTCACATCTCCTGCACTGTCGCTTCACATCTTCTGCACTGTCCATGGATCCTCTAATTTTCAATGGAGTCAAACTTCTGTCAATCAACGAGGATGCATCCTCGCCTGATCTAATGGCCCAAGAATGAGATCTCTTCTTTCCCAAACATGGACATCGATTTCTTCAAGTATAATTGATTCTACCTCAGTGCCTTAAAATATTATATTTAATTAATTCTTGTGTTCCTCCATGCTCTCGCCAAAGAACACAATGTTGTAAATATAGACCAACACCAATTTGTCCAAAAATGGTCTCAACATGCCATTCATGATGGTGCAAAACATCATGGGAGCACAACGCAGCCCAAAAGGCATCACTAGGAATTTGAAACTTCCATACCTTGTCACACAAGTTGTGTTCTAGTAATCCCCTTCTGAAATCCTCATTTGGTAATAACCCGGCCTCAAATACAACTTTGAGAACACCTTGTGCTTAACCAAATTGTCAAAACAACCGTCCTCTAATGATAGCAGATGTCGATTTTTCAACCATTTGTCTGTTGAATGCCATGAAATACTAATTGATTCTCAACTTTGGGGTATCCTTATTTCGCTAAAACAACATGGGTGTTCCATATAGAGACCTAGAAGGTATGGAGAAACCCACATATGTATGTTCTACCAACTTCCTCTTCAATTCCTCCAACTCCAGTCGTGAAAAATGATAGCAAGCTTTTTCCACGGGCATCGAACTCCACTCAAGAACAATATGGGGATCAATGGTGAGCCGATGTGGATTGAGTTTCAGAAAAATATCTAGCATCAAATCCACATTTTCATCAAACACGATAGCAATTCGAGAGGCACAAGCATCCCTGCATCTCCCGCAATTGCTTCACCAAGCATTGTTGCGTCATACAGACATGAATATGGGGGTAGATTGTCCATCTTTATGCTAAGGGAATACATCAGTACCACTCCTCCGTCCAACATATTTGTGGCAGTGGGAACCATGCATAATTTCTTCCCTTCTAAAATCTCCATCCTACTAGTGAACGACAAGAGAACGACTTGATTTGGCTGAGGAATTCCATCCGTAGGCCAATTTCATATATAAAGATCCTTTACAGACAATTATGTGAACCCATAGTATGCGCAAGTGCCTTGACCGTCCATCCATTCATAATCGATACCACAAAGAAAATATGGTTCAAATCCCATCCATTCCTGATAGTGTCGATTTGTTGAAAATATCCCATTGGATGAGGTGCCTTCCTCAACTTGCCCGCAAGAATCCTCTATCTACACCTTTGTTCGTCTCTCTGGTCCTGAATCACTTGGAGTCATTGTACATCTTCATCGATGTGGTGGAACTAGACTTTTTTCCATTGTGAAATAGTGATGTGGTGGAACTCCCAAGTCTATCAGGATTGAGGCTCATCAGCAGCACTTCGGATCCAGGAACTAGAACGTCTGCACTATCCAAGAGTGCAACCAGTCATGCCAGAAACAAGTGCACCGAAATTGTTTCCTTCTCTACAACCAATTCTAAAGGAGGAGCACCTCTTCACTTTTTCTTCATCCATCTATCTAGCCTATCCAACTGTTGTTCCAACAACGGTTCCTTGGGATTTCTTGGCGGTTGGGTAAACAAAAGCCTCCATAAATAGAAGAGAACACAACAATGTAAAAGCAACACAGAATGGATGGTCTTCAGCCAACTCACTTATTTAACTCTGGAAACACATTACAATTATCTAGCTTGATGGACAAGCAATAGAATCCTAAAACTATGGATCTGAATCAACACGTAGAGTAAAATACGGAACTAACTAAAACTGAATCTATTTAGGGAAATTCAACATTAATATCTAACAGTTCCCCTTAATGAAGAAATGGATTCTCTACCACACCTAATTGTTTCCTACATTCTTCAAAACTCATCTTTCCAAGAGGCTTGGTAAATATGTTAGCCGCATTCTTAGTGGTATTACAATAGTTCAAGTCAATTTTATTCTCTTGTATCTTTTCTCTTACAAAATGATGTTGAATTTCAATATGTGTGGTTCTAGCATGATAAATTGGATTGTATGCCAATTTAATAGAGCTTTGATTGTCACATTTGAGAACAGTTGGATTCATTTGCTTGTTTCCAATATCTTCAAGAATTCTCCTTAACCAAACAGCTTCACAAGTAGCATTGCATAGAGCTTTGTATTCAGCTTCTTTTGATGATAAAGAAACAGTTGATTGTTTCTTACTACTCCATGACACGTCCCCTGAACCTATGTTGAATGCATATCCTAAGGTTGATTTCTTGTCATTAGGATTTCCAGCCCAATCTGAATCAGAGTAACCTATCAACTCAACATCACAATCATCAGGAAACATAATACCAAAATTAACAATTCCTTTCAGATATCGAAGGACTTTCTTTGCATCTATCCAGTGGCTTTCCAATGGCTTAGCCATGAACTGACTCAAGATGCTAATATAATATGCTATGTCTGGTCTGGTAGTGGTGAGATAATTTAAACTTCCCACCAACTAGCAATAAAGAACACCATTTGCCTCTTTAGTTTCATCCACACTAGCTAACTTAACATTCTGTTCTAAAGGTGTTGATACTGCCTTGCTTTCACTAATATTGAATCTTTCTAGAATCTCTCTTGAGTATTTTCTTTGAGTAACAATTGTTTTACTTCCTTCTCTCCATATTTCCAGACCTAAACAATAATGTATTTCACCAAGATCCTTCATTTCAAATATCTATGCTAACTAAATCTTAATATCTTCAATCAAATGAGAAGCACTACCAACGATAATCAAATCATCAACATATAAGGATATCAAAGCAACATTTCCATTTTCATCCTTTTTAACATACAAGTTAGGATCATTTTTTCTTTTCACAAAACCTTTCTGGGCAAAGAATGAATCAATCTTAATATACCAAGATCTAGGTGCTTGTTTCAAACCATATAAAGCTTTCTTGATTTTACAGAAAGATATTACTCCCATTTATTTATAAATCCTTCGGGCTGAACCAAATAAACTTCTTCTTTTAAATCACCATTTAGAAATGTAGATTTAACATCTAACTAAGGAACTTTCCATTTGTATTGTGTAGCTAATGCAATCATGACTCTAATTGTATTTAACTTAGCTATAGGTGCAACAGTGTCTTCATAACCAATTCCTTCCTTTTGTGAATACCCTTTTGCAACTAATCTGGGCTTATATTCGTCAATACTTCCATCTGCATTAAATTTGGTTTTATATAGCCATTTACATCCTATGGGAACTTTCTTTCAGGCAGCTCAATTAATTCCCAAGTTTCATTCTTCATTATTGATTCATATTCTTCATTCATTGCAGTATTCCAGTCCTTATGATTTTTGGATTGTTCATAAGAAGTAGGTTCTACAACATTCATTACTTGTGTCATCAATGCATAGTCTTTATACCTGGAGGGTATCTGAATTGTTCTCATTGACTTCCTTAGTGGTCCACCACTTTCTACACTTTCATCTCTTCTTTTCTGAGGTGTAGGTGTGGTTGGAGTATCTATGCTGCTATCACCTTGTTCTTGTGCCTATTCCTTTTCCTGTTCTTGTTCATTATCTATATCAATTTTCACATGAACATCATTGTCATAAGGAGTATGCCAGACGTCATACTTACTTATTTCTTCATCTGTAGTCTCACGAAAAATTACATCTCTGCTTGCTATGAGCTTATGTGTATTAATATCAAATAGTTTGTATGCCTTATGATCATCATAATAACCAAGAAAAGTACACTTAACAGATTTTGCATCTAGTTTTCTTCTCTCTTATCTTTCGGAATATGAGCAAATGCCGTGGAACCAAATATTCTTAAATGACCAACTTTAGGTTTATAGCCACAAAGAACTTCAAAAGGCGTTTTTAAATCTAGAATCTTAGTTGGACTTCTATCTTTAAATAAGCAGTAGTGTTAATGGCTTCTGCCCCAAAAAACCATTAGAGATATTTTTACTTTTTAACATGCTGTGAACACATTCCACTAATGTCCTATTCTTCCTTTCATCTACACCATTTTGCTGTGGTGTAGAAGGAACTATGAATTGATGAATGATCCCATTGTTCTTGCACTATCGATCAAAAGATTGTGAGATATATTCTCCACCTTGATAAGATCTTAGTATCTTGATGCATTTTCCTGTATGCTTTTCCACCATAGTTTTGAATTCTTTAAAATATTCAAATACATCACTTTTTTTTTCTTATAAAATAAACCCAAGTAAATATTGATTTGTCATTAACAAATATAAAAAAATACCTTGTATCACCAAGTGATATGTTTTGCATGGGACCACAGACATCAGTATGTATTAATTCAATTAATTCTCTCTGTTTCTTCTCTTTATGCACTAGAAATTCTTCCCTATGTTGCTTACCTAGTGCACAAGCTTCACATTCTATATGCTCATGTTTCAAAATAGGAAGCCCTTCAACCATCAATTTCTTCTAAAGCAGCACTAAGTCATTTAGATTAAGATGCCCATAGTTGCGATTCCATAGCTCTTCAGTTGTCATTGTAGTAGATGTCAATGCTTGATGAGTGGACTTTGTGACATCAAGCTTATATAGTCCTCCAATTCTTGTCCCTGTGGCAATGAAATTATAATGATTATGAATATCCTTCACAAGACAGTGAGACTGCATAAATTCTACATTCAGATTTTGATTAGTTATTGTGGAGACAAAAATCGAATTCTTTTTTATGCGTGGAACATACAACACATCATGAATCTGTTTCTTTTGGCCATTAGGTAAATTTACACATATCACTCCATAACCCTGAATCTTATGAGATATATTATCACCTAAATATATGTGTGTCTCATCTATCCTCTCATGATATTCATCAAACCACTCTTTGACACAAGACATATGGGCTGAGGCACCTGAATCTATGAACCATGCATTTTCATCATTAGTTTCTGCAGACAATGCAGCTTCTGAAATAAACAACTTTAAATTCTTAAAACCTTCATTGGTAGATGTGTCAGTTGTCACATAATTTCCATTATGTTTTCTAAACTCATGTTTGGATTCATTAGCTTTCTTTTTATAATAGCCTTTAGCATAATGACCAGGTTTCCCACAGTAAAAACAACCATCATTTTTCTTATCATGTGAATTAGATTTTGAGTGAGTCATACCTCTGTTTCTTGGCTGAAACTTGCCTGTTATGTTTTTGTCCCATGTCTTGCCCTTGTAGGGTTGTTTCCCTTTTTCTATTAAGGCCAATTCTGAAGAATGAGAGTCCAACTCAAACACCTTCATTCTTTCTTCTTCTTGTAGAAGAATCCCTGTTAACTCATTAAATGTAGGTGGCGTTGCTATACCCCCTAGACTTGAAATAAAGACATGATAATATCTGATTAAAACTTTTAATGTAATAGTTACCATGTCACTATTAGAAACAATATCACCAATTGCACTTAACTGATCACATATATTGTTAATCCAGGAAACATAGCTAGTGATATTCTCATTTGCAACCATTTTTATGGACAATAACTTAGTCTTCAGAAACAGAATTCTATTGGAGTTTGTAGTTTCATACAAACCTTTCAATATGTCCCATGTCTCCTTGGATGTTTTCCAATCTCTGATGTGTGGGATATTTTTTCTTTGACATCCAACCGCAACATCACTTTTTCCTTCGTTTCTCCCAGTCTGTAGAAATAGCACCTGTGGGCTTGGTTTCATCTCCTTTTACTATAGTCCAGACATTCAATTCTTTGAATATAGTTAAGATCTTGAATTTCCAGGCAATGTAATTTTCCCTGTCAATCTTAGAAGCTTCATTCAGATAATTGTCAGGAAAGGAATTTGTAATAGCTACTAAAACACTAATTCAAGAAAAATACCTTTGTTTGGAAAATACCTCTTGGTGCCCAAGAAACATACACACAACAAAACTTCAATTTTTTGCATCTCGCAATAGCCTTTGGTTGCGACAAACTACTTACCAAAATATTTCGGAGGTGTTCCACTGAATTGTCACACCCCTTCAAGCTGGGGACCCACGACAATCAAGTATTTTCGCCCCTTTACAAAGCTCCTCCACGTATTGCGATCTCCTGTGATGGGAAAAGTCTTCACTGATGTCGAGCACGGATTCACTCGCCCATAGATGTTCACAAAGTCGCTCGTCGGATCTGTGCAGTTCTACAAGAGGCATGTCTTTCTCTGCTACAAGAATCCCGAGAGGTGGCCTAGGCTCCTTGCTACTGTGCTCAATGGAAATGATGGGCAAGTGTGATGGCTAGGCAATACAAATTTGCACTCTAACCTTCGCTTGCACTCTAATGCAACTCCTCCAGGAAGATTCCTTCACGCGAGCTCCTCCAGCCTCAGCTTGCACAAAACAAAGACTCAATTTCCCTCTGTCCTGAGCTCTGATACCAAACTAGCAGAGAACATAGCGATGTAAAAGCAACACAGAATGGATGGTCTTCATCCAACTCACTTATCTAACGCTGGAAACACATTACAATTATATAGCTTGATGGATAAGCAACAAAATCCTAAAACTATGGATCTGAATCAGCACATAGAGTAAAATACGAAACTAACTATAACAGAATCTATTTAGGGAAATTCGACATTAATATCTAACATCCATAACCTGTGATGCCTCCATCACATTGTACCCACCAAATTTTGTTTCTACCGTCTTTGTTGAGCACTCATATCACCTTTCATGAGTCTACAGATATGACCCAGAAATCAAAGTTCGTTCCAGTTTGAAGATCGTGCGACACTTCCTATACCACCTAACTAGTTGTGAGATCAACCTGGGTAGGAAACCCAAGATACTATGCCTACAAAAATATTACAGTTATTCTTGTTCAATTTTTATACCTAACCATGTATATGGGTTAACTCTTAAACAATTTACACTTAACCATTATACCAAACCATTATACCAGAAAGAGAGAAGAACGAAACATGGTGGCACCCCAAATTGAGCATGCCAAAATATTTATTATACAAGAGCAACATTACAAGACATTTAGAAACAAATGGATCCACAAATGGCAACCCGGGAGAGAATCCACTCACAAGCATATCCAAAAATCCCAACGAAACGTCCCTGCATAAGAATGTGCCTTTCCCTATATGTCGATTTCTTCGAGAATCATCTTACAGGGCCGCTTCTGTGGTTCAGGTTGGGCGCATGCCTACCATAACGATTTATGGGATGGAATCATGCTGTCATGGTTGTCTTAAGAATGGGCACTTAACCCAACGCAGTGGGAGGATCGTGACACAAGGCAGGGATAACAGGGATTTCATGGAAAACAACTCATTATAAAATGAAATAGAAAAAATATATATTTTCAATAGTTTTAGTATTTTAAGGAATATTCCACTAAAATAATTTTTAAATAACATGGCCTCCTACTTTGTGATCTATCAATGTTTACCGGCCACAAGTTAAGTGGTTATGTTAATAAGCAACTCAAATCTTTCCATTTACTATATCTATTCAACATATTAAATATAAACTTTATTTAAATCAATTATTTTTAAAGGTTTTCCTCTCTATGAAAGACTGGAAAAACATATTTTTTAATAAATCAAAGAGAGGAAATTTCTCTAAATATTAATAAATACAAAAAGTTTAATTTTGAAATATAAGAGGTTACAAATTCATTATCCTTCCCTAATGAATCTAAATATTCCAAAAGAATTGGACATAATAATACTAATTTAGATGTTAAACCCTTAAGGTTTTTTTTTTGTCTTACTCAGAATGAAACAATACACCATATCGATCTACTTAATACGACTAATAACATTTAAGTCATAGACTCTTGAAATTTTGTTTTATCTCAATAAACTTGAAAAATGACACCAATTAGATGTGGCATACTTGAAATAATAAATCGCAGGAAAGTGTAGAGCATGCTACCTTATTTTTCTCTTATTATTTTTTCAAATTCATGAAAAGTTAATGAAAACTTATTTCATGCCATGTTTAACTACTTCCAAAATAATTTAACCGCTATCTAAAATGGCAAAACTAGTGCCCTTGGATGAAGAAGGAATGTATCAAAGAAAGAATATGTCACTGGTAGGTTAGAAAGATAGCGACGGTCGCATGGTAATTTAAAACATGCATGGACGCTGTCGGGCATGTCGTACAAAAGGTTTCTAAAGGAGTAGTCCAAAGAAAATCAGTTTTAACCATTTATCAATCGAGGGCTTATGACGTTTATGCTAGAAGTGGAGATCTTGATTTTGAGATGTAAGCCAATCACACTCGTGAATGAGTACTTGGTTTTTGTTCCACATAAACCTTGGCGAAAGATTGATGGGACAACCAAAAACCTTGAACGAGTCATTTTAATTGATTTTCTACCACAAGAAGGCATTGTTATAGATGCACATGTCTTGAAATATGTTGTAGGGATACCTAACTAAGAATCATGACAATCTGTTTGCATTTGAACTCGATACATAGGTAAAAAGATTTTAGTTTCCAGCATGAGTGTGAAGGAGGAATCCCTAGGATGCAACTTGAGGGATTTAGGTAGAGCAGTAGGTTAGTAGTGTACAACTATTTGCAAAACAGACTTTCCATCCACAAAGGAATGACTGATCTAGGAGGATGCATCGAGAGGGAAGGGGATACTTTTCAAGTGAAACTCTTGATCCTTGTTATGGTTGTGTAGTACTATGGATAAGTGAGGTGACACAACCCTATGGAAGTTGATAAAAGACGCAGAAGGGTTAGTGATGAAGAATGGAAGCTCTTGGAGAAATAAACAAGGGTGACACAAATACTAGAAGAGAAGTTGGGTGGAGGTGATGGTTTTGATCTACCGTGATGGTGAGAGCTGCATGCAACATTTTTAGTGGAACTTCCCATCAACTCATGGCGCCTCCCATTCTTCCGTAGGGAAAGGCATGGTACACAGGAAGATAGCATGTGAAAGAGGTAGGCAACGTGGGAAGGAGAGGTGTGGTAAGGAGAGGCGTGAATGATGGATTCGTTAGGCGCACAGGCAGACAATGTGGGAAGGAGAAGCATGAATGCTGGATTAGCTGGGCGCACAAGAAGACAGTGTGAGTGTTGGGATAGCATGTGAATGCAGACAAAGAGGATGCGTGGAATGATGGTGAGGTATGCTGGGGAGTTGTTGGGTGCAAGATGGCAGAGAAGGCATTAGGTTGGAGTTGGGGATGCATGGAAGGAATGCTAGGTATGCTAAGGGAGCGTTGGGCATAGGAGTGGTGGAGAGTATTAGGTGTGAGCTAGGCATGAATGGAGGGGGGCAATGTGAGTCTGAGCTTGAAGGGGGGAAGACTGAGCATAGAGCATGCTGAAAGCCTAACCGTGAATATGGGGCTGAAATTATGAGCGTGAAGGTATGGAAGACCAACACAGAAAAATTAGGTTCTTCAAAAGGAAACCTAATATCTAGAAAAACAAGAATTACCTTCTCATAACAAGCCCACTTTATTTTAGATGGGAGGTTCCTTTTATAATAAAAAGACCTACTTATTTAAGTTCTAATACATCTACCACACTTAACTAAGTTAATTACAATATTACCAATGTCCACTATGGGTTGCAAAGAAGACTAGCTTCTTTGTATCCCAATTCCTCCATGTTTAGATCTAGAAGCATCCCTTCTTCCATGAGAAGATGAGGAAATCGACATTGCAGAAGCTCATATATCACCCACTTTGCTTGAGTTGGAGTTTGTCCTTCACGTGCCAAGAGATAGGAGGTGTAAGCTCGGTTGCAAGTGGAACTGGTCTTGGTTTCGAGTATAGTATCCTTGGACAAAGGAAGCTGGAAATCCAGAATATTGTCCATAGGATGTGTAATTATGACTAGTTCATCCAAGAGAGGAGGCTCGAATAATTTTAGATGATTGACATTGATGACATTGTGGATGCCGAGTTGAGGAGGGAGGTACAACCGATAGGCATTTTCTCCAATCTTTTCTAGAATTGTGTAGGGTCCATATCGAAGTGGATGTAGTTTATGATGATGTTCTTTGAAGCATTTCTTATCCAAATGTAACCAGAATTGGTCTCTAGGTTGAAAAGAAATGGTTGTCCTATGTTTGTGATGCCTTTGCTTTGCACGTGCTTGAGCAGATTTCAGAGCTTTTGTTACCTAAGTGTGGAGATGTGCAATTTGTTGAAGGAACCTTTGAGCTGAGTATTGTTCTTGTTGCTGATAATTTGTACCCTAGGTTTCCAATGTGAGGGGGAGCTCAGCTAGAGAAGATGGTTGGAATCCTAAGCATACTTCAAAAGGAGAAAAACGTGTAGCAGAGTGTGTGGCCCTATTGTAGTTGTGTTGAAGAATATGTAAATAATTATCCCACTGTTTTCCACTTCCGAAATAAGTACAGAGAGCATGTACCAGTATGCAATTGATTACCTCTGTTTGGCCATCTGTTTGAGGGTGGAAAGCTGTGGAGAATTTAAGCTGACATTCGAGTAGTTCCCAAAGTGTTTTCCAAAAGGAGCTTAGGAAGTTTGAGTCTCGATTTGAAATAATGTTGTTGGATAGGCCAAAATGCGGCCACACATGTTGGAAATACAGTTATGTTGTTTGAGAGGCTGTAGTGGTCTTTGTGCAAGCCATGAAGAGAGCCATTTTGCTAAAACGGCATACTACTACCCAAATTGCATCATGTTTTCATTGGGTGGTGGGTATTCCACTTAGGAAATCCATAGAAACTGATTCCCACGTCCTGGAAGGTAGCGAGACTGGTATATATAAGCCATGCTTTCTATTTGACGGTTTTGATTGTGAACATAAGGCGCAGGCTCTTATGAATCTCTCTACTTGAGGTTGAAGAGAAGGCCAATAGAAATGGCGTTGGAGGTTTTAAATGGTGTTAGTGGTACCAAAGTGGCCTCCCCATGTAGATGCAAGAGCATCTTCAATGAGCAGCAAACGATCATCAAACTGTGGGACAAATAACAAATTTAACTTGTAGATCCATCCACCACGGATGGTGTAGTCCAAAAAAGGAGTCTGATTGATGACTGTAGGGTCCTGTAATGCAGCCCATGCTTCCTGAAAGTCTGGGTCAGTAGCATACTTATATTTCCATGCATCATAGGTAGCACAACGAACCTCGAGTAGTTGGAGCACTGGAGTGGGTGGCCTACTGAGAATATCAACCATCTTGTTAGAGGTGTCCTTCTTGTAATTAATAACCAGATGGAATTGCTGAATGTAGGCTACCCATTTAAGATGCCATTTTTCCTGTATCTTTGATTGTGAATTAATGAAAATCAGTGGATGGTGGTCTGTATGTAAAATAGTATCCTTTCCCAATAGATAATGGCGCCATTTCTTGAGAGCTTACACTATGCTGTAGAATTCCTTGTCGTAGTGTAACATACCCAATACTTGAGACATTTTATGTTTGTGGAAAAACATTGTCTTAAATTTTATTGTAAAGTTTTATATTCGACCAAGTGGTCAAAGATGACTGTAAATGAATAATATTGTTATTTAATAAAATAAAATAGGAGACACTCACCCAAAGAGACTGTTGAAAGAGTGTTTATTGACCCACTAGGAGGAATGGAATATGGGGTAGAAGGCAATGGACAAGTGGCAGCATCATGAACTTAGTAACTAGCTATTGTTATGGGACAACTCCCTTAAATTGTGGTCAAGTTCCCTGGAATGTAGAACTGGAGCTTGAGGCTCATTTATTGAAAACTGACCACCAAAATACCTAGGAATCTTTTATAAGCCATCGAATTTGGGCAGAGGCTCACACTTTTTCTGACGAAAAAATTTACCTTGTGGTTTTGTTGTATGCACATAAGAGATTCGATGTGGGGAAACTATGTTTTGAGTTGTAGAGTAAGACTGTTTTATTTATGTTGAGTGCAGAGTTTCCTGCTGAGTGCAGAGGTTTTGATATGTATGCAAGTCTCCATCGATTGCTAAAGTACATATGTGAGGTGTATGCAAGTCTCCATTGATTTCTATAGTACAACTTGAGTTCCTTGCTTATACACAGAGACTTCTTCCTAGTGGTTCAGTAAATAGTCTCGGGGGTCCAAGGGAGAAAGTGATTTGGCTTCTTCTTCTGGAGAACGTTGGGAGGAATAGGCCTCTTTGGGTGTTTGTCAACCCTATCAAGTTATCAGGTTCTACTTGTTATGATTTATTTCTTATTGAACTATTTATATATTCTGCCTTACTATATAATAATTTTATTTTCTAGACAATAGGAAGTGGTGGTAATGACTAATTTCTACACAAGTTAAATTAATATGATAGAGGATTGATGAATGAATTGATATAGATGAATGAATAAAATATCTTCCTATATTTTTCCTTTCATCATAGACGATGTACTTTAGTACAGGAAGTGTTTAATTAACTTTGATGATATGATTGGAAAATAGCAGAAAATCCTATGCTTCAAATAGAATAAGTCCTTTATGAAATGGTAATCTTGCACTACTGAAAATCCCTACAGTTTAGTATAACAGTCTTTGTTTTTTATACCCTCATATGTACATGTTTATCACTTTAAATTTATATAGATTTATATGCTTGTCTTTTATAAAAAGAATATCAAAACTATTTAAGGTCTCTTACAGAATGTAAACTAAAGCATCTATCTTTGCACATACTACTTTTCTCATAAGTTAAAATACTAAGAGTACAAACAGAACTCAGAAATAAACCTTAGTATTATAATCTGAGACCTATAGAGTTACATTTCATTATCAAAATCCACTTTATATAATGTACAGAATCATAAAAACCCTAGGTTTTAATATGGACGGTTTATAGACATTTTGTACTCAGAGTATTCTCTACTAGAAAAGCATTCAAACATTTATTGTACTAAATAAATGATAAACAAGGTTGATATCTAAAAATATCTTATATTGTATGTAGGACGATATAACAAACCATATTTTACACTGTACAAAATACATCAAGAATATACCAGTTAAGGATATCAAGAATCAACATATAGTATTAACACAATATTTCCACATAGTGTATATATATACACACATATATATCAACTATTAATGCCAATTGAATAAATTATATTAAATCGATTATACAAGCATCGAATCACTATACATTATATAACATACCCTTTTTGTTGAAAAACATTTTATGTTGGAAACATTATGATAACTTTTATTGTAAAGTTTTATATTGGACAAGTGTCCAAGGATGACTGTAATTGCACAATATTTTATTATTTAATAAATTAAACAGGAGACAAGCACTTAAGGGAACTGTTGAAAGAGTGTTGACTGACCTACTAGGTGGAATGGAATTTGGGGTAGAAGGCAATGGACAAGTGCCAATATCATGATGCAAATAACTAGCTGTTGGTATGGGACAACTCCCTTGAAATGTGGTCATAGTGCCCTGGAAGGTGGGACTAGAGCTTGAGGCTCATTTATTGAAAACTGACCAATAAAGACCTATGGAGTATATATAAGAGCCATCGATTTAAGAATTGAGGTTCATCACTTTTCCTGACGAGGAAATTTACTTTGGGGTTTTGCTGTGCTTGCACCCAAGAGATTCAATGAGGGGATATGCTAAGTTATAATCATGGTGTAATTCTGCCTGTTATACTACTGAGTGAAGAAGTTACATAGATGAGTGTAGAAGGCATATTTTGAGTGCAGAAGTTATACTACTGAGTGCAAAAGTTATATTACTGAGTGCCTTGCTTCTACACAGATTCCATCTACTTAGTGGTTCAGTAAGCCAGCTCGGGGTTCCAAAGGAAGCAACTAGTTTCGCTGCTTCTTCTGGAAAAGGTTGGGAGGAACAGGCCTCCTTGGGTGTTTGTTGACCCGATCTTCATTACAGGTTCTACTTGTCTTTTCTAATTCTGAGTAGTTAAAATTTCTATCTGCAATTATAAATTTACTGTTTTAAGGATATTATAATACAAATGCATTTATTTAGTTTCCGGCCTAGTTAGGATTCTGTATAGTAATGATTATGTACAATGAATTGAATAAAAATATTTCTCTGCATTTTTCCCCATGCTAATGTTTCTGCATCATACTCTAGTATAGAGAAAGAGATTAAGGTAGATAAATTGATAGGCAGATTGCCAAATGAATGAGAATATTAATACTGTTGTATTTCATTAGTTTTTCTTACCATTAATATTCTATAATAAGTAATATAATTCTATGTCTTTCTCTTATCATTCCTTTCATCAGTTAAGTGTTTAAAGTTCACTGTATTTTTCTTTTACCAGTTTTTATTGAAAACAACAACTGCAAATTAATTATTTCCTAAGTACACAGTACTGTTATCCAATGCTGCTAGCAAGTATATATAATCACAAAAACAAACAGAAATCTTTCTATTTTAAACAAATGCATGATTATTTAACACTAAGCTTTTATGCACAGTATTCCTAAAGTAGACATTGTAGCAGTCCTGTTACAGGATACACTTGATAGGTAATCTTAGATTATTTTCTCTCTCAAAAATAATATATTATTACACTTCATTTTTTTTATCCTCTTTTATTGATAATTACATCTTAATTAGCTGCAAGGATACACGTAACATAAACTAGAACATTTTTATTTCATTTCTACCTTGGACAGGAATAGTAAAATCTAGAATCTAGGTTCTTCTAAGTTTTCCAAAAAGACTCATATTTTATAGTGTATGATGCCCTATTTAAATTACAGAACAAGTATCGTTTTTCTATTGTGATTTTCAACTAACGAATCAAATAAAGACAACATAGCATGAGTCATCAGGACAAATAGCTTACACATATACAAATCCTTTCAACATCATCTTTTAAAATAGCATAAGAAAATAAGCTACAATCTCATTACATAACTGCGACTAGAAAACATTGACTCTCGTCTCTCGGCCAACACTTAAATTCGATAGACATGAACAACAAGTAACAGTTTCAATACCATAAGTTTAAGTACACAAACGACTATCATTCACAGTTCTTTAATACTGAAACAAAGATCATCTCGACATCATTATAAGACTACAATATCACATTTTCAATTGAAAAACCATTAACAGTAAAACCATACGATTATCCACCATCAGACTTAAACATTTGTTATTAGTACAACAAAAGGAGACTACTATAAAAGAACAACGTGTTAGGGTTTGACTTCTCAGTACAGGGCTAAACCCTTGGCTCCCATTATTCCAAAAAGACACAGTAGATTGCAAATGATAAGTTTTGATTTCTTTACACAAAATAGAGCAGCGCTCACGGTCTCATCCACACAAATACATGTTGTATGAAAGCACAAATTCTTTTATTTACTGAGAACAGTAGAAGGGTAAAACCCTCTCCTTAGTCAAATTCTTTTAAAATTTTACTTGGAAAACAAACACTAAAGAAACAATGACGAAGGGGTCAAGGATTTCATCCTCCCTAAGCTATCAAATAGCTCACAGGCATTTCGACGAATATCACTCCTCAGAGCCCAAGAAAACATTGAAGTCTCGGCAATAATATAGGAAGGTCCATAGGTCACCTAACTGAAGCAACAGGGTAACCACCAAGGCTTACCATTATCTCTTCGTAGCTTCCAGTTATCGAAACCTGAGTATGGTTCCGGTTGACGAGGAAACCTGCCATTTAAAATAAGTAGTGGTCAAAACATGTTTTTAAAGAAGTCATTACATGCGAAATAACAATAACTGAACTCTCAATACAGAATGGAAGATACAAGGTTCAAACCAAGAAAACATTACCTTTTAAATTATCACCGTAGTAGAACTCCAAGACAGTGCAAACTGTAACCATTACTCCACAACCGAATGCAACAAGGGATGGAAGAACAACTTTGAGAAAACTATCACTTAACAAACGAGGAAAGCCGAGTATCGAAGCAACCTACAGGTAGAGCTGTTATTCACCTTGGAACCTTTGCAAAGACCAAAATGCTACTGTAAAACCCTCACTGGAGTATCAGTTCCTAAAAACTATCAACAAGTTCCAGTTAAACATCAACAGGTCACGGTTTCGAACCGTAGTCACTCCACAAAGCACCTGCTATGAAACCCTAAAGGATCTCATCCTGTTGGCCTCTCCTCAGAGCCACTACACCGAATGCCAAGGAAACAATAACTTCGTAGAACATAGTGGTGGTTAGGGTTAGATCCCAAAGCCCAAAACCTTGCTAGATCAATGGTGTAGATCACCAAAGGGTTTTCACATAATCCCAAGCAACAACCATAGTAAAGACACCATTAATACCCTTAGCCACCGAGCAACACAGCTCGGATATCTTCGAACCAAAACACCTACAGCTCATCACGATGAATGACCCATCACCATAACTTCACGTGCCTAGCACCATGTGGATATCCATGAAGACATTCCATTGTCTCGGTGTTTGGGATATTAAATACAACAAGAAAACCAGAGTTCCTGCCAACACGAAATCATAATGGCATTATTGCTTACTCATCCTAATATTTCAGTTCAATTGTAAAGTTCATAACTTATTCATATCATACACGTTGTGGTAAGTCAAGGCGGTGTCAAATTCATTGCTAGGAATCCATAATGTTATAAAGCGTCATGTAGATGCACACACAATACCATATAATTATTGTTCATAGGACTATGTATAAGACTTGGCATATATATTTCAATATAGTATAAAAATTAAATAGAAATTTGTATGTAGTTCCTAGGCTAGCATTTGACTATGAATTTGCAATAGTTCCTAGGTTAGAATTCAAATAAATATTGCATGTAATTCTTAGGGTCTAGAGCATACAAGGATTTGCATATAGATAATGCACGTCATTTGTACTTAACCATTACATATAGAATATGTTTATCCTTATAGTTTGCATGAAATAGAATCTCACAATATTAATATTTGGATCCTATCTAGTGATTGTACAAAGTAATAAAAAGGTTAGTACGGGGTTATAAATTGTACAACTGACATACTTTTGTTTATAAGCTAGGCTAACTGAAGTTCTCACCAATAGCATTTTCGACATTTTGTCTCTTAAATCATTAAGACTTTGGAGATACGGAAACTGGTTAGAAACTCTTCGATCACTTGTCGTAAACACTAAAGCTCTTACCTATAATCTGCGAAAAAGGACAATTCAAATGCTTTAGAACGAATGCTAAGTAAGCTTCGGGGAATCCGTGGGACCCCTTCAACATCAAACACAAGAACAATAGTTAACAATTATAAATTTTATATCATTGGATCAACAACAAAAGAATTGTGAAAATACAGTTGAGTAAAAATAACATCGAAACATAGATATTAATCATCTTGTCGCAAACATTGCACTTTTGACCAACACAACATTTAGTACAACAAGATGACATTCAAGCATTTATTATATTTCTTCACAGTTAGATTATGCATTAAAAGCTATATCGAAAAATTTTAAATTTTTGTAAATTTTGGGATGTTACATGTGGTGTCAAAGCCAGGTTCAAACTCTAGGCTTGAAATAGGCTCACGCGCGCAAACAAAAAATAAAAACCAGAAAGTTTATGCTACTAACTTTTATATTAATTTAATTTTTGTACAGAACAATTTGTTATTAATTTGCTCCAGGTATGGACATACTAGAGGAATCAACAGAGGACATATCTCCTCGTAATGAGCATAATAACAATAATAATAATGAAGGAATATATGTTGAATTAAATAACCAATCTTCAGAACTTCTTTGTACTGTAAAAGATTTAAAATTTGAGATAAGAACTGTTAAGAAAGAAAATGAACGCATTATGAAGTCACATGAAGAATTAAGTCAGATTCTAATGGAGAAATACCATAATGAGGAAAGAGGAAAAAATCAGAAGTAAAATCTTATTCTGGTGCAATGTCTCACAAACATAAGAGTAAGAAAGTCAAAAATGGTAAAAATATTAGTTACTCTTCATCTGAATCTGATCAAAGTAATTATACATATGTTCATGACAGCAGTGATAGTGATAACTGTTCTAAGAAGAGGAAACATAAGCATCATAAATAAATTACTGGAGAGTTTAAAAAGATTAAACCACCAACCTTTAATGGCAAAAGTGAAAAAAGTGATACAACTGAAGCATGGCTGTCTAGAATGAAAAAGTATTTTAATATTTTCGATTACTCTTCTCAATTAAAAGCCAAGATGGCTATTTACAATCTGATAGGAAAGGTAGATATTTGGTGGCAGGATGTTAAAAGAATTAAGAGCATAAAGGAAAGAGACGTAACCTGAAATATGTCTAAAAAGTTATTTAAGAAAAAGTTCTTGTCACACCAGTACTATGAAGATAAACAAAAGATTTTTATGATTTAAAGTGGGGTACTATGAACATGAAGGAGTTGTGCAACAAGTTCCTTAGCTTGCTGAGGTATGTACCTTACATGGTCGAAGAGAAGACTAAGGTACAAAGGTTTCTAAGCTGTCTACCTTTCAACATAAAAGATAGGATCGAGTATGATAACCCTTCCACTCTGGAAGAGGCTATGAGGAAAGCTAATTTCTGTTTTGATCAAAACAGAAAAAGAGAAGGAACAACTGGCTGGAAGAGTAATAAGTCTAATCATTTTGATCACAAAAAGAAGAGTTTTAATCATAATTCTAGAAATTTTAAGAAAAAATTTAATAACAGAAATTTTCCAAGTAATAATAATTAGAGGAGTAATGCACCACATAATTTTACTGCTGCAAGAAATGTACCTAATAACAATAACAACAGCAGATATACTGGACAGAAAGGACCTTTGATGTGTTTTGATTGCGGTGGACCACATAAGAAAGCAGATTACCCATGCAACAAAATGACAGTCAACAATATTCATGGCATATAAGCGGAGCCAATAGTTGGTGATGTGGCAAGAGAAATGCCAAGGATAAATGTAGCACTAGAAAATCGTCAAGCAGACCATCAAACATCCATGGTCGAAATCAAAGGTATGCTACAAAACCGATCTATTTCTATTTTGATAGATCTAGGTGCAAGTTTGAGTTACATTTCACCTGAATTAGTGAAAAATTGCAAGTTAAGAATAGAAAAGTTTGATAATTCTTGGTTAGTTCAGCTAGAAACAGGCACTAAAAGAAAGGTTACAGACTTTGTTAAAAATTGTGATGTATTTTTGAATTAGCTAAAAACCCAAGTTAATATGAATGTTTTACCCTTAGGTTCATATGATTTGTTGATTGGCATGGATTGGCTTTAACAACATAGAGTAGTGCTTATTTGTTATGAGAAATATTTTACTTGTCTGAATAATGAAGGTAAAACTGAAACAGTAAAAGGAATTCATAGGAAGATTTCAGCAAGACAAATTTCTACGTTACAAGTTAAGAGAGCTACCGGAAAGGGATGTAAAATGTTTGTTGTTAATGTTATTAATAGCGAATGTTCATCTAAAGAAGACAAGTTAAAACTGGAGGATATTCCCATCCTTAGGGACTTTTCTGACATATTCTCAGAAGAAATTTCAGGATTACCTCTGAAAAGGGAACTTGATTTCACCATTGAATTAGTACCAGGTGCGGTACAAAAAATCAAAGGATCCCTACAAAATGAATATTCTAGAGTTAAATGATTTAAAATCTTAGCTGAAGGAATTAATAGATAAAAACTACATAAGGCCAAGTGTGTTTCCTTGGGGAGAACCAGTAATTTTCTTTAAAAAGAAAGACGGTACCATGCGACTATGCATCGATTTCAGTCAGCTTCATAAAATGACAATTAAGAATCAATATCCCTTACCCCACATAGATGATCTATTTGATCAAGTACGTGGAGCAGAGATATTCACTAAAATTGGTTTAAGGTCCCGATATCATCAGGTTAGAATAAAAGATGAAGACATATTCAAAAATGCTTTCAAAACGCGATATGGACACTACGAGTTCGTAGTTATGCCTTTTGGTCTAACCAATGCACCGACAGTGTTCATGTGTTTAATGAACAATGTTCTGCATAAGTATTTGGATAAGCTTGTAGTTGTGTTCATTGATGATATTCTGATTTACTCAAAAATGAAAGAAGAGCATGACGAAAATTTAAAAATAATTCTGCAAGTGTTAAGAGAACACCAGCTTTATGCTAAGTTCAACAAATATGATTTTTATAAAGATAATATACCGTACTTAGGTCATATAATCTCTAAAGACGGAATTTCTGTTGACCCTGATAAGATAAAAGTAATTAACGAGTGGCCTGTCCCTAGAGATGTAACTAACGTTCGGTGGTTTATGGGGATAACAGGTTACTACAGAAATTTTATTGAAGGGTTCTCACGAATTGCAAATCCCATCACTTCTTTGTAGAAGAAGGGGGAGAAATTCGTATGGGATAAAAAGTGTCAAGAAAGCTTTAATAAGTTAAAAGAATTATTAACCACTACACCAATTTTAAAAATTGTTGATCCTAACAAAGACTTCGTTATATGCACTGATGTGTGCAACGATGGACTTGGTGGGGTCTTGACTCAAGAAGGTCATGTTATTGCTTTTGAGTCTATAAAGTTAAAAATCCATGAAAAGAACTATGCAACTTACGATCTTGAGTTGGTAGCCATGATACATGCACTAAAAATGTGGCGTCGTCACTTGATTGGAAGAAAGTTCATACTAATGATAAATAATAAGGGTTTAAAGTATTTGTTGGATCAAGCAAATCTTAACGTAAGGCAAGCTAGATGACTAGCTTTCCTTAGCGAGTATGATTTTGAGATTCAATACATTAAGGGAAATGAAAACAAAGTTGTTGATGCCTTAAGCAGGAATGCCAGATTAAGCCTTGTGGCAGCAATCAGTACGTTTAAGACAGATTTTGAAAATCAAATTGAAGAAACTCAATTAAAAGCCAAGATGGCTATTTATAATCTGATAGGAAAGGCAGAAATTTGGTGGCAGGATCTTAAAAGAATTAAGAGCATAAAGGAAAGAGAAGTAACCTAGAATATGTTTAAAAAGTTATTTAAGAAAAAGTTCTTGTCAGAATAGTACTATGAAGATGAATCAAAAGAGTTTTATGATTTAAAGTTGGGTACTATGAACATGAAGGAGTTGTGCAGCAAGTTTCTTAGCTTGCTAAGGTATGTACCTTACATGATCGAAGAGAAGCCTAAGGTACAAAGGTTTCTAAGTTGTCTACCTTTTGACATAAAAGACAAGATCGAGTATGATAACCCTTCCACTCTGGAAGAGGCTATGAGGAAAGCTAATTTCTGTTTTGATGAAAACAGAGAAAGAGAAAGAACAATTGGATGGAAGAGTAATAAGTCTAATCATTTTGCTCACAAAAAGAAGAGTTTTAATCATATTTCTAGAAATTTTAAGAAAAAATTTAATAACAGAAATTTTCCAAGTAATAATAATTAGAGGAATAATGCACCATAGAATTTTACTGCTGCAAGAAATGCACCTAATAACAATAACAACACCAAGTATGCTGAACAGAAAGGACCTTTGAAGTGTTTTGATTGCGTTGGACCACATAAGAAAGAAGATTTCCCACGCAACAAAAGGACAGTCAACAATATTCATAGCATACAAGCGGAGCCAACAGTTGGTGATGTGGCGAGAGAAATGCCAAGGATAAATGCAGCGCTGGAAAATCGTCAAGCAGACCATCAAACGTCCATGGTCGAAATCGAAGGTATGCTACAAAACTGATCTATTTCTATTTTGATATATCCAAGTGCAGGTTTGAGTTACATTTCACTTGAATTAGTGAAGAATTGCAAGTTAAGAATATAAAAGTTTGATAATTCTTGGTTAGTTCAGATAGCAACAGGCACTAAAAGAAAGGTTAAAGACTTTGTTAAAAATTGTAATGTATTTTTGAATCAGCTGAAAACCCAAGTTAATATGAATGTTTTACCCTTAGGGTCATGTGACTTGTTGATTGGCATGGATTGGCTTGAACAACATAGAGTAGTGCTTAATTGTTATGAGAATTCTTTTACTTGTCTGAATAATGAAGGTAAAACTGACACATTAAAAGGAATTCATAGGAATATTTTAGTAAGACAAATTTATGCTTT
This sequence comes from Larix kaempferi, assembly GCA_027924585.1. Lineage (NCBI taxonomy): Eukaryota > Viridiplantae > Streptophyta > Pinopsida > Pinales > Pinaceae > Larix > Larix kaempferi. The sequence continues at coordinate 5,301,657 of BSBM01001158.1, read as the reverse complement.
ACAAGTTAAGAGAGATGTGAGAAAGGGCTGTAAAATGTTTGTTGTTAATGTTATTAATGACAAATTTTCATCTAAAGAAGACAAGTTAAAACTGGAGGATATTCCCATCCTTAGGGACTTTTCTGACATATTCCCGGAAGAAATTCCAGGATTACCTCTGAAAAGGGAACTGGATTTCACCATTGAGTTAGTACCAGGTATGGTACCAAAACTCAAAGGCTCCCTACAAAATGAATATTCTGGAGTTAAATGAGTTAAAATCTCAGCTGAAGGAATTAATAGATAAAAAATACATAAAGCCAAGTGTGTCTCCTTGGGGAGCACCAGTAATTTTCATTAAAAAGAAAGACGGTACCATGCGACTGTGCATCGATTACCGTCAGCTTAATAAAATGGCAATTAAGAATCGATATCCCTTGCCCCACATAGATGATCTATTTGATCAAGTGCATGGTACAGATATATTCACTAAAATTGATTTAAGGTCCGGATATCATCATGTTAGAATAAAAGACGAAGACATATTCAAAACTGCTTTCAGAACGCGATATGGACACTACGAGTTCGTAGTTATACCTTTCTGGATAACCAACGCACTGGCAGTGTTAATGTGTTTAATGAACAACGTTCTGCATAAGTATTTGGATACGTTTGTAGTTGTGTTCATTGATGATATTATGATTTACTCAAAAATGAAAGAAGAGCATGATGGACATTTAAGAATAATTCTGCAAGTGTTAAGAGAACATCAGCTTTATGCTAAGTTCAGCAAATGTGATTTTTATAAAGATAAGATAGAGTACTTAGGTCATATAATCTCTCAAGACGAAATTTATGTCGACCCTGATAAGATAAAAGCAATTAACGAGTGCCCTGTCCCTAAAGATGTAACTGACATTCGGTCATTTATGGGGATAACAGGTTACTACAAAAAGTTTATTGAAGGGTTCTCACGAATTGCAATTCCCATCACTTCTTTGCAGAAGAAGGGGAAGAAATTCGTATGGGATCAAAAGTGTCAAGAAAGCTTTAACAAGTTAAAAGAATTATTAACCACTACACCAATTTTAAAAATTGTTGATCCTAACAAAGACTTCGTTGTATGCACTGATGCATGCAATGATGGACTTGGTGGGGTCTTAACTCAAGAAGGTCATGCTATGGATTTTGAGTCTAAAAAGTTAAAAATCCATGAAAAGAACTATGCAACTTACGATCTTGAGTTGGTAGCCATGATACATGCGCTAAAAATGTGGCACCATGACTTGATTGGAAGAAAGTTCATACTAATGACAGATAATAAGGGTTTAAAGTATTTGTTGGATCAAACAAATCTTAATGCAAGGCAAGCTAGATGGCTAGCTTTCCTTAGTGAGTATGATTTCGAGATTCAACACATTAAGGGGAAAGAAAACAAAGTTGTTGATGCCTTAAGCAGGAATGCTAGATTAAGCTTTGTGGCAGCAATCAACACGTTTAAGACAAATTTGGAAAGTTAGATTGAAGAAGGAATTAAGCAAGATGAAAATTATCAAAAATTGCTTGGGAAAGTTGCTGAAAATGTATCTGAAAATTTAATAACAGATTATAGCATTAATAAAAAGGGCTTAATGACTTATAAAAACAGAATTTATGTACCAAATTTTTCAAAGGTTAAGCTATTAATTTTGGATGAAGTTCATAAGAGTCCTTATTCAGGACATCCAGGTTACCAGAAAATGATAACTATGTTAAGGAAGGATTATTTTTTGCCCAACATGAAGAATGAAGTGGTTGAATACCTTGCTAGATGTTTTGAATGTCATACCATTAAGGCTGAACATCAACACCCAGCTGGACTATTGCAGCCATTACCAATTCCAGAATGGAAATGGGAGATTATAAATATTGATTTTATTACAGGTTTTCCTAAAAACCAGAAACATAATGATTCCATAATGGTGGTTGTGGACAAGTTAAGTCAGGTTGCTCATTTTATTCCTGTTAAAACCACTTTTAAAGCTTCTAACATTGCAGAAGTATTTATGAAGCAAATCTTTCGCCTGCACGGAATTCCAAAGGTAATTATTTCTGATCAGGACTCCAAGTTCACTAGAAATTTTTGGACAACACTGTTTAAAGGTTTAAATAGTAAACTAAATTTCAGCACTTCTTTCCACCCACAAACTAATGGTCAAACAGAAAGGGTAAACCAGATTTTAGAAGACATGCTAAGAATGTATGTCAAAGATCAACCATCTAAGTGCGAAGATTATTTACATTTAGCAGAATTTGCATACAATAATCATTATCAAGCATCTGTTAAGTTTAGTCCATTTGAGATTTTGTATGCAAGAAAATGTTGTACTCCTATTTATTGGGATAACCCTCTAGATAGATTAATGTTAGGACCATATTTATTGAAAGAAATGGAGCTAACCGTGAAATAGGTTCAAGGTAAGTTAAAAGTTTCCCAAGATCGGAAAAAATGTTATGTAGATTTGAAATGCACTGAAAGAGAATTTCAGGTTGGAGACCATGCTTTTATAAAGGTAAAACCCAAGAAAAGTTCTTTGAAGCTTGGGAGTTGTGCTAAACTAGCACCAAGGTACTCTGGACCATTCGAAGTCCTATCAAGGATTGGAGCTATTGCATATCAATTGACTTTGCCATCTGACTTAAAAATCCATAATGTTTTTTACATTTCTATTTTAAAGAAGTATGTGCACGATGCTACTCATGTGCTGAATTGGAATGACATACAGGTGGAGCTCGAAGGCTCGATTTTTAGGTGGAATCGGACTATATTCTTGACAGGAGGGAAATTATGCTTCGAAATCGTACCATAGGGAAGGTAAAGGTGCAATGGAAGCACCTTAGCCCTAATGAAGCTACTTGGGAGATGGAAAGTAAAATGCGGGAAGCATATCCAGTTCTGTTCCAGGAAGAATCGGATGATGAATAAGAAACATCGAGGACGATGTTGAGCTTAAGTGTGGGTGTTTGTAACATACCCTTTGTGCTGAAAAACATTTTATGTTGGAAACATTATGATAACTTTTATTGTAAAGTTTTATATTGGACAAGTGTCCAAGGATGACTGTAATTGCACAATATTTTATTATTTAATAAATTAAATAGGAGACAAACACCTAAGGGAACTGTTGAAAGAGTGTTTACTAACCCACTAGGTGGAATGAAATCTGGGGTAGAAGGCAATGGACAAGTGGCAACATCATGATGCAACAAACTATTTGTTGGTATGGGAAAACTCCCTTGAAATGTGGTCATAGTGCCCTGGAAGGTGGGACTGGAGCTTGACGCTCATTTATCAAAAATTGACCACTAAAGACCTAGCAGTCTATATGAGAGCCATCAAATTATGAACTAAAGTTCATCACTTTTCTTGTCGAGGAAATTTACCTTGTGGTTTTGCTTTGCTTGCACCCAAGAGATTCGATGAGGGGATATGCTGAGTTATGATCATGGTGTATGTCTGCCTATTATACTACTGAGTGCAGAAGTTACATTTCTGAGTGCAAAAGGAATATTTTGAGTGCAGAAGTTATACTACTAAGTGCAGAAGTTATATTACTGAGTGCCTTACTTCTACACAGATTCCATCTACTTAATGGTTCAGTAAGAAAGCTCAAGAGTCCAAAGGAAGCAAGTAGTTTGGATGCTTCTTCTGGAAAAGGTTGGGAGGAACAAGCCTCCTTGGGTGTTTGTCAGCCCTATTTTCATTACAGGTTCTACTTATCTTTTCTAATTCTGAGTAGTTAAAATTTCTATCTGCAATTATAAATTTACTGTTTTAAGGATATTATAATACAAATGCATTTATTTAGTTTCTCTCCTAGTTAGGATTCTGTATAGTAATGATTATGTACGATGAATTGAATAAAAATATTTCTCTGCATTTTTGCCCATGCTAATGTTTTTGCATCGTACTCTAGTACAGAGAAAGAGATTAACGTAGATAAATTGATAAGCAGATTGCCAAATGAATGAGAATATAATTAATATTGTTGTATTTCATTAGTTTTTCTTACCATTAATATTTTGTAATAAACAATATACTTGTATGTCTTTCTCTTATCATTCCTTTCATCAGTTAAGTGTTTAAAGTTCACTGTATTTTTGTTTTACCAGTTTTTATTGAAAATAATGGCTGCAAATTAATTATTGCCTAAGTACACAGTACTGTTATCCAATGCTCCTAGCAAGTATATATAATCACAAAAACAAACAGAACTCTTTTTATTTTTAACAAATGCATGATTATTTAACACTAAGTTTTTATGCACATTATACCTAAAGTAGACATTGTAGCAGTCTTGTTACAAGATACACTTGATAGGTATTCTTAGATTCTTTTCTCTCTCAAAAATAGTATATTATTACACTTCATTTTTTTATCCTCTTTTATTGATAATTACATCTTAATTAGCTGCAAGGATACACATAACAGAAACTACAACATTTTTATTTCATTTCTACCTTGGACAGGAATAGTAAAATCTAGAATCTAGGTTCTTCTAAGTTTTCCAAAAAGTCTCATATTTTATTATGTATCATGCCCTATTTCAATAATAGATAGGGTATCGTTTTTCTATTGTGGTTTTCAACTAACGAATCAAATAAATACAACATAGCATGAGTCATCTGGACAAATAGCTTACACATATACAAATCCTTTCAACATCATCTTTTAAAATAGCATAAGAAAATAAGCTGCAATCTCATTACATACCTACGACTAGAAAACATTAACTCTCGGCTCTCGGCCAACCCTTAAATTCGACAGACATGAACAACAAGTAACGCTTTCAATACCATAAGCTTAAGTACAAAAACGATTATCATTCACAGTTCCTTAAGACTGAAACAAAGACCATCTCGACATCATTATAAGACTAGAATATCACATTTTCAATTGAAAAACCATTAACAGTAAAACCATACAATTATCCACCATCAGAGTTAAACATTTGTTATCAGTACAACAAAAGAAGACTACTATCAAAGGAAAACGTGTTAGGGTTTGACTTCTTAGCACAGGGCTAAACCCTTGGCTCCCATTATTCCACAAAGACACAGTAGATTGCAAACGATAAGTTTCGATTTCTATACACAAAATAGAGCAATGCTCACGGTCTCATCCACACAAATACATGTTGTCTGAAAGCACAAATTCTTTTATTTACTTAGAACAACAGAAGGGTAAAACCCTCTCCTTAGTCAAATTCTTTTACATTTTTACTTCAAAAACAAAGCACTACAGAAACAACGACGAAGGGGTCGAGGATTTTAGCGTCCCCAAGCTATCAAACAGCTCATAGGAATTTCGACGAAGATCACTCCTCGGAGCCGAAGAAAACATTGAAGTCTCGGAAATAATACAAGAAGGTCCATAAGTCACCTAACTGAAGCAACAGGGTAACCATCGAGGCTTACCATTATCTCTTTGCAGCCACCAGTTATCGAAACCTGAGTATGGTGCTGGTTGACGAGGGAACCTGCCATTTAAAACAAGTAGTGGTCAAAACGTGTTTTTAAAGAAGTCATTACATGCGAAATAACAAGAACTGAACTCTCAAAACCGAATGGAAGATACAAGGTTCGAACCAAGAAAACATTACCATTTAAATTATCGTTGGAGAAGAATGCCAAGACAGTGCAAACTGTAACCATTACTCTACCACCGAATGCAACGAGGGATGGAAGAACAAGTTTGAGAAAACTATCACTTAACAAATGAGGAAAGCCGAGTATTGAAGAAACCTACAGGTAGAGCTGTTATTCACCTTGGAGCCTTTGCAAACACCAAACTGCTACTGTAAAACCTTCACTGGAGTATCAGTTCCTAAAAACTATCAACAGGTTCCAGTTAAACATCAATAGGTCACGGTTTCGAACCGTGGACACTCCAGAAAGCACCTGCTATGAAACCATGAAGGCTCTCGGCCTGTCGGCCTCTCCTCAGAGCCACTACACCGAATTCCAAGGAAACATTAACTTTGTAGAACATAGTGGTGGTTAGGGTTAGATCCCAAAGCCCAAAACCTTGCTAGATCAACGGTGGAGATCACCGAAGGGTTTTCACATAATCCCAAGCAACAACCATAGTAAAGACACCATTAATACCCTTAGCAACTAAGGACGAAAACTCCTATATCTTCGAACCAAAACACATACAGCTCGTCACGATGAATGACCCATCACCATAACTTCATGTGCCTAGCACCACATTGATATCCATGAATACATTCCATTGTCTCTGTGTTTGGGATATTAAATAGAACAAGAAAACCAGAGAGCCTTCCAGCACGAAATCATAATGGCATTAGTTTTTACTCATCCTAATATTTCAGTTCAATTGTAAAGTTCATAACTTATTCATATCATACACCTTGTGGTAAGTCAAGGTGGTGTCGGATTCATTGCTAGGAATCCATTATGTTATAAAGGGTCACGTACATGCACACACAATACCATATAATTTTTGTTCATAGGACTATGTATAAAACTTGGCATATATATTTCAATATAGTACAAAAATTAAATAGAAATTTGTATATAGTTCCTAGGCTAGCATTTGAATATAAATTTGCAATAGTTCGTAGGTTAGAATTCAAATAAATATTGCATGTAATTCTTAGGGTCTAGAGCATACAAGGATTTGCATATAGATAATACAAGTCATTTGTACTTAACCATTACATATAGAATATGTTTATCCTTATGGTTTGCATGAAATAGAATCTCACAATATTAATATTTGGATCTGATCTAGTGATTGTACAAAGTAATAAAAAGGTTAGTATAGGGTTATAAATTGTACAACTGACATACTTCTATTTATAAGCTAGGCGAACTGAAGTTCTCACCAATAGAATTTTCGACATTTTGTCTCTTAAATCATTAAGACTTTGGAGATACAGAAACTGGTTAGAAACTCTTCAGTCAACTGTCGTAAACACTAAAGCTCTTACCTGTAATTTGTGAAAAAGGATGATTCAAATGCTCTAGCATGAATTCTAAGTAAGCCTCAGGGCATCCATGGGACCCCTTCATCATCAAACACAAGAACAATAGTTAACAATTATAAATTTTATATCATTGGATCAACAACAAAAGAATTGTGAAAATACAGTTAAGTAAGAATAACATCGAAACATAGATATTCATCATCTTGTCACAAGCATTACACTTTTGACCAACACAGCATTTAGTACAGCAAGACGACATTCAAGCATTTATTATATTTCCACATAGTTAGATTATGCATTAAAAGCTATATCAAAATTTTTTACATTTTTGTAAATTTTGGGATGTTACACATTATTATTGTGAAAACATATACACATACAATGGTAATATAATACCTGTAATCATTACAAACTATGCATCTATATAATATGTACCTAAGTTGAAAACTGAAAACCTTATCTTCCTACTAAGCCGTAAGACTGTAGGGCAATGTATAACATCCCCATAACTCAAGATCATATAGGTTTTACAATACAATAAAAATCTCAGCATGAGTAACGTTGAGGCCATGGGTTCGAGATACGAAAGGAGGCACGGCTAGGCTGGATTTAAAACAAATAAAAATACTAAAAGAAAACAATATCTTTTAGGATCGATACCTGTACAAGCTCATTCGAAGTTTCAATAAAAATACGAATTCTTTGATAGCAACAAACTTTAAATAACTACCAATTCCCTACATTAATATTCCCACAGCATACAAATGAGAGTCGAGGGTTCAAGTCTCCAAAACGGAGAACTCACCTTTATAACAAAACATAATGTTTAAAAATACCAAACTCACAGCATTCCTAGGCTCAAGCCTGCGACCTCGAAATCGAGTGCAATGAATACTGAACCCACATTTTCAAGCTACATTAAATCACATTGCAAACTTTTTTATAATTATCAAAATAAGGGTAGGGTTCAGCCCATTAAGCTTTCATTGTTGAGCCAGTACTCTTAAAAACCTATTATTCTTAAAACAAACTGATAGAGCGGAGAGCAAGCCTCTCAATGCGGAGCATCTAAGAAACGAAGCGAATCACTGTATTATTTTTAAAGGAAACTTTACATCGTAGCCTAGCTGCTTAAAGAAAACCAAAATGGTATCCAAACTATAGAATAGACCGACATATCAACTTGGCAGGTGAAACCCCAACTCGGGAGTGCCGAAGTAAAACTCTTCTACTGCAGCAATGCTGCTTAAACTATTCATATCCCTCTTAAAAATTCAGTCTAAACTGAAGAACGATAAGACCAACCTTAAAACCGTTAAAAACAATGACAGAGGCATCCTGGATTGAGCCCGAGACTTACCCAGACTCACAGTCCACAGGAACTAACCAATCCTCTCTTTATGCCACCTCGAAGGCCGTAAACTGTCTCATGTCAAAAAAACGATAACAGAGATTAAAATATGAATACTTAAATTATCAAAACCAAAATCTAGACTGTAAACCTTTAAACAACGAATCCTGGAGGAAAATGTTACCTGCAAAGTTCAAACTTGGGTCGATGAACTCCTGCACACGATAGGCACCATAAAGACCCATGATGGAAACCCTTATGGTTGTAACAAACTCAAGGAGTGGTTCTCATTAACCATGGCGGCAAAAAGGAGGAGAGGCTCAGCTCTTGAACACTATACAGACCAAACAAACTTTCAAATGACCAAACCCTGAAGCTTCGCTTAGGGTTTTTATTTCTCGAGACACCAGTAATGACGATCACGTGAAGGCATTTAAGTACAAGCATTGTCTTCCACTTTCTGATTCACAAACCCATCACCCTATAGTTTAGGATTGCAAATATTACGTAGATTTAATAACTAGACATGGTTGGAATACGATCCACACTTTTTACAAAGTCCATAGTTGGTGCACACTTTTACATATTGCATAATTCCTAAATGATAACCTTGTTAATCATTGACCCACCACAATATGTATATCATATAGTTGGTGCGCCCATATTCTTTTAATCCATAAGATTGGAGTGATAACGTTAGTATACAAGTCTAGGATCCCAAGTTTGAAGCAGGCTAAAACATAATCAACACTAGCATTTACAACTTAAAACTTTAATGATTCTTGCTATGTATCCTTCCCTTGGATGATGAACTTTAAACATGTAAACTATCTAAGACTTGCCAAAGTAAACCTGTGACCTGGAACAGGATAGGATGATTTCATCCGTTAGCATTTAAGCTAAGTAAGTCCTAGGCTTATGCCATTTCGTCTCATGTCAAGTTTGGAAGTTGCATCTACCAAGCTACTAGATGATAACCACTACAACAAATACTGGAATTAGCATCTATTTTAGCTCCCTTTTTAGCATCCACTATCACTTTTAGTGTATTTTTCATCATTTTTTGTACAAAGTGGATGCTTTTCCATGAAATTGCGCTTTTAATGATGTTATTTGCATCCTTTTTTGAAAGAAGATGTTAACTGGATGCTAATTAGCAACCCAATTAATGCCCCAATTAGCATCCCAATTAGCGTCCATAATAGCATCCCATTTAATGACTAGAATAGCCTCTAAAATAATGTCTAAAATAGCACCAGGTATAGAGTAAGCAATTGCACCAGGAATTTTGAAAGGAATTATGCCATGAATTGCACCAAGAAAAATGTCTGATTTAGCGCCAGGTATAGAGACAAGCATATCGCTTGGAATTGCTACATGAAGTTTGAAAGGAATTGCATCAGAAAAAAGTGCCAAGAAAACTCCAATGTTGTGCCAGGGATAATGCTAGGCATGTCGACAGAAGTAGCACCTAAATGGCCATTTTGGAAACTAAGAGACCTTAATTAATTGTAAATAACCCTAAGGAAACTTATGGTCCATAATGACATTATAGTGTGCCTAACTACATGCAGATGCATATATCGACAATTATAAATATGGCAATGATGATTTATACAATATTTAATAGGATGTTGATGATGACGATGATGTCAATGTCATTAATGATGATGTGGGTTATTATAGCACTATTTTATATTGGTTGGTCCTAATGGAAACATAATTCACCCTTTTGAACCAAAATCACTGTAAATGCCCTTCTTAACCTAGGAATTTATCGTTGATTTGGAAAAGTAATAATAAAAATAAATACAAACTAAAAAATAAAAAATAAAAAAACCTACCACAATTCCCAAAACTAGCTCCCGCGCCTCATTCACATAGTAGCCTCCCGAGTCCTCTCCCAATTTTTCACATACTGATTAGTAGTCGGTGCTCATTTGCATAGTATTCCTCTAGTACACGCAAGTGATTTGTAGCTAGTGCTCACAAGTTTTGCCCAGCCCTCGAGCAGAGACCCTCTGTCGAGCAGGGAGACGCTACCCCAACAAGTAGAGTACGGGTGAGTAGAGCATAGCACATTAGGAGCAAGAGGATCAAGGCAAGATTTTCGAGCAATCTATGCCTTGAGTATGATTTCCGACTTGGAGTATGATTTCACCTTTCTATTCGAGTTTCGAGTTAACACAGAATTCTTTTATGCATTGAACCTACTTCAAGAAAGATGGTGAAGAAGAGTAAAAGTATGTAAAGTAATTCTATTTCTATTTAGTTCAGCTTTCTGATATAATGTTTTTCAATTTTGAGTTCAATGCTTTAATTTTTTTTTTATTCGATTTGTCCTTATATTTTTCTCTAATGCTTGTGATGTTGGTCAGAGAGCAAGATAAAGCTTGTGCTGCTGCGCAAAAAATACAAAATACTGAAGAAAGTGAAGGAACGCCACAAGAAGAAGGCCAAGGAGGCTAAGAAACTCGACAAATTGAAGAAGCACAAAGTTGGGAAGGATCCTGGGATACCGAAGGACTGGCCCTTCAAGGAGAAGGAGCTTCAGGCTCTTGAAGCTAGGAGAGCTTGAGCCCTTGAAGAGATGGAGCAAAAAAAGGAACTCAGAAAAGAACGGGTATGCTCTAGTTTTCACTAAACATTGGCTCATTTGAACCTAATTTTTTTTCTTTTAATTGAAATAATGCTTCAACTAATTTGAAAAATTAATATTTTAGAAATATTTTTTAAGCTGCAATGTCGATTAGCCCAGTTCATCAAGAGATTTGAATCTTCAAACACTTTGAGATGCTTTAGCCCTCTTTGTTCTGTTGTTTTCATCAACAACCATAGAGCATAAAATTCATCACAATTATTGGTCTCTTGTCGAGCACCATATTTTAGTAATAAGAAATGAGAATAATCAAGGTGTACAACTTCTACTCGACATATACTTGGTGTTCCTTGACAAAATCCATTGAAGAAACCCCATGTCTTTGCTTGATCTATAGTTGGCATCAATAAACATCTAACCTTCTGTTCCCTTTCATTGCCAGTTTGGTCTTGTATGCTACTTGAGCAGGGGAGATGTCTAGGTCCTAAAATACCATCTGATTTCTTGCCAACCAAAGCCCATAAGTAAACAAACAGGGTAATTCCTTAGAAGTTGCCACAGCCTTGTCGGTTAGCCAGTCTATAAGACAATCCACCAAAGTCAACTTATCCGTGAATCTTAAACCCTAAAAAAACCCAGAATTAAAGCCATTAATCAGAACAACAAAAGAAACTGAAGACAACCATCCCATAGTCCAATTTATGATCTGCAAGTTCTTACCCAGCTGAAGTAGCAGTAATCTGAGGAATAACTGATTCACCCTATAATTATTTGTATAAGTTGAAGCTATTATATCATCTAAGATGTAAAAGAAACCCGAATAGAGGTGCTCACTGCTCACTAGAGTTGGATGGAAGGTTTTGCAAGTTATTTCATCAGTTAAAGTTGAAATAGATTACCATTTCTTAAAATCCATGGCCTGTGATCACATTAGGATTAAAAATTTGAAAATGATCTCATTCAATTAAAGTTACAAAGACTTTTCTCAGGAAGAAGAATAATTTTTAGAACAATTTTGTAGTGAGGGAGGTCTATCAGGCATGATGATACGATAGGCCATAAGAGCAATGGAAGAGATGCACATATTGGATACCCAATTTGTGAAGCCAAATTTACCTTGCTAAACTGCATTTACTTTGTTGCCATGTACAAACTTGAACCACTGTGGCTTTACCCGATGATATCCATTATTCCAACAACAACCGCATAGTCATCCAAAACCAAATAATATGTGCTTATGATCTTTTACCACTCACCTTATATCTAGTTACTCCATACAAATAACTAAGGAATTTCCTTTTTTGTTTTCTTATCCAACTATAAATTTTAAAGCATCCTCCCAAAACTCCTTACTAAATATTAACCTAGGGGTGATTGAGTGTTTCATCAATATTCCTTTTAAAGGAATGTATTAGCTTAGCTATTTTATTGCAATTGTACACAATAAAATGAAGAGTTTGTTCTATCCTTCTTTTTTGCTTTGATAGCCCATTGAATAAAATGATATATTTGATGGCATTTGTTTCCTAATTTGTACTTGAAGCTAAAAGGAATAGTCAGGAATTGCTTTCCACCCATCTTCAAAACCTGATCATGTAAAGGCTTAAAATACCTTGCAAACTTAGCAAAGATCTATTAGGTACAAATGAATCTTGGAATATTGTAAGTTTGTAGGGGTTGATAGTCAACCCATACATTCCGATGTAAATATTCTAGTTTTGTACATAGAAATCTACCTCCCCTCTTAAGAATTCCTTAGCATACTCGATGATCTTATTTGGGAATTTATGAGTAATAATCAAAGAATTCATTTCCAATGCCAAAAAAATGGTGGTTATTGTTCATGGATTAGTGCTGCAATGGCAGGGCTGGTTGCTGCCCTTGTGACAACTTTGCTTGATACTATCAAAAAACGGTTGCAAGTCCTTCAAGCAGAAGAAAATATAAAACCCAATAGAGAACGGACCATCAGAAATCTGGTAAAGGATGGTGGATGGGGTGGTTGTTATAGAGGATTAAGCCCTAGATGGGCGCTTATGTCAATGTCTCTCCGACTTCATTAACATACGTTGAAAATGGTTCGAATGGGTTTTGCACAGAGGGTTTAGATGGTTTGGAGTTTGATAACTTCATTTCCCACTAAGCTGCCATGGGGTCTACCAATTGGATTTGAAAACTATTGTGGCATCAAAGATACTTTATTGGAAGAGATGTGTTGTGTATATATTTGCACCTGGGATTTTTTTATTCCTATTTACAAGTTTATAGATTCAAGGTTAAGATGGACCTATGCTATTTTATAGTCCAGGTCAGTGAGGGTGATCCTTTAACTTTGTGTACATTTGTAGCAGTAAATTGAGTATAGATGATGCAATGGGTGCAGAGGATATTGAGTGAGGACAATTGGCTGCCTCTTCTTCAACATGTTTTCTAGTGTGCATTTTAATGCTTGTATGGACTGGTCACTGCATCCACTTATCTCTCTCTTACTCAACGTTTAGAGTATCTTTGGTACGAAAGGCTGCATCCATCTGTCAAAAAGTAGATATAAGAAAAACATCTATATAATGGCTCTGTAGTGCATTGTATTATGATTCCTCAACCATCTATATCACTTCAGAAGATAACATTCTATATAGAAATTGGTTCTGCTGTAACGATTTCTTTGATTTGCCTCCTCACTCACCCGTTTCCAATTCTTATATTCCACTTTGGTCATTTTCAGGGGTTAAGTCAACTCAAATCATGCTAATAAATAATAATATACCAAAATTTAATTAATTCAATCTTTAAAATGATAATATGTAAAGTTGAAGATATTTTTCGTGCTCACATTTCCCTAAACAAGTACACTACCCTCAAGTATAAAACGTTTGCTTCTTCTGTGCGTTGTACTTACTTTGCTTCGATAACATTATTTGAAAGCAGATGATCTGCCATCCACATGGATGGCCTGTAGCAACTGCTGGTCTATAGCTTTGGTTACACCACTATCCAACTAGATATGTTGTGATTGATTTGTGGGCTTTTAGGGATCTAATTTTTTATTTGTATAGCCCTGTATTCCAATGATGATTTAAACTATTGGAGGCCTTCCTCTCATTGTGGTCATTGTTGATTAATTTTTTGCAACAACCACCACTCTATAAAACACTGTGGATGCATTATTTAGTCCGAAGGGCATGCATCATAGTAGTTTTTTAACACTTTTTTTATGGTTGTCCTCGGTACTTTGCAAAATATCAATTGTTTGTTATTTATCTCGAATCTTCATAGGATTTGTGGTTCACATTATCTCATTCTATTCAATATTCTGCCACATTCCAAGGAGAATTACATTTATGTGATTTAGTTACAGTGAATCTATAGGATCTTGCTTTTGAAAGTAAATTTGCCTTGCATGATAACATTCTAGCTTACATTTATAGAAGATTTTAGTATTTGGTGATCCCTAAGAGAAGAAACCTACAGCAAAAATTAGGTTTAAAGGAGAATTTTAGACATCCTAGATTTATGTAAAAATAACTCAAATATTATATGATATTGTATGATCAACGATGCTATTAACTTTCACCTAGAGACTCATTATTGTGATTTTTGTTTGAACATAAACAATTTTTTATATTAAATTGCAAAATTGTACAAGTGCCCCAGCTATGCATGTAGATGTTTTGAATATAAATATGCAGGGCTTGCAGAAAGTCTCTATTCTACCAATGTGTCATTACAAGGATTTCGTAATGTCTGTGACTTCTCTAGTCTATTACTGGCCTGCTACTATGACTTAATTCTGGACTCTGAGATGAAAAAGGTGGGGAATGCTGCTTTTTAGGACCAAAACATTACCAGTTGAAAGTTGAAACTATGAGTGAATTAAAGCTTCAATTGTTGTCTGATTCATTGGTATCCTCACCAGACCTTTCCATGAGCTATGGAGCATCTTGATCCATCCAAGCTTGAGGATGGATATGTCCCTCACCATATTTGCAATCATGTCTTTGAGTGACAACTAGCTATCCAATGATGATTGAAATACCAAGTGATGACCTTGAGTGTTTTGTGGGTCAAGGGGGAGAATGAGATGGAGGATCCTTCAATTAATTCCATATTCTTCTTTCTCCTCTCTAGATTTTACAATTTCTATCTAACGATAAATGAATGGTTATCCTCATAAAATCTGCAATATGCATCAATTGTTTTTTAGCAGCGAGTTTTTCTTAGTAGCTAGGTATTTTCCTTTCAATAGGCAAGTGCCAAGCTTCTTTAATGCTTTTGATGGATTGGCTTATGTTGGGGGTATGTCCTTGGGTTTCCCTGTAGATCCCTTCATTTTTTTCATTCATATGGTCAGGGAAATACTAAAAGTTTTCTTCACTCCCTTTATTGTCTAGGTCTTATATGGTCTAGGTCCTTTCATCTTATCTACTAGTTTCATATGTAGGATGAAGAGAACTTCGTTTTAATTCCATTGTTGTCTATTTAGAATGAGCCACAAGAGGTTGACTATGGGATGTGGATCACTGAGTTTGGGAATGCCAAACAATAATGAGTGATTTTTTTTCCCCTTCAAGAAGTTTCCAAAAGGATGCACCATGTGATTCCTTCTCTGTCTAATTAATTTTAGTAGGGTCTAGAATTTTCCTGCTCACTTGTGTGTGCAACTTTTCACCCTAATGGAGATTGTACTAAGAATTATTGCAATCATATTAGAGGTATCTTAGCCTAACCTTTCAGCAAATCATGACTCCAACCTACCCATCTAGATTGTCTCTCACTTTTTTGGT
Organism: Larix kaempferi; assembly: GCA_027924585.1. Classification (NCBI taxonomy): domain Eukaryota; kingdom Viridiplantae; phylum Streptophyta; class Pinopsida; order Pinales; family Pinaceae; genus Larix; species Larix kaempferi. The sequence continues at coordinate 5,285,952 of BSBM01001158.1, read as the reverse complement.
CGAGCCACCCACCTCCGCATGTGCTCGATTATCAATATGGGTTAGGCGGATCTCGCTCCGTCGAGATCACCAAAAATATGATGGGAAGCATGATTATCCTACCTTGTCCCTCTGTGGAACCCAATTTACTTTGGTTCTAGCCGTCTTCAATATTAAATAATCAAACTTTCAAGCTTGTTGAGATTCACATCTTCTAGTAGTTCATCCTAGGCCAATATTAGGTGTTCTTCTCCCAATCCACCTTAACACTAAATACAATTTTTGGTAATCGTTGAGGGGAACATGGGGGTGAGATTTGGTCCAAAATTGAAAAAATACACATGGGTCATGAAATCCTTGTTCCATAAGTTCAAACTCTTCCTCTAGGTGCCCCCATAGCCAGCTCAGGGTGTCGGGTAAAACCATGTGGCAATGTAACTTTGTCAATGTTATGAACCTGAATGAGAATGTGGAGGTGGGCTTGGGCCTATAATTAGGTTATCAATAGAAAGTTTCAACCCATACATGAAGGATTCCCCCATTGATACCTTAAGGTGCTAGATGAAGCATGTGATATTGGAACCTTGACTGAGGGTGTGAACTCTTCACTTCCCTTTGCTAGTATCTAGTGATCTAGATTGCAAATATAACATGTGCAGTTATGACTCATGCTAGTATTAGATTCAATTTTATATCAGTTACATGCATCCTGGTATAGTTTGTTGTGATGTAAGGAATTTCCCATATAATGAAGCTTATTCTTCTTATTACAACTTGATGCATGTTATCCTTTCATGAAATTTATAATAGTGAAAAATAGGTTAGCATGTCATTTTTCATTATCTGAAACATGTTAGCTTATGTCATCCTTTTTTATTCAATTTTAATTTTGTTCATGCTAATTTTGTTTTTTTTTCAATTTCATTTTTTAAATGACATTTTTAATTGTTTGAAATAGGTTAGCTTATGTCATCCTTTTTTATTCAATTTTAATTTTGTTCATGCTAATTTGGTATTTTTAAATTTTGTTCATGCTCTTGTATTATGAAATTTTGCTGTCATTTTGTAACTCTCTTTATCAAGGCACCTGTTTCTCTTTCTTTAGCGGATGTTTTTTCAAACCTTATCTATCATTGATTCACATTATGGAATTTAGGATACCCTACCCCCTTGTAATCAAAGATCATTATAAGGCTATCTCATCCTCATGTACGCATGAGTCTACATGGGAAACTCCAAAATCTTAAAAAAAGGAGGATGGTGTGCTTTTATTGGCATAAGGATGGACACTCCTTGAAAATTTTTCTCCCTTGTCTTCATAAGGTTGAATATATTGCTAGACAAAAACTAGCAATAATGATCTCTTTGAAGACAAGGTTGGTATTTCTAACACTCCTAACACTGCACATCTAATTGTGCACTCTACTTTTTGGTATTCAAATTCCTCATAGTCATGGATTGCTGATTCTCGGGAAAATAGACATATGATGAAGCAGAAGCACCCTCTCTTTAACTACAATGATGAACATGAAGGTGAAGAAATAATTGTCAGTGATGACTCAATTCTCCTAGTTTCTAGTTGTGCACTATCATGATGATGTTCTTTGCATTTCCAGAGTGGAACCAAATCTTCTATCAATTTATTCTATCACAAACACTAGTAAAAAGGTGGAATTTTGGTTGTATAGTTGGGTTGTTAGTCAACCTAGATATACTACTCGAAGTACTTCATCTAAAGTTGCAAGATAGTCTATTAGGACCTCTTATTTCCCCAATCCCTCCTATTTCTCCTACGTGTATCTTCTAGTGCTCTATTTTCAAATGAGGTTACCACCACCTCATATGTGCATCCTAGTGATGATTCTCCATCTGCTAACACTTAGTTTAATGATGACACTTCCCACTTGGATGAGTAGCTATTTGTTGATGATGATAATGATCAGAATGATCTTACTCATTCATTGTTCTTTTCTTTGCCTAAGTTTGTTGTTGTTACTCTCTTTCGTGCTGCCAATTTTCTTGTGGGTCCTTCCACACAACACTTGAATTACCTCCACCATAGGCCCTTATTTCGACTAGTCCTCTTTCTTATTGTCAAGGTTTTCCATTGACCTTACTTTTGGGGAAACTTGAGTGGACCTAACAATTAAGAACATGTGTTTCCCTTTTGGAGGTCACAAGTTCAAATCGGGAGGGGGTAAGGGTAGGTACACCTCTTTTTAGATTATGGATAATCTTCACTTGAGGCCATGTGACAACCCTCTATTTTGATATATTGGTGGTTTTATTGAGCCTACATATGGGTAATTAACCCACTCTGTTGTATTTTTTACTATGCAGACCTAGTCATCTTCTTGGGGCTTGTGCCTTAAACCCTGCAGGAGGTGTATCAATAAAGCACACACCTCATTCACAATTCATTTACTCAAGTTATTATTTGATAAAGGCCTAAGGGAAATATTATTTTATCATGCTTCTCTTGTTCATGTGCTTTGGTACCACAACAGTTTGTCGTGTTCATCATTTAGGTGTAGTTTCATTTCCACCGTATTTTTTGCTTGGCATAGCACTGTATATTTTTAGTATTGGACATTCCACTGTCTGAACCATCCTAACAAAAAAATTGCAGACCATAATCAATCAAGGAATTTACAGCTTTCAAGATATGTAGATAGTTTATGGCTATATTTTGTCAAAACCACCATGAAGGTACTTCAATGCCATAATCATCAGTCTATACCCTAAAATGTGCAATTAAAACATCATCATATTAGTCATATTCCCAATAAGATGTAGATAATGACTTGCACATTACGCATATCTTCTACTTGCAAAATATCTGCTAACTTTAAGACAAGTTCGGGCTTGCTAGATTCTTCATCATTGATTGAAAGACAAACATCTATGTCATGACTTACAAAATTGCTATCAAGTAATTCATATTCTGAACTTTTCTGTGAGAACCATAAAATTGAGAGTCCGGGCCTCATTAACTAGCTAAACCCATCGTAGACATGTCAGAATCTTGAAGACAATTTCTTACACTTCAGACAAACCCCCGGCTTGCTATAAACACCAGGTAGTTTATTGAATAGACAAAAATATAAATTGACACAGAGTTAGATGCAAAGAATGCTTTCCACCACCATTTCCAATCTTCCACACACAGGTGCATGTAAGTCAGAACTAGAGAAACCTTAGCACATACCATTACATGGAGAATCAACACAATAAGGAGAAATCCCAAAACATAGTGCTATTTCATTTCTGCTGTATTTTTTGCTTGGCTGGATGAAGGTTCATTGGAAATTTGACCATAGAAGCACTATCTAATGCTCTCAACAGAGTATTGAAGATAATGCAGACTCTTTTTTCTCTTTACAACATAGTTTTAGGTCTGAAACTAGGGTTTCCAGGGCTGTTTTATTGCTATTTTAGGTCTGACGCTAAGGTTTCATCACTCCTTTTCCAGATAGCAAGCAGTTTGCTAGGAGTTTAACCCAATCTTTCACTAGTGCCCTCCATCTTTGTCTTTTCAACAGACTTAAGGGGAGTTTTTTGTATATCTGTGACCTTCTCTAAGGCAAAGCCCTCCTCGTTCTACGTTTTCAGCGAAAATACTGTAGATTTTTTGTGGCTATGTTGGTTTCTTGTGCATCTATGGATGGAAAATGTTCTATTCCCCATATTAATGGGGTCAACTTCAATATTTAGGCTGATCAAATGATAGCCCTTATTCACAACAAATTTTAATGGATATATTTGGAAAAACCTCTTCTTTCCCTGGACATAAATATCATGACTGTGTGTGTTTTATGTCGTAAATGGCTAAAAGTTGACAAGCCCTAACTATTATGGCCAAAAATAGTTGTTGATTTGGTATCCAAAACCTAACTTCTCCACTAAGTCATCAATGAAAAGGGGATTATTCACAATGGAACTAGATCTTAGCATTGTCCACGTTATTTCCTATAAATACGGCCCTCAAAGTCACCATTCCATATTCATAAACATAGCAAGGTTATGCTTCCATATTTAATAATGAATGTGAGAGAGAGAACCATTATCCATTTTTCTCTTTCACCGTTTGGAATCAACCTACAAAATCACTTGGTTGGAAACTTGAGAAAAAAGGAGAAAAAGAACCCTCCCTTGGGTCAGCTGTAGAGCTCCATTGCCTTCTACAGCTAACATCAAGGTGTTGACATCTCACTTTATCCATTGTGTATTAATATAAAAATCATTCTTTACATGTAATGCCTACTATATTTTTAGCTAGTTTTCTCATTTGTTATGCATTCATGGTTAGAGAATTCAATTAATTTAGTTAACAACTACTCACAAGTCATTAATGGGTCAACAGGACACGTTGACCTACCTAAAAATTCACTTAAGGTGATCCTTAAATGACCAGAAATTACTAATGTTTATCACCAATGCATTTTTTTATTTCTTCAATAGTTGAGGTTTTCCCAAGCCAATTCAAACTCTTGACTCTGCTGCCTTGCAAAGATTTTTGCCACACCGACTCTTGTAGCACTAGAGAGCATCCTTATTTCACCCTATTATGAATATCCTATGATAACTACAAGGTGCATCAATTCCACCAGTCACACTCTCACATAGGACCGTAAACTCCCAAAGAACCTCCTTGAAGAGTTGTAAGTTGCTCATAGAACTGTGTCGAAAGCCATTTGAAAGTCCACAAAACAACAATAGACTTCCATGCAGTGAAATGATGTTACATCTCCTCAATAATGCTTCTGCAAAGAAATACGTGGTCAAGAGTCTCATATTCTTCACAACCCCTTCCATTGGGTTGGAGGCCACCTCAAACAATATTAGCGCGTAGGCATGATTATGCAATTTCTACAGATTGTGCATGAATCCTAAGCCAGACTACTCTTTCATAACTCTTTTATCACCAAAACGGTGGCTGATATGTTATCTTGAGATGTGTTCTCATAAAAATATGTCTCATATGGTTCAGTAGAGTCATGTTTTATTAAACAACCTTATACATAAGGTTCTATTGGCCAGTTATACTAGCAAAAGCCCTTTCTTTTCTGCATCTCTGTGGCTATTCAATTTAATAAGGAAGAGCAGTTATAGCATTAGCAAGTAAATATGTAGCGGAAAGCTGCATACAAGAATTATTTTCAGAACTAAAATTGTGTTACAATAATGTTCTGCAAAAACATTACCTTTCCAAGAACTAGTACTACATTTGCATTGAATGTATCAATTTCTTGCAGAAGCAACTGCATACATATACAAAACAGGTAACACAATTATTTAGTACCATTCAAATATTTCATGCAATAACATAGGGAATATTGCACTGTATTCAACATCAAACATAAAATGGACTTGGTAACAAAAAATGTTAGAGTCCAATAGAGTGACATGTCTAATAAATACCTCATAACCAACACCTTCCACCCACCCCATTGTATTGATCACCATGCTTGCTACTCGAGATTTCGCATTAATAGAAAACTGCTGCTCCAAAGTTCTAGCAAGTTCCTTCACTACTGCTTTGTACAAACCTAGGTTCCCATTGTCTGATCAATTTGTTTAATCCTTGGCTTTTCACTTTAAGAGATTGAAACATTACTAGAAACCCAATGTTGGCATTCTTACAACAACCCAGACCTTGCCAAAGAAGCAATTAAAGCTAACTTCTAAATAGTAGAATTCCAATGAACTCTTACATGAAAGATGTCTTACCTTGGTGTTGTGTGCCCATAAAAGTAGACAATAGGAATCTCTAGAGGTATTCCTTCAATAGGATCAATTGGCATTTCACTAGGGGTTTCAACAATACATCCAGGAATGGATATGGATCCTTGCCCAATGTCCAAATCCACAAAAGTTGGCTTCCAACTCATCCTTTCAGCCCAGCTAAGCAACATCCTTTCTAGAGAGCTCTTTCCCGAATCAGTGGGACTGACCAAAATAACTCTTGGTCCCTGCATAAGCACATCAGTTAATTTATTACAGGAATCCGCCTAGTGTTCTCACTTCTCATAACTATGTTGGGTCATGCTGCTTTGCAGCCATCTATAAAATGTACTGTAATAGGCATTCATTATATGAATTCCACAACTAATCACAAGGTTGCCAAAAATAAGGATGTAAGAACAGGCATGAGTGCAGAAGCAACAAACTCTCCATATTTAGGATAAGGGATTAACTGAAATAGAGATTCACCCTTAGGAAATTGATACTCTTAGAGGATCCTAGGAATAGTTGTCAGTGTGGCAATGAATTTAGAAGTATATGCTAACTTAGACTATCGGTAGAATTGAAAGGCCATGCCTATATTCTTCATTGTTTCCAGAAAAATAAAAAACAAATATTACAAAACCCCTGCAACAAAGATTAGGAAATCCATATCAAGCTCTCAAGAATCAATGCAGAAAGAAGTGGGCCTAAAGAGTGACATATTGTTCAGATTCTAAGCATGTCATGTTTCTTACCTTAGATTCAATTCATTTGGTATCCATTTCAAACATAACAATTTAACCAAACCAAGGCAAAGTTCATGTCAAGCATGTGCCATTTCTTCTGCGAGACATGTCCGCGAATTTTTAGATTTTTTTCAGCCATTGATGAGACCAATTAATCATTTGAATTAAAAGGAAGAGCAATATAAAATTATATAGGATGATTTCTCATTGGATCTATTCCTTTACTTTTACATTAATAAATGTTAATACATGTGATTCTAAATGATTAGAAGGATTAGAAATCGATGCTTCCTTGGAACAAACTCGATGAAGTTCCAGCACAGCATGCACATTGACATAGCTCACGATAGGTGTCTGCATCATGTGGCATTTGTCAAAATTATATGATAGAGTAAAACAACCAAGCTAGAATACCATCCTTTTCTCTCTCCATGAACTATATACATGAAATCTGCACCTACTCACCAATTGCACCAAGAGGCTAGAAATGAACATTTCATTACCTCATTTGCAACCTATGCAACTTCTGTTGTACCATCTACTTCCACAGTAGTACCATTCCATGTGAAAATCTAGAACGTCAGAAAATTGTCAGAGCTAGATCACATATTTCAGAAATCTAAACCATGTGTTATCAGTTAAAATCACTTGAAACACATGTAATTCAATCGGACGTATTTTGATATCTTAAAGTTAATCTGAGATATCATATTAGTAAACCAAAAATCTCAACACATGCAAGAGTTACTAGGAACCAATCCTTAGAAGACTCCTCAAAACCATGCTAATTCCGATAGAGTATAACATTTCAACTGGAGCAATCACTATATACAGGAATACTACTTTGGTAGACCAAATTTAAACTAGAAAGCCTTTCAACAAGGCATTATGAGGGAATACCAAGAACAAATAGATCAATGAATTTCAGATAATTGCTTTTAAGTTTTGATGGCTTAGACTCTTGGGCTAGGTCATTTCACTAAAAGGATGAGATGAACACCAAAAATATAAAAATAAGTTATCGGGATTTAAATCCAGATATGGATCTGGCAGATTTTTGAAAATCCAAGATTTGAATCGGATACGGATCCACCAGATTTTTGAAAAGCCAGGATCTGGATACATCAGGGAAATGGAAGGTACAAACAATATAGATAGATTTTTATAAGTTTTAAAGATATAACTTATATAAAAATTAGAAATATACATAGAGTTTTAAATATATAACTTAAATATACATTTATAATATATAATACTTATATAAAACCATTGATGTAATGGATTTTAACGGGGGCATTTTATGAATATATAAAAATTTATAAGTTATAATTTATAACTTGAATATATAAGTTTATAAATTTGAAGTCAATTAGGTGTAGCTTGAGTGGTGGCAAGCATCGATTTCCCAACCCCAAAAATGAAGAAGAAACTGAGGAAAAAGTTGAAAACTGAAGGAGGGGAAGGGGGAAGGAAATAGCTCAGAAGCTCCTCTGCAATCCCTCAACACAGAAAAGGGGGAGATTCCAGAGGTTACTGAGACAAAATACGGAGAAGAAGAATTCCAATCCCCTATTTTAAAAGTAATACTCTATATACCTGTGTATATCTAACTAATAATATATATACCCATATTGCCAGTATACCAATGGAAAGCATAGCTCACTCAGACACTAATAATCTAAACATGGTGGGCAGGTATATACCCGTGTTGCAGAGTGACGCAATGTCTCAAAGGAAAATCTGTGTTGCAGATTGATGGCAAACTTGGAATGAACGAAGAGGAGGATTGCTTGCTTGAACGAATCTATGCGAGTGAGAGGTTGACCTTTGTCTCCTGCAACTTTCATCTCGGCCTCCATTTGTCTATCAATGTCTATGCAAAATATAATGTCTTCGAATGAGTGTTGAAGTTTTTGGAGACTCTATGGCACCTGAATGGTTCTGCCTTCCCCATCCCCACTTGAATCTCCCCTAGACTGCATTTTGTCTTGCAATATTTTTTCTCAAAATGCAATCAAAATTTAGGAGAACACAAAATCCATCTATATATCTGTATGTCGATTTAGAGACCTGGAACCATGTTGTTGCTTGTCAACAAACTTCCTTTTCGATCTATTTGCTTTGGGAGATCGATGTGGTTGTTTATTGCTAGTCCAGTTGATGTATTTTGTCAAACAACTCACTTGCATGTTCTATCCTCCCACATTATGCATACACGTTTAAAAGTGTATTCATGAAGAAGACATCGCACTGAATTTTACTTAGAATAATTTTCCAATTAATTTCCATACCCTTCTCCATATCTGCCAAGTTAGCACACACTGTAAGAATATTGGAAAATGTTTTGGATCCCGACCTCACACTATATAATTGAATTTATCGAAAGAGGTTGAATGTTCCCTCGCCATACCCATTCTGCACAAATCCTGCAATCACTACATTCCATGAGACCTTGTTTTTCCAAGGCGTCTCCTTAAACAGTTTCAAGGCCTCATAAAAAAGCCCATTTTGTACATATCTTGCAACCATTGCTATCCAGGAGACGAAATCTTGCTGATGCATTTAGTCAAACACTTTACATGCTTTCTCTATCCTCCGAGATTTGACATACTGAATTTATCCAATGTCCCTAAAATGCAATCAAGTAAGCTTGACAATATAATGCTCGGCACATTTTAAAAGCCAAATGTGTAGTCGTCCAATATTACTACTACTTTTATGTCCAATCTTTAAAGTTAGTATTTGATCATGTATGTGATTTATCTATTGGTTTCAGATGAAAGGTGCTTGACTGGTATATATCCATTTCCTTGTGTTTATCTATATATATTTCCTACTGACTTGGGCAGATAATTTTCATTGTAGTAGTTTTTGTCTCCTAGAAAAGTTGGGCATTCCATTCCATGTTCTTTTTTCCATTCCTTGTACTTGTTTTCACTGCAAGTAAATGATGCAGAGACTTATCCATATTATTAGTCTTAAACTGTAGCAGTGCACTTAACAGGGACACCCCATTGAGACTGGAAAAGCACCAATCTGAATGGAAAGGCATCACTGTAACAAGGGTTAGATTGCTTAGATTTTTCTCACGGATCTGTTCATTTTCATTGAGTGCTTATTTAAAGTGGGTGGCCTAGCCATCCTATCAAGACTGGACAGTTCATACCCTAAAAATACTATAACTGGTTTACCCCAGGATATGGGGAAAATTCCCTTCATTAAGGAGGTGTTTGATCAAGCTAGAATCATCCCCAAATTCATATACAACCATGATTTTGTTAATAGCTTAATGAGGAGGTGCACGCAGTATAAACAATGGTTATGTAAATTCTTAGCATTGTAATGACAATAAAACTTGAGCAGGTAATGGAGTTCACTAGAGATGGGAAAAAAATAGTTGTCGAGCTGATGGACATGGGAATACAAATTTTGGGCAGGTAATGTCTTTAAGATTTCAAAGACTGAAAATTTGTATAAATTCATTCGAAAATTATCAATGTTGAGTTTGGCATATATTTTTGTAGAGGCCCTTGTATGAATGAGGATCTCAATCATTCTTATAATAGTGAAAGAGAAGAAGAAAGGCAATAGAGAAATAGAAATCCCATTTCAAAAGTGATAGTCAAGGGGGGATTTAACCTAGAAAAGCCTCTGCTACAATATGTGACCAAATTAACAAAAAACAAACCCGAAATTTAGGTTGGTTACATACATGGAAATGTTAATCAAGATTTTTCAGCAAGGTAATCTGGTGTAATAGTACAACTTTGCACATCTCCATCAAGGGGGCTAAGACACTGTAGAAAATGATCCTTGCATGGAATAATGGAAAAGTCAATTGTGAATGGTAGTAGATAATAAATGAAAATTTTCAAGCAGAATTAGAGGAAAAACATGGTGGAATTTGAACAACAACCACATTGTTGGTGTTGTCAATGGCGACCCCATCTCCATCAATACCACATTCTATACAAGAGGGAAGTGAGCAGTTCAAAGGTAGAGAAAGGCTCACCACAATGATTCTAGGTCTCCTAATTGAATCCACATGAATATATGCAGAGGAGTTACTGTAACATCCTTCAATGATGAAAACATATTTAAGAGAAAGCACCTCCTCAACAGCTTCTGGGGTGTCAAGGCATCTTATGGAAAGCTTGGCCCACTCAACAGTAGTGATAAGAGTTTTTGTAGGAACTCAATTTGCTTAGAAACAAAAAGAAATTCCTTGGAAGGACATGATATCTTATGAATCACGAGAATGGTTGTAGAGGTGGTGGATCCTCTACTTGGAGAAGAATTAAGCACCGCAAACATGTAGTTGGCTTACCTACCAATCTCAGATAGTAGTTTTAGAAGAAAAGGAAGGCAATAGAAGAGACAAGAAAGTTACTTTGTATATAATGTCACAATTAACCTGCTATTGATCTTTCATTACTATAGAAAGGGATGTCCTTTGGGTAGAGGTTGAGTATTAAAACTAGCCAAGATGGGAACCACATTGAATCTAACCTCTCTCTATTAAGTGAACTTTCCTTTGTTTAACTATGTGTCAACTGTTGTTGAGAAAAAGCCTCCAAGATACATATCTAAGGCTCTTTTTTGTTTTGTAATGTTGTTTTTTTTAACTCTTTGCGCAGTCCAAATTCTTGTGATTTGTTCATAGATACCACCATATTTCCTCTATGGATCGTAAAGCATTGTTTGTGTATTTTCTTTTTTAATCCTTCTCGGTCTCATCATTTCGGAAAATTTTTGATATTGGAAACTGTTATAGGAAAAACGTGTCATTCATATGCTTTTTTTGATAGGGATAACTAAGAAGTACACCTGTAATTGTCATGTTACATTCTTGAAGCTAGAGTCTAAACAAAACTTCTAAGTACTTAAATTTATTACATTTGTAGCCTGGACTCTGGAGGTGAAACGTAGAAGAAAATGAAAGGATATAATTTCCTAGTCACGGCCCAGAACTCATGAGCCATGAGAACCGGGTGCCTGATAAGCACCGAGTTACGTTCCAAGCCTGACCTTCGCTAACGCAAAATAACAAATATGTATATTTGGAGGCCCACAAACAATGAAATTCCACCATTATCTAACCTAAGACACTTGATCTTAAGGCCACTTTCATTCTCAACTTTAGCCATGAACTTGATTGAGAGATGAAAACCATGGTTAATATACTCCAAAAGTTATAAATTGAATAATATGTTATATATAGAGATTTAATGATATACCAACTTTAAGCAAAAAAATGGTCGAAGTGAATAGTATACGTGATATCATATTTTTCTTCACTTTATATATAATCACTGGGATGTCTATTTTTCCTTGCCTCTATGTCTTGTTTTGTTGTGATATGACAATTTATGGTGTACATGTGTGTATGTGTGAGTGTGTGCATGGCTGTGGATACACTTTATATGTGTGGTTACTATCTGTTGATGAGGTGATTTTATATTCATGGTTGGAAAACTCGTGAGAATGCATAAATTATTACACTAATATTTGCAATATAACACAAAATATGCATATTATGTAATGAAATTAATACTAATGTTTTAAATTGATTATTTCTTGTTGTTTGCAGAAAAATGGTGAAGATGACTCAGATGATCTAGACTATGTTGTCACCAATGTACCAAAGAAAAATATTAATGATAATGATGCAAATGGATCAAATGAAAATGATGATGAATATGATGCTGGGATAGATGAGGATGATGATGATAGTGGAGGTGATATTGGTGGTGGTGATGATGATGATGTTAGGCATTGATGATACTATTGAGATTGTGGATGTTTATTGCTTTCTCGATGCTACTAGACACGTATTCTTATTTTTGTGATGATCCAAGTTCATATTAAATTCTGGCTCATTTTGATATGTATGGTGGATTTATGTTGACATATAAACTTTGATTATCCTTGATCATTTTGACATTTCTAGATATGGATATTAGAAAGATATTTCTTGTGATATTGGTATTTTCACTATATATATCCTTCACTTGTTCTTTTAACCTTAATATGATGATCTGTATGATAGGTTATTGATGTGATGATGTTTTATAATTTCACTTCTTTTGATGAAAGATAATGGTGATGTTATCATTATTATATTGTAAATTTATCTATACTGGAAATTGTTTTCATGGGAAATTAATATATATGATGATGTTACTACTTTGTATAAATGTTGTCTGTTTGTGTTAAATTTTCTTCACAAATGCTATGCAATTAATTTCAATAATGGTATCTACAATTAATTTGAATGTTTCATTATGTTATTTCAGAACTAAGAAGTAAACGATATATGGGAACTATTGAAATTAATGAAATAATTATAATAACTTGACATAATAAATAGATTAGCACACAATTGAATATAGCTGTAGGTGTTAAATAGAAAGCCTAATGTGGTGATAATAAGGAAGCAAAATAGGAAGCAAAACTAGGAGCTAAAATGGAGGTCCACTATGTCATAGATCTAGAAGCAACATTGGATACAATACCTAGCGCTAAGTTGAAAGTCATTTCTGATGCTATTTTGGGTGCTAAAGTAGAAGCCAAACCATAAGCTAAACTAGTGGCCGACAAAGAAACAAAATTATATGCTTAATGGGAAGCTAAATGCGGTGTTCATGAGGAAGCAAAACAAGAAGAAATTCAAGCAGCTAGATGGGAAGCAAAATGTGGCACTAGTGTGGGAGTAAAAATGGACGCTAAATTGGTAGCAAAACATGGTGCTAATGTTGAAATAAATAGAGATGCAAAACTAGGTGTTAAAAATGATGCAACACTTGATGCAAATGAGGAAGCCAAACATGACGTTGATATAGTAGCAAAATAAGATGCTACTTTGGATGCAAAAAATGGCGCTACATAGGAAGCAAAATATGGTGCAACAATAGAAGAAAAAATTGGCACCATTTTGGTAGCAAAACACAATGCAAAAAAGGAAGCAAAAATTGGTGCAAAATTAGAAGCGAAAATTGGTGCTAGTGGAAGTAAAACGTGGTGCAAAATGGGATGCTAAAGTGGTAGCACATATGGATGCTAATTTGGATGCAAATATGGCGCAAATGTAGATGCTAACATCGCGCTTTTACGGATGCAAATAGGGCGCTACTGCGGACGTCATTTAGGAAGTAAAAGAGGACGATCTGTAGGAAGCAAAATATGATGTTATTTAGGAAGCAAACCTCGACGTCGTTTAGGAAGCAAAATTGGACGCTATTCTGGAAGCTAAAAAATGGATGCAATTTTAGACACCAGAAATAATGCTATTTAGGAAGCAAAGAAAGACATTATTTTAGACTCTTTAAGTTTTGTCCATGACATGTCCCATTTAGCGTCTACTTCGACCACTCAATGATAAAAAAAATTACACTAAAAAGGGATGTAAATGGGACGCTAATTGCAGGATTTGTTGTAGTGAACTCAACATACATTTTATAATCTCAATAAGTACAATGAACTTAATGACGTCGTAAAACACATTAATATGAATGAATAACATAATAGATCTTGACCCATAACTATATACAAAAGTATAAATAGAATCACAACGACACTAGCAACTTAGAACATAATAAATACATTTCGACACCTGGAATGCTAAGGTCAAATGAAGTATTTGATACTTATGAAAATTCAGTAAGCGTAACATGATAAAATAGGCATCATTATATCTTTCAGACGTAATTTTATAAATTCAATCTAATGTCCTTACAACATACATATAAAACAATTATGAACTTAAGTGGGTCGACACTATCTATTTAAGGGTTGACTAGATAATTAAATAGTTAATGAAAATCTACGAAGATGCACTAATGTCATATATGTGTACATAGTAAATATAAATGCTGAAAACTCTTACTTCCGCATAGCATTTAATGGCTAAAAGGCCACTTAGAAAATCTTAAATTTTTACGAATTTTTGGGATGTTACACATAGGTGCTATACGGTTTTTCTTAGCATCTGCAAGCGATTCTGAGTGGTAAGCAATAGGATGTCTTTCTTGTTTAAGAATGACACCAATAGCATATTGTGAGGCATCTGACTCAATCCCAAATGGTTGAGATAGGTCTAGAAAAAGCAATACTGGAGCTGAGCATAGAGCTTTTTTGAGACGAACAAATTTGCGGGTGGCTTCATCATTCTAAACAAAGGGAGAAGTGCGATTGGATAACTGATGCAAAGAACGAGCAATATGAGAGAAATATAGAACAAAATTACGATAAAAATTTATGCCACCTAGGAATATTTCTAAATTGATGGCCGAAGAAGGTGTTGGCCACTATTTTAATGCTTTGATGCATGAAGGGTCATGATGAATACCTTCTGAGTCCACCAAAAAACCAGGTATGGAACTGAGTGCTGGACAAAATAAGACTTCTTTTCTTTAACCTACAACTTGTGTTCTCTGAGTATTTCAAGAACTTCACGAACATGCTGAAGATGTCTTTCCCATGACTTACTAAAGAAAAGAATGTCATCTAAATATATAATCACAATGTGAATGCTTCCTGAAAATATCGTTAATGAGCCTCATGAAGGTGGTCGGAGCATTCGTTAGGCCAAAAGGCATGACCTTACACTTGAAGAGACCAAACTTGGTCTTGAATGTTGTCTTCCAAACATCATCTGGGTTCATTAGAACCTGATGGTATCCTACTGTCAAATCCATCTTGGTGAACCATTTAGCACCTTATGGGTTGTCCAGTAACTCCTTAATCTTGGGTAGGGGGTAGCCGTTCTTCACCATGGCCTTTTTAAGGGCTCGATAATCAGTGGACAAACGCATTTATGGGGTGTCTTTCTTGGGGATAACAAAGGCTGGGGATGCACAAGGAGAAGAGAATGGTTGAATGTGTCCTAGGTTGACTACTTATGTCAACTAATTTTCAATTTCCTCTGTTTCTCATGGGACAAGGCGGTATGTAGGTGCATTAGGTAAAGCACCACCCGGAATGAGGTTAACAGAATGGTCTATGTGTCGAGAGGGGGGGATTCCAGTAAGGGGTTGGAAAACATCAGCAAATTCTTGTATGAGAGGAGACATGGATTTTGGGATGGGATGAGTGGTGTTGTCTGATTGAATGTTTCGAACCAGACAAAGAGAGACGCATTGGTTGAGATGGACATGATGGAGTTTTCCCTTTGTTGGCGTGGGTTTGGGTGGGGCTGCAGTAAGGATATAGGTGTGGCCATCCTCGGTAAGTTTATACTAGCGAGATTTGGCTGTATAAATAGCATTTCGTTGGTCGTGGTAAGGGATGCCAAGAAGTAGGTCAACACAATCTAATGGAGATACATCACATATCACAGAGTGTCTAAAATGTCCGATGGCAAATGTTACCAGGAAGCGATGAGAAACCAATAGATGGGGACAATCCTTTTGGACCCATCCTAGCTGATATGGTTACGGATGATGAGTAGTGGGTAGGTGGAGGCGCTGGACTAGCTCTTGTGAAACAAAATTTTTCTAACTGTTGTTATCCATGCTCAACAAGGCCAAAGAATTTTCTATTTGGCAATTATGAGTAAAGAGGGGTAAGGTAGACAAGTTGGAATCTTCATATGTTATTAAGATGAATGAGGGATCCACTTCAGTAAGATTCTCAAGAGAAACCTCAGCAATGTTCGCTATAGTTTGGGATGAAATAGTTTCGGTAAAGAGAATTTTGTTGGTTTTGAGAGATTTTAAAACTCAACAATCTGAAGTGTTGTGGAATTAGTCTTGTGGAAGGAACACCACAATGTATTGGCCATTCGATTGGGAGGGCGAGTGGAGGAAAAGCAAGATGTAGTATTGGGTATGGTATTTTGTGAAGTAGATGAATTCTGGTTGGGATGCGATTGAAGAGTATGATCCCGAGGAGCTAGCTTTCTTTCGACTGCCAATGCTCTTTGAAAAGATTTATCCAATGTAGAATTTTCAAATAACTCCACTTCTCTACGGAACTGGACCATTAAACCATAATTAAATTTAAGGATTAATACCTCTTATGGGTCTGGAATGTGGATTTGAAGTCGAATCTTGGAGAAGTATTCGATATATGCTTGTACTCCTTGTGTAGGAAGTTGGTGGAGTTGGTGCCAGTGGATCCATAAGGATCGAAGATACCTGGGTGGGTAAAAACGATCTCTCAAAGATTCACACATGCGATCCCAAGTGTTGATCGGTTGAGAAGAAGAAGACTCTGCCGAAGCTCCAATTTCTATTACCAAGGTTGTCTTTTCTTGGTCCGTGCCCCACCATGTTTGAGCAAGTCCTTCCAACTGTAATGCTGCAATCTGAAGCTTTCTATCTTCGGTAAGGCCTGTGCAAGTCTTGAAATAGGTGGAAAGGGTGCGGATCCATGACTCCAAAGCTTCTCCATTGGTTTGTCCTGCGAACTTACGGAGTTGGAACCTAGTATCTAACCAGAATGGATCTGGATGGGTCTATTGTTGCATTCTCATTAACTCATTGAGACCAGATGCGAGGTCTTAGACAGGATTAGAGGAATTAGAATCTGAATCGATGGCCAAAGGACATCGTCTAGGAGGCATCTTGTAGAGTAAGCTAAAAAACATAATGGCTTAAAACACTGGGGATGAAGGCTTAAGGAACAATAGCTTGACTAGAGGGAGAGATCTATGGGCATGAATATCTGTGAATCTCCTCTCTATGGTGGAGATCTGTGGACTCCTATGGAAAGAAGATATGTGAATCCACCATCAACTATGGAAAACCCTGAGAAGGGTGTGAGATCTACTTGCAAATCATAAAACTCGGATGGAAAAAAAAATTTGAAAACCTTACTACAATTGGTTCTTAAGTTGCTTCTTCTTGGGATCTAGATGCTCTGATACCAATTGATCTACCCTGATCGTGAGAGTTGCATGCAACATTTTTAGTGGAACTTCTCATCAACTAATGGAACCTCCCATTCTTCCATAGGGAAAGGTGTGGTACACAGGCAAACAACGTGTGAAAGAGGAAGATAGCGTGGGAAGGAGATGCGTGAATGCTGGAATCGCTGGGCGCACATGCAGACAACATGGGAAGCAAAGGTGTGAATGTTGGATTAGCTGGGAACACAGGAAAATAGCATGAGTGTTGGGACAGTGTATGAATGCAGACAAATGGGATGCATGGAATGAAGGCGAGGTATGCTGGGGGAGTGTTGGGCGCAGGATGGAAGAGAAGGCATGAGGTTGGATCTCAGGATGCGTGGAAGGAATGCTAGGTATGTTGACGGAGTGTTGGGCACAGGAGTGGTGCAGAGTATTAGGTGTGAGCTGGACGTGAATGGAGGGGGGAAACGTGAGTCTGAGCCTAAAGGGGGGCAGACTGAGCGTGAAGCATGCTGAAACCCTGAGCGTGAAGATGAGGCTGAAATTCTGAGCGTGAAAGTGTGGCAGACCAGCACACAAAAATTGGGTTCTTCAAACAGAAACCTAATATCTAGAAAAACAAGAATTACCTTCTCATAACAAGCCCACTTTACTTTAGACGGGAGGTTCCTTTTATAAGGAAAGGACCTGCTTATTTAAGTTCTAATACATTTACCACACTTAACTAAGTTAATTACAATATTACCACTATCCACTATGGGTTGCAAAGAAGACTAGCTTCTTCGTGGCCTAGGTCTATACGCTAAATCAAGGATAACATGGTATAGAAAAGAATGCATTGAAAACCTTGTAAATGGTGAAGAAGGATAGGAATTCCAAATCAAGGTTGTCAAGGACATGGTAGCAGAAAATAAATCATGGTATCATAGGGTGGCCTTAACAAAATCCCTATGACTGATAGATTTTGAGAAAAAGGTGAGTTGTATTAGAATTGGTCTTCTTAGAGAGGTCAGCACAGTGGAGGTCCTCAGAAAACCCATAACCTTATAGAATTGGGAAAGAAACAACTTGAGAGAGGCTGTTGGGGTGAAGGGTGACCTAAAGAGAGGCTAAACCCCGAGACATCTTATGTTGACATGAGATTGAGCTATAAAAAATCTATTAAGAGTTGTCACTAGGGTGGAGGATGGCCTTAGAAAACCAATAACATGAGAAATCTTATACTAGTGATGAGAGTATATTGAGAAGGAAACCTCAATATATGCCTAATAAAACGAGTCCTTATTTATGTGATACCAATGATAAGAACCTAAGATCTTTTTAAAATTAAAACCCTAAGAACAATCCACAATGCATGCCTAAAAACTACGTTTTAGGAAGAAAGAAATCGAAAGAGACATTTCTTTAACTAAATCAATTTATTAAACACGAAAAACCCATGAATTACATAATAAAAACTAATAATTTCCTCATCTATTAATAAATCAAAAACGTTTTTATATAATTACAAAATTCCCATATATAAAGAATAATATAAATATATATAATATTATATTATATAAAAATGCAACTAACAACTTAATATCTAAAAGAATAACATAAATATATTATATGAAAATGCAACTAACAACTTAATAGTGTATTATTGAAAAAGTCAACATTAACTATGATTCTAACAAACTACCTAGAAATAATAATAAACAATACGTTAACTAGCTAGAAGGATGCAATTCTCTCATGGGTCATGAGTTGTGCTGCCATTGTCATCTTTCCTAGAGAGCACTTCTTTATTCCAGATCACCATGACATCATAATACCCAATGAGATATATGAGAGATGAGTTGCATCATATACATTTTGCTTACTTAACTTTCAATTAATTAAATAATTCAATTTCACCAAGAGCATGTACAATAAAAATGTCTTACTAAGAAATTGTATTTACAGATTAAAGAAAATAAAATAAATATTTTAATTATAAAAAATTATATTAAAATAATAAAATCTTGTTTATGTTTTATTTTTTTTTTAAATTATCTAATTATAAAAAAATATTTCTTAATATGTATTAAAAGTGATATGTCAATTGAGTATAGACCTCGTAGTTGGGAGGATGTTATGTTCTCCACTTAGATTCAAATATTGCTTTGTGATACTTTTCCTTAGAGTCAACTTTAACTCATTCATTTTAAAATATCTTTAATTTATAAAAAATATAATAAAATTATATTTATATTAATTTTAAATTTATTAAAATGAAAAAACTTCAAATTGTAATAAGTGTAAATCTTACATGAACGGATTAAACTTTTCTTAAAAAATGTACACTTTTAAACTTTTTATTTTTCCTGTTTTTTAATAATTTTAAAATTAGATTGATTATACATTATTCAAATCATATTTAGTTATGAAAAATTTTATTTAAAAAAAAATAACATGAAAAAAACTCTAAATCTTTTATATATATATATATATTCTTTTATAAATTTTCTTAAAACATTTGTAAAAAATTAAAACTATTTACAAAAACAAGTACACTTAAGATGAGAGGAATCTAAAAATAACGTTTTATTAAAAAAATTATAAAATAATAAATATAAAAATTATAATAAAAGGTTAACATCTTAAATTTTGTATATACTATTATAGCATAAAATTTTAGGTGGATACGTGGATCTTCCATGTTGCAAGATATGATAACAAAGAATATCCTGTACAATAATAAAAAATATATTTATAAAAGTGAGGGATATGCTCTGTGTAAATTGTTTTATATAAAAATCAATTTAATTGCGTTTTAATTTAATTTAAAGATATATATTTAAATTAACTAAAACTTAAATAATTACTTGAAATATATAAGTAGATTTATGTTATGAGTTAAATAAGGCTTTTGAGACACGATTAATTTACTTTATTTGCATACCATTTAAAACGATAATGTGAAAGTGTAAAATTTATTATAATTAAATATTATGATAAATCCATCTTAATATTTATTATCATAAATTTATCCTAATTTTTATTATTTGTTGGAAGTGATTAAATATCTAAAAATGCAAACCTTTCTATAAATTTTTCCACTTTAAAAATGGTTTACAATTTAAAAAATTTAATCCTTCTCTACTCATGATAAATCTAAAGTTATAATACATCTACGATAATTATGAATGTGATAATAATGAACATGATTTAAAATACTTGACACTTCATCTTAATCATAAGCTTATGTATTTAATTTTGCTCTAAATTAACATGGACCATCCTCTATTTCACAAGAGAGCACTAGCTCCCCTAAGATGTGAAGATAATCAACTACCTAAGATGTGAAGATAATCAACTAAAATTTGTGTGATAAATTTACATACTCAATGTTTTAAGCCACTACTTTGATGATGTGCTCTAGAATATGTTTTTTATATCATTTTGGGGTTAGAATATTTTTTTTTAAATATCATTTTAGGATTAATCTTTATTTTAAAGGCCACCCACCCCAATGTGTTTGCAACCATAGTATGTTAGCATACTTTCTCATCATTTCTGTGGTATTTTTCATTTTTATGCTAAATGTTTCTTAACTATATTGGTCTTTTTCTTTTACTGTCCAAGGGGAATATGCAATGCCTTAATAAAATATTTTTTCTTCTAGCATTAGAAGTCAATAATCTGGAATATTCAAATAACAAAGCTTTGAACAAAGGCTAGTTCATTAGTCTTTTTTATTGTAGAATATAATTTTACCACTTCATTTTAAATTATAATAGTATCATTTTCTTGAAAAAAAAAAAATTTGTAAGTTAGGGTATAACCTTGTATTGCTTTAATAAACATGCTGTTACAAGCAACTTTTTGTTACCTGTCCATGGGGCTAAGTAAGACGGAAGGGAGTGGCTATCTGCCAAAAGTAGATATTAAAACACTTAGTTGGATTGGCGAAACTGGAAACTAAAGCCACGCCCGATAAAGGATCATGGCGGAGAGCAGCTGAAAGAAAGGTTGCGACAAGGACAATACAAAGAAGAGAATCATACTCCTGAACATGGGCCGAGTCTCAAGTTTTTTCTTTTTTGCCATGTTTTTTCTTGACTTGTATCCATCCCCCTGAAGCTAGGGACACTAAGGCCAGTTGAAGCGAGTCATTGGAGTCTTGGAGGATCTCCTTATCAGAGTCTGAAGAGGAAGACACATGATATCATTTTTGTCCTAAATTCGTAACTCTGTCTTCTTGAAGTGGCATATTCACCTCAAGAGGAGGTCGAGCGGAGCTCTGATCCTGCTTTGTTGGGGGATGTCTTCATTACGCTGATCTTTCTTGAATGTCTTCTTCAAACGGGGGCATCCCAGGCTGGCAAATTTTGCCTTTAGGTTATTTTGTATATTTTATAGTGGTTATAACAAAATTGTTGAAATTATAATGAGGCATTCCCATGAATAAAAAATTGGTTATTATATTAGCAAGAAAATTAGATCAAAATCCTTTATTTATCTACTAGATAAATAAAGATTCAAGCCTAATTTGGATTTGCGTTTTCCCTACATGAATGGTTGGTTGTATGGTGCGATGTAATAACAAAAAAGTTCCAAATATTTCTACTCATCTTAGTGCTTTTTAAGTGGATCATACTAAAGGGTTGTTGATGATAGATATTATGACAAAACAATTAAGTTATCTATATTTAGTATTTAAAAAAAATGCAATTTAAAGGAGTATTGGTTAGTGACATTAATTAATTATATATATATATATATATATATATATATCGAAATGGAGAAAGAATTGTGATATCTCTCTACTCCCAAGGTTTACCTATGCTCATATTGACTATTAAAAAGATTTTTAGGAGAGTCTTGAGTTTTTTGGATTTGTGGTACCTTCTATAATTCCTTGTCCCGCAAAATGTGATCATAACACTATAAAGTTTGTTGAACAATAGTTTCTGTTTACCTCACAAACTCTCCTTTACGCATTTATTAATTTTAGGGCATACCATGTATTCTTTGGGCATTTACATAACACGAAATCTTGAGAGAGATATAGCAATATCGTTCACATGCATTGAGATATTAGGTAAACTTTCCTTTACATTTATAGCATTTATTAATTTTAGGGCATGATGTGCATTCTTTGGGCATTTACATAACAGTAAATCTTGAGAGAGATTTAGCAATATCGTGCGCATGCATTGAGATATTAGTAAATTAATTCATTTTAAAATGATTCGCAAATGAAAAATAATTCTATGATATAGTTATGTCTTCGATTATCATAGCACTTCTCTTTACTCTTGGATCCATTCCTATCAAAGAGATCAATATGATACTTATTAATTAGGGAATCAAATCCTTTCTTCATAGATAGAGTAGAAGATATGGATACTAGCTTTCCTCCTCAATAATGGTAATTGTATTTGAATCCTCTTTCGAGGGAAATAAGATTCCACATGATACATATACCTCTAGTTTAGATAGGATAGTGTCTCTATTTTTGAATCATAATATATCATATTGAATATTTTAATGAGTTGATATAATTCCATATTTATTAGGGTGGCAAGATGGCACAAATAAATAAAGGAAAATGAACTATAAAAGATTTTTTTTAAAAGGTTTATAATTCGTAAGATTACAATTATTGTGTATCTTTTTTCCTTATAAGTGAAATATACACTTACACTTACACTATTGTAAGTGAAATCTATACATATTGCCACACAATCATGAATAAATACATATTTTTATATATATTTTGGTGTCATATGTGTCTCTTATTGAGTTAATTTAATCCTCCTATATCTCTATCACACAGGCGCCCCTTCTAGCCTCTGTCTCTTCCTTTTCTGAGGGCATGCATGGCGTGGCCTATAGAACATCCCATTTTATTTTATTTTTCTTGACTACATTCAAGGGCTTTGTCTCCATAGTGTAGTGAGTGATGTTGGTCGTGGCATTTTTTGGTGTGAGTATGGGATCCCTCTCTCCAAAATATCCAAATGAATTGCAATGTGGGTCTATAAAGATGCAAGTTGTTGGATGTGAAAATTATTGTGGGATTTCCCTCTACCAAACCTTTAACTATTTCATTTTTGAGTGGAAGGTGAATGGTGTAGGTGTGTAGGTGAGCTCAAGATCTCTAAAAGCACAAATGTTGCACTATTGGGAAGATGTGGTTGGAAGTGGGAATAGGTGTGGGATCCCCTCTCCAAAAACTCCAAATGTGGCAATAAATTAGAAATAAGATGTGAGATATGGGCACAAGCATGGGATCCCACCATCCCAAATATCCAAATGTTCCAGTGTGAATACGAGTTGTGGGAAATGTTGTAGTGTGAGTAAGAGTTGTGGGATGCACATGAGCTATTTTTTTTTCTTTTATTTTATAGACAAGGATGAAAAGTAAAAATTATTTACATCAACAACAAAAACAATTATTAAAGAAAGAACATAATGAAAATGATTTTCAATAATATATTTTTTAATTCTGTTATTTTCTATAGACAAAATAATTTATAAATATAAAATATCATAAATAAGAAAATGATTTCCAACAATATATTTTATAATTTATAAATATTAAAAATAAATAAGAAATATCATAAATACGAAATATCTTCAATAATCTTAACTAACAATGTTGAACATATGAAAGAATAAAGTCTAAACATACCACAACATGATTGCAAGGGTCGTTATACCTTTAAAATTTATCATATAAGGTATTTCAAAACTATTCCTCGTAATTTTTCTCTTTATATTTTCTGAGATATTCAAAATCTTTGTACATGCATTGATGCCCAAACAAAACAAAATGATTAGAAATGCTTGTAGCTCCAACAATATATTTTATAATTTATAAATATAAAAAATACTCTTTCTATCCATATAAAATACCATAAATAAGAAAACAAAAAATCTTGAATAATCTTAACTAACAATGTTGAACATATTAAAGAATAAAGTCTAAACATACCACAAAATGATTGCAAGGGTCGTTATACCTTTAAAATTTATCATATAAGGTATTTAAAAACTATTCCCCGTAAGTTTTTTCTTTATATTTTCTGAGATATTAAAAATCTTTGTAATAAATTCTGCGTACATTGATGCCCAAACAAAACAAAATGATTAGAAATGCGTGTAGCTCAAACAAAGAGAGATGAAGAAATTACTAGTGTACGGACTATTGTTTTCGGAAAGTTTCAATTTTTTATTAATTCATATATGTTTTGCATGTTTTTTTATTTGTGTTTTCTCTTCAATTATTATTTTTTTCAAATTGATTATATTTAATTTTCTTAATTTATACAACATCACCACCACTACCTCTCTAAGCTATCTCTGGTTGCATCTATTTTTTTGGAAGAGATTCACTACTACCACCTCTTTAAAGTGTCTTTGGTTGCAACAAAAAAAAATTCATTCCTCTGAACCAACAGGTGGAAATTTGGAGTCACTAAAGTAGGAGCTTATGCAATTTGTGTAGCATATATTCTCTGAAGGTACCTTTTATCAAGTCCAATTATGCTCTATATGAGATGAATAAAAGGTTAAAAATCTTGTCCCTCTTGCAAGGAATCCACTCTGAATTGATTTCTTATTGATCTCATTGGACAACAGGTGACATGCATAGCACCATGGGTTACGGGACATTACCTTCCTACAGTTGCTTACACTGCAAACATATTGACATTATAGTCCACCTAAAAAGAAAAGAAAAAGCATTCTGCTCATTGTTTGCAACTGTAATTGCTTGGATACTTCAATTTTCACAGTGACGGAAATTGAAAACTTCAACTCAAGAAAGAACAGAGCCTTGCCTTCCTTCCTTACTCCTTGTAAAATACAATCTCTTCCCGGAAAATTAAAATTTAAGGGTTTTATGAGGTCTCTAAATCAATCTCAAACAAAGAAATTGTGAATTGAGTAATCAATCTCAAACAAAGAAATTGTGAATTGAGTAATCAATCTCAAACAAAGAAATTGTGAATTGAGTAATGGATCGATGCTCTTCTGCATTTTCTGGTTTACTGGAGGAGAGCCCAATATGGAATGATTTTAAGTGAACCTTATTAAGCCACGATACCCCACCAGAGTTGGATTCCTCAACTGGAAAAAAAAATTCAGAGACAATTAGATAAAGAGTGTGATAGGCTCATAAGACAGGAAAAGCATATGCTATGCATGCAAAGGAACACAAAATCTTCAAGCCCCATTGTGATCTAGTAAATTTTTCTCATAACTAATCCTAGCTTAGGAAAGGATCCGATGGATCCATAGTTAGTACTTTTTTTCACCTCGGATTAGGATGAAATGGCCATGCTCATTTAGACTACTGTACTACTGGAACATTTGATGTCAAATATAAACAAATGATGCATTATCAGAAGAAATTATCTTATTTTTTTCATTCAAATGCTGAAGCAAAGAGTTTCGACGATGCGACTTTGTATCGTAATCATAAAAAAATATGATCTCACATAATCCCATCTGTGATGGATAATGCCAAGGTGTTTTTAAAATTTTCGGTGGTTAGTTTATAATTCTACGATTCTCTCGTAAAGGACAGTTTAAAATTGTAATCTACCGCAGTGGTAAAAAGAATGCGATTATTATGTTTGTTATTTTTCTGCAATCTGCATTTTAATATAAAGATGATAATATTTGTTTTGAAATTCGAAATATCGGTCTTACTTCGCTTAAGGAGACAAACCTGGTGTGATACGTCGTCTTAACTGTTATCTTCCCTCCAAGAAGACTACAGGCCTCCTTGCCAATTTGTCTTCCTTCTGGTTGTGATCTGTGTATGATTGAAAAAACACATATATATATATATATATATATATATTAATTATGGCGAATATATAAATATATTTTTCCATCCTATGCTAGGATACATAAAAAAAGTCTATTAATACGCTTAGCATGGATCACAAACTTGCAGCGGAGGTTTTAATCAAGAAAATGCCCCATTTATCAGTGCACTTAACATAGATCACAAGCTTGCAGAGGAGGTTTTAATGAAGAAAATGCATAGTTTTACAAACATTTTTGAAAGCAAGCCGATAGAATTATTTTTAGGGGCATTTGAATATATGTTACATTCTTATTATGTGCCGAGAGATTAAATATTTTGAAATGTAAAAGTTTTTCAAATTTTTGTATTATAAAAATAGGTTCAAAGTTAAAATAAATCTAAAGTTAAAATTGATGTAAACAAATTATTTACAAATATAAAAAAGAAATGAAAAAAATTATTTTGATAAAAGACAAATATTGCTATTTCTATCAAATTTCTTCGAACGATAATTCCAATAAACAAAGCACGCCAGAATGTATTTTTTAAGATGTTATCATTTTTTCGACAAATAAAGGAATGGACAATTTATAATGACAGAAGATTCTAGATTTGATTCCAGTGCCTGAAAAGTCTATTTATCTAAAAATTTCGAAGGCATGTTCGATCAGAGTTATATGCAAAAATATTAGATAATTTTTAGATATCGCATATGAAATCAGCGCGACAAAAAAATTGAAATATGTATTATCAATCAGTCCAACTATGTTTGGAATTTCTCCAACGATGTGGAAGTTGAACCATTAATACCAAATGTTGACCTTTTGATTGTTTGAGGCTTAGTTATAGATGGCTAATTATCCAACTAATTTGGAGATCTAAGAATTTCTATAATGGAAGATTTTGGAAACTAAACTTAGATTTTATCTAAAGGTTCTTTGCTGCAATATAAATTTTCTTGAATTGTTTTTGAAGTATGGGTAGCTATGGAGGCTTATGAGTTTGCACTCCGATGTCTGTTGGAGGCTTATCAATTATAGCCTCGGGGCTATAACTGGTAAGCCTCTGATGTCTGCGCTAACTCATAAATTTACGTAGCAAACCATGATTAAAGGACGTGAACTCCAATTCGGTGGTTGAAACATTGTTGGAATGTTCTCAAATGGCTAAGACAATTCAGGCAAGGGACAATTTTCGTATCGAGGTTTGGTTTAGATATTTACACTACCATATGTCAAGAGTTCTGATAAGTTTGTATCGAATTTTGAATAAATTTTGTTAATTTTAATTTAAGTGGATTGTCGCCAGTTCTCATTCCATCAACAGACCTCTAAATTTTAAGTAGTTGATGTTGGTATTAATTGCAATCATCTACCACTATTTGTAGCGAACTCTCATTTATAGTACATTAGTTTTTTGATCTATGTATCCGGATATGAAGATGAATCTAGATCTGACACGCTATGCATCTTGGGATAGGGCATTCTTTTTGTATCATTGTTTTTTATGTTAATGAGAGGATGAATAAGGATGGAGCTCTGTTTTATTTGGGATTTTGTTGTGAAGCGCTGTAGCACTGCGTAAAACCCTATGATGCTCTGTTTTCTCTGTGTTCTGCCTCCTTTGTACCCTTCATTGTGGTATCAGAGCAGTCGATTCGGATAGCGAAGACCTATGCCTTCTCCTCCCTCGCAATTTTATCAGTGAGGCGCAAGAGCTTATCTAGATCGCATGCAAGAATGGCTATGGTGGATCCCTCGTGGGCGAAGCGGCGGGCTATGGATAGGTTACGTATTTGAACCCAGTTCGTTTTTCACATTGCTGTAGCATTGAAGCTGTTGAGCGTGGTCAAGCCAAGCATCCCCCACTACCTGTTTTGTGTTTTGGTTTTTAGAAAACCGATTTGAGATTGGGTTTACAGCTACAGCTATGTGTCTATGTCTGTGACAGCTATAGCTTCCTGTGTCCCCTCTCCTCCATTCTGTAGCTCATTTAATCTCTGGCCATCGCTATCGAGTTTTGGAATATCTAGTTGTAGAGGTGCTTGAGTTGGCTAGGAATGCAGCACGGGATAATAAGAAAAACAGGATTCATGGTGTTAGGAATGACGAAGAGCTCAGCAAATTATTAGGTTCTATGACTATTGCCAATGATGGCGTGTTGCCGAATATTCATGGTGTTTTGTTACCCAAGAAGGTTGGAAAGGGAAAGGGAGCCGAGATAGGTAGTGCCACTTAGGAGAGTTAGATGGTGATAAGATGGACTGTTAAGTGTTGTTTACATTTCAAATGATTTTAGCTACTGCCCACCGTTATTTCCAGATTTTTGCAGAGCAAATCTTGAGGCGATTTTAGCTGTTATCCCTCTATTAAGATTCTGCAGTCAGATTGACCACCAAGCAAATTTGTGGAGGCCGTGATAGGGATCCGTGTGGTAGGAAAAGACAGCCGTAGCTCTTGTAGAGAAAACACAACCAACAAGGAAGCTGTGGAGGAACATTGAAACAGAGCACTCTGTCTACAGCTGCAAAAGAAGAAATTTCAGAAAATCCGAGCCACGGCGTCGAGCAGATTCAGAGCACAGCCTCAAATTCCACCTTTGACTGGTAAGAACTATGACTTTTGGTCCATAAAAATGAAAACTCTTCTCTGTTCACAAGATTTGTGGGATTTAGTTTAGAATGGGTACATAGAGCCCCCTGATGAGGCAGCCTATTTGGCTTTAACACAAGCACAGAAAGATTTGCTGAAAAACAAGAAGAAGAAAGATGCTAAGGCACTTTCTCTCATTTAGCAAGCCATGGATGATTCAATCTTTCCTAGAATAGCATCAATAAACAAATCCAAAGATGCATGGGACATCTAAGACACAGTTTATCAGGGTTTAAGTAAGGTGAAGGTTGCTAAATTACAAACCCTCATAATTTTTTTTGAAAATCTGCAAATGAATGAGACACAGACTGTAGATCAATTTCATAATCATCTAATGACAATTGTAAACCAAATGAGAACCCGTGGTAAACAAATTTCTGACCAAAAGGTGGTGGAAAAGGTATTAAGAAGTCTGCCCAGCAAATTTGATGTTGTTGTTGTGGCAATTGAGGAGTCAAAGGATTTGACTCAGCTCTCCATTGATGAGTTAATGGGATCCCTGTTATCCCATGAGTCTAGGGTAAACAGAAACTCAAATTTCTCACTTGATACTACTTTCAAGACACAGCTAACAGTTGGAAGAGGAAGAGGAAGGCCATTCTATAGAGGCAGGGGTAGATTTCAATTTCAAAGGGAAAAAGAATCAAATATAAATAGGACTGGTAGGTATGTCCAAAACCCAAATCCAGGAAACCTCAGAACCACAAGTAATAACTTTGATCAACAGCAAAATCAAAGAATTGATAAATCCAAAATTCAGTGTTTCTATTGTAAGAAATTTGGGCATTATGCTAGGGAGTGTAGAAAGAAGGAAACAGATGCCAGAAAACAATCTGCAAATCTAGTTGAGAAATCAGAAAATAAAATTGATTCAGTTCTTATTACTTGCAATGTTGCACAAGAGAATCCAAATGATGTATGGTTTCTAGACAGTGGCTGTAGTAATCACATGTCTGGAAACAAGTAAGTGTTCACTGAAATAGATAGCTCGGTACAGTCTGAAGTGAAGTTTGGAGATGATAATAAAGTTTCAGTCAATGGCAGAGGTACGGTTAATGTATTTGCAAAAAATAAAGATAAAAGACATATTAATGATGTGTATTTTGTACCTGGTCTGAAATGCAATTTAATTAGCATTGGACAACTAATGGAGAAAGGCTATAAGGTAATTTATAACCATGACACTTGCACAATTCTTGACAAGAATCCTAGAAAAGGGTTGATTGCAAAGGTTAAAATGACTAAAAATAGAATGTTTCCACTTACATTAAAGAGTGAAATTTAGAATTATGTGAATGCTTATAGAGTTCAAAGTTTGGATCAGTATTGGCTTTGGCACTTGAGGTATGGTCATTTGTATTTTGGGGGATTAAACTTATTACAGAAAAACCAAATGGTTAGAGGGTTGCCACCAATTAAACAACCAGCAAGCTCATGTGAGAGCTGTATTTTAGCAAAACATCATAGAGAAGCTTTCCAGGTAGGCACTTCGTATCGAGCAAAAGAACCTCTGGAGATAGTTCATACAGATTTGTGTGGACCAATGCAGGATCCATCATTAGCTGGAAATTTATACTTTCTAACCTTTATTGATGATTACAGCCGAAAAACATGGGTATACTGTATTAAACAAAAATCAGAAACTTTTGAAGTGTTCAAGAATTTTAAAACCTTGGTTGAAAAGCAAAGTGGAAAGTTCATCAAAGTGTTGAGGTCTGATAGAGGAGGCGAATACAAATTGAATGAATTCATGGAATTTTGCAGAAATCATGGAATTAAGAGGCAGTTTACAGCTCGGTATACACCACAGCAGAATGGTGTGGCAGAAAGAAAAAATAGGACAATTATCAATATGGAAAAAAGCATGTTGAAGGCCAAGCATTTGTCAAATGAGTATTGGGCAGAAGCAGTTGCAAGTTTAGTCTACATCTTGAACAGATGTCCTACAAAAAGTGTGAGGAATAAAGTACCTGAAGAAGCTTGGAGTGGCAAGTGCTGCAATGTCTCACATCTTAGAATATTTGGGTGTGTGGCTTACTCCCATCTACCTAAAAAAATTAGAAGGAAGTTAGATGATCGAAGTGAAAAATGTATCTTCATTGGGTATAGTGAGCATTCTAAAGCATATAAACTCTATAATCCTATTACGAAAAAGCTGATTGTAAGCAGAGATGTAGAATTTAAGGAGGAGGAATCATGGGATGGAAGTATTGATGAAATAGTTACACATGGAACAGCTTTACCTCATGTTGAAGATGATGAAGAAAATGTACAAGATGGACAACAAATTCCACATTCATATGTACCTGCACATGTACCAGGATCCAGCACACCAGGAAGGAGCACAATAGACTTTAATTCACCTCAAACAAGAACACCAAGAAATTTTATGCAAGAAGAGCAACCGAGAGTTGGAGGCCAGCATACATCAAGCTCACAAGTAAGTGATGAATCTGAGCCTACTTTAGCGGAATTGAAATCTAGGATTAGACGACAAAAATCTAGAAGCCTAAGAGAAATCTATGAACAACATGATGAAGAACTGGATTTGAACTCAAATTTTGCATTATTGGCTTATCAACCAGTTAATTTTAAAGAAGCAATTAAAGATGATGCATGGATAAAAGCTATGGATGATGAAATAGATGCTATAGAGAGAAATGAAACTTGGGAATTAGTAGATTTACCTGATGGAAAAGACTGCATAGGTGTAAAATGGATCTATAAAACAAAATTGAATGTTGATGGAAAGGTTGAAAAACACAAGGCTAGGCTTGTAGCACAAGGTTTTAGTCAACAACCCAGCATAGATTATAATGAGACTTTTCCACCGGTAGCAAGACTAGACACAATTAGACTTGTTTTAGCTATTGTAGCACAAAATAATTGGAATGTGTATCAAATGGATGTAAAATATGCATTTTTAAATGGACATTTAGAGGAGGAGGTTTATGTAAAACAACCAATTGGGTATGAAATAAGAGGATGTGAAAATAAAGTTTACAGGTTAAAAAAGGCTTTATATGGGATGAAGCAAGCACCTAGAGTGTGGTACAATAGAATAGACTCATATTTGCTGAGTAATGGATTCAATAGATGTGCTAGTGAGACTACATTGTACACAAAATCAAATCAGCAAGGTAAAATCATGATTGTATGCTTATATGTTGATGACTTAATTTTCACGGGAAATCTATCTATAGAAGCATTTAAAACAGCAATGAAAACAGAGTTTGAAATGACAGATTTGGGAACGATGAAGTACTTTCTTGGAATTCAAGTTGATCAATCTGAAAAAGGGATTTTCATATGTCTATCTAAGTATGCTAAAGATGTATTAAAAATATTTCAAATGCTGAATTGTAAACCAGTCTCAACACCAATAGCAACAGGAACTAAACTAAGTAAAGAGGACAATGAACCTTTTGTGGATCCAACACAATTTAAGAAATTAGTTGGAAGTTTGATGTATCTAACAGCAACTAGGCCAGATATCATGTTTGAGATGAGCTTAATTTCCAGGTTTATGGAATCTCCAAGAAGTTCTCATTGGCAAGTAGCAAAACGAATCTTAAGATATGTTTCAGGAACAATGAATTATGGAATTTTGTATTCAACAAGTTTAGATTTCAGATTAATAGGCTATACAGATAGTGACTTTGCAAGCAGTATTGATGACAGGAAGAGTACAATAGGTTATGTATTTAATTTTGGTTCAGGTGCAGTTTTATGGTCATCAAAAAAGCAACCCATAGTGACCATTTCATCAACTGAAGCGGAGTATGTAGCAGCAACGTCAGCAGCGTGCCAAGCAATGTGGATGCGGAGAGGTTTGTCTAAGTTGTTGCATGAACAAGAGGATCCAACAGTGATCTCTTGTGACAATAATTATGCAATTGCATTATCAAAAAACCAAGTATTTCACAAAAGGAGCAAGCACATAGATACTTGATACCACTTCATCAGAGAACTGGTTAACAACAAAGAAATTAACTTGAAATTTTGCAAGTCAAAGGAACAACTAGCCGATATACTTACTAAGCCTCTGGCAAAGGAGCTTTTTGAGTTTCACAGAGAGAATCTTGGCATTGTTAATGCAGTATATGTATGACAGTAGATGTAGGTTGGATATCATAATTCTATCAATGATATATCCTGTTTTGTTTTTAGTTTTGTTGTTGTTGAAGGTTGCAATTAAGGGGGAGTTTGTTGGTATTAATTGCAATCATCTACCGCTATTTGTAGCGAACTCTCATTTATTGCACATTAGTTTTTTGATCTATGTATCCGGATATGAAGATGAATCTAGATCTGACACGCTATGCATCTTGGGATTGGAGAACCGAGCATTCTTTTTGTATCATTGTTTTTTATGTTAATGAGAGGATGAATATGGATGGAACTCTGTTTTATTTGGGATTTTGTTGTGAAGTGTTGTAGCACTGCGTAAAACCCTATTATGCTCTGTTTTCTCTGTGTTCTGCCTCCTCTCTACCCTTCAGTTGATGCATTACATTTCTCGTGCCACCAATAAAAATATTTCAAACATATGAATCTTCTCCATTGGATGAGATGAATGAAGTAGAATCTCACCGCTTTTAACATTGTTAGGGAATTACCTACATTGTAGCTTTTCATCTTGTTCTATATATTTGTTTGTGTGATGTGTATTGAATTGTCCATTTGTATGCAAATTGTATTTATGGTGTCTTTTTATAGTTAGATTTTTTATTAATTTAAAAATTGTATTTATGACGTCTTTGTATATTTTTTTTTTATTAATTTAAGAGAATATATTTATGATGTCTTTGTATAGTTTATTTGTTTTTCTTTATAGATTTAAAATAGTGTGTAGTTTCTTTTCTTTAATGAAAAATGTAAGAACGATATTTAATTGTTTCATAAATTAATTATTTCTAGATTATGATTAAACATTTGGAGGTTGAATTATATAAATTATAAGTTTTTGAAGTTTGAAATAATAAATTATTTAAATTTTGGGTTAACTTGAAGTTTTGATATGGACATGTTAATATTAACATTGTTTTTAATTGAGAAACAAAATACTTTATATGTTAAAATACTTTATATGTTGCTTTTTAGGATATTGAAAAAATAATATACTTTTGTATTTTTAAAATGTATACTTTCGAATTTTTTTAATAGTCGATTTTTTTTCATATATAACCAAAATCAAATTTTAATTTTAATTTAAACTTAATAACTATAAATTAACAATCATTTCTTTTTATATACGAAATTTCATTGTTGCTATTAGCAAATTTTAGTATAAGATTCAACATAATCCTTCTCCATATATAACTTACAGTTATGAAATTACCCTTCAAATCATTCATTAGAAGTATGTTTGCTACTTATCCTTGAATAATTAAATCTCATAGAGTTTCAAAGATCTAATATTTAACTTTTAAAGTAGATAAGAGGGCAATGGCTTCATAATTGAAGATAAAAAGATTGGACCTCCTCCAAGAAAAGAATCAAGACTAGTATTATTTGACTCATATTTTCACATGTATTGATGTTGTTGTGAGAATTTGTAAAAGGATGTGGATTAAGTAATACAAAATCTTTGAAGTCACTATATTTTTTTCTCTAAAATGCATATAGTGTTCATTTTTTATACTTCTCACATCCAAAACTTAAAGCCGTCATGATTCAAAACGACAAAGATAGTTTCTCTATCCCATCTAAAAAATTGTAAGTTGTATAACGATTGTAAAATTTGATATTAAGAATGATTTTAATTTCATGGCCATATATGTCCATAGTTTATGTGGAAGAAGACTTGCCGCATTCCTGGGGCACATTTTGTAACATTTTTTTTAAGAATATTCACCCATCCTTTTAAGTGTAATGCATCCATTAATGTTTCCATTTGAATCAAACATCTTGATTACCAAAATTTTAAAGCAGTTGACCACATTTTCTCAAAACATATCGTTGTTGGGATTGAGAAGGGCATTTAAGTTAGCTTGGATTTGTGTATTAAAAATATGTCTTTCTCTACCTTTCTTATGTAATAATGGTAATGGTTCAAGATTCACGATGCAAGGAAATAAACTATACCCTTATTATGAAGCTGTTAATAAGCTAATTAATCACAAGCAATTGCCAAAATATATTATGATCAAGGATTTCGTTTGTTGTCATTTTTTGTTTTTATATGCATACATTTAACTTTATAAAGGTTGTATTTTATGAAACAAATTTTTCTAAAAATCATAAGTATATAAGAAAGAGTAGTCAACACCTTAATAATCAAGAAAATAATGAATAGGAAGCCTTTTTGAGGGGGAAACCTCTTTATACAATGTACTAAATACACAATAAAAGAGAAGACAATAGATCCAAATGAAAATGTCTCCTGATAAATATAGGAGACAAAGAAGTACAGCTGCCACTAATGGAGTAAAACCAACATCAATAATATAACAATACTAATATAAATTGCCCAATTTAGAGAGTAATGAATGGGCCTGAATTTAGGGCTTAACATGCCCCTCCCTTTCAAACAAATGTTGTCCTCAATGCTTCATTAGTTGTTGATGCTTCTGTATGAAGAACTTTTATTTCCATGTTGAATCTTCTACTAGTAAATTCTTCCACTTGATGAGGTAATTAGTAATAGCACAATTTTATAGTTGTTTGGTCTGTGTTTCAATGATTTATTTAGGCTCCAATATGATTGTTCCTTTTGCATCAAGCTCCAGTAGGATAGTTTGAATTGGTATCTTATCTCCTATTATGTTCTTTAATCCATAAACATGGAAAACAAGGTGTACCCTTGCAGATGAAGGGAGCTCGAATTTGTAAGCCATACTACCATTAATCTTCTGCAACAATTTATAAGGACTACAGTACTTGGGTGCTAATTTATTGCCCTTGTCTAGTTGCTTGAGGGACATCAGTTTGTAAGGTTGTAGCATAAAAAATATCCAATCCTATTATTCAAATCTCCTTTCATTGCCATGTTGATTTGCTTATTGTTTCATCCTATTTTTTTATATAACCAAGTTGTCCTTCAATATCTTGAGAACTTCTTGCTGGTGCTCGAGGTGATCTTACACAACTTGGAATTTAGATTTTCCTTTAAAGGGAGATGTGATAGATGGAGGTTGGTACTCATAAAGTTCCATAACTGGGGACATTGTTTATGATGTATGGAAGTAAGTGTTGTACCATCATTATACCATAGATGATCATTCACATAATGCATTTGCTTATCAGATGCAACATAACAAAGGTAGCCTTCCAAACATTTCTTCACTAACTCAATTTTCCCATCGTATTGAGGATGAAAAGATGAATTGGTAGCCAACTTGGTACCCAAAAATGAAAATAATTGAGTGTAAAATTTTCTAGTGAAAATTGGATCTCTATCACTTACAATAATCTTCAGGTTTCCCAATAGATTTTGAACAATTTCCATGAATGATGCAACCATTTTCGTTGCGTTAAAAGGATGAGAAAGTGCACACAAGTGTGCATACATGGTGAGTCTATCAATAGCCAACATAATAACATTCGTTCATTCTAACCTCATTAGATCTATGAAAAAATCCATTGAGAATTCCTCCAAGTGCTTACAATGTAGGTCTAAGGGTTGTAAAAAACATGGGGTCTTAACTGTTTCAATATTATTTTGTTGGAAAACCAAACATTATGGCATGAACCTTTTAACATTATATTTAAGACCTTCCCATTGGTAGGTTCTTAGGAATATTGAGTGCCCTCCTATAGGAGAGGTATGTAATTCCAAAAAGACCTATTTTTTTAGTTTGGATTTCTTATATATATATATATATATATATATATATATATATATATATATATATATATAAGCAATCCTTATGCCATAGTCAATCATTCATCCACACAAAAGTATCTAATACAATAGGATTCCTTTGTATCTTTTGTACCTTTTGAATGAGCATCCACATCGATAGGTCATTCCTCAATTATTCCATTGCTTCTACTATCCAATCAGGTTGTATAATAGAAATAGCACAAAATAATGCCTCAACATCCTTATATTTTCTTGAGAGTGCATCTTCCACCATATTCCTTTTCCCAATGATTTCAAAGTCATATCCCAACATCTTGGTTAGCCATTTTTGTTTCTCTTCTGAAGATAGTCCCTGCTCCAAGATGTATTTAAGACTATGATGATTTGTTTTGACAATAAAGTGCCTACCTATTAGGTAACGAATCCATTTCTTAAGTGCATATAGTAGTGATAACATTTCCTTCTCATAAATGGATTTGTGTAAGCTCTTTCCTCTGAACGAATGAATTTCACAAGACAGAGGCCTTCCTTCTTGAAAAAAAAAATTTGATTTCCTTAGGCATCACATTCCATAATAAAGGTTTTTGTAAAGTTTGGTGTGGTCAATATAGGGGCTTTGCACATTATCTCTTTAAGTTGTTCAAAATGTTGTGTTTCCTCTAGAGTCGAAGAGAATGAATCTTTCTTCAATAATGTTTTTAGAGGTGCTACTAATATTCCGTAGTTCTGAACAAACTTGTGGTAGTACCCTGTCAAACCTAAGAATCCTCTAAGATTATTCAAGGTTTTTGGAATCACCCAATGCATCATTTCTTTAATTTTTCTAAGGTCTACCACGACACCTTTATTAGATAGAATATGACACAAATACTCTACCTCTTTTACCCCAAAGAAAAATTTGGAAGCATTTTCATATAGTTCTTTCTCCTTTAGTAGTTGTAGCAACCTATCAAAATGTTGAACATATTTTTCCCACCACTTGCTATAGATTAGTACATCATCAAAAGATACTAACACAAATTTTCTAAGGAAGAGATTGAAAATGAAATTCATCAAAACTTGAAATGTGGAAGGTGCATTCATAAGGCCAAGAGGAATGACCAAATATTCATAATTCCCTTCATCTATTCTGAATGCTTTTTGTGGGATACATTCTTCCTCCATTCTAATCTGATGATACACTGAACACGGATCCAACTTTGTGAAGTAAATTGCTCCATGTAGCTCATCTAACAAGTCATCAATGTCAAGAATAGGAAAGTTATATTTAATGGCGAGCTTGTTGATCTCTTTAAAATATATACACATACGCCATGATCCATCCTTCTTATGTCCCATTACCAGTGGTGCAATGTAAAAACTTTGGCTAGAGCTAGCTATGTCATCCTTTAACATTTATTCAACCATACACTCAATTTTTTTGTTCTACCCATAGCGGTATCTATATGTCCTGATGCTAGGAGGAACACTTCCTGCAATCAAGTGATTAGGTGAAAAAAATGATCACAATATCGAATAGATTAAATACCTTTAGGAATATCTTCAAATACCTTGGAATGCTTATTAATGACCCTTTGGAGATCTATGGGAATAGAAGGATTAGATGTTTGAACCTCTAGTGAGCATAAATGTGCAATTACAACCTGGTTTCCATTTTTCAACAATTTTTTCATTCAATTAGAGCTTATCACCTTGCTTGGTTCGTTGTGATACCGCTTAACTCAAATTATTTTAAATTTATTGAAAATTAAATGTTAGGATCCTAGTGGGAAGTCTTCATTAACACCTTGGGGTTTTGGTGTAATGGTTCATAACATCTTGAATTAGAGCCACCACCTAGGTTCAATTCACAGAGAGGGTGGCAACACCGGCATTGCAATTTTCATCCAAGGTTCGTATGACTCAAAGGCGACACCACCATACTGGCGCACATCCATACCAGACTCTGGACTATGGAGCATGGTGAGATATTAGGATCCTTGTGGGAAGCCTTCACTAACACCTTGGGGTTTTAGTGTAATGGTTCCTAACATTAAAAGCCATTATTTTCAATGATTGTAACCATTTTACCTCTAATAGAAGATAATCACCACCCTTTGGAAGAGAAATCATTAGACTATGCAATACATATTCCCCCATAGTAAGAGTGATCTTATGGCATTTCATTGAGAAATTGATAGTTCTTCCATTTTCAATCGTTACATGAAAATCCGATGCTAGATATATAAATAAATTGAGAGCTTTGGCTAATTTACTTTTAAAGAAATTATGAGTGCTACAAGAATCAATCAACAATGTTACCCTTTTCTTTTAGGTATATTCATCCATCTCGAGCATTTGATGAGTGCTAATTCCAACCAATGCATGCCAATATATGGTGAGATTAATCTTTTTGGAAGTAACCTCCTCTATTTATTCAACTTTAGATGGTTCCTATTCTTTTGCTTCTTATTCTTCACAATATATGTATAGTAATTTCTTCTCACCACACTTATGTTCCTTGTTCAACTTTCCATCACAGTTAAAGCATAGACCGTTTTCTCTTATTTCATCCATTTGCAAAGGTGTCAATATTCTAGGATGAGGTGGGTTAGAAAAAGGAACATTAATCTCTCTATAGGTGTTAGAGGTGGTCCTTTTAGTAGTCATCGCCATGTTTTTACTTTAAAACTTCGTTTCCAACATGAATCCGTCTCTAAGGATGTTGGTTTGAAAAGATACACCTAATGTTGAATGTTATCCTTCAAGTTTCCAACAAAGAGATCCAACAATTTATCATCTTGTATGCCCTCTAGTCTAAGATTCAACTGTTTAAATTATTGAATATGTTAAATTACGAGACCCTTTTGCCTTATATTTATCAATTGGTTAAAGAAGGAATTTCTCTTAATATCATCATGATATGATATCAATTCTTCTCTAAAAATTGAGCAATAGATAAATGAGTTCTTTTTGCATTCACAAAGCCATTAGTACCACACAAACTACTCATATTCTAAATATAAATATGCAATAGTTACCTTTTGTATATTTGGCACCTAGTGTATATCAAAGATTTGCTCTATCTGAAATATCCATGTTATGTGGCCCTTTCCATCAAACTTACTCATGCAAATATTGGGGAGTTAGATGCCCCTTGGGGACCATCCTCAATTAATTCCATTATTAGAACCAGCTCCTCTTGGAGTATGCTTATTAATGGAAGGCTACTCAACATGGACACTAGATTTATCTTCCTCATTACCCTAGGACACATTATCACCTTTAGGGATATTTTCATTTGGATTTTGTGTCAAATTAGCAATACTTTACAAATTTTCTTCCATCTTATTACCCATATGTACCATAATATTAATATCTAAATCAACCATTTTCACAATACATTTAATAAGATCTTCCAACTTCGACATCCGAAAATATAGGTCTTCACTTCCAATGAAGGTCAGGGATGAATCTATGGTGGCTTGATTGGAGTGTGAATTTTTTCACCACATTTTGGTTCCATGTGGAAATATATATATATATACAATCTTTATCACACCATTGAGATCACACAAAATAGATCCTTCTACTAAAAGTTATTCAAATTTATAATGGTGTACCCTTTTTAAACCTTGATTTGGAGGTTGATTTGTTAGTCGACCTTCCTATTGAGTTAAATCTGAAATTGTTTTCCCTATGATTCTGAAACTTTTTTTATATAGAATAATTGTATGTCTTCTCATTAATGCCACAAGTATGACCTAATTCTGATGTGCCAATAAAATGTTATTGCAATTTTACCAACACTTTTTATTTTTTCCCTTCCAAAAGAGTGAAAGAGTATTACTTGCTACGTGTCCAATTTTTTGGATTTAATTATGACAATTCTACCACATATATTGCGATCTCTATTATTTTTTATGCAATATGTCTTACTCAATTTGGATCTTTCATGTTCCACACATAATAGTTTTTCATAGAAGACATGTTTGAGACATTTTTTTCGACTAACCAAAAACCCTAACTTACACTAAGTTTAAATCCAAACTTGTAATGAGTCAGGATTTGAAAATTGTACCACATGTATCATGATCTATGGGTTAAAAAGCGAAGGTGGGAAACAATTCCATGACAATTTGCTTTTTTTTTGTTCTAATTTCTGTTTTCTCGCCCGAGACAAAAGTCAACAAATTTTCTCGGGCGAGAGTTTTACTACTTATCGAGCAAGAAACTAACCACGATTATATTTCTATCGTCCGTGAGTTTTTCCATAGTTAGAGAATTGTTCGCTCGAGAGTTTTTAATTTCTCCTTCGAGAGTATAACCATTTTTTTTTGTCAAACTCTCAGATAGATTTCTCGGTCGAGAGTTTTGATTCCTTTTAATGTCTCGGCCGAGACATGTTTAACTATATAAACGCAATAATATTTCCCCACCACACACATTATCATTTTCAACGCTGTTGCTATTGTTGTTTTTGTTCAAACCGACACTGTGCTGAAAGATCGA
Organism: Larix kaempferi; assembly: GCA_027924585.1. Taxonomy (NCBI): domain Eukaryota; kingdom Viridiplantae; phylum Streptophyta; class Pinopsida; order Pinales; family Pinaceae; genus Larix; species Larix kaempferi. The sequence goes on along the minus strand of BSBM01001158.1, from coordinate 5,244,908 downwards.
AGGGAAGGAAGAGCAGGTGCACTGCAACTCTATTTGTTGAAACACCTTCAAGGAAGACCACCCACGGAAACGAAGTGAATGGCCACGAGAAGAGGACTGCCACCGCCCGTTTGATCCAGACGACCATACCATCAGACGACCGCACACGGGTATGTTTCTCTCTTTCCATGGGCATCTCTCTAAAACCCATCTGAATTCAATTTCAAATTTGGCTATCGTTCCTTGGAACTAATCTGATTTCGATCAATTCGCCCTTAGGGTTAGGGTTAGAGGCCGAATTCCTCTTGTGATTGGACCAACAGTATATTTGGACCCTCTTCCAACTAGAAACACATTTAAATGCTCTCCTGTACTAGATATCCTAGCAAGCACATTTACGTAATCCTTCTTTGGACCCTAGTTTTCTGCTGCACCAGTTTTATCTCTTTGAACTATTAGCTAAAGCTATTTTTACTCTTCTCTAGGCCATAGTGGCAGGGGAAAGATGCTTCATGGTGCATGCAACATGGGCTTTGTATTACACATTCTTTTTAGCATAATCTAAGTATTTTATAACCTTCTTGTGAATACCATTGAATTCCAAGTAAAACTACACAGAAGGGGTAAGGGAACATTGTATAATGCCATGCCTCCTCTCTAATTGTATTTTTCTAAGCGCTTGATGAATCCACCAAGTCTTCTCATCTAGGTATTCCAGTGTCTAGGTTGATATACGCATAATAGGTAAGGGCAAGGGAAGGGTGAAAGGGCGAATCACTAAAGGAATTTAAATTCCAACCTAAACCCTTTGAGATGGCATAAACAGAGTAATAATCACTGTTATATACTAAAGGAATCCACTTTAGACTGTGCAATTCATCAACAAGAGAGATTGCAATGACAAATAATATATCATTATTTATAGGAAATTGATTAACCTTCAATGCAAAAGACACCAAAAACCTTAGTCTTCAAGCCTATGATCCTATATCGCACCATAAATACGACCAAACTTACATAGAGATCACCATGCTAGGCACTCAGGACTAGGTTAATATTACACCCACAGTTCTGAGCTCACACATAAAGGAGTTAAAACTCACATGATGGAGGGGGGAGTACTATGACAATTTTCGGAGTAAATAACCATGTCTCGATCCAATGCACTTGTCATTCGTCTATAATGTTGTGTGCCTTGCCATGCATTGTTTGATTATTCATTAACTATGGTATTAATATAAATTTGGGGTCACCTCCATTTCTTACTAACATATATTTGAGAAGATTAATAGTGATGTTTTCCATTTTTTCTACTAGTGAGTTACATGAACATCGAAAATGAATAATGTCTATCATTTCAAAGTGGGTGAAGAAACCTTGTATTCTTTATAACATTTTAAACATAATTCGTTTTTTCATGAGGTTGTCCTTATCATCTTGTTCTATTATTACAACTGAGTTTCCCACCACTTTGACTTATATGTTTGATTGTTCGTCATTATACCAAGTCCCCATACTAAAGTTTCTTCTTACTTTCCTTCAAATCCTGAGATCACCTTCATACACCTACCATCCTTATTAGTTATCAAAATTTAATCCAATCCTAATATAAATATAAATATAAAAATATTTAAAAAACTATTATTTATATTACCAACCACATCTTACTAGTGTTTGACTTCTTTGCACTCCATCAACACTCTTCTTCAGCTAACTCGTGTTTTCCATTCACTTTCTCCTTGAATATTGACCACAATTCACCATTTTGAAGATGTTTTTAGTTAGAAAACCCTGGCGATCATCTCCTTTAATGCCTTGTTCATTCTGTTCTGTTGTATAAATTTTTACTACAATCCCCTACATTTTTTACAACCCCACTCCTTGCAACCATATATCATATTATCCAAGGTCGGCCAATATTTTTAGCTCTAGGTTCTGGTTCACTTTTTCTTGCTGAAAAAGTATGCTCATTGATTCTCATCTTTGTGCAATCCTATGATCTGAACTCTAGACTCAACATCCATTCCCATCTCCCTCTCAAGCTTGGAGATAGTCCATATCAACAATTCAATGAAGCCATTTCAAATGTTGGTCTCTATTTATTCATGTAGTGCAAAGGTATGCTCATTGACTCCACTCTGAGCAATCTCTATACCCAAAATATTTAATCATAATTCACTCCCATCCTCAACATGCAAGCCTCTTTCATTCTATGGCTCTGAAATTGGTCCATCTTGGCAATCGATTAATCCAAGTCGAATTCTGGTATACTTTGGTTCACTATTGAATCTATGCAACATTTATTCAACACTAAGATCCCGACGAACATATGCCATAAAAAATGAATTCTGGGCTTCCCTCTTCAGCTAGCATCAATTGCTCCCTTGCATGGAACAATTATATGTTGGTTAATCATGCTTCAATCAATCTTCAATGAGTAAAACATTAGCCCATGATTGAGATCTTTTTATCCTCTTTCCTAATTCCATTGAATTGTTGCTTGCTTCATTGGTGACGTTGACCTCTCATGCAACTACAAATTTATGGACATTTCTTTCCTTGGGATGCTCAGGTAATGATCTCTTCATTGCAAGACTCCATTGTTTCTTATCATGGTAGCAACTCTCTGCCATTAGGATGAGTTAATTCTCATCCTGGAAGCAAATCTATATTGATTGGTGAGGTGTTAATCAACACTTTATATCTCCAATAACATCAACTGAAAGACCTTCTAATTGGCGTGTAATCATAACACTTTTACTATCCAAGATAGTGCCAACTCTTGCAAATGCTTGGTTTCAATTGATAACCATCAATAGGATGCAGTGGATCCTTTACCAACATTCTCCACCATATCATAGTTGCTTCTACATTCACTCTCAAAATAGAATCAACTATTCATTGAACCACAAAACATACTCAACCATGGCCGCTTTGTCTGCTATATTCATGGAGTTTTAAGGAACCTCAAATTCATTTACCTCCATGCATCAATATTTGGTCCATATTCCAAAGTGGATTCTTCAGGTGAAAGTTTGTAAACCATTAGAATGTAGCTATCCTTTACACCAATTTATTGTCCATATTGCTAGTTTTACATTCCTCTTGAGTGTATATCTCTCCTTGGATAGTTTCTACTCCTTATACTGTAGATGTAGGAAACTCTTCATCACTTCTTATCTTCACTCTCCATTCCCTTCTATTAGTTTCCCAATGGGTGGGGTGAAGATATGGATGAAGCTTCCAACATTTTTCTTCCCAATGTCCACTCAACTTGCAATGGTGGAAAACATTCTTGAACTTAATTGGACTACTTTGCTTGCCTTCCTTCTCCATATTCCCTTGAGCTGTTGGATGGTTTGGAGAAGTACTCTTTCCATCCTTCCTCTAAAATGAATATGGATCCCTGCAAATGTCTTGCTTCTCCCAAAAAGAATCCATATAATGAACTTTCTTTCCACAAAATGAACATGATTTTGAATACCAACAGTTAGCAGCTCTATGGCCTTTCTTCTTGCAGCAGTGACAAATTAGGGATGTCTTTCCTAATGTATTCCTCTTGGTCTTCTTAATATTTCTATGGTTAATTAGTTTGCCACTTATTCTACATGCTGGTGGAAGATGAGTCTTTAAGACTTTCTCATTACTTCCCTTCTTCAATATGTCACAAGAAGGTTGAGGAGGTAGTGGGTTTCTACCTTCCTTTGTTGCTCTTTCTTTTGAGGATCTAGCCAACTCTGTCGCATCTTGTGCCTTCACAAAAATGGTATTATTCGACATATAATTTTTCATTCTTCCATTGAATCCTAGTTCGTCATGCTTGTCCCACTGTGTATCTATAATGGGGATTGAGATGCTTTGTCTTCTTTTTCCAAGTCCTTGTCCATAGTAGCCCATTTTCCTTAATAGTTTGGAACCAATGCCTCTAATATGATTTTCAAATTTAGAAAGATGCTCTCGATCAATGTTTATGGAATGTGAACTTACCTTAGTGGTATCAATCATGGTTCTAGATTTGACAGTGGCAATGGAAGGTGGATTTGCTTCATGGTTCCCTTCGACAACTTATTGTAGTTTCCCATACTTAAGTGAGATAAGTATAATGGGTTAATGCAAATGGATTAATGTAGATGTGAATGATGAAAAATTAATAAGGGAGCTAAAGACAAGAGTCAGATGAGGGAAGATAATGCACATGTTTATATTTCTTATTTTCCTTACACTATATAGGTATTTTATTTTGACCAGAAAGGACTCTTAGCTCACCAAGTACTAATCTTTTAAAATGTTAATTCTCTTGGATATCATATATCAATTTCATATCTTAAAATGAATCAGCACTGCTTTGTAGGATTTTATACAATAGGTATGGCATTGATAGTCAATGCTACATTTTCAACCCAAAATGTTGTCATAGTTGCTCCATTCCATACTTTATAGGGAGGTGTATGGAGAAGAATATTAGATGATACATGTAGTAGCACTCAGGTTACTATGATTCAACAAAATCTTCATAAATTATGAAGTTGTTTGGTAGTTAAATTTAAACTAATAGCCTGCACCAAGTGGAAGGTTCAATTAGAAAAAATAAGAGAATGTATCAAGCTCTTGATTGTTAATCATCAAAGAATGACATAGAATCAACTTCCCAAAGTATTTCCCACAGTGAAATGTATTATGGCCATATTAGCTCACTCTCACGTCAAACCATAGAAAAATATCATTCATACTGAAGGTTGGATTGAGGTGGAGAGAAACATAGATAGTACCATGTTTCTAATGGTCCAATAGAAATGAGTAAGCCTTAGAAAGCTTCAACATCAAAAGGACACAACTTCCCAAGTTACCCAAGACACCAAGAAATGAATGTCTCGTACATTCTTTTCAATTAATATTTTGAAGGGTTTATTAAAAATATAAGCACATTGGATGCACAGTTTAATATTGTACCCAATGATTATCCACATGAATAATTTTTAGTAAACCTATAGGGAGATAAATTGAAAATACATGAAAATGTATGTTTCTAATCTCCCTCTAAATTTTTAATTTAAAATTTCTGTAACAGAATTTAATACATAACCAAGATATGAGGTATATAAGAGAGTTTTTTTTTCAAGGAGGTGGTAACGAAAGATATCATTACAATAGTTAAGCACAATAAAACATAATTCAACAAACATAGAATTGCAAGAAACTGAAATATTTTGATACACAACAATTACCGCATATGCAAACATTATTGAAATTGTTAGATTGACCCATAAGGTCATTTTATACATCATGAAGATGTAATTAACTCCCTTGAAGTGAGTAGGGTGACATCCATAGAGATTGATGATGGTGCATAACAAACTCATTTTTTATTTTTATTGCACCATCAAATTGCTTTGGTATAACTACTCAACTAGTTTAATTGATCCAAAATGAATCATTATATATATTTTTCATCTATTACGGTATTTTTGGGGGAAAAAGCAGCGAGTGGCTATTGGGGCCCATTTTAGTCGCCGGTCCCACCTTGGTTATTTAGAGTCCAAAAATGTTTGGATCTTGTTAGAGGCTTTAAATGGTTTTTTTTGGGGTCAAAACTTTGTGAATAGAGTTATAGGCGCCATTAAGAGCTTTCCAATGGATCAAAGATCACCTCAAGTAGAGTTCATATGAGGAAGTTATGCTTTTCACAAGTTGATTTATCCTATTAACCACCATTATATTGGGTGGATGCCACATTAGCTTTCATTACTCACACATGTGGAATTAATCATGTAGAGTCTTTCAAAAAAATTAGAGCATTAGAAACCCTGGCCCTAATAAAGGGTTGAAGCATGTAAAAATCCTAATCCTAACCTAGATGGCTATTAGGACATTGTTAAATATCGGTCCACTAGGATATAAATATGATAAATTCATGTTGTATTAAGTAATGTTCCATGATAAAGTAGAGAATTGACGCATGTAAAAGCCCCAATCCTAACTTAGATGGCGATTAGGGCATTGTTAAATACTTTTCCACTAGGATATACATAGGTTACATTCATATCCTATTAAGTATTGTTCCATAGGTTACAACAAAAGCAAATGAATCACGTACACAACATTTTGTATTTCATTAAAGAGTCAACTAAACATTTATACAATTGGTTGTAATATTTCAAGCATTGGATTTTTGCACCTGACCCCCTAACCAAGAACACCTTTGATCCATAATAACAAACAAAATATCTTTCTATCGGAATCCTAGGTTACCATTGGAGACCCCACTTCATTGCCTATATGAGACACTTACCGTTACACCTTTCTCTAGCCTCATTTTTCCCACTTTTTTTCCACCATCACCCTCTATGCGATTCTAGGGGGGCGATGGTCAGTCTATGCAATATAACACTTTTGATTATAGAATATTTCTAAGAGATTAGTTGTTTGAAAGTCATTTCCAGATTTCCTTTTCTTGCATTTTGTAGTTTGCTTTAGTAGCTTAGTCAACCTCTACCAGAATAAGACATCAAAGATCAAGATCTAATAGGGGAGATATGATCTTGTGGTCCAATTCTAAGCTAATCTTGTGGTGTTAGTTTACCTTGTTGTTTGATTTGGTATTATTACATTTTGAAGTGTGCTTGCTAGCATTAATTTAGGCTAGAATAGGTTCTAATGTTGCATTTCATGTGCCTACATCTCTAAGTTTATGATTAACCTGGTTTATTTCTCATTTTGTCTTAACAAGGACACATGGATCGTCTAGAGACATCTACTATCATTGCTAGATGAAGACATGTGATGTAGTCAAGTATATTCGATTGTTAATCTGAAAAATATTTTTCTTGTTTGACACGTTTTGACATGTTTATTAATCCATGGAAAATTCTTATCATGCACAGCTTCACAGCTTCAGGGTGAAGCAAACTTGACTTCTATGCAACAACACTCCATGAGGTCATCGTCAGGTAAATTCAATTGCTATTCAATTTATGCTCAAGTGTATATAATCATAAATATTTTTTTACACAACTTTCTAAGATCTTGTTGTGCACAGGTGGTGTCTCTCACAATGACAGACGTCTGTCTGAGGGGTCTATAGGTGCTGGTGGACAATCTCAAAGGACACGCTTAGTGTCTTATACGCCATCGCCAGGTAGAGATTGTTTACATACATTCTGACTAGAATTCTTGTTTGACATGTTTATTAATCTGTGGAAAATTCTTATCAGGCACAACTTCACAGCTTCAGGGTGAAGCAAACTTGACTTCTATGCAACAACACTCCCTGAGGTCATCGTCAAGTAAATTCAATTGCTATTCAATTTATGCTCAAGTGTATATAATCATAAATATTTTTTTACACAACTTTCTAAGATCTTGTTGTGCACAGGTGGTGTCTCTCACAATGACAGACGTCTGTCTGAGGGGTCTACAGGTGCCGGTGGACAATCTCAAAGGATATGCTTAATGTCTTATATGCCATCGCCAGGAAGAGATTGTTTACATACAGTCTGACTAGAATTCTTGTTTTACATGTTTATTAATCTGTGGAAAATTCTTATCAGGCACAGGTTCACAGCTTCAGGGTGAAGCAATCTTGACTTCTATGCAACAACACTCTGTGAGGTCATTGTCAGGTAAATTCAATTGTTATTCAATTTATGCTGAAGTCTATATAAACATAAATATTTTTTTACACATCTTTCTAGGATCTTTTTGTGCACAAGTGGTGTCTCTCACAATGACATACATCTGTCTGAGGGGTCTACAACTGTCGGTGAACAAACTCAAAGGACACCCTTAGTGTCTTATATGCCATTGTTAGGTAGATATTGTTTACATACATTCTGACTAGAATTCTTGTTTCACATGATTATTAATCTGTCGAAAATTCTTATCAGGCACAGGTTCACAGCTTCAGGGTGAAGCAATCTTTGCTAGTATGCAGCTTCACTCCCTGAGGTCATCGCCAGGTAAATTCATTTGCCATTCAATTCACGCTCAAGTCTATATAAACATAAAACTTATTTTACACAGATATTTCTAAGATCTTCTTGTGCACAGGTGGTGGCTCTCAAAATGACAAACGTCTGTCTGAGGGTGGGTCTACAGGGGCCATTGGACAACCACAGATGGAACACTTAGTGTATTATTCTTCATATACGCCATCGCCAAGTAGAGATTGTTTACATACATTTTGACTATAATTTTTGTTTGACATGATTGTTTTATTTGTGAAAAATTACATGATTTTTCCTGTAAGCTTACATGTGATTGCCAATATTTGGTTTCCTACAGGGGATTCTGAACATTCTAACAATAAGGATGGTTTAAAAGACTTTATTTCTATTTCTCACCACGTTCATGATAATGCAGACGTTCCATCAGGTATTTAAAATGAACACATTTTATTTAAATGTTTATAATTTGATTGACAAATTATATATATATATATATTTTAATACTTGCACATACATTTTAGTTCTTACAGGGTTTGCTACTACTGATCCTAATCCACCTCCCCAGACAAGGAGAGCTCGTCGGGTGCAGCAGCATGCTCGCAATGAAAGATATGATCCTCTTTACAGTGATCCTAGAGATGTTCCTGAGGAGACTCCTTGGGAAGACAACATCACTATGTTGACTATGGAAGAGATGAAGGAGCATTCATCGAGATTGTAGGCAGAACTTGACACTTCAAATATCTCTTTTGGTTCTCAATAGTGTCTCCAAATTGTTTTGCACAATCTGAATAGTTTGATCGAGACATACCTTTGGGTTGGACCATCAACCCATATTTTTCATGACATGATGCGTAGGAGGCGGTTGTCAGTGATGGGTCGCCACAAGTTTGAAGAAATAAAAAAACTAGTCACAAAAGAAATGGTCTTTTCATGTTTTAACTTGCGGCCTGAAGACAAAAAATGTGTAAAGATCGCAGGATTCAATGATCCACTGATTGCACCCCATATTTATTCTAGGTTCCTGTGTACATATGGGAAGTTCCCTAATAATGATGAGGTTCCTCAGTATTTTGTTAAGATGCTAATTGCAGAGTTCTGATTTCACATGGACACCGACTATACAGATACGAGATCCAGTTTCTATGGTATTGGAAAAGGTCGTACATATGAACGACCTGATGTACAACGAGATGTTCAGTATAGGCGTCCGATGCCTCGATTAGTACAGCCACATCCTAGAGTCCTTTTCCAGAGGAGTTGGAAATGACATCCCAAATAGCAAGAGGGGTGAGGGAATAGATAAGAGAGCATGTTGGGGCTGCATTGGTAGGGGTGGAAATCGGCATAAATACTTTGTCATCTTCAACCAGTATGGATGAAATCCCATTTGATGATTATTCTGATGATCGCTTGAGTAGAATGACTCAATTAAAGCTTTAGCAGTATGCAACATACTGTAGAGATAATTATAAGCGAGTCATCGCTGGACAAAATCAAAACAGAGGCAAGGTATGTAAGTATGCAATAATATTTTTCAATTTATTATAGGAAATCTATTTTTTTTATTCTCCAAATCTAATGTCTATAAATTATATAGAATTTATGCAGTATACCGGATTCATGAATGATGACAACTTTGATGATACGGATTTTATTGACCGGTCAGAAACAGAGGCTAGTGGCATGAATATGCATGTTGAGGAAATTGTAGTTTATCAATTTCCACAAGGGACACAGGTATGGATATTCCTATTTCATGTCTTCTAATCATTGGTGTTAGCTTTAGCTTAAAAGTTTTACCTCCTGGTTTTATGGGTATTCTGTGTTATATACATAATACTGAATTTATATTCATGGTATTCTGGGTATTCTGTGCATTTTTTACTGTTAAAAATGGTTGTTCATGCCCAGATTATGAGATTACGGTTTTTTCATGCCTAGAAGAGTAGCCGAAATAGCTCCCAATGTACACAACTCACACTTGCAACTTGAATTAGCAACTTACACTTGCAACTTGAATTAGCTTTAATGAATGATCACACTTGTCTTTGAACTTATCTCGGTAACTCGACTTGACATTGATGATAACTCAAAAGGTCTTGTCCTTATTATCACATTTATGCTTAAAAGTTTTCATGATAAGTCTTAAATTTAGTCAAATTTAGGCCTTTCATTGTTGCCTCTAATTCGACCAGCAATAGTACCTAAGAAGGACAGATCCTCTCATAAGTTTCTACTTTTTGGGGGAAGTGTTACAAGGATCGAAGCCACTTGAAGTGAAATATATTTTGGAAATGTTCTTGAAAATCTATCAAACTTCAATTTCATCTGTTGAAAGGTTGCAACTTTGATCTAGTAGAACTAAAATTTGCTCTAGATTCAGTTTTCTCTTTAGGTGCTAGAAATAGAATTTAGAGGGCACATCCCTAGATTCAATCCATTACATGCACCCCCTAATCCTAGCCCCTCTTGCCTTGTAATATTCAAATATTTAGAGCCATGATTCCAACTCACTAATTGTCTATATTTCATTAAAAGGTCCCACTTCCATCCATGATTGAGCTTGCTGAAGCTGACTTTGAACTTGATTTTATTTTCCTTTCCTAGTCTTGTTCAATGTAAATTCATAAATTTCGCTTCAACCTTATTCCCTGTACTTTAGAAAGTGTAGCACTATAAACTATGAATCATTAGAATAACAAATTCTTGCTTAGTTTTGGGTTTTACAGTATCTTCTCCTCGAAGTTTGACGATTTTTATGAAGTGAAATTCATGGTGTTGTCCTATTTCTGTGTTTTATACCACTACAGAGTCCATACAACTAAAGAAAGAACAAAATTATTGCATAGAAAAACTATACTACATTCTCAAGGTTATAAAGTGTTCCCAAAAATTCTCTACCTAAACCTAGTAGGATCTTGAGAATAAAGGGTGTAGACTGCTCCAAGTCTTTTCTAGGTGTGCTCAAAGTTGTACAACAAACCATAGGTAAATTTTCATACAAATCGAGGGATTCTAGTTATGGAGAAGTTGCACCTCCTTCTAGTAGTCTAGAGTTTGTGAGATGCGATGAACAACCAAACCCTAGGAGAACAACTCGACCCTAAAGTTGGTCACATGCAAATGATCTTGCCTAAATCTAAAATAATAAATGGGTAGACCATGGGTATGCATGTATCCCTTTTTAAAAAAATGTTATTATATTTGTGTTTTTTTTGTTTTTATTCATCATTAGCAGGGTTTTATAAAATTTCTTTATTATTGAGGAAGTCCAATCCAATCCTACTTCATCAACATGTCTCAATAAACCATGGATTTAGCCATGGTTTTTCTCACCTATAACTCCTTCCTCAATGAGTTTCAATCATGGATATTCATCAATATAGGGAAACAAGGTATTTTAGGAAGTCCAACACATTCTAGAAATCATGAAAGATGACTTTCCCAATCAGCTCCAATTTGAAATGTTTTCATATTGTATTCCAACTGAGTCAATTATTGAAAATGGGAAAGGGAATCTTGTAGTAGAGAATAATTAACCGAGATTGTGCCACAAATTTGGATTTATATTTGAACTTCATGCCTAATTTAGCACCATAACAATGCCAGAAATGACTTTTGATTTTAATAAAGTCCCAAGCCTGATCTCATATGAGAATAAATAATAATATTGATAGAATTCCATGGGTATTATAATAGATTTTAATTATATAGTATATATGAAGTAGCACTACATTTTGCATAAAAAATATGCGAAAATGAAAAAACAAAATAATAAAATAATAGGCACACTCTGTACAATAGTTAATTAAGACAAAAAATATGACAAATCAATCATAAGATCCTCAATGGATGTACTCAGTTGTATTACATGAGATATATTTTCCACGATTTGAAACCAAGTTTGTACTTAGCTATAATGTTTAGCTATGACAAAACAATAGACCCTGGGAGGCATTCCGAACCCAACAAGTGATACTTGTACAAGGATGTTGCAATAGATTTCGATACAGTTCACAGAACATCAACAAACAAGAGATTTACTCCACATCTCCACATAGGGCTACATCATTTGGGAAACAAGATATATCTCATAATAAATCCCCCAGCATATCTAGATCATCTAATGGTCATCTATCATGAGCTTCTTCACTTTAGCCTTAGATGTTAGGAGAGAGGGCTTCAGGGATAGTTGGCTTGCACCTTTCAGGCATTAAATCCTCCCCCATTTCCTCTTTGGAGGTTTTGTCATTGTGTTCTTAGAAGTACTTGCATGTTTATGCATTACCTTTTATTCTCAATTTCATGGTCTTAGCCCATAGATATTATCTAATGTAGCATAGTTTAGATATGCTTTATGCTTCCATTTTAATTTATACAATGAATTTGCTTCTTCTGATAATCTAGACAATATGTATATGACCATGCAACATGTATTCTGATTCCTTTTTTTCCATAGTTTTCATTGGCCCTAATTTTTTTGATAATATCAATAATAGTATTTTCACTTGCATCCTTTCAAGTGACACTTTGAAAAAAGTGTCACTCTCACACTTGATTCCAGACTCTCATTTTCATTCTTTTTTCCTGTAATAGGTTTTTCACATATTCATATATCATAACAACAATTTGCTATTTTTTGTGCTATAACCTGTGACAGATATATGGGACATTGAAAATAAAAAATCCATTTGTGCCACCTTTTCAATGCACCTGTAGAGAATGCAAATTGCCAATGATTGAAAACACTATATTCTGCTCAGTCTGTAATCGTGAAACACCAACGACATATGAGCATGTTTTACATTGTACACTAGAAAAAGCATAAGGTATGAATATATTTTCAATTGTTTAAAAACATTTCATAGCTTTTGCATTTTTCCACTTTGCATCTCAAATTTCCAGATGGTATTGTAACATGCTTTCCTTGCAAATTTTTGCATCTTCATATCTTCTTTCTTCAATGCATATTCTCAAATCAGTTTATGACAATTGATAATGTCTTTTAGCTTCTTCCAGAAAATAGGTTCATGTCTTTCTTAGTAACATTGTCGTAGTGTTAATTTCCATCATTGCTAGTAGTGTAGTTTTCATTTGCATATCACACTTTTTCTTTTTCTTTCATTGTCATTGTCTTTCCTGCTATTTCCATGTCTTCTCTCTTTGTAAGGTTTTTGAGCTGGGTAATTTTGATATCATTTAAAGTATGGCTATTGAAACAAGGCTCCTTTAACTGTTGGTCAATGAAGGACTTAGTTTGTCAATGGAACCCTCTTTAGAGGGCGTGTATAGGATTATCCTACAAGATTATAGTTTGTCCCAAAACTTGTATACATATATATATATATATATATATATATATTAACTTTTCATTTTGACTTTGTAGCCCACAGAAACCCAGGAGCCATTGGTGTTACGGTCCGAAGGTTGAGATCGATCTGCTCTACTTGTAAATCAATTGTCACCATCTTTTGCGATAGTAAGAAATGACCAAGGGCATGAGGAACATTTTTGGTTACTTGAATGATCATTTTTGTTTACTTGAACATAGTTTCCTTATGACTGAGCTACTGGTGATCAAATTATTTGGTTATGGTAGGTATTGGAATATCACTTTTGTTTTTGTCAAGTATGGTTAGAAACTATGTGGTTACTCGCATATTTGATCATCTTATTCCTTCCTCTTGCAACATCTCGAGTGAATCCTTGTCATCTGTCCTATTTCAAGTTTTGCGGACGTTTTATGGTCTTGTGGCAACTGTTATGCTATTTTTCATCCTGGATGATTATCAATGTTAGTTTTGATCTGCTTTGCCATGTGTCAATATCATCCTACTGCAGCAACAGATGAAGTTGATTAGCTTTCATAATGCTTTTATGTTTTTCTTTCATAATGCTTTTATGTTTTTCTTGTTTATTAATGCTAAAGCACAACAATTGATTAGAATATTGCTTGGTTGTTTCAGGACTGCGATAGGCAAGATCCATCTCAAATCGTCACTGAGATGTGTTGTTTTTCTACAATCCTTTCTGGCACATTTTTGCTGCATAAGACCAAAGATCTCAGGGACAATTCATCTAGTGTAACATGTATTGTTTTTTCCTTCATCTATTAACATTGTTACCTTTTGAATTATTATGGTACTTATCGCAGTTTCATACTTATCCCTTATTTAGCAGAGTTACTGCGGCTTGAAGAGCAAGCCAAGACACAAAGTTGTGGCCAGTGGACAAAGGTAACTTCTGACTTTAGCCATTATGGCAATACTAAAGTAGATTTTGGTTAGATCATACTCATAACCAAGTGAGCATGCTCTGAAGTATGAAATGTGTTTGTGATAGACACCTGGTGCTTCAAAGGTATCTATTTGGGACTTGCCTCCATCAGCTATAGGAGATCCAATCAACTTAGATGCAATCTCCCTCTTATCTACAAATAAAGGAAAATCTATGGAAGCTCTTGTGGAGCAAGTTCGAGATGGAAGTACAATATGGGTTTATTTACTCCCTACATTTCAGTTTGTGCAAGTTTTCATGGCAGGGATCCAGGTGAGGCATTTCGTGTATATTGTTGTATATTAATATTTAGAAATGAGTTTTCTAGAACTATGTATATATACCAAGTCAACAGTCTCTAATTCATGCTAGGCTACAAAAGTTTAGGATTTATATGGATAATACATGCAAAATCAGAATCTGCAAGGAAAAAAGTTGGAAGCTCCTAGTTTGGAGCCTGAGACCAAAGTTATGAATGGTTTGAAAATAAATAAAATCAATCCTGCTAGATAACACATTTCTTAATGTTTTGTGTGTTTATGATTGATATGAAGGAAAATGAGAATATGGGGCAATTTATTGAAAATCAGCCCAGTTGGTTACCATTTGTCACGAAAGAAAGTTGGTATTGAATTGGAGATAATCAAGAAACAATAGGTTTAGTTTAATAGAAGCCAGTAGAACTAGGGGAAATCCCAGAGTAAATTAATGATAGAAAGTTTTAAGGATGCATCTGAGGTGCATGTAATCAAAAGGTTGAGTATCAGTAGACCTAAATATTTTTAGATTCTATTAAAGGATTAGATGCTATTACTAACATATATCAAATCTATAAAGTCCATTCCATGTAAATAAATCATGTGGAAAATCCAAGGTAATTCAGATAAGGTAGTCAATTTAGTGTCTATTTGACATGAAGCAAAGCTTTGGTAGAGGATAAGGATAATTAAGTCCTTATTAGGAGTCCAATGCCACAACACAATAGCCTAATCTTACTACAACAACATCCAATAGACATACTTTTATGAAGAATTTACACAAGATTATATGCAATACCTTTTTTACCTGAGTTAGTTGGAGAAACACGGTGGTTTGTCACATGTGTTGAGGTTGAGTTGATATTTTGATGCGATGCGATATTTCATACTAGAAGTCAACAAATCTATAGCCATGATGTCAAATTCAAGGAATTCAATTACCATCTATATGTATCTTTTGATCTGCATGTTATGATATAAAAAGTCGATCTGGGATGTACCTAACAATTTATTTATGAAACTACATACATAGGCAGTGATGCCCTAATTTGTCAAAACCTTTTCCTATATGCCCACCTGTCACTCAAAGAATGAAATTACCAAGGCCTCTTAATAAAACTACAATCTAAGTTGTTGTTGAAGGTGCAAAGCTTTCACCACTGAGCATTGTTCCTTATGAAAATGGTCTCTCTCCTCACAGGAAGAATGGTATTATAGAAAGAAAATTGTGTTCTTGTTTCTACATCAAGGGTGACCTAAACTCAATAATTTTTTGGATTGGATGAGTTTATATGCTTGAGAATTTGGTTGGTTTTTTTGCCTCTGTTTGTGTTGATTCAAGTGGTCATTATTTGTACTACAAATATTTGTGTACCATGTTGTATAAGGGGGTTGTTGTAATTCTGATCTGATTTGTAATCTAGCACTGCAATTATTCTGAGCTATTATTCACTCTCTTAGTTTATGGATTGGTGTTTTAACATATTTATTGACAAGTGCTTCATCTATATGTTTCTATTTCACTTTAGGGTTTAGATAAATTTGTTGAATGGAGTGCCAGTATGATGGAGGAGGATGCCAAAAGGCGCCTAAAGAATGTTGAGCTTCAGGCAAAAAATTATCGCTTGAAGATATGGATCAATTATGTTCCACCTCCTTCTAACTTAAAAGCAATTCATGATGACAAGTTTACTAGAAAGGTTTGTCTTCATTTGCAGTGACTGAGTACTCTTTGTTGATAAGATGGAGAAGAATCGAGACATTTTACTTAAACTGTGTTTAATTTTTAATCCTAAATCTCTTGATGTGAAGCAAAGCACAACTACTTATTTTTATGTATTGAAAGTCTGTATATTTGCAGGTTATGGAGGTTGTTAGTGTAGACTTTGTTTTTGTTGTTGATGATTTTGCTCCTGATGGGGGTCCTATGGCTGAACGTCAAGTGAATTTGTCAAATATTAGAGCTCCAAAAATTGGCAATCCAAGAAGAGATGAAAAACCGGCTCCATATGCTCGAGAAGTAAAGGAGTATTTACGTATCATACTCATTGGCAAAGAAGCATGCTCAACTGTGTAACAACTGTATCTATCCTCTGTTTGCAAAATATAATTCTACATTTTCCAGTACAATCTATGCAGGGGGATTAAAATTTGCCATTTGTACACATTTTGCAGGTCAATGTAACAATAGAATATCCCAGGAAAGTTAGCATGACTGATGGCCCTACACCATCAGCACCATCATCGGGAACGATGAATTCAAGAATAATGGAGTTTGGATCTATTTTCCTACAATCCAAGTCCAAGTTTGAGGATGTTTTTCCTACAGTGACGTCATCTAGCCAACCAGAGGGTATTAATGTGGCAGAATGGTGGTTGCAATGGGATTTGGTACAGTGATTAGGCACAGGGATTTTGAAGAGTGATCAAACTTTTATCGTGCTTTACTTGCTATTGAATCACGAGCAATGCATGGCAAGAGAGGAATACATTCATCCAAGGATTATCCTGCTATGCTTTTAACAGACCTTTCGAGGGTGAATATTTTTAAACGTTCTGGTTTGTGAACAATGTCTATGATCTTTTCCAGTAACAAGTTACAATCTTGAATTGATTTGACTTATTAGTTTGTGCAATAAGCAAATGTTTTCTGGTCTGAAAATTTAACATTCTTAGTAAAATTCTGTGCAGGCACTAGCTAAGAAGCCAAAAGATTTTATAGCCTTCTTACAGCAAACAAAACTACAAACATCTTTTGTTGATTATGTCTTAAGTGGACATCATTTTAAGCTGCTAATTCCAAAGGCAACATGCTCTATTGTATTTTAATTTTCAGGGGTGAGATGCCCCGGCCATGATGAACCATATGCAGATGAAGCCAGAGCATTTATGTGCAGAAAAATTCTACAGCGGGATGTCGAGGTATGTGGGTTGTGGTAGAGGACTGAATGCAAATATATTGTTCCACTGATCCAGTTGTATAAGAGTCCTAGTCAGTTTGTTTCACTTATAGTTATTATGCTTAGAATGCTTATAGTTATTATGTTGGGCTCATTTGATATAAATTATGTTGTTCATAAAGGGTTTCTTTCAGTTATAGCAGCATAACGTATTTGCATTTTTGTGTGCATGGAGGACTGATCCAATACAGAATTCTAATGGTTGATTCGGTACTCCCTGATTCCAGGTTGAAATTGAAACAATAGATAGGACTGGCACACTTCGGATCCCTTTGGGCGTCCAAAACAAATATGGCAGCAGTACTGTTAGAGGCTGGTCTTGCAAAGCCGCATCCATTCTTCGATGTTGAAATGTACAAATGCTAAACATTCGGTGATCCCTTATGTAAAGGTATGAACATGTATACTCTCTGGCATGAATATTTCATTGATAAATTTTACCTTGATAATTTGTAATGTTATCCATTGCAACTGACATTGATGAATCTATTGTAGGTTTTTGCAAGAGTTTCCCCTGAGCAGAAAGAACTCATATTGACAACTATTAAATTGTGAAAATTAATGGCTTGGAGGCCAATGTTGTCAATTTATCTATTCAGCCTTGTTGACGAGAAACTTGTGGACAACTCGAGACCAATAATGCTGCCCATGAATTCAGTGGCCCTCCAAATGCTTCGTGGCAATCAACATTCTTTTTGTAGTATACTGAGCTCCTATGTAGTCTAGATAAAGATGTTCATATAGGGTGAAGATATGATTTCTCATTTTCCATTTGGATAAATTCTTGATCCAAGTAGCAGAAGGTTATAGTGCAAGTCATGTTAAAAAAATTGCAAAATAATTCTCTTTTAGATATGATAAAAGTTCCTCATGATAAAAAATATTTAGTGCTTTTGGAGATGGTCAAATTTGATAGAAACCTGTTGAACTCATATGATTTCTATCATTTTTTATTGTAAATGATCTCTTATTTTGAGCATAGGATAAACAAGAAAAAGATTAGGAAAATCTTGACCATTCTAAATGTCATCAAATATTTGTTATTTCTAGCATATATGGGAAGTATTTGTCAGTTGGTTCTATTGAAGACATTTGGTCTCTACCTATAGCTATAAAAACACTCCCTTCACTTGGACAAGTCATAATTTGGCAAGGCATACATCTAATCACACAAGCCCTCATTACATGGCCATATTGAGCATTCGCTTGGGTTAAAATCTATAATTTATGCTTTACTGTGCATAATAATTTGCATGAGATTGGTGGAATAGTTATTGCCACTTTCACTTTATCCCAGTTATTATTTTGTTGATGCTATCTAGTTCTTTTAATTTAATGTGGAATCTAATGGTTTAAGTATTTGGTTGGTTCAATTAATTTATTGTTGGTTTATTGATTCATCTTTCACCTTATGCTTTAAGAAAGTTTAACTCACACACGATTATGATCTATTGAATTTGTGTAAACCAAGCAAGAGTATAAATCTTCACTCAATCACCTAGAATTAAAATAGGCTGGGGAAATAACTGAAATTATTCTCCTAGCCATTAGGAAGACTAGGAGTTCATTAATCATCCCACTTTTCCTAAGTCTTCCAAACCAAGTGTTAATTATAAATAAACCTTTCTTAGTTTCAGTGGTAGAGAGTTGTTATCCTCTCATTCTTTCCTATGGGCTGGAGAGTGGTAGCTCGAAAACATGGAATACATATATGGGAAGTATCTAAACATATTTCAGTAGGAATTTTTCTTGTTTCCCCAAGGTTCCAAAATATGTATGGATGAATGTAGGCAGGACAATAATTTCTAACAATATTAAGGGAATGATACTGAGATCATAAAAGAATTAAGGAACTCAAGGTTTTTTGAATGAATGTACATTAAAAATGGAGGATGATATTTATGGGCTAATCTCGTCTAATTGAAGATACAGTGACCGATGAACCATATAGAAGATTAACCATGTTAATGTTTAATAGGTCAAGTACTAATATATGATTGACCATCAACATAAAATGTTACATCTTATGACTAATGCATATCATGAAATGCGAACTAGACAAACTATCATAAAATGAATTGAAGGAAGCGTTCTAAGAATGTTTCCAAGTAAAATGAATTTAAGCAAGTGATTACAATTTTTAAAATAAATAAAAAATAAAATAGCCATATTTTGGGTTATTCTTCTAATATGATATTTATGTTTAAAAATGTTTTTAATAATATTTCCTTAGTTACCAAACCCTTATCAAACAAATTGGAATGGCTCTATACATTCACCCTCTCTCATGCCTAGAGATTAATTGGCATTACCAACATGTATTACTTCATAAAATTTAAGTAGGTGGTTGCAAACTTGTTATAGCGAAAGAGATATATAGACCTATTACTATAAGTTTTCTTTATGTGAGGATAATTGGACTATGTAACCTTGGAGACCATTTATATTGGAGTAAAAATAAAATTCTAGGGTTTGAAATTGGAGGCATATGGATGTGAGAAATATATTCTATTCATAATATTCCACATTTTTACATGCAAATTGAGGATTCTCATTACTGTTGACCTTTTTCATGAAAAAGACAAGGTGATTCATCCTTCAATTTATCAAGAGATCTATTCACCCTTGTCTTCACCATTATCTTTGGATTCATCACAACCCTTCTTCTCATCATCCCTACGTTGGAGGTTGCATGTTTCATAAGAGTCATAAGTTTGAGAAATGATCATGACCTTTTGCTTTGTGGCATGGGACAATAGATTGGTGTTGTAGTATGTGGGTGGCAGGAACATTGAAAGAATAGGAGACATGTTATGTGTGAATTGGTAGATATTAGGTGGAACATGAGAAATTATGAACAGGGAATTAGAGATAAATGTCAAGAGGTGAAAAGATAGGCATTGCAATGGAACAAATGGCATGAAATGCAGGAGGAAAATATTTTTGTAGAGGTGCAAGAACATAATAGACATATGGTATATGTTGTGGTATACATCTAAGCTTTGAAGGAGATGAAAAAAGCATCAGAGTCCACATGAAAGCACACAAGTATCTATAATTGGAACTATAAAGAAAAATGGGCTCATTTTCTTATAGGGTTGATCATATAACAAATTTTCCATGCATGTCCCTGAAGGGATTTCCATATGCTTCCACTCGCCTATTAACACTCAAGGTGGGACACTCTAGGTAGGGACTATGAATGTTAAGGATGAAAACAATTTGGAGGAAGTTGTAGTGATCCTAACCTATTAATTGAACACAAATAATATATAGAACCCTTATACTTTATAAATAACCAAAGACATTCGATGGCAGGTGTCCCAAAGGGTGAATCCATCTCTCTTGTTCCCATGAACATCTATGAGCCTTGAGTTATCATTGGATATGTTGTTAAAAAGATCTTCTCTTAGTTTCGAGAATTATATATATTCTCTACTGACGAGGCCAACCACATGAAGGTGGAAGCTCATTTGGCCCCACCCACCCACCCACCCTAGAATCAAAGAAAAAATTCGTCAACCTTGATGTGTTCTTGAATCATATGAAATGTGCCAGTGGCATATTTTCAAGAATGGCATTATGATCTTCTATCGACAATTTCCATTGTCGATGCTTGGAATTTTTCCTGCTCTTCACTACCTTCAACTGCAATCGGGCTACTATGACCAAATGACTGTATTGAGCACATATAACATCTGACTCGTAGTCTTGAAAAAGAATATGGTATTTACATTTCCTTACTTCTGCAAAGAAATGTCCCATTAAAACCATTGAACCCATTGCATACATATAATTTGATGGGTCTTTAAATTCTTGCATCAACGTGTTTTTCGACCTAGTGCATCTCAATAAATAATAATGCACATTTTTTGGATTATCTACTGGTGCAATGACTGCAAATACATCGCCTTCTCTAACCAAATCAGAAACACAATCATAATCTTCGTCAATCAAAACTGCTTCATTGTCACGCTCTACATCGCTGATATTTCCAAATGGGGGCAATGGTGTCAATTCTTGATGTCTCCATGGTTTCACAAATTTGTTAGTTTGGTTTTGACACTCATCCAAAGACTCTACATCATCAATACATGCAAGACAGAAGCAAGAGTACTTCTGTTTCTCGATTGCCTGTATATTTTCCATTTTCTTACTCCTAATGGAGTGTAAGCCCCTTGTTTTCAGGATTACAGTACAATTATGCGGCATTGATCTGTCAACATCACCCATTGCAATATTCCAGAAAAACCTTCTCACATTACCCATCCTTTCACTGAATTCATGACTCAAATTTTGTTTGCACCAATTAACAACATCGTTTGAATTTGCAAGGCGAGTAGCAAAATGATTCATTTGATATCTCCTAAGTGCACATTTCACGCAGGCCCTAGCACCATCATGTTCTCCTTTTCCATGTCCCGTTTCAAAAAAGCTCCATGTGTGGCGAACATCCATGTTTCTATGAAGGCGAGACAACCATAAGAATGATCGTGCCGATTAAAACTGACCAGCACAACCATCTGACCACACCCAATGATCTTTAAAAGTGACCCTTCTTCTTTTTAATTCTTCAAAAAGCATACCAAAACAATGCTGGACAAAACATGTATCATGTGTACGATCATCACTGATGTAGAAATGATACTCCTTAATCACTTCACGATTATTTTCATTGCTATAAAAACCATCAACATCAAGCTTTGCATGTCTATACGTAATATGCACAAGTATAGATACCTGATCTGAATGACAATACTCACTTTATATCTCCTTTTGCGGAGTGAAAGTGTAATTTTCTACAAAATCAACAATGGATAATAGTGTACCTTTTGGAAATACATCTCGTGATTGCTTGAACTGTAAGTCCTGCCATCATGCAGAGTGAGAGTACTTGATATATTTATATATTTGATCACTGAACAAATTCATAAAATCTGTCAAAGAGATATCACTTTCAACCAAATTAAGCTTTCTTAATGTTTCCGTTGAATTTCAAACTGCAGTATAGTCAACATAAACATATCTCTTGCATTTGACAATTCAGAGGATCGTTTGCATCAATGGGGTAGTTAGCATTAAAAAGGGCCAAATCAGAACATTCCTCACATTTTTTACCTCTAACGCATTATTTCTTATAGAATGCTTGATGATTCTCTCGAGCACATAATATTATAGATACAAATTCACGAACACTCGAAGGAGGGGGGTTATTTGGCCAACACTACATGCCAGAAGTTAGAAATGTCTCATAATATAATTCGAATTCCACATGGTATCGACAACAACATGTGTCGCAAACAATGATGGGCATGACATACCATGGTTTATGTTTCACAAATCTGCTAAAGGCAATCTTCACATCAACATTAATCTCCATGAATGTTTTGAACATTTTCGCTTGAGTGATTGTTGTTATGTGTTTGGCATGAGTTTCATAGTTTCATTTCGATATACAACGTTGAACAACATCCTTTTCATTTGGTAAGACAAGCAAGTTTACATCCCAAAACTCTTTCACCATGTCCCTCACATTATCTGGAAGTCTCTCTTGATAAGGTTGTCTACAGGTAACACCCCAACATGCAACTTTATCATCCTTATCTAATTGAACCCGAAGCTTTTTATGCTTCCATAAACTTTTTCTTGACGTTTTTAACGTTCTTGCAGTTGTAGACAACAAATGACTGGTTGTAGTGTTTTTTTCCACAACCCCTGTTAGAATTGCTTTACGAGCAACCATGAAATTGTGAGATCGTTTTTCTGCAAGTGATGCAAGGAACGAGGTCAGATTTTGTGATACAATCCGATTTGACTTAGCCTCTTTGGCTCTTTGAATGCCCAATAATGTAATTGCATCTTTTAGAGATTTTCGCTTTAACAATTTATGCAACATTTGAGCTTGTTGTATGACAGAAATACCTTCAAAATATTTTTTGACTATTTTATCTACTCTATAACGAGCTGTATGATCAAGCATCTGTGGTCCCATTTCTTGAATTTTACTTGGATTCGAATTCTCCAAAAAAATATCATCAATGATGAGATTGTTGCAGCTTCTAGTTAATCTCTGTAAATTGCTAACTGTGGTAGGATGTTGTATATTGGATGTCAACCCTGCATAAAAATAAATATAAATTATATATATATATATATATATATATACTCAAGTATTATAAAGTAAATTATAAACATATAAAAAAACATTTACTCACCACTCATGGTCTCAATATAACCGCCACCCATAGTTTGCTCCACATTTGTCATTTTCTCATCACCTCCATGTTCCTCATTTGTTTCATCAACGTGCTCTTTGACTATTTGGATTCCTTCATCACCGCCATGTGCATTCACATTTTGCATTTCTTCGTCACCGCCATGTGCATTCACATTTTGCATTTCTTCGTCATTGCCCTATGCCTCCACGTTTATTTCCATTGCTCTTTTTGCTCTTAAATTTCTCATAGAAACACGAGATCTCTCTTTCCTTGCCTCTTCATCAACTCTAGTGTGGTCATATTTTATTTCACGTTTCTTTCGGTTTCCCATGTTGAAATAAATAAAGACATAAAATCCATTGCATGAAAACATATGAGAATTGAGAGTTATATGCTGAAAAAAAAAGAACAGTACATTGACCCAATAAATGTTATTCATTCAAAATGAAATAGTTCTTGTTATGGCCAAATAGTATCCAAAAACCTCTTCAACATGAAATAGTTCTTATGCATGTAAAATGAATAGAAAGCATTGATTGATCTAACCTTACCTTTATATCAAGAATACCATGATCATATAAAACAACAATTTCAAAATAGTGCAAGACTTGTTATGTGCTTCAGTCTCAATTCTTTAGATCTCAAATATTCATCAAAGACATGTGATACTACAAATCTTAAAACAATTCTGAATGTAATCAAAATGCTCATTATGGGTGATTCAAGAGAAAAAGTAGTGAAAACTTAGTGAATACAAACAAACGATGCCTCTTTTAGGGAATATTCACCATGCAACAACCAATACAATTCGCACAAGTACTAATTCTAAAAAATAAAGAATAATGTGATGAAAACTTTCTCAATGGAAATGTACTAAAAGATTTTTCCTATCAAACCAAAAATAGTCTTCATTAAAAGCACTCAAAATTTACTTTAAATACCAATGAGTTTAATCTCCAAACCTTGCTTGATAGAAGTGGTGATTTGTAACCCTTTTCAAGTGAAATTTAACATTTTGTAAATATATAAGATGAGTTCAAGGTTCAACAACCAAGAAGAGATAAAGTGTAGCATTAGGCATAATTGAAATTGAATGAATAGACTCTCGGTTGAAAAGAATGCACACCTGAAAAAGTCTGCTGAAAACAAACCCTCGACTGAAAAAACCTCAGCTGAAAACAAACCCTTGGCTAAAAAAACAATCCACTGAAAACAAATCCTCGGATGAAATGATTTGGAAGAGTATCTCGGCCGAGAATCACGGGCATCCCGTCCGAATAATGTGCAATCCCACCCACAAATCAAGGAAATTTAATATTTAATGTGTCGGGGCCTAAAATATTCTCGGTGGATTATGTGACAAAATTCTTGGGCGAGAAATGTTATAACCTCTGCGACGAGAGTTTAAATCAACTTTCAACCGAGAGTTTTCGTTAACTCTGGGTTAATTTTTGAGCGGGAACGACTCTCACTCGGGACATTTTAAAGCTCTCGCCCGAGACATTTTAAGGGCCGAGAGTTTTTGGTCAACGGTTCCAGCAAAATTTTTGCAGAATGCAGAAATGTGTCACTTTAACAAGGTCGGATCACTACAAAAAATGAGAATTACATGTCGGAGTTTATACGAGTAGATTCGTCGTTCAATCTACTTTCTCATAATATAAAAATTTTCGAATTTCGTTTAGGATTACTATTTTTTTCTAATTTTTTACTAAACTTTATCATTAAAAAATTTAGTGACTTAAAAATCAGTCACAATGAAAATTCAATATCATCACAATGCCGAAGCCAAAAAATTTAAAAAAATACAGGGATGTTCCTTGAATTGTCCCCTTCAATGGGTTGTTTTTAGTTTGTTTGATAAGAGTAACATTTGAAACAAAATGAGAAGACAAAAACATGTGTCGATAATGTACCATTTTTTGAAAATATGTTGTTTCGATAAATAATAAAAAATAGTTCGCAAGTCTTAAAAAACTCAAAATATAGTCCAGGATCAAGTTTAGCATGTGTAGAATATGGGCCTACATTTTTTTTCCCTAAAATGAATAACCATATATCAAACAACCGTGGTCAACACGGGTCACTCATTATCCATACCTAAAATTTTCAAGTATATGCCGTTGGTTGACAACAAATTTGTTCCACAATATGTCCATAAAAAAAATTAAAAAAAAACGAGTAGAAAGCTAATTCAATTTTGTAAAACCTTTGTGTTTATTTCAAGTTGAAATTCCTAAGTGATAAATGGGTTTGAATAGGTCGAAGTTGAAAAACATAAAAATTATCAGTTTTTTTTGTCAAAAACAAGCGAAAATTGTTTCCCAACTTCATGTTTTCACCCCTATTATCTATGTCCCCTCTAATTTTCACTATCTGAAACTTTGTAGAAAACGTTTTAAGTGAAAATTCAAGTGTGACTTGTTTTGCAAGCATCCAAGTGCTAACACCAAATTCTACGAAACAAATTCCGCAAAAGAGAATAAATAGACAAGAAAAAGTAGTCCATACCTCAATAATGAATAACATAGATGAATAGAAAGCCTCTTCTAGTGGCAAACCTCCTTATACAATGTACTAAATACATAAGACACATCAAGACAATATGATGCAAATGAAAAGGTCTCCTTGATATATATATAGGAGACAAATAAGTACAATTACCATTAATGGAATAAGCCGACATCAATAACATGAAAATACTAATATAAAGTTCCCAATTTAGAGGGGAATGGGACACAATTTAGGGCGTTACATTGGTAGCTAAAATTATCCTGTTTTCTAAACACCTGAAAGATTCTAGTTTACATAACACAGATTAAATTATAGTCGCAAGTAAATCATGTTTCAATTGATTTTAGTTTCTTCTGCAGAATCTGCACATAGTTATCTATGCATTGAACTATTTCCATTGAATCTTTTTGGTGTTAGTTTATCTTAGGAAATAATATCACTACGACATGGAGGGGTTTTTTGACACAATATTTGAGACAATAAATGATAAAATTGTCTCAAGTTTAGACAAATATATATATATATATATAATGATAATCTCAAATATTGTCTTCAATCAAGTGTCTTAAAGTGAGAAAACAAAAAAATTATCACTCTAGAAGCAATATATAATGCAAAACCTTTTTTTCTATTCAGAGAAGATATCACATTTGAAGTTGAGACAAAAGAAACTTATGTATTTTCTCAAATATTATATTTAAGTAAATGTCTTAAATTGAGACAAAAAAAACCCACAAAACCAGAGGTCTTGAAGTTTGAAATATTTTTGTAATTTAAATAAACCTGTTTGCAAGTTGTGTGTATTGGTGATTTTTTACTAATTTGAGAGGTATATAAGAAATATATAGGCGATTTTTTCCAAATAAAAAAACTGATATCTCTCTCGAACTTTTTTCGTATCATACTGAATTTGAATATTTATTCAAACGTGAACTTGGTAACTATGGTTAGAAGTTTTACACTTCAATTTTGACGCTCTTCAAGGTTCTAAACTTCGTCTTGTGGATGTTGATGCAGGTTTGATACTATTATTCGTGATGCTACTGAAGGTTATATGCTTCGATCTGACGATGCTATTGAAGGTTCTGCACTTTGATTCATGAATATTTTACATTATGCTTCTATTTTTAATTTGTAATATGAATTCATGACTGTAGATAGGAGCATTGAACAATTTTGAATTCAATGGTTTCGGTGTTCACCATGTTTCATTCATAGCTATGAATAATGCTTTCTTGTGCGGCGATTCGTCAATGTTCAGATGATAGTTTTGCATAGAGAAAAAGGTACTACGAAAGTATTACTCCCTTCGTATGCACTCACTCAAGTAAACCCCTAATTTTCTCAATGTCATTTGTTCTAATTTGTCTATTGAAATACACATATACAATGATCGAATTCCACTGGAAAGAAACCAAGTTTCTATGTTTTTTCTTCATCATATTTTGTACATTTGTCTTTTATAACCCTCTACTATATATGGTTCTTCTTATTTATGTTCCTAGATATTATTGTATGGTTTCATAATCCCTCGTGTGGTTTCACATATGCTTTTTTAATTGTGCTTTTAATATTAACATCATTTTACGCTAAAAGAACTACAAACTTAACATTTTTCAAAAAATAAAAATTCAACATAAAATATCATTCAAAATCCTCAAATTAAAATAAATTTAATTATATATATATATATATATTATCAAAATAGGTATAAATCATATCCATTCTTTGTGGAAACTTGATTAATAATTAAGGTATTGTGTCAATGTCAACAATATTGAGGATAATGATGATTAACATCTAGTGAAACCAACTTTAGTCTCGGACTTTAAGAAGGTACTTATTTGGGTTGCTTTAAAATTGTATTCTTATACTCAAAAAACTCAAAAACAAACTTACCTAATTACTCTTTTTGGTATGTTCATATTCATGACAATCTACATATACTATTACAATTGTCTTATTTAAGAAAATAAAGAATATAATTGTTTGTTGTAGATTAGTTTTATAATGATTGTAAATATTGCCTTCAATCAAACAACATCATAGTTTTAATAACCATTAAACACGTGATCATAAATAAAATAGACATCGTAAACTCTAGAGTCCTCTCGTGGATCACTCATAGCTATCCATTATAAGGCCTTGGCTAATAGCTAAGGTATGGTCTCGATGTCAATAACAATTACAACCGTATGATCTTTGTGCCAAAATAAAATATGTCGTATGTAAGGTCCGGTCGCCCATATGAAAATTAGCATCTTGCTAACAATCATAAAGAGGGTTTAATAGGTGAGAATAGTTGTGCATCTCCAATAAAACAAAAATCCAATTTATTCAATAACTCATCCTCATCATTCAATATTGAAAGGTTACTAATCTCATCAACCGTAAACCCAAGGGTAAAGTAGAATGGAGCGAAATGCCACAACTTGTTGAAACAAGTGTAACATAAGTTGAAGGTACTATCCAATATTTTAAATCTAAGAATTTTTTAACAATCCAATCTTTTAAATGTAAGAATTTTTTAATGTTTTTTCTCTAAAAGCTAACCTCTTTTACTAAATTCTATCCCAAATTAACTAGGTTGACCTTAAAATAAAAACTAAACCAAACTCTATCCCTAAATTGATTAGGTTGCGAACCAAACCTTAAAATCATAATAAAGAAAATTATATCCCTAAAGTTATCAAATAAAACTTCAAAATAAAAACTAACTTTATTCTTAAATTAAGTAAGGTTGAAATAAAAACTTCTGAATTAAAATGTTAAATTATAAATACATAAAATTAAGAAATGAATTATAATATCTATTTTTTAATGAATTTATAAATTTTCTTATTAAAAAGCTTAATCAATAAAAATATATGTTGCATCATAAAAAAATATAATCCAATAAAAATATTAAATAATTCTTATAATATTTAATATATGCTTGCATTTAATGAGAACTCTTATAGTTAATCTAGAAAACTAAGTAAAATACTTAATATCTTTCTTTGTTTTTGTTTCCTAGAATCTTCCTTACTTGTAGGAGTAGCCTTTGGTCTAATAAACCATGACCGAGTGACATCTAAGCCATCAAAATCACCTAGGAAATCAACCTCCAACCCTCAACTAGTTGGATTTTGGGTGTCTCCTCCCAACTAACTCATTCCTAAGAGAAATTCAACAGTCATGTGACAACATATTAACATAATGGACTAACCAAATTTATATTCATGCAAGTTTTTCTTTTTCTCATTCATAAAAAAGAAAAAGCCATATTTATGTCCATAATAATATCGTTTGAAGTGATAGACTTGTAAACTTTTGTTTTTCTCTTGACATGAAAGATAGAGACCACAAATCTAGCATATAGGAAATATAACATTCTAAAAGCATGTTACCTCCTTTCTCTCCTCTTAACTTTTGGAAATTTAGGAAAAGTTTCTCCATTCTCTCCTCTTAATTTTTGGAAATTTAAGAAAGTTTTTCACAAACTTATTTGATGTCACTTTGTATTTAGTTTGTATTTAGAATGCAAATAATTTTGTGGTTATTAATAATGGTAAAATAATTGTTATTAAAGGAATAAAGAATGTATCATTTTTATATTATATGAAAAATTGAATATTTATATATAAGTTTTTGGTAGATTCAATTTTAAAATAAATTTATGTTGATTTTTATTTTTTTATATATAAATTGGTATCAAAAATTTTAATTACTTTTTATTTATGTTCAATTTATTTTTACAATTCACAAACGAAAACACAAAGATTAACTATTAAACGCTGTATAAACATTTATACACAAATTATTTTTATTTTTATAAAATGACATATTCTTTATAAAATTACATATAATAGATAACATTACAACATCTCCCATAGAAATCTTTTAGGTTTGACAGATTCCCATGATAGCTTTTAAACATGACGTAGGTTTCTGAAGAAGCAGTTCCAAAGAAATCGCCCGAACCTTTTATCATTATAGGGTTTAAGGTTAAACCAAGCTAGAATCCAACACAAATTCTCCTATGGGAAAAGAATACTTCCACGATTTTACAGATTTGTAAGTATAGACACCATATTAAAAGTGGAACAAACTCCAGTAATCATTCGCCACAAAAAAATTCATACTAGAAAAGAAGTCATGCACGACTTTACAGGTTTAGTGTCAACATATTAGTTGGAACAAACCTCATGAATTTGATTCTAAATATGGATAGATATATTGGGAATAATTTTAGAAGCCAGGTTTATAAGCCAAAGAGTGAGTGCATTCGTCAGATTGTTGAGTCCAGTGGGCACGATATATTGGGAATAATTTTAGAAGCCAGGTTTATAAGCCAAAGAGTGAGTGCATTCATCAGAATGTTGAGTACACTGGGAACGATCCAAATTTTGAGTTTATACACTCTAATTTTTGAGCTTAGGTATCCAGTGGGATTTACCTAGAAGTCCTTCAAAATTCTAAATAAACAATTACCAAATAAAAGAATTGAAAAGGAAGATAACTAAAAGTATGTGAAAGATGAAAAAAAAAATATAAAACAACATTGATGATGGATGCATGAATGCATGGATAAGCCATGTAGCTATGTATAGATAACTCATAGCTGAACTAGTTTAACTAGAATAATGTCAGAGATTACAAATATGCATGGAGACAACTAATAGATATTAGTTAGTTTTGTTAGTCAGATTGATTTTATGGCAGTTTTTCCATATTCAAAATAAACAATTATACTAACACACCCACTTAACTTGTGACTATTGAACACAGAAAGTTAAGCACCACTAACAAGTTAGTTGATCTCAATTCGTAACGAATTATCCGTGCATCAATTACCCCTTATCCATGCATCACCTATGAGTTATTCAAGCATAACTACCAGTTAATTAATTTTTATATTCCTTTTTTTTATAATTGTTTATTTTGAATTTGTGTTATATTGATGTTCACCAGCCACAAATTAAGTGTTTGTGCTAGTAAATAAGGTAGTGATAATTTTCTCATGTTTCACAAATAATCACATATGCATCGTTTGATTTCAATGATTCCAGACACAATTTTATTTCAAGATGAGGTTGATTGTGATCTAAAACAACTTGCAAACCAAACGATATCACCGAGATTTATATCCTTCTACTTTTTGAATGATTTACAAATATATTCATTTTTGTTTATTAGTATGGGACGAATTGTTACTTGGAATAATGTACAAATTAGTTGTGTTGAGTTGTTATTGGACTTCCTATAGATTGTGAGTTCCTGCTAGGTTTAGTAGTTATCTAGATCTACCATTACTTGATCTAAAGAGTTGTCTTGTACCTACAAATATGTAATTTGTGTGAAGCATTTTATAATAGAAAAATATATTTTTTTGTTTCCTGTGAATCTCTTTTACCATGGATTTTCTCTGAATTGCTAATTTAGTATCAGAGCCTAGCTGGGCTTAATTTCCTGATGGGTGTGCCCAAGATCGTGGAAAAGCCGTGACTGTTAATACTATGTATATTTATGATCAGTTCAACGTAGGTGAATTTCTGATTTTTTTACGTGTGAGTGATTGCAATTGTGTGTGTTTCGTTTAAGAAAGGGCGGTGTTGCATGCATGAAGGAGCTGTTGTGATTATTTGTTGAAGCCCCGCCTCCAGTAAATCCCTTCGGTGTCGGATTCTACTATAAACCATCTTTTGTGAAGTTACTAAATAATATATCTAATTGCAGCTTTACACCTCGATAGTTGCCACTTCTTAACCACGTGATATGAGGAGTAGGACATCACAACAATGACAAGAAATGGATATGGGATGGCTCAGCGTTAAAAACAAGTTTAGCGAAATTTAAATTATTAATGATTGCTACCTCCGTATATGGGCCGAGTTATCCGTTCTCTATGTCACCCACAGAGAAATCATTGACAATTCATAGATCGTTCGTTCATGCGGTAGCCGGAACGGCCAATTCAAAGAGGAGGGAGCAGAGGATCCGCCACTAATCTGCTAGAACCACCCTCACATTCAGTCGCTCACAGAGACTCAAACAGAGACAATGTTTTTCATGGATGACCGGTTTTCTTCAGAAGTTTTGAGACATCAAAATCATCAATATATGATCCACTATTATTGTGTGTGTTTTTTGTATTTTGTGAGTAATCCGCCCTGCAAAAAAAATACAGTAAAAAGATATGTGTGAAATTCATTGTTTAGTGAGAGTGCAGTTTGAAGTATTATTATTTGGTCTATAAAATTGTGTGATGAAGAACCAATTCATAGAACACGGTAGCACCATTTAAATCGGTGGTTCTCGCTGCATACAGTGACACAAGAACGCGTCACTGATTTGATTGTATTTATAGTCTGTTATAAGCTGGTGGCATCGTGTGGAGCCAGGAACATCAGTTTATAGGTTATTGATTATTTTGTGTGTTCAAGAGGTCAAGTTGTATGATTGAATTCTGAAGACATTATGTATCGAGATCACCTTTCTAGATGACTGGTGAATACAACAGAAGATCATGTATGTATTCAATAGATGGAGGTAGATCCATGGAGTGATTCAGTTACTTGACTGTTTTTCTTGTGGAAGCCCCGACAAGCTGAATATGTGAATATTGTCAATTCTACAAGCACGTTAATGATGGTCGGAAGCGGTTATTTATTAAATGAATTAAGTGGAAGGTCGAAGATGATGAGAGCAGAAAGATTTTTGTCTATGAAGTTCAGAGTGGGTATGAGTGCTAGTGAAGATCATATCAGGCAAATATGACAGGTGACAAGATTGTATTTTTTTATTGTTTGTTATTTTGAATGTATTGTAAGATTACCCTTTTTTCCAATAAAGGGGAAAGTTAAAAAATGTAGAAATTAGTTGTGTTGAGTTGTCATTAGAACTCACTTAGATTATGAGTTGGTTATAGGTTATAGTAATTATTTAGATCCACCTTTCGTAGATCTAGAGAATTCTTTTATACATATAAATTGTAACCTATGTGAAGCATTTTATAAGTGAAAAAAATATTCTGCGTAGTGTGGAACTCTTGTATCATGGCTATTCTCCAAATTGCTAATTCTGTTTCCCAAGTTCGTAGCCTGTATTTAGTTGTGACCTCCTAGGTATTAGTGTTTGGGGCTAAGCACACGTTGTAATTAAAAAGACATACTTAAAATTAACATAAGAGGAACTTCACATAGACTGTGGGGTGTTGAAAGTTTTGTCCAGTGATTTGGAATCGCTGATATCCGTGTAAAAGCTTCTTTTTCCTCCACACTTCTATATCATTCCAAGGTAGCATGTGGCTAATTCCCTCTTGATAATGAGCATGCGGTTGAAAAATTTTGTCCAGTGCTTTGGAATAGCTGGTATCATTTTCTTTTTCTTTAAGGGATGGTTTTCTCTGCCTTTCAAATAATCATTGGACAGAATGTTGTACAGGGAATAACGTATGCGTCCTCTGATTTCGATGATTCCAAACACAAGTTTATTTCAAGATAAAGTTGATTGTGATGCTAAATCCCCGTGACATTTTGATTGTTGTCGGCCACTCTGCGCTTGGGGCAAAGCAAGTTATAACAGTAGTGAAAATACCCACAAAAATCTAGATAAACATGCTTCGACATTTTTAAAAGTTACAAGGGAATTTACAAACATTTTCATATTTGTTTGAGATATACAAACATTTTCATATTTGTTTGTTAATACACGAGGAGCTGTTTCCCGACATATCAAATTGGGGTTGTATTCAGTTGCTAAGCAGAAGTTGTCATTGAAAAGGAATCTGTAAAATTCACACAAGAAGAGCATCACACAGACTGTGGGATGTTGAAACTTTTGTCCGGTGATTTGGAATCGCTGGTATCAGTATAAAAGCTTCTATCCCATTTTCTTTTCCCTCCACACTTCTCAATCATGAACATGTGGTTTAAAAGTTTTATCAAGTTATTTGCAATAGCTGGTATCAATCTAAAAGCTTTTTTAGCCTTTTCCTTTTTGCTCCACACTTGTATTGCTTTTTCCTTCACTCTTCTTTATCGTTCACACGTCGCAGGTGGATAAAATTCCATTTTGATCATCAACATGCGGTTTAAAATTAAAATGGAGATTCCATTTCCTTTTCGTCCCAAAACGTTGGATCATAAACTTAGGGTTTAAGAAGAAAATCGACAATCTACCCCAAGGGTTTTATGTTTGAGATTTTTAAAAGTGGCATTAATGAAACAAGGATGTTGATTATTGTTGTAATTAGTGATTTATTGTAATATCTCTCTTTCTCTCTTAGGGTTTGTGCAACATAAAGTACAAGTGAAACTATTGGGGAATGAAATCCATTAAGGGAGAGGGTGAATGGCTTGATAGCCATGAGTTTTGATGGTATTGGTCATCCTAATGTCATGAACACTTGAAGTGAAGTGAGATGTTCACTAAGCAAACACTTGAGTTTAAAAATATGTTAATAATTAGTTCCTAATTATAAATTTAGAATAAAGATAAAATGATTTATTATTACTAAGAAAACATATTGTTATTTGTAAATAAATATTTAAATGTTATTACAAATAAGATAAATAAAGTAAGTAATATTAAAGAAGGAGTGAGTGTCCTTGATTAAAAGTAAAAACTTATCTACAAAAGAAGAAAAGATTAACTAGTAGCTAATGCATGAGTATGCATGGATAACTCTTAGCAGGGTCAACTAATTAAATAAAGATTGACTATGTAAATCAATCATATCAGCTAACTAAGTTAAGTTAACTAAGTTAAATACAACTTAATTAATTAATTAATTAAAGATTGACCATGAAAGCCACTGAGTTAAGATTAGCTAACTAAGTTAAGATTAAGGAATGTTGCAAGATAAGTTAAGTAAATTAATTAAAGATTTGTAAGTTAGGTAATTAATTAAATATTTACTAAGTAAATCAATGAGTTAAAAATTAAGTGAGTTACTACAGTTAAGTTCGAAAATAACAATGGAAAATATGAATAAGATGGAATTGAGGAAACATAACATTTTTACTGTTACGTCACTCTTACGCCCTAATGGATTCGTGCCCAACTCAAGGGTGGTCTCTCGGTGGAAAAACCTACACTGGAAAGGGATCACTTGAATTGACGGGACAGTCAAGTTTTCAATCGCTCCATTCCAATCAATACGAAAATTATCTTTTCCCATTTATTTTCAAGTATGTAATTTTATTTCATGTATGCTTAATGATGTTGTCAGTACTAGGAGGTATGAGGTTAAAATTGTTGTTGTTCTTTTCTTACTAAGAGATCCATGTGGTATTGGCCTCGCCCTAAGTTAATAATTGTGCCCACTATTTCTAAATAGGGTTAATGTCTCAATTTATAAAAGAAAAATGATTAGTTGTTGTGGTTTCTATCCAATTTATATAGAAGGAAAGGTTAGTGATACAACTATTGATTCCCACCCATACTTTGGAATAATATTTATTGGCCCATCTATAAATCCTGAACAGTAACATGGTATATTATGGACATCAATCGGATCCCTTTCATTTCGGTTAAGCATTGTGTTCCATTGATATTATTAAAGGTTGAATGTATTTTATTAGGTGGGCTTCTTGATAAATATTGTGAACATATCCGTTTGGTCTGCTGGTGGTTTGTTCCTATACCTTGAATATTCGAACAATCGTCTTCTCTTTATTAGAATTGCAGTAATCGTCGATCTATTCGCAAACTTCCATACTTCACAGTTCTTAAAATTCTCACCCTTTGATCCTAGAATAAGCTGACACCGTACAGGACTGCTATTTATTTTACTTGATAAAGGTGCCTGTAAACACTCACAGAACTGTGTGTTCATTTCTTATCACACCGAAATACTAGTTCCTGTCATTCCAGATCATTTTGCTATGGCTGTCAAACGATTGCGTTTGATCTTAGCACCTAGATGGAATTACCTTTCGCATGGCGTCGCTATTACCTAACCACCCTTTTATTTCGTGAACGGGACTGCGGCTTGATGGTGGTCGCGTGAAATGGAAACAATCCTGACGAGCTGCGCAATGCTCCTACAGCGTCGTTATTATCTTTAAACAAATTATTGGTTGTAATAGCGATCAGGTCGTGTTATGATAGTTTTAATAATTCTAAACTTAAACAACTTCATTTCCGTCAGGGAGCTTCACTTGTGTTGACTGTCCCTTTCTTTCAATGATTCCATAAGTAGCAACTCTAACCTCCCTTCTTAGAGATATACGGTCAGTGGTAGATATCGATCATGTTATCCCTCAACCCTTGCCCTACCTACTCTAACGTGGATCCTGCCAAATACCCTGGCGACCAGTCTTCCTCTCGGTTGAATAAGTGAAAGGTAATCTGTTGAAGGACCAATCTCTTTCTAACTATTTAAAGTTTTAGTACATGTTCGCAGTAGTTGCATTTCTCTCGTGTTGGTTATGAATTATTTACCTTTCCTCTCGTTGATAGACGATCTCCCTTATTTTTTCTTATTGTTAAATCCTTGATCTTATATTTATTCATTAAAAATATTGAAATTTGACTGTTGTTAACATGAGCGATGGTTGTTCCATTAAAACCCCAATAATTACTAAAGTGCTTAAGACGTCATTAGTTATGACCTAAGGGATCAAACGTTTAAAGGGATTATACGTATAAATTGCTCTTAAGGGTTTAATTGCCATGAATACTAATAAGCTGAAGATGCATGAATATTTTCTTTCTCTTTGCTAAGGATATGTGTTAGACCTAGCAAATGCTTAAAAGTAATTTTCTTCCACTTTATAAAAACACTTTACTACAAAATGATCACGCAGAGATTACATGCGCAATTCACCTTTGCGCTTTTACCTCTGAGATTTTACTTTTCAACTGCCCAGTTGAACTTTGCGCAAATGCACAACTCTTAACTTTGCCCAATACTTTATTTTGCATAAATGGGCACTTGCGGGAAAAGTAAATTCTAATACTATGTTCACACTGTGCAAAAAAGTAAATTCTAAATCTAACTTCACAACACACTTGACAAAAAAGCAAATTGCAGAAACAAAATCTAAAAGCTATCATTGCCAAATACAAGTTACTGTTTATAATCCAATGGAGTAAATAACATTATTGCATTAAGCTCAATCATCGTAAAATAAACATTTAAATATCTATCTATGCATTGAAATCAAATTGCAGAAAGAAACTACATAATGAGAAATGCAAAATTATCTAATTGAAACAAAGCAACAAATTATAACTACATCAACATAAAATAAATAAAATCATGCTACAAAAAGAAAATAATAAAACTAAGATCTAATTGAATCAAAATGAGAGTATAGCTTTATTCCATCATCAATTGGACTATTGCTCTAAGAGTCCTCTCATAGAATGGAGAAAGAACTCTTATTTATATATGATTTCTCCATAACAAATAATAAATGAGGATCCAAAATATCCTCAACAAATTCCCAAAAGTTTGGATCTCAAAACTAATTCAAAACTAATCCAAGATCCTTACTAACTACACGCTATTTAGAATACCTTTGAAGTCAAATTCGAATTTAGGGATAGAGGCTATAATAAAATAGTCAAAACTCATCTCAAATGTCTCTTAACAACTTTTGATTTCTTAGGTCTATCATATATTTGATAGAGATCTTCAAATCTTGTGAATAAGTCAAATATACACTCATATCCACCTCCATTTACCAACTTTAATTTATCATGATTTGAGACATATAAGAATAATAGAAATAATGGATTTATAAAAATCCATTACTCCTAATGAATATCTTTCTCCAAAGTTGGTGATTGAAGGTAAAATTTGAATTATTGACTTTTTGTAATGCTGCAGATAGAGTTTCTGTAATACTGTAGATGGGGTTTCCGTAATGCTGCAAATAGAGTTTCAGTAATGTTGCAGGTAGAGTTTCCGTAATGCTGCAGATGGAGTTTTCGTAATGCTGCAGACAGTTTCTGTGATGCTGCATATAGAGTTTTCGTAATGCTGCAGATAGAGTTTCTGTAATGCTGCAGATAGAGTTTCCATAATGTTGCAGATAGATTTTCTGTAATGATGCAGATAGAGTTTCTGTAATGCTGCAGATACTTGTGGAGTTTCCGTAATACTGCAACAAATGTTCTGCACTGCTACAGAACTCCCTCAAATATGTTGTAGCTGCTTCCAACAATGGATTCAATATTCAAAGCAAATACATAGTACACTAATTCTCTCAATGTTAGTCAAAAACCAAATGAAATACTAAGACATGTAATAGAAAAATTACTTGAGCATAAAAACCCGGATATGAGTGTAAGAAATGATTAATGCATGAATATGGATAGGCAAAAGCAATTATGAATAAGGTGAAATGGTAGTAAAAATATGCTAAACCCAAGGCCCATCATCTCCCCCAAACTGAAAATGTTGCATGTCCTCATGCAACCTTGTGTCAACCAAGCTGAATGATGTTCATTTTTAATGCAGACCTCAAAATTCATTGTTAACAAGCCACCACCAATGTATCTGATCATCAAGAGGTATGAAATTTCATCTTAAACAATCCTCCATGCCAACTTAACATTTTCAATGCAAAAATGCACGAAAAATATATTTTGTAGCCACTGGACTTGGCAATTTGCAGCTTTCACAAAAAATGTGTTTTTTCAAAAAATATGAATTGGGTTTTTACCAAACTTTGTAGGGGTGTTAGGAATGTCATTATGCTTCTCCCCGCCAAAAATTGGAGAAACCCACATCACGGTTTGTGAGAAAATGCGAAAATGGTTGTAGGTAACTATGCTTGATTTCTCAAAAAATATCAACTGGGTTTCACCAAACTTTGCAGGTGTGTAAGGAATGCCAATATGCTTCTTCCAGCCAATAATGGGAGAAACCCACATCACGATTTTCGAGAAAATGAGAAAATGGTTGTAGGTGACTATTCTTGATTTCTCGAAAACCGCGCATCGGATTGAGCTGAAACTTGGTGTATTTATTCTTCTTACCCTAATGCTTATATTTTCCAAGTTTTGGGAAAACCCACTTCACCATTTGGGAGATATCTTCATTTCAATTTCCGCATTTTTTATTGCCATAAAATGCTCCATTTCAATTTCTACAATTTTCAAAAACATGGATGAGTAAAAGCATGGCTTGATTGCAAATGTTGTTCAGAGTGCCCACTGATCTGTTTTAAGCTTTTATATATCAAGAGAAACCCTATGAGCATATGAATAGGCCAAAAAATCATGCAATGGAAATGTAAGTGTGCCCAAAGAAACACTAATTCACTCGAGCAAAACATTTTCAAATAAATTTCTGCGTTTTTGCATTTTTTGTTTTTAACTGTCATAGAAATAATGCTCTGCTAGCATTATTCTTCCCGATTCCCCTATCATTGATTTTTGTGTGATAGCAACAGGACATCATTATGTCATCCAATGTCTCCTAACTCCCCCAAACTGAGCACTTTTTCCATCCTCGGAAAAAAATGACAAATGTGAAGAAGTGGGGAAAAATAGATATGACCCGTTATGCTGATTTATGAGAGGTCAAAGACACCGAAAATAGTTAATCTTCAGCTATATGCAATGTTGGTTAAAACCATCTCAAGTTATACCTTCAAGCTGAAAATAGTTTCCCTCCTACAAAGACATGCATGATACTATAGGAATGCTGATTTTAATTCTGCACTGCCCTTCATCTTGTTGTTGTAACAAACTGGAGAGATAGCTAAGAAATTTTGTAGTCACGTTTTTCTTACTGCCCACCAAAACTTGCAGCTATCCATTTCATAGAATTTAGAAAGGATCAAATCATTTTCTGCACATAATCTGCAATCTGAAAATACCAGCAAATCAATTGTGCAAAATATTACCCAATTTATCAATGTAAATTCTTTTGATGAAATTCATTTTCACACTCTGTCCATCATAATGTAATGATTATGTCTTTCATTCGGCAATGTTGACTATCAGCTTTGCAATTTGAGCACAATCAAAATTCATGAAGCAACTCTTATGTAAAAGAAAACGGTACACATCGATCATGAAAATTTCCAATCAAGCCTCTGTCATGAATATCTAAAGATTGGATGGATTGCATTCATTGCTGAAACTGATTATGTACATAAAGAACAACATATTTTATAATAAGCAATCCCATTGTTTTCTTTTCCATATCCAGTGTCAACAAAAGTATCTTAATTCTAGACTCATCTGCAGCAGCTCGTGGGTGTGGGAACCAATAAAGAGGCAAGAAACCCCGTTTCTCACTACCATAGGACTGTCATAAGTGAAAACTACCATGCTTTTCCTTGATGAGCACTAACAAAAACCAAGTGATTGGAATATGTTGCACTTTTGGCCATGTCAATAATCGGTCCTTTTATGTCACCAAACTCATTCATTTTACAAACAATAACATAAGCATCCATGTGGGAGAGACATGCATTAAGCCAACTTTTCAACACAAATTAATTTGAAAATTAAAACAGGGTTGTCTTACAACATTCTCCCTGAGGATTGTGCTCTGCTATGTCTGCTCACCTCACATTGTTGCTTATCTATCCCCACAACCTCCCCCAAACTGAAGATGGAGCATGAATGTGTTGTTAAGACACCTCATTTACATGAACTAATATGCTGATTTTCTGCTGTCAAGAATGAATGATGTTTTGTTTTCCTGTTCCATCAGCATATTCATATGTAGGAATGGCTTCTACAACAACTCATTTTGCTATAGGTTCTTGTTGCCAGCCTATTCCCTTCTTCCTGTAGTTTCCTTGGCTTGTAGATGAGCTTTTTCCTTTTTCTTTCTTCTGGTTCTTGTGTGACAGTAGTAAGACTTCTTCTTTCAACAAATTCTTTGGCTTGTCTATGTGCATTGGTTGTCCATCTCTCCTTACTATTGGTTCTTGTGTGGCAGTAGTAGGGCTTCCTATTCTTGGTTCTTGTGTGACAACTATAGGGATTATGTAATAACATAATTTTCATACTTGGGTGTTTAGGAGATGTCAGGCTGGGCTCGGCTAGGGAAGTAAAGATGAAGTAATGATTAAATGGAAGGATGAAGGTTTGGGTTGAGAAAGGATGGTAGAGGATAGAAAATAATGATGACGAGTAATGTAAGGATTATTATGTGTAATGGTGTGGTCATGATAGGTAATGGTGTAGTCATGGTAATTGTGTGCCCCTTCCCCCAAACTGAAAGCTTCCACTACCCTTAGAAATATAGGAGGAAGTATTGATAAAGGCTCAAGTGATTTCCCAAATACAAATATATAGCATTTAATGAACTTGACTAACAATAAAGAAAATAAGCATACCTGTACCTACCTATGAATATCGTGAAATGTGCAGCAACATCCTAAGAAGCATGAGATCTGATGTGCTCCACAATGGTGTAGAAACTGACAAGAAAGAGCAATAAGGAATCCAGAGCTTGGATTTGGAGATGAAAAATGATCTTCTAATGTAGTAGAAAATCTTGGAACTTTATTTAAAGAGCATGATGGAATACTTTATTTCTCACTTATTTGCAAACCTTGTCTGCCAGCAAGCTGGTTTTCAGACAAGATCTGTCTGACTACGCCCAGAGGGTTTTCACAATCATAAACGTTTTATTTCCGAGGGATGCTCACCAGCAAGTTGGTTTTCAAGAATTCCATGGTCTGATGGCGCCTGAAATAGGTTTTCACCATTAAATTTTATTTGGAAAGTGGGTAGGGAGGTGAGGGAGCTTGACATTGGAAGTGAGCCAAGCTGCTTTATTGTGTGGGTCAGGGACGGATGGAGCAGAAAGTCATGCGAGAAATGAAATGGTAGGGGATGAATTCAATTTGATGATAGTGGTGATATAGATGATGTTCATGAGAAAAGCTTTTCAACCACATAAGGAAATGAAAGATTTATTAACTTCAGCAGGCATGCATATCAAAATGGGAAAATGAAATACATAAGCATACCATGGTGTTAGTGAATGAGCATGATGAATCTTAGGTCTTCTAAAAGGATTCTTTATAAAAATTGGGGTTGTGGCAATGAGAATATGGTAGTGGAAGTTGACCTTTGGAACATTAGTCTTCAAATTCTTCAAATCAATTCTTCATATGCCTCATTCTGGATCCATCTACCATCTTTGATAAAAGGTCTTCTGGTTGTTGTCTTTTACTGAGACACTGTTGAATTAGGCTTCTAGGAACTTGAGCTTCAAAAGTAGCACAATCATGCTAATGAATCTTCATTTTTGGAATTCTGGAGAGAATTCACATCAGCATTAAATTTGGTCTTCACAAATCACTTCATGCATAGATTAGCCTTCTTTAATCTTCCAAGGACCTGCAAAAAAAAATTAGCACTTACCTGCAATAAAATGTGAGCTCATGGAAGAAGAGAGTTGATCAGTCTCTCTTAATCCCAAACATATGCAAGATAAATACAACAAATTTTTATAAAACAAATCCTAGGAAGATAAAAACAAAAAAATCACTTTTTACCTGTTGGGGAGCGGTGGCCACCTTAGACAACCCAACGGTATTTTGCTAATAACTTCTTCGTTTCACAACCGATTTGAGTGATTCCAAAGCCAAATTAAAGTGTATTCAGAGGGATAACTCCAATAGAAACAGGTTTTGAAAATGCATTAATATGGTACTCCAAATATGCCAAAGAACATCATGTAAGACAGACAGATTGCAATTTCCAGCCTAAACCAACAGTTAGTGATTTGAGCATAACATTTTTGTTTGTTGACGGATTGAATCGATTCAACTTGGAGGTTAAAGTAGATTCCCATATGTACCTCCAATATAAATTGGTTTTTAATTCAATAAGAATTGATGGGTCGAATATGCCAAAGTACAGCCGATGAGGCAGAGTTCCGTGAGTGCTGATTTATGACAGGCAGTTAGTATTTTGGGCATAAATTCCTCGTATGATATCGGATTTGA
Source organism: Larix kaempferi (assembly GCA_027924585.1). Taxonomy (NCBI): domain Eukaryota; kingdom Viridiplantae; phylum Streptophyta; class Pinopsida; order Pinales; family Pinaceae; genus Larix; species Larix kaempferi. The sequence goes on along the minus strand of BSBM01001158.1, from coordinate 5,201,839 downwards.
GTGATTCAAATTTATTTGTAAACTAGATACATAAGAGAATATTCCTTAAAAACAGGTTTAAAAAATTCATACATTTAGGCACCCAAAAATTGACTATCTCAATCGTGTTCTTGAGTTCTCTACCCTATACCCAGTCAGTATTTTGACCATAACGTTTTCGTTTGATATCCAAATTGAAAAATTTAAATTGCGTTAGAAACTAGATTCCAGGGGATACTTTGGATAGAAACATGTTTGAAAAATGTGTCCATATGGTCTCTCAAAACACGACTGTCCTGACTGTATTTTCAGTAAACCCAACATGCCAAAATGTCTACATAGCCATTTTTTCACTAAAATGACGATTTAGATGGAAGTGAATATTTTTATGGATATAATTTCAATGTAATACATCAAATAACAAATAAAATCAACAATCCATATGTTTTTTTAAGGTTCTGCAGTTAAGCTATAGATCCTCAAAAATTGAAAAATTTGCAAGATATGAATAAACGATTATATTCAAACTTCAAAAATTGTATTTTAGTGCTAAATGATGTATTTTTATGAATTGAATAACATATTACACACACCTTTTGAAATTTTTGAGTGTTGTGTACTCTTTCTTCAATGGCTTCCCCTCGAATCCTCTTGAATCCTTCAATAAAATCTTCATTCGCCAAGCCTCATTCTTCTTTCCAAGCTTTCTGCAAAAGACAAATTAGTAATATGTTTGGGTCTTACTGGACCACATAATCATCATCTTGAATCTTTGATTTTATTCATCAAAATAGAAGGCATAAACAAATCTACTGCTATTGCATAAATTATTAACATGGTTCAGATTTGCAGAGACTTGCGGCCAACTATTACACTATAGCAATGTTACAGTGAGGTCGTATTTGCGTCTTAGTTGCCTTTGCACCTCCATCCTTCAAAAAAACATATGCATGTATAATGAAAAAAAGAAATAGCTTTCTACCAAAAAGAAAACTTACTCAAGCAAAAAAAACTGTGGTTGTGGTAACTCTCGGCAACGGCGCCAAAATGACAGGCTTTTTAATTGCCTTCTAATTACTTAGAAAACAATTATTGTCAACCCGGGGTTCATTGAGAACCTGCGAGTTACCATGCACTGTATGTGCAAACCACAATCTCCTCTTACATTGGTTTATCTACTTGAAGTTGTAGTTCAATAAACTTACTTACAAACAATGGTATAATCAGTTACATTATCTTGGCAAGGAACTAGCCATCTAAACAACTATTAAAACTAAATTGCAATGAAAGTAAATCACACGACATGAAAGTAAAACACGCTACATGAAATTAAATGCTAAAATTAAATTCACACTTGAAGTAAATTCTGAAACTACATTCACACTTTGTAAAAAAGTAAATCCTAGCACTACGTCACACTTTGCGGGAAAAGTAAATTCGAATACTATGTTCACACTGTGCAAGAAAGTAAATTCTAAATCTAACTTCACAACACACTTGACACAAAAGTAAATTGCAGAAATAAAATCTAAAAGCTATCATTGCCAAATACAAGTTACTGTTTATGATCCAATGGAATAAATAACATTACTGCATTAAGCTCAATGATTGTAAAATAAACATTTAAATCTCTATCTATGCATTGAAATAAAATTGCAGAAAGAAACTACATAATGAGAAATGCAAAATTATCTAATTGAAACAAAGCAATAAATTATAACTACATCAACATAAAATAAATAAAATCATGCTACAAAAAGAAAATAATAAAACTAAGATCTAATTGAATCAAAATGAGAGTCTAGCTTTATTCCATCATCAATTGGACTATTGCTCTAAGAGTCCTTTCATAGAATGGAGAAACAAACTCTTATTTATACATGATTTCTCCATAACAAATAATAAATAAGGATCCAAAATATCCTCAACAAATTCCTAAAATTTTGGATCTCAAAACTAATTCAAAACTAATCCAAGATCCTTACTAACTACATACTATTTAGAATACCTTTGAAGTCAAATTCGAATTTAGGGATAGAGGCTATAATAAAATAGTCAAAACTCATCCCAAATGTCTCTTAACAACTTTTGACTTCTTAGGTCTATCATATATTTGATAGAGATCTTCAAATCTTATGAATAAGCCAAATATGCACTCATATCCACCCCCATTTACCAACTTTAATCTAACATCATGATTTGAGACATATAAGAATAATAGAAATAATGGATTTATAAAAATCCATTACTCCTAATGAATATCTTTCTCCAAAGTTGGTGATTGAAGGTAAAATTTGAATTATTGACTTTCTGTAATGTTGCAGATAGAGTTTCTGTAATGCTGCAGATGGAATTTCCATAATGCTGTAGATAAAGTTTTTGTAATGTTGTAGATGGAGTTGCTATAATGCTATAGACAGTTTCTATAATGCTGCATATAGAGTTTCTGTAATGCTGCAAATAGAGTTTCTGTAATGCTGCAGAGAGAGTTTCCATAATGTTGCAGATAGAGTTTCTGTAATGCTGCAGATAGAGTTTCCGTAATGCTGCAGATACCTATAGAGTTTCTGTAATGCTGTAACAAATGTTCTGTACTGCTACAGAACTCCCTCAAATATGTTGTAGCTGCTTCCAACAATGGATTCAATATTCAAAGCAAATACATAGTACACTAATTCTCTCAATCTTAGTCAAAAATCAAATGAAATACTAAGACATGTAATAGAAAAATTACTTGAGCATAAAAACCCGGATAGGAGTGTAAGAAATGATTAATGGATGAATATGGATAGGCAAAAGGAATTATAAATAAGGTGAAATGGTGGTAAAAATATGCTAAATGCAAGGCCTGTCACTTTCTAAGTGCACACAACTAAAGCATAAATAATCTTTGTATAAATGAACTTTATGCTAAAACATAAGAACTAGAATATATGTAGAAGTTGCTGTGCATTAAACTAGGGCATTCACTGCTGTGAAATACTTGGAAATTCTTGATTTGATTTACTGCGCGTAAATGTAAACAACATTCACACAACTAAATATGAAGAAGATGTGCGCAACATAACATTTAACATTCTTGAGAATGAATATGCGAAACTATAGACTTATATATATTACTCAGTAAAACAGAGTAACTTTGCACACTTATAGAGAGATGATATTAACTTCAATCTTTCACCATTTACATAGAACTTGGGCTCTTGAATCACTTCACGGATTTTCACTTCTTATTCTTTCACTTCATCACCTCTTTCCATATCTATCTCTATCTCTTTAAATGATTTACATTTATAGAGTTTCACTTCACTGACTCATGATGGCTTCGCTTGGAAGCTACGGGGTTTCATTAAAGACTATAATAAATTCTACCTAAGAAAATATGATCTTACCGAATACAAGAGAGGCTACTTAAATACTAACTTGCCGTGACTAGGATTGGCTGAAAACTGACTGTCTGTCAGACATTGCAGACTGACAAAATGACCGACTGGGGTCTGACAGAGCCGGCGTATATCTGATACACTATCAGCTCATTAATTGTAATATTTCCAACACTCCCCCTTAATTATGAATGCATAGGGATCTTAAAACAAAAAATACAATATTACAAAATATTTCAGAGCTGAAACATGCTCTGTTCATGACAAAGTTCGCTATACAGAACTTGTCACTCCCAAACAACTTCGCAGAAATTGGAATGGGTCATTTGCCAATGGTTTTGTACATATGTCTGCAACTTGATCTTCAGACCTACCAAATTCTAAAGAGATTTCCTTGTTGTTTATCAATTCTCTGATCAAGTGATACCTTGTGTCGATGTGCTTGGTTCTCTTATGAAACACATGATTCTTTGACAGTGCGATAGCTGAATTATTGTCATAGTAAATGACTGTGGGTTCTTACTGGTTCTGTGACAAATCACTTAACATCCTCCTCATCCAAACTAGTTGACATGCAGCGCTTATAGCTGCAACATACTCTGCTTCTGCTAAAGAAAGAGTTACTATGGGTTGTTTCTTTAAAGCCCATGATACAACACCTGTTCCTACATGAAATGTATTCTCAAATGTTATTTTTCTGTCATCTATGTTGTCTCCATTGTCGCTGTCAGTGTATCCAATGAGTTTGAAATTTTCTGAGGTTGAATACAAAATACCAAAGTCTTTTGTTCCACTTACATACTTCAGAATTCTTTTACCTGCTTGCCAATGCAAATCTTTTGGTGACTCCATGAATCTTGAGATTAAACTGACAGCATACATGATGTCTAGCCTTATTGTTGTAAGATACATAAGGCTGCCAACGAGCCTTTTAAACACTGTAGGATCTACAGTGGAGCCATCATCATCCTTGCTCAATTTTAAACCCATTATCACCTGTTCAAGACATCACTTGCATACTTTGACTATGATATGAAAATACCCTTTTCATTCTGTTGGACTTCAATACCCAGAAAATACTTCATAAGCCCCAAATTAATCATTTCGAATTCACTCTCCATGACTGTTCTGAATTCTTCTTGCCAAAATCACCACTAAATATTAAATCATCTACATACAGGTAGACAATTAACTTATTACCTTCCTTGTTGATCTTTCTGTATAGCGTTGGCTCACATTCACATCTGTGAAATCCATTTTGAATGAGGTATGAGTCAATGCAACTGTACCAAGCTCTGGGAGCTTGCTTCAAACCATACAGTGCATTTTTTAGTCTGTACACTCTGTGTCCTTGTCCTGGAACTTCATAGCCTTATGGCTGCTCAACATATACTTCTTCCTCCAAATAACCATTTATAAATGCAGACTTTACATCCATTTGATAAACAGGCCTTTTCTTTTGTGTTGCGATGGCCAGGACTGTTCTGATAATGTCCATTCATGCTACAGGTGCAAAATTTTCATTGAAGTCTATGCCTGGCTGCTGAGTGAATCATGTTGCTACCAATCTTGCCTTGTGCTTCTACACATTTCCATCAGCATCTTGCTTTGTCTTATAAATCAATTTCATGCTTATCACATCCTTGTCATTAGGAACATCAACTAGTTCCCATGTTTGATTCTTCTCAATGCATTTTATTTCTTCATCCATGTCTTGTGCACAAACTTTGTCTTCAACAGCTTCTTCAAATGTTAGAGGATCATTAACTTGAGAAAATAATGCAAAACATGAAAATGAATTAGGTGTACCAGCCTCATATATCTCGCACAGACTTCTTTTCCTTGGTCGAGTTGCTGGTGTCAAATAGAGCGCATTGCTTGATGGAGTTTGTTGCGCACTTGGTGTGCTTGTCAAAGTAGTTTGAGCTGCGCCTTGTGTTGGAGTTGCTTGTGCTAGAGCATGTTGCGCAATCCTTGGAGTAGACATAGTTGTGCAATTCTAATTTACATGTGGAGTCTCATCCACATCTTCTACACTATCATCATGTTCAACATGTGACACGATTTTGACATTATTTTCTACAGTTCCATCCCATGCTTCATTTTTCACAAACTGAACATCACAACTGATGATGACTTTCCTTGAAATAGGATCATACAACTTGTATGATTTTCTGTCTTCACAATATCAAATAAAAATACCTTTATGTCCATTTTTGTCTAATTTCCTTCTTAGATCATCTGGAACATGTGCGTATGCTACACAACAAAAAACTTTTAAGTGCAAGGCACTATGTTTCATACCTGTCCATGCTTCCTACAGAACTTTGTTCTTAACGCTCTTTGTCGGACATCGATTCATGATGTATATTGTAGTTGCCACTTCTTCATCCCAATATTCATTCGACATATGCACAGCTGCCAACATGCTGCGCGCCATCTCCATAATGGTTATGTTCTTCCTTTTTGCGATACCATTCTGCTGCGGTGTATACCACACAGTGAACTGCTTCTGTATGCCATGATTTTTGCAAAAATTCAAGAAATCATTTGAGACATACTCACCACCTCTATCAGTTCTCAGTATCTTGATGCTATACCCACTCTACTTCTCCACGAGTGCCTTAAACTGTTGAAAACAACTAAACACATCAGATTTATGTTTTAGAAAGTAAAACCTTGCTTTTCTTGTGAAATCATCAATGAATGTGAGAAGATAAGTGCATCCTCCCATGGACGGTGTTTGCATCGGTCCACAAATATTAGAATGCATGATTTCAAGTGGTGTGCGTGCTCTGTATGACTTTTCGACTGGAAAAGTCTCTCTGTACTGTTTTCCAAAGATACAACCTTCACAAATTCTCTCTGGCTTTTCAATCAATGGCAATCCTTTCACCATGTCCTTTGTGTGTAGTAGTTTCATCCCACCAGAATTTAGATGTACAAATCTAAAATGCCATAACCAGGATTCATCCATAATTTTTGTTTGAAATGCTGCTTGCATTGCGTTGTCTTTCTTTTCCTTTGCGCAATGAATGTTTGCTTCTTTGCTCTTTGCGCTGAACGTAGATCCATAATTTTCATTCTGTCTTTCATGAATAACTTCAGTTGTTTTTCCTCTTATGATGAGCCTTATCCTCAAAGAAAACAAGCGGTTGCTTGTCATCTACACTTCTGCTATCAACTGATTGCTTGGGTCTATGTCCTTGATCACACATCGTTTTCCTACCATGTGAACTCTGTAACATTTTTCCATCAGTTGTCCAATGCTCATCAGGTTATGCTTCAAACCTTGAACATAATACACATCAGGCATGAATTTCTGCTCCCCCTGTTTCGTTAGAATATCAATAGTACCCTTACCCAAAACAGTAACTTGAATATTGTTTCCAAGTGTTACATATGTTTGAACTGATTTATCTAGACTGGAAAATAAACTTAAATTACCAGTCATATGATTGCTACAGCCTGAGTCTAAATACCATATGTCATTTGAACTTTCTTGGACAACATTGCATTCCAGTAAAGATGTGCATGCTAAGAACAGTGAGTTGTTTGGTGCGCTATTGCTGCTTGAATGAGCTTCACCTTGCTTTCCTTGGTCATACTGCTTCTTCCTGCATTCATATGCAAAGTGTCTATACTTCTTGCAGTAATGACATTGGGTTTTTTATCATACCTTTGTCCACTTGGCTGATTGGGGGTCTGATTTTGGCCTCTATTGTGACATGCATAGGGCTGCTGCTGCAACCTCCTCTGAATAAACTTCGTCCTCTGCCTCTAGAGCTTGATCTTCCTTTGCCTCTTCCATGACTTATGGACGATTGTGTTGCGAATGCACCTTCCATTGATATATTTGAACCACTGATTCTATGTTCATAATTGAGTAATGAGGCTTGCAACTCATCAATAGTAAATGTGGACAGATTTTTGTTTTCCTCCAGGGTTACAACCATAGATTCAAATTTCTTTGGAAGAAATCTAAGAACTTTTTCCACAACTCTTTGGTCAGTTAGAGTTTCTCCATGAGACTTTCTTTGATTAACCAGACAAATAACACGAGTGTAGAATGAGTTTATTGACTCTGTATTTTTCATAGACAGAGATTCAAAATCTCTTCTCAGAATCTGAAGTTTAGCAGTTTTTACCTTGTCCAAACCTTGATAGGCAGTTTCCAGTGTGTCCCACGCTTCCTTTGTTAACTGTGCTGCTACTACTCTTGGGATTATGGACTCATGTGTTGCTTGATGTATGTGGAACAACGCCTTTCCACCTTTCTTCCTCTATTCCCTCAATACATCCTTCTCAGCTTGTATGAGATTGTTGTATGCTGCTACATTTGCTGGTTCTGCATAACCATTCTCGACTATGTCCCATACATCTTGACCTCTAAACAAAGCCTTCATTGTTAGAGACCAATATTCATAATTTTTACGAGAAGATATAGGGGTTTGCACATTACCCGAAGTGGAAGCCATTCTTAATCACTTTTCCCTTTTGTAAATACAAATTCTACTTTCCGTAAACCAAGCTCTGATACCAGATGAAGGGAAAAGGGCAGGTGCAATCAATTAAAAATTCACTACGCAATGCATGAATATTTTCTTTTTCTTTGCGAAGGACATGCACTAGACCTAGCAAATTCTTAACTTTCATTTTCTTCCACTTTATAAAAACACTTTACTACAAAATGATCGCACGGAGATTACATGCACAATTCACCTTTTCCCTTTTACCATGCGCAGATTAACTACGTGATTCAACCTTTTACTGTTGCGCGTTGCTACTGTGCGATTCCACTTTCTTACTGCGCAAATGTTAACTATGTGATTCTACTTTTCAACTGCACAGTTGAACTTTGCGCAAATGCACAACTCTTAACTTTGCGCAATACTTTACTTTGCATAAATGCACACTTGCGGAACTTGACTTTGCGCACTTTATACAAATTACTTTTGCACGCTCTTTAATCTTTTACAAAGATTAACTACGTGGTTAACTTTCCATACCTTTCTAAGTGCGCACAACTAAAACTTAAATAATCTTTGTATAAATGAACTTTATGCTAAAACATAAGAACTAGAATATATGTAGAAGTTGCTGTGCATTAAACTAGGGCATTCACTGCGGTGAAATACTTGGAAATTCTTGATTTGATTTACTGCGCGTAAATGTAAACAACATTCACACAACTAAATATGAAGAAGATGTGCGCAACATAACATTTAACATTCTTGAGAATGAATATGCGAAACTATAGACTTATATATATTACTCAGTAAAACAGAGTAACTTTGCACACTTATAGAGAGATGATATTAACTTCAATCTTTCACCATTTACATAGAACTTGGGCTCTTGAATCACTTCACGGATTTTCACTTCTTATTCTTTCACTTCATCACCTCTTTCCATATCTATCTCTATCTCTTTAAATGATTTACATTTATAGAGTTTCACTTCACTGACTCATGATGGCTTCGCTTGGAAGCTACGGGGTTTCATTAAAGACTATAATAAATTCTACCTAAGAAAATATGATCTTACCGAATACAAGAGAGGCTACTTAAATACTAACTTGCCGTGACTAGGATTGGCTGAAAACTGACTGTCTGTCAGACATTGCAGACTGACAAAATGACCGACTGGGGTCTGACAGAGCCGGCGTATATCTGATACACTATCAGCTCATTAATTGTAATATTTCCAACACTCCCCCTTAATTATGAATGCATAGGGATCTTAAAACAAAAAATACAATATTACAAAATATTTCAGAGCTGAAACATGCTCTGTTCATGACAAAGTTCGCTATACAGAACTTGTCACTCCCAAACAACTTCGCAGAAATTGGAATGGGTCATTTGCCAATGGTTTTGTACATATGTCTGCAACTTGATCTTCAGACCTACCAAATTCTAAAGAGATTTCCTTGTTGTTTATCAATTCTCTGATCAAGTGATACCTTGTGTCGATGTGCTTGGTTCTCTTATGAAACACATGATTCTTTGACAGTGCGATAGCTGAATTATTGTCATAGTAAATGACTGTGGGTTCTTACTGGTTCTGTGACAAATCACTTAACATCCTCCTCATCCAAACTAGTTGACATGCAGCGCTTATAGCTGCAACATACTCTGCTTCTGCTAAAGAAAGAGTTACTATGGGTTGTTTCTTTAAAGCCCATGATACAACACCTGTTCCTACATGAAATGTATTCTCAAATGTTATTTTTCTGTCATCTATGTTGTCTCCATTGTCGCTGTCAGTGTATCCAATGAGTTTGAAATTTTCTGAGGTTGAATACAAAATACCAAAGTCTTTTGTTCCACTTACATACTTCAGAATTCTTTTACCTGCTTGCCAATGCAAATCTTTTGGTGACTCCATGAATCTTGAGATTAAACTGACAGCATACATGATGTCTAGCCTTATTGTTGTAAGATACATAAGGCTGCCAACGAGCCTTTTAAACACTGTAGGATCTACAGTGGAGCCATCATCATCCTTGCTCAATTTTAAACCCATTATCACCTGTTCAAGACATCACTTGCATACTTTGACTATGATATGAAAATACCCTTTTCATTCTGTTGGACTTCAATACCCAGAAAATACTTCATAAGCCCCAAATTAATCATTTCGAATTCACTCTCCATGACTGTTCTGAATTCTTCTTGCCAAAATCACCACTAAATATTAAATCATCTACATACAGGTAGACAATTAACTTATTACCTTCCTTGTTGATCTTTCTGTATAGCGTTGGCTCACATTCACATCTGTGAAATCCATTTTGAATGAGGTATGAGTCAATGCAACTGTACCAAGCTCTGGGAGCTTGCTTCAAACCATACAGTGCATTTTTTAGTCTGTACACTCTGTGTCCTTGTCCTGGAACTTCATAGCCTTATGGCTGCTCAACATATACTTCTTCCTCCAAATAACCATTTATAAATGCAGACTTTACATCCATTTGATAAACAGGCCTTTTCTTTTGTGTTGCGATGGCCAGGACTGTTCTGATAATGTCCATTCATGCTACAGGTGCAAAATTTTCATTGAAGTCTATGCCTGGCTGCTGAGTGAATCATGTTGCTACCAATCTTGCCTTGTGCTTCTACACATTTCCATTAGCATCTTGCTTTGTCTTATAAATCAATTTCATGCTTATCACATCCTTGTCATTAGGAACATCAACTAGTTCCCATGTTTGATTCTTCTCAATGCATTCTATTTCTTCATCCATGTCTTGTGCACAAACTTTGTCTTCAACAGCTTCTTCAAATGTTAGAGGATCATTAACTTGAGAAAATAATGCAAAACATGAAAATGAATTAGGTGTACCAGCCTCATATATCTCGCACAGACTTCTTTTCCTTGGTCGAGTTGCTGGTGTCAAATAGAGCGCATTGCTTGATGGAGTTTGTTGCGCACTTGGTGTGCTTGTCAAAGTAGTTTGAGCTGCGCCTTGTGTTGGAGTTGCTTGTGCTAGAGCATGTTGCGCAATCCTTGGAGTAGACATAGTTGTGCAATTCTAATTTACATGTGGAGTCTCATCCACATCTTCTACACTATCATCATGTTCAACATGTGACACGATTTTGACATTATTTTCTACAGTTCCATCCCATGCTTCATTTTTCACAAACTGAACATCACAACTGATGATGACTTTCCTTGAAATAGGATCATACAACTTGTATGATTTTGTGTCTTCACAATATCAAATAAAAATACCTTTATGTCCATTTTTGTCTAATTTCCTTCTTAGATCATCTGGAACATGTGCGTATGCTACACAACAAAAAACTTTTAAGTGCAAGGCACTATGTTTCATACCTGTCCATGCTTCCTACAGAACTTTGTTCTTAACGCTCTTTGTCGGACATCGATTCATGATGTATATTGTAGTTGCCACTTCTTCATCCCAATATTCATTTGACATATGCACAGCTGCCAACATGCTGCGCACCATCTCCATAATGGTTATGTTCTTCCTTTTTGCGATACCATTCTGCTGCGGTGTATACCACACAGTGAACTGCTTCTGTATGCCATGATTTTTGCAAAAATTCAAGAAATCATTTGAGACATACTCACCACCTCTATCAGTTCTCAATATCTTGATGCTATACCCACTCTACTTCTCCACGAGTGCCTTAAACTGTTGAAAACAACTAAACACATCAGATTTATGTTTTAGAAAGTAAAACCTTGCTTTTCTTGTGAAATCATCAATGAATGTGAGAAGATAAGTGCATCCTCCCATGGACGGTGTTTGCATCGGTCCACAAATATTAGAATGCACGATTTCAAGTGGTGTGCGTGCTCTGTATGACTTTTCGACTGGAAAAGTCTCTCTGTACTGTTTTCCAAAGATACAACCTTCACAAATTCTCTCTGGCTTTTCAATCAATGGCAATCCTTTCACCATGTCCTTTGTGTGTAGTAGTTTCATCCCACCAGAATTTAGATGTACAAATCTAAAATGCCATAACCAGGATTCATCCATAATTTTTGTTTGAAATGCTGCTTGCATTGCGTTGTCTTTCTTTTCCTTTGCGCAATGAATGTTTGCTTCTTTGCTCTTTGCGCTGAACGTAGATCCATAATTTTCATTCTGTCTTTCATAAATAACTTCAGTTGTTTTTCCTCTTATGATGAGCCTTATCCTCAAAGAAAACAAGCGGTTGCTTGTCATCTACACTTCTGCTATCAACTGATTGCTTGGGTCTATGTCCTTGATCACACATCGTTTTCCTACCATGTGAACTCTGTAACATTTTTCCATCAGTTGTCCAATGCTCATCAGGTTATGCTTCAAACCTTCAACATAATACACATCAGGCATGAATTTCTGCTCCCCCTGTTTCGTTAGAATATCAATAGTACCCTTACCCAAAACAGTAACTTGAATATTGTTTCCAAGTGTTACATATGTTTGAACTGATTTATCTAGACTGGAAAATAAACTTAAATTACCAGTCATATGATTGCTACAGCCTGAGTCTAAATACCATATGTCATTTGAACTTTCTTGGACAACATTGCATTCCAGTAAAGATGTGCATGCTAAGAACAGTGAGTTGTTTGGTGCGCTATTGCTGCTTGAATGAGCTTCACCTTGCTTTCCTTGGTCATACTGCTTCTTCCTGCATTCATATGCAAAGTGTCTATACTTCTTGCAGTAATGACATTGGGTTTTTTATCATACCTTTGTCCACTTGGCTGATTGGGGGTCTGATTTTGGCCTCTATTGTGACATGCGTAGGGCTGCTGCTGCAACCTCCTCTGAATAAACTTCGTCCTCTGCCTCTAGAGCTTGATCTTCCTCTGCCTCTTCCATGACTTATGGACGATTGTGTTGCGAATGCACCTTCCATTGATATATTTGAACCACTGATTCTATGTTCATAATTGAGTAATGAGGCTTGCAACTCATCAATAGTAAATGTGGACAGATTTTTGTTTTCCTCGAGAGTTACAACCATAGATTCAAATTTCTTTGGAAGAAATCTAAGAACTTTTTCCACAACTCTTTGGTCAGTTAGAGTTTCTCCATGAGACTTTATTTGATTAACCAGACCAATAACACGAGTGTAGAATGAGTCTACTGACTCTGTATTTTTCATAGACAGAGATTCAAAATCTCTTCTCAGAATCTGAAGTTTAGCAGTTTTTACCTTGTCCAAACCTTGATAGGCAGTTTCTAGTGTGTCCCACGCTTCCTTTGTTAACTGTGCTGCTACTACTCTTGGGATTATGGACTCATGTGTTGCTTGATGTATGTGGAACAACGCCTTTCCACCTTTCTTCCTCTATTCCCTCAATACATCCTTCTCAGCTTGTATGAGATTGTTGTATGCTGCTACATTTGCTGGTTCTGCATAACCATTCTCGACTATGTCCCATACATCTTGACCTCTAAACAAAGCCTTCATTGTTAGAGACCAATATTCATAATTTTTACGAGAAGATATAGGGGTTTGCACATTACCCGAAGTGGAAGCCATTCTTAATCACTTTTCCCTTTTGTAAATACAAATTCTACTTTCCGTAAACCAAGCTCTGATACCAGATGAAGGGAAAAGGGTAGGTGCAATCAATTAAAAATTCACTACGCAATGCATGAATATTTTCTTTTTCTTTGTGAAGGACATGCACTAGACCTAGCAAATTCTTAACTTTCATTTTCTTCCACTTTATAAAAACACTTTACTACAAAATGATCGCGCGGAGATTACATGCACAATTCACCTTTTCCCTTTTACCATGCGCAGATTAACTACGTGATTCAACCTTTTACTGTTGCGCGTTGCTACTGTGCGATTCCACTTTCTTACTGCGCAAATGTTAACTATGTGATTCTACTTTTCAACTGCACAGTTGAACTTTGCGCAAATGCACAACTCTTAACTTTGCGCAATACTTTACTTTGCATAAATGCACACTTGCGGAACTTGACTTTGCGCACTTTATACAAATTACTTTTGCACGCTCTTTAATCTTTTACAAAGATTAACTACGTGGTTAACTTTCCATACCTTTCTAAGTGCGCACAACTAAAAATTAAATAATCTTTGTATAAATGAACTTTATGCTAAAACATAAGAACCGAAATATATGTAAAAGTTACTGCGTGTTAAACGAGGGCATTCACCACCATGAAATACTTGGAAATTCTTGATTTGATTTACTGCGCGTAAATGTAAACAACATTCACACAACTAAATATGAAGAAGATGTGTGCAACACAACATTTAACATTCTTGAGAATGAATATGCGAAACTATAGACTTATATATATTACTTAATAAAACAGAGTAACTTTGCGCACTTACAGAGAGATGATATTAACTTCAATATTTCACCATTTACACAAAGCTTGGGCTCTTGAATCACTTCACGGATTTTCACTTCTTCTTCTTCTTTCACTCCCTCACCTCTTTCCATCTCTATCTCTATATTTGTGAATGATTTACATTTATAGAGTTTCACTTCATCGACTCAAGATGGCTTCGCTTGGAAGCTACAGGGTTTCATTAAGGACTGTAATAAATTCTACCTAAGAAAATCTTATCTTGCTGAATACAAGAGTGTCTACTTAAATACTAACTTGCCGTGACTGGGATTGACTGCAAACTGACTGTCTGTCAGACATTGCAGACTGACAAAATGACTAACCGGGGTCTGATAGAACCGGCGCATATCTGATACACTATCAGCTCATTAATTATGATATTTCCAATAAATATGTATATATGAAAACTTCATATTGAATGTACCCTGTGAAAGAACTCATCTTAGGGATGAAAGGGAGACTCAATTGCTAAGGAACTCTGCAGAGGAGACATGTGGGCATGCATGAGTCACCCCTCAACCAATTGTCCATTCTGTCCATTGACACTCCTCGAGTGTGATGGAGAGTGACACACTTTGGGGGGGGTTTCTTTTAGTTACATAAAATCATATCTTGAGATATGTATAGAAGGATTGTGCACAAACTCTGGCGGGTGTTTAGAGAATGACATAAAGGTATTTTTAGAGGAAATGATTTCAAATGGAAAAAAATAGATATACTCAGGTTTCAAATTAGTAGAACACAAATGATAAAGAATGAACAAGGACATGTTCTTTATAAAACAAATTAAGGTGTAACGCATGTCATCATCCAAGATATCCATAGCCAAGATATCCATAGGTTACTTGGAAGCATCCATAGTTATGTTCTCTAATGAAAAAATAGAACCAAACAAAAGAACGTATATTTTTTTTGATAATGGGAATGCTAAAATTAAGAAAGAGAAATCACACGTCAATTGGGAAATCCATTCCTTCCGAAGTGGATAAAAAAGGAGATATATATATTGAGATTTCTTCCTAAGGGAGATCATTTTACTTAAATTCTCTCCACATGGATGGAGGAAACCACATTATACAAATAACTCTCATTATAAAAAGTGGGTTCCGTATGTGAGTCCTAATCTCTCATGTTTTGACATATGATTAGTTATTATATCTCCTTATAATGTGGGTTCCGTATGTGAGTCCTAATCTCTCATGTTTTGACATATGATTAGTTATTATATCTCCTTCTTCATGGTAGAAAGATGTTAAATGAGGAAGATAAAAATGAAAGGATCAAAGCTTATTTTTTTAAGTCGAGATAAATTGCATGTATATTAACCATATAATTTTATGTATTTATTTTTTTAAGTGTTATATTCATATATATATTTTATTTTATTGTGTTTTTAATAGTAATATTATTTCATTTTAAAAGAAATACAAATTTAATATTTAAAAAAAAAAACATTAACATAAAATATCATTCAAAATCTTTAAATTAAAATAAATTTAATCATATTTATTAATATCTATCTTTTATGAGAATTTGAGTAATAAATAAGGTATTGTGTCAATGCCAACAATATTGATGATGATGATGATGATGATTAACATCCATTAAGACCAAATTTTGTCTACAAGAAAGTTATTTGATTTGCTTTAAAATTTTATTCCTATATCCAAAAAAACTTAAAAACAAATTTGGTTAATTATTTATTTTTTGGTATGTTCATATTGATAACAATCTCTATGTACTATTACAAATGTCTAAGAAAATAAAGCATATAATTGTTTGCTGCAAAACAATAATACATCATAGTAAATATGTAGATAAATTTTATAATGATTGTAAATATTGCCTTCACACAAACTTATAGCACCATCATAGTTTTAATGACCCTTAAACACGTACATTCTGAACGTGATCATAAATAAAATAGACATCATAAACTGTATAGTATTCTTGTGGATAACTCATAGCTATCCATTATCAGGCCTTGGCTAATAACTAAGTTATGGTCTCGATGTCAATAACAATTACAACCCTATGATCTTTGCGCCAAAAAAATATAGTATGTATGGTCCGATAGCGCATATGAAAATTAGCATCTTGATAACAATCACAGAGAGGGTTTAATAGATGAGAATAGTTGCGCATCTCTAATAAAACAAAAATCCAATTTATTCAATAACCCTTCGTCATCGTTCAATATTCAAAGGTTACTAATCTCATCACCCGTAAACCTAAGGGTAAAGTGGAATGGAGCCCAACGCCACAATTTGTCAAAACAAGTGTAACGTAAGTTGAAGGTATTATCCTCGATATATGATTATAACATAGACATAAATGTTATGTGTAATTGGTCTAATAAACCTATTAAAAAGGATGAGTCATAAAGTTTGAGTAGTACACTTATGTTATGTTGTGTTAGTTTTGTAGGATCACCGTAATAATATAAATGTTGTAATGGTGTTCTTATTGGATAGCTAGGTTTGTTGTTTTTTTTTTAAGTTTTATTTTGTAAATTGAAAATGCTAATGATGGTAGTTAAATGAATTTGCTGTTAATATATAAAGTTCTCGTTAGAAAATAGGTAGTTTAAGTTGGAGGTATTATCTTTGATATACGATTATTGTGTCGAAGAGGTGCATTCTAGAGTCTAATAGAGGAAGATGTGTAACACCTTTTGTGCTCATCTCGAAGATGACACATATCATTTTCAAAACAAAAAAAAATATTATAAAAAATAACATATCGCCTATTTAAAACGTTTACAATGGATATAATGATTAAATTAGCCCTTTTTCAAGTGGACCAGTGATCTATATAAAAATGAAATAATAGATTTTTTATTGTAAAAAAAATAAAAGTGATTTTTTAATAAAAATATAATAAACATTAAATAAATATTATAGTAAATTAATTTATTTAAATTAAGTAAATATAATGATAAATTAATTTATAAAAATTAATTAAATATGTGATCATAAATTAATTTATAAAAAATAATTATATGTAATGATAAATTAATTTAATATTTAATAATACATAATTAATCAAATATTATAATTTAAAATAATATTTCTAGTTAATTAACTTAAAATAACACCCACTCTATAATAAAAACATTTACAACTAATTTAAATATATTTTATATTTTTTTGAATTCCATATATATAATTTATTAAATATTTTTATTTAAATATAATTTTATAAAAAACAATCCAATCTTTTAAATGTAAGAATTTTTTTTTTCTTTTTTATCAAAAAGTGAACCTCTTTTACCAAATTCTATCCCAAATTGACTAGGTTGACCTTAAAATAAAAACTAAACCAAACTCTATCCCTATATTGATTAGGTTTCTCACCAAACCTTAAAATGATAATTAAAAAAAAAATCTATCCCTAAAATTATTAAATATAACTTTAAAATAAAAACTATCCCTAAAATTATTAAATATAACTTTAAAATAAAAACTATACTTTTTAAAATTAAGGTTTGAACAAAAAAAATTTGAATAAAAAAAACAAATTATAAATACATAAAATGAAGAAATGAATTTATAATTTTTTTATTCAAAAGATTAATCAACAAAATTATATTTTAAGTTGTCAAAAATCTAATCCAATAAAAATCTTAAATAAATATTATAATATTTAATATATACTTGCAATCAATAATAACCGTTATAGTTAACCTAGAAAAATAAGTAAAATACTTAATAACTGTCATGTCCCAAATTTGGAATTGGGTCACAATGGCCTAATCACATTAGCCATATTCATTAGAGTTTGCAAAGTTGATGTTCAGGGTCAAATAATTGCCAAGGAGGAAAATTACTAGTTTCCTAGGTTTGGGGTGAAAGCTTTGGGATTTGGAATAATGGGGATAATAAATGATGTTTGAACATTAGAATGGCATAAATATTTAATAAAGGAGCTAAATAAATATATACAAGTGAAAATCAAAGTGGCATTTCATCATGAAGACACATGGAGGAAGTGGGACCCACATATGGCTAGACTTCCCCACTACATTTGGCATCATTCTCTCACCAATTCGAATTCAAGGTGAATGGTAACATACTTGGGGAAGTCCAAAAGGTATTATTCATGGCATAACTCATCCAAGGTCGAAATATAGAGGAAGAGTAACTCCCATGGAAGAGGAAGAGGCAATTTGGAGCTAGTGAGACACTTGGGCTAGATTCCCTAGCTCTATGACAACAATGATGAAGATGCTATGACACCTATGACACAAATCAGACCTGAAGGCTGACATATGACATATATGACATGTCAGGGCTAAAAATAGACTCCAAGAGGGCGCTCAAGGGTGTTAGGGCAGCTAAGATGCTTCCACATGTGATTTGGTGGAAGCGGGAGACTAGGAATTGTTGTACAAGTGGCGTTCTTTGGAATCTCTTCCCAACTTGAGTTGGCATGAGTCTCTTGGAAGGAATTCGACCAATGGAGGCCATTAGAACTTTATAAATGTCAATAACAAAGAATGAAACCAGCTTTTGATCATTTGTAGAATTTGTAATTGCATTTGTGAAGAGGGAGAGCTAGTGGATGACTAGTTTCTTGCCTTAGCCAATTTCGAGGGTGAAAGATTCCCATCCAAGTTGGTAATTGGAAAGGCCATTCAGACCTTTCATTTGGAGCTTTAATGGAGTCTTTATTTGCAGGTGTAAGCTATAGGGAAGCTCATGGTTTCTTCTATTACAGCTCACTCCTTCAACCATTTCCGGTTTTGATGGCATATTCTTGATCCTTGAGGGAGGGCATTTTTGGTGAGCTATTGTACTCTTTGGGGAAGCTTTTAATGCCCCATTTCTTTTGTAGTATGAAGTAAATACTCTGTTCTTCATCTCCAAAAAGTTTCAGGTCGAAATTCCAAGTAGAAATGTATAAATCTCATTTTTAATGGAAGAACAATGCCATTTCCCCACCACCTTGTTGTGAGCCAATGTATTGATGATGATTTCGAATGGATGGATGATTCTATGATATATTTGTGGTCAATATAATTCCATGGATGTCTTCTACAAGTTTCATGTACTGTACTTGAGCATTTGAAGTATTTTTACTTAGTTTAATTGCACTGGGAGAAGAAATAGTGCCATTTCCCCAAGGGTCGAATTGGTGATTTTTGCAGTTGAATGGGAGAGGGTTGGAATAGATATAATAATAAATTAATGGTGCACATGAGACCTTAATAACATCCTTAATACATTCCCTACCTCTGTTCATAAATTTGAGTAGCTTTGGAGGCATTTGGGAAGCCATTTTCAATACTTACCCCAGGGGGATTTGAACCCCAAATTACTAGTAAAATTGCATACTTGGTCCAGAATCTAAAGAGAGTTTGAAGAGGTATTTTGGTGGCCATATATCATCCCTGAACATCATATTCAAGTCTTAATATCATTCATACACCTTCCTTTAAGATTTAAAGGCATTTGGAGTCAATTCGAGACATAGAGACCAATACTAGTCAAAGGCAAATTACTAGTAAAGTTCCCTACATTGGCCAGAATTGAAAGAGTATTTGCAGAAGTATTTTAAAGGTCCAAAGGCATCCTTAAAACACATATTTATGTTCTAATCTCATTCATATACCTTCTCAGAATATTTGAAATCATTTGGGGCAAATTTGGGACCTAGAGATCAAACTAGTCAAAGGTCGAACTAGGGAAAAAAAGTGGAAAATTGCCATTTTAATAAAATTCCTAACAAGGGACATTACAGTGGTATCAGAGCATGGTCCTTGCACCTGTGTATTAGGTACATACATTCAAGAATAATTGGCAGCCATGTCTTACTATTATGATGAATCCTATGAGTACAATTCTTATGATGAATATGCAGATGCTTATGAGCAATATGAAGCAGAATGTGAATGGTATGAGGAAAAGGTGCCATCATGAAACACTTCTTAAAATTTTAAGAGAAATGAAGATTATTCTTATGACTTTAAATCTGATGAATATGAATGTGTCACACCAACCAAGGATAATTCTATGAGTGAGTTCCAAAGATGGAGAGCAAATTATAAAACCTTGCCCCAGCAATATCAAAAATATCAAGAATATCTTGCTTCGAGCAAAAATACACAAAATGCCATGTCTTTTGAGTACTATGCTGAACATGTTTTTGAAAATAGGCCCAAAAATGAAGATGTGGAGTTAGTGAAGAAAGGTTTATGCCCTTCTTGTAAGAACCCTTGGAGCGAGTATCATATATGTGTGCATGAAATGATGTCCTCTTTGATGAGAGCTTTTGAGATTTATTCAAGAAGGGATTCCAAATATACCGATCCTAAGGAAAACAAGGGGAAAAATGAATCAGCTTGCTTGAAGGAGAAAAATGAAGAGACATCACAAGAGCATGAAGAAGATTCTATTGAAAATATGGAAGATCATTTCGAGACACCTTCTAGCTTAGACATGAACCAAAGAGCATCTACTGATGGATGCTTAAACTATGAAGGAGTACCTACTGATGGGTGCTCACACATCTATGTTGGTGACATAGAGATCACTTTTGAAAGTGTTGCTGCAAGCCCAAGTTCCATTAAGCATGATAATGAAGACCTTGTAGCAGTTGAAGAAGAACCAAGATCAACTTCCCCATCACCACTTGAGCTTCATGAAGTTGGTCCAAGCAAAAATGAAGAAGATGAGGAGGTTCATTTGCAAGAGCCTCATTTTCTTGAAGGGTCCTTAAAGATGAATAAAAAGAAGATCCAAGAGTCCCTCAGCATTCTCCATGAGACTCAAGCATTGGTGTCAAATTCTTGTTGGAGAGCTACTTCATTGGAGGAAACATCCTTCCTTGAAGATATGGAGAAGATTCAAAGAGCAATGTGCCACATCAAAGGTAATTTCATGTATTTGCTTTTTGATAGAAACCATTTGTTTGAGCTTAATGAATTGTTACATGATGCATACTTGAAGAATAATGAGGATATTCATAAGCTCACAATTCAAAATGAGCAACTTCTTGAAAAGTTGCAAGATACTTGTTTTTCCTCCTATGTTTCAGATTGTCAAATGGTAGATTGTTTGGAGGATTCTCATGACATGGTGGATCATGAGAAATATGAAAATTTGAATGTTCTTGATGTGTTTGGAGATGAACTTGAAGAGATCCAAACACTTGATGTGGTGGAAGAAGAATTTGAATTGCCTCTTGATGAAGGTTGTGCAATTTTTAAAGAAGAGCATGATTCATCTACATTGGAACCAAACTATGACAAAGAGTTCACACTTTTGAAGGAGCTGCATGATACTACCCATATGGATCCTCCCCATGATGAAACGTCTGCACTTTTTGATCATTTGGGTGATTTGGTTCATTCTCCTACATCCTACAATTCCATGTTTTGCAACATTAGTCTCAATGAAGTATGGGTGAAAGGGTTCTTTTTGATGGTGCCACATGAGGAGTATGATATGGTTGGAGCACATTCTTATTCACATTTGCAGCAGCATACTTTATTACTTTATGATGATGCACATCTACATGGATGCACCTATGATATGCATTTGAGTCACTTGAAGACTCATGGTTTTTCTTGCTCAACACTTGATTCATTTGATGTTGGGGGAACTTCATCCAACACTTGGGTGAATAGATTTATGATTGGAGAACATTTTTGTTGGAAGCCACATACTTTGTTATATCTTTATGATAATCACATTCAGGGATGTATGGGTGAGACTTCTTTGAGTCATTTGAAGTCTCCTTGTTTTTTCTGCTCATTATTTGGTTCAGATTTTAGTGGAGATTCTTCATTCACTTCTTGGATGAAAGAATACATGGCTGAATATTTTGATGCATATCACATCCTTTTGGAGCAGCTTTATAGGACATGGGATCCTCACCTATGTCATTGGAGCAGATTTGATTGGTCACTTGAAGCTTGTATGCACTTGGAAAACGGTGGTCTACTTGCTTGGAGGTATAAGCACTTTCATGATTCTTTGATGAAGCACCTCCTTGATATTAATTTTCATTATGTAGTTATGTACTTTGATGATATATATTTTGTACTCATGATGTTTGGAAGAATGCATACAAGAAAATGGGATCCAGGAATCCTCTTATATGATGGTATGGGTTGGAGAGCACTCTTAATTGTTCGGGTGCAATACAAGCAATGGGACCCTGGAATAATTTTTATCTCATTGGTTTCAAATTTTTTGGGGAAACAAGCAGTATGGGAGATGGATTTCCCCACTTAATAAAGTGATTTTTATCAGAGTAGTGCAGCAGGAAGCATGTTGGTTCCTCTCTAAAATATTCATGGAAACTCAAAGACTCAAGGTTTGGCAATTCAATGGCAACTTCAAAGAATTATACAGAAAGCAGGTTCTTCAACACCCATGTTTGAAATTGCTTGAGGACAAGCAATATTGGGAAGGGAGGATTTGTCATGTCCCAAATTTGGAATTGGGTCACAATGGCCTAATCACATTAGCCATATTCATTAGAATTTGCAAAGTTGATGTTAAGGGTCAAATAATTGCCAAGGAGGAAAATTACTAGTTTCCTAGGTTTGGGGTGGAAGCTTTGGGATTTGGAATTATGGGGATAATAAATGATGTTTGAACATTAGAATGGCATAAATATTTAATAAAGGAGCTAAATAAATATATACAAGTGAAAATCAAAGTGGCATTTCATCATGAAGACACATGGAGGAAGTGGGACCCACATATGGCTAGATTTCCCCACTACATTTGGCATCATTCTCTCACCAATTCGAATTCAAGGTGAATGGTAACATACTTGGGGAAGTCCAAAAGGTATTATTCATGGCATAACTCATCCAAGGTCGAAATATAGAGGAAGAGTAACTCCCATGGAAGAGGAAGAGGCAATTTGGAGCTAGTGAGACACTTGGGCTAGATTCCCTAGCTCTATGACAACAATGATGAAGATGCTATGACACCTATGACACAAATCAGACCTGAAGGCTGACATATGACATATATGACATGTCAGGGCTAAAAATAGACTCCAAGAGGGCGCTCAAGGGTGTTAGGGAAGCTAAGATGCTTCCACATGTGATTTGGTGGAAGTGGGAGACTAGGAATTGTTGTACAAGTGGCGTTCTTTGGAATCTCTTCCCAACTTGAGTTGGCATGAGTCTCTTGGAAGGAATTAAACCCATGGAGGCCATTAAAACTTTATAAATGTCAATAACAAAGAATGAAACCAGCTTTTGATCATTTGTAGAATTTGTAATTGCATTTGTGAAGAGGGAGAGCTAGTGGATGACTAGTTTCTTGCCTTAGCCAATTTTGAGGGTGAAAGATTCCCATCCAAGTTGGTAATTGGAAAGGCCATTCAGACCTTTAATTTGGAGCTTTAATGGAGTCTTTATTTGCAGGTGTAAGCTACAGGGCAGCTCATGGTTTCTTCTATTGCAGCTCACTCCTTCAACCATTTCCGGTTTTGATGGCATATTCTTGATCCTTAAGGGAGGGCGTTTTTGATGAGCTATTGTACTCTTTGGGGAAGCTTTTAATGCCCCATTTATTTTGTAATATGAAGTAAATACTCTATTCTTCATCTCCAAAAAGTTTCACGTCGAAATTCCAAGTAGAAATGTATAAATCTCATTTTTAATGGAAGAACAATGCCATTTCCCCACTACCTTGTTGTGAGACAATGTATTGATGATGATTTCGAATGGATGGATGATTCTCTGATATATTTGTGGTCAATATAATTCCATGGATTTCTTCTACAAGTTTCATGTACTGTACTTGAGCATTTGAAGTATTTTTACTTAGTTTAATTGCACTGGGAGAAGAAATAGTGCCATTTCCCCAAGGGTCGAATTGGTGATTTTTGCAGTTGAATGGGAGAGGGTTGGAACAGATATAATAATAAATTAATGGTGCACATGAGACCTTAATAACATCCTTAATACATTCCCTACCTCTGTTCAGAAATTTGAGTGGCTTTGGAGGCATTTGGGAAGCCATTTTCAATACTTACCCCAGGTGGATTTGAACCCCAAATTACTAGTAAAATTGCATACTTGGTCCAGAATCTTAAGAGAGTTTGCAGAGGTATTTTGGTGGCCATATATCATCCCTGAACATCATATTCAAGTCTTAATATAATTCATACACCTTCCTTGAAGATTTGAAGGCATTTGGAGTCAATTCGAGACATAGAGACCAATACTAGTCAAAGGCAAATTACTAGTAAAGTTCCCTACATTGGCCAGAATTGAAAGAGTATTTGAAGAAGTATTTGAAAGGTCCAAAGGCATCCTTAAAACACATATTGATGTTCTAATCTCATTCATATACCTTCTCAGAAGATTTGAAATCATTTGGGGCAAATTTGGGACCTAGAGATCAAACTAGTCAAAGGTCGAACTAGGGAAAAAAAGTGGAAAATTGCCATTTTAATAAAATTCCTAACAAGGGACATTACAATAACTATTTTATTTTTTTGTTTGCTAGAGCTTCTCTTACTTTTGGGAGTGGCCTTTGGTCGAAGAAACCGTGATCGAGGGACATTTAAGCCGTCAAAATTACCTAGGCAATGCATTCACAACCCTCAACTAGTTGGATTTTGGGTGTCTCCTCCCAATTAGCTCACCCGTAAGGAGAATTCTTGGGCGAGCCCTTGGTTCCACATTCACGCACAATACTATATTCATTGCATCCATGACCAGCCATCATGCAGCTCTTCACTCCATCGTTCATGCTTCCTGTGCACCCACTCTTCCAGCTTCCTGTGTGCCCACTCCTAGGTAGCCTTGACACTGATACACTCATCCACCCTTCACGTTGCCAGTAAAGTCCAGCCTTCAGGTTGCTCCACTCCCATACTCCACACAACCTTCACTCCCCTCCACATTATTGCACACTCAATTCCACGCTCCCCTTCACACCCATACTCCACGCAATCTTCACTCCACTCCACATTACCCTTCACTCCCAGACTCCATACAGCCTTCACTCCATTCCAGGCTTCCCTTCACTCCGATAATCCACTCAGCCTTCACTCCACTCCATTTTGCTACACACTCCATACTCCACGCAACCTTCACTCCCCTCCACACTGCTGCACACTCCATTCCACGATGCCCCATCTACACCCTAGTTCCTCTAACCTTCACGCTGCCCTATATGCTCCCTAGCCCCACCAACCTTCACGCGCTCCCTTACCTTCACTCGCATGCTGCCTTTTGCTCCCTAACTCCTGCAAACCTCCATGCTCAGCATTTCTTCCCTTCCTTCCACGCGCAACACTCCTTGCTTCCATGCTCAACATTCTTCCCATATTTCCGCACCCAACATCCATGGAAAACTCCCATATGAGCATTTTTTGTCAGAAAAGAGGATAGATCTCCTGTATTGGGAGATCAATTGGTATCAGGGCCCCAAGATCCGAAGGAGAAGAAAGATATGCAGTAAGGGATTTTAACTCCTTTTTTTCTTTTCTAAGTTTTCATGAATTTCCAATAGATCTCACACCCTTCTCAAGGTTTCCTACAATTGATGGTGGATTGGTAGATCTTATTTCCCAAGGTGCTCGCAAATATCCACCATAGAGAGGAGATTCACAAATATTCATGTCCACAGATCTCTCCCTCTAGTAAATCCCTTATTTCATAAGCTTACAACACCCCCCCAGTGCATCTAACCCTTTGTACTCAACATAGAGCATACACCAGATTTATCTCAAAAGAATATTTTTTTTGGCCTCCAATCTTTCATACTCCAGAAGATGCCTCCTATAAGAGATCCATTGGCCATTGAGTCTGATTCAAATGTTTCTAATCCAGTCCAGCACCTCACATCTTCTCTCAATGAGTTAATGAGGATGCAACAAAAGACCAACCCAGATCCATTCTGGTTAGATACTCGGTTCCATCTCACTAAGTTCGTTAGAAAAACCAATGAAGAAGCTCTGGATTCATGGATCCGTATCCTTTCCACATATTTCAAGACTTGCACAGGCCTTACCGAAGAGAGAAAGCTACAAATTGCATCATTACAATAGGAAGGACTTTCTCAAACTTAGTGGGATACAGAGTAGGAAAATACCACCTTGGTAATAGACATTGGAGCCTCAACAAAGGCTTCTTCTTCTCAACCGATCAACACTTGGGATCGCATGTGTGAAGCATTGTGAGATCATTTTCATCCACCCGGGTATCTTCAGTGTTTATGGATTCGATGGAACCAGCTCCTCCAACTACCTACACAAGGGGTAAAATCCTATATCGAATACTTCTTGAAGCTTCGACTATTCCTCCACATTCCAGTCCCAGAAGAGGTATTAATCGTTAAATTTAATTATGGTTTATTGGTTCAATTCTGTAGAGAAGTTGATTTATTTGAAAATTCTACATTAGATAAAGCTTTTCAAAGAGCATTGGCAGTCAAGATGAAGATAGCTCCCCAGGGTCATACCCCTCAATCCTGTCCCAACTAGAATCCCTCTGCTTCACAAACTCTCACACCCAATACTTCATCTCGCTTTCCCTCCACTCGTCCTACCAACCGAAATTTCAATACACAGTGGTGTTCCCTCCACGAGACCAATTCCCACAACACTTCAGACTGTCATGTTTTACAATCTCTCAAGACCAAGAAAACTCTCTGCACAAAAGCAACTTCATCCCAACCTGTAGATGACGTGGATAAGATTTCTATTGAGAATCCTACTAAAGTAGATCCCTCATGGATCTTAATGACATCTGAATATTCCAACTCATCAACCCTACCCCTCTTTATTCATAACTGCCAAATAAAAAATTCTTTGGCCTTGCTCATCATGGACAACGACAATGAGAAAAATTTGGTTTCACAAGAGCTAGTGCAGCGCCTCCATTTACCCACCACTCCTCATCCAAAACCATATCATCTAGGATGGGTCCAAAAGGATGGTCCCCATCTATTAGTTTCTCATCGTTTCTAGGTAACATTTGCCATCAGTCAATTTAAAGAATTTATACTCTGTGATGTATCACCATTAGATTGTGTTGAATTACTTCTTGGCCTACCCTACCAGGACCAACGAAATGCCATTTATATAGCCAAATCTCTTCAGTATAAACTTACCAAGGATGGCCACACCTATATCCTTACAATAGCCCCACCCAAACCCAAGCCAACAAAAGAAAAACTCCCTCATGTCCATCTCAACTAGTGTGTATCTCTTTGTCTGGTCCACCCCATTCAACCAAACAACACCACTCATACCATCACAAAATCCATCTCTCCTCCCCTTCAAGAATTTGTTGATGTATTCCAATCCCCTATAGGACTCCCCCCCTATCCCCACATAGACCATTCTATTAAACTCATCTCAAGTGCTGCTCTACCCGACGCACCTACATACTACCTTGCCCCACAGGAAACAACGGAAGTTGAAAAGCAGCTGATTAAACTAATCAAATCAGGAAACATTCAACTATCATCTTCTCCTTGTGCTTCCCCAACCTTCGTAATCCCCAAGAAGGACACCCCAGAAATGCGCCTTTTCATTGATTATCGGGCCCTTAACAAGACCATAATGAATATCCACTACCCCCTATCCTGGATTGGGCAGTTACTTGACACCCTACAAGGTGCTAAATGGTTCACTAAGTGGGATTTGATAGAAGGATACCATGAGGTTCGAATGAACCCAACAGATGTTTGGAAGAAAACATTTAAGACCAAGTTCGGTCTTTTTGAGTGGAAGGTCATGCCTTTTGGCCTTACTTATGCACTTGCACCTTCATGATGCTTATCAATGATCTTTTCAGCAAGCACTTGGGTCGTAATTTGTTTATTTACTTAGATGATATTATGATATTCAATAAGTCATGGGAACCCCATCTTGAGCATGTTCGTCAAGAACACCAGTTGCAGGTTAAAGAAAAGAAGTGATAGTTCAGAAAATGCTCAGTTCCTTACTTGGGATTTCTTTTCGACTTAGAAAGTATTCAACTTGATGCTGCCCACATCAAAGCATTGAAACAATGGACAACACCTTATTCAGCCATCAAATTAAAAAAATTCCTTGGTGGCATAAACTTTTTATCGTAAGTTTGTTCTACATTTCTCTTAGATTGCTCATCCACTGCATCAGCTATCCAATAGAAATTCCACCTTTGCATGGAATAAAGAAGTCACCAGCCACTTTGTTCATCTCAAAGAAGCTCAATGCTCTTCCCTAGTACTCAGTTTTCCAGACCTCTCTCCACCATTTGAGATTGAGTCAAAGGCCTCGCAGTATGCTATTGGCGCAATGCTTAAACAAGGAGGAGGACATCTTGTTGCTTACAACTCAGAATCTATTTCAGATGCTAGGAGAAACTATAAAACCTATGAAAAGAACTTCTATAGCCGAGTGAAAGCTCTCAGGAAATGGTGCCATTATCTGTTGGCATGCAAAGGACAACCTCCAGCTTAAGCAAACTGGATTACATGTCAGATGAGACAACGTCTCGTTCCCCATCTTCGCATGGAAGCAGGGGACACTTCTAGATCTAAACATGGAGGAATTGGGACACCCTTGGTTCCACGTTCACACTCAGCACTATCTTCGCTTCTTCCGCGACATACCATCACGCTCTCTTCACACTTATCCATCTAGATGAACTTGTTTGCCTTTTTCTATAAGGTGGTCATGGGGCATGTGATCCATGAAAATTTCTCAATGAACTTTCGGTAGTAGCCGTCTAATCCTAAGAATGACCTTATGTCGAATACGTAAGTGGGTGTGGGCCATTCTTCGATAGCTTTTACCTTTTCGGGGTCGACGGCTATTCCCTTCTCGGAAATGATATGTCCTAGGTATTGAATCTGAGGTCTGTAGAAATCGCACTTACTAAACTTGGCGTAAAGCTCATGTTCTCTTAATATCCATAAAACAATTCGGAGGTGCTCCTCATGTTTTATCTCGTTCTTGGAGTAGATCAGAATGTTGTTAACAAAGACTAGAACGAATTTATTGAGGTATTTACTAAAGATACTGTTCATCATGCACATAAAGTTGGTCGGTGCATTCGTCAACCCAAAGGGCATCACTACGAACTCGTAGTGGCCGTAACGGGTTCAAAATGTGGTCTTGTTGATATCCTCATCACAAATCCTTACCTGATGGTACCCGGATCATAAGTCGATATTCGAGAAGATCTTTGCTCCTCCGACTTGGTCAAACAAGTCGTCAATTCTAGGGAGTGGGTAGTGGTTCTTAATGGTCATCTTGTTAAGTTGGTGGTAATCGATGCACATCCGCATCGTGCCATCCTTCTGCTTGACAAATAGTATCGGTGCGCCCCAGGGGGACACACTCGGTCAGATGTACCCTTTGTCAATTAGTTCTTGTAATTGAAGTTTGAGCTCCACCAATTCTGGTGTTCTCATGCGGTACGGGGCTTTAGAAGCTGGTGCTGACCCAGGTGTTAGTTTGATAGAAAAGTCTAAGTCTCATTTAGGCGGTAATCCTGGTATTTCTTCAGGAAATACATCCTTGAATTCTACGAGGATTGGAAAGTCTTTGATCTTCTATTCCCTATCAGTTTCTATGTTTTGGATGTTGATGGCAAAGAGTTTGCATCCCTTTCTGATACATTTTTTTGCTTCTAAGGCGGAGATCTGTCTTACTGACACTTTCTTATGGATACCCTGAATTGTCTTCTGGATCCCTTGGTCATCCCTGCAAAGTAAGGTTTTGTTTAAACAATCTAGGAGGACATGGTTCCCTTCCAACCAATCCATGCCGATGAGTATGTCGTACGACCCTAGGGGTAGAAGGTTTAAATCTAACCTATCTTGAAATCCATTTAAGTTTATCTCGCAAGTTTTAACTAACTCAGAGATCTTTCTTTTGGTACCGGTGGCTAGTTGTACCAGCATGGTTTCTCGTGAGGTCTCAGTTCAACTTGCAAGTGTCCACTATCTTAGAGGTGATATAACTTCGGCAAGCGCCGGGGTCTATTAAAACGGAAATTGTAGTGTTAGAGATCTTACCCTCTAATTCCACCATGGTGGCTTGGTGATCTGCCTATCGACCGTCAACAACAGCATAGATCCTTGGTGTTTTTTCCATGTCTCCTACGGTAGTCTCTGTTTGGATGTTGTGTAAAACTCCATCCATTTTGCTAGGGCAATCTCTGTAGTAGTGGGGCCCTTGGCATTTCCAGCAAGAAACGGTTGGTCGGACAGTTTTGGTCCCTTTGTTGAATTTTGTCTTGTTGGTAGGTGGTCCGGGTGCACTTGGCTGTGCTTGAGGTCGGTTGAAGCCTTTGTTAGGTGGAAAATTGTTGTTGTGTTTTCGAAAGGGTGGAGGTTTGAAACCTGGTTTGCGGTTTTCCGAGAAGGTTCTGAACCTATCTCTGTTTCGGTTGATGCTGTCATTCCTTGGCTACCCATGCTCGTAGCACAACCTTGCTTTATGTAGGGTTACATCAAGGGTTTTGGGCATGTCAAACTCTATCTTTTCTCCAAATTTTGGTGGCAGCCCTCCCAAGAACTGTTGTATTTTGACCTTTTCATCTTTGATGTAAGGAACATAGTGTAGCAAGTCTAAGAATTGGTTGATGAAAGATTCCATAGTCAGGGAGCCCATCTTTAACTTACGGAATTCTTTTATTTTCTTGTTGAAGAATCTTTTAGACATATACTTGTCTTGGAATATTCTGTTGAAAGTATCCCAGGTTATGTCCCTTAATTCTTGTCCTTTAGTGTGTTTCAAGTCCCGCCACCATATGGCATATTTACCATTTAGGTTGTATATGGCGAGTCGGGATTGCATTTCACTGGAGTAATTATGAAATTTGAAGTATTTGTTCATCCCTAGCAGCCACTCTTTAGCCTTCTCCCCAGAGTTGATTTCTCCGTCATAAGTTGGGGCTGTTATCTTCCTAAACTCTCCTTGCAGACTATCGTCACTCTTCCTCCTTTTCTTGCAAGGAGGTCGTGAACCCTCATCGTTGGAAGAGCTCTTACAATCTCTTTCCATTGATTTAGGTATGTGTTCTCCCTACTCTTCTCCCTTAGGGCTGGCGGTCCTTTTTGTGTGATTGTCCCCTTTTTTGGAGGTGTTGACTGAGAGTGTGGGCTGTCCCAGAGCATTAACCTTTGTTAAGGTCTGAAGTAGTGCCTCATTTATGGCCTGCTGCTCTCTTCTTTCCTGCATATTTTCATCTCATAAGCTTCGGAACTTTGCGTGTAGGTTTTGCATAGATTGTCTCCAACCTGAGTTCAGTTCGACCACCACCTCTTGCTCTCGAGGTGGTGAGTCCAAATTTCCATGAATACTGCTGCCCTGTTCTGCATTCATTTTTTCCAGACAGTGTTTGTACATGAAATGTTATATAAGCATAGAGAACAGAAAATTATGTTAGTTTATTCATAAAACAAAATAGAATGTAAATGTATGTTTCTGCCTGTTGTGTATCTGCAACGAATGTTTGTAATGAGCCCAATAGGTCACTTAGTTTTTGTAACTGGGCTCTGATACCACTTGTAATGTCCCAAAAATCATATAAAAATTTAAAATTTTATGCTAATGTAGTAAAAGCTATTTTCAGACTCAATGATTAAAAATAACATTAGCACTGCTAAAATAATAAGAAATGTACCAGTACCTGTTTGCAGAAAATAAGAGTCTCACTTCCTTTTCCTAAGTATCTGTGTTTACTGAATTCAGATTCTGCTGCTTTGCAAAAGTTTTTCATAAGAATGAGATGTATGAACTGACACTTGTGGACATATGTGTTGAATGTAACAATATAAATCTTCTCCTTATGGTTATAAGAATTTGCATGCATGTGTATTAAAGTTTCACAAGTAATTAAGGTGGATGGGATCCTTTAATGGTGGCGGTTGATGCTCATGATGTGATACTTGTCTCTTTCTTTTAAGAAGGGAAAGGTACCCTGGCAGGGCTGCCGAGAGGTAAGGGTAAGAAAATGGAGGCTCTTGACTTACTTAGTGTTTTCGCTAATGCCTTCTCTTCTTTTCTTGGTTTGTAGGTCAATCCATGGAGATACATGCTTACTGTGTTCACTTTGAAAAATCCGCATTTAAATAATACTATTGGTTTAAAAAGTGTGGTGGTTGTCGCTTCGAAAAGCTTTGTTGGAAGTTGGAAGCCTTTGTGGAACTTTCACACCATGATACCCTTTCCATCAATTGTTGATGTTACACAATCTTAGGGTCTTGGTAACACCCTTGCGTTTTAATTAATTCACGGTCACAAGTGCCTTCACCACTATAGGGATCATGAACTATAGCGAAATGTTTGGGGTTGGTGGTGGATTTAATGCAACCATACGATATCACATGCCAACGTTTGCCAGCTGGGATAGTGGAGGTGGTCTTGGATACTCCACCATCGAGGGTTTCAATATTCATGGTTCATTTCTTTTTCCCTGCCTATATGTTGAATGCGTCTGAGGGTTTGGTGTTTTGACCTAAGCTTGGCTCATGGTCAGCCCACCACGAAGGTTTCGTTATGCAGACATGGCGATAGCTAAGGTAATATCCCCCTAGTTCTACTTTACCATTTTTACATTGAGAGAAATGATAATTAACGTTTTCTTACTTGAAATGTTTACTGGCTATGACAGGTAAGTGGTTTGATCTCCTTCATTTGCATGGGGACTGGTTAATGGCCACGACTTAGTCTTGGAGGTGACTACAACTAGTAAGTCCTGAGTCCACATTTACTTCTCTCCTACTCTCGCCTCTGTGGAGTATCTTGCATTTGGTTATGGGGAGCCTAGTGAGCTCGATTCTCTTCACTATGACAAGTTTGAGTTTCCTGGAAGTTGTCGTTTTTGCTGGACTATTGTGAAAAGATGTAACTAAAGTCAGTTGCAGGCCTAAAGTGGTAGTGAGAGATTTTCGCTATATGGCTCTATGTTTGAATCTTGTTGAACTCTTGATGTTGGCAATAACGCCCAAAATGATCTAGGGTTTATCCCAGAGATCTATGTTTGTGAAACTGTAATTGTATGGGCCCTGGAATGTCCTTCTGTGTAAGCGTTAATGGGATTTGGTTCTCCATTTAAACTCTGCATTTTAATTTAAGAATGATGCCTGGAAATGTTGGTTGCTAATGTGATTGTTTTGATGGAACGAATCGTAATGTTGAGGCTAAAATACTATGCCTGTCATGATCTAAGATTTGGGTCTATACTGCTATATTTGTAATTATGTGAAGTAGGTAGAAAACAAAAGGGTTTCAAATGAATGGCTGTGGGAATCGATCCCGGTACCATCATTTATGAATAACGCTTTCTTTGTATGTCATCAGGTAAAGTTTGTTGAAGTATAATGTGTAACCCTTCTGCATTTTGGGTAAGATTCATAGCCCTAGCTACTACTTCGATTGACTTTTCAGAGTGTAACATACCTTTTAAGCAGGAAAACATTTTGTGTTTAGAAACATTATGATAACTTTTATTGTAAAGTTTGTATTGGACAGGTGTCCAAGGATGATTGTAATTTGCACAATATATTATTATTTAATAAATAAAATAGGAGAAAAACACCTAAGAGGACTGTTGAAAGAGTGGTTACTGATCCACTAGGTGGAATGGAATCTGGGGTGGAAAGAAATGGACAAGTGGCAGCATCATGATGCAACTAACTAGCTGTTGGTATGGGACAACTCCCTTAAAATTCGGTCATAGTGCTCTGAAAGATGGGACTAGATCTTGAGGCTCATTTATTTCAAACTGACCACTAGAGATCTAGGCAGTCTATATAATAGCCATCAAATATTGAACTGAGGTTCATCACTTTTCCTGACCAGGAATTTACCTTGGGGTTTTGCTGTGTTTGCAACCAAGAGATTTTATATGGGGATATGCTGTTGTTGATCATGTTGTGAGTCTGCCAAACTCTTATTGAGTTCAGGAGGTTGATGCTGAGTGGAGAAGGCATTTTTCAGGAGGTTGATACCGAGTGGAGAAGGTATTTTTGAGTGCCTTGCTTCTACACAAATTCCACCTACTTACTAAATCAGTAATCAGGCTCGGGGGTTCACCAGAAGTCAGCAAGTTGAGCTACTTCTTCTGAAGCAAGTTGGAAGGAATAGACCTCCTCGAGTGTTTGTCGACACTATTCTCATTTCCAGTATTATAAAAATTATTTATAGCATTTCCATTTCCAATCATCAGATTCTTACATAAGGTATTCATCTTCATCCGCACATATCACAGTACATTTATTTTTTTACTGCAAATATTTATTCATCTTTGTACAAAAGTAGATTTACATTTCTTTTGATAACCTACAGTCAAGCAAACACTAAACTCTACAGTCTTCTAACAAAAAACTCGACATTTAAGAATTACCATTTTATTTTCCTATTTATTCAGAACGAGTTACATTCGTCATTTTTGTCTTCCGACCTAGGGTTTCATTTCTCAAAAAAAATAGTCTATAATGTTTATTATTATTCTATCCACAGAATCTGCAAAGTATTAACTTTCTCGAAAACGCAGCATTATAATAAAACCTAGTTAAAATCAAACAATTGTAGGATAAACCGATAAGGTAACAAACACGAACTCCATGCTGAAGATCCTATAGAGGAGAAGCATCAACACTTAATGCAATATCAGGATTACATATTTATAAACTACTTACAGAGAGAAAACCTTCTTTAGACACGATTATCGAAACTATAGCAATAGGAACTTTAAACATAAACCACCTTTCACATTAGTTCAAGACAGGGTTCTGAGGTTTGTTAACCTAGATTTTCTTCCACATTCTTTAATTCCAAAGACAAAACAAAACCATGAACCCTAAAGATTAACCTGATATTTCCTTGCAACTATCATCGTTTTCAAATAGACGCACTGTACACAAGTAGAAATATTTCTACACACTAGCAAACTTCAACCATCGTTTTTGAGAACACACAGAATTTTATATTATCCAAGTTGTGAAGGAGATTTCCTCATAACTATTACATTATCGAGCGTAGACAAGTTCGAACCCTTTTTGGATCAAGGTTGTATTCCTTCCCACGGTTTCCTTTACAAGTTGTAAAACGAACTAACTAGATGAAGCATACTTTCTCTGAGTTAAAACACATTACACAGAACATCATACAGCCGGCCATCATCATCTTCTACACAGGGTTTTCAAGGCAACCGCCGAAGCTTACTGGTTGGTATTGCTATGTCCAACCTTCAATGCCCAGGTCTGGAGGAGCTGTGGAAACCATTACTTGCAAACATAGTGACAAGGCGGTTAAATCCTTGATAAACCCTCAAAAGATAGAATGAAATATCAAAATTGTATGAACGATATATGGAAAGTTTGAGTTACATTACCTTCGAATGGTGGATGGTTAGCAGTAAGAACAATCACAAGACCAAAGCAACAGTAACTGCTTTCATTCATGTATTCAAGTTCCAAATCCAAAGGAAACCCCTTACAAAGTCATTGAATTCTCAGTAGCTAAGCATTACAAATACCTTGAACAACCATGGCGAAGGATTAAATTGCTTTTTTGTACCATTTTGGCATTTCAAAAACCCTCAACAGGTCTAATGATCGAAAACGCTAAGGACCAAGACTAAAACTACAAACTGAGACATTCTTCACAGTCCAAACAATAAAATGGCTCTGTTCTTAATCTTCAGGAGTCATGGGTTCAAAACCCAGCTCTCAAAACTCAAGCGCACAAACAAAGATCCTACAAACCGTCGACCTGTCGGCCAGGTTGCAGAACCACCGCTACAAAACACAAACTTGGACAATAAATGCTTGCTTGAAACAAAGGTAGGTTTAAACCCTTGCCATCAATACACGATCAAATCAACGGTGGATATCATCGGTGTGATTCACGAGAAAAACCAGATCAACTACCGCATTAAATACACTATTCATTGCAATTGCCACGTTTGAGCCACGAAGGAGCCAGCTCACATTGAGCTTGAACCAAAGTATTACAACTCATCTCATAACTAGGTTTACACGATACCATCACATGCCTCAGCCACGAGGCTATCCACAAGGGATCTCCTTTTACTCGGCAATAGTGAGAATTCAATGACCAAGAGTACGTCGGTGCCTGCCAACCAGATTTATTTAATACACACCATTATTACACTATTCAATGCATCGAATATTACATGGTGATTCGTGATACCAATCACTAAACCATATCCATTGATAAGATTACAGGCATATAATGGTATCACTAAGGTTCTGTTATCATTACATAGAGTGACGTTGATTTACACATACCATATATCACATATGTCCATCATATAGGACTTTTGTTCAATATATATATATTTCATATACATTACAAAGGGTCCACAAAACTATATAACAAGTATAGTTATAGTATAGGTATTGAATTCTATCTTTTCATACAATTGGTATTATAGAAATTGCACAGTTTACAATTTTACAATACATCATATATTAAAAATAGGATGAATACAAATGTGCTCAAGTTCTTAGTTTTAGAACAAATCATTTGTATAAATATCGTAACAGGTTATCAGCATCGTTATTATATTGAAAAGGGAATATTCTAGCCAAGTTATATTAGGCTCAGACCTTCAAAATTACCTATGTATTGATAGTGCTCCCATCACAAATAACAAGTAGTAAATAGAGGTGTATGGATCACTTTTGACTACCTAAGCAACTGCAGATCAACATATATACCTAGTATTTCATGTATGGTACCATTACAACGGCTGCATTTTTATGGAGATCTCACTTGAAAAACTTTAACACTTTAAAACTTTCTAAGACGGAGAAGAACATTAGAAAATCAGTCTTGAGCTTTCTTCAGACACTTCGAAAGAACACCCTACCTCGAATCTGCAACAAGGACATTTCCACATGCTTTAGCATGAATGCTAAGTAAACTTCGGGGCGTCGGAAGGACCCCTTCATCAACCAAACAAAAGTACTTTAGTCAAACAGTGCATCAACTTTCATAAACAACAACAGAAGAAATGTGTACCAACACAACTAAATATAGATAACATTTCATGCATTGTTCTATTTCCGCATTATTAAATAGCATTTATTTTCACGTAGAAAAGTTTTAAATTTTTACGATTTTCAGGGATGTTACATAGAGGTTATGGGTTGCTGCATGTTTACTATTCTTGTGGTGTCTAGTAGAATAGCAGAGCCTTGGATGGGGTTCAATCCCCAGACCCGTAAGATGATATGTTAACTATTGTATGCCGTGGCTGTTTGAAATCTGAAGGGATAAACGTTTTGAGTTTATGTTTGCAAGAATGAAATTGTTTGATGCTAAGTTTATAAATCGTAACGCCTAGAAGATGCGTGTAAAATTCTTGTGAGGAGTTGACTGTTGATAAAGATTGACCCTTGGGAAAGTACTGTGGTGTCTTCGTAGTAGTGTTGGATTAATACGTTGATGATGAAAGCTTTGGATTTATACTGTATCTTGTTTCTTTTGTCTAGTGTGGTAAATCGATGTTTGAATAGTTTAAAAGAGTAATGTCGTTGAATGTTTCGATGTATGTTTTGTTTGATTTATGTATGATAATGGTTCTGGAAAAGAAATCAAATAACTAGCATGCTTAGATGGAATTCTGTACTGTAAATAAGAAATACGATTTGACAGCAGATAGCTACTTGTAACAGCAAATTATAGAGACCCTAACCTAGAAAACAAGATGCTTTGTCTAGCAAAAGCTAGCTTAACTAGGCCTGCTAGACCCTCCACTAGGTTCTGGGCAGAACCTTGAATTTGATAATATGGTTAATGAAGTCTATGCTGCAGTAGTTACTCTAATTTAATGACTAACTTACTATAACTTGAATTTGAAACATTTAAATACTCGATACTTGGCTGCTTGAGTATTTGATCCCTTCCTGTAGAAACCTAGCTGCTTGACACTTTGAATTATTCTTGTAGAAACCTACTGGTCGGCTAGTGACTTGATCCTCTCCTATAGGTGGCCTGCATGCTCAAATAATAATTAGTGTAAAAACTGTTGTGCTTCTCTGACCTATTAGAACGATTCCTTAACGGGATAACTTTAGGGCTACCACGTTCCTCCCAACATTGACACTTGAACCATTCTGGTTCTATCTGGATCCCTCCGAGCCTGGTTCCAACATGCAATGAGAGGTAGAGGCCCTAGACCCACTTCTGGTTCAGTTCTGAGAATTTCTTTGGGTAAGGCTGCTTCAGCTTCTTGGACTACCCTAAGAGAATGATAATCACCAAGAATGATAAATGATCCCAAAAATTGGGATCTTCCCTCTTTAAATAGGGAAAATCTTGTATTATGACTATTGGAACAACAGCTTCTTTAAAATAAATAATTAATATTCAATTAGAAGAAACTAATTACTAACTAGTTCTCTTGAACTAGGACTCTTCTTTTGTTTTAGTTATGAGTGATTAACTAAACTTTTCATAATATTTATGATAACAATAATTATCATAATAATAATTATACCTCCACTTAATTGTTAATACATTATTTATTTTAATAATAAATAATGATAGTAATAATCACAATTATCATAATAGTATTTTCTTTACCTAAGTATTAAAGTACTATTAATACTATTTGCCAAGGCGGCTGCCCACTAAATAATAATACTTCATTACTATTTCAAAATAATGTGGTACTTCATTAAGCACAACTATGTGCTTGTAAAAAGTCTTTTATAAATAATTAATCACATCACAATTTAATTAAATTCTTAATAATAATAATAATAATAAATCTTGTTTCTTCACAAGATACTTTTTGTTTAACAAATTAGGGATAGGGTCCACTTCGTTGGATGGTCTTTCGGTGGCTTGGATAGGCACCTCTATTATCTCTCTTGCATGTCGGATTCCCTCATTTAACATGCTAGCTCCCGCAGTAGGTGATGATAGATAAAATATGAATCATTTAACTATATTAAATAGATGTGCTAAAAGTGCTCTTCAGAGTTTTTCCGACTCAACACTTTGAGATTCTGTAACCCCGAGTGCTCTTCAGAGCTTTTTAACTCAACACTCTCACATGGGCGTTAATCTAGTGCAATTCCAGAGCCTCTACTCAACACCAGTGTTAGAATGTGGTTGTGAGGCACATCTAGGATATTTACATTTCCTCAGATCCAATATTCATTTATCGAGCTTGGAGTGCTCCGGGGCTTATGCCCAACACTCAATGTACATTGGGGTTTACTCCCAGTACATAATATTTCCTCTAGGTACATCGGGGCTTTTGCCCAGTACATAGGTCATCCGTGTGTTCCTGAGTCCACGCTCAACACATCATATAAGTCAATCATGTCATTCACATCACTGCACAGTATGTAATAAAAAGTCATCTCAGTATATTAGGGTTTTGTACCCACATTATATGGTAAAAACATGAATCAAAACACTGGGGCTTCCTTGCCCAGTATATAATCAAATAATGAAATTCAGTTAGGGTCCACGCCCAATATGTCATTCTACAAAAGAATAAATCATATGCACTAGGGCTTATGCCCAAATAAGAATAAGTCATAGGTACTGGGGCCATGGCCCAATATAACATCATAAAACAGTTAGTCCAAAATTCTGGATATTACAATCCACGATATAAATAAATATATCACTCTACAATAGCATAGAGATGAATAAGTTATCATAACCTAGATAATACATCGAACTATTACATTGACATCTACATAGTATTGGTTAAGACGTATGTTATGAACTACAAAGCCAGCTTCCTTAAACTGGATTTCATAGGAACGTTCTTCTATTTTTGTATTTAATTACAAACGTAGATCTTCAAACTATAATTCAATTAAAACAAACCAGGACGATGTTCACATGAATTTAACTAGGATACCTGACTTGATGAAGGAAAGACAATCCTTTTCTACAATTTTATAATACAATTTCGTAATGCAGAACATTACTATAGGATAACTTGAATTTATCGCTCTTACCTGTGTTCTACAACATCAATATTCAAATTCATTAGCTACATGGCTAAGTAAGCCTGAGATTACCCCATAGGACCGATTTATCATCATCAGAAAGCAAACAGTCAGCACATACTAAGAAAACTGTATCGCAAGTGAACATAAAAACATCACATAATTCCAGAGTTTAGCATGAGCAACATATTGTCGTAACATGTATTCAAAAATTATGAAGTTCCATTATTAGTAATAGATCATTAGCTAAGAAGACTGACATTTATTATACTTCCACACATCAACTTTAGTATTAAATTCCTTCTTAGAAAAAATTTAAATTTTTATGAATTTTCGGGATGTTACAGATGTGAAAAGTGCCTTCTTGAATGGGTACTTAGAAGAGGAAGTCTTTGTGGAACATCCATAGGGTTTTGAAGTGCAAGGAAAGGAACATCAAGTCCACAAGTTGAAGAAGGCTTTGTATTGCCTAAAGCAAGCACCAAGAGCATGGCATCCCAGATTGATGGATATTCTCAAGAGAATGGCTTCAAAAGAAGTTAGAGTGAACCTACCCTTTACTATAAACAAGAAGACAAAGTATGCAAAGGATATGTTGAAGAAATTTGATATGGATGATTACAAACCATCTCCTAGTCCAATTGCTCATGGAGTTGTGTTGTGTAGAAATGATGGTGTTGAAATGGCTGATGAGATAGTTTACAGAAATATTGTTGGAAGCTTCATGTTTCTAACACACAAAAGGCATGATATTGCTTGTTCAGTTTCATTTGTTTCTAGGTATATGTCAATGCCATCTGAAATGCATATGAATGCAGCTAAAATAATTCTGAGGTATGTGAAAGAGACTCTAAATTTTGGCATTCAGTACTATAC
This sequence comes from Larix kaempferi, assembly GCA_027924585.1. Taxonomy (NCBI): domain Eukaryota; kingdom Viridiplantae; phylum Streptophyta; class Pinopsida; order Pinales; family Pinaceae; genus Larix; species Larix kaempferi. Next base: position 5,160,803 of record BSBM01001158.1, on the reverse strand, counting down.
TTCTAAGAGTTTTGAATTGGTTGGATTCAGTGATTATGCTTGGGGAGGTAGTTTGGATGATAGAAAGTCTACATCTGGTAAGTGTTTTTCTTTTGGTTCTGGTTTGATCACTTAGAGATCAAAGAAGCAAACTATAGTTTCTCTTTCTTCTACAGAAGCATAATATGTTGCAGTCACCTCAGCAGGCACACAAGCATTATGGCTTAGAAAAGTTCTTGAAGAAATTGAAGAAAAACAAATTCAACGTAAAGTAATTTTTTGTGATAATATGAGTGCTATCAAATTGGCCAAGGATCCATTACACCATAGCAGGACAAAAGATTTTGACATGAAGTATCATTTTATTCGAGATTTGGTGCAAAAGAAGCAAGTTGAATTGAAATACATCAACACTCAAAAACAACTAGCAGAGATCTTCACTAAGGCGGTCTCAAAGGCCCAGTTTTTGAAACTCAAAGATCTTATTGTGGGCCCTCTCAACATCAAGGGGGAGTATGTTGATAATTGATGCTGTGCAGAATTTGACAGTGTCTATTTTAGGTTGCAGGTGTTTATTAAATAAATTTGCAGCAAACTTGAGTGCATGCTAATGCATGTGAAGAATAAAATAATTTGCAGAATTATACATCAACCTAGAGCTGATTTTAGGGCATGCAAATAATGTCTTTATTTCTATACAATGTAATCTATATAAGTATGTAGCTGTGTAAGTCTAAAGATCAATCGGAGATAAATAATCCAAGGTCTTCTTTTCCTCTTTTGAATAAAAGCTTCTCCCTTGTTTTCTGTGTTGTTTTTCTTTGTGCTATTTTAAATTAGGCTCTTTCATAATCTTCAAAAACAGCATGCCATTTTGATAGTTGTCGGTCACTCTACACTTTGTTGCAAACCGAACAATATCACCGTTGAAGATGCAAAAGAATCCGAGATTAATATCGTTTTACTTTTGAATGATTTACAAACATATTCATTTTTGTTTATTAATATGCAGGGAAATGTTTCCCACGTTCGTAGCCTGTATTTAGTAGTGACCTCCTAGGCATTAATGTTTGGTGCTAAACTCAAGTTGTGATTAAATAGCATCCTTATAATTAACATAAGAGCAACTACACATAGACTGTGGGATATTGAAAGTTTTGTCGGTGATTTGGAATTGCTGATATTGGTGTAAAAACTTCTTTTCCATTTTCTTTTTCCTCTGCCCTTATATATCATTCCAAGGTAACATGTGGCTAGTTCCGTCTTGATCATGGACATGCGGTTTAAAAGTTTTGTCTGGTGCTTTGGAATAGCTGGTATCAGTATAAAATATAAAAAGCTTCTTTCTCATTTTAGTGGTATCAGTATAAAATATAAAAAGCTTCTTTCTCATTTTAGTGGTATCAGTATAAAATATAAAAAGTTTCTTTCTCATTTTAGTTTTCTTCAAGGGATGGTTTTCTCTGCCCTTCAAATAATCATTGGACAGAATGTTGTACAGGGAATATGGTATCCGTCGTCTGATTTCGATGATTCCAAACACAAGTTTATTTCAAGATGAGGTTGATTGTGATGCTCAATCAGCGTGACATTTTAATTGTTGTCGGCCACTCTACGCTTGGGGCCAAGCAAGTTATAACACTATTGAAAATATCAAGAAAATTCTAGATAAACATCCTTCAATTTTTTAAAAAGTTACAAGGGAATTTACAGACATTTTCATATTTGTTTATTAATACACGAGGAACTGTTTCCCGAGATATCAAATTGGGGTTGTATTCAATTGCTGAGCACAAGTTGTCATTGAAAAGGAATCTGTAAAATTCACACAAGAAGAGCATCACATAGACTGTGGCATGTTGAAACTTTTGTCCGGTGATTTGGAATCGCTGGTATCAGTGTAAAAGCTTCTATCCCATTTTCTTTTTCCTCCACACTTCTCAATCATGAACATGCGGTTTAAAAGTTTGGTCAAGTTATTTGCAATAGCTGGTATCAGTCTCAAAGCTTCTTTCGCCTTTTCCTTTTTGCTCCACACTTGTCTTCCTTTTTCCTTCACACTTATTTATCGTTCACACGTCGCATGTGGGTAATTCCCTTTTGATCATGAACATGCGGTTTAAAACTAAAATGAAGAATCCATTTCATTTTCGTCGCAAAACGTTGGATCATAAACTTAGGGTTTAAGAAGAAAATCTACAATCTACCACAAGGGTTTTATGTTTGAGATTTTTAAAAGTCGCATTAATGAAACAAGGATGTTGATTATTGTTTGTAATTAGTGATTTATCTTAGCTCTACTTATTATACTTGTTCAAGGTAAGGTATATAGCAATGGGTTTGTAGTCAATTTTAATTGACTTTTTAATTAATACGTAACTTTTAAATATTTCAATATGTTTTATAGAAAATAGAATATTAACTAAATATTTAAAAAATAAAAAATAATTTTGAAGTTTTTGAAATACAAATTTCTAATTTTTTAGTGGAGGAAGGCTTTGAAGTGACAAATTTTCCCTGCTATACACATTATTTGTCAAAAATAAAAATTAATAAAAAATAATTAAAAAACAAAAATTATAATTATTTGCCATCTATTTATTTATTGTACTACACTATTATTATTAAATTTTAAAAATTATTAATAATAAGGCATCAATTTAAGAACCATTAGTTCTCTTGACACCAAACTTTTTATTAAATCTATTGGATCGAGATTCTGCCGTTTGTCACACATAACAAAGAGTACGAATTACTTAAATTGGACATTACCCAATGTCAACCAAACTCATTTAATTTTACCAATATATTAAGATGCTTATAATCTCCGCTGTACAAATTGATTAATATGCATATATTCTGCCTATGTCTGGCTATTCACCACGCTCAAAAGATTTAACCTTTTAACCACGTACTTGCTTTACTCTCTAGCTCTTTGCTTTTTTTATTGATATTTTGTTGGAAATACGCAATTGCTATTCCATTACGTTTTGCCATCTTCGAAGATGTAACTTTATCAATAATATATGGTTAAAACATCGAAGATGTAACTTTGTCAATAATAGATGGAGCTCTGAATTCGTGTGAAAAAAGATGGAGCTCTGAATTCATTGTAATAAACATCACATAATAGCAGCTTCGAAAAAATAAAAATTTATAATTTTACAAAATTTAATGTTTGTGGAACTTTATTTAGTGCTTACAAAATTGGTTTGTAAAATCTATTTTCAATTAATAATAAAGAAATAATTATAATTTCAAGTATTTTGAAAAAAATTTACATTTAGATTTTGAAATCCTTAAAATTATAAATTTAAGTTTTAATCAATAAAACTATAAAAATAACTTAAATTTTTACCTCTTTCACTTAACAAATTTTATCTAATTTTTTATTTTTTATTTTGATCATAGGTTATTGTTTAACTATTTTCTTATTTTATTTTTTATCATAAATCATTGTTTAATTAAAAAAATTGATGTAATGAAATAATTAATGGTTTAATATCCAAAAACATTTGATATTTATAAAAGTTTATTTACTAAATAGTTTAATATTCAAAAACATTTGACATTTATAAAAGTTTATTTACTTATAGGAGGTAGTCTTTACCATGGGTTATTGTGGTTATAGTCTGAATCTAGAAAGAAAGAAAAAAATCCTAACCAACACAACTTTTAACATCAATTACTAACTCACAAACCCACTAATATGTCTTGACCACTAATCCATTATATCCCTAACCACTTAAGTGGCTAATTAGTACATCCTTCAACCATTGTCTAACTAACCTCTTATAATACAAAATGATTTATCTTAATTAAAAACTTTAACCACTTATTCCAACTTTTCTCAAGAGGCAATTTTTTTTCTTCTTCAGAATATAATAGAGTTTGGGGGAATTGAACCCCACCCCACCCCACCCCACCTTGAACTTTCTAAGAGGCAAACTTTGCTAAATTAAAATTTAACAATATAATTTTTATTAGAAAACCTATAAAGTCTAGATATTGTTATTATTTTGGAGTTGAAAAAAAAACTAACTAAATTATTAATATTAGAAGTTGTGAAAAATAATTGCAAGCAAGTGATGTTGTCCACTAGTAAATGCAAATAAGTAAAGTTGTAAATGTGCATCAATTAAAGAGCTAACAAGCTAATTCTCTTTAGCACACAAGTAATCCAAAAATAATGGTTGTGAACTTCTAATTTAAAAGAAATAATGGATGAAGATAATCATGGGGATGTAGAAAAAGCTACTCCATTATATCCTTGGCCACGATTAGTATTCCAAAGTAAAAAGGTTTCCAAGATTTTAATTTACACTTATATGATATTGTTAATGCTTTATTAATACTTGCTAAAATTTAGATCTCTCATTATATACTTCAACTTCTTTAAACTATGTACAACTATTTTATTAAATATTTATAAGAAATAGATATAAGCAACTTCATTGCTAATTTTACTTGTTTATCAACATAATTTAATATAATAATAATAATAATTAACTCCTAAAAATTTAATATTAATTTTATTATGTACTAACACAACAACATTTTTAATAGTATAATTTTACTATGGAATAATACAACCACATTTTTAATACACTATTACCGACATTTTTAATACCGGTTGATATATTTAAATATTTCTAATTAGCATAACCATATTAATGAATAATATGGATAACATATTTCATCCCCTTGATTATTTAAAGTTGTGAAATGAATACTAATGCTTAGGCTTATATTAACCATATTATTAATTTATATGATTATGCTCATTTTTAATATAATATTAACTTTATTATGGAATAACACAACTATATTTTTAATACTAGTTGATATATTTAAGTATTTCTCCTTTTCCATTAGTTATATTAAAGTAGCATAACCATATTAATTAATAATATGGGTAACATGTTTAATCGTCTTCATTATTTAAAATCGGGAAAGGAATAATAATGCACTAACTTATTGCATCTATTCTGGTATTAACCATATATATGCTTATATTAACCATAGATATAAATAAATAAATAAATGGTATTAACCAGAGATATGCTTATATTAACCATAAATATAAATAAAGTGGTAGTTAAAATGTGACGAAAAAATTATTCCATAATTATTATTGGTATTATAAAAAATAAAAATAATTATTTCTAAAAGAGAATATAAATAAATATAAATACATAAGTTTGGGAGGAAAAAGATTCATATGGTTAATTGAGAAAAAATTCCCCTCCCTAGGAAATTAGTAAGGTTGGGGAATTAAGAACCTAGTCATGGTTTTAGATATTTGTTTATCCAAAAGAAAATGTTTTTTTGATAAACACTTCCTCTTATTGGTCATTAGCTAAGGATGTGGGATTAATAGGGAATAAATATTTGGAATAGAATAAATCATGTAGGATTTAGTTTTTGAGTCTCTGAGGATGAATTAGTTTGGTGTGGAAATGGTTCAACTAGGCAAGTAAGTGCTAAAGTTGCTTATGCTATTATTTCTTCTTCCTCTATTGAACTGGATAAATGGTGGTATAAGAAAATATGGAAATGGAATATTCCCTTAAGTTGAAATGTTTATGTTGGCTTTACCTTGAAAATAAACTAATGACTTGGTATAATATTCTCAAAGGGGTAGAGTTTGACCAAATTTATGTTGGTTGTGTCAAAATAATCCTAAAACAATTGATCATCTTTTTATTAGTTCTAATATCACAAAGGAAGTCTGGTTGGCTGTGTGTGAAAGCCTTCAATTACATGAGATGTGGGGCTCCATTTATTTTGAATTGAGCTTGAAGTCATGGATCAATAATGTTCAATGTGCTAAAGAGGTTCCTATTTTTGTCAATTACGGATTGTAGAGACACAAGAATGTTGCTATATTTAAGAATGTTATTTCTAAAGCATATGTAGTCATCTCTAAAAAATTTGGCGTGTTTCCATAACATCAAAAAGAGGAAAAGAAACTACCTAATATTTTTTCTAATCCATTTTGTTCTAAGGAGAGACCTTTGGGATTCTTTGATGGTGCTACCCACCTGAGAATTGGTGGGAGAGGGATGTTCCTCAAAATTGACAGTAATCATTTTTTCATTTAAGGATGGGATGTGAGAAAGGAACAAACTCCATAGCTAAGTTGTTGGCATTGTGGGGTTTACTTTTATTCACATCTAATCGAGGTATTTTGTCTCTATAGGTACTCAAAGACTCAAAAGGTATAATTGATTGGGCCATTGTAATGCCCAATACTTAGGTGGCCTCTCTAGATCAATGGTGCTCTAGAGTTAGGCAGCTTGAAGCAAGCTTCTCTAACATTTCCTTTCATCATGTTTATGAACAAATGAACTCCGTGGCATATGGAATTTCAAATAATATTTGGGACTACCTAGTGGAGTTCTTCATACTGAAGGGTTTTCTAGCAATTTATTATTGTTTAATGGGTTCTTTTCTGCATATTAGACTAGATACTTTTTCAGGAAGATTTTGGTAAAGTAATTTTTTGATAATGCTTATTGATGTAAGAGTTTTTTCTTAGAAGGTGTTCTAGGTCAAATTGCTAGATAATCTATGTAGTTTGAGGATAGCCTATATTGGTTTTGTACAGTTTATTTATATTCCAGTTTTGGATTGGATAGGAACAAGACATACATATCCAATTTTATGATTTGACAGATGATGATTTAAGAATCAATCCTCTCTTTGATTCATATCTATGAAAAACAAGGAATTGGTTTTTTTCATTATTGCAAATAAATAAATAAAAATATAATTAATATTAAAAAATGAGTAATATTTGTGCTATTTTATTATAAAATAAAAGTAAAAATAGTTATATTTTTTTTATGTTGATGATGATGATGATGATGGTAATGGTGATGGTGATGGTGATGGTGATGGTGATAATTGTTAATGTCATATAAGACCATCTTTAGTCTATACATTAAAAATGAAAATAATCACTTAATTTTCTTTAGAATTACATTTCTATGCTCCAAAAACCTTAAGATAATCATTCTAAAATCATGATAGTTGTTACGAGTTAAAATGTTAGGAAGATTACTATTATAGAAAATATTTTTAAATTGCACTCTAATGTGGGTGTTTGAAGGACATTCTATGAGAAAGTGATTTTTGTGTTCAACCCTCTTTTTTTCGCAAAGATGATAGATTCTTTCATTGCATAGTGATTTGGGAATTGTCTAGTAGCCTTTTTCACAATGGAGATCATGAGAGTTTGTTCTTATTTTAGCAATGTTGATCTTGTTCTCTCCACTAGTTAAAATACAAATATACTTTTGATATTCTAGATTAGAGTTGATCGCCTCCTTATATATATTTATATTCTCATGTCCTCTAACTCTTTATAGAACTACATCCCTTAAATTTAGATGTAAAAATACTTTCAATACATTGATATTTTGCAAAGTGATATCTTTGTGAAATACTCCATGGTTTAGGCAAGACTTTCCATCTTTATGCCAACCTCATTTAAACCATAGGTAGTTTTGACTAGACTATGAAGCAATCTTACAAATATTCTTGTCTCACGTGTTGTTTATCTTGTTCTTATACATTAGCTACCTAGTTATAACCATGCTCTCAATCAGTGAGAGACTCACTTCTACGAGAAAGATAGGTTAAGGTGTATTTCCTTTAATTTATTATATTATATGCAATAAAATTCTTTTGGATTTTCTTTATCCTTCCCCAAGTTTCTCTAGAGATGTTCATCCAAACACTTCACAACTATATAAGATAATAGGAGTGACGATAGTCTCTAAGAGCAGTTTTTTCCTATCCCAAATATAGAGATTGTAATATTTACAACTATTTCAAGTGTATAATATGATTCCCATCCTCATGTAATCCTTTTCACAAGGGATAATTTTAAGGATCCATACTTATTTAAAAGTGTATAAACCTTGGCGAATCTTACAAATTCTTAAAATGTGAACTATAAATTATTTGGCGATATTTTAATAAACTTCTTTCAATTTCTAAGGATTTTATATAGTTTATATAAAAATTTGGCTATTTTTAGAGGGAAAAAATTTAACCCCATCAAAATTGGGCGAAACAAGGCTTCAAAAAATGCAAATTAGCGAATCTTTTTTTGGAAAAAAGCATGGAAAAATAGCCCATGGGCTAAATTTCGCCCTTAAAATTATCGTTGCTTTTCAAAATGTTATAGTTCTAGTTAAGATACTTATGAAGATCAATTCTAAGATATTCATATGAATTCATTTCCTCCAAGTTGTTGTTGTCATTCATGAATTGATCATAACTGATCTTTCAAGATTTGATTAGCCTTAACCCTTTTTTTGTCATTCTTAATAGCTATACCCATTCTAGATAAAAAATCTTTGAGAATTTTTAGTTGCTTGCTAAGATAATAGGGAATCCCCATTATAAGAACAATATCATTGACATAGAGAATAAGGATGATTACTATGCAAACCAAATTCATGTTAGCAAAACCTTCCTCTTCAAGAAAACCATCTAGACTATCAATGTAAATTTACCAAAAAGGGTAGCAGATAGGGGACAACCTTGCTTGACTCATATATTACAACTAATTTCTTCTGAAAAAATATCAGAATTGAAAACCTTGGAAATAATCTTTTGATACAACCTTCTCAGACTAGCTCTCAACTCAAAAGGGACATTTATCTCTTCTAATATATTACCAAGGTTACTTATAGGAACTATATCAAATTCTTTTCCAAATTCAACAAACCAATAGAGAGGATTAGTTTTATTATTGTGACGCTCCTCATCAATTGTCCTAAGAGTAATAAGGTGGTCCATGTTTAAATGATAGCCCCCAAATTTTTCCTGCCCTTTAGCTCTTTTTTTGTCCCTTTCTAGTCATATGTTGATATTCTTTTCCATAATACTTCCATATAATTTGGATAAAAGAGGGATGATCACAACGGTCATATAATTACATGGATTTTTTTTATCTCCACTTTTAGAAATAGGAACAATGAAGATTTATGTCTAGGTTTTAGGGAAACCCTTCTTGAATGTTAAATTCTAGAGCTTGTGGATATGAGAGATGAGTATACACTAACCATTCTTAAGATTTATGCTTGGTATCCTTCAGTGTCCTTATCTTTCCCTTCTGCGAGTCTCTTAACCACAAACTCTATTTCTTCTAAAGAGAAAACTTATTCCATTGTAGAAAGGGTTTGAATGTTGCCTACAACATAAGGGGATTTGTAAATAATTTTAAGGTAGGAATTCCAGTCCCTTAAGGGAATCATATTATTTTTATTATTTCTATGACTCATAATATGTCTCCATAACTTCTTAGCATATAAAATAGAGGGGTGAAAAATATTATCTTGTTTTTTATTTATATGACATTTTTTTTTAATTTTTAATTAGTGATATGTACATGGAGATCTTGGTGGTTTTTAAGAACTCATTGGAAGCATCCCTAATGGATTTTTTTATCATGCTTGCACTCTTGATCATACCAAGGGTTGGTCATTCTATTCTCATATATATATGACACCATGATAGAGAAATTTTTAATGGAAGTAAAGAGGGTTGTGGTTGATTTTGGTTGAATTATATAAATGATCTATTTTTAATAATAATAAGTAATCACCATGGTTTTTCCCTATTTGACCATGGCTTCCAATATTTGACAATGTTTGACTATGGTCGAGCATGTTTGACCATGGTTTTGAACTAAATCTTAGGCGGGATTAGAGTTTAATTTCAGATGTAAAAATCATAAATCCATATTTGTATTCAATCCAAAAAGGAAAAATATGGACATGTAATTGATGGAGTCAACACTAATCAAAATTGACTTTTTTCCAAACAAGGAACCTAATAAAAATGAAACATGAGGAGAGTTTAGATCAAGAAGGAGAGGATCCAAAATTGACCGCGTTGCATGTAATGGTTCATATTAATGTAATATTTCTCCAACTCTTTCTCTCTCTCTCTCTCTCTCTCTCTCTCTCTCTCTCTCTCTCTCTTTGATTCATGTATTTTCATCAATGTTATTGTGATTCATTTCATTTTATGGCATTTTTGTATGTTTTATCTCCTCCTATTTCAACATTCAAGCCTTTTGGATCTCGCACTTCAAGATATGTATCATTGGTATTAGAGCATGTAAGCACTCCACGAGAAGAAGGGTTTGGAACATATTGTAGGTTCATATTTGCAACAATCACCATCCTCCTTTTGGTACTCTCAGAATCCATTTGTGTAATATCCTGAATTTTGACTAACTATTTCTGATGTTATATATTGGGCTTAAAGCCCCAACACATATGATTTGTTTTGATTATTGGGCATAAGCCCTAGTGCACATGATTTATTCTTTTATAGACTAACATATTGGGCATGGACCCTGACTAACTTCATTATTGTTATATGTTGGGCAAGAAATCCCTAATGGATTGATTATGCTTTGTTATGAGAATTGGGTACAAAACCCTAATATACTAAGATGACCTTTTGTTACATACTATGCAAAGTGATGAATTACATGATTGACTTATATGATATGTTGAGTGTGGAATCAGGAAGACACGGATGACCTACATATTGGGCATAAGCCCCGATGTACCTAGAGGATTTTATTATTGTACTAGGCATAAGCCCCGATGTACATTGAGTGTTGGGAAGGAGCCCGGGAGCACTCCAAGCTTGATAAATGAATACCAGATCCAAGGCCATTATACATTCTGTTCGGATATCCACATCATATTTTTCAAGATCTTGCATGCAATTAGGGTTTGCATGCATCCCAGTCACCAAGTTGATGCCTCCAACACCTTAGCCACCTTATTCAAGCACCCGGGAGCTTCTTACATCAGTTCATTATCCCTCCTAGTCAGGAAGGCACCCACTTCTCACCTGCTTCCAGAGAAGAGCACACTTCTTCACCTACCATTGCAATTCCACTTCAATTACACTCAGTTAGCTCCGATTCTCCTTGATTTGAGGCTAGTTTCACTCCCTACTGACTATTTCACTCCGTTGGACCTCCAGATTGACTAGATGACTTGTTCTGACTTCAGTTAGCCTCCCATGCGCCCTCCACTGAGCCCACTTCCCTATATCAGTGCTACACATTTCAGTTACACATGTTACACTCAGTTAGACTCAGATTGACACCTAGATGACTGGTTCTTGTGCATTGATGACCACCATTGATTGATGATGAGGAATCCTAGTTGGAGTCAAGCTACTCCATTCAGTGATTCGAATGATCTCCTTAGGCAATTCAAATTGCTCAGTCATTGTTACTGTATTGTATTGTAATTATTCACCCTCATTGGGATATTGAGCACTGTGCATGTTTTACACCATATTTTCTATGTTAATATGTTGTGATTGATTTACTTGTTCATTAGATCTGCTGTGACTAATTTTACATGGTATCAGAGCCATTGTAGGGACAAGATCTCTTTTCTATAGGTGTTTCTACAAGAGGATTTGAGTGAATTTGCTCAAAAATTACAAAAAGTTTTGGCATGAAAGATCTCAAGGGCATTCACTCATGTGCATTCAAAGCCTGAAAATACTTCAAATACCACTCCAGAAGCTTGAGTTTCCACATAAAGTCTGGATCTGATACATTGGACCTATTCAACATTGCTTGATCTCCAATCCCATGTGTGATGCAACTCTAAAAGGGTGGATTGTTCGACCTCATTGTTGTTGGTTTTATTGTGATTTGCAGGTTATTGTCTCCATCAATTGCATTCACTACTTTGCCCTTGCAAGCATTTCTACATCAGTGTGCACTCGCTCCTAGCAATGGATTACTCTTCTTCAAAGCCTATCCTCACCCCATTCAATTATTTTGATTGGAAAGATGATATGGATATCATATTACATTCAAAAGGTTACTACCGAGTCACCATTGGTCTTGAATTGGAGCCAAACACCTTGTCAGAAAGAACCAAACACTACAACAAGCTTGATGAAGCTTATGGTCTTCTTTGTCTCTCCATCTCCAAAGATATTCACTTCCATCTCAGCGGATTGAAGACTCCAAAATCTATATGGGAGCAACTTGAAACACTATTTGGAAAGTAGGACGAGCTTAGGGCTTCTCAATTAGAGACTGAATTGATTGCCCTTAGTCCTGATAATTTTGAGACCATTAATGAATTCTTCACAAAATTCAAGAGCTTGAACATGCAGTTGAAGAACAGTGGAGTTATCAAAGAGGATAAGCAATTGATCCTCTCCATTCTTAGCAAGCTTGGTAAATATTATTCGGTATTTGTCTCTACTTTCAATTCTGGTCAGCTAACTACCCCGAATTGGAAGATGCCTACCTTGAATGCCTTCATTGAGTCCGTCACAAAAGAGCATGATAAGTTGATTCAAATGGGGTCCATAAGCTCCAAAGATTCAGCCCTATATGTTCAAGGACCCAAGATCTCGAATGGTAAAGGAAAGCAAAATAAGGAGAAGCCCAAATTCGAACCTCATAAGCAAAGAGAGAAAGGCAAACAGACGGATGCACCATCCAGTTCGAAGTTCAAGCAAAAGGGAAAATAAGGTAACCAAAAATATAAATGTACTTATTGCAACCGCGGATCTCATCGCAAAAGTTCATGTATGAAGAAGACTATAGATAAAATGGCCCTCCTTTTGGAAAAGAACAACATAACTCTTCCTGACAGTGCAAGGAAGAAGGATAGGAATGATGATCATGAAAGAGGACAAGCACTCATGGCAACTGTTTTGAATCCCACTACTCGCTTGATAGATTCGGGTGCATCGAATCATATGGCTGCAAATATTGATTCTTTTTCTTCATTCAATCCAAACAGCTCCATCCCCATCCATTTGGAAGATGACTCAAAACTTTCTTCAAAGGGAAAAGGTACGATTCATGTAGATCATGGAAGCTTTCAGAATGTTCTCTATGTGTCTTCCTTGGCTTCAAATATTCTTTCTGTGTATCAAATGACACACATTGGTGAACCAAAGCAAGTTACATTCATCCCGAATACAGTTGAAATTTATGATATCAAAAGTGGAAGACTTGTTGTAGTTGGAAAGGTGAACCACACTGCAAAATGCTATGAGTTTTCACACTTTATTTCACTTGCAAATCCCACTGCTCTTCGCACACATGGTAATGAGGTTAGTAGGATTTGGCATGAAAGATTTGGACATCTTAATTATAAGTATTTTCTTATGTTATCAAACAATTCCATGGTATATGGTCTTCCACAACTCCGTTCCTCGAAGGGAATATGCACTGGTTGCATTATTGGGAAGCACCTCGAGCACAGATTCGACCGCGGCAAAGCTAGCAGAGCTTCTACAGTTTTGGGATTGATACATTGTGATATCAGTGGTCCACTGCCCCATATGTCATTAAATGGTTCAAGGTATGTTTTGACATTTATTGATGATTTTTCCCGCTTTACATGGGTATTTTTTCTCAAAAATAAGTCAGAAGTGCTTGGAAAATTCAAAGATTTTAAGGCTTCTGTTGAGACCGCCACTGAGAGCAAGATCAAAGCTCTTAGATCTGATAATGGTGGAGAATATATGAAGGCCGAGTTACTGCAACTTTGTGCCCAAAGCGGAATTTAGATCCAACATACAGTTCCCTACACACCCCAGCAGAATGGTGTAGCGGAAAGGAAAAATCGGTCACTGAAAGAGATGGCTACATGCATGATTGAATCAAAAGGTTTGGCTGCAAATATTTGGGCTGAAGCAATCAATGTTCCTGCATACAAACAAAACCATGTTCCACATTCATCCGTGAAAGGTATGACTCCTTTTGAAGCATTCTTTGGTCACAAACCGGATGTGTCAAATTTGAGAGTTTTTGGCTCTACTGCATGGGCTAGAATTCCTTCCAAGAAGAGACGAGCTTTGGATCCACAAAGTATTGAGTGCATACTGATAGGATATGGGGAAGAATCAAAAGCATATAAACTCATGGATATCATATCTAAAAAGATATTCATAGAGCGTAGTGTGCAATTTGAAGAACCGCTTCAAGAATTGCAACTAGTTGAGGAAGAGACTGTCGTTTCACTGCCTTCATTAGAAGAAGATCCGTGCAGCGATAATGAAGGTATAAGTTCTGATATTTCTAATATTTTAGCATAACATGATGATAATTACATATCAGGTTCAGAATCCAACCATTATGATCCTCCTCAGTTACCAAAGTGGGCCCAAAACACTCTTCAATATGCTGGTTCAAACCTTGGAAATCCTACTGATCCGAGACGAACAAGAGCAGACTTTCAAAGAGCAGGTATGGCTCTTTCTATTTATGATCCATTACTTCCTAAGATTTATTATTTGATGACTGGTTCAGATCCCACATCATACTATTCTACCCACCGAGATCCGAGATGGCAAAGTGCCATGGATGAAGAGTACAGTTCTCTTGAAAAGAACAATACATGGGAGCTAGTTTCTCTTCCACCTGGAAGAAAATTAGTGAAGTGTAAATGGGTCTACCGCATGAAATTTGCTGCTGATGGCTCTATCAGCAAATACAAAGCAAGTTTGGAGTCAAAAGGTTTCTTCCAAGTCCAAGGAGTGGACTACACTGAGACTTTTGCACCGGTTGCAAAGATGGATTCCATCCGCCTTGTTTTGGCTATTTCCACATCCAAGCACTGGGAAGTGCACCACATGGATGTGAAGAGTGCATTTCTACATGGAGACCTTACTGAAGAGGTATATATGTAGCAGCCAGAGGGCTACACATCAAATCCATCATTAGTTTGCAGATTGAAGAAATCTTTGTATGGGTTAAAACAGGCCCCAAGAGCTTGGTACGCAAAGATGGACTCCTTCCTTCTTTCTCAGAATTTCCAAAGATACAAATCTGATCTGAATGTGTATCTTCAGTGAGTTAAAGGTAATTTTTTGGTTATTGTACTTTATGTTGATGATCTTCTCATTACTGGTAGCACTCTTACTTCAATAAACAAGCTAAAAACTGCCTTAAATCTAGCTTTTGACATGAGCGATTTGGGCTTGCTGAGTCACTTTTTGGGCTTGGAGATAGCTCAAAATTTTGATGGGATCACTATATCTCAGCAAAAATATGCTTTCGACCTATTATTGAAGTTTAATATGGCTGAATGTAAGGCAGACCCATTCCCATTCCTCTCAGGAATCGGTCTTGAGGAGGGAGATTCTACACCGCTTTCAGATTGTAGTATGTATCGACAATTGATTGGTTCACTACTTTATTTCACACACTCAAGGCCTGATATTTCATATGACGTGAGTGCCGTGTCAAGGTATATGCAGCAGCCCCATGATCTTCATTGGCGAGCAGCCAAGTGGATCTTGCAGTATGTCCAAGGTATGAAACATTTTGGCATACATTATGCTGCAGATTCTGAGCTTGATTTCATTGGTTTTACTGATTCAGATTGGGCAGGTGATAGCATTGATCGGAAGTCCACTTCCGGTTATGTTTTCATGATTGTTCATGGTGCTATTTGTTGGTCCAGCAAAAAGAAGGAAGCCATTGCACTTCCTTTAGCAGAGGTAGAGTATTGAGGGGTAGTCAATGCCTGCATTTAGGAAGTTTGGTTGCAGGGTATTCTTTCCGAGTTTGGTTTTGGTGGCACTTCTTCGACTGTCCTATTTTGTGACAATCAAAGTTCTATCAAGATCTCCACAGATCCAGTTCAGCGGTAGAGGACCAAACACATTGAGATTCATATGCAATACATTCGACAGTTGGTGCATGATCGCACCATCATTCTGTAATATTGCCCTACTGATGAGCAAATTGCAGACATCTTCACTAGGAGCTTCACTGAGAAGAAGTTCTCTTACCTTCGTTCACTGTTGGGGGTGAGTTCCATCATGGTGGAGACAGATTGATCCATTATTATACTTTAGCTTGAGGGGGGGCTTTCTTCCCACTGGGTTTTCCCTCTTTCCTCACTTAGTTTATTTTTAGCATTTTTTGGATTATTGTATTGGGGTGACCTTTGGTCATAGTTACTAGGGCCCCACATTATTTTTTGCACATCATAATCTAGCTTGAGGGGGGGTGTTCGGATATCCACATCATCTTTTTCAGGATATTGCATGCAATTAGGGTTTGCATGCAAATTCTAGGGTTTGCATGCACTTTGCATGCATCCTAGTCACCAGGTTGATGCATCTAGCACCTTAGCCACCTTATTCTAGCACACGGGAGCTTCTTACATTAGCTCATTAGCCCTCCTAGTCAGGAAGGAACCCACTTCTCACCTACTTCCAGAGAAGGGTGCACTTCTTCACCTACCACTACAGTTCCACTTCAGTTACACTCAGTTAACTCCAATTCTCCCTAATTTGAGTCTAGTTTCACTCCTAACTGACTGTTTCACTCTGTTGGACTTCCAGATGGACTAGATGACTTGTTTTGACTTCAATTAGCCTCTTATCCGCCCTCCACTGAGACCACTTCCCTGTATCAGTGCTACACACTTCAATTACACATGTTACACTCAGTTATACTCAGATTGACACCTGGATGACTAGTTCTTATGCATTGATGACCACCACTGATTGATGATGAGGACTCCTAGTTGGAGTCAAGCTACTCCATTCAGTGATTCAAATGACTCCTTAGGCAATTCGAATTGCTCAGTCATTATTACTGTATTGTATTGTAATTATTCATCCTCATTGGGATATTGAGCACTGTGCATGTTTTACATAGTTTTACACCATATTTTCTATGTTCATTTGTTATGATTGATTTACTTGTTCATTAGATCTGCTGTGACTAATTTTACACATTCTAGATGTGCTTCACAACCACATTCTAGTACTAGTGTTGAGCAAGCCACTCTGGAATTGCACTAGCGTAATGCCGATGTGAAGAGTGTTGAGTTAAAGCTCTGAAGAGCACTCTGGGATACATGATCTTAAAAGTCTTCAGTCGAGAAGAATCTGAATAGCACTTCTATTCATCACGATTATTTAAATTGGTTAAATGAATCATTCGTTCTACCTATCACGAAGTACTGCGGGAACTATCATGATAAACAAGGGAATCCAACATGCAAGAGAGAGACCTAAAGGTGCATAACCAAGCTAGCTATCCAAGCTTACCAAAAGACCCATCCAAAAAGTTGGACCTTGTCCTTAATGTTTAAAAGAAATATCATAAAAGATACATAAATAAATAAAAGGAAAGTACCATAACTTAAGTATGGAATGTTTAAGAATAGTGTTATATGAATAACATGCATAAAGGTCTCAAAGTTAAATATTATTATTAAAGGTATTAATAATAATGTTATTATTATTTATTTGTAAAATATATATATTACGTAGAGTTTATGCATAAAAAGGCTATCACATTACAATTAATTGTATTATTAATTGTGTTGATTAATATTAGTAATAATATAATTATTATTATTATTGATTAAGAAATTTATTATTATTTCTAATTAAGAAATCATTCAAGTTACAAGAAGTAAAAGTCCCAGTTAGACAAGGAGTAGATATTTAAGTAAATATCTTTTAAAATATTATTTTTCAAACAATTATTTTTCCAAAACCAAGAGTCACCTATATAAAGTAGAGTAGAACCCAAAAGAAGGGGATCTTTTTCATTATCATTCTCTTATGGTGATAGAAGAGAATTTGTGCTCCAAGAACTGAAGCAGTCCCAAATAAACTTTAAGATCTGATTCAGCAGTTCAACCTAGGGCCTCTACTTCTCTCATTGCATGTTGGAACAAGTTCGGGGGGATCCAGTTAGAACCATGAATGGTCTAAGCGTCATGGTTGGAGGATCATGGTAGTCCCAAAGTTATCCAGTTAAAAGATCATTCTACAGGTCAACTAAGTCCATAAGTTTTATAAACTAATTATTGTTTGAGTGTGTAGGTTCTGTCAAGGAAGATCAAGCTTCAAGTAACCAAGTATGAACTACAAACCCTCCATTTCAATTCATGATAGAAAGTAAGAGCATTAAAACAGGGTTTATATTTCAGCACTGTTTTCCCAAATCTTTATAATATTACTTCTTTCATAGAGCAAGGGCCATGGAGCATGGGATCTCGGGTTTACATTAAAGGACTAAAACCAGCAGGAGGTCTAGCAGGGCTAGCCTATCTAGCTTGTGCTAGACATCCATGTCAGCCCAAGAATAAAACCTAGAAACCATTGTGGTAAATTTAGACGACTGAGTTTAGTACCAGCCTTATATACATTTTTGTATTTGATTTCTGCAATTTTCCTTACTCTGTTTTCGATTTAGTCACCTAGGGTTAAAATCTTTTCTTGTTTTATCCTCATGATTCTCATCAAGAACTCAGGTTTAACTTTCCAAGTTAATACTAAACAAATTTCAGAACCTAATTCAACGATAGAACACAGGTCTACACTTCAAAACCCATTACCAACATTTCCTTAAACATAGAATTGCAGTATAAAAACGTAGACTGTTTAAGAGGCTTTTCATTATTTTAAATCACCTTCCTCTGTAAACCTGATACCTACTAAAGTTCTCATTCTTTTTGTGCTTTCCACAAGTCAAGCAGAAGTCTAAACATCTCATCAACCATTTATACATCTCATCAAAACTCTGATGGGCACCTTTTCCAAAACACGAAATAGACCTACATCCAAACGAAAACGAAAACGATACATTATCATTGAAACACATTATTTTTACTACATCAAGACACAGGTCAAGAGTTCGATACCCACTACGGATTCACAAACCCTTTACATCCTTCAAAACGCCAGAATCATAGCTTTAAGACACAAGCAAGCTTTCTCAGACAAGCGAGTACACCAACATCTAAGGGTTATGTTAACATTTTGAAAATAAATGAAGAGGTCTATATAAAGTCAAAGATCAATCTGCTATCCAGTAAAACGATAGCCTCTTCCATATCAACAAACTGATAGACATAGCAATGCCCAAGCTAGTAAACTATCTATACTTGATACAGAGTTACCCACCGACCCAACCAAACACAGTGAATAGCAGAGCTATGCTTTTAGCTTTACATTTAAAAATACCAAATCAATTTCCTTCATGACAGAACATTAATAGAAAAACACAAAGATAAAATAATGACACTAAACATATATAATCCATGAAAGACGCAGAGGCCAAACCTTTACAAGTAATACCCATATATATTTCGTAGAAAATGTAGAGGCCAAAGCAGTATCCACACATGTTACATATAAAACGCATGGGACAGTCTTCCCTTTCAAAAACCCCAAGTTATACAATGTGGGTATTATATCCCATCACAAAACCTTAAAAGTATTCATAGAGACGAATGGCCAAAACTTCTACATCTAACTGAAAACCATCCAAGGTTATCCCCATTTTAACAAATTAACACATTTAGTAACCGGTCCAGCCAAAGGCGACCCCTCCGGATCTTCAAGCAAGTTACAGTGAGCCCAAAGGGCTTCACGAAGTCCCGCACAACTAAGAAAAACAACACACCCTCCATAGATGCGAGAGGAAGGGGCAAGGGTTTGTGAGACTTGAACTTACCACTCTCATTTCCAGCGTCATCAAGGGTGTTGGTCATCAGGTAGCAAACCATGCAGAGGAGAATCACAACCAATCACCTGCCAAGAAACATTTACCACAAAGTTAATCCTTAGATAAACATTTAAATGCTGGATAAACACAAAAGGGTAATGATGTCATGCATTTGAATAGATTCACCTGATCACTATCACCTCACTCTCCAGCTACAATACTAAGCAACCACCAGGTGCTCTGACCATGAGCGTAGCTCACGTAAGGGTACAAACCACCCAGACAAGCAAGCGACTATCAAAAGCCAAAGAGATACGAAGAACAACGAATGTAGGTGTAAAACCCCAAGTCGAAACCCTCTTTTTGCCCAGCTGGCCACCACAACCACGTGGTTATCACATGAAACATTTAATCCTCCACCAAACTTCATTTACTAATCAAATGTTTACCCATAAACTATAGTATCAGTAGTGAAAGAATTTATAGATTTTTTTGTATTGTAACCATTATGCCAAGGGTTAATCCCTATACCCTTTGAAACACTAAACTTCAACCTTTCTAGGATCCTGTCATGGTTTAGCTAGAAAGGAGTTTCTCCTAAGTATACCTGCACAAACACATCAACATCACATGTATTAGCAAAATTGCTAAGTAAGTCAAGAAGTCCCAATTGCTTACTCCTTACCTCTCGACAACTCTACCAGGGGTCTATTTATCAACATCAAATTTTTCCCAAGTAATTTCAATCTCCCCTCAAGATACTAGTTAAACATTTTACAAACTCAAACATACATCTAAATCTTAAAAGGTAAAAGAGGGACCATAAGTGCCATTCTAGCAATTATAAACATGCCATAAGATTACGTATACATCAACTAACTTACAGT
This sequence comes from Larix kaempferi, assembly GCA_027924585.1. NCBI lineage: Eukaryota > Viridiplantae > Streptophyta > Pinopsida > Pinales > Pinaceae > Larix > Larix kaempferi. Next base: position 5,140,424 of record BSBM01001158.1, on the reverse strand, counting down.
ATCGCTTCCGCAGGAAAACATAAATAGTGAAATTGTCTTGCTTAGAGATCACAAACTCTCATTATTTCAAAACCAAGTACCAATACAACTTCCCAGTACTGAAGTTAATTTATGACAAATAACCTATTTTAGGCTTTTAGCAGCAAGAAGAAAATTTTAAATTTTTACTATTTTGGGGATATTACAATTTGTTGATCCATACACTCTAAACATCATAGTTGGTCCATAGGAATTACAAGATTTTCTACTCTTGGATATTTGTACACCATTGAAAGAGAATCATATCTAAATTTCAGAACATCCATTAATATAAAACATTTTCAGAAATTTTTTAGTGTTTCAGTTCTTCCACAGTCGTTCTATGACCTCTACAACATCATGTACTGCTCTACAAACCCTTGGCATCATTTGTGTCCCTTTTCACCTAGATGTCTCAAATTCAACACTATTTCAGCTTCATACAACCATGGAATGGTTCAAATAAGACTTGCATGCATCATCTAGAAGGTTGGGATACCTCATTCTAAAATTTTCTTAGCTTTCCCACTATTGTATAGCCACTAGAGAAGTAAATTCATTAGTGCAATGGAGGACGACTCTCTTCTACAAAATTTAGAGATATGTCATGACCTTTACAAGGTGTTTTAGCGGGTATACCATAACTCATTTGAAAGGTTTTTTCTTTCATCTCAAATTGGAATTTTACATAATTTCATTTTGTTTCATGGTTTATGAGATATCATTGATTAAAGTAGCTACTTGGTATGTAAGATAGTGCGGCTATGTGGATCTTGAGTTTCGATGGGAATTTTCTCACTTCATGGGATACATTAGAGAAAGTTATATATATCAATCAAATAATCTTCCTTGTACATCAAAAGGGTATTTGATGCAATTTTATTTCATCACCTGTAGAAAAAGTTAGGAATAAATTTGCAGAGAGACATCCATAAGCCTAAAAATCGTGATTTTCATGTAAATTTCTGATTTTTGGATTTATGAAATCCTATTGTAATTTCTTTATTTTTAGCCATGTAATTTATAGGTTACCTGATGTACCCATATGCTATAATTCAAGAGAAAAAATCAATCTTGTCATTGCCAGCAATTATGGCTTATCCACAAACCCAAGGTTATAGATAAATGACACAAAACCCTTCTTTCACCAGTAATTCACAAATTACAAACATGTTGTATGATAAAAATAATCATCTCTTTTGTTTTGTTAGAATGGATGAAATGTTGGGGACCATAATTGTCTAAGGGGGAATATTTATCTTAATCTTAGGAGGGCTTATAGTCTAAGTTCAAATGTAATAGTTAGAAATACATATTTGTATTAAATGAAGAAATGAACATTATCAATATGTAATTGATGAACTTAACCCTAATAAAAAAAAATTTCGTAAACAAAAATCCTTACAAAAAGGAAGTACAAAGAGAGTTTAGATCCGGAAGAAGAGGTCCCAAAATTGGCTTCATCTCATGTAATAGTTCATCTTAATGAATAACTTGTTCTCCAACTCTCTCTCTCTCTTTGATTCATGTATTTTCATTAATGTTCTTGTTATTCATTTCATGCCATATTTCTATGTTTTCTCTCCTCCTCTCTCATAATTCAAGCCGTTAGGATCTCAGGCCTTAATATGTGGGTCAGGTTCTCTATCGTTGATTTTGGTTGACTATGTTTCACCATGGTTTAAGATGGTTGACTAAATTTTGTGATGTTTGATTACTTGCAATGTTTGAGTATGGATAAATTTGGTTGAATACGATTAACTATAGTAATATCATTGACCATGTAACCAGGGATGAGCATAGTTAATCATGGTTTACTATTATTGAACATGGTTGAATATAAATCATAATGTTCAATTATGTTTTTCCATGATTGAGTTTTATTGGATATGGTTGAGCATGGTTGATCATGTTTTACTATGCATGACTATGATTAACTTAGGTCAACTACAATTGACTATGTTTGATAACATTGACAATGGTTGAACATGTTTTATTTTTGTCAACTTTTGATTGAATATGTTTGACTTTGGTTGGCTATATTTCACTATGGTTGATTTGGTTTATTGTGGATAACTATAGTTAAACATGGTTAACTATGGTTGATCATGGTCAATAATCGATAACTATAGTTGACATTTAGTTAACCATGACTTACTATAGTTGAGAATGTTTAACAATGTTTGATAATGATTTGACCATTATTAAACGTGTTTGACATGTGGAAATTATTTAAACTTTGTTGACCATGTTTGTTTATGATTAGTCATGTTTATTTATGATTAAATATGGATAAATATGTTTTATCATGTTTGACTCTAGCTAACCATGTTAGACTATAGGAAACAATGTTTGAATGTGGCTGACTTTGGTTGGCCATGATATGCCCATTTTTTACAATTGTTATCCATGTTTGACCATGATTGTCTGTGTTTGACTATGGTTGAGGATGTTTTACCATGGTTCTATATGGTTGACTTTCGTTAACTATGTCTCACCATGGATGAATATGCTTGACTAACGTTTGTGATTTTTAACTATAAATTACTTTTGATGTTTGATTATGGATAAGTTTGGTTGAATTTGCTTGACTCAAGTAATATTGTTGGCCATAGACACATGGTTCAGAACAATCAACCATGGTTTATTATTATTGACCACCATTGACTATGAATGATAATGCTTGATTATGTGTTCCCATGGATGATTTTTGTTTGATATGTTGATGATGGTTGATCATGTGTTACTATGGTTGAATATGGTAAACATAGGTCTACCATGATCAACTATGGTTAACTATATTTGAATAATACTAATTATGGTTAAACATGTTTAAATTATGTCAACTTTTTCTTGAATATGTTTGGCTTTGGTTGGTTGTATTTGACTATCCTTGATTAGGTTGACCATGATTAATTTTAGTCAAACATGGTCAAATATGGTTGAACATTGTTATCAATGAATGAGAATAATTTACATTTAGTGTAATCATACCTAGCAAAGAATAATATGAGGTACCTAGGGAGGTACACAAGGGGAATATATAATGTAATGTGTACATGAGGGGGAATAATTAATGTAATGTGGCCTTAAATAATGGAATACGCACACTAGATAGTTTTAAGAAAATAATATAATAATGATGGGTTATTTTCCATAAGACCCTAAGAACAATCATGAGAAAGTATGAATAAACATGAATATTATTGTATTGAGGTACATGTGATGAATTGTATTGTAGAAATCATGGCTTATGGAGTGATTACTTCCTTAAGGATTATTTAATGGTATTACCCAACCTTAATGGATTTCTCTATATTTTGATGTTATTCTTATGGTGAATGTATTTTGGCTATTTATAAAGTATAATAATTATGTATATTTCTTATCAGTTATTTTTGGGTTAAGGATAGCTACAAGCAATATAACAGAACTTTCTTGGGCCAAAACAATTGGAATATTTTTTTTGGGTAGATTTTGGAATGGGAAAAGAGGATGGTGGAATTAAGGTCCATATTTTATATGTTAAATTTTCAAACTCTAAATACCTCAAGTATATATCTGATTTCATCTCACTGAGACACCCAGTTTAAAAATATCATCCCAAATAGAGCATAGAATGTGAGGTTATCACATATTTAAAATCAATTATTTTTAGGGTTTCTTATGATGACCAAGCAAATTCCAAAGCTAATATTGGTTGATGTATCGAATATATTTTAGTAAAACCCACTTCATTTAATGCGGAATGGTCATGTAATTTCATAATTGTGGTCATAGTAGAGATTCTGAGAAACATTAACAAAGTTATGCTAATTTTGAATTTGGCGTTTCATAAGTAAGTGATTTTCTTCAAAACAATAGATCTATTTTGGGATATAAAGTAAGATGTATTTTATGGGAAAAGAAGATGGTATTATAATTGTAGAGTAATTAAGTTATGAAATTTTATTGTGGAAAGAGAATTGGTAATATTGGTTACCCTCTAATTTAAGAGAATATACCACTGAGATTGTGGCATTTGCTTAGTGATGGAAAGATGAAAAACATTCAGATGAAAAATTTGAAAGGTATTTTTAAACAAGTGGCCTCATACTATCAAGAATGATAAAGAAAAACTAAGGGTTCATTTTCATCTACAAAATTTCCATTACATGTTTACAAATGTATTTTGCAAGAGAATGTTATTATGTCTATAAACCGAGTAAGTATAATCTCATCAATATGAATTTGGATAAAAAGATGCAAGTCGCTGCAAACAAGATTCAAGGCCGACATGTTGAGAGTGAAAATGTTCAAATTTTTGAAGTTTTGAAGATTACTATGGATAACTCTGTGTTTCAATCATATTTTCGTGCTATCAATATGGATGATGCGGACATTGTTTTGTGATATATTTGGACAAACTCGGTAGGTACTGTAAAGGTGGTTAACCATGTTATATTATGGTAAACCATGTTTTACTATGGTTAACATTAGTAGACCATGTTTATGCCATGTTTGACGATGCTTGTCCATGTTTGACCATTTTTTACCCTGGTTGTCTATGTTTGACTATGATTGAGCATGTTAACCATGATTCTCTATGGATGACTTTGGTTGACTATATTTCATCATGGGTAAAAATGGCTGACTAAATTTTGCAATGTTTGATGATGGACTACTTGTGATGTTTGACTATAGATGACCTTGTTTGAATATGGTTGACACTAGTAATATAGTTAGCCATAGTTTATTATTATTGACCGTGGTTAAGTATGGAAGGTCATGTTCAATTATCTTTGTCCACCGTTGGGCTTGGTTGGGCATGGTTAATCATGGTTGATCATGTGTTACTATGGTTGGCTATGATTAATTTAGTTCAAACATGGTTTATACGGTTGAAAATGTTTGAATAATATTGACAATGGTTGAGCATGTTTGATTTTGGTTAACATTTGGTTGATATGTTTGAATTTGGTTGGCTATATCTAGCTATGGTTGATCTAGTTGACCGTGGTTAATTGTAGTTAAACATGGTTAACTATGGTTGATCGCTGTTAATAGTGGATAATGATAGTTTTAATTTAGTTGGACAATATTAACTATAGTTAAGAATGTTTGACAATGTTTGTTTATGATTCAACATGTTTGACCATTGTAGATTGTGTTGGGCATGGAGGAATTAGTTAAACTTGGTTGACCATGGTTGTTCATGATTAACCATGTCTGTTTGTGGTTGACTATGGATAAATATCTTTTACCATATTTGACTATGGATAACCATGTTAGACTATGGTCATCCATGTTTGATTATGGTTGACATTAGTATACCATGATTTGGTCATATTTGACTATTTTTATCCATGTTTGACCATGGTTGAGCATGTTTGACCATAGTTCTCTATAGTTGACTATGTTGTATTATAGTTGACTAAAGTTTGTGATGTTTGACCATGGATTACTTATGATATTTCACTATGGGTGACTTTGGCAGACTATGGTTCGCTCTAGTAATATTATTGAATATGGAACTATGGTTGAGCATAGTTAGGCATGGTTTAGTGTCCATGATTGAATTTGGTATATCATGTTCAATCATATTTGTCCATGGTTAATCATCTATTACAATGGTTGACTATGATTAACTTAGGTAAACCATGGTTGACAATGCTTGAATAAGATTGACCATTATTGAACATGTTTGTTTTTGGTAAATGTTTGCTTGAATATGGTTGGATTTAGTTGGTTATATTTGAGTATGGTTGATTTTTTTAACCATGGTTAAGTGTAATTAAACATGGTTAGTAATAAATAACTATAGTTGGCATTTAGCTCGCCATGATTGACTATATAGTTGAGAGTGATTTACAATGTTTGATTATAAACATGTTTTACATGGTGGATATTAATTAAGCCTGGTTGACCATGGTTTTCCATGTTTGTTTATGATTAAACATGTTAGTTTATGGTTGAATATGAATAAATATCTTTTACCATGTTTGACTATGGATAAACATTCTCATAACATTCTACTCAACAGTAAAGTGTATCATATTTAAGAAATATTCCAGAAATATTTCATATTTTGGGAATAACGTTTTGTGCGTAACTCAGCATTGGGTGTACTTTCAACCGTTGGAAATCTCTTTAAATTCTCTACAACTTTGATGTTTTTAGTTTTCCCTTATTCCTTACCGTTTGTGATATGCAAGCATTTTAGTAAAAAATCATCTTTAAAAAGATGTTTTTAAATATTCTAGGAATCTTTCGTATTTTGGGCATAAATTTTCACTCGTAACTCAAAATTGAGTGGCATTAGGAGATTTAGAAATCTCTTTAAATTCTATACAACTTTTATTTTTTGAGTTTTCTATGATTCCTTACCGTTTGTGAGATGCGGACATTTTAGTAAAAAAAACATCTTTCAAAAGATACTTTTAGAAAAGCATCTTTTGAAAGATGTTTTTTTACTAAACTGACGGAATCTCACAAACTGTAAGGAATTAGAGAAAACTCAAAACATCAAAGTTGTAGAGAATTTCAAGATATTTCCAACAGTCCAAAGTTCTCCCAATTCCAAGTTACGAGCGGAACGGTATGACCAAAATACGAAAGATTCCTTGAATATTTACGTTTTTTCTTATTTAGGATACATTTTGGCCTCGGTAATTCCTTATGTTAGATTATGGTTGACTTTGGTCAAACATAGTTTAGATAGATTTGAATGTGGTTGTCTATGTTTAATTATGGTTGAAAATGTTTGAAAATGATTCTCTATAGTAGATTTTGATTTACTTTAATTTATTTCTAACAACACTCTTCTAAATATAAGAGAACAAAATACCCTCACTTAGAAGATCCATATTCCATAACTTATTGGATAGGAAAACCATGAACTTGAGCACTTGTACAATATATATGAATTATTATCATTATTAAATATTATTGTAAACTAAAAAATAAGCTTAAGCGTAATCTAGAATATCTATATGTTTTTGTGTATTTGGTCTTAAGATATGGATCCTTTAAGATGAGAGAATACATATTTTTTATAGTCCCTAAATCTTCACCTTTTGTATCAGAGGTTAGTTCAAGACATTGTATGTTGGCAATTTTGACATTGATGTCAATATTAGCCATTGATGTTAAGTAATTCTATGAAGAAATGAAGAGAGTTTGTAAAAGCCCCAAGTTAAGACAAATATGTCTGCCTGATATGATATTGAAAAAGAATTTATTTGGGATAACATGAAGTGAAGGAACAACAAAAGGATTATAAAGAGAGATCAACAACTTTTGAATCCAACATAAGGAAGCTATTTTCAAATCTTGTTGATAGTTTGATTAAGAACTAAAGCATATATTTGGTGAATATAAGATTAACACTCTTAGTGGGATAAGAAGTTTAAGTAGTGAGAAATCTCCGCTTGTGGGATATATTAAGCAATGATAAATCATTTCTAGTGGCCTAAGAATATTAAGGGTGGTTTATCATCATTAGAGGCTAAGAACTGGGAGAATACGTTCAGAAATAACCATGGATCATGGCTATTCAAATATGTTCACAAACTAGATGTAATATATTGAGTGTACAAATTTGTATTATTATATTTAGATATATTTTGTGTCTACTTGTGTACAATTTGATTATGGCACTAAATGGTTAATGATTATTGATAATTGTTGTTGAATATGATTGATGAAAGTATTGATCAACAGAAGAAGTAAGTAATTCTAGAACACTAATTCACCCCCCTTCTCAGTGTTCCTAGGGTGATCAACAATTGGTATTAAAGTAGGCCTTCATGCTAGTCTAATCAACTCTAAGGGGATCCTAAAGAATAAACATGTATACTCTTGAAGGATTCTCCACAAACAAGGCTCCATTATTTGATGGAACAAATTATTCCTTTTCGAGTGAAAGGATGAAGACTTAGCTAATGGGAATAGGATTTTATGTATGGAAGAGTGTAGTCAAGGATACAAAGAACCATCCATGAGGAGATCAAGCAAGCAAGAAATAAAGTGAGCAAAATGCCGAGGCAATGAATGGAATCCTAAGTGGTCTAGCAGAGATAGATTTTGTAAATGTAATGCACCATGAAAACGCAAAATAAATGTGGGATAAACTTAAGAAAATTTATCAAGGAGTTGCAAAGATTCAAGGAGAAAAATTGCACACATTTAGAAGAAAGTTTGAATCCTTAAAGATGATGGAAGAAGAAACTATTGCAACATGGTTTGAGAGAATTGATAAAATAGTGAATACATTTAGAGGTATGGGTAAAGATATTGATGAAAAGGTGAGAGTTGAAAAGGTATTAAGGACTTTACCAATGAGATTCAGTCCCAAAGTATGTGCCATAGAAGAAATGGGGAATTTAAAGAAGAATGCAATGGACTAGTTGGATGGAATACTCACAGCTTATGAAATGAGAATTGAAGATCCTATTCCTAAAAAGAAACATTTAAGGCAAGTAATAAGATGAAAACTCATTATTTCTCTTCACACTCAAGTGAAGACTCTGATCAGGAAATGGCCAATTTCATGAAGAAGCTAAAACAAGGAACATGTAAGTACAAAGGAAAACTATCTGTGAAATGTTGTGTGGAAAAATTGGATATTTTGCAGCTAAGTGTCCTCTTAATGAAATGTTTGAGCATAAGCCAGAGCGAATTATTATAAGGAAGACTATCCGAAAAAGTAAAGATCCTACCCCAAGACACTGGAAGAATATTCAGATAATGACAATGAAGAAGATGATAGTGCATATGCCAAAGTATAAATGAAATCTTATTTCAAGTCATAGAAGACAAGACGGAGTCTATAGTCAAGGAAAATACAAAGGAAGAAAGTGAGGATGAAGAAGAAGAAGTAATTGATTTAGAAGTTGAATTAGATCTAGCCCTTGAAGAAATTCGTGATCTCAAAAAACTTGTCAAGAAACAAGACAAAAAAATTGAATGCTTGAACAAGAAATTAAAGTAATAAGAAGAAACCAATGAAGGAAAGGAAAGTCCTAGCAGTGATCAAGTAAGCAAGATTAAAAATCTAGAAGAAACACTTGCAAAATAAGTTAGAAACATAAAATATTCAACACAAGGAAGAAGTTGAAAGAATTATTAAATAACAAGAGTTGAATCAAAAATACAATAAGATCTTAGAAGCACTAGATGAAATAATGTAGATGAGATAATGAAGAGACAAAGGTCTATATTTGATAAATAAGGAATTGGTTTTGATATTCAACTCAAGGAAGAAGTTGAAAGAATTATTAAATAACAAGAGTTGAAGAAAAAATACAATAAGATCTTAGAATAAGATCTTAGACGCACTAGATGAAATAATGAACCGGCAAAGGTCTACATTTGATAAATCAGGAATTGGTTTTGATACATGAGTGAGATTACTAAACCTTCTCAAGCCAAAACTGAGAGAGAAAATTCGAAAGAAGCAGGTCCATCCTTCTCACGTCAAGATAATGAGAAAGCAAGACAAGCTGGTGAGATTTCAAGTGAAAGGAGGACATATTGTTTAGTATAGAACAAAGGTAGAAGTAATGATGGAATTATAAACTCACTTATGAACCATCATTTAATGGATACTATTTTGCTTGTAATTATTATGGACATAAGGATTCAAACTGCGAATCCTACACTATAAGAAATTATGGTCATGCCAAGTACATCATAAAGTGCTGGAACTGTAACAAGTTTGGACATAAGTCTTGGGATTACGGAAGCCTCATTAAATATCATGAAAAACTGGAGAAAGTAGTAAATAAGGTTTGGAGAAAGAAAGAACAGACTGATAGTTCAATTCAGAAAATCCGATAAAATAAATAAAAGAAAAGAACTAGTCTCCACTGCATCAAATGAAGAAGAATACATTATTGTTCAAGGTAATGTTTCCAAGACAATAGAAGAAGAACTGGAAAACCTCATATTTTATTTTAAACCCCATATTTTTTTAACAATGCTAACATTAAGAGAGTTAGAGCAGATGTTGAGGCGATAGATAGGTATATTTGTCTCAGGCCTGAAGGAATTGAGATATATATCTATAAGCACAACTCAAATGAGAGAAGTGTTGTATTGTATTTGAAAACATCAGATCTTTTGGAGCCGTGTTTGAGTTTGTGTGGACATTAGAAGAACAATATGCAGTTTGAGAAAGCACCTCAAAACTTTTAGGGGAGAAAAAGTATTAGACGAACATTGTTGAGCTGAGTCTATGTCTGAAGAACATTGTTGGAATTATGCTCCAATACGTTTATTTGATTGGGATAAATGTCATTTAATTAAGTAACTTGATGCTAATATATGCTCACAACAGATATCTTTGTGCAATCACATGTGACAGTTCATTCTATATTTGAAGCATTCGATGAATGTTGGGCGCTCATGACAAACTTCGAACAAATTTGAAAGAACTTTGAATCCACGAAGGATATGGGGTGCAAAATCTTATTACTTCACTCTTGCATTCTGAAAGGAATGTATTGACTATCAAAACTCACGTGGAGACATGGGAATAAGCATCAAAAGATGAAGTAGTATTATTATTTTAGACAAAAGGTTGGATACAATCAAACATGGTGAAACCATCAGATTATGAAATACAATACTATAAATAGTGGAATCAGGGTAGAATCAGGTCATTATGATGACTGGAGATCAGAAGTGGCTAATTTGTCTCCACTCTTTACAAGAATTTTCAACTAGTCCAGAAGTTTCTTCAAAACTGTGAGAGGAGGAGGACATGTAGAAATTTTATCCAAGATATTGTGAAAATGCGTCCACATTGTAGCAGAAAGCACCAAGTATTCTGCTCTCTCTCTCTGAAAGTAGAGGATAAAGGTTTCCATCCCCATAGTTGACTCATAGTAGCATTATGTAACAAAAAAATCCAGTAAGGAAGTAGACTTTTTATATATAATATTTTTAGATATATAAACCAATATAGCATAAATGTACATTAAAAATCATTGGTTTATTTTTAGACATTATTTACAAAGGACCACTATTTAAAAACAAAAATATAAAATGTCAATGAGATGGAATAAGGTCAAGTCAACCTGAGAGATAACACTTAGTGATTAATAGTTACTTTTTATAAGAAAGTAATAAATTGAATGTTATTTATATTTTATAGTTATTAAATAATTAAAATTTTGTTTTCAAAATTAACTTTTTCATTAGTAAGAATCTATCCCCTGTATCCAGGTCTAGGGAGGAAGATGTTCCATCTTCAAATAAACAGATATATAAATATATAATAATTAATGGATGATAAAAATACAATGGATATGGCCACCTTTAAATATGGCTGGACCATCCATTATTGAAAAGACATTCCTCTTCATAACTATAATAATAATTAATTACTATTACTAATAGTTTATAACCTATTTATTTATTAATTTATTGTTGAACACATACTAATCTATATGAAATCATATCATATCATATACAGGAAATGCCAATACCCCCAATTATGTTACTCTCTAAAGTTTGACTATCTCTATAAAATCTCTAACAGTGTTCGATGCCATATATGAATTGAGTATAGAAAGAAAGATAAGGAAAATGATTAAATGATTAAATAGCAAATGCTGGAAGATGATTCATTGAAATGAGACTTCTTAGAAAGTCTAGACTCGAGGACCACTAGCATCTACTAGACTAGTCGCAAGAAAGATAGACGCACCAATTGAATGCCAGCAATAACCCGTCTCGTTTCCCTTCTTGACATAATTTGATTATGAAACTTAAAAAATAAGATGAATGGGAGAACGTCTAAAAGCTGTAGAGGACACAATATTGGGATCGGATCATGCAGATAATCTACAAAATGACTTATCTTGGCAAATAAGGCACAAATTAGACAGCTGAAGAAGTAGTTGGATTGGTACATTCATTTCCTATAGGGTAGCAACCAAAACAGACAATTGTAACTTGAAAGGGAGTTAAAGATGCATTTGAACCCAAGATAGATCAGTCGATTTTACTTATATTACTACGCATTAGAGACATGGTTATTCAAGGACGTAAAATATGAAAGGGGATTGATCTTTTAAAGTTTAAATCTTGATGAGATCCATTGAAAAATAGGCGATCAACATTGATTGAAATGGTAATAAAGCTTCAACCTAAAGCAAAAGTTTGTTTTGTACATGTTGATGAGGACTATCTTACATTACTGAATAGAAGAAACGAGGCACAAATAGTCGTGGGAAGTAGTGACCACATTATTGACACATAGGGAAAATAGAAAGATGACGGATCGGTTTGCAAATTACAACGTCACTGCTATTTGATAATAATGTGTCCTCGTATAACACTCACACGATAGAAGACATGTTGTAAAGGTCGAGACTCGAGTGAGAATTGCAATTCTGCTATGAGATTGCGTGAAGGCTAATCTAATGTCCTCAAGCTATTATTTGGGAAGTCGACCGTTGAAAAGTTTTTTTTGTAGTGGAACCTTGACAAGTGAAGGTTGGAAAACGTGGCTCAAGTCGACCGTTGAGAGGAAAGAGAATATTCTAGCCATTCTTCTGGGCATTCCCAACGACAATCAATGCTACTTGGTGCTATGTGTGTCTTGAGGTAATCAAGGAGGTTACATTAGTTCTTAAATGTTTATATGATGAAAATATTGGAGGAGGACGCAATTTTTGATGGTAGTGGTTGAATGGGCAAGAGCAGATGGCGTGGGAAAGATTACCTTTCACATTATTAAAAAACCTTAATTCCAAGCGTTACCAATCGGACGGGTGTAGATAGTCCAATCTTAATTCCAATGGCTATCAAACTACGTTGCCAAGTATGTTGTCAAAACCATCGTTTTATCGGAGCAAGACTTGATGTTCTTGATTATTGTAGAAAAGCACAGGAAATTCTTAATTGAGATTTGCTTCGACATGGCATGGGATATGAACGTGTAAAAATCCTTGTGAATAGACTCTTTAAGAGTTGTGTAACATGGTAGATTTTAGTAGTGACTGTATTATTGACATCGACAAAGATATCAATGGAAACTTCACTTGAAGCTATGAGATGATCAGAACGGTTTCGGAATAATTAGTTATCTAATTGCTGAGCTTGTTGTCAAAGGAGCTATAAGGATAGTGTGAGACTAAATGATCGTAATGCCAGGTGTTGTGATTATGCATTGATGGTGCAAGGTTGTTGGGATGATGTTCTTGAAATACAAGAGTTAGTGGATCTTTGTAAATACCTTGTCAAGTAGTATGTGGAAGACACTATGAGTAAGGTTCATGTTATGGCATGTTTATAAAACTCTAGCCAAAATGCGCCATGGATTTTTTTCTTTCATGTTTTTGAGGAGGAAGAACAAAATCGTGTAGAGATAACGAAGAGGATGTTTCCCTCTATGAATTGTTAAATGCCGTTTGTGAAGGAAGGTTGCTTTAAAACGTCAAAAGCAATGCAATTATGGTGTCCATGCATGGAAAACAAAGACAACGAGCTACACATGCAGAAAAGTTGAGCACTGAAAAGCTCATGACAAAGAAGCTTACATGCTAATGATAGAGGAGAGAGAATGAGCACACGACAATTCTACTTGGGCAGAACATGCAAATGACAATAAGACAATAGAACAAAGTGATGTGAACCTACTATAAAGGAAGAGGAGGAAGCGCTTGTGATATGGATAGTTATCATATACAAAGAAAAAATTGATCTATTGAAAGGGAGTAGAGTGTTAAGTGTTATGTAAAATAGTGGCAGATTTATAAAGTCCAAGTTTGGAATAAATATTGGACTATGATTCAAAGTGGTTGAAGTTGAAAAGTTTTCATGGACGAGACATCACAGTAACTTAAATAAAGAATGAAAGAGCAGTCAAAATGAAGGAGATGAAAAGAATCAACCATTTGAGGGGGAGAATCAATGTGAAGGGAGAATTTTGACAAAGGGAGTAAGCATAATCCGAGGGGGAGCAAAAAAATCAGCTCAAAAAGTTAATTAACAGTAGAACAAAAGGATCAGAAGATCAGAAGAAACAAAACCATGAGGACAACTTGCAGCATAAATAACGTATATGATGGAAAGGTAAAAGAAGATGGCTAGCAGAGGGGGTGTTCCCAACCTTTTCGGTTGATGTTAAAGGGGGGATATAAGGGAGATATAAAGCTAGTAAAACAAATAAAATGTGATTATTAAAAATGGATGATTCGGGGATTCAACTTGTTTTTACTAAATATTGCCATCAATATCAAAGGGGGATATTGTTGAGAATGTTGTCACTGATGTCAACATTAGCCATTGATGTCAAGTAATTGTATGAAGAAGTGACGAAGCCAAAAAGGTAAAAACCTCAAGTCAAAACAAATATGTCGCCCTCAAATATAATATGTTTCATAAAAATGAAACATAATAATTAGTTGGCTCAATAAATATTAAACGAGAAAAGCATGTATAAATAAGGATGAAATGTACAACATTTGAGTATAGGAGAGTCAAAATGGAAAATATATGTTATTGAAAAAGAATTGATTGGGGATAAAAGTAAGTGAAGGAATAGAAAAAAAGAGTATGAAGAGATCAACAACTTGTTGATCTAATATAAGGAATATATTTTCAGATCTTATTGATAGATTGATTAAGGATTGAAGCTGAGATTTGGTGAATAGAATATTAACCTAGATGCAAACATATTGCAAACATATTTTGTGGGGAGCACTTTTCATGGGATAAGAAGTTTGAGTAGTGAGAAATCATTGCTTGTGGGATAGATTAAGCAATGGAAAATCATTGTTAGTGGGATAAGAAGATTAATGGTGGCTTACCATCATTAGAGGCTAAGAAGTGGGAGAAGAAATTTAGAAATAATCACTAATAGTGGTTATTCAAAGATGTTCACAAACCATATGTAATCTATTGAGTGTACAAATTTATATTATTAAATTTATATTTCTTATGTATACCTATGTACAATTTGTTGATTGCACTAAATGGTTAAATATTGTTGATAAGTGGTGATGAATGTGATTGATGAAAGTATTGATCAAACCCATAGGTAGGTAATTGTAGAAAATTGTCACGCGCCCTCTCAGTCTTCTTAGTGTGTTCAACACTCTACACACACAAATAGCTCCGTGGCTCTCTGATATGTTGTGTTGTGCATCTCATGGACTAATTTTCCACTAGGACGTAAACAAAGTTTTCTATGTAACAACTATTTGTTGGATAATTTAATCGTTTTGGAAACTCTCGTCTTCCTATATACATAGTTATAGGGTACTAGCACAACCACTTAACTTTTGGCCACTGAACACAAATAGGCCACAAGTTAAATGGCACAAATAAATAATAAGTTATATATTACTTGTTCTCCATGTGTAGATATAACCACCCATTGCCTAAACTAGTTATCCAAGCATCAACTACTAATTATTTTTTATATTCTTTGTTATTTTATAATTGTTTAGTTTAAATTTGGAACGACTTCCATAAGATCAATCTGGATATTACACTTGTTTCATCCTCGTGTAGTCTAGGAAAAACATAGATACTAGTCCGCCAAAAATTCTAAGATATAAACACCTATCCATGTAATCATATAAAGAATCAAGTTCAGCAACGCTAACACATAGATCCTTATGGCCTCCATCTTCCTCTTATTTGCTCATATCTGTATTCCAAGCACCAGTACTTCAATATCTACAACATTTAATTTTTCATGGAGTTAAATTAGCGAATTTGACAATTAAGGAATCAATTGAAATTTTCCGAGTTTTGTTGTTGAATGAAAAAAAAATAGTATTTGTACCAAGAAGTATTATCCCTTGTCTTCACGGTGCATTAATCATTTATTTGCAACCATAGTTAGCTTCCTCATCTCAAAAGATGAATTGCATATTTTACAATTTTAGATTTCAAAAGATGAATTGCATATTTTACAATTTTAGATTTCATGCTTTGTGCATAGAGGAGAACAATTTGATGAGTTGTCTTACATTTCTTCTTCAGCTTCATATGTAGGAAACTAAATAAGTTTAAGAAACTAAATAAGTTTAAAATCGTTATTTCTCTTTTAGTATAACTGTTTCAAACATGATGTACTAACTATTAAGAGGATGTGTTTTCTTTTAGGAGATCACAAGTTTAAATCTGGAGAGGGTAGGGTATGTACATTTGTGTAGACTTTAATAATTAAATCACTCAGCAGAAATTGGTGTCTTGCTTAGGTGACCTTAAAAATAAATTATTATTATTATTATCCATCAAGTGAATTAATTATATAAATAGGTGTTACAATTAAGATTTATTGGTGCTATTCTCTCCATTTTTTAGAAAATGTTATAATTAACATTTATTGGTGTTATTCTCTCCATTTTGGGGAAGGAGATCGATCTCTAAAATCCCAAAAATTAAGGAAGATTTATAAGCAACCTAACAAATACTAATTAATGTAACTACGATTAATTTTTAAGAATACAGTTACGATTTGGCAACCGTTGTTCATGAAGAGGTGGGTAGGACTTGAAGTGAGTGGTTCAATAGATACACAGAGAGAGTGTGTTTTCAAATGATTTTGGCAATGAGTTATAACATAATTGGAGTTTTAACAAATTTAGTTATCTCCTCTGTTTAAGTGCATCATCCATGTTAAAATCGATCAAAGTGATGGCAGGGATGGCAGAGATTGAGAAGAAGATGAGGACAATGAACCGTGCCTGCCTCTATCTACTTAGATTCCTGGTCTGTGATAGATGTTTGTCCTAAATATGAATATTGTAGAGATTCTGTTGGCCAAGGTCGAAAAGAGGATCACTCACAGACTCAAGATCGTCCGTGTCGAAATGATATGAAATTGCCCATAGCTTTTTTTTTTATCCCTTGTAAAGGCAGTCACCCTGGGCCGTATACTTCTATGTAATATCGATAGCTTCTGAATTTTGATGTTCACTTCTAATTCAGGCTCCAGGTCTCTCACAATTTTTATATAATCATTAACTCTACAAGATCTCTTAGGTATTCTTTTGTGGCGTGATAATTTATTGGTATTCTTTTGTTGCTTGATAATTTATTGAGAATTCTAGTTGCATAGAGATTGGATGCCGTCGATTGTTTTGTTTAAGTGGTAAGGCTCGAGGTCTCTCACAATTTTTATATAATCATTAACTCTACAAGATCTCTTAGGTATTCTTTTGTGGCGTGATAATTTATTGGTATTCTTTTGTGGCTTGATAATTTATTGAGAATTCTAGTTGCATAGAGATTGGATGCCGTCGATTGTTTTGTTTAAGTGGTAAAAATTAAATTTCAGGAGGAAGAAAAACGATCCTCAGAGTTTTTGGATTACATTTTAGTTTGAATACGGGCATAATTGTGTTTGAGATGTTTAATGTTAAAATGGTTTCAAATGTTAAATTTATTTGAAATATAGATTTAAATATGTGGAAATAATATAAATTTTTTATTTAAAAGATGAGAATAGATATAGGTTAACTTTTATATATATAACCTTTTATAAAAGGTATAACAAAGATTTTGTGCAATTTTTTGGTAAAAATATATTCATTTTAATTAGAAATACTCGCTTTAAGCTTTTGGAAATTTTGATTTTGATCATAAAAAGAGTTCAGGCTCCAGGCCTCTCACCATTATTGAAGATTATGAAAGAGCCTAATTTAAAATAACACAATGATAAAAAACAAACAACACAGAAAACAAGAGAGAAGCTTTTATTCAAACACGGGAAAAGAAAATCTTGGACTATTTATCTCCCATTGATCTTTAAACTTGCATAGCTACATAGTTATATAGATTACATTGCATAGGAATAAAGGCATTATTTACATGCCGTAAAATCAGCTGTAGGTTGATGTATAATTCTGCAAATTATTTATTCTTCTCATGCATTAGCATGCAGTGAAGTCTGCTGCAAATTTATTTAATAAACACCTGCAACCTAAAATAGACACTGTCAAATTCTGTACAGCATCAATTATCAACATACTCCCCCTTGATGCTGAGAGGGCTCACAATAAGATCTCTGAGTTTCAAAAATTGGGCCTTTGAGACTGCCTTAGTGAAGATGTCTGCTAGTTGTTTTTGAGTGTTGATGTATTTCAATTCAACTTGCTTCTTTTGCACCAAATCTCGAATAAAATGATACTTCAAGTCAAAATGTTTTGTCCTGCTATGGTGTACTGGAATCTTGGCCAATTTGATGGCACTCATATTATCACAAAAAATTCCTGTAGGTTGAATTTGTTTTTCTTCAATTTCTTCAAGAACTTTTCTAAGCCATAATGCTTGTGTGCCTGCTGAGGTGACTACAACATATTCTACTTATGTAGAAGAAAGAGAAACTATACTTTGTTTCTTTGAGCTCCAAGTGATCAAACCAGAACCAGAAGAAAAATAGTTACCAAATGTAGACTTTCTATCATCCAAACTACCTCCCCAATCAGAATCAGTGAATCCAACCAATTCAAAACTCTTAGAAGTATAGTAATGAATGCCAAAATTTAGAGTTCCTTTCACATACCTCAGAATTCTTTTAGCTGCATTCATATGCATTTCAGATGGCATTGTCATATACCTATAAATAAGTGAATAAGTAATATCAGGCCTTGTGTGGATTAGAAACATTAAGCTTCCAACAATACTTCTGTAAACTGTCTCATCAACCATTTGAGCACCATCATCTCTACACAACACAACTCCATGAGCATTTGGAGTAGGAGATGGTTTGCAATCAGCCATATCAAATTTCTTCAACATATCCTTTGCATACTTTGTCTGACAAACAAAAATTTCATCTTCACTTTGATAACCTTCCATTCCAAGAAAATATTGCATGAGGTTTAAATATTTCATCTCAAACTCACTCATCATAGCAAATTTGAATTCATCCTTCATATTAGAACTGCTACCCATATACAACAAATCATCAACATATAAACTCACAATAAGAATATCATTACCTTCTTGTTTGTAGTAAAGGGTAGGTTCACTCTTACTTCTTTTGAAGCCATTCTCTTGAAAATATCCATCAATCCTGGCATACTAGGCTCTTGGTGCTTTCTTTAGGCCATACAAAGCCTTCAACTTGTAGACTTGATGATCTTTTCCTTGCACTTCCAACCCCTGTGGTAGTTCCACAAAGACTTCCTCTTCTAAATACCCATTCAAGAAGGCACTTTTCACATCCATGTGATGAATGCTCCATTTCTTTTGTGCTGCCAGTGAAATCAACATTCTAATAGTCTCTTGCCTTGCTACAGGTGCAAAGGTTTCTTCATAATCAATGCCATACTTCTGTGTGAATCCCTTAGCAACTAACCTTGCTTTGTGTCTTTCAACAGTCCCATCACTGTTATACTTTGTCTTGTAGACCCATTTAGTACCAATTTTTTTCTTGTCATGTGGAATATTTCTAAGCTCCCAAGTATCATTCCTATGAATTGAATCTATCTCTTCTTACATAGCTTGCACCCAAACCTCATTAGTAGAAGCTTCTTCAAAACTTGCTGGCTCAAAATCAACTTGTGAAAATAAAGAAAAATTTACAGTCTCAACTCTTGGATTTTCTTCGTGTGCCAGAATTGTACTTCTCTGATAAATTTCATTCAAGCTTCTCACCTTCCTTGCGGTACTTGGACTTGAATATGGAGAACTAGATGAGGGACTACTTGGTGGATTTGTAGCATTCGGAACTGAAACATTAGTGGGATTATCATTATTAATATCATCAATAATATCACCATCCAAACCAGATTTTGATTTCTCAACATGGTCTTTTTTATGACCATAAACTCCCCCTTCATAAAAAATTACATCTCTTGACACAACAATGTGATTGGTGAGAGGATTGTACAACCTGTAACCCTTACTTTGCTCGCTATATTAAAAAAAAAAAATGCTTCACTTTTTGGATCTAGCTTTAGTCTCTTTTGATTAGCTACATCAACAAAGGCTAAACAACCAAAAACTTTGAAATGATTAACATTAGGCTTTTTCTCATACTAGGCTTCATAAGGAGTCATCATGTGAAGTGCACTAGTGGGACTTCTATTAAGAATGTACACTGCTGTAGCAATTGCATCACCCCAAAAGGAATTGTTTAATCCTTTGGTATGTAGCATACTCCTTGCCATTTCCACCACTGTACGATTCTTCCTTTCAGCTACCCCATTTTGTTGAAGTGTGTAAGAAGTGGTGAGTTGTCTTCTAATGCCATTCATATCACAAAAATTCTGAAAACCTCTTGAAGAAAATTCTCCTCCACGATCAGTCCATAAGCATTTTATTTTGTAACCACTTTCATTTTCTACAAGGGCTTTAAACCTCTTGAATGTATCAAATGCTTCGCCCTTGATCTTCAAAAAATAAACCCAACACATTCTTGAGTAATCATCAATAAAAGTAATGAAATATGATGACTTAACCCAACTTTCCGTCTGCATAGGACCACAAATATCAGAATGAACTAGTTGAAGTGGATAATGGGCCCTCCATGCCTTGCCTCTAGGAAATTTCTCTCTTGCATGTTTTCCTTTAGCACATCCTTCACAAACCTTTTTGTGCTCTTCAACCTTAGGCAAACCATAAATTAATTGTTTTGATGTTAGAAGCTTCAAACTGTGAAAATTCAAATGACCATACCTGATATGCCACAACCGACCTTTGTCCTCATATGCCATATTAGCAAGGTTGATGCTAGTTTCTCCAAACTTCAATGGGAACATCCGATTCTTTGACATAGGCACAACTATAACCACCCTATTGCCTTGATTCTTATCATAAATTGTGCATTGTCTATCTTTTGTTTTTTTTTCCCTGGAAAAAAAAGTGTAATTTCATTTCATCCTTAAGAGTACGAAATTACATTGATCGTCATCACTCATATAGAGTGGAATTTTGAGCTACTAAATCAAGCTTCATGCTTCTGTCTGGACAAACATTGATGTTCTCACGGCGTGAGCAATAACATCTAATACATTGATCATCTAAAACACTGTGTTCAATACTTTTAATGTCTTTTTACAAAAATAAAACTGTTTAAAAGTGCATAATATACTGTGTAATACAAAAATATATATGCTGATAACCAACCCACTGTTATATATCTTTCTTCAAGAAAAACATAGGAAATCTTTAAGGCAACTTGTCTGATCTTCATTCTATGAATGACCTATGGAACAATTCCCTGTGAACCCCATCTATATATTCAAATATTTTCCATATTCTGACCCCCAATAGCAACCCTTCCTTTGAGGCCTTATCCACCTCTGCATTGTTTTCCCGATAGATGTGCCTGCAATTAAAAGTTTCAAAGGTGTGAGAGACATTCAGAATTTGTTCCAAAACAGCAGCATTCCTCCGGTTGTTGCACTGATAAGAGCCATTAACCCACTTGATCACATTCAAGGAGTCCCCATAAACAGAGATTTTACTGACTGTTTGTTCCACAACAAATGGGATAAGTAATTTTAGATTGAGAATCTCAGCCCAATTATTGGTCCCCCTTCCAAATCCGAATGACATCACGAAGAAATGACCACGTGACAAGTAAAGGTGAGCCCCTCCCCCTCTTTGATCATTCTGACAAGCCCCATCAAAGAATCCCCACAGCTGAGATCTATCAATATCCACTGGTTGTATATTTGTAGAAATAGTAGCATGACTGATCCGCTTGAGGGCTAAGAAAATCTCACAACTATTTATACCCACTAAAGCTGGAAAGCCCAAAATGTTGGAGAATAGACATTTGTTCTGAGAGAGCCAAATCCCCCAAATTACAATAGGAGGAAGAGCTTTAAAGGAAGAAAAAGAAGGGTTAAGTGTCCACCGTCTCCAAGTTTCATCAAGAGAGTTCCCATCCTACTGGAAATTTACTTTTAGAATTCTAGAAACGATACTCCAAACCTCTGTGGTTAAGCTACATTGTAGAAACACATGTAGAACATTTTCCTCCTTCTGATTACACAGGTAGAATCTGCTAGGACCCTGGAGACTTCTTCTCTGCAAAAAATCCCACATCAGGATCCTGTTGCCCAAGACACACCACATGAATAATCTAGCTTTGAGTGGGCACTGTAGTTTCCATAGAGTTTTCCACCACCATACCTGATCTCTATCCACAAAGTTCTCACTAATCCACTGATATCCGGTTTTTAGAGTATAATTACCTGAGGGATCCCCATCCCATGAAAGAGTGTTATCTTCATCATTCAGGAAAATCTGATCCCTACTGAGTGCCCTCAAGTACTGTCTAAGTTCCTCCTCCAAAACCGCATCTAATCCAAAAGTATCTGCCCTCCTCCAAATAGGACTTCCCATCCAAACATTCTGCAAATCGGCCAATTGATTAAGAAATAATAGATCTCTCTGCCTCAGCTCCTCAATCAATTAAGCTAACAGTAAGTGTTGTGCATCAAAACCCACCCAAGGGTCGCATCCAATCCTCACCCTCTGTCCATTACCTACATCCTAGACAAGGTTTTGTTCAATAACATGAAAATAGGATACCGAAGCTTTCCAAATTACTGAACCTCCTTTATGTGACTTGTGAGGGGACCTGATCCAAGCTTCCACAGTATCAAGCTCAACATATTTATGGATCATGACTCTCGCCCAGAAACCCCCAGACTTAATTAACCGCCATCCACACTTAGCGGCCAAGGATTTGGAAAAATGGAATATATTCTTCAGTCCCCCCCCCGCCCAAAGATTTTGGAGTTGCAATTCTGTCCCACTTGACCCAGGGAGTAACATGTGCATCCTCGCCATTCCACAGAAAGCTGAAACAAATTTTCATTGCAGCATCTAAAATTCCCTTAGGAATCCAAGCTAGTGACATCGAATATACTGGAATAGCTTCCAGTAGAGACTTCACTAGTACTAACCTACCAGCTCGAGAGAACCACCTGAAGCTCCAACTTTTTAACCTTTTTTCTAGCTTTTCCAGAAGCCAAACCCAGTCCTGTTTCAGATAGTCATTAGGCTTCAAATTGAAACCCAGATATCTTAACCCTTTCGAAAGTGTAAGAAGATTGTAGGGAAACAAATTAGTGTAAGTATATAATTCCTTCTCCCTCAATAGAGAATTAGTAAGAGAGGATTTCCCATCATTTATCTCCATCCCTGTTGTTGTGGAAAAAAGGTCCAGTAGTTCTTTGAGTTTGACTGCATCCCTCCTTGAGCTCGAGCAGAAAATCAGAATGTCATCCACAAAAAGCAGATGTGAAAGGGAGATTCCTTGTGCCACCAAAATCGCATCAAAATCACCACTTCATTTAGCTTCCTTAATAGCCCGACTCAAGCTATCGGCCACCAACAAAAATAGCAAAGGGGATAGTGGACACCCCTGATGCAGGCCACGTCCATAATGAAAGAAAGGGGTCACCGCTCCATTCATTAAAACATAGAAGGAAACAATAGAGATACAGCTCATGATCAATCGTATGAATCCAATCTCAAAACCCAAATGAGTAAGCATAAGACGAATATAAAGCCAACTCACCTTGTCATATGCTTTTGATAGATCAATTTTAAGTATTTCTCCTTCAAGTTTTTTAGTTTTAATACTGTGTAATCCTTCCTAAGCAATTCCAATCGCTTCATGAATCTGATGCCCTTCAAGAAATCCGAACGGTTCCTCAGATATATGTGTAGATAATATAGGTTTGAGCCTACGAGCAATCACCTTAGTAACAATCTTATACACACAGTTGCATAAGGATATAGGCCAAAAATCATTAATATTAGAAGGAGTTTCCACTTTAGGAATAAGAGCAATGAAGGTGGAGTTAATGCTAGTTGGAACCCTGCCTTCCTTCCTTGAACCTTCAAAAAGCCGTAAAAGATCTTCGCCTATAATGTCAAAAGAGCTATAAAGAATTCAATTGTCCAACCATCAGGCCCTGGGCTCTTATCCTTTTGAAAACTATTCAATACAGCCTTCAGTTCATCCCCCAAAATGATGTCCATCAGCATCCTATTATCATCCACTTCAACAAACCGAGGGAAAAGTTGAGCTACCCTGATGACCTCTTCAATGTTTACTCGGTCACTAGCTTTGAAAAGATTCTGAAAATGATTAACCCCAACTCCAGCCATCCCTTCAAATGTAGACTGAGAATCACCTTCTAAGTCCTCAAGGCTCCAAATAGTATTGGCTAATCTCCTTCCTTTAGCATAGGCATGAAAAAATTAAGAATTTTCATCCCCACATTCCAACCAAATGGCCCTACTTTTCAATCTCCGCGCCTCTTCATTCTGTTGGAGGATCCTGTTCTTCTGGTCCACCAATTTTACAAGATGGTCCTTCGATGCCTGAGTATAGTATCCACCTCCTTTCTCTCCAGATATAGTAGATATTTCTTCTTCAATAGATTTAAGAGCCCTATTATCCCTACTCCTCTTATCAGCAGCCCACGATTTTATAGGTTCCTTGAGTGTTTTAATATTCTCAGCAAAGTGGAATGCTGTAGTGTTTACTGACCCTGGATGATAAGGGATCCAATGTCGATGAAAAAGCTCACTAAAGGTAGCATCTTCCAGCCAGACCTTATTAAATTTTAATGGCGCAGGAGGTTTTATAGGGCCTTCCTTCATCTCCAGAAAAATAGGTTGATGATCTGAGCATCCTCCCGATCCAATCCATTGCTTGACATAGAAAAAAGACTCCACAATCTTCTCAGAGAGAAGGAAACGATCCAACCGCTTCGCCACTCTATCCAATCCAATCCTTTTGTTTCTTCACGATGGTTTCAAACAAATAGGTTCCACATCAATCCAATTGCCTTCAAAGAATTTTCGAATAAAAATGTTTGAAAGGGGATCCACATGAGCATGTGGCCCCCAAATCTCTGCTTGACCTAGAGAAAAGTTCAGATCCCCTCCTAGGATCACAGAATCCCCCTTGAGCAACTCTCTTTGCAATAGAGACCCTATCACAATAAGGTCCATAAATGTTTACAATAGTGAAATCTCTGTCGAAATCCAGAGATTTACAAGACATTCCTAATACCGAATGCATTCCCCAGAGAGAGGAAACACAAACCTTGGCTTCCTTCCAACCAATCACCAAACCTCTCGACCGACTCGTGGCATCCGAAGCCTCAAAAACCCAACCTAGGAACCATGACTTTAATCTACCAATAGCTTCATCACCACTGCACATAGTTTCTTGTAACAACAAAAAATCAGGATGTTCTAGGTCCAACATCCGCCGCAATGCTAGTATTTTGGAGGGACCAACAAGACCTCGACAATTATAGGACATAACTTTCATCGGAACCCTTCCTTATGGGCATTCACTGCTCTAAGTGCCCTCTCAATAGAAAGTTGTTTACCATTCCTTAGGTCCGAGCAAGCTCGGGACTTAGCTTGTGAAATGAAAGACTTCTGTCCTCTGGTTTTTGAAAGTTTAGGCTTCTCTTTCCCTAACCCCCCCCGTTGAAGGCCTGTTCATAGATCGAAGATAATAACCAGACTCCGAGGATCCAGATGGTGAAGAAAGCTCAGAAATAGCAGGCTAGACTACTGGGGAATTAACAGGGTTTATAACAGGGGGGCATTCTAGCAAAAGTGTATCCACAACAGGGGTTGAATCCATAGAACACAAAGGAATCGATAGAGATGACAACAAATGTGAGGAAATATGTAAATTCCTAAACGCATCCACCTAGTCAAAACCTGGAAAAGATAAGTTCCTAATAAAAAGACTGAAGGAAGGGTTTGTGAAGGGAGCAGAAGAAGTACCAGCTGCCATGTCCGGTGACCGAATAAGTGAATGCTAAGGTCCCTCCAGAGCAGTAACCAGTGGCTGTAAGGGTTCATTCCTTGTAGTGACCACGATAGCACCCACATCTGGCATAGTGCCATCCTCCACCATGATACCATTAACCTCCACATTACCCGAAGGTACCTCCAAATCAGTACGTGCATTCTCTTGCTGACCCGAAGATTCACATTCCAAGTCCACACAAGCTTCCTTCTCCACAATTCTGCCCTTCAGAGAATTCCCAAATTTCATGCGGACCAGCATAGAGCAATCAATGGCCAGGTGCCCATATTCATGACACCTTCTACAACGGAACGACACATTTTCGTAATCCAGAGTTTGTGCAAAAGTATATGGCCCCCATTTCAAATCCATGCCATAAAACAAGCCCTCCCTTACATTAATACTCACCAATATTCTCACAACCTTCTAAATCGATGTAGCCACAAAGGAGAAGTCTGCATCTAGGTATGTTCTCAATATGTTTCCAATCCTTTGGAAGTGTTCCTCGGCCCAGTAGTGTAATGGTAGACAAGGAAGCTGCACCCAGAGCGGAATAGTGTCCATATGTTCATGACTTGCATCAAATAAAGGATTCGACAGCTTAAGCAAGAGCGGGACCTTAAGAATCGACCAGTTCATGCTTAATGCCCACTGCGCATGGGCATCCAAGGAAAAATGGAAGGCGAACCACCCCCCAGAAAGACCCTCTACCTGGGGAACATATCCACAATGGCCGGACCTAGCCCCCGAAGCCCACTAAATCACCATCTTATGGCTCACCGACCTTCCATAAACCCGACCCACCAGCACCGATTTGACCATCCCTATAATCTGTTGGAAGCCAATATCTTCTCCAAGCGCGTAATTCGGAGCTTTGTCTATATTTTTAATCCATTTCCTTCTATTATTCACGCGAGGAGAAATATTCTTCAACCCCTCAAAACCCTCTTCACGGCCATCATCCTTCGGCTCCGAATCCCTGGACGGGCTTGAAAAACCACGCTGCTCAGCTGTGTCCAAATTCGCTACTACAAAACCTCCAAGGTAAGCAAATTGACAAAACCCTTCCTGCTTATCACCCCTTACCACCGATTCAACACTGATATCCTGCGCAGGTGAATCTATATGGGAACCACCCGAGAAAATGAGAAAATCTGGTAAATTTCCTAACCCAACATTCAACGAGTCCTGTGATAATGTAGAGCTAAAACCCTTGACGCCCCAGATGCTCTCACTTCGAACCTCCAGCACGAAGCCACCATCAAAGCCCTCCCTGTGCGGAAAGTTTCGCTAAAATGGCGAGGTAGCAAACTCAAGAGTAGGGTTAGGTCCAAGGAATGGAAAAACGGCAGTCGATCGGCAACCAGCAAAACCACTAACCTCGTAGTCACCTTCTCCAGCTAAATCCTGGAAAACACTAGGTCGTGAGCTTCAGATGTCTTGGTGCCTCAAGGTGTCACTACCATAATCCACCTCATCTAATGGATCCATACTTGGAAAAACGAAATGCCTTCCTGTGGTAAAGAAAATAGGGTAAAAACCAAAAACAATAAAATAAAAATAACTCACAGGTAAATGTTTTTGTTAACAATCTTCAAATAGCCACCTCGGGAATCGTGCAGCTCCACTGACATGACTGACGGCATGCTACCTCCTATAGTGGGTTGTGCAGTCGCCTCCTCCCGCCGGTCATGCGCTAATCACCATCACCCAGACCTCATTCTTTCCATCCAAAACCCCCATCAATGCAATATTTTTGTTATAGAACATATTGTGCATTGTCTATCATCAAACACTACTCTGTAATTCTTTTCACACATCTACCCGACACTTAATAAATTATGCTTTAACTATGGAGTGTAATAAACATCTTTGACACTTTTCATACCTTCTTTTGTATGGACTGCCATATCTCTTTTTGCAGAAACCTCTAAGGTTTTTTTATCACCAAGTTTGATATTAGATTTGAAACTTTTATCCATTGTAGAGAAAAGCTTGCAATTTCATGTCATGTGGTTAAAACAAATTGAATCTAAATACCAAACATCTTTAACTATATTTTCAGTTTTTCCATAAGATAAAAACAAATTATTTGGAGAAGCATCATCACCCTCTTGAGCATAATTAACACTTTTGTTTTCTTTTAATCTGCAATCCCTTTCAAAATGGCCATACCTTTGACAATGATAACACTGGATGTTTTTCTTATCAAATCTGCCTCTACCTCTTCCTCTGAAACCACCTCTTCTTCCTCTATCTCCTCTTGGAAAAAAATGATATTGACCTTTACCTTGGGCTTGGTTTCTTTTGGAGCTAGAACTAGCATCTGCATTCTTTGCAATCTGTAGCTTTGTGGAAAAAGCTTTCTCATCACTTTCTCCAAATGAATGTCTCACTCTATCTTCATGAGAAATAAGAGATCCAACTAGGTGATCAAAGTGAAGGTTAGTCAAATCCTTGCTTTCTTCAATGACTATAGCAACATGGTTCCATCTTGGTGTTAGAGACCTTAACACTTTTTTAATCACAACTTCTTTATCAATAGTTTCTCCTAGAGTAGCCAATTTATTAACAACATCATTTACTCTTACACAATAATCACTCACCTTCTCAGCTTCTTGCATCTTCAAATTCTCGAATTCTGTCCTCAATGTCTGTAACTTGATAACTTTAACTTGATCACTGCCTAGGTAAGCTTCTTGTAGAGTCTTCCAGGCATTCTTAGCTGACTTTGCTCCTACAATTGTTGGAAATAATCTCTTATCTAGAGCGATTTGAATATGAAATAAAGCTTGGGCATTCTTCTTCTTGGCTTCTCTCTTAGTTATTCTATCATTGGCTGTAAGGGTGTTCCAATCTTCTGGCTCTTCATAACCTGATTCTACAATCTCCCACAAATTTTTTCCTGTCAAAAAGGTCATCATCTTGATGCACCAATAATCATAATCACTTCCATCAAATTCTGGAATGGGCAAAGAGTTCGAATTTGACATTATGAACTTTAAACAAAATACTTGCTCTGATACCAAATAAAGTCAACTGCAAATTTATGTAATTGCCATTAATTCTTCAGTATATCTTTGTAATTCTTTCATGGTGTGTTGTTTTGAATGGTGAATATATATATATAGATAGAATTTGGTTAAAAGATTTGATGTATTTTGTTGTTGGACATATAATTGTAGCTTAAGAATTTTACTCAGCATGAAGTTCGTCTTCGTATTTTAAGTAATAATATTTATTAGGAATAGAGACTAAATTTACTAAATTTACACGTTACATGTTTCTTAAAACACAAGCCTTTCTTTTCGTTACCTTGTTGTAGACTAAATGTTATATAACAGCCAGTATGTAATCATTTATTAATAAACCTGTCAAATAGTGGAAAATATCTGTGATTAATAAACTTGTCAATTAGTGGAAAATCTCAGTTATATCGGCTCAAATATCAGTTATATTTTATATTCTCATTGTAATAATTTTTCCTAGGGAACGTTAGACTTTAACAAGAATTTGTCATACATGAATTATTTGTTTAGTGGTTCTTTGACTCATTATTTTATTTTATTTTATTTTAAGAAATTGTGGGATTCATGAATCTAACACACAAGATATGATTTTTGGATTAGTTTTAAAATAAGTCAATAAGCATGATCTATGTTTCAGAGCATTAGTTAAGATGACCAAATTTATAACAATATTGAATAATCCAATTTTTAGTCATTTTATATATTCGTTACTATTTTCAAGGGATTGTACTACAATTCCTCTACTTTTGATTCAAAACAATAAGCAATGGCTGCATTTCACTCATTTTATATATTCGTTACTATTTTCAAGGGAATTGTACTACAATTCCCCTACTTTTGATTCAAAACAATAAGCAATGGCTACATTTCACTCATTACACAGGCTAGTTAATATTTTCAAGGATTGCATTACAATTCCTCTACTTTTGATTTAACAATATCATATCTAATATTATGCAATGGCTGCATTCTTTTATGATGTAAGGGCACCTCGTCGCAACAAGGTTCTCGCTTAACAATACACACGACACGACCACAAATGTTCACACAAACAAGATGCAAACAATATGTCAGCAGCTGGCTTATATTACTTCTCTGAATCGGTTACAATGTGGAATAACTGTAAATACAAATAACTAACTATCTGTCGGCCTATGCCATTACAATACAGAAGTAACTGCGGTGTGTTCTCTCAATGCTCGACCTCACCCTCTCCTGGTTCACTGCGGAACTCTGAGCTATGGCTCGATCTCCTCTTCGGCTCTACTTGATTCTCCAAATGGCAAGTCTCAATATGCGAAAAAGTCCCTCTACTGATCCAAACTCTCTGGTCTTCTACTCTGCTGCTGCTGTTGTTCCTAACACCACTGCGATCCCCGAGACACGCATCCTTTGTCAGTTGATCCTTCCATGATCCTGCAGACCTGCAACTGTCAGTGCCCTGGCCATGCTGCTCAGCCTCTGCCTGTGACGACATCTGTCATGTCTTCACCCACCTGCAATAACTATTATTAACTTCCTCAAAAACTCCGAACTGTTGCCAAGTATGCTCCTTGACTTCTACGCTTCCTTCTGACAAGCTACAGTAAACCATCCCGTCGTCCATACTGTCCTCTGTCAGCTTCGACTCTCCTGTCGGCTTCACTCTACGCTTAGGCTTCGCCAGTCCGCCCCTTCCTCCTCGCTTGGCTCATGCCCAAACCTGTCGATGTCGCGGTTCAACAACATGGTGACCTTTCCATGACTCTGCAGCAAGTTGTCACCTACCAACATCTATATGTCGACTATCGATTGTCATCTGTCGACACTGACATGTAGACTCTCGACCTCTTCACTCCTGTCGAATGCTTTGACAGCTTCTTCTCAACTTATTGACTTCAACGAGTCAACCTGCTTCGCGCACTAGCAATCGTCGGCACTCCCTCTGGTCGGCTGCCTTTTGTCGATTAACTTCGACTAATCTGCCTAAGCTCCAATGCTCCTACATCACTTTATGTCATCAACCTAGTATAAGAAATGGGAGCAGTTTTCACAGAGTCTGTTTCTTGTGTTAGTAGGGATCCTATTCATTATTTAGTTAGAATGCATCTCAATAGAATAATGTTCGAGAACAATCTGTTCATATTACTCGTTCAACTTGCTTTTGTTTTTTTTCACGTGGGTGGCGAATGTTAATGTTAGAAACTTAGGACAAGCAAACTCCTTTGGCTCAGTTAGATATGCCAGGGTGCAATGGTCATTACCTAATACGAGGGTTCTGCCTTATATTCTTATCACATTGTTATAAAACGATCTAAATAGAAACAATTCTATACGTCATAACAGTGTACTGGGATCCATCGTGGTCATTGGGAGAATCGTGAATATGGCTACGCCCTATCAATCATCGCGTACATTGGCAATTTTATTGGTTCCATACATTAATATTGCCACTAAGTCGCTGAGCTGTACCGAGCTGTCGTGAAATAGACTTTTTGGCCTCAATAAACAAACAACTATTAGAATTGTCACTAAGTACCTGAGCTGTCCCGAGCTATCCAAGATTTGATGCAGACAAATAACAAATTCGATGGCTCCACCATGGTGCGCATTCCAATGACGATGCCAAATCCAATACTCTCACCTTCGACATATTTCCATAAATCTTCTTGTCCAATCTCACTATCCAATTGTCTCGATGATCGTTGTGCGACGTAGAAGGAAAAGGACTCTTCAACCCCCGACCATAAAATCTAATATTATTATTTAGTATATGGGTTCTTCCCCTGGATTCGCCTGCCTACCTCTATCGTTTTTGGAACTCCTGCGTATTGCCATCGTTTCATGTGCCGCATTGTTTATGCACGAAAATAAAAATTGAATTTGTTCTCAGTCTCGATGCCAACAGGATTGTTCTGGAGAAAAGGTGGTAATGATGGGATCCAATTCATACCATATCTAACGAGCTGTATTAACAACATTTCAATTTGCTCGGCTGGTAACAGTTACATTCCAGGATCAATTATTGCCCTCGTCGGTGAAAACTATAGGGACACTGTAGCCTATTCATGTGTAATGTAGGGACAAAAGGCCAGCATATCTGATCTGCGGCTATCTCCTCTTGCGCAACATTTCTTGGCGTACCATTTGAAGTGGGTCGGCTTATGTTGATTATCTTTTTAGCATACTAGCTACTAGCTAGTTATACATGTCCCCTATGGAGTTGGGTATCCACATTGTGCACTCTGTTATTTTATGTCACATTCACCTTAAGAACTGTTACTGCACGTATAATTGGTTAATCTATGTTTCCATTCAATGCTTAATCTTATCAGTCGACAAATAAATATAAAAGGAACTGCGAGTTAAGCTAAGCGTCTTGGCGACATCGACGCTGTCATAAGAATAAATAGTATTTGAAATGATGACGAGTCAATTATTCGATCTAATAAACAAATAATCACATAAGATAATCGGTTTAAGATGATTTTAAAAAAAATTGTGTGATTTTAAGTATTTACAAATGGTATAAGGGACGAGTTACAACACTTTAAATAAAACTAATAATTACTTTTCTTTGTGCACATCAGACTGTACAACAAAAAAGTATATGACGCTGCCAAGACAAACACAATCAGATTTGTCAAAAGATTTAGGAAATCAAAATTTCATTTCATTTCAGTTATTCTTCTTGGCAATAAACACAGCCAGAAATAGAATAGAATTTGAAAGGACTTGGGAAGCCTTAGCACAGCAAGACGAGCTT
This sequence comes from Larix kaempferi, assembly GCA_027924585.1. Lineage (NCBI taxonomy): Eukaryota > Viridiplantae > Streptophyta > Pinopsida > Pinales > Pinaceae > Larix > Larix kaempferi. Next base: position 5,107,873 of record BSBM01001158.1, on the reverse strand, counting down.
ATAGCCCAGTTACGAAACCCAAGACAATGACAATAATTCTAAACAAAGATGAGTGCTAAAAGCAATTATAGTCAAAGGGGAATATTAATTCACCACCTCAAGAAGAGGAGTTATGGGTTGAATTGAATGACAGCAGAAAGCTGTCACACCCTCAGAATGATAAAAACTGTACACAGTTTAAAGCCAGAATTTCAAAGTTTCAAAGATGATAGATAACATGAAGGATAAGGAAGAACAACAAGAATTTAATGTTGTCCTATTACAAACTTTGACTTAGTTAAAAAACAATCAGCAACATATGCATACATCTAGCAATGTAATAAAACGCCCTTATAAAGAAAAAAGAGCTGGACACCAAGAATATGAAAATTCAATTTCATGTTCTAAAATAAAACATCATTACAGTAGTAGTTCTGTAGACACATCTTCCTTCTATCGCAAGGGGAAGCACAAATATTCAATTAGTGACAGTCATTGAATGATTGTCATGAGAGTTTAAGAAAATAAAAGCACAAACTTTCGTTGGTCAGTTGGACTCAGGTGAGAGAGTTGAGGAAGGGTTATTGGGGATGTCAAAATCCTTTAAAGTGTATTCCTACCCAAGAAAGACGAAATCTTGCTTAGCCAGCTATTTACAACTTAAAGAAAGGGTTGCACGGTAGTGGAGAGATTTAAAAATTGACTAAAAATATGAAAGAGAAAATAAGAGGTTCAGTTGTTTTGATGAAGAAGGAAATCAAAGAGTGGTATATGGGATACCTAAGAAAATTTCAGTTCGACAAATTTTGGGTCTACAAATTAAAATATGTGTTTGAAAGGGATGCAAATTATATGCGGTTAACATTCAAATCTATACGGAAGGAACCAAATAAAAACTAGAATATTTTCTAATCTTAAATGAGTTCAAACTTCAAAGATTTCTTTCCTGAGGAAATACAAAAGAAAAATAGATTTTTCTATAGAAATTGTACCCAGAGCGGTGCTTGCTTCAAAGGCATCATATTGTATAAGTGCACTAGAACTAGTTGAACTTAGAATGCAACTACATGAATTGATTGAAAAATGGTACATTAGACATAGTGTGTCTCCGTGGGGAGCTCCTATCCTTTTTGTAAAAAGAAATATGGAACAATGTGAATGTACATTGATTATTCTGAGTTGAATAAGTTAACAACAAAAAAAATAGATACCCACTATCAAGAATATATGACTTGTTCAACCATGTTGAGGGAGAAAGAATATTTTCTAATATTGATCTAAGGTCCAAATATCACCAAGTTAGAATCCGAGAAGAGAATATATACAAAATATCATTTCGAACCGGATATGGACACTATTAGTTTGTAGTGATGCCATTCGGTCTCAAAAATTCCCTTGCTACCTTTATGTGTATGATGAATAACATATTTTGTCAGTACTTAGATACATTCACACTAGTTTTTATTGGCGACATACTTATATATTCTAAGGATGAGAAAGAACATGAAGAACATTTAAGAATTGCTTTACAAATGTTGAGAGAACACCAACTATATGCTAAGTTTAGAAAATGTGATTTCTACAAGAGACATATTCAATACTTCGGACACATCATTTCAGAAGAAGGTATATTATCCATAGACCTCGATAAGATCAAGGCCATTATGGATTGGCCTACTCCTACCAATGTGTCATATATTCGATCATTTATGGGCCTTGTAGGATACTACTAGAAGTTCACTGAGAACTTTTTCAGAACTACATATCCCATAACATCTTTATAGAAAAAAGAAACGAGGTTTTTTTGGTTAGAAAAGTGTGAGGCAAGGTTTTTTCAACTAAAACATTTACTTACAGTTACTTTTGTCCTAAAAATAGTTGATCCGGATGGAGAGTTTGTTTTTTGTACTCACTTGTAAAGAAGGACTAGGTGGAGTCCTTATTCAAAATGATTATTTAATTTCCTATAAATCTAGAAAGCTTAAAAAACATGAACGTAATTATGGTACACATGATCTAGAACTTGCTTCCATTATCCATGCTTTAAAGATGTGGAGGCACTACCATCTAGGAAAGAAGTGTGTTCTTAAAATTGATAATATGGGATTAAAGTTATATTTTTGTAACAACAAAACTTAAATGGAAGGCATGCAAGATGGGTAGCCTTTTTGAGTATAATTTTGAAGTAAACAATATCAAATGCAATGATAACAAAGTGGTTGATGCATTAAGCATACAAATACACATGATTAATGAATTATCAGCTAGTCAAACTAAATCTTATTTGTGTGATAGAATTAGGACAACTTATGAAAATCACAGATTTTATGCTGAAATAACGAGATAATTGCAAGAAAATAAGTTGTGACGGTAACATAAAGAGTACAGAATTGACGAGAAAGGCCTGCTATGGTCTAAAAATATATTGCATGTACGAGGAATAGAAAATATTAGGTTTGATATAATAGATAAATTTCATAAAAAAACCTTATTCAGGACATCTCAAATAGCGAAAGATGATCTTTGCTAAAAAAACCATTCCTTTTGTCCTAAACTAAAAATAAATGTAGCTCATTACATAACAACATGTGAAGAATGCCAAGTAGTTAAGACGAAACACCATCATAGGACTGGATTAATACAGTCGTTACTCATTCCTAAATGGAAGTGGGAGGTGATCAACATGGATTTTATCATCAGGTTACCTAAAAGGACAAATAAGAATGAATCGATCTTAGTGGAACTTCAAAGGATTCCCACTTTATACTTGTGAAATCAACCTACAAGGCTATACATATTGGAAACATTTTCCTAGAAGAAATTTTTGGACTACATGGCATACCAAAAACTATAATTTCTAATTGGGACACAAAGTTGACGGGAAAATTTTGGACAGCTTTGTTTTCTAGGATGAACACTCAACTAAATTTCAATACTACTTATAACCTAGAAATAGATGGGAAAATAGAATGTACAATTCAAATCCTAGAAGATATGCCTAGGATGTATGTCATCCATAATCCATCTCATTAGGAAGACTACATACACATAGAAAAATTTGCATATAACAATGGGTATCAAACATCTATCAAGATGACTCCATTTGAAGTTTTGTATGACAAAAGATGCAGTACTATGGTGACTTGAGACGATCTAGTGGATAGATTGATGTTGGGACAAGATCTATTAAAATATCTAGAACAACTAGTGAGTGAGGTACAATAGAATTTGAAAGAGGCATAGCATAAGCAAAAATGGTATGCCAACAAAACCAGAAAGAATAAAGAGTATCATATTGGAGAGTATGTGTATTTCAATGTTGAAGCAAAAACAACCTTTCTAGATTTGGGAAAGTGCGGAAAATTAGATTCCATATATTGGAGGCCATTTAATATATTGGATAAGATAGTCCATGTTGCTTATTAACTTGCTTTAACTTCTCATGTTAAATTTCACAATGGTTTTCATGTATCCTTACTAAATAAATATGTTTATGATTGTAAGCACATAATCAATTGGAACTTGTTGCAGGTAGAACTGAAAGGGGATTTGCTACCATAGCCTCTTTGCGTTCTAGACAAGAAAGAAGTACAACTCCATAAGTGAGCTATTGTCTAATTGAAAGTGAAATGGAAGCACTTTGATCCTAAAGAAGCCACTTGGGAAAGGGAAGATGCTATGAGAGAAGCATATTTCTCTTAGTTTCAAAGTTAAAGTTAAAAGTTGCTAACACTAGGATGGTGTTGTTTTTAAATATGTTTATGATTGTAAGCACACAATCAATTGGAACTTGTTGCAGGTAGAACTGAAAGGGGATTTGCTACCATATCCCCTTTGTATTCTAGACAAGAAAGAAGTACAAATCCATAAACGAGCTATTGTCCAATTGAAAGTGAAATGGAAGCACTTCGATCCTAAAGAGGCCACTTGGGAAAGGGAAGATGCCATGAGAGAAGCATATTCCTCTCAGTTTCAAAGTTAAAGTTAAAAATTTACAAACACCAGGATGGTGTTGTTTTTAAGGGGCATGCGATGTAATATCCCTAGTTTGTAGCCCTTGTTGAGAAAGTCCTAGAAAACTTAGATACATTGGTTTTGATGTTGAGTTGGAGAGTCTGAGACATCATGGATAATTAATGATGTGATTATCTATATTATTTTATCTACTTAATGTTTCTAACTTGTTGGGAAACATCCATTTATGAAGAGGGGACAAGCATGCTAGAAGGAGGATGACATATTAGAAATACATAATAATTTAAAAAAGAAATAAAACAATGTAAAGAAAAATATATATTAAGTAAATTAAGATTGAAAAGAAATGGAGAGAATTAAAAAGAAAAACTCACTACTTATTTAAAATAGAAAGAGAGAATAAAAAGAAGATATGAGATGAAAAATAAATACTTTTTCATATCTAAGAGAGAGTAGCCAAAATGGTGAACTGAGCCATATATTAAAAATGAAGTTGCAGAGAGAGAACATTATAGGGGGTAATGGTTCCCAGTTGTTGGAGGGTACACTTGAATTTTCTTGAGTGCTCATTGACTATGAAAAGGAATATGGTTGGAATATGCCTTATTGGGAAATTCATAGAGCTGGTAAAAGAGCTTGGGACTACTATGCAATAGTAAAGAAGATAAATAATAATCCCTAATTGATTGGTATCTTCGAGTGTGCTTAGCTTAGCCGAGGGGTGATTTGTTGAACAAAAGTTGCAGAACAGTTCATAAATATATGGCTGGGAGGAATAGTTCATAAATATATGATCTGTTCTTTCCATTTATCTTTTCTACAGTGAACAAGAATAATTCTTGGTTAAGCAATTATTATTTTATAGTCATATCTTCTGTATCTAAATATGTCATGATTTTCTACTTGTTTAACAGTTTCTACTATAGGATTGCTTACATTATGTTCTAAATTTATATAAGTTAATTTTGTAAGTGCGTCTTACTGTTAAGCCTGACTAGTGTAAATAGAACTAGGTTGTATTTCATTATTCTTTATCCGAAATTAAAAATAGTTCTTGTAAATTCTTCTATCTACAGTTAGGGTAAGTTTTTTTAGTAAACTAATATTCTATCATTAATTGTAATATCTCACTTTCTCCCTTAGGGTTTCTACAACAGAAAATACAACTATGTACCCACCAACGGTAAAGAGCTCATGGAAAGAGCCCTACAAGTAAAACTTTGTAAGTATGATTATGTTTTCCTAAGTGTAAAGTGAATTTGTAGACTTAGGAGACTGAAATATTTGATGCAATGAAATGATTGGGGCACATAATCCACTAGAGGGAGAGGATGAATAGTCTAATATCCATTAGTTTTCGATGATAGTGGTCATCCTAGTGTCGTGAACACTCGAAGTAAACTGTGACATTCACTAAGCAAACACTTAAGTTAAAAGTATACTAATAATTAGTCCTAGATAAGGACTTCGAAGAAATTCTAATCGCCAAAACGCAGTAATAATCTACCTTGACCTAACTGTTAGCATGGAGCTAACCCATATTGAGTGCCATTAAGTAAAAACAAGAAGTTAACCTAAACAACATTAGTGCAGTGGCATCGACAAAATATTTTGTTAAAATTCCTAAGTTGAAAATGATTAATATTTTCCTAGTTATAAATTAAGAATAAAAGATAAAATGATTTACTATTAGTGAGAAAACATATTGTTATTTGTAAATACGTATTTAAATGTTAATACAAATAAGATAAATAAAGTAGGTAAGATTGAAGAAGCAATGATTGTCCTTAATTAAAAGTAAAGGCTTATCTACAAAAGAAGAAAATATTAACTAGGAGAGTAAGTCAATCAATTAAGATTAGCTAAGCTAAGTTAAAAGTTAGCTAAGTTAAATATCGGTTAACTAATTAATTAAAGATTAACTGAGTAAGTCAATTAGTTAAGGTTAGCTAAACTAAGTTAAAGTTAGCTAAGTTAAATATCAGTTAACTAATTAATTAAAGATTAAAGTTAAGATTAGCTCAACTAAGTTAAAGTTAGTTAAGTTAAATATCAGTTAACTAATTAATTAAATATTAAAGTTAAGATTAGCTCAACTAAGTTAAAGTTAGCTAAGTTAAGTCAATTAGTTAATATTAGTTAAACTAAGTTAAAGTTAGCTAAGTTAAATATCAGTTAACTAATTAATTAAACATTAACTGAGTAAATCAATCAGCACTACTACATTTTTGGCCTTTAGGGGGGGTTGTCTTCCACCCCCAAAAGTGACCTACTGGGGGGGTTTTGGCTTTGGGGGTGGTTTTCGAAAAAACGCCCCTAAAGGCACCAATGTCAAAATTTTTTCCCTTTAAGGACGGTTTTTGACGAGATTGGAACTGCCCCCAAAAGTGACTTTTGGGGGCAGTTTGTGACCTCCCTCGTAAAGGTCTACTGAGACAGTTTTAAACCCGCCTCGTAGACCCCTTCATAGAGACCTACAGGGGCGGTTTTGAACCCCCTTCATAGAGACCTACGAGGGCGGTTGTGAACCCCCCTCATAAGCCTTCTCATACAAACCTACAAGGGTAGTTTAGAACCCCCTTCATAGAGGACTATAGGGGCAGTTTCAAAACCCCCTCATAAAGGCCTATAGGGGTGGTTGTGAACCCCCCTTGTAGAGTCCTATAGGGGCGGTTTGGAACCCCCGTTGTAGAGGCCTATAGGGGCAGTTTAGAACCCCCCTCGTACAGTCCTATAGGGGCGGTTTGGAACCCCCCTTATAGAGGGCTATAGAGGCAGTTTAGAACCCCCCTCGTAGAGGCTTATATGGGCGGTTTTGAACCCCCCTCGTAGAGGCCTATAGAGGCAGTTTGAATCCCGTATAGGGGTGGTTTGTGACCCCTATAGGGGCGGTTCTAAACCCATCTCATAGACACGTATGGGAGCGGTTCAGAAGCCCCCTAAATGTCCTTATTAAAAAGCTTTGGGGGCGGTTACAAACTCCCCTTGTAGGTACATACAAAGGCAGTTACAAACCCCCCTCATAGATACCTACGAGGGAAATTTTGAACGCCCTCGTAGTGACATATGAAGGCGGTTTAGAACCCACTTCATAGAAACATACAAAGACAGTTTGAAATCCCCTCTATAGCCATAATAAATCATAATTTTATTAAAAATATCAATATTGCAATATCAATAGGGCATGAAGGAATCGAACCACCAAGCTCTGCTTGTAAGGTAGGCGCTCTTCCATTGAGCTAGCACCCTTTCAGAATTTTGGAGAGGAGCAATATGAGCATCTAGATTGCATCATTTGTAATTCTAAGAAAAGACAATAATATCCAAAGACAACCATGCTTAAAATCCAATTTATTTTTCAAAACACAGTGATAAGCACAAAAATCTACCACAATAAGGCAAAAGAATATCCAAAACAATTATACAATCTATTAAGGTGGTCTGCAAAAGGGTCTAAATGCCATATTTTTATTTTATTTTTCTACTCGTGCTGGTTGATCTCCTAACAATTGGACTAGATCTTTTAGACTTTTTTCAATGCATGGTAGAAGACAAACTCTAATTTTCCTTTGAATAAATGTAGGAGATTACTACTTTGCAACATTTAGGTGTCTGCTGCTACAAATAAATGACAACCTCTATAAGGAAACTACAACACAAGATTTTGGGAGGGAATGACAAAGAAAATTGCAGCAAAGGAGCAGCAATTTTTTGTATAGATCGCACTACAGCTACATTAAAATTGTGTGAAGTGAGAAGGATAGACATTGAAGTAGGAAAGGATCTATAGTTAGGGCCACTAAAAGCACTATAAAAGCACAATCATCTAAATTGATTCTCCATAATTTTGACAAATGCAGCTAAGATCGGATATTCTTGCACAATTTTCAGTATGAACATGCAAGGAGTGGTATAATGAACCCTGGTGCACATATACCTTCTCCGTGGAACATATGAGTATGAGACAACAAATTGAGCAGTTGATGGACACCAAATAAGCCTTCCAGCAGTTACCACAGCCCAATAGAGATTCCTTCTACCCCAAATTCCCCTCAGCATTTCAATTCAAGCTACACATATGTCGTTATTATTATGACCATTTTTCTTCACCATGTCCATTAGGAACACAAAATTGCCAGAATCACTAATAGAGATGGAAGCCACATCAACTCAGAAAATGTTGGGAAGCTTGTGCATCTAATGTAGTTGGTCAGAAAATTAGAAGTGATGATGGTAAGAAAGGGATTGTGGCTTCATGGCATACATCCCTTGTAGGTGTGATTGCAACCACCGATCAAGATGGTTGTCTCAGCCAATTTGTGTAGCTCGGGTGCTTTCCTATTTTGGATGGTTGACTTCAAGAAGCCCAAAAATGAAATACTGGAGATGCAGGAATACCAAAGGAGGGCGACAAATTTGTCGAAGCACTATTGTTATTGTTGCTACGTGCTCTTGATAGACTACCTGTAGATCTTGATTCTTTGAAGACATGTATGGGTGGAAAATTTGTAAACCACTTGAAAAGTTAGAAGCACCAGTAGATTTAGAGGAAGGCTAGGATCTTTAGTTGATACTTGGAAGAAACATGTTGATGCAACAATGAAGAACAATGACATAATCTGGATCAAGCCAGGGAGCATATTTTCCCTATAAGTAAGATACATGAAAATTTTATATACTTATGGTGGCAAGCATGTAAGATCTACTGAAGTTGTGAAAAAATCAACACCATTAAACTCTGCTGCAAAGATAGTCTCAAATAGATTAGGCTAACATATATTCTATCAAGATCAACATCTATCCCCTTAGGGTATGCCAAGGTTTCTTTCTTGCACCATTAACCATTAACACCAAGGATTAACACAAGGATTCTCATTGTAAATTGACCATGTTGAGTGGCACAAATGATTTTTCAATGACTTCAATTAAGAAAGAGAAAAGTAGCAGTTCTAGTCAATAACAAAATAACAATCAGTTATGGTTGAGTGATCTTAGAAAGGCTATAGGTTCATTTTGGAAAGAGGATGCTTGGAGCTCTATAGCGGATTCTATGAGTGATAAAGGCTCAAGTTTAGGATCACACCATAGGAAATCAAAAAATGGATTTTTGGGATCTAGAAAATTGGGATGCCAAAAAGAGGCCAATGGAGGGAAGCTAATATGCAGTAAAAGTGCAACATGTGAAAAAGCATCACAATCGGGTCACACATATGAGAAGGCAATAGATAATTCCCATGGGGATAATACAAATAGTCCCAAATTGATAGTTAAACTTCCCAACCTTGGATGCACTCCACCTCCATGTACCAGTAGTGGGAAGATTGAGGACATTGTCATACTAGCAAGTAAAGGATCTTCTCCCACTATCTCTAATAAAAATGATGCAAGTGATAGCTAGAAAAAAGTGTAGATCGATGTTTCTCATGCTAATAGTGTCCTGGTGGTTAATATTGAATCATTGCATAGCAATGAGGTTAAATATGGCTTCACAGAAGGGGGTGATGGAGATATATCATCCACTACCATTCCAAGTGAAGAGTGTAGCAGAATTGGTGAATAAATTGAGAAAACATCAGAAATATATAAAATGGCTCCATCATTAGAGCCAGGAAGGAGATTGATCCATAAAAGGGTCTGATTCAAGTAGAAACTGTTAAGACAAGTGAGTGAGTTGGATTTGAAACCGCTTCAAAGGAGATGATCACAACTTTCTAATCTAACTTTAAATGATATGGATGATGGGGGTACGAATCTACTGGTAAATCTAGCAGCCACTAAAAATTACAAGGACATGCAAGTTCTTGTTGTTGTCAGTGAAATATGTTCCTCAATAGTAGGAGAGGGTATCATGGATGAGTCTACAATAAGGTTCTTTGTTGATAAAATCCATTATAATCCTATTGACCATGCAGATGATAGAAGTACCATTTTGGATAACGGAAGTGAAGGACCTTATTGTTTCCAAATAGAGTCTAGATGTTTCTAGCTATGACTTGTTGAATAAGATTCAGAAAATTGGAAGGCATGATCCTCAAAAGGACACACTCGATACCCCCAAGGCTTGAGAGCACCCATCTAGTGAATATTCATAGGATTTAAACTCTTCTTTAGATGGAATTGGCAAGGTTCATGTATATCCATGCATGCCCCCTGAACATAAATTTGCTGGAAAGAGGAAATATTTTTCCTTCAGTCAAGAGGTGGAACACTGTACAAAAAATAGCTCTATTCCAGTTGGGAAATAGGGTGAAGTAGTGAAAGAGATGGTTTCTACTTTACCAACAAAAATGACTTGTGTTTCTGGAGGGAGGACAGAGGATGGGTTAAATGCATCCAAGATGAGTAAATAGGATGGTGAAAAAGAAGCTAAAATAGATGTGAAAACCTGTGTTTTTGAAGGAGAAGGTAGGTTACCTAGTGAAGCTATATTGGACATAGATATTAAAGATAATAGTGTAGATGATCAATTGATATTAGTGGAGTGTTTTGTAGGTGCAGGGACCCCCGATAAAATGGTGGAGGTTTCTCCCCAAGTGTTGAAATAATTTGAGAAAGAAGCGACTGTAGATAGCAAATCCATTCTCAACACAGCTTCATTTAATGATTCTAGCAATAAAATCTTGTCCTATAACCTTAGAAATAACCAAGTAAGAGATAGTGACCTACGAGATGACCCCTACAAGATGCTAATCAACTACAAAATTCAGCAAAGGTTGAAGATAGGCAAGAATACATGGGTGTTGATAATCATCATCTTCTTAGCACAAGGAGCATAACATACTTGGATGAAAGTAAAAAATCTGTCATTGAAAAGAGAGAAGATATGCAAGTAGAAGAAATTGCAAGAGCCTCTTATTATGCACCCTTTTCATAGTAAGCACATTGAACAACAGGTATACCAACTAGACTATAACCAAATGCATCTTATAGCTTTCCTTCTCATCTTCAATGACATTTTTATGTCAAGTAAATTGCATGGTAGACTAATTTGCATTTGTTTACAAAATGCACTTTACCAGAATTCTTATGATTGGGCCTATTAACCTCCATTTTGTATGAGGATTACTACCATATTTGGGCCTATTACCCCCCTTTTTGTATGGGTGTCCACATGTGCTATTGATCATAGTCGTGAGACAATAAGATACAACACTTATGAGCATAATGGGAAATTCTGATTTGTGACAGCAGTGGGCCCTTTCATTGTCAATCCCTGTACAATCCAACAGTAATGAATATGGCCATACATTAAATCTGGGCATACTAGAAGGCATTCTAGAAAATTATAGTGAGGATAAATTTCATATGTGGGCATATTTGTATTCATTTGGAGTTGGTTATGTGGCAATATTATCCCCAAAGAAGCCATTAAAGCATCATTTTTTAGGCATGTAGCTGAAAGGGTATGCGCAACAAGTATGAGAAAATTATGTGCACTGTATGAGACCTAAATAAGGGCCCTAACCATTCAACAGTAAGGTCACCTACAACACCCAGAATTGGATCAGCAGCCTACAGTTGCGTAGTAGTCCTGTAACAACACATAGTGAGGTATGAGCACACCTTCTAGGAGTCAGATTGAAGATATGCTCACACAATAGAGGGAGTTATCTCATTGTTTTGGAAGGTGCCAAATAGTAGCATTTACTCCTTATGCCAGCCCAACCTTGTTTTAGAACAATCATCATTTGAGCTCTTTACAACTAATTTTGCGTGAAAGTTTGATAATGATCAGTCTGTGGGGTAGTTTTGATGCATGAAAAGCAATCAACGATGTTGATATTAATAAGGGAATTTCCCTAGGGATTGTTTAGAGAAAATAGCATGATGATGACTATCAACAGTGCTAGTATAACATCCTATCATCATCAATCTAACCTTAGAGGATATTAAGGTCGTTTGTAGCCTTGGAAAGGGACTCCTTGCAACTTGCACTCATTATAATAGAACCCAACTTTAAATGATGTTTTAGGGTGCCATTCCAATAAGGTCTAAAGGGCCAACCTGTGCAAATAAAGTCTTGGACCAACCTATGCCAACCACTTTAGGGATGCCCATGTTTCTGGGTTGTCCTATTTTTGGAGAAGGAACAAAGGTTTATTAATATATCTGTCCTAGTTCTCCCATATCGAGGATATCTAAGAATTAAAAGGAATGAAGTAAGTCCATGGGGTATTTAGCTAATACTTAATGATTGTTGGAGAATGTTTTCATTCTCTGAAATCTAACACATTCACACAACCATGATTAACAGACTAATAATTTGTTTCAATGTGCCATAAGGGATGCAATAAAGGTCCAAGTGAGCTTGCAACCATAATGATTATGATAATACCTTAATCACCAAGCCTGGGCATAAAAAATAGCCTCCCAAAGTGTTCATTTCATATCTTAAGGAAACAGTGAGCAACCATCTTAAATCTAGGTGGATCAATTTGTTTACTATCTACCATTATACCATGATTCTTGGTTTTATACCAATTCCAAATGCCTCAGAAGTAGGTCATCTGTGAGTTGTCCTACTTGAAGGCTGAAATTAATATGCTAGGTTTGTACTAATGTATGTCTGCTTCCCTTCCATAGAGCCTAGCAACAACTTCAATGAGGTAATTATTTATGACTCGACACTTACCAACACCTCTTACATGTACCACTCTACCAATGGTTGACTACTGATTGCTTATTAATGGATTTGTTACAAACCCTTACCATTTCATAATATTGATCCTATGATGCAACTTATGTTAAAAACAAATAAGAAAAGAAATAACTATTTCCATTGGTGCTTGATGCATCTCTTAACTACATCATATTGTATTCTGTGTTCTAAACTAACAATTGGTGTAAACACCAAAACTGATTAAGCAAATACATCTTCACAGTAAAAAAGTGAAAAGCTGACCCTTCTTTAAAAAAAATTCAAATTCCAACCACTCCTTTCTCAAGATTCTTCTACCATGTCAGTCCAATGAATTAACATAGGTAGCTCTCTTTCAAAGCGACCACCAATTACCTTTTTAGAAGCTCTGCAACTGCACGCTAGTTTCCATGGCCAGAACATCAAATATATTATAGTTTGTAAGGGACAACATGGACACTGTCCCTATTTGGCACCTCAGGTAATTCTTTTATACAACAAATTCCCACATTCAGATTTCACTCTTCACCACTATGTTTCATATTATGAAGTGTGCCAAAATCTACTGGTGCCATATAATATTAACATAAAATTGGAATTGTTTAGTAAGAAAGTGAATCAAGACAAATATAACAAAAGGATGTCTACCGAAATACTTTCATTGCTAGATCTGGATTTGAGATATAGTTTAGAGAAACCACAATCTATGACACCAAGATAACTTTTTTTTGAATTTTTTTTATATTTATAGAAAAATATTTAGAAACAATAATGCAAAAAGTGGAAAGGTATATACAATGAACATCATAAACTCTTCCAAAGAAAAATTAAAGCTGAGATAGAATCAGAGTAAGCAGTGGGGTCAAGATATTGGGCATCCTTGATCAACAGGAAAGGTCTAAAGCCTAGAGGTGGGGGAACATGGTGCTATTGATGAATATGATCTCAACATAGACAATGATTTTGATGATTATGTTTTTTCAATTTTGATTTAGATATGTATTGCACTTGGTTACATTTTGATAATATTTTGTCACTAATGGTTTGGAATCATAGATTGGAATCTTCAATATATATCGTTTTCATTAAAATAGTAAAATTTTATGTATTTTTTAGCAGTCCAAGCCATTGAAATCAAACCGCTCTGAGTTATTTGCATCCACTACATCTATATATTAGTGCTTTCTCCATATTTATGTTCCAATGTGTTTATTTGATGTTATTGTTGCGTTATATGTTTAAAATTCTAAAAAAAAATTAACGTATTTTGTATTTTTTAATGTTTACCAACTTTTGCCAATTTTTCCCGATTTTTTCGTCGTTGTTGCCAAGAAGTTGTATTCGGGACCCTTGTCGAATTTTTGTCGATGCTGACTTTTTCCATGTTGGGGATGAATACTGATCCTCAACATGACTCCAACAATGCTTGGAAGGACAATACCAAAAAAGATGCTTTGAGAGATGGCAAACTGGACATAAACCATCTGAAAGCCCACTCTTGGCTAGCCAAGTCTTAGATGGGATCCCCTACTAGATCATCAACCAAGCAAAAACCCTCAGCATATAAGAAATCCAAATAGATCACACATTGTGAAGCCGATGAACTCATCAATTTTTGGCATCAGTGGACACCCACATTGCATTAAGAACCAGGGATAACAGATGTCACTGATGAAGCACTAAATACAACTCCTGAAGTCATACTTGAAAAACAGGTGACCAAAACTCCAACCCCAATCTCTCCAAAAAGGCCATGACATCCCTATGTTCATTTCAAAACCCCATCCTCATAAAAATACCCTCTGTGATGTTTATACAAAACAAAAGTCATCACCAGTGGAATACCGCATGGACTTGTGAAACTCATGAGGAAGGCCGTCCATGTCCGGTGACTTTCCATTCTTCATGGACAAGAAAGTAACATACAACTCCTCACATGAAAAGTCTTTATCAACTTGTCCCAATCACCATTGGATACCTTGTAAAGAATAACCTTGCCACAAGTATCTCTAGTAGCCACTGCCCCACCTGTTAGAGTATAAGGAGAAAAATTCTATTGGAATGAGAATTAAAAATACCTCTAACCTCAGAAGGGTTCTTTGCAAGAGAACTATCAACCCTATGAAGACCAAGCACCCTATCAACAACCACCTTCCACTTGAGGAGGTCAAAGTAGAATTTGGACCTTTCATCTTCCTCTTGAATCGACTGAAGATGGAAGCATATCCTAGTACCTTTGGAAATATAATTCTCATTTCTATGGACTTCCGTCTCCAACCTCGTAGCCTCCTCCTGAAGAGTAGTATTATGAAGATCCTCCTCAAGATAATCTAAGATAATTTTATTGATGTTGTTATAGGTCAAACCTGCACCTCTCCATTCGTGATCACCTTGAGCTATTGATCACACAAAAGGACAACTTGGATGGAGGAGCATGTTTAACTTAGATGAGACTTTGACTTACTCCACCTCCTTGCAAGTTGGCAAAACCCTAAAGAAATGTCATTTTGAGACATGAGCTCTACTCTACTTCGATAGACTAGCACCTGTACCCTACTCCAGTGTGCAATAGTAGCGCTCAAGCCTCATGAGCACTACTCCTCTTCAACAGAGTAGTGTTCAACATTTAAAAAGTGTTGAGTGCTAGTTTAAAAACACTATAGTAGTGCCCTGGGCGCTACTCCACTGAGAAATAGCAGCGTACACCTCAAAATATGGTTAAAAAATAATTAATTTCATGAAGAGGATTAGTTGCAGTTGGTTTCCCAACTTCCCCAACTTCCTCCATAACCATCTCTCGACCTGAACTGCTTCCCTTGTCCTATAAATACAAGGAAGAATAAAGAGAGGGGTGAGAGACATGAATGCTATTGAGAGACTTTTAAAGAGAAGCTTGCATTGGAGGAGGTTATGCTGGAAGATATCCAAGCCAGAGAAGAGCAAGAGCCCAGGATCAGGTTGCAAGAGCATGTGGCAAAGTCAAGTATACTTTGTATCATCAATTTGCATTTGACAATAAAAGGTTGAAGCATTTTTCTTGTCCCAAACCAAGTGTTCATTGAACTTATGTACTTGTTTGGATCTATTTTGGTTAATATTTCATGTTTAAATTGCTTTGTCCATTTCATCATTATATATTATCCAAGATACGATGAGAAAGGTACTTGTACTGTAGGTTTATCGAACGGGAGGTTGACTTGGGGATCGAGGGCAAAATCAAATAAGAGCTAGGATCAAACTTCACTCAAAAGGTATGTTCTCAAGACCTATAACCTATTTCCATTCATAAACATCTCTGTAACACAATTAGTATGCTTACCTGTCATCCCCTTTCAAATCATAATATCTATTTCCTTACTATAGGGTAGTTTTTCCCACCAACAAAGTGGCGACCATACTGAGGAAAGTTGTTGTTTTGCTCTAGGAAACCTTTCTTGTTTGTCTTCCTAGAACCATTTAAACTCCTTTAATTTGCTAAGAGACCCTGTAGGTACCCCTTGCTTGCTTCTCTCTGCTTCAATCAGTCTTTTTGCATCTTTTCAAAGTCAGTTTTTAATTCTTTAAGACCTGAGCGCTACTATGTTATACATACAGTAGCGCCCATATGCTACTCTTCTATACATACAATAGCACCCATCTCTCCAGGAGCGCTAGTTTCCCTACTGCATAGTAGGGTATATTCCTGTAGCCTTCTGTTGGTTGTTTGGTTGAGTTTTCTGCCCTTTTGGGTGGTCTTCTGACTTTGTTTTAGGTCTCCTTGACTGGTACTTGAGGTTTGTAAATTTTCTTTGAGTCTTAGAACCTTTCTTTGAGTCTTGTTCCCATATTTAGATCGCTTGCTTATACAACTGTGCATGTCATGAGTACCATGACTGCACTATCTACGTCAGCTACCACTGGTTTTAATACCTTTGTAGGTCCCAACATGAATCAAGGTAATATACCTGCAGGAAACGTCCCTTTTTTCTTATTTTCAGGAGGAGGGGGTAACATTTTTAACCAGCAATATGGCAAGGCTAACACCTAGCCACAATGGACGAACCCATAGAGCACTAACCCAATTTCATATGGGTGGGGGAGTTTCAATAATACTTTCGCGCAATAGCAGATGGCAGGGGGCAACCCCTACCAACAAGTGGTTGGGGGCAACCCCTATCAACAGATGGTAGGTGGACACCCCTATCAATAGATGGCTGGGGGCAACGCCTACCAATAGATGGTTGGGGCAACCCCTACTAGCAGACGGCTAGGGGAAACCCCTACCAGCAGTTCATGGGTCAAACTATGGGTGGTTCCCCCTTTGCGACCCCAGCTTATCAAGTACCGTCTTGCTGGCCTCGTTTACCATTTCTGGCAACTTTAAATTTGCCATATCTTTCCAATTTGACCAATGATCCAGTGTATCATAACGCTACATGGCCACTAGTTCCTACCAAGTTACCTTCGGACATTCCAAAGTTCGAAGGAAAAATGGGTGAGGACCCTAGTGACCATGTCACTACTTTCCATTTATGGTGCTCCTCAAACTCATTAAATGAGGATTCCATTAGATTAAGACTGTTCCAAAGGACTTTAACCAGTGTTGCAGCCAAATGGTACATTGAGTTACCTGCAGCTACATTCTTTAATTTTGGGGATCATGCGACTATATTTTTGAATCACTTCCAGCTTCCTGTTCGGTATGATGCCGGAACAGACCTTTTGTCTACATTTAGGCAAAATAAAGCCCCTCATTTATCTGATCACATTCAGGAGTGGTGAAGACAGAAGAGGCTCATTAAATCCAACATACCTCTAGAATTCCTTCTTGAGTGGTATTTGAAATCACTCCTTCCTTACATTTCTAAGGAAGTAGCTACTTCTGGAGTGTCTAACGAGGAAGAAGGAATCCTACGAACCCAACAGTTAGATCTCATTTACACACAATCTGGGTTACTATATGAGATCATACCTGATGCACCTCGATCGAATACCGATATGAGTAGACCTAATCCTGGACCACATGCTGACGGCATAGTGGGTTCAATTGACTCTGTAGCTTTCGAACCATTGACCAAACAGGTTCATGCCTTATCTGTCAAACAATCGACTGCAGAAGTTTATTCCGTCACAACCTCTCCTTCTACTTCTGAATCTGTCAACCAGGTCTAGAACAATCAAAAGGGCCCTCGGCAGCCCAATAACAAAAAGAAGGGAAAGAAAGGAGAGGGAAACCATCAGAAGCCCAAAAAAGAGAATGCCAAGGAGGGTAACAAAGAGAAAAAGAAGGTTAAGTTCCCTTGTAAACTTTGCAAGCAGGATCACCTTACTCACCAATGCCCTCTACTTGAAGAAGCCCAGAAGCTATTACAAGAAAATAAGCCTGCCGTACTGAAAGATCCATTCCCTAAGGGGCAGAGCTCAGCTTCTGGCACCTCCGACACTAGGGGCAGTACACATGCTTCGGTTGATTAAACTTTTATTAACATGGTTAATTCGGATGCACTCTTACAAAGGAGAGCCAAGAATTATATCCCGGATGCACAGAAAAAGGATAAAGAGATTCCAGAATCCACTCCACATACCTGTGGACCCAATGCCCAAGATCCCAAAAGGTGTCTTGAAACTGGCATCGCACAACCCCAACACTCAGGCCGCCTCCAACTACAACGTGGTTGAAGATCTATCCTAGACCCCTTGTGCCATGTCTACCTTAGAAGTCTTGCAAAGTTGTCCTGTACAACGAAATGCACTTCTGGTAGCTATTGGAAGTATGGAATCCTCTAACATGTCTGCGCGATTTGATATGGCTGATATCAAATACCGATTTTTGTACCTCGTTGATCTTCAGATTGATGTCATCCATGGCCCAATGACCATTAGACTAGCTGTCATAGATGAGGGCGTGTCGACATGCGTAATGTCAATTTCCTGTTGGAAAGCTTTAGGTTCCCCCGAGTTAGCCCCTTCTAACACACTACTTACTGCATTTGATGGCAGGACTTTTCATCCACACGGGGTTTTTCCATCATTTGATGTCACATTGGTGGGTAAGACAGTTGCTGTAGAAGTAGAAGTTATGGACACTCTGCTTGATTACAACATGTTATTAGGCATGAGCTGGACATATGCCATGCGATCTATTGCATCGGTAGTTTTTTGAGTTGTTATGTTCCCATTTGAAGGTAAGGTCGTTATAGTCGATCAACTTTCTTTCACTCAGAGAAACTACGAGAATTCTTCAGAGACCACAATTCCCTTTGTTGATCAAACTACCACGGTTAGTGAGAGTTTAGGAGCAGGGATTTATGGGTCATTAATAGGCACTTTCGACCATCCCTCCCCTGTTCTATTTATGCGTTCTGATGTGGGTACTTCTACTGAAACATTCACGGTTGGTTTAAGAACTGATCCTTGGATCCTTCCCACTACGTCGGAACATTCTGTGCCTCTATCTGTTGCAGAAGTAGCCTATATGGAAGCACAACATGCTACAATCGAACATATCGTGACTCCACCAGTCTCTGCTGAGTTAGATATGGAATATGCTTCGGCATGGTCATTGAATCCCACCCACTCGTTCGATTGTTTAGACACGGTTTTTCTGTCTAATGAAGCCATCTTGGAAGTCATGATGGGCTCGGACCAACCATGGGAACATATGCATCACATGTCCTACATGCTTCTAGATCTAGACAGGATTGAGAGAGGGGAATTCCTTGTGAGACCCGGTGGATTTGTTGATTTGTCATATTTTCCTTCTACTTCGAGAGCTGTTTATGCTGAGGGAAATATGTCTAATATATCAAGAACAATCCCGATTAACATTTCCACCAAACCCGGGGTCATTGTTAACACCTAAAAAGTGCTCACTAGCTCATTCCCTTACTCACATGACCCATTTGTCCACTTTTCCACCATCTGAGCCTCTGAAACCAACAAAAGGTCACCAAAAGACCTTAGTACACCCCTTTTTCCATTAAAAAAGATTATTTTTCCAAGAAAATCATAAAAAACCCTCAAAAAGGGTCCAAATTCCCAAAAATATTAAAAAGGGAATTAAAATATTATTTTTATTCAAAAAAGGAAAAAGGAGGGAAAATTACCTAAACCATGTTGGTCAATACCATTGGTTTCCACAAAACCACAAATGGTATTCCTCACCACCAAAACCTATAAAAAGGTGGTAGGGGCTCCTCATTTCACATCCTTCCATTATCTCATCCTTATGCTACTGAAATCTCCCTTGAGCACTTTTAGCCATTGAAGCAACCTTGGAGAAGAGACCTATTGGAGTTTGGAGCTACTCATCTTGGGAGTTGCTCAACATCAACCTTCACCTTTGAAGGTAATATCGCAAGCACTTGCTTGCCCCCCACTTTTCAATACAAAAATTATTTCT
Source organism: Larix kaempferi (assembly GCA_027924585.1). Classification (NCBI taxonomy): domain Eukaryota; kingdom Viridiplantae; phylum Streptophyta; class Pinopsida; order Pinales; family Pinaceae; genus Larix; species Larix kaempferi. The sequence goes on along the minus strand of BSBM01001158.1, from coordinate 5,087,900 downwards.
TATGTTTCTTGTTCTTGATTTTTGAAATATTTAAATTATTTGCTTAGATTCTTGCTTAGATCCATGAAAAGTATTGTTTATTCAGTTTATTGTTTTTATTTCTATTGAAACTGCTACTACTAGTTAGTAGGTGCCCATAGCACTAAGCTTGGTTGCAAAATCGGGCCAACAGTTTTTGGCGACTCCGCTTTGGTTTGAACTTTAGATCTCTAGCTTTGCCATTTAATCTTAGTTTTTATGAGTTTTTAGTCTTTAGATCCATAGATCTACCATCTTAGACAGCAGATCCATTGCTAATCTGAGATTTGGCCCCTTAAACAGCCCGAAATTTTCAATTTTCGGGTTCGTTTCTCGGTTTCCGTGCACGGCTTCCGCCTCGCGGCTTTTTTCCAGACAGTCGCGCGGCCCATCGCGACTTTTCTGTGTTTTTCCGCGCGGTCCATCGCGGATTTTTTACAGACAGTCGCGCGGTCCATCGCGACTTTTCTGCATTTTTCCGCGCTGCTCATCGCGGCTGTGCGGCCAAAACCTGCGCGGCTCATCGCGACTGTGCGGCCAAAACAAGCGCGGTCCATCGCGATTGTGCGGCCAAAACCCGCGCGGTCCATCGCGACTGTGTGGCCAAAACCCGCGCGGCCCATCGCGGCTGTTCGTCCAAAACCCGCGCGGCTGAATTTTTTCATTCGGCCATCCCGATTTTGAAAAATATTTTTTACTGTACTTTCTACCCATAGCACATTTTTTACAGTACTAAATTCTGCATAGTTTACAGATTTGAAAAAAAAATTTACTATTTAAAAGTGCATACCTAGAAATCTTGTTAAAAATTTTCAAGAAAGTGAAAGAAAGACTCATTTTGCATTCTTTATCTAGATTCAAAATTTTTTCTTGTTTACTTCTTTAGATTATTGCCCTTAGCAATTTTTATTGAAACAAAGAAATCCATTTATTTCTTTATTTGCTTTCATAAAATCCAAGAAATCCTTTATTTTTTGAGTTATTTTTTGAAAAAGCATATTAATTCCTTTTCGTGAAAAAAGTCTTAAATATTTGCTTTGTATTTTCGAAAAGTCCTTTATTTTTTGAAAATTTCCCTTAAAGCATTTAATTTTTTCAAGTTCAGTTTACAACACCTCACGTGCACTCACACGATCACTTAATTGAACAAAGACTTAAAAAGTACCCTAATTTGAACACACCCTTAACCCCACTTGGGGAACACGAAAAGAATTCTTGTAGCTAGGTAGTATTGGGGGGATAGGTGTTCCAATAACACCCCTCAGTTCATACATCTGAGACATAGAAGTTGTCCAATTAGGGAGCTAAAATCTCTTAGTACTTTTTGGCGCGGTCACAACCGGTTTGTGGGAAGGCCTCTCCCTTAGGAGGGTTGAAGTCGCGAGGATGGTTCCGGAAGCCTGAGTGGGATACCGAAACGCATTCAGTAACCGAAGGGCTACCATTCGCAGTTCTCGGGATATCCCTGTATTGGGATACTGCGATCAAAGGACCAAACGGCAGATTTACCTTTTCTCGACGCGTCATGAACGGAGTATCCTAGTAGCCTGTCTTTTTAGGATTGATTACCCGGTGTCCCTCCCGGTAGGGGGATATCTAGCCGTTGTCTCTACATTCATATTGTCTGACTTGGATTTCATCACCTTGCAGGGGATATCGTCTGTTTGAGTCACAATACTTTTAGATTAGGTGTTTGCATGATCTTTACCACCTATTGAGTCTAGTTACACCTATTTTTTCTAGGAGCCGCTTGCATGTTGGTATTCTGACCGGTTGTTGCATTCCTCCACTTATTGTAGCACAGCTGCTGGGATAAGTGCATTTTTGAGGATTGATTTTTTGGCCTGTGAGCCTTCTTTTTTCACTCCCCTTTTTGCACCCTTGGTTGCATTAGGGTTTTGAGTCTTTTACATATATATCACCACCTGATACTTAAAACAATTTTTTATATAAAAAAAAAAAAAAAATAAATAAATTCTCACCATTGAGAATTCTAGACGTTCTCGTCGTCTACGGGGCGAACTCCCAGAGTTTATTCCACTTGGCTCTCCACGTCACGGACGCAGAGCATTATCCCTTGATTCGACACATCGTCGATCATTTAGACGGTCATCCGATTCTGACATACCCCACTTCACCTTTGATTTGGAGGTAGAATCCGAAAACCCCACAGAGTTACCACCAACTACAATTATGTCTGGAACACCAGTTGATCCACTATATACATTAACCATAGGTCAGACATCCGCAGACCTTTCTGCGGCAGTACCATCAACGGCAACAGCCACCCCCTTGGGTATGCCCAATATGGGTAACACTCCACATTCCGGAATGCCTAGCACAGGACCTTCACCTATCATGGGCATGCCCAACATGGGGGTCATACCCCCTTCGGTTTCCACAAACCCTATCCCAGGAATCCCTAGTGCGATTCCTAACCCAAGTGTAACTCCTGTTGCACTTGGGAGTGCTATCCCCGGAATCCCTAGTGCGATTCCTAACCCAAGTGTAACCCATGTTGCACTCGGTAGTGCTATACCAGGAATCCCTAGTGCGATTCCTAACCCAAGTGTAACCCAAGTTGCACTTGGGAGTGCTAACCCATATCAGGCCACACCTTTTGGAGGGCACATACCCTCCATACCTAGCATACCTATAGGCGCTACTGGACCCCTACACCATACCACAATGGCTAGGCAGGTCCCGGTTCCGGTCACCACATCCGCTAGTCTACCATACATGGCAAGTCTCAACCTGCCAGATTTAGCTAGGCTCACAAATGACCCCATCAGGCATGATCCTGCTTGGCCCCATATGCCCACTAAGCTTCCCTCTGACATCCCTAAGTTTGAGGGAAAGGCCGGAGAAGACCCCCAGAACCACATCATGTCCTTCCATTTATGGTGTTCCTCCAACTCCATAGTGGACGACTCTGTCCGCCTCCGTTTATTACAGCGCACCTTCACTGGCTCTGCAGCCAAATGGTATATCGAGCAACCCCATGGGACGCATTCCACATTTACCTCCCTTGCCTCGACCTTCCTGCAATTCTTCCAGCTACCTGTCCGCTACGATGCGGGCGTCGAGATCCTACTGTCTTGCAGACAGAACACGGCCACGCATATCACTGACCATATTCATGATTGGCGTCGGCGCCGAAGTCTATGCAAGATCAAATTGGACGACCGAATCTTTTTAGACTGGTTCCTTAAATCCCTCCTTCCTCTCATTGCGAAGGATGTAGCATCCGAAAGACCCCAGTCTGAGGAAGAGGCCATCCTCAAGGCCCAACAGTTTGATCTCATCTACGCCCAATCGGGTTACTTATACACGATCATACCGGACGCCCCACGAGGTGACTCTGCACGCGGTGACACACCGGGGGCATCACATGCCGCTGATGGCATTATTGGCCAAATTACACCGCAAGCAAAACCTTTCAGTATGGTGAGCACCATGCCCGCCCCATACCTTTCTAGGGCTACATCTAGTTCCGGAGCGACGACTTCCTATGCTCCAACAAACCAGACCCATCACGTTCATGGACCCTCTTGTCCACAACATTGTTATGGCCAAGCGCCATCAGCATATGTACCTCCTACATTCTATGCTCAACCTACGGTACAGACCCCCATGCAGTTCCCACAACAGCCCATGCATTACCCACAACCGGTTGCACCAGCTAACCTCACACCTCCACCAGCTCAGGGGTACCAACAACCCCAACAGGCAACTGGACCACCTCCACCTCCACCTGCATACTATCTACCGCAACCTGCTCCCGCACCTGCGGCTCCCCAAAATCCCCCCAATGCTCAAGGGCACGTGTACGCACAACAACATCAGCCCCAATACCAAAACAACCAGCGCAACCAAGGTGCGCAACAGAACCGTGGTAGAGGTCATAACCATGGTAATAACCAACAACATCAGCAAGGTCCTCCACCTCCCAATCCTCCGCAAAATAACAATGCTGCTCCTCCCAACCGCAATCCGGATCGGAATCCTAAGCAGCCTAGAAATAATAACCTCAGAACAAACCACCCTTGTTCTATTTGCGGGGTCTATGGTCATTACACGCATTCTTGCCCACATTTGGAGCGAGCTCGGCAACTCTGGACCAACGATGCCCATCGTCAAGGGCAAGCGGTTCCTCAGCCACCACCCAACCCTCCACCACCTCAACATCAACCTTTGGTGCTGCAAAACCCCTTTCCAAACCAGGGTGTAGTGAACACTCAGCCGTTAGCCCCCCCTCAGGGAAACGTGCCACCACAGCAGATCACTTATGCAGCCCCTGGTCAACCCATGTTCGATTCAGGTACTCACCATTTGTTGATGATGTCGACTGCCGATGCTAACCTCCAAACTCGTTGGAACCAATATGGCTCCACCTCTGAAGCCCCTCCCGCCGACAAGAACACTAACGTTAATCCCACAGATCAAACGTTACGTATACCTCCGGCTTCACTTGATGGCGCTTCCAAAGCACCTCGCTTCCCACTTTGTCGCATCAACAGTAATCCCAATGCTCGCGCTGCGTCGAATTACAACATCCTAGACGACTTAGCCCAGTCTCCTGCAGCCATGTCTGCTTTAGAAGTTTTGCAAAACTGTCCTTCGCAGCGCAAAACTTTGCTCTCTGCCATTGGCGCCATTGACCCCAATGATTCACAGTTGATCGCATTCGATTCAGACCAGTCTGAACCCCGCCTGCCTTCCTCTTTAGCATTCCAAGTTTCCGTTTCTGTTCGGAATCTTATCATCCATCGGTGCATTATCGATGAAGGGGCCTCCACATGCGTCATGTCCACATTTGTTTGGCAGAAGTTGGGATCCCCTACTCTCCAGCAGTCCACCACTGCATTACGAGCTTATGACGGCCGTTCGGCTCAACCCCTAGGTCTGTTAGCCAATGTCCCTGTCCAGCTGGCGGGTAAAACCGTGCTCATTGACATTGAGGTCATCAATGCCCCACTAGACTATAACCTTTTACTTGGTCGCAACTACATGTACGCCATGAAAGCGGTTGCCTCATCCGTTTTTCGTACCATGATGTTCCCCCATGAGGGACGCATGGTCAAGGTCGACCAGCTCACCTATTACGATCCCAAGGCCCCTACCACACCTGAAAATGGTCTCACCATGGTTGAACAACCTGTTTGTGGTGCAACTACCTCATTCATTTCCTCAGTAGGACCCAGACTTTACTCCGAGGCGTCGATAACCTCTACATTCCAGGCCATTCCACCACCGTCACCGGAGACCCAGGTCGCTAACCTCTGCACTCTTTCACAAACACCGGGTAATCAACCCCCCTTGTTACCCAAACCACCATTGGTCCCTAGTCACATCGGTGTTACACCTATCCACACAATCCCCTTTCTATTTCCTCCTTCGGGTGTAGTAAGCGCCCTGTTTATGGCTACCCTTAGTCTCCCCGGGTTAACATTAGGATTACCCGTGTGGTATATTACGCCTCCCGTTCCTCCACCGACACCAAATGTCATCCTACAACCGGTGCAACCCATTGTTACTTCTACCCAACCACCTCCCGGTATCACGACTCCTTCGTCGTCGACGAATCCCCCTCCATTCGTCAGGCCCACTGGGGGCAGAGGCCCACAACCATACACTGCGGTTCCCCCACCCAAGGCAGTTAAACCTCCCCCCATATTTCGTGCTCCTCCAAAATGCTCGCTGTGTGATGAGTTAGGCCATCCAACCCATCAGTGCCCACAGTTACCTGCATTGCAGGAACACATGCAAATGTTGGACGACGACCCCAACATCCCGGTGGTCAAACTAGATCCAAACCCTATGCCTCGTGATAAATCACTGCGTACCAACCACCCATGTGCGATATGCGGTATTTATGGCCACTACTCGCATAACTGTCCTGACATCCCAGACTACAGAGCAGCTCTCTACGAGATGAACAATTTGGACCTAGAGACGGCACCCTCTACTATCGAGGAGATCTACCCTCCCGCATCATCCTCATCCGGAGAGATTAACACCATCTATATGATCTCTTCGACTACCACTGCCTCATCACTCGATTTGACCACTCAAAGGTCCGGCAATGATGAAGAGGTTCTCGAGACTCCTACTACCTTTGATTATCCCGGGGAAGACATGCACCATCGTCCATACTTCCTCCTGGAAGAGACTTCATCCACCACCGCTACCCAATCCACGGTTGAGTCCAAGGATTTCCTTCCTACTAAAATCGACTGGTTAACGGATCCCATGGCCGATATTTCTCCCGTCATCCACATTGACATCTCTGACCCACTTGGTGCCCTTCATACCATCACATTAGGAACCTCCCACAGTGAGCATGAGATCGGAGAATACCAACAACTGTTCCAAGAATTCACTGATGTCTTTACTTCGTCAGATACCAAAATGCCTGGCCTTGACCCCGCCATTTATATGATCTCCACTGGATACCCCTCTGTCCGGTCGGCCCCTTCCATTGATCCCTTTGACACACAGGTTGAACCCTTTCAAATCAACCATGAAACCACATGTCCACAACATGGGGGCATGCCCAAAACCTTGCCTACTCATCATCACCGTGATCCTCGTCGGAGATACTGGGGGCATCCACCCCACAAAGGGAATCCCCCATCATCACATCATCACTTCAGTATGCCACCACGACCCACAGCCTCATGGTATAACACCCCGCCAGCAGTTGCTCAATGCCCTATTGATCTCTCTATGAGACAACATCTGCACCACATTGACACCTCTGAGTTAGGGGGCATAATAGATTACCTCGACCCTGGGATAGGGGGCATGATCAATCATTTTGAACCTTCCCCATCATCTCTATCTCAACACCTCAATGAGCCCATCGTTCAAACCAACACATATGTGATCCACAATCACAAACCCCATGCACATAGCATGGGGGCAGGTCATTAACCCTGCTCACTTTTTCATATTCGTGATCTCAACCATTTTTGAGGTCATGTGTCACTTGTATATTTCAGTTGATTTGATACACCTAGTATTTTTCCCCCACGGGTCATCATTTCTCCCCACCACTGCATCCTTCGCTTGGTGGGATCACCTTTATTTGTAGCCATTTTTTAACCTAGTTCTTTCCTTTAACCATTCCGGAGTCCTTATGACCTCCGTTTTTCGCACCATTTGCACTGCCGGATTCAGTTTTCCGCGCTCGTGATGATGCTTGAGATCATTTCTCGCTCTCACCTTGAGATTTTTCGGGGGTTTTTTCCACACCCCCTCGTCACCTCGGTTTGCGTGCCACATCGGCCGTTCTCCGTTTTAGACGTGCCTTATATAGCCGGATTCAGTTTTTCGCGCTCGTGATGATGCTTGAGATCATTTCTCGCTCTCACCTTTAGATTTTCTGGGCGTTTTTTCCACGCCCCCTCGTCACCTCGGTTTGCGTGTCACATCGGCCGTTCTCCGTTTTCGATGTGTCTTATATCGCCGGATTCAGTTTTCCGCGCTCGTAATGATGCTTGAGATCATTTCTCGCTCTCACCTTTATATTTTTTGGGCATTTTTTCCACGCCCCCTCATCACCTCGGTTTGCGTGCCACATCGGCCGTTCTCCGTTTTCGACAATCCTTAAGTCACCGGATCCAGTTTTCCGCATAGATGACGATGCTTGAGACCTTTTCTCGCCCTCATCAATCCATTTTTGTTCGGTATAATTTTATCCCTTTTTCGGGCCGAGCAACCCCTCTTACGAAAAAGGCACTTAGGGAGTTTCTGTTAAGCTCTTTTCTGACTCCTAAAACAATGAAAAGATCGCCGAGCAATCTTGCTTCCTTTCATGCTCGCTAAACGTATCTGAAAGGGCGTCTACCTGGTATAAGTTTACCCCTTTTCCGGACCTCGTAGACTAATTACGAAAAAGGTATACTCTAGTCACATCGGCTAGAAGAGTTCTCCATCCGCATCATTTTATGCTTTTTTGGGCCTTGGAGACTAAACCACGAAAAAGAACACCAATAGAGTCCACTTACCGCTTTCAGACTCTCTAAACATGATAGCAACCATGAGCATGCGCCGTCCTGGGCTCAAAAAATCCACAGGACCGTACCATTTTAGAGCACACTTTTATCCCTTCTTGGAGCTCATTAAAACTACGAAGAAGGAAGAAGGGTGCCTCTTGGCGCCACGACAGATCATATCTCCTCACATAGCAGCTTCCCCATTCTGGTCGCCTTTGTTCAGAGTATTCTGCAGTATGTCACTCGGAAACTCCCTCGACAGCTACCATCAGCTTCACCCCCCCAGAGTCAGTACATACCCTTCAGTCCCTAAAAGATGATCCCCACACCTACAAGTCAGTTCCCTACGCTGCCAGGTCAACCACGTCATCTTGCTCTGAACAAAGGAAGTTTGAGTCTACCCATTTTTGACCCAGTTATTTCCCATCCCCACAAGTATGTCAGTCCTACCAGCAGTACTACATCACTTCAGTTTACACCTCGCGCAAAACATCATTGCCTTGTTAGTTGCTGGTCTCCCTCTGTCGACGACAACCACATTGATTCCAGAGGATAGATCTAGAGGTCCCTGTGTCTTGGACTCATTACCATTTATGATGAGTGCCTACGAATCATTTCGAGAGGAATCCTCAGTGCCTCTCCGAATGGTTGTTTCTCACATGCTCGACTTCAACACCTTGATCGCATCGTTGAGACTCGCACAGGGTATTGGTCCGTTCAGTTATTAGTCGAAGACCCCGGATACCACCTGACTACTCCACATTTGAGAGTCTACCTATGGATACAACCAGTTACATTTTTTCTATAGATATCCGGGTTGCGTATGGCGACAGTATTCAGATGTACCCCAGTTTTATACTCCCTTGAGTATACAGTTACATTATTTCTCAGAGATGACTCATGGTCTTTGAGTCCATACAGATGTTGGACACCTTCAGTTTCAGCAGTTCAACAGTTATTCCAGTGTATCAGTTATTGAGATCAGCCATGATCATGAGTATATCCCACAATCATGTCCCCTCTGGACCATTATGATGTACCAGTATATTTCTTTACGTATTAAATCCCCCTTCTTGGGACTAATTGTTTTGTATATGTCTTGATACGAGCATGGGAATGCCCGCCTCGTCCTTTATCAGAGATTATACCTCATTCATATTGAGGCAATGTAATATTTTTTGTTTTTGCAGCTTCCAAGGGCCGTGGCTCCAGTCTCCAACCGGTCTCTTCTCTCCCCTAAAACCCAGAAAAAGGACAAAAGAACTATGATGTCTATCGGCCATACGATGAGCTCCTGCCCTCACACATCAGGGGGCAATCTGTTAACACCTAAAAAGTGCTCACTAGCTCATTCCCTTACTCACATGACCCATTTGTCCACTTTTCCACCATCTGAGCCTCTGAAACCAACAAAAGGTCACCAAAAGACCTTAGTACACCCCTTTTTCCATTAAAAAAGATTATTTTTCCAAGAAAATCATAAAAAACCCTCAAAAAGGGTCCAAATTCCCAAAAATATTAAAAAGGGAATTAAAATATTATTTTTATTAAAAAAAGGAAAAAGGAGGGAAAATTACCTAAACCATGTTGGTCAATACCATTGGTTTCCACAAAACCACAAATGGTATTCCTCACCACCAAAACCTATAAAAAGGTGGTAGGGGCTCCTCATTTCACATCCTTCCATTATCTCATCCTTATGCTGCTGAAATCTCCCTTGAGCACTTTTAGCCATTGAAGCAACCTTGGAGAAGAGACCTATTGGAGTTTGGAGCTACTCATCTTGGGAGTTGCTCAACATCAACCTTCACCTTTGAAGGTAATATCGCAAGCACTTGCTTGCCCCCACTTTTCAATACAAAAATTATTTCTTATGTTTCTTGTTCTTGATTTTTGAAATATTTAAATTATTTGCTTAGATTCTTGCTTAGATCCATGAAAAGTATTGTTTATTCAGTTTATTGTTTTTATTTCTATTGAAACTACTACTACTAGTTAGTAGGTGCCCATAGCACTAAGCTTGGTTGCAAAACCAAGCCAACAGTCATGGAAAACATTTTTATTGGCGCAGACTATTCTCCAGAAGAGATCGCTCTGTATACAAAACTTTTCAAAGAATTCCACAATATTTTTTCCTGGTCATATGAGGAGATGCCAGGCATTGACCTAGCCATTGTGGAGCATGTCATCATGACATACCCTAACGCAAAACCTATGAGACAAAAGCTTCATCCTGTGAACCCTAGAAAAGCGTCCGCCATCAAGGCAGAGGTTGAAAAGTTGCTTAAAGATGGTTTCATCTATCCAATTGACATGATGGAATGGGTTTCAAACCCTGTTCCAGTTGATAAGAAGCAAGGTACCATTAGAGTTTGTACTGAATTTTGGGACTTGAACAAAGCTTGTCCGAAAGATAACTATCCTACACTGTTTATCAATCAAATCATAGACACTTGTGCAGGACATGAGATGTTCTCTTTCATGGATGGATTTTTGGGATACAATAAAATACAAATCAAACCCGAAGATCAGCATAAAACAGCTTTCATTTTCCCGTGGGGGACCTTCGCTTATCGGAAGATGCCATTTGGCTTAAATAATGTTGGAGCTACCTTCCAGCGTGCGATGAATTTCACTTTTCATGATATCATACACATAGTAGAACCTTACTTGGATGACCTCCCGGCGCGATCTCGAAAGAGACGGGATCATCCAGCCCATCTTAGACTGGTGTTTGAAAGATGCAGACAATATAAGATTCATTTGAATCCTAACAAGTGTGTGTTCTGTGTCGAATCGGGATGTCTACTGGGCTTCATTGTCTCCAGTCATGGCATAATGGTCGACCCACTGAAAGTAGAGGCAATTGTAAATCTACCTCCTCCTCGCACCTTGCGACAACTCCAAAGTCTACAAGGCATGTCTAATTTCTTACGGTGATTCATCATAAACTATGCTAAGATTACCAAAGGTTTTATGAGACTAATCAAAGAAGACTCCTACTTTGTGTGGGATGAGGCTGCTCAAGAATCCTTTGAGGCCTTGAAAAAGGCACTTCTTTCAGCACCCTTGTTGAGCCCGCCAAACTACAAAAAAGACATTCTTTTATATCTGGCAGCGTCTCTTAATACAATTGGTATAGTATTAGTTCAGGAGGATGATACGCTCCAAGAGCATGTTGTCTACTATATTTCTTGTGCATTGATAGCCCCTAAGGTTAAATATTCGCACATTGAGAAGTTAGCACTTGCCGCAGTCTATGCGGTACAGAGGCTTCGTCACTATATACTTTTACAAACAACTACTACGATAGCAGAAGTCAATCCTTTTCAGTAGGTTCTCACATGACGAATCATCGGTGGGAAATATAATAAATGGATTGTAATCCTACAGGAGTTTGATTTGGTCTTTCAATCGGGCAAGTCGAAGAAATCACTAGTGTTCGCTGAGTTAATCTCAGAGTTTCCGAGTGACCTAGAGTATGTTGAGGAAGAATCATCATTCCCAGATGAACAAATCTTCCTTATTGCTTCCTCTGACCCATGGTACGGGGATATCTTAGTATATCTCCAGACCTTGAGGTGTCCTACTACTTTTTCTCAAGAAGAGCGATGCAAGCTGAAAAGCCACGCGAAGAACTATCTCATCATCTCAGATACATTGTATCGACGTGGGGTAGATTCAATCTTACGACGTTGCTTAACTTCAGAAGAAACCGAAGTAGTATTAAATGATTCCCATAGTGGAGCTTGTGGGGGACATCTTTCCGGGTTGGCAACAGCTCAGAAGATATTGTGTGCCAGATATTTTTTTCCCGCAATATTTAAAGATTGTGTGGAAGCTATGAAATGCTATCGTCCGTGTCAGTTTTTCACTAAGAAAATGAGGTCACACCTAGCTCCTCTTCATCCTGTGATTATAGCAGGTCCCTTCACAAAATGGGGGGTTGATTACATGACTTGCAATCCAGTTTTGATTGGAGGGCATCATTACATCATCGTTGCCGTTGACTACTTTACCAAGTGGGTAGAGGCAATGCCTACTGTCAAGGCAGATTGAGAAGTTGCTGCTTATTTCATGTTTAATCATATTATTGCACGGTTCGGCATACCTAAAGAGATAGTGACTGATCATGGCAGTCATGTCCAGAATAGCATGATGAACAAGTTGTATACAATGCTTGGTTTTCGATAAGAACATTCGTCTTCATACTATCCACAGGCGAATGGACAAGTCGAAGTAGTGAACAAAACTTTAAAGGTTATACTGCAAAGAACTGTTAATGCCAGTCGAAATAACTGGCACATCATGCTGTATCCATCTCTTTGGGCTTACCGAGCTAACGTTAAGACTGCTACCGGATTCTCTCCCTTCCAACTTGTACATGGGATAGAAGCAATCATACCGATTGAATGTGATATTCCTTCACTGAAACTAACCATTCGGTTACTACTGGATACTTCAATACTAGAAGAACGTTTGTTACACTTAGAACATCTAGATGAGCAGCACCACCACCTGCTCACAACAAATGAGGTACATAAAAAACGAGTCAAAGGACAGTATGACAAGTCCATCAGACCTAGGGTTTTCCTTGAAGGAGACTTGGTCCTACTTTGGGATCAAGACAAAGAACCCCTAGGACCTGGCAAGTTCAAGTCCATGTGGCTCGGGCCTTATATAATTTCCAAAGTACTGAAGAAAGGTGCCTACAAACTGGTAGATTACGAAGGTAATAAGTTGGCCGAGCCTAGAATGGGCTCTAGCTAAAGAAGTACTACGCTTAGGCTGGCGTGCTTTTTCTTGTAACGTAGTTGTATATTTTTTGTAGAGCTAGTTTTCGTTTATGCTTGTTAGTCAATATTATGTGTGTTTTCATTTCGTGTACTAGATGTTGACCAAACACTTCTTAGGATTTGTTGATGGCGCTAGTCACCACACCTGTCAGTTGGCTTCAGCAGCTTGGGTCATTTACTCACCCGCAGGCCAACTTGTCTCTTCGGGGGGGGTTTCTTTTGGGTCCCACCACAAATAATGTGGCTGAATACAGTGCAGTTATAGAACTTCTTCAAGATGCTCTCAATCATGGCATTTCACATTTGGAGGTAAGACTTGGCTCACAACTAATTGTATTTCAGTTAACGGGTGTCTACCAGATTAGAGATCCTGGTTTGCTGCGTCAGTTTCTGCGAGTTAGACTATTGGAAAGACAGTTTGATTCTATTATATATGAACACATTCCACGAAATTTAAACACATTAGCTGATTCATTGGCAAACTATGTTCTAGACTGGCATTTGTATCATACACTTTCATAAACAACATTGCACACATAAAATTCAAACACATACACATGTAAATAACCGATACTGTATATAGTCGATATTGTATCAAAAAATATATGAGTTTTGGATCACAAGTCTATCAAGTCATGTCATAAAGTACAAAACTAGGCACAGTGCCCTCAAAAATATACATAGAATGTATCCCTCTCTTATGGAGAAGGAGGGGCCTCATCATCATCTACTGCATTGCGATAACATATGACTAGCCTAGCTACCTTCCGTAGCACTCTAAGCCATGCTGGGCACACCCCAACTACATCTTCTTGCATATCAATATGTATTTGATCCATAAGGCATGCAGGAACATCATGAGTCAACCGACTCACTTTTCTCTCTATGGTCCCCAACACAGCATCTGCTGCAGCAATATCAACTGGCCTCATGAAGATGGTAGGATGTCCCTCGGGATGGACAGGCCCAATGTCTGCATATGGCACTTGTTTAGTACTTTAAAATTCATTCATAAAAACCAAATACCTGAAAAATTTGAAAAAAATAAATAATTCTCAAAATTAAACATACCAATAGCTCCCTAGGCTCCACCTAGAGGAAGTGCCAGCTCTGGATCATGGCGGAAATTTAATCCAGCATATGGAAACTGCTCGAAGTGGGGCACTTGCCTCTCCCACCACCCCCAGAAATCATCAGTATGATAACAGTAGTGACTTTCCCCACCACCCTGGCGGAGGAATATGTCACCCCAATGACCTAGTCTGGGCTCACGGGGGTTAACCTAAGGTAGAGGCATCCCCAAGCTAATAGCAGGCATCCTCTCAAAGAAGAAAGTACACAAAATGCTACCGTACCCAAAGTTCTTCATTTTGCTGGATTTGCAAACCGTCAGTTGAGCTTTCATGCTCGCCAGTAAACTAGTACACCAATCATATACATGACCTTGTAAGCATTGTACACCAACATGCATAGAGTTCCTGGAAGCTAGGTGTAGTGAGGCACTACCTACCACTCGGTTAATCATACTCACAATCACCTACAAGGGGAGGCCTTCAATGGTAGAAATCAAGATTTGGCTTCCTGATTTCTCAGTTCCAACCACACAATATGTATTCAAGTACTCTTGCACTGACCCTATGCCCACACAAGAAGACCCCTTCAAATTTATTACATCTCCCCTCCGTGAGAGACCAGTAATGAAGTAAATGTCATCAACTGTAAGCTCCAAAGTTTGTCCATGGATGACAAAGGTATTGGTATCCACATCCCAGTACTGAATAAGTCTTCGAAATAATTTGTTTAGGGCCCTCATATTGACAGTTCGGTAGAACTTCAACAAACTGCATCTTCTGAGCACATGGAGAGTAGCTAGGTCTTGCATGGCCAGCCTATCCATGTCCTCATGTTCCCTCTCCCTCCATTGAAGAACCATCCTGCACGAAAAATGACAATTTTTCAGTCCTCGGTGCTTGTTTTTTCATTTTCAGGCTTGAGTGCTACTATCTACACTACATAGTAACGTGTGGGCGCTACTCTATGTGAGCATAGTAGCGCTCATCTCCTTCACACACTACTGCTTTTTTTAGACAATAGCGTCCGCGCACTAAATGATGTGAGCATTGCGTGGCAAGCAGTTTTAGGCTTAAAAATTGAAAAATAAGCCATAGAAATACAAGTTGGGAGGATTCTAACTTACCTAGTGGAAGAAGAACAGTGATTAGGTGCTCGAATTGATCGCCACGAAGATTTGAAAATGCAAAGTTTGCCCCAAATTTTTGCCCTACAAAAATAAATTGGAAATTGAGTTTTAAAATGAAATTATATATATTGAAATGGATTTTAATTTTTACCCACCATTGTTTAATTCTCTATAGTTTCAAATTTTACCAAAATGACCTAATTAATCAATTACAACATACACATGGTGCAATACTAATGTTCACTTATCCAGTTCTCATTTTTTCACTAAATTTTTGTAGGATCAATCTCCTAAGATTAAATTTCTCGATGTTAGACCTTGCTAACTAGTTAATAGTTCAAATTAATATATCATTCGAGATTTTTGTCGTAGTTACTAAGATTGTGTTGAAGACCTAGTTTTGGCAGATTATGAAGCTATGGACCCAGAAACTGACCTTTAAGTCATTTCAAGCTCTTGTTTGGACTATTTAAACCTAAATGAGATTGCCAAGCAGACTTTTCCTTTTCAAGCTCATTAAAGTATTTGAAGGCTCATCCATTTAGGTATAGAATTACCCCTTTTTCGGGCCTAGGTGGATTAACTACGGAAAAGGTATACTCTAGGTATACTTCTGTATGCGCTAGAAGAGCTCTTCTTCCTTTGTTTTATACTTTTTTGGGGGAGGAGACTAACTACATGAAAAAGGAACTTTTGGAGCCTTTCTTTAGGGTTTTCAAGCTCTCTAAACATGAAAATACCAAGCGAGCATTCACCTACTCGGGCTCGATGTCAAATCCACAAGAGGGTAAGTAGAGGATTGTTTAAGTTTTTCAACTCTATAAACAAGAAAACACCTCTGAGCACAGACCAATCTGGGCTCGATATAAAATCCACAGATAGGTGTAAAGAGGATTGTTTAAGTTTTTCAAACTCTATAAACAGGAAAACACCGGTGAGCATTAATCTGCTTGGGCTCGATACTAAAATCCACGAGCAGATATATGGAGTTATTGTTTAAGTTTTTCAGACTCCTTAAAATTGAAAACACCAGCGAGCAAGAACAGATCTCGGCTCGATATTAAAATCCAAAGATCAGTAATATAGAGTAATCTTCTATCTCTTCTTCAAACTCTATAAACAATGAAGAAGGTCCTGAGTCTTCCTCCCATGGGATCGTTAAACTTTTTACATGGTTGGATCTATTGAGTTTTCATTCTTTCTTAGACTCATTAAAACAACAAGAAATGTATTCTTTTATCTAAAAAGAATAAGGGATGGGAAAGATGTGTCATATCTTCAATGTCAAAGGAAGTTCAATTAGTTCTATCCTTGAACACAACACCTACTTCAGTCTATCATGTCGGTTGGGTTTAGTTTTTGACCTCAGGGTGAATCTGATATCCGAGTTGTTTACTCCCTTGGTTGGTTATTCTTCCAACCACATGGAGGGTCTGATAATGTCTCCTACATTTTAGGCTTATCATTTACCCCATTATGTCGGAAACTGCCTGAGTCACTTTGTGTTGTGCTCACTGTTCAAGGATATACCCTATGTCGGCCATTCTGCAGTTTACCTTGACCTCATGTATCGACCATCCTAGTGTCAGTCTTGTTACATATTACTCCATATCAGCTCATACTAGTTGAGTGTTCCTCGAGTTGGATGATGGAGGATGCTTTAAAGCCTCCCTTCCAACGGACTTCTTCCCATTGACATCAACTCATTTTACTCTTGAAATGAAGTTTAGAGTTTCGGTTAGTACCTTGGAGATTGCAGTCACCAGTGGCAATTTTTCTCGCTGTTGAATGCCGAGAATACATCAATGTCTCTTCTTCAATAGGATCCCCAAGTGTTCGACTCCAAGTCCCTCTATTCACACTTGGCAGATCGTACTTGGTACCTTGGGCCCCATCATCATTATCGGTGGAAGCCCTCGTGTTTGTTAACGATATACATCAATGACCAGTAATCAAACGATACCCCCCATGTTTGACTTTCAACTCATCTATTCACATGGTTAGGGTTTGTACCTCGGGTTGTTTTGGATGAAGACCTTGGGATTTTGGATGACATTACCTCATTTTGTTATCACCTAAGTTGTGCAAGACTGAGCCTCACTTATATTCGTCTCTCCATGAGACAGAGATCCAGTTTGCTGTTATGGCTATGATCTCTCAGTTTGACATGGATCCACGCTTGTATTCCAAGTGGCCATGCTATATATACCTCTCCTTGTTATGTATCGGAGATCATGTTGTATCACACTGCACATCTATATGATGTCAAAAATGTAATTGCTCGCTGACCTTGATCTTTGTTTTAGGTGTTCTTGTGACTTGTTTCTACGGTTCCTTGCTCCTCCTCTAGCTTTGGATTATAATGTATTTCAGCCATCGTTTCCCTTTGACCTCACACATTAGGGGGCATCTGTTATAGGTCAAACCTGCACCTCTCCATCTGTGATCACCTTGAGCTGTTGATCACACAAAAGGACAACTTGGATGGAGGAGCATGTTGACCTTAGATGAGACTTTGACTTACTCCACCTCCTTGTAAGCTGACAAAACCCTAAAAAAAATGTCATTTTGATACATGAGCGCTACTCTACTTCAATAGACTAGCGCTTGCACCCTAATCTAGTGTGCAATAGTAGCATTCAAGCCTCATGAGTGCTACTCCTCTTCAACAGAGTAGCGTTCAAGATTTAAAAAGTGCTGAGCACTAGTTTAAAAACACTATAGTAGTGCCCTGGGCGCTACTCCACTAAGAAATAGTAGCGTACACCTCAAAAGATGATTAAAAAATAATTAATTTCATGAAGAGGATTAGTTGCAGTTGGTTTCCCAACTTCCCCAACTTCCTCCATAACCATCTCTCAACCTAAACTGCTTCCCTTGTCCTATGAATACAAGGAAGAATAAAGAGAAGGGTTAGAGACATGAATGCTATTGAGAGACTTTTAAAGAGAAGCTTGCATTGGAGGAGGTTATGCTAGAAGATATCCAAGCTAGGGAAGAGAAGGAGCCCAAGATCAAGTTGCAGGAGCATGTGGCAAAGTCAGGTATACTTTGTATCATCAATTTGCATTTGACAATAAAAGGTTGAAGCATTTTTCTTGTCCCAAATCAAGTGTTCATTGAAGTTATGTACTTGTTTGGATTTGTTTTGGTTAATATTTGATGTTTAAATTGCTTTGTCCATTTCATCATTATATATTATCCAAGATACGCTGAGAAAGGTACTTGTATTGCAGGTTTATCGAATGGGAGGTTGACTTGGGGATCGAGCGCAAAATCGAATAAGAGATAGGATCAAACTTCATTCAAAAGGTATGTTATCAAGACCTATAACCTATTTCCATTCCTAACCATCTCTGTAACACAGTTAGTATGCTTACCTTTCATCCCCTTTCAGTTCATAGTATCTGTTTCCTTACTATAGGGTAGTTTTTCCTGCCAACAGATGTCCATGAATGACCAAAAAGATAGGTCAGCCTGACTCAATAACTCATAGAAGATAAAAAAATAAAGTACAAAATAAATTAAACTAAAGAACTAAATGAGAAAAGTAGCCAAAAGCATAATCCTAGAAAAAATGGAAACCACAACAACTACATCAGAAATAGAGGTGGAAGTAAAGGACAAAGAAGATGAAGACATCCCTGCTACACCATTAACCACAAAGAAGGAAGTGATACATTGTCTGACAATGTCCTCATGAGAAAGTCCAAGGCTGAGAAAACCTAACTGTGAAACCCTTGGAGTGAGTTGAGAATGATCCACTTAGACTATTCTAACACTTGAAGCTACTAAAAGAATCAGTTGATGACAGACCGGTGTCTCGAAGGTGGGGACTGAGCAACTAACATGTGCTTAGAAATAAGATGAGGTCTAATGCTGAGATCGAGAATGAGAACTCCCCAAAATCCTCACAAGGGAAAGTATGCTTTCCGAAGACCAAGAAAATGTTTGTGGTCTCACTGATGTGGTGTTCAAAATGACCTGAGTTTTTGTCAGCCACTTGTTGCCACTAACAGGTGACATAGAAGGAAAGAACAAAATGACCTCCCTGACAAGGATTTTCTGGGGAGGTCCTTATAAGATCTATGTCTTGAATCCTAACATGTCCCTCCTAAAATAGCTACGCATCTATAATATGGATAGAGGAAGAATTTAACTAAAGACTGCACAATATTTATTGGAATCACTTCGGAGAGACAATCAATGCCTATTTTCTACTCCATTCAAAGAAGAGAGAATTCACCACTCAGTGATACAACCCAAAAATCAACCTGCATCCAAACAGATTTGGTTACATGCAATGTACACCATTCAATGATACAACCCAAATATCAACCTACATCTAAACACATCTAGTTACAAGTAGTGTAGCGCTAAATGATACAACCCAAGAATGGGTCTAGATTCACCTACAAGTCACCTACATGTGAAAATTGTTTTCTATGGCTTGACGAATAATAATTATTTCAGTCGTGAGTTTGCAAACAACAATCTTGAGAGCTTTGTTGTAGGGGACTTATTCAAGACCACGATAATTTTTACGAACTTTAATTCACATGGGGCCTAGGTAAGGACTCAAGCCACTAATAATCAAGGGGACACTGACACTTTATTAAAATGACTTGCACTTGGCTAATACAATGATACATTCAACGTTAAATTAGATAGGAAAATAGATCAGATAATTATTAAAAAGTTCTTGATTTTTTTTGTACCATTTTCAATCTGTATGCAATCACTGCCATATTCATGCCATCACATCAAATTGCAGAAATAAAGCAAATTAGTTGTTTCCGAGGGCAAAACTTGCATTAAGATGTGAAGAAACATTTTTTCCGTAGATCAAACCTGATACTATTGTGTTGGTAGTAATTTTGTGGAAAAATTAATTAAATACAAGGGTATGTTAAGGCTGTCTTCAAAGTTGGGTTTGAAATAACTCTATGTGGTGCAGTAGTGGATGTGAAGGTTGTCTTCATGCCTATCATTTTTGCTACTTATCCAGAATTCATGTTTTTAGGGTTGTTCATTGTTATTTATGCCCAAAACTGCAAAAAGGATCGTTGTTTGGGGTTGAATATGTGCCCATTAGAAGAGATGAGATTTCATCATGAAAAGAGCTCATAAAGCTACCTAGAATGACTTAAATTGCACCCAAACATGGTTTTTAGGGTATGAAATTAACTCAGATCTAATTTTTTAGTTATGTTTACACCATTTTTGTTGAGAGAAAGCACCCATAATTCATAATACTGTTGTAATCTATTGATTGGGAGATTTAAACAACCCTTATTTGTGCCCACAATGAAGGATTGAGGCTGTTGGAGTGCCCATGTCTACTCTTCGTGTCCATATCCATGCCCAGAATTATTTCTTAATGCCATTTCAACCCTCAAATTCAACCCATCATTCCTCCAAACCTGTTGTTGGTGGTTGTAAATCACTTTTCATCGGGCTATTCATGCCTAGAATTGTCTTCTAACCCTCCAATTTGGCCCCGTTTTAGAGATAGGCCTATTTGGTAGTGGAAAGGTGCATAGGGATGACTGATTCACAATGTTTCTTGCCACATATTCACTCAGCACAGGAATTGAGATATCACCAAATAAATCTCAGCAGTCACATCGATGGAGTAAACTGGGATAGGGGATATGCAATAAACCAAATAGATTATGTGTAGACATGGGTGATGAAGTGCATATGCCCCAGACAAGGGTTACAAGCACTTTTTCCATGAAATAGAGATGATGTTGATGATGAAACAAACTGAGTATTAATACTTCCCTCATTTTGGTTATGGTCATGTTTTGTGGATGCTTTTGTTTTTGTCTTTTCTTCAGAGTAAAATAATTTTGACATGTTACAAACAAGGAGATGAGTGCCAAAAATGCAAGTAGGCAGTTTGATCTCGCATGTGTGGAATGAATTGTAGAAAACAGAAGAAACCATCAGGGGTGGGTATACTTGGAGGGAAATTGATGGAAATTATGAAAGGAAACACCTGACACATAATCACTCAAAACTGCATGTGCATTCTATCTCAAACTGTAAGGAAGAAAATGACAACGCATTAGCTCACAACTAAAGCTCACCAACTAGCACAGTGGTGTGCCTTGCATCTCCTTTATAGACTAGGAAGTAGAGGGAAAGTACAGTGTACTTGGTCACATGTAGATAACTCAGACCCCCAAACCCACAGGAATAGGTCTTGAAAAGGAATTTAGTGACAAGCCCAATGATCTTGGATTTTTCAATGACCAAATTGGCCCAGGAAGAGACCTAGATAGATGGTTTGCAGACAAGTTCAATGCTATCAAATTGGAACAAGAGATAAGGTTAGAAGGAAGGGCACCTTTCAAGTTTCAATGCATTATGGGAAAGGAAAATGACCCCAAGAGAATCACATTGTTGAAATAGCTGCGAGGAACCGTACTAGAGAGTGCATTTTGATTCAAATTCATGATGTTGAGGCTAGGAATCTACGCTAGATTTGAATTGATATTGATATGGCCAGAGAAATTGTTGTAAGCAAGAGAAAGTGTGTGAAAGTACTAGATCTTGGTGGGACCTCTAACAATCTGTCCAGATTAAGAGGGATTGTCCAACACCACTTTTATGACTCTTCATGTTCTAGAGTTGCAAATCACACCCACCAAAAACATGGGATGTGAATTAAGTTTTGACATGTTTATAAATTACAAATTTGTTTGGAGCATTAATAATCCTTTAGTATGTATTATCAATTTTTCCCTTTTTGGAACTTTTTATTAACAATGGTATCTCAGGGTTGACTATCTTGCTCTAATTTTGAGGATTTAACTCACAACCTCATTTTTGTTGCTTTTAGGGTGAACTGAAGCAACTATGAAAACTCATTCCAATTTAATACGAATTCTCCGAGTTTGCATATTCTTCCTATGACAGATGAATTCACCTTAGTTTTTTTAATTTTTCCATTCAACGAGGCAAGTTTAGAATCTCTCTGAAATTCTATATAAACAAAATATGGGTTGTATGGGGTATATATAGGAAGAAACTCATGTTTCTAGCACTTGAGAAGAGAATCATCTCATTTCTTGCAAACAAAATGAAAAGGTTGGTGTTCTTCTCTGTCTTTTCATTACCCCTGTATTACAGATAAAGTTCCTTAAAAATTCAGGGGACTTTTGTACATGGTCAATGGAGGACTTTTGTACATGGTACATGGAGGACTTTTGATGTGTCTTCCATTAACCATGTACAAATCCCCAAGAACATAAGAACTAGAAACATAACACTATGGATACCCATGCAAAGTAATGTGTAGTGCTTTGAGGCATTGCTCATGGAATTGGATGCCTCAATGGTTTCTTTCAATCCAAATTGATGATCGTCTTCCCTAGAATTTCATTCCCAATGCCCTAGGACACCTACATAATACTCAAAAACCACCTAATGGAACCAACATCCTCAATCATAGGCCAATGTCATGCTCAAAAGGCCATGTGTTGTTTCTGGATGAAACCTACTTAGCCCTAGCTGGCTAGAAGACTCCTTTAGATCCCAATGTTTAGGTTTCCTCCACTAATCATGTCCTAGTCCCCAAGGCCACAAGCCCTAGATACATAGTTCCATAGATGCCCCTACAAAGTCATGCATGTTGCTTTGAGGTAGTGTTCATGGATTTGGATGCCTCAATTATTTATGTAGGGATAAAGGCATGGTATTCTTCCTTTGAACATGATTCATAATACCTTAAGATACCTATTGTTTGGTCAAATCCACCTAATGGAACCAACATCATGAATCATAGGCCAATGATACACTCGGGAGACCATGCATGGTTGGTAGAGGAAACCACCTTAGAATTGGATGGATAGAAGATTCCTTTCGAGCTCAAGGATTGGGTGTCCTCCACTGACCACATCTAAGGCCATATGAATAGAAACCTAGATACAATCCTCACACAAAATAGTCAAGTGGAGCTTGCTATCATCCTCAAACTTATTTTCAGGGCATTTAATGGTGACAAATAGGATTCTACAAATCTCTACAACAACAAGCTCAACTATAAGACATAAATTTTTAGTCTAAGGTCTCACATACAGAAAAACAAGAAAAGTGTTATGGAATTTTCTGGAAATGACTGTTTTAGCAATTAATTTCAAACACAGTTTCCGACCAAATGGAAATGAATATTAAAAAAATGAAAGAGGCTTTTCTCCAGAATGGTTTTATCTACAAAAAAATCTCTTCGTTCTTTCATAGGTTTAATGTTTTGGGATATTCGAATTGATCTTTACAACAATTTTTTCCAAATTTTTAATTTCCTGTTTTAGTCATTATATTTGGGCATGGATTACGAGAATCTGGAGAGGTATTTTGGAAAAATGAAAGAGGCTTTTGTCAAGAACGAGCCCATGCACAAAAGCCTCTCTCATGTTTTACATAGGTGCTACAATTTGTAAGTTACGAGTGTTTCTTTATGACCTATTTTCCATAAAGTTTCAGTAGTTTGCAGCACCATGGGCTAGATTTGAACTCGGGATGCCAAAAACATTCCCGGTCATGTTCCAGCTCAGCTCACATGTCAAATTTCAACTCTAACATGGATGAGTCAACATCTATTCAACTTCAAGTCAACAATTATTATTAAATGAAATTAAAATTTCATTTACATATGCGTTCCGTTTTCCAAATGGCTGAAGGGAATCCAAATAAAACAAAATCCTAAAAGTCAGGGATTAGTTTTTCACATGTCATCTCATTATAACTACTCCCTAAAAGTTAGAGATATGTTTTCATGAGTCATTAAACATAGTAATTATTTACTATTTTTATAAAGAAGATGGAAGGATCCAATCTTGAGCTTAGCATGTAAAGACTTTTCTATATTTTTTGAGAAAAAAGGACAAAGAAAAGGTTTGACTTTTAGTTTGAGAGAGACTCTTCTATTGTATGTGGTAAAATTATGAATATCTTTATGAAGTTAACACAGGAGGAGCAGTACTTTTGAAAGAAGAGATTCATTACAATGTGTTCATTCAGTGTGTGCCATCTTGTTTATGATCATTTCATTACTGTCATTTCTTTATTGCATTCAGTTGAGATGAGATGTATGGAATTCATCCATGATTGATGCTCCTTACATACAGTGAATGCATGTTATGTGTTAATTTATGGTCCTGAATTCACCCTTTTTTGGTGCTCTGTTCATAGTTATCAACCTTTAAAGTCTTTCTTCTAAAGTTATATTGAAAATTGATCTTGTTTGATGCTTTCAATGTAATGGGATTTCCCACTTTGTTCTACTACCATTAAATTACTGTTTATTGCTGAAGGCTATACTTATTTTTCCTCTGTTTCCTCAAAAGTACATAGCTATAGTTGTCTTCATATCATATTCCAAAATTGGACCCCATTTCCCAATGGAATCTTTCTCCTATTTGTCCAACCACAATCTTTGAAAGTCACCAATCCTTCCCTTTTACAAATCTGGTCATTGAACTTATTGTCAAGCTGTTACCATAGTGACATTGTGTAGTAGACCCATAGAGAGATCCCTCTCTAACTGAAGGAGAACAGCTTTTAGTCTAAAGTTTGGTTTGAAATGGTTACCTCTGGGATTTCCTACTGCGAAACATAGGACAATCATAGAGTGATAACAGAAGACATAAAAATAAAAAAAAATTGCTTGGTCTCAAAACCATATTTAACACTTTTCCATAAAGTTTGAAAGAACTTGGTTCTAAGGATTTCAATTTTTTTAGAACACATTTACAAGACATGCAAAGTTGACAAAATTTAAAACAGTGGTTAGTAAATTCACAAATATATTCTAGAAAAGAATATATGTGCCTTTAGGATTCTGTATAATTTTAAGTTTTCCATGTTTATTTTAAATGACATTTCCATACTTGGTTTACAAAACATACTTTTTTCATATGCAATTCTCAATAACTAGATAAGCACGAGTCATCTATATTATATATACAAAAATGATAACACACACATATAAGACAAACTTAAGGTTCATAAAAACTTACTGCGGTAAGCCAAAATTCCAGTATCTTTTATATAACTTTGCTATGCCTCTGGTAAATAGGTCTCCTTTTCTCCATGTAAATTTGTTCAATCTCTAGCACCTTATCATTTGCTTCTTCATTTTCCTACAAATGGCACCAATCAGACATAATTTTAGCAATGCCACACAATGATTCAATCATGGAAACTCTCATCATCCATCCCAATTCAAGGTAAAGAACTTCATAGCCAAGAAGTTGTCCACTAGCACAATTTTCCACCTGGGTGCATAGCTCTCCTATAGAGTGATATTGATATAATACATACCAATGTCTGGACTTAACCAAATCAAATTAAGATGCAAGAAAATCCATAACACAGCCAGTGCTATTAAATAAATGTGGACAACAAATAGGTGGAGAGAATTGCAGATAAATTGGACAAACACAAACTAATTTGGAGAAAATATGTAATTACTAGTGTGCATCTCCAAATGGTTCTCTTAAATATATATGCAGAGATGGAACATGCAAAAATAATAATTCTGAACAAAGAAAAAGAGCTTCATGGATTGTTCACTGGCACAATTTGCATTTACATGCATGGCCCTCCTGCCAAGTGATATCAATACAATGTCTGGCCTCAACCAAATCAAATCAAGATGGAAGAAAATTTATAACATTTTATCCCAATTAAATAAAGGTAGATAGCAAAAAGGTAAATGGAGAAAATTTCATATAAATGAGATGAACACAAAGAAAAATTGTGACACTTGTATAGTTAGCAATGAGGGCCTCTCCACACCTAAGAACATAGAGACTACATCATAGTTGGTTTCCGTGCATCAGGCGGTTCATTGAATAACAATGCTAAACCTGTCACATATGTTATTAATTTTGTAAAATCTCAAGAGGATATAAATCATTCCAAAAGAAAATTTATTCTACATTTCACATTAACACCCAATTTGAGACGATGGATAACGTAAATATGAATATCATTAGAAAATATGTAAACTCTCTCGAGATTGGAAATAAGTCATATATGCTTCCACTCCTTGCCTATATAGCGAGAAGTGGCCTATATAATCAAAGCTTGGCTTAATGATGTATACACCTTGAGGTAATCAGACATTCTTTATTGTTCGGCCTCGAAATACAAGATGCAATTTTTGAAAACAAATTACTTAAACATTGACATCTGGACCATAAGAAATACTATCTGTGCTGGAAAATTACACTATGATGATACTGGATCATGAATACGGTAGAGCATAGAGACAATCACTCAAATTTATAACAATTGGATTTTCTTATGATTTTTTATTAGTGCATGAAAGTAGTTTCAAAATATGTACATCAAATCTAATTAGTTGATTATATGAAGAAGGTTGTGTATTCCGAACCCCTTACCTTGTTGGTTTCTGCAGCAAGCTTCCCTAACAGTTCAAATGAAGGTTGGACATGCACAATCATAAAATACAAGAACTAATTTAAAAACATGATATTTTTGTAGTACTTAGATACATTTTAAACCCTTAGTATTAAGAAAAATAGTAAATTATTCACAAATCCTCGTAAGTAAATTAAATAGATGCGAATGTTAGGATATACCTTAATAATTGATTTGAGGATTTAATCCAGTGGGAGGAAACTAAAATTCAACTATTATGAGAGTGAGGTTGTGAATAAACACTCATGATTGAAGACTAGGTTGCATGAAAAACATTTGACTTCCTGTGTAATTCGGGGGTTTTCTTCATATTTCGTCAAAGAAACTAAAATAGTGAAACCAAAAGTAACCATAATGGAGCTGGAAATAGAGTAAACTACATCCCCTCAGTGAATATCCAGTAAAAGAGAACAATAATGGGTTTTGTTACCACCCATTTTGTATGGGTGACCTATGCATGTGGATGGTAATGGGTGCTCTCATCGTGGTGGTGATAATCCATCATCAAATAAACAGTATTGTGAACACATCATCAAGCTACAAAGGTTTTGGACACTCTCTCATACTTATGGAGCAGTAAGAAGGGGCAAGAATCATTTTTGGGTTTGTTGTAGTTGGTTTGGCCATCAAAAAGTCATTTTGGGAATTTCAAATAGTTGTTAAGAAGTATGTTGGGTAGTATCTCTGTGAATAAATAGCACTAAGCACTAATTCCAGGCAAGGAACAACCACATAGCAAGCATTGAAAAGAACAATAAAATTCATTTGGAGCACATACAACTGTCCTAGGCTATTATGGGCACTTTTCAGATCATTGCAGCTGTAAGCATACATTTAAGGATTGTACGCAAGCCAAAGGAAACTCTAATATCATCATCCATAGGTATAATAAAGGTTGTTGCAGGGGTGATGCAACCTTGTTCTAGGGCATCTTTTTGCAGCAAACAATAGTACACTGGTGCATGGAATGGGTCAAATATCTTGGATATGAGAGATTTTATAGTGATTTCTTGGAGTATCTCAAATCACGTTGGATGCCTGGAAATAGAGTTATGGAGCAATTTGAACAACAGAAAAATCATGTTTGGTGTATTCTGAACAATTTTACCTTGAAAACAATACTTTAGACCTATGAAGAAAGGATCTGAAGGGAACTTGATAAAGGGCATGTTTAGGTTGTTGGAATCCATTTATACATTTGTATTAATTGGATTTCCTTTCAACAGATTTCATACCAAATTACTACATCCTTGGAATTAACAAATGGAATGGAGATTTTATGGCATGTAGTAGACCATCTTGGAGGTCCTCATTTTAGGATCATGTTTCTTCATCAAGCAATAGATTGGTATCTTTGTAGCAGTAGGACTGGGAACTGAAAGGCCCTAAAGAATAAATTATGGGTAGTCTATTTGAAGTGACAGTAGCAACAAGATGATATAGATAATCTTGATGAAAGAATGTTAGATAGATGTAGTCACCTTCTAGGCAAGATTTGACCTATAGTAGTTGGGCATAGTTCCTCATCATAAATGTAGTTAAAAAGGTAATAAGTTCAGGAGAAAACTGTGTCTTAAGATTATGAAGGGGGTGATCTATCCTAGCATAGGGCTAGGGATGACTTGTAAATAATTATAAACTTTGGGGGTGGCCTATGAATAAACTAAACTTTGGAGCCAAATTTAATTAATTCTTGCAACGAATGGGTATAAATATTAGCTCGAATGTGCCTATTGGAGGTCAATTTGGAGTGTACCTGTTCTATTTTTTTGTATCCTTTTCTGGGGTTAATCCAAGGAGCAACTATATATGCCTAATGCAACCTATTCAGATCAACAAATATGTAAATTTGATTAGGGTATATTTACAGACATCTTGGGGTAGCATTTTATTTTTGCATCTTATTTTGTTATGACATGTGGGATTTGTCCCCTCTCCATTTGATCAATAATTTAGACCTCAAATTTTTACACCACTTCAATCTACTTTAACATAACTAGTTGTGAAAATCCATCCTCCGAGGGAATCACACACTACCATCTTTGGATAAAAATCATGAAGGTGAAACATTACACGCTCCACAAAGGAAACACATATTTGCAAGAAAAGAAATAGTAGTTGACCAATCTACTGCTATATATATTATGTAAATATGATCATAAAAGCATAAACCAATCAAATAAATTGTCTTGTATCAAGTAAAACTGTGGAAGACAAATTATAATGGAAACCAAATAGTAAAAATCACACCCAGTCAAATCAATAACAATAACACAATCACATATTTGTTGATAATACCATTAATGCCAAACAAGAGTAATCTAGAAAAAGAGAAGGTGTGAATATACAGACCCTATCCTCTTGATGGAAGAATGGATGGACAATTCCATTTATGTCCAAATAAAGGTTGTCAAAATCGATCTCGTTGGGGTTGGGTTGGGTGGCATCCACAATAGCTTCATCTTCTACAACATCCTCCACAAGCAGGGGACATCTGTCAGATAACCATCTATAAGATGTTGAGACACCCATTCTCTTACAGATCCAGTGCCAATGGAAGTGGCCATGCCCCCTTCCCTCTTTGATATTCAATTTTTATATTCACTTATAAACAAACCCCTTCCCTCAGATCATGTCCATGCTCTTGTCTCATTTCCAGTTCTCAATTCTAAAGGGAATTTTACAGTAAAGGCGTGAATATATAGACCCTCTCCCCTTGATGGAAGCATGGATGGATAATTCCATTAATTTCAAACAAGAGTAATCCAAAAAAAGAGAAGGCGTGAATATACAGACCCTATCCTCTTTATGGAATCATGGATGGATAATTCCATTTATGTCCAAATAAAGGTTGTCAAAATTGATCCCATTGTGGTTGGGTTCGGTGGCATCCAAAATAGCTCCTTCTTCTACAACATCCGCCACAACCAGGGGACATCTGTCAAATAACCATCTATAAAATGCCGAGACACCCATTCTCTTACAGATCCAGTGCCAATGGAAATGGCCGTTCCCCCTTCCCTCTTTGATATGCAATTTTTATATTCACTTATAAACAAACCCCTTCCCTCAGTTCATGTCCATGCTCTTCTCCCGTTTCCAGTTCTCAATTCTAAAGGGAATTTTACAGTAAATACACCTGGGAACAAAAGGGTCAAATCAGAATCCCATCGAGGGTGCAAAATTTATTGCATATGGGAATATCCAAACCTATGTCCACACAACCATGCCTTCGCTACTTTAAAAGTGGTGACTCTTATCGCCTTCAAAAGGGAGAGTATACAAAATCTAAAGATTGATGTCAGTGGGACTACAAAGACATAATGTGATAATTAGAGTGTCGTCTAGTGAGCTAAAAGCTAGTGTTTCATATGTAAGGTAAAAAAATTATTTAAGTTTTTTTTTCAAAGGAAATATATTTAAGTTCATTATTATTATATTTAGTTAATTGTAAATGGAATAGTTCAAGTCAAATTCTAGACAACAAAAGATGTGGTTGTATATATTCTAACCCAGTCACTCGACAAGGATAAATTTGAAATACTCATGTATTATGGGCATAAAATTTTGATATGGAATTGATAATTATGTGGAACTTGAACTCGATCAACTAGATCACTCACTGATGAAAGGTGAACTAGCTCTAACTATCCTGTAGCTTTCTTTGTTGATATTGCTGGTGGTATTACTAGTAGGTGTAGAAATTAGGCACTATAGAGAGACGTGTGCAAAAGGCTAGAAAATGAGCAATTTCGTCTCTAGTAGCATTAGCAACATATTAAGGCTTGGTTTTGAAATTAGGAATCTTTAGGACTCCTTAGTATTTATTAGCATTAGGAAGAGTATTAATAATGAGAATTTGTATACTTTATGTGTTATCTTATCTATATTAGCCCTGGGAACTATACTACTTCTTTTATACTCATGATTATTAGTATTAGTGTTATTAGGTATCTTCAACTAGACTTATACTAAACCTAGACTAGCTTATATTATCTTCATAAAATGAATAGAATCGATTTGACTATAATCCATTTAGGGAATTTTCATGTATAGGTATGGTGTTATAGAGGCATCTTAGACAACTTCAATTCTTAAGACAACAATTGAGTCTCATCCTTGTGCTCTTAGTAATTCCTTGTACTTTGGTTGATCTTGGTTTCCATATGCAAAGTCTGAGTGGAAATTTGATCTACACTGATCCTAGGTGAGATGTCAATGGTCGAGAAGTTGGAACAGAATCATAACATTGTGAAAATATCATAACAAAGTGATTACAAAGCTAGAATGAAAGAGAATGCGCATTTTTCCTAGAACAAAGCTACTCAATATTAGTGATAGAACAACATTACAACAAGATATAATAAGTACATAGAGCTAGTTCAAATATGGGCAGAATTATTCCCTCAATTTGTACATGGTCAAAGGTCCTCCATTGACCATGTGTCCTCCATGGACTTGGTTGCTCATAAGATTTATTTATATGATAAGGCTTGGATTTCCTTCCTTGACTATATCAATGTCTTGAGAGCAATATATAATGCTTAAAGGATAATGTTATTTCTTAAGGAATGTTATGTATTGTCAGGGAATGCAATTTTCTAGTTGGGTGTTGATGGTCTATTTTTATCTAATAGAATTGAAGGTGCATGGCCACATGACCTCTGGTATATGATTTTAATGCTGGCTAGTATTACATTTGCTTCATAGTTAGGTAGGTGTTTTGATATCCCAAGTGTTCCAATGAATAAGGGGCACCATGGGACTCATGGAACATTAACATTGTTAACTTTGTCTAATTTGGTGTTTGGGCGTTATCCAGTTTCCGAGTAAGTCTCCCAACATAGCTCCTCCCAACCAATTTTATTCTGTAAATTTAACTTTCACCATGCTGAGAGCTTGTGAAAAATACTCAGAAGAGTCATCAACTAGTCTCCCTGCTCTCTATTTCTAGTGTAACTATTCCACTTACTATCTAACGATCCTACACCACCAAATTTAGAAACCATTCTTGATACCATCCTACCACCAAGCATTCTCAGATCGGTTCTACAAGAAAATATTTTTTCATATCAGTGGTGCAGGGGACAAATTGATCACTCATTGAGAAGTGAAAGCATGTTACTATAGAGTCCTGAAGACAGATGCAACAAAAGAATTACAAGACATGAAGAGTCCAAGGAATAAAATGAAGCCATGGTCGTTATCTCTCCTATGCATACCCTCAACCTCCCTCTGTGTCTGCTTCCCCTCCCCTTCTCAAAACGACGATTCCCCTCAGGCTTTATGTCGACCAAAACTCCCTTCCACCAAACCATTGTAAAAGCTCCATACCAACGTGACGGAGACTCTACAGACCAACATGACGGAGTTCATTTCATCTCTGCGGGAAAAATTGGTAGATGCAGGAAAAATTGAAGGGCTAGTTCATTTCATCTCTTCCCTTTCAACTAATTTTTTGTTTTTATGTTTTGTTTAGTTTTTTATGCTAAACAATAGCTCTTCAACTATCAAGTTTTTTTAAAAATTACCTTTCAATAATAATTTTTTTATTAAAGAATTTAATTTTCAATTAAAATATGTATATTTTTTTATTATTAAGGAATTTAATTTCCAAATAAAAATAACAAGTGTCAAGATTCACAAGTGTTAAAACCTAGCTCAATATCAAAATAACAAAAACAATTTCATGTTTAAGAAAAAACACGGGAGAGCTTCATTAAAATTTGTTTTTAGATTATGATCAAATTTATGAAAAAATGAAAATAACATCTTACTAAAATTAGTAGCTCCAAGTCTCTAATACCCAGAGGAGAGCACTTTCAAATTATCTAGAGAAATGGGTATCTAAATTCAGCACATGCGTCTAACTTCTGAGGCTAAAATGCCATAGGTGATGCTTGGTAAATTTGGTAGATGATAGATTGGTGATGGTAGGGAACTGTTGAAGATGATCAATGATGACCTAAGTAGGTAGGGAGGAAAGAATGTTTACTTATTATATGTGGATAGAAGGATCAAGGAAAAACGCAATAGGGTGATCTAGAATTATAGATAGACTTAGGTTGAATCCAAATTTAGCCTTCAATGAGGGATGGAATTGCCAATTAGTATGGTACCTATATCTAGAATTAAAGAATAACTCTCAATCAAATCCTTTAGAATTCTCAATACCTTGGGAGCAAAGGACAAGGAGGAAAGAAACCATCGAGATGAAGGGGATGGCCACCATTAACAAGAAGTAGTAGAGTGACATTTAGGATGAGGGATTCTTAAAGTTCAAAAGTGTACCTTTGAAGGAGACGAATTTCTCAAGTCATGATCCAAAATCTCGCCTATATGGACAATGGATGGGTCCAAAATCTAGACTATGATAATATCCCTTTTCACTAAGATAAAATGGAATTAGCATTGCCATTAACTATGGGACAACCCCCTTAATGTTAAACATGTGCATGTGGAGGAGAATGGAAATAGGAACAATGATGGTTGAATAGTAGTTTAGAGGAAAGGGAAGGTGGTGCCACTAAGAAACCCAAACCAAGGTCCTTCATTAAACTCGCTCATGAGGTGAATAACCATGAGAAAATGGAGAAGGAGGGATATAAATCTCAAGGAATAAATAAAGAAGAAAATCAAGATCATAATAATAAAACTAAAGAGAAATTAATAACGAATGATAAAATACACACTAATCAAACAACAGATCAAAATCATATCCAAGGAGGGGAGGATGAAGAAAAAATAACTAGGAGACCAAATAAGAGGCTATATACATGAAACTAAATGAATTTAAGATAGAAACCACACCAAAGAAATGGAATCAACAAAGGATAAGGAATGAGATTGGGGCAATGGTAAAATAGTAATATTGCAAATGACCTTGATACTAAAAAAGGAAAAGAGAGCATAAAGAAGATATATAAATTAGAATTGAATGCAAGAGGAGGAGGAGGATGTGGAAGAAGTGGACATGGAGTTATTATCCTTGCATTATAATAAAACATTTATAATTTTCCTTTCAAGTTAGCAACTTGTGAATCTACACTAGCACATGATAAATGGAAATGGGAGGATAGAAATGTTGAAGGATTGTCAAGTTCCCAAAAGAAATGATCATGAATAGACACAAACCCCACAAAGTTGACAAAATATAAGTTGGGACAAGGCGAGAAACTTGTCAATTATAACTTGAAGGAGAAAATGGAACAATTAATTAACCCACGAAAAAAACCTCACTTAAGGAGACATTTCTTCAAATGCCTAGTCCTTCTAAATAAAAATTCTCTTGTGGAACATAAGGGGCAATAATGCACCTAAGAAACAAATCATTTTGAAAAACAAAATAAGACTAGAAAAACTAGACTTAGTGTTTATTCAATAAACAAAATGCAAAATGTATAACATGTATAAATTCACCAAAATGATATGGGGAGGATGCGATTTCTTGACTAGAGGATTGAGAGGATTTTCAAGAGTTATGGCAATGATGTAGGATCCCATAAACATGGATATAGAAAACCAACTTACCACCTATTGATAGTTGACTAGCGATTTATACTTTAGACTCAAGGGTAAAGGGAAATATAACTAATGTATATGGGTTCATTGATCACTGAAAAATTCTTGATTAATGTTTGGAAATATTAAGTACGATTAAGGTCCTCCCCAATTAGGAACATTGAATCATTAGAGAATACGGCCTAGCCACAACAAATTCCTTCTTTGAAAAGAAAGGATGAGTGTAAAGGTTGGATGTGGCAAGCTATAAGATTATCCAGGACCTTTTAGAGCATTGAGAATTTGTGGATGTATTTCCAAAGAATGCCATCTTCACTTGGAACAATTGGTGTGGAGGGTCGATTATAATATGCTCATCACATGGCTTATAGAATGTCTTAATGAGACACCATTTTGTGGACTATGATGCTTATGAAATATGCCCATAATGGTAGGATGGACAAAGCTCAACAATGTTTAATAACATGCTTGAGAATAATGTTGTCTCGTGGAATGTTGTGATTTGGGATTGCATATAAAATGGGAAAATCAAGGAGGCTCACAAATTGTTTAAAAGAATGTTACGATGGAGATATTGTTTGTTTCAAGCATGGAGAGATGTTCTTACATTGGTCTTGTTGTTTCTTTATGTGGACCTAATAGATACTTGGAGTGGATTTGACATACCAGTTACAATTACCAACAAAAATTGCCAAACGGTGAGGGAATTCCATCATGGTACCTTTTAAGATTATCATCATAGTTTGTACATTGACCTTCATTTGTCGAAGACATGACTAGTGAGGAATTCGAGGGATTAAAAGAGTGTAATATGTGATTAATGTGTCAAGGAAAATGGACAAATACAAGGAAAAACCTAGCCATTTACAAGGTGGGAAGACACCTTAATTAAACTCAAAACCTCAAACATCCAAATATGCCATGCAAGTAAGGATAATTCTTCTGCATCAACCTTACTGTTGGACACCATTTTACACCTATTTTGCCATATAAATACCTTCTAGTTTTCTCCATAAACCTTCATACTTGATCCATAAAACCTCATATTCATCCACAAAACCTTGGTCAAAGGTATAAATGTTGTTTCCTTTTAATAAATTGAATTATGTGACTTTTAAGGAATTTAAATTAAGGTTTTGATTCAAATTACAGAATTTTCTAACTTCCCATAATTTCTCCTAGGTTGGATACTTGCAGGCTAGCTGGGCACAAACAGAGAGATGGGAGAAAATCCTCAATGTCCAAGGATGGATAAATTTCGAACAAACTCATGATATGGCTCTCACAGTTGTCGAGTTAATGTCGATCAAAGACGACCACCTGTGCTGCCACTTAGCATAAAAACAAGACAGTTTCGATCTGGTCTATTTTGATGGAGCTGATGGATGATCTCGAGGGTAGAGAGATATTAGGAGAATATCATTATGAATCTCTCATAATTGTAGCGTTTCAGTTTTTTTTAAATTGTATAAGTATTTGATTTTGGAGAGGAAAAACCTCTCGGATGATGAACGTATGATTTCGAAATAAAGATTCATAATTTGATAATTTGTTGTGTATGTTCATTTCTATATGGTGAAAGTGATTGAGTATTAAAGTTATGTACGTCTTCCTGCGTGTGTGAGTGAAGCATTGGAGGGCCCCCTTTGCCAAGCATGCACACACATTTCTTCATTACTGCGCGTTGGTATGTTTTGATTGTATTTTGTAGAGTTATTTTTTATTATTAATTCATACATTGCAGATCGAATTATATTATACAGATGCATAGGATTTCATTACAGTATAGGGTTATGAGTTCTTTTACTTAAATGGTTAAACACTGTAGGAGAAATTCCAATTACATATCTTTATATGATATTAAACTCTTGAGAAGAGTTAAACATTGTGGATTGTTTTCTCGTAAGGGAAATCGATGGTTGTTTGCTTTCAATAGTAAGGTATTAGGCATTGTAATTCATTTTTAGGATTTAGGTTTTAGCATTTTAGTCTCAGAGTATTCCAGATATGAATTTCTGATTAAACTAAGAAATCAAATGAAGTTACTTCTGTAAGGAAGGTTTTATGTTTCTTACCTACAACATTCTAGCATCCACTAGATTTATTTCACAAGTAAACTGAATTCTCAATTAAGTCTAGGTCTGAGTCTCTATATTTGGGATATGCCTCTAAGTCTTACAAACTTCGGATTGACATAAACTTAAGGTCTAATTTATACCAGTAGATTGGAACCCAACATTTGGCGCCGTTGTTGGGGAGGCATTTTAGAAATAGACTTAAGAAATTTAGTTCTCTTACAAAAAAATTCAAAAACATAGAGCAAATTCTAGTTTTATGTCAAGACAAAGAGACAAAAAGGTAAGATTTATCAAAAACCACCCAAAAATAGAAGTAACAGGAACTTCTTTATCTGATAAAAAAATATTCATCACAACTATTGATACTTTTGAAATGATTGAAGAGGAAACATCTAAGAAAGGAGGACTAACCTTCAAGCAACGTAGGGAATATGAACATAGGATGGAGGTTGAAAATAAACAAAGAGAAATGGCTTAGGGAGAAACATTAAAAGGGCCAATTGTAGAACATCGAAGGGACTATGAGAGAAGGTTATGAATTGAAAATAAACTAAGAGAACAGAGAAGACATGAAAGGGAAGAAGAGAGAAGGTATGAAAGGGAGGAAAGAGCAGAAGAAGACCAGGAAGCCACCTTTAAATTCCCAATCTTGGACACTAGCATCATCCTAGGGGAAGAGGTAAGGATGAAAAATATTCCACCATTTGTTCTACCAAATTTCTATGGCATGACTTCTGAAGATCCAGATTCTTTATTATTCGAATTTGATATCTTATGTCTTACCTATGGATATATCGATGATACCCACACACTTCTTCTCTTCCCTGCTACTCTTAAAGCAGCTACATTGAAATGGTTCATGGGATTAGGAGAGCATTCTATAACTAGTTGGGATGATATGAGGAAAATTTTTCTTAGGAAATATCAAGCATACTGTAGATCAAAAGATTTAAAAGATGATATTTTTAGGATGTCTCAACAGGAGGATGAAAGCTTGGAAGAGTATCTAGAAAGATTCTCATATAGCTTGTAGAAATCCAAATACAATTCCTTGACATCTGAGATCACTCGGACAATATTTTTGAAATGAATAAGAGAAGAATACCTTGATATTTTGAATGTTATGGGAAAAGGTGACATCTCGTACTTACCATTTGATGGGATTACAGACTTATGTCAGAAGTATGCAAGATGAAAGGCCATAAATGGAAAGAGGGATGTAAATTCCAAAGTAACCAAGTCTGCAACCAATGGCATATCTAGAGCTGAACTTGGAAACTTGTTAGAATATTTTAAGACTGATCTTTTGATTACCTTAGGAACACAGGTCAAAACATCAAAAACCAAGAAAAGACAAGAACAACAAGACCAACAAGATCAAGCCCTATCTATTTTCTGCCCTAAATGTAGAAAGAAACATTCATTAAAAGATTGTCCTCTAAATACTGTTCAAATTTGTGGCTTATGTACTGAAAATCATAAAACTGATGATTGCCCCAGATTGAAAGAATTGCAGGTAGCCCAAATGGAAGAGAATCAAAGCATGGAGTTTCTCTATCTTATGGGACAACGAAGACCTTGGCAACCACATTTTTCAGGTATGTCTCAAGATCCTATGTAGCAGTTCCATTCAAATTATCAAACTCCTGTTCAAAATTCATGGAGTGCACTTATGCCCTTGTAGACTTGGTCTCCTCAGCAACATCCAGCCCAACCTGCTCCAAATTGGCGAGGGTATACTCATGGTAACCGGACATATCAACAGGCCTATCCACATCCCTATCAACAACCTTTTGCATATCCCCAATACCAGCAGAATCAAGCTTCATTTTTCCAACAACCAAATCCTGCTCCCCAACTAGGCCAACAACCTCAACAACTTCAGTTTCCATCCAATCAAACTCCACCTCGACCAACACAGTTGTCAGCCCAGCCTATACCAAATCCTAAGAATAGAATAGATAAACCCATGAATCATGTTGAAGAAGGAATGGCACTCTCCTACTCAATCCTCCCACTTCAAACTATCAACTTAAGATCTGGAAAAACTTTGCAAAAAGAATCTCCTGTTATTTTAGAAGAACAAGTAGAAAATGAGAAAACTCCAAAAAAATCAAATATAGAAAAATTACAGTTAGATAATCATAGTCAGAAAGGGAAACACTAGTACCTCATATACCTCCCTTTCTAGAGAGGCTGGTTAAGGAAAAACTTTCAATTTCCCTATCTGATTTTGATGTTTTGAATGAGTTAACCAACGTATGTGTCAAAATTCCCCTACTACAAGCTATAAAGGATATTCCAATCTACACAAAAGAAGTTAGGGAATTATGTCTCAATAAGAGGAAGAAGGATCCACCAACAATTCATGTCATAGGAAAATTAGTAGGTTTAATGTCTAACACTATTTTTATCGAAAAATATGTTGATCCATAAATCCCAATGGTCACAATAACTGTCAACAATTTTTCAATTCCAAAAACACTGATTGACTTAGGTGCTTCTATCAATGTCATGACACTAGAAATAATGGAATGTCTTCACTTGAAAAATCTAAGACCAACCACTAAAGTTTTAGAGCTAGTTGATAGGTCTAAAATTACACCTGAAGGGATCCTAGAAGATATCATAGTTTACTTAGATTCCTGGGAGTATCCTGTAGATTTCATAGTGCTGCAACCAAAGTCTAATCTAGGAGGGCATCCATTGATTCTTGGAAGACCCTGGTTGGCAACATCTGATGCTTTTATAGGGTGTAGATTAGGGAGTATGCTCATTTCACATGGGACGGAGAGAAAACAAATCACACTTTATCCTTCTACCCAATGACCTTCTGTATCATATCAGTTATCATGGATTAATGAGACAAAATAATAAGAAGAAGAAGTGATTCAGACTGTCTTAAGTATCAATTAGTTCTTTGATTTTAAAGAAGAAAACAACGAAGATTTGCTAGATTACTTCATTACTGAACCTGATATTTCTGAGGAATTAAGAGACATGCAGTATGCTATTGCAGATCAAGTTTTGGGATAGAATTTTCAGGAAAATTGCACAGTGCATTCTTTGGCATTAGCACTTCATGATATTTTTAATGTTCATTCAATCACTGATGTCCAAAGCAAAACAGTTGAAATCAGTCCAGGGAAACACTTGAATATCGGTGCACATCTTACCACATCACAAGAAAAACAATTGATTGCCTTACTGAATAAATATCCCCATGCATTTGCTTGGGAATACACTGACATGCCAAGCATTCATCACGAAACATGCACTCATCACATTTACACAGATGATAAAATCAAACCTCTCAGACAACCTCAACGTAGAATGAACCCCGTACTGAAAGAGATAGTTAAGGAGGAATTGCAGAAGTTATTAAAGGTATGATTTATCTACCCTATCTCTAACATCCAATGGGTTTTCCCGTTAGTTTTTGTTCCTAAGAAAAATGGCAAATGGTGGATATTTGTTTATTACAGAGAATTAAACAAGGAAACAATAAAAGATTCTTTTACACTGTCATTTATTGATCAAGTGTTAGATGCCTTAGCTGGGAAGAAATATTTTTCATTTTTAGATGGTTTCAGCGGATATAATCAAATTAGCATTGCCAAAGAGGACTAGGACAAAACTACTTTTACATGTCCCTGAAGTACATATGCCTATAGGGTTTTACCTTTTGGCTTATGTAACGCTCCAACTACCTTTCAGAGAGCAGTATTGGCCATTTTTGCAGATCTAATTCATGAATGTGTTGAAGTCTATATGGATGATTTTTTTGTGCATGGAAATGCCTTTGAGGATTCCTTGGCAAACTTGGAGAAAATCTTAAAAAGGTGCATTGAATCAAATCTTTCCCTTAGCAATGAAAAGTGTTTTATGATGTTGAATGAAGGGATAGTTTTAGGACATCACATTTCCTCATCTGGAATAAAAGTAGATCCTGCCAAAATTCAAATCATTGTGAATCTATCTGAACCAATGACTCAAACAGATGTGAGAAGTTTTCTAGGATATGCAGGCTATTACCGTAGGTTTATTGAAAATTTCAGTAAGATAGCTTTGCCATTGTTTAAATTACTTTCAAAGGATGTACATTTCAATTGGGATACTAACTGTCGATCTGCATTTCAGAAACTTAAAGAGAAGCTCTCAACTGCTCCCATTTTAAGGGGACCAAATTGGACATTGTCATTTCATATTTCTATTGATGCATCTGATACTGCAAGAAGGGCCTCTTGGGACAAAAAGAGAATACCATGACTTATGCTATTTAATTTATCAGTAAAAATCTCACCATTGCAGAATTCAATTATACAATTATTGAAAAGGAGATGTTGGCAGTAGTTCATGCTGTGAAAAAATTTCATCATTACATTACCGGTTACGAAATTTTTGTCCACACAGATCACTCCGCTTTATGATATTTGATGAAAAGGTTGATTACTAATGGTAGGATAACCAGATGGTTATTATTGATGTAGGAATTCAACATCACTTTTTTAGATAGACCTAGCAGAGAAAATCAAGTGGCAGATTTTCTGTCTTGCTTACACAATTCTAGTGAGGTTGTTCCTGTTTTAGACAGTTTCCCTGATGAACACTTATTTGCTATTTCTGTTATAACTTCTTGGTATGCTGATATAGCCAACTATTTATCATCAGGACAGATACCTCCATCTATGTCATCCAAAGAAAATAAAAAGATTATTAAGCAAAGTGCTAGACACATATGGGTCAATGGAGATCTCTTCTACACAGGATATGATCTTATTATTAGAAGATGTGTCCGACAAGATGAGGTTTTAGATATTTTAAAAGCATGTCACGATGAACCATCTCGTAGCCATTTTGCAGATAAAAGAATAGCATACAAGATACTCAATTTGGGGTATTACTGGCCTTCTATTTTCAAGGATTCTAAGAAGTATGTTAGGAGCTGTGATACTTGTCAACGAATGGGACGACCAGTACGATCTGATGAGGTGCCGCTCCAGCTACAAGTCCTCATAGAACCATTTGAAAAATGGGCTCTTGATTTCATTGGTCCGATCAATCCACCATCACAAGGAAAGAAGTACATTTTAGTATGTACTGACAATGTTACAAAGTGGGTGGAAGGCAAACCATTACCAAGATCCATAGAGGAAACAATGGTAAACTTTCTCTTTGAAGAAATATTTGTCAGATTTGGAGTTCCGACAAAGATTGTTACTGATCAGGGTGCACAATTTACTTCTAAACTGGTGTAGGAGATATCAACCAAGTACAAGATTAAGCACAGGAAATATACACCTTATCATCCACAAGCCAATGGCCAGGTGGAGTCCGCAAACAAAAGTTTGGAAGGAATCATCACCAAAACCATCCAAATGCACAGAAAAGATTGGTCAGCTAAGCTTACTGAATCTTTATGGGCATACAGAATCACTTGGAAGAATAGTACTGGTTTTTCTCCCTATCAGCTAGTCTATGGTAAGCAAGTCCTTCTACCTATAGAATTTCAAATTCATACTTTTAAGTTAGTAGCTGATTTAGGGATGGATCTTTCTGAATCACAACAAGAAAGGATACTATAGTTAAATCAATTATATTAGATGAGATAGGCTGCAGTAGAACACAATATTTTAATACAACAACAAAGATCCCAATGGCATGACAAGTTCATCAAAAAGAAACAATTTCACATCGGTTACTGGGCCTTATTGTTTGATTCAAAGT
This sequence comes from Larix kaempferi, assembly GCA_027924585.1. Lineage (NCBI taxonomy): Eukaryota > Viridiplantae > Streptophyta > Pinopsida > Pinales > Pinaceae > Larix > Larix kaempferi. Next base: position 5,046,103 of record BSBM01001158.1, on the reverse strand, counting down.
TCAAAGACTTCAAAGCCAAGTTCAAAACTCATTGGCTTGGTCCATATGAGATTGCAGAGGTATATGACAATGGCTCAATCAAACTACCAACAATAGATGATGAAGCAAGAACATTTGTGGTCAATGGCCATAGGTTAAAACTCTATACTAAGCCTGTCAACAAAGAAGATTTCATACATCAGATTTCACAGCAAAGGGAGATGGGAGTGTTGGACAAACACACTGGTGTTTCTCCTTCACTTTGATAAAAAAAAGGGGGGGTTAGTTGTGAAAACCAAGCAACTGGCCAACATAAACTCGAATTTTCCTTGGAAAACCAAGTTTACTTGGCCATTGAAAATTCACAAAAACAATTTCCAATTTCCGGTAACAGTTCTTTCATGGCTCATAAGCATCTTTTTTTTAGTTTCTATCAGCAAAATAAAGAGTTTTGTTTGACTTGAGGACAAGTCAGTGAATAGGCCTGCAAGGGATAAGCATATCAGAGCTTTCTATTTTTTTGAAACCGTCCAAGCCTTCTCCAGATGCTAGAATTTCATTCCAATATGAAGTTTTATTTCACAGATCTCAGGCCTAGAAGAGGGACCTGACTTCCATTCTTGTAGAAGGAATATGAGACAAAACATCAGAAAGTCAGCAGAAGGGACTTGAAAAGAAGTACATTTTATTGGAATTTTTGCACAGGAACCTGAGATAGAAAATAGTTTTTAATAGAAGACATCGGAAGGACGTGTGTGAACCAGGAACATGCAAATTGTCTTTTCAACAGACAAGCAGACCAACTACATCAAGCAGCAAGAAAAGCACAAGGGAATATCAAACAAAGTCTGTAAGAATTTTAATTTTTACGCTTTAAAATTTTGCATGGTTCTTTATTTTTAAGTAATGACAAAAAAAAATACCTACCTATCCTCATAAACTTGACTGTCAACTCTACCACCTTCACAATCCTTGCTAGCAGCCCATTCACTTCTCATTATCTTACCCTAGGTGTCAAAATGGTGGCCAAGATCAATCTCAGAAGCAATTTTTGATTGATCAAAACCTAGACTGCATTCTACAGGCACGTGTTTTCAACAGGAAGCAAAGAAAAAAAATATGTTTTGTTTACCAAGGGAATTTGAATATTTTCATGTTTTCTTTTGTATACTCTAAGATGAAGATATTATTGCAGTATATGAAAGGGGTCATGGAACATGGGTGAAGTGGCAAATCAATGGAGATTAAGTGGCCTATTCAAAACATCATTGCATAAGAGGAGGGAATCGTTAATCTTACCTCCCACGAATTTTTCCCATGTATATGGAAGCATAATCTACAAATTCAAAGTTTGAAGTGATATTTCATATATCAGTGGTTGTCCAGCCGACTTGCTCTTTCCCAAACTTCATATCCATGGTGATTAAAAGAGTGGACAGATTTTTATTAATCTAAGGAAGAAACGCCAGTTGCATTACAGTGGAGGAAAGCGCAGTCTCTCAACTCAAAAACTCGAAGCCTTTATTCTTTTTAAATCCTCAGCATGAATTTTCATTCTGTGTGATGAAAAGAAACAACGTTGGCATTACAGAAGAAGAAATAAAGATATGAGGATGTGTATTTCATTCAGAATGTGCAAATCGAGGAACCACGGAGGCTAGGTAAGCTTGAAACCCTGGTTTTTGCTAGCAATTCAGACTTCCAAAGGAACGATTTGAAGAAAAGAGAAATTTTACAGAGTTTAAAATTTGAAATTGGAATTGAAAGCTAGGGTTAAGTCTTATTTGAAATCTTCCATTGCATAAAAGAGGGATTTTTCCTGTTAAATTTGCAAAATGCTGTCTAGACTAGAACCAAAGAAATTCGATCCCATTGCCATTCATGAAAGATGCATGGAAATTTTTGAGAAGAAACAGTGGGTGCATTTTTTTGAAAAGGTTGATGGGCATAATGACAATGTTAGCCTAGCCTTTGCTGGTTCATTTGATGGAGAGAGGGCTACAGTAGGAAATTTGACTTTTAGACTGTCTGAAAATATTTTGCCACAGATCATTGGCTTACCACAGTAGGGGGAGAGATTCTTTAAGACAAAAAAAATTAAGGAAAAGGAATGGACACCCTTCTTATGTAGATCAAGGGCAGACTCAGTAAAATGGAAGAAGGGAGTACCAAGGAGTTGGTTGATTCATCCCTGGGATGAAATAGTATATATCATCCAAAGATTCATCACCTATGAAGGAAGATTTAGTATTGTATATCTTTATCATATCAAGATATTGCAGCATTTGAAGGGTGATTGTGAGATTAACATGCCCCATTTTCTATTACAAAGCCTTTCCAAGATGGCTAAAGCTGTTCAAAAACATGCAAAAGACAAGCTAACAAGCCTTTTTGATTGTGGGCTCATCAATATAATCATCACACATGAGTTGCAAAGGCAAAACCTTACATGGAAACAATTTATAATTCATAATCAGTTTGAAGAACCAGAAGAGCTGCCTGAAGAAAACATGAAAGAAGATGAAGTGTTAATGATAACATACACTAAAGATGAATAACAGAGCCCTGAGGCAACAAGCTCAAAACCTCCTTAGGGAGGAATGAAAGAAGATGAGGTATTGATGATAACAGATAATGAAGATGACTCTGAGGCAACAAGCTCAAAACAGCCTCAGAGAAGGATAAAAAAAAAAAGCATGATGAAAGAAGAAAGAAAATTCCAAGAGCAAGATAAAATCTTCACCACTTATGAGAAAAAGTCAAGGAAACATCAGCAAGCTCAGAAAAAGACACCACTAGAAGAAGATGATGAGAGCCAACAAAAACAATATGCATACGTTCAATCCCTGGAAATTCAAAAGGAAAGTCCAGCAGGTGAGATAGGACAAATCTATGAAGAAAGAGATACCCAAGAAACTGAAATGATTCTAGATGAAATAATATAGCAAAGCAATGAAGTTTCTCCTTTCTTTGAACAACAAGCCAGAGAAAAAGAAGAGAAAAAGCATCCAGGATAGAAAAATGCAGAAGATAAAGCTTCTCCTTTCTTTGGACAGCAAAAAGAAAATAAGGAGTATTCAGGGCAAGAGAATGAAGAACTGGGGATGGACACAGATTCTGATCCGCCTTCAATAAAGATGAAAAAGAAGAAGCCTTCCAAAATTAGTAAAACGATTAAGAAGTTGAAATTGGAAGTGAAAGAATTAGAACTGAAGAATGAAAAGTTAAAAGAGAAGAATAGGAAGCTTCAAGTTCAAAGGGCACACATCTCCAAGCATGCATATAAATGGCATAAACAAAAGAAGACTTTCAAAGCAAAGTTTGAGAAACGAAAAATCCTTTATGCATCTCGAAATTCTACAGATGCATCATCACAGACAGGAAATACATCAGAGGATTAGAAGCAGAGGTTCAACAACAAATTTTTGTGCATTATAGAAGCAGGGTCAATTTTTGGAAATACTTTTTATGCAAGAGGACATGCAACAACTTCCTCTTGGGGGAGATGTTGGACACCATGTTACACCTATTTTGCCATATAAATCCCTTCTAGTTTTCTCCATAAACCTTCATAATTGATCCATAAAACCTCATATTCATCCACAAAACCTTTGTCAAAGGTATAAATGTTGTTGCTCTTTAATATATTGAATTATGTGACTTTTAAGGCATTTAAATTAAGGTTTTGATTCAAATTACAGAATTTGCTAACTTCCCGTAATTTCTCCTAGGTTGGATACTTGCAGGCTAGCTGGGCACAAACTGAGAGATGGGAAAAAATCCTCGATTTCCAAGGATGGATAAACTTCTAACAAACTCATGATATGTCTCTCATAGGTGTCGAGTCAATGATGGTAAAAGATGACCACCTATGCTGCCACTTAGCATAAAAACAGGACAGTTTCAATCTGGTCTATTTTGATGGAGCTGATGGATGATCTCCAGGATAGAGAGATATTAGGAGAATATCATTATGAATCTCCCAGAATTGTAGCGTTTCATTTTTTTTTAAAATTGTATAAGTATTTGATTTTGGAGAGGAAAAACCTCTCGGATGATGAATGTATGATTTTGAAATAAAGATTCAGAATTTGATAATTTGTTGTGTATGTTCATTTCTATATGGTGAAAGAGATTGAGTATTAAATTTCTGTAAGTCTTCCTGCGTGTTTGATTGAAGCATTGGAGGGCCCCCTTTGCCAAGCTTGCACACACATTTCTTCATTACTGTGCATTGGTATGTTTTGATTGTATTATGTAGAGTTGTTTTTTATTATTAATTCATACATTGCAGATCGAATTAAATTATATAGATGCACAGGATTTCATTACAGTATAGGGTTATGATTTCGTTTAGTTAAATGGTTAAACACTGTAGGAGCAATTCCAATTACATTTCTTTATCTGATATTAAACTGTTGAGAAGAGTTAAACATTGTGAATTCTTTTCTTGTAAGGGAAATCGATGGTTGTCTTCTTTCAACAGTAAGGTATTAGGCACTGTAAATCATTTTTAGGATTTAGGTTTTAGCATTTTAGTCTCAGAGTATTCCATATATGAATTGCTGATTAAACCAAGAAATCAAATGAAGTTACTTCTGTAAGGAAGGTTTTATGTTTCTTACCTACAACATTCTAGAATCCACTAAATTTATTTCACAAGTAAATTGAATTCTCAATTAAGTCTAGGTCTGAGTCTCTATATTTGGAATATGCCTCTAAGTATTACAAACTCCGGATTGACAGAAACTTAACGTTTAATTTATACCAGTAGATTGGAACCCAACACTTACCATAGGCCATTTTGTCTCTAGGGATCATGTGACATTAATAGGCCTATGTCCAACATACAAGCCCTATAAAAAGAATCTTTATCATGTAAGTGGAATATAGTGTTCATTTCAAGTTTGGCACACTATGGATGGCTCTCATGACCTAGTCCATGTTCTAGGGTAAACATATAAATTCCTAGGCCATAACATTTTCCTCAAGGGATCGGGGCCCACAAATGGGGCCCTAGTCCATAACGTCATCTCTATGTGGGAAATATTTGGCTTACAAGCAAGAAATGGCCATTTCAAGCTCTATGCGACCAAGAATGGTTATCATTGATTGTGCCATATTATCAAGTCAAAACATAACGTCTAATGGTAAGCGGCTCAAGGGTCATGTGTGATGCCCTAGACCACCTCAAAGGCCCCATATACTACATAGGTAATATTTAGCCAATGAGTAAGATATGTTGTCCATTTTGAGGTTTGGCACACCAAGTATGGATTTCAGTTTTTAGGCCATGGACCAAGGTTTTAGGGTACATGGACATATGAATTACCTTGGGGATCATGGCTCATGAATGGAGGCCTAGATTATAACACAAGGCCTACAGGGGGAATCTTAGCCTATATGCGAGATATGTTCAGCATTTTGAGGAAAGGAACACAAGGGATGATTTTCAAGGCCCATGTTATGATATAAGGTTAAATAAGGGTCTTAGGTCATAACATTTTTCTCTAAGCTCATGGTCCATTTTCAAGCCCTCAAACCACCACACATACCCTCCATAGGGAATCATTACCCTACAAATGAGATATGATAAACATTTTCCTCTTTCCAATACTAGACATCGTTCTCAATGCATGTGTCATGGTTCAATGCTAAAATCCCTAGGCATACTCATGAGTTCAATGCCAAAAAACCACCTCTAAAAGTTCAATTCTCATGAGGGGGGTTCCAAAAAAACTGCCTCCAAAAGTTCAATTCTCATGACTTTTAGTGGGGGTTTTGACAAACTGTCCCCACAAGTTATGACAATTGGGCTTTTAGGGAGGCTTTTCAAACAACTGCCTCCAAAAGTTCAATTCTCATGACTTTTAAGGGGGGTTCCAAATAAACCGCCTCCCAAAGTTCAATTCTCATGACTTTTAGGGGGGGGGGGTTGACAAACCACCCCCAAAAGTTATGAGAATTGAGATTTTAGGGGGGGTTTTCAAACAACCGCCTCCAAAATTTCAATTGTCATGACTTTTAAGGGGGTTCCAAACAAACCGCCTCCCAAAGTTCAATTCTCATGACCTTTAGGGGCGGTTTTGAAAAATTGCCCCCAAAACTTATGAGAATTGGGCTTTTAGGGGGGGGGGGTTCAAACAACCGCCTCCAAAAGTTCAATTCGCATGACTTTTAAGGGGGGTTTAAAAAAAAATGCCTCCAAAAGTCCAATTCTCATGACTTTTAGGGGGGTTTTGACAAACCGTCCCCAAAATTTATGAGAATTGGGCTTTTGGGGGGGGTTTCCAAAAGCCGCCCCCAAATGTCAAATTTTAGGACTTTTGGGGGCAGATTTAAAAAAACTGTCCCTAAAAGTCCAATTTCCATGACTTTTAGGGGTGGTTTTAAAAGACCGCCTCCAAAGGTCTGAAAAAACTTTTAGGGGGATTTTACCAAGACCCTTGCAAGCCAAAACTGCCCCTAAAGAGCTATTTTGTTATAGTATAGTTAAGATTAGCTAAACTAAGTTAAAAGTTACCTAAGTTAAATATCAGTTAACTAATTAATTAAAGATTAACTGAGTAGGTCAATCAGTTAAGATTATCTAAACTAGGTTAGAGTTAGCTAATCTAAATATCACTTAACTATCTAATTAAAAATTAACTAAGTAAGTCAATGAGTTAAAAAATTAGTTAAACTAAGTTAAAGTTAGCTAAGTTAAAGTTAGCTAAGTTAAATATCAGTTAACTAATTAATTAAAGATTAACTGAGTAAATCAATTAGTTAAGACTAGCTAAACTAAGTTACAGTTAGCTAAGTTAAATATCTGTTAATTAATTAATTAAAGATTAACTGAGTAAGTCAATGAGTTAAGATTAACTAAACTAAGTTAAAGTTACCAAAGTTAAATATCGGTTAACTAATTAATTAAAGATTAACTGAGTAAATCAATCAGTTAACATTAGATAAACTAAGTTACAGTTTAAATCTAAGTTAAATATGAGTTAACTAATTAATTAAAGATTAACTTAGTGAGTCAATCAGTTAATATTAGATAAACTAAGTTAAAGTTAGCTAAGTTAAATATCAGTTAACTAGTTAATTAAATAATAACTAGGAAAGTCGATCAGTTAAAGTTAGCTAACTAAGTTAAAGCTAGCTAATTTAAAGAGAAATTAACTTACTAAGTAAAGGTTAACTAAGTAATTCGATCATTTAAATGAATTAAATAAAGTTAATAAGTTAAGTTCAAACAAGAACTTATTATATTCGGAAGCAAAGAATTCATGGGAAATAAAGAAGGTTTAATAGAGAAAGATCATGGAGTATTACTTTTCTCCCTAGTGGATTTGTGCCCAGCTCGGAGCTGTCTCTCGGCAGTAAAACATATGCCAAAAAGAGGTCAGTTGGATGGGAGGAACGTTGCAATCAAGTCCTCAGTTGGTTAGCAATAAAATACTGATAAGTATCTACTGTTTTCTCAATTATTATGTTTCAGGAATTTATGTTATGGATCAACATTTCTTGGGTTTATATCATCTTCATAAAATTTTGTGTTAAATTTCATACATGTATAAAGGCTACCTGAAAGGTTGCTACATTCATATTTCTACCAGAATTTATGTTTCTAAATCTATTCTTACATTGACTAAGTATTAAAATAGGAATACTTGTTTTCTTTAAAAATATCATCAGCAGAAATGCTTAGCCATCATCTCAGGTTGTTAATAAATTAGTACGAATAAAGCTCTCATAATATCCATACACAAAAAGAGAATCCCAGGCGTAGGATTCCGAGAAGTGCTCCAAATTCTAGATGGTTTATTTAATATGTAATTATAAATGGTAAATATTAAATAAAAAGAATATTAAGTAAAGTATGCATGTACTGTAGACTAGTAAACATTGTGTATACAGATCTAATTTATATGAACTTAGAACAACACTATTATACACATCTATCACTTTTGAATAAAAACAAAACTATTATTTATATATGCACAATTCTCATTTATTAACCAAAACAGAACCAATAAGTATATACCAACCAAAACATAGCTATTATATCTCTCACATAATCATAAAGTAAGAAAAACAAATATCACTCATATTATAGTTTCTATATATAACAGAATTTAAATAGATACCATAACATATTTCAAATATTTAACCAAGTATTAAAACATATACGATTTCTTACAGAATAGTCAGATTAAGGTGTAGTATATACATGTAATGTCCCTTAAAATAGCAAAAATTTCTTTTTTTTTCCGATACTAGATTAAATTGATAAAGATATGAAGAATAGTAAATTATTTGCAGTAATGATAAGTACCTACTGTATCGGTATTTGTTTTCTATTCTTTGAAGTGTCTTAGTTTCATAAGTGTCAAGGTTTCCTGATTGTTACTTCTACAGCTTTGCGGAAGAGATTAAATGAACGTCTGTCGTAAGTGAAAAAGTGTTTAAGGTGTTAATAATACAAGTCCTTTTCTTATTGTTTCAAGAGTTTGTGTGCATAATTATAAAATTCTAAATGACCATTCAGGTGGGATGGATCCCTAATGATAGTGGTGGATGACCCGTGATGAGATGCATGGTCTTTCAAGGGCTACGTACCCCGGCAAAGCTGCCGAGAGGTAGGCTGTAAGAATTCAGAGACTTCTGACTTACTTAGCGAGTTTCACTAATGCATTCAATTTGTACTTGTTTGCAGATATACCTACGAGGCATCTACCAAGAATGCCTACTCCACCTTTCTAGCAATTGTTTAAGTCTCATGTGTGAGGGCCTTTGCAGGTTGACACATTTTAAAATCCTTGTTTGGGTTGTAATACTTGTGAAACTACACCACTTGTTAACCTTGTAATTATTAAATGGCACTATGGAATGTTTTGGGTCATTTTATGGTTGATTGTATTTACAATACATGTGGATTTTGAATGGTTCTAGGACTATAGAATTTTTGAGTCACGTCAAAATATTTGGAGTGGGTGGTAGCATTGAATGTAGATATGCGACAGCACATGGACAACGCTGCTATTTTCGTGGTTCATTTCTCCTGCCTGCTGTGGATGCGTTGAGGGTTTCGTTACTGACCTGAGCTGTGGCTCATGGTCAGCACACCATATGGAGTAGAGAAGGTGATTGAAACATTCGGAGGTAATTCTTCGCAAATTCATACTACACCCTTGCTATTTCCATTTATATATGTATATCGTGATATATGGTTCTGACTTTGTATGGCATGTTTGGTTGAAGTTGTTGGCTATAGATTCTCTTCTGCATTGCCAGGACTCGATAGTGGTGATGTTTGAAAAATGGTAAGTCCAAAATATGCCAATTCTTAGCCCCTCCTTTCACCTCTGTGTGGGGGTTACTGTTGATGTGTGCTTATGAGGAACTTGTGAACTTGTTTGGGTTCATTGTCACAAATTTCGAGTTTGTGGAAGTTTCCATTTGCTTGGACTGTTGTGAGAAGATGTATCTAATGTCATTTGCAGGCCCTAGAGTATTTTAGTGTGAGGTTTGGGCTATCTTGCTCTATGTTTGAATTTTTTTGAACTCTCGCTATTTGGCAATAATATCCAAGATGAACTAGGGTTTACATTAAATACCTACATCTACGAAATATATTTGTATGGGCCCTGGAATGTTCTTCTGTGTAAAATTTACAAGGGTTTGGTACCCTATCTAATCTCTACGTCTTTAATTCATATGAATGCTGTCTGTATCAAAGGTTTTTGTGTTTTGAAAGATTTTGGTTGTCAGTATGACTGTTTAGATGGCACAAAACGTAAACTTGAGGATAAAATAAAACGCCTGTCATGATCTAAGATTTGGGTTTTTACTGTTATGTTTCTGGTTATTTGAAGTAGGTAGAAAGACAAAAGGGTCTCAAATGAGATGGTGGTGGGAATCAATCCCTGTACCACCATTTGTGAATAACACTTCTCTGTATAATGAGATGGTGGTGGGAATCGATCCCTTTACCATCGTTTCTAAATAATGATTCTCTGTATAATATTGTGTAAAGTTTGTTTGATGAATATGGTGTAACCCTTCTGCGTTTTAATGAAGAATCGTAACCCTAGCTACTGTTTTGATTGACCCTTGAGAGGGTATGGGTTGCTGTAAAATCACTATACTTGTGGCATTCTAGTAAGATAGCAGAGCTTGGGATGGGGTTCGATCTCCCATCTTGTGGAATGTTATGTTAACAATTTTTAATGTTGTGGATTGTTTGATTTCCGAAATGCAAATCATTGAGTTTCTTTTTCATAGTTTAGGTTGCAAGAATGAAAATGTCTGATACTAAGTTTATAATTCGGAATGCCTGGAAGATGCATTTAATCCCTTGTGATGAGTTGATCGTGGGTGATAATCGACCGTTAGAAAAGTTATGCGGATGATTAACTTGTTTGAATATGGGAAAACTTTTAGAAAGAGTATGTTGTACATGCCTTCACTACTTGGTACGTTTAATTCGAAGTATGAATTTGTTTCCCTGAAAGGATTAGTAGTTTTCGAACATATTCCTAGCTAGATCTGTGATATGTTGATGTTGTATATTTGAAAGAGGACTTTAGTGGAGACAAATATAAAAAGTGATGCGAACATAAATCTTATCCTAGCTATACAAAGGGTATGGAAAACGTAATTTCAAACACTGTTTCAAAATGGAGAGGATATATATATAATTTTACTAATGCTGCTCTGAAAGGTGTATCTAAATATTAAGAGTAGATTTCTAGGTTATGGGTTTGCTAGGATGTCTAGCACAGGAACTTGCTAGACATTATACTAATCCTAGCTTCTAGGTTAATGTAATCCTAGCTTACATCAATTTGTTTTTTATGTTTATTCCTATCATAAATACTATATCTAAACAATTTAGGATGAAACAACAACAAGGCCAAATGATGCTAGGGTAGCATCCTGTGTTACTTATCTAACCTCTATTCTAACTTAAATTGGAAGATTCACATTTCATACCTGATTACTTTGTAGCTTGATCCCTTCCTGAAGTAACCTACACACTCAAACAACAATTAGTGTAGAGCCCTCTGAGCTCAGCTGACCTGTTACAATGACTTTGGGGCTACCATGTTCCTTCGAACCTTGACCCTTGAACTGTTCTAGTTCTATCCGGATCCCCCGAGCTTGGTTCCAACATGCAATGAGAGGTAGAGGCCCTAGATCCATTGTTGGTTCAATTCTGATAATTTCTATGTAAGGCTGCTTCAGCTTCTTGGAGCATAATACTTTTCTTGGATTACCATAATAGAATGATAAGGACCAAGAATGATGGATGATTCCCAAACTTGGGATCTACCCTCTTTAAGTAGGGAAGTCTTTTAATTAGGACTGTTGAAACAATCTATTTCTTTAAATTAGATAATTAATAATTAAAAGATATTATTTAATTAATTATCTAGTCCTCTTGAACTAGGATTTTTCCAATTGTTTAATTACAAATGATTTTGATTTATGCTCTTAATAGTAATTTTAATAACAAAAATTATACTAATAATTATTCTAACATTAAATACATTTCACTTAACTATTAATACACCATTTATAATATTAAATAATGTATAAATCATATATACTAATTATATTTCATAATTAAATAATGACATCATTATTATTAAAGCTCTTATTAATAATAATAGCCTGGAGGCCTTTATACATGTTAGTCATAAAACACTACTGGTAGTTATCTTTTATTTACTTATGTGTCATCACATGACACTTCTTTTCTCTTTAACTTCTACGGACAAGGTCCACTTCTTTGGATGGTCTCAGTTAGCTTGGTTAGGTACCTCTAACCTCTCTCTTTGCATGTAGGATTCCCTTGTTTAACATGGTAGCTCCCACAGTAGGTGATGATGGATAAAAAGATGAATCATTTAAGAAATTTAAACAAATGTGATAAAAGTGTTGTTCAGAGTCTTTCTGACTCAACACTTTGAAACTTTGTAACCTCGAGTGCTCTCCATAGCCTTTTAACTCAACACTCTCACATGGACGTTACTCTAGTGCAATTCCAGAGTCCCTTCTCAACACTAGTGCTAGAATGTGGTGGTGAAGCACATCTACAATATTTAAGTTGCCTCGGATCCAGTATTTGTTTATCAAGATTGGAGTGCTCCAGGGCTTATGCCCAACACTCAATGTACATCAAGGCTTACTCTCAGTACATAATATTTCCTCTAGGTACATTGAGGCTTTTTCCCAGTACGTAGGCAATCCGTGTGTTCCTGAGTCCACGCTCAACACACCATATAAGTCAATCATGTCATTCACATCACTACACAGTATGTAAGAAAATATCATCTCAGTATATTAGGGTTTTGTGCCCACATCATATGGTAAAGACATGAATCAAAACATTGGGGCTTCCTTGCCCAATATATGATCAAATAATGAAATTCAGTCAAGGTCCATGCCCAATATGTCAGTCTACAAAAGAATAAATCATACGCATTAGGGCTCATGCCCAGTAATTAGAATAAATCCTATGTGTCGGGGCTGTGGCCCAATATAACATCATAAAATAGTCATTCCAAAATTCAGGAGATTACATCCCTCCCCGCTTAGAACAACACCGTCCCGGTGTTTCTAGGGACTAGGAATGAGGTCATGAAACAAGGCGGGGTATGCCTCTTTCATGGTGGCCTCATTCTCCCAAGTAGCCTCATCTGGTCCAAAGTGCCTCCATTGCACTTTCAGCTGAGTAATGGTCCTCCTCCTAAGATGGACCTCTCTCTTGTCCAGAATGTGGAGTGGTTCTAGCGTGAACTCCCCTTTGGGCTCCACCTGTAATAAGGATCAATCAATAACATGTTTAGTATCGTATACATATTTCTTTAATAGTGACGCATAAAAAACATTATGAAATTTTATATGCGCTGGTAAGGCCAACTCATAATCTACTGGGCCCTTCTTGGCCAATATTTCAAAAGGTCCGCAAAATCTTGGGGCTAGCTTCCCACAACATCCCAAGCTCAACGAGCTTCATTTTGCTTTTATGTTTAGAAACACATGTTTGCCGACTTGGTAGTCCTTGTATTTTCTTTTCTTGTATGCATAACTCTTTTGGCGGTCTTGTGCTTCTTTTAAGTTTAGTTGTACCTTGAAGACTAGCTGTTCCAAGTCCTTTAATAGGTCGGGTCCTAAAATAAGTCTGTCTTCTAGACTATCCCAAGTCAAGGGGGTCCAACATTTCCTGCTGTAGAGTAATTCGAAAGGAATCATTTTGGCCGAAAGGACTCATTTTGATAACTGTTGTTGTATGCAAACTCCACGAGGTGCAAATAATATTCCCACTTGGTGGGGTTGTTCATGACATACATCCTCAACATGTCCTCGAGGATTTGGTTTACTTGTTCTATTTGTCCGTCGGTCTGGGGGTGGTATGTGGTATTGAATTGTAATTGGGTTTCCAGACTGGAGAACAATGCTCTCTAGAAGTTGCTAGTGAACTTCATGTCTTGATCGGAAATGATTGCTTTGGGTATCCCATGCAATTGAAAAATATCTTTTAAGAATATTTATGTGATGTGAACTACTTTGTAGGTAGATTTCACCAGTATAAAGTGAGCTACTTTAGATAGCTTGTCTACCACTACGAAGATGGAGTCGTTCAGTTTCTTACTCTTGGGTAAGCATGTAATGAAGTCCATACTTATTACCTCCCATTTCCCTTCTAGAATGGGTAAAGGTTGAAGTAATCCGGAGGGGTGTTGGTGTTCTGCTTTGACCAATTGGCACTCCTGACATTTCGCGATGAACATTGCGATGTAACCTTTCAGCTTAGGCCAGAAGTAATGTTTCTTTACAGCCGATATCATCTTTTGATATCCAAGGTGTCCTGAATAGGGTTTCTAGTGAAACTTGGTGACAATGTTTGATCTAATGTCTCCACTCTCCAGGACGTAAAGTTGGTCTTTCGACCACAGTATTCCTGTTTCGTCTCTCATATATTCTTTCTGCTATTGGAAAAGTCTGTCTTCCTGGATCTTTGCGAGGATTTGTGTGTAAGAACGGTCACTCTTACATGCCGTTTGAATTATGTGGTGTAATTCTGAGTCGGTTTGGCTCACAGTGACCTCGTAAAGCATATGTGCTCAATGGCTCAAGGCATCCGCAATCTTGTTTTCCTTGCCTTTTACATGATTTAGTTTGAAATGGTATTCACTAAGGAAGGCTAACCACCTAGCCTTCCTAGAATTTAGGTCAGGTTGGTCGAAAAGGTATTTCATGCTCATGTTATTCATCATCAATAGGAATTTCTTTTCCATGAGATAATGTTGCCACATTTTCAAAGCATGGATGATGGTAGCTAGTTCAAGGTCATGAGTAGGGTAGTTCTGTTCGCATTCTTTTAGTTTCCTTGATTCATAGCATATGGAAAAATTTTCTTGCATAAGGACTCCCTTGAGTCCTTCCTTGCTTGCATCTGTGCAAATGACGAAGTCCTATTTTTGCTACAACACCCTTCCCCAAGAAAATTTTGAAGTTTTTTGGGGCCCGTCCTTATAACACTTTTGTAGCAAGCTCTTTTAGTTCATCTTTTAGGTTTTCCTCCAACTAATTAGAATTTCATCACCTGCTTCCAAAAGAGTTTCTCATTTTCTCTAAGGCAAATTCATCCTTTTCCCTTTAGCGTAGAGTTTGGTCTTAGCTTCCTCACTGAAGCGCAATTTTTAGGCCTAAGTCCACCGCAGCCGACGTGCCTTTAACCATAAGTCCCTCGCTCAGCACAAGCTCTAATCACAAGTCCTTCGTCCAACGCAGTCTTTAGCTCTAACTCAACCACCCTTTTGAGAAATCCCAAGTCTGTTATCTATTTTCTAGTGCAATTAGCTGGCCACCATTAGCACAAGAGATAATTTTTCTCCTACGCTCGAGGTGCAAGAATTATCACTATCTTCCCCGCCTTGGAGCTGCGTTTCACTTCCTTTGAAGGATTAAAAGTTAGCGCGTCACTCCCTAGTGCTACTATGATGATAGAGTCGAATCCCATGCACTAGAGATGTGCTTATCCTTCCCGCTTGCAAATCCGCGCTCGTCTTTCAGGATAACTCATTTCTGGTGCATTTTTTTTTTAGCGCAATCCTAATGCCGGGATTGCCGATTGGGCGCAAAGCTTATCTTTGAACATGTGCTTGCCACATAGCGCAAAACATTACGCTCCCCACTTAGTGTGAAAGCTGAAATCAATACTCGGCACGAAAAGATCTCCTTGATCCTTATGCACCAACAGAGTTGGTAAGGCTTTTAATAAAGCCATGTGCCACTCTTAATGACTGATTCCTCGAGCCCTGTGCTCTTAACCCCACCAACTTTAAACGTACGTGAGCATTTAACTCTCCCCTATTTGATGCATGCAATGGAATTTTGGGTTTTATTAAGTCATTTTCTCTTGGAGCGCTTGCAATCTGTGTCGAAATTCAAAGCTACCGTTCGCTGTAAACAGTTGAGGTCTCGGAGCGCTTGCCATATTGACAGGTAGGCTCTTTCCCAATTCTGCTTTTGGATTAGTTGGTTAAAAGAGTCATTCACACACAGTTGAATCGCTCAAACACCCTCCATTTTACTTGGCTTGAAAGCTAGAAAGGATGTAGAACAACCGCTGTTCTTTTCCCTATGAGGATACAAAGCCACCACCTTTAGACCAGGGTAGAGATGACCCCATCTCACAGGCACACAAGTCTCTCCCCTCTATTGTGTTTCCGGCTTTCCTAGATTTTCCCACAGAGTTTTCGTTCACTAAGCAAAACCTATGGCTCCCCACGACCGCATGTTGAAAGTCTTGTATATGTTTTCTTTGTTGCGTAATAGTTTGGGGGTCTTTTTCCTTTTTTAGAGTCATTTTTTTTATGAAAATATGAAGTGCCCTGGTCATGAGGTCAAGTCGTCCCAGTAGTATTTTTAGGGGACTCATAGTTTTCGCTCAAACCCGTAGAAGCCACAACATTCAGATGCCTCATTTGCAAAACTCCTATCCGACCATCCTCTGCATGTAAAGCCCAACCCTTCTCGCTCCTTGCAATTAAATTTTCATGTGGTAAATGCCTAAATTTTCCATTGCTCAGCCGAAGCTACCATGGGGATGTGTTAAATCAATCATTTAAGCCCATTTAGAAGCTCGAAGTCATGACTCAATCCTTAGCCGATAAAGCCCGCGGCTACGGAACTTATCCCTTTTCAGCATAGCTTCCACTCTAAGCTACCAATGCATGAATTGTTAAACATTGACGCATAGACAATTTCGCATGCATTATGTTGAGCGCTAGCGCAAAATTAAGGGTAGGAAGCAGCGCATGCAAAATGTGTAAGCTAGTGCGCGAGTTATTTTAGCTTTGGTGCACAAATGAAATTATAGCACTGGCGCGCAAAATATTTTAGGTCTTAGCGTAGGAATATATGTTTCGCTCGGCGCCCGAATAAGTTTAGGCACTGGCACGAGTGGAGCATTTAAATCTTAGCGCGTGAATTCCAGCTGATACCCAGCGCGCGCTAGGCCGCCAATCTCAGCACGCACATTATCCCAAGCGCGGCACAAAACTTAATTTGGGCGCCAGCGCAGAAATCTCCATCAGAACTTGCGCAAGTGTTTGTTTCACAATCCTAAAGATGCCCGCACGCCAAAAATGAATCGCGCAGACCCAAAATGATCTTGCTCTTCATCCTGATTTGTTGTCTTTGTTATAGCATGAAGGGGCATTGTTGAATTAAGCTTACATATGAAATGAAGATAATTATGCTTGTCTTAGATAGCCTCTATTTTATGAAAATGTTATATTTTTGGCTTTGTATTAGAGTGTTGCTAATGCTTGGAAATGGTTAAACTAAAGGTTTTGTGATGTTTCCTTGATCGCCGCAGGATTATCATGCATAGGAAGCCAGCTAGGAATAAGGCAGCATAGAAAGTGACCTCAGACTTGAGATTCTTTCGGACACTTCCCTCGTCACAATGTTTACTGACACATAAGCTACCACTAGTGTTTCCCCTGGGAGCACCGCCCCTGAATTTCAATGGGGTCATCTATACAAATTCATCATGGCTCAAGATGATTCGACGACCCCTATAGAAGACGCTCTTGTATATGCCAACATCAAGAGGTCCTTTTTGCATAAGGCAACAACTCGACCAAAGCTGTTCCCTTGTTCTGAAATTGTTGGATGGCTGATTCCTAATATTCGGACTGACACAAGGCTTATGACTGAGAAAAATGGATTGGTCCTGGCTTCTTTCACCCCTGATCATGTCACTGCTGCTTACAGATTACCTTCACACAGGGCTTCTTTGGATGATGAATGGATGGAAAAGCATCAAACGGACTTGTTAGAAACTACCCATAAGATGACTATAAATGGAAGGCAAATCAGGAGAAGGCAAAATAATGAATATGAGAGCAATCTCTTAAAAACCCCTTACAGGATCATCGTCTTGATGTTGAGTAGGCTCTTCAGCATGCCTAATGGCAATATCTTTAAGATTGGATGGGTGCCAGTGATGTTTCACATAGCCACAAAATGCACCATCTTCAATTGGTCTGAAATAATTTCAGATAGCTTGGCCTCATAGTTAACAACAGCCCAAGGAGGATTGACCCGGAAGAAGGCAGTTTTCTTCATGTCTTCATACCTAATTGACTGCCTGTTAAGCAATCATTCATTCCCGGACTTGGGTTGTTCATGGAAGCTGAATGAAATAGCTCTCTTGATAGCCTATCAGTGCATAAGGGCGAGTAAGTATGCAAACCACTGCAAGATGATTTGTGAAAGGTTTATCATGTCGAAGTACCACCTCATTTTTGTGCAAGAGCCAGATTGTATGTCAGAGAATGCAATGCCTATCATCGAACAATTTGGAGGCTATTATCATAACGAAGAAGGCACATATATCAGGATGAGTGGAGGGACTCATGAAACCTTTATGCTCCCTCAGTATGTTACATACTTTGTTATTCACAAGGAGGCCGTGAGGAAACTCTTCGGCACCGGTGCCATAAGCAGGTTCTTAACAGAAAGGACGAAGGGCATGTACCCTCCCATGCCATTTACCATAGGAGCCTACAGCCTCCCAAGAGAAAGAGATGGGAAAAATTACACTCAAGGCTTAGAAATCTTCCACTTCGGCTCTATCCCTTTCAGAAGGCATGACCCTAACGGCATGGTAAGCAGGCATTGTCTTGACCTCGGGGTTTCCTTTGAGTACGCTCATGCAGCAGACCAAGAAGAAGAATTCTTCAGAAGCGCGCGCAACCTAACTGAGTTAGGAAAGCACTACAATACAAAGGTTGTGAAAGACCCAAGCCCCAGGCCTATCGGTTTGATCCAAAGAGAAAGGGAGGCCTCCACCTCACAATCAGGGGAACCATTGGAGTTGGAGCAGGACAAGGTATCCCAAGAGCAGCCATTGGAGTTGGAGCAGGACAGAGTGCTCCAGGAGCAGGCTCTCAATCAGCAGCAGGACCAAGAGAAAGTAAAGAATCAACGTGAGCTAGCTGCCAAGCTTCAACAAGCGGAGGATGCAAGGAAACAGCAGGACCAAACCTCCCAGTTGGAGCATCTAGAAGAGACCGCTAGGATCCAGAAGGAACAAGAAGATCAAGTACCCCAGGAGCAAGCTTCCAAGCAGCAAATTGAGGAGGAGCAAAGGCCCCTGGGTGAGAAATTTGATGGATTACAGACTCAACAAGGAGAGTCTGAAGAAGCAGATGGGTTGCTAACTCAACAAGGAGAATCTGGAAAAGTAGATGGATTGCAAACTCAGCAAGGAGAGTCAACAGGAGAGAAAGATAAAGAGCAGACTGAGAAGTCTCTCGACCTGGAGCCATCTACTCCGACAGATATCAAGATTGATCCACCATTGATATGCACCCCAGGGGGAATGCAAGAAAAGGGTGCCTATTCAGGAAGCTTAGCGCTGACTCCATATAACCCCAGGAAGTAGCGCAAACTAGCAGACTTGGGTACTGTATATTTTAGTCCAAGGAAAGGGGCCATCATTGATAGGAGGGTGCAAAATATAGAAGGCCCAACAATGAATATGGAAACCGAGGAGAAAGAATATGAGCTATGGGTAACAAAGAAGACATTGGTCCAAGGAACTGATATCGACCCTACATTTCAAGCCCAATGTACCGTGGCATCGACTAAGGAAACTAAAGCCAACGTTGATTTCTTGAAAGAAAAGATAAAGCATTACAGAGAGCAATGCCTTAATATCAGAGATGACAGAGTGAGGGAGGTATTGGAAGCAAACAAGCTAAAGGAGAAATACAATCAATTGTTAGGAGAGCATCTAGTGCTTAAGTCAGAAATTCTCTAGCTCAAAAACGATAAGAACTCCTTAGAAGTGCAGGTGGCTTTCTCTGAAGGTGAGCTGGAGAATCTGAAGGCTCGGATAGTAGAACTAGAAGGACTCAAAATAGGTAGGGCTCAATAGATATAGCTCCACTAGCATGAATGTGAAGGGATGATTCAATAAATGGAACAGCTAGCAAGACAGCTCAAGGAGGCAGCAGAGGACCAACAAAACTTGTCCACATTTCACAAGCATGCATGTGATATGCGGATTAAGATCCATCAACTGCTAATGCTGATCTCGGAAGAGATTTCAAGCATGAAAGATATGATCAAGAAAATGACAACAATTGAAACCAAATCCCTAAAGACTTGAGAAAGGTTTGCAAATCATGTAGAGGAGTTGAAGCGGCAATCTGAGTGGAAAAAGGGAAAATCTCAGCTCCCTTCACACTTGGGCACCCCTACAGGAGATGAATTGGATATAGATATAGGGATTATTGAATTCGCCAGAGACTGCAGCACCAAACTAAGTGTGGAAATCAAAAGGATAGTCCACAAGTGTTGTTCCATCTATTGCATACTCAGGGAATCGCTTAGCAAGTGTCATCTGGTTATCCATGCCTCCATTTATGATTTCCCTAAAGAAGAAGACCGAGTGTTCAAGTTGCAGAACAAGCTGGATGAAGACTTGGCTAGTATCAAGAAGATAGAGTTTTTGGCTCAAGATGAATTTCAGCAGTTCATTTTCCAGCCTGCAATACATATTTATCTCCTGGAAGCAATGGCAGAAGAGGCTACGCAAGGAAAAGCGTTGATCAAGTCAGACCTTCGAAAGCAGGAAATAGCATCCCAGGCAACAATATCTTCTCGTAGCAAGCTCATCGCAAGGGACATCGCCCAATGGACTTCATACATTCAAAGTGTAGATGCCCCAGTAATTTCAAGCGAGCCGGTTGGTGGAGGTGTGTCTTCGAGCCAACAAGCAGAAGCCCCAGGAAATTAGACAGATCATTTTTATTCTGTTTTAAGTAGGTGAAAAAGTGGGATTTCCACCTTTGTGTAATTTCTTTAAAAGGGCAGCTGGTCTCTAGTTTTGTCTTATTTGTAAAAACTTCCACGTATTCATAGGCCTTGTAACGATGCGATGAAAGCTGAAAGGAGGAGGTTTTAGAATTAGGGTACACTTGTCAGCCCAAGAGGTGATTTGTAAGATTATAAATAGAAGGTTAGAGGGAATAGAGAAGGACTTTTTGGCAGGGAAAAGAAGCATCTTAGCTTGTACGAACTATTTTGTAATTAGCTCGGTGGAAGTGATTTTTCCTAATAAAGAGCCTGAGGGAGACATTCGTTTTGCTTGGAAATGGATACTGGATGTTTTCTGGATTATTCTCGTGGCGTTCATATGTTGCAGTGAGATCTTTCTTCGCTGTTCAGAATTATTTCTATGTGTTGAATGAACTTACTTATTTTTTGTGCAGTGATGTTTCTCTTAACATGAGTAATAGAATGCTTTCACATGGATTAAAAGCTATCTTTTATATCTTTAATCTCTTGTTGTAGATGTATCTTTGTGATTTAATGACTATCTGTTGATCTTTAGATATTTCCTTCAGCACATTGCTCATATTTATAGTTTGCTCCTTGCAAGGATAGATTAGATTTATTTTAGTCTTAGACATAGATTTGCTTCAAGTTCTGCACTTAGATTAAATTAGCTTAGGCACTTGCATATCATTTTAACAATAAAATAAAAAAATAAAAAAAGAACGATGGATCGGGCCATAACCGGTGTAAAAGAAAGCAAATCTGATGGTAGCCAGAACCGCTAACCGGACGGATTCCCCATACCAAACGGTGGACAATCTAATTGGGATAGTTTACCGGGGAGAATCCCTTTCTGCTTGATGCTGCGATATTCGAGGCATCAACAAGTCCCCATTGGGATCCACAACACACAAAATCGGTGTGCTAATCAGTAGTTGCTTCAGCTTTTGAAATCTTTCTTCTCACTTATCCGTCCAAATAAACTTGTTTGCCTTTTTCTACAAGGCGGTCATGGAACATGCAATCTGTGAGAAGTTCTAAATGAACTTTCGGTAGTATCCAGCTAATCCTAAGAACGATCTTATATCGAATATGCAAGTAGGTGTGGGCCATTCTTCGATAGCTTTGAATTTTTCGGGGTCAACGGCTATTCCCTTTTCGACAATGATATGTCCTAAGTATTGGATCTGGGGTTTGTAGAAATCGCACTTACTAAACTTGGTGTAAAGCTGGTGTTCCCTTAGTATCCGTAAAACAATTTGGAGGTGCTCCTCATGTTCTATTTCATTCTTGGAGTAGATCAGAATGTCGTTAATAAAGACTAGAATGAATTTATTGAGGTATTTACTAAAGATATTGTTCATCATGCACATAAAGTTGGCCGGTGCATTCGTCAACCCAAAGGGCATCACTACAAACTCGTAGTGGCCGTAACGGGTTCGAAATGCGGTCTTGTTGATATCCTCATCACGGATCCTCACCTGATGGCATCCGAATCGTAAGTTGATCTTCGAGAAGATCTTTGCCCCTCTGACTTGGTAAAACAAGTCATCGATCCTAGGGAGTGGGTAGCGGTTCTTAATGGTCATCTTGTTGAGTTGGCGGTAATTGATGCACATCTGCATCATGCCGTCTTTCTTCTTGACGAAGAGTATCGGTGCGCCCTAAGGGGACACACTAGGTCGGATGTACCCTTTTTCAATTAGTTCTTGTAACTGAAGTTTGAGCTCCACCAATTCTAGTGTGCTCATGATGTATGGGGCTTTAAAAGCTGGTACTGAACCGGGTGTCAGTTCGATGGAAAATTCTAAGTCTTGTTTAGGCAGAAATCCTAGTATTTCTTCGGGAAATACATCTTTGAATTCCACGAGGATTGGAAAGTCTTCAATCTTCGGTTCCCTATCAGTTTCTATGTTTTGGATATTGAAGGCAAAGAGTTTGCAACCCTTTCTGATACATTTCTTTGTTTGTAAGGCGGAGATCTGTCTTACCGACACTTTCTTAGGGATACCCTAAATCGTCTTCTGAATCCCTTGGTCATCCCTACAGAGTAAGGATTTGTTTAAGTAGTCTAGGAGGACATGTTGTTCTTCCAACCAATCCATGCCAATGAGTACATCGTACGACCCTAGGGGTATAATGTTTAAATCTAACCTAGTTTGAAATCCGTTTAAGTTTATCTCGCAATTTTTAACTAACTCAAAGACCTTTCGTTCGGTACTAGTGGCTACTTGTACTAGCCACGATTTCTCATGAGGTTCTTAGTTCAACTTACAAGTGTCCACTAACTTAGGGAAGATATAACTTCGAAAAGTGTCAGGATCTACTAAAATTGAAATGGTAGTGTTAGAGATCTTACCCTCTATTTCCACCATTGTGGCTTGGTGATCTTCCTATTGACCATCAAGAGAGGCATAAATCCTTGGTGTCTTTGCCATGTCTCCTACGATAGTATCTATTTGGATGTTGTGTAAAACTCCATCTGTTTTCTTGGAGCAGTCTTTGTAGTAGTGGGGCCCTTGGAATTTTCAGCAAGAAACGGTTGGTGGGACAACTTTGGTCCCTTTGTTGAATGCTGGCCGGTTGAAAGGTGGTGGGGGTGCACTTGGTCGTGCTTGGGGTCAGTTGAACCCTCTATTGGATGGAAAACTGTTGTTATGTTTTTGATAAGGTGGAGGTCTAAAACTTGGTCTGCGATTGTCCGAGAAGGTTCTGAACCAATCTCTATTTCTATTGATGTTGTCGTTCCTTGGCTATTTGTATTCATAACACAGGCTTGCTTTATGTAAGGTTATATCAAGGGTTTTGGGCATGTCAAACTCTATCTTTTCTCTAAAGTTTGGTGGCAGCCCTCCCAAGAACTGTTGAATCTTTACCTTCTCGTCTTTAATATAAGGCACATAATGTAGCAAGTCTAAGAATCGGTTTATGAATGCTTCCATAGTCAGGGAGCCAATTTTTAACTCATGGAATTCTTTTATTTTCTTGTCAAAGAATCTTTCAGACATATACTTGTCCTGGAATATTTTGTTTAAAGTATCCTAGGTTATGTCTCTCAGTTCTTGTCCTTTGGTGTGTTTCAAGTCCCGCCACCATCTGGCAGCTTTACCATTCAGGTTGTCTATGGTTAGTCGGGCTTGCATTTCACTAGAGTAATTGTGAAATTTGAAGTATTTATTCATCCCTAGCAGCCACTACTCAGCCTTTTCCCATGAGTTAATATCTTCGTCATATGTTAGGGCTTTTATCTTTCGGAATTCCCCTTGCAGTCCGTTGTCACTTTTTCTCCTTTTCTTGCAAGGAGGTGGTGAACATTTATCGTTGGAAGAGCTCTTATAGTCCTCTTCCATTGATTCTGGTATGTGTTCTCCTTGATCTTCTTCTTTAGGGCTGGAAATCCTTTTTGTGTGGCTGTTTCCCTTTTTAAAAGTGTTGAATGAGAGTGTGGGTTGTCCATGAGTTTTTTCCTTTGTTAAAGTCTGAAGCAGTGCCTCATTTATGGCCTATTGTTCTTTTCTTTCTTGCATGTTTTCGTCTCAGAAACTTTGGAATTCGGCCTGTAGATTCTGCATGGATTTCATTAAATCCGAGTTGAGTTCCACAACAATTTCTTGCTCTCGTGGTGGAGAGTTTAGATTTCCATGTATGTTGCTGCCCCCTTCTGCATTCATTTTCATACAATGACTGTACCTAAAATGTTATATAAGTATAAAGAGCAAAAAATCATGTTAGTTTATTTTCACAT
Source organism: Larix kaempferi (assembly GCA_027924585.1). Classification (NCBI taxonomy): domain Eukaryota; kingdom Viridiplantae; phylum Streptophyta; class Pinopsida; order Pinales; family Pinaceae; genus Larix; species Larix kaempferi. The sequence continues at coordinate 5,022,024 of BSBM01001158.1, read as the reverse complement.
AAAACAAAATAAAAATTTAAATGTATGTTTCTATTCACTATGTATCTGTAGTGGATATTTGTAATGATCCGAATAGGTCACTTAGTTTTGTAACTGAGCTTTGATACCACTTGTAATGACCCTTAAAATAGAAAAAAATTCAAATTTTTCCGATACTAGATTAAACTAATAAAGATATGAAGAATAGTAAATTATCTGTAGTAATGATAAGTTCCTACTGTATTGGCATTTGTTTTCTATTCTTTGAAGTGTCTTAGTTTCATAAGTGTCAAGGTTTGTTGATTGTAACTTCTATAGCTTTGTGGAAGCAATTAAATGAAACTCTGTCGTAAGTGACCATGTGTTTAAGGTGTTGTTGGCCCAATTTTGCAACCAGGCTTAGTGCTATGGGCACCTGCTAACTAGTAGCAGCAGTTTCAAATAGAAATAAACAACTAATTAAACTAAACAAAACTAATCATGGATCTATGCAAGAATCTAAGCAAATAATGTAAACATTTTAAAAAACAAGAACAATAAAATATTAAAGAATGAATTTGTATTGAAAAAATGGGGGCAAGCAAGTACTTGCGATAATACCTTCAATGGTGAAGGTTGATGTTGAGCAACTCCCAAGATTAGTAGCTCCAAGCTCCAAGAGGTCTCCTTCTCCAAGGTTGTTTCAATGGCTAAAATGCTCAAGGGAGATTTCAGTAGCATAAGGATGAGATAATGGATGGGTGAGAAATGAGGAGCCCCTACCACCTTTTTATAGGTTTTGGTGGTGGGGAATACCATTTGTGGTTTTGTGGAAACCAAATGGTATTGACCAACATGGTTTAGGTACTTTTCCCTCCTTTTTCCTTTTTTGAATAAAATTAATATTTTAATTCCCTTTTTAATATTTTTGGGAATTTGGACCCTTTTTGAGGGGTTTTTTATGCTTTTCAGGAAAAATAATCTTTTTTAATGGAAAAAGGGGTGTACTAAGGTCTTTTGGTGACCTTTTGTTGGTTTCAGAGGCTCAGATGGTGGAAAAGTGGACAAATGAGTCATGTGAATAAGGGAATGAGCTAGTGAGCACTTTTTAGGTGTTAACAGATTGCCCCCTGATGTGTGAGGGCAGGAGCTCATCGTATGGCCGATAGACATCATAGTTCTTTTGTCTTTTTTCAGGGGTTTGGGAAGGAGAAGAGACCGATTGGAGACTGGAGCCACGGCCCTTGGAAGCTGCAAGAAACAAAAAATATTACATGACCTTAATATGAATGAGGTATAATCTCTGATAATGGACGAGGTGGGCATTCCCATGCTCGTATCAAGACATATACATAACAATTAGTCCCAAGAAGGGGGATCTAATATATAAAGAATCTACTGGTACACCATAATGGTCCAGGGGGGACATTATTTTGGGATGTACTCCTGATCATAACGGATCTCAATAATTGATACACTGGAATAACTGATGAACTGCTGAAACTGAAGGTGTCCAACATCTGTAGGGACTCAAAGACTATGAGTCATCTCTGAGAAATAATATAACTGTATGCTCAAGGGAGTATGAAACTGGCGTACATCTGAAGACTGTCGTCATGCGCAACCCGGATATCTATAGAAAAAGTGTAACTGGTTTTATCCATAGGAAGACTCTCATATGTGGAGGAGTCAGGAGGTATCCGGGGTCTTCGACTAATAAGTGAAACGGACGAATATCCTGTACGAGTCTCAACGATGCGATCAAGGTGTTGAAGTCGAGCATGTGAGAAACAATCATTTGGAGAGGCATTGAAGATTCCTCTCGAAATGATTCGTAGGCACTCATCATAAATGGTGATGAGTCCAAGACACAGGGACCTCTAGGTCGATCCTCTGGAATCAATGTGGTTGTCATCGACAGAGGGAGACCAGCAACTAACAAGGCAATGATGTTTCCTTGATAGGAGCACGAGGTGTAAAACTGCAGTGTTGTAGTACTGATGGTAGGACTGACATACTTGTGGGAATGGGAAATAACTGGGTCAAAACCAGGGTAGACTCAAACTTCCTTTGTTCAGAGCATGATGACATGGTTGACCTGGCAGCGTAGGGAACTGACTTGTAGGTGTGGGGATCATTGCTTTGACTGAATGGTATATATTGACTCTGGGGGGGAGGACGAGCTGATAGGTGTCGTCGAGGAATTATCAAGGTGACATACTGCAGAATACTCTGAACAAAGGCGATCAAAATGGGGAAGCTGCCTAATGAGTAGATGTGATCTGTTGTGGCGCCAAGAGGCACCATTGATTCCTTCTTCGTAGTTTTAATGAGCTCCAAGAAGGGATAAAAGTGTGCTCTGAAATGGTACGGTCCTGTGGATTTTGTGAGCCCAGGACGGCTCATGCTCCTGGTTGCTTTCATGTTTAGAGGAGTCTGAAAACGATAAGAAGACTCTGCAGTGGTTATGACTACTGTCCTGTTGGTTTTACGAGCCCAGGATGGTGATTGCTCATGGTCACTTTCATATTTAGAGAGTCTGAAAGCGGTAAGGGGACTCCATTGGTGTTCTTTTTCGTGAGTTTAGTCTCCAAGGCCCGAAAAAGCATAAAATGATGCGGATGGAGAACTCTTCTAGCCGATGTGACTAGAGTATACCTTTTTCGTAATTAGTCTACGAGGTCCGGAAAAGGGGTAAACTTGTACCAGGTAGACGCCCTTTCAAATACGTTTAGCGAGCATGAAAGGAAGCAAGATTGCTCGACGATCTTTTCTTTGTTTGTAGGAGTTAGAAAAGAGCTTAACAGAAACTCCCTAAGTGCCTTTTTCGTAAAAGGGGTTGCTCGGCCCGAAAAAGGGGTAAAATTATACCAAACAAACATGGATTGATGAGGGAGAGAAAAGGTCTCAAGCATCATCATCAGTGCGGAAAACTGGTTCCGGCGATATAAGGCATTTCGGAAACGGAGAACGGTCGATGTGGCACGCAAACCGAGGAGACTAGGGGGCATGGAAGAAATGACCAAAAAATCTAATGGTGAGAGCGAGAAATGATCTCAAGCATCATTACGAGCACGGAAAACTGAATCCGGTGATATGTGGCACGTCCAAAACGGAGAACGGCCGATGTGGCACGCAAACCGAGGTGGCAAGGGGGCATGGAAAAAAATGCCCGAAAAATATGGTGTCCGGAGAGATCTGGACAAGGCCATTAGAGAGGGAGGCGTGTTTTGTTATGCCTCATTTTTATGCTATTTTTTCTTCGAGCGGGTGCCGACCTTGCGGCCACGGGTACCCATTCGTGCTGGTCTTCCGAGTGAGCCTCGTATGATGAGATGGGGGCAGATGATGCCTCGTGGTGGCGGTGGTGTCCGCGGTTACTTCACGGAGGATTTCTATCAGTAGTGGGAGCATATACCTCTGGTTATTGAGGACTACCCTTATGCCGGCATGGACTATCGAGGTGACCCAGAGATGCCTCGTGCCCCAGGACAGGCCTGGAGTTTAGACGGTATGTTTTGTGTTTTATTTGATATTATATCATATGTTGTTTGATTTATCATTGATGATTATTGTTGTATAGTATGTGATGGCTTACTTGCTTTGTGCAGATGTGGGTCCAGTGCCACCACCTGACTACGTGGCTCGTCAGGGGCGGGCGATGGTGGTCGCCCATCCACCTGCAGTGGTGCCCCCTCCGCGTGGTGGAGGATATGCAGCTCGTGGGCGAGGGGTTGGCCCTCACGATGACGCCATAGAGGGTGTCAGACAGACCTTTGCCCGGATCCCAGCTGGACTCCCCGAGGATGGTTGGAGAGACCTGGATCGGGATATTTTGCAGGGTTGTTTCGGTGCACCGCCTGAGTGGCAGTCGCTCCTATTGAGGACATCGGTGTTCATGGCGAGGCACAGGGATGGTAGACGAGATGATCCGGCAGGGCCGGCTCAGGGGAGGATACGTCTGCAGGACGATCCAGCGGGGCCGGCAGAGCGGAGAGTTTGGGCTCGCCATGACCCGGTGGGGCCAGCGGAGGAGGAGTCGGAGGAGGAGCCGGAGGATCCTAGGGATCCAGATGAGTAGAGATATTGTATCTGCCCCCAAATGCTGATAAGCATATGGGGAAGCATTTTTGTATGACAGATGTATTTTTTGTTTATTTGGTGTTGAGGGCACCTATGACATGTTGACTATTTGGCTTATATATATATGTGGATATATATTGGGATATATTGTCGTGTATGCACGTGGATGCACCTTTGTCTTTTGTATATGCCCGTGGTGGCACATGTTATGTACTTGGATGCATTATGTTGTTATTTATGTATGCGCGTGGAGGCAGATGTTAGGTACGTGGATGCATTATTTGGTTATTTGTTTTATGCCCGTGGAGGCACATGTTATGCACGTGGATGCAGTATTGTTTATAGATATGCCCGTGGAGGCACATGTTATGCTTGTTATATTTGTTTATGGATATGCCCGTGGAGGCACATGTTATGCACGTGGATGCATTTTGTTTATGGATATGACATGATGTGATTGGTGTGCCAGTCGAGGACATTGTTGGCCATATTATCTACTACACTATTGAGGTGTCTTGGGACATGTGTGAATGAAATGGATTCAAACTGTCTAACCATTTGTTTAGTGCACAGGAATTTTCTGAAAAGACAGGGATCGCGTAACTGGTAATCATTATTGAGCTGGGAAACTAGGAGCTGTGAGTCCAAGAAAACGTTGAGGTGACGGATGCTCATTTGGAGAGCAGCGGCCAGGAGACCGGTCATGGCATCGTATTCAGCTTGATTATTGGTAGCGGCACCTAAACATACTCCGTCAATGTGAATTAACTCATGTGAAGGGGAGTATATTACCCAAGCTGCGGAGGCGAGATTGGGAGACCAACGGCTTGCACCATTAGCGAAACTGACATGGCAGAGTGGAAGAGGCTCCATCTGTGGTCATGCAGAGAAAAACAAATATTTAGGTTTTTTGAATTTTTTGTGAACAAAGAAAGTATGCCTATACTAAAATGGATGATGGTGTCCATCAGATTTTCTATGGGTAAAATCGTTTAAAGTACAACCCATTGCGTGGGTTGCGTAGAGGATTTCCTTCTGAATCGGTCAGAATGTATGCCCCCTGCCCGAGGAAGGTGTGTATGATGTAGGGGCCTTGCCACATAGACACGAACTTTCCCTTTCTGGTTTTATCATGAGCTTGATCGTAAGCGAGGACAAGGTCTCCCTCAGAAAAGGTTCTTGGGTGGACGTGTTTTTCGTAACTTAGTTTCGATCATTGTTTAGCTGCTTCCATGTTTTGAATGGTTGTGCGCCGATCTTCATCGGCCTGCTCTAGGAGTAGTAAACATTGCTCGATCGGGGAAGTGTCCGGTAGGAGTTCAACGGCGATATGTAAGGCTGGGATCTGGCACTCAATAGGGAGGATGGATTCGACACCGTGAACTAAATGGAAAGGGGTAAAACCGGTGGCGATTTTGGTTGAGGTGTGGTAGGCCCATAGTGCCGGGAAGAGCATGTGGTGCCAATTGGATTTGTGCTTGTCTACAGTACATTGGAGAATGGTCTTCAAAATTTTATTGATCGCTTCGACTTGGTCGTTTCCTTGGGGATAGTAAGCGGAAGAGAAATGGTGTTCAAATTTCAACATGGTTGATAATTCCTTCCAGACGGCATCTTCAAAGTGAGAGCCGTGGTCAGAGACTAGTTGCTGTGGTACTCCGAAACGAGCGATAACATGGTTGAAGAAAAACCGTGCTGCAGTGTCGGCTTTGCAATTATAGGTCGGCATGGATTTTTCCCATTTGGTGAAATAATCTACAGCCAGAACGATGTGTTTGTGACCGCCGGCTGACGTGGGGTTGCAGTCGAGGAAGTCGATGGCCCATTTGCAGAATGGTCCAACAGTGATGACTGGATGAAGGGGGGCGAGGGGGGTTCTTGCTTTGGGGGCAAATAGTTGGGAATTCTGGCAATGCTTGACTGCGGTGATGCAATCAGTAAACAATGATGGCCAAAAATAACCTGCCCGAATGATTTTCTAGGCGGTGGCCATGCCGGAGAAATGGCCTCCGCAGGCACCGCTATGACAATCATTGAGGACTTGTTCTGCCTCACTATGGGATAGGCAGCGGCATAAGATGCTATCAACGCCGCGTCGGTAAAGTACATCCCCTAACAAGAGGTATCGGGGGGCGTGGTGTTGTATGCGACGGCGTCCATCACGATCGATATGTGGTCAAAATTTTTGCATACGAAGGTAAGTCAAAATGTCTCCGTACCAAGGGTCGTCAGACGAAATGATGAAGATCTGCTCGTCAATCAGGTCCGTTTGGATAACGGGTGATGTTGAAGAGGATGGGAGGTCAGTGATGAGGTGAGCAAGTGCGAGGGCTTTAGTGCTTTTGGGAGTTCTGAAAGTGAGATCATATTCCTGGAGGATAATGACCCATTTAGCAACACGACCTTGTAGGAGCCACCGAGTGAGGAGATAGACCATAGGGTTGGAGTCGGCCACGACCATGGTATGACTGAGTAGGATGTAGTGTCGCAATTTTTGTACGGAAAAGACTACATCTATGGCTAATATTTCCTCGTATGGGTAATGCAGAGGTGGGCCAGACAAGGTCTGGCTAACGTAATAAATCACATGATCTCGGTGGGAGGCATCTTCTTGGACCAAAACTCCGGACACAGCATGTTCAGATGCCGAGACATAAAGGGTGAAGTCTTGAGAGAAATCCAGTGGGGATATCAAGGGGGCTTGTGTGAGAGATTTCTTGAGGGCTTTGAATGCCATGTCTTCTTGCTCATCCCAAACAAAGGGTATGTGGGTGCGAAGTAAGCGTAAGAAACCGTGAACTTTGGTTGCATAATCAGGAACGAAGCGCCTAAGGAAATTTAACCGCCCCTGTAGACTTTGGAGCTGCCGAAGCGTGCGAGGAGGCGGAAGTTCTAAGATGGCTTTGACTTTCAGGGGATCGACAGTGATTCTGTCTTGGGAAACAATGAAACCCAATAAGCGGCCTGCCGGGACAGAAAAGACACACTTGTGTGGGTTCAAGCGGATTTTATATTTGCGACAACGGAGGAAAACTTGCCGGAGGTCATTAAGGTGGTCTGATCGTTTTCGGGACCGAGCTGTGAGGTCGTCAAGATAGACTCGTAGGATATGGACCAAGTCGTGAAAGCAATAGGTCATGGCTCGCTGGAAAGTGGCACCAGCATTTTTAAGGCCAAATGGCATGACGCGATAGGCAAAGGTGCCCCATGGGGTGGTGAAGGCAGTCTTGTACTGATCCTCCTTGCGGATGTGAATCTGGTTATATCCGGAAAACCCATCCATGAAGGATAGGACTTCATGGCCCGCACACTCATCAATGAGTTGGTCAATGAAAGGCGTGGGGAAATTGTCTTTCAGACAAGCATGGTTTAAATCACGGAAGTCAGTGCATACTCTAAGGGTGCCTTGCTTTTTGTTGACGGGAACGGGGTTCGACACCCAGGTAGTGTACGGAATAGGGTAAATGAATCCTACTTTGCGAAGTTTCTCGACCTCAGCTTTAACAGCGGGGAGGTTGGAAGGGTGAATGGGTCGCTGTTTCTGACAAACAGGGGGTACCTCAGGCCATGTATCAATGTGATGTTCAATAATGGCGGGGTCGAGACCAGGCATCTCAGTATAGGACCAAGCAAAGACATCACGGAACTCTTGAAAGAGCTTTTTGTACGCCTGAGTTTCTGCTTGAGTGCAAGATGTGCCCAGCGAGATGAGCTCAGGCTTCCCTGGTGTCGTGGAAATGTCTATCTGTATAGTGGGGGAAATGTTCGACATGTTCCCTTCTTCAAAGGCATCCGGTGCTGGGATGGGGTCCTTTAACCAATCGACCTTAGTGGGTATGAAATATTTCGATTCAACCGATAGCTGGTTAGATGCGGTGGATGTAGATGCTTCCGGGAGGAAGTACGAGTGATGATGCATATCATCCCAAGGGTAGTCGGGTGCAGTGAGTGTCTCCAAAATTTGTTCATCAGTATTGAAGTAGTCAGACCATAAATCAAGGGGTTCTGGTTTGAAAGTTGTTGAAATCATATATATTGTATTGACTTCTTCCGACGAGGATGATGGCGGGGGGTGGATCTCCTCGATTAGGGTAGGAGATATCTCCAAATCAACATTGTTTAACTCGTATAATGCTGCTCTATAGTCAGGGAGATCGGGACAATGGTGAGAGTAGTGGCCGTAAACACTGCATATGGCACAAGGATGGTTGGTGCACAGTGATCTGTCGTGAGGCTGAGGAGGTGGCTCAAGTATAACGACTGGGATGCCAGCGTCATCGTCCAACATATTCATATGCTCTTGGAGAGCTGGTAACTGTGGGCATTGATGAGTTGGATGGCCTATCTCATCGCACAATGAGCATTTAGGGGGAGCTCGAAACACCGGTGGGGGTTTAACCGCCTTAGGAGGTGGTATAGCAGTGTATGGTTGTGGACCTCTGCCCCCAGTGGGCTTGATAAGAGGGGGAGGATTCGTTGACGATGAAGAGATATTGAGACTGGGAGGAGGTTTCGTTGACGACGAAGGGATTGCGACACCAAGAGGAGGTTGATTTGTGGTAACAATAGGTTGTATCGGTTGGAGGATGACGTTTGGTGTCGGCGGTGGAACGGGAGGTGAAATATACCACACGGGTAATCCCAATGTTAACCTGGGTAGACTAAGGGTAGCCATAACCGGGGCGCTTACTACACCCGAAGGAGGAAATAGAAAGGGGATGGTGTGGATGGGTGTAACACCGATGTGACTAGGGATCAACGGTGGTTGACTACTGGATGTTTGTGTATTCTATGAAAGAGTACAGAGGTTTGCGACATGAGTCTCCGGTGACGGTGGTGGAATGGCCTGGAATGTAGAGGTCATTGGTGCATCTGAGTAAAGTCCGGGTCCCACAGAAAAAACAAAGGAGGTAGTTGCACTAGAAGTTGGTTGTTCAATCACGGGAAGAACATTTTCGGGTGCTGTAGGGGCATTGGGATCATAGTAGGTTAGTTGGTCGATTTTGACCACGCGTCCCTCGTGGGGGAACATCATGGTGCGAAAAACGGATGAGGCGACCGCTTTCATGGTGTACATGTAACTGCGGCCAAGTAACAGGTTATAATCGAGCTGGGCATTAATGACCTCTATGTCAATGAGCACAGTTTTCCCACCTAATTGGATGGGGACCTTGGGTAGTAAACCTTGAGGCTGAGCTAACCGGCCGTCGTAGGCCCGCAATGCAGTGGTGGATTGCTGGAGAGTGGGGGATCCCAACTTCTGCCAAACAAATGTGGACATGACGCATGTGGAGGCCCCCTCGTCGATGATACATCGATGGATGACAAGATTCCGAATAGAAACAGAAACTTGGACTTCTATGGTGGAAGGCAGACGTGGTTCGGACTGGTCCAAATCAAAGGTCATCAATTTCGAATCATTTGGGTCAATCACCCCAATGACGGTGAGTAAAGTCTTGCGCTGCGTAGGACAGTTTTTCAAGACTTCTAATGCAGACATGGCTGCGGGAGATTGAGCTAGGTCATCTACGATGTTGTAATTTGACGCAGCCCGTGCATTGGGGTTGTTGTTGATACGGCGGAGTGGGAAACGAGGTGCTTTAGATGCACCATCTAGTGGAAGAGGTGGTATCCGTAACGTCTGATCGGTGGGATTAGCGTTAGTATCCTTATCAGCGGGGGGGGCTTCGGAGGTAGGGCCATACTGGTTCCGACGGGTTTGGATATTGACGTCGGCAGTGGACATCATCAATAAGTGGTGAGTGCCTGAATCAAACATGGGTTGATCAGGAGCGGCGTAAGTGATTTGTTGTGGTTTCACGTTGCCCTGTGGGGGGGCTAACGGCTCAGTGTTCACCACTCCTTGTGTTGGAAAAGGGTTTTGTAGCACCAAAGGTTGTTGTTGAGGTGGTGGAGGGTTGGGTGGCGGCTGAGGAGCCGCCTGCCCTTGACGATGGGCGTCATCTGTCCATAGTTGTCGAGCTCACTCTAGATGTGGGCAATCGTGGGTATAGTGGCCATAGACACTGCAAATAGAACAAGGATGGTTTGTTCGTAAATTAGCATTTTTGGCTTGCTTAGGTGGCCGATCAGGATTCCGATGAGCAGGCGCTGCGTTATTGTTTTGCGGAGGATGGGTAGGTTGTGGAGCTTGGTTATGGTTTTGGTTGTTTCCACGGTTACGTCCTCTTCCGCGGTTTGGTTTTCCACCCTGGTTGCATTGGTTATTTTGGTATTGGGGCTGATGTTGTTGTGCGTACACATGCCCTTGAGCATTGGGGGGATTTTGGGGAGCCGCAGGTGCGGGAGCAGGTTGCGGTGGGTAGTATGCAGGCGGAACTGGAGGTGGTCCAACTGCCTGTTGGGGTTGTTGGTACCCCTAAGCTGTTGGAGGTGTGAGATTAGCTGGGGCAGCTGGTTGTGGGTAATGCATCTGCTGTTGTGGGAACTGCATGGGGGTCTGTGTGATAGGTTGAGTATAGTATGTAGGAGGTACATATGCTGATGGCGCTTTCCCATAACAATGTTGTGGACAAGAGGGTCCATGAATGTGATGGGTCTGGTTTGTTGGAGCATAAGAAGTTGTTGCTCCGAAACTGGATGTAGCCCTAGAGAGGTCTGGGGTGGGCATGGTGCTCACCATGCTGAAAGGTTTAGGTTGCGGGGTGATTTGGCCAATGATGCCATCAGCGGCATGTGATGCCCCCGGTGCGTCACCACATGAAGAGTCACCTCATGGGGCGTCAGGTATGATTGTGTATAGATAACCCGACTGGGCATAAATGAGATCAAACTGTTGGGCTTTGAGGATGGCCTCTTCTTCATACTGGGGTCTTTCAGATGCCACATCCTTCGCAATAAGAGGGAGGAGGGATTTTAGAAACCAATCTAAAAAGATACGGTCGTCTAACTTAATTTTGCAAAGGCTTAGGCGTCGACGCTACTCATGAATGTGGTCAATGATGTGGGTGGCCGTGGTTTGTCTGCAAGACAGTAGGATCTCGACTCCCGCATCATAGCGGACAGGTAACTGGAAGAATTGCAGGAAAGTTGAGGCGAGGGAGTTAAAGGTGGCATGCGTCCCGTGGGGCTGCTCGATATACCACTTAGCCGCAGAGCCAGTGAAGGTGCGTTGTAAAAGCCGGAGGCAGATTGAGTCGTCCACTATGGAGTTGGAGGAACACCATAAATGGAAGGACATGATATGGTTCTGGGGGTCTTCACCTGCCTTGCCCTCAAACTTAGGGATGTCAGAGGGGAGTTTGGTGGGCATGTGAGGCCACGCAGGATCGTGTCTGATGGGGTCATTTGTGAGCCTAGCTAAGTCTGGCAGGTTCAGACTCGCCATGTATGGTAAGCTAGCAGATGTGGTGACTGGAACTGGGTCATGCCTAGTCATTGTGGTATGATGTAGGGGTCCAGTAGCGCCTAAAGGTATGCTAGGTATGGAGGGTATGTGCCCTCCAATAGGTGTAGTCTGGTATGGGCCAGCGCCTCCAAGTGCAACATGGGTTACACTTGGGTTAGGAATAGGAGTGGGGATTCCTGGGATAGGGTTTGTGGAAACCAGAGGGGGTGTGACCCCTATGTTGGGTATACCCATAACAGGTGGTGGCCCTGTGTTGGGCATTCCTAAATGTGGAGTGTTACCCATGTTGGGCATACCCAGGGGGGTGGTTGTTGCCATGGATGGCACCGCCGTAGAAGGGTCTGTGGATGTTTCGCCTATGGTGCTGGTAAACAGTGGATCAAATGGTGTTCCAGCCATAATGGTGGTTGGTGGTAACTCTGTAGGTTTTTCGTATTGTACCTCCAAATCAAATGTTAAGTGAGGTGTGTCAGAATCGGATGACTGTCTAGTTGATTGATGATGTGTCGAATCAAGGGATAAGGCTCTGCGTCCGTGACGTGGAGAGCCAAGTGGACTAAACTCTGGGAGTTCGCCCTGTAGACGACAAGAGCGTCTAAAATTCTCAATGGTGAGAAATAAGTTTTGTGTAAAAAATCTGTTTAAGTATCAGGTGGTGATATATATATATAAAAGACTCAAAACCCTAATGTAACCAAGGGTGCAAGAAGGGGAGTGAAAAAAGAAGGCTCTCAGGCCAAAAAAATCAACCTCAAAAAAGGCACTTATTCTAGCAGCTGTGCTACAATAAGTGGAGGAATACAACAAATGGTCAGAGTACCAACATGCAAACGGCTTCTAGAAAAAATAGGTGTAACTAGACCAAGGGTGGGTTGAATCATGCAAACACCTAACTAAAAGTATTGTGACTCAAACAAACGATATTCTCTGCAAGGTGATGAAATCCAAGTCAGACAATATGAGTGTTGAGACAACGGCTAGATATCCCCCTACCGGGAGGGACACCGGGTAATCAATCCTAAAGAAAGGCTACTAGGATACTCCGTTCATGACGCGTCGAGAAAAGGTAAATCTGCCGTTTGGTCCTTTGATCGCAATATCCCAATACAGGGATATCCCGAGAACTGCGAATGGTAGCCCTTCGGTTACTGAATGGATTTCGGTATTCCACTCAGGCTTCCGGAACCATCCTCGCGACTTCAACCCTCCTAAGGGAGAGGCCTTCCCACAAACCGGTTGTGACCGCGCCAAAAAGCACTAAGAGATTTTAGCTCCCTAATTGGACAACTTCTATGTCTCGGATGTAATAACTGAGGGGTGTTATTGGAACACCTATCCCCCCAATACTACCTAGCTACAAAGTTCTTTTAGTGTTCCCCAAGTGGGGTTAAAAGTGTGTTGAAATTAGGGTACGTTTTAAGGCTTAGTTCAATTAAGTGATCGGGTGAGTGCACGTGAGGTATTGTAAATTAAACTTGAAAAAAGGTAAATGCTTTACAGGAAATTTTCAAAAAACAAAGGAGCTTTTGAAAATAAAAAAGCAAATATTTATGACTTTTTCAAATAAATGGAAGTTAAATGCTTTGCAAACATCAACTCAAAAAACAAAGGATCTTTTGAATTATGAAAGCAAATAATAGACTTCTTTTAAAGAAATAAATGGACTTCTTCTTTCAAGGAAATTGCTAGGGGCAAGATTTTAAAGAAGTAAACAGGAAAATTTTTAATCTAGATAAAAATGCAAAAATAAGTCTTTCTTTCACTTTCTTGAAAATTTTTAAAAAGATTTCTAGATATGCATTTTAAATAGTAAAATTTTTTCAAGGCTGTAAAATATGCAGAATCTAATACTGTAAAAATGTGCTATGTAGGCAGAAAGTACAGTAAAAATTAATTTTTAAAATCGAAATGGCCGAATGAAAAATTAAGCAGCGCGGGTTTTGACTGAAAAGCCGCGATGGACCGCGCGGGTTTTGGTCGCACAGTCGCGATGGACCACGCGGGTTTCGGTCGCACAGTTGCGATGGACAGCGCGGAAAATGTCCGCGAAGCCGCGATGTGGAGTGCACAAATAAGCCGAGAAGTCGCGGTGAACCGCGCGGAAAAGGGCCGCGTAGTCGCGATGTGCAGCGCGGTAAATGACCGCGATGCCACGATGTGCAGCGCGGAAATCGGCGGAAAAGCCATGGTGAACCGCGCGGAAAAAAGGCCAAAAGCCGCGATGGACCGCGCGACTGTCAGGCTAAAAACCGTGAGGCGAAAGCCGTGCACGGAAGCCGAAAAATGAACCCGAAAATTAAGAATTCTGGGTTGTTAATGGCAATAGATGAGGCCAAAACATAGAACAGCAATGGATCTGCTGTCTAAGATGGCATATCTATGGATCTAAAGGTTAAAAACTAATAAAAAACTAAGATTAAAAGCAAAACTAGAGATCTATTGTTCAAAATCCAGCGGAGTCGCCAAAAACTGTTGGCCCGGTTTTGCAACCAAGCTTAGTGCTATGGGCACCTGCTAACTAGTAGCAGCAGTTTCAAATAGAAATAAACAACTAATTAAACTAAACAAAACTAATCATGGATCTATGTAAGAATCTAAGCAAATAATGTAAACATTTTAAAAAACAAGAACAAGAAAATATTAAAGAATGAATTTGTATTGAAAAAATGGGGGCAAGCAAGTGCTTGCGATAATACCTTCAATGGTGAAGGTTGATGTTGAGCAACTCCCAAGATGAGTAGCTCCAAGCTCCAAGAGGTCTGCTTCTCCAAGGTTGCTTCAATGGCTAAAATGCTCAAGGGAGATTTTGAGCAGCATAAGGATGAGATAATGGATGGATGAGAAATGAGGAGCCCCTACCACCTTTTTATAGGTTTTGGTGGTGGGGAATACCATTTGTGGTTTTGTGGAAACCAAATGGTATTGACCAACATGGTTTAGGTACTTTTCCCTCCTTTTTCCTTTTTTGAATAAAATTAATATTTTAATTCCCTTTTTAATATTTTTGGGAATTTGGACCCTTTTTGAGGGTTTTTTATGCTTTTCAGGAAAAATAATCTTTTTTAATGGAAAAAGGGGTGTACTAAGGTCTTTTGGTGACCTTTTGTTGGTTTCAGAGGCTCAGATGGTGGAAAAGTGGACAAATGGGTCATGTGAATAAGGGAATGAGCTAGTGAGCACTTTTTAGGTGTTAACAGGTGTAATAATGCAAGTCCTTTTCTTATTGTTTCAAGAGTTTGTGTGCATAATTATAAAAGTCTAAATAACCATTCAGGTGGGATGGATCCCTAATGATAGTAGTGGATGACCCATGATTAGATGCATGGTCTTTCAAGGGATACGTACCCTGGTAGAGCTACCGAGAGATAGGGTGTAAGAATTTGGAGACTTCTAACTTACTTAGCGAGTTTTGCTAATGCATTCATTTGTACTTGTTTGTAGGTATACGTATGAGGCATCTACCGAGAATGCCTACTCCACCTTTCTAGCAATTGTTTAAGTCTCACGTGTGAGGGCCTTTGAAGGTTGACATCTTTTAGAAGCCTTGTTGGGGTTGTAATACTTGTGAAACTACATCACTTGTTAACCTTGTAATTATTAAATGGAACTATGTAATGTTTGGGTCATTGTATGGTTGATTGTATTTACAATACATGTGGATTTCAAATGGCTCTAAGACTATAGATTTTTTGAGTCATGTCGAAATATTTGGAGTGGGAGGTAGCATTGAATGTAGTTCTGTGATGGCACATGGCCAACACTGCCAGTTGTGCTGGGGGTTTCTTCTAGGGTTCTGCACCAACGAAGAGGTATTTTCGTGGTTCATTTCTCCTGCCTGCTATGGATGTGTTGAGGGTTTCATTACTGACCTGAGCTATGGCTCATGGTCAGCACACCATATGGAGTAGAGAAGGCAACTGAAACATTCAGAGGTAGTTCTTCTCAGATTCATACTACACCCTTGCTATTTGCATTTATATATGTATATCGTGATATATGCTTCTGACTTCGTATGGAATGTTTGGTTACAGGTGTTGGCTGGCATTTCTCTTCTGCGTGGCCAAGACTCGATAGTGGTGATGTTTGAAAAATGGTAAGTCTAGAATATGCCAATTCTTAGCCCCTCCTTTCACCTCTGTGTGGGGGGTACTATTGATGCATGCTTATGAGGAACTTGTGAACTTGTTTGGGTTCATTGTGACAAATTTCGAGTTCCTGGAAGTCGCCATTTGGTTGGACTATTGTGAGAAGATGTATCTAATGTAATTTGCAGGCCCTAGAGGATTTTAGTGCGATGTTTTGGCTATCTGGCTCTATGTTTGAATTTTGTTGAACTCTCGCTATTTGACAATAATACAAAGGATGAACTGGGGTTTACATTAAAGACCTATGTTTGCGAAATATATTTGTATGGGTCCTGGAATGTCCTTCTGTGTAAAATTTACAAGGGTTTGGTACCCTATCTAATCTCTACATTTTAAATTCATATGAATGTTGTCTGTATCAAAGGTTATTGTATTTTGAAAGATGTTGGTTGTCAGTATGACTGTTTAGATGGCACGAAATGTAAACTTCAGGCTAAAATAAAACACATGTCATGATCTAAGATTTGGGTTTTTACTATTATGTTTCTGGTTATTTGAAGTAGGTAGAAATACAAAAGGGTCTCAAATGAAATGGTGGTGGGAATCGATCCCTGTACCATCGTTTCTGAATAACGCTTCTCTGTATAATGAGATGGTCGTGGGAATCGATCCATATACCATCGTTTGTGAATAATGCTTCTCTGTATAATATCGTGTAAAATTTGTTTGATGAAAATGGTGTAACCCTTCTGCGTTGAATTAAGAGTAGTAACCCTAGCTACTATTTTTATTGACCCTTGAGAGGGTATGGGTTGCTGTACAATTGCTATACTTGTGGCATTCTAGTAAGATAGTAGAGCTTGGGATGGGGTTTGATCTCCTGTCCCGTGGAATGTTATGTTAATGATTTTGAGTGTTGTGGATTGTTTGATTTCTGAAATGCAAATCGTTGAGTTTCTTTTTCATAGTTCAGGTTGCAAGAATGAAAACGTCTAATACTGAATTTATAATTTAGAATGCCTAGAAGATGCGTTTAATCCCTTGTGATGATTTAACTGTGGGTGATAATCGACCTTAGAAATTTTGTTTGGATGATTAACTTGTTTGAATATGGGAAAACGTTGAGAAAGAGTATGTTGTACATACCTTCACTACTTGGTACATTTAATTCGAACTTTGAATTTATTTTCCTTATAGGGTTAGTAGTTTTCGAACATATTCCTAGCTAGATCTGTGATATGTTGATGTTGTATATTTTAAAGAGGACTTTAGTGGAGACAAATATAAAAAGTGATGCGAACATAAATCTTATCCTAGTTATACATAGGGTATGGAAAACGTAATTTCAAACACTATTTCAGAATGGAGAGGATATATATATAATTTTACTAATGCTACTCTGAAAGGTGTGTCTAAATATTAAGAGCAGATTTCTAGGTTATGGGTTTGCTAGGATGTTTAGCACAGGAACTTCCTAGACATTCTACTGATCCTAGCTTCTAGGTTAATGTAATCCTAGCTTACAACAATTCATTTTTTTTTTGTTTATTCCTATCAGAAATACTATATCTAAACAATTTAGGATGAAAGAAAAACAAGGCCAAATGATGTTGGGGTAACATCCTGTGTTACTTATCTAACCTCTATTATAAATTAAATTAGAAGATTCACATTTCATACCTGATTACTTTGTAGCTTGCTCCCTTCCTGAAGTAACCTGCACCCTCAAACAACAATTAGTGTAGAGCCCTTTGAGCTTAGCTGACCTGTTACAATGAATTTGGGGCTACAACGTTCCTCCCAACCTTGAGTCTTAAACCATTTTGGTTCTATCTGGATCCCCCCGAGCTTGGTTCCAACATGCAATGAGATGTAGAGGCCCTAGATCCACCGCTGGTTCAGTTCTGAGAATTTCTAGGTAAGGTTGCTTCAGCTTCTTAGAACATAATACTTTTCTTGGATTACCATAATAGAATGATAAGGACCAAGAATGATGGATGATCCCCAAACTTGGGATATGCCCTCTTTAAGTAGGGAAGTCTTTTAATTAGGACTGTTCAAACAATCAGT
This sequence comes from Larix kaempferi, assembly GCA_027924585.1. NCBI lineage: Eukaryota > Viridiplantae > Streptophyta > Pinopsida > Pinales > Pinaceae > Larix > Larix kaempferi. The sequence goes on along the minus strand of BSBM01001158.1, from coordinate 5,004,459 downwards.
TTCTTTAAATTAGATAATTAATAATTAAAATATATTATTTAATTAAATATCTAGTCCTCTTGAACTAGGATTTTTCCAACTGTTTAATTATAAGTGATTTTGATTTATGCTCTTAATAGTAATTGTAATAACAACAATTATACTAATAATTATTCTAACATTAAATACATATCACTTAACTATTAATACACCATTTATAATATTAAATAATGCATAAATCATATATACTAATTATATTTCATAATTAAATAATGACATCATTATTATTAAAGCTCTTATTAATAATAATAGCCTAGAGGCCTTTATACATGTTAGTCAGAAAAGACTACTGGTAGTTATCTTTTATTTACTTATGTGTCATCACATGACACTTCTTTTCTCTTTAACTTCTACGGACAAGGTCAACTTCTTTGGATGGTCTTGGTCAACTTGGTTCGGTACCTCTAGTCTCTCTCTTTGCATGTTGGATTCCCTCGTTTAAAATGGTAGTTCCCGCAATAGGTGATGATGGATAAAAAGATGAATCATTTAAGCAATTTAAACAAATGTGATAAAAGTGATCTTCATAGTCTTTCCGACTCAAGACTTTGAAACTCTGTAACCTCGAGTGCTCTTCAGAGCCTTTTAACTCAACACTCTCACATGGGCGTTACTCTAGTGTGATTCCAGAGTCCCTGCTCAACAATAGTGCTAGAATGTGGTGGTGAGGCACATATAGAATATTTAAGTTGCCTCGGATCCGGTATTCGTTTATCAAGCTTGGAGTGCTCCAGGGTTTATGTCCAACACTCAATGTACATCAAGGCTTATTCCCAGTACATAATATTTCCTCTAGGTACATCAGGGCTTTTGCTCAGTATGTAGGTAATCTGTGTGTTCTTGAGTCCACGCTCAACACACCATATAAGTCAATCATGTCATTCACATCACTACATAGAATGTAAGAAAATATCATCTCAGTATATTAGGGTTTTGTACCCACATCATATGGTAAAAACATGAATCAAAACATTGGGGCTTCCTTGCCCAGTATATAATCAAATAATGAAATTTAGTCACGGTCCATGCCCAATATGTCAGTCTACAAAAGAATAAATCATATCCACTAGGGCTCATGCCCAATAATCAGAATAAATCCTATGTGCTGGGGCCGTGGCCCAATATAACATCATAAAATAGTCAATCCAAAATTTGGGATATTGAAATACATAGTTATAAAATATATACATAATCAATAAACAAGATCATAGAATCTACTATTTTGGATAGAATCCTGACATTAGAAGTTAAGTCTTAAATATCCACACACATAATCCCAGTATCGATAAATTGAGTAACTTATGGCCTAATAGATAGAATATATAAATATGATCCCAATGACTGCTATGAAACCAAACGATCCACGATTTAGGGCCATATCGTTCTCTTTTCAAAATCACAACAAAGATTTATATTATATATGCAAACAAAGTATATATATATTTAATAAATAAGAAAGTTAAACACTAAATAAATTACACAGAGCCTTCAGTAGATTCACACCCTAGCTAGGTTGTACGAAAGCATTTGACAAGTAGTAATAATACTCTTTTCATAAATAAAAATACAAATTTGGAAATAGGGAATTCTCATTCAGAAGGAAACCATAGATTTAGATTCACCACAGTTTATCTCGTGACAATGTTTAAACCCAAGATATGATAAGTAAATATACATAAAATACCAACAAAGTTCTCCTTGCATATAAACAGAAAACGTGAGTTAATACAACGATAAAAGAAAGAATATATGACTTATGTGAATTCCAACCATAGCCCCGGGATGTAGAATTTTACCTGTGCATAGTGTCAACTTGCACACAATGATGCCTTGCTGCAGAGGGTATGCGCAGACCAAGAGCTATGCTTTGGTCATGCACATGCCTTCCCCCAAGCCATGGAACAGCCGAGAGCCTCTTGCTCTCCCTATCCAAGTGCCAAACGAGACACAACACATGTAATGCAAAAACATTAGGGTTTTACTCCTCATCCAGCGTGCAAATCGACCATGTGGCCATCACATGGGCCTCATTAAGTGCCATCTACCTCCACTTTAAAGTAGATTTTTACCCTCTCTCCCATAGTTGCAGACTTGTCATTATATTTAAAGTGCTTCTATGTGGTGCTTAGTGTCTAGGCATAGATTGCCATTTTTCCCTTTCTTTTACCTAGGAATTTAGTCATCCATCCAAAGCATTAGCTTAGCGCTTCCATTGGTCACCTACAACAAAGTAATTAGACATGCATTAGCTCCTATAAAAGCTAAGTAAGCCTAGATGCCATGAAACTCTTCATACCAACTCTGGAAGTACAGGAAGGGATCAATCAGTTCAATCATAGTGAAAGCACAGTCATCATAGTTACAAGGCACACTTACAAGGATTAGAGTATGCATCAAGATCATAGAAGAACATAATAATGTATGAAGAAAATTAATGTTGCAGAATAATAATACTGACAATTAATGGTACATGTTTAAGCCAAAACATGCTAGATCAACGTTATGCAAACAATTGACAAAAGTAACACATTCAGAATACAAGCATCATGTTATTCTTAGCATTCAAACTCAATGTTGAAGATAATTTTAACTAAATCTTAGGTCTTTACATTAATTCATGATTTGAGGGACATTACATTAATATTTGTATTGTAAATAGAATCAAATTGGTTTCCTATCTATCATTGAAATTGAAAATGGCATAGTTCATTTATCTCTTGGTATGAATACAAATGTATTAGTTCTTATTTATCTTTTATTTACAAGTAGAATGAGTACCTATTTAAATTTTTTTCTAAGATTAAATATTTTATAATGCAACATAAATAGATTGGTTTTCTATGTATCTTTCTATACTAAAGTAGAGTAGTTCTCGTATTTATTTCTTAATATTACATATTTTATAATGCAACATAAATAGATTGGTTTTCTATGTATCTTTCTATACTAAAGTAAAGTAGTTCTCGTATTTATTTCTTAATATTGCATATTTTATATTGCAACATAAATAAATTGGTTTTCTATATACCTTTCTATACTAAAGTAGAGTAGTTCTGGTATTTATTTCTTAATATTGCAAGAAGATTTAAAATGTTTTTAATTGTTTATTTATGTTTTATTACAAACAGATCTAGATTAGTTCTTTTTATTAATTGCCTAAAAGGTTAAACATAGCTTACTAAATATAAAATAAGGGTTTATTTAATATGTCTTAACTATATTTTGATATAAAAGAAGTCATTAATATTTTGTATTACTTGTATGTAAAAATTGCATGATCTCTTTTTTATTTTTTGAAGAATTAAAATGTAGCTAAAAAAAAGTTTAAATACGTTACAAATAGAAGTAGAAAAAGATCTAGATGCATTTAAACCAATATACACAGTACACATTACAGCTATAGTTAACATTATTATTTTGTAAACAAATATACCATTTAAACAATACATTTACATAAACATTTATCCCTTCCTATCGAACTAAAATAATAAAATGAAAACGAATCCCACTAAAATTATAAACATTACATATAATTTATTTAAGGGTTACAACCGTAGTGAGAAAACTCTCTCACACACGCACATTGTGTATGTTGTAGGAAGGGATTCGAACTCAAATCCTAGCCAAGGACCTTAACCCACACAACATACGTTCGTTATATATATATGCTAAAATAACCATAGACCTCGGGTCGATCCCAATGGTCTTCTCCTTGTACATTAAACACATATATCACCATTACATTGCGGAATCAAAAGCATCAAAGACTAGTCGTAAAATCCTGTGTAATATATCTGTTTGGGCAAGCCGAAGGGATTGGCCATAAATAATACAATGCTAAGAAATCATACCACTAAAAGAGAAACAAGAAACAAAATGATAAACACAAGATGCTTCAACGAATACCAAGAGGTCAAAACCGAGGGCTTCGCCATTCTTTTTCCACAAGAAAACAAACTGTAAATATGCATTAAACACGATAGACATGACATTATTTATCAACTGCCCAATGCAGGGTATATTTTAAGGATTCTAATATTCCACTTAAGTATAGTATTCTAGGCGATTATGTTGGATTGGAAAAAACATAGATATAGATAGGTAGGCGAATATTAAATACAAAACTTACAATTTACTGTGAAAATGTGTCATTTTTGGCGAATATTATGCTTAAAAAACATATTTTATGAAAATATAGGCGATATTAGAGTCTAAAAATGACTTAATAGCGAATTTATTTTTTGAAAAAAAGCCCCAAAAATAGCCAATTGACGAAATTTCGCCCTTAAAAATTACCCTGGCCCAATGCCATCCATTTCATAACAATTTTGAGATATATCCCTAACAACGAAGAGACATAGGTTCGATCTGCTAGGGTTGCACATTGTTTACATAATAAGAACAGGGGTGTAGCCACCCATGAAAAAACAAACTCAACTCACGATTCGTGCTAAGTCCCTTTTATCCCTGCTAAATATTCAAAGATGTAATGGCCAGCTCACCCGAGATCCACAGTAATCATTCCAATGTAACTACATCTTGGATGCTGTAGGTTTGTGTTTTATCCAAGCAAAGGGTCTACACTACCTATGAACAAGGGATAGCTAACATGTTAGCATGTATTTATATATATAAGTGCAAACAAATAAAATGAAACAAGTGTAATATAGAATCTGTGACTGTGTAACGAAATATTACTAAGAATGAAGGCCAAGGAAGCTGCTATGATGGCGACACAAGAGGTTAAAATCTTTGCAAGATGAACTTCATCATCCACTTCAAGACCCTTAGAAGAATAGCATAGTCTGAGCCTGAATCTCCATGAACATGCCATTGTATATGTTAACATTCTCAACGTTCTAACGAAGGGTCGAAACCCAAACTTATTATGAAGTATATTGCAAGTGGATGCAGCTAGCCTGCAAGCCCTTGACCTCCACTATACCAAGTAGTAAACCTTCCCTTTCACATTAAATGTGTTAGTTGGAAGGTTGGCGAGATAAGATAGATCCTTCGTTGCTTAGTCAACATGCGCTTCGAACCAACATTTTAAAAGTGTTTACCATGGAGAGTGGGTGTTGAGATCGCTAGGGGAATTTCTGCACGACCCTCAACGTTTCATCACAAACCTTTGTTTAACATGTTGATGCAATCTATGTGGAAATGCATTGTTAGTATGGCCATTGGAGCAACGACTAGCTTAGTCGTTGACTAGCCTTCACACGTGTATACGTTAATACTTTAACGTATGGTAAGTTTAATTGTATTTGTTATAATGTTTTCATTATAATATTGTATTATAATGTTAGTTTATAATGTCAAAATTATATCTAGATTTGTCTAGGTGTATATAATGGAAATTATATATATATATATATATGTTATAACAATATTCCCATCATATATATGACATGGATTTTCATGCTGTTCTAGCTTGTGTTATTTGGTGTTCTAGTCCTTAGTCTAGTGTCTTGGAGAATAGTTTGTCCACATTTGACCACCTTAGACTAGTGATATATCTATGAATCCTTGTTTTTCCACTTATCCACTCGTTTCCATAATTTTAGGATTCAATGCACCCCACTACCTTGCATTTATTTAGGATTTATTGCATTTTCCTTTTTTGATGAGATGGAGTGCGCCCTCTTGAGGATTTGGTCAACTTATGCATTAATGACAACTACTTATCCAACTACTTAGCCCATGTGCCCTCATAATGGTACCTTTCACACTATTTTGACTGGACTAACCTCCTCATGGTCCATCTATGTTCATTGAACCTCATTATGGCCCAATCTATGAGTTACACTTGGCCTCATGTCATTGATGGGTGAATTGGTCCAATCTAACCCTCATTATTATGAACTACTCAACTTGCCACTAAGCCTCTCGATTTTGTCTCTTGAGAGCATCTATATATATTGTAATCATGTTAATGAATAATATGAGAGTGAGATTCTTCCCACTGGAGTGATTTTCCTCTAGTGTTCTATTCAATATTTCTTCTCTATTTTAGTTATCTCTTTGTGCAAATAATTCTAAGTGAGATTGTTTTTGCTATCTAGATCTAGGTTGGATTGTCACATGTATCAGAACCTAGTGTTGTGATTGTTGTGCAATCTAAATCCTAATATAGCATCAAAGCTAGTCTGATGCAAAACAATTTCTATAGTTGCTTCCAGATATTACCTTTGGTCATTTGGTTTCGCCTTTTGGCTTTTCTCAAGTATGATGTTGAAGTAAGGAATTTCAAAGAGTGTTGTTTGCAGGTATATGAAGAAATGGAAGAAGACTCAACAAATGATCTAGTTCAATTTTCTTCCTCTATGGCTTCCTCTGTTTTCCATGAAGATGTTTTTGATGAAGATAATATACGAGTTGTTTCCATCAATACTGTTGAAAAGAAGTCCTTCCATCTCTCATCATTATTCTTCCATGATTCTTCTGTTGATTCTTCTAGTGTGCGAAAGAGTTATCTTTTGGTTGTTATGGAAGAAGGATCAAAGCTTGGAGTTGTAGCATTCGACCTCCTTGGATCCATGCTTCTTGTGTATTCATATATGATTGCTAGCACCAATTTTCAGAGTTGCACAAAATATGGAGAAGCCTTAGCCATCACATTGGCACACTTGGGACTCTTGTTCCACCTTCTTGGAGTTTATTACAACTCTCTTGATTTGAATTTGATACTTCAAGAGCCTTATTATTCGTTTGGGGTAACGTATTCTCAAGCATCTCAAGTCTCTTTTGGACCTGACACCCTGGTTGGTTCAAAGTTCAAGTTTGAAGAGCATCCTTCACTCTACTATCCATGTTACTCAGTTGCTCTATGTGGCTCCAGATTCCATCATGCAGATGTACATGTACATGATCTAGTTGAGCATGTTCCACTTCTTCCCAAGAAGAATATTCCTCCAGATATATTTCCATCGTTAGAGTTCTGAAGAGCATATTTTTTGGTATCTCTTTGATGTTATTTTTTAGGGAGGATTTTTCCCATGTGGTTTTTCCTCTTTCCTCCTTTTATATGGATTAATAATGTAAAGAGTGACCATAAGCCTTTGTTGCTTGGGCCCTATTTCTCATGTTCACTAACATTTTGGCTTAAGGGGGGCTGTTAGAACAATATTCCCATCATATGCATGCCATGGACCTTTATGTTGTTCTACCTTGTGTTATTTGGCCTTCTAGTGCCTAGTCTAGTGTCTTTGACCATAGTTTGTCCACATTTGACCACCTTAGACTAGTGATATATCCATGAAGCTTTGTTTGTGCACTTATCCACTGATTTCGATCATTTTAGGAGTCTATGCACCCCACTACCTTGCATTCATGTGGGAGTTATTGCATTTCCCTATTTTAAGGAGATGGAGTGTGCCCTCTTGATGATTTGGTCAACTTGTGTATTAATGGCCACTACTTAGCCAACTAGTTACCCCATGCACCCTCATAATGGTACCTTTCACACTATTTTGTCTAGCCTAACCTCCTCATGGTCCATCTATGTTCATTGAACCTCATTATGGCCCATTCTATGAGTTACACTTGGCCTCATGTCATTGATGGGTGAATTGGTCCAATCTAAGCCTCATTATTGTGAGCCACTCAACTTTCTACTAACCCTCTCAATTTTGTCTCTTGAGAGAATCTATATGTTGTACTCATGTTAATGAATAATATCATAGTGTAATTCTTCCCAGTTGAGTGATTTTCCTCTAGTGTTCTATTCAATATTTATTCTCTATTCTTGTTATATCTTTGTGCAAATAATTCTAAGTAATTGTTTTTTCTATCTAAATCTAGGTTGGATTGTCACATGTATCAGAATCTAGTGTTGTGATTGTTTTGCAATCTAAATTCTAATAATATATATATCTATATCTATCTATCTATCTATCTATCTATATATATATATATAAAGGGTTAAGAATAGTTATGTATTAATAAAAATACATAGATTTTAACAGTTAAAAGTTTGACCACTTTTTAGGGATAAGACATATGTTTAGTTTGTAACCCTAAAGTTATCAATCGACAAATAAATATAAAGAGAAGTTGGAGTTAAGCTAAGTGTCTTGGTGACATTGATGTTGTCATAAGAATAAATATGATATGAAACTATGAGGAGTCAAGTATTCAATGTAAGAAACAAATAATAACACTAGAGATTTGAAGAAATCCTCCATTGTATTGTTGTATGCATGGTTTTATTTGTAACTAGTTAATGCTATTCGTCGGTTTAAGACGATTTAAAAAAAATCATGTGTGATTTTGAGTCATTACATCCAGGTCTCCAGTCGAGCTTGTCCCTCCATACTTTAGCACCAGGTATCATGATACACCTTCAGTTTTAGCTTACAATTATTCGAATTGTAGTTATGAATATTACAATTATTCGAATTGTAGTTATGAATATTATCTCTCTTGGAAAATTATTGATACCTTGTTTCCCATTTAAGGTATATGGTGGCTCGATAGTGGCACTCGTCGGCCTTCCCATGTAAAGGTACTTCATTTCCATTAAGCATGTTGGTGTTATCTTGTTTATTGTTGATGACCAACCTTTGGCCTCAATCTCGTAGAGCTATCTTGTAAACATTTATCTTGGTGATTGGTCATTCACAGCCCTTTAGGGTTTTAAAGATGCAAAAATTTAATCGTGGTCACAACTCGGCTTTGCCACCAGGATTATAAAATAGAAAGTTTCTTATGTTTACACAACTTATTATATTTTAAGTCTTGAAAACTTGGCTTAATCAGTTCCATTAAGCATGTGTTCTAGCTACTTTGTAGTTTTATCCGAGTTCAAATCTTGGTCATTATTTTGTTGGCATTTTCCGAGAAACGATTGCTTGTTAACTTAAGTAAATATTTAAAGCTTTTGAATCCCTCTCATTTTGTTTTGCAGTAGGTTGTCATTTTACTCTTATATTGCTATTTGTTTGAGAATGAGGGATCTCAGTTTGAGTCCTATAACTTAAGGTAGAACTTGTCTCTTTAGTCACTATCATTTGTTCGTCTCTAAGTGGTGTTATGTTATTTTTTCCATTATTTATGTACCTATTATAAGTTTGTATTTATTGGGTTTACATCAAACCCTAATAAATCCAGAAGCATTAAACCCCTCCAGACCTTCATTGCGCATGGCATTATAGATATCAACCAATTTTCTCTATTACTATTTACTTTGCATGCCATTTTCCCCACCTCCGAGCGACTTTCTACTTTCAATTTGTTTGCATTTGAAACTTCTAATGGTTTTTGTTGGTCTTCGTATACGTTTGTTTAATCCTGTCGCAGGTTCCTTTGTTTACCCAACTCAACTAGTACTGTTGAGTTGATTGGGTTTACTTAACCCTATCAAAACATATATATTTATCATTTTTCTTATTTATTTTGACCTCCCTTCTAATCACATATGGACATATATGATATTTTCTTGGTAGCTTCTTAAGTTGAGGCATCTCACCTTCTCGGCCAGGCATAGAGACTAGTTTCAATTTTCTTGCATTGAGTCTAGTTTGTACTTGTTTATTTGCTTTGGCTCAATTTGTCATTGCAGTAAGGTTGAAAACTTGCTCTTGCAGCTGTCGTTTTTACGATAAATGTTTGTGATCTTAAAGTAACGTTTTGAGGATGAGGATATATATATATATAACCGGTTTGCTCACAAAGTCCTAGTAATCATTATAAAGAAAGCTTTGGTCAATATATTAAGGTTGTGATAATCTTCTTTCACTTCTAAGTGTATGATGTTAAATTTAAAAAAAATGATATGGTAGATACCACTCTGTCCATTTCAACATGAAGATAACATCATTAATAACTTATTTACTCGAATGACATTCTTCATATACACCCTGCATATTAAGACTTTAATTCATCCTTTGATTTCTGTAATAAGTTTAAATGATCTATAATGTGGATTTAACGATGCGTGTATTGATTATGTAATAACTATAGAATATTGTAGTCCTTCCTTTCTTGTTAGAAATCCTGGGTGGAAATAACAACTGAATTACTTATTGTATGTAGATGTTGCATATTAAGCCTTTAATTAATCCTATGATTTCTGTATGGATTTTTAAATTATCTATAATGTGGATTTAACGATGTATGTACTGATTATGTAGTAACTATAGAATATTATAGTCCTTCCTTTCTTCTTAAACTTGGGTGGAAATATTAACTAAATTACTTACTGTATGTTAACCACTAACATGATAAAGCAATTTAGAGAGCTACTTATACTTGCTACTAAAATGAAGGAGCTAATATTAGCATACAACACAAATATTGAAATCTAATGACTATTTATAGTTAGCTAAACAATAATTATTACTAGCATATACTCATAAGTTAGAAAGAAATAAATGCTTTTAGAGAACTAACAAGAATTAAATAGGATTTAAGCTAAGGAAAATGAATTAGTAGTAAACTAAAATAGCTAAACATATAGAAAACACATAGTGATAGTGCTTAGTTGGTCCGTTATAGTTTGTTGAACAATGGTTTGGATGGCCATGTTTCTCTCATCTGTAGACTATGAGCACTCAAAATTACATGCTCATGTTAGCCCCACTCATGCACTATGACTCCATCAAGGCTAACACGTATCCCCTACCAGTGCACAATCCCACTAGCCCTCTTCAGTAGGGTCTTTTTCGACTCATAACTTAAATTTGTTAATACAATATCCCACATAGTGCCATTCCAAAGCTCTCAACAAAAGTTGCATAACACTCTCAAGTGCTCATATAACAATACTTCTCAACATACTTGGCAGTGTACCCCCGTGTCTCATATGTTCATATATAAAATAGATACTTGGGACTTACCTCCCAAGGCTTTCCCTACTCTTGGAAAATTCATAGCCTTGAATTTAACCATATATTTTTGGTTGTTAGTTCAATATTTTTGTGTCATGACACATGTAATCTCTCTCCGTGGATAGTAGGATTGTGTTCCCCACTCATGGAGCCATATTCATCTATATTCATGGCCACCCAATTGTTGCTTTTGGGTCAGTAAAATTATTTAGAAAATTCCTTTTACAAAAGTATTCACCAAAAAACAAGTTTAAAGAATCATATTACACACATTCATCTTAAACATAATAAAATATTTTTGCTCAAAACCATAATCTGTATTTTATCTAAGTAAAATAATTATGCAAAGTGGGGGTTATTATATCTTCCTTTATTATGTTTGAGTTTTATAATAGCAGTTTAATTTCAATTATTTGTAGCGGAAACAAATAAAGATCATAGAAAGAATAGCCATGCACAAAAACAAATAGACAAATATTTTATCCCAAGAAAATCAAAACTCGGGAAAAACCTAACCAACCTTTTTAATTCATAGATTCAAGATACAAGCACATTAGATATAAGAAGAAGATAAACCCAAAGATATTAAACCGAGAAAATAGTCTTCTTGTTGTTAAAGTTACAGCATCAGGAGTGATTCTCTACGTTAATCTTGTGTGTCAAAATTGAGCCTCGTGTGTTGAGGTAGTGCCTTATAGGAGTTTGAGTTAGACTCATGAAACTTGGAGAAGAATCTTTAGTTGGACTCAAGAATGGTTAAGCTTCATGTGTTGAGGCAAGTTCTTTGTATGCCAAAGTGATGATGTTGTACAATCTTGCTAGTCAAGGATAAGGTCTTGTTTGTCAAGACATATCCTCATCTGTTGAGGTGGTGCCTCATGTCTTGAGGTGGTGCTTTGCATGTCGAATCATCTATGGTGTGCGATGTAATAATAACCATGGTTGAGCTATTAAGTCTCACCTAGGGACTAGACAACACTAGAGTGAATTACTTTAGCATATAACCACTTGGAACAATAATAGGACAATATGATCACATCATTGGAAAAATATCCTTAGTATATTTGATATGATAATTAAGCTGGTACATGTGGACCATGCACATAAGACACGATATAAATATAAGATGTAATAATATATGAGATAATTTAAATTGCACATAAATGAATTAATTAAGAGAGAATTTGAATTTTTAAACTTCAGTGAAGACTTCAGTAAATCAAACGAGAACTTGGATTGATCACTACAGTGATGTTAACAGGAATGAATAAGTTAAAAGAGTTAACTAAGTGATAAAAAAAATATCTAGTTAACTAAGTGTTATTGCATGCAGGGAAAATTTTAAGAACCCCCCTTAAATTTCTATGTATAATAATTGAGAGAATACCCATGATATATAGGAAAATATCAAGGCTAGTTTATGAATGTTATATTATATATATATAATTTTTTGGCGAATCTCTAATTGAATTATATAATCTTGTAAAACCTTGGCGAATCTTTCACTAAATTATAAAACCTCGAAAAATCTTGGTCAATCTTTCACTATATTATAAAACCTTGTGAAGGATTGGTGACTATTTAAGTAAGTTTCTCCTTGGCAACACATGGCCCCCTGTATGCCCAAATACATGTCTATGAATGAAGTCCCATCCCCCAAGAATGATACTCCAAATAGCCACAAAACCCTTATTTCTGCATCATCGATCATAGGCTTTACAATCCCCATATTTCTTGGGGAAACTTTGGATCTAAGGTGATAAGATTTAGAAGTGTCTTAGCTGAAAATGGGTCGCTATAAGACATGATAGTAAATATCAACTTCCCTTCTCATGTGGACATTAGCCAACTTGCAAAATGAGATTTAACCCATAAAATATGGACAGATTTAAATCCAAATTTGATTTCCATGATCAATAGAAGGTGAGAGCGCTTCTAGAAACTACCACTTCTAGAAATCGGGGGAGAATGGAAGATACCTAACAAATTTCATGGGCGAACAAAGGTTTTAATCCATTTTTAGAGGGGCAATTTTTTATTTTTTTTTGTCTTGGCTCCCCTTTTTAAATTAGATGGGGTTAACATCCTATTTCTTAAAAATAAATAAATAAAATGTGGGCTAATCATATCTAAGGGGTGTTTAATAAAAAAATAGCCCACTAAAAATTTAAAACCCCTAAATTTATCCCATGGGATATGATTAGCCCATAAAATTTTCCTTGATTGCATGATAACACTTATGTTAAATTAAAAGATGACACTTGAGTTGCGACACTTGCATGATGACACTTAAGTTAGCCACCTAACTAACTGAGCAAGCTTTCAGTTAAGGGGTGAGTTCATCCTAAGAGAATATTCAATGAGTTAATGCACTGCATGAGAAGTGGGGTACACTTCTTCATGTAAGATTGATGCATCCAGATCGAAGGCAAGTTCATCATAAACTCAAAAGATAAAAATAGAAGTCGATGCATGTAAAGAATATATAAATATGTTATACATGATTGATAAATTCAATGTCAAGCAAATTCTCTTCTCTCTTGAAGGAAATGCACTTTTCTTTGTGCAGGATATTATTATGAGTCTCTCTTCTTTACCTTTCTCTTTCTCTGTAATTGCACCAGGGGAGCTTGATGTAAAAGACATTCTCTGCTATCTATCAATATACTAAGGAATGTTTTGGTGGTTTTTTCTCCATCAATTCATAGAGGGTTTACCCAAGGTAAATTTATGTGTCAAATGTGATTGCTTATGTGTATTATTGTTATTTGATTTCAATTACTATTGCAGCTCTGAATTAAAGATAAAAAATTAACATTGTATAAGAGCTTAGGGCATGAAAGAGCTAAGTTCAACATTCAAGCTTAAGCCTACGTAGATCTTGAGTGTGCACAATACTTGAAGAATTATGGTTGCAATCTCAGTAAGACCGGAAGATTGTCTTGAAGGAACTTTGAACTTCAAAAATTGGAAGGCCATAATCCTGAATCTCGTGGAAGAGCATGATCTAGATGGATATATATTCAATGTTATTCAAGAGCCTAATTCTAAAGTAGGATGCATTACCTTAAATAAGAATCAAGCAAAAGCAAAGAGAATCATATGCTTCCGTGAAAGACAACTTGATGTTCGTGATTACTCCATTGAAGACCACAAAGGAATGCTTTGACAATTTGGCAAATCTTTCTAAGAAGAAGGTGCCTAGTCAAAAGAGAGCATTAAATAACAAGATTCGAGATATGAAGATGGAAAAGGATGAATTTGTTGATTCCTTCTTCACAAATATATCTCAAGTAAGAGATCAACTCATGAGCATTGGTGTGATGGTCGATGATGATGATCTCATTTAGACCATTGTTTATGGTCTTATATATTTATAGGAGACATTCTTGGCTGCAGTAAATGGTCAAGAAGTGAAACCTAACTTTGAGAGGTTGTGGAATGATTTCCTACAAGAAGAAGGGTGAATCCAGAGCAAGTATACTTCCTCCAAAGAAGAGAACCTCGCCCTTGTGGAACGGATTAAAAGAGGTAAAAAATATATCACAAGAAATTCTCTCATCAAAAGGAAAATGATTTCAAGAACTTTGATAATTCTAAATTTAAATGTTTCAATTGTAATAAGAAGGGTCATGATGTAAGATAATGTTGTGCAAAGCAAAGATGAAAGTTCAAGGGTAGGTTCCATGCTTCTACTGCTACAGAAGATGAACCTACAAGAAATAATTCATCCGATGATCAAGAGACGAGGAAGGAGTACTATATTGTCTCATCCCTTTCTACATCCATTACCACTAGTGCTCAGATGTGGTTGGTAGATAGTGGTGCATCCAAGAACTTGGCATGATATAGGAGAACTATCATAGATTCGAAGGAAAATAAGTTTTCCTACAAGGTGGAACATAGAGATAATACCACCTATTTGATCCAAGGTATTGGTTCCAGTTCCTTTCATTTGGATTCAGGAAATGTACTACATCTGCATGAAATTATGTTTGTCCTTTGATTGAAGAAGAAACTCCTATTTGTTTCGGTTCTAGAAGATAAGGGATTCATATTTATCTTTATGGACAAAAAAATGCTCTTGTGGCCTAAGCATGAAGAATTCAACTCTACATCAGTTATTGGAGTTAGAGAGGGAGGTCTCTACAAAGTTTCTAGAAAACTCATTCAATTCATGGTCCATGAAACAATTAATGTGTGTGATATATGGCATAGATGGATTGTTCATATCCATTTCAAAGCCCTACCTCGATTGCAGAAAATGGTGAAAGGTATGCCCATATTTAAATCTTATTTTGATAGTGTTTGTAGAGGTTGCGCTCTTGGAAAGAAGATTATGAATATTTTTCCAAGTGGTACCAAAATATCCAAAGAAATCCTTGAATTGATTCATTATGATCTATGTGGTCTAATGTCTACACACTCCTTGAGTGGTTATTTATAGTATGTGCTTTTCATAGATGACTTCTCTCGTAGGTCATGGGTTTATTTTCTGAAAGCAAAGAGTGAAACTTTCAACAAGTTTCAAGAGTTTAAAGGAATGGTTCTGAATCAGACTGGAAAGCACATTCGTTCTTTGAGATATGATAATGGAGGAGAGTTTGAGTCCCATGGCTTCAATAAATTCTATTGAGATGCGAGAATAAAAAGAGAACCGACTATACCCTACAACCCCCCAGTAAAATGGTGCTGCTAAAAGTAAGAACATAACAATATGTGAGGCTACAAAATCCATGATGTGTGCTTTGGATCTACCCACATCCTTATGGGAAGAAGCCTCCAACAATGTTGTTTATATTTAGAACAGAAGCCCTAATGCTATCTTGGGAGAAAAGACTCCTAAAGAGGTTTTCACTGGTGAAAAACCAGATGTTGGACACTTAGATATTTTCGGTTTTCCTGTCTACATCCATCTACCAAAATACAAGAGGAAAAATATGGATCCATCCAGAAACGAAGGAACATTTGTTGGATATAGTGAATCCTCCAAAGCTTACAGAATATATGTTCTAGGACAAAGAAACATTGAAGTCAGCAGAGATGTAACATTTCATGAAGAGGATACCTTCAAGCACTCCAAAGAAATTCAATCTGATTTAAATATGGAGGAGCATGATACTGCTATGATGCAGAATTCAGTTTCTAATTCTTCCCTTTCGGGTGTTGAGAGGGAGAAGCAAGAAGAGTCCATTGATCCACTTGATCTCGAAGAGACAGAAGATCTGATAGAAAGATCACTTGATGAACCTCCTGCTAGGAGGAGATCTACATGGCGTCGAGACATTATGCAAGAGGAAGAAAAGTATGGAACACCTCCACGCTCATCATGAGAGAAAAATAGACCTGAAATATTTTTAGGATATGTAGCACAGATGAGTCACATCAGTGATTCGAAACCCTCTACCTATGAAGAAGCTTCTAAGAAGTTCGTATGGAAAGATGCCATGGTAGAAGAATACAAATCTATCATGAATAAGGATGTGTGGGAAGCAGTTCCTAAACTTGATGGAAAGCCAATAGTAACTTCCAAATGGCTTTATAAAATCAATCATGCAACTGATGGAAGCATTGAAAAATATAAAGAAATATTTGTGGCTTGAGGTTTCTCATAGAAAGAAGGGATTGAGTATGATGAGACATTTGCTCATGTTTCCAGGTACACTACTATCCGAACCATAATTTACCTTGCTTTCATTTTGGGTTGGAAGCTTCACTAGATGGATGTGGAGACTTCCTTCCTTAATGGTGAGCTTGAGGAAGACGTTTACACATAACCTGATGGGTTTGTAGTTGATGGTAAGGAGTCTTATGTATGAAAATTTAAGAAATACTTGTATGGGATTAAGAATGACTCAAGGGCTTGGTATTCAAGGATTGACAACTATCTTTTGAGCTTGGGATTCTCCAAAAGCAAAGCTAGCCCCAACCTATACTTCAAGGTTGTGAAGAACCAACCATTGATCTTGGTTGTCTATGTTGATGAATTCTTCCTTACTGGAGAGGAGCAATAGATAGATTGGTGCAAGAGGGAGCTCACTTTTGATTTTGAAATGAAATACTTAGGTCTTATGCAATATTTTCTTGGTCTAGAAGTTTGGAAAAGGAAATATGAGATATTTCTTTCACAAGGAAAGTACATAGTCGATGTATTGTGGAAATTTGTTATGACGAACTGTAAGTCCATCTCTACTCAAATGATTTCTAGTCTAAAGAAGCTACATGATTCAAATTTCGGATCATATCTGGTGGATCCTACCATGTATAGAAATCTTATTGGTTCCTTGATGTATTCGATACATAGTAGACCATACATATATTATGCAGTGAGTATCTTGAGTCAGTTCATGTTTGAGCCAAGACATAGACATTGGGTTTCTACTAAGTATGTGCTTAGATACCTTTGAGCTACTATTGCTTATGGAATCCGATATGCTTCCATTGGCGGAGTGATGCTACTTGGATATGCTGACTCCAAATGGGGTGGTAGTATTATGGACCGAAATATTATATCTGGATTTGTTTTTAGCTTGGGATTAGATATGATCTCTTGGTCCAGCAAGAAGCAGGGCTCTATAGCCCAGGGCACTATAGAAGCAGAGTATATTGTAGCTAGTACCACCTGCCAAGAAGCTACATGGATTAGGAAGTCCTTTGTTGGGTTGTTCAGTGAGAAGCTTAAGACTACTGTAATTTACTCTAACAATCAGAGCTGCATCAAGCTATCAAAAAACCCATTGTTTCATGAAAGATCGAAACACATTGAGATGAAGTATCACTTCATGAGAGACATGGTCCAGAGAGGTGCCATAAGACTTCAGTACATTTCTAATAGTGAGAAGATTGCAGATATGTTGACTAAGCCTTTGTTTGTGACAAAGTTTAAGTACTTCCAAGACAAGATTGGCATGGCAAAGAATGCCTCCCTCGCTGAGATAGAGTGTTAAAGTTACAACATCATGAATCATTCTCCAGGTCAATCTTGTGTGACAAGATTGAGCCTTGTTTGTCAAGGTAGTTCCTTATAGGAGCTTGAGTTGGACTCAGGAAACTTGGAGAAGAATCTTGATTTGGACTCAAGAATGGTTAGGCTTCATGTTTTGAGGCAAGTACTTCGTATGTCAAAGTGATGACGTTGTATAGTCTTTTTATTCAAGGCTAAGGTCTTGTGTGTCAAGACAAATCCTCATGTGCTCAGGTAGAGCCTCATCTGTTGAGGTGATGATTTGCATGTATGAGGTGTGATGTACTACTAAGCATGGTTGAGCTATTAAGTCTCCCCTAGGGTTTGGCCACAACTAGAGTGAATTACTTTAGCATATAACTGCTTGGAACGATAGTAGGACAATATAATCACATCATTGGGAAAATATCCTTATTATATTTGATATGATAATTAAGCTGGCACATTTGGACGATGCACATAAGACAATAGATAAATATAATATGTGATAAGATATGAGAGAATTTTAATTGCACATAAAATAATTAATTAAGAGAGAACTCAAATTGATCACTACATTGATATTAACAAGAAATAATCAGTTAAAAGAGTTAACTAAGTGATAACAAAGAATATCTAGTTAAGTAAGTGTTATTGCATGATGAAACTTATGTTAAACAAAAATACGACACTTGTTGCAAGTCTAGACTCCTCCTGAATGAAATCTACCAATAACCAGTAAAACTTGGGTAATTTGGATCGCCCAATAATGTTTTGAATGAATGGTTCCCAAGAAAGGGGAAGAACAATAAGGGTCATCATGACAAGCTCTCTATGTCAAACTATCTCTCCAATGGTGACCAACTAATCCATTAGTTTAGAAGTCTTCATGAAGTAAGATGGAACTGAATCGACAAGCTAGTCATCTTGAAATTTGAGAGTTGTTCTCTTAAGGAAAGTTCTTTGTTGACATTTCCATTCTCAGATAGATTCTTCAAGACATCAAACATTCCTTTGGTTGTCTTCTTTTGGGAGGTTAGAGGTATCAAGTGATCTTTGATAGAATCTATCCGAATCCTTCTTGACTTAGCATCATTCTTCTTCCATGATGACTTGTTTGCTTCCTCTTTTGAATCTGATGCTTCTTCTTCCACAAATTTTAGAATATCATTCTCTTCTAATATGATGAGTACTCTATAATTCCATGAATTGAAGTTGGAAGCCCCATCAAGTCTATCTTCAACTTTAACATTGTTCATCTAGACTGCAGGCTAGAAGATAAGACCTGATTAGGAAACCCTAGCAAGAGAGGATCAAAATGTGAAGCTTGTTGAAACTAGAATCTCACTTCACCAACATGTGTGCCCTTCCAAGGAGAGCTCCAAAACTTGAAGAATTAAGCCAATGTCAGGAGAGAAAGGGATAAAACATGAATCCCTAGTTTCTGACAATGGCTTCTTTCAACACTGCTCTCATACCATGTTAGAGTTTTATAATATCAGTATAATTTCAATTATTTGCAGCAGAAACAAATAAATATCACTGAATGAATAACCATGCACATAAACAAAGAGACACAAATATTTTATCCCGGGAAAACCCAGACTCGAGAAAAATCCAGTCAATATTTCTTATTCATAGATTCACGATACAAGTACATCACATATAAGAAGAAGAGAAACCCAAATATATTAAAAGCATAAAATAGTCTTCTTCTGCTATTGCATCATTCTCTTCCTCGACTGCACACTTGTCTTCGAATGCACAGCGAATTGCTTGATGTGAAAATGAGATAGAAGTACTTCTTATTTATACCTTCATTTTCTATTTCCATGCCTTCTAGGGATTTCTAGAACTTTGTGGGATTTCCCTTCTACAACTTTCTAGTGGTTTCCTTTCTAAAACATCCCAAGGAATTCATGGCAGTTCGTTTTTCATGAGGATACCTCACGACCCTACAACACCAACATATTCTAAATTGTGGGGTAAAGTAAATGATATCACACATGAAGATTTTGCCATGAACATGAATATTATTGGACTTTTTGAAAAGAGTTTTAACTTCAATTTTTAAAGAGCAATTATGATATGTGATATGCTTACTCTTATTATTCATACATGATGTTTTGTTATTTTTTATCAATCCAATATATAGAAAATGAATAAAAAATTTGCATCCTTACTAATAAAAACAAATAAAGATCTTAAAAATTATTAACATGGAGCTACTTTTTAATTAAGACTATAAATTAAATGGTTTCACAAAAGATTTTGAATTTTAACAAATTATAACATATTTTTTTTATTTTAAAAGATTTAATATGCATAGATGTTCCAAATCTTATTTTAAAATGGATGTATGCAATTTTATTTTAAATATTGAAATTCACACTTCTAACAAATTATATCTTCCTTTCAAATATTGGAAAATAAATTTCTAATATTAATAACATACTTAATTGTATGAGCTCTATTACCTGCGCAGTCAATAATTGTATGAGCTCTATTACCTGCGCTAGTTTTGGAGTAGACTATTTGATAAGCTGGCATTTTAATTATACATTTTTCCATATCAGCAATTTTATTATAATTTTTTCCTATGAAAGGTTGAAAACATCTTATTTATTTTAATTATACATTTTTTCATATCAGCATTTTTATTATAAATTTTTGGTATGAAAGGTTGAAAACATCTTATTTATTTTTCATAATTTTTAAATTGTTATATTTATAAGTGTTTATATCTTATAATTTGGGGTGTACTATTATTTAGGTTTTTCCTAAATTGAAGAAGGATAGGACAAGTGTATTGTTCTCAAAATTCAAAATAAACAATTATAAAAAATAAAAATAAAAAACAACTAGTAATAATGCATGGATAACTCTTAGCTCATGTATGGATAACAGGTAGTGATAGACAAACCATTTAACTATAGAGGTGTAGCTGAGGCATAAACAACCAATAATTACAACTAAACATGAGCAACAAATAACAAATAACTTATTCATCACCATTAATTTGGGACCACAAATTAAATAACCTTATATGTTTTTGTAACTGTGCTAATAATATATATTTTTGGATTCATTAATATATATTTTTGGATTCATTGAACAAACAGCAATATATATTTTTGGATTCATTAATATATATTTTTGGATTCATTGAACAAACAGCAGTTAGAATTGCCACTAAGTCGCTGATCTGTACGGAGCTGTTGTGAAATAGATCTGTGGCCTTAATGAACAAACGACAGTCAGAATTGTCACTATGTCCCTGAGCTGTCCAAGATTTGATGCAGACAAATAACGAATTCGATGGCTCCACCATGATGCTCATTCCAATACTCACACCTTCGACATATTTTAATAATGCCTACTTGTCCAATCTCACTTTCGCATTGGCCCGCTGTTCGTTGTGAGACACAGAAGGAAACGACCCATCAACCCCCGAAAATATGCCGCATTGTTTATGGACGAAAATATAAATTGAATATTTTCTCAGTCTCGAAGCCAACAGGATTATTTTGGGAAAAAACGTGGTAATGATGGGATCCGATTCATACCATGTCTATCGAACTGTATTAACAACATTGTAATTTGCTGGGCTTATAACTGTTACGTTCCAGGATCAATTATTGCTCTCATCGGTGAAAACTATAGGGACTCTGTAGCCTATTCATGTGTAATGTACGGCCAAATAGTGATTGGTAGGCAGCGAATATTGTAGCTACATGTTCAGCTTATGCTAATGAATTGGCTACTATGGTTTGTTCTTTGATTTTGATGACCATGAGACAACATCTTAATCAAAAGTAAATACATATCTTGATGTACTCTTTCCACTCCCACAAAATCATTATGTATGCATCTAGTAATCTGAAATCTGATCTTGTGAAATACAAAATTTAGTAAGCTGCTTTACTTGGCAATTAGTGTTCCTAGAATCATCTTAATTAGTGTAGGTGTAATAAGAACATGAGTTCCTTCCTACTAGTGAACAATTCAATTTTGACTAGTATAGATTCATCTTAAACATATATTTATCAAACACCTAGAGAGATCAAATATATTAAGATATAATTATTTATATCATTTAACTCTGTTATTTATTAATTTAGGTAAAATTAATTACACCTAAATGAATTTGATCCCTCTTCATGCTTGCAAATCTAGGTTTAAGATAGCTCTATGTTAGTTTAATGTTTTTAGATTTATATATATATAATCTAGTTTATTATTTTCTATATTATATCTAATATGTTTTAAATGCATAATGTTAGGAGTCCACAACCTCTTCCCCCTACTTTGCTTAGAGCATCTAGCTTCTCTCAATGCAAAAACAAATTTTAAAAACTAATATTTAATCATTAAATCACCATAAAATATTATGAACATTCAATTTCATACCTGCTTATGAAAAAAGTATTAATAACTAGCTGTTGATTGAGATTTTATATTTTTGTTTATTAATAGTAATTTTGATTGTACATAACATGACTAAAAAGAAACAAATAATTTTTAATGTACATTTATTTTATATTTATATTATATTTACTAAAAGAATTATATATATATGAAGTCTACTTCACTATAGACTACTACATAAACCTAGAAATCAAACTTAATCCATACATAATATCTTGTCTACGTATTATTAGATACATTAGGCTTCCAACTAATCCTGTAAATATAGTTGAATCAATGTAATATCCATTATCTCCTTATATAGTTCAGTACATTACATGTTGCAGTTTAGTACATGTTGCTACATGTATTGAAACAAGCTTGTAATTTCACATTCCAAATCTTTTCAAAGTTCATCCTTAATCTACTTTGATTGAGGAATAAAAACTCTATTTTCATATTGTATTTTTTCAATCCCAAAAAAATATTTCATCAACTCTAATTCAGTAATTTAAAACTCTTTTTTCATAACTACTTTATACTTTTCCAATAACCATACACCATTACATTGGTTATTACTCTTACAAATGATATCATTCACATAGACACACACTATTAAAATCTTACCTTTACATTGGTTATTACTATTACAAATGATATCATTCACATAGACACACACTATTAAAATTTTACCTTGTTGATTTACTTTAGTATATAATTGTAAAAGTCCATTTACGAGTTCATAGTTTGCATCTATCTCATATACCGTCCAACAATTCTGAGTTGCCATGGCTTATTAAAATCAATACTGAGTTAGTGAAAAAGACGATGACTTACCATATAGCTTTATGATTTTTAACTTTTTTTATCAGCATTAAATTTAGTTTTATATATCTATTTTACACAGATTCAATCTTTACCTTCAAACAAAGTCACAAGCTCACTAACTCCCAAACTATCATTTCTTTCTATTGCATAAATTTCATCATATATTCTTTTACCCAAAATCTCATTCTTATTGCTTCGAGAGGATGATAAGTCAACAATCAAAAGTTTGAATTCAAATATAATTTACTCATGTTGACCATTAATCTCCCTTAAACTTTTAGTTTTATTTACTCTAAAGCTAAATCCTAGCGTTGACCTCCATGTCTAAATAGCTCTTTTTGCTCAAGATTTCTCGGTGTTCCATTTAAAGTGAGTTGACTTAAGTTGATTGATTTTTTAGCATATTAGCTACTCATTAGAGAAATTTTGAAATTTAAAATGTATCTAAAAAATATTTGTAATATTAAAATAAACTTTAAGAAAAACAATTATATTTTAGAGAATACTATCAATTTTTTATAATCAAGTTGATATATATTGAGTTAAAATGTTTACTTGTCAAATTCTAAATGGTACATAAAAACTTATAGTTAACTATACTCAAAATATAAAAAATATTCATAAATTACTTTTAAATAAAATAGCAAGTACAATTTTGTGTTATAACACTTTAGTTCAGCAATATAATTCATTTTGTGAAGGAAGGAAACCTCCATTGATTTTTGCAAGACAACGTTTAGACTTTATACAACTGAGTCCATCCTTAGGGCGATCACTCAATCCAGGAGATTGAGACAATGACTAAAAATATTTTCCAATGAAGCATAAATACGGATTGGGCCATCCTTGGGTAAGAGAGTTGGTTCAGCTCTCCGATGGGAAGACTATAATCCAACCTTTCTTGAACTGTAATTTCTCTTGATCTGGTTAATCACAGGTCTGCACAATTCACTAAGCTTGAGCCCATCATCCTTGTTTAGGGTGTTATCTCTTTTTTTGATCTCAAGGAATTTCCTTATTATTCTTTTGTAATAATGATCTTCTATAGTTATTAGAGAGGCTTTCTCCATGCAAATGTTATGGGAGGTGTTGTGTGAACATTCAGCTAGAGTTCACTTCTTTGTGCCATTATGGACTATGTTAGCATCATGTTCCTTGAGATGAGCTTGCAATGACCAACCATTTTCCCCAATGTAGACATCATCATAGGAACAAGGAATTCAATATACTCCTTTTAATTGTTTAGGATCCAATGAGTCTTTTGTTGAGTCAATGAGTCCTCGAATTGTGTTTGGCAGAGCGAACGCCACATTACTAATTTTTCGTTTTAAAATTTTGGCAATCCGATTTGTTGTTCCTTTTATATATGGGAGAGTGATTTTGGGAATGATAAATTCTCGTATTTTTGGTATGCTTTGGGCCTTCTCTATTGCTTTCGTGATATGCTCATCTTGATATCCATTTTATTTGAAGACCTATTTTAGGTGATTGAATTCCGTCCTCTAGTGATTAGTGTCTGAGATTCTTGATGCACTGACTGCAAGTGTATGGATAGCGCCAATTTTTTGAGCTCGGTGGTGGTGGGATTCCACATGTAGATATTTATCCATGTGGGTGTTCTTCCTGTAAACTTGGTACCCTAGTCTTCCATTCCTTTGTTTGGAGAATAACACATCAAGGAAAGGTATTTTTCCATCCTCTTATATTTCCATAGTGAATTTTGTATGTTGTGAGAGGTTATTTAGATCTGTAAAAAATTCTTCTAGCCTTTCCTAACCATGACTCCATTTTTCCAATACATCATCAACATACCTTTTCCAGAATTTAGGGGTGAATGGAAAAGAGTTTATTGCCATTGCTTTGATTTTTTCCATATAAATGTTAGTTACGACTGAGGATAATGGGGAGCCCATGGAAACCCCATGGATTTGTTCATATATGTTTCCTTTATAAGAAAAATATGTTGATTTCAGGAATATTTTAACCAAGTTAGTAGTTTTGGTATCCATTATATTTTTTTTTTTACGTCAATGGCCTCATCCACTGGTATGTTAGTGTAAAGGGATATGGTGTCAATGTTTCCTAGTAAATCATCCTCTTTTACCTCTTTTTTTTCACCCAATCAACGAACAAAGAAGAGTTTTTTTATCTAGGATGAAGAGTTTCTGGATAAGGGTAGAAATGTTTTAGCAAGGAATTTTGCGAGGAGATAAGTGGATGAGGCTATTGTGTTTACTATGGGTCTCAACGGAATCCCATCCTTGTGAATTTTAGGAGAGCCATAGATTCTTTATAAAATGCTAGGAAGCTATATTTTCGGAGACTTCTTGCAAACTGTGCAATTTGTTGGTTCTCATCATTGATGAGGTTAGCTTACTAGAGGGATTCAGATACAAATTGATGTTTCTTGGGGTCTCCATCCCCTTCAAAGATATGAGTATTTATTGGAATCTTATAATCCATGTTGAATAAATTGGAATTTTCACTTTGTCTTTTAATATTTATTAAAGCAGACTGATTGACTGACTTACTTACTATTTGGTGTTCATTGCTGGCTTCTTATGGCTTCAATTTGTACCATGACCAACGTACTTTTTCTATAGACTATTCACTACTAGGTATTATCTCCAATGGGATGGTCACTTCAATTGATAATGTTGTTGGTATGAGGGCACCTCCATGTGCTTTGAATATAATAAATCGAATGAGTGTCTTCGAACTCAAGTGTGAAGGTACTCCAATTACCATGCAGTGATCATTGAATCATCAATCTATCCATAAATCATCCGCATTGATCTAGTGGAATCCATATGTTACTGTCGCCTTGTCCCAGCCCCATGTCATTCTTGATGATTTGTTTAATGGTTGGCGAGGTCGTCATTATCATTGGTATAGACTCAGTGGGAGTTGAGGCATGTAACATTCCACAAATTCACAAAAAAAAAGAATATTTTTTTTTAAAGTATGAGTTTTTTCCATGAACTAATAGGAGTTGTTGAGCCTGAATTTAGGAATTCATTGCTTAGTTAGTTGTTTAGCTAAAATCACTTTCAATCTAATCTTGCACCTTATGTGCACTAAGAGGATATGTGAACATGCTATGGAAGAATTCTCTTAACCTAGGTGAGTTTACTTTGATTTCAGAAGTTAAGGTTAAAGCTTATTTTTCATTACTTTCTTTGTTATACCTTTTGTTACTAACTCTCGGTACTTTATTTCAAGTTGGACATACCTAGTCTTCAACGCTTTCCTTACTAATGTTTGAGGATTCTAAGGGTTGATACCTTGAAGATGTATGGTCCGAACATTATGTGTTTAAGTTCCACTTCCATAGCGTTGGGTTTTGACCTACCCAACCTTAGCAAATCAGCTTACTGTAAGTTTGGGTGGCTTTATGCATTATATCCGTCGGGGTGTCATGATGGTATAGGTACTTGTTATAATAACACACACACTCAAGTTTCAAAGAGAATTTAAGGGGTCCACAGAGTCACATGGATAATTATATTGATGAGTTCCCACATTTATATTTATGGAAAGTGATCATTTCTCTATGTACTATGCTGGATGGATTTTTACTAAAAGAGTTTCTAGGGTTTTCTGTTGTCATTTTTCATTTCACCCCGGCTCTAGATGGGAAGAGCTTAGCTCTGACTTGTCTCGGAATAAACCAGTCAAATTAGGGGTTATTTCGGTGGTTCTCGTTTCAAAAGGATCTGTTATCTCTGCGTTTATATTTATCAGTGCTTAGAAGGAGTTAAAAATATTTATGGTGAAATATCAAAGTTCCTTTGTGCATAAGCCGTGGACATCAATTAGAGAGGAATTGAGCCTTCGACTTTAGACATTAATGTAAGTATAATGGATGGTAACTAAAGGATTTCCTTCTTTCATTTAAATTTCTTTTGACCCTGTTAATATATGCTCATGGACTTCAATTATTTCGTAGGTTTGGTTCGCAGATCACTTAAGATTTGGCCCATCGCGTTAGCTGTTGAACTAGGGCACCACCTGGGTAAGCAAAGTATTCCGGACTGTCTTGATTTGTCATTGAGGTGGATTGGTTGACTTGTCGGCATGTAGTGTGGTGTCTAGTTCCTTTATCCTGTAACATTTTCATCATGTATATGGTGATATTAGGTGGAGGGTTTTGTAGTTTTTGTATCAAATATATTGCACAGGGTACTAGCTTGTAACGCTTATTTTTGTTTAATTTAGTCTATGGGTTTAAACCCCAGGTAGATTCAGTTCGACGTGGGCAGTATGTAAAGAAATTGTTTACAATTCAATGTATGTATTAACTGTGCAATTGATAATTTCCTACTTTGATGTCCATGAGTCTTTTGTTTGTAATAATCTCTGTGATAATTCCTTTTGACACTTATCTATTTATCTGTGTTAAAACCCTCCATTAATTAGAATTCAGAAACGAATTAGCGCTTACCTACGTTTGGGGTTATAATAATCATACAGCGCCCCATGTCGGATTTTACTCTTGATTTTATAATCTTGCATTATTAAAGGAACTTAAACAATTATCTCGTTCTAGGTTTTGACCCTAGGAATAGGGTTTATAAACCGTTCTAGTTTCATTCGCACGGTAGCATAAGTCTTACCCTCGGTCATGGGTTAATTATAACTTCCTTGTATTAATTATCTTTAAATCCATAAATTTGACTCCAAACCGTCTACAATTTAATTCTTGAAGTTCGCAGTATTGTAAAACCCTTAATGCAATACTCCCAATTTTGACTTGGAATGTATTTAATCAAAATTATGTAAATGAAGTGAATATGCTAGTATGGATTCCTAGTGTGGAGCTCAAGACCAAGGTCCAACTAGTGGATGGAAAGGTATGTATGATGTATATATGTATTTTTTATTTGGACCATATGATTGGCTTATCATGCCAATTCGAAATGTATTTAAATATTAAGTTGGAAATTAGTAAAATGGTCCAAGGCGGCTATGTAAAGAGCACTAGAGGGGCTATGATTCCACTAGAGGGGAAGAGGAAGGGGGCCTATGGGGAAACCAAATCCTATTTTTCCATGTGTCAACCGTAGAACTCAGTCAAAATACGTCATCTTCCTTAAATAATCCAATTACCTTGTCTTGACTATTAAATCCAATCATTTAATGCATATGAGAGGTTGGTGGGAAGAGTCACTTCATGTAGTTATTGAAGCATGGGGGTTGTGACGATTATGTCGGCTATTAGTAGTCCTATTTCTTCTATTGTAAGAAATTATGTGAGTTTTCTTTTCACCCTTACCTCATATCATTGGATTCAACACTCTTTTGATCATTCTCTCTCATGCATGTTCCTACACTACGTAGAGTTTTCTATTGTTGTTCATGTCCATTTCCAGAGTGTGTTTAACCCCTAAATTCGAATTTGAACACAGAGCTTCATTTTTGGAAGGGAAAATAGATGGTTGTGGGTGAGCATGGAGGTTGGGAAAGATAAGAAACTTTACCCATTGTTTTATGCTACTTTTCGATGCTTGAGAAGCCATGGATTAATATTGCAAGAGGTTCTCCATTAGGATACACCAGCTGGGACTCTTACTGCACACACTGGTAAGAATTATAAGGGTTGGGTTTCCTTAGGTAAATGTGGATCAATGAAAGGAAATTCCTTCCTTTTGTTGTGTGGAGAAGTTGGAAGGAGTGCCATGTCTTTGGTGGCTCAGTGAGACCCTTATAGAGCTCTGGTTGATATTTTGGCTAAGCACAATGAGAAGAATGGGTTGTGGGATGAGAGAAAGAAGCCTGTAGGTGTTTCATTTTCCTTGGTGGCCTCATATCCCAGTTTGGGGCTGGTCTCTCAATAGAAAAAGTATATGCTGGATAGAGTGCCAATGGTTGGATGGAAAATTGTTCTTACACAACAAGTTGCTTGGATATTCTTTGTTTAAGGATAAGTATTCTTGTGTATTTGATGTGCAATGATTTTATTTGTATTCATATGCTAATTATGCCTGTAATTTGCATGTTATGTGTGTGTGGATCAATTTGATTACATAGTGTGTTTTATTTATGTGTATGTACATGCATTTTAGGTGTGTAAATTGGTAATTATGGTAATCAGAAGAAATTTTGAGGTCATGATTTAGTTAATGCCCCCTCCTACTAGTCGGGTTGAGGGATGGGGATGTTATGGAGTGGTATAAGAGCTTATGGTTATAACACCAGAGCTATATGGGCCACAAATGCATAGTTATAGGAAGAAATAAGAAAACGTCTATGTGGAAGACGAGCACTATTAAGTGATGGATAAGGGACCAAGGGTAAATTGGTAATGATCTCTTGTTCCTAAATAATTAAAAATTTCATACAACCCGAAATTTTATGAGTTTTTGTAAATTTAAGTGAGCCCCACCCATGCCACATGGATGGATGATGTAGAGGAGCCGCATAGATAGAAGGCATGATGTGAATAAGCCACATCGGACCCACACGCATGAGGTTTCCTGGATGGAGTGTGGAGGTAGGTGAAGATCTGACTCTTGGATGCAGAGGAAGATCGGCGATCAGGGATCACCATGCCTTGGGAACATGTGGGTGATTAATGATAGGAGGGAGAAGATATGACCATAAGATCTCATGGAAGATCAACGACCTAGACCCATCATGTGTTGATAAAGTGACTGATGGTTAACTTGGGATGATGGACCTGTTGTTCCCAAAACTAGTTGGAGCACGTGTCAGCTTTTGATTGACCATGCATCCCTAATAATTGTTTTTAGAAACCACTTCGCGAGGGTGCGTTACCACTCATCGTAACAGGGAAATCACCAAAGCCCGAGGTTGAGTGTATGGTGGTGTGACGGCCTAGTGGTGGGAAGAAGGTGACATGGCCACATCGCAGGGTGACAAGTAGGACTGTCTAACACATCAAGAGTGATGTGTCATGCCACATCGACACCCTTTCCACATCAACAAAAAATAATATTTTCTTATGCACCAAATTGCGTGAAATTGAACAATTTACAAAAAAAAATGAGGGTGTTTCCCCCTTGAGCCCCATTTTCTTTTTTTTATCAACAAGGTTGGATTTGGAGGGTAGAAGTAGCCATCAGAGGAGCAGAAATTGGTGACATTCTAGAATATGAGGGTTGATGCTATAGGACTGCAGAATTTTTCTATGTTTGGAAGAAGTGGAAAAATACAAAGTAGTCAATTCTAGAATTTTAAAGCAAGTGACTGGAGAATCAGTTTAGGGAATTGAAATTTCTTGAGTATTCCTAGTTGTAAGTATTATCTAGGACAATAGAACAATTTTCATGGTTCTCCATAAATTTCCTTGTATAGGTGGCTAAAGTTGGTCTCTAGAGTTAAATAAACCTATAGGAAAGTGTAGACCTTGGAAAAAATTTAACAATTTTGAATGGTTGTAACTTTGTCCTCACGATTCATAATTGAGCATATTTATAGTCATTGGAAATCTTGTTGTTGGTTGTAGAGCCTGATCTTCCAGTCTCATATATGATGTTGTACCCCAAGTTTGGTTATGATCCTGGCACGCAACCTAGGGGGTCCGAGGGTTTGGGGGCATAGCCATTGAAGGAAATTTTTGGGCTATTTCGCCAATAGATTATGGGCCCATGGTTTTGGGAAACCTGTGGTATTTTCCCTTTGTATTTCCTCTTTATAAGAAATACATTGTAATACAGCTAGGGTTGATGTATTAGGTATTATGCATTGTAAAGATCTCTGAGATCGTGAAGAGAGACTGTAAGACAGTGAAGAGGAAGTGCAACAGATGTGCTGCAAGTTGTATCCCTTCATTTGTTGGATGGTATAATAATAAGGACTTGCAATTTCCATGTGAACATAGCCCATCTTGGGTGAACAATGATATATTGGTGTCTCTCTTGTAATGTGTCTATGTGATTATATTTGCATTTTTGTTTATTGTTATTTCTTTGCGATCCTATTTTTCTAACAATTGGTATCAGAGCCAAAGGTCTACTTGGGAGATAAACCTGCAGGAAACTACAGTTTCTGGTTCGAGTGGGAGCAATGGCGAAGAAGGAAAGTTTAAGGTTGAGAAATTTTATGGCCAAAACTACCAATTATGGATGATGCAAATAGAGGACTATCTGTACCAAAAGGATCTATTCCTACCATTGGGAGGAAGAGCAAAGCAACCGGTGACTATGGAGGACAAAGAATGGGAGGCTTTTGACAGAAAGGCACTGGGAACAATACGGTTGTCCCTGGCTTCGTCGGTGGATTTCAATATATCAAGAGAAAAGACAACAGAGGGCTTGATGAGTGCATTGGGTAAGCTGTATAAAAAACCTTGTCCTCCAACAAGGTATTTCTAATGAAGCATTTATTTAATATGAAGATGTCTGAAGGTGGATCTGTTGCTGATCATTTAAATGAATTTAATACGGTTACAAATCAACTAAGTTCTGTAAGTGTGAACTTTGATGATGAGGTTAGGGATCTACTAATCTTATGTTCATTGCTAGAAAGATGGAATGGCTTGGACATGGCTGTAAGTAACTTTGTCTCTGGCTCAAACACCTTGATATTTGATGATGTTGTTAGTGTTATTCTTAGCAAGGAAATGTGAAGAAAAAGCACAGGTGAGACATCAGGTAATGTATTGACCATGGAGAGGTATCCATAGATTTGTGGTTGAGCTCACTAGATTAGCAATTCATTCCCTTCCATTGCCTTAGCATCCTGATAAAACCAACTGTGGATTGGCTTGGCTGATTTTGGTGTATATTTGGCTATGTGAGAGTCTGTTGTTCCATTTTTCCTTATAGAAATGATGCCTAGCTCGGGGGTGGAAGTTGTGTTTGTTGATGTATATGTAACTTCGGAATGTATTTCATCTGTATATTTTATATATATTTATTGTACCCTTATAAGAGATGTGTCTTTCCTCTATAAGGAAGCGTCGTCATGTGGATTGACAAGTGTCGCAAGTGTGTGTACTTGCCGATGGGTTATTAGACCACCATTTGGGGTCGGGCCGGAATTATATATAATATAATGTGGATGTATCTAAGTAGACAAGTCGGCCCTAGTAGGTCACTGGGCAAAAAGGTAAGTATAAACAGAGATAGGAGATCTCTATTTTACTCACTCGAAAAAGTAACTATCTCTCTCTATGAAAAGTGGCGCACTAGTGAGGAGGAGGAGGATCATCTGCTAGGAGACTATCTCAGTGTTATTTGGTTGTATTTTGGTTGAGCCATTGATCTCTCTATCTCTGAGGAAGTTGTGGGGTTTTTCACCTTAGGGTTTTCCCCACGGAAACTCTGTGTCTCTTGTCTCTATGCTTTTGATTCTTGTGATGCTTGTGATGCTTGTCATATTATGATTGTCATGCATTGATATACTGTAGATGTTATTCTCTCAGCAAAGATCCTATAGTATTGTGATTTAATGCTCAAAATTTAACATGGTATCAGAGCTAACCTCAGAAGAAGACATTTTGCAGTGACGGAAGCTTGTGTTCCTTGTTTATTGGGTTTCTCTCCACAGATTTTTGAAATTCATTATAGTATATTGGATCTACTCATCAAGGTGCATGTATCTGTCCAATCAGAATTCAGTTCCGAGCATTTTCAGATTTGGCCCTAAAAATTAGGGTTTCCACAAAAATAGGAATTTCTGGAAACTGAAGGCACAGCTGGAAGCTCCTTGCAAAAATCGAAGGTTAGAGCTTTGGATCGAGATTTTTGGATGGGTAGATCTCCGAGAAACTCAAACCCTAATTCAGGGCTCTCCCGAGTGAACCCGGGAGGACAAAAAGGCAATTTTGAAGGGCAAGACTTTGCTGATCTCAAATTCTGAATGTACTAGGCTGATCAGCTCTCCAAGGCGCATCTTTCTATCCTTTTGGAATTTTGAAATTCACATTTTGAATTTTTAGGGTTTCTCTGACAAACCCTAATCCGAGACCAGATCCAGTTTTCAGCACTTCAAGTGGTAAGTCCTAAATCTTTTCTATTTCCATTTGAAGTACTCTTAAAAATGTCTCTCCACACTAAGCTTGAGGATAAGCTTGAAGGGGCTGATAACTTCCGAGCCTGGAAGTATAGGATTGGGTTAATCCTGGAAGAGAATGAGTTGGACTCATATGTGAAAGAAGACATCCCTATCCCAGAGGATGAAGAAGCCAAGGCATTACACAAGAAGAACTTGGTCAAGGCAAAGAGAATCATTGCTGATTCTATCAAAGACCATCTCATACCCCATGTGTCTTCTCTTAAGACACCCAAGGAGATGTTTGAATCTTTGACCAAGCTATTTGAAGGAAAGAACATAAATCGGAAGATGACCCTGCGGAACCAATTGAAAGCAGTGAAGTTTCAGAATGGAGAAACCATTCAATCTTACTTTTCAAGGGTCTCCCAGATCAAGGAACAATTAGAAGCAGTAGATGAAATGGTGGAGAATGGTGAAGTGGTGATGACCACTCTAAATGGCCTACCCAGGTCATGGGATTCCTTTATTCAAGGAATTTGTGCAAGGAAGAAGTTGATCTCCTTCAGTAGACTTCGGGAAGAATGCTCTCAAGAAGAAGCTAGACTTATAGCTCGTGAAGAAAAGATGGGAGGTGAAGATCAAGCTCTTGCAGCCCACACCAGGAAAGGAAAGTTCAAGAAAGAGCCATCTCACTCCAAGAGATCTTCACATCAATTCAAAGAAAGAAGAGTATGCTTCACCTGTAATGAGAAAGGACATATTGCCATAAATTGTCCCAAGAACAAGAAGGACAACAACATATCAAATAAGAAGAAGAAGGGTGGCAAAAGAAGGTTTCATGCTCATGCTGCCGAAGATGATGAACCTCCAAAGAAGAAGGCTAGGGCAGAAAGTGATAGTAATGTTGACTCATCAAGTGAAGAAGAGTATGTTCTGATCTCTGCTCTCACAGGTACCATCTCCCATGGTTGTAATGATTGGTTGATTGATAGTGGGGCTTCCAAACACATGACTGGGTTGAAAGAATCTTTTGTGAACCTATCTGAACATGAATCACCCCATAAGGTGAAACTTGGGGATGATTATCAATACCCAATCAAAGGAAGTGGTGAAGCCTCCTACAACCTAGATTCTGGAAAATATCTGAAGATGAAGGAAGTACTTTATGTACCTGGGCTCAAGAAGAACTTACTCTCCATTTCTGCATTAGATGCAAATGGTATGAGGGTTGCATTTGTGGTTGGCCAAGTCCTAATGTGGCCAAAGGGAAAGACCATAGATGATGCAGTAGTAATTGGAGAGCAAGAGGGAGGCTTGTGTAAATTGAAGGGACAACCTGAACATGCCATGGTGCATGAATCCATGGAGCCAAGTGAACTTTGGCATAGAAGACTTCCTCACATGCACTATAGAGCACTTCTAATTGCAAGCAAGGCAGTAGAGGGTCTTCCTGAAATCAAGACCAAAAATGAAGGTGTTTGCAAAGGATGTGCAAAAGGTAAGAATATTAAGAAGGCTTTCCCAAGCAGTGAAAGCAAGGCAAAAGACATCCTGGAAATCATCCACTCAGATGTATGTGGTCCTATGTCATCCAGTTCCCTAAGTGGGTATGTTTACAATGTCTCATTTATTGATGACTTCTCCAAGAAGACTTGGGTATACTTCTTGAAGGGCAAAGATGAGGTGCTTGATAAATTCAAGGAATTCAAAACCTTGATGGAGAATCAAACTGACAAGAAGATCAAAACATTCAAATCCGACAATGGTGGAGAATTCACCTCAAATGACTTCAAGAAGCTTTGCAGTGATTCAGGGATTAAGAGGGAGTTGACTGCTCCTTATAATCCTCAACAGAATGGAATTGCAGAAAGGAAGAACAGAATAGTCATGGAAGCAGCAAGGGCAATGCTACATGACCAGGATCTACCTATGCATCTATGGGTAGAAGCAGTTAGAACAGTTGTATATGTGCAGAACAGAACTCCCCACAAGATATTGGACATCAAGACACCAGAAGAGGTCTTTTCTGGGTTCAAGAATATTGATGTCAGCAAAGATGAATATAAGGACAGGTAATCCAGGAAGCAAAGATCAAAAGGGAGCACACTCCAGCATCTCCTGCAAGGATGCAGATCTTCAGAGGGAGTTGACAATCTTCCTACATTCCACAACAGAAAGGTGTAGAAGAAGCTACTTCAGCAGCTCCTACCAGGAAGCAAAGACTCAGAGGGAGTCCACCCAAACAAACAAACAAAGATAAGTATTTCAACTATCATTTCTTGCCTATTTTGTTTGTTTAATAATATTATGCTTATGTTCCTAGACTTAGGAGATGTATTATGCATATTTGAATGATTGCATTAATGAACAGTATACTACTAATATGCATGTGATGGGTAAGTGGCTTATGGCACTGTACAACATTCCAGTGCTACTTATCTAGAATGAAACCTCTTTGCTGACATGTTGGGAGTTGTGCACACTCTTAACAATGTTCTGGTAGAGATTGGAAGGCATCTAGAAAGTTACGGGATATGGATAAATGTTGTATTGAAGCATTGGCTAAGATAATTGCATGACTGTATGACATATTTCTTTATGTGTAAGAATTTGTTCTGAAAATTATGAGATGTTTCTAATCATGCAATTTAACTTGTTTTGTAGGAAATAACGTATATCTTCACCTACAAAAGGACTACAACATTTGTTCCAGCAACAAAGATATCTATTGAAGATATTGAAGTTCCCAGGATCTGGGATGAAGAAATGGAATGCCATGATCCGTCGATCATAAAGAATGATGTTTGGGATGCGATCCCAAGAGCTAGAGAGAAGTCTGTTGTGACTTCCAAATAGAACTTTCAGATCAAGCATGTTGCAGATGGCAGCATTGAGAAATATAAAAGTGATGAAATAGAAGATACACCAGATGGATTCAAGACAGCTTCCTTGAATGGTGTAGTTGAAGAAGAAGTGTATGTAGAGCAGCCACTTGGTTCTGAGACTCATGATAGGAAATCATATATGTGCAGAACTTGGTATGGTGAAGATAGATTGATTGCCGACATGCAGTGGAAGCTTACTACCGAGTTCGAGATGAAGAACTTGGGGATGATGCACTATTTGTTTTTGGCATGGAGGTGTGGCAGAGTGCAGATAGAATCTTCCTTGGACAAGGGAAGTATGCAGTAGATATCCCAAAGAGGTTCGGGATGATGGACTGCAAGGATATGGCCACACCTATGGCATCGAATCTGAAGCTTCTATGTGATGCTTCATCTGAGCCGGTTGATGTCTCCATGTATCATCAGATGATTGGGTCCTTGATGTACCTGACGAACACGAGACCAGACATTTGCTTTGCTGTGAACACATTGGGCTAGTTCTTGACGGATCCGAGGAGTGTTCACCTGGTTGCTGTAAAGCATGTTCTGAGGTACCTGAAGGGTACAGTGGATTATGGGCTCAAGTATGAAGCGAATCAAAAGTTTAACCTGCAAGGTTATGTTGATTCAGATTGGGCTGGGAGTGATGCAGATAGGAAGAGCACATCTGGGTGTTGCTTCAGTATGAGATCCGGTGTGATATCATGGTTTAGCAGGAAGCAGTCCTGCGTAGCACTGAGTACAGCTGAGGCAGAGTATGTTGCAGCCTGTTCAGCTAGTTGTGAGGAAGTATGGATATGGAAGCTACTGTCTGAGTTATTTGATCTCCCGTTGGATGCTACTGGTATCTTCTGTGATAACCAGAGTTGTGTGAAGCTGTCCGAGAACCCAGTGTTTCATGACAGGTCGAAACACATACAGATCAAATATCACTATATCAGGGATATGGTGCAGAGAGGAGCTGTGAAGCTCCTGTATGTTGCAACGGACGAGCAGATTGCAGATGTGCTGATGAAGCCACTAGCCATGGTGAAGTTCGAGTACTTCAGAGAGAGGCTTGGCATGCTTTAGATTGAGGATACTTCGAGGAAGAAGTGATGGACACATTTGCTGAAGCCATTCCAAGTATGTTGGAAGGGGGATCCTTCACATGGCTATGGATGTAAGCGCTGGATGATGAGCATCAGGATGATGTTCTGGTTTCTGCTTGGATATGATCAGTGGGATCATTATATGTATATATGTATGCATCATGTTGGATGCTGGATATGATCGGTTGGATCATGTGTATGTATTTTGTATGTACGCATCATGTTGGATGCTGATGGATACATTGTGTGGATCATGTATCTTTGTATGATCAGGCAGATCATGTATGTTGATGGATACATTGTGTGGATCATGTATCTTTGTATGATCAGGTAGATCATGTATGCTGATGGATACATTGTGTGGATCATGTATCTTTGTATGATCAAGTAGATCATGTATGATTGATGGATACATTGTGTGGATCATGTATCTATGTATGTATCAGGTGGATACTTGGTGTGCATCAGATGGATGCATTGTATGATCAGGATGATCGTGGATGACGAGCTTCTCCAGATGACATGCAACAGGATGTTGCAGTGATGATGATCAGGATGATCATGTGTACATCAGGATGATGTTTGATGAGTATCAGATGATACTTTGTGGCCGTGGATCAGGTTGTGCAGGTAAGCATGTAATTTGTGCCCTGGGAGATTTGCAGATGGTCTTTCGAGGTTTTGCCCATGGCATGTAATTCGGTGCCCTGGGACATCTGGCAAATTCTCTTGCGAGGTTTTGCTTGGAAGGACATGTAATTTGTGCCCTGGGAGATCTGCAGATAGTCTTTCGAGGTTTTGCCTATGGCATGTAATTCGGTGCCCTGGGATATCTGGCAGATGCTCTTGCGAGGTTTTGTCCTATGGCATGTAATTTGCTCCTGGGAGATCTGGATAGGATGAAAAAGGCCTCAGATGCTTTAGCCAGGTTTTGCCATGACCACATGTAATTTGCTCCTGGGAGATCTGGACAGGATGAAAAAGGCCTCAGATGCTTCAGCCAGGTTTTGTGGTGGACCACATGTAATGTGCTCCTGGGAGATCCGATAGGTAGAGCTATGTGCTCGTAACAGCCTGGGATGCTTCAGCCAGGTTTTGTGGTGATATCACATGTAATGTGCTCCTAGGAGATCCGACAGGTAGATCCGCGTGCTCGTAACAGCCTGGAATGATTCAGCCAGGTTTTGTGATGGGTCACATGTATTGTGCTCCTGGGAGATCCTACAGGTAGAGCTGTGTGCTCGTAATAGCCTGGGATGCTACAGCCAAGTTTTGTGATGCACGTAATGAGTCCTGAGGATTCCACAGTATGGCCAGTGATGATGAAGACCTGCAGATGGCGAGCCTACATCTAGTATGAAAAAGGACTAGCTCTGTAGAACTTCCTATGACGAGTAGAGTCAGAGATTGGTTGAGATAGCAGCAGCAGTGACGATGATGATGATGATGCATCGATGACGATGATCTAGAGAAGAAGATTTGTCTAGCAGATCTGTGTCGAGAAATACCTTCCTAGTTAAGAGGGAGTGTTGATGTATATGTAACTTCGGAATGTATTTCATCTGTATATTTTATATATATTTATTGTACCCTTATAAGAGATGTGTCTTTCCTCTATAAGGAAGTGTCGTCATGTGGATTGACAAGTGTCGCAAGTGTGTGTACTTGCCGATGGGTTATTAGACCACCATTTGGGGTCGGGCCGGAATTATATATAATATAATGTGGATGTATCTAAGTAGACAAGTCGGCCCCAGTAGGTCACTGGGAAAAAAGGTAAGTATAAATAGAGATAGGAGATCTCTATTTTACTCACTCGGAAAAGTAACTATCTCTCTCTCTGAAAAGTGGCGCACTAGTGAGGAGGAGGAGGATCATCTGCTAGGAGACTATCTCAGTGTTATTTGGTTGTATTTTGGTTGAGCCATTGCTCTCTCTATCTCTGAGGAAGTTGTGGGGTTTTTCACCTTAGGGTTTTCCCCACGGAAACTCTGTGTCTCTTGTCTCTATGCTTTTGATTCTTGTGATGCTTGTGATGCTTGTCATATTATGATTGTCATGCATTGATATACTGTAGATGTTATTCTCTCAGCAAAGATCCTATAGTATTGTGATTTAATGCTCAAAATTTAACAGTGTTGAGAGATTGATGAGCACAAAAGGCTTATGGTTTGGTGGAACATTGCAGTTATATAGACAATTGCTTGGGACTACTTTGTTTTAAGATAAGTACTCTCTTGTGTTAATTATGTAATGTCTTTATTTGATGATTGTCATGAATATGTTGAATGCATGCTAGATGTGTAGTTGAATTTACTTTCGTTGTGTTTCTTGCATTCATACATCTGCATATGTATTTTTATTTTCAATGAATTTTTTTAATGATCATGGAGCTAGATGCCCAGTTTTAGCATCACGTTCTCTCCATCAAACTAGGCCGATTGGAGGGGACGTGACATTTGGGACTATCACAAGAGGTGAGACCCACTCACTGTTCGAGATAGGGTAGATGAAACCTGCATCCAATAGTTTTTGCAATTCCAGTTTAACCATATCTTTTAATGTTGGTTTCATCCCTCTTTGGGGTTGTCTTATTGGGACAAAACCATCCTTCATATAAATATGATGTTTGAAAATATTCAGATGTATCCCTTTCATACCAGTATATGTCCAATAAAATTACTTGATGTTCTATGTGAGTACTTTTATTAAGTGATGTTCTTGTTCTGGTTCTAGGTGTGCATTGATATTGATAGTCTTTCCAGGTAGAATTTCCACTATTTTCCTTGCTATCGGTTGTTCATAAACTTAGAATACTTGCTGCCACATTGTGTCTGTGTTTAGATGACTTTTTAGTACTTGTTGTTGTTGCCTTGCTGCAAAAATGTCTTCAAGCATATCATAATTAGGATAAACATTTTGAATAAAATTGGATAAATAAGTATCTTCATATTTATCTTTTAATGTTAGATCAGTTTTTATGTTGAGGATTGGATGCATATTTTGGTCATCTATGTCATCATAATCATCCATCCAATTAGTGCTTTAGGAATATGTAGATCGTTTGTCCAGTGGATATATTGTGATTTTATTTCTAGCTTATCCACTTGTAATTGTCATGTCTCCAGATCAAAACCTTATGTAGGCATCTATTGTTTCCAGCCATGGCCTCCCTAGGATGATTAGGTATCCACTAATTTTTCTCTTGACCTCTATGACTATAAATTTTGCTGGATACTCCCATGATTCAATGTTGATAATAATATCCTCTAATACACCTTTTGGCCTGACAATGGAGGTGCCAGCTAATTGTAAAACTATGGTGGTTGGTCTTATAAAGGATTGAGGGTTCATATCTAACATTGTATCCTTTTTCATAACATTTATTGTATCCCCTAGATCAATGAGACTACTTGAAATAGGAACTTTGTTTATGTTGACATTAACTATAGGGATGGATTGATAGATTTTCCTAACATAAGGTCTACTATTTGTCCTAAAACATTATGGTTGGGGGATCCTATTTTCTTCTTCCAGGTCTCCTTATACAGTTTTCTTTTATAAATTTGTTACAGATGGGGACATATTGTATCGCTTGTAGGAGGGGAATTGGAATGTTTAATTGTTTTAGTTCATTAATTATGGCATTCTCTGTTTCCTCTTTGTTTCTTTGTTTTAGCTTGCCAGGAAATGGAGGGTTGGGAGGAGTAAGTTCTGGTAGTTTTTGTTTATTTTATTCCTCAAGAGGGTCCAAAATTAAAGGTTGTTGGTATTCTAGATATGTTGGTTCTTGATTGGTATTATGTAGGGAACCAGATAGTATTTTGTTGGATATTATGTTAATGTCATTTAAGTCTAGTGTGTCCACAAAACAAGTTGGGAATTGGATCACCTCGTTATTGTAGGTTTGTTGATTTGGCCTGTTGTTATTTGGGTTTGGAATAGGCTGAGCTAGTATTGTAGGAGGTCTTGGGGGTTGTTGGTTTTGTGGTAAAGGAATTATAACCGGTTGTGGTGCTGGTGATATCAAATTTGTGGAAGATGGATACTAATTTACATAGTGTATGTGTGGTTGTTGAAAAGGTGGGGGGTATGGTTGGTTCGGATGGGAAAAGTATGCTTGATGGTATGGATTTTGATTTTGTTGCCATTGACTTGGCCCTGATTGTAGAGGCCATGAGGTTTTTGATGATGGATTCCAATTTTGATATGGATTTCCCTTATTAAAATAGGCTTGATTATTAGATTGGAAGGGTCTAGCGAAATTATTTCTTCGTTGGTTAACAAAATAGATTTGTTCCACATAAATTTATGTTGTAGGATCTTATATAGATTCTTTACATGATGGAATTAAAGGGAATTTGTATATTGTATGATATTTATTAAAGAATCCATTCACTTCAATCGTATTTAATGGGCATTGACCTTTCTCATGTTTTTTTCTACACCTTGGACAGAATACAACTAGTGCTTGATTGATTTCAGCCTATTTTCTTTTGAGTTTTAATGCATCTAATTGCATTGTCAGTGATTGGAGAATCTATGTTTTCATGACATCCAAGATATTTCCCAAGTCATATTTGGTGAGGGTTGGGATTGGAAAGGATGAGCTCCATGTTAATGGGTGGATTTCTCGTATTCTAGTTTTACCTTTCCTGGATCTTGAATAATTTTTAAATATTTGTAGGATTTGATCATAGGTTTTATGAAAGATATCCCCATCACTTAGAAAGTTTAGGAATTATAGGTATTCTTCTTTGATTGCTCTAAGAAGTAGTAGTTTCAATGACTCTTGATTCAATGTGCAATGAATGGCTCTCTTATAGATGAGGTGTAATCCTTGTGGGTAATATTCAAAATATTCCTTTTCTCCCTATTGGATTCTAAAAATTTAATCTCTAGAATCTTTGGCTTTACAATAATCCCTATGTTTTTTGAAAAAAAATTGTTTCACTTGAGGCTCATAAACCATATGAGCGATAAATATTTTGGTGTGTAAGGGAAGAGTCTTAGTTTCTTGGAATCTATAGTATAGCCAAAGGATCTACATATTACTTCAAAATCAAATAAGAAGGTGTTAGGGTCTTTGGAGGTTAATCCATGAAATTTTGGGAGATTAGCAGGATTGATATTTTTCATTCTAGCATCTCCAAGGGGTACGCTTATGGGAAAGGTAAAAAATTCCCTATGTTATTATTCGCTATCAACCATGGTAGTATCGGAACTAGAGTTGGAAAAGAAGTTATCATGGTGTGGGTTATAGCTAGAATCAGCTTCTTCGTTTCTATTGAGAAACATGAATTCAAGGTGTTCAGAACTGGTGTTGATCATAGGGAGGTTAGGCAGAAAATGTCCAAATTCATCTCTCCTTCGTCGAGGAATTCATGGTAAATGCTTCTTTATTTTTTTTTATTGTTTTTTATAGATTTTCCAAGGGTGTTTTTAAATTTTCTCCTAAATTTTACGCACCTCCCCTCCAACGATGCCAAAAAGTGTATGAAGTTCAGAAATTCTTACATTTTTACAAGTATTAGCTCAAGAAACTCACTTTAAATATAAACCACGATATGTACAAACTTTAGAGGAACTCTGCACTCTATGTGCACTGTTAAGAGAATCCTAATTTTTGAATGGTCATATTTGGAGATAAATATGTGAATTCATAAACCTACTTTGATGGAAGCAGACGTCTAAGAGATCAATGTATAAATCCTAATCTAATGAGATCAAAAGCATAGATCTATCTATTAAAATCATGGATATATTCTACTGAAATACGAAGCATAAACCTATTTGTTTAAAGCATAAATCTTTTAAAGGAAATCATAATCATTCATTGATCTATTAAAATCATCAATCTATTCTATTGAAATCAAAAGCATAAACTATTTGTTGAAAGCATACATATTTTAAAGGAAATCGAAAGCATTCATTGATCTATTAAAAGCATTAGTCTATTATACTGAAATTAACAACAAATAGTTAACTAGAAGCATAAATATAATCTAGTCAAGAAAAACCATTTGGGAAATAAAAGTGTGAAACTAGAAACTACCCTTTTGGAACACAACTACAGGAGTACAAAATCCATACATTAGGACTATAGATGTTGTAATACAGGGCTACAGTTAAAAATAGTCATGTTCATAATTAAATTCTATATAAGAATTATTGCCTTGAATAATCCACAAGTACTTGTTCAATCATAAACCATACGATGCATAAATCAACATGAAAATAAAACATATAAGTCATATTCTATGTAATGAGGGGGCCCTCCTCAATTATCATTATAGGATATCATTTAAACTTATAAATTCACAGGTGATAGATAACGTAGTTTCTTCATTATACTACTGTAAAATCCATAACAATCGTAAAATTAATTGAGTGTAGTGTAAAAAAGGTCTAAAAAATAGAGAATAATCCAAAAAATTCCTTAGGCCCCACACTATCCATGTGCCTCTACTTATTATAGTGTTTCAACCCCAGTCCCTAAATTAGAAATCATGGCCTCAATCTATGTAGATTCTTCCCTATATATCAGGAAAAACTTATCTTCGTGTCCTTCTCTAGAGT
This sequence comes from Larix kaempferi, assembly GCA_027924585.1. Taxonomy (NCBI): domain Eukaryota; kingdom Viridiplantae; phylum Streptophyta; class Pinopsida; order Pinales; family Pinaceae; genus Larix; species Larix kaempferi. Next base: position 4,960,898 of record BSBM01001158.1, on the reverse strand, counting down.
TTAACTAGAGATTGACTTTGCCAATCTTCATAATTATCTTTGGACCTATACTTATTCACACATAGTAATACATGTTGTATTTTTAAGATTTTAATTTTCTCATGCATGATTGGGGATGTTGTCGATGTCTTGGCCTGGTTCATATGGGACCGTACCGCTATCTTTAGTGCTTCCAATTCTTCCCTAAATTTTAATCATTCTGACAATGCTTCAGCTAGATGGCCATCATCTTTGGTCCGCATCTCTTATTTGGATAATGCATTGTCTTTGTGTTGTGTCTCTTATGATGTTGGTATAAAAAGATGCCGTTGTTCTGTTTAAAAGTCCTGAGAGTCTTGTTGATCCAGGGGTATTGGTTCTGACTCGTCTTCATATTTTTCTTTCTTTTGTATTTCCCTTTCTTCCCTGAATTTTTACTCCTTCTTAATCCTTTTGCTCTGTCGCTTGAATTCATATGCTCTAGCGGATGATGTTGTATGTTTCTGACCAGTGGAATCCTTGGAATGCTTTATCATTTCAGACACAACTTCATTGTCATCAATGTATAGGTTGAGTTTTCTCTTCGCCCCTGACTGAGTGGCCATCTTCTTCCCTTTCTATTCTGAAATAATAGTTGGGACTAAATTTTGGGTGCCCCTCATTCTCTCTACATCCTCAGTAGAGATATGTGTGAATTCCTCCCATTTAATTTCAGGGACCTCTATTGTTAACTCTTCGCAAACAATTAACTTAATTAACCCATGATGTGCCAATGCATCCTCTTTCCCTTGTGTCACTTTCTTGCTCATTTCCCATATGGGTTGTAACAAGTAAAAATGAATGTTGATGCTATTGTTTGGCTTAATATGCCCTCTGTTCCTTAAGATATCCAATATTGGGAAATGAAATGTGTGTATGTAGCTAAGTATCCCAGTACAAGTGATGTAATTTTGGACAACAGAAGCAAATTCGTCCCAGTGCATCCTCTTTCCATTCTGTTACCTTCTTGATCATTTCCCATATGGACTGTAACAAGTAAAAATGAATGCTGATGTTATTGTTTGGATTAATATGCCCTCTATTCCTTAAGATATCCAATATTGGGAAACGAAATGTGGGTATGTAGCTAAGTCTCCAAGTACAAGTGATTTAATTTAGGATGGCAGAAGAAAATTCGTCCCAAGGTTTCGGCATGGTTTTCCTTTTCACACCGTTTTTATCTTCATCATAATTTTCACCTTATGTAAAGAAATTATGCTTTGCTTTTATGTTGGCTTCCCATCATCCTTTCCACAGTGTAAACCTTGAGGAATGCAAGTATATGCTGCTATTATTTCTTCATTTAGGTGAATACATAACCCCTTTACCCTTGTCACATACTCATCTTCTTTTAGATGCTTCAAATTTTTGGCAAATTTGAGGGCTACATCCAAGTCATATCCTTTTAAAACAGTAATGAAGGGCATCCAGCCTGCAGTGCAGAGGATGGTTAGCACCTCCGATTTATTATAAATAAGGGAATGATCCTCCGACTCACTTTTCTTAAACCCGACAGCCATTATCTCAAGAAAACTAATGGATAGATGAATCGTACATAATCAGGATGAAGGACTAGATGAAATTACTTGCATTGTTACTGAGTCAAGAGTCGGCTTGTTTTCTGAAATCCTGTGTTCTCTTTGTTGTATTTTATATCTCTTGAGGTATGTAGGTTTACATAAGTGTTGGTCGAACTTGTCAACTTATTTCAATTCCACCCCTTCCGTACTTCTCCATCATTCCTTACAATATCGTTGATTGACATGTATATATTGGTGAGATATGAAAACATGTGCTTAATTATTCATTTTCATGCTCCCTTCTTTGCCATTTAGATTGCCATTTCATGATTTGAATAGGAATGATGTTGGCACAAGATTAGTCTGCATAAAGTGCGGAAACCGAAAACTGTGAAAGGGATAATCCGCGAAAGAAGGACCAATCGTGGAGAACGAGGAAGCGTAAGATTAGATATATTTAGTTTGAATTGGTCATGTGGACCATTTTGTAACTGCTTAGTAGCATATAAATAAGAGTAGGATTGTAAGACTAAGGGAAACCAAGTGATCCATAATTCCATCGATCGTTTTGATCTGTTTTGTATCCGCAATATGATGTATTGATTGGTTTTGCGAAGGTCATTTCGTAGGCTTTAATGAATGCATGAAGATGTTTGATTATGGCTCTATATCTGTCTTTGTCTCTATTCGATGATGAATGTGAATGTTTGCGATATGTTTAATGCTCTGTGGGTTTATTGATTACTGTTTATGCAAATCAGTAGGTTGATTATGTTGTTGCGAATGTCTGTTATATGTTGAATTCGCGAATGGTTGAATATGCGAATGATGGATTGTTAGTATAATGCGAAGGATTTAATATCTGGTTTCCATGACAGTAATGTGTGTTTTATGAATGTGCTCAACTCCACTGCGGAAACTTGGTTCCTACAACCCCCTTATCTATTTCGGATGAGACTTCACTCGCTCTGTGAGTGTTTCTGGAAAGGGTTAAACCTTTATGGGCCAATGTGTAAGGGAGTTTGGGTTTGTGTTTGTTGGTGATAGTGCGAAGTGAATCCCTATCAATAGACGTTTCATCAACAAATGATTACTTGGTATGGGCCGATAGTATTATATGGAGCCATGCGCTGCCTTCTTCCTAAAACAAAGATGCCCTCAACTTTGTGATTATTCTTTCTGTAGGTGGAATAGATTTGAAAAAATATGGAAACAATGGAGTCATAGGTTACCTTTTTGTGATTAGCGTACTTGAAGTGGTGATGTGGATATTTTTTGAAGTGGTGTGCGGTTCCGTAGTTAGCTTTCTCTTGTTTATAGTTTTGGCGTTCAGTTATGTAGTAGTGAAGAATTTTGTGATAGCGATTTGGTTTCCCTTTTTATTTATAATTTGTTGGCTTGCTTGATAGTTGTTTGATGATTGGTTTGGTTTTGATTGCTTGCTTGATAGTTGGTAGCTGGAAATTTTATTTATGGATTCCTCTCTTGATAGTTGGTTGTTGTCTGATTTACTTCTAGCTACCTCGCTTGATAGTTGGTTGCTGGATCGCTTGATAGTTCTTTGCTAGTTAGCTTTTTTTTCTTCCCTCATTTGTTTTTTAGTGGCTGCCTGGTTGGGTAGTCTACTAGTTGTTTCCTTCTTTCTTTTTATTTTATATATAAAATAACAAATAAAGATTCTTGAAAAGGAGCATCTATGCAAATTTTTCCTCCACAACTTGGTCATGCCCCATTCACCCAACTAGTCACCAAACCCATATGTTGGTGATTTCCAGCTAAGTGCATTTTTCTCCTAGATGAAACATGAGCTTGAAATATCACAATATGCGCATATATATCATCATAGGAATGGGTAAATGCACGATGGGTAACAATAGATGCCACACACCTAGATAAAATGATCCAAGAACATTGTACCATAACCACCGACGAGGGCCCAATTCCTATCCTTGAGAAAAAAAAGCAGGAAGCCATAGAGCACATTGAAAAAACCATACAGATCACCCTTGGGGAAGTACAAGAGGTTTAAAGCGATATATGGAAAATGATTTTAGGAGACCTAAAAAAGCGAGAGCCACATTCGCCCCACAGGTTGTAAGTCGTGCTAATCAGGGAAAAGTTGTACAGAGAATATTTGATGAAGAACAAGCTCAAATGGATTTGAATGAAGCTGAGTCCATCATTCTTCATTGCCCTAATAGTTAAGGAAAACATCGATGAAGAAGAAGAAAGAAGGGCTTGGACCAAGGAAGAGCAGAGTTAAGGGTACTACTAGTAGGCAGGAGCATTTCGGGCCATTGCTTGAGACATTAGAGAAGTCGTTGAACAACGAGATAGGTTACACAAGGATGTGTAACATATTCAAGTTTAGGGGAGATGATGAGTCCACACTATAGGTATCAATTGCATTCCTTTTTACCTTTAAGTAGCAAGAAACCAAGAAAAAATCACCCCTTTTCGTAGGATAGCATGTCATTTAATTGATTATGAAATAATGTGATTAATTGGTTATCTATTTTCGTCTTTAGCATGATTTTAATAAGCTAATCAAGTGTATGAGCACTATATGTGAATAAGTGCAGGTCCAAAGATAATTATGAAGATTGGCAAAGTCAAGCTCCAGTTAAACTCTAGACAAGGACACGAAGATTATTTTTTCTCGATTTATAGGGAAGAATCTAAATAGATTGAGGTCATGATTTCAAATGTAGTGACTAGGGTTGAAACATTGTAATAAGTAGAGGCACATGGATAGCATGGGGCCTAAGGAATTTTTTGTATTATTCTCTATTTTTCATACTTTGTTACACAACACTCAAGTTTTATGATTATTATGGATTTTACAACATTATAATGAAGAAATCACGTTCTCTATCACCTTTGAGTTTATAAGTTTAAATTAGCTCATGAAATGCACATTCAGGAGGGACCCCTCATTGCGTAGAACATGAGTTATGTGTTTTATTTTCATGTTGATTTATGCATCTTATGTTTTATGATTGAACAAGTACTTGTGGATTATTCAAGGCATTAATTTAGATATAGAAATCAATTCTTAACATGATTGTTTTTATCTGTTGTCCTATATTACAACATCTGTAGTCCTAATGTATGGAGTCTGTAGTCCTATAGCTGTGTTCCGCAAGGCCAATTTCCAAATTCACACTTTTATCTCCCAAACATCTTTTATTGACTACATTGGATTTATGCTTCTAGTTAACTGACTGTTGTTAATTTCAGTAGAATAGATTCATGCTTTTAATAGATCATTGAATGCTTTTGATTTCCTTTAAAATATTTATCCTTTAAAAAAATAGTTTTATGCTTTGAATTTCAGTATAATAGATTATGTTGGAGGAGGCTAAGTCGGCCGCTCGACTAGGTCCTCCATTCGACCACTTTGTAAAACATGTTAGACAGTTGTGTCGGTCATCACATGTCGATTCGGTTGGTTGAATTGACATGTCTTTATGTAAATGTCTGTAAATCATATACATATATAGGCTGGAGAGATAGATACATGATTATTTGTAAGATATAGTGAATCACTTATGTACATATTAAGCTTAGTAATAGAAAGACTTGTTGAATCTACATCCATTACTTATCTTTTGTTCATATCTATATAATTGCTTGTTTATTTTATAACATGTATCATTGGTAACGATGCAATCCACTCAACTACAACATTGGTTCCATTTCCGATGATACATGCATAAGACGATAATGAGCATGATCAAATGATATCAAAACACTTGATAAAGGAACGGTGGGAGAGAAAGATAGCAAACTATCTACAAAATTATGCGAGAAGAAACAAGTTGAATATCGCTCAAGCAAGGGAGAAGTTATTCTATGAAACAAATGAAAAAATTGTTGAATCTGTGTCATTTCGATTAAAGAATATCTTGGATGAAACGACGTGCATATGAAAAATATCGATAATTGCTCAAAATGCTAACCTATGGAGGCTACACAAACTATCTGTCTGAATCGTGTGAAAGAATTACTGACAAGTTTTATGAAGAATGTGCTATTGAAGAGCGAGTATCTGTCGATAACATGAATTATAGGTTCTATAAATAACTTACAGAACAATTTTTTTGTTCTTTACCGATTCTTTTGTTCAAATTCTTGATCGACAAGGGAGCCTTTCATATTGTCGAAATGTGACCATTGTTGTTAGCACCACTCTCGAACATGAACTGGGAAGATAAATAAATAAAGTGGGAAAATTGAGTGCAAGAGCGAGAATAATTTCTAAGGAAATGAATTGCTGCATCACCCTAGTTCTCTAAAAATATTTTAGGTCATAAATGGGGGGGGTATCCGACCATGTTCCTGATGGAGTAGAAGCATGACAGTCGATATATGAAAAGACAATATGGCCAACAGTGAAAAATACCAGAAATTTGAAAGAGGTAGAGCAATGATCTATAAAATCACTCTAGATATCCAAATGATTGAACAAGAGAAAAGAAGGAAGTGTCGCGAAGAGATAAGGGATCATTCTAGTGTGCCTGATAGAAAAAGAAAGTTAAGTATTGTGACAGATGGAGTAGGGAATCCATCGGAGTCGAGTCAAGCTCGACAAAAAGAGGGCATTGATGAATCACTATCACCGATGGGCGAATACTAGTGGATAGACCATGGAAGCGCTCTCTAAGTGAGTATACCCAAATGTATAACTCCACATTCTCCATTAAATCTGACTCACATTGCCCAAGTGCGATAAATTGTCGAAGATGATTTAGGACTTCACGCTAGTCAATATGGAATTTGGAGTCAACGGAAGGATGAAGGTAATGAGGTTGATATATTATTGACTCATCAGCTGCAAGAAGGAAATTGGGTCACCTTTCAACCCAAATTTTCCAACTGTATTTTTCATCTACTCTATTGATATAGTGAGAAAGTGCCCCCCACCCAGTTCCAACATTGAGTGATTCATTGAGTCAATCAGGAACTCTGAAAAGAAGTTCAATCTAGATAGAAAAAAAATTTACTTGGGTATCGACAAAATATGTAGAAGGATGTTGAAAGCCGACACCCAAAAGAAGAACTAACCGAAGCCAATCACATTTTTGTCGAAAGTAAAGAACGTGCACTAACTCCTGTTAATACACATCAATAAATATTACTCACGGAAAACAATAGTAGGATCATTTATGTCATCATAAGTAACACACCATCACCACCATTCATCTTGGAAGTCACAATTACAGCAGATATGGAACACATAACAACACATCTTCCTTTCTATGATGGCGACGAAGATCCACGAAGACATTGATTTATTTGTAAGTCAATTTGGGAGGCCAATGCCATTTCCAGTGAAGATCAACAAATGGCACAATTCGCTGGTGCCCTTCGAAAATGAGCTCTCACATGGTACATCACTTATAAATAAAAAACACCTACTACAACAAAGGCTCATATAAAACAACACTTTTTGTCTTTCTTCAAAAATCCAGATGAATAATATCTAGCTGCTAAGAATTTGAAAACCAGAATTGAAAAACCAACAAAAAATGTCAACGACTACAACAAAATATTCAAAGACTTGCTGAGCCAGAATGAGCATGATATTTAAGAATCCTTATTGATCCAATGATTTGTGGCTATATTACTACAGAAAATTAGAATCCACATCTGATTCATTGATTTTACTAAAAATGAAGATGCATTGATAAAAGTATTAGAAATAAAAATGGATGATGATTATCCTATAGATCCTATCGACAGACATATCAAAGAACAAATTGAGAATATGAAAAAATCTACTCATGAAATCATGCTTAAAGGATCCGAATTATGGTGTACAAAATGCTCAACATTGGGTCATACAAAATACTATTGTCAACAAGATGGCTGCCGGCAAAACATTTAGTTTGTAAAAACAAAATGCTTCTGTGACATCTTCCAATAGCACGAATCACATTCAACAAAATATTGTCACTATAATATGAAGAATGATCAAGATCGATGGTGTTCCATATGTGATGTAAAATCTCATTCCACAGCAGAATGTAGTTTAAATCTGAAAAATAAACAGAATTATCATGCAGTCTATCAGACCAATACGGTTGACCAAAGGAATGATAGAAATGACAGATACCAAAGAAATGAAGGCTGACTATATGATTGATGAAACGACAAATTCAACAGACAAGGAGGATTCCAAGGTCGGGGTTGAAGTAATGGAAATTGAGACCCCTGACCACGTCGACGACCTCATTGCTTTATGTGCCTCAGCGAAGAACATATATTTGCAAATTGTCCCTTCATAGATCAGACATACCTCAAATCTCATATGAAGTGTGGAGTGGGTGATTACTTCTTGGAGGATTTCCCCACCATACTTGAAAAGATTACTAATAAAAAGAATGTTGACATCTTATCTAGTGTTCCTAAGTCTGTTATTGTGAAAACTAAGAATCTTCATATTGTAACTCGTTAGGGAACTAAAATTGGTTCTGATAATCCACAAATTAGTAAAATAAAAAGTAAACATGACTACCCTAATCCAATTGTACACAAGCACTTATATAATGATGCAGCAAATTGATTTCAAGAATTGGAATCCCAAGAAGACAATGATGAAACTCAACAAAGAAATATTGATGAAATTATCAAATTAATAACCAAATAAGAAGTAGTCTCAAAGCAAATAAATCTCATGAATAAAATTAGAAGCACATCCGTCGAAGAAAAGCAATCAAAAAATATTTTTTGACTAAATCAAAGAGATAAAAATGATGCAGACCCACTTGTCGACTTAGAAATTGAAGGATGTCGTATTCGACAAGTCGTGCTCGAATTCGAAATCACAAGAAAATACCATGACTCGAGATACTTGGGAACAAATTGGTCGACCACAACTACATTAGTTGGGAATCTACCTAAAACTACCCAACCAAGGATTGATTGAACCAATTGGAGTATGGAAAAATGTTGACACATCTATCAAGGGTATAACAACACAAGTCGACTTTGAAATCATCAATCCGAAGGAAGGATCCAATTCCTTACCCACCCTAGTTGGCCGACAATGGGGAATAAATATGAAAGCATCAATATCACTAGACAACAATAGGATAAAAATCAAGGGAAACAAGAAGAAAGTGATTGTGCCAACTCATCCATCACAAGGAGAGCCATGGACAGAACCTATCGATGACAATGTTGACATCCTACAATTATATCAAGTAATGAAGAATGAAGACTATACTGAGCCTAATGCACAAGAGGAAATCCATCTTTGGAACCCTTCATCAGTCGGACGGAAGTCAGATGCTAAACTCTATGAATGGAAAATGAAGAATTACAAATTGCAAGCACACAAATGTTGGACGCTTGAAGTTATAACCAAAAAGAAAATTCAATAATGTTTTTCTGTCTCTGTCATTCCGAATATTTTTTAAAGAAAAATTAGAGAATATCTGACACTGAAACTAGTGAAAAATGAGTTGTCAGGTATTCCATGGTTGAGATACAAATAATGAGAAACCCTTTCATCTCATGTCGAGGAGGTTTGAAAGAATATAGGAGAACAAGGTCAACTTCAGAGTTTGGTCGAAACTTTCACAGGTCAAGCTGCAAGATGGTGGGACACACATCAGTCGAGACTTTAGAATTGGAATACAGAGTCAACATACTTTGTCGAAATATTTGGAGGAAGAAAACTCACAACACAAGCAAATATTCAAACTTTTACACAAGGCCAAGATCCTGAAAAGCATATTAACAACTGACAAAAAGAATGGAAAAGATTAGGCTACAAAGAAGAAAACACCCGGCCACAACTCTTTCCAGGTACAATCGACGATATACCAAACAAATGGTATAAAACGGAAGAATCAAGAGGAGAAACATTTATCTGGAAAGAACTGAGAGAGAATTTCATCAAATATTCCACATTCTCTCCACATGACGACCTATTAATAGATGCAAGCAATCAATTGAAAATTTTCCTCCATCCAACAAGCAACAAAATATCATCAAATTATCAACACCAACTTGAGCGAAAAATTGCTACCTGTAACAATATCAATTCAACCGAACTTTAACACTCAACAAGACTACAAATTGAAATAGATAAAATGGAAGGGAAAAGTTTCCAATGGAAACGAGATCATCTAGATACATCAAAATTTGTAAGAACAGTTTTTAATGTTGAATCCTTAGAGAAAAATGATCCTGAAAGGTTGAAAGAAGAAGATTTTCCCTCGACATTTACGCAGCTCAAATAAGGTGAATGACATATTAATGAAACCATAGCACCTAAATGGATGGATGCACAACTTAAAGTAAAATAAATAGATATGTCTAACGAAAACAGACCCAAGATGGAAAAATAGGTAATTATTGGAACGAAGAACAAACAACGGAAATTACAAACCTCCTAAAATAATTCCAAGATATATTTGCACGAGATTATAAGCACCTAGAAGGAGTTGTCCAAGAAATGGGACAAATGAAGATTGACATCAAACCTGATGCAACAACAGTAAAGAAGAGACCATACAAACTTGTGTATAAATACAAATAAATAGTCAAGAAAGAAATAGACAACATGCTTGCTGCGGGAATTATCTATCCAGTTGATCAATCCAAGTGGGAAATCCCAATGGTCAGTCATTCAAAGAAGAATGACCTAACAAGACTACGAATTTGTTTCGACTTCAAAGAACTAAAAAAGGTAACACTTACCAACCCATTTCCGACTCCCTTTGCTGAGGAAATTATTAATGAAGTTGCAGGACATGAATGTTATTCATTCACAGACGGTTTTTCCGGATATAACCAAGTACCTATTGCTAAAGAAGATAAGAAAAAGACTATATTTATATGTGAATTTGGATCATTTGCATATAAATTAATGCCATCCGTATTGAAGAATGCACAAGCTTTGCTTTCCAGAATAGTTGTCAAAGATTTTCAAGAATATATCTACAAAACCACGGCCGTATATTTTGATGGTTGCATGATCTATTCTATGTCAAGGTACCATTGAAAGTAGCTAAGACTTATGTTGGAAAGATATCGATAGATCGAAATGTCACTGAATATAAATAAATGTATATTTGCGACTCTAATAGGAATTTTACTTGGCCATGTCATATGTAAAGAAGGTATAAAAGTCGACTTTGTAACAATTAAAGTAATTTTCGACCTGAAACCTTCAGTCAATTCCAAGTAAGTTAGATTTTTGCTAGGGAATATAGGGTATTACAGAAAATTTATCCATCACTACTACGACATTCCATACCCATTGAAAGAGTTGATGAAGGAAGACCAAGACTACCAGTGGAAAGATGAATGTGCTACATCTTTCGACATTTTAAAGAGGAAATTAGCCAAATCTCCCATATCAATAGTTCCAAACTGGTCGATCAAGTTTCATGTACATGTTGATGCTTTTGGAATAGCAGTAGACATGATCCTGACTCAAAATGGAGATGATGGAATGGATTACTGTAATGCCTACGGTAGCAGAAAATTAAATAAGGCAGAAAGGAACTATTCGACAACTGAGAGAGAAGCACTCAAAATGGTATTTACACTTCAGAAATATTGACATTATCTACTTGCCAAACTATTTTTATGTTATACATATCATCAAGCCTTGCAATACTTTGTCAATAAACCCCTACATGACAGAATAATCTATCGATGGTTTCTATTATTCCAAGAATTTGAATTTGAAGTTATAGTTAGACCGAGTAAAGAAAATGTCGGACCCGACCACTTGTTAAGGATAGACACTGGAGAAGAATTAACTGGAATTGAGGATGACTTTCCTGATGCTCACCTATTCATAATTGAGGTTGTTTGATCATATTTAGCATAGATTGCTCAATTTCTAAACAATGGACCAGCTCCAGAAGGAATGTCGAAGAAGAAAAATAAGATTCTAGCAATGGAATCTGCACCCTATGCTATAATACATGGATTTATATATAATCTTGGACCAGACGATGTACTCCAACGTTGCGTTCTTGACCATGAAAGACAAAGTATAATCAATGAAGAACATAATGGACTAGCAAGTGGACATTTCCAAGCTGACATGACAGCCAGGAAAATTTAGCAATCATGATTATGGTGGCAAAAATTCATAAATATTGTCGAGTATTTGTGAATAAATGCAACAGATGCCAGCGACTTGGTCGACCATTAACAAGTACGAAAATTCTTTTAATATCAGTAAATCCAATCCTAACTTTTGAAATATGGGAAATTGACTTCATTGGTCCATTTCTAGTCCTGGTCAACTAACAGGAGCAAGATATATCATTACTGCGGTTGAGTATGTTACTAAATGGGAAGAAGAAAAACTTGTCGAAACTTGCTCCAGTGAGATAGCTACCAAATTAATCTATGAGAATATTATTACTATATTTGGATGTCCACTCACCTTGATTAGTGAACAGGGGTCCCATTTCATCAACAACAAAATGTTTCCATATTCCCAAAAAAAATTTATCGAGCATAGAAAGAGCACAACATATCATCCTCAATCTAATAGCGCAATAGAGGCATTCAATAAAACACTCAGTACAAGATTTTCTAAAATGTACAATATCGACAAGGATGACTGGGACGACAAAATACTCACTGTACTATGGGCGTATAGAACAACATACAAAAGATTGATAGGTCAAACTCCATTTAAGATCATATATGGACCGGAAGTAGTCGTTCCCCTACATTTTCGAAAACATGTACCAGTGATTGTATAAATACTACATATTGATATTGAATAGGATAGAAAAGAAATATTCTCCCAATTGTCGAAACTTGAAGAACATGGAGAGATAGCGATCCATCATCAACAAATCCAAAAGAAACAAAAGAAAGCTTGGCATGATGGAAATATATAGCACAAAAACATATCAGTTGGCAATCTAGCCTTGCTTTACGATTGCCGAATCGAAGGGAAGCCTAAAAATCTAAACACTACATGTCTAAGTCCCTATGTTGTCGAAGAAATACATACTAACAAAGCAGTTCGACTGAAAACAATACAAGGGAGTGTGTTCCAGATGTGAAAATGCTCATAGTAGATCCAAGAGATGATGTAAACCTCACAATGAAAGAATTTAGGAATAATAGAAGAAGAATAGAGCAGTAGAACATATATCCAAAGGAGCTCAGATAGAGTCAGAATAATTACACATCTTACATTAATCTGAATAGTAAAATAGTAATTATACAATGCTCAATATTCGAATACACTAGGTGTGATTTGAATTAGCCTGCATGGATAGATTCAAAATCAGTGGAGTGTCATCAAAGCACAACTAGAAGTCTATCTCATCATCAGCGGAGTCATCAATGCACAAGTAACTGTCAACCATCAGTCAAACTGAGTTTAACTGAGTTTGGTAGGTGTAATTGGCACATGGAGGCACTAACTAAATGAAGGAGGCTTAGTGGAGGGTGCATGAGGAGCTATCTAGAGTCAGAATTGATAGTCTAGTCTCATTGGAGGTCCATCATAGTGATAGAGTCAATTGAGAGTCAGTATAGCCTTAAATCAAGGAAAGAACTAACGATAACTCAACTAACTGAAGTACAACTGGAGTGGTCGGTGAGAAAAGGTGCCCTTCTCAAGTGGTGGGTGAAAAGTGGGCACCTCCCTGTCTAGGAGGGATAAAACTGATCTGAGAGAAGCTCCCATGGATAGCTAACTGAGCGATAGGTGCTGGGACTAATGACTGGGATGCATGCAGAAATGCATGCAAGATTGATAATGAAAATAATTGAAATGCTGGTAGGACTAGGATGGAGTATAGGAATATCCTAACATTGGAAGCTTGTCAATGATGCCTAACTAAAATTCTATAGAGCAAAGAAAAAAAGAGGGGAGAGAGAGAAGTTAGTTATAACTACCTTCACAAAAATAGAAATATAAATAATCATCTAGGACAAATGTATTGGACAATTCATCATGACAATAGACTAGAGAGACAATATTGACAAAGGAGATGTAAGAAACTACACAAGTAGAATATCATCTGAAACTAGACAACAGCATCTGAAGCATGGCCATCGACATGACAATTATAGACAAGGTGGAACAAGTCGATAAGAATTTCTCAAACGAGATGATCGACCAAGCGAACACAAATCTAATTGACGCAACATTCCAAAGGAGAAAGGAGTACACCAACATCGCACCGACGAAGGGAAAAAGCTAAATTCAAGTCATCGACAAACTCAACATAGGTATTAGGGAATTCGGTATGATGCAGATGAAGCCCCACCCAACAGTCATTCGAATTTATTGCCCTCGTCAATTTTGCAATTAATACAGCTATCTACTACGCTTTAACTCATGCCTCACAATTCTTCTATAAATATTGAACTGGAAGAGACACAGATTCTATTCTACCAATAGGTTGAACAACAAAGCACCAAAACTTATGAAAACACAAACCAGACTTCTGAATCAGAAAACCATGCAAGCAAGATGGCTCCCAAGAAACTTCAACCAACCACCAGATCCGCGGCTTTGAAAGTCCAACAACTAAAAGAAGAAGATACACCTTTGAAATTTTGGCTCCAAAACATCTGCAACAAGAAAGTGGTTAAACAACAATGGAAAAGAATCTATAATTATATCCTTGAATGGGGTAAAGGTTCTGACAGTCAATGGTGGGAGGAAGCATAGAAACTCCTAATAAGCACCATATTGAACTATATCAATGCACCATTGGTCGATAGTTTTGTCGGCCTAAAAGAAGTGATTGCTCGGTTCATTGTGAGCCAGTACCATAATAGAAAAATTTACTTAGACAAACCGGTTGAGATCAATGGAGACCTGAATAGTCAGATCACTCGAATATCCAACAAAGGGGATTTAGTACCCATTTGACCAAACCTGCTTTGGTTAAATAATTCACAGCTACCCTTGCAACAAAAAACTCCGAAGGCTTTGTTGTAAATCAGATCATTTATGGTACACATAGAATAGTTGCGTCTGTCATCTTGGCCACTTTAACAAGTATTGGTCGAGGGTACAACATCAAACTCGAGATGCTTGAAGCCGTGAAAAATGTGGGATCGAAAGGAAAAGTATACAAATGGACTGAAGACTTGGAAAAAGTTGTCTGATATATATGCCACAAATGCTCCGATGAGGGATCAAATATCTGTTATCCCACACTTATTATTTTGATCGAGATGTCTCACCTCCGACCAACAGGAGACAAAGAGTTCACTACACTTAAAGTACCACTGATGTGGAATTTTCATTCATTTCACAAGGTGGATGTCGACTCGGTGTGCCAACTACCAACATTTGGCTCAAAAATTGGTTCCAAGTGTAGAAGGTGCAAAAAATTAGATGGAGAGTTATAGAGAATGTCCGACAAAGTCTACCACTGACCACACACATCTAGCTAGCACTTGACAACACATCAGTATGGTGTCTAGAAGGAGCAGTCTAAGTAGCAGAAGAGCTCGAATTTTATCCTATGGTCGATATAATATTTGAAGAACTAAGCCGACAGTCCAATACTATCATTCAAATACCACCACAAGAAAAATTGGTATACCAACCAGTGCTCGAACCTTTGACAGATGTTGATAAAGAATGTAGTTGTTAGAAAAATAGGATCACAGAGCAATAACAATAAACATAAATGCAAATATAATCACACATACACATTACAAGAGAGACACAGATATATTGTGGTTCAGCCAACTTGGGTTACGTCCACACTGAAGTTTCCAGTCCTTATTATTATTCTGTCTAGCAAAGTGAAGGGATACAACCTGCATCACAGCCGCTGCACTTCCTCTTCACTATCTCACTATCTCTTTTCTTGATCTCAGATATCTTTACAATTCATAATACCTAATACATCATTAACCCTAGCCGTGTTACAATGTCTTTCTTTTATAACGGAAATACAATGGGAAAATACCACGGGTTACCCAAAAACCATGGGCCTGTAAATAGCTGGAGAAAACAACCCCAAAGGTGGGGAATGAGTGTACAATCCTCTAGGTGCACGAATATCAAAATATCATCTATGAGACTGGAATATTTTGCTCCACAACCAACAATCTCCCACTTGGATACTGATCACAACAACTCCACCACTATTGTACTTGCTGGACTTTGGACTTGGCAACTTTCTCCTCTTCACCTTCATGCTAGAAGGCCAACTGAAAATGAGCAAGAACTCAATTTCTCTCTGGTCACTACCTTTGTGAACATGTCTATAGGATTCTGGCTAGTGTGTATCATATCCATCTTCAACAGTTTATCTTCTAGAACAGAGCGTATGAAATGGTAATTGAACTGTATATGTTTAGTCCTGGAATGGAATGCTGAGTTCTTTGCAAGATGAATAGCACTCTAGCTATCACTATACAACCTGCTATCCTTCTGCTTCTTACCCAATTCCTCCATAAACCTCTGTAACCAAATCATCTCTTTACTAGCCTCTGTAACAATAACATACTCTGCTTCCGTTGTTGAAAGTGAAACAACCTTCTGCAGTTTCAAAATCCAACTTACTATTGTTCCACCTATAGTAAACACATATCCTGTGGTCCTCCTCCTAGTATCCTTATTGCTTGCCATATATGCATCAACATATCCTTGTAGAACAGTGTCTGAACCTCCAAAACATAATGCCTGAGTGGTAGTACCTATCAAATACCTGACAATCCACTGTACTGCCTTCCAATGTTCTTTACCTAGATTGTTCATATATCTGCTCACAAATCCCACTGTTTGTGCAATATCTTGTCTTGTGCACACCATGGTATACATCAAGCTTCCAACCGCTGATTGATATGGAATCTTGGACATGCAATCTATCTCTTCCTGTGTCTTGGGACACATTTCCTTGCTTAGACTGAAATGGCTGGCCAAAGGTGTACTAACTGGTTTTGCATTCTGCACTCTGAACCTTTCCAACACCTTTTGTATGTACTCACTTTGAAACAATGTCAATTTGTGATTTTTTTTGTCTCTCGTTATTCTCATACCAAGGATTTGCTTTGCAGCACCCAAATCCTTCATCGCAAATGAATTAACTAGCTTCCTTTTGAGTACATTTATATCTTACATGTTAGACCCTCCAACAAGCATGTCATCCACATACAATAACAAGATAATACATCTTTCATTGTCGATCTTCTTGAATTAAACACAATGGTCAAAATGACACCTACTATAACCTTGTTCTGTCATAAACCTGTGAAATTTTAGATACCACTGCCTTGGAGTTTGCTTCAATCCATACAAAATATTTTTCAACCTACATACCAAGTTCTCTTTACCTTTGACCTCATACCCTTCTGGCTGCTGCATATATATCTCTTCCTCCAAATCCCCATGGAAAAAGGCTATTTTTACATCTAATTGTTGAAGATGCAAATCTTCTACCACCACTAGGCTTAAGATAGTCCTAATTGAAGTCATCTTAACAACAAGAGAAAATATTTCATCAAAATATGTACCTTTCTTCTCTGCAAACCCCTTTACAACAAGTCTCGCCTTGTACCACTTCTTAGCTCCTTCTTCTTCCTTCAACCTGTAAATCCATTTGTTATGCAATGCTCTTTTACCAGCAAGCAACTGAACCAAATCCCAAGTCTAGTTTCCTACCAATGAGTCCATTTCCTCATTCATGCCTTGCTGCCACTTCTTTCTAGTTTCCACTTGCATTGCTTCTTCATAACATTCTGGTTCACCAGCATCAGCCATCAACAAATAATACATTGAAGGAGAGTATCATTCAGGGAGTCTACTTAACCTGGTAGATATTCTTGCAGTTGTAAGAGTTTCAGGCACTTGCTGCTGTTCTTGATTTTCTGGCACCTTTGGAACTTCATTTTATGTAATTTCATCAAGTACTGTGTACTCTGTGTTTTCCTTTTCCTATTTGTTTCCCTGCGACTGATCTTTATACATGACCTTTTCATTGAATATGACATCTCTACTTCTAATGATTTTGTGATTTTCATAATCCCATAAACGATAACCAAAATCATCAACCCCATATCCAATAAAGGTACATTTCTTGGATTTAACTTCAAGCTTTGTTCTATTTTATTTATCAATATGGATAAATGCTTCACAACCAAACATTCTCAGAAATGAGTAGTTTACTTTTCTATCTATCCATTCCTCCTTTGGAATACCACCATCCAAAGCAGTTGAAGGTCCTCTGTTTATTAAATAAACAACAGTATTTACAGCATCCACCCAAAACTATAAGGGCAACCCTGCATGCAGTCTCATACACCTTGCACGCTCCATGATCGTTCTGTTCATCCTTTCTAACACACCATTTTCTTGTGGTGTTCCTGAGATTGTCTTCTCTCTACGAATCCCATGGTATGAACAGTAACTATCAAACTCCTTGTCGCAGTACTCACCTCCATTGTCAAATCTGAGACACTTCAACCTTTTTCCTGTCTCATGCTCAACCAAAGCTTTCCACTTCTTAAAAGTAGCAAACACATCAAATTTCTATCTAATGCAATAAACCCAAGTTTTCCTAGTTCCATCATCAATAAATGTAACCCAATAATGAGAACCACCAAGAGAATGTACCTAAGCCGGTCCCCATACATCTGTATGCACAAGCTCTGACTTTTCATTCTTCTCCTATTTCCCAACCCTGAGAAATATGACTCTGTTCTGTTTTCCATAAACATAGTTTTCACAGAATTCCAAACTTATCTGCTTCAAATCTGGCAGCAGCTTCCTTGAGTGGAGATTCTGCATCCCCTTCTCACTCATGTGGCCAAGCCTATGATTCCACAATGCTATATCTATTTTTGTGGAAGCTAAAAAGATAGAATGGTCAGTATTATGGGGACATAAATACAATGTACCTACCCTGTCTTCTTTTTCTATCACCATTGATCCTTTAGTGATCTTCCACCACTTTTCTTGAAATGTAGATACACAGCCGCCATCTCCCAACTCCCCTATTGAGATCAGATTTATTTTCGTAGCAGGAATATGCCTAACATCTTTCAACAACCAATTAGTTCCATTCTTAACTTTTATCCCTACCTTACCCATTCCAACAATTTTACATGGCTCATCATAACCCAATAAAACATGTCTAAAATCACCTGGAACATAATCATGAAAATATTTCTTATGGGGTGTAGCTTGACATGAAGTCCCTGAGTCTACTACCCAATAATCACTTGTATTATCTAATGCAAGAATCAAAGGATCTTGTAACACATCACCTGCTACATTTGCTTCCTGGGTAGTTTCTTTCTATGCATCTCCTTTCTTCGTTAGAGATCTGCAGTCTTTCTTTGGATGTCCTTTCTTTCCACAGTTCTAGCACTCTATTTTTCCCAGTCTGGAATTGGATCTACTCGTTTTAGACTTTCCACAATTACCTTGGCTCTTTCCTCTCTCCTTTTGTCTTCCCCTTATCTCCATGGTCAATGCATTACCTGATGTCTCACCTGTGCTTTTTCTTCGCATTTCCTCGCTAAGAATAACACCAATAACATCATCAAATTTCAAGGTGTTTGAACCCAAGACAGGGTTACTTACAGCCATGAACAAGCTATTCCAGCTTTCTAGTAATGAACACAAGATTAGAAGAGCCCTAACCTCATCATCAAAGTTCACACTTACAAAACTTAGTTGATTTGTAACTGCATTAAACTCATTTAAATGATCAGCAACATATCCACCTTTAGACATCTTCATATTAAATAAACGCTTCATTAGAAATACCTCGTTGGAGGTCGAGGGTTTTTCATATAGCTTACCCAATGCGCTCATCAAACCCTCCGTTGTCATTTATTTTGATATATTGAAAGCCACAGACGAAGCCAGGCTCAGCCGTATTGTTCCCAGATCCTTTCTGTCAAGAACCTCCCATTCTTCATCCTTCATAGCTACCGGCTACTTTGCTCTTCCTCCCAACAACAGGAATAGATCCTTCTTGAACATATAGTCCTCCATTTGAATCATCCATAACTGGAATTTTTGGCCATTAAACTTCTCGAACTTAAACTTTCCTTATTCTACCATTGCTCCCACTCGAACCAAAAACCCTAGCTTCCTGCAGGTTTATCTGCCAAATAGACCTTTGGCTCTGATACAAATTGTTAGAAAAATAGGATCGCAAAGCAATAACAATAAACGAAAATGCAAATATAATCGCACATACACATTACAAGAGAGACACAGATATATTGTGGTTCACCCAACTTGGTTTACATCCACACTGAAGTTGCCAGTCCTTATTATTATTATGTCTAGCAAAGTGAAGGGATACAACCTGCAGCACTTCCTCTTCATTGTCTCACAGCCTCTCTTGTTGATCTCAGAGATATTTACAATGCATAATACCTAATACATCATTAACCCTAGCCGCATTACAATGTCTTTCTTTTATAAGGGAAGTACAATGGGAAAATACCATGGGTTACCCAAAAAGCATTGGCCCATAAATAGCTGGTGAAAACAACCGCAACGGTGGGGGAATGAGTGTGCAATCCTCTGGGTGCATAGCTATCACAATATCATCTATTAAACTAGAATATCTGGCTCCACAACAAACATGTAGCATCCTTATTTTATAAATTTGGTAAAATTGGAAAAATTGCAATTGTTGGCCAATTCGACCCTTAGACTAGTAATGACTCAAATGCGTCCAAATGGCTCCAAATGATTTCAAATTGGGTCTGAATGTGTTTGGAAGGTATTAAGACACAAAAATTAAGCTGATGGATTCTTGGGTAGTTTCAAAATACTTCTGCAACATTCATTTACAATCAAGGAAAAATAGGGAAGTTTACTAGTCAATCTGAGGTTCAAAACTCCCAAGGGTATGGGACAAAAATGGATTTTCAAATGCAGTAATACCCTCCGAAATTTCAAAACAAAGACATGTAATTCTTAAATGGATTCAATGGGTTCCCAAATGCATCATCAATCAGTTTCTAAAGGCTTCTGGAACTCCAATAAATTAGAGGTTTGTGGACATGTCTTCACCTAGAGGGAAATGATAGGAAAACTTCACCATTTGCTATGAAGTTCAAGATTTATGTTCCAAAGAATTAGGTAATGTATATGAAACTTATTCAGCACATTAAGGAATCTCCATACATCATAAAATTTACATATATGAACTAATACAAGTCGAAATAAAGCAAGTTTAAGCTTTCATAATAAGATATGAGGAAAATGGCATCATTTACACATTGTTTGGTATTTTGACATAGTTTCAATTGGTATTTCGACCTGAGTATATTCTGATCATAAAATATAGATTAAATGCATCATATTACAAATAAATGGGGCCAGAGGATCTCCCCCAAAGAGAACAGCATCTCACCAAGTGCGTCCTTCCTCCAAGAGCCAAAATATGAAGAGAAAAGTGAGAAAGGTGTGGAAGCAAGTTGAGGATGAAAATTTCATGAGAATACCTATAGCTTCAACCTGCAAAAAAAGACTCCATTGTAGATCCAAATGAAATTTCTAAATGTACTCTCCAATTTCTAATTAGGATGGGAATATTTCACCCTCGAAATTGGTATTAAGGCAAGTAGAGTAAACACTCCACAAGCATGGACAAGCTATGCTCTCGAATATGAAAAATGAGAAATGATAAAAAGCCACTCTCCTTATTTGTTCTTGTCTTTCATAAACTTCTCAAGTCCTCCATGGGTCTAATTCCTTCCAAAAGACTCATGCCAACTCAATTTGGGAAGAGATTCCAATGTGTGCCACTTGTCCAACAACTCCTAGTCTCCATCTTCCCTCATTTCGAATGGGTGTCTCTTTGGCTGCCCTAAATACCTTGTGTACATTTTGGGAGGCTATTTTTAGCCCTGACATGTCATATATGTCAGATGACAACATTCAAGTCTTATTTGTGTCATAGGTGTCATATCATCTTCATCATTTTTGTCATAGAAGCTACAGAATCTATCCCAAGTGTCTCAATATCTCTCAAATGCCTCTTCCTCTTGCATGGGAGTTAATATTCCACTCCAATTCGACCTTCATTGAGTAATTCCAAGAATATTCACCTTCCATATCCCTAATATCATTAGAATCCACCTTGGATTTGAATGCGTGAGAATAGAATTCCATGTGGCATGAGGAATCTAGCCCTGTGTGGGTCCCACACCACCAATGTGTGTCCATGACCAAGTGCGACCTTATTTTCCTATCATAAATATTTATTTAATCCATTTTAATATATTTATGTGAATCTAATTTCCATTTGGGGTTTTATAGTCTCCTTATTCCAAATCTAATGTTTCCACCCCAACCTAGGAAACTAGTAAATTGGTGTAATTTCCTCTTTCTACGATTTATTTGAATGGGGATATTATAGTCCTCCCCACCCAAGATTGTGTGCCCTCAAGAAATTTCAATTTAATATGCTGAAAAATTGTTCCTCCTCTATCAGGTGTCCTTATAGGATGAAGGTCTCCCAAAACCTTTTCATTCTTGTGTTTCATACTGTGGGAGTGTGAAAATCGTCACAGTAGATCCAAGAGATGATGTATACCTCACAATGAAAGAATTTAGGAATAAGATTAAGAGTGGTCAATGCAATAAGATGAGCAATAGAATAATAATACAGTTGAACTCAGATAGAAGCAAAAATACTTCACACAGACTAATTAATTAATCACAATATGGACAAATAGGTATTACAATGCATGAGGATTCGAATGCCAAGGTGGAAATTCAAATTAGCCTTCATGGAGTGATCAAAAGATCACTGGAGTGTCATTAAAGCACAACTAGAAGTTTATCTCATCATCAGTGGAGTCATCAATGCTCAAGTAACTGTCAACCATCAGTCAAACTGAGTCTAACTGAGTGTGGTAGGTGTAACTGAGTGTAACTAGAATTAACTGAATGAAGGAAGCTCAGTGGAGGGTGCATGAGGAGCTAACTGGAGTCAAAATGAGCAATCTAGTCACACTGGAGGTCCATCGGAGTGGTAAGGTCAGTTAAGAGTGAGTCAAGCCTAAAATCAAGGAGAGAACTTAGTTAACTAAAGACAACTGGACTGGTAGGTGAAGAAGGGTTCCTTTTTCAAGTGGATGGTGAGATGTGGGCACATCACTGGCTAAGAGGGTTCAATCTGAGTGGAAATAAGATCCCGAATGCTCGAAGAATAGGGACTAGGTGCTGGAGGTATCAACCTGATGACTGGGCAGCATGCGGATGCATGCAATTCATGCATAATGCATGATGCATGCAGGAGTGCATGCAAGACTGAAAATGCAAAGGATGAAAATGTTGGTAGGACTAGGATGGAGTATAGGAATATCCTAACACCCTCCCTTAATCCATCCTGGGCCCTGGTAACTAAGACCAAAGGTCACCCAATACAATGAATAATAATAGTCAATAAACCGAGGAAATGGGGAAAACCTCATGGGAAAAATACCCCCCCTCAAAATAGATTGTAAGGCACACACAAAAATAAATGCTCCAAACTAAAGTAGGTGTGATGCTTCGTCATATGTCTGGTGGTATCTTCTTCTTGGAAAGAACTGGATCATGCTCATAAAGCATGTGCTTGTACTTGCTCTTCAGATCGAATGTGATGAGAACAAATCCAAAAGTATGAGGATGATCCTTGAACCTGTGATTCGAATCAGTTGAGTTAGGATCAAATCGATGAATGCACAGATAGTCTTTTGTCTTCTCCTTCAAACCATCATGGGTGAGACTATGCCAAAAAGAACAATCACATGATTGCTTGAAATCCAAATCAGATTTAAGACTTGAAGAATAGTTTCTTGAGATATCCTTTGAACCAACAGGGGTGAGATCAAAACCATCATATGCATGAGAAATCATCCCAAGTAGTGATTGCTTAGAATCCAAATTAGATCCAAGACTTGAATCATGGTTTCTTGAGATCTCCTTTGAACCATTAGAGGTGAGATCAAAACCAATAAGTGCATGAGAAATTATCCCAAATGAATGGAAATGGCCATTATCTTCAATAACCTTCTGAAAGCATGAAATAATGATCATATAGTAATACATAAGAGGTAAGTGACCAAGGAGAGTGAATGCATTACCTCCAATGGCTAATTTTACCTCTGAAACATTCAATAGATCATGATGCAAACCAACAGACTTTGGTGCAAGAGAGGATTTAGGAGATTCTGCAATTTCTAGAGTGTGAGCTGGCACATAATTCGAAATAGAAGAAATTTGGAGCATGAGTGTAGAATCTGCAAGTTCTTCTTCTTTTTGGACAACTTCAATATAAGATATGTTTGATACTGGTTCATGACCTATGATATCATCAAGGAAAGCAAATGCAATAGTGGGCTTGCTCTCAAAATGGATTGGACCAATCCCTTCATTCTAATTGCCGAATATTTCATCTAGGTGGGCCCATATCTCTTTTGGAGATTCAACATCAATGTATTGGTGTACCATGCATCGAGACATAGCAAACATCATGGTTGCACAGACATTGTCACCTTTATTTAACCAATCAAATTCTTTTTCGGAGGATTCAAACTCTCTTTCAAAACAATAATCAAAGAGACCACGGCTCTTCAAATATGCTATCATTATTGGTTTCCATTCATGATAGTTGAATGGAGAAAGAGGAGGGATTTCTTATAAATACATGGAAGCTGTAGAAGACCTGCAAAAACAATAGAAAAGTCTGCAACTGCTACTGCTGCAAAAGATGTAGAAACTGTCGCACTCGAAATCTTGATAATAACCTACAAAAAACTCTCAGGAATGGAGATAAACAATACTCTCAACATGCTATGATACCATGTGAAAATACTCACAGAGATTCTAGAGATGATGTATACCTCACAATGAAAGAATTTAGGAATAAGATTAAGAGTGGTCAATGCAGTAAGATGACAAATAGAATAATAATACAGTAGAACTCGGATAGAAGCAAAAATATTTCACACACACTAATTAATTAACCACAATATGGACAAATAAGTAGTGCAATGCATTAGGATTCAAATGCCACGGTGGCAATTCGAATTAGCCTTTATGGAGTGATCAAAAGATCACTGGAGTGTCATCAGAGCACAACTAGAAGTCTATCTCATCATCAGTGGAGTCATCAATGCTCAAGTAAATGTCAACCATCAATCAAACTGAGTCTAACTGAGTGTGGTAGGTGTACCTGAGTGTAACTAGAACTAACTCAATGAATGAGGCTTAGTGGAGGGTGCATGAGGAGCTAATTGGAGTCAAAATGAGCCGTCTAGTCACACTGGAGGTCCACCGGAGTGGTAAGGTTAGTTAAGAGTGAGTCAAGCCTAAAATCAAGGAGAGAACTTAGTTAACTGAAGAAAATTGGATTGGTAGGTGAAGAAGGGCACCTTTGTCAAGTGGATGGTGAGATGTGGGTGCATCACTAGCTAGGAGGACTCAATCTGAGTGGAAATAAGCTCCCGAGTGCTGGAAGACTAGGGACTCGGTGCTGGAGGTATCAACCTGATGACTGGGAAGCATGCGGATGCATGCAATGCATGTAGAATGCATGCTACATGCAGGAATGCATGCAAGACTAAAAATGCAAAGAATGAAAATGTTGGTAGGACTAGGATGGAGTATAGGAATATCCTAACAGGGAGGAAACTACTTGATTCAGATAGGTGTGCATTCCTCTCAATACCCTTTTTTTTCCTTCTGAATCTTTCAATCTCATTTCATGGATTTTATAGTTTAGATTATGTTCCCCTATAGAGTATATGTTAAATTTTCAGAATTTACTTCAATCTGATCTGGGATCTTAACTAAGAGAACAACATGTACAACAAATCTACAGCATATCAATCATGGACACAATAACGCAAGCACACTAGAGACACATAGTTTACTTGGGGAAAACCATAAAGGTGAAAAACCCCAATAACTTCCTCAGAGATAGATAGAGCAATGATACAACCAGAATACAAGAGATAGTCTTCTCCTAGCAGCAGATCCTCCTCCTCGTAAGTGCACCACTTTCTGAATGAGAGAAGTCTGTGAATGAATGATCAAATAGAGATCTCCCGATCTCTATTTATACTTGTTCTATCCTTCCCAATAAACTAATGGGGGCTACATGTCTAGCTTAATGCATGGTTAACTTAATCCGAGATGACCCCACACTTGGTTGTCTAATAACCCTTCGACCCACATGACTTATACAGGGCCGACCCCAACAAGGTGGCCTAATAACTCATCAAGTATAAGTTACGGCACTTACAATATAAATGACGACACTTCCATATAGAGGAATAATAATATCTCTATAGGAATATAATATACATATATGAAATACATTCCGATGTTACATATACATCAACACTCCCTCTTAACTAGGAAGGTATTTCTCGACACAAGTCTACTAGTACAAGTCTTCTTCTCTGGATCATCATCAGCGAATCATCATCCTCGAATCAATCTATGAATCAATCAATCTCTGAATCTACTCATCATAGGAAGTTCTACAGAGCCAATCCTTTTTCATATGGGATGTAGTCCCACCACCTGCAGGTCTTCGTCATCACTAGCCATACTGTGGAATCCTCAGGACTTATTACGTGCATCACAAAACCTGGCTGCAACATCCCAGGCTATTACGAGCACACAGCTCTACCTATCGGATCTCTCAAGAGCACATTACATGTGACCCATCACAAAACCTGGCTGAAGCATCCCAGTCTGTTATGAGCACACAACTCTACCTGTCAGATCTCCCAACAGCACATTACATGTGATCTCACCACAAAACTTGGCTGAAGCATCCCAGGATGTTACGAGCACGCAGCTCTATTTGTCAGATCTCCCAGGAGCACATTACATGTGGTCCACCACAAAACCTGGCTGAAGCATCTGAGGCCTTTTTCATCCTGTCCATATCTCCCAGGAGCAAATTGCATGTGGTCATGGAAAAACTTGGTTGAAGCATTTGAGGCCTTTTTCATCCTGTCCAGATCTCCTAGGAACAAATTACATGCCATAGGACAAAACCTCGCAAGAGCATCTCAGGATGTTACGGGTATATAAATCTGACCTGAAGATCTCCTAGGGCACAAATTACATGTCCTCCTAGAGCAATGTCTTGAAAGAGTATCCCAGGCTGTTACGGGTACACAACTCTTACCTATAGGATCTCCCAGACATGCTCATTTGCACAACATGATCCACGACCACAAAGTATCATCCTGATACTCACCATACATCATCCTGATGTACACATGAGCATCCTGATCATCATCACTACATTGTCCCGATGCATGTCATCTAGAGAAGCTCATCATCCACGATCATCCTAAGCATACAATTCATCCACCTGATGCATACCAAGTATCTACCTGATACATATCATCATACATGATCTACCCGATCATACAATGTATCCACCTGATACATACACAGATACATGATCCACAACATGTATCCACCTGATACATATCAACATACATGATCTCAGTATCCACCTGATACATATACAGATACATGGTCCAAGCATCCATCATGATGCATATACAAAATACATACAAATGATCCAACTGATCATATCCAGCATCCAACATGATGCATACATACATAAATGATTCAATTGATCATATCCAACATCCAACATGATGCATATATATATAAATGATCCAAATGATCATAACAAGCATCCAACATGATGCATATACATATACAGAGTAGTAACTGGAGCATCATCGTGATGCTCATCATCCATGTTTCTCCTGATCATCATAGCATCGTCCTCTTCAGATCATCTCATCGTCCATGAAGCATAGCCCATATGCACATCATCCAGCACTTACACCACTGACATGGGAGAACACATCTACCACCATTCAGGGAAGGCTCTAGCCCTTACTTTTTCACCATGGGAGAACACATCTACCACCATGTGAAAAATGGCTCAACAATTACATCACGACCAAGTGAGAAGACATCAACCATGTCAAAAAAGCTCATGTGCATCTGCATCTTCCAAACTCATTGTTATACCTCCATATTCCACAGTGTCGCATCTCCACCACAAAAAGAGTTAACGACACTTCCCCTACTGCTTAAAACACCTAGAAGAAAAAAATGATGAGTGATCCTTGAAGGAAAACCTACCATATAAAGAATCAACCTAGTTGAGACTTCATTTACCCTAACTACCGCGCCTTGCTTAGTTTTAGGTGTGCGGTAGTACGTACTACCGCGCTATGATATTTTCTGCCACGCGGTACTACTGCGTTATGCTCTGTTCTAGAGGCACGGTACACTTTTTGTAGCCTTTTTGCCATGGCTTTTGGGATTTTGATTTTCAAGAGAGTTTTGAGGATTGGTGTCCCTGATTCGATCCTAACTCACTTTCTGTGATTAGTAGGCCTGATCCACTTAACTCTCCCAAGATCCACCCTTCTCTCTTGTTGGTTAACCCTACCACACACTATAAGAGAGAGGCATTCCATGAGCAAAAGGAGAGGACTCTTGGAGATACCAAACTTATGATCTTGCAGCTTTATGGAGATAGCTAGAGGAGCAATCACTTGGAGTTGGAGAATTGGCTTGGACATCAAGCAACCTTTGTAAGTAACTTCAAGTTGATAATAGAATATAACTTGTCTTGTTTACCAAATCACATGTATTGATCTTGTTTCAATGATATGATTTGTATCTATTATAGATTTAGATCCTAACTAGTCTTTCAAGTTGCCAGAGAATTGTATATGCTTGTATCTTGGTTATCACTTTGACAGGTTCATTCGCGAGGACTTAGAGATTGGAGCAACTATAAAGACAAGCGATTGGATTCAAGGTCAGTTAGATCTCTTCTACTTCTTTTAGCACTTTAATCTTGAGATGTCTGTTTAAGATCTAGGAACTCAAGGTAGCATTTGTTTATTTTTGTCTTAGTTTAGAGTTAGTAAGAGTCTACTTTAATCTAAGATAATTCTGACTTATCCGCAGGGAAGAATTCTACCAACAAGAATGGCGACTCCGCTGGTTTGAACTCCATTTGATTGATTGAGTTCACTGTCATTCATCTTTTGATTGTGACTTTTTCTTTCTCTTCAAACCAATATTGAATTTTGGTCTCTTTGACCTTCATTCACCCCCCTCTCTGTATTTATCCTTTCTGTGTGATCAGTGAGTCCTCTGGGTCTGTAGCAACCCTGAAAATTTCATCTTTCTTTTCAAAATTTGCGCTTTTCCATACTTTGCAATAGTATTGGGCCCTTTGCATTGACCACAGCATGGTAGTACCGCATATCCTGCATTAGTACCAGAGCGGTAGTATAATAGTACCGTGCTATAGTCTTCTTCTTCTACGCGGTAGTGTCTGCATACTGTCAATTTTTTCTCCCCTACTTGGTTTTCTCAGTCATTTTCATTTTCCTCTGCCTTAGTTGGTATTTTCTGCTTACTATTACCATCCTGTTCATTACACAGTCTTTGCGGTGTGTTTATTTCTTTTTTGCGAGCTTGATTATTTTGTGAATTAGTAGCATTATTGGCACATTGGGTCACCGCTTCAGTTTGATTGCATTGGCTTGATCTTTCCATCACAAACAGACCATTACTACTATTCTTTGTTACTGAATTGTGTAGCTTTCATAGTCACATTGTTTCCATTATTATCATTAAAATCCATATTGAAAGTTATCATTGGAAAACATTTGTGTTATTTTGATTAAAATGGTTTAGCAGTATTATTGTGCATTAGGAAGAGAACCATTGAAATTTTCCACATAAATTCTCATTTGTTGAAGCATCTTAGTTGTAAGATCAGTGAATTGGAAAGAAGTTTTATTTCAATTTGGCTCTATTTACAAAAAGAAAAGAAAATTTTTTTGTTTTAGTTTTTAATTGCTTGTGAAAGTTTCATGCATTTATGATCGAAGAACTCTCTCTCTTCCATAGCTAGTTTTCATCGAATACAAGGCTTATTTTGATTCATTCTCACTTACATAGTTTGGGTCGTCACAACACCACCAAGTTTCACGTCCATTTACCCGATTGAGTAATACAACCACTAAAATTAATCTCCCTAACTAAACCAACATTAACCTCACTTGAGGAAATCAAAAGAACTTGGTAGTTAGGTAGGACACCGGGGATAGGCATCAAAATAATTCCCCCTTGTCATTTTCATCTAAGACAAAGTTTTTGTCCTCTAGGGAACTAAAATCCTCTAGTATTTATTGACATGGTCACATCCAGTTTGTGGATGGGCCTCCTGACTGTTATTAACTTTTAGGGGCTAAACGACCGCGAGATTGAGAACTAAACGGACTCTGTGGAATGTCGCACTCCACTTAGCCCTAAGGCAACATCGATCATTGTCTTGTTTGTAAGAAAGAAGTGCCCAAAACATTTTCCAACGTGTCATGAATGAGGTAGCTTAGTGACTTTTCTACTAGGGCTCTTTTACCCAGGATCCCTATCGGTAGAGGGATATCCTTCTCATATTGGTCTCTCACGTTGTATTGTTCGACTTGGATTTCATCACCTTGCGAAGGATACAGCTTGTTGAGGTCTCCAGCTCTTGGTTAGGAGTTTGCTTGTTATCTCAGAGGGTCATTTTTCTTTTTAGTGACTGCTTATTGGCATTCTGGCCATTCTTTTTCTTAGCTCGCTTACTGGGACACCGGTCTCAATATAGATTTTAGAGCTTGCTTTTTTTTGGCCTGCGAGCCTTGCTTTTTCTAGCTCCTCTTCTGCACACTCAGCTGCATTAGAGTTTTTGATTTCTTTGTTACAAAACTGCCCCCGGATTTCATTTTCCTGCCATCATGTCAGAACCACCACGGAGATCACAATGAGTACAAGGAAAAATCCCTCCACCACCACCACCTCCACGGACCTCCAGTCCACCTACATCACACATTCCCGCTCCTCCTGGCCACAGTGCTGGTCAAGGGAACATTCCACCACCGATACATACTACATCTTTAGTTCTGTCTATAACCGTTACTCGCAGCACAGTCTCAGAACCTCTTGCAGCTTCTGCAACCACTAGCATATCTGATATTCCCATTGTCACTTCACCCACTATTATTCCAAATATATCTTCCACAGTGGACAACATTACAGCAGTTGAATCTAGTACAACCCAAAATACTAGACCAGAGGTCATCCTCCTACTTGATGTCAAAACCTCTCTTCCACCAAAAACTTTTCACGATGACACAGACGGATCTATTGGCACCACCGAAGGGTCCGACCAGGATATACCTGGCTTGATTTCAGTCCCAGGTGGGTACGTTGAAATTATTGAAGATACTCGACTTCCTGACACACCTTTCAAACCTGATTATGGCTTCACCACTTCCCAGGAGGAGTTACCGCCTGTTATCACCATGCCACCCAGCGTTCATCCACAAGAAACCAGTTCTTCCAGCAACGTACCTCGTACCATATCTTTCCACAAACTCCCTCCAGGACATGAGATCATGGTCTCCATTCAGTCTAGTATGGTTAGTCTAGCAAATTCCCCATTAGCATCGGCACAATTTAAACGCGACACCGAGCAAATGCTCTCGACAGCCTCTAGATATCCCCCTGTTACTCATCCTCCTGACTATCGGGATCCCAATCTCCCGTCTAGCACAGAGTTTCATCAATCCTATGCAAATGACTCTGGACCTTCAGACGTTACTATACCTAGGTTCCCGTTTGACCCCGAAAACCCTTTCCAGGACATGAACTCGGACCTAGTTTTCGATGGTCCTCCTATCATTGAACACGCTATGGACGATACACCCGATACCCCTTGGTTAAATTCCCCACATTTGTTGCCATCACCCATGTTTGGAGCACATTCTATGAGGGATAACCCAGTTTTTTCTCCGTCCTCGCCTGTCAAATATGCAAGAGCCCCTCCACAAATCGGCACTTTTGGCGCCGTTGGCCAATCGACACTATCGTATTTGGCCAGCAGCGGAAGAACACCAGGTCATACTGTTGGATCTTCCATTTTGATCAGAGGGTCACCTTCAGCCACTATCTACACTATCTTAGGAGGTGGACAATCGACTGCAGTGGTCCCCAACTCCAACAACCAAAATCCCCCTAGTGGGCTATCAACCCAACCAACTAGAGGACAACCTTTTGTTGGGAACCCCGTTCCTAGTCAACAACCTCTTCCTATAGGGCCATCCAACCCATTTACTAGAGGACAACCCATTGGCTCCATCCAACAACCCTCCCAACTAGCAACATCTGCTCAGTATGGTATGTAAAACACACCTGGCAGCGGACAACCTTATACCGGTTTTCCAACCGGACCTCATCCTCAACATCCCCCGTCAGGTATGCTTCCTTCTTGGGAACCTCAAATCCCACAGAGTGGGGGGTACTCACTATTTGGAAACTGGAATCTAGTTGGGGGGCAATCTCAGATTCCCCCCAACTTGAACTCCGGCTTCCCTTATCCTTCAGTTGCTACAACTCCATGGAACCCATCCCTTCAATTTCCACACGCTCCTCAAGGAGGAACGAACCTTCCATGGACACCATTGTCGCAACCACCCACCAACCCTGCTATGGGAAACCCTCCACTTACTCAATATAGTGGTAACATTCCTGGAACACAACAACTCCAAGGAACTTTTTTCCAACTAGGAGCAGCAACCATTCCTAGGTTTCAGCAACCCCAAGGTACCATACCTACCATCCCCACTCAGTAGAACTTCCACCAACCAGTTACCAACACTCAACTAGTTAACCAGATGGCTTACTACCCACAAAACATCTAGCAGTATCCCTGGGGAAACACATATGGGTGTAACACGCAACAGTATATTATGCAGGGCCCCCCAAGTTTCTCTACACCACACGGTTATTACTCATACCCACAGACTAATTGTCAACTTCCCTTTTTGGCCACGCTAGACTTACCTGATTTGTCGAGGCTCATTAACAATCCCATATGGCATGAACCTCACTAGCCACCCATTCTAGCCAAACTCCCATCGAAAATTCCCAAGTTTGATGCTAAGCTCAGGGAAGACCCCAAGAACCACATAATGACCTTACATCTTCGGTGTTCATCCAACCCCTTGATGGACGATTCCATTCGACTACGGCTCTTCCAACGTATGCTTACCGACACGGCAGCAAAATGGTACATCGAGCTACCACAAGACTCTTTCCACGATTTCAACACCTTGGCTATGTAGTTTCTGACCCATTTCCAGCTCCCCATCTGGTATGAGACAGGAACAGAACTGTTAACCTCACTATGTCAAACCACTTCTACACACATTTCGCATCACATCCATGAGTGGCGTCGAGGCCGTAGGCTAATCAAGGCACCCATTCTGGATCAGCTACTCACTGATTGGTTCACGAAATCCTTTTTTCCTCCCATAGCCAGAGATATCGCTATGCGCGGGCTTGTTACAGAAGAACAAGCCATCTCGGTAGCTCAGTACATGGATTTGGTATACACCGAATCCGACACTTTACACGAACTTCTTCCCCATGCCGCCCGCATTACAACTGATCAAACGAAACCTACCATGGAACCCCCCATTGACGGTATTATCGATTCAGTCAAGGCCCAACCTACTACCAACTCAATGGGACAACAAGCTTCTGCTTCCCTTGCTCTACCTCAGGCTGCTTCAAAAGCTACTACTTCTCCTGCCATTTTCTCCGAAGTGAACGTAGTTCAATCTACGTCACAACCATCCGGAGGAAAGAAGAAAAACAATCGTGGTAAATCTAAGAAGAACCAGCAGGAGAACCCCAAGCCACAACCTACCCACAACAACCAGAAACCAGGTCGAAAGGCTAAGTTTCCCTGCCTAATTTGTCAAGACAATCACTACACACATGACTGTCCCTACAAGGACGAAGTCAACAAGTTCGTTAAAGGATCCTCTCACCTGATAGTATTAACTGATCCTTTCCCTCAACAACAACAGCAGATGGTCGCCCAAGAAACCCCACAGGGGGGCAACTCGACCAACCCAACTCGCGAAGAGATGTCCACAAATCATGAAATCCTAATGACGAGTAATGAGGATATTCATATAACCACTCATTCAAAGACATATGAGAACCCTCCAAGTTCAAACAAACAATAAGAGATAGCCAAAGGCAAATCTCTTGTTTAAGATCCAACTCCTATTCCCCCCCCCTACCGGCCATCTCCATATCGAGAGATCGCTCATGAACACAATGCTACACCCACCCAAGGGCACCATATGAAAGGCGACATTTAATCCCAATGCGCGAGCTGCCCAAAATTACAACATTGTTGACGATTTAGCTCAAGCACCTTGCACCATGTCGACTCTCGAGGTTCTTCAACATTGCCCCACGCAGCGTAGAACCTTACTTTTAGCACTGAGGGAAATGGACCCAGATACTTCAAACTCCATTATGCTTAACTTGGAGCACACCAAACCTCGGCTTTCTCACCAGTTAGCCTTCCAGTTCATACAAAAATCCATGGAAATAACATCCATCGCACTATTTTAGATGAAGGTGCCTCCACGTCGATCATGTCTTTGAATTGCTAGAGAGCCTTAGGCTCACCCGAAGTCACAAACTCTCCCACCACTCTCAGGGCATTTGATGGACACGATTTTCAAACTTATGGAATCATTCCCTCAATTGGTGTTGAACTGGGGGGAAAAACAGTATCCGTACACATTGAAGTCGTAGATGCACCATTAGATTACAATCTTTTACTTGGTCGGAACTGGTTTTACGTCATGACTGCCATAGCATCTACAGTCTTCCAGATTGTGCAATTTCCTCATAAATGGAAAATTTTCACCATTGATCAACTTGAATACTGTATCCTAGACTCTCATCCGAACTCTGCCAACACCATCCTATTATTGGACCAACCTCGGTACCGGTTCCAAGACATTGGTGTTGGTCTCATGAAGGAGTCTTCCCTTATTGGAGTTTTTCCAGAGCTGGGGACCCATGTTCAACCAGTCAACATGATTTCATCAAATGTCACCCCTTCCAATGATTCATGGGTCATTCTGAGTCCCGTTTAGATTGAAGACTATGGCAACTCTATGCCTTTGAATAGAAACATCGCAGCATATGAAACGATCCAATCGGCCACCAATTGGGTTGACTGCTCTACCCATCACACCGTGGCACAACTCTCGTTTGAGACTCATTCATACCCATCACTTATCGATCCTCTCAATTTGATTTTTCCCACTAACGAATCAATTATGGAGGTTATGTGCGGTGATGAGCCACCATGGGGATATTTTGATCATCGATCTTCATTCCCCACCATTAGATACAAAACCCAGTCCTTCACTTGGGATGGTTCAAACCAAGTTTCCCACTTCCCTTGATGAATTATTTTTCGAAGGAAACTTGGCTAACCTTATGGAAACCACTCCCATAGATATTTTAGTGAATCCTGGTATCGTGGAAAACATACATATTGGAAAAACTTGTACTCCGCTCAAAATGGAGTTCTATAGTGCCTACTTCAAAACCTTCCATGATGTTTTTGCTTGGAGTTATGAAGAAATGCCAGGAATAAATCCCTCGATTGTGGTCCATGAAATTCCAACCTTCCCTGGCACCTGACCTATTCGGCAGAAACTTAGGCCCATCCATCCTCGTAAGGCAGGCGCTATTAAAGCAGAAGTTGAAAAACTTTTGCGTGCTAGTTTTATCTATCCTGTCCGATTGACAGAATGGGTATCTAACATCATTCCCGTAGCCAAGAAATAGGGAACGATTAGAATCTATGTCTATTACTGTGACTTGAACAAAGCTTGTCCAAAGGACAACTACCCAACTTCGTTCATCGACTAGATCATCGATAACTATGCCAGGAGTGTCATCTTTTCATTTATGGATGGATTTTCTGGCTATAATCAGATCGATATCCTCCCAGCCGACCAGCACAAAACAACCTTTATCTGCCCTTGGGGGATTTTCGCATATCGAAAGTTACCTTTTGGCCTTAAAAACATCGAGGCAACTTTCCAATGGATGATGTCATACGCATTTCACGACATCAAACATATTGTAGAACCATATCTTGATGATCTTCCCGCTCACTCTCAGACCCGGGATGACCATCCTGATCACTTAATTGCCATTTTAGAAAGGTTCCATCGCTACAATATACGTTTGAATCCACATAAGTGCATCTTTTGTGTAGAATCCAGAAAAATTTTGGGATTCATAATCTCCAAAATCGGGATATGCTTAGATCCTGCGAAGGTAGAAGCTATCTTAGCCCTGTCTTCCCCCACAAACATTCCAGAACTTCAAAGTTTGCAAGGGCATGCAAACTTTCTATGTCGTTTCATCTGTAATCTTTTTCGAGATAACAAAAGGCTATATGAGGCTTCTCAAGAAAAATACTCTCTTCATCTGGGACGACGAAGCCCAACGTTCCTTTGACAATCTAAAGGCATCCTTAACTAAAGATCCTGTGATCCAACCCCCCGATTACACATGGGATTACATTCTTTATCTCATAGCTTCGACTTCCACCATCGGTATGGTGCTAGTCCAGGAAGACCACAATGGCATAAAACATGTGGTATACTATCTTAGTAAGAGTCTTCTCGACTCTGAAACTCGTTATTCACATGTTGAAAAACTGGCTCTGGCAACAGTTTTCGTTGTCCAGAGATTCCCTCATTACATTCTACTCCGTCGGACCACTGTTATAGCCGATTTCAATCCAATGTATTATATCCTCACACATCAAGTGCTTGGGGGAAAATATTCTCATTGGATCGTCATCCTTCAAGAGTTTGACTTGGAATTTGTCAAAGCCAAGTCCAAGAAGTCTTTGGTCTTTGCTGAGTTGATTTGTAACTTGCCCCGTGCTACCGAGCAATCCGAGCCCATCGATTCTCTTCCTGATGAATCGTTGTTCCTCATTAGCATGTCTGATCCATGGTACGGGGATATTTTATTATATCTCCAAACCCAATGCTTCCGCCCCGACCTCACTTGCGATGAACATCGATGCATCCGACACCACGCCAAGTACTATCTCATAGTCAACGATACTCTTTATCGACATGGTTTCAACACCATTCTTCGATGTTGTTTGACCCTAGATGAGGCAGAACGCGTTTTTAATGACTGCCACACTAGAGCATGTGGTGGTCATTTCTCTGGGATGGCTACAACCCAGAAAATACTGCGAGCAGGATATTTTTGGCCCTCAATTTTCAAAGGCTGCATTGAAACAGTCAAGAAATGTCCACCATGTCAATTCTTTCATAATAAAACACACCCGTACCCTACTCCACTCCATCCTGTTATTGCGGTCAGCCCTTTTTCCAAATGGGGCATAAATTTCATGCACTATAAGCCCACTTCAGCCGGGGGGCATAGCTATGTCATTGTAGCTGCTGACTATTTCACAAAATGGGCTAAAGCGATGCCTACTTATGCCGAGGATGGAAAAACAGCAACACAATTCATATTCAATCACATTATAGCTAGATTTGGTGTCCCACAATCCATTGTGACCGATCATGGCTCCCACTTCAGGAACCATATGATCGAGGAACTAAGTTCCAAATTGGGTTTTCTCGATGAAAACTCAACCCTATACTACTCACAAGCCAATGGCCAAGTTGAAGCCATTAACAAAGTCCTGAAACGAATGATTCAACATATTGTGGGTACTCAGAAATCAAACTGGCACTCAGCTCTATTTTCAGCACTATGGGCATACCGAACCTCAGTAAAAGTGCTACTGGGTTTACACCATTCCAACTGGTGTATGGGCTAGAAGCCATTTTACCAATTGAATGTGAAATTTCATCACTTAGGATAGCCATAAAGCTACTTCCCCACACCACTTCCGAAGAGGAACAGTTTCTATACCTAGCCAAGCTAGATGAAACCCACCGCGACGCTGCTTTAGCCAACAAAGCTCATAAAAAATGCATCAAAGTTCAATATGACAAATCCGTTCAACCTCGGATTTTCAATGAAGGTTACCTCGTACTCACATATGATCAAATGCACGATAAACTCAGAAAAGGAAAACTAGAATCTATGTGTTATGGTCCCTTTGTTGTAAAACGTGTCTTGGAGAAAGGAGCTTATGAACTCGTCGATTGTGATGGCACGCCACTGGCACGACCCCGCAATGGGCTATACCTCAAACGATTCTATGCGTAAGCTTACCCTATGCGGGTCACTTTTTGTACATAATGTACTTAGCTTGTTTTCACTCATCTTTTTGGTGTGCACACAGACCTCATGTATCCATTCTTACTTTGACTCGTGATTTTATGCGTAGATGTCCACCTACTTCGGATTCGCCGACGGTGCAAGCCGGCATACTCAGAATCTCGCTTCTACAGCATGGGTAATCTATTCTCCCACTAACGAGTTGATATCTTCAGTAGCCAATTGTTTGGGTCCTGCAACCAACAATATCGCAGAGTACCATGTGGCCATCGAACTCTTGATGGAGGTTGCTTCACTCGGAATTGACTCCCTATCATTCTTTTTGGACTCCCAACTCGTGGTTTCTCATCTGAATCGTGTTTACACACTTCGCGATCCTATCCTACTTCGTTTATTTCGAAGAGTACGCCTCTTGGAATGATCTTTTAATTTTATTTCATATCAACACGTACCAAGGGAATTCAATTGTATAGCTGATTCATTAGCTAATTACATTTTGGATTGGCATCTTGCCCATACATAAAAACACATCACAATAAATACACAAGTCATTGTAAATAAATAGATCATAAAAATAGGTCCACATCATTGTATATAAAAGTGTTTTTTCAAATACATAAAGTTTGTGTTTTAAAGACAAAATTTGGGACCAAATCCCATACAAACATTTGGCTCTCAAAGCCTACATATCGTATACATGCCGCAAAAAGATAAAAGCTTCCATCTAGGGAGATCTAGGAGATCTATCATGTCCCTCGTCAGATTCCTCACGCTACTGGTGGTAACACACTATAGCTCGAACCACCCTACAAAAGAGTCGGCCAATACGCCTAGGCACACCTACAGTATGCCGCTGGAGATGCAAAGGAATGTCATCCACCCTCATAGCAGGAATACCGTGGGTCAAACCCTGCAAATTCCTCTCTATTTCTTGGACCCCTCCCGCTTCATCTTCGTCTTCTTCCTCGTCTGGAGCAGCTTGGCGATCGACACCACCTCGGCATAATGGCAAGTACCCTACTGGTCTCTGTGATCCACGATTTGCGACATGCACACGTACATACATTAAAGTCTTTTACACATTCTAAACAAAAATAAAAATTATATATTCAAAAAAGAAATATATGCACATGAAGGTCATACTTGAGTTGTCCCAATCCTCATCTTCCGGTAGTGCCAACTC
This sequence comes from Larix kaempferi, assembly GCA_027924585.1. Taxonomy (NCBI): domain Eukaryota; kingdom Viridiplantae; phylum Streptophyta; class Pinopsida; order Pinales; family Pinaceae; genus Larix; species Larix kaempferi. The sequence goes on along the minus strand of BSBM01001158.1, from coordinate 4,922,017 downwards.
TATGACCTCACGGAAGTCCACCCCTGCATAGGGGTAGTCATTGATCATCACTATCTGTTCCTCGAGCCACGAGAAGAAATCCTCACCAAAATCCAAACGCTGAGGTCCTGCAAGATGTCCTGCATAATCACTCCATCAAGCCATCCATGGCTCAGTAGGTGGATGGGGGGGCATAGCTATCTATGGGCGCAACAATGGCACCCTCGCCAAAAAGAAGGTGACTAAGATGATCCCATAACCAAATTGGGAATTCTCTCCAAGCCTACATTTGTTCACTTGCTCTTTGAGGTTGGTCAACACTGCCTCACACCAATTGAATACTGTTCCCGCCATACAATCCACTACAAGATTCATCTATGTACGGGACGCCTGATGGGGACCCTTACTCCCTGCTGCACGTGTGATGGTGAACAACACGGTTTTTATAGGAAGTTTTATAATGTCTTTGATGACCACCTTACCACTTTTCTTCCCTGAACCCTAATTGCAGTAACGAGCAATCAAAGCATCTGTGCTGACCTCCGAGGCTACGTATCTAGTGAGACTCACTCGGGCTCCTCTTTTTGAGAGGCCTGTGAGAAAGTAAATGTCCTCGAGTTGAATTTCGAGGATGTGTTCTCCTACTCGGAAATCCTGAATGTCCGGGTCCCACATTTGAATAATGTGGGTGAGAAGCTTTGCCTGCTTGCGAATACCCTTGGTCTTGAAGAATTTTAACAAACCACATTCCCGCAGTGCAGTCAAAGTCTCTTGGTCATTTTCAGCCAACAAATCATCCGCTTCATGTTCTCTTTCTTTCCAATGGACCATTTTTCTCCAAACAAGTTTCGAACACCTGCAAAAGGTCATGGGAAACATTCAGTAATTATTTAACAACTTGATCTTAGCTAAAAATTTGAGAAAAAATGATTTTTTCACCTTAAATTTCGCCTCTATCGCACCTGGGAGAAACTTGACTACGTGGTACTTCATAGTACCATGCCCCTGTTTAACCTCACGGCATAGTACTATTGCATAGTACCGCGCTTCCCGATACGTCCCCCGTGCGGTATTGTGAAGGGAAAAAATTGCCCAATAGGGCTTGTCCAAAAAAATACTTTTTCCTACTGAAAACAAGTTATTCATACATGAAATGAAAGAGAGGCTTAAAAGCTCTTACATAGCGTAGACGGCTGTTAAAATGGTGCCCCGAATCTCTAGATATGAACTCTTGAAGTTTTTGCTCCTCAAATGGGTAAAATCTCCTCTTTTGGTAAATGCACAAGTGAAATGGTAACTTTCTATTTTTACCCATCCTTTATATAAATTTTTTACTTACTTTTCACTCATTATTTTATCTAATTAAAATAAAACCCATTTCACATTACTAATATCTGGTTTCATGAGCACTTATTAACAGGATCTCCTTTAAAGACAACATATTCACACTGGCGTTCATTTATTGTTTGACCTTCATTTTGAGCCTACTTTATCTTTTTCGTGCTCTGGATTAAAACTTGAAAAAGATTCCAAGCGCTTTTACACCCATCTCGTGCTTGTCAAACTCAAGTATATGGTGTCGAGTTTGGTCAGCTTTACTCATGCTCGTTAAACGATGAGAAAAGTATTATCCTGGTTGTATTTTATTCTCTTTTCGGACCAGAATAAATAGAAATTACGAAAAAGACCATTGGAGTCCATAGTTAAGCTCTTTTTTGGCTCCCTAAAATTGAAAAGATTGCCAAGTGAGCTTGACTCTTTCACACTTGTAAAAGTATTTGAAAGGTCGTCTATTCGGTGATAGGTTACCTCTTTTTCGACCCGTCTAGACTATTTACGAGAAAGGTATACCTCGGTCAATTTTGGCTGGGAGAGTTCTCTCAGGAATTGTTTTACACTTTTTCAGGATCGAGGGACTAAATTTACAAAAAAGTACACTGTGGAGCCTCCTTTAAGTTTTTCAAGCTCTCTAAATGTGAAAAACTACCGAGTTTCCCTTCCTTGGACTCGTTAAAATTTAACATCAAAGGACCCACTTTGGGATGAACCACTCCTTTCTCAGGTTCATAAAACATGTGAGATTGGACTCATCTATGAGATGAGCTATACCGAGCATCTGTTATCCTCTTCAAGCTTGAAAAACAACAAAGAGGTACTCGTCTATCATGTCAGGGGAATATGGGGAACCGCTAAAGTTTGTTTTGGCAGCTTGTCAATCATTACCTTTGAACATGGCATGCGTCTATCTCTTGTCTATTTTGGGTATCATCACTGAGTTATGGTCATCATCATGAGTCATCTCTCTGGCCACGAGCCTACTCATTCGGTGTCTATCCTCTGCTATCAATAATCCCTGCTGCCAAGTCCTGTTGCATGCCGTTATATGTTCAAAGGGTTGCATTGTTCATAGTCGTTCATTGTGTCAGACCTCTGGTGTGTCAGTACATACTCCATTGTTTCGTCATCTTATACTATCTTTCGCTTAGATTTCGTGTCGATGATGTGGGAATCATTATGGCCCACCTTCGACGAGTCTATTCCTGTCGACACCAAATCAATATCTGGGAATTGGACTTAGGGATCAACCATTAGTACCTTGGTACCTGCATGCATCAATGGCAGGTTTCCTTGTGTTCGACAGTAGGTTTACATCACTGAACTCTGATCGAACAATCTCTCGAATGCTCGACATCAACTCATCTATTCACATTTCGTTGAGTTTTACTTTGGATACCTTAGGGATCATCATCATCATTGGTGATTTCCCTCGCATTTGTTAACAGTTCACATCATTGACTGGTAATCAAATGGTTTCTACCATGTTCAACTTTAACACTTTGTAATCACATGGCTAGATTCATATAATTTGCGATCGGGTAGAAGACCTTGGGCAGGCCTTTGTATCTTGATTGCGTCCAGGTTGCGTTGGAGATATCCTTTGTATTGTCACACAGATCCACTTTTTGTATTGGTCGTGGCTGTGTCATTATTGTCACATGGATCTACGCTTGTTCATAGAAGCCATGATTTGTCCACAGTCTATATCAACTCAGTACTCATGGATCTGCAATGTATTGGCCGGCAGCCATGCTTTGAGTCATTTGTTTCCAAGCATGGAGATGCCCGCCTCGGTGGTATATCTAACATCTTGTTTCTGTTTCATCTCCTTGTTGCTCTCCTCGATGCTATCTTTGCACAGTATTTGTAAAGTCTTTCGGCCATCAGTCCCTTCTGAACTCACACTTTAGGGGGCATCTGTTATACCTCCATATTCCATAGTGTCGCATCTCCACCACAAAAAGAGTTAACGACACTTCCCCTACTGCTTAAAACACCCAAAAGAGAAAAATGATGAGTGATCCTTGAAGGAAAACCTACCCTGTCAAGAATGAACCTAGCTGAGACTTCATTTACCCTAACTACTGCGCCTTGCTCAGTTTTAGGTGCACGGTAGTCCGTACTACCGAGCTATGATATTTTCTACCACGCGGTACTACCGCGTTATGCTCTATTCTAGAGGCGCGGTACACTTTTTTTAGCCTTTTTGCCATGGCTTGTGGGATTTTGATTTTCGAGAGATTTTTGAGGATTGGTGTCCCTGATTCGATCCTAACTCTCTTTATGTGATTAGTAGGCTTGATCCACTTAACTCTCCCAAGATCCACCCTTCTCTCTTGTTGGTTAACCAATCAACATAAGATCCACCCTTTTGAATCAACATAACCTTGTAGGTTAAACTTTTGATTCGCATCATACTTGAGCCCATAATCAACTGTACCCTTTAGGTACCTTAGAATATGCTTTACAGCAACCAAGTGAACGCTCCTTGGATCTGTCAGGAACTGGCTCAATGTGTTAAAAGCAAATCAAATATCTGGGCTCGTGTTCGTCAGGTACATCAAGGAACCAATCATCTGATGATACATAGTGACATCAACTAGTTCAGATGAAGCATCACACATAAGCCTTAGTTTCGATGCCATAGGTGTGGTCATAGCCTTGCATTCCATCATCCTGAACTTCTTGAGGATCTCTACTGCATACTTCCCTTGTCCAAGGAAGATTCCATCTGCACTCTGCCACACCTCCATGCCAAAAACAAATAGTGCATCATCCCCAAGTTATTCAACTCGAACTCGGCATCAAGCTTCCGCTGCATGTCGACAATCAATCTATCCTTACATGTTACAAACAGGTCATCCACATACAAAAGTAGTATCACTGGATTTCCTTCCTCAACCTTGTAGTAAAGGTTGGAATATGCTTTACTCTTGGTAAAGCCCAAACTGGATAGAAAGCTGTCTACCATACCAAGTTCTGCACATATATGACTCCCTGTAATGTGTCTTAGAGACAAGTAGCTTCTCCACATACACTTCTTCTTCAACTACACCATTCAAGAAGGTTGTCTTGAAATCCATCTAGTGTATCTTCCACTTCATCACTGCAGCCAGAGCAAGTACTGATCTAATGGAAGTGTATCTGGCTACAGGAGCAAAAGTCTCTATTCTACTACCTGTAGCATGCTTGAGCTTGTAGATCCTCTTGGAAGTCACTACAGACTCCCCTTCAAGTCTTGGGACTACATCCCAAACATCTTCATGATCGACTGGTACTCCTCGATCATGGCATTCTTCCTAAATCCTGGGAACTTTAATATCTTAAATATTTTCAATAGATAACTTTATTGCTGAACAAATGTTGTAGTCCTTCTTTTGTAGGTGATGGTATACGATCTTTCATATACAATAAGTTAAATTGCATGATTAGAAAACATCTCGTAGTTTTCAGAACAAATTCTTACACATAAAGAAATATGTCATACAGTCATGCAATTATCTTAGCCAATGCTTCAATACGACATTTATCCATATCCCGTAACTTTCTAGATGCCTTCCAATATCTACCAGAACATTGTTAAGAGTGTGCACAACTCCCAACATGTCAGCAAAGAGGTTTCATTCTAGATAAGTAGCAATGGAATGTTGTACAGTGCCATAGGCCACTTACCCATGTATATTAGTAGTATACTGTTCATCAATGCTACTATTCTAATATGCATAATATACAACCTAATTCTAGGAACATCAGTATATACATTATTGAACAATATTATTTAAAGAATAAAATATGCAAGTAATGACAATTCAAATACTTATCTTTGTTTGTTTGTTGGGTTGACTCCCTCTTAGTCTTTGCTTCTTTTCTGTAACTCCATTCTGATGTGGATTGTGAGAAGTGGTCAACTCCCTCTGAATATCTGCATCCTTGCAGAAACTACTGAAGTGTGCTCCTTCTTGATCTTTGGTTCCTTGCAGGAACAACTAGAGTGTCCTCCCTCTTGATCTTTGCTTCTTGGATTTCCTGACCTTGAACTTATATCCATCCTTAATCACTATGCATGCTTATTAGTATCATCATTGTGTTATCATTGAGGTCTCATACATAATCATACATTTATTAGTATATTCTTAATACTATCAAAACATAATAATCTTAAGCATGTATAGTCATGATAATTTCAAATAAACATTAGTATTCAAGGTTTCAGGGAAGTCTTCTTTTACTCATGCATATTCTTATTTGATCATAGGACTCTTCTGATTAGTTAAATCATCAAAGCATAAACCTGTGATTACTCCAACCTATACCTTCATGATTCTTCTAGTTAGTCATATCATCAATTATGGTAGGAAACATAATATGCATACAACCATGACTATTCAAACCTATGACTTCATGAATAATCATTATCAACAACACAATAGTATAAGATCCTAACAAAAGGTATGATTCTAGCTTGATATAGGAAAAACATACCTGGATTAGCATGCTAGCTAGTTATGTCTAACATACCCGCATAATGTCTTCTGGTTCTCTTCAGTGACTTGTGCTAGTAACCTGCATGTCTCATAGGTTAACCATTGTAGGACCAAGTTATGCATACCTCGAAAGTAGATCTTCTATGTGATCCATGAAAATGGATGAATCTTTGTCTTCATGTCACCATGATCATATGTTCTTGAAGTAGAACATGATTTGTCTTTCTTGGTGTACCTTTTATGTTAGCGAACCACATAAACCTCATACAACATCACAATGCATTAGTACAATCATAAGTGTCAAAACCTTAATCAATGAATATCTTCTATTAAGGTGATACAACAAAATAGTAATTAATCAAGATTGTACTATAATGATATGAAGACAAACATATCATAAACTTAACCATGAATAGAATTCAAAACATACTTGTAAGCCATACCTGCCAATATTGCTTGTAATCTTCTTATGGAAAGCCTTTGCCTCATATCCCTCTGAGACAAGTACTTCTTCACTTATGCAGGTGACCAATCAATCTTCTTCTAGGATTAACCCAATCCACTTGATTTGCAAGAACTGGACCTGGAGCAGGATTAGGGTTTGTCAAAGAAACCCAAAAAATTCAAACTTTGAATTTCAAACTTTCGAAAGGATAGAAATATGCGCCTTGATGAGCTGATCAAGCTAGTATATTCAAAATTTGAAAACTGCAAAGTTTCACTTCTCAATTTTTCCTTTGAAACTTTCGGATTCACCAGACGTGACCCCGAACTAGGGTTTGATAAATCCCACCCTTCTTCCCAATCAAAAGGTTCGATCCAAAGCTCTAAGCTTCTATTTTTCTAAGGAGCTTCCACTCGTGGTCACACATTTCAAAAATTCTCATTTTTGCAGAAGCCCTAATTTTCCACTTTTTCGATCAAAGTCCCAAACTAGGGTTTGATCAAGCCCGACCTTATGCCCAACCAAAAATTATGATCTTGGTCTCTAAATTTCTATTTTTATGAGTCGCATTTAGCCGTAGTCTTCGATTACAAAAATTCCAACTTTCTCTGAAACCCTAAATTTCGGAAGCCATGAATGAAGGTGATCAAAAATAATTATGTTATGACACAAATATGTACCTGATTGTTTCTGGTGTAACTCCGAACTTTTCGATCCACACAGTCTGAAAAAATTTCTTGAGATAGCCCGACCTGTCATGTTTCAATCCCGATAGGTCTGACCTCAATTGGATTCTCTGAGAGAGAGTTATGCCAAGTGTCGCAACATGACCTATTTATGGGATAAAACAGGAGAGCGAACTTGTACGACATGCCACGTGTCACTAGTTCAACTTCGGCCTTTGAAAACGTTTCTTGAGATATTACATTCTGTGTACTACCTGTCATATTTTATGAAATTTTATTTGGAGCTTCCTAGCCCAAGTTATGACTTTGTTTCCAAGCTCACCCTGTTTTTGACTCAGATCTGGAAGAGGCAGAAAGCCTATATTATATAGATCATAAATCACAAAGCACAACGAGTTAGAGGTTGTCCTTTTGACACAAGGTACATGGGGATCTGAGATTCAACCTGTAAAAGTTTCAGATCCGTAAAATTCACCAAAATGGATTTACAGTGAAAGTGCTACGATGACCGGTTTTTGCTATATCAAGCCCTAGCATCGTAAGTGCAACAAGTGTCATACATGCCATATCATGCCTTCTTTCAGGCTAGCTCTAATACCATGTTAAATTTTCAGAATTTAGTTCAATCTAATCTAGGATATTAACTGAGAGAACAACATGTACATCAAATCTACAGCATTTCAATCATGGACACAATAATGTAAGAACACTAGAGACACAGAGTTTACTTGGGGAAAACCATAAAGGTTAAAAACCCCAATAACTTACTCAGAGATAGATAGAGCAATGATACAACCAGAATACAAGAGATAGTCTTCTCCTAGCAGTAGAGCCTCCTCATCATAACTGCACCACTTTCTGGATGAGAGAAGTGTGTGAATGAATGATCAAATAGTGATCTCCCGATCTCTATTTATACTTGTTCTGTCCTTCCCAATAAACTAATGGGGCCTACATGTGTAGCTTAACCCATGGTTAACTTAATCTGGGCCGACCCCACACTTGGTGGTCTAATAATCCTTTGACCCACATGGCCGACCCCCAATAGGGTGGTCTAATAACCCTTCGACCCACATGACTTATACAGGGCCAACCCCAACAAGGTGGTTTAATAACCCATCAAGTATAAGTTACGACACTTACAATATAAATGACGACACTTCCGTATAGAGGAATAATAAAATCTCTACAGGAATATAATATACATATATGAAATACATTTTGAAGTTACATATACATGAACAGTATAACCATTTCACTCCCAATACTACATTAGTATCAGCAACATCAACCAGATAAAAGCTATAGAAAATGTGTAATTACCTATGGTGAGTTGTAGCTTTGGAATCCATGTTTTGCACTCCATAGTATGGTGACCTGGAATGATGACTGTGAAGCCATCAAATGGTTTAGCAACTACGTTTATCCTCTTTACCATGGTTGCATCAATGAATTTATGTGTGGCTCTTCCATATACCAATACCAAAACACTTTTTCCTTGTACAACTCCCTGACATCGAATAGTGTGGAAATGAGGCACTCCTGAAAGCATTGCTAGACTTCTCCCTTTGTCAGATAATGGATAATATTATTATATTTTCTCTTATTCTTGTGTGACATATCCCTATTATTGGTATGAAATATTTCCTCCTTCCTCCATACCCCCTTCATACTCATCATCAGAAAATACTTCAATGAATTCTGCCTTTCCCTTAGCACATTTATGCCCTGGTACCCATGGTTGGAAGCATGCGTAACATAGTTTATTTCTTCTGAGTTCTTCCCTTATTGGTCCCTCTTTCTTATCCTTTCCAAATGCATATTGTTGCCATGGCTTCTTTTCAAATCTGAATTGGGAAGGAAAGTTGGGCTTGGGAGGATACCTTGTCTTGGGTAGCACATTTTGAAGATCTCTTGCAAAGTTCATGGCATCTTTCAATGAAGTAGGTTTGTGGGCCTTAACCAAACCCTTCAAAGGTTCATCAAAACCTTCAGTAAAGAGAAATACTAATATGACCATAGATATATAAGCCACCTTAACTAATAATTTTTGAAATTCTAACATGTATTTATCCGGTGTTCCATTTTGCTTCAACTGTGCTAGTTCTTTGAAAGGCATTTATGGGTCTTTTTGCTCAAATATTTCCAATACCTTGTTAATAAATTTCTCATATGTTGCAACCTGATCATGTCCCAAGGTTTTAATTCCATGGAACCACCAATCATTGGCATCTCCCTCAAGATGCAAAATAGTCGTTTTTAGAGCATCCCCTTCAACCATTGGATTCAACTGAAAATACACATCTAGTTTTTGTATCCAAGTATTTGCAGAACTTTGAGATGAGCCATCAAAAGTAGGAAGTGGCATTTTAATTATTGCATAATTCAATTCTTTATTTTGAAAGAGGATCCTACTACCTACCCTCATTTTGAGCTTGTTTGCAATAGAAAAGTATTGATCAAATGTTAGGGTTCTTCTACAATATTCACTCAACTACTGCCATTCTGTTATAACTTACTGCATATCATATTGGGTGTTAGGATCTTCTTTGGATTCAATAAATTTAGGTGTAGTAGGCCTTATTGAACTCTGAAATTCATTAGGTCGATTATGAGGCCTTGTCTTGAGAAAATATTTTCACCCATTGTCTTCTTTCCCTTGGAAAGAGAACTACTATTGCCTCCTACTGCCACTTTGCTTCCAATTTGACTAGCCAAAAGTTCAAACCCTTTTATGTCATCAAATAATGGTTTCATGAATTTACAAAATTCTTCCTTCTCCTTTGAGGCTCCTTTCTCATCTTTACTCATGATTTCAAAAGAATGCACTTCTTGTCCTTCTTTTTCTCGTTCACCAAAAATACTTTCAGTTTCAGTTTCTAATGGTGGGGGCTTATTTTTATGACTTCTTCTCCTTGTGAATGGTCATCCACATCAGGTGCAAGGACCATGCTCTGATACCACTTGTAGTGACCCTTTTTAATATATTTGGTAAATTTGGAAAATTTGCAACTGTTTGCCAATTCGACCCTTAAACTAGTAATGACTCAAATGCGTCCAAATGGCTCCAAATGCTTCTCAATTGGGTTTGAATGTGCTTGGAAGGTATTAAAACATAAAAATGAGGTTTATGGATGCTTGGAAACTCTCAAAAGACTTCTGAAACATTCATTTATAATCAGGGAAAAATAGAGAATTTTACTAGTCAATTAGAGGTTCAAAAGCCCCAAGGGTAGGGGACAAAAATGGCTTTCCCAATGTAGTAAGACCATCCAAAATTTCAGAATAGAGACATGGAATTCTTAAAGGGATTCAATGGTCTCCCAAATGCATCATCACTCAGTTTCTAAAGGCTTATGCAACTCCCATAAATCATAGGTTTGTGGACATGTATTTACCTAGGGGAAATGATAGGAAAACATAACCATTTGCTATGAAATTCAAGATTTATGTTCCAAAGGATTAGGTAATGTATATGAAACTTATTAAGGACATTAATGATTCTCCATACATCATAAAAATTATAGATATTAACTGATACAAGTCGAAATAAAGCAACTTCAAGCTTTCATAACAAGATATGAGGAAAATGGCACCATTTACACATTGTTTGGTATTTTGACATAGTTTCAATTGGTATTTATACCTAAGTATATTATGAGCAGAAAATATGGAGTAAATACATCATATTACAAATAAATGGGGCCACAAGAGATCCCTCTATTGTGCAGGAAAATACTTTATAGTGTGGAGACGACACTACCAACTTGAGTGGGGTGACAGGTAAATACATTCATTGTCTTGCATTAGTTACTACAAATGGAAAGAGGTTAAGATTCTGAAATCCGTACCTTTTTAATGATGGATGGTCCTAGATTTCGCTTGATCTTCCGCAATGATGAACATACAAAACAAGGTTAACCTTCCTCAGTGTAACTTGACTGTAATAAATATGATGAAATTTGAAATAAATTAGCATCAACTACAATCAGATATTTAACCAAATAAACATTCAATCCAATAGACATTCAATTTGGGACGGGAAGGGTATTTCCACCTTTTATTGTCAAAGAAATGTAGATAAGCACAGATATACCTGATCTGTCCAAACACTTCTACAACCGAGTCCCGGGCTCCTGCTCTTCACAATGACTTGGGAATTCCTCCAGCGTAATAACAGTTAAAGCATTCCTTCTAGGTCTCTCTCTCATGGCTCCTCCCTATATTTATGGGACAAGGTAGGCAGTTGAATTCGAGGCGGTTGAATTGGGAGGTTGGGGAATTTGTAGAACCAACTTCAACTAATCCCAACTCATAATCTTAATATATTTTTTCATTTCATCTTAAGATGTGTGCAGGTTTCATACAACCAGAGTAGCGCACAGTATGCAACTTTTGCACTTGACAACCAGCATTTGCAACATTTTAGAGGATGTATGTAGGTTTTCTTCAATAAGACTAGCATTCAGAATGTAGGATCACTATGGCAATAGTAGTGCACATGTCATGAAAATTGTAGAAAAAATATGTTTTTCAGCTGAAGAGTGTAGTCTCAAAAATAACTCATCTAGGGTCAACCTAGCTCTTCCATCCATAGTGTCATTTTGTGTGATCGACAAAGCAATGTGATCATGGATGGAGAAGTACATATTTGACCTATAATAGATGACCCCTAATGTGTTAGGTATGATCGAAATGATGGCCGCAATACATTATAATTCCAAGTCAGAGGAGGAGCAATAAACCATGAAACAAAGTCAGAAAAGTACCTGAAAACAACAATCAAGGTCAGGGAGCAATTACAATCTCGACATCATACAGATGTTCTGCATGATACAACATGATCTCCGATACATAACTGGGAGATGTATATACAGCATGGCTACTGAAATACAAGCGTGGATCCAAGTCAAAATGAGAGATCATAGCCATAACAACAAGCTTGATCTATGTCTCATGAAGAGCCGAAAAGGACTGAGGTTCAGTCTTGCGCAGCTTGGGGGATAACAGAAATATGGTAATGCTATCAGAGTCCCAAGATATTCATCCAAACAACCCAAGGTACAAACCATAACCATGTGAATAAATGAGTTAGAGTCAAACATGGGGGGTATCGTTTGATTATCGGTCATTGATGTATACCATCAACAAATGCAAGGACTTCCATTGATAATGATATTTGGGTCCAAGGTACCTAGTACCATTCCAATAGGTGTGAATAAATGGACTTGAAGTTGAACACCTGAGGAACCTGTTGAATAAGAGACATTGATGTATTCTCATTATTCAACAGCGAGGGAAACTGCCACTGATGATTGCAATCCCCATGGTACTAACCGAAACTCTATACTTCCTTCCTAGAGAATAATGAGTTGTAGTCGATGGGAAGAAGTCTACTGGAAGGGAGGCCTTAAGGAATCCGCCATCATCCAACACGAGGAACACTCACAAGTTTGAGTTTCTTTGGAATAGGACAAGTAAAAAGATGAAACAAATGACATTAGGATGGCCGACACATGAAGTCAAGGTAAACTACAGCATGGCCGACACAGGATGTATCCTTGAACAGCGATCACGACAGAAAAGTGGCTTAGGAACTTTTTAACATAAGGGGAATGTGACAAACTTTGAATTTAGGAGATATTAGCAGATCCTCCATATGATTGGAAGAATAACCACACAAGGGAGTGAAAACTCGGAGAATAGGTTCACCCTAAGGTCAAAAACTAAAACCTAACTGAATGATGGACTCAAATAGGTGTTGTGTTCAAGGACATGATTGACTTAACTTCCTTTGAAACTGAAAAGATGTAGACATACTCTTCTCTTCTCTTATTCTTTTTGCTAAAAGAATTTCCTTCTTGTTGTTTTAATGAGTCCAAGAAAGAAAACTCAATAAGCCCAACCATGTAAAAGTTTAACGAGCCCATGGGAGGAAGACTCAAGACCTTCTTCAGTGTTTTAGAGTTCGAAGAAGAGATAGAAGATTTGTTCTTGCTCGCCGGTGTTTTCAATTTTAAGGAGTCTGAAAAACTTAAATAATAACTCCATACAACTACCCATGGATTTTATTATTGAGCCAAGGTTGGTTTATGCTCGTCGGTGTTTTCCTGTTTATAGAGTCTTCAAAACTTAAACAATCCTCTATATACCCTCTCGTGGATTTCACATCGAGCCCAGGTAGGTGAATGCTCGCTTGGTGTTTTCATGTTTCGAGAGCCTGGAAACCCTAAAGAAGGATAAAAAAGTCCTTTTTCGTACAATTAGTCTCCTCCCCAGAAAAAGTGTAAAACGATGAGAGAAGTACTCTTCTAGCCACAGATGACTAGAGTATTCCTTTTTCGTAAGTAATCCGCAAAAGTACGGAAAAGGGTTAAGCTTATACTTATGCAGATGTTCCTTCAATTCCTTTAACGAGTCTGAAGAGAACAAGTAAACTTGGCAATTTTGTTTGTTTTTGAAAAGTCAAAACAAGGGCTTAAAACAACTAAAAACAACTTTAGGGATCATAAGTTCATGACCTTCCAGAGAATGGAACCTGGACAACCAATTTTAGTAACCAGGACAAATTTTCTCAAATGACAAAACTTGAAACAATATGGTACCTATATTGATCCTGTCAATGAAGAAAAGAAGTCTTAGTAGTTGGATGTTTGAAATTACAGTGATAATTCGAAATATATGGTAGTCTAATTCATCAAAATTTGAAAAATATTAATGAATTAAAATAACAAAACTAAAACTATACCTTTTTTTGGAAAAGTGGGTAAAAATTAAAAAGTAATTTCTATAAATAGTTTCAATTTTAAAAATCAAATATCACAAATTGAAAACTAGGGAAAAAGTGGAGAAAAAACCTCAAGCTACCTTTGCTCATTGTGGTTGAACCGGGTCACCAATTCAAATTCATCTTTCACCAAGTAAGTAATCTCATCCTTAGCTTGCATTTACATACAAAGTTTTTCAATTTTGATGGTCAAAATCATTTTTTATCCAACTTTTAAAATGTTTCTGTGTGAGCACTGGTTTGCTTGCAAGAGACTAGCAAACTCGACAAATGTGTGCTAGTCTTCCTGTAAGACAATCATGTTCAGGATGCTACTGTCTATGATAGAACATAGCGTTTCCTGCAAAAACTAGGGCAAAAATTTAAAGATGACCAACGTTTAATGGTTTTAATGGCAGGATGGTATTGGTATGGCGTGAAAGGGAGCATGAAGAGATAGATCAAGTTGCTTTACAAGATCCATTAACCTTTCATGCATTAGGAAGATGTGGTTTGTTGAAATTTTATAGAATGGTCAATATGCGGGCAGAAATCCGCTTGCTTGAGCGGCTTGTACAATACTGGGATGCCGATGCGTTGGTATTCAATATCCAAGGGGAAATATTGGAATTGATGGTTGACGACATCTATTTCATCATAGCACTCTCCCGAAGGGGAGATACAATGAATCTCAAAGGGTCCTCTCGCAATGTGGGTGCCCTATCCGTGCAGGATTACATCAATACCTATTGTATATTGGGTACTGAGAAAACCAGCAGTTAGGTCCTTATTTCTATGGTTGCAAGCTTTCCACTCAAGGTGATCTTTAGTATTTTCAACCGGATGGCCAGAAGTGCTACACAACATCTAGATTGACGGAATTTTATGCACATGGGTATTGAATGCATACGGGGAATAATATTTGACTGGTGTTCAAGTCTACTGGCGAACATGAAGCTTCAACTTTCCGAGTGTAAGAGCAAGAGGATGAATAATTTTAGGTACGGAAGCATACTATGCACCTTTTTCTTTGAAAGGGTGCCTGCCATGAGTGTTGGGATGGCTTTTCCCCCACTAAACCCCCGTGAGCCACTGATGGGTCGATGGGGAGAGATCTTCCTCCGTTAGGGTGGTGGAAAGAGAAACTTTTGCTATAGTGAGGATGATTTATGGGCGTGGTGGGACCGAGAAGTACCATCTCTTGAGCAGCTCCCATATGGAGGAATAGACTTCCGCAATGATCTTGAGCTGGCTCTCCCTCCATGAGTAGCCTGGGGAGAGATTGGTAAGTTTGTTTTTGAAAAATTATTTAATTTTTTCAATTTTATATATATTATTTTTATGATGAGTTTGAAATACAAAATGTCATATGCAAATGTTGGACCAGTACGTCTTGAGGGACACCCCCATACCTTCATGAGACTAGTGATAGTAGGGGCAACTGATGCCATGCTGGAAAACATAGAGGGGAAGATGAGTTGGTTTACTCATGACATTCCTACATACAGGATCGAGCGGATTCCGCTCGACATGCAGGAGAATGTGGTGGGTGTGCCCCCAACATGGATTCGGCTACTTAGGAAAGTAGCTAGGCTGGTCATTTTTTATTGAGAGGCAGCAGGGGCAGATGAGGCCCCTCCTTCTCCATAGGAGAAGGATATATCTATGTATATTTTTGAGGCCATTGAGCCTAGTTTTGTATATTATGACATGACTCTGTGACAGACCTATGACTCAAACTCTTATTATTTTTTGATACGGATTATATATATACAGTATCGGTGTTATTTACATCTGTGTAATTTCCTTTTATGCATGAATTATTATGTATGTGAATGATGCAAATGCCAATCTAAAACGTAGTTTTCAAATGAATCAACTAATGAATTCAAATTTCTTGGAATATGTTGATATGTGATGTAATCAAACTGTCTCTCAAGTAACTTAATGCGCAAAAAATGACGTAGAAAAGTAGGATTTGTAACCTGATAAACACCCATTAACTGAAAAACAACTAGCTGCGAGTCAAGTCGTACCTCCAAATATGAAATGCCATGGAACAGAGCATCTCGGACTAGCTCTATGATTTCACTATATTCAACCACATTGTTCACTGTGGGACCTAAACAAGCCCGTCCCATAGAAAGCAGTTGGCTAGTTGGTGAGTAAATAACCCAAGCAACTGCGGCCAACTGATGGGTGTGGCGGCTAGCGCCATCAGCAAACCCTATAAAGTGTTCACTCGACATCTGAAACAAAAAGCAATAGATGCATAAGACATAACGACAAATGTAAACAAAGCTAACTCTAGAAAATGTACAGCTATAATACATGAAAAAGCACAGATGCCTAGGCGTAGTACTTCTTTAGGTAAAGCCCATTTCTAGGCTCCGACAAATTATTACCTTCATAGTATGTTAACTCATATGCACCCTTCTTTAGTACCTTATAAATTATGTAGGACCAAGCCACATGAAATTAAAATTGCCAGCTCCTAAATGTTCCTTGTCCTGATCCAAGAGCAGAACAAGGTCTCCTTCGAGAAAAACCCTAGGTCTGACAGACTTATCATACTACCCTTTGACTCGGTTCTTATGTGCTTTGTTTACTGTGAGCGCGTCATGGAGCTGCTCATCTAGATGTTCTAAATGAATTAAATTTTCTTCCAAGACTGAAGTGTCAGGTAGTAGTTGGACAACCAACTTCAATGAATGAATCTCGTACTCAGCCAGAATGATTGCTTCTATCCCATGCACTAGTTGGAAAGGAGAGAACCCGGTAGCAGTATTAACATTGGCTCGGTAGGCCCAAAGAGAAAGATACAACATAATGTGCCAATTAGTTCTACTGGAATTAGCGGTCCTTTGTAATATGGTCTTGAAAGTTTTATTGACCGCTTAAACCTAACCATTCGCCGCCAGGTAAAATGAAGATGAATGTTCCCGTTGAAAACCTAACATGGTGTATAGATCAGTCATCATGATGTTCTAAAAATGACGACCATGATCAGTGACGATCTCTTTGGGTATACCAAATCTTGCAATGATCTGGTTGAAAATGAAATAAGCGGCGGTTTCCCCATCTTCCTTAATAGTAGGCGTTGCCTCGGACCACTTGGTGAAGTAGTCAACGACAACAATGACATGATGATGACCTCCAGCCAAAACTGGATTACAATTCATAAAATCAATCCCCCACTTGGTGAAGGGGCCTACTGTGATTATAGGATGGAGAGGATCTGGGTGTACTGTCATCTTTCTAGTGAAAAACTGACATTTCTGGTAGCGTTTCACAACTTCCACACAATCTTTGAAAATTGTGGGCCAAAAATAACCGACACACATTATTTTCTGGGCTATTGCCAACCCAGAAAGATGACCCCCACAGGCTCCACTATGAGCAACATTCAATATTGGTTATGCTTCCTCCAGGGTCAAATAATGACGTAAGATGGAATCTACCCCATGTCTGTACAAAGTGTCAGAAATGATGAGGTAGTTTTTCACATGAATCTTAAGTTTGCATCGTTCCTCCCTAGAGAAAGTGGTGGGACACCTCAAAGTTTGGAGATATACTAGGATATACCCATACCATGGGTCAGAGGATGCAATGAGAATTATATGTTCATCTGGGAATGATGACTCTTCCTCAACGTGTACTATGTCACTAGGGAATTCAGAAAACAATTCGGCGAACACCAATGATTTCTTTGACTTAGCGGACTAAAAAACTAAGTCAAATTCTTGCAAGATTACAATCCATTTATTGAATTTCCCACCGATTATGCATCGAGTGAGAACATATTGAAATGGGTTGACTTTCTCAACCACTGTGGTAGTTCACAAAAATATGTAGTGACGTAGCCTCTGGACCGCATAGACAGTAGGTAATGCCAACTTCTCTACATGAGAATACTTAATCTCAGGAGCTATTAGGGTGTGCGACAGATAATAAATTACATGCTCTTGGAGTGTGCCATCCTCCTGAACAAGTACTATGTCAATTGTGTATATTGATGCAGCCAGATATAAGAGGAAATCCTTTGTATAGTCTGGCAGGCTTAACAAGGGGGCTTAAATTAATGCCTTTTTCAAGGCATCAAACGATCTTTGAGTGGCCTTGTCCCAGAAAAAGTAGGTGTCTTACTTAAGTAGTCTCATGAAACCTTTTGTAATTTTGGCATAGTTAATGATAAAGCATCTCAAGAAGTTGGACATGCCCCATAGACTTTGAAGTTGTCTCAAGTTTCGAGGAGGATGTAGATTTACAATCGCCTCAACTTTCAATGGATCCACCATTATGCCATGACTGGATACTATGAAACCAAGTAATCATCTAGATTCGATGCAGAATACACATTTGCTGGGATTCAATCGAATCTTGTAGTATCTGCACCTTCCAAACAGAAGTCTTAAATGGTCAGAATGCTCTCGTCTCTTACGAGATCGCGCTGGGAGATCATCAAGGTAGGGTTCGACTACGCGCTTGATGTCATGAAAAGCAAAGTTCATTGCTCATTGAACGGTAGCTCCAACATTCTTCAATCCAAATGGAATATTTTGATAGGAAAAGGTGCCCTAGGGACAAATGAAAGTTGTCTTGTGCTGGTCTTTAGGTTTGATTTGTATCTGATTATATCCAGAAAACGCATCCATGAAGGAGAACATTTCATGGCCCACACACACATCGATGATCTGATCTATGAATGGTGTGGAGTAATTGTCTTTTGGAAAATATTTATTTAGGTCTCGGAACTTAGTACAAACTCTAATGGTACCTTGCTCTTTTTCTACCAGAACAGGATTTGACACCCATTCTGTCATAGCTATTGGATAGATAAATCCGACTTTGAGCAATTTCTCTACTTCTGCCTTGATGGCATCTGCTTTTTGAGGGTTAACTGGATGGAGTTTCCATCTCATAGGTTTAGTGTTGGGATATGTTGTGATGACATGCTCAATAATGGCAGCGTCAGTGCCTGGCATCTTCTCATAAGACCAGGAAAAAATGTCGCAGAATTCTTTCAAGAGATTGGTATACAAAATGATCTCCTCAGGAGAACAGTCTGCTCCAATGAAAATATTTTCCATCACCCCAGGTTTGATGGAAATGTTGATCGGAATGGTTCTCGATATATTTTCCATATTCCCTTCGGCATAAACATATTTTGAAGTAGAAGGGATAGCAGAAAAATCAACATTCCCACCGGGTCTCATAGAAAACTCACCTCTCTCAATCATGTCCAGATCAGGAAGAAAATAAGGCCTATGGTGCATGTGTTCCCAAGGATGGTCTAGGCCAATCATTTCTTCCAAGATCGCTTCATTAGAGGGAAAAATAGTATCTAAATAGTCAAAAGAGTGCATAGAGTCCATTGACCATGTAGGAGCATAGTCCATATTTGACTCAGCAGAGACCAATAGAGTCATGATATGTTATATTGCAGCATGTTGTTAGTCTAAGTAGGCCACCTCTGCAATAGATAAAGGCAGAAATGGTTCTCATTTAGTGGGGAGAATCCATGGATCTGTTGTTGGACTGACTGTGAAAATCTCAGGTCAAGAACATTCTTCAACCAATAAAATGGACAGGAGAAGGTAGGTCAAAAGTGCCTATTAATGACCCTTAGAGACCTACTCCCAAACTCTTAGTAACTAGGTAGGACTGATCAACTAACATAATCGATGAATCAGACGAAGTCTTGTTGTTTTTTCGAGTAAACGAAAGTTAATCAATTGTGATGATCCTGCCTTCGTGAGGGAACATTAAGACTCAAAAAATGGCTGATGGCACAACCTGCATGGCATATGTCTAGCTCCTACCCAACAACAAGTTGTAGTCAAGTGGAGCATCCAAAACTTCAACCTCTAAAGACACTAGTTTCCCCACAAGTTCAACATCAAATGATGGTAATATTCCATGTGGACGGAAAGATCTTCCATCAAAGGCAGTAAGTAGTGTGTTCGAGGGAGCTAACTCAGGTTCACCTAATTCCTTCCAGCAAGAAATGGACATTACGCACGTAGATGCACCCTCATCTACAACAACTTGTCCAATGGTCTTGGGACCATGGATTACCTCTATGGAGAGCGACGTGGTACGGAAACCGGGGTTTGATATTGGTCATATCAAACTGAGCAAGCATATTGGATGAATCTAGAATCTCGATCGATGTGAGAAGTGCACTGGGTTGCAACGGGCAACTTTACAGTACTTCTAAAGTGGACATGGCATAGGGAGTTTGGGATAAATCCTCCACAACATTATAGTTGGGGGAAGCCCGTGCATTGGGGTTGAGTACAACTCATTTTTAGACACCTTTCGGGATCTTTGGCAACGAATCCACCAGTTTCTTGATGTGGGAAGGGGTAGATGACTCAGGAACATCCTTCTACTATGGATCCAAGGTATAATTTATAGCTCAAGTTTGCAAAAGGGCATCTGAATTAACCATATTAATGAACGACTATTCAGTGGATGAGGCATGAGATATGCTCCCAACACTAGAGTTGCCAGAAGCTGAACTTTGTTTGTGAGGGAACAGATCTTTCAAGACAGTTGGTTTCTTCTCACGAAGAAACTTCTGGGCTTCTTCCATTAGAGTGCATTGATGGGTAAGGTGGTCCTCTTTACATAACTTGCAAGGGAACTTCACTTTCCCTTTTTCCTTTTTACCCTCCTCGGCATTTTTTGTGTTTTTGGGATTTTGGCGTTTCCCCTCCGCTTTCTTGCCCTTTCTTTTGTTGTTGGGATGCCGAGGGCCCTTTTGGTTCATCTGCACTTGTTGTACAGGTTCTATTGTTGAAGGGGAGGATGCAACCGAAGTTGCTTCTACAGCATACTGTTTGAGTAATAAGGCATGAACCTGCTTTGTTAAAGCATCAAACGTTGCAGAGTCTACTGAACCCATGATGCCATCAGCATGTGGTCTAGGTTTAGGTTTACCTAATTCTGTGCTAGACCTTGGTGCATCAGGAATAATCTCATATAAGAGCCCAGACTGAGCATATACCAAGTCAAGTTGTTGGGTTCTTAAGATAGCTTCCTCTTCGTAGGACACCCCTGAAGTTGCAACTTCCTTAGAAATATAAGGAAGGGTTCATTTAAGATACCACTCTAATAAAAATGCCGGGGGAATGTTGAATTTAATGAGACTATTTCTCCTTTGCCACTCCTAAATGTCGTTAGATAGATGTGTCTTTGTTCTGTCGGAAGGTTGACAGAAGGTATGTGTTGGCATCGTACCAGACAAGAATTTGAAAGTGATTCATAAAAATAGTAGCTAGATCCCAAAAGGTGTCATAAGCAGTTGTCGACAATTCAATATACCATTTGGCTGTGACACTTGTCAAGGTTCTTTAAAAGAGACTCAACCGGATGGAATCATCATTCAATGAATTCTAGGAGCACCAGAGATGAAACATCGTGACATGGTCACCGGTATCCTCACTAGTCTTGCCTTCAAACTTTGGAATGTCTGAGGGAAACTTAGTGGGAATAGGTGGCCATGTAGGATTATGGCACACAAGGTCGTTAGTGAGTTTTGAAAGATATGGCAATTTGAAAGTTTCCATAAAAGTAAATGCGGTCGTGCCGATGGAATTTGATAGACATGAACTTGGTATTGGGAATTTCGCACTACCTGGTTCGTGTACTCTTGGTTGGGGTTTCCCCCAGCCATCGGTTGTGAGGTAAAAGCATTAAAATTGATCCACCTGAAAGAAAGCGGATTACTTCCCGGTGTAGTGGTCCATTGTGGCTGGGTGTTAACCCCAACAAAATGTGGATTAATAATATTACACCCTCCTCCAACAAACAAAGAGAAAGGGATACTCCTTGTAGGTATATTTGGTGGATTTACATTATAACCTGTGTAGAGGTTAAAGCCAGGCATAGTTGTAACAAATGATGCCATCATCATACCTATAACAAGCATAGAGGTGGAGGGGATCGATCCTACAATAGATGTAAAACAATAGTCTGAGTTACACCCTAGAACTATTGTGTAACAGGAGGCTGAGTAAAAGTTACTGCAAGTATCCCTGTCAAAGGGACACTATTTGGTCAAAAATTAGGTGTAGAAACTGAAGCAGATGTCGAAGCTTGTGAGCTCGGCATGCATAAAGTACCAACATTAAAACTAAAGGGCAGAGTCGAAGTAGAAACAGTCTACGAGGAGCTCGGTGTTGCGGTGTTTGTGAAAGAAGGATTAATAATCCTTATAGCCATAGTTGTTGTGGGAGTTTGAGGAACTCTTTGTTCATCTCCTGGGTTAGTCATGGTGTAACTAGGTGTAACCAAGTACACACTCTACTCAGGCTGTCCTAGAAATACTACATGTACTAGTAGTGGATCGTTGGGTCCAGTCAAAGGAGGATTGAAAGGAGGGTTAAACTCTCGAGGAGTTAAGTATTCAACCTCAATAGTATCAAAGACCTATTGATCCTTAACTATGGGCTGTGGTTCTCCAAGTACTTATGTTTCTCCCATAATTTTAAGTGAACCACAGGAATCCGTCCTTCGGTATCATGGCGGCGGTGGAGGCTCCACAATGAGTGGGGGAAGGTTTTGCAACCTGCGAGACCTACGAAGAGGTTGGTCCTCCACATATATATAAAAATAAAACTAATTACAAAACCTTGTGGCCACTACGACTAAGGAGCAAACAACATACCTCTAAAAAATTCCTAAGTGATCAAACCAGGAAAACAAGGCAAATACTCTCAAAAGCAAGTATGGAATGATGAGGGCCCAGAACAAACTAATAGAGTATCGACGGTCATTTATGCAACGTCCAATCTAGGTCCTCTGGGTGCAAGTGTTTGAATCACCAAACCACCCTCTCGGGATTACTGCCAAAGGGTTAACTTCTGCGTCTGTCTGAGGTGAAGTGGAAATATCCTTCCTCTCTACCTATGTAGAGCCGTAGGGCTATGATACTAAGGATACCACCAATACGAAAAAACCTAGGCGAATATTCATTAGCCTAGCCAAGACGCATGGGAAGGGTAGCAAAGCCCGAAGTCCAAAAGCACTTGAAAGTACTAGTGAACCCTCGTATGCGAATCAGCTCTGGTTTATGGTTTAGAGGAAAGTAGGGGGGTATCCTCAACAGTTCCAATCACCCACGACCTCGTGCTTGACTTTGGCTTGAGTAGAGCCTTCCCAGTATATTTTGATAGAGGTGGATTTACCTAACAGATAATCTTACTACAATTGTTGAGTAATGAAGCCGATTTCAGGTATTTTAAGGTGATTTAAACCTGAAACCCTAGCCTAAGCTAGTTGATGATGTGTATACCTAAAAAAGAAAATTTGCTAGTTAATTTTATTAAGATTTCGTTTTAGGGGCTACTTTTTACTTAATAAGGGTAGTGAAGTGTGTGAAATGGTTTCGACAGAAAGCAAAGTGTGTATGAAATAATGCTTTTAAATTCACAAAAGACTCTTTTCTTTTCGTTTATATTCTTCAAACCTACAAATAGGTAATCCTAAGCAAACAATTTTTTTTTATTTTTCTTTTACAATTTCAAACTAAGACAAACTATGCTACTTCAAAAATAATGATAAATCTCACTACTGAACTACCAATTTCAATTTTTGTCTTTTCTAATATTTGCAAAAGAAAACGAACATGGAAAGGAGTGAGTAAGACCTAATGCAAAATCTGAGTAAGGAGAAATAACCTAATGGTTTAAAAAGACTTGAGAAAGACTCCACCTACCGAGTTGTTTCGATGAACAAATTCAAGGTTTGGAACAAAAGTGTAAAAGAAAAAGGAAAAGAGATGTTTGCAATGAAAAGACAGACCTAAAAGATTGCTCCTAAGCACCAAAACCTAAGAAAACACCCTCCAAACAAAGGAGTAGGTAATCAAACAAATAAGTAACCCTACCAACACACAGACTCAAAAGAAAATCTAACTATAAAGCTTTAACTCACTCAAACTGAACTGAACAGATGCTCAGAAGGTATCTAGACCAAACAACCCTTTAAAGACACCCTAAAAGCTCAAACTTGGGTCAAAACCCTAATAAAAAGGACAAGACATAGTAAAAGTGCGTAGCTATTGCCACAGACAACAAGCGTTGAGAATGCAGGTCTGTATGACTACAACAAGCGTCTAGGGAAAAAAGTACATAGGTCTCTCTAGCAGAGAGTAGCACACAGCATCAAAAGGTTTAAAAAGAGCAGAAAAGACACCTTAAACAAATGCTAAAGAAAGTAAAGGCAATCTATAGGACTTTAGAGAGGCAAACAAGACTCAATAAAGACAAACATCTCTCAGTTCCCAGTAGACCCATCCACTTGGAAACCAAACCCTAGTAAAAGGCTTGAAACTACAGGAAACGTGTGCTATTGTATGGTATAAGAATCAGTGCCTGTCACAAGAAGTGCGCTACTGTGTTTTAGGGAAACCAACTTACAGGATAGAAAATGCGCTACTACAAGTACAACAATCTAGTGCACAGGGACTTAAATCAAACAAAAAGGATTTGCTGAAGTAGATTGAGATGAATCAAGATAAAAAGAATAGGAAAAAATGACCAAGAAAACCTCTCAGAGAAAAAAAGACTGAAATAAACTAGAAGAAAACCGAGCAAGGTCCCCTAGAGAAGAAAAAAAACCGGTTACCTCCCCAGCGGAGTCGCCAGTCTGTTGTGCAGGAAAATACCTTATTACGGGGAGATGACACTACCAACTTGAGTTGGGTGACAGGTAAATATATTCATTGTCTTGCATTAGTTACTATAAATGGAAAGAGGTTAAGATTCTAAAATCCCTTCCTTTTTAACGATGGCTGGTCCTGGCTTTCGCTTGATCTTCCACAATGATGAACCTGCAAAACAAGGTTAACCTTCCTCAGCGTATCTTGACTCTAATAAATATGATGAAATTTGAAATAATTTAGCATCAACTACAATCAGATATTTAACCAAATAAACAATCAATCCAATAGATATTCAATTTGGGACGGGAAGGGTATTTCCACCTTTTATTGTTAAAGAAATGTAGATAAGTATAGATATACCTGATTTGTCCAGACACTTCTACAACCGAGTCCTGGGCTCCTGCTCTTCACAATGACTTGGGAATTCCTCTAGCATAACAACAATTAAAGCATTCCTTCTAGGTCTCTCACTCATGGCTCCTCCTTGTATTTATGGGACAAGGTAGGCAGTTGAATTCAAGAGGTGGTTCAATTGGGACGTTGGGGAAGTTGTAGAACAAACTTCAACTAATCCCAATTTGTAACCTTAATATATTTTTTCATTTCAACTTAAGATGTGCACAGGTTTCATAAAACCAGACTAGCGCACAATATGCAACTTTTGAACTTGACAACCAACATTTGCAACATTTTAGAGGATGTACGCAGGTTGTCTTCAATAAGACCAACGTTAAGAATGTAGGATCATTGTGGCAATAGTAGCACACATGTCATGAAAATTGTAGAAAAAATATGTTTTTCAAGTGAAGAGTGTAGTCTCAGCAATAACTCATCTAGGGTCAACCTAGCTCTTCCATCCATAGTGTCCTTTTGTGTGATTGACAGAGCAATGTGATAATGGATGGAGAAGTGCGGACTTGACCTATAACAACCCCAAAGAGAACAACATCTCACAAGGTGCTCCCTTCCTTCAAGAGCAAAATATGAAGAGAAAAGTGAGAAAGGTGTGGAAGCAAGTGGAGGATGAGAATATCACGACAATCCGTGTAGATTAAACCTGCAACAAATGAATCCATTGTATCTCCAAAGAAAGTTTTAAATGGCTTCTCCAATTTCCAATTAGGATGGGATTCTTTCACCCTTGAAATTGGTACTAAGGCAAGTAGAGTAAACACTCCACAAACATGGACAAGCTATGCTCTCCAATATTAAAAACGAGAAATGCTCAAAAGCCACTCTCCTTATTTGTTATTGTCTTTTTTAAACTTATCAAGTCCTCCATGGGTTGACTTCCTTCCAAAATAATCATGCCAACTCAAGTTGGGAAGAGGTTCCAATATGTTCCACTTGTCCAACAATTCCTAGTCTCCATCTTCCCTTATTTCGGATGGGTGTCTCTATGGCTGCCCTAAATCCCTTGTGCGCCTTCTTGGAGGCTATTTTATCCCTAACATGTCATATATGACATATGTCAGCATTCAGGTCTAACTTTTGTCATCGGTTTCATAGCATCTTCATAATTGTTGTCGTAGAAGCTAGGGAATCTAGCCTAAGTGTCTCAATATCTCTCAAATGCCTCTTCCTCCTCCATGGGAGTTACTCTTCCACTCCAATTCGACCCTCATTGATTCATGCCAAGTATATTGACCTTCCAACTCCCCAATATCATTAATCTCCACCTTGGATTCGAATGGGTGAGAATACAATGCCATGTGGCATGAGGAATCTAGCTTTGTGTGGGTCCCACACCACCAATGTGTCTCCATGACCAAGTGCCACCTTATTTTCCTATAATAAATATTTATTTAACCCATTTTAATATATTTATGTCATTCTAATGTCCATTTGGGGTTTTATAGTCTCCTTATTCCAAATCTAATGTTTCCACCCCAACCTAGGAAACTAGTAGATTGGTGGAATTTCCTCTTTTTGAGATTTATTTGAATGAGGACATTACAAATAAGAATACTATGAAGTATGAATCCACCTCAACACATTTACACTGAAGCCTAAGAAGGTTGTTGGCATCAGTCCTTTAGGTATTGCAATGAATCCTCATGAGGAGCCATTGAATGCATCCAACCAATCGAATGATAGTACTTAGTCAGATCCTCCACTTTCGGAGTATTCCTTAACAAAAGAAAACATTTGTCGAGTGGCCAATGAGATATTCGGAGCACGAAAGAACATAAAAAACAAAATGCAGGGGAAAGGAAAGTGAAATCTTATCCTCTAGGAACCGACATAATAAGATAACACTGAAGTCTTTGACCATGCATATCAGGTCTTGGAAGATGTTGCTAATCACAAGGGTTATGCTACCGAGCAGCTTGCAAAATTCATTGCAGAAGAAGACCAACAACAGGCACAGACACCGCCAAGAAAGAAATTTAAATTTGCAGATAAGGCACATGCCAACCTCACTCACAGTCCACTAACTCCTTCCCGAACTACTATCATGGAAGAAGACACCATGCCAGCTTCGTCGACCGCTGTCACACCACCACTCACTTCCTCTACTCCTTCGGCTTTTATCCCCAGCATTGTACAGTAGCTCCCCGCTCCTCTAAGAGAAAAAATCCAAACTTATTTCGACCTACAAGAATTCATTAACCAACTACCCACAATTATTCTGGATTGGAAACTACTTATCATAAAGAAACCAGTTCTATCTAACCCCGCCTCACAGCCCAACTTACCTCCATCAGATGTTCATATATCCTAACAAGTGACACCACTATCAACTTCTGCTCCAAATGTTGTTGTACATACTGAAACCATCATAGAGAAAAAACATGTTCCTACAAGTGAGGTTTCATCTCTGCAAACATCCACCTTCACAACCTTACAAGTCGACCAGTCCACTGCACTTCCATCACAAAATCTTTCAGTTCAGGAAGTGATTGATCAGTTTTGCCATTGATGTGCCACTGGAAAATATGATTTGAAGCCTCTGAACCACCTGTTGAACCTGCCGCAACAAATAAGAAGGAACTTTTTTCACAGGAAAATATGACCTCGATCAGTAGTTATGATATACCCCCTTATCTGTTCATAGAATTCGGCACGACCGACCTACCAAATTCATCGCCAACTACTTCCCTACTACTGACCAGTTCCCCACCACCGACTGAACAAACTGAAGTTACCTCCCCAATTCCAATTGATGCAGTTGAGATACCATCTCTTCCTATTGTCGAGTTAACTCTTGATGCACCAGCAAAGAAGAAAAATTAAGACACACAAGCTGCACAAGATAAAGAAGTTTCCAACACATAAAAAGCAATAGGGATGCAGACAGAACTGGGAACCCATATTTCTGAAGGGAACAAAGGTGGGTTTGGAGCGTTGTTGAGCTGTGATCTTGTCCTCGGCCAGCTTATCCAACCCTAGGACTTCCATCATTGTGTTGGGACAAAGCATTTTGACCTCTGAGCGGATTTCATCCTTGAGACCACTGATAAAAAATCTCCTGTAGAATTCATCAGACAATCCTTCTATGTGATTGGCCAATTTCTCAAATTCTGTTTGATACTCTCTCACTATGCCAATTTGGTGAAGTTTAGTGAGTGCTCCTGTGAAATCATCAAAAGAACTAGGACCAAATCATTGGAAAATGAGCTGGAAAAAGTCTAGCCATTTCGGCTCTGGATGAGCCTTGATGTACCAACGGTACCATTGAAGAGCTTCCTCTTCCAAATGAAAGGATGCCAGCGGAACTTTGTTGACATCAAAAGTATTATGCAGATTGAAATATTGTTCGGCATGATAGATCCATCCAGTTGGATCGGTACCATTGAAGCGAGGAAAATCAAGCTTCGGACCACAGAAATTGTTGTAAGAAGAGAACCCATTGTCTGATGAAGACTCGGACTATCGTTTGTTGTTCATAGCTGAATGTTCAAGATGGAGGCCGAGAAATTTTTCATCCAGATCCTAGAGTTTGGCATGGATGGTTGCAAGTGCATTCTCCATGGTTTTTTCTCCTGCATGGGTGACAACCATAACCAGGATTTTTTTTTTAGGTTGACTGGGTAGGAAAACAAAAATAGAAACTACTTCAGTAAAGGAAAATCTAGACTTGGGAAAAAATATGAAGGGTAATTGGGGTTTGACTAGGTTTTGGACATTGTCGAATAGACAGGGAAGCAAAAATGAGGATTTCAGAAGCGGGGTGAAAGAATGGGAAAATTTAGCAGACGGGAACGAAGAAGCAGAATTCAGAAAGGAACTCTATGGTAAAATTTGAAGGTGATTGGGTGAAATTTGAGGAAGTTATGGCAAACCCTAAAAATAGACAAATGTGGGATTTTGGGATTTGGGAAGGGGAATTGGGGATAGGGTCCTCAGGAATGAAATATGCAGAATGGGATGACAGGGGTTCCCCAAAAATTTCAAGGGAAACAGAGTGAAAACAAGGGAGATATGGAGAAAAAACTGAATTTTATACTCTTTTTTTTTTCCAGACTGGAATAGCTACGGCTCGGAAGGGATCTTAAACGATGCTGAATGGATTGAAAGCGGATGGATCTGGAACAGCTTGCAAAATGGATCTGAACAACTGGATCTAAAATGGCACAGCAATGATCGACAACAGTTCAACTAAAAATAGATATGGACCCCAGGTATGTGCGGCTTGCTAACAGTTCAAGGGTTTCACTCGGCCACCAATGCTATCTAACGGCTTGCGTATTGGGGCAGTACCCCTCACTCCACGGCTCAGGTAAAACTGATAACCGCTTTGCCACAAACGATAGCTCTTGGTTTACCTCATGGGTGAGAACTAGTCAATCAGGTAGGGATCATTTCCCTTTTTGTTGGCAGGTCCTCTCAATGGGCTAGCTACTTCGGGGTTCCTGTGGTACTCCTCATAATGATTTTTAGGGCTTATTCCCAAGTAATTCCCATAGTTAAGCGGATAGGGATTATTCCCAAATCCGAACCTGCAACAGATGCGAAAAAAAATTTGGCAGAAATTTCACCCAGCGAGCCCAAGAAAGTGCTCTGATACCAGATGTGATGCACCTACAACAATTAATTAATAAGAATATGCGAAATAGCAGAAATGATAGAACTCAGAATCACTTTTATATTGATCACATGCCACTTCGAGGGGGAAACCTCATATGAGCAATCTCAATACAAATATCTTCACGGTGCCTTCATAGGTCTCAACACACACTTATATACTAGGTCTAGGTGCCAATACTATGGGTCAAAACCATGGGCCACTACAAACTATGGATCAACAATACTACGGGCGACCTACAAAGCATATGTGCCAACAACAATAACATAAACTATTGATCAACAAATACTATGGGACGACTTACAAAGCATATGCGTCCAACAACAATATACTAACAAAGTAAAGACATGTGTTCCTAACAACATTCCAAGGATTAAAGATTCATTTCATATTAAATTTCACATAGATTCAACATCAAAATATTAAAAATTTGAGTTCTCTCATGCCATGTTGGCACGAGTTCGGAGCACACAAGTGTGAAACCCCAAGCTAAGGAAGGGTTCTGTTTGTTGCAATATCTGATGTTTCCTTGAGAGTGCAATAGATGCTTTCGCGACTATGTTATGTACCGTAGATTCCTCAAACATGCTTTGTTAATTTGTCTAATTCGTTAATTATGAGATGGTAGTGTAGTTAAAATTTAATAGGATGATAATATTATGTCATGATGCGAATGCAAATCTATGGCTTGTGGTGTGTTTGAGAGTGAAATAGCGCAGGTGTTCTCACAACTATGGAAACTTGGTTGCTCCATCCCCTCTTATACATCTCAGTTGAGACCTCACTCACTCTACGGGTGTTGTTGGAAAGGGTAAAACCTTTATGGGACAATGCTTAAGGGTGTCTAGTTGTTATTTGTTGACAACAATGCAAAATGAACCCCTGTCGACATAATTGTGTCAACAAATGGTTCCGTTGTCGGCATTTTAGTGCGAAAGAAGAGAGGACATGCTGTGGAATCCGACAAATACAGAGATCGAGGAATTGTTCTACAAGAAGGCAGAAGAATTTTCTAAAGAAGAAAATTGGAACCCTGGATGGTCAAAAAATGTCTGGCTACATAAGTATATCTACTCTGACGTTAACAAAATATTCTTCTGTGAATTCCCTATACGACTACATGAGTGGCTAGCACAACTGACTTTTCAAAAGAGGAATTTCCAAGAGGGTGAGCCTTAACATTGGAAACTAGAACTGATTTGGAAACTGAAGCAAGTGGAAAAAAAGCATCTAGAGTTGTTAAGGTCTTAGTAGATAGTATTATGGAAGGATACATCATTGAATTTGTTGTTGACACAATTAGGTCATATAGCGGCGTAGAAAGAATACTTTTCAAAGGACCCATAGGAAGGTTCCGACAATCGCTGAAACTGTGGATTAAAATGATCATTTGTGAAAAAGGTATACTGAAGGTGAATTCCGGCGAGAAAATCTCGGGTGTGTGGAGGTTGTGGGTACTGCGCGGATGCGGGTCTGATAGAATGATGTGGGGTATATGGATATGAGCTACAATGAAATTTTGAGGGAAGCTATGGGGGATTTTGGTACGTTGCGAAGTGGGGTGAGGTTCTGGCCGGAGAAGAAGAAGAGGATTAAGATAGACAGTGAGTCTCCTAGGATGACCGAAATAGAGAACTATGAAACAAGACCACAAGGGACTAAGTGACCTTACTATGATGCAGAGAGAAACTAGGATACCCTTGAATAGGAGGGAGAAAAGACCCAAAGCTACAAGCTACCCATAACCACTACGCCAAAATTCAGAGGAATAAATATAAAATCTTCGTAGTATTTTCCGATGTGTCAGAAGAACAGTAGGAGTAGTGGGTCTGTGAATACTAGTAGGAAACCAAGGATGGCAGGCGATGATGTAAATATGTCGGTCTTTCAAGGTAATGAAACCGAGGATATCAAGTAGTATTGTTTTTATGTGAAGGATTATGGACAATAAATCAATTCTAAGATGATGCTATCAAGAAGGGACAACAAAAGACAACCTTTAGGGGCTGTGGACTGGATTGGTTTATGAAATTTGTATAAGTACCTATAGGGAATCCTGAGAAATATTTGCCACAGATCAAAGTAGGATTGATTGATGAGTTTAGGAAACCAAAATTAGAGTCGCAATATATCACAGAACTTAAATAAATCAAGCAATTTCCTAATGAATTAGTATGGGAGTTCGACCAAAGATATAAAACTATGATGGTGAAAGTCAGTTTTTGAGTGAGTGATATGGAGCACAAAGAGTGGTTGATTATGGGATTAGTACCACACATTCGTATGCCACTAATGCAACATAAAGTTGCATCCCAGGTGGAGGCACTGGAAATTGCAATGAATCTTGAGGCTTCACCAGTCGGCGAAATAGGGATAGGTATGAACCATATCCAAGCGCAGCTAGGGAGCCTGACAATCCAAATACAATATATCAAGCAGGGGAAAGAATTTCATGAGGAAATATGCTGTAGATGATTCAAATATGAAGGGAACCATAAGGATTAGGGCCCAAAATTACATGAATACTTACATTTTGGTGCACCAAATCCACTCAGTCAGGGAGGAATGTCATGGTATCGAATTTGTTAGACAATAGGATAGCGATCAAAATAATGCGCATACTTACAGAAAATTTTGTCAAAGCCGGATAACCTCTTCTACATTTTTTTTCAATCGATCGGCCATGAAGAGAAGGATTGTAGAGCATATGACTTACTCCAAGAAAGAACTGCAGATACATTTTTTATGAAGTGTGAGGAGCAACCCCCTATACAACAACAACAATAGTATAACTAGTAGTAGCCGCACTACAATCAACTACCACCATAGTATAACTAGACGCAGCCTCACTATAGTCAACCGCAACCTTTATACAACCAACCGCAGTATCAGCTGCCGCAATATACCCACCAACCGTATAGTTGGCCGTGATGAGGTTTTAGAGGGGGATTCCGTGGAGGTATAGGTGGCGTTGGTGGTGGTGGAGGAACTTTTGGACGAGGTTGAGGGCCAGTTACATGTTATAATTGCATCCAGATTGGACATTATCAAAGGGATTGTCCGAACCCAACTCCACAGTCTGCCTATTGCAGTGCAGCAGACCACAATATTGAGGAGTGTCCCCAGTTGATTGCGAAATGGAAAACTATGAATCCACCACAACCACATCTGAATCCAAATTTGAATCAGAATTAAAATCCACCTTTGAATGTACATAAAATCTTAGCAGAGATAAGAAGTCGAACTGTGGAGGTCACAGTCGTAACCAGGGGGGACTACGACAAGAGAATATAGGACACTTCTTAGTATTTGTCCTAGGGGAAGGAAACGAGTTCAATTCGATGTAGAAGTGGAAAAGGAGACCTTTTTTTGAAGCATGAGACACAATGAGAAGGAATAATTTGCCACCTTCTATCCAGAAAGAACCTGTTTATGAGATGCCACAAATATTCGATATGAAAAATTCATAAAAGCCACGAGGGAACATCAACACTCTGAAGATTTTTCTAGAAGTTGTTTGACACTGGAGAAAGATAAAGATGCAGTAGCAGAGATAGCCAACCTATTATATTGACAGGAGGATGGACGGGAGGATCGGACACTGAATCGATTGCATATGAAGTAGACGGGAAGATAAATGAGGATGACTATGCAGATTGGTGCATTCGATGTCGTGTCTATCATTTTGGACTTGGGATCAGATATAAATATCTTGACTAAACAGACATGGGAGATAATGGGAAAACTGCAGCTAGCATGGTCCACTGTACAACTTCAACTGGAAAATCAGAGTAAGGTCACACCCATTGGTCAATTATATCATCTCCCACTCAAAATAAAGGGACTAAAGAATTATGCAAATTTTGATGTTATAGGAATAGTTGATAACATAAGCCCCTATATAGTGTTGTTAGGAATATATTGGGAAATGGAGAATCAGGCTGTGATAAAATTCAAGAAAGGGACAATGTCTTTTTAAAATTGTGACATGAGGGTAGTCTCCCCATTGGATCCATCAGAAGGAAAGAGGTATGTCGAGCCAATGTGGGATGAATTTATAGAAGGATGCGACAATGCCTACAATACCTCACAGGATTACATCAATCCCACCGCTGATGGGGAATTGGGGTGGTGAAGTGTTAGTTTGACATCGTCAGACTCCTATGAAGCACTTGAGAATTGGCAGAACCAATTACATGAAGTATCACTCAGAAGATGCGCACTAATCACCCAGTATTTGAGATGGGTAGAGACAGAAGTATGTGAACTATAAACATACAAAGGATTTCCAAATGTGAATATATTTATAAATAAATTTGAAGAAAAAGTATCAGAACCACAGAGACTACTAGCATTGGAGGAAGCACTAAAGGCTACATCGGCATGGTGGTGGGAAGCACACAAGTCGATGCTAACAAGATGGCCACTATGTCGACAACTAATGGAAGTTAGATTCGGGGAAACTGAACGGTACTATGGGAAAAAATACAATGGAAGGGGTGATCCAATGGATCACTTGGAAGATTGTCAAAGCGCATGGGAAATGAGACCAAAATAGGAATGGGTCCATGTGTTCGTCCATACATTGGATGAGTTGCCATGGAGCTAGCATATCGCAGCAGAAATGCGACGTGGAATGACTACATGGGAAAAGTTAATCATTAGTTTTAGCCATACTTTCAGCTTCTTGGATGATAACCCCTTCATCCATAGTGCACTCTAGGAAATTCATGAGAAGGTACTCAAAGCAGTTCCGATAGAAAAACCAAAGGGATTACATTGGAATGTGACACCAGAAATGTTGATGGAGTGCTGCAATGTGACAAGAGGAACTGATGAAGAGGATGATCCACGAGTTGTTTATGTTCTAGAGTTGGAGGGAAGTTGGGATGTCGAAGCACCAAAAATTCCAATCGACAAATTCCAACAACCGCTGAGAATCAGGAAGGTTAGTATTGGGTTGGAGGAAAATCCCAAGTTCACATTTATTGTAGATTACTGGGACGATTCAACAATTGGAAAAGTTACTGATCTACTACATGAATTTCAAGATTTATTCCTAACAAAATTTTCATAAATGAAAGGAATTTCCAAGGACCTGTGTAAAATGAAGATTGCATTGAAACCTGATGCGAAGCCAGTAGAGTAGCGACTCTATAGATTGAATCCCAGGTATAAGGAGTGAGTGAAATTTTAGATAGAGTGAAGTTTTTATGCATGAATCATAGATCCTATGGAAGAATCGGAATGGATCAGCCTGATGGTTGTCCAAGATAAGAATATTGGAGAAATGAGGTTTGTGTCAATCTAAAGAAACTGAACAATGCATGTCTTCACGATCCATTGCCTACACCATTCATTGACAAAGTACTAGAAGGTGTCGGAGGTCAGGAGATATATTCATTTACAGACAAATTATCAGGATAACACCAAATAAACATCTCAAATGAGGATCGACATAAGACAACTTTCATAACAGAATGGGGTTGCTTTCAATACACAATAATGTCATTTGGTCTTAAAAATGCCTCGACGATCTTTCAAGGCTAGTTATCGCTACATTCAAGGACTCCATTCATAAGTTACTTGCAGTATATATGGACGATTGGAAAGTATATTGAATAGTTAAGGACCATGTTGCGAATCTAAGGCTGATGCTGGAAGGGTGTCGACAACATCAAATTTCATTGAACTTGAAGAATTGCATCTTCTGCACTCCGTTTGGAATTATGTTAGGACACATTGTACGCAAGGAAGGGATGTCGATTGATCGAGCGAACATTGCAATCATCGATGAATTACCACCACCAACGAGAGTTAAGCAACTAAGGGCGACGTTGGGACATACTAGGTATTACAAGAACTTTATTAGGGGATATGCAGTGATCACAACAACGATGTAAAAGTTGTTTAAAAAGGATGCAAAGTTCCAATGGAATGATGAGTGCCAGAAGATCCTCGACATACTAAAAGCAAAGATGGTCGCAGTTCCCATATTA
Organism: Larix kaempferi; assembly: GCA_027924585.1. Taxonomy (NCBI): domain Eukaryota; kingdom Viridiplantae; phylum Streptophyta; class Pinopsida; order Pinales; family Pinaceae; genus Larix; species Larix kaempferi. The sequence continues at coordinate 4,886,619 of BSBM01001158.1, read as the reverse complement.
GTCTTTCCCGATTGGACAAAATAATTCCATGTTCATGTGGACGCATCATCAGTAGCACTAGGAGTGATATTGGCCCAGCCAGGAGAAGGATTGATTGATCATCCAATTGCATTCGCAAGTAGAAATTTTTCCACTGCAGAGAAGAATTATACGATGACAAAAATGGAAGGCCTAGCAATGGTCTATGTGTTGTGAGAATTCAAGCACTACCTACCTAAAGGACATTTCAATATGTTTACTGATCACTCTGCATTGAAATACTTAGTCAATAAGCCTGTGTTGGGGGTGTAGATCTCTTGTTTCCGGTAGAGCACTAAGACAAGTTCCTATGTCAAACTCTTGGGCTAGTTTCTGTGTTTAGCTCTAATTTTTGTGTTAAGCTCATTGGGAGCATGTTTTGATAGGTTTAAATAAATCTATACTATTTCAATCAGATTTCCGGGTTCATATTTGTTTATGCAAACATACTAATGAATAATCCAGAATATACATTTGTTCAGTTATTTTCCTATCATAAAATTTACATATTCTCATATCAGCTAGTCAATCTAACCATTTAAAGTATGCATAGAATTAGGATGTAAATTATTTACCAATAGTAAAATACTTGGATCCAGTAGGTTGTAGATTGTCCCCTTGCTCCTATAGCCTTTCCCGTCCAAGCCTTTGCTCCCGCAGACTTTGAGGTCCAAGCCTTTGATACCAAAAATGGGTGAACCACCCTGCCGACTAGCTCTTATCGTGTTGGCCCTAGGAAACCTACGGGTTTCCTAGCCCCCGATCGCACAGACCAATAATCTCAAGAGCATCTTCATTTTGTCAATATTCCTTCCCTTCCAAGAATTCTTTTCCTTCCTTGAGTTTTCCCCCTCCTCAAGTTTGCTATCCCCTTTCATAATACTACCTCTATCCTCCTCCCATCCTCCCCCCTTTTATCGTAATACCTTTCCTATATATCTAAATTTTCCTCCTCCTTCCTTCATCCTTACTCCACTTCCCTCACTTAATGTCTCGAAACCCAAAATCATTAATGTTATTCCACTCTTCAAGAACAAATAATATTTAAATATATTTACCAAATCTTTTTTTCTTCTCATGCATTTAAACAATAAAATGGTAATTATGTTGGGCCTGTGAAAGTGACCCCATTTATTTATCTATTCTTGGAATCACCACTATTGGTTTTTATGAGGCTTATTTACGAATTGACAGTTCAATCCACTGGTCTTGTTTTAAATTTTTAGGATAGAATAATAATACCACACTTGACTTTTCATAATTGAGATGCTTAAGATTCAATACAAATAAGATTTCAGCATCATGTTTTAATTTACAAAATAAGTTTAATAATCATATCATTTGAATAAATTAATATTAAAATCATTCAATCATATCATATTGGGTTATTCTACTTATACCAATATTTATTCTTTTTTCAATCAAGCAAGTAAACTTTCCTGATAATAGAACAATTTATTTAAACAATGAACACAAATTATGTTTGTGAAGTAATAGTCCTAATAATAATAATATTAATAATTGCTTTAAAGAAAGGAACTATGATATATCAATCCATTTTACACAAAACATTTTTAATAGTTTAATGAGAATGATACGTATGTTAAACATAATAATGTTGTTGGTGTAAACCAAGCAATAACTATGTTACTAACTACAACTATCTTAAGGCAACGATGATTAATTACCAATGCATCACTTATAAGTAGCTTACATAAATAAAACAATTGACCTATTTATACATATCCACATGACTTAAACAGTCATTATTCGAACATGATTAATGCACGACTGAATCTTATACAAAACAACATTATGATCCTATATCATGTTTATCATTTATCATATTAATACTAGTGTAGATGTGCAAGGTGTGCATGTGTGGCCAGTGTATGCACATATCATATATGTACTATATGAAAACATTATTTCTCCTATGTGTATTTACTAGCCGATGGAATTAAATCATTCGTGCAAACATAACAAACATACATTCAACATAAGCATTTTAGTATCTTTTAACAATTAACCAATCAAATTATAGCATCATTATATTTTCAGATTCTTAATAATTAATCAGTCAATTATTTTCAAGGAAGAGGTACCTACTACTACTAAGTCAGGATCAAGGAATACCCAACCCTTAACAGTACTAACATATCCTCCCATCCTAACCTACGTCCACATCCTCCCTATCCTTCCTCTACTAGTACAAAAGTGGATGTCAGCTATACTGACCTGGACACATAGAACTTGACAGTGGTAGCGTCAGCTAACTAGCGGACCTAGCCTCTCCTAACAGGAATCTGACCGTCACCATCACAACAACTTGGGGAACGTGTCTCAGCACGGCCCTCCCACGACCTCATGTATTATAGAAACATAGGGTGGAACATACATCCATCCCTCTCAACATCATGGTTCTATACCCTATCAAAACATACTGTGCTGTTATCGAGATTATTGGTCTATGTCATCGTATCATCAATTTTGGTAACCAAGGCTCTCTGCAAAATAGGTACTACACCATACTTCATATCAAGTATCCGACTATTACATACCCCTGTATCCTGCAGATTAGTACTTTACAACCATACATTTATAACAATATTTCCATTCGATGATCATCTAATCCATATTATCAACACCATTTATTTCATCACATAAAATCCTTAAATCAATCACATCATATGTACCACATCATATATATCAAATTTCATCAAGGTCGATTATTACACATACACTATCATTATGAAATAAAAGAATCTCATGATAACTACGACATAGAAACCATATAAACATAATAACATCATGAGAATGGTAACATCATAACATCATAATTGTAGTATCAGTATGAGCATAGTAACCTTATAAACGTAATAGCAACATATAATAATGTCTAATCATGCCAAAATATAGTTTACTCAGTCTAGTTGAGTCCAACAAATAATAAGTAAAATAGAGTGCAATATGTAGGACAGGTAAACATGTCTAGTCAAAATATGGGACATTACAGGGGGGGAAGATATGTCGCCAGTTCTTTTTGTTCCAAGAGTTTGACTTTGAAATAATTGTGAAACCAGGGGATTGAATGCAGGACATGATCACTTATCCTGGATTGAGTTAGGTGAAGAACCAAGAAGCATTGATAAGGCTTTCCTGACACCCAATTATTCAGAATTGGAATGGTCGATGATCATTATGAGAAAATCATTCACTTCTTGGCTACGGGAAGTGCACCAGAACAATTCATTACCATTCAAAAGAAGCAGCTAGTTTTTAGGGATGCCGACCTTCAACTAATTGCAAGTCAGCTCTATAAAATGGCACCGGATGAAATCCTTCATTGATGCATCCTACCACATGAATAATAAAGATTATTAGCGGAAGCTCCGGATGAGATTACAGGAGGACACAATGGAGGGCATCCTACTGCTAGAAAAATACTTAGGTTCAAACTATGGTGGCCGACAATGCATAGGGAAGCCGCAGATTATGAAAAGAGCTAGGATGTATGTCAAAGAATAGGGAAACCATCGCAAAGGGATGAGATGCCACTAGTACCTCAAATGACATTACAAGCCTTCAAAAATGGGCAGTTGAATTTGTGGGACCCATCAATTCACTAGGAAAAAGAACAGGGTAACGATACATAATTATTGTGAATCATTATTTGACAGGATGGACTGAAGCTACACTAGTAAAGGATTGCACAGTTGCAACAGCAGCAAGATTTCTCTTTGATAATGTGGTCACCGGGTTCGGGTGCCCAAAGATACTGATGAGTGATCAAGGAACTCACTTCGTCAATTAGACTATTAGGGCCATTACGGAAGAGTTTCAAATTTAGAATCGCAGGAGTACCCCATATCATCCATAGGTGAATGGTGCAGTGGAGGCACTGAACAAGGTATTGGAACATGCGCTCACCAAGGTGTGTAACAGAAACCACGAGGACTGGTATTCAAAGATTCCAACGATACTATGGGCCTACAGAACAACTTGTAAATGATTAACACACTAGACTCCATTCATGTTAGTCTATGTAAAATAAGTGGTCATGTCGATGGAGTATATCATCCCAAGTCTACGCATCGTAGCAGCCATAAGAATGAGTGACGACAGAGCCATCGAAGAATGGTTGACACAGCTGGTACAACTTGTTGAGGATAGGTTTATCACAGGATTCCATCAAGAAGTAGAAAAGGATCGACATAAGGCTTGGCATGATCGCCACGTCAAGGTGAAGCACTTCCAGTGTGGAGATATGGTCCTGATGTATGACAGTAAGTTTGAAAAGCACCTAGGTAAGCTACAAATGCATTGGTTGGGTCCCTACATCATGAATTTTATTACTAACGGAGTTGCAGTGCAGCTACAAAAGCTATATGGGACACTATTGAAAAATTTAGTGAATGGAAGCCGGCTAAAGCCTTATCGCGATAGCTAGGTCCATAGCGACTGAAACAGAGATCACAACAAGATATATATATATATATATATATATATATATATATATATATATTGATTGGAGGTTGGGAATCTATCGACAACATTGGACCTGTTGATGGAACAATAAACGGATTTAGGAGTTAGCGACGATGTTTGGCACTTGTCGACAGATGGAACAACGTGAATGGGTCAAATCTAGTCATAAATGTAGCAGTTAAGGCGTGGTGGATGGTGGTGCAAGTGGGTAACGATACATTTAATGACCAATGCATGTGGAGGATTTGGTAAATCGACATTGGATTTGGAAATAATTGTCCAAAATTGGCAATATGGAAAGGATGCAGGAAATCAAAACTATAAATACAGAGCAAGGGGGCAGTTTGACTCACTATGCATTGAGCGAATTAGTTAAGAAATTGCAGAACAAAGCCAAAGAGAGAGTGTGTATAGATGATTGGAATGGCGCATTTCATTTCTAGCACAAGTACCCAAGAACAACCATGGCCAATGTCAATTATTCATGAGCAGCTAGAGATTGCATCAGGACGGTCACTCAGAAAGAAGAGATGTGCTAGTTGGCCCGTAGATACCCTCCAAATGCCGAAGAGAGAGACCCACAGTTTAGCAAGAGTTACGATAGGATAAGCGGGCACATCAAGTGCCACTGAGGAAGAAAGGAAATTGCTAGGAGGGCACCTTGGTACAACAATAACGGACATACTGGGGTATGTTCCATCACCCAAGGAAGGGACACATGCAATCTAGCTGGGAAAGAATGGAAAGTATACAATCAAGATACTGACAATACCAAAAGGAGTTCATAGTGCTGGGAATATTGTAGAGTGACTTCAAAAACTGCAATATAGCGATCATGACATTATGGCATGTCCAGAATGCATGAACAACACTCATATCCAGGTCGTGCATGGAGAAGGAGGCCCGGTCACCAGAGAGCCAACAAAGTGGGCATTGGGGTTGGAATGATCAGGATTGCTGAGCATCATTTACATGCCACATTTTGGGATATTGGTGTAGGTAAATGCGTGTGTAAATCAATTACTAGCTTGTTTTCATGGCGGGTATTTATGGTTGCACAGAAAAATCCCAGTTACAGTCGACTTGATTTCAAGGATCACTAGACTACCCAAGGATGGGGTAGATCCTTCCCAATACTTTCAAGGGAAGGATAATGAGAAAACACTTGCTCTGAAACTAAAAACGAAGTACGGAGTGGAGAAAAATATAATAGGGTACCTAATTGACACCATTAACGACCAAGCAGGTAGGGTTGCAACGAAGATATTGGCAATCAAGTTAGTGCAGAAGAATAGACCAAACCAATGCACATTTGGCATCATTGCATCTGTGGAACAGTGCCCAGCTGTTGGCGGGAAAAACTACCATATAGTAAGGAAATGGATACTATCAACTGAAAGGGGATGACAGGTAAGCGTATTAACTGCGTTACAGAGATGTTCATGAAAATAAATAGGTTATAGGCCTTGAGAACATACCTTTCAAATGATGTTCAATCCTAGCTCTTACTCGATCTTGCGCTCGATCCTCAAGTCCACCTCTCGTTCACTCAACCTGCAATACAAGTACCTTTCTCAGCGTATCTTGGATAATATATAATGAGGGTAAAATACAAAGCAATTTAAACATCCAATATTAACCGAACAGATCCAAACAAGTATATTAGTTCAATGAACACTTAATTTGGGACAAGAAAGATGCTTCAACCTTTTATTGTCAAATGCAAATTGATGTTACAAAATATACCTAACTTTGTGACATGCTCCTGCAACTTGATCCTGGGGTCCTGCTCTTCTCTAGTTTGGATATCTTCTAGCATAAACTCCTCCAGTGCAAGCTTCTCTTTAAAAGTCTCTTAATAACATTCATGTATCTAACCCCTCTCTTTATTCTTCCTTGTATTTATAGGACAAGACAAGTAGTTCAAGTCGAGAGATGGTTATGGAGGAAGTTGGGAAACCAACTGCAACTAATCCTCTTCATGAAATTAATTTTTTTTAATCATCTTTTGAGATGTATGCTACTATTGCTCATTGAAGTAGCATTCAGGGCGCTACTATAGTGCTTGTAAACTAGCGCTCACCACTTTTTGAATGTTGAGCGCTACTCTACTGAAGATGAGTAGCACTCATGAGGCTTGAGCATTACTATTACGCACTGGAGTAGGGTACAGACGCTAGTCTATTGAAGTAGAGTAGCGCTCATATCTTAGAATGACATTTTTAGGTTTCTTTCAATCTTGTCAGGAAGTGGAGTAAGTCAAAGTCTCATCTAGGGTCAACATGCTCCTCCATCCAAGTTGTCCTTTTGTGTGATCAACAACTCAAGGTGATCACGGACGGAGAGGTGTAGGTTTGATCTATAACAGATGCCCCCTAATGTGTGAGGTTAGAGGGAAACGATGGCCAAAATACATTATAATCCAAAGCCAGAGGAGGAGCAAAGAATGGCAGAAACAAGTCACAAGAACACCTGAAACAAAGATCAAGGTTAGCAAGCAATTACATCTTTGACATCATATAGATGTGCAGTGTGATACAACATGATCTCTGATACATAACAAGGGGATGTATATATAGCATGGCCACTTGGAATACAAGCGTGGATCCATGTCAAACTGAGAGATCATAGCCATAACAACAAACTAGATCTATGTCTCATTGAGAGCCAAATATAAGTGAGGCTCAATCTTGCGCAACTTGGGTGATAACAGAATGAGGTAATGTCATCCAAAATCCCAAGGTCTTCATCCAAAAGAACTCTAGGTACAAACCCTAACCATGTGAATAGATGAGCTGACAGTCGAACATGGGGGGTATCGTTTGATTACCGGTCATTGATGTATACCGTTAACAAACGCGAGGACTTCCACCGATAATGATGATGGGGCCCAAGGTACCAAGTACGGTCCGCCAAGTGTGAATAGATGGACATGTAGTCGAACACTTGGGGATCCTGTCGAAGAAGAGACATTGATGTATTCTCAACATTCAATAGCAAGGAAAATTGCCACTGGTGACTACAATTTCCAAGGTACTAACCGAAACTCTACACTTCATTCCCAGAGTAAAATGAGTTGATGTCGATGGGAAGAAGTCCATTGGAAGGGATTCCTTGAGACATCCTCCATCATCCAACTCGAGGAACACTCAACTGGTATGAGCTGATATGGAATAATATGTAACAAGAGTGACACTAGGATGGTCGACACATGAGGTCAAGGTAAACTGCAGAATGGCCAACACAGGGTATATCCTTGAACAATGAGCACGACACAAAGTGCCTCTGGAAGTTTCTGACATAATGGGGTAACTGATAATCCTTAAATGTAAGAGACATTATCAGACCCTCCATATGGTTGGAAGAATAGCACACTGGGGGAGTAAACAACTCGGAGATCAGGTTCACCCTGAGGTCAAAAACTAAACCCAACCGACAAGATAGACTCAAGTAGGTGTTGTGTTCAAGGATAGAACTGAATAAACTGCCCTTGACATTGAAGATATGACACATATTTCCCATTCCTTATTCTTTTTAGATAAAAGAATACCTTTCCTATTGTTTTAATGAGTCCAAGAAAGAATGAAAAAACTCAATAGATCCAACCATGTAAAAAGTTTAATGAGCCCATGGGAGGAAGACTCAGGACCTTCTTCATTATTTACAGAGTTCGAAGAAGAGATAGAAGATTACTCTATATTACTGATCTCTGGATTTTAATATCGACCCGAGATCTGTACTTGCTCGTCGGTGTTTTAAATTTTAAGGAGTATAAAAAACTTAAACAACAACTCCATATATCTGCTCGTGGATTTTAGTATCGAGCCCAAGTAGATTAATGCTCACCGGTGTTTTCCTATTTATAGACTATGAAAAAATTAAACAATCCTCTTTTCACCTATCCGTGGATTTTATATCGAGCCCGGATTGGTCTGTGCTCAGCGGTGTTTTCTTGTTTATAGAGTTGAAAAACTTAAACAGTCCTCTACTTACCCTCTCGTGGATTTCACATCGAGACCGAGTAGGTGAATACTCGCTTGGTATTTTCATGTTTAGAGAGCCTGAAAACCCTAAAGAAAGGCTCCAAAAGGTCATTTTTCATGCAGTTAGTCTCCTCCCCCGAAAAAGTATAAAACAAAGGGAAAATAACTATTCTAGTGCATACAAAAGTATACCTAGAGTATAAATTTTCCATAATTAATCCACCTAGGCCCGAAAAAGGGATAATTCTATACCTGAGTGGATGATCCTTCGATTACTTTAATGAGATCGAAGAGGACAAGCTTACTCGACAATCTTGTTTAGGTTTAAATAGTCCAAACAAGGGCTTAAAATGACTTAAAGGTCAGCTTCTGGATCATAGCTTCATAATCTGCCAAAACTAGGTCTTCAATAAAATATTAGTTAATGCGACAACAAATCTCGAATGATATATGAATTTGAACTACTAACTAGTTGACAAGGTCTAACATCGAGAATTTTGAAACTTAGGAGATCGATCCTACAAAACTTTAAGGAAAAAATGGGAGCTGGATTAGTATTACACCATATGTATGTTTCAATTGATTAATTAGGTGATTTTGATAAAAAAAATTGAAACTATAGAGAACTAAACAATGGTGGGTAAAAATTAAAATCCAATTCATATATATAATTTCATTTTAAAATTCAATTTCCAATTTGTTTTTGTAGGGCAAAGATTTGGGGTAACCTTGGCATTTTCAAATCTCTGTGGCGATCAAATCAAGCATCCAAACACCGTTCTTCTTCCACCAAGTGAGTTAGAATCCTCCCCACTTGCATTTTTATGGTTTAGTTTTTATTTTTTGAGCCAAAAATTGCTTGCTATGCAATGCTTGCCACTCTTATTGCACGGGAGCTACTGTGTAACAATAGCAGTAGCGTGTAAAGGAGATGAGCGCTACTATGCTCACACAGAGTAGCGCCCATACATTACTGTGTAGTATACACAGTAGTGCTTAAGCCTGAAAGCTAAAAGCAAGCCCCGAGACTAAAAAAAATGTCACTTTTTGTGCAGGATGGTTCTTAAATGGAGGGAGAGAGAACATGAGGACATGGATAGGCTGGCCATGCAAGACCTGGCCACTCTCCATGCTCTCTGAAGATGCGGTTTATTGAAGTTTTATCGAACCATAAACATGAAGGCCTTAAACAAATTATTTCGAAGACTTATTCAGTACTGGGATGTGGATACCAATACTTTTGTCATTCGTGGGAAAACTTTGGAGCTTACAGGTGATGACATTTATTTCATTACTGGTCTCTCACGGAGGGGAGATGTAATAAATATGAAAGGGTCTTCTCGTATGGGCATAAGATCTTTGCAAGAGTACTTGAATACATATTGTGTGGCTGGAGTTGAGAAATCAGGAATCCAAATCTTGATTTCTACCATTGAAGGCCTCCCCCTTGAAGGTGATAGTGAGTATGACTAACCAAGTGGCAGGCAGTGCCTCACTACACCTAGATTCAAAGCACTCTATGCATGTTGGTGTACAATGCTTACACGGTCATGTATATGATTGGTGTACTAGTTTATTGGCGAGCATGAAAGCTCAATTAAGAGGTTGTAAATCAGGCACAATGAAGAATTTTGGGTACGGTAGCATTTTGTGTACTTTCTTCTTTGAGAGGATGCCTGCTATTAGTTTGGGGATGCCTCTACCTCAGGTTAACCCCCGTGAGCCTAGACTAGGCCGTTTGGGTGACATATTCCTCCGCCAGGGTGGGGAGGAAAGTCACTACTGTTATCATACTGATGATTTCTAGGGGTGGTGGGAGAGGTAAGTGCCCACTTTCGAGCAGTTTCCATATGCTGGATTGGATTTCCGTCATGATCCAGAACTGGTGCTTCCTCTAGGTGGAGCCTGGGGAGATATTGGTATGTTTAATTTTCGAGAATTATTTAATTTTTTCAAAATTTTCAAGTATTTGATTTTTATGAATGAATTTTGAAGTGCTAAACAAGTGTCATATGCAGATCTTGGGCCTGTCCGTCCCGAGGGACATCCTACCATCTTTGTGAGGCCAGCTGATATTACTGTAGCAGATGCTACGTTGGGGACCATAGAGAGAAAAGTGAGTCGGTTGATTCATGAAGTTCCTACATGCCGTATGGATCAGATACCTATTGATATGCAGGAAGATGTAGTTGGGGTGCCCCCTGCATGGCTTAGGGTGTTGCGGAAGATAGCTAGGCTAGTCATATGCTATCGCAATGTAGTAGATGATGATGAGGTTCCTCCTTATCCATAGGAGAGGGATACATTCTATGTATATATTTTTGAGGCTACTATGCCCAGTTTTGTACTTTTATGGCATGACTTGATAGACTTGTGATCCAAAACTCATATTTTTTTGATACAGTATCGGTTATTTACATATGTATGTGTTTGAATTTTATGTGTGCAATGTTGTTTATGAAAGTGTATGATACAAATGCCAGTCTAACACATAGTTTTCTAATGAATCAGCTAATGCGTTTATATTTCTTGGAATGTGTTCATATATAATAGAATCAAACTGTCTTTCCAATAGTCTAACTCGTAGAAACTGACGTAGCAATCCAAGATCTCTAATCTGGTAGACACCTGTTAACTGAAATAAAATTAGATGTGAGTCAAGTCTTACATCCAAATGTGAAATGCCATGACTGAGAGCATCTCGGAGAAGTTCTATAAATCCACTATATTCAACCACATTATTCATGGTAGGACCCAAACAACCCCCCCCCAAAGAGACAAGTTGGCCAACGGGTGAGTAAATGACCCAAGCTGCTGCTGCCAACTGACAGGTGTGGTGACTGACACCATCAGCAAATCCTAAGAAATGTTCAGTTGACATCTGGTACACGAAACGAAAAACACACATAAGATTAACTAACAAGCATAACGAAAACTAGCTTTACAAATATATACAACTATGTTACAAGAAAAAGTATGTCAGCCTAAGCATAGTACTTCTTCAAGTAGAGCCCATTTCTAGGCTCGACCAACTTATTAACTTCATAATCTATCAGTTCATAGGCACCTTTCTTTAGTACTTTGGAAATTATATAAGGTCCGAGCCACCTGGATTTGAATTTGAAAGGTCATAGGGGTTCTTTGTCTTGATCCCAAAGTAGGACCAAGTCTCCTTCAATGAAAACCCTAGGTTTGATGGATTTGTCATACTGTCCTTTGACTCATTTTTTGTGGACCTCGTTTGTTGTGAGCGCGTCACGGCGCTATTCATCTAGATGTTCTAAGTGTAACAAACGTTCTTCTAGTATTGAAGTATCTGGTAGTAACTGAACTGCTAGTTTTAGCGAAGGAATCTCGCATTCAATCGGTACGACTGCTTCTATCCCATGCACAAGTTGGAAGGGAGAGAATCTGGTAGCAGTCTTAACGTTCGCTCAGTAAGCCCAAAGAGCCGGGTATAGCATGATGTGCCAGTTATTTCGACTGGAATTAACAGTTCTCTGCAGTATAACCTTTAAAGTTTTGTTCACTGCTTTGACTTGTCCATTCGCCTGTGAATTGTATGAAGACGAATGTTCTTGTCGAAAACCAAGTATTGTATACAACTCGGTCATCATGCTATTTTGGAAATGACTGCCATGATCAGTCACTATCTCTTTAGGTATACCAAACTGTGCAATAATCTTATTAAACATGAAATAAGCGGCAGTTTCTCCATCTGCCTTGATAGTAGGCATTGCCTCTTCCCACTTAGTAAAGTAGTCAATGGCAACGATGATGTAATGATGTCCTCCAGCCGAAACCGGATTGCAAGTCATGTAATCAACCCCCCATTTTTTGAAGGGACCTGTTGTAATTACAGGATGAAGAGGAGCTGGGTGTGCCCTCATTTTCTTAGTGAAATAATGACACGGACGACAGCGTTTCACCGCTTCCACACAATCTTTAAAGATCGTGGGCCAGAAATATCCAGCATGCAATATCTTCTGAGCTATTGCCAACCCGGAAAGATGTCCCCCATAAGCTTCACTGTGGGCATCATTTAATACTGCTTCGGCTTCTTCTTGAGTTAAGCAACATCGTAAAATGGAATCTACCCCCTGTGGATACAAAGTATTTGAGATGATGAGGTAGTTCTTCACATGGCTTTTGAGTTTGCGTCACTCTTCTCGAGAAAAAGTAGTAGGACACCTCAAAGTCTGGAGATATACTAAGATATCCCTGTAACATGGGTCAGAGGAAGCAATGAGGAAGATATGTTCATCTGGGAATGATGATTCTTCCTCAACGTATTCTAGGTCATTTGGGAACTCTGAGATTAACTAAGCGAACACTAGTGATTTCTTCGACTTGGCCGATTGGAAGACCAAATCGAACTCCTGTAGGCTTACAATCCATTTATTATATTTCCCACCAATGATTTGTCAGGTGAGAACGTATTGGAAAGGATTGACTTCTGCTATCACGGTAGTAGTTCGTAAAAGTATATAGTGACGAAGCCTCTGTACCACATAGACCGCGGCAAGTGCTAACTTCTCAACGTGCGAATATTTAACCTTAGGGGCTATCAATGCACGAGAAAGATAGTAGATGACATGCTCTTGGAGCGTATCGTCTTCCTGAACTAAAACTATACCAATTGTATTAAGAGACGCTGCCAGATATAAAAGAAAATCTTTTGCGTAGTCTAGCGGGCTCAACAAGGGTGCTGAAAGAAGTGCCTTTTTTAAGGCTTCAAAGGATGCTTGAGTAGCCTCGTCCCACACAAAGTAGGAGTCTTGTTTGAGTAGCCTCATAAAACCTTTAGTAATTTTAGCATAGTTTATGATGAATTGCCGTAAGAAATTAGACATGACTTGCAGACTTTGGAGTTGTCACAAGGTGTGACGAGGAGGAAAATTTATAATCACCTCTACTTTCAGCGGGTCGACCATTATGCCATGACTAGAGACAATGAAGCCAAGTAGACATCCCGATTTGACACAGAACACACACTTATTAGGATTCAAACGAATTTTATATTGTCTACATCTTTCAAACACCTGTCTAAGATGAACTAGATGATCTTGTCTCTTTCGAGATCGTGCCGGGAGATCATCCAAGTAAGGTTCTACTATGTGTTTGATATCATGAAAAGAGAAATTCATCGCATGCTGGAAGGTAGCTCCAGCATTCTTCAAGCCAAATGGCATCTTCCGGTAAGCAAAGGTCCCCCATGGGAAAATGAAAGTTGTTTTAGGCTGATCCTCGGGTTTGATTTGTATTTGATTGTATCCCGAAAATCCGTCCATGAAAGAGAACATCTCATGTCCCACACAAGCATCTTTGATTTGATCGATAAACGGTGTAGGATAGTTATCTTTCGGACAAGATTTGTTCAAGTCCCGGAAGTTAGTATGGACTCTAATTGTACCTTACTTCTTATCAACTGGAACGGGGTTTGAAACCCATTCCGTCATGTCAATCGGATAGATGAAACCGGCTTTAAGCAACTTTTCAACCTCCACCTTGATGGCGGCCACTTTTCTAGGGTTCACAGGACGGATCTTTTGTCTCACAGGTTTTGCGTTAGGGTATTTCGTGGTGACATGCTCCACAATGGCTAGTTCTAGACCTGGCATCTCCTCATATGACCAGGAAAAAACGTCGCGAAATTCTTTAAAAAAATTTGTATACAAAGCGATCTCTTTTGGAGAACAGTCTACACCAATAAAAATGTTTTCCACGACCTCGGGTTTGGTGGAAATGTTGATCGGAATTGTTCTCGATATGTTAGCCATATTTCCCTCAGCATAAACAGCTCCCGAAGTAGAAGGAAAATATGACAAGTCAACCAATCCACCAGGTCTCACAAGGAATTCCCCTCTCTCAATCGTATCTAGATTTAGAAGCATGTAGAACTTGTGGTGCATATGTTCCCATGGTTGGTCCAGGCCCATCATGACTTCTAAGATGGCTTCATCAAATGGAAAAACCGTGTCTAAACAATCGAACTAGTGAGTGGAATTCAGTGACCACGCCGGAGCATAGTCCATATCTGACTCAGCAGACTAGCAGAGTCATGATATGTTACATTTCGACATGTTGTGTTTCCATATAGGCCACTTTTGCAATGGATGGAGGCACAAAACGTTCTGACGTAGTGGGAAGGATCCAAGGATCAGTTCTTAAACCAACCATGAATGTTTCAGTAGTAGTACCCACATCAAAATGCATAAAAAGAATAGGGGATGGGAGGTCGAAAGTGCCTATTAACGACCCGTACAGCCCTGCTCCTAAACTCTCAGTAACTGGGGGGGTTTGATTAGCTAAGGGAATTGTGGTCTCTGAAGAAGTCTGGTTGTTTCTCTGAGTGAAAGAAACCTGATCGACTGTAACCAACTTACCTTCAAACAAGAACATAACAACTCGAAAAATTGCCGATGCAATAGCTCGCATGGCATATGTCCAGCTCCTTCCTAATAACATATTGTAATCAAGCGGAGCATCCAGAAATTCTACTTCTACAGCAACTGTCTTACCGGCAAATGTGACATCAAATGATGGCAAAACCCCATGTGGGCAGAAAGTCCTTCCATCAAATGCAGTAAGTAGTGTGTTAGAAGGGGCTAACTTGGGGGAACCCAAAGCTTTCCAACAGGAAATGGACATTACGCAGGTCGACACACCTTCATCTACTACAGATTGTCTGATGGTCATTGGGCCATGGACGACTTCAATCTGAAGAGCAACGTGGTAGGGCAACTGGTATTTGATATCAGTCATATCAAATCGCACAAACATGTTAGAGGATTCCATACTTCCAATATCTGCCAGAAGTGCATTCTATTGTAAAGGAAAACTTTGCAAGACTTCTAAGGTAGACATGGCACAAGGGGTCTGGGCGAAATCTTCAACCACATTATAGTTGGAGGTGGCCCGAGTGTTGGGATTGTGCTATGCCCATTTCAAGACACCTTTAGGGATATTGGGCATTGGGTCCACATGTATGCAGAGTGGAGTGGAGGATTCTGGAATCTCTTTATCCTTTTTTTGTGCGTCCGAGGTATAATTCTTGGCTCTCGTTTGTAAGAGTGCATCCGAATTAACTATGTTAATAAAATTTTGATCAACCGTATCATGTGTAGTGCCCCCAGTGTTGGAGGTGCTAGAAGTTGAGCTCTGCCCCTTAGGGAATGGATCTTTCAATACGACAGGCTTCTTTTCTCTTAATAGCTTCTAGGCTTCTTCAAGCAGAGGGCATTGGTGAGTAAGATGGTCCTGCTTGCAATGTTTACAAGGGAACTTAACCTTCTTTTTCTCTTTGTTACCCTCTTCGACATTCTTTTTTTTTTGGGATTCTAATGGTTCCCCTCTCCTTTCTTTCCCTTCTTTTTGTTATTGGGCTACCGAGGGCCCTTTTGATTGTTCTAAACCTGGTTGACAGGTTCAGAAGTAGAAGGAGAGGTTGTGATGGAAGAAACTTCTGCAGTCGATTGTTTGACAGATAAGGCATGAACCTGTTTGGTTAATTCTTCGAAAGCTGCAGAGTCAACTAAACCCACTATGTCGTCAGCATGTGGTCCAGGTTTAGGTCTACTCAGATCGGTATTTGATCGCGGTGCATCTGGTATGATCTCATATGGTAACCCGGATTGTGCATAGATGAGATCTAACTGCTGGGTCCGTAGGATGGCTTCTTCCTCGTTAGACACTCCAGATGTAGCTACTTCCTTAGAAATGTAAGGAAGGAGTGATTTCAAATACCACTCAAGAAAGAATTATGGAGGCATGTTGGCTTTAATGAGCCTCTTCCGTCTTCGCCACTCCTGAATGTGATCAGATAAATGAGTGGCTTTATTTTTCCTAAATGTAGACAAAAGGTCCGTTCCGGCATCATACCGAACAAGAAGCTGGAAGTGATTCAAAAAGATAGTCGTGAGACCCCCAAAATTAAAGAATGTAGCTGCAGGTAACTCAATCTACCATTTGGCTACAACATCGGTTAAAGTCCTTTGGAACAGTCTCAATCTAATGGAATCTTCATTTAATGAGTTCAAGGAACACCATAAATGGAAAGTAGTGACATGGTCACCAGGGTCTTCACCTGTTTTTCCTTCAAACTTTGGAATGTCTGAAGGTAACTTTATAGGAACTGGTGGCCATGTAGCGTTATGATACACTGGATCGTTGGTCAGTTTGGAAAGATCTGGCAAATTTAAAGTTGCTAGAAATGGTAAACAAGACCAGTAAGACAGTACTTGATAAGATGGGGTTAGAAAAGGGGAACCACCCATGGTTGGACCCGTGAACTGCTGGTAGGGGTTGCCCCCAGCCGTCTGCTGGTAGGGGTTACCCCCAACCATCTGTTGGTAAGGGTTTCCCCTAGCCATCTCCTAATAGGGGTTTCCACTTACCATCTGTTGATAGGGGTGTCCCCTAGCTACTTGTTGGTAGGGGTTTCCCCCTGCCATTTGTTGTTGCATGAAAGTATTATTGAAATTTCACCACCCATATGAAAGTGGGTTAGTACTCTGTGGGTTCGTCCGCTGTGGTTGGGTGTTATCCTTGCCATATTGCTGGTTAAAAATGTTACCCCCTCCTCCTGAAAATAAGGAAAAAGGGACATTACCTGCAGTCATATTACATTGATTCATGTTGGGACCTGCAAAGGGATTGAAACCAGTGGTAGCTGACGTAGACAGTGCGGTAATGGTACTCATGACAGGCATAGTTGCAGAAGCACTTGGCCCTACAGTGGGTGTGGAAATCCAAGTACTGCGTATATGATATAACGGTTGAAACAAAGGAGGTGGCACTAAATTTGTTGTACTGCTAGGTCCAACAGTAGGTGTAGAGGTAGATGCCATAGTTGTTGAACTCGGCATACCTAACGTACCAATATTAAAACTTAAATATGGAGTGGACACAGAGGTTGTTTGTGCCAAACTCGGTGTAGCAGTAAAAGGAGGATTTACAGTGTTAGTGTTCATACCTATGGTGGGAGTTTGTGGAACTCCCTATTCACCTCCTAGAGTAGACATCAAATGTCCAAGCAAGAAATTATATGCACTGTAATCGAACTACTGGAAACCAACCGGTAACAGAAGCGGATTTCTAGGATTAGTTAGAGGAGAATTAAAGGGAGTGCTATACTCTGCAAAAGTAACATCTTCAATCTCAACTGAACTAAAATGTTGTTGATATGGAGTACCCGGTTGTGGTTCCTCAGGAACCTATATTTCACGGTTTTCTATTATTGTTTGTTGTTCTTGAGGAAACTCAATTTCAAGTGGTAGTTCCTCAGGAATTCCTATTTCAGGATTTTCCATTGTAAAAATTTCCTCAGGAAGTTCTGTTTTAGGAATGGTTTCTAAAGAAACAATGGAGTTTACCCGCTGTTGTCTAGCTGGCGGTAAAGGTTCTGTTCTAAGTGGTGGAAGGTTTTGAAGACTTCTCGATCTATGAAGTTCTTATCTCTCCGTGATTATATATATAAATAAAAACTAGAAAACCTAGTGGCCACTAAGACTAAGGGGCAAACAACACGCCAACTAAAAAGTCCTAAGTATGCAAACCAAGCAAACGAGATGTCGTCCAGAGAAGAGTCTGGGATGATGAGGTCCCAGAAAAAATCAATGAAGGATGAAGAACAGTTACCCAGGGTCCACAATACAATGAATAAGGGTGCAAGCGCCGGAATCACCCAACAGCCCTCCCAATGACCTACAAGGGATTTCCTCCCATGTCTATCCTAGGTACAGCAGATATACCCTCTGCTGTCACCTGTGTATGAACCTATGGTCAGATAGTAAGGATACCACAACACCAAAAACTCTTGGGGGAACAGTCTCTGGTCGAATCAGAAGGCGTGGGCAGGGTAACTGAGCCCGAAACTCAAAAGAGTCCCCAAACACGATCCAATCCTAGTATATGCTCGAAACTGAAAGTAGGAGGAGTATTCCCAACAATCTGATCTCACAAGACCTACTGCATAGATCCCAGGCAATCTTTGAGTGAAATGGGTTTACGTGTGATAGTCAAACTACGATTTTTGCATAATGTGTGATCTTGAGTGGTTTAAGGTGATTTAAACTCAAGATTCTAACCAAGACTAGTTGGTGTAGTGTATCCCTAAAAACGAAAAATTGTTTCTATTCAATTTTATTAAAGATTTGTAGGGATTTTATTACTCGAAAGGTAGTGCGTTTGGGTGGCGTGGTTGCAACAGAAAATAAAAAGTGCATAAATTCTAACTTTCGACAACAAAACTTTTTTTTTATATTTTTTCATTTAAAATTCTTTTCCAAACTGAAAAAACTGAGCAAATCTACTTAAATTTCTTTTTTGTTTTCTTTTAAAATTGTACACAAAATAACCTATGCTATCTTGTAATAAATATAAGCCTTATTAATCTTAAGCTACCAAATTTTTTGCTTTTTCTGTTATTATAAACGAAAAAGAAATATAAACATGGAAAGCAAATAAGACTTGTGTGGAAAATCTAAGTATGGCTAAAAATGGTTCCTAAGCTTACAGTTGTCAAGGCACTAGCTCAACAAAGACTTTTCCTACAGGTTTTTTGCAAAAGATAAAGCCTCTATAATCAGAAACAAAGTGGGGAGAAAACAAAGGAGAAAGATACTTAAAACTGGGAATCCAACACAAGAGGACTGGCCCAAAGCATAAAACCCTAGAAAGACCACTATGTCAAGCAAAAGGTAGGAAAGCAAGATACCAACCACCCTACTAATACAAGGACTGAGAAATGAATCAGCCTAAAACACTTTAAACACACTTGAAACCAGAAAAGACAGCAAGTCACAGAACGTTGGAAATCAACAAGTTCGGAAGACACCCTAAAGGCTCCAAAAACAGAACAAACCGTAAAACAAAGGATAAGATAGGTAAAGAGCAAACAAATGTTGCTACAAACAGTGAATGCAAAAGCATACAGGTTTGTCAATCAACAACATAAAGTCAAGGAAAGAATAAGCGGAAGTGTTCACCAAAGAACAAAACCTAGTCTTCCAAAAAATTTATAAACAGTCCAAACATTCCACAGGTAAGCAAGCGATCTAAATATGGTAAAAAGACTCAAAGAAAGGTTCTACAACTTAAAGAAAAGTTATAAACCTCAAATACCAGTCAAGGAGATCTAAAAACAAAGTCAAATGACCACCAAAAAGGCTAGAAGCTCAAACAGACCACTAACAGAAGGCTACAGGAAATATACCCTACTGTGTAGTAGAGAAACTAGTGCTCCTGAAGAGATGGGCGCTATTGTATGTATAGAAAAGTAGCGTATGGTCAATACAGTA
Source organism: Larix kaempferi (assembly GCA_027924585.1). Taxonomy (NCBI): domain Eukaryota; kingdom Viridiplantae; phylum Streptophyta; class Pinopsida; order Pinales; family Pinaceae; genus Larix; species Larix kaempferi. Next base: position 4,866,830 of record BSBM01001158.1, on the reverse strand, counting down.
TGTATAACAAATTAGCGCTTAAGTCTTAAAAGTTAAAAACCGACTTTGAAAAGATGCAAAAAGACTAATTGAAGCAGATAAAAACAAGCAGGGGGGTACCTACAGGGTTTCTCAACACATAAAAATAGTTTAAATAGTCCTGGGAAGACAAACAAGAAAGGTTTCCTAGAGAAAAAACACAATTATCCCCAGTGGAGTCACCAGTCTGTTGGCGAGAAAAACTACCCTATAGCAAGGAAACAGATACTATCAACTGAAAGGGGATGACAGGTAAGTGTATTAACTACATTACAGATATGTTCATGAAAAGAAATAGGTTATAGGCCTTGAGAACATACCTTTCGAATGATGTTGAATCCTAGTTCTTATTTGATCTTGCGCTCGATCCTCAAGTCCACCTCTCGTTCACTAAACCTACAATACAAATACCTTTCTCAGCGTATCTTGGATAATATATAATGATGGAAAAAGACAAAGCAATTTAAACATCCAATATTAACCAAACATATCCAAACAAGTATATTACTTCAATGAACACTTAATTTGGGACAAGAAAGACGCTTCAACCTTTTATTGATAAATGAAAATTGATGTTACAAAATATACCTGACTTTGTGACATGCTCTTGCAACTTGATCCTGGGGTCCTGCTCTTCTCTGGATTGGATGTCTTCCAGCATAAACTCCTCCAATGCAAGCTTCTCTTTAAAAGTCTCTTAATAACATTCATGTTTCTAACCCCTCTCTTTATTCTTCCCTATATTTATAGGACAAGAGAAGCAGTTCAAGTCGAGAGATGGTTATGGAGGAAGTTGGGGATGTTGGGAAACCAACTACAACTAATCCTCTTCGTGAAATTAATTATTTTTTAATCATCTTTTGAGATGTACGCTACTATTGCTCAGTGAAGTAGCGTTCAGGGAACTACTATAGTGCTTGTAAACTAGCGCTCATCACTTTTTGAATGTTGAGCGCTACTTTGTTGAAGAGGAGTAGCGCTCATGAGGCTTGAGCGCTACTATTACACACTGGAGTAGGGTATAGGCATTAGTCTATTGAAGTAGAGTAGCGCTCATATCTCAGAATGACATTTTTAGGGTTTTTTTAGTGTTGTTAGGAAGTGAAGTAAGTCAAAGTCTCATCTAGGTTCAACATGCCCCTCCATCCAAGTTGTCCTTTTGTGTGATCAATAGCTTAAGGTGATCACGAACAGAGAGGTGCAGGTTTGATCTATAACACTAGCAGGAGTGCAAATGAACTAGTCACTCTTCTTGTTAAATGATTTGATGGAGGATGTCATCGCAACATAGGAAAAAGTAAATACATTCATGTATTCATGGCTATTGATATTGATCGCGCTAGTTGAATGGAGGGAACCATCACACTCCAAAGGAATGGAAACATAAATTTCCAAGGTGTACCAAGGAGCGCGATACCGAAACTTGTGGGAAATAAAAAACAACAAATGCCAAACAAATAACAATATTCAATTCTATATTTTCCTAGATATGATGCGAATATATGTATAAGCAATACCACGATTAACAGAGCAGGCAGTGAAAAAATATCGGTGGATTGCAAGGATGTCGGTAGAGTATCAAACAATATACATCCAGGTGTGGGCATATCCACAGAGGGAGTGGCTACCGATACAATACAAGCTCAACGATGATGAACTATACTCCATCATTGAAGGGTGGGTAGGGGAATGGAAGGTTCCAACAACAGAAGATCAACTGTCTAATCTGGAGAATGGGAAATCGAAAACTAGACCAAAGGAACTGGAAGAGGTGAAGGAATCAGAAATTCAGGAAGAATGTGCAGGAGAAGGAGACCCTATGGAAGAACAGTCGCGTACATTAAGTCACAATGGGGCGTCATCAGTAACCCCCACATATTCATAATTAGAATCAAAATGAGAGGAAACAAGAACGAAGCACAGGATGGAGCATGGCAAACTGAGTACAAATGATGGCCTTCCTGATGAGAAAATTAACAAACTCGTGGAGAAAATAACGAAAGTGGTGGAAGATAACCAGGGGAAAGTCACTGAGCATGCGATTGACTTTTTCCATCAGGTATCATAGTTGTTACACACATGGACAAATGCAGTGACCAAGACAAGGCTTCCGAAAGGAGAAGCGTGACCAAGTGCATCAATACACAGATTCAAGGTGGAAATTGACACAAGGTCGAAAATAGTGCAGATATTACCCAATTCCATCACTACCAGTGATGATTACCTGGATGCCACACTGCGAGGGCACGACCTAATCAGTATCAATTTCAAAATGTTCCCAATTGTCATGTTGGATAAAGATCATCCCACGGCTAGTGATGAAATAACCAAACGAGAAGCCACAGCACATGACCAAATGGTTGAGTTTAAACAACAAGTACAAAGCATCGAGGCAGAGATTCAATGCGTCTAAGAGGAGAAATAAATGAGTATGAAGGACACAACGAAGACCATTGAATACTGAAAGAGATTGGAGCATGCCATCTCAATCGCATGCAGAAAAGCACTCTGGTTAGGCGCGGTCATTGCACACCTGCGAAAAGAGAATGAATACCTACAAGCTAGGACACTGTCAAGCACACCGTCAGAACAAATTGAGGAAAGGAAGAACGCAATTGAAGAAGCTTTGATAGAGATTAGAGCACTAGAAAAATTGGTGCAGAAAATCATGGAACATGTCAGACAATTTTAGGGAAGCTTGGTATGGGATGAGCACTTGCATTAGTTAAAGTTGCAACACAGAGAAACAGAAGTGAAACTGGAGGAATCAAGGGGATCACTTAAGGAAATTCCCCTATTGGTGCAGATGTCAAAGGAAACCAAGTTGAAAGAGCTACAAAATCTGTTCAACAAAGGCCATACAAGACATAAAAGAAGAACATCGCAACTAGATAAGCTACAGATGAAATTCGAGCATTTGGCAGTTAAAACAAATGGACGGAATGCACAACATCAAAGAAGAGTTGCAGAAATCGCACTAGATGAATGGCGAACATCCAACAGACTAGGAAGTAGAAGATTGTGTAGCTCTCAAGGAATCAACAAAAGAAGTTGTTGATTAACTCATGAGATATTATGATGAATTCAAGATGCACGTAAACACACCAAGATTTTCCAGCTCAAGTGTCTTGAGGGCGAGCCATAATTTTGTGTTGGGGGCCTATTGGCACGGGTTCGGAGTGCACAAGTGCAGAACCCAAAGTAGGGGAAGGGTCAAAGGAAAGAATAAAGGACTGGTCGCAAAGTTGAGATATGCGGAATTAATTGGTTAAGTTAGTTAGCGATGTGTCATAAGGACCATTTGTAATGGCTAAGTGCGCCTATAAGTAGAAGTAAGATTGTAATCCTAAGGAAGGACTGAATTGAGCTTACAGGCATCTAAAGAGAATAATTTGTTTTGTGATTGTAAGCTTAAGGGAACCTTCTTTGGGACTGAGTTATGCATTATGAGATGATACCTTCGCACACGCCTCTGTTTTTGTCTTTTGGATCTTTCTATGGAAGTATTTATCTAGTTTTGGTCTCTTAGATAGTGGTTCTGGAATGTTGGGAATGATGACTATGCATCTCTTTCTTTTGTTTGTCGCAATATATGATTTTTTCTTGAGATCACAATAGATACCTCCGCGACTATGTTATGTACTGTAGATTCCTCAAACATGCTTTGCTAATTTTTTTAATTCATTAATTATGTGATGGTAGCACAGTTAAGGGTTAATAGGATGATAATATGATTTCATGATGCGAATGAAAATCTATGTCTTGTGTTGCGATTGAGAGTAAAATAGTGTATGTCTTCTCAAAACTGCAGAAACTTGGTTCCTATAGCCCCCCTTAGACATCTTGGGTGAGACCTCACTCACTCTGCAGGTGTTACTAGAAAGGGTAACACCTTTCTAGGTCGATGCTTAAGGTTGTCTGATAGATCTTTGTTGACAGCAATGTGAAGTGAAACTCTGTTGACAGAGCTGTGTCAACATGCCATGGATAGTACTATTTCTATCCAATATTATTCAGGGATCAACATGCGACAGTAATAATTTCCTTTTGTCTAATAATATCAGGTTGACTATTGTGGAAAAAACTACACAAGTGCATTCTTCCACCTTGTAAGGGGCTAGGCCTTGTAGGCTATAACAAGGCCTCAGTCCTTGGATCCCCTATGGGTTTGTTGGTTGGTTTTCCTCTAAGTGATCATGCAAGAGATTGTTAGTGTCATTCACATACAAACAAAGAAACATCGAAAAATACAAAATAAAAGATATGGGGGGGGAGAATGCAAACTCCAATAACAATCGAAGATATGTTAAACCACTTTTATATTTCCCAGTGGTATAGTTGTAGAACACCTAGGAGGTGTGCGATTCAAGGGAATCCAAAAATATCCGTTAGGGAGGACTTTGTTTTCCAAAATAAATGCTAATTCAATGGTGAAACAATGGAGAGAAACTCTTTCCCCTTGATGGGAGTTGGAAAGGGAGCTTGGGAATGCTCACAATGGCATGAACTGGTGGGCTATGAGGAAGATCCAACTCAAATTGATAAGCATAACCTTGTTATTGGTTTCTCTCTACCAAATGCATGCCAATGGCTTCCTTTTATGTGCCAAGAGGTGGCCAACAAACAACTAGATGTAAATGTGAACTAATCTTCTCCATGAACTAGTTCCAAGGTACATATGGGGGGCTAGTTAATGACACCAAGCACTGTGTGAGGAGACAAATTTGTATCCTTGGAGAGGATTGAGTCTTCAATGTGTCACGGAAATTTAGGGGTCCCGCCATTTTATAGTAGCATGACTATCAAATGAATATATGTGCGGGTGTAGCGCGGACATTGTTCTGGTAACCTATGCTATAGTGCAAGTTGATTGTGTATTACCCATGCCACCCCTTCTTGTTTTTTGGAAATTTTGAACACATGTTGTCTTTTGGATTTGTTGAGGATGCCTTTGGTGAATTCCATTCTTTATATTTATGACACCTTACTAGAAGAATCACAAAATGGTCGCATGTGTGTGAATTTTAGGTGTTAACAGATGACCCTTGATGTATGAGGTTCATAGGGTATTGTAGAGCCGATAATGCATCATGTTTTCTTATATTTTTCTCATGTTTTGTAGGACAAATCATATGTGGAATATATGTTCCTCCCATGGGGAAAGGTTGTTGGTGATGACCACTAGGATGTAGTAACTAATAATTTTTATACAAACGAGGTGGGCATACCGATGCTTGTGAAAAGATGTCAATATGATTATAATAATAGAGGACAAAAAGGGTGTCATTCAAATATATTGTTGGGACATGGATTAAGTTGGCATCAAGTCATGTGAGAGTAAAGAACACAAGAACTACTGTGGAGTGTTGAAGAAGTGTAACTGTTGATGATCATGATAATCCCATGGGGGTGGGGGACCGTTATGGTGTGTGAAGCTATCTGAGAGGTTTAGTTTTCCAGATGGAATGTGGCCATGATTTGAAAATGTTAACACAACTACCTTCCAAAGTATGTCTCCCCCCTATTAAATAATGTTTTGACATCGAGCATAGGGGAAACCACTTAGTTAGGGAGCACTAATGACTCTCCCTAGTAAGTTTGAGGTGATCCCTTATGGTGATTGAAAGGGAACCCAAGGTACAACCTCAACTACTCCAAATATCAGAATATAGTCTCTTGATATCGACGAGAGATGACACACATGATAAGATGAGAGTCTTACCCTAAGGACCAAGAGAATATTGTAACCAACTGGTGGACGAACAAGACTGAGAAAAGACTGGGTTGATAAGTGTGGGTCTCAAAAATTCCTTTGATGGATGTAAACATGGGGAGTGGGGACAGTATCTTTCCTTTCAGAACGACATGGATTGAAATGGACTGAGACAAATTGGAAATGAAAGGAATTTGATGGAGATACAAAACGAAGGGTGATGGTAACGGGAAAAAGAATACTGCTGAGAAGATGGATACTCAAATACATCGATCAAAGGTGACCATGGGTTTTTCCCAAATGAATATGGTGTTTCCTCCATGTGAGGTGAATGGGGGAACTTTTTGTACATAAATAATAATGGTGGGGTCCCCACAGTTTTTGGTGTGTCGGGGGACCGATTTGACTATGAACCGATCCCCCACGGTTTATAGTGGTGTTGGGTGTGTGAGTTATCTCAAAGAAAACACCTAATATTTAATTATCGATCGGGGTTGGTAATCTTAGAGTTGAGTAAAAATATATGCTAAGGTAGAATGACACCTAAGATTTCGGTTTGTTAGACCTTAAAAATATTTAATAAAGAAAAGATCGAAAGAAATTTCAAAATGAAACATTGAGTCAAACTTCAAAAAAACAGTAAAAGAATTAAGTCAAACTTAGTTAAACAGATAAACTAGAATAGTATCAAATCATACGACTCTACTTTATAATTGAACAATGGAAACTAATTGAAAAAGCAAACTATGAACTATGAAAATGGAAACTATACAATTTCCTATTCTAATCTAAGAATTAGAAAAACAATTGTAGATAAATTAGAGACCTATCTATGAAATGGATTAATTTAATGATAAATTAGAAAGCTATGATAATCAAAGCAAATTACAAACTGTTTAATAATTCCAAAAACTAATTCAAGAAAAACATTTATTCCCATGCAACAGGAATTGGAGTGAATGTATCATAATGGCTTTCAAATGTAATAGAAAAACTAAATGGAAGTAAATCTAATCTAACTTCAATAAAGAGATGTAAACTACAAAGAGACAAATTACAGTTAACTTTAAACATTTTGATCTATCTACTATCCATGAGAAAAATAATAACATAAAACTAATTGAAACTAGAAGCAAGTAGAAAACTTAATAAAGATACTTCTAAACTTGATTTGGAAGCAAGTAGAAAACTTGATAAAGATATTAATATAGAAGCAAGTAGAAAACTTGGTAAAGATATTACTTTCTCAATCCAAATCCTATTCCATGAACATCTTCATTATTTATCTAAAAAGAAATAAGAAACTGATCCTAATCTTAATGAAGGAAATTATCAAAACTACAATACTTGAAGAATTAAATTATTAACTCTAACCTAAGTAAGTCTTGAGAGCATGAAGTAAACTAGACTAGGAATAAGACTGATAATTTCTGAAACAACAACATGTTAGCAAATTAAGTACAAAAGACATAATTTAAAAGACAATTAAAGAAAACTAAGAGTAATAACAAGACTTGAATTAGAACTTTATGGAATGTAAAACAAGATCCTAAATATGGTTTACAATACTAATTAAGGGCAAGAAATATTATAGTAAAGAAAACTAATAAACTGAATTCAAACTAGCATAAAACAGTATAGAAAGAGTAAAAGTACGAACGACAATCCGAATTCCAATCCGAACAACAGTCCGAATGGAGGAAAAACGAATTAAACTAAGGAAAGAGGTAGTTTTGATTATATTGACATCAATTGGTGAATGTAGATGAACCTACAATGCAAAGAATCAGTGAGAAGACTTGTTGAGAAGCTAAGATAATAAAAAACAACCTATTCTAATCATTGTTAGAGAGATAAACTATTCCTATTCTATACTAAAGCAAGATTGAGATGAGAGAAGAGAATTAACCTATAGCTACAAAGGAGAAGCTAACTAAACTAATTCTAAGTTTTAACAGAGCTTAAAACAGAGGCTAACTAAGTTCTATTTAATTATAGGAAACAAACTAGCTAATTATAAAAGACTGAAATCAAACTATCAAAACTATACTGTTGGTTGACCATTTACTAATCCTGTAAACACAAGTTATGTTAGAAGCACAATGTAAATTACAGAAAAGAAAGAAATAGCATATACAGGAAAACGAAATTATTTACAGATACAGGAAAATAAACTAACTAGTTGCAGAAAAGAAAATACAGAAAACAAAGACAAAACCTTCAGTTGATGAGGGGCCCTTCCCAAAAATAAAAGATGGAAAACGAAACTGGGTTAGCAACTCAGATATCAACAAACTGGAACTTCCATTAATCTTAAGAAAATTACAAACTGTATGCTATCTGCTTGCAAATCCTACGAACTATTTGCTAATCTGATGATCTTCTCCAACTATAAGCTAACTAGACTAACTCTGTTTCTATCTATAGGTATCTATTTATACATTTACAATGGGTGAGAGGGTCAACCTCTCTAGCAATAGAGGCAGTTAATGGCTATAGCTAGTTGCTTTAAGAGATGGGTGCCAGCGCAGGGAGCATACACCAGGCTGAACGGAGTCGATTCCTTCACGAGGCAGCTATAGCGTTGGTTTTCCTTGGACGTGGGCAAAGAGGTAATACATTGGCGAGCTAAATGAATGGATGAACAGGCTGCTAGAGTATTGACATGGTAGAGCATTGTGTTGGTAGGCTGAGTGTGAGCGACCTGGACTTCTTTGAGAACACCAACATGAACAACTAGCATGATTCTAGGTTGAATGCGCAGGAGAATCGGCGTATTGGAGTGTTGACACGGATGTGGAATGTGTTGTCGAGCTTGGTAGTAATAGGGATTAATATTCCAGAACAACGGCTCATTAACCATGCCCATCACATGGCAAACCGAACCCACATGCCCGATCTTGTCTTTAATGGCCCGAAACATGCCAACCGTGGATTTTGCGGGCTGAATGCGAGGCTGAACAACAAGATGAACATTGGAAATATAAACATGTAGTATGAATGAAGGGTTATTTGAAAAACTGCAGCCTATAAATCAAAACTAGATGCCATGCATGACTGGAAATGTCACTTTAATCATTGATAAATCATAATATAACAAGACTTAATCAAAATTCATATGATAAACAAATACATGCATACTTGGTCTGTTTGATGGGATGAATGGTTAAAAGAATAATTTATTATATCAAAAATAATGAAATTAATGCCATTCAGAGTAGATTTGATGATAAAAAATAGTGACAAAATGGACACCAACACTCGCCCAAACCGGAGATATGTCAGGTCCCACTGAGCAAAACAAAGAGAAAATAAGAAGAAGGTTGAGCTGTGGTAGCAGCTGCCTTCAACTGGTTTGATGAAGATATAGATTTGGCCTCGAGATTCTTGAATTGGTCCTTTAAGTAATTATATCTCATCCTCGGGGCAGTATGGGATGTTCTTTTGGCATTAACCAAACATTCAATGTCTTTTACTTGTGTACGCGGTGCCTTGTTTTCTTCATGGAGCTCAGAAATTGTTTCCAAATAACTTTGATTCTGGTCTGTCAACCGTGCTATTACTTGGATCAACTTATCCATCTCCTGCCGATTCAGAATGAGCTATTCTTTGTAATGTGCAGGGCTCTATGGGGGGCTCAACTCTTTTGAAAATGTTTCACACTCAATAGTATGACCTTCAAGAATTGTATCTTGGTTGTGTGCAGGAGTACATTCAGTAGCAGAGGCTTCACTCATTTGAGCAGACACGTTGGCTAATGTGAGGAGGGGTGATGCAAACGTATGAGCATTCGACTATATATTTGAACATGAAGACTGAACGATAGTCTGAATGATAGACTAGTTGACGGATTGGTCATAATTTGTTCTCATGGATTTAGTGGGCTCTGAGAAGAGTGGAGGTTTTGAAGTACGGTCACCAAGAGTAAGTTCAGGAGAAGGTGATGACTAGGCATGGTGCTCATCACCTGAGGGATTTTCATTAAATCGTACACGTTTAGCATTTGGTTCTATTTGGGTATAATGATGTTCTTGAGAAGAGAAAGGTTTGATAGTAGATAAATGAGGGTTCGGTATCTCAAAAACAAAATGATCCCAAGTTTTTCCTCTCTTTTCTAACTGGCGAATGATTAGAAGCTTAATAAGACAATGTTGATACAAGATGCCAGAAGGGTTGACTGTATTTTTCCTGACTTGGATAGACATCTTCTCCAAACTCTTCAGGAAATAAAATGGGAAGTTAAGGGTTTGATTGTTGACAAAAGGATCTAACAACCTGAATGGCAAGCTTTAAAGATAGTGAACTTACCCTCACAAGTGATTAAGTGGATGATAACGATCAGAAGATCTAAGTACTCCAGCTTGATCCATTCTCTGTGAAAACCTTTGATACCAGCAATGTGTTGAAAATCATTCTTTAGGGAAAATTCATGATCCTTCCGTGGGAGGAAGAGATGCTTGTGCTATCGGGCACCTTCCCTCGGGGGCTTGGTAGTTAATGCTATTAACTCTTCTGTCACGGAGAAAATAAGATGACCAACCTTGGCCATCTTGCCATCAAAACTTTTAGTGAACAATAATGAAATCTTGTGGTCGTGGCCTTGGAGAAGGCAGAGAAATGGTTCTCAATCTGCTCACAAAAAACACTTCATGCAGGCTTTAAACTCAGAAATGTGAAGGAGGTCCTGGTAGCTACCAGGATCATAACGAATGGGCATTGTTGACAGAGGACGGGGAATGCAAAATGGATATGAGGGGTGCAAGAATTTGCAGAGGACGAGGCTCAGATGGAGAGAAAACAAACTGAGGCGGAATTCATGCAATCACTAGTTTAAACTAAGGTCTATTTGATTGTTTGAATGACAGTCGACAGGGGCTTGGCATGCTTTAAAATATTGCACATGTCATTCAAATATTTAATTTAAGTGCCAGCGTGAATCAAGTGGATACGTCTAGTTTAAAGAATATTCAACCATGTCCAAATCCGAGCTTTGGATAGGTTGAATGTAATTCACGTAATGAAAATAGATTACACATGAGAGATCATGATTCGATTGATATGATGGCAGGTTGTACAACAGGATAAGTAAGATCGAATGGCAGTCATACAATGATTCACAATGATGCATAATCCATTTGTTTAATGGACACGAGATGGATAAGAGAATGAAGCCACATGTGAAATTGACATTTGATTGATCCTTGTCATGATTAGCCAATAAAACTTATCAAAAATATTCAAATTTGAACATCTTGGCATATTAAATAAAGTTGTTATAGGCTATGGTTTCATTCAGCACTCCATTCAGAACATTGTTTATTTGCCTCATTTGGATTGACATTCAAACTGTCATTCAGTCCTTCGTATAGGATTTTGTTTATACAAGATCTTATTTTTTATGCATACCAAAGCTGATTTTGCAGAGAATTTCTGAAGCTGTTAGTGCACAAAAGATGTTGTAAACTTTGCTTTTCTGGATCTTTAGTTAGGTTCCTCTTTTTGTTCTTGATTAGATCAATTTCCTTCTGCTTTTGCATTAACCTGAAAACACCTGTCATTGTATCAGAGATAAATAAAATTTTCATAAAAATTCAGAGAGTAAGAATAGTTCTAACCCTCCCCCCCAAACAAAAAATATGGCATGTCCTCAAGCCATCAAAGAGAAAATGATTAAAATTAAAAATTTCAATTGAAAGTCTTACAGAAAGCTTTTAAAATATTGTGATAATTTTCATAAGGAAATGAAGTATTAACTAACAAATGTAGATGATTCAGATATGTACCTTCATCAAAAAGAATACAACAGTGCTTGAAAGACCATATGAAGAATAATAGTGTAAGAGATGTAAAAAATGCCATAGGAAAACTAGTCGTCCATGACTCATTGTAAAGATCTGTTGTCATCCAAAGAATATAGATAAGGTTCACCGTAAAATTTGTGAAATCTACAATAATTATGTGTCCCATTTCTAGGATAGTTATATCCTAGGTATTGTTTGGATTAGATGACGGGGTCCAAGTCCAACCTACAGCCATTATCTAATGAAAGTATACATAATTGGCCTAAACATGTGTTTGTATACTCAGGTTTTTATGAGTTATGTGAATAGAAATGCATTAACCAAACCTCTTTTACCTGATATTCACCCGCTGCCAGTAGGCATGTTCAGTACCCCGACAGGTTTATCTTGATACCATGCAAGCATAGTCTCGCTGCCAGTGAGCCTGTTCAGTACCCCGACCGGTTCACTTGCATTTACCAAGCTTCCTTATTTAAGATTTTACTTAGAATGGACCCGTTGCCAGGGAGCCTATTCGCTACCCCAGTGGGTTTGCTTCATATAATGATATATATATATATATATATATATATATATATATATATTGTAAGGAAGCAGGTTGGCACTAGAGTGTGCTAATCCTGTTAAACACATAATTCAAAAAAACATTTAGCACAAAACTTATGAGTAACTTTATTTATAATGGCCTAAATTACAGATCATGCCAAAAGATAATAACCTAAAGTTGTTCTTTGACTTCAAAATCTATCTTGTTCATAAAAGGTCAGTAATGTTCCCCACAAAATATAAAATATCACCCATTTTTAGGCTACCTTTTAAAGGTGCTTTAGAGACAAGTTTTGATAACGAGTCTAGGATGAACTAGCAATCCATAGGTGTAAGATAGAGTTTTTATGGAGATCATAATAATTAAAGTAGGTCTTTTAAACAATTGTTCTAATGATAAATCAGAAGTGTGCATGTCTGAATCAAATACCATATACAGAATCATAAAAGAAAGTGGTTATAAATGATATCAAGAACGCTTTATCTTTTCACTAATTTTTTTTTTCAAATTTAACAGTAGCCGAAAGAGAGGGAGAGTTATAAATATTTCTTTCTATAGCACTTCCCTTTTTGCAATATCACATAAGCTGATTAAAAAGATAGGGTTCTTGTGATTAAGCTGCAAAACCACTTGTCAAATCATTCAAATTTTATTTAAAACAAAAACATTTGTACAAAACAAGTCGTGTAAAATTTTCAAAATTAACGAAAGGAAAAAGAGTCTTCCTGTTTTATTGACAATATTTTACAAACTGATCATAATAGATTTCCTATAATAAGGCAATCAGTTGTTAGAAATGACTCATTATTATTGAAAATCAAAAACATATTTACATATATACAAAAGAAGATAACCCAAAATAATTCAAGGACTAGGAGGAGGAGGAATGACTTCCTCTTCTACCAATTCCATTTCGTCTTGTTGTAAGGCATCCTGCACAAAATCTTGTTTAGATATTGGTTGATGATAAATTCTAAGTCTATGTCCATTTACAACAAAAGAAACTTGTGAATCATCAATTTTCTTAATTTTAACGGATCCATTATCAAAGGCTATGACAATTTCATATGGACCCATCCAATGAGTAGTTAATTAACCTTTAAAATTTTTGTATCTTGAATCAAAAAGTAGTGCCCAGTCTCCAATTTTGAATTGTTTTTGTTTAATGTGTCTATCATGCCACTTTTTGTGTTGGTTTTGTATTAAGATTGTGTGTTGAATAGCATCTTGCCTAATCTCGTCTAATTCATTTATCTACAGGATTTGTTGTCTCTGTGCTTCTTCCAAGTTCATCCCTAATTGTGCAGCCATAGGAAAAGTTTTGACTTGAAATTCAATGGGTAGAAGAACTTGTTTACCATAAGCAAGTTCATAACGTGTGTGGCCAGTATTGTTTCTCCATGTTATTCTATAAGACCAAAAAGCTTCAGGAAGCCTATCTGCCCAGTCCTTATGGTGTAACTGGGTAGTCTTAGTCAGGATGACTTCTAATACCTTGTTGGTGGATTCTACATGACCATTGGCTTGCGGGTGATATGGTGAAGATTTACAATGTCTAATACCATATTTCTCAGTAAGCTCTTTCATTAATTTGGAGGTAAACTGAGACCCTTGGTCAGTTACAATTTCCCTAGGTACACTGAATCAGGTAAATATTTCTTCATAAATGAATTCCACCACAAATTTCTTTGTCGCTCGAAATAAAGCTTTGGCTTCTACCCATTTGGTGACATAATCTATACAGACTAGGTTGTACTTCTTCTTGCGAGACATAGGGGAAATTGGTCCAACAAAATATAGAGCCCATTTTTCAAATGGCTCAATCATAACTTGGGGTTGCAAAGGCATCTCATCGAATGGTGTAGGTCTACCCATTCTTTGGCAACTGCCACATCCCTTGACATATTTGGTAGCATCTTTGAAGATGCTTGGCCAATTGTACCCAGAGTGCAAAACTTTGGATTTTGTTCTCTTATCATAAAAATTCCCACCTTAAGGTCCACCATGACATGCATATAGGATCTCTGCCATCTCATCCTCCCATAGGAATCGTCTAATAATAAGGTCAAGGCTAGTATGAAAGAGATCATTATCTACCCAAGAATAATTGGAACTTTGAACTATGATCCTACGTTTCTCAGGTGGGGAGAGATGGTTAGGTAGCTTTCCAGTTGCTAAATAATTAACTATGTCTACAAACCATGGGGTTTGAACAGATATAGCAAACAAATGTTTATCTGGGAAGCTATCATCGTCAGGGATGGCATTATCGTCAATTTGACTTAGAGAGAGGAAATCAGCTACTACATTCTCTTTACTAGGACGATCAACAATGATGATGTTGAATTCTTGTAACAAAAGAAGCCACCGAGTCACTCTGCCATTGGTGATAGGTTTATTCACTAAAAACCTAATGGCAGAGTGGTCAATGTGTATAAAAATCTCATATCATGTGATACAATGATGAAACTTGTTGATGGAGTAGACTACTACTAGAAACTCTTTTTCAATAATAGTGTACCTCGATTCTACAAGAGTCAAATTTTTACTAGAAAAGTAGATGGCATGTGATATATTTCCCTATTTTTGACCTAAAATTGCCCCTATGGCTATGTCGAAAGCATCAATGGATATATGGAAAGGAAGGAACCAATTTGGGCCCCTATGTATTGGTTCCACTGATAGCTTGGCCTTTAGAGTCTCGAAGGCTTATTGACATGATTCAGTCCATTGAAATTTTGTGTCTTTCATAAGTAGTTTGAACATAGGTGCGGCTATTTTAGTGAATTTTTCAATGAAACATCTATAATAGCCGGCATGGCCAAGAAAAATTCTTACTTTCTTCAGAGTTTTTGGAGGAGGAAGATTAACAATTATTTCGATCTTGGAGGGATCCACCTTGATACCTTGAAGAGAGACATGATATCCCAAAACTATGCCCTCAGTTAGTATCATTTTACATTTTTCATGACTAAGAGCTATGTTCGTTTCTTGGCACCGAATAAGAACTGTTTACAGGTTATCAAGGGATTCCTGGAAGGTGTTACCATAAACTGTAAAATCATTCATATAAAATTCTACACAATTGTGTATGAGGTCAGCAAAGATTCCTAGAACTATACACTGGAAAGTGGCAGGTGCATTACATAGGCCAAATGGTAGCACTCGGTAGGCATACATCCCCCAAGAGCAAGTAAAGGTTGTCTTGTCTTGAGCCTCAAGTGCTATCAATATTTCATTGTATCCACTATACCCATCAAGGAATGAGAAATATTGTTTCCCTGATAAGGTGTCTAACACCCGATCGATGAAAGGAAAAGGGAAGTAGTCCTTAAGAGTGGCCTTGTTCAGTTCTCAAAATTCAACACAAATACACCATTTCCCAATGAATTTCTTTGGAACTACCACCAGAAGAGAAACCCATTTACATTTGGAAATTGGGTAAATGAATCCAGTGTTAAGGAGTTTTTGTAATTCATCCTTTACTATATCCTTTAGTGCTGCGTTCATTCTTCTCTAGGGATGCTTAAGAGGAGGTATGTTCGAGTCTATGTAAATGTGATGGATATAGGGGTATGGGTGTATACCTTTCATATCGGTATACTCCCATGCAAATCCTCCAGTTTGACTCTTGAGAACTTTTAGTAATTTTTTTTGCTGACTCTCATCTAAACCTGCATTTATATGCAGAAATTTGTCGGTACTAACCTCACATGGTATGGTATAGGATCCTAGGTGTTCTTCGATTGCAAAGACATAGGGTGTACTTGTAAATGTTGAGAGGCTCATGTTTTCTTGGAATTCATCTCCAAACATCTGGTCAAATTGGGAAAAAGATTGAGGAAAATCTACACATGTTGTGGAAGAGATAAATTGGTTCAACATGTTCTCGGTATTTTTCTCTTCAAGTGCCCGAGAAAAATCAATAACCAGGGAAATTTCTTCCAAGTTTTCATCTCCAAAAGGACAATCTAACCAAAAGAGGTTTTCAACTATTGGCTGAGATGGTGGGTATAAAGCTAGTTTTCTTGTAGATAACCCATTAGAGATAATCATCTCTCCATTCCTACATCCTATAAATGCATTGGCAGTAGCCAACCAAGGTCTTCCCAAAATAATGGGGTGACCTTTGGAAGCGTCTTTTGATTCAATGACCATGAATTCCATGGGATATTCCCATGACGCTACTGATACAGTGATGTCATCTAAAATACCAGTAGGTTGAACCATAGTACGATCTGCTAATTCTAGCATCGCTGGGGTAGGGTGAAGGAATAGTCCTAAATTGAGAGTTTCTAAGCCTGTGGTAGTCATCAAATTGATAGCAGCTCCTAGATCAATAAGTGTGTTCCCTATGGTGGTGTTATTGATGATAACAGTCACCACAGGGTTTCCTGGGTTTGAATACTTTGGTATTCTAGGTTGGTTCGCTATGCAATCTAAAATTTCTCTGATTACATGAATCGTTAGAGGGTCCTTTTGTTTCCTCCCCGGTCTCTTAATACAGAGTTCCTTTATTACCTTACTATAGATTGGGATATCCTTAATTGCTTGTAACAAAGGGATCTTAATGCAAATATTTTTCAATTCGTTAATGATATCGTACTCTGGATAAGTTACAGTTTTTTCTATTACTAGACGCTCTGGATATGGAGGTGATTTTTCCCTTGGAATTACTTCTTTGCGTGGATGGTTGTGTGTTGAAGATTTATAAATAACCACATCTTCAAGAATGGAATCATTCAAAACTTCAGTAGGTATGTCTTCTTCATTCTCTTCTTGCATAACAATTGATGACTTGGGCTTATCTTGCAAAACTTTTCTAGACCGCAGTTGTATCTCATGTATTGGTGCGGTCAAAATGACATCTGATGGAAGAGGTAACAACCAAATGTTGTTAAGGGCCCAGGTTGGTTTGTTGTTAGGATTTGGTATCAGTTGTGTAGGTAATATTGTGGGTCTTGCAGGATTCATGTTCTGGAAATGGTGAGGTTGATTTGGGATAGGGGGTAGTGAAGGAGGTACAAATCCAGGTGGAAGTTGTTGGATATTAGGTGGGTAAGGATAGTTAGGCATAGGAGGAGGTGTTTGAGCATAAGCTTTCCCTCTCCATCCATGTGACCATTGTTGCTGTTGAACATTCTGAGGAGGGTATTGTGGGGGCCAATTCTTCCAACCTAAAGTATTCCATTGTTGAGGAGGTTGATAAGGATAGTAATAAGGTGGAATTTGTGATGAATCTTGGTATGATGGTTGATCTCTAGGTTTCCAAGGCCTCCTAGGTATTTCACCAAAATTTCCACTCTTGTATACAGCTTGTAATCCAGGAAACGATGGACAATCATTGGTTGGATGTTCTTCTGTACATAGGTGATAGACTGAAACATTATTTAATGGACATTCTCATTGAGTATGTTTAGTTCTACACCTAGGATAGAAAACACTCATTACTGCATGATCTTCATCTTGTCTCTTTTTAGCTTGTAGTGCATCTATTTGAGAACCCATGGCTCCTAAGATATCTGTTTTGAAATTTTCCAATAGGTTTCCCAACTCTACCCTTGTAACTCCACCAGGACCAGATGTATTTCCTTTAGGAATCCTAGCATAAGATTCTCTAAAGTGTCTTCCACCTTTCCCTCTTCTCCTAGAGTAATTCTTACATAGGTCACAAATATTTGTAAAAGACTTATGAGAAATGTCTCTTGCTTCCATAAGATTAAGGTTATCTAAGAATTCTTCTGAGATTCCCTTGAGGAAGAGTGTTCTTACTGCATCTTCTTGAAGATCATTATACTTGTATTTGTGTAACACATAGTTAAATCTATCGAGATAGTCTTCTAAGCTCTCATCTTCAAGTTTTTGAATCTTAAAAACATCAGTGCGAGAGTCCTTAGGTATATAGTAATCCTGATATTTTCAAAGAAATGCATTCTTCATGTCTTCCCAAGTTCTAATACTAGATTCTCCTAATCCCATGAACCATCGAAGAGAAGAATCTTTTAATGTGGCAAGAAAGAGTTTTAGTTTTTGGCCATCTTGTAGGTAATTATAACTCCTACACAAAATGTCAAACTCGAATAAAAATATGTCTGGATCCTCACTACTCTTCTCATAAAAGGTTGGTAGTGAGGAGGGAGGGATGTTTTTTATAGTAACATCTTGTGCAGTGTCTAAGATAGGGAACCTGAAGGTACCTTCAATTCTAACTTCTCCATCCTTTTCATCTTGTCGGACATGATCTTCATTTTCATCCCCCGTGAAGATTATATTGCCAAAGAGAGAAAATATAGGTGGCTCCTTTCTTGGTGAATATGGGATGTCCCAACATTCCATTTGAGGACGTGGATTCTTCTTTTTAGGAGGAGAATTACCAACTATGTGGGAATCTAGATTTGGAGTTCCTACTATTGTTGTATCAATCTGTGAAATAACTATGTTCACAAAACTCTCAAAAAGAGCATCTACTTGTGTAAGATCGATAAAATCTACTGAATTTGGACCACCTACTATTAAAAAAGCAGTGTCTTTGGGTTTTTGAACTAATGGAGAGTTAAGAGGTCCTAAAGTTTTATCCTTTTGAGTTTCCTCTTGTCGAAGTTCAATCTCAATATGAGCTTGAGGTTCTTCTAGTAGAATTTCTTTATGAATAGACTATTCTGATGTCCCTATCTTTTCCCTTAATTGATTTCTAGAAAGGATTTCCTTTGCTTTCCAAGTAGGACTATACCCTTTAGGTGTCCTCTGATACCTTTCTGTTGAGTTAGTAGTTGGGGTAGCACGCCCCCCATATAGGTTAGTAGGAATTCTAGTAGGGATTTTAGTAAGATAGCTAGTTTAATAAATCTACCTTGCGAATCTCTAGACCTATTCATGTAAACAAATTATAACTGAAACAAATTCTAAAGGCATAACTACTACTGCCGGGTTTTGGGGATGCCTGTTATAACATATGCGTAGGTTCTTACCTCTCATCTTACCACTCACCCACCACCATCCTATTTTCAAAAGAATATAACTAAATTTCAAAAAGAGAGTTCAACTTATCTATGACTGAATTATACCTATCTTCTATAACTCCCCAGCAATGGCACCAAAATGTTGGGTGTGTGAGCTATCTCAAAGAAAACACCTAATATTTAATTATCTACCGGGGTTGGTAATCTTAGATTTGAGTAATTTGAATATATGCTAAAGTAGAATGGCACCTAAGAGTTTGGCTTGTCAGACCTTAAAAATATTTAATAAAGAAAAGATCGAAAGATCTTTCAAAATGAAAAATCGAGTGAAACTTCAGAAAAATAGTAAAAAGAATTAAATCAAACTTAGTTAAATAGATAAACTATAATAGTATCGAATCATACTACTCTACTTTATAATTGAACAATGGAAACTGATTGAAAAAGAAAACTATGAACTATGAAAATAGAAACTATACAATTTCAAATTCTAATCTAAGAATTAGAAAAACAATTGTAAATAAATTAGAGACCTATCTATGAAATGGATTAATTTAATGATAAATTAGAAAGCTATGATAATCAAAGCAAATTACAAACTGTTTAATAATTCCAACAACTAATTCAAGAAAAACATCTATTCCCATGCAACAAGAACTAGAGTGAATGTATTGTAATGGCTTTCAAATGTAATAGCAAAACTAAATGGAAGTAAATCTAATCTACCTTCAATAAAGAGATGTAAACTACAACGAGACAAATTACAGTTAACTTTAAACATTCTGATCTATCTACTATCCATGAACAGAATAATAATATAAAACTAATGGAAACTAGAAGCAAGTAGAAAAATTAATAAAGATATTTACTTCTGAACTTGATTTGGAAGCAAGTAGAAAACTTGATAAAGACGTTAATATAGAAGCAAGTAGAAAACTTGATAAAGATATTACTTTCTGAATCAAAATTCTATTCCATGAACATCTTCATTATTTATCTAAAAAGAAATAAGAAATTGATCCTAATCTTAATGAAGGAAATTATCAAAACTAAAATACTTGAAGAATGAAATTATTAACTCTAACCTAACTAAGATTTGAGAGCATGAATTAAACTAGACTAGGAATAAGAATGGTAATTTCTTAAACAACAACATGCTAGCAAATTAAGTACAAAAGACATAATTTAAAAGACAATTAAAGCAAACTAAGAATAATTACAAGACTTGAATTAAAACTTTATGGAATGTAAAACAACAGCCTAAATATGGTTAAGAATACTAATTAAGGACATGAAAGATTATAGTAAACAAAACTAATAAATTGAATTCAAACTAGCATAAAACAGTACAAAAGGAGTAAAGTCCGAACGACGATCCGAATGCTAGTCCGAGCGACAGACCGAATGGAATAAAATGAATTAAACTAGGGAAAGAGATAGTTTTGATGATCTTGATGTCAATTGGCGAATGCAGATGAACCTACAATGCAAAGAATCAATGAGAAAACTTGTTGAGAAGCTAAGATAATAGAAAGCAACCTATTCTAATCATTGTTGGAGAGATAAACTATTCCTATTCTATACTAAAGAAAGATTGAGATGAGAGAAGAGACTTAACCTACAGCTACAAAGGAGAAGCTAACTAAACTAATTCTAACTATTAATAGAGCTTAGAATAGAGGCTAACTAAGTTCTATTTAATTGTAGCAAACAAACTAGCTAATTATAAAAGACTGGAATTAAACTATCAAAACTATACTATTGGTCGACCATTTACTAATCCTGTAAACACAAGTTATGTGAGCAGCACAATATAAATTACATAAAATAAAGAAATAGCATATACAGGAAAACTAAATTAATTGCAGATACATGAAAATAAACTAACTAGTTGCAGAAAAGAAAATACAGAAAACAAAGACAAAACCTCCAGTTGATGAGGGGCCCTTCCCAACAATCAGAGATAGAAAATGAAACTGGTTTAGCTACTTAGAATATCAACAAACTAGAACTTCCATTAATCTTAAGAAAATTACAAATTGTCTGCTATCTTCTTGCAAATCCTACGAACTATCTGCTAATCTGATGATCTTCTCAAACTATAAGCTAAGTAGACTAACTCTCTTTCTGTCTACAGGCGTCTATTTATACCTTTACAATGGGTGAGAGGGTCGACAGAGTCGACCTCTCTAAAAATAGAGGCGTTTAATGGTTGTAACTGGATACTTTAAGAGATGGATGCCAACGCAAGGAGCATACACCAGGCTAAACAGAGTCGATTCCTTCATGAGGCAGTTGTAGCTCTGGTTTTCCTTGGACGTGGGCAGAGAGGTAATAGACTGGAGAGCTAAATGAACGGATGAAGGGGCTGCTGCAGTATTGATGTGGCAGAGCGTTGTGTTGGCAGGCTGAGCGTAAGTGACCTAGACATCTTCCAGAACACCGATGTGAACAAGTAGCATGATTCCAGGCTGAATGTACAGGAGAATCAGCGTGTTGGAGTGTTGATGTGGACGTGGAATGTGCTGTCGAGTTTGGTAGTCATAGGGACAAATCTTCCAGAACAACAGCTCATTAACCATTCCCATCATGTGGCAAACATAATCCACATGCCCGATCTTGTCTTTAATGGCCCGAAACATGCCAACGATGGATTTCGCAGGCTGAATGACGAGTTGAATGCAGTTGAACATTGGCAATATAAACACGCAGTCTGAATGAAGGGTCATTTTAAAAACCGCAGCCTGTAAATCAAAACTATATATCATGCATGACTGGAAATCTTACTTTAATCATTGATAAATCATAATATAACAAGATTTAATCAAAATTCATATGATAAATGAATACATGCATACCTGGTCTATTTGATGGGCTGAATGGCTAAAAGAATAACTTATTATATGAGAAATAATGAAATTAACGCCATTCAAAGTAGATTTGATGATAAAAAATAGTGCCAAAATGGACACCAACAAGTGGATCGGGGGACACTTTCAAATGATGAAGTGGGGATTAGGTTGCAAATGTGAAGACGGGTGCCCCATGAATCAATGTTATGCAGTATATTCCTCCAGGATAATTGAAATAGTACTAGTTTCTTTTGAGGGTGGGGGCCCCATCGGTGTCTTCACGGGGGTGCTAATATGAAGAAGATTGTTGCAGATGAAGTGCTCACGGAGGTATGAGTGGGATTTGTGAATATTTAATGTAATGTGAGCTGAGGAAGCTTATGGTGCTTACTGAATGGAGTAAATGCACAATTACACAATGATAATCTAAGGGAGCTCTTTTCAAGTTATATCAGGTTATCCGAACTTGTGGGCGGTCGACATCATGGGTGTTAATTGATGACTGGGATGAAAATGGTGCACACACCCATGGGGGAACATGCTATTATTCGTAATGATGTTGATGGCACATGAAGATCAGGGATAAGGTCCCTATGGTTATTACCAGGAGTACTGGTAGATGCATTATAAACGAAGGGTAAACAATATCTATATATCAATTTATGAATTATGCCTATGCAGGGACTTTTGTGCCATTTGATGAAGCATGGAACCTTGTTATTATAAAAACAAGGGTTGCGAACTCATCTTAGTCGAGATCCTACACACATGGTGCACCTAGACAAGTGTAGTAAAAAACATGACCAAGGTATTGACAATGCATAAATCATATAACCAAAACAAAGTGTACCTATGGGGTAAAAATAGTGTCCCGATGAAACTAGTGGGAATGCAGATTGGTTGGATTCATGTCAAATATCTCGAAGCGTTGATCACAATGGTGCGAAAGGTTTTTAAAATGGTGTTATGGTTTGTCCATGGGGACAGTTAGAAGTTTGTGTCAAATGACTATAAATAGGGGTGGGGCCCACTTTTCGAAATCATTTGTACTTCTTGCCAATGACCTCCTAAAGCTCATTTTGAGTAATTATGGGAGATTTAGGGTTCCTTTCGACGAGCTACAAGATTCAGGTATGCCTTAACCTTATACTTGTTATTTTTTCCTAGGTAGAATTAGGGTTAGGGGTCCCCTGGATGGACAGGGGTCCGTTTAGATGTTTTGGGGCTACCGCGGGGAAATTTTGAGAAATTGTTGCACTGTAGCATGAGATTTTTGGAAAATCGTGCACTACGATAGCGTGGGATTTTCTGGAAATCACTCATGTCATAATGTCCCTATGTAGTGTGATTAAAATGTATTGTACCACACATAGCATAGTACAATAATGCTTCGATCATGCACTAGTTTAGAGCGAATGAATGTTGGTCAGTCGTGCTACGAGCGTGACTAAGTGGTGCATGTCCCACATGTTGGTTCTGCTTGGTCAAATAGAAGTTCATACGTGTTATGCATGGATATCTTGGTGATAGTCACGCTATGCACAGACCTTCTTAGGGAAGGTCGTGCTGATATTTTTTACAGATTTACATGTCTAATGGGTGGGAATTGTCCTTGTGTAGGTTATTGGTTTTGACTCATGGATCAAGTGGGAGTTTTTGAGTGGAGGGAGAGGGTGTATGTTTCTCTTCGTGAATTAGTGTTGTCGGATTTGCAGGATACATAGATCCTATGAGATGCAGGGCTCTTGAAATTCTTCAAGTACCCCTTGATGTGATCATTGGAGTATCTACTATGGAGGTCGCTTGATATGTGGGTCCCAGGCCGAGGGGTATTCTAGGTTGGAGAATATGACTTGAACATCATTGCTCAAGACATATATTTTTTGACAAGGCTAACACATCCAGGGGTGAGATATCCCTTCCCTCCACAAATGGTGGGAGAGAGGATCCACACTCTAGTGGATCTCTTTTTTGATGGTGACCAGAGCGCTCCCAAATTTGGTGTCATTTTGATGAGCCCTCCGAGGGCTCCTCTAGTTCAAGATGTGGCAACACCTATGGTGCAAGTATTGGGGGTGATGTCCCCCAACTAGATTATGGGAGGTTAGCTCTAGCTTGTTGTGAGAGTCTTGGTTGGTCGACTGGTAGCGTAGGGTCCGCTACTATTGCAATATATGATCCAGAAGATGTCGGATCTACATTGGGGTGGGGATCGTTCCAACTTTTGTTACAGTAGCATTTCATGCTCTTATTTTTTTGAGTGCTTCTTGTCTTTGAGGCCGCATGTCATAGTGTCGCAGATGGGGGTGCAGGAGCCTCGGATGTCGTACTGGGGTCAGATTAGGCCTCGTAGTGGTGGTGGTCCCATGGGGGATTATTTTATGCCCAAGGTGTTCAATGTCTAGGAGGTCCACATTGTCCAGATGGAGAGGTATCCATAGATTTGTATGGCCTATCGAGGAGATTTTGATTTTCCTTCCCCCTGAGGGTTTCGATGCTACAAGTATGTTTTATGGTTTTGCACTTTTTGATAGTTGCATATATATTTGTCCACACTTTCATTTCTTCGGATTTATACATGTTTATCTAGTAATTATGATGGGTTCCTACTTTGTGATGTAGATACAAGTCCTATACATCCACCTCGGGGAAACTGTCCGAGAAGAGATTGTACTGCTACTGGGGAGGTTATTGGGGGAGCTACTGCGGCTAGGGTTGCAGCTACCGAAGGGGATTGTACTAGAGGAGAGGGATGAAAGGGAGCTACTACAGGCATAGCAGCTGCTAGGGATCAGATGGAAGCTATATTGGATGACTTGGAGTAGAGGTTTGGTGCTTTATCTGCTAGGGTCGACAACCGAGGTGTTGTTGATCTCGAGGATGAGGAGATGGCCCTCACACTTAAATTGCTAGATGAGTGTGGGCCAGCTTGGACAAATATTATCTGACGGGTATGAGTGGTGTGCCATGTGGCATGCAAGGTTCAGGGAGGTGCAACCCCTCATACACGATAGAGACCAGAAAAGGGACCAGAGTTGGCACGAGGAGAGGTTGTACGACCACTTGGCATTATGGGACCCTAGGATCCACCAGATGGCTAGGAAGCTTGATTTTTTATAGGGATATGAGTTCCATTTTGTATACTATTTTGATGAGCCTATGGGAGGCGGGTTGTATTTGATGTATCTCCCATAAGGATATTTTGTATATGCTCGAGGAGGACCATTTTTTGTACATGACATACATTTTTTGGGCAAGATACACACACACGCACATAGAAATACACACATATAAATATACCATTTTGCATCACATGATGTATGCATCTCTTTATGTATGTATGGATGGATTTTTAGTCTATGTTACCTATGTTGATGTGATGTATATTTAGTAGTGGATACTAGAATATATATTTGGTCATGGCTTATCGACTTAGGATTTATGATGATGATTATACATATATGTGTTAACCATAGGTGTGATACATAGACATATTTATGGATGTCTGATGTGCAGGACTATGTAGTCAGAGTATGTAGCAGGTGCCAATTCAAAACCTCATTGGCATTTCTTGGTATATGTGTGAAAGTGATGGTTTCAAACTATGGAATGAGAAGGAGCACACATAGAAATGTTTGTAAGAGTAGTGGATTACAGACATGAAATACATTTTTCAATTGTGATATAGCGAGTTGTGAGTCAAGATGCACTTGTAGATGATGAATTCCTAAGTGCAGGGAATCACTTAATAAACCTATTACGACATTATATTCTATTTGGTTGTTTGTAAGTGCCCCAACCAAAATCCACCTCTGTGGTGGAGTATATGGAAGGGGGAATATATAGCTTAGGAAGCAGATGTCAGATGTCTGGACCATTGACTTGAATCGTTTGCATAACATATGTAGATGTCTGACTGGGAGGCTATTTGCATTAAGAAGAGTTGGATTTTACTTTCTAGTTCAAGATAGTGTATTTAGAAAAAAATAAAGTACAATATGACAAAAATAAGAAATTCAAAAGATGGTTTAGGATGTCTTTCTTGTGCTATGGGGGAGGATCCCCTACTGATTTTAATTATTTGGAAATCTTTCCAGGTGGCCTACATCTTCATCGAAAGATGAGGAATCACTCCAAGTGAGGACACTGGCTAAAGGAGATTCAACATCGATGGTATCTGGTAAGGTAGTTATTACTTCCTTGGTTTGTGACCTTTGTAGGGTTACATGGAGGGGTTGTAATTGACCTTTGTAGTATCATTAGTTTGAGATGAGATTCTCATTCAGAGTGCAAAATGGGGCACTAAAAGTACAAGTGGGTGGTCTCTCCACAAGACCGGAAAGGTATTGGTACCCATGGACATAAGCATTTTTGGACTTCCTGGGTATTGATTTTCTCCATAATGAAAGCGATGGAACTAGTAGTAAGCACTTGTGTGGAATTCCCATAGGAAGTGCATTCATCATGTGGTGGCGTTGTCATAAGATTAAACGGGTCTTGTGACGTTGTAGGCTCTACCATAGTTTTTGTAGTTGGTGAAACTTCTATGGGATGGGTGACTGATGGTGTCCTTGATGTGGTGAACACATTAATATATGTCAATTCCTGGGTTGAGGATGGACATTCATAGATCATCATTTGATTGATATGAACTGTTTCCAACGCCTCCTGATATCGAGGGATTTCATGGAAATGGTGCATATAGTGCCCATACTAAGCACATATGGAACATCCATGATTCGTACATAGTGTCTTGGACTTGAATGTGGGTGATCGATATGTGCTCCTTTTTATTGGTGGTGGTGCATGTGTTATACTCATCAAGTTGTTGAGAAAATTCCTTAGCTTCGAGAAAGTCGGACAAAAGTTGGTTGTGTGTCCTTGCTGTTTGCAAAAAGAACATCACAGTGTAAGCCTTTGATTGGGAGTATTGATCATAAATAGGATTTTTAACTCTTGTTGGTTGATGCCTCCGGCTTTAGGTTTAGCGGTTTCCATTGGATTGGATGGTGGGTTGGGTAATAGGGGACCTTTCATCCTTGGTTGTTTGTTTCCCCCCTTGGTGGTATTTGTGAAGACCGATTGTGGTTTAATTGTGGATGTCATAGGATGGACTTGTGTTTCCAAATGTGTTACAGGCCTTGTAGGTGTGGTAGCTTAAACAGGGACAAAATCCTAATGGGTGACTAGTTTGGAATCCATCTCTAGGTAGGATAGTGCAAGGTACCATATCGGGATGCCTAGAGTGAGCCCGGGTAGAGTTAACTGAGCCATAACCAGCGTCCCTTATACCCCCATGGGAGGGTACAAGAATGGGATTTAAAATATTGGTGGGACCAATAGACTCAACATTTGTTCAATGCCATGACTTAGCAATGGTGTTGATGATGGTGTTAAGGTGGAGGTGGAACCATATTCAATGGTGAAAATTGTGCACATGGGCCATCGTTTTCTATGGGGATAATTAGTGGTGGTCCCAAATATACTCCTAACAATTTGGAGTCCTTGTACATGCTGGGGGAAATGCCAACATATGGTTTATTATCCCCTAGTACATTCGGTATGACATTGTCAAGATTGGTCGTAGTGTTGGGATCATATTAGTTGAGGTGGTCGAGGGTAACTACCTTCCCGTTTAAGGGAAAACTCATGATACAAAAGATCAAGGAGACTACCACCTTCATGGTGTACATATAAATACACACCAAGAAGATGTTGTAATTGAGTTCATCATGGACTACTTCGATATCGATCATAACCATATTTCCCCCCATCTCTATTGGGACAGTTTGGTACAATCCTCTTAGTTGGGATGTGTAAAATTAGTCACAACAGATCTAATGAACAAGTAAATCAATCACAACAGATGAACATAGAAAATATGGTGTAAAACTATGCAAAACATGCAGCAGTGCTCAATATCCCAATAAGAGTGAATAATTACAATACAATAATCTAACAATGAGTGAGCAATTCAAATTGACTAAGTAGGCCATTCAAATTACTAAATGG
Organism: Larix kaempferi; assembly: GCA_027924585.1. Taxonomy (NCBI): domain Eukaryota; kingdom Viridiplantae; phylum Streptophyta; class Pinopsida; order Pinales; family Pinaceae; genus Larix; species Larix kaempferi. The sequence goes on along the minus strand of BSBM01001158.1, from coordinate 4,838,928 downwards.
TGTAGATTGGCTCCAACTAGGAGTCCTCATCATCAATCAGTGGTGGTCATCAATGCACAAGAACCAATCATCTAGGTGTCAATCTGAGTCTAACTGAGTGTAACATGTGTAATTGAAGTGTGTAGCACTAATATAGGGAAGGAGACTCAGTGGAGGGTGCATGGGAGGCTTAATTGAAGTCAGAACAAGTCATCTAGTCAATCTAGAGGTCCAACCGAGTGAAACAGTCAGTCGGGAGTGAAACTAGCCTCAAATCAGGAAGAATCAAAGCTAACTGAGTATAAACTGAGGTAGTAGGTGAAGAAGTGCACCCTTCTATGGAAGTAGGTGAGAAGTGGGCGCCTTCAGGACTAGGAGGGATAAAGAACTGATGTAAGAAGCTCCTGGGTTCTAGAATAAGGTGGGTAAGGTGCTGGAGGCATCAACCTAGTGACTGGGATGCATGCAAAATGCATGCAAACCCTAGAATTTGCATGCAAACCCTAATTGCATGCAAGGTCCTGAAAATGATGATGTAGATATCCGAACAGGATGGTCTCCCATCATATGCGTGAAGAGAAATATATGAGGGGACCAACTTAGGAGACCCTAGTAATTTCCATACTTTTGCAAACATAATGAAAGAGGATGCTCCTTCATCGATGATACAACGATGAATCATGATGTTCTTTACAGTGACTGGAAATGGTAGTCACGTATCACCTTTGTCGAGATCAAAGGTCATGAGGTGCGAGTTAGAAGGATCGATGACACGTAGTGCATTGAGTAATTCCTTGCTCTATGTTGGGAAATAATGTAAAATTGGTAATGTGTACATGGCTGCAAGGGATTGAGCAAACTCATCCACAATACTGTAATTGTGGGAAACTTTCATGTGAGGTTTATTAGGGGTATGTTGAACTGGAACTTTCAGAATCCATGGTATTTTTTCATTATTCAGTCAAGTTATTTGTAGAGGGCCCCCCGAGGGGATAGAAACATATTCCACTTGAGGGGTGGAAGGCCCATCATAACCCTTGTCTCATGTCTAAATATTTATATCCAATGTGTAGATATTTTGGAAATAAATGTCGCTAGGTGGGAAAATATCTTGTTTCTGTGTAACTACCCCTTTATTCGCAAAGGGTTGTTGTAACACGACGGTTTGTGGTTGGGAAGGGTTCACTTCTTGAGTAGGTTTTGTCACTGTATTGTTTTTATCTTCCACTAAGTATTGGCAGTCAAGAATAAGAGGACAATATGCATATAGTGACCATAATCTCCTCAAATGGAGCAACAATAATTGGTCCTTAGGGTGGGATTCTTCCTTTGTTTGGGGGGAATTTATAGTCCCTAGATTTTGGTTACCGATATTCTGGTTTTTCTAGGGAGGGGGGTTTCCCCTTTCCCCAACTACTAATTTTTTTATTTCTTAGCTTTCTTCTTCCCTTGAGTCTATGGATTCTGGGGGTTTGTGGTGTTCAATTGCTCAAATTGTTGAGATTGTTGAACATAAGAAGGTTGGACCAATTTTACCCCCATGTGGGCAGTAAGTTGTTGTCTAATGGGGCATGGGAAAGGATAATATAGATTATACCCTAGGGGAGGGACAAATGCAGTTTGCATTCCATAAGAGGCAGATGTTGGAATGGCATGCGCCATTGGCAGTGTAGGAATTGTTGTTTCCTGGATAATGTTTGGGCAAGTAGGACTATACAGTTCGTACTGTAATTAACCAACTAGTGGGGTTGGTACTGGTGTAGGGGGTACCAACACAGGTGGAATGGATGGGTATTGTGGAGCCATGTTAAATGGTTCGAAAGTGGTGGGAGGAACCTTTCCTGAATGGGAAATGGACCCAATAATCCCATCTTTCGAATGTTACAATCCCAAAGGTGTATGATCCAATGGCCGATGCCGAGGGGCATGAGGGACGATGGTGTAAAGATAGTTGGATTGTGCATAAATGAGATTGAAATGTTGGGCTTTTAGAATATTCTCCTCCTTGCTTTGCGGCATGGAGGTGGTGACATATTTGGATATGGAGGGTTTAATTGATTTGATGAAACAATCCAACAAAAAGGGTGGTTATATTTCGATTTTACATAATGTGTGGTGCCTACGCCACTCATGTATGTGATCCTCAATGTGGGTAGAAGTATTTTTTTGAAACTCAATGAGAATTTCGAGACCCAAGTCATGCCGAATCAGAAGATGGAAGTCAATGAGAAATGCAGTGGCCAATGTTGTGAATGTGGCATGGGTTTCACTTGCTAAATTTACATACCATTTGGTTTCCATGTTGAGAGTACACTAGAAGAGGTGAAGTCTCATGGGATCATCCACTATGTTGTTAGATGAACACCATAAGTGGAAATACATGACATGGTTTGTGGGATCGTCCCCTTGCTTTCTTTCAAATTTGTGTACATCAAAGGGAAGTTTATCTGGCATTTTCGGTCATGTTGTATCATGAGCTATGGGATCATTGGTCAGTTTGGCCAACTCTAGGAGATTTAAACTAGCCCTGAATGGTAGGGTAGGGGGGATTAGTCTTTCCATTGTGTGTGAGATGTGATTTCCATGAGGGGGAGACCCCGGTAGCGTTGTAAACAATGGTTTACCTGGTACAAGAGAGGGTGGATCAAAGGGAACTGAGGGATCTACAAGGGGAGAATCCAACAAGGTACCTCTTCCGATGGGGGAAGAAGTGGTGTATTTAATAGTTTCTCTGAGAGGATAAAATGCACCTCGAAAGGATTGGCCTTGACCAGATGATCCTATCAATGTGGCCTAGGAATATCCTTGGTTGGAGTACCTCCCGTGTGTACCACAAAGGGGAAGGTGAAAAAACACCCCTCGAGAGACAAGATAGGACTTGCAATCTAGGAGACTATATCAGGATTTTGTTTTGTTCCTCAATGGTGAAGGCTTTGAGTCAAATGAGAATGATAGTGGAATTTAAACATAATTGAAAAATGCAAAAATATGCCAACCACAACAGATGCAAATATGGTTCAAAAAGTGAGTGATATGCACAAAGTCAGTTTTAGTGCATGAGTTCCCACATGTATGTTCTTTTTAGTTATCAGTTTAGTGAAATTGTAGTTAAAAAAGAAAGAAATGTAAATTCCTTAACCAGACCTAACATCCTTCCTTTCAAATGTAACTAGTCCTCCCAAAAGAACAATTGATGGTGATAATGGTATCCACTCACCAATTGACTAGTGGAGGTAACAAAGAGCTAGCTCTATCAACAATGGGGCCAATGTTCTAGTCAATAAGACTTGGGAACACATCCCAAAAGCAATAGCTAACTTCAGGATTCAATTGCACTCACAATTGCTCCTTGCTAATATCCTAAGTTGGGCCACTAAGATACCTTGCATCAAGTGTGGATCAGTTGTTCACCCTACATGGTATAGTGTCGTCTCCCTACAAAAAGATGAGTGGCTTGTAGGAGAGAGAATGGAAACTATACCTCGACTTTCACCTCCTTGGTCACGGTGCACTTTTGATCTGGGTTTTCTTCTAACACCTGCTGATAGAAGGATTTTGTAAGTACCATATGAGACAACAATGCTATATTTCAAAATATTGCTAATGAGACTAGATTGGTGGGAATTAATGGATGCTTAGCCCAATCAACCCTACCTAACTAAAATGTTGTTTTGTAACCTCCTGTGGAGGATTTTAGTTGGTTTAGATAATTACAATGTTGACTTTAAGGGGTTTTGATTTTTCACTTATGGAGTGTAAGAGAAGTATTTCACGATCCCTACTTTTTTTATTCACCAAGCTCACATGAAGTGCAACATGAAGAGCATACTAGGATTGGTGGAGTCTTTAGATCTCTTAGTGTGTTCCAGTGCTGCAAAAACATGTGATGAAAGAAAATAGGTTATTGACAAATTAGCTAGAAGAGTATATCAACTAATATGTACTTTTAACTCTAATAGATGGTCTTGGTCCTTTACAAATAAAAAATAATAACTAATAGATAAGTGTGCAATGGAGGTATTCACACTTCGCACCCTTTTCTGATTCACAAAGCTCACATGAAGTGCGAGGTGAAGAGCATACTTTGGGAGACAAGAGTCTTTAGGTGCTTGCTTGTGTGCAAAAAGTGTATTCTACACTAGCATTAATACTAAAAACATGTCAATTGTGCATAAACAAGAAAGGGTATTGAATACTAGTGAAAACAATGAGGCATGTTGAAATCCTCAAGGTTGGTTACCTAGGTAAGTTTCAAGTGAGATGAACTCTTTACTTCATAATCTTGTTCTAGGTGAACTAATTACTAAAAAATTACGTAATTATTTGAATTGTCCTTAACTCAAGTTCACTCGTACGCAGTAATTGGACTTCGAAACTAAAATATGAAGGTAAAAAGAAAATAAACTACGGTAGCATGGCTAAACCACACTCTTCCACGTGGAGTGTGCGGGTAAATTCAAAACAGGTATGTTGAACAGTGTGGGTGGTACATTAACCAACCGTGTGGGTCACCCTATAGGGTAGCGTGGGTCAAACACTGATTACATGTGCTAACCATGTGACTGGCAGAGTCATTTCCATGCTGGTAGCATGACCGAGAGGCCGAGATCCGCGCTACTATATAAAAATAATTTTGGGACAACTTCGGGCCAAATTGTGGAAGAAATAGGTCGAATACCTAATATCCTACAAGTAACACATACCCATAATTAATTGCTTAGCATAAAACAACCTAGTTAAATAAGAAATGAACAAAAATAAGTATGGTAGCCATTAAACTGTTGTGGAAAAAACTGCACAATCGCACTCTTCCACTTACTAAGTGGCTAGGCCTTGTAGGCTATACCAAGGCCTCAGTCGTTGGATCCCTTATGGGTTTGTTGGTTGGTATTCCTCCAAGTGATCCTGCAATAAAGTGTTAGTGTAATTCACATACAAACAAAAAATTATTGAAAAATACAAAAAAAAAGAGACGGGGGGGAGGATGAAAACTCCAATAAGAATCCAAGATATGCTAAACCACTTTTGTATTACCCAATGGTATAGTTGTACAACACCGAGGAGGTGTGATATTCAAGGGAAGTCAACAATATCCCTTAGGGAGGCATTTTTTTCCCAAACTAAAAGCTAAGCCAATGGTGAAACAATGGAGAGAAACTTTTTCCCCTTGATGGAAAGTGGCAATGGATCTTGGGAATGCTCACAATGGTAGGAAGTGGTGAGCTATGAGGAAGCTCCAACTCAAATCCAACAACATAACCTTTCTCTTGATTTCTCTCTACCAAATGCATGCTGATGGATTCCTTTTATAGGACAAGAGGTGGCCAACAAACAACTAGATCAAAATGTGAAGTCATATTTTCCATGAACTAGTTCCAATGTACATAAGGGGGGCTAGTTAATTCCACTAGGTGTGTGAGGAGCCGAATTTGGATCCTTGGAGAGGATTGATCCTTCAATGCACCGCAGGAAGTTAGTGGTCCCTCCATTCTGATAGTAGGGATACTATTGAAGGAATAGTCGTGCGGGTGTAGTGTAGGAATTGTTCTGGTAACTAGTTTTATAGCATGAGTTGACTATGTATTACTCATGCTACCCCTTCTTTTGACTAGTTTTTGGCACTTTTTAATTCATGCTTTCTTTTTTATTTATTGAGGATGCCTTTGGTGAATTGCATTCTTTATGTTGTTGATACCTTACTAGAAGCATCACCAAAATTTCATATGTGTGCGAATTTTAGGTGTTAACGCTAACCATAAGACTTCCGACTTGACATGCCCAAAAGAGGAAAATGCATAATTGATGAGGAAAAAATATTTAATTGGGCCAAGCATGTTGTTTATATAGTAAAAAATAATTGCGCTAGATGCAAGGAATTAGGTCCGACTATACACTTCCTATCATTTTTCATTGGGATAGCCATGTTGCATATCAACCCAGTTGGAAAAGCAACCTTCAGGGGTCCATAAATAGCATTGATGAATAATTATAAAACATTCCCAACTAAAAATAATCTAAAAGACAAAAATTCCAGATTCTACTTATAATATTGGTTTCAAGTGATAAATAATACATGTGATCTATGGCGAGTTCCATAGCAGGTTTGACATGGTATTCCACCGAAATCCCACATCAACTTAGCACTTAGCACTTGACAAGAAAGGTCAGAAACGAATTGAACCTGATGAGCTTGATTATTAACCCAACACCCAACAACTGTTTGTTGACTTATCCAGGAAGTCCAATATTACATTCAACATTTCATCCATAGCATATTTATCTCTAATGTCCACATTCAAATAATTGCATAGCAGGACAATCCCATCAATCCCACCAGTTCCCTAGGTTGAATGGGTACATTTGGAATTATAATAACGGAGCAAATTAATAATGCTTAGACACTATAACATTTCAAGTATTTAATAAAGAGGTTGAATAAATAAATTCAAGAGAAACTCTAGGTGGCAAATGGTTTTGAAGACATATGGAGAATGTGGGACCCACATTAGCTTGATTACTTACTGCCACATGTCACATCTCTCTTGCCATTTCAAACCCATGAGAAGGAAAACCTTATTGGGTGAGTTGGTAAGTCATACACATGGCATTGAGCATCTTAGGTCGAATTGGGATGGAATGGTAACCTCCATGGAAGAGGAAGAGTCAAATTGGAAGCTTGTGGATACTTCGGCTAGATTTCTGAGCCCCTATGAAAACAATGATGAAGCATCTATGACATATATGAAAAAATTCAGATCTGACTTCTGACATCTGACCATTATGAAATATTACCCGCCAAAAAGGCTCCAATAAGGTGCTAATGGGAGTTGGAGAAGCCAAGGAGGTCCCTACTTGAATTGGGAGAAGATGGAAGGTTGGGAACTAGGGAGACAAGTGGCAAATGTGGAATATTTCCTAAGTGGAAATATCTAGAAGCTAGTGGGAGGAATTTTAACCATAGGAGTATAAGGTTGGTTATAAAATGCAGAAATAAAGCATGAGAATGGCTTTTGATGATTTGAGAAAAATTGCATTTGTGAAGAGAGAGCTAGTGGATGACTAGTTTCTTGCCTTAGCCAATTTCGAGGGTGAAAGATTCCCATCCAAGTTGGTGTTTGGAGAGGCCACTTAGGTATTTCATGGATCTTTAATGGATTTTTCTTTTTACATGTAAGATATAGGGAAGCTTGTGGTTTCTTCTAATGTAGCACTTTCCGTCAACCATTTCCAGTTTTGATGGCATATTCTTTCTCCTTGAGGGGGTGTGTTTTTGGTGAGCTCTTGTCATCTTTGGGAGAGATTCTCATGATCCATTTCTTATTGTAATAATCTTAATATACTATATTTATGATATTCATAAAGTATCAGGTCGAAATACCAAGTGGTTATATGTAAAAATGATTATTAATGAGCAAACCATGACCATTTCTCCACTGCATTGATGTATGCCATTGTAATGTTGATGATTCCGAATGAAAGAATATTTATATGATATATTTATGATGAATGGAAATCCATTGATTATTTTTACAACTTTCATGTTCAGCACTTAAGTATTTGAAGTCATTTTGCTCACTTTATTTGCATTTGGAAGAAATTTGATGCCATTTCCCCAAGGATCGAATTAGGGATTTTTGATGTTGTTTGGGAGAAGGTTAGATCAGATTTAATAACTGATTAATGGTTCATATGAGACCTTATTAAGTCCCTCAGACATCCCGTACCTTTATTCTGAATTTTGAATGGGTTTGGAGGCATTTGAAGAGCCATTTTCAGTACTTACCCTGGGGGGATTTGATCCCCAAATTGCTACTTAAATTCCATAGTTTGTCTAGAATCTTAAACAAGTTTGCAGAAGTATTTGGAGGGTTATAAATAATCCTTGAACCTCACATTGAATTCTTAATATCATTCATACACCATCACAGAATATTAGGGAGCATTTGGATCAATTTGGAGACCTAGACATCAAAACTAGTCAAAGGTCTAAATTGGGGAAAAAGTGAAAAATTGGGAATTTTAATAAAAATTTAAAAAAGGGACATTACAGGTGGTATCAGAGCATGGTATTGGAACGTGATGGTAGTAAAAAGAAGTGAAAAAAATAGACCACCACTCTTAGAACCATAATTTGAAGGTGTTGTTGTTGAAGAAGAAACAATAGGAGAAGAAGAGTCTTTTGTAAAAACCATAAGTAGAGAGGAGGATGAAACAACGAAACGAAAGGGGGAATTTGTTTCAACCCTAATACCTTTCTTTGAAGACATGAACAAAAATATTATGAAAGGATTTGAATTAATGGCTAGTGAAATGACTAGTCAAATAGTAGGCCTTAAATGAGTAATAGGAGGTAGCAACAATTCCCATGGGGAGGAAAAGAAGCCTATGGGAGAGCATATTTTCTCAAGCATAGGACCCCATAATAGAGAAAATGGATTTCATATCACAACAAGGCCTACTTCACCTAAATTTATTATACCCAAAGAAGAGCTTGACATTCAAGTGCATCTTAGTACAATAGCAAACAAATGGAATGATGTGAGTGAAGATTGTAAGAGAAGTCTACTATTTGATCAGTACTTTACTGCTGCAAATAAATTAAAAAGGAAGGAGAACAATGAGGATCTAACCCAAAACAAAGAATTAAATTGTGCTATTGGTAAAATGTCACTTCCTACTTTTGATTGTTCCTCCCAAAATTCTACTAACACTTCGGTGCAAAAACTAAATGTATATTTTTAGTTTAATCCTATGGTGGAGGAGGATGCATTAAAAATGGCCATTTTTCACTTGGAAGGAGATGCCAATGAATGGTGGTTTCATGGCCTGAAAACCTTGGGTCATGATTAGGTTAAAACATATGGGGAATTTGTTGACAGTGTACTAGAGAGATTTGAACAAAAAGATCCAGAATTTCCTTTCAAGAAACTAGCTCAATTGAAGCAAACTGGGACCCCTATTGATTATATGATGGACTATAAAAAATTATCAGTAAAGGTGGCTGATGTGTCTATGGGAAGGTTGGTATTGATATTCACTGAAGGTTTGGCTGAACCCTTAAAAGGTTTGGTCAAATCACACGAGCCAACTACATTAAAAGATGCAATGAACTTGACTAGGGATCTCCAAAATGTGCTTCCTAGAACAAGATTTCCTCCCAAGCCTAACTTCAAATTTGAAAAGAAACCTTGGAAAAGAGATGCATATGATAAGAAAACCTGGTAAAGAGATTCATTTGAAAAGAATAAAAAAGAAGGACTAAATAGGGATGAACTTCAAAAAAAGAAGTTGCGCTTCACATGTTTTCAACCATGGACATCGGGGCACAAATGTACTAAAGGAAAGGCTCAATACATAGAAGTATTTTATGATAATGATGAATATTATGGGGGCATAGATGAAGATGGAAATATTTCAGATCAAGAGGAGGAATATGAGACAACAGTAGAAGAGGAAAGACAAGAAGAAAATCATCCTTCACCGGACAAAGCAAGAATGACAATACTTTCAGCAGTACCTCGCTATCATAACTATCCGATGCAGGGGTGTGGTACTAAGACAAAGAGATTCAGTTTTGGTAGATGGAGGAGCCACACATAACTTCATTGATGCAGAGATGGTGGAGGAAATGAAGATACCAATTGAACCATTCGATGGCTTCGCAGTTCTCATTCTTAGTCACAACATAATGGAGTGCAAAACATGGGTTCCAAAGCTGCAAGTAACCGTAGGTAACTATAATTTTGTTGATAGTTTTTATGTGGTTGATGTTGTTGATACTAATGTGGTTTTGGGAGTGCAATGGCTATATTCTATAGGAGAGCATACAGTAAATTATCAAATTCTTGAAATGAAATTCCAAGATTCAAAAGGAGTACTAAGGGTTGTGAGAGGGCAACACACTTATCCAAATCAAGTAGTGACTTGCAATAGTATGAGATCTATATTGAGGCATGGGGACATAGAATGAGATGCTGAATGTCATATTACATCTCCCAAGCTAAACATAAAGGTTTTTGAACACCCAAAGGAGATAGAGAGACTCTTTCAAAAATATGAAAACTTGGTAGACCACCAGATAGGGGGGTTGAACACAACATTGTTTTGGAGGAGGGTTCTTCACCCATTCAGATAACACCTTATAGACATCCTAAAAACTTCAGAGATAAGATTGAAAAAGCCATCCAATAAATCCTAGATTTGGGACTCATTAGTGTTGAATATTGTAACTTCTAAGAATATTATATTTATACATTATTTATTCCGGAGATGTTCCATCCCTCCGAGGTGATTTTATTATGTATTCGGAAATTTTTATTTCTCCTAGAAGTTGTGGTAACTAGGGTTATTAGACCCACCATGTGGGGGTCGGCCCAGTCAGTTATAATAGGGTATTTAACCTAATGGTTAAATACGAGCCTACATGTACTTGTGTAAAATATATGTCAGAGTATTGTATAAATAGAGGAGGTGTATTCCTCATTTGATACACTCACTCACTTATGAAAAGAGGCGCACTTGTCTAGGAGATTTGCTAAGGAGGATTATAAGGAGGGAGCGCATCTTGTATTTTTGGTTTATCATCTTATTGAGGAAAGCTTTGCTGGGTTTTCTACCCCATGAGGGTTTCCCAGGGTAAATACTATGTCTATCTTGTGATTATGCTTCTTTCAGTGATCTTGCTAGTCTATTTGGTTTAAACGTATCATGGTATCAGAGCTAGACTGAATAGGACATCTTTCACAAGGTAAGAATCTCTCTCTCTCTTTCCAGTGAAGATTAGGGTTTCAGCAGAAAGTTGATATTATTGAAATCTGATTACATGGATGGATATCCCTTCTCAAGACCTTTCTTTTCAACCCTAGATCGAACTTTTTGGTTGGGTAGAACTCCGGGAAAGTCAAACCCTAATTCTACCAAAAGTGTGATAAGTGAGAAATTGGTTTCAGCAGAAATTTGGTATTATTGAAATCTGATTGCATGGCTGGATAGCCCTTCTCAAGACCTTTCTTTTGAACCCTAGATCGAACTTTTTGGTTGGGTAGAACTCCGGGAAAGTCAAACCCTAATTCTACCAAAAGTGCAATAAGTGAGAAATTGGTTTCAGCAGAAATTTGGTATTGTTAAAATATGATTACATGGCTGGATATCCCTTCTCAAGACCATTCTTTTGAGCCCTATATCGAACTTTTTGGTTGGGTAGAACTCCGGGAAAGTCAAACCCTAATTCTACCAAAAGTGTGATAAATTTCTGTCTCAAGTTCCGGAAAAGTAAAAGGTAACTTTTCAGGTAAGTACTACTCTGTCTCTTGGACTCCCCTAAGAGAAGATGGCTCCAAACACTAAGCTTGAATACAAGCTAGAAGGTATAGAGAATTTTCGGGCATGGAAATCTAGAATTGGTCTCATTCTTGAAGAGAATGATCTTGCTCATTATATCAAAGAAGAAGTTGCAGAACCAGAAGGAGATGAAGCCAAAGAAAAACACAGAAAGGATTTGATTAGGGCAAAGAGAATCATAGTTGATTCTATTAAAGACCACTTGATTCCCCAAGTGGCCTCCAAGAAGACTCCAAAGGAAATGTATGATGCCCTAGGAAGAATGTATGAAGGAAAGAACATCAATAGGAAGATGAACCTAAGGACTCAATTGAAGAGTACCAAGATGCACAAAGAAGAATCCATTCAAGACTACTTCTCAAGGGTTTCACAAATCAAGGAAAAACTAGATGCAATTGGTGATACTCTCGATGAAGACGAACTTGTAATGACTGCCCTCAATGGTCTCACTAGACCTTGGGAATCATTCATACAAACCATGTGTGCCATGAAAGAGAGTATGAAGTTTGATATAGTATGGGAGGATTGTGTTCAAGAAGAAGCTAGGGTAGCCAACAGAGAAGCTCTTCTCAAAGAGGATGACCAAGCTTTGGCCACCCATACCAAAAGAAAAAGAATGAGTCATTTCAAGAAAGTTGACCACAAAGGATCTCAACACTTCTCTAGATCTAACAAGAGAAAAGGACCCAATCCAACAAGAGATCTCTCCACAGTCGAATGCTACAATTGTCATAAATTAGGACACATCTCCAGATTTTGTCCTTCTCAAAAGAAGAATTTTTTCCACAAAAGACATCATGCACATATGGCAAAAAATGATAGTGAAGAAGAAGAAGAAGAAGAAGAGGAGGTAGAGGTAAGACCTAGAAAGAAAAGATCTAAAGTAAAGAAAGAAGATCTAGAAGAATATGTTATATTCTCTGCACTCTTTGGATCCGTATCTCCGGGAGAAGATACATGGCTCATTGACAGTGGTGCTTCTAAGCACATGAAAGGTCAAAGAAAGACTTTCTCAAATCTTGAAGAAAAGTCTTCCTCACAAAAGGTATCTCTAGGAGATGACTACCAATACCCCATCAAAGCAATTGGTGAAGCTAGCTACAAGCTAGATTTTGGAACACCTTTGAAGATGAAAGACATCTTATATGTACTAGGTTTAAAGAAGAACCTTCTCTCTATCTCAGCACTAGATAAGAAAGGTTTTAGAGTGGCTTTCATAGATGGACAAGTACTCATGTGGTCCAAAGGAAAGACAATTAAAGATGCAGTTGTCATTGGTGAAGAAGAAGGAGGTCTCTATAAGCTCAAGGTTCATCCAGAAGCTGCCCTTGCTCATTAGATCTCTAGCCCCAGTGAGCTATGGCATAGAATATTAGCTCATATCAACTATACAGCCTTACCCTATGTAAGGAAGGTAGTCATAGGACTACCATATTTGAAATATGATCATGATGGATCATGTAAAGGATGTAAGAAAGGGAAAAATATCAAGAACCCCTTTCCAAAGAGTGAAACAAAGACTAAGAACATTTTGGAGCTAATACACTCAAATGTATGTGGACCAATGCCCGCCACTTCTCTAAGTGCATTTGAATACTATCTCTCATTCATTGATGACCACTCAAGGAAAACTTGGATATACTTCTTGAAAGGTAAGAATGAAGTTTTTGGAAAATTCAAAGAGTTCAAGGCTCTAATAGAAAATATATCAGAGAAGAGAATCAAAATTCTCAGAATAGATAATGAAGGAGAATTTACCTCAAAGGAATTTGAGGACTTCTATAAAGAAGCTGGAATTAGAAGGGAACTAACTACTCCCTATAATCCTCAACAAAACAGGGTGGCTGAAAGGAAAAATAGAACAATCATGGAAGCTGTAAAGACTATGATACATGACCAAGATCTCCCCATGTATCTATGGGCTGAAGTAGCCAAGACAGTAGTATATGTGCAAAACAGATTATCCCATAGTGCTCTTGATTTCAAAACTCCAGAAGAAATGTTTACAGGAAAGAAGCCTGAGGTAAGTCATCTTAAAATATTTGGGTGTCTTGTGTACATCCATATTCCAAAAGAAAAAAGAACCAAGTTGGACCCTTCTAGTAAGAAGAGGATATTTGTTGGTTATTATGAATCATCCACGGCCTTTAGAATTTACATTCCAGGTTTTCATCACATAGAAATAAGTAGAGATGTAACATTTGATGAAGAAGCATCACTCAAGAAATCCAGAAAGTGCCAAATTGAAGAATTCTATGAAGAAGACACTTCTCCCAAAATCACAGAGGCTATGCCCATTCCTGAAAATGATTCTCCAGAGGATCATGACATGTTGGAACCACAAGAGCCTCCTATTTCAGACTTATCTAAGAAAAGAAGGCCAACATGGGCTAGAGATATTATTCAAGGAGCTGAGAGATATGGAGCTCCTGAAGGCTCCACTAGAGAAAGAAAGAAACCAAAACTAGTGTCCAACTATATGGCCTTGATGTGTGATCTTGTGGATCAACTACCTACTAGCTATGAAGAAGCAGCCCAGAAGAAAGAATGGGTATAAGCAATGACAGAAGAATATCAGTCTATAATGAAAAATGATGTTTGGGATATAGTCCCCAAACCAAAAGATAAAAGTGTGGTTTCTTCCAAATGGATCTTCAAAATAAAACATGCTGCGGATGGAAGAATTGAAAAATACAAGGCAAGATTTGTAGCCAGAGGATTCTCTCAGAAAGAGGGAATTGACTATGAAGAAACATTTGCACCAGTTGCTAGGTATACTTCAATTAGAACTATCATGGCACTTGCATCCATGATGAAGTGGAAATCACACCAAATGGATGTTAAGACAACTTTTCTAAATGGTGTAATTGAAGAAGAAGTATACATAGAACAACCACAAGGATTTGAGATCAAGGACGGAAGGACCCATGTATGCAAACTGAAAAAGGCATTATATGGATTGAAGCAAGCCCCCAGGGCTTGGTATGGAAGGATTGACAATTTCTTAACAAGCATGGGCTTTACAAAAAGTAAAGTTGATCCCAATCTTTATCTCAAAGTAATGGATGATGAACCAGTTATTTTATTGTTATATGTAGATGATCTATTCCTAACTGGAAATGAGAAACAAATTATTGAAAGCAAGAAGAAGCTTTCTTCAGAATTTGAGATGAAAGATCTCGGATTAATGCACTACTTCCTAGGCTTATAAGTATGGCAAGAACCAAAAGGAATCTTTCTAAATCAAGGTAAGTATACTGTGGAGATTCTCAAAAGATTTGATATGTTGGAGTGTAAAGCCATGGCCACTCCCATGGACTCCAACTTGAAGTTATTAGTTAATGATTCATCAGAATTAGTGGACATAACTCTATATAGACAAATCATTAGATCATTGATATGTTTAACAAACACTAGGCCTGATATATGCTTTGCTGTAAATACCCTAAGTCACTATCTAGTAGAACCTAGAAAGGTTCACTTAATAGCTGCAAAGCATGTAATGAGGTACCTAAAAGGTACATTAGATTTTGGCCTATATTATCTTGGAGGTCATGAACTCAGATTACATGGTTACTCAGATTTCGACTGGGCAGGTAGTGTCTCAGATAGAAAAAGTACTTCAGGTGGATGTTATGGTCTTGGATCTTCCATGATCTATTGGTTCAACAAGAAACAATCTAGTGTGGCCCTCAGTACTGCTGAAGCAGAATATATAGCTGCCTGCTCTGCCAGTTGTGAAGCAGTATGGCTTCGGAAAATTTTATCTGAAGTGTTTGACTTAGAAATGGATCCCACTGTGATTATGTGTGATAATCAAAGCTGCATCAAGATGACTTAAAATCCCGTGTTTCACGATAAGTCAAAACACATAGAGATCCGATACTTTTATATACGAGATATGGTGCAAAGAGGAGCTATCAAGCTCGAGTATATAAGCAGTGCGGATCATATTGCTGATATCTTGACCAAACCTCTGTCTCGAGTAAAGTTTGAACACTTCCGAGACAAGCTTGGTGTAGTTCAAAAGGACCCTCCTCGAAAGAGGGAGTAGCACAGTATTTGATAACAAGTCCATCTCATCAATGATGAGGTTACGTATTTACTACATTTAGTTACCTAGAATTATTTAGATTTAGGACTCTTATATTTTACTTTTGATACTAGATATACATGCTTTTGATGTTAGATATACAAGCTTTTGATGATAGATGTATATATGTTTTGATGATGATGATACATGTTTTGGTTATACATGTTTTGATGATGATGATACATGTTTTGGTTATACATGTTTTGATGATGAGGATACATGTTTTGTTATACATGTTGTGAGGGGATTGGATCATCCCTGGACTTCAGTCCTAAAGAAGAGTCATAGACGTATGTCTTCGAGAATGAAGTTCTTGGTGAACATTTGAGGGGATTGGATCATCCCTGGACTTCAGTCCTAAAAAAGAGCAGTAGATGTATGTCTTCGAGAATGAAGTTCTTGACGAACATGTGAGGGGATTGGATCATCCCTGGACTTCAGTCCTAAAGAAGAGCCATAGACGTATGTCTTCGAGAATGAAGTTCTTGGTGAACATGTGAGGGGATTGGATCATCCCTGGACTTCAGTCCTAAAGAAGAGCTGTAGACGAATGTCTTCGAGAATGAAGTTCTTGGTGAACATGTGAGGGGATTGGATCATCCATGGACTTCAGTCCTAAAGAAGAGCCGTAGACGTATGTCTTCGAGAATGAAGTCCTTGGTGGACGGTTGAGGATTAAGTCATCCTTGGACGTGGTCTTAAATGTACGGTGGAGGATTAAGTCATCCTTGGATGTGGTACTAAATGTACGGTGGAGGATTAAGTCGTCCTTGGACGTGGTCCTAAATGTACGGTGGAGGATTAAGTCGTCCTTGGATGTGGTCCTAAATGTACGGTGAAGGATTAAGTCATCCTTGGACGTGGTCCTAAATGTACGGTGGAGGATTAAGTCATCCTTGGATGTGGTCCTAAATGTACGCTGGAGGATTAAGTAATCCTTGGATGTGGTCCTAAATGTATGGTGGAGGATTAAGTCATCCTTGGACGTGGTCCTAAATGTACGGTGGAGGATTAAGTCATCCTTGGAAGTGGTCCTAAATGTACAATGGAGGATTAAGTCACACTTGGACGTGGTCCTAAATGTATGGTGGAGGATTAAGTCATCCTTGGACGTCGTCCTAAATGTACAGTTGAGGGTTAAGTCATCCTTGGACATGGTCCTAAATGTACGGTTGAGGATTAAGTCATCCTTGGACGCGGTCCTAAATGTACAGTAAGGATTGGATCATCCTTGGACTTTGGTCCTGTGAACTGAGCCGTAGACATGAGGTCTCTGAGAATTGATAGGACTGGATCGTCCCTGGATTTCGGTTCAAAAGGTACATGTTAGGACTAGATCGTCCCTGGACTTTGGTTCAAAAGGCACATGATAGGACTAGATCATCCCTAGACTTCGGTTCAAAAGGTACATGTTAGGACTGGATCGTCCCTGGACTTCGGTTCAAAAGGTACATGATAGGACTGGATCGTCCCTAGACTTCGGTTCAAAAGGTACATGATAGGACTGGATTGTCCCTAGACTTCGGTTCAAAAGGTACATGATAGGACTGGATCGTCCCTGGACTTTGGTTCAAAAGGTACATGACTGGATTGCATCATCCTTGGACATAGGTCCTAAAGAGAACTCAATTGATCGTGTGATGATGATGCTGCGATCGTGTGATAACGATGTTGCTAATCATATGATGATGATGCTGATGATCGTGTGATGACGATGTTGTTGATCGTATGATGGCGATGTTGATGGTCTTGTGGTGACAATGCTGCTGATCATATGATGACGATGCTGATTATGATGCTGATGATCGTGTGATGACGATGCTGATGATCGTATGATGATGATGCTATTGATCATGTGATGACGATGTTGATAATTGAGTACTATCAACTCTGATGATGTTGATGTTCCAGTAACTAGTCAAGTTACTGATGATGATGAATTGAAGAAAGCTTCCAATGATATATAGATGATGTAATGAATGACTCCTTGCTCCTGCAGATGTTGTATAATATCCTTCTCGTTAAGGGGGAGTGTTGAATATTGTAACTTCTATGAATATTATATTTATACATTATTTATTCTAGAGATGTTCCATCCCTCCGAGGTGATTTTATTATGTATCCTGAGATGTTTATTCCTCCAAGAAGTTGTGGTAACTAGGGTTATTAGACCCACCATGTGCGGGTCGGCCCAGTCAGTTATAATAGGGTATTTAACCTAATGGTTAAATACGAGCCTACATGTACTTGTGTAAAATATATGTCAGAGTAGTGTATAAATAGAGGAGGTGTGTTCCTCATTTGATACACTCACTCACTTATGAAAAGAGGCACACTTGTCTGGGATATTTGCTAAGGAGGAATAGAAGGAGGGGGCACATCTTGTATTTTTGGTTTATCATCTTATTGAGGAAAGATTTGCTGGGTTTTCTACCCCATGAGGGTTTCCCATGGTAAATACTGTGTCTATCTTGTGATTATGCTTCTTTCAGTGATCTTGCTAGTCTATTTGGTTTAAACTTATCAATTAGACCAATATCTATCCCTTATGCTTCTGCAGTAGTGCTAGTGAAGAAAAAAGATGGAACATTGAGAATGTGCATAGACTTTAGAGCCTTGAACAAAAAGACTATCAAGAATAGGTATTCCATTCCTAGGATTTATGAGCTCATGGATGAGCTACATGGGGCCAAATACTTCTCCAAAATTGAACTTAGATCATGATATCATCAAATTCGAATGAAAGATGAAGATGTGCAAAAGACCGTTTTTCGATGTCATTATGGCCACTTTGAATTTCTTGTCATGCCTCTTGGTTTACCTAATGATCCAGCCACATTTCAAGCATGCATAAATATGATCTTTTGCAAGAAACTAAGAAGGTTTGTTTTGGTTTTCTTTGATGACATTCTCATCTATAGTAAAACATGGGAAGAGCATTTGCGGCAATTAGAGATTGTGTTAAAATTTTTGCAAGAAGTGTCCTTATTTGCCAAGTTATCAAAATGTAAATTTGGGATGAAAGAACTATTGTATATTGGGAACATTATTGGGAAAGGAGTGAAGGTACACATGGAAAAAACTAGGGTTGTCTTAGAATGTCCATCACCAAAAAATATTACAGAATTAAGAGGCTTCATTGGGATATGCACCTATTATAGAAAATTTGTGAAAGGGTTCTCCAAGTTGACTTCTCCACTCACTGATTTGACTAAGAAGGATGCTTTCAAGTGGGATGAAGAGGCTGAAAAGGCCTTCCAAACAATGAAAGAGGGAATGAGTAGCTGTCCCAAACTTGTACTTCCTGATTTTACTAAACCTTTTGTTGTGGAATGTGATGCTTCAATTGGAGGAATAGGGGCTCTCCTAAAGTAAGGCCAACACCCCATAGCCTTTGAGAAAAGAAAGTTGCAGTCTCATGAAAAAATTTACTCCATCTATGAAAAATAAATTTTGGCCATATTGCATGCATTGGCCAAATTCAGACAATACTTGGTGGGCAGCAAGTTTGTGGTGAAAACTGACCACAATAGTCTAAGACGCTTTCTCACCCAAAAAGATCTAAATGAAAGGAAACAAAAGTGGGTAAGGAAGATTCAAGCTTATGATTTTGATATTGAGTATGTCAAATGAAAGAATAATATAGTAGCAGATGCTTTATCTAGAAGACTTTCTTTTTCTCTCGTGGACATTGCCAAGGATTGGAAAACATGCTACTAGTTGAATATGCCAAAGACAAATTTGCTTGTGATGTGTTGGATGAAATCAAAGGGAATGATAACTATAGGATTTTGAATGGGATGATATATTATAAGGGAATAATTTATTTGGTTCAAGATTCAAAACTCAAGTACAAAATTTTGCAAGAAGCACATGATTCCCCACTAGCGGGCCATCCGGGGATCTTAAAAAATTATAGGCAATTGAACAAAATATTTTTTTGGAAGGGGATGAAGGAAGATGTTTAGAAATATGTGAATGAATCTAAAGTATTTCAGTAAAACAAATCAGAACTTACATGCCCAGCTGGCCTATTGCAACCATTTCCTATTCTGGAGCAAAAATATTGAAAATCCTCACAGTAGATCTAAGAGCTAATGTATACCTCACAAGAAATATTATGATTAAGAAGGAAGATAGAAGAATAGTGGTCAATGCAGTGTAAATGAGAAATAGAATAATAATACAGTAGAACTCAGATAGAAGCAAAATAACTTCACACACACTAATTCATTAGTCACAAATATGAACAATAAATAGTACAATGGTGGAGAGGATTCGAATGCCAAGGTGGCAATTCGAATTAGCCTCTCATGGAGTGATCATCAGATCAATAGAGTGTCATCGAAGCACAACTAGGAGTCCTCATCATCATTAGTGGAGTCATCAATGCACAAGTAACTATCAACTAGATGTCAAACTGAGTCTAACTGAGTATGGTAGGTGTAACTGGCACATGGAGGCACTAACTCAATGAAGGAGGCTCAGTGGAGGGTGCATGAGGAGCTAACTGGAGTCAGAATGGGAAGTCTAGTCTCACTGGAGGTCTATCAAAGTGATACAGTGAGTTGAGAGTCAGTATAGCCTTAAATCAAGGAAATAATTGAAGATAACTGAAGTACAACAGAATGGTAGGTGAGAGAGGGCGCATGAGATGCATGCAACTGCTTGTAGGGTGCACTAAGCACTAGGAAGGCTAAAACTGATCAGTGAGAAGCTCCCGAGGCTAGCTAACTGAGGGATAGGTGCTGGGACTGATGAATGGGATGCATCCAATTGCATGCATCCATGCATAATGCATGTTGCATGCAAAAATGCATGCAAGACTGAAAATGGAAATAATGAAAATGCTGGTAGGACTAGGATGGAGTATAAGAATATCCTAACAAAAATGGGATAGTATATCAATGGAATTCATCACCACTTTGACCAAATATTTGGGTAAGGATTGCATATATGTGGTAGTGGATAGGTTGAAAAAATTTGTTCATTTCTTTGTTGTTACATCATCTTTTAGTGCTGCACAAGTGGCCGATATTTTTTCAAAGAAATCTTCAGATTACATGGGCTCCCCAAGAGCATTGTTAGTGATAGAGATAGTAGACTCATGGGTTCTTTTTTGAAAGAAATATTTAGATTGGTAGGAACTCAATTGAATCCAAGTACCATATATCATCCACAAACTGATGGGAAAATAGAGAGGGTGAATCAATGGTTTGAAGGGTACCTAAGAAACTATGTGGGAGAGCAACAAAAAGCATGGGCAAAATGGCTACACTTGGGTGAGTTTTGCTACAACACCACTTATCATATGTTAATCGGGATGTCTCCTTTCAAATACTTATATGGTTATGATGCACTTACATTTGATGAAATTATCTTTGATGATAGTACAACCCCAAATGCTAAAGATTGGGTGGAAGAGAGGCAAGAAATTTTAAATCTTTTGAAAGACAATTTGCAAGTTGCTCAAAATCAGCAAAACCAATATGTTGATAGACATAGAGAAGAAAGGACCTTTCAAGTTAATGATTTAGTATATTTGAGGTTGCATCCATATAAACAAACATCTCTCAAAAAGAATGGAGCAAAAAAGCTAAAACCAAGGTACTATGGGCCATACAGGGTAGTTCGGAAGGTTGGAAAAGTAGCATATGAATTAGAACTTCCGGAAGGGAGTAAAATCCATAATGTATTTCATGTTTCTTGTCTCAAGAAGGCTCTTGGTCAGCAAATTATCACTTCAGAAATACTTCCTCCTTTGGATGATGAAGGTTGGCTCACACTTATTCCGGATAAGATTTTGAAGACACAAGAAAAGAGATTGGGGAGTAGAATTATCAAAGAATATTTAGTGCAATGGAAGGACTTACCAAATGAAGATGCCACATGGGAAGAGGAGAATATTTTGCAGCATCCAAATTGAAATTGCTCGAGGACGAGAAATATTGGGTGGGGAGGACTGTAATGTCCCCATTCAAATAATTGCATAGAAGGACAATCCCATCAATCCTACCAGTTCCTTAGGTTGAATGGGTACATTTGGAATTATAATAAGGGAGAAAATGAATAATGTTTATACATTATAATAGTTCAATTCTTTAATAAAGAGGTTGAATAAATAAATTCAAGAGAAACTCTAGGTAACAAATGGTTTTGAAGACATATGGAGAATGTAGGACCCACACTAGCTTGATTTCTCACTGCCACATGGCACATCTCTCTTGCCATTTCAAATCCATGAGAAAAAAAACATTATTGGGTGAGTTGGTAAGTCATAGACATGTAATTGAGCATCTTAGGTCGAATTGGGATGGAATGGTAACCTCCATGGAAGAGTAAGAGTCAAATTGGAAGCTTGTGGACACTTGGGCTAGATTCCCTAGCCCCTATGACAACAATGATGAAGCATCTATGACATCTATGAAAAAATTCAGATCTGAATTTTGACATCTGACCATTATGACATGTAATCCACAAAACTAGGCTCCAAGAAGGCGGTCATGGGAGTTGAAGAAGCCAAAGAGGTCCCTACTCGAATTGGGAGAAGATTGAAGGTTCAGAACTAGGGAGACAAGTGGCAAATGTGGAATATTTCCTAAGTGGAAATATCTAGAATCTAATGGGATGAATTCAAACCATAGGAGTCTTATTTTGGTTATAAAATGTAGAAATAAAGCATGATAATGGATTTTGATGATTTGAGAAGAATTGCATTTGTGAAGAGAGAGCTAGTGGATGACTAGTTTCTTGCCTTAGCCAATTTTGAGGGTGAAAGATTCCCATCCAAGTTGGTGTTTGAAGAGGCCACTCAGGTGTTTCATGGATATTTAATGGATTTTTTATTTGTCGGTGTAATCTATAGGGAAGCTCGTGGTTTCTTCTAGTGCAACACTTTCCCTCAACCATTTCCAGTTTTGATGGAATATTCTTGCTCCTTGAGGGAGGGCATTTTTGGTGAGCTATTATACTCTTTGAGAGAGCTTATCATGATCCATTTATGATTTCAATAATCTTAATATACTATTTTATTCATCTTTATAAAGTAGCAGGTCGAAACACCAAGTGGTTTTATGTAAAAGTGATGATTAATGAGCAAACCTTGACCATTTCCCCACTACATTGATGTATGCCATTGTAATGTTGATGACTTGGAATGAAATAATATTTATCTAATATATTTATGATGAATGGAAATCCATTGATGAGTGTTACAAGTTTCATGTTCAACACTTAAGTATTTGAAGTCATTTTGCTCACTTTATTTGCATTTGGAAGAGATTTGGTTCCATTTCCCCAAGGATTGAATTAGGGATTTTTGCTGTTGTTTGGGAGAAGGTTAGATCAGATTTAATAACTGATTAATGGTGCATATGGGACCTTATTAATGTCCCTTAGACATCCCCTACCTTTTTTTTGAATTTTGAATGGGTTTGGAGGCATTTGGAGAGCCATTTTCAGTACTTACCCTCGGAGGATTTGATCCCCAAATTGCTAGTTAAATTACATACTTTCTCTATAATCTTAAACAAGTTTGCAGAATTATTTGGAGGGTTATAAATCATCCCTGAACCTCATATTCAAGTCTTAATATTAGTCATACACCCTCAAAGAATATTTGGGAGCATTTGGATCAATTTGGAGACCTAGACATCAAAACTAGTCAAAGGTCGAAATTGGGGGAAAAAATGAAAAATTGGGCATTTTAAAAAAAAAAAAAAAAGGACAATAAAGTATCCGTCTAGTGTTGATGTATATGTAACTTCGAAATGTATTTCACATATATGTATATTTTATTCCTATATATATGTTATTATTCCTCTATACGGAAGTGGTTGTATTTCTATAGAGATGTTATTATTCCTCTATACGGAAGTGTCGTCATTTATATTGTAAGAGTCGTAACTTATACTTGATGGGTTATTAGACCACCCTAGTGGGGGTCAGCTCAATCAGCATTATGTTAAGTGGTTAAGTTGAGGCTGACCTAGTTGAGTAAATGTCAAGTCAAGTTAGTGTATAAATAAAGAGCATGTCTCTCTCATTTTACACATTCTATTCTCTCACTCACACTTGGGAGAGTGGTGCACTTGTTGAGGAGGAGGTGCTGCTGCTAAGAGAAGACTATCTCTTGTATTCTGGTTGTATCATTGCTCTATCTATCTCTGAGGAAGTTATTGGGGTTTTTCACCTTTATGGTTTTTCCGAAGTAAACTCTGTGTCTCTTGTGTGCTTGCATTATTGTGTCCAAGATTGTTATGTTGTAGATTTGCTGTACATGTTGTTCTCTCAGTTAAGATCCTAGATCAGATTGAAGTAAATTCTGATATGGCATGATATGGCATGAATGACACTTGTTGCACTTATGATGCTAGGGCTTGATATAGCAAAAACTAGTCATTGTAGCACTTTTGCTATAAATCTATTTTGGCAAAGTTTTCATATCTAAAACTTTTACAGGTTGAAGATCAGATCCCCATGTACCTTGTGTCCAAAGGACACTTCTAATTCATTGTAATTTGTGATTTATGATCTGTACAATATAGGGTTTTTACCTCTTCCAGATCTGAGTCAAAATCAGGTGACCTTGGGAAAAAGGTCATAACTTGGGCTAGGAAGATCCAAATGAAATTTCGTAAAAAGTAACAGGTCGCGCTATCTCAAGAAAATTTTTCAGAGGTCGCGTTGTGACACTTGGCATAACTCTCTCTTAGAGAATCCAATTGAGGTCAGACCTGTCGGGATAGAAAGATAACAGTTCGGGCTATCTCAAAAAAACTTTTCAGACCCTATGGATCAAAAAGTTCGGAGTTACACTAGAAACAATCAGGTACATATTTCTGTCAAAACAGAATTACTTTTTAGCACATTCATTCATGGCTTCCAGAATTTAGGGCTTCGGAGAAAGTTGGAATTTTTGTAATCGGAGACCATGGCTGGATGCTACCCATCAAAATCGAAATTTAGAGACCATGATCAGAATTTTTGGTTGGGTAGAAGGTCGGGCTTGATCAAACCCCAGTTCGGGACTTTGATCGGAAAGATGGAAAATTAGGGCTTCTGCAAAAAAAATTGGAATTTTGGAAATCTGTGACCACAGCTGGAAGCTCCTCAGAAAAATCAAAGCTTAGAGCTTTGAGTCAAATCTTTTGGTTGGGTGAAGCTCCGGGAAACTCAAACCCTAATTCAGGGTCCTCCCTAGTGAATCTAGAAATCTAAAAGGCAATTTCGAGGGGTGAAACTTTGCAGTTTTCAAATTCTAAATATACCAACTTAATCAGCTCATCAAGGCACATATTTCTATCCTTTCGGAAGTTTGAATTTTTGGGGTTTCTTTGACAAACCCTAATCCAGCTCAAGGTCCAGTTCCTGCAAATCAAGTGGATTGGGTTAATCCTAGAAAAGGATGGATTGGTCACCTACATAAGTGAAGAAGTTCATGTTTCAGAGGGAGATGAGGCTAAGGCCTCCCATAAGAAGATTACAAGCAATATTGATAGGTATGGCTTACAGGTATGTTTTGAATTCTATTCATGGTTAAGTTTATGATATGTTTGTCTTCATTTCATTACAATACAATCTTGATTAATTACTAGACTTGTCATATTACCTTAATAGAATATATTCATTGATTAAGGTTTTGACACTTATGATTGTACTAATGCATTGTGATGTTGTATGAGGTTTATGTTATTCGCTAACATAAAAGGTACACCAAGAAAGACAAATCATGTTCTACTTCAAGAACATATAATCATGGTGACATGAAGACAAAGATTCATCCATTTTCATGGATCACATAGAAGATCTACTTACGAGGTATGTATAACTTGGTTCTACAATGGCTAACTTATGAGACAGGTAGGTTACTAGCACAAGTCACTAAAGAGAACCAAAAGACATTATGCAGGTATGTTATACATAACCAGCTAGCATGCTAATCCAGGTATGTTTTCCTATATCAAGCTAGAATCCTACCTTGTGTTAGGATCTTATACTGTTGTGTTGTGGATAATGATTATTCATGAAGTCATAGGTTTGGATAGTCATGGTTGTATGGATATTATGTTTCTTACCATAATTGATGATATGACTAACCAGAAGAATCATGAAGGTATAGGTTTGAGTAATCATGGGTTTATGCATTGATGATTTAACTAATTAGAAGATTCCTATGATCAAATAAGAATATGCATGAGTAAAAGAATACTTACCTGAAACCTTGAATACTAATGTTTATTATCTATGAATGATCATGACTATACATGTTTAAGATTATTGTGTTTTGATAGTATTAAGATTATAATAATAAATGTGTGATTATGTATGAGACCTCAAGGATAACACAATGATGATACTAATATGCATGCATAGTGATTAAGGATGGATGTAAGTTCAAGGACAGGTAATCCAGGAAGCAAAGATCAAGAGGGAGCACACTCGAGTTGTTCCTGCAAGAAAGCAAAGGAGCACACTTCAGTAGTTTCTGCAAGGATGCAAATATTCAGATGGACTTGACCACTTCTCACAATCCACATCAAAATGGAGTTACAAAGATTTAGAGGGAGTCCACCTAGCATCCATACAAAGATAAGTATTTGGATTGTCATTTATTACATAATGTTATTCAATGATGTATATGCTTATGTTCCTAGAATTAGGTTGTGTATTATGCATATTAGAATAGTTGCATTGATCAACAGTATACTACTAATATACATGGGTAAGTGGCATATGGCACTGTACAACATTCCATTTCTACTTATCTAGAATGAAACCTCTTTGCTGACATGTTAGGAGTTGTGCACACTCTTAACAATGTTCTGGTAGAGATTGAAAGGCATCTAGAAAGTTACGGAATATGGATAAATGTTGTATTGAAGCATTGGCTAAGATAATTGCATGACTGTATGACATATTTATTTATGTGTAAGAATTTGTTCTGAAAACTATGAGATGTTTTCTAATCATGCAATTTAACTTGCTGTGTAGGAAAGATCGTATACCATCACCCACGAAAGAATTACTACAACATTTGTTCAGCAACAAAGTTATCTATTGAAAATATTGAAGATATTGAAGTTCCCAGGATCTAGGAAGAATGCCATGATCGAGGAGTACCAGTCGATCATGAAGATGTTTGGGATGCAATCCCAAAGGGTAGTCTGTAGTGACTTCCAAGAGGATCTACAAGATCAAGAATGCTGCAGGTGGTAGCATAGAGACTTTTGCTCCTGTAGCCAGATACACCTCCATTAGATCCGTACTTGCTCTGGCTACAGTGATGAAGAGGAAGATACACCAGATGGATTTCAAGAAAGCCTTCTTGAATGGTGCAGTTGAAGAAGAAGTGTATGTGGAGAAGCCACTTGGTTCTAAGACACATGACAGGGAGTCATATATGTGCAGAACTTGGTATGGTAGGATAGACAGCTTTCTATCTAGTTTGGGATTTACCAAGAATAAAGCGGATTCCAACCTTTACTACAAGGTTGAGGAAGGCAATCCAGTGATACTACTATGTGGATGAATTGTTTGTAATAGGTGAGGATAGATTGATTGCCAACATGCAGTGGAAGCTTGCTTCCGAGTTCGAGTTGAAGAACTTGGGGATGATGCACTATTTGTTTCTGTAATGGAGGTGTGGCAGAGTGATGGAATATTCCTTGGACAAGGGAAGTATGCAGTAGAGATCCTGAAGAGGTTCAGGATGATGGACTGCAAGGCTATGGCCACACCTATGGAATTGATCCTGAAGCTTCTATGTGATGCTTCATCTAAGCCGATTGATATCACTATGTATCGTCAGATGATTGGATCCTTGATGTACTTGACGAACACGAGACCAGATATTTGCTTTACGGTGAACACATTGAGCCAGTTCCTGACAAATCCGAGGAGGGTTCACCTGGTTGCTGTAAAGCATATTCTGAGGTACCTGAAGGGTACAGTTGATTATGGGATCAAGTATGGTGCGAATCAAAAGTTTAACCTATAGGGTTATGTTGATTCATATTCGGTAGGCAGTGCTGCAGATAGGAAGAGCACTTCTAGGTGCTATCTCAGTATGGGATCAGGTGTGATATCTTGGTTTAGCAGGAAGCAGTCTTGTGTAGCACAGAGTATAGCCGAAGCAGAGTATGTTGCGACGGATGAGCAGGTTGCAGATGTATTGACCAAGCCATTGGACAGAGTGTAGTTTGAGTACTTCAGAGAGAGGCTTGGTGCACTTCAGATCGAGGTTCCTTCCAAAGGGAAGTGATGAGTTCGGAAGATGCAAATGCACATGATATTTCCTTACATGGTTGATGTGTTCTCCCCTAGTCGTGATGTAATTGCTGAGCCATTTTTCACATGGTGGTAGATGTGTTCTCCCATGGTGAAAAAGTAAGGGCTGGAGCCTTCCCCAAATGGCGGTAGATGTGTTCTCCCATGTCGGTGGTGTAAGTGTTGGATGATGTGCATCTGGGCTGTGCTTCGTGGACGATGAGATGATCTGAAGAGGACGATGCTATGATGATCAGGAGGATCATGGATGATGAGAATCAGGATGATGCTCTAGTTAATGCTCTGTATATGCATCATGTTGGATGCTAGATATGATCAGTTGGATCATTTATATGTATATGTATGTATGCATCATGTTGGATGTTGGATATGATCAGTTGGATCATTTATATGTATATGTATGTACGCATCATGTTGGATGTTGGATATGATCAGCTGGATCACTTGTATGTATTTTTGTATATGCATCATGTTGGATGCTTGGACCATGTATCTGTATATGTATCAGGTGGATACATTGTATGATCAGGTGGATCATGTATGGTGATATGTATCATGTATTTGTATTTGTATCAGGTGGATCATGTATGATGATATGTATCAACTAGATACTTGGTATGCATCAGGTAGATGCATTGTATGATCAGGATGATCATGGATGACGAGCTTCAAGATGTTGCAATGATGATGATCAGGATGATCATGTGTACATCAGGATGATGTATGGTGAGTATCAGGTTGATACTCTGTGGCTGTGGAATAGGTTGTGCAGATAAGCATGTAATTTGTGCCCTGGGATATTTGCAGATAGTCTTTCGAGGTTTTTCCTATGGCATGTAATTTGTACCCTGGGATATATAGCAAATGCTATTTCGAGGTTTTTCTTTGGAGGACATATAATTTGTGCCCTAGGAGATCTGCAGATAGTCTTTCAAGGTGTTTCCTATGGAATGTAATTTGTGCCCTGGGATATCTGGCAGATGCTCTTTCGAGGTTTTGTCCTATGGCATGTAATTTGTTCCCTGAGAGATCCGATAGGTTGAGCCGTGTGCCCATAATCAATCCTAGTATGCTCTTTCGAGGTTTCTCCATGACCACATGTAACTTGTGCCCTGGGAGATCCGATAGGTTGAACCTTATGCTCGTAATCAGTCCTGGGATGCTCTTTCGAGGTTTTGTGGTGACCACATGTAATTTGTGCCCTGGGAGATCTGATAGGTTGAGCCTTGTGCTCATAATCAGTCCTAGGATTCTCTTTCGAGGTTTTGTGGTGGGGTCACATGTAATAAGTCCTGGAGATCTAGACAGGATGAAGAAGGCCTCAGATGCTCTTTAGGGTTGTTTCTAGTCAAGAGACTCTTTAAAGGTTTTGTGACGCACGTAATAAGTCCTGAGATTTCCACAGTATGGCCAGTGATGACGAAGACCTGCAGGTGGTGGGCCTACATCCAGTATAAAAAAGTACTGTCTCTGTAGAACTTCCTATGACAACTAGATTCAGAGATTGATTGAGCTAGTAGCAGCAGTGACGATGATGATGACTCGATGACGATTATCTAGTGACAATGATCCAAAGAAGATGACTTGTGTTAGAAGACCTGTGTCGAGAAATACCTTCCTAGTAAAGAGGGAGTGTTGATGTATATGTAACTTCACAATGTATTTCACATATATGTATATTGTATTCCTATAGAGATGTTATTATTCCTCTATACATAAGTGGTTGTATTCCTATAGAGATGTTATTATTCCTCTATACGGAAGTGTCGTCATTTATATTGTAAGTGTCGTAACTTATACTTGATGGGTTATTAGACCACCTTGTTGGGGTCGTCCCTGTATATGTCATGTGGGTCAAAGGGTTATGAGACCACCCTATTGGGGGTTGGCCATGTGGGTCAAAGGGTTATTAGACCACCCTAGTGGGGGTCGGTCCAGTCAGCATTATGTTAAGTGGTTAAGTTGAGGCCCACCTAGTTGAGTAAAGGTCAAGTCAAGTTAGTGTATAAATAGAGAGTGTCTCTCTCTCATTTTACACATTCTATTCTCTCACTCACACTTGGGAGAGTGGCACACTTGTGGAGGAGGAGGCTCTGTTTCTAGGAGAAGACTATCTCTTGTATTATGGTTTTATCATTGCTCTATCTATCTATGAGAAAGTTATTGGGGTTTTTCACCTTTATGGTTTTCCCCAAGTAAACTCTGTGTCTCTTGTGTGCTTGCATTATTGTGTCCATGATTGTGATGTTGTGGATTTGTTGTACATGTTGTTCTCTCAGTTAAGATCCTAGATCAGATTGAAGTAAATTCTAAAAATTTAACATCTGGAAGATTCAACAACTATTAGTCGATGGGGAAATCCAAGACCAAAGGGAAACAACTCTGTACATTACTAATTTTGAGCCAAATGATCAACTAGAAAATCCTTTTTCTATAGTACAAATTGTTGGCCAATATAGTAACACTACAAATGAAGCGATTGGAGAAACAAATGAAGATGACGACGAAGAACTTTTTTTCAAGACAGGATTTGAAACTAATCTTGAAATTCCCTAGATCAAGGGAAAAACAAACGAAATATCTCACATGATACTTGAATTTCAGAAGCATGAGAAAGGTAAAGAAGCAAGAATGTAGGTAAAGAAGTAAAATCAGCTCCATTTGGAAACATTATAAGACAAATTAGCATAAATGATTGAACAAGGAAAACACGTTATTTTGGAAGCAATAGAGAACAATGTGCCATTGCAAGTAGATATCTAGAAGGAGTTTGGACATAAGCAGTCCGTGCAATTGGTTATGCAAAAATATAAAGATACTTTACCTCCTTTTCTACTTAAGAATCTAAAAATATCATAACCTTAGAAGCCCCACTGTCAAAAAGAACCCATTGACATGTCCAAGGATTGACCTCCTCCGACCCTAACCCAAGTCGAACTGGAAAACACAGAAGTGCCAGGTATGAATGACAGTATTACCTCTTATGTTCAAGGCATTCAAAATTATTTAGGAAAAATATAGCAAATTCAACATGACTAGTTATCTCCCCAAGCCTTGAAATCGCCACTTGGTGCAACCAAAAAAAAAAAGTTAAGCTCTCATGTTTTAAATATCTTTTATCTTCCTCTTTCCACAAATCTTTCGCATCTGGACCTGTTATGACCACTCCTGTAGAAAACCTTCCTTCACTGTCGATTCCAACCCTGACCCAAACTTCCCAACCACATATGACTCAAATTATTGTGCACGTGATCCAATCTCATGCTATTATCCATGTTCCCATATCATTGTTGCATCCATTAACTAGAACAGTCCCCCTAATTGTTTCATTGCTAATACCTAAATTCATCAGTTCAACCATTGTTACAACTTTACCCCTATTGATATCCCTAACACTACCCAGGAGTAATGAAAAGTGATCCTCAAGAAACCATGGAATATATCTCTAATGGAATCTCACAAACAATGCCAATATAATGTTGAGTATGTTATATCTCTTCACATGGTCGCTGCGTGTACAACACGATCCCCTCCCCACTAATGGTCGCTAGGTATGTTATAATGTTGGTTGTTTTTTCTTTTTCGCAATTTCAACCCATTGTACTCTATCTAATCCCGATAAAAGGGATTAGGGTTGTAACCTAATTTCGGGTAAACGAATTAGGGTTTTAGATGCTACGGAATACCATATATTGTATTGTAAATGGTTGAATAGATATATAATGAAAAGGAGTAGTGCGGCTCTATGTTTTGCTGGTTTTTTCCGAGTTAAGGGTTTCCAGGTGAAAATATATGTGTTATGTGCGTGCCATTGTGTATTTTCTGTTAATGCTTAATAATTAATATAAGTTTGCACTTCACTGTTAAGTTTTAAAACTTACATCTGGTATCAGAGCATTTTTGGATTCATAGGGATGCCTTTGTTTCCAAGGGTTTGGCTCGATCTTGGATTTGTGATAAACCTGGTTTCAGTGGGAGCTTTGCAATGGTGATTTATTTTAAAGAATGGAAAACAGTTCTAGATTCGAGATTGAGAAATTTAATGGCCAGAGCTTTGAGCTATGGAAGCTCCAGATGGAAGATCTTCTGGTAGATAGAGAACAATGGATCGTAGTAGATCCAAGTACCATGTCCACTGGTGCGGTAAAAGACGAATGGGATAAGCTGGAAAGAAAATCAAGGAGCACCATTTGTCTTTGCCTCGCAGATTCAGTATTGGTGAACGTATCTGGAGAAGACAATGCAAAGAAGCTATGGGATAAACTGGTAAATTTGTATCAGTCAAAGTCCCTAGTAAATAAGTTATTTCTGCGAAAGAAATTGTACCTTCTAAGGATGATTGATGGAGACTCTGTGTCAGAGCATCTAAACGCCTTCAATACTCTGGTAAGTCAGTTGACATCTTTTGGTATTATGATTACTGATGATGAAAAATGTATTAGTCTATTGTGCTCTTTGCCAGATTCATGGGATAATCTGGTTATAACTATTGGGAGTAATGCAACCACGCTAAACTTTGATGATGTGGTTGCATCCCTGCTATCGGAGGAAATGAGGCGGAGATCCATGGATAGTTCAACCAATGATGTCTTATTTGTAAGAGGTCTCCCTAGAGACAGATCTAAAAATAAGTCTTCAGGTGGTAGATCTAAGTCTAGAGGGAGATCTAAATCTCCAGGACCTTCTGTAAGAAAATGTTGGAAGTGCAGTAAAATTGGGCATTACAAGAAGGATTGTAATTCCAAAAATACTGATAAAAGCAGAGGACCTAATGATGCTCCATACGTAGATGGAAAAGAATCTACAGAGGAAGGAGGAGATGTGTATCTGGAATCTTCAAGTACACATGTAGAGCATGATTCGTGGTTGATTGACTCAGGTGCGTCTTATCATATGCCTCCTCATATGGAGTGGTTTTCTGAATACGAAAAGTATGATGGAGGAGATGTATTTCTAGGAGACAACTCGGTGGCAAAAATCATAGGTCGAGGGAAGATCAAGCTAATGCTCAAATATGGAAGGGTTAAAACTCTTCCTGGGGTTCTGCACATTCCAAAGCTGGCTAGAAACCTTATATCTGTAAGTAAAATGGATGATGCAGGTGTGAAAACTTTATTTGAAAAGAACACAGGCAAGATGGTTTCAGAATCACCGGTGCTGATGAGGAGAGTTTGGATTGGAACTCTATACAAGTTGTTGGGAAGCACTGTCACATACCCCAATTTTGTAAAAAAATTATGTAATTTTTTTTATTATATTCCTAAGAAATTATGTTAAAATTAATGCTAAGTAGGAATTGATGACTCAGCAGAGTCACTATAAATGGAATGTAATTCTGAATATTTTATTATTAATAAATAAATTATGGAGACAACAGCATGGGAGAGCTATTAAAAAGAGGTTATTGGTCAAATTGGTGGATGGAACTAGGTGGAAAGGAAAATGACAAGTGGCAACATCCTCAAACACTTCCTAAGTTGCAGGTGGTAACTTCCCTATATTTGGGGTCATGATTCCCCAAGAAAGTGGAATCTGAGCAGGTGGCTCATTAATGACAGTTAACCCAACAAAGACCTAGGCAATATTTTAAATAGTACTCAATGAGCTGAGCTGGGGGTTCGAATTGTTCTAAAGGGAGAATACATTCAGGTGAATGTTATTCAGGAGTTCCATTGAGGAAGAGGGAAATATGCAATAAGGAAGTTGTTTGAGAGGAAGGCTGCAGTAACTTGGTTCCATTGTAGCTGTTTGGGCTGAGAGAATTATTTGTTGCACCTAGTTCCGACCAGGGAGACCAGAGCAAGCTCGGGGGTCCTGAGAAGTGCTGTCTGGGCACTCTCCAGGAGTTAGTAGGGAGGAACAACCTCCCATTGCTGTTGTTGTCCTCATTTTTAAACAGGTTCTGCTATTTATTGCTTTATGTTTATTAAGGATAAATGAATGTCTGTTATGATTACCATCTATTTGTCTGAATAGTATCAATTTAGTAAAAGATAATATCCCAGAATATCAGTAGTAAGATTCTAAATAATTACTGTGTTTTCAACATCTCTTAATAGCATTAATTTAGTACTGATAAGGTAGTTTTATGCATTCCATACAATAGTAATATCGCAAGCAATAGTTTATTATTGTAATTTTTTTTGCCTAGTTTAATTGTAATAGTTAAATAGATAAGTAGGGTTTATGTATACAGTAATTATTTTCTGGAACATAACTTGTTTAAACAATCATAGGAACAGGAATAAATATAACCATATATATTACAGTATCGATAGCATTATCAATATCGTTGCATAACATTTGTAGCCACAATTAGATTATGTATGTCAGGGTATAAACCCTAGTCAAGGTTTGATTAGTTTTAAATCCATTATATAAATCAAACCCAAACCCTAGCTAAAGATTATCCATACATTATCTTTCAAACAAAATGACTGTGCATAAAACCTAACAGAACTACATCACACAGAATTTATTAACAGATAAATAAACTAGTTATTTTTTAAAGAATAATAGAATTAACAAAACCATAGCTAGCTCAATATCGAGCTTAAGCATTATAGTATTATCCTCCCTTAAAACTTTCTTGTACCAGCAGAATCATAATCGATATCACAGAACAGTATAATAGCTCATTATCGAGCTCAGAACTTTTAGTTATATCCTTCACTTGACTCACAGTATCAACAGAGTCATTTTCCTAATAACATAATAATCATCTAACAAAATCACCACTGTAATTTTATATTAGAATTCTATCTTTCCAGTTTATCCAGTAAATTTAATTACTAAGTTCTCAAGCCACGATTCCACCACAGTTGCAGCCCAGAGTTCACAACGTTGGTAATCTTAAAAAAAACATGGAGTTAAAAATACATGCCGCACACACCAGCTCAAAACATACTGGAGACTTTTAACAAATCATATTATCCAAACTTGGGTGAAAATCCCGATTAAATTAAGAGTTTAACAACAAAACAAAACTTAAGTACGTAAACCCTACAGTATTTTATCAACAAGGGTTTATTAACAGTAGAAATAACCTAGTTCATAATTTTACAACAAGAAACAAACAGAACGACATTCTAGCTTCTTGTCGAACTTCGGTATCGTGATAATATATTTCACTTGGCTCTCCAATTTACTGACAAAGTTAGCATCATAATAACAGAATAATCTTTTAAAAACAATTCACAGCTGTAAGATTCAGTTGAACCCTACCCTATCGCTATAACTTAACACACAAAAACAGAACGCTGAGAGTTAAGACCATGCCTTCACCTACAGCCGCGTCACCAATTCATTCAGTAAGTGTTTTAAAAACTTAAACATTCCTACTACTATACATAGCATCGAATTAAAGGAAAACGCAGACATTAAACAAGCCATTATACAGACAACATTTTATATTATGTTAATTTCCAAAACTATGGGTAAAACCCCTGAGCAAGTACGGGTATAGTATTAAAACCTTGAGGCCATAACCTCATCATTCTGAGCAGTCTCACAGCCTTTCTTTTACACATTAATTCATTTATAAACTCTAAATATCTCAAGCAAGACGATTAAATTACATATGACTGTAGCCATAACCTTTCATACACAGCACAGGGTTAAACATGTCCATGAACGTTGGTAACCAACATCCACAAGACCAAACAGCACGGAGCTAGCCACAAAGGTGGTCTTTCAAGACCAAACCCTAACCATCCTAACCACCAACAAGGAGGAAAATTCCATGGTGAAAACCAAGCTTACCCGGCTAAGCCTTTCGTAGAAGCCTTGTACCATCCACGCCTTCAGGAAGGGCCAAGACCTGCAACAATAGTGTAGTATCAGTTACGGACTTAAATTTTGATAAACCATTTTCTTTTAAACTGAAAAACGAAGGAATAACTGTAAATTACCAGTGAACTTGAATGGAGTTCCAAACTCAGTAATCATCCCATAAACCATGAGCAGAGAAGGTGTAAACCCTTCCTCGTCACCGAATGAGCAACTGACAGAAGCAAAAGATTTATTCCACGATGGAAGCCATGACCAAAAACCAGTCCAACGATAATCTCATGCCAGGACCAGTCCGGTAAAGGAAGTCAATAGATAAAACCCTAGGTATTTAAACACACTCATAGCTGCAAACAGCCAAATCTAAAGACTCCCAAACGATACAAAGAATAAGCAGAATAACTGTAGCAACCTGGAAGTTGTTACCAACAGCGCCACAACAAAACTCAGACCTGGAGAATTTGCAGAACGACCCGAGCCCGAGGGTGAAGGAAAAATGACAAGGTAGGGTTAGATCAACTGTTTTATATCACCCAACACTTGGCTCTGGTTTAACCATGTAGCAGTTTAATTTTTCCATGCAGTGGGTCGATACTCCATAGTTCCACGATGACCTACCAATTATTGTTAATCAATTAAAAATCATAGCAGGGATGTCCAATTATGGTTATGAACCATAGTTCAAACTTGCCAAATATTCCATGTTAACACATGCTTTTGATTTTCACGTTGGAGAACAATAACACTTGGTCCTACAATTATTACAATCATGTTAATGACAATAAAGTTCAAAATCTCGATGAGATTCTTATCATTTTCTTTTGCTAAACAAAAACTCATAACATGTGTAAATAAAATTATTGTATGATTCTTCATATTGGATAGTTCACTTGTCATCCTATAATAATAAAAACATTAGAATGAAGTCTTAAATATCTTGCCTTGTATTCAATAAAAACTTGCTTGGTCAATAGCATTCGAGATTAAGACTTGGAGTCTGTTTCAAACATAGAGCATATGTTAAATTATTATAAAAATCACCAAGGAGGTAGTTTTCAAGTGAAACAAATGCTAATTGTAAAACCTATCTCCAATTTGTATACCCTAGTGTGAAAGAACAAGAGATATTATATCTCTTTCAATTTTCTAAGTTATAGTAGAGATGTAAGGCTTAAATGAATGACAATTCTATATGGAGATAGCGTTGCACAGATGAGTTAATACTTGTCATTTCTTCATTATGGAACTTTAACTAATGAAAATTAAGTTATGCAACTCATAATAATTGGCTTAAGGACAAAGGACCTTTTCTATCCTTAATACACAACGAGTTCAATCAATTATGATAATGAAGGACTACTTTCATACATGCTTATGGATTTTGTTCAAGTATCATTTATGGAAACAAAAAGTAGATACCAAACAAGGCAAATCCTTAAATTTAATAATAGAAAACATGTACTGACAGGTAAACCTTGCAATTGCTGAAGGTAAGAGAAATACAATTAAAGTGATAATTTTAACTCCAAATCCTTTGCAATTAAAAGTATAAATCCAAACATATTCAGAAGTTAAACTTGGCAAGATGTAGGAAGATTTTCTACCTTTAAGATGGCTTGATAAAAACTAGTTAGCATGTTATACTTTTTACTGAATGAATTGGTACTGCTAATTGATATTTATTACTTGAAAGATTTAAAAGTAGCAACCTGCTATTACCTATATATCTGTAAGAGAAAGAAAATCGATTGCGTTAGCTCGTAAGCTAAGTAAGCCCAGTTTGACATGGCAAACTCCCCCTTGTGGTTACAAAACAGTAAAACAATCAGTAGCAGAAAAGAGAAACCGATAACAACATTTAAGTATAACAAAAGATCATTCAGACACATTTACGATCACGTAAGCTAAACAAATAGTTATGTGACTGCATTTAATATCATTATTTGCTATTTTTAAAAACTTTAAATTTTTCGAAATTTTGGGATTTGACAAGCACCTTTAAAAATGGATGTAACAGCACTATTGTTCCCGAGGGTAAAAATGAAGGAGACAGAGTCCTTATTGTCTCTAGTGAGAAGACATCGCTATGGCATCAAAGGCTGGGACATATTGGAGAGAAGGGTCTTCGACTATTACAAGATGATTTCTCAAGGAAAACTTGGATTTATTTCCTGTGTAAGAAATCTGAGGTTTTTAAAAGATTCAAAGAATTTAAGGCTCTTGTAGAGAATCAAACAGAAAAGAAAATAAAAGTACTCAGAACAGATAACGGTGGAGAATTCTTTGAAAGTGAATTTGAGGAGTTCTGTAAAACGTGTGGAATAGCAAGGAAAAAGACTACTCCATACACACCTCAACAGAATGGGGTTGCAGAAAGGATGAACATGACATTGATGGAAAAGGCAAGGAGTATGCTCAGTGATGCAGGGCTAACACAACAATTCTGGGCAGAAGCTATTGACACTGCGTGTTACTTAGTGAATAAGACACCCACATCAGCGTTGGTTGACAAGACACCTCATGAGGTTTGGACCGGTAAGAAACCCTCTCTCTCTCATCTCAGAGTGTTTGGGTGTGATGCTTTTGTACATGTTCCAAAGGAGAAAAGGAGCAAGTTGGATAATAAAGCGGAAAAATGTATCTTCATTGGTTACAAGGATGGAGTGAAAGATTAGAAGCTGTGGAACCCAGTAAAAAGGAAAACAGTTTACAGTCGAGATGTGATCTTCAGAGAAGTTGAAAACACTTCCAAGATTGAGGATGTACCAAAGGAAAAGGATTTAGAGAAGCTACACTTTGATATCAAGGATGAAAGAGGTGATTCTTTTGAGGAACCAGATTCGTCTGAATCAGATCAGGAGGCAGAATCGTCTGAATCAGATGAAGAGGCACATCCACAGACTCTGGTATTGAGGAGATCTGACTGAGTAAGAAGGCAAGTTGAAAGGTACAGTCCCCCTGATTTTCATTCTAATTTTGTGTTATCTATTACTGATGATGATCCTAGAACTGCTAAAGAGGCAATGGATTCAGAAGATAGTAAACTATGGAAGAAGGCCATGATAGAGGAAATGGATGCCTTGGACAAAAATGAGGCATGGGATCTGGTTGAGTTTCCAGAAGGAAGAAATCATGTTGGAAGCAAATGGGTATTCAAGAAGAAGTTAAATGCAGCAGGTAAAGTGGAGAAGTACAAGGCTCGACTAGTAGCGAAAGGTTATTCCCAAATTGAGGGCATCGATTTTGGTGAGATTTTTTCACCTGTTGCAAAATTGACTTCTATTAGATTTCTTCTATCTATTTCTGTTGCTTTTGACCTTGAAGTAGAACAGATGGATGTAAAGATGGCTTTCCTACGTGGAAATATTAATGAAGAGATATATATGAAGCAACTAGAATGGTTTGTGGTGAAGGGAAGAAAGGAGCTTGTCTGTAAGCTGAAAAATCTCTCTATGGATTGAAACAATCTCAAAGAATGTGGTATCAAAAATTTAATGCTTATATATTGGGACTTGGTTTCTCAAGAAGCAAAGCTGATCACTGTGTTTATTTTAAGCTATCTGGTGATCATTTTATTTATGTAATATTGTATGTTGATGATATGTTGCTAATTGGAAACAATACGGAAATCATCAAGGATGTCAAAAATCAGCTGTCATCTGAATTTGACATGAAAGATCTTGGTGCTGTAAATTTTATTTTGGGCATGGAAATAAAAAGAGATCGTGAAAACAGGAAACTCTGGTTAAATCAGAGGAAATATGTTGAAACGATATTGAAGATATTTAATATGCAGGAAAGAAAACCAATGAAGGTTCCCATTCCTATAGGTGTAAGGTTATCTACAGAACAGTGTCCCACGACACAAGAAGAGGTAGAGGACATGTCTCATGTTCCCTATGCTAGTGCAATTGGCAGTCTGATGTATGCCATGGTCTGTACTAGACCAGATATAGCCCATGCAGTGGGATTTTTGAGAAGATACATGTCAAAACCAGGAAAGGAACATTGGACTGCAGTAAAGAGGGTCTTCAGGTATTTGCGTGGCACTACAGATTTTACAATCTGCTACCAAGGAAGACTCGGTCTAAACAGAGAGATAGATATACAAGGATTTGCTGATGCTGACTGGGATAGAGATCTTAATCATAGAAGATATACAAGTGGCTATGTTTTTAATCTATTTGGAGGAGCAATCAGTTGGATGAGTAGAAGAGAAGCTGTAGTTGCACTCTCAACTACAGAAGTTTAATACATGGCAGCTACCCATGCAAGTAAGGAAGTTGCAAAGATTGTGTTTAGGTATTGGTTTTGTTCAGAATGCAGTAAAGATTGGTTGTGATAGCTCAAGTGCAATATTTCTAGCAAAGAACCCTGCTTATCACTCGAGGACAAAGCACATTGATGTGCAGTACCATTTCGTAAGAGACATGGTTGAACAAAACAAAGTGTTGTTGGAGAAGGTTGACACTTTGGTAAATGTTGCTGACTCTTTGACAAAGTCTGTGAGTACTCAAAAGTTCTCTTGGTGTAAAGAGAACATGGGCATGGTTGCCCTGAATTGTTGAAGTCATAATTTTCTCTTGTATGTGAAGAGAACAACAAGTGGGAGAATGTTGGGTATGTTATATCTCTTCACATGGTCGCTGCATGTACAACACAATCCCCTTGTTGAATTTTCAGAATTTACTTCAATCTGATCTAGGATCTTAACTGAGAGAACAATATGTACAACATATCTACAGCATATCAATCATGGAGACAATAATGCAAGCACACAAGAGACACAAAGATTTACTTGGGGAAAACCATAAAGGTGAAAAACCCCAATAACTTCCTCAGAGATAGATAGAGCAATGATACAACCAACCAAGAGAGATAGCCATAACCTAGCAGCAGATCCTCCTCCTCCATAAGTGCGCCACTCCTCCTTGAGTGCATGTGTGAGAAGTGAGTGAGTAAATAGAGTGCCTCCCGCACTCTATTTATACTTGACTTGACTTGCCTTTTTACCTAACTCATGTACGCTCAAACTTAACCACATAACATAATGCTGACTGGGTCGACCCCCAATAGGGTGGTCTAATAACCCTTTGACCCACATGACTTATACAGGGCCGACCCCAAACAAGGTGGTCTAATAACCCATCAAGTATAAATTAGGACACTTACAATATAAATGACAACACTTCCGTATAGAGGAATAATAACATCTCTATAGGAATACAATATACATATATGTGAAATACATTCCGAAGTTACATATACATCAACACTCCCTCTTAACTAGGAAGGTATTTCCCAGCACAGTTCTTCTAGCACAAGTCATCTTCTCAGGATCATCGTCACTGGATAATCGTCATCGAGTCATCATCATCGTCACTACTGCTGCTATCTCAATCAATCTCTGAATCTACTCATCATAGGAAGTTCTACAGAGCCAGTCCTTTTTCATACTGGATGTAGGCCCACCACCTGCAGGTCTTCATCATCACTGGCCATACTGTGGAATCCTCAGGACTTATTACGTGCATCACAAAACCTCGAAAGAGCATCCCAGGATGTTTACGGGTACACAACTCTGACCTGTAGGATATCCCAGGGCGCTATTACATGTGACCCCACCACAAAACCTTGAAAGAGCATCTCAGGATGTTACGGGTACACAACTCCGACCTGAAATCTCCCAGGGCACAAATTACATGTGGTCCACCACAAAACCTAGCAAGAGCATCTCAGGATGTTACGGGTACACAACTCCGACCTGAAATCTCCCAGGGCACAAATTACATGTGGTCATGGAAAAACCTCAAAAGAGCATCTCAGGATGTTACGGGTACACAACTCCGACCTGAAATCTCCCAGGGCCCAAATTACATGCCATAGGACAAAACCTCGCAAGAGCATCTCAGGATGTTATGAGTACACAACTCCGACTTGAAATCTCCTAGGGCACAAATTACATGTCCTCTTAGAGCAATTTCTCGAAAGAGCATCCTAGGCTGTTACGGGTACACAACTCCGACCTATGGAATCTCCCATACATGCTCATCTGCACAACCTGATCTACGGCCACAGAGTATCAACCTGATACTCACCATACATCATCCTGATGTACTCATGATCGTCCCGATCATCATCACTGCAACGTCCTGCTGCATGTCATCTGGAGCAACATCCTGAAGCTCATCATCCATGATCATCCTAATCATCACTGCAACATCCTGCTGCATGATCCACCTGATCATCAATGCATCCACCTGATGCATACCAAGTATCTACCTGATACATATCATCATACATGATCCTCCTGATCATACAATGTATCCACCTGATACATGATACATATCACCATACATGATCCACCTGATCATACAATGTATCTACCTGATACATATACAGATACATGGTCCAAGCATCCAACATGATGCATATACAAAATACATACACATGATCCAACTGATCATATCCAACATCCAACATGATGCATACATACATAAATGATCCAACTGATCATATACAGCATCCAACATGATGCATACATACATAAATGATCCAACTGATCATATCCAGCATCCAACATGATGCGTACATACATAAATGATCCAACTGATCATATCCAAGCAGAAACCAGAACATCATCCTGTTGCTCATCATCCAGTGTTTACATCCACAGCCATGTGAAGGACCCCCCTTCCAACATGCTTGGAATGGCTTCAGCAAATGTGTCCATCACTTCTTCCTCGAAGTATCCTCGATCTGAAGCACACCAAGCCTCTCTCTGAAGTACTCGAACTTCACCCTGGCTAGTGGCTTCGTCAGCACATCTGCAATCTGCTCGTCCATCGCAACATATAGGAGCTTCTCAGCTCCTCTCTGCACCATATCCCTGATATAGTGATATTTGATCTCTATGTGTTTCGACCTGTCATGAAACATTGGGTTCTCGGACAGCTTCACACAACTCTGGTTATCACAAAAGATACCAGTAGCCTCAAATAACTCAGACAGTAGCTTCCGTAGCCATACTGCCTCACAACTAGCTAAGTAGGCTGCAACATACTCTGCCTCAGCTGTACTCAGTGCTACGTAGGACTGATTCCTGCTAAACCAAGAGATCACACCTGATCCCATACTGAAGCAACACCTAGATGTGCTCTTCCTATCTATAGTACTGCCAGCCCAATCTGAATCAACATAACCCTGCAGGTTAAACTTTTGATTCGCCTCATACCTGAACCCATAATCCACTGTACCCTTCAGGTACCTCAGAATATGCTTTACAGCAACCAGGTGAACACTCCTCGGATCCGTCAGGAACTGGCTCAATGTGTTCACAGCAAAGCAAATGTCTGGTCTCGTGTTCGTCAGGTACATCAAGGACCCAATCATCTGGCGATACATAGAGACATCAA
This sequence comes from Larix kaempferi, assembly GCA_027924585.1. Lineage (NCBI taxonomy): Eukaryota > Viridiplantae > Streptophyta > Pinopsida > Pinales > Pinaceae > Larix > Larix kaempferi. Next base: position 4,796,025 of record BSBM01001158.1, on the reverse strand, counting down.
TCGGCTTAGATGAAGCATCACATAGAAGCTTCAGATTTGATGCCATAGGTGTGGCCATGGCCTTGCAATCCATCATCCCGAACCTCTTTGGGATCTCTACTGCATACTTCCCTTGTTCAAGGAAGATTCTATCTGCACTCTGCCACACCTCCATGTCAAAAACAAATAGTGCATCATCCCCAAGTTCTTCATCTCGAACTCGGTAGTAAGCTTCCGCTGCGTGTCGGTAATCAATCTATCTTCACCATACCAAGTTCTGCACATATATTATTTCCTATCATGTGTCTCAGAACCAAGTGGCTGCTCTACATACACTTCTTCTTCAACTACACCATTCAAGGAAGTTGTCTTGAATCCATCTGGTGTATCTTCTATTTCATCACTTTTATATTTCTCAATGCTGCCATCTGCAACATGCTTGATCTGATAGTTCCATTTAGAAGTCATAGCAAACTTCCCTTCATGTCTTGGGATTACATCCCAAACATCATTCTTCATGATCGACGGATCATGGCATTTCATTTCTTCATCCCAGATCCTGGGAACTTCAATATCTTCAATAGATATCTTTGTTGCTGGAACAAATGTTGTAGTTCTTCTTTTGTAGGAGATGGCATACGATCTTTCCTACACAACAAGTTAAATTGCATGATTAGAAAACATCTCATAGTTTTCAGAAAAAATTCTTACACATAAAGAAATATGCCATACAGTCATGCAATTATCTTAGCTAATGCTTCAATACAACATTTATCCATATTCCGTAACTTTCTAGATGCCTTCCAATCTCTACCAGAACATTGTTAAGAGTGTGCACAACTCCCAACATGTCAACAAAGAGGTTTCATTCTAGATAAGTAGCAATGGAATGTTGTACAGTGCCATAGGCCACTTACCCATGCATATTAGGAGTATACTGTTCATCAATGCAATTATTCTAATATGCATAATACACAACCTAATTCTAGGAACATCAGTATATACATTATTGAACAGTATTATTTAAGAAATGACAATTCAAATACTTATCTTTGTTTGTTCGTTGGGTGGACTCCCTCTGAGTCTTCGCTTCCTTGCAGGAGCTGCTGGAGTCCTAATCTGAAGTAGCTTCTTCTACACCTTTCTATTTGTGGGATGTAGAGAGATGGTCAACTCCCTCTGAATATCTGCATCCTTGCATAAACCACTGGAGTGTACTCCCTCTTGATCTTTGCTTCCTGGATTACCTGTTCTTGAATCTCATATTCATCCTTGGTCCCTATGCATGCTTATTAGTATCATGAATGTGTTATCCTTGTGATCTCATATAAAATCATACATTCATTAGTATACTATTAAAACACAATAATCTCAAGCATGTATAGTCATGATCATTTCAAACAGAAATAATAAGCATTAGCATTCAAGGTTTATGTAGGATTCTTATGGTTAGTCAAATCATAAGAAACATAACATGTCTAAACCTGTAATTACTCAAACCTATGACTCTTCAGGTTAGTTGAATCATCAATCAAGATAAGAGATATAAAATGCATAAAACCTGTGATTATTCAAACCTATACCATCATGATTCTTCTAGTTAGTCATATCATCAATTATGGTAAGAAACATAATATGCATACAATCATGATTATTCAAACCTATGACTTCATGAATAATCATTATCAACAACAGTATAAGATCCTAACACAAGGTAGGATTCTATCTTGATATACGAAAAACATACCTGGATTAGCATGCTAGCTATTTATGTCTAACATACTCACATGATGTCTTCTTGTTCTTCTTCAATGACTTGTGCTAGTAACCTCTATATCTCATAGGTTAACTATTACAAAACCAAGTTATACATACCTCGTAAATGGATCTTCTATGAGATCCATGACAGTGGATGAATCTTTGTCCTCATGTTATCATGATCATATGTTCTTGGACCAGAACATGATTTGTCTTTCTTGGTGTACCTTTCATGTTAGTAGACAACATAAACCTCATACAACACCATAAAGCATTAGTACAATCATAAGGGTCAACACCCTAACCAATGAATATCTTCTATCATGCATTCATAATTTTGTTAAGGTGATACGACAAATCTAAAATCAAAATTGTACAAACCGTAATAACATGAAGACAAACATACCATAAACTTAATCATGGACAAATATTGAAACATACCTCGATGAGTCATACCTGTCGAGATCGCTTCTAATCTTCTTATGTAAGGCCTTAGCCTCATTTCCCTCTTAAATAGGAACTTCTTCACTTATGCAGATGATCAATCCATCTTCTTCTAGGATTAACCCAATCCACTTGATTTGCAAGAATTGGACCTGGAGTTGGATATGGGTTTGTCAGAGAAACCCCAAAAATTCAAACTTTGAATTTCAAACTTCCGAAAGGATAGAAATATGCGCCTTGATGAGCTGATCAAACTGGTATATTCAGAATTGAAAACTGCAAAGTTTCACTCCTCAATTTTTCCTTTGAAACTTCCAAATTCACTGGACGTGACCCTGAACTGGGGTTTGATGAAGCCCACTCTTTTTCCCCATCAAAAGGTTTGATCCAAAGCTCTAAACTTCTATTTTTCTGAGAAGCTTCCAGTTGTGGTCATAGATTGCAAAAATTCCCATTTTTACAGAAGCCCTAGTTTTCCACTTTTCTGATCAAAGTCCCGAAATAGGGTTTGATCAAGCCTGGCCTTTTTCCCAACCAAAAATTATGATATTGGTCTCTAAATTTCTATTTTGATGAGTAGCATTCATCTATGGTCTCCGATTACAAAAATTCCAACTTTCTTCAAAGCCCTAAATTCCGGAAGCCATGAATGAAGGTACTCAAAAATAATTCTGTTTTGACAGAAATATGTACCTGATTGTTTCTGGTGTACCTCCAAAGTTTTCAATCCACAGGGTCTGAAAAAGTTTTTTTGAGATAGCCTGACCTGTTATATTTCCATCCTGACAGGTCTGAACTCAATTGTATTCTCTGAGAGAGAGTTATGTCAAATGCTGCAACGTGACCTGTTTTGGGATAAAAGAGAAGAGTGAACTTGTACGGCATGCCACGTGTCACTGTTTGAACTTCGGCCTCTGAAAACATTTCCTGAGATATCTCGGCCTATTATATTTCCATCCTCATAGGTCTGACCTCAATTGGACTCTCTGAGAGAGAGTTATTCCAAGTGTCGCAACATGACCTGTTTATGGGATAATACAGGAGAGAAAACTTGTACGGCATGCCACGTGTCACTGGTTCAACTTCGGCCTCTGAAAAAGTTTTCTGAGATAGTAAAAACTGTGTACTACCTGTCACTTTTTACGAAATTTCATTTGGAGCTTCCTATCCCAGGTTATGACCTTTTTCCCAAGGTCACCTGATTTTGACTCAGATCTGGAAGAGGCAGAAACCCTATATTGTACAGATCATAAATCACAAAGTACAACGAATTAGAGGTTGTCCTTTGGACACAAGGCACCTAGAGATTTATTCTTCATCCTATAACAATTTCAGATCCGAAAACGTTTCCAAAACGGATTTATAGGGAAAGTGCTACGATGACTGGTTTTTGCTATATCAAGCCCTAGCATCGTAAGTGCAACAAGTGTCATACATGCCATATCATGCCTTCTTTCAGGCTAGCTCTGATACCATGTTAAATTTTCAGAATTTACTTCAATATGATCTAGGATCTTAACTGAGAGAACAACATGTACAGCATATCAATCATGGAGACAATAATGCAAGCACATAAGAGACACAAAGATTTACTTGCGGAAAACCGTAAAGGTGAAAAACCCCAATAACTTCCTCAAAGATAGATAGAGCAATGATACAACCAACCAAGAGAGATAGCCATAACCTAGCAGCAGATCCTCCTCCTCCATAAGTGCGCCACTCCTCCTTGAGTGCATGTGTGAGAAGTGAGTGAGTAAATAGAGTGCCTCCCGCACTCTATTTATACTTGACTTGACTTGCCTTTTTACCTAACTCATGTAGGCTCAAACTTAACCACATAACATAATGCTGACTGGGCCGACCCCCAATAGGGTGGTCTAATAACTCTTTGACCCACATGGCCGACCCCCAATAGGGTGGTCTAATAACCCTTTGACCCAGATGACTTATACAGGGCCGACCCCAAACAAGGTGGTCTAATAACCCATCAAGTATAAGTTACGACACTTACAATATAAATGACGACACTTCCGTATAGAGGAATAATAACATCTCTACAGGAATACAATATACATATATGTGAAATACATTCCGAAGTTACATATACATCAACACCCCTCCCCAATAATGGTCGTTGGGTATGTTATAATGTTGGTTGTTTTTGCTTTTTCACGATTTTGACCCATTGTACTCTATCTAATCTCGGTAAAAGGGATTAGAGTTGTAACCTAATTTCAGGTAAACGAATTAGGGTTTTAGATGCTGCGGAATACCATATATTGTATTGTAAATGGTTGAATAGACATATAATGAAAAGGAGCAGTGCGGCTCTAAGTTTTGTTGGTTTTTTCCCGGTTAAGGGTTTCCAGGTGAAAATATTTGTGTTATGTGCGTGCCATTGTGTATTTTCTATTAGTGCTTAAAAATCAATATAAGTTTGTACTTCACTGTTAAGGTTTGAAACTTACATATAAATGCCACTTGATTCATCATTGCTGACTTCGACAACGACACTTTCTCCTTCTGCCTTTTTTCTCTCGTCATCATCGCTACCACCTGTATCACTTCGGACTTCTGTCATTTTGACCACCTGATATACACCGGTTGAACCTAGTGTAACAATGACTACAGCATAACTAGTAGCGATAACACCTACAGGACAAGAGACCGCACAAGAATCACCATCAGAGAAATCTAACAAGAAAAATAAAAATAAGTCCCAATACCCACTCATGTTAACAATCTGGTAGAATCAACATCAGGTTACCCATCACCAAAAGCAGTATTTGAACTTGCAAAAGAATTTCACCAAAAATTGGAAGATATTATCATATTAGCACTAAAAGAAAGAACCAAGATATTCACAGAGGATGATTAAGAGACTAAGAGTAATGAAGGATGCATAAGAACACACATGGAAAGTCTCCAAGAAAAATAAGTATATATCATTGGACCTGTATCTGAGCTCCAATATGATGACCATCTAGAAATGATGCAACATCTTGTTATTTTAGTTTTACAAAAATACAAAGAGCAATTCACAAGCATACAAGAGGATGAGACTGGCCTAATCATTGTTGACCAGTTCGACAATTTTGAAAAATTAGACACACGACTACAACAAACAATAGTAAATTAAAGTAAGGAATCCATAGTACTCAAATATTGGTACTCATACGATGGGAAAATATGCTTAGAGATCAAGCAAAGTCAAACACTTTTAGTAGGATTATATAGAGCCCTAAGTTTAACCGGCCCTAGAGCATCTCAAACTGTACAAAGGACATATTGTCGAGGAGCATAACAAACAGGAAGACATTAAAAAGAATGAACTTGAATGGGTAAATGAATAAACTTGAGGTCAAGAAGAAGTCCGATGATTTTCTACTGCAATATATCAATGCATGTGGTGTGCCCATAAATAACACAACAACTTTTTCACGTAACTCCAAAATGTAGTATGACAGCACATAAAAGAAAATATTTTACGATTACTAGAACTTATGACTACTATTGAAAGAATCAGATCCATTTTCCAAGAATTGGATCCCTTCCATGAATGAATCAACTTGACTTCCCTATCCATCATCCAAGCTTGTGAATAATTTGTTCCACCTGACACAGTTCCATATCCGCTGCAGTATTAAGATTGCATGTTTGCATAAATTTTTGCAAGTAATTTTGAATGGAAAACATCTCCCTATTCTCTTAAGGATTAAGAAGATTTTTGGGCTGGGGAAGATGTTGGAGGAGCCTAGTCGGCCAGTCGACTAGGTCCTCTCGACCATATAGTTAGTTCAAATGGTCGGGTTGGTATGAAAACTGACCATATAGTTAGCAATAGATAAATAAATAGCTATTTGTAAATGTATATATAAGGATAGAAATCCATAGTGAAGATATATACTCTCTTTTGTACATATATGGCTATTTGATAATGTAATACTTGTTGCTGTTGTCTCCATTACTTCATGATCCTTCCTTATGATTCAAATTCGATGCATGTTCTTAATTGTTATTATGTATTAGACTGCTGATGGTAACCTAATGTAATCCCTTGGATTACAACATGGGATAATAACCATATGTTGGTTCAAATGGGGAGTACATTGTAACTTGATATATCCCATACATTATTATGCTCTTTTTGTAGTACATGTAAATATGTATCTCTCTTTTTTATTGTTGGTGTAATACATATAGAGTGCATGTACTAAATTGTGGTTCACCACTTTAGTATGTCCATTTGTTTGACGTTGGAAGGATATACAAAGATGTAGTCAACATTGCAATAATATCCATAGTGTTTTCCAAAAGTCATTATGAAAGAAAGAGTTACAATAAGAGATCATGATAATAGGTAGTCCAAAATGATACCAAATATGAACGTAGAATATATTCATTGCTTGTCGTGAAACAAAGGTTTTTGTGCATGGCATAAAGAGTGAGATTTTTTGGAAACAATATACCACAAAAAATATAGTCATGATTTCTAAATTTCATAGGTAATCCAATAGAAAAAATCATGGATACAGGTTCCCAAGGATTAGCCTCGGATTGGAGTAGGTTGATACAAACCCAATTTTTTGTTAGATGGATTGATCTTTCTATAAAGAGACCATTATGAGATTAAAGATTCCACTTTGTTGTGCATACAACACTAGAAGAAGTGATACTACATATGTTCGAAGCCCGGATCTCATAAAAATGGCAGCCATATAAACACGCATGTTGCTCTGATCATATAATCAAGTGATATAGTGTGTTGGGTACAAAAAACTATTTAAGTTTATAGAGTCAATATTCATGATATGAATAGTTTAAATATGGGGTTTATTTGACCTCTATGGGATGATAAATGGCCTTCTACGTAGGACCAAAAAACAATAAATCTCATGAAGCTCGTTCAAGTATACATATGATCATAGCACACATTCATAATGTCAAAAACGTGAACTAGGGGGTGGCTCAACATATATGCTACCTTACTAGAACACCTTTTCATGCATTTAATGGCTAGATCAAACAGTTGCATGCAAGCTACCCACATTGAATGGCATTATTCTTGTATTTTTATTGAAAGTTAAGAGAAATTAATGGATGGTGGCTACTGTAATAAATGGTAACCTTACACAATATGTAATTATGACAATGCTTAAGCACCTACACCATTGCATAAAACCCTTTTTATGTGTTGTAGTTGATTTTTAGTTCGCTCAATGCTTTTGAATCATAAAACATTGAGTGACCTCATCTGTTATGTACCGTACCTCTTCCCTATTGAGAAGCATTTGTTTTAATAATAAACCATTGCTCAAAACTAAGGAAAATTTTAAGGTTCCATAATTTCTTTAAAGCACAGAAACATTGGTGAATCTTACTAATTCTCAGATCTCCAACCATCAAATATTTGGTAATATTTTTGCAAAAATATTTAAATTTCTACTATTTTTAGATAGTTTCCAGACAATTTTGGCAATGCTTAGAGTAAAATATTTTATCCTACGGAATTTAGGCAAATCTTTTAGAAAAAAATGAAAATTCACAATTTTGTTTTGGGGAAAAAACATGGAAAATTATCCCATGGGCTAAATTTTGCCTCTAAACTTGTCCCTTGTAAAAATATGAAAACTACACGATGAGAGAAAATTGGTTCTTTTAATTTCTGAAAATTTTCCTTATCATTCTTTGTCAAGTTGAGTGAATGATGATGAGAGAGCTTATGCAAATGGTGAAGAATTTGAGAAAAGTGTGAAATGAAATTCCTATAGTAACTAAATCCTCCAAGAATTCTCTATAATGTGATGGTTGTAGAAAGAGCCACCCATGTAGAAATTTCCTATAACTTAGTAGGGTTAGGTTGTATACCTTGTTATCCAAACAAAATATCAGGATAGTCGATTTATGATTGTCAAAATAATGAATTCTTGTGTTTGACATATAGTTTGTGAGTACAAAATAGTTCCATCATCATTTGCACATGCTGAATATGGTCACCCCATGTGCAACTAAAAAAGAAGAAGGCCATCTAAATATATAACAACAATAAACCGAAATCGGGACAAAATATCATTTATCAATTTCAGAAAGGTAGCAGGGGAATTGGTAAGGCCAAACAACATCAACAATCATTTAGATAGAACAAATCTAGTTTTCAAGGATGTCTTCCATGTATCCCTTGAAGCCATGCAAATAAAATGTTATCCTATGGTTAAATACAACATAGTAAAGTGATTGATTCCATTAAGATGGTCCACTCGATCATTAATTCATGGTAAAGGATTGCATTATTTTATAGTGGATTTATTGAGACCATAATAATTGGTTACTGGGTTCCATTCCTATTTTTTTTCCTATGGATGATGATAGTTGGGAATATTTGAGCTGATGAGATATATTTTATGTGGTCATTTTTCAATTAGATGTTGGATTTGACATTTTAATTCTATGGATACAAATGGAGATAACTGGTTAGAATGGGCATTGTGGAAATATGCACTAGGTAGAAGGACACTATTTTGTACAGTTGTGCGAGGAGGAGATAGCTTAGTGGGATGTTAAAAAATGACTAAGAAATACTCTATGTGGTGTTGTATTGAAGGTATAATTTGTTGTCGTACATTAACATGCTTTGGAGGATGGATATTACAAACACAAATCCTACTTATTAGGATCAAGTTAGTGCATGGTATAACTATTGAATATGAGGGATGTGATGTTTTCAATAGTAGATTTGAGCTAAATTTTGTTAGATTTTGAAGCTCAACTATGTGTCTCATTTTGCATCATAGATGGAATTTCATTGTTGTTCATATCGTAGGCCTAATATAGTATCAAACAATATAGTGATGAGAAATTATACTTTACAGTATCTCAAAAAAGGGAAATTGTAAGTAGAGGGATGGTTGGTTGTTGGGAGCTAGAGAAGATGAGAAATATCCTAGGAAGGTACTTTTGGCTATCATTATAAAAAATAAGAGTGGCCAAGTGATATTTAATATGGAAATTATGGGTGAAAAGACGATCCACATATTAGAAGGAAATTTATTACATATTTAGTATCAGGGATGGGTAAGAAATAATGAGGTTTTCAAGATGAACTACTTCAAGGTTATAAGAAGTGGTTGTAGAATTGGATTTTTTTATATGTGTTACAGGCTTCTCATCAATGCATAATGTTTTGATATTGGAATAGTGCTATAGGGATTGCCATTAAGAAAAATTATTATAATCAGATTTGTTGAAATGAGATTACTACTAAGTTTGTGGAGATATATCAAATATAGTGTTAAAGATAGATGTTGATTTTGTCAATGTATTGTGTACGACTAGGAAAAAGGGGAACAATGCGATGTTGGGGGTGTCTATAATTTTTTGATTCCACTATTAGGAAATATAGGAAGCATTGGTTCGATTTAGTAATTTTAAATAAATCTACTTCATGTCGTAAAAGCATTAACAAATTGGAATTTAGTTTGAGAATAAATACCTATTTAGAATCTATGGTTTCAAGTTAGATAAAATTTTTGGTAATAATCTCAATATATCATATTCTTTGACTTGGGATTTTCCTTAGTCACAACAACATACACATGAAAGTATTTTGGTATCCTATAGGAAAAGAACAATGTATTCAGTTATGGTATAAGGCATCACAATTATTGATGTGTCTAGACTTGGAGCTAGTTGCAATGTCCTCAAGTGATTCAATGTAAATTTATGTATTTTCTATATGAGGGTGTGACCATGATTCTGCCACACCTTCTAAATGATTATTTTTTAGCATAATGCATTGTTCTTCATTCCTTTGTAGTCTTGAAAAATTTTGTTCATTAGGTTGTGGATCTAGGATTCTAACAATTCACCTTACAATTTCCATCCATATCTATGTAATGATTTGAAGGAATAAAGTTGCAATGTAGAGGTGGGAACTATATAATGGTGTCATAGGACTTCTATGAGAGTGCTACATATTTTTTTAGTCAGTTTGGATATGGGATCTATGTATTTGAATTTATACATCTTCCTATGTGGATCTAGTTGTGTAGAGCACGAACTGGAAAGATCATGCCCTATTGGATGCGAGGATATGAGGTGGGATAGGGGATTCCTCAAACATAGAAATTGTTTAAAGTGTATTCATTGGGAAGAATTTAGAAACCTAGAAATCTTGATACTAAGTTAGATACACCATTGTTAATAATACATCTAGAGTTTGCATGGAAAAGGGATCTAGGTGGGACAAGGTTCTCTAGAATATAACCAAATTTGAAAAGAGATGAACTAAAAATATTGAAAGAAACCCTATAAATGATGATGCCTAGAATTTACACTAAACTAAGATCTCAGTGGGATTGATGAGGAGGAAACAAACCTCTATGATGTCTAACACCCTGATAGATGTTAAAAGGTATGAAAATCCACAAAAAAAGTAATATATTTGTTGTCACCTCCAAAATTGAAAGCAATTTGGTAAAATAAAATAATATAGTTATTAGAAGTCTTCAATACATATTAACCATTATTATAATGTCTTTTAAATCATAGAATTTAATGGAGGTTGTTGTGTCATAAAAAGACAACTTAAAAAGAGAATATGGTTTCGATTTTTTCGAAATGTTAACAGAAAAGCAATCAATTTTAGCTTTGTAATTATGTTCTGATTTATTGCATTGAGAGTAGTAGGGTAATGGAACATGATATGGAGGAGATGTTACCACATCTATAATATTGACATCACTTTATGATAGGATTAAAAACAAAGCTATAATACTTAAAAAAAAAGAGCGAATTACTATAATATGTTCAAGAAATGTAAAATATCAATATAAAAATAAAAATATCTTTGTATGTATGAAAAAGTGATACGAGATTTACGTGTAAATATCCTATACAGATAGAATTACGTACCTAGGTTTTAGATCCATCTATATTCTTCTTAAATTTAGCATAACATCATGTCCTTGATTACCATGTGAATCACATATCTATTTTTTCATCTCTCTTGGTTCTTATTAGATATAGGTTTAAGATGGATCTATATTGGTTAATATAATAAATAGAGAATTTTTGACATTGTACATGGGTTATCATTGTGGCAAGGAGGAAATAATGTGGAGTTCTAGCATTGGAATTGAATCTATTTAATCTTCAAATAATATATGCATTCAATGCAAGCTATATCGTTTCACATTAATATAGTAGAAAAGAGTGCTTGTCACATCCTTTGTATAGCGAATATAACTATGTTGTTTTGCAACACTATCATGAGGGAGAGGGACTATAGCAAGCTAGAAATTTATTTAATTTTAGTTTTGCAACAAACTGAAAATGATTGTCTCATTGACTCATTGGTTCTTTTGTCAGAAAATAAAAATGTCATCCTTACCTAAATTTGATTGGTTATGTTTTCATCCATGATTAATCATATTGGTACAACAAAATTTCTTAGTTTTTCTTGGGTACATGAAGTTGTGTGGAGATGAAATTTCCTTTATTATTATATGTAGTGTGAAAGGGTTTTTTATGTGTAGATGTTAGCATGCAATGTTGAAGTCTACTATGTCATTTTCATATATTTTCTAATATTATTTCAGACTACACATTTGTTGAAATGTGTGGGTTCTTTTTTATCAAAGAATGATCTTAGTCATTGATGACACAAACTTGTTGATTGCTTAAGAGTTTGGGGATAAGATGTGTAGGTCAGTGGATAGATAAGTGGATTGGTAGATGGATGGATTGGTCCTTTTTGACAATTATCACAAATTGTTGAAATATATTGTTTATGTTAAAATAGACTAATTACATAAGTCTTCACCATAATTCAAACATATGATAAAAAATAAAGTAAACATATACATTTTAAATTGCACACTTCACCCACCTTGAATATCATTGTCAAGACCCCACCTTCACCCCAACCTTCATGACCTTTTACTATAAGCTCTATGAATTACATCATCTCATACACAACCATGATAACTACCCTCCAATAGAAATATCCACTATCATGACAAAGTTAACCTCCATGTGATACATTAATGAAACATAACATTCAATCCCTTACATAGAATTAATAATTACTAAAATCCTTTCCTTCCCTATCATAAAAGATCCAATGAAGTCCATCAATTACCTAACATTACTTATCACTAAAGTTCTTAAACAATCCAATAATGTCCATCCATTGCCTAACATTACTGATCACTAAAATTCTTTGCCTCCATGACATAAAAGGACCCAATGAAGTAATAGTATTTGGATTCTTTGCCTCCATGACATAATAAGACCAAATAAGTACATGAAGAATGAGTGCATAATATCCCTATATCTTCCTTGGAGTTTGATAAGACGTTGCTCTCTATAACTGCTTTGGATAAGATGTTGCTTTCTCCAACGGCTTTTTTATTTCTATGATAGAATCCTTCCAAATAAATCCAAACACAAGTTTACTGTGGGCCATTCTACACCAAGGCAAAGCAATTTATATCGTTGCCTAAAATAACGAAGAAACCATAGATTTATATTCTTCTACTTTTTCGAAAGGAAGAAAACACCGTTTCTAAATTTGAAAAAAGCCGAATCATTGGGAGGCCCGGCCTAAGGACAGCCTATCATTTAAATGCAATCTTTAAAAAGTTCACATAATACAAAGTCTAAGTGATGCTGAAATTTTTGTAATTTCTAGTGCTTTCGGACTGGTTGGTTTACCTATAAAATTTTCTTTTCCATTTTTCCTTCTTATCCACACATCCCTCTCATTCAACCCCACACTTTGGTCTCGTTCAACTCTAACGTCGCTAACTCCTTTTTTATCGTGATCATGGGGTTTAGGAATAAATGGGGAAATTATTTCCTTTTTCTCCTCATTTCTCTTTATTTTTTCCAACATAACCCGTCCAACACGGAGCTAATTACGTCGGGGAGATGAACTTTGGGATTTCAAAATAAAATGCAAGAGTCTACCAAATTAGGGTTCTATGTTTGATATTTTTGTATTTCATATATATATAATTCTTATATTTAAAAAAATCATTGTCTTAGAGAAAAAACAATATACATTAAAGGAGGGTATGTATAAAGGTATTTATGTCTTTTTATAGTAGAGTTAGAATAGGCAGTTGTGTTCAATTCCTTGGCATATTTGATTAACATAATGTTTTGAAATAACAATTGTATATATACCTATTTTTTCCGTGGTAGAAAAAATGCAGCCAAATGCCTAACATCTCATCTAAAACATAATTGCATCGAAGTTTCGAAAGAATAATGTTGAGACACTTAAGCAATGTCACACAGGTTTCATTGAAGAGTGGTGTTTCAGTTATTTCAAATAATTGCTCCACTCCTCTCTTACTATTTGAGAGTGGTGTTATAGGGTGATTTCATATTGGTTAACATAATGTCCTGAACTAACAGTTGTATATGTACCTTTTCTTTCCTTAATAGAAAAAATGTAGCCAAATGCCTAACATCTCCTCTAAAACATAATTGTGTCGAAGTTTCCAAAGAATAAACAACGCTGAGACACTTATGCAATGTCACATAGGTGTCATTGAAGTGTGGTGTTTTAGTGACTTCAAATCATTGGTCCACTCCTCTATTAGTGTTTGAGTGTGGTGTTATAGTGTGATTTCATATTGTTGGTCCACTCCTCTATAAATGACATGAAACTAAGAGAGGAGTGCACCAACAATTTGAAGTCACCCAATAACATTACTCTTCATTACACTTATGACACTAAGAGAGGAGTGAACCAACAATTTGAAGTCACCCTATAACATTACTCTTCAATGCACTTATGACACTAAGAGAAGATTAGACCAAAGATATGAAATTACCCAATACCACCTCTCTTCAATGCACCCTCATTTGTAAAATCACTTGTCATGCTTAGATTGAACAAAGTCCCAATAGGATCTGGAAAAAAAACATCCCACAAAAGGTGATTGATTGTTTCAATGTTGAGGCAAGAAAGGTGAATCCCATTTGAGAGGACCCTTTTGAATAGTCATGTCCTAGTAGGAAGGCCTTGCTACACCAAAATCTATGCAAGCACTTCAAGTATGTAGTTGACTTGAACTAATCACACACTATGCAATCTACATATCTACCATCTCTCCACATCAACATAATCCCATCATGCATTAAGAACATGGTTGTGTGCATGTATGTTATGAAGAAGAGAATACAAGCTCTGGGAACCATACTAGAGAAAGGAGTTCCTAAATCTCTAGTCCCAATCACACAAGAAGGAGTCAAGGATGTCTATATTCATTTTTGATAGGTCCTTCAATTAGATCAAACCAACAATTTTCATAATAGTATGTTGGTTAAATAAGATAATATAAACTCATGGGCACTAGATCATCAATCCTTTAGAGCAAGCACTTCAAGTATGTAGTTGACTTGAACTGATCACACAATATGCTATCTACATATCTACCATCTCTCCACATCAAAAGACTCCCATGATGCATTAAGAACATGTTTGCGTGCATGTCACTTATGAAGAAGAGAATACAACCTCTGGGAATCATACTAGAGAAAGGAGTTCCTAAATCTCTAGTCCCAATCACACAAGAAGGGATCACGTAAGTCTATATTCATTTTCGATAGGTCCTTCAATTAGATCAGACCAACAATTTTCATAATAGTATGTTGGTTAAATAAGATAATATAAATTCATGGGAACTAGATTAGCAATCGTTTCGAGTTAAGGCATTGTCATCCAACCATTCCCTCCAGTAAGAAAAAATCCTCTTACTCAATCACATCCTTGAAAATCGAGATGTTTGCATCACACATGCACTTCACTTTCCAACTACAAATTAATATTCTATCCAAATCCCATCCCACTTTCACTACAAATGAAGCAACTCGTAGTAGAGGTTGTAGCATAGGTTTTCAATATTATAAGAGAAACAAAAAATTGTCCCAAAAAACCTCTACTACAATCTTTGTTATTGGTAGTAGAGGTTATGTGAAAGTTATAAAAGGTATTTAGTAGTGTTAAAGAATTTGGGAAACTAGAGGTTATAGCATAGGTTTTGTTTTTCGATGCTCTACAGTATATAGTGTGCACCAATGTGTGTGTTTAATCCTAGAATCATCGATGCTCTAAGGCCATTTTGAGCACTAGTATGCTAATTTCTAAAACAGAAACATGGGTGCGCCTATTTAGAAAACATAAGCACAGGTGCACTGATATCTAAGGAAAAGAATTGGTGCATGGATTTCTATATTAAAGCACTTGTGTGTTCCTATTCCTTAAAAAAACATTGGTGCACCCATACCCAAAATATGAGCACTAATGTATCCACACCAATGTGAAGCACTTATGTTAGTGCACAAGGATAAAAGAGGAGCACTAGTGCAGCTAAACGCAAGTGAAGCATTGATGTCAACACTCCAAGATTAAAATGAACATGATGCTACAATTATTAAATATAGCATTGGTTATCATAGAAATATTTAGGGGTGAAATTTCGCCAATTGGCTATTTTTTGGGCTTTTTTTTCAAAAAATAAATTCATTATTTGGTCATTTTTAGGCTCTAATATCGCCTTTATTTACATAAAATATGTTTTTTCATCATAATATTCGCCAAAATTTACAAATTTCAGTAGTAAATTGTATGTTTCATATTTAATATTCGCATACGTGTCTATATATATGTTTTTTTCAATCCAAAATAATCAC
The DNA here is from genome assembly GCA_027924585.1 of Larix kaempferi. Lineage (NCBI taxonomy): Eukaryota > Viridiplantae > Streptophyta > Pinopsida > Pinales > Pinaceae > Larix > Larix kaempferi. The sequence continues at coordinate 4,780,140 of BSBM01001158.1, read as the reverse complement.
CTAGAATACTACACTTAAGTATAATATTAGAATCCTTAAAAAATACCCTGTTGGTTATATCAAATAAAAAATCAATAATTTATTATAAAAATAATATTTGTAATCAATAGTTTATTAATATTTTTAGTCATTTTTACAGTTAAATTGTTTTGTATACAATTATTTTCATGTCTGCTGAATATTTATCAATTGAATTTAATTAGTAAATATGTGATTATTAAAATTTGGTAATAGCATAACTTTAATTATAAATACGTATTATTTCTTATCCTCTTTTTATTAATGAACGTCTTATTGACATTTAAGAAATTAAAATACTTATAAAATATTTTTAAAAATGATAATTTTGATTATTTCAAATAAAAACTTATTATTGGAAGCATATCAAATATCTTATTAGAAATAAAAAAGGTATAATATTCTGAAAGTGTACACTAACTAATATTGAAATTTTAAGAATTACTATTGGTAGTGAAACCACCCATACAAAACCATAGTGAGTGTCAAACCACTCACTCCACTTAATAAGTGGATTTGTTGTGATTACAAAACCATTCAATATTTACATGGAAAATGTTTGATGAAAATCGTCCAAAATCACTCATCCACTAGAAGTACTATGCCCAAAGTGGAGAATCGATGCTTGCAGACAAAGGAAGGGCGCTAGTAGCTTTGGTGCTCCTACACAAAAATAAGCATTGGTGCTCTTGGACAAAAGGGTAGGATCGATGCTCCAAAAACACCAAGAATAAAACGATTTAGGTCGAAGAAGATAATGAACTTCCATGGAAAATAATGAACTTCCACATAAAGGGATGTGAAAACCCTTTTGGGGATACACCCGTGTTGCAAAAATGCGTGCCCATTTTTTGATCGAGCTTGCCCCTCATTTTCTATCCATATTAATTGATGTAAAAAATTAAAACAAATTCAGAATTAACCTTCAAATAAAAAGAAAACCCTCAAATGAATAAAAAATTAAGAAAAAAACTAATAAGTAAAGAACAAATTATATTGAAAATTGAAAAAGACATGTAGAAAATCACTAATGGGGATATGTAGCCATGTTGCACAAAAATCTACCCATTTTTTATTTAAATTTTCCCCTCATTTTCTAGCAATTTATGTTGATGTGAAACCCTAAAAAAATGTTGAATTTTGGTTTTCATTAATGTCAACTAATGTCAAAGAGGATGTCAACTAATTCAGTTTGAGGCATTGATGTCAAATGAAGTCAAAGTGGATACACCATTCCTATGACAACTTAAAGACGTATATGGAAGCCACTTTGAAGAAGTATATTTGCAAGATGGTGAAGAACATGGATGTCAGTGTGAAGAAGTTGTGAAAATCCTCACAGCAGATCTAAGAGATGATGTGTACCTCACAAGAGTAATTATGATTAAGCAGAAAAATAGAAGAAGAGTGAACAATACAGTATAATGAGCAACAGAATAATATGGTACAGTAGAACTCGGATAGAAGCAATAATACTTCAGACACACTAATTAATTAATCACAGTATGAACAAATAAATAGTACAATGGTAGAGAGGATTCGAATGCTTAAGGTGGCAATTCGAATTAGCCTCTCAGAGTGATTATAAGATCAATAGAGTGTCATCGGAGCACAACTAGGTGTCCTCATGATCATTGGAGCACAACTAGGTGTCCTAATGATTATCGGAGCACAACTAGAAGTCTTCATCAACATCAGTGGAGTCATCAATGCTTAAGTAACTATCAACCATCAGTCAAACTAACTCTGGTAGGTGTAACTCAGTGTAACTGAGTGTAACTAACTGTAACTGAGGGTAACTGACTATAACTGACTGTAACTGAGTGTAACTGACTGTAACTGACTGTAACTGAGTATAACTGACTGTAACCAACTGTAACTGAGTGTAACTGAGTGTAACTGAGTGTAACTAAGTGTAACTAAGTATAAACTGAAGAAAACTGGACTGGTAGGTGAAGAAGGGAGAGTTGCTCCCTAAAATTAAGGAAGAAGGGTGCATTAAGCAACTGGAGGGCTAAAACTGAATAGTGAGAAGCTCCTGGGGGCTAGCTAACTGAGGGCTAGGTGCTGGACAGATGACTGGGATGCATGCAAACCCTAAAAGTGCATGCATGACTGAAAATGTAAATGATCAAAATAATGGTGGGACTAGGATGGAGTATAGGAATATCCTAACACCCCCCCTTAATCCATCCTAGGCCTTGGTAACTAAGACCAAAGGTCACCCAATACAATGAATAATAACAATCAATAAACCAAGGAAGTGGAAAAATTTCATGGGAAACATACCCCCTCCTCAAAAAACAGACTGTAAGGCACACACAAAAATTAAATGCCCCAAACTCAAGCAAGTGTGATGCTTGGTCATATGTCTGGAGGTATCCTCTTCTTGGGAAGAAGTGGATCATGCTCAAAAAGCATGTGCTTGTACTTGCTCTTCAAATTGAATGTGATGAGAACAAATCCAATAGTATGAGAATGATCCTTGAACCTGTGATTCGAATTAGCTGAGGTAGGATCAAATCGGTGAAAGTGCATATAGTCTTTTGTCTTCTCCTTTGAACCACCATGGGTGAGATTATGCCAAAAAGAACTATTACATGTTTGCTTGAAATCAAAATCAGATTTAAGACTTTCAAAACAGTTTCTTGAGATCTCCTTTGAACTAGTAGGGGTGAGATCAAAACTATCATATGCATGAGAAATTTTCCCAACCAGTAATTGCTTAGAACCCAAATTAGATACAAGACTTGAATCATGGTTTCTTGAGATCTCCTTTGAACCATGAGAGGTGAGATCAAAACCAATAGATGCATGAGAAATTATCCCAAGCGAATGGCCATGGTTTCTTGAGATCTCCTTTGAACCAACAGGGGTGAGATCAAAACCATGAGATGCATGAGAAATCTTCCCAAGCAAATGGCAATTGCCATATTCTTCAATGACCTTCTAAAAGCATGGAATTATGATCATATAATAGTATAAAATAGGAGATAGATGGAGAGGAGCGAATGCATTACCTTTAATAGCTGTTTTGACCTTTGAAATAATCATGTGATCATGATGTAAACAAACAGACTCTGGTGCAAGAGAGGATTTAGGACCTTTTGCAATATCTAGAGTGTGAGCTGGCACAGAAAGAGAAGAAAGTTTGAGCATGAGTGGGGAATCTGCAAGTTCTTTGTCAACACCTTCAATATGAGATGATACTGGTTCATGATCTGAGAGACCATCAAGAGGAGTGAATGCATCACTTTGCTTGCTTTCGAATGGGTTAGGACCAAGTCCTTCATTCTTTCTGCCAAATTTTTCATCCAGGTGAGCCCGTAACTCGTTTGGAGTCCATAACTCCTTTGGAGTTTCAACACCGTCACGGTATTTGAATTGGAATCTCTGGTATGCACACAAAGAAAGCATCATTACTCCAAAGGCATCATCACCTTTATTTAACCAATCAATCTTTTCTTCAGGGGATTTGAACTCTCTTTCAAAATGAAAATAAAAAAAGATCATGGATCTTCAAGTGTGCTACCATTCTTGGTTTCCATTCATCCTAGTTGAATGGAGAAAGAAAAGGGATTCCTTCTGAGTCATACATTGAAGCTGTAGAAGACCTGCAAAAACAATATAGAATAACTGCAACTCCTACCGCTGCAAAAATGCAGAAACTGCTGCACTCTAAATCTTGGTAATAACCTAGAAAAAATTCTCAAGAATGGAGACAAACAATACTCTCAACATGCTTTGATACCATGCGAAAATCCTCACAGCAGATCTAAGAGATGATGTGTACCTCACAAGAATAATTATGATTAAGCAGGAAAATAGAAGAAGAGTGAACAATACAGTATAATGAGCAACATAATAATATGGTACAGTAGAACTCAGATAGAAGCAATAATACTTCACACACACTAATTAATTAATCACAGTATGGACAAATAAATAGTAAAATGGTAGAGAGGATTCGAATGCCTAAGGTGGCAATTCGAATTAGCCTCTCAGAGTGATCATAAGATCAATAGAGTGTCATCAGAGCACAACTGGAAGTCTTCATCATCATCAGTGGAGTCATCAATGCTCAAGTAACTGTCAACCATCAGTCAAACTAAATCTGGTAGGTGTAACTCAGTGTAACTGAGTGTAACTTAGTGTAACTCAGTGTAACTGAGTGTAACTGAGTGTAGCTGAGTGTAACTGAGTGTAACTGAGTGTAACTGAGTGTAACTGATTGTAACCGACTGGAACTGAGTGTAACTGAGTGTAAACTGAAGACAACTGGACTGGTAGGTGGAGAAGGGCGAGTTGCTCCCTAAAATCAAGGAATAAGGGCTCATTAAGCAACTGGAGGGGTAAAACTGAATAGTGAGAAGCTCTTGGGGGCTAGCTAACTGAGGGCTAGGTGCTGGACTGATGACTGGGATGCATGCAAAATGCATGCAAACCCTAGAATGCATGCAAACCCTAAAAGTGTATGCATGACTGAAAATGTAAATGATCAAAGTACTGGTGGGACTAGGATGGAGTATAGGAATATCCTAACAGAAGTATATCTAGAAGTTGCATCTAGTCTGAAGATGTCTATAGAAGGATACATCATGCATGATCAATATGAAGAAGAACATAAGAAAGGAACATCATGCAGATCCAGTTCAAAGAAGCACATAAGCAATGTATCCTACCACATGTTCTACCAATGCAGATGTCAAGTACAGCAATTCATACTCATTCAAGGTAGAAACAAAATAATTGGATGAAAAAAGGTACGTGTGCACAAGCATCCAAGGAGTTGGTTATGAAAAGATACAAGTGTGCAAGAATGTTAAAAGAAGACTCTGGAATGTGCAAGCATTGCATAGTCAAAGATCAGAAGTGCGCAAGCTATAAGAAATGGAATATGGTCGAGCTATCCTGAAAGAATGCAAATATTTCCAATCATAAGATGCTTTAAGTTAGTAAAGGGCCCACACGTCCCACACATGATGATATAGAAGGGTCGAAATCCCACCAAGTAGAAGTTTTTTGATGCACAATTCTGCAAAGCATTGATATAGCAGTCCACATTACCCAAAAGAATGGTATAGAAAAGGTCAAAGACTTATCAAGTTGAAGAGCAAGGATGAACACATACCTCAAAGCAATGGTACATCAAAAGTGCAAGAAGTTGTACACCACTAAGGTGTAAGTCCCACCAAGTCGTGGATCATGAATGCACAAGAAGCACAAAGGATGACACATCAGCAGCACATATGATGACATGTGGCAAAAGCACAATCCATTAAGTATGGAAGAAGGGATTGCACAAACAACTTGTGTATGTACAATCCATTCAGGACATGTATAAATGGAGATGCAAGTTGGAGATTGGTAGTAATCTCAATGGCGATATTGTATAGATTCAGTTCGAAAAATACAAATTTATATTTGGGGCATCAAGGGATCAAGGAAGGCACAACATGATCTAGCAAATATTCGAGCACGCACATGCAGAGGAATGATGCAGTTGATGGTGCAAAAAATGATGATGTAGATTTGTGAAAATTGCGCAAACATTGAAAGGACAAAATACTAAAGTATGTGTAACTGTGTCAATATTGAATCATCGAATTACAAACAAACATGCTAACAGTCACAGATGTTGTAAGTAAGACAGAAGCACGAAAATGGAACCGAAGTATATCAGGTGATGCAAAGATGTCAAGCTGATGCATGAAAAATGAAGTGAAGTGTGCGAAGTTGAGAATTCCGTCTGATGCACAGTTACAGAGCAACAACAATATCCGCCAAGAATGTTGAAATGGGAGGATGAATAATTGATGCACAACATGTCGGATATTGTCTAAAATACTATGGCACTTAAACAGACCAGACACCTTAGTAAGCACACAGTTCCATCTGTTAATGATGCTTTATCTCAAAAAAATTAACTATTAATTGAAAGCACAATATCTGTTGGTAAGTGCATTTGTGCAATAGAAGATGGATAGAGCATATATTGGCGCAAACTGCAGAATCAGAAAGCACGCGGTACATGATGTAAGACATCAACATAAGTGTATAGTTGAGAGGAATGAGAAGTGAAGTGATGTATGAAGCATAGTAACAATAATTTGTCTTATGAAGACAGCACACAATAGAACTAATATTAGAATATCAGAAGTGTGCACAGGTTAGAAGTTCAACAAGTTAGATATACATATTGGATATCTGGGCGACATGATAGGGCAAGGATAAAGGGGGTTGTAGTGTCCTTCTAGTTGGTGCTGGAGAAACATCAAGAGTTGAATCTTACTCCATGTCGGTGCCTATAAAACCAAGGTGTCGATGCCTCCTTCCAGTTGGTGCTGGTAAATATCAGAAGTTGGTGCTTCCTTGAATGTTTCTTTTTCCACTATAAAAGAAGCATTCGGTGTTTTTCTCCCAATTGGTTTTCCACATCAAAATTATTGTGTTATGTGTTCTTTTTCTTGGTGCATATATGGATGAATGATTTTTTTTATATTGGATGCATAATTAATCATTAAGATTAAGTTAATACTAATATGTTAAAGAAGGTAAAAACTGATGATAACTACACTAATATTGATTCACCCCCCCCTCTCGGTATTAAATCAATTCCAACAAATAAATCCACCATTAACCTGCAAAATAAAGACAAAATACTCAAACCTACAAAAAACATATTTAACAAAACTGACTAAAAACTTAGGAACAATAGTGATAAATGGAACAAAATAGAAAAAAAAATCAATAAGAAATAAAATAACGAAGAGGCAAATAAATTGTTGCTTGGAGGCAATACTCTTTATCCTTCCTTGAATTCATTGCTATTTGTATTGTATTGTAATTTACAAACATTTCTTCTTCCTCTTCTGTCACATGAGATGAAGAAATGAAACAAAGCCTCATGTTTTACTCTTTTCAAGAGTCTTCTTTAGATTTTTCCCACTTCTTTTATGAATTTAAAAAAATATGAATTATTATTTGGTGCTTCAACATATTATGAGCTTTAGTCCACTCCAAAACCTAAATAAATTTCATTGATGCACTGAAACCTTGAAAAGAAGCATTGGTGCACAAAAACCTCAAAGAGGAGGTGACTAGTGCGCATATATCTCCAAAAGGAGCACTAATGTGCATATATCTAGTTATATGGTGGCCTCAATTAATACAATCATAATTAAATACCATACAATGATTCACATAATGAACTTATCCTAAATATATCCAGTTGACCTCAAACTAAGGATGTTCCTCCTAGTTGTAGGCTCTGTCAAGCCATATATTTCTTTGAAAGAGCCACCCCTAAGTTGGGGATACCCATCCATAAGAAGATTATGAGTTTCTGTAATAGATACCCAATCCTCTATTCTCGGTCTAGCTCCAATTCCTTGTTCTTGTGATGGTGGTACACCTATTGGTGGTCTAGGTCTGACAACAATGATGATTCAGGCATGGAAGAATGATGAAACAATGGTCTAGCAGCCAAAATGGGTGTCCTTGACATGAACAAATGATTGGAATGATGGGATATCTCTCTCTATATTTATATGCATGGTTAAGACTAGCCAAGTGGAATCAAGGTTGATAGGAACTAGCTACTTGGAATCCATGTAGTTGGACACTTTTCACCAGGCTAATAGGAATTAGTCACTTGGCATCCATGCTTTGGACACTTTCCCTCTTTTTCTAAGAAAAGTTGAATAAGTTGCATACATGGGATTGGGACATATTTCCCTCCTCCAATCCTAGGATTAGGATGATACTCTCCCCCTTGTGGAAGGATATCCCCACTTCTATTCTTCATCCTTATTGGTCTGTAGTAGTCATCTGCTATATTAAATATATAAAACGTGTATAATTACATTATTTTGGTCATAGTGGACCATTCATGTTTTGTTTCTATCCATTTCCATCATAAATAGATAATTACATTATGGGGTAAAAAACGGGGTGTTACATTCCCTTCCCCCTTAATTTATGCACCATCCTCTGTGCATCATCAACACTATATATATAATGAAAGAGTTCAACACGTCTTTAGACATGTACAATATCCTGCTACAAGGCATCTTTTAGTTCTCAAGTTGCTTCCTCGGGAACATTTTTTGCAGTGCTTTTGGTCCTTTTACTTTAGTATAGTTGGTGGCCATGTCATCTAGAATCCATCAACATTGATCGTTCACCACCTTAGTTTCCTTTCCATCCTCGACACATCCACAAGTACCTATTTCATTCATTAAGATGAAGTATGCATATTATAATCATTCTTATGAGATAGTCCTAAAGTTCATAGTCATTTTCCAATAAAATAGTGTAAGAACATATATTCATTTCATTAAATAAGTATGGAAATCTGTATCCCAAATTATGCTTATATGCATGCATATTTATTTTATTTCACAAGGTTTCCACGAGAGATAATTTAGCTCATTTCACCTCTTGACACAAACTCTGCAATCGTCCCAATCCATAGTGCACCTTCCCTATCAGCCTCCACAATAAAAGAAATGGCCCCCCCTTCTCTAACTTAAGAGTACCTCGAGATCCCTTCTTTGAGTTAACAATAACTTGGTTTTGTTACCCCGATTCCCTTCCATTCCTCTAGCTTCTAGAATATTTTGATGCATTTAAGAGTTAGTTATATGTCATGATGGGAATGGTTAATAGTTAATAACAATTGAAAATTAGTATTACACTCATGCATAGGGAAATAAATGCAATGTGAAATAACCATGTGTGAGGCCATATGTTGTTGAAATTGGAAACACTCACTAGTACAAAATGAGAGATAAATGACCAAAATCCGCATATAAATCACCACTTTTGAGTTGGTGACCACTGGTAGCAAATTACCAGTCATTTATCACGTGACAAAAAATGTGGTCATATTTAGCTTTGTCATTTATAGCTTATCTTGTGGTCATATATTTGGTCATTAATTTGGTCATTAATTTGGTCATATATTTGGTCATTAATTGTCACAATTAATGACCACATTTTTTGTCATGTGATAAATAACCGCTAATTTGCTACCAGCGATCACCAACTCAAAAGTGGTAATTTATATGCATATTTTGGTCACTTATCTCTCATGTTGTACTGGTGGTCATTTATGTGCAAATTTTGATCATTTTTTTAGTCATTTATCTCTTTTTAGTGGTTTCAGAATATATATAGGGCACGAAGGAATCGAACCACCAACCTCTTGCCTATAAGACAGGTGCTCTACCATTGAGCTCGCACCCTTAAATATAATTCCTTATGTATTAATATGAGAATAAAATTTCCAACAGTTAACACCATCTTGCTAAATTCTGGAAAAAGGTCACATACCTAGGTAAGAAACAAATATTACCCAATAGTCACCAAAAAGGGTCATGTTAATGATAACCTTCTTTTTCCAAAATCTCTCAAAAATCAAGAATGCAATTCTATTATCAATTTTTTCTCTGATTGGTACCAAATCAAGAATCACAATTGTATTTTCCTATCATTTTTTAGTTTATATCTATATATGAATGGACATTGAATAAATATTTTATATTTATAATTTATTTTTCTATATGCTTTATTAGCATACACTTATCAATTTGATGAGGTTCATACCAGGCACTCCATACCTGTAGCAGAGACTCTTGGCAACCTTGAGTAATATCTTGTACCTTCTTACAATAGTCCTTGGTTCATATTCAATTGCACACCAAAACATCTCTAATTTTTCCACTTTGCAATTACAAATCCTAATAGTCCTCTAATATCGAATAAAGTTTCCTAAAATTTGAATTTGGCTAAAATTGAGTATAAATTAACATTTAGGGAATTTAAGAGGAAATTTTGTCATTGTGATGTGGCTGAGGTATTCCAAAAAAAAATGATCCTTTGTATGCACTTGCACACAAATATGAAATATCACCAAAAGAAGTCTCTTCTTATACTATAATTTTAATAAATACTAAATTGTAATTGATCAAGTACTATTATACCTCCAAGCATGTAATATCTCTCATGAAATGCTATATAAAGAGTGCAAGCATGCTTCAAATGATGACTTTCTTTGTTAGTAGGGTTTAACGTTAACCTTAAAGCAAGCACCTAAAGAGTTTTATCAAGGTATAAAAATGTTGAGATAAGGGTTCCAAAGGTTACGCCCCTCCTCAATAGACACAAAAATGAGCTTCATGGTGGTCCAATCTAACACTTCTCTACTTCCTTGTTCACGGCCAGAATTAGAAGAGAGCTGTTTACACAACTGTTTTTGTGCACATGAGCTGATTTTAGGGTTGAAACCTTAAGAATTTGCTTCAAACTATGCACACAATTGAAATTGATGCCTACTGCTGCTGATTTATCATCAAAACAGAGCTGAGAATTGATCCAAAACACCCAAAATTATCCCAAAATTGGAATGGACATCCATAGGATGTGCCCATAAATGTGTTTTACTGTTGTTAGGAGGTTGAAATCTATTCAGGTTGCCCTTTATGATTGTCGAATGGGTCTATTCATGCCCAAGTTTAACAAAAATGCACCGAGAACTCTGATTTTCCGCCCCGAATTGATGAAAAAGACTAGGTTGTTGTTGGTTTTATATAATTTTATTATTTTTTATAAAGGACATGTGTTAGCTCCAAGATGAGCATGGAAGGGGTTATGCATCCCCCTATTGGGTTGTAGAATGCAACTCTTGGCGCAACCAGATTTGGATGGAAGTGCATATTAAAACCTTACTTTCAGGCTCATGATTTATATACTCAATAGAAATAAGGTGTGGCAGTTTATCCAAAAGTTAAAACTTGGCCATCAAGATGAAGAATTGAAATAACATTGATATAAATTATCTTTCTCCATATAATGTTCCCTAACATTTTCTGTGGCTTTTACACATTCCACAGTAAATCCTTTAGCTAGTCCAATCTTACAACATCCCAAACAAATACTGAATATTAGACAAAAAATCACCAGTCAAGTTTTAGTTCTTTTGCAAACATGAATCAATACAAAGTTAAGTTGAAACAATAAAAAACAAACTGCCCTAATAGGAAAATGCTCCAGATTTTCCTTGTGACATTGGACATTGCTTAAATCACATTTTTGTTTCCATGTTTTCACCAAAATATCTCTGCTCTAAACCCTATTGCCTAGATTTACATGGAAGTTCATGTTAAAACTCATTTTCAACTTCATTATTAATATTTTCAATAGAAATAAGATGTTGCAGTTTATCCAAAAGTTAAAATTGAGCCATCAAGTTGAAGAATTGAAAGAACGTCAACATAATTATCTGTCTCCGGATAATGGTCCACAACATTTTTCGTGGAATTCACACCCTTCACATTGAATCCTTTAGCTATTTCATCAACTCATATTTGACTATTCAAGTTATGCTAAACATTTATATAATATATTGTTCTTTATCATGGCATACTCACCAATCTCACTTGCCACTTTAAATTAATTTTGAAATATTACAATGATTTCATTTTCCCTTCTATTACATGGAACTCTTACAGTATCCCTTAAGGACCTACTTTCTAGTCAATAAATGTGCAAGAGAAGGACCCACACAAAAGAAAAGCAAGCATGCTTTCCTAGAACCAATGGTTCATTCAATGTTACTTGATCGGCTACAAAAAAACCACTTTCAAAAGAAATTTGGGCCATCAATGCTAAGGTATTTTGCATAATTAACTATCTTAGTGATGCTATCAACTTTCAAGCCTTGACCCTGTAAAAAACATTATTTTTACCAAATAGCAATAATTGATTGAGGACCTACTGCTAGTCAATAATGGTGCAAGAGAATGACCTAGAAAAAAAGCAAGAAGGTTTGCGAAAAACCAATGATTCATTAAATGTTCCTTCATCATGATGACAAATAAGCATTGCATGTGATCCTCTTAGTGCATACATTGCACCACTACATATTTCTTTTCAAGACAATAGCGATTGCATACTATATCCCAATGTAGTACATACTAAGCTGACAACTTATAAATGCTATTTTTGGTTGTTCACTTTTATCCTCTAGGAATTTGTTTGATTTTCATCATTTAATTCAATATGATCTAGGATCTTAATTGAGAGAATAACATGTACAACATATCAAACACAAGAGACAAGAAACAAAAAGCATTTCACCGGGGAAAACCAAGAAGGTGAAAAACCCCGCGACTTCCTCAAAGATAGAATAAGCACCGATAAAAAGATCACAAAAATCAAACCCCAAAACAAGAGATAGTCTCCTAGTAGCTTCTACTCCTCCACTTGTGCGCACTCCTCCTCTCTCTCACTAATGCGAAGTGAGTGAGTGTGTGAATGGATAAATAGAGAGGTGCTCCTCTCTATTTATACTTTACCTTTACTTGCCTTTTACTCTAACTGGGCCGACCTCCCTTAGGAGAGTCTAATAACCCATTACCACTTGTCCTTGGGCCGACCCCACTAGGGTGGTCTAATAACCCTTTAACTCATATAGGGATGACCCCACCAAGGTGGTCTAATAACCCATCAAGTATAAGTTACGACACTTACAATGTAACTTGCGACACTTGCAAATACAAATGACGACTGTAGCTAGGGTTTTACCCCTAGCTTGTGCAAATGAGCACCTACTAAGGAGAATGGACTCCTTAGTAGCAGTTCAGTAGATGTAAATTATTAAGCTAAAACAAAGATATAAACTATTGTAAACATTGTGCATTAAACATAAACAAAAGATGTAAAGAATTGCTTTTTTGTATTAAAGTTACCTTCAATGTGAAGGTTAATGAAGCTCCTTACAATGTCCAAGAGGGTTGCTCCAAGCTCCAATGTGCTCCTTCTCTTTCTCCAATGGTGGGAATGGGCCAAAAGTGGCTCTCAAGGTGAAAGTAGTTCAATGGTGAACTAGGGTTTCAAGAGAGATTTTGGCAGAGTAAGGGTGCTTATGATTGTGGATATGGAATAAGGGATCTCCATCACCTATTTATAATTTTTTGGTGGTGGAGTGCTGACCCATGGTTTTGGGAAACACATGGTTTTAGGTAGCTGTATAGGGTTTTTTCCTCCTTTTCCTCATTATTTTATATTTTTCTTCCCTTTTTAGGGGGTTTTTGCTATTTTTAGAGGAATTTTGGATATTTTTGGAGGAAAAATGGGTTTTTTAACCTTTTTGAGGTTATTTTAAGGGTTTTGTGGCCTTTTGGAGGCATTTTAGGCCTTTTGGAGGCTTTTTAGTTGGATTTTTTGGGATTTTAAGGGAAATATGGTAGGAAAATGGACAAATGAGCCATATAATGTGGTAGATGAGGTAGTGAACGCTTTTTGGGTGTTAACAGATTGCCCCCTGATGTGCGAGGGCAGGAGCTCATCGTATGGCCGATGGTCATCATAAGTCATGAATGTTTTTCCTGGGGTGTGGAGAGAAGAGAAGAAACAAACTGAAGCCCGGAACAACGATCCTGAACAACTGCACGAACTAAAAGTACATAACCTCAATAATGGATGAGGAATCATCTGATCATATGGACGAGGCGGGCATTCCCATGCTCATATCAGGATATAACATAATAACAACAATGGGGTCCAAAAAATGGGGACCTGAAAGATACATGACCTCAAATACTGACTGAGGAATAATCTCAATATATGGACGAGGCGGGCATACCCATGCCCGTATCAAGATACATAAACAGAACTGTAAGGCCCGAAAAAAAGGGGGACCTGTAAGATACATAGCCACTGTGTACATCATAGGTGTCCAGAGGGGAGAAAAAGCTGGGACATACTGCTGGGCGGACCATGTGTAAGCTGAAGAACTGGTGCACTGGAACATCAACAGTGCTGCTGAGTGTGGTACCAAAGGAACTGATGAGCTGCTGGATCATAGTGACTGGGGTCATACTCTCCATGGTACACTGGACTGGAACTGAAATGTGTACTCAAGGAAGCATATAGCTGGATGGCTTCCGAATACAATCGCCAATGCAGCCCGGACATCCACGGGAACATATAACTGGATGTTCCGAAGTGACTCACCAATGTGCTAGAGTCGGGGGAAATCCGGGGTCTTCGACTAAAAACTGATGAGATATAATCCTACGCGATCCTCAACGATGCGATCAAGGTGCTGAGGTTGAGCATGTGAGGAACAACCATTCGGAGAGGCAATGATGACTCCTCTCAGAATGATCCGTAGGCACTTACCACAGATGGTGATAAGTCCAAGGCGTAGGGACCTCTGGTCCTATCCTCTGGAATAGAGGAGCTGTCGTCGACAGAGGGAGACCTGCAACTATCAAGGCAATGATGTTTCCTTGACAGGAGCGCGAGGTACAAGACCGAAATGTGATAGTACTGATGGCAGGACTGACAAAACTGTGGGGGGTCAACTGGGCAAGTAGAGTGGGTGGACTCAAACTTCCTTTGTTCAGAGTATGATAATGGGAATGATCTGGCAGCATATGAAACTGACTAAGGGGAAAGGGATCATAGCAGTATTGGATCTGGGAAGGTGACTGGTTTGAGGGAGACGCAAGCTGTGATAAAATGGTAGGAGACTGCAGAATACTCTGAACAAAGGCGACCTGATTGGGGGTGCTGCCGAGATGATCGATCAAAGTGCCAGGAGGCACGGGGGAAAACTTCTTCATGGGTTAAGGAACTAGAAGAAGTGTGTGTAAAATGGTACTGTCGTGTGGATTTTACGAGCCCAGGATAGTTCATGCTCGTGGTTGCTTTCAATTTTAAGGAGTCTGAAAGCAAGAAGAAGACTCTGAAGTAATGGAATGGTACTGTCGTGTGGATTTTACGAGCCCAGGACAGTTCATGCTCGTGGTTGCTTTCAATTTTAGAGAGTCGGAAAGCAAATAAGAAGACTCCAGGGGGTTTCTTTTTCGTAGATTTAGTCTCCAAGGCCCAAAGAAGCATAAAAGGATGCAATGAAGAACTCTTCTAGCCGGTGTGACTAGAGTATTCCTTTTTCGTAAGTAGTCTACCAAGTCCGGAAAAGGGTTAAACTTATACCAGATAGACGCCCTTTCAGGTACTTTAACGAGCATGAAAGGAAGCAAGATTGCTCGGCGATCTTTTCATTCTTTTAGGAGTCAGAAAAGAGCTTAACGGAAACTCCCTAAGTGCCTTTTTCGTAAAGGACTTGTCCGGCCCGAAAAAGGGATAAAAGTATACCGAACAAAAGGAATGGCCAGGCAAGGAGGAAGTGTTCGATCAAGGCATATTTATGGTGACCAAGAACAAGGGTAGGTGGGGAACACTGATGGGCCTCCTTGCGGGGTGAATGAAATGGTGGCAAAATAACGAAACATTTGCAGTATGACAGGAGTGAATGGCTCATGTACAAAAGTGGAACAATCCGATGGCGGTCGATGTGGCGTGCAAATCGAGGCAGCAAGGTGTCGGGACACAATGTTGAAATTGTACCAAGTGAGAGCGAGAAATGATCTCAAGCATCATCACGAGCTCGGAAAAATGAATCCGGTGATACAAAGGGTGTCAAAAAAGGGTAACAGCCGATGTGGCATGCACACCGAGGTGACGAGGGCGTTTTGGAAAAATACCCAAAAAATCGGGGGGTGAGAGCGAGAAATGATCTCAAGCATCATCACTAGCTCGGAAAAATGAATCCGATGATATAAAACATGCGAAAAATGGAGAGCGGCCGATGTGGCACGCAAACTGAGGCGACTAGTGGCGTCTGAAAAAATACCCAAAAAATCGGGGGTGAGAGCGAGAAATGATCTCTAGCATCATCACCAACTCGGAAAAATGAATCCGATGATATAAAATACGTGAAAAACGGAGAACGACCGATGTGGCACGTAAACCGAGGTGACTAGTGGCGTCTGAAAAAAAATGGGCAAAAAATGACGGGGTAAAAATGATGCAACAAGGTGACCATCATGACGGTCTCGTTGTGCTGATTCCAGTGGTGGAAACGGTTCGTAAAACGGACTCTGTATGGGGTCAGAATGGCCAAAACAGGAAAAAGTCAACTGACTATAAAGAGTGGTGGGTCCAACATGACATGTGTCATTTGTACGTTTTGACTTTGACTTGTGATCAGAGTGGACCAGAGCTTAGGTGGCATTTCTGGACGATCCGACCGGCCGATTTCAGATCCGGGAGATACAGGTATTCCGTCAAACTCATACCTACATGTTTTTTAGGGTCGGGGGTTGGGTAGTGGGTCCCAGTTTTTATTTGTGCAGTCCACGTGGGTGGACCGCGGGTTAGGAGGTCGAAACCGCGGTTGGCGACCGCGCGTTTCTGGGTGAACCATGCAGTTGAGGACCGCGTGTTTCTCGGCGGAATACGCGGTCGAAGACCGCGCGTTCCAAGGAGGAACACGCGGTTCCGGACCGCGAGGTTAGGGCTGACAGTCGCGGTGAAGAACCGCGACTATATGCCTGACAGCCACGGTCGGAAACTGCGGCAGGAAGCCCGAAAGCCGCGGTTTTGGGCCGAGCTAAGAGGGTCTTCCGGGAGAGGGAAAAGGTACTTATTTAGTTGACATGAGTCTGATCAGTCTGTTGTGTGATTGACAGGATGCCGCAGGTGCTCTGGAGAGAGCGGGAGATCCCTGATGAGATCATGGCTGTGATCCGAGGGGAGCGCCATGTACGATCTATGCTGGGAATGTATGGACTACTGAAGTTCACACAGATCCCCATGATACGGTCAGCAGCATTGCTGCTGAACCGGCTGATCAGCTTCTGGGAGCCGGACATACAGGATTTCCGGGTACAGGGTGAGAGGGTGGACCTCACCCTGACCGATGTATATTTTCTGATGGGGTTGCCCTGTCTAGGCAGGGTGGCAGACACACAGCCGCGGGTCGCCGCGGACGTAGACATGGAGGACATGCTGGATAGGTACTGTGTTCCAGAGGCACGGGTGCATAGGAATGCACTCCTAGTGAGGGACCTACAGGATTCGGCGGTGCAGGCCATGGCAGCATGTGTGGTCTGGGTATTGGGGTCCCAGTCACCTGAGAAGGTGTCTGGGGGTCACATGCAGATGATCGAGCGCGTACTGGATGGGGTGTACTACGCGTGGGGCCATATGTTCCTGACCTGTGTTCAGCGGTAGCTAACGACAGCGAAGGAAGAGGGAAAGGGCTTTTGTTTTGGTTCCTTCTTGTGTGCCTTCTTTATGGAGAGGGTACCCACACTGCGGCCACGGGTGCCGATCAGGGCAGGAGGTATGAGGGAGCCGCGGATGGTGCGCTGGGGTGAGATGATGCGCCGCCGTGGTGGCGGCGACGTGGGCAGGTATTTCACGCAGGAGTTGTACCTGCAGTGGCTCCAGATACCATTGACACTGGACAACTTCCCGTATCGGGATATGGACTTCATGGGAGATCCGGAGGCGCCACGAGCACCAGGACAGGCATGGGGTCCCGACGGTACATATGTGTTTTTATTGCATGTTATGTATGTCAAGTTGTATTTATATGATAGGAGATTGATATACTTGTGACTGACATATCAGTGATTTTGCAGATGTGGGCCCGAGATCGCCTCCAGGACATGTGGCACGGAGGGGTATTGTGGCCGTCCCAGCTCTGCCGGGGCGAGGTGAGGTCTGTCGCCGTGATGCGGAGGGGACACTGGAGTCGGTGCGGGCACTACTAGATCGGTTGTTGATAGGGGTGACCGACAAGGGATGGCGGGATATCGATCCTGCTGTAGTGCAGGATTGCATGATGGCGCCCCGAGAGTTCAGATCCATCGCGATCCGGGTGGCGGTCCTAGTGGACCGGGTACGGGCACAGGAGGCCGGAGGAGAGGAGGACTTGCCGGAGGAGGAGCGAGGGGAGGACTCAGAGGCAGCCGATGCAGGCAGTGATGCAGGATACGACTACCATTAGGGAGTACAGGGGACTCCCCTCGAGTTTTGTAGCTACGACATGTATTTTGATGAGGCTTTAGGATGTATAGCCATTTTTTGTATAGCTGAGTACAGGGGTTCTCAGGACATTTATAGCACTGAACATGTATATTTTTTGGTATATATATATATGCACGTGGATGCACCTTTTTGTATGATGTTGTTGTGTTTGTACGCACGTGGATGCGCTTTATGAGTTGTGATATGTTTACATTGCACGTGGATGCAAGTAGGTTAGGATGTTAGGCACGTGGATGCCCCTTGTGTATTTTATGTGATGTAACATGATGTATGTATGTTTAGGCACGTGGATGCCCCTATGAATGTGGTGTATGTACATGGATGCAAATGTGGAGGTGATGCAATCTTTTTGGGTTTTTATATATTTTTATGAGATGCTATGGGATTGTGATGCATGATGTTACATGGTGTGATTGATATGCCAGTCTAGGATGTTGTTGGCCATTTGGTCTGCGACACTATTTTGGGCTCTGGGGACATGTGTGAATGTGATGGATTCAAACTGTCGGCTGAGTTGTTTTGTGCGCAGGAATTTTCTAAAAAGGCAGGGATCACGCACCTGGTAGCAGTTGTTGAGCTGGGAGACAAGTAGCTGGGAGTCAAGGAACACATGAAGGTGACATATGCCCATTTGGAGGGAGGTAGTCAAGAGACCAGTCACAGCATCATACCTCGCCTGGTTATTGGTAGCAGCGCCTATACATATTCCGTCAAGGTGAATCATCTCGTTTGAAGGGGAGTACAAGACCCATGCTGCAGAAGCCAGGTTGGGAGACCAGCGGCTTGCGCCATCAGCAAAGCCAGTGTAACAAGGTGGAAGATGGTCCATCTGTGGTCATGCAAAAAGGATGAATGTAAGATGCTGGGAAAAAGTGTGAAAAACAAAAAGAGAGCAAACTGTACAATGCGGACCAATGAGGCCGCGGTTTCATTTACGGGTAAAAACGCTTAAGATACAACCCATTATGGGGGTTGCGCAAAGGGTGACCTTCGGAGTCAGCTAAGCTATATGCCCCCTTGCCGAGACAAGTCTTCACAATGTAAGGGCCTTGCCACATGGACCCAAACTTCCCTTTACCAGTTTTTTCATGGGCTTGGTCATAGGCGAGGACAAGGTCCCCTTCGTGGAAAGTTCGAGGGTGAACATGTTTATCATAACCGGCTTTGGAGCGGTTTTTGGCAGCTTCAATGTTCTGGAGAGTGGCACGACGGTCTTCATCAGCTTGTTCGAGTGTCAGCAGACGCTGCTCGAGGGGGGAGGTGTCAGGGAGAAGCTCGACGGCGATCTGTAAGGCAGGAATCTGACATTCGATGGGGAGGACAGACTCTACACCGTGAACTAAATGGAATGGGGTAAAACCAGTGGCGGTTTTAGTGGATGTGCGGTAAACCCATAAGGCAGGGAACAGCATGTGGTGCCAATTGGACTTATGCTTGTTAATGGTTCGTTGGAGGATGGTTTTTAGGATTTTGTTGATGGCCTCTACTTGGCCGTTCCCTTGGGGGTAGTAAGCAGAGGAAAATTGGTGTTCATATTTGAGGAGGGTGGATAACTCACGCCAGACGGCATCTTCGAAGTGGGAACTGTGATCAGAGACTAACTGCTTAGGAACCCCGAATCGAGTGATGACATGGTTGAAAAAGAAACGGGCAGCAGTGTCGGCGGTACAATTGAAGGTTGGCATGGCTTCCGCCCATTTGGTGAAGTAATCCACGGCGACAATGATATATTTGTGGCCGTTGGCAGATTGGGGTCTACATTCCATGAAGTCTATGGCCCACTTACAAAAGGGACCAATGGTGACGACTGGGTGTAACGGAGTAGGAGGTGTCCGGGCCTTGGGGGCAAAAAGTTGACAGTTATGGCAGTGTTTGACCGCAGTGATGCAGTCAGTGAAAAGTGTGGGCCAGAAGTATCCGACACGGACGACCTTTTGGGCAGTAGCCATCCTTGAGAAATGGCCTCCGCAGGCACCGCTATGACAGTCATTAAGGACATGTTCAGCTTCCGCGTGAGTAAGGCAACGACGAAGAATTGTGTCAACCCCGCGCCGGTAAAGGACATCGCCTAAGAGGAGATACCGAGAGGCCTGGTGACGGATGCGACGGCGTCCATTACGGGTGACTTTGGGTCTGAACTTCTGCATGCACAGGTATAACAAGATATCACTGTACCATGGGTCATCGGACGAGATAGTGAACAGGTGATTGTCGGGTAACTCATCAGAGATTGGTTTGGCTGGGAGAAGGGAGGGGAGATCAGTAATGAGCTGGGCAAGCGCGAGGGCTTTAGTGCTCTTAGGTGTTTTGAAAGTAAGGTCATATTCATGGAGGATAATGACCCATTTAGCAACACGACCTTGTAGAAGTCGCCGGTTTAAAAGGTATACCATGGGGTTAGAGTCAGCGACGACTGTGGTATGACTCATTAATATATAGTGTCGCAATTTTTGGACGGAAAAGACCACAACAAGGGCAAGTCTCTCCTCATAAGGATAACGCAGAGGGGGTCCAGACAAGGTCTGACTGACGTAATAAATGACGTGCTCCTGGTGAGAAGCGTCTTCTTGAACCAAGACTCTGGACACGGCATGCTCGGATGCCGAGACGTAGAGGATGAAGTCCTGGGAGAAATCCGGAGGAGAAATCAGCGGGGCTTGGGTGAGAGCTTTCTTAAGGGCTCCGAATGCAGCCTCTGCTTGCTCATCCCAGATGAAGGGTACGTGGGTACGGAGCAGGCGCAAGAAACCGTGAACGGTTGTGGCGTAATCCGGAACGAAGGGTCGAAGGAAATTGGATCGCCCCTGCAGACTTTGGAGCTGCCGGAGCGTGCGAGGGGAGGAAAGGTCCAGAATGGCTTGGACTTTCAGGGGATCAATAGTAATTCCTTTCTGGGAAACAATGAAACCCAACAATCAGCCTGCCGGAACGAAAAAGACACACTTGTGTGGGTTCAAGCGGATTTGGTATTTGCAACAACGCAGAAAAACTTGCTGAAGGTCGTTAAGGTGGTCGAATCGTTTCCGGGAACGAGCTGTAAGGTCATCAAGGTAGACTAGCAGGATATGGACCAAGTCGTGGAAGCAGTAGGTCATGGCCCGCTGGAAGGTGGCACCAGCATTTTTTAGGCCAAAAGGCATGACGCGGTAGGCAAAGGTGCCCCATGGGGTAGTAAAGGCAGTTTTGTACTGGTCTTCCGTACGGATCTGAATCTGGTTGTATCCGAAAAAACCATCCATGAAGGAAAGGACTTCATGCCCCGCACACGCATCGATGAGCTGGTCAATAAATGGCCTGGGGAAATTGTCCTTGGGACAAGCACGGTTTAAATCGCGGAAGTCAGTACATACTCGAATGGTGCCTTGTTTTTTGTTAACGGGAACGGGGTTTGAAACCCAAGTGGTATAGGCAATAGGATAAATGAACCCTGCCTTGCGCAGCTTCTCAATCTCGGATTTAACAGCTGGGAGTTTTGAGGGATGGATGGGTCGCTGCTTCTGACGGACGGGGGGTACATCAGGCCATGTGTCAATGTGGTGTTCGATAATGGTGGGATCAAGACCAGGCATCTCTGTATAGGACCAGGCAAAGACATCACGGAATTCTCGGAAGAGTTTTCTGTACTCCTCAATCTCTTGTTCACTGCAGGAGGCTCCTAAGGCAATGCATTCATTGACGCCAGGGGGGTCAGAGATATCTATGTGGATAACGGGTGAGATGTTGGCCATGTTACCCTCCTCGAAGGCGTCAGGAGCAGGAATAGGGTCCTTGAACCAGTCGACCTTGGTGGGGAGGAAGTCTTTGGACTCAACTGTGAATTGGGTAGCTGTGCTAGAGGAGGATTCTTCTGGGATAAAATAGGAACGGTGGTGCATGTCATCCCAGGGGTAATCCGGGGCAGTAAGGGCCTCAAGAACTTCCTCATCGGTACGGAAAATTGGCGTCATCAAATCGGGTGACGAGGGGGTAGTGGTTGAGGAGATCATATAGATGATATTAACCTCTCCAGAAGGGGAAGAGACCCCGGGGGGTGGTTGAGTGGTAGTAGCCATGGGTTGCACCGGTTGGAGGACGACATCAGGTGTCGGCAGGCGAACGAGAGGCGAAACGTACCAGACGGGTAATCCCAAGGTTAACCCTGGGAGGCTAAGGGTAGCCATAACCGGGGCGCTTACTACTCCTGATGGAGGGACTAGAAAGGGGATGGTATGGATCGGTGTAACACCAATGTGGCTAGGTACCAATGGTGTTTTAGGCAACAAGGGTGGTTGATTGTTAGGTGGTTGGCTGTCATGGGACAAGGTACATAAGTCAGACACGTCGGGCGTAGATGCCGGGGGAGGAATGGATTGAAAGGTGGAGGTCATCGGCGCATCTGAGTAGACTCCAGGCCCCGTAGAGGAAACAAACGAGGTGGTGGCACGAGAAACAGGTTGTTCAACCATGGGGAGAACATTTTCAGGTGTCGCGGGAGCACTGGGATCATAGTAGGTGAGCTGGTCAACCTTAACCACACATCCCTCATGGGGGAACATCATGGTGCGAAAGACGGAAGAGGCAACCACCCGCATGGCATACATGTAGCTGCGGCCAAGTAAAAGGTTATAATCCAATTGGGCATTGATTACCTCAATGTCGATAAGGACGGTTTTACCACCTAACTGGACGGGGACATTGGCTAGGAGGCCTTGGGGCTGAGCCGAATGACCGTCGTAGGCGCGTAATGCAGTGGTGGACTGCTGGAGAGTGGGGGATCCCAACTTCTGCCATACGAATGTAGACATAATGCATGTAGAGGCACCTTCGTCGATGATGCATCGATGGATGACAAGATTCCGAATGGAAACAGAAACTTGGAATGCTAGGGTGGAAGGTAGGCGAGGTTCAGACTGGTCTAAATCAAATGCCATCAAATTCGAATCATTTGGGTCAATCCCCCCAATGGCGGAGAGTAAAGTCTTACGCTGGGAAGGGCAATTCTTCAAGACTTCTAACGCAGACATGGCTGGGGGAGATTGGGCTAGGTCGTCTACAATGTTGTAGTTTGACACAGCGCGCGCATTGGGGTTATTGTTGATACGGCGAAGTGGGAAACGAGGGGCTTTGAGAGCGCCATCTAGTGGAGGTGGAGGAATACGTAACGCTTGATCGGTGGGATGAGCGTTAGTAGGTTTATCTGTGGGAGGTACGTCAGTGGTGGAGCCATACTGGTTCCGACGAGTCTGGAGGTTGACGTCAGCGGATGACATCATCAACAAGTGGTGAGTTCTCGTGTCAAACATGGGTTGATCGGGAGCAGCGTACGTGATTTGCTGTTGGGGTTGCACGTTGGCTTGAGGGGGAGCCAACGGTTGAGTATTCACGACTCCTTGGGTTGGTAATGGGTTTTGCAGCACCAAAGGTGGCTGCTGAGGTTGAGGGGGGCTAGGAGGCGCCTGAGGAGCTGCCTACCCCTGGCGGTGGGCATCGTCAACCCAGAGTTGCCTAGCTCGCTCCAAGTGTGGGCAAGCATGGGTGTAGTGGCCATAGACCCCGCAAATAGAACAAGGGTGGTTTGTTCACAAATTGGGGTTTTTAGCCTGCTTGGGCGGGCGATCAGGGTTTTGGTTAGCAGGGGCTGCATTATTATTGTCGGGGGGATTCGCCGGTTGCCCAGCTTGTTCTGCAGGTTGGTTATTCCCCCGATTATGGCCCTTGTCGCGGTTCTGTTGACCCTGGTTACGTTGGTTGTTTTGGTTTTGTTGCGAGTTTTGTTGGGAGTAAACTTGCCCTTGGGCAGCAGGTGGATTCTGAGGTTGCGCAGGTGCGGGAGCAGGCTGCGGTGGATGATATGCAGGTTGAGGCTGAGCAGGTGCAGCAACTTGAGGGGGTTGCTGATATGGCTGCGGAGCAGGTTGTGGGTTTTCCGCAGGTGCTGCCTGTGGCAGATAATAAGCGGGTTGGGTTTGTGAAGGCGCAGGAGCTGAGGCAGCCTACTGATGGTAGTAAGGCTGAGGTGCGACTGGGGGGGCATAAGTGGGAGTCGCATGACCGAAGCATTGAGGAGGACATGAGGGTCCATAGTGGTGGTGATGTGTCATGGGAGCATACGAGTTGGTTGCTCCAGACTGTGAGGTGGCCCGTGAAAGGTCGGGGCCAGGGGTATGACGTGCTATGAAAAATGGTTGAGGATGCGAAGATACACGGCCAATGATACCGTCTGCAGCGTGGGATGCCCCCGGTGCATCGTGCTGGGAGGACTCGCCGCGAGGGGCGTCAGGTATAATGGTATAAAGGTAACCCAACTGGGCATAAATGAGGTCGAACTGTTGGGCCTTAAGGATGGCTTCTTCTTCAGACTGGGGTCTTTCTGATGCCACATCCTTAGCAATAACAGGGAGAAGGGATTTAAGGAACCAATCTAGGAAGATACGGTCATCTAGTTTGATCTTGCATAAGCTACGGCGTCGACGCCACTCATGGATGTGGTCCGTGATATGGGTAGCCATGTTTTGTCTACAAGATAGGAGGATCTCAATGCCCACGTCGTAGCGAACAGGCAACTGGAAGAACTGCAGGAAGGTCGAGGCAAGGGAAGCAAAGGTGGCATGGGTCCCATGAGGTTGCTCGATATACCACTTGGCTGCAGAGCCAGTGAAGGTGCGCTGTAAGAGACGGAGGCGAACAGAGTCGTCCACTATGGAGTTGGAGGAACACCATAGATGGAAAGACATGATATGGTTTTGTGGGTCCTCACCGGCCTTGCCCTCGAACTTAGGGATGTCCGAGGGGAGCTTGGTAGGCATATGAGGCCATGCAGGGTCGTGTCTGATAGGGTCGTTGGTCAATCTGGCTAAGTCAGGTAGGTTGAGGCTAGCCATGAATGGCAAACGGGAAGGAGGGTGTGACACGGTAGTGGGTTGGACCAAGTTGGGGCCAATGCCCCCAAGTGGAGGGACAGGATTTGGGATGGTGCCCCCAAGCGGGGGGACTAAGGTGGAGGATGGTCCAGCACCACCATGGGTAGTGTGAGCCACTGATGTAGTGGGGATAGGGATTCCCGCTGCGGGAATAGGTACCGTGAGGGGAACGGTAGATGGGGGTCCCATGGAGGGCATGCCCAAAACAGGTGTAGTAACTGGTGTAGTGGTCGATGTGCCACCAATGGTCCCTACAACAAAAGGAGTGGAAGTCACGCCAGCCATGGGGCTAGTAGGGGCAGTGTAAATGGGGTTCTCAGACTCTGTCTCAGAATCGGAGGTAAAGTAAGGTGCGTCAATATCTGGTGACGGATACCGACGTCGCTGACGAGTGGAGTCAAGTGACAAGGCTCTAGATCTGTGATGAGTGGTATAAACGGATGATGATCAGAATCTATGACGGGTGGTGTCAAGTGAACCGTGCTGTGGGGGCTCACCCCTGAGGCACCGAGAATGTCTCGGGGACTCAATGGTGACAGATGGTGTCTAATCTCTGTGGGTTGAGGTGAGTAAAAACAGCTCAAAAAAGCCTAATGCAACCGAGTGTGCAGAAGGAGAGCTAAAAATCAAGGCACTCAGGCCAACAACCAACTCAAAACACCCACTGCAACAGCTGTGCTACAATAGGTGGAGTAACAACAAAGATGGTCAGAATACCAACAAGCAGCAGGTTTCCTAAAAATAAAAAATGGTGGACTCACTAAACCAAAGGGAGGTAAAGGAGCATGCAAACACCTAACTAAAAGTATTCTGACTCAACTAAACATATCCTCTGCAAGGTGATGAAATCCAAGTCAGACAATATGAGTAGGAAAGCCAAGTGGCTATGATATCCCCCTACCGGGAGGGACACCGGGTGGTCAATCCTAGAAGAATGGCAACTAAGATACCCCGTTCATGACACGTCCAGAAAGGTGAATCTGCCGTTTAGTCCATTGACCGCAATACCCCTATACAGGGATATCCCGCGAACCGCGAAAGGTAGCCCTTCGGTTACTGAATGGAGTGCGGTATTCCACTCAGGCCTCGGGAACCAGTCTCCCGACTTCAACCCTCCTAAGGGAGAGGCCCTCTGATAAAATGGTCGTGACCGTGCCAAAATGTACTAGGGGATTTTGGTTCCCTATTTGGACAACAACTATGTCTCAAGTGAAAATAACCGAGGGGTGTTATTGGAAGCCTATCCCCCCGATCCTACATAACTATAATGATTCTTTTGTGTTCCCCAAGTGGGGTTAGAATGTTGGTTTAGTTAGGTACTTTTTAAGGCTCACTTGAATTATGTGACAGAGTGTGTGCTCGTGAGGTGATGAACCCAAAATAGAAGTGCCACAAGGGGGGCAACTTCTAGCTATCAATAATGCTGGAATTGAAACTTTAACTTGCAAAATTTTCTGAATTAAAAATACTGAAATTTGAAACAGATTCTGTAAAGGGAACAGAAATTATGTTGAAGAAAGGTTGTAGGGAAGTGAGGCTGCAAGTAGGACAGGTGGCTGTGCAGATGCAGAAAATATTGCAGCAAAAGGGGCTAGGCTCAAATTAGGAAAAAATGCAGAAATCAGACCGCGGGTCGGTGGCGAATCGGAACAGGCGGACCGCGGGTTTGAGGGAAACAGACGCGGTCAGGTCGCGGCTTTCGGATCAATAGATGCGGTCGGGACGCAGGAAACAGGGTGAAAAGACGCGGTCGGGTCGCGGCAAAGAGGCTGACAGACGCGGTCGGGACGAGGGAAAGTGGCCGACAGGCGCAGTCAGATCGCAGGAATCAGGCTGATTAGCCACAGTCGGATCGCAGGTAACAGACTTGAATCCGCCGGCGGGGCGTCGAAAACAGTCTGAGAGCCGCGGTCGGGTCGCAGGTAAAGCCCTGAAAGACGCGGTCGGGACGCGACTGCAGAGGGAAAAAACGCGATGTACGGCGGCCGAAAGGGACAGCCGAAAGGGAAAAAATTATAAACGAAAACCAGAAATTCAAAACCTAGGGGAGTCGTCAAAACTGTAGCTAGGGTTTTACCCCTAGCTTGTGCAAATGAGCACCTACTAAGGAGAATGGACTCCTTAGTAGCAGTTCAGTAGATGTAAATTATTAAGCTAAAACAAAGATATAAACTATTGTAAACATTGTGCATTAAACATAAACAAAAGATGTAAAGAATGGCTTTTTTGTATTAAAGTTACCTTCAATGTGAAGGTTGATGAAGCTCCTTGCAATGTCCAAGAGAGTTGCTCCAAGCTCCAATGTGCTCCTTCTCTTTCTCCAATGGTGGGAATGGGCCAAAAGTGGCTCTCAAGGTGAAAGTAGTTCAATGGTGAACTAGGGTTTCAAGAGAGATTTTGGCAGAGTAAGGGTGCTTATGATTGTGGATATGGAATAAGGGATCTCCATCACATATTTATAGTTTTTTGGTGGTGGAGTGCTGACCCATGGTTTTGGGAAACACATGGTTTTAGACAGCTGTATAGGGTTTTTTCCTCCTTTTCCTCATTATTTTATATTTTTCTTCCCTTTTTAGGGGGTTTTTGCTATTTTTAGAGGAATTTTGGATATTTTTGGAGGAAAAATGGGTTTTTTAACCTTTTTGAGGTTATTTTAAGGGTTTTGTGGCCTTTTGGAGGCATTTTAGGCCTTTTGGAGGCTTTTTAGTTGGATTTTTTGGGATTTTAAGGGAAATATGGTAGGAAAATGGACAAATGAGCCATATAATGTGGTAGATGAGGTAGTGAACACTTTTTGGGTGTTAACAACGACACTTCCAATCGGAGGAATAATACATCTCCATTGTGGATACAATAAAGTACAAATGTAATATACAAGTGAATATCTTCTGAAGTTAAAAATACATCAACAGAATTTGATCTAGATTTTTTCACACCCAAAAGAAAATAATATTTTTCGCTCTCTGATCTCATTACTAATTTCCCCTCTATCACCATGAGACCCTTGTAAATGATCAGTTTCTTGATGAACTTATATTCATGTTAACTAGAAAATGTCCATGATAGATATATGTACTCACATATATGTTCACACAAAAACTCACCTTCTAACTCTCATAGGGTGATCATCTTTGCATTCATCACCAAGCCCCTTGTTATTTCCTCTTCAAATAAATTCTCTATCGGCATAGGAGTAACAGAATCTTGCAAATATTATTTTCTCATGATGAGGATGAAAAGGTCCTCAATGATTTCCATAGTGGAGCATGTGGTGTTCAATTATCATGATTGGCCACAACCCAGAAAATTCTCCACACCGGTTACTTTTTTCCTCCACTATTCAAAGATTGTATTCATGATGTCAGGCAATGTGAAAAATGTCAAATATTCTCATGAAAAACTAGGGCCCCACCCACCACTTTTCTTCCATTCATCATGTGTATCCAATTATGTAAGTGGGGAATCAATTTCATGGAATGTTATCCCACCTCACCGCAAGGCCACATGTATATCATTGTCACCATCGATTGATTTAACAAATGGGAGTATGCAATGCCTACTTTAAACTACACTTGCACCACAACATCCAAGCCTCTCTTTAACCACATCACATCATGATTTGGTGTACCCAAATTTTTTGTTTTATGATAATGGAAATCATTTTCAAAATGATATCTTGCAAGAGTTATCATTCTTGCTAGGGTCTAAACATGAATTTTCTACCCACTACTATCTGCAATCCAATGGGTAGGTTGATGCAATCAACCAAGTATTCAAAACCATGCTCCAACAAATAGTTAGAAAGAACAAAACCAATTGGAATCACATGTTATTTATGTCACTATGGGAATATAAAACTTCCATTAAGACTTCGATGGGATTTACTCCCTTTCACCTCATTCACAGAGTAGAAGCAATATTAACCACTAAGTGCCAAAAACCTACACTTCAATTAGTTGTAGAGATACCAGCAAATACACCAACATTAGAACAATGATTGTTAACTTTGGAACACCTCCATCAGGAGATGTTAAATTTTGAGCATTAATTCACAATACTCTAGGATCTTCACTGAGAGAATAACATATATAGTATATCAATGCATAACAATCACAATATGCATGACAAGCATCATAAGAATCAAAAGCATGAGAGACAAGAGACACAGAGTTTTCGTGGGGAAAACCCTAAGGTGAAAAATGCCACAACTTCCTTGGAGATAGAGAGAGCAATGGCTCAACCAAAGTACAACCAAAATACACTTGAGATAGTCTCCTATAAGCAGATGATTGTCCTCCTCACTAGTGCGCCACTTTCTGAGTGAGAGAGAGATGACTTTTCGAATGATCTAAATAGAGATCTCATGATCTCTATTTATACTAACCTGTTTTCCCAGTGACCTTATGGGGATGACTTGTCTATCTAGGTACATCCATAGTATAATATATATTTCAAGGCCGACCCCACACATGGTGGTCTAATAACCCATTGGAAAGTACACACACTTGCGACACTTGTCAATCCACATGACGACACCTCCTTATAGGGGAATAACACATCTCTAATAAGGGTACAATAAATATATATATGAAATACATAGATGAAATACATTCCGAAGTTACATATACATCAACACTCCCTCTTAACTAGGAAGGTATTTCTCGACACAGATCTGCTAGACAAGTCTTCTTCTCATGATCATCATCATCGATGCATCGTCATCATCATTGTCACTGCTGCTGCTATCTCAACCAATCTCTGACTATACTCGTCATAGGAAGTTCTACAGAGCTAGTCCTTTTTCATACTGGATGTAGGCCCACCACCTGCAGGCCTTCATCATCACTAGCCATACTGTGGAAATCTCAGGACTTATTACGTGTGTCACAAAACCTTAAAAGAGTCTCTTGACTAGCAAGAACCCTAAAGAGCATCTGAGGCCTTTTTCATCCTGTCCAGATCTCCAGGACTTATTACATGTGACCCCACCAAAAAACCTCGAAAGAGAATCCCAGGACTGATTATGAGCACAAGGCTCAACCTATCGGATCTCCCAGGGCACAAATTACATGTGGTCACCACAAAACCTCGAAAGAGCATCCCAGGACTGATTACGAGCACAAGGCTCAACCTATCGGATCTCCCAGGGCACAAATTACATGTGGTCATGGGAAAACCTCGAAAGAGCATCCCATGACTGATTACGACCACACGGCTCAACCTATCGGATCTCCCAGGGCACAAATTACATGCCATAGGACAAAACCTTGAAAGAGCATCTACCAAATATCCCAGAGCACAAATTACATGCCATAGGAAAAAACTCGAAAGACTATCTGCAGATCTCCCAGGGCACAAATTATATGTCCTCCCAAGCAAAACCTCGAAAGAGCATTTGCCAGATATCCCAGGGTACAAATTACATGCCATAGGCAAAACCTCAAAAGACTATCTACAAATCTCCCAGAGCACAAATTACATGCTTATCTGCACAACCTGTTCTACGGCCATAGAGTATCAACGTGATATTCACCATACATCAACCGATGTACACAGGATCATCCCGATCATCATCACTGCAACATCCTACTGCATGTCATCTGGAGCAACATCCTGAAGCTCGTCATCCATGATCATCCTGATCATACAATGCATCTACCTGATGCATACCAAGTATCTACCTGATACATATCATCATACATGATCCACCTAATCATACAATGTATCCACCTGATACAAATACAAATACATGATACATATCAACATACATGATCTACCTGATCATACAATGTATCCACCTGATACATATACAGATACATGGTCCAAGCATCCAACATGATGCTTATACAAAATACATACACATGATCCAACCGATCATATCCAGCATCCAACATGATGCATACATACATATAAATATAAATGATCCAACTGATCATATCCAACATCCAACATGATGCATACATACATACATATAAAAATGATCCAACTGATCATACAAAGCAGAAACTAGAACATCATCCTGATTCTCATCATCCAGCGCTTACATCCACAGCCATGTGAAGGATCCTCCTTCCAACATGCTTGGAATGGCTTCAGCAAATGTGTCCATCACTTCTTCCTCGAAGTGTCATCAATCCGAAGAACACCAAGCCTCTCTCTGAAGTACTTGAACTTCACCCTAGCTAGTGGCTTCGTCAGCACATCTGCAATCTGCTCATCTGTCGCAACATACAGGAGCTTCATAGCTCCTCTCTGTACCATATCCCTGATATAGTGATATTTGATCTCTATGTGTTTCGACCTGTCATGAAACACTGGGTTCTCGGACAGCTTCACACAACTCTGGTTATCAAGGAAGATACCAGTAGCATCCAACGGGAGATCAAATAATTCAGACAGTAGCTTCCATAGCCATACTGCCTCACAACTAGATGAACAGGCTGCAACATACTCTACCTCAGTTGTACTCAGTGCTACACAGGACTGCTTCCTGCTAAACCAAGAGATCACACTTGATCCCATACTGAAGCAGCACCCAGATGTGCTCTTCCTATCTGCAGCACTGCCAGCCCAATCTGAATCAACATAACCCTGCAGGTTAAACTTTTGATTCACCTCATACTTGAGCCCATAATCCACTATACCCTTCAGGTACCTCAGAACATGCTTTACAGCAACCAGATGAACACTCCTCAGATCTATCAGGAACTGACTCAATGTGTTCACCGCAAAGCAAATATCTGGTCTCGTGTTTGTCAGGTACATCAAGGACCCAATCATCTGACGATACATAGAGACATCGACCGGCTCAGATGAAGCATCACATAAAAGCTTCAGATTTGATGCCATAGGTGTGGCCATGGCCTTGCAATCCATCATCCCAAATCTCTTCAGGATATCTACTGTGTACTTCCCTTGACCAAGGAAGATCCCACCTATACTCTGCCACACCTCCATACCTAGGAAATAATGCATCATTCCCAAATATTTCATATCGAAGTCGGCAGCAAGCTTTCTCTTATTATCTGCAATCAATCTATCATCTCCTATTACAAATAAGTCATCCACATACATGAGTAGAATCACAGGATTCCTTTCCTCAACCTTGTAATAAAGGTTGGAATCCGCTTTACTCTTGCTAAAGCCCAAACTAGATAGGAAACTGTCCATCCTACCATACCAAGTTCTGGGAACTTGTTTCAAGCCATACAATGTTTTCTTCAATCTGCACACATATGACTCCCTGTCATGTATTTCAACACCAAGTGGCTGCTCCACATATACTTCCTCTTCAACTACACCATTCAAGAAAGCAGTCTTGACATCCATCTGGTGTATTTTCCATTTCATCGCTGCAACCAGGGAAAGTACTGTTTTGATGGAAGTATACCTGGCTACAGGTGCAAAAGTTTCTTCATAATCTATTCCCTCTTTCTGAGAGAAGCCATGAGCTACGAATCTTGCTTTGTATTTCTCTACACTGCCATCTGCAGCATGCTTGATTTTGTAGATCCATTTAGAAGTCACAATAGACTTCTCTTTAGGTCTTGGTACAACATCCCAAACATCATTCTTCATTATTGATTGGTATTCCTCAACCATGGCATCCTTCCATTCTTTCTTTTCCGCTGCTTCTTCATAACTGGAAGGCTCTTTGTTCATAATGTCACAAAGTAAAGCAACATAGCTGGTATGTGATCTGGTTCTCTTCTTTGCTCTGTGTTTTTCTTCTGGAATGCCAAATGTTTATGCATCTTGAATGAGCTCTCTAGCTCATGCAGGTTTCCTCTTGTGAGAGTTATCCTCACAGGGTGGATCTACAGGTTCTTGCAGATCTTCAAACTCATGAACAACTTCTGGAACTGCTTCAGTCATGGTAGTGTCTTGAAAGCTAGTTTCCTTAGGTTCTTCATAAACTTCGATAGGTGCCTTCCTTGATTTGATGAAGGCTGAGTTTTCATTAAATATTACATCCCTGCTGACATCAATCTTCTTGAACCCTGGAAAGTATATTCTATAAGCCTTCGAGCTTTCACTGTAACCCACAAAGATACCCTTCTTTCCTAAAGGATCTAGTTTAGTCCTCTTTTCCTTTGGGACATGAGTGTATACTAGACAACCAAATATTCTGAGATGGTCTCCAATCACTACTGCATCAACTATGTTCTTTCCCTTTGGCCACATTAGGACTTGTCCATCCACTAATGCAACCCTCATACCTTTTGCATCCAATGCAGAGATGGAGAGTAAGTTCTTCTTGAGCCCAGGTACATAAAGGACTTCTTTCATCTTCAAAGATTTTCCAGAATCTAGGTTGTAGGAGGCTTCACCACTTCCTTTGATTGGGTATTGATAATCATCCCCAAGTTTCACCTTATGGGGTGATTCATGTTCAGATAGATTCACAAAAGATTCCTTAAACCAAGTCATGTGTTTGGAAGCCCCGCTATCAATCAACCAATCATTACAACCATGGGAGATACTGCCTATGAGAGCAGAAATTAGAACATATTCTTCTTCACTTGATGAGTCATCATCACTATCACTTTCTTCCCTAGCCTTCTTCTTTGGGGTTTCATCATCTTCGGTAGCATGAGCATGATATCTTCTTTTGTTATTCTTCTTCTTCTTATTGAAGTTGTTGTTGTTGTCTTTCTTCTTCTTGGAACAATCTGAAGCAAAGTGTCCCTTCTCATTGCAATTGAATCATCTGAGATCTTTCTTATCTTTATGATAATGGTGGTGTGAGAATCTTCTGTTATGAGATGATTCCTTCTTGGACTTGCCTTTCCTAGCATGTGCTGTGAGATATTGATCTTCATTTCCCATCTTTTCTTCTCGGGCCACAAGCCTAGCTTCTTCTTGAGAGCATTCTTCCCCCAATCTGTTGAAGGAGATCAACTTCTTCCTTGCACAAATTCCTTGAATAAAGGAATCCCATGACCTGGGTAGGCCATTTAGAGTGGTCATCACTACTTCACCATTCTCCACCATTTCATCCACTGCTTCTAGTTGTTCCTTGATCTGGGAGACCCTTGAAAAATAAGATTGAATGGTTTCTCCATTCTGAAACTTTACTCCTTTCAATTGGTTCCATAGGGTCATCTTCCGATTTATGTTCTTCCCTTCAAATAGCTTGGTCAAAGAGTCAAACATCTCCTTGGGTGTCTTTAGAGAAGACACATGGGGTATGAGATGGTCTTTGATAGAATCAGCAATGATTCTCTTTGCCTTGACCAAGTTTTTCTTGTGCAATACCTTAGCCTCTTCATCCTCTGGGATAGGGATGTCTTCTTTTACATATGAATCCAACTCATTCTCTTCCAGGATTAACCCAATCCTATACTTCCAAGCTCGAAAGTTATCAGCTCCTTCAAGCTTATCCTCAAGCTTGGTGTGGTGAGACATCTTAAAGAGTACTTCAAATGGAAATAGAAAAGATTTAGGTCTTACCACTTGAAATGCTGAAAACTGGATCTGGTCCCGGATTAGGGTTTGTCAGAAAAACCCTAAAAATTCAAAATGTGAATTTCAATTTTCTGAAAGGATAGAAAGATGCGCTTTGATGAGCTGATCAGCCTGGTGTATTCAGAATTTGAGATCAGCAAAGCTTTACCCTTCAGATTTTCCTTTTTGTCCTCCTGGGTTCACTAAGGAGAGCCCTGAATTAGGGTTTGAGTTTCCCGGATATCTACCCAGCCAAAAATCTCGGTCCAAAGCTCTAAACTTCTATTTTTGCAAGGAGCTTCCAGCTATGTCTTCTGATTTCAGAAATTCCTATTTTTGTGGAAACCCTAATTTTTAGGGCCAAATCTAAAAATGCTCAGAATTGAATTCTGATTAGACAGATAGATTCTCCTTGATGAGTAGAGTCAATCTACTATACTACTTTTCCTGAATCTATGGAGAGAAACCCAATAAACAAGAAACTCAAGTTTCTGTCATTGCAAAATGTCTTCTTCTCAAGTTAGCTCTGATACCATGTTAAATTTTGAGCATTAATTCACAATACTCTAGGATCTTCACTGAGAGAATAACATATACAGTATATCAATGCATAACAATCACAATAAGCATGACAAGCATCACAAGAATCAAAAGCATGAGAGACAAGAGACACATAGTTTCTGTGGGGAAAACCCTAAGGTGAAAAATCCCACAACTTCCTCAGAGATAGAGAGAGCAATGGCTCAACCAAAGTACAACCAAAATACACTTGAGATAGTCTCCTAGAAGCAGATGATCCTCCTCCTCACTAGTGCGCCACTTTCTGAGTGAGGGAGAGATGACTTTCCGAATGATCTAAATAGAGATCTCCTGATCTCTATTTATACTAACTTGTTTTCCCAGTGACCTCATGGGGCCAACTTGTCTAGCTAGGTACATCCACAATATAATATATATTTCAGGGCCGACCCCACACATGGTGGTCTAATAACCCATCAGAAAGTACACACACTTGCGACACTTGTCAATCCACATGACGACACTTCCTTATAGAGGAATAACACATCTATAATAAGGGTACAATAAATATATAGATGAAATACATTCCAAAGTTACATATACATTAACAAGAGATTCATGACTCATTACAAAAAAATTGAATCCATGAAACTATGCACCAAATCCCATTATAATTTTCATGTTCTCTCTAACACCCTTTCTAAGGGCGATCTTTTCCTTGTTTCTGGATGCTTTTTCCCAAAACCATCACATATTGGGTGACACCTCTGCTCACCCTCTACATTGTCCCTTCAACTAAAAACACTGTAGACATCATAATTTCATTTATGCAAGTTAAAATATATGTCTAAATTACACATGATGTATGACCAAACTTTTATTTTCCATACAGATGACTACCAATACAAAATGTTACATTAGGTTCCCTGACGATGCGAGCCATTGGTCAAAGAATCTAGCATCAACTTCTTTGTCCATCTACACCCCAATTCATGTCCTATACCACACTAGTGGAGCATCCGTCAAATCAGGAACTAATAACCATGTGAAATGTGATGTAGTCATTAGAATATTGGATGACACCATGCATGTTGATATACGACATCTTCGCATCCATTTAGATTCCCAACTCCTAGTCATGCAATTTAACAATGTTTTTCATGTATGTAATCCATGCCTCTTTCGCAAGTTATTGAAAGTGAAGCTCCTAGTTGGAAATTTTGAAACCATCACATTCATACATGTCCCTAGGTGTGCTAATGCATTTGTGGATCACATTGGATAATAAAGTCCTATATTGGAACTTATTACTTTCATAGTCTACCTGATCAATCATAGAAAATAAAAATATGTTTTTACAATACAAGTTATGTTATAATCGTCAACTATACATCAACTAACATCATCTATAATTGCATCCATCATCATACATAGAATGACATACATCATCATGTATGCATCAAATAGAAACACATGAGCTGAGAATGCCACAAAAATGATCTCTCTCTCTCTCTCTCTCTCTCTCTCTCTCTCTCTCTCGCTCTGTATATATATATATATATATATATATATATATATCATTGAATATACAATGTACATCATGGGCCTTATAGGCCATATACAAAAAATCATGATGGTGGTACATAAAAAAAGGCCTCCCATAGGCTACATTAGAACATATACATAAGGGGCTCCTTAGCCCATACAAAGAGGATCTAATTAGCTCAAATGCCTCATAGCACATTGCCAAGCAATGAAGGAGGTGCCCCCCAGATAACCAAATGGGACACAACCTCTACATGTGGTGCTACTAGTGCTAGTCCTAGTGCCAGTGTTGACGTTTCCAGTGGTGGTGGCAGTCCTATCTATGTTTCTCTAGGTACATTCCCTATAATGACAACCTAATACATCAAAATGCGCCAACCCAGTTCCAAACTTCTTGATATCATAAGGAAGCTCTCCATATTCTCCTCATCCACATCGATGAATTCTTGCTCATTGATTCCCTTAGCAAAGGAGATTAATCACTAGTCAACATCAACCACAGTGGTGGTCATATCCATTCTTTCTAGACTGGAACCACCTTCTAGTCTACTCCCACCTACTGCTCCTCCATCCCTGGTTGGTAGCTCTCCCTCCTGTTCATGTTGTCGACGATCCCTCACAGAAGGGGACATGTTGGCCTCAATGGAATCCTTGCAGGCTACACAGGTCCAAGATTTTCACCAAACACAACTTAGAGTGAGTACTAGATATATATACATAACCATAAAAGCATACATATGTGAAAATGGATGGAAAATTGTATATAAAAAACTATCATACGCACCTCTATCATCCCATCCATGAATTGATGGGTGTAACCAATGATGCCCATGATAGTCCATGCCACTCCATAGGTACCACTCAATTGCCCCAAAATTTTGCCACCAAAATTATAGATAGTGAAGCATAAATACCTGCCTCACCTCCCCACCACCTTCCTTGGGCATCATTTCACCCTAGAAATCCATCTGAGGGTCCCTTAGATTCCTTGAAGGGACTACTATAGGAGGTCGAAAAAAAGGGATTCACTTGAAGAAGTAGGAAGATAATATGTTTCCATAAGTAAAAAAACCCATGTCCCTCCACCACCACCCTAGTCATCTTGGAGCACATGTTGTGCAACAACATGTGTGCATACGCGACTTGAGTGTCGTCCAACACATGCTCCACTAGTAGGAGCTACTCACCCAAAATAGTATGAGGGATAGATACCCCCAATAACCTCACAATGATGGCCTCCATCACCCCAAGTATTTAGATAATGATATAACAATCTACCCAACATTCTTAGTATTCTGCTAACCACCAAAAAGGAGTTTATTCAATTACCTACCCTTGAATTAAAATCTATATTGGTGAAATGGGTCGCTATTGCAAGTGTGTATTAAGGAACACACAACCAACATAGATCATGACTGTATAGCCAAGTCATCCTTGGAAAAACAGTCTCAAAATACTACTCATCACATCTGTATAGAGAGAGAAAAGTTGAAAACTAGAGAAGAGCACCCCATAAAGATAAAACTTAGAGAGGACATGGAGATTGAAAAAATAAACAATTCAATAAACATTTGTGAAGGTTGCAAGCTGAGTAACACAAGGAGGCCCATCATAAACGGACTCAAATCCAAAAAATTTGCAATTTAATTTTAGTTAAAGGCAGAAAACAAAGCTTCAATATTGAGATAACCTCAATCTTCTTTTATACTTTACTTCCTTCTAATATTTATATACTCATTGCTCCCTTAGTCATCGTCATCCAAATATTTGTATTGAGATCTTGTGCCCTCATGATGGACACACTTTGAGGAAGTCCAAAACGACCTTCTGATATTTATATATTCATTGCTCCCTTTTTCATCGTCATCCAAATATTTGTATTGAGATCTTGTGCCCTCATGATGGACACACTTTGAGGTAGTCCAAAACGTCGGTTTCAAAAATTTTACACAGTTTTATTGAGATCTTGTGCCCTCATTCACCTATGAACATGATTCTATGATTTCTGCCACTCAATCCCACCACGGAAGGGATACGGTGGGACACTCAATCGTTTTTTGGAATCTTAGGATGGCGAGGATGAAAATAATATCTGATATGGAATATCTCAAAAATTGTAGAGATAATAATATTACGCTAAACTTCCCCAGGTGTCGACATAGAAATAGAGCCTCCTTCAACAAACTAAGTGTGTCTTTGGTGAGAAACAACATTAAGAGTGTTTGCTGCAATCTTGATAAGAAAGACGATAAATGGCTGAGATTCCACCTGAAACTTGCATCCTCTGTTTGCATCGATTCATGGATCACGTTTGACGCTGCATCAGCTATAAAACTAGAGAGGCTATTGCATTCTGCCACTGTGAAGAAGCGGAGAAAAATTGAACAACTCTTACATAGTCATGGAGGTGAAAGAGACGCGACAACCCTAAATGTTGAACGTCGGTTGGTAGTCAATCTTTCTAGTCTTGACCTAGATGCTCCTTCCCTACGAATTCTGGAGAAAGGTTTGAATTTCACCACTGCTCCTAAACAAATTACATTAGAAGATGTTGTGTGCAACATTGAAAAAGCAATTAAAGATGATACTAAAGAAAGAGATGAATAGATTAGATAGCAGTATGCCATAATTTAAGAAGATCTAAGCTACCTAAATGCAATTTGAGAAGATTAGAAATCAACGCCCTTAGATCCTTAAGAAGAAATAAAGATCTATCAAAATCTTGAAAGCTGATAAGGGAAATGCCATAGTCATGTTGAATATAGAAGACTACCATGAAAAAATGGTTCAACACCTTGCATGTGGTAGTTATAGAATCATCAATAAGAAGCCATTTAATAGAATCATTTGAGACTTGGCAAAGGAAAATAAGAATTCATCCAGTAATATATTAAAAATAAGTTAATGCTGAAAAATACAATAATGCCTTGCATTTATGGATTTCCTAAATACATAAAGAGGGGACTCCATTGAGGCATATTGTTAATACCATCGGTTGACCAGGCTATTTCTTGGTAAAATTCTTAGCAAAGAAGCAATTCCTCTGGTTTTAAATGAATCATCTTTCATTAAAAACTTTGCTTCTTTGGTGGAATGGGTTGGAATCGTAAAGGTTGAAAAAGAGGACATTTTAGTTAGTTTTGATATTGTCTCTCTATATACCAAGATTCCAAGATTCTAGTGGATGATTCCATTGGCATCATCAAAAGAATCACTGACACAGAGATTACTAAGCTTGTAAGGATTTGTCTTAAGTTAACATACTTTTCATATAATAGTAGAATCAATGAACATATTCAAGGTGTTGCTGAGTTAACATACTTTTCATATAATGGTAGAATCAATGAACATATTCAAGGTGTTGCTATGGGCTCCCCACTTTCACCTATAGTGGCAAATATTTATATGAAGCACTTTGAAGAAATGGCCATAAATTCTTTCCCTCACACCCTATATGTATGGAAAATATATGTAGATGACATATTGTCTAAATAAAGAAATAGAAGGAGGAAACTTAATTACTTTTTAATACACATAAATAACCTTTCACAACACATTAAATTCACCATTGAAGTGGAGGAGGATGGTAAGATTCCCTTCCTAGAGGTACTACTCACCAAGAAAGAGAACAAAAGGATTGGTTATCAAGTGTTTAGAAAGAATATCCACATAGATAGATACTTGCATGTGGATTCACAGCACCACTCTTCCCCAAAATTTGGCATGATCCAAACTCTTGTAACTAGAGAAACAAGAATCTCGGATGTAGATCACCTCGAACAAGAATTTGATCACCTCAAGAAAGTCTTCAAAAACAATGGATACCATGAGGATCAAATCAAGAAGGCAGTGCAAAGAACACAAACTAGAAAATATAAGCAAGATTTGATTGTTCTAAAGGAAACTCTTGCCTATATTAAAGGAACAAGAGATAGAATTGCAAAAATATTAAATAGAAGAAACATCTATGTGGCCTTTTCTCCGCCAAACACTATTAGGGGTTTTGTTGATTATTCCAAAGACTCTCTAGATCCTAGACAACAAAAAGGAGTTTATTCAATTCCTTGCTATTGTTGTAAAATCTATATTGGTGAAACTGGTCACTCATTGCAAGTTTTTATTAAGAAACACATGGACGACATAGCTCATGACCATATAGCCAAGTCAACCTTAGCGAAAAACTCTTTGAATACCACTCATCACATTTTTCTAGAGAAGGAAATGCTAATTACTAGAGAAGAGCACCACATTAAGAGAAAAATGAGAAATGCCTTGGAGATTAAAAAAAGCAACACTACGCTAAACAAAGATGAGGTTTGGAAGATGAGTAACACATGGAGTCCCATCATAAAGTAGCTCAAATATAATCCCAATTGGAGGTAGAAAATCAAGCTTCAATAGTGAGTTGACCTCACTCTTCTTTTGTATTTTCCTTCCTTCTAATATTTATATACCTATTTCTCCCCTATTCATCCTCATCCCAATCTTTGTCTTGAGATCTTATGCCCTAATGATCAATTCACTTTGATCTTGTGCCCTAATGATCGATTCACTTTGAGGAAGTTTGAAACATTGGATTCAAAATTTTTATGCAATCACCTGTGAACATGGATTCAATGATTTCTGTGATTAGGTAACTAGCTGATTCTAGCTGATCGATTGTCTATTGACTAGCCAACGACCAATCGATTAACGAATATGCTGCATGGATAACCGAGCCAAGAAATATATATCTTGATTGTCTAATGTTAGGACCTCCTCCCAAATTAATAAGCACCCCCGCTCGTGATCCCACATCCCCAATCGCTCTCGCATGAGGTTCTCAGTCGATCTCATCATCAAACATGAAAAGAATTAGAGAAACCCTACATCTCACAAGGCCTTCTCACTAGCAGGATCACCCCAAAAATCTGCAGCCAACCCGTCGTAGTGGCTCTCATGCCACTCGATTAGATCCATATTTACTGGTAAAGTACCCTACAACAACAAAGATAAGCAATGAAATATGTTATTTCTCATATCCAAAGTCACAGAAAAGGACAAAAATCATGCATATTTTCCATAGAAAGTCTCTTTCCCACCTTGGATAGCATACCTCTTGCCATGCAACTGTGCAGTTCCAGCCCATACATCTGTGCATGCAA
This sequence comes from Larix kaempferi, assembly GCA_027924585.1. Classification (NCBI taxonomy): domain Eukaryota; kingdom Viridiplantae; phylum Streptophyta; class Pinopsida; order Pinales; family Pinaceae; genus Larix; species Larix kaempferi. The sequence continues at coordinate 4,738,658 of BSBM01001158.1, read as the reverse complement.
GTTGCGTAGGAGATATGCCACTCGGATGCGCTACTATGCAACTATCTACTGAATAGTCATGCAGATGAATTTTGAGGACAAGCAGAGAATCTCTCACGCAATGCGTGACTGTCAAGGGAACCCATGTGCAATCCCATCTAGTTATTCCCTCGAAACATGTGTGGTTGGCAAAAAAAAGTATTTTGACTTGCATAACGGTTCAATAGGCCACCAAATTCAAAAATTAAATACAACAAAAAGGATGAGAATGAGATGTTGGATTACCTAGATCTCACAAAATCGAAATCCAGTGATTCAATCTCCCAAAAAGTGCAAAAGAGATCCTACGGAATCAACAAATCAAACGGTACAAATGACCTTCAAAAGTAGGGCCCACCCCTATTTATAAGTATTTGGTCCAATTTTCGACAGCCCTCTTCAGGAGATATGTACCTCTATTTGGTGAACCATCATCACTAGTGCAATCAGCATCGTGATATCTTAAGCATGGTGACATATATTTTTTTTCCCCTCAAACTTTATCTTCAACCTATTTTTCGGCCATTTCTCCAAGTACATTCATTTTCTTGTTAATTATTCTTGCATTGCCAAATTTCTTATCATGAACATTGTTATGCTTTGGTATGTGCACCATGTATGTAAGATTTTTTCTACAAAGTATGTTCCTCATCATCCAAAGAGTGCATGGGCTCGACTCATAAGTATATCATCTTGACTTTGCATATAGGAAACACATCTCCTTTGTTTACATTGCACTTAGTCAATGATATCGTCGATAACACTAAGGCTTTTATCCCCGGTAAAAAACAATCACCAATGTTATTATCAGGAAGTAGCATGACTCCCTGATGGGTGTGTGAAGCATTACAAATCCGTCACACTTTAGCACCCATGATGTTGAGCCACCAATTCTGTGGAATGTGATAATTAACCAAGTTTTCTAAGTTAAAATCATTGTCCATCACCTTGCATCCTATCAATCACACCCCCAAGATTCCTTGGCACAAAGTTATATTTTATTATCCGTAGATAACCTATCATCGTCCTCATAAGCAATATATAATATCAGTTTCTCTCCATATCCTCAAACCATGATAAAACCATAAAGGTGCCCCACACTTTAAATACACCAATATCATTCAATTATTCTCGCAGTGATGATCTGCATGGCATTTGTTCACTAGGAACCTATCTTCTCATGTGTACAGAACAACCACATAATTCTTTATGTATAAATTGGTTCCCCAACTCACTCAAAACTGTGGGAACCACATCACATCATTCTTTTGGAAGCACCCCATGGCCGCCTTTGATCAATGTATTTGACTCCATACAACATCAAAACCTTAGTTTCTGTCATCTAGATCCCATACTACTACATGTAAAAGTGTTGGTGTTTTCATACTAGCCTATTCCCCCTCATTATTGTTGGTGGTGTTTTCATACTAGTACATGCAAAAGTGCACCTACTAGGTGTTGTGTTGATCCGAGTAAAATTTCAATGTAAAATATAAAAACAAACATAAATTAAATAACTGGTTTGAAGGAAAAGCTAAAATAAAACATAATTAATACAAATCTAATTTAATAATTTTTCCACATTCCCTCAGAAGCAACATTTCAAAGAATCCAATAATCTCTTTTATTAATAATGAAAGTACATAGGATAAAGTGTCACCTTTGAATTGCAAAAGAAGGGGCCCATGTAGTTATTTGAGTGTGGGTTTGCATGGTCTCCTACCAGTCCATGGTTCTCTAACCATGTGTAACATATACGATGTTTGGCAATGTGAGAAAGGGACATGAAAGGGAGTTCATATCTCGAGGAGATTTTTGTCAAGTAGCGTCTTGAGCTATGAATGGAGAATTGGTGTTGAATAAAGGACCTTGAGTGTTCATTTATAGGAACAATGGTTGGCTCTAGGATAAGGATCAAGCTTTGATTTTTGATTTTTGATTTTTGGCTTTTGGTTTTTGTTTATTCGCTTTTGCATTTTTCTTTGTGCCTTTCACTTTTTTTATCTTTTTATCCAATTTGGGCTATCATAAAAAACTTTCTAAGTTTCATCTTTTCAATGAGGGTAAAAAAGATAGAAACATCCAAAAATAAAGTTAGGTCAAAGGTTGCTCATTTATGTAATTTCCAAAGTTGTACCCTTATTGGATAAGTGAGGAGGGCTTGAACATGTTTTTATATAAGTCAGCGGGACTTGGTTATATTTTGAATAAGTTAGGAGGACTTGAACCTATATTTGATGCTAGAGTTGTAACTCTATGCACCATGAACACAAGAAAATTTATTTGATTGAAGTGAATATTACATTTATATTGTTGACATCCAACTTGTTATGGGACAACTTGTTAAATGAGGGGCCAACCTTACTAGGGGATATGACTTGAAGATTAAATAACATTTAAAAAGAAAAATTAAAGCTTAGTTTAACAACAACAAAAAAATTATGAATTAAAAAATGTGATAAATTAAAAAGTGAACCCCAACTACTTTCTCCAAATCAAGAAAAGATAAAAGAAAAGAAAGGGAGGAAAGAGTGGCTCAGTATTTTTCTAAAAAAAAATCTAATTATGCTAAGAGAGAATATAGCTAAAAATGGAGGAAGCCATCATGTAAAATGGTTAAGGAAATAATGAATGAACAATAGATAAGGGATATTGCATGAGGTAAGTCTTCCCATTCCCATGTTATAGGTCCATCCCGACTATCCTATTAAGCGCAAATGTCTTTTGAGGCTTTGTATTTTATATCTTGTTTTTGTTGAAGGAAGAATTGCATAGGAGCCACATAGATAATCAAAGAGGACCTATTGCCAAGTCTATTTAAACAATAATTCACACATTCAAATAGTCCTTAAGTCATTATCTGTTAGTAAGCTTGGTCTGGATCAGGGATGATCTCTACAATTGAGAGGTTATGAATTCTTGTGGAATCTAAGGTTGCGTGGAATGATATTGTTCCATAACATGTTGGTTTTTCTAGTAAGACACACATTCTATTTTTTGTTGTTATTGGAGGTTATTTTTCATATAAATGTTAGCATGAATAATATATTGGTGTTTGTACAATATTTGTGATAAGAAAGATCAGCATATTCTTAATTTGTGGTATTTTACCACTCTTGGTAAAAGTATCCTAATTCTCTAGCTACAGTTTATTTTTATTAATTTTAAAGTTTTGGTTGTAAGTTAATGTCTTATTGGTTATGTAAATATGTAATGGAATTAATACTAGCCATAATCTGATCTACTCTTCGTATTCTAGGATTATTGGCTCATATTTAAATAGGCTGAAAGTAAAAATAAAAAAATAGGTTATTATAAATATTTCTTTATTTCAGTACTATAATTAATATGGTTTATAGAATAAATCTAATAAAATAAGTTTGTTTATTATGTTTTGTAAATAAAATGATTTATTTATTAACTTTTGTTATTATTTTCCTAGTGTAAGATAAATTAACTCTAACTTTTAAATAAAAAGTATTTATACATTCTTCCCTAACTATATTCTAATCTTGTTCACAAGCAGAAATTAATATTTTATTATATTTGCTAAATTAAAACAATGTTGAACCAATAAACAATACACATACCAGAATTTATTATTACTATCATATTTATTTATCTATAATGGGATTATGATGGGAGAAGGGATTTGACCGCAGGAAAGCCCTTAGCTCCCATGTGCATATGAATGCACTATTATTAAACAGTACTATATATAAATCGTATCAAAGACATTATTAATATAACCCATATGCAAGGTTGATGACTTAGGGTTTGAAGCCTTCTATTCCATACAATAATTAAACCAAAACATAAAAGATGAATTTCATATGCATATGTAGTCAAAGGGTCGATCCCTGTAGACTTACCTTGGGCAATGAATAATATATAAATACATTGAAAATATTGGAAAGAAGTTATACATCACAGATCACAGGTCGAACCTGTTAGGGTTGTGCCTGATTCACATCATTATACATGCAATGGAAACTACAGAATCGATGCTTTAACAAAGATATCACATGGAAATACATCTATTTAAGTCTATGGCAAGCCGAAAGGCTCATCCCATGAAAATGATAATGCTAAAATATTAAATATATAAACACTGCCAATACATTTCTTAACATGCCGAATGGCTTAGTTTAAACCACATTAACCATGATTACAGTATACAAACTGTAAAGAAATCAATATTTATAGATAACAGAACTATGACCGGACTTGGGGTCGAACTTGGGCTATGCCCTTCACAAAATATAGAATTAAAGATACAAACATATATAGAAAGGCCACAAGCTTGTGGCATTGGCTTCCCAAGAACCATCGAGTGAAGGACACAACGTTCAAGAAAAACCCCAAACAATAATACATCTGGGATGGAGCTCTTTGAGCTACCCCATAACATAGTTAACAAGCCTTAAATCCATGAAGGGCCACGACCAAAACTCTCATAAAGGTATCCATGAACGTAGAGCAGGGGTCGAGCTCATAGCTTGTAAAGAGCAAAGCATATATTTTCTTCCTCATGGGGAAAACATGAAAATGAAAGACACCTTCAAAACTTAACCGATGAGTGCAAAATCGAAGTACAATACTATGCATTTATGGTTTACAGAATAAGGCCAGGTATTGGATAGCTACAATGCATGCCCCACACCTCAACTAGCAGAACACTTATGAAGTTCTTGTCACATTTATTCTGGTGGTTGATTCACATGGAGGGAGAGTGGAGACCGTTGGATTGGCACCAATGTCCTGTTTAAACCATTCGATCAAGTTTTTACCAAAGGATCGATAGAGAGTTCTCTATGGGGAATACCACGACACTCTTTTTATCCCTCATACCAGCGTTCACGAGGGGTATTAACTTGTCAATTCAATGCATATGTTGGTATCCCATTGCTTGTTTACAATTATATATTATGTTAAGTATTATACAATAAGCTTGGTAGGTCATGACTATATATGGTTGGAATAATTAAGTAGGAATATTATAACTCTAATGTGGGCAAGTTAATATATTTCTAATATATTGTTGTTATATACTAGATATTGTTTATATTACATTATAATTTGAATTGAATTAAATGGATTATTAAATAATTATAATCTATGGGTAGTTTAACTCTCTCTCTATATATAATATGGAAAAAGAGGTTAAATGATTATATGGTTTGTGTATTAATTTATATAGTTAATAAGCAATTAGGAAACTCTTCAAACTTGTTAAAAATTCTATTGATGTTGTATGAATTCTAAAAGATGTGCACTTGGCTAAGTGTCCGATAACATAAACATTATCAAGTTAGAAGTGGAATTTCTTTAAGAAGTATTAGAGTCTTACCCTTATCGTGGTACATGTTGAACATGTATATTTGATAATCGTCTTTTTACAACATTATAAAATAATAATAATAATAAATGGGTGTGGTTTTTGAGTTGTTACAATTTATTTCGAGATAATTAACCAATTTAATTTTGAAAATAGCCATTTTTCATATGCAACTTTGATTTTGTTTTATTCAAGGTCCAAGGGGTGGAAATCAAGTGTTGTAATGTTGTATATGTGTGATGGGGCTAATGACATGGTAGGTGGACAAAATTTAGGTGTTAACATATTCCCCCCTAATGTGTGAGGTCATGAGCTCATTGTGTGACCAGCATACATCATAGGATATTCTTTTCTAGGAGATAAGTGTGACAATCGTGTAGAGAATGGAGAGTGCTTTGTAGGTATATTTCCCTTTGATGGGGATATAGATGCCCTTACCTACAAATAACATAGTCAATAGGAATGAAGTGCATCTAATATGAAATATCCGCAAGGTGGGCATTCCCATGCTTGTATCAATGTCCTAGAAACAAAATATTGGTCGAGGCCCATACGGGACCTGATTAATACATGGATAACTACTTTGTAGATAATAAGTGTCGAAGATGGACTCAAATCTGGACTATAATCATGGTCAAACCATGGCTAATCTGAAGAACTAGTACTAGAATAATGGACTTCGCATACAATGTTCAATCACAATAATTAATGCATTATTGGATCGGAAGGGGTCCAACATCTATAATAGATGAAACAAATGAGAGTCTATATCTAACAAGTACAATGTACTGAATCGAGAATGGATACAATAGGAATCATCTAACTGAAGGGATTCCAAACATGATCACCAACTCATCCCAAATATCACTGAAAACATAAAATCACGGGGTTTCCATAGAGACTAATCAATGTACTAGATTGAAGGGATATCTAGCATCTTCAACAAAATAGTGAGAGAACCATCAACCTGTATGAATCTCATTGGTGTGATAATGTAGCTGATGTCAAACACGTGATAACCAACCATTCTAAGCGGTACTAATGTATCTCCTTAGGTTTTCCAATAGGCTCATCAATGGTGGTTATGAGGCCAAGCTATAGGGTGCCTCTAGGCTAATCTTATCAAATAAATGTGTTGAGGTCAATAGAGGGAGACCAGTTTCCAACAAGGAAATGAAGTTTCCTTGATGGAACCGCAAGGGATACAAGCTAGGGGTGAATAAAACTGGACAAGGGAATGAGACACCATTGGGGGAAATGAGGGAAAATGAGTAATATTGACTCAAAATTACTTTGTTCAAGGTATGATGGAATGGATAACTTGGCCGCATATGTGAAATTGATCTTAGCGAGGGACACACTCGGGATATCGGTAATTATGTCTACAAGGGCGGGAAAGCAGGGGGGTTTTAATATATGACCGTGGGAAAACATAATATAAAAAAGAATAAAATGGTTACTCATCATAGAATAATTTGAAAAAAGGTGACCATGGATGCTCCCATGCAAAATGGACTAAAGTGGTGTGCAGGGATGCTGAGGAGCACCATTTGTAAATGGTTTCTTCGATGCATGGGTCACTGAAGAGAGGTTGTAATGTCCCCATTTTTTATAGCACCATGGACCTACCACTATACCTTTAGATCCTCATGGGTCCTGGTGGAAAATTAAATTATTTAGGGAACTAATTTTGACTATGGTTTTTTTTGAATAATTAAATTAGATATTGAAGAAGTGATGTAGTCCATAGCTTTAAATATTTAATTATTAATAAATTGTTTAATGAGTTAGAAATGCCTATGTCGCTCAAGAGGCAACATAGGATGAGGATAAGGTAGATGATTTGTCTCCCTCAGAAAAAAAATCTAGAAAGAAAGCATCTAAAGCAATAAGAATAGCCTAAAGCGGAAAATGCATGAAAAGCAGCAAAAAATCAAGAAGGAAGAATGTTTCCATATTTTTGAAGATAAGGCTCAAGCAGGAATAGTAAAAGCAGAAATCAAGAAAAATTCCTTAGGAAAGACACAGAGGCTAATTTTAGCCAATGAGGGTGCATTCATCAAGGCAAGTGGGTCCAATGCAAAAGCAACTTGACAAAGAAACATCCAATACACATATGGTTCAAATTTCCTAGATGGAAAGCTCTAGAAGGAAGGAAGAAAAGATGGAAGAGGTTAATAAAAGAAGGATGAACACACCCATTCACATATTTTTGGTCATTTTTCATTTGTATTAGAGAGATTCATGACTCTCACAACCTGGTGGATGTGCCCCTTTGCATACAGTAACTAATTGGAGTGTTTTCTATCATTCCAATTTCTTATTGAGGAGAAGGACATCGATTCCTTTTCATAGAGATTCATGTGCAACAGATAATATATTTTTGCAAGTTTGATTTTAGCTTCATAATGGAGTGTTCAAGTTCTAATTTGATGAGGAATTATACTAGTAGCAGTAGTATTCCAATGTAGACTATCCAAATGAAGATAAGTATTGGTATAATTCCCTTACACATCGTAGAAATGACATGGATGATTAGTCAGTAGTTTGGAATTTTTGGCCTTTTTAGGATGCTTGTTAGGGTCTTGATCTACATTATTTTATCTAGTGCTATCGGGTGGGTTATAGGGTTTGTTTCCACCTCACCCTCGTTGGTTATTTCATTTATTGTTTCCCTAGTTCTTTTTACTAGGTTGTGCTTGTTGGTTATTGGGTGTAGGTTGGGCAGGCATGTTTTGTTGGGTGAAAAATTTCCTCTTAGGGAAAGAAGGTCAACAAGATGTGGTTGCACTGTAGTGGTTGGAAGAGAGCTAGGAAAGGGATAGTACAGGTGCATTTCCAGAGCATCCATAAAGCTATTAGAAGCACTACTACACATGGTGCCACTATAGGATGGCCCATGAACACGGGGAGACAAAGTAGGAGATGAATATGAGGTATTTTCTCCTAAATGGGATGAAGTGCATGATAAATCAAGGTCGTAGCTTGGGTTGGAAACATGGTCCCGATTGGGATGCAGAATGTTGGGGGCAAGTCCATATGCATAACCACTTTCTTGGGGAGGGTACGGTACATACAGATTGGGTTGTGATGTGACAATGCTAATGAAACCATCCACAACATGGGATTCTCATGGTGGGTCTCTATGTAAAGAGTCTCCATGAGGGGCATTGGGGATGATGGTATACAAATAATCAAACTATGGATATTCAATCCATATTGTTTGTCTTTAAGGATAGCCTATTCCTTTGTTTAGGTTCTTTTAGAAGCCACATCCTTGGAAATGATTGGGAGCATGGATTTTACAAACCAATCTAAAAATATCATGTTGCCAAGTTTGATCTTACACAAACTCTAACACCTACACCACTCATGGATATGGTCGGTGATGTGTGTAGGGGATTTCTACTGACAAGAAAGAATAATTTCTACTTTTTCATCATATCGGATGGGAAAATGGAAGAAATGCAAGAAAGTGGAAGCTAAGGACAAAACATTAGGATGCATCCCATGAGATTGGTCAATATACCACTTGGCAGCAGCACTACTAAGGGTTCTCTGAAAGAGGAAAAGCATGATAGAATTTTCTATGATTTTGTTTTAAGAGAACCATAGGTGAAATGCCATGATGTGGTTTTGGGGGTCTTCCCCAAACTTTCCATCAAATTTTGGATTGTATGATGAAAATTTGGTTTCCATAGGGAACCAGTTAGGATCATGGCAAATCGAATCATTAGTCAACCTCATAAAATAAAGGAAGTGGAGGCTAGCCATTAATGGAAAGTTACCAATTGTGGGGCCTCCTGGGAGGGTTTCATGGAAGAGGGAAACCTGGATGAGGATTCCCTGGAGGAGGGTTCCCTCGAGGGGGGTTCCCTGGAAGAATATTCCCTGGTGGAGGGATTTCAGGAGGAGGGTTCCCTAGAGGGGGTTCTTTGCTGGAGGATTCCCTGGAGGTGGGATGCTAGTAGCCATGGGGCTGCTCATATGTGGGTCTGTTGATGATCCTAACTATAAGGAATCAAAATCAAGAGATTATGCAATGTGTTGAATGTGATATTTTCAATGGCTTGGATCTAGATTCAATAAGACAAGTTCACATGGAATATTTCTGAGAATGAGAGAAGAATAATAAATAAGATAATTTGTGGAAAACACTCTGTATATTATTAATCAATATGATTACAATATATGATACATATTCCATGGAGAAAATCGAATGCCTTAGAGGCAAGTTGAAAAGCACACCCCCTAGGTGTCAAAAAACACTTTCCTAAATAGTCTAAAGGCTCACGAATTGGCTGAATATGGTATGGTAGATCATGAGTGAGGTAAATGTAATGTAATTATGGATTTAGGAGATAAGAAAATATGTGGAGGATGAATTTCCCAAGTGGTAAGAGTTTCCAAGTCAACTAGCTTTTCCTTATCCACTAGAAAGTAGAAAAAATAGGATAAAGCTGTCTAAATCAGGAAACTGTCTTTCTAATTTGGGAATAGAATAAAATCAGACAGAATCAAATGAAATCTTATCCAGAATCTATCCAAATTCTTTTTGGTGAATTAGGATAGCATGTGGTCCACTAAAAGGCAAAATTGACCCTATTTACCTAGTCAAATCATAGGAAATTAATCGTAAATGATTAATAAATTATATCTTAAGTCTAAAATGGTATAAGTAGGTTTTTTAATAATCCAACACCCCCCCGTCCCCTTAAGCCTAAATTTATGTGGTGGAAATCAGAAAAATATTAGAAATATAGGGCCCAAGAAACAATGCTTATGGCCACCCCAACACAAAAAAAAACTAGTCCATGTAAAATGAGGAAACATGGAAAACCTCATGGGAAAAAAACCCTCCCTCAAAAATGGACATGCTTGGAATTCTTCATACTATCTTGTTCCTCATTTGGAGGAGCTTAATGAGCTGAATGGGATGCTTCTAAGTAATAGACTCGATGAAGAGATTGTGAATGTCATGATAATGCATCAGTGCATCAATGTGGTGTGGGAAAGAATCATGTGTAAAGGCTCCATGAAGATCATCTTCTGATGATGGAGGAGAATCATATGAATTCTTCCTCCTGTTATAACATATATAATATTATATGGAAACATAATCAATGACGGAAAGAAGATCTGTGCAAACTCCTTCCCAAAGAGAATCAATGGAATCAACAGGATCAACATCTTGTGGAGCTGCAATGTGGTGCACTAGTTCTTGTAGCTTCTTCTCAAAGTGATATAGAAACTTTATGATATTGTAAAGGAGATCACAAAGCTATGAAATATCAAAATTTGATTCATATGGAGCAAAAAACAACAAGGGTGGAGAGTCTCCATGATCAAATATAGTTTCAGTAGGGAAAAAGTGAACAACTAGGTCACCCTGACAACTGAGCGATCCTGGAGAGTTTGAGGATTTGAATTTTGAACCATGAGTGATGGGGTCAGGTCTAGATGTGTTAAATATCATTCCAATGATGGAAAAGGACATGGATGTCCAACCAATGAAATATATGGCAGACATAAGAACAACAAAGACAAGTGGCACACTGTAGGAAACCATGGAATTGTGTGCTTTCTTAACTAGAGAACTTGGGGGTTGTAGGGTCTTTTGTGCATCCAATGGTTTGAAAAATGGCGTGGGAGGTGTAATGACCTATATATCATCAAAATCAAAATCTAAAATATTTGAATGGAGGTGGAAAGACGTTTCAGAAGACAAGTAAGAAACTAGTGAAAACTAGGATGGGAATCTTTCACCCTCGAAATTTGCTAAGGCAAGTAGAGAAGCAATCCACTAGTTCTCTTCACAAATGCAAATTCTAAAAATGATCAAAATATCCTCTCTTACTTGATCCTTGGATTTTATAAACATACTTAGCCTTCTAAGGTTCCAATTCCATCCAAATACTCCAAGCCAATTCGAATTAGGGAGAGGTTCATGATTTTCAATGTGCCCTCCACTTCCTAGTCTTCCACCTTCCACCAATTCGAGTAGGAACCCTTTGAGATTCTGTAACTCCCATGAGCACTCTCTTGGCTGCTATTTTAGGCCTGACATCTCATAATGGTCAGATGTTAGCAATCAGGTCTGCAATTTGTCATGGATGTCATAGCATCTTCATCATTGTTGTCATATAGGTTAGGGAATCTAGTCCAAGTGTCCAATAACTCCTCATTTGACTCTTCCTCTTCTATGGGAGTTACACTTCCATACCAATTCAACCTATGATACATATTTCCAAGTGTATGAGCCTTCCAACTCCTCCCAAGAACCTTAATATTCCCATGGATTCAAAATTACAAGAGGAGGATGCCATGTGGCACAAAATTTCTAGCTTGTGTGGGTCCCACACCCTCCATGTGTCTCCATGATCAATTGCCACTTTGATTTTCTCTTGTATTTATTTATTTATATCCTTTATTAAATATTTATTCCATTCTAATGTCTAAACATCATTTATTAGCTCCCTTATTGCAAATCCCAATGTCTCCATCCAACCTAGGGAACTAGTAGGATTTATGGGATTTTCCCATCATGAATTTATTGGAATGGGGACATTACAATGGCACTAGGATGACCACTGCCATAAAAAATCATGGCTAGCCAAAGACTCACCTTCTCCCCCTAGTGGATTCCCCGTCCCTTTCATTTCATTGCATCAATCCTTTCAGTCCCTAAGTCTACAAATTCATTCTACAACTTAGGAAAGCATAACCATAGTTACAAAATTTTACCTGTTGAGCTTATGCCTTGGGATCCTTGACATCAGTAGGTACACAATTGCTCCTTTTGTTGTAAAATATTACAGGATCAAGCATTGATAATAATTCCAACAAAGAATGATGATCCATATTAATTTTTGATGTTGATACAAGTTGTCGTAAATTAATTTTGAAATAATTGTCTATGATAATGAGACATTTTGTATAATGTACTAGACATAGTGTATGAATTGAAAGGAAATGAGTAACCAATAAGTGTTACAATTACATACATGTTGACGTGTTGATTATTGTTGTCATATTTTGTATGACAAAGGCCTTCTTATTGATATATAATGAAATAAACTTTTTTATTCTATTGCATTCTCCAATGTTACATGTGAAATGGTACAATATATTGGTAATTAAATGTATGGATGCTTAAATATTACAATAGATGCTAGAATCTATAATATAAGAAATTAATACAAACAAACGCAATAATTAAAATTGAAATGAATAGTACTATAAAAACATATTTCAATTTCTAATGAATAATGGAATTAAATATATATATATATATATAGATATAGATATAGATATTTCACTACAATTTCAGCAGTCACTCTTGAAATAATCATATAAGGTTCTTTTGGTACTTTTTGTCACACCAGTGCACTTACTCGAATTATACGCATCGACACGTTTAAATAATATATACGCATGCCCCAGTAATCCAATGTAAATTAAATCCATCGTTAAATTAAAAAAATAAAATGTCCACATTCCATTCGCATATACCGGTGCGTTTTTTATTTTTAATTGCACCGATGTGTTTTAATTGTTAATCTGCATTGGGATATTTGAAGCACGTATGCATCGGTGCTTTGTTTAGTATATCGCGTCAGGGCACTTTAATTGTTGAAAAGCACCATGCATTGAAATAGTTTGTATGCATAGATGCATATTATTATGAAATGCACTAGGGTGCTATTATAAATAGAAAACACCGTCAAAGTTTTAAAATATTAAAAATTATGGTGTGTATGATGTAAAATTTCACATTGGTGTGGTTAGGTTGTAAGTAATCACTGGTGTGTAGAAGCAATACATAATTATTGATGTAGCATTACAACTTGGTGCTTTATGGTGCTCTATCTTTTTAAGTGCACTGATGTGGATGATTCGTATTGTTTGGCACCAACGTGTTTTATTTAGGTATGCACTGGTGCACAGTTTTCTAACAAAGTGCACTGGAAGAAAAAACATCCACTAAAACCTCCGGCCACTAATTTATTTTAGTTATAGAATATATCCATAATAATCTTCGTTAAGACATCTGCTACCATTGGCAGAGGTTGTGGTGGAGGGTTTTTTGAATTTTTTTTACCAATCTTGTAACAATAAAAACCTCCGCTACAAGCTCTTTTCCTTGTACTAAATTTATCATTTTTATATTGGGTCATTTTGGTTTTGACAACAATATAAAATCTCCCAAGGCCTATGAATTTGATAGGAAAAACATGTTTTACAGTATTGTCTCTGATTTATTTTATTGTCCTAAGGTTTGGATGGTTGAAAACCTTTACTTTAAAAAACAAAAAACTAACTTCATCTTGATTTATTTTATTTTATTGTCTTGAGGTTTGGATGGTTGAAAACCTTTACATTAAAAAACAAAAAACTAACTTCATCTTGATTTATTTTATTGTCCTAAGGTTTGGATGGTTGAAAAACTTTAATTTAAAAAAAAAAATACCTTCATATATCATGATGATATTACACATACAAAATTACTATTTTGAAGAATTGTTACCACCATTCAATATCGTTGTCTTTGGTGAAGATGTTGAAGCCAAAGTCCACAAGCTTGATGAAAGAGGGATTTTACCAATTACTAGGGAAAAATGTAGATTACATGGAGTAAGTTTCATTTGTATATATATTAATGATTAGTCATGCACGAATTCATTAGGGAAAAATGTAGATTACATCGAGTAAGTTTCATTTGTATATATATCAATGATTAGTCATGCACGAATTGTCATAATATTTTTTCAATAATTATCCAACACTAATAATTATCCAACACTAAAAAAGTATAATTATCCAACACTATTAAAGTGGGCATTTGTTTTGGATTTATATTCTTCCTATATTGATAGACATCCTCTCTTAATCATGATTTAATTAAATTTGCTATGTTTTCTATGAACACAAATTTGTGTAAAACATATAAATCCTAATTAAGGTGTAAACCATATAATTTCTATGAAGTGGCATCATACAAAAATTCCTTGATACAAGATATTTTAAAAGGTAAAATAACATGTAGCCTTTTCTATAGGTTGTTATGGAAATTTCAAGTTTGAAATGTTAAAAAAAAAGTTTCAGTTAAGTTAAGTCAACCTAAAATTCATATATAATTTAACCGGGCAAGAGTTCAAAGTTTACAAATTTCTTTTTTTTAATAACTCTAATTTTTTTGAGTTTGTACATAATTTTATTTAGAAAAATTACCAAGAAAATAGAAAAATTACCAAGAAAATATGCATATTTTCATGCATTTTACCATTAACACTTTCAAATTGACCTTCAATATCTAGATTTAGTCTTTAGAAAGAAAACTCATATTGCATATATGGGAGAACATACCCCTACATGGTGAAATGGAAAAATGATATCTATAACTCATGCTTATCTTATATAAGCGCAGTAGAGCAAGTTATATGATATATTCTTATGTAATGTGATATACAACCTCAAAGCAATAAACCAAAGTAAGTTTTTACACAATTGAGATATTTTTATTATTCCTAATGTCTCTTACAATCCGATTGCATAGGGTTATGTATCAAAGATTTGATATCCATACTTTTGTATTTTTGATATTAGAGTCACTTGGCAATGGTGGATACATTATCTCGTACTCAATCAATACTTCTTTAAATTATCTACAACTTTATAATGACAATGTCAAAGTATATATGTTTTTAAGAAAGATAGCATTTTTTATAATGACAATGTCAAAGCATATGTCTTTTTAAGACGGTTCGTATTTTTTTTAAGTATCTCATGTTTTCTTATACTTTTCTTAATGTAGTTTTATACTTCAAGAAAATTGCAAGATTTCATTTCATTCGACTAAAGTATACAGATTCGTAAATATATAATCCAATTTTGTAAACTTAAGATCTAGACAATTATGCCAACATGAAATTATTAGATAAGTTTTTGTCAGAAATTTTTAAAGAAGGTCATGTTCAGTGACATTTTCCATTTTAATAGTGTATGAACTAATTTAATAATTGCATTATATAGGACATATATAGTTTATTTTTTTACTCAAACGAGGTTTGGATGCAATAAGATAGACCTGCCTTATTTATGAATGTATTCATCTTGTACATGTGGGTCTTTCAAATCCTTATTGAAATATTCATCCCTAATGTCAAATAGGATTATTCTCCATTGTGAGTTAGAGCTAAGTGTCAACATATAGGAACGGTATTAGGAAATTTTATGGATTTTCAAAAGGATATTTTTTTGTGAAGGCCTTGTAGCCACTTGAAAGATAGATCGTATTTTCATTATGTATTTTCTCATATATAATAATGAATTGGTCCTTCCAAGATTATTATAACCATTCTTTAGAAATATGATATAATGGATTAGTCAATTATCATAATTGGGTTTGATAACCAATAGTAATTTGTGACAACACTTAACATGGCTATGTCAAACATGGTTTTTTGCATTTTCAATGGCCCTTAATATATGTACCCTTTATTTCTAAGTGTCTTATTCAACAACTTTACCATGAGATAATGTTACTTCTTCATGGATTGTGATGTCAATTATGTTATAATGATTCCCATAGATCATTGTTTGTGATTGTAATGTAGCTACATTTTTATCGATTACTATAATTTTAAATGTTGTTAAACGCGATTGCTATCAAAATTTATTTTATTTTTGCATGTTGAAACGACATGTAGGAAATCAAAGGAAAAACTCATGTAATCATAGCAAAAAAAAAATAATAAGATTAACAATGATGTTGAAATTGACAGTTCCAGTCAATTTTTTTTTTTTACAGAAACGGATAAATATTTATATTAAAAGAAAAGAGGGGCTACATCATAGTGGGGAGATTGTACCCACAAAATGAGGTAATATGCACCTCCAAACAGTCTTCTTCAGATAAAAAATTAATAGTATTTCTTAAGTTGATAGGATTGAACAAAAATGAACTACATAGAGCTTTACATGCCACTACATAAAATAAAGACTTAACAACAGGAGTGAAAAAAATTTGTAGATTGACCAATGCTTAGAGAATTATGTGTGTTGTATCTTCTTCTTGCTGCCAGCTTCAGAGTCTTCCTTGTCTTTCACCCCTGTAATCGCAGCTGGACTATTTTCTTTGCTGCTCCTGATGCAATCTACCTTTGCTTCCACGATTCTTAGGCAACTGTACAGAGATTCAATCTTTCCCCCTAGCTTCTCATAGATTTCTTTGTTCTTGCTGTTGGTGTTGCTAGGTTCCAAGCTTGTGATCTGAGAGAGGTGAGAAAGAGCTTTCTTAAGCTCTAAATTTCGCCCCCGGAGCCAATTAACTTGCGCTTCAATGTCCTGGAGATGAGAAAGAACCCCCGGGGATGGACCTTCTCTGTCAACTAGGGAGTCCAGGTGAACAAGCCCCAAACTGTCGCCAACCACCTTCCACGCTTTCCCTGCTTCACTAGTATTGGTTCTCTGGCTACTATATTGCTGCATCCCGTCCTGTGGGGAGTTATGAAGATGGAGGCCCCCGGGATTCTGGAGTTTTTCAACTTCAATTGGATTCCAAAAGCACCCACCATCGAACATGAAACCATTCTGTAATGGAATAGCATTTTGTCCATGCATACCCATCGCCTGATGATTCCAGGATTGTCCATTCTCTTCGTTCCGACGAACATGTTTCATAGGAGCTCGAGAGGGATGGAGGACATCCGTATCACTGCTCCCTGGACTCTGCATTTCCTCGACGACCGAAGGGTATCTCTTCTACCCAATATTTACCTTGCAACACTTGCACTTCAACCCCGGAGGGCAAGTCCCAGTATTCATCCCGTTGTTACCGCAGTCCATTCTTAGCTTTGGTTGCCAGGAGTAGAGTGAAAACCTATGCCAGGAGCGAATGAAGATGGTGGTGCTTTGTTTGCCACCTCTGAGGTTCAAATATCCCAAGACACATCTAGAACCTGCTCGCCATAATACCTCGCATGCAAGCCAGGTGGGTACAGACTGCAAGCGTCATCGAAGGAGCAAGGTAAGCAGGGGAATGATTTGGTGGAGATTTCTCCTCTGAGCGAGGTTGAAATGTCTAGGTGGGAGACGGTTCACATTTAGTGCCATAGACAAGACATGCACTATGGTATCCAAGTCTATAGGAGATTGCCATTAGGGCTTAGAGTTCCACAATTTAAGTTGGCTCCAAGATTAGCCAACGAGTCTGCCATATGGTTGTTGCACCTCAGAATGTGGTGGAGGGAGATGGAGGTCAAGCTCTTTGCCAACATGAGGAAGAGAGAGTGGAATTTAGAATTTGGAGTGTGGTACTTCTTGAGGAGAGCTCGGGCTTTTTTGATAACTAACATGGAGTCCCCTATAACTAGAACACTCTAGATCTTATTTTCCTTGATGATAGTTAGGCCTTGGATCAAACCGAGCCACTCCGCCTCATTGTTCATTTGTCTGCCTAGACCCCATGCATACTCAGTCGTTTTGTTTCCTTTGGGGTCTAGTAGGACCCCCCCCGCACCTGCAAACCCTGCAGTTCTAGTCAATTTAAACATTAGGAAAATGTTAAATTTCAAATGTTGACTTGGTGATTGCATTCAAATTATTCCAATATTATATATACAATCTAATTGTAGATGTAGCATTTTTCTAACATCTATATATGTTTTTTTCTTGTTTTTGTAGAAAGTTCAACATAAACTCCAACAATGTTATAATGTAAAAGTGTTAGATCAATAGGATCGTGCTATTGCTAGCATTGGATGGATTAACTCACCTTCTATAATACATAGACTGAAATTAGGTCATGAAGATAGAAATGTCAATGTTCTTAAGGTCACAAGTAACATAACCCTTTTGTATGAGGATAAACAATATGGATGTAGTTGTTTCAAAGAGAATTTTGCCACCTTTAAAATATTTGGAAAAGATGATGCAACTGATAATTTTCATATATTTGAAATATAGTTGGAGATTCCATTCCTTCATGTTTAAATGAATGTATGAATTAGGGATAGTTTATCTTAAACTCATGGTATCTGACTTTTTTTGAGTTTCTGACAACAAACACATACACACACTTGAACTTCTTCAAGTTATCTGTATGTTTGTATTTATATATGTTTGTATCTAATTTTATGTTTTAATGCAAATTTTATTATTTTCATTATAAGTATGTTTCATTGGCATTTGATGAATATCAATATTTTATAGTGACATTACATAGGTTCACGGTATTTAATACATTATTCACATCATATTAATGGTTATCAAACTACTAAGAGTAATAAATATAATGAGTATGAAACTAATAAATAGTATATCAATTAATGGATATACAAACGATAAATAAGTAATAGATATAATAATTATGCAACTAATGTATAGCAATAATAATTATCATGACTAAATATACTAAAAATTGATGACAATTAATGACTTAAAATGAATAAATATTCAGCAGTTTGTAATTAATGAATAAAAGAATTAAGTATTTTACAAGTTGATGGAAAGTAATGAATAGATATACTACAAGTTGACAAAATTTAATGACTAAACATACAACAAACTAACAACAATTAATAACAAATTAAGCTACCAAATATACTACAAGTTGATGAATTAGAGAAACAAATAAATGACAAAACTAAATATGACTAAAATTTAGTTATGTTATAAAGGATTGCAAATATAACACTATTAGTCATCTCCCCATAAATAGTAATTTAAATACATGTTTTAGTTTTTTTTAATAGTGATTGATGAGTTAGGGACTTGAATCTATAATGTACATCCCCATAGAATTATCTACACCAAACCTATGATCCATTAATGCACCCACAAGACATACTTCACCTGTTTGGCACAATTTGCATGAGTATCGAAGGGTATCCCACACAAGTCTTGCATGTATGAAGTGTGAAAATCATCCAATTGAATAAAATTGATATTTACAAGGTTCTTTTTTTTCCCAATTAAGGTAAGTGTAGTAGCAAAGACATATTTTTATTATACTACTTTTTTCTGACTAGTGATGCTTATGCATAATTCTTTTTAAAATGGTGCTTGTGAGAAATATTAAGGTGATAACATCTATCTTAAGAGCCACTACAAGATACACAAATTTTAGTGTCAATTTTTTCCAACATCTAAGACAAGAAATATTATCTTCATTCTATCAACAGACAACATACAACCAAGGCTATTTGTTTCTCATATAAGATGTTGACCATTTTTTTCTAACAAACCATTCTAGTTATTTATCTAAGTAGATGTTAAGCCTCGAGGCTTTAACATACTCAAAACGAACACCAAATTATTAGGATGTAGCCTAAATACAATCTTCTACATGGAATATAGAAACCCAACATATTGTCTTGAAATCATGTTCATTTTTAACAAGGAGATATGAACCATGTCCACATCCATCATCCATTAATGTTTTAACCCCACCAAGGTTTGAACTTGGGTGTTTTTCACGGCGATGCTCTGAAAACACAACTTGGAAAATACAACACACACACACACACACACACACATGCCTTGACAATTAACTCAAACATTGTGTGCCATAGTTTCAAGGATTCCTCAATAGAACCAACAACAACCCCCCCACCCCCCCCGCCACCCTCTTCCATGGAATATCCATATGCATGATGACTCAACCAATAGCCAAGATATCAACTAGTAATTTAACATAATACAACGAGGCTTAAACCTCCATTAAACCAGAAATGGAGACCCTAAGTTCATCCCCACCTAACAACTATATGTTCAAACCAATTGAGATAAGACACTAGGATATAGATAGATATATGGGTAGATAGATATCATAATTACTAAGAAAAACAATATTTTTTATATCTCCTGGAGAAACATTAATGAAACTACATAGAGTAAGTGTTGGTTATGCATAAAATCATTCTAACCATGGCTATATATCAACTTAAAATTAACAATCCTTATTTAGAGAGAGATCATATCTATTCTAATTTTAGAATAAAAAAGTAATTTGTCAGAGATGACTACAACATCACATTATAAGATGAGTACTATAATCCCAAACCTTAATGGACACGCATACACACCAATGGACAAGTTTCAATTCTCATGGGATATTTCCCTAAAGCCATGTATCTACCTTGAGGTAGTGGTTGAATGTGAAATTTATACTAGAGGGATTGTATTAAATAATAAGATGTCTTATGCACACATAAGTGGATCAAATCCCACCCCCATATCCTTCAAATAATTTTTTCACCATTGGGCAAGTTTTAATTCCCATGAGAGCTTTTCATAGACCGACATGTTCATCTTGAGAGAGTGTTCAAATCTGTGGCTTCACCCATAGCGACTATATTAAGTGATCATATTATCCATGCACACATGAGTGAACAAAATCCCACCCCCATTTCCTTCAAATTTTATACCCAGATGGGTTAAATCTAATGGTGAGAAAGGATTTTTTTCCCTATTTTCCAAGGTTCAATTTCTATGAAGTATTTTCTTGGATCTATGCGGTCACCTTAAGCTACTTGTTGAACTGTGGTTTCCCATATAGGGATGATATTAAATGATCTCATGACATGTCCATGCACAAATTAATCTAATACTACCTCCGTGCCATTCAAAATTATTATTTTTCACCATTGGCCAATATTCAATTCTAGTGAGGGTTTCCTAGAGCCATAATGTAATCCTCAGATAGTGTTCTAATGTCAATACATAATCTAGTGTGTGGTTTCAAATATAGGGATTATACTAGATGATTTCATGACTCATGCAGACATAAGTAGATAAAAACCAATCCCATGTTTCTCCTTCTCCAAAGTTTTAGCTTTAATAAATGTATCGTTGTACTTGTGGTTTAGAAGGGAATTTATTATTGTAGTATTGATTGAATTTTATTTGTATTCTAGCAATATAGTATATACAAATTTCCATTGAGAGGTTCTTGAACTTGTTTAGGACATTTATTGGTGCACTTTCACTTTGACTAGGGTTCAACACTTAACATTTCACCAACAAACACCCTATCCACAGACACTGGCCTGAAAGGGAGTGAATCCCTTTCGGAAACACCTGCAAAGTAGATGAATTCTCACCTGAAGTACCTATGGGGACTAAAAGAACTAGACTTCATGCAATATAGAAGGGGAATACTCAATGCACAATGCATTCATTAACATATTCTACTTCATAACATCGACATAAACATAGATTCAACACATATATTACTTCAAGAGAACCCTTAACTTTGCTAGATTAATGTACTTAGATTCTATTTGCATTCATAGAAATTTACTAATCATACATTCACTTAGATATTCAACAGAGGAAAGAAACAAATATCAAATCACATCACATCACAACATGCAAAAAACCCATGTTTAACGTGGAAACCCATCTAGGAAAAACCATGGAAGCACTTGTCTCTTATTATGAGTCGCAACCAAATAAGCACTCCAGGTAAGAATTACAGATTTCTCCATTAATTACAATGGATATACACACACAACCTATAGATCAACGACTCAAATTCCCCAGGAATATCTTCGATATAAATAGCATATAGTTTCATTACAGAGAAAATAACTCGAATTATAATGACCATCAGAGCATAACCATAAAAAACCCAAAACTTCTCTCTTATTACATATATATAGTGCGCACTTAAATTGCCCCGCTCCCACTAACTCACTAACTTCCTAACCAACCGATTAATTTAATGTGGACCAATCCTGACTAACTAACTCAACTCTGACCATTGACTCGATCAATATGAATTTTTTCCCTGTTTTCTTGGCCACTTCATCAAGGTTGACCACTTCGCCGAACCGCTCCAACTTTGTCTTTTCCCGCACCAAAATTTTTTCTTCAAATATTGGTACTCCCCAAAAATCTAGGCCCAATAGGTCCCCAACACTCACATGTGGCTTTTCCCAAGCCACTTCAAGGATGTGAGTCATGTTCATGTAGCTTCCACAAAAACTCTTTACAGATGTTCCTACTCACTTTGACCAGCTGTTGGACTTCATCTTTTTTATGGCCAACAAATTCTAATATCTCTGCAGTAATATGTGAATTGATCGCCTCGAAAACCTCGACGAATATTGACTAGATGGAATTATGCTTGCTTCCAATGTCCTATGAGACATGCTGGCCCTCACACTAGAGCATCTGGACTCTTTCTATTCATTTCCTATGTTGCATTCTCAGTTGATTAATCTCTTGTTGTAGCTCTTTACCTTTTGTGTCTATGCCCATGCGCTATACTGGAGGTAGAGTATTCAACTACTCACGTAGAGTGTTTATCTTTACTTCAGTAGCCCCAAGCCATGTTTAAACCTCTTGTAACATAGCATCTTTGAATAACACATCCCAAGACTATGACACTTCTTCATACATCTTCATTTACTGAGATCCCGCTGCTTGAAGGCTCTAAACAACCTCTTGAAATTATTCTTGTCATTTCTCAGTCATTGTATGTGAGCTGCTCAACCCAAACTTAACCTCTGAGTCTTGCACTTTCATTTAATATCCTAAAATGATCGTTTCTAAGTGTTGTACATTTTCTTCCGTTGTTAGTTCTTTAATGATTTTGGCCTCAGGTACTGCTTGACACATAACTTCAACTGCTTGCTCAACCTTGTCCTTTTCCTTTCGTAGGAGGTCCTTGTTCTGTTGAAGCTCAGCATTCAACTCTTTCAATGTAGCTTCCTGATTCTCGTATCCCTCCATCAGTTCCAACAGAGAAGTTTATCTTGACTTGATTTCATTTGCAATGCTTTCCTGTAACCAGTGCAACATATAGACAAGTAATGCAAGTAATTTAATGTCTCCATACCCAGACTTTGGAACTTCCACACTAGTCCCTGGGTCATCAAAATTTATTTACCATGGAAAAATTTTAACCACCCCTTCCACATGGGGAAGTGGCGCTCCTTGTTCTTGTGTCTCCTCTTCTTTCATGGCTTCAATCGATAGTGGTGTGACCTGTAATGGAGCTGAAATACATATTTTATTTACTTCTTGACACAACATATCCAAGACGTCGGTGTCGTTGCTAAACAACTATATGGTTTTATCCTCTGCCTTGCTTCAGTTTTCCTCAGCAAATTCTGTCATCTTGTCAAACATGATGTTAATATCGTCATTTGTTAAGGCTTGTACATTTTCATGTTGTTGTATTAATGCGGATTTCCATATCCTAGGTTCACCCCCTTGGAAATTTGTCTTATGGTCGGTCAATCTTGCTAACCATTCATATAGTATCAATGGGAAATCACCAAAAAGACCTCATGAATATCAGTAAAAATATACTTATTTAACCAGTCTTCATTTTCCAACCTAGGGTTGCTATTCTACTCCCTTGCAAATTCGTCTAGCTGTAGATCTACCCAATACTAAATCTATGTTTTAGTCGGATGCCACAACAATGCCCTTCACTCAAAGTTCCAATCCTGACAACATAACCATTTGTTGGCACATTTTTATTTCGACTAGGGTTCAACACTTAACATTTCACCAACAAACACCATATCCATGGACACCGTCCAGAAAGGGAGTGAATCCCTTTCCGCAACACCTACAAAGAAGATGAAGTCTCACCCGAAGTATCTATGGGGACTGTAGGAACCAAACTTCATGTAGTATAGAAGCAGAATACTCGACACACAATGCATTCATCAATATATTCTACTTCATAACATCGACAGAAACATAGCTTCGACATATATATTACTTCAATAAAAACAAAGCTTTGACATATATATTACTTCGACATAACACTTAACTTCGCCAAATTAACGTACTTAGATTATATAAATGCATTCATAAAACTTTATTGATTATACATTCACTTATATATTCAACAGAGGAAAGAAACACATATCAAATCACATCACATCACAAAATGAAAAAACACCATGTTTAACATGGAAACCCATCTAGGAAAAACCACAGAAGCACTTGTCTTTTATTATGAGTTGCAGCCAAATAAGCACTTTAGATAAGACTTACATATTTCTCCATGAATTACAATGGATCTCCACACACATCCTGTAGATTAGTGACTCGACTCCGACAGGAACATCTTCGACAACATAACATATAGCTTCATTACAGAGCAAATAACCCGAATTACAATGACCATTAGAGCTTAACCATAACCAACCCAAAAATTCTCTCTTATTACATGTTTATAGGGCACACTTAGCTTTCCCTACTCCCATTAACTCACTAACTTCCTAACCAAATCATTAATGTAATGTCGACCAATCATAAATAATTGACTCAACTTCGGCCTTTGACTTGATCAATACGACTGTTTTTCCCATTTTCTTGGCCGCTTTGTAAGATTTGACCACTTCGCCGAACTGCTTCCACTTTGTCTTTGTCCACACGAAAACCATTCCTTCAAAAATAGGTACTTCCCAAAAAGTTGGGCCCAACAAGATCACTCTACCAATAGAGAAGCCTTTTGGTGATGCTTTTCACTACACTTTGATGGTGAATTTGAAGGCACTTATAGAGAAGTAGAATCACCAATTGGAAGAGGATGAAAAGAATGATGAACACAAGTGAGTGGATGGAATTAGTCCTAAGGTTGAACTAGTTTGAGAGAATAAGACGATATTTTGAAGATGATGTAAGTGCTCTCGATGGACAACTTGACAGCTTGTTGTGAAGAAAAGAATCCTAAGAACCCCAACTGAGACGGAGAGAGGCAAGAATATGCGTTCAAATAGATCCTCTCACTAAAAATTAGATAAAGATATTATTTGATTCATTTATTAGCCAAAGACAATTGCATTCGAATGCTTATATGAGTATACTTGTGTCACGTCCCCTCCCATCCTACCAGCTAGGTGGAGAGGATCGTGACGTTAAACCGAGCAATTAGCCCCATATCCATTAAATTAAACTCATTGATACAAATACATGTATAAGGGCATGCAATAGAAACACAACAAAAATTAAGAAAATGTTGTTGATATCTAATCATACACTCAAGATTTCTGTGACAGCCAAATAAAGACCTTTGCAGAATTATAAAAGATCATATGGACATGCATAACTTGTAAAAGCTCAGCGGAAGTAAATTCAATAGCACATCCAATGATAATTGCCAATTTAACACACAAGAGAATACTTATCTTATACAGAAGTAGTCCCACACAACTGGCTATGCAACTGAACGTTCCACCCAACCGTAGGCCAGTGTGCTCCTCAATCTCTCAGCACCACTGCCACCCCCGAGCTAGGCACGATCTCCACAAGGTAAAGGGGAAACAGGCTCTCACATAGCCAAAGGTATGCCAGAATTAGCCAAGCCAACTAGCAGTTGGGTTTCTCAGGCTGCTAAGAGGTGGGCAGAGGTGAGTTACTAGGCTAGTGGCTCAACCATGGAGCTAGGGATACACCATTGGGCTCATCAAGCCAAACCTGTCCTCTTCCACTCTTGAAGCCCCTGCTCACAGGTCCAAATCTAAAATGGGATGCACTAAACAACAAAACCACAATTACTAGGCATGAGGAAAACGATTTCCACAATGGGATGCATGAGATGGGGTTTCAACTCACTCAGAAAAACGTGGGAACCCACAAAAACGAAATGGGAAGATGGGGAACAACCCTGGGAAGCCAATCCGTTTTTAGAAAAATGTCCTTGGACATTCGGGGGCAAAAACGACCTCCATACAGTCCCCAAATCGTGGCTCTCCTCTCCCAAGCTACCGCATATGCAAAAACGAACTCCCAGGCATGGAGAAATGCAGGATTTGGATGAAAAATGTGTAGGGAAAGACCCAGCTAGCTCCAACTGCGTGAATGAGTGAAGACTGCCCATTCCCCCTGGCTTTGGGCACCATTTCGTGGGTGTTTTCTTGCCCCACAAGCAAAAAACACGCATTTCCAGGTTGATGGCTTGCCCATGCACGAAAATGGCTTGCCCATACTTCTTCATTTCCAAGGCATTAACTGCCTTAACCAATTTCTTGGGAAGAATTAAATGATTGGGTACATGAGACAAAATGGGTAGTTGGTGGTTTATGGGTTTCCTCATTGACACATGGATTAATACCATTGGCTCAAGGGTTTGAATAATTTCCCTCCCTCTTCCTCATAAAGATCGTGCCCCCGTCTCTTTCGTTGCATTGCGTAGCCGGTCGTGGGTTCTTATTCATTAAATTCGTATTTACATGATGTCTTATTTACAGCATGCCCTTCTAGCACAAGAACCATAGGTATCTATCTCTTAATTTTCGGTACATAAAATGACAAATCAATGGCGGGGCCTTGGCCTTGAGCTCCTCACCATGATTAAGTTACAATAATTACATCATTTACAATTTAGTGAAAAAGGGGGGTCAAAATGAGGACGTGACATACCCCTCCCCTTGGAATAACACCGTCCTCGGTGTTCCAACACTTTGGAAAATAAATACCCACTTACATATCTCCAAAATTCACAAAAACTTTGCAGATCTGCCCTGCATTCTGTTCTTTACATTGAACTTTCAAGACCAAGTCCTTTGATCTTCACGAGCTGCTCCTGCTGATTCAGATCTTCTAGCTCATCCACAAGTCTGAAAACTTTATGGCTGCTACCCTCTTGAGGTTCTCTTGTTGGGCATTTGCGGAGGTAATGATCCCCCTCACAATTCCAACACTTCACGGGTTGCTCAATCTTTATCTGCTCAACTTCCTTTGAGTCTTCCCACCTGGAGCGTTTCTTAATCGGACGATTGGATGAATGCTTCTTCACTGATACACTTTTCTTTCCCTTGCTGATTGCTTTCATAATGCTCTTTACCTCTTTCTGCAGACGAATAGAGTCCTGCAAGACCTTGTGGTTCATCTTGTTCTGCTGCTTTTGCATCTTGAGCATCTCTCCAAGATTTTCTTGGGTCTTGGCAATTGTTTGAAGAAGACTTCCAGCCAATCCTAATAGCCCTTGGTCTGCCGCCATGGTCAATGGAAACAACTGACCACACTTTGCTCACTAGCACACCTACCTGTACCGACTGCAACCAATTGATTCAATTTCACCTGTGAAATTCATCATTACAATTCTCGTTAGGTCAAGCATAACCCAAAACATTAAAAATCAGTCAATGGTTTTTCCCCAGTTGCCATGGATAGTCCATGCTTTACTCATGAGACCCCCACACTTTTTATGTTTTCCCAACATACACATGAATTCCTTCATGTTTATCCATTCACAAGGAATTCATTACTTAGCATTCACAATTCACTTTAATCAAATAAACACATTTTTACTTTCAGTCATGCATGCATTCAGCATTTTTCTAATTCTATAATTGCATCAATAAAAAGGGAAAGAGAGAGAGAGCAGTAAGAGTTTCTCCTCTTAGTCTTGTTCCATTCTGGAACCCACACCACCACTGTGGTTTTCCTGCTCCTGTCCTCTTTCACTTCAACGTGAATGCTTGACCTTCTCTTTTGGCTATGACACGTAGTGTCTATGGTTTATTCTAGACCTCTCAACCATGGAGTTCCTCCACTTGGTTGGTCTAACTCTTGGCCGCTAGGACTCACACAGCTCCACTAGCCCCATCTTTCATTACTGCTCATGCTGAGCTCTTTAGGGTGGTTACATGTCCACAGGCATCCTTAAGATGCTTGAAGGTTCTTGCTTCCAACAATACCTGCGTTGGATGTCTTCGCTTTATTCCATAGGACCCTTCTTTGCTCTATAGGCCTTGGATCTCCTATGGGTACAATAACGAATGTTGGGATAGCACGCAGGCTACTTCTCAACATCAATTAATCAATGCTCAACCAGCCACTTTCTGGATTTACCAAGCAGCTTTCAGTTCTTTCAGGGTCCCTGCTTCCTGCATTGACCAAGGTTTCCAACAGAGAAACAATAATGCATCAACTCACTGTTGCAATATTTATGCTTGAAACTTTCAGTTTTTCAAATAAGAAATGAATGAAATTGAATACTTATCTGTATTGGGCATTTCCTCGTTACTCCACAGGTTTCCTTCTCTGCTTTACAAGCCTTGGATCACCTGTGGCGTGGATGCTTGGCCAGCACACATGCTGCTCCATAACATCATCCGAATAGGCAATGCCAAGCCAGTACGCCGACTGGGTTTATCAGGCATCCC
Source organism: Larix kaempferi (assembly GCA_027924585.1). NCBI lineage: Eukaryota > Viridiplantae > Streptophyta > Pinopsida > Pinales > Pinaceae > Larix > Larix kaempferi. The sequence goes on along the minus strand of BSBM01001158.1, from coordinate 4,710,164 downwards.
TAAAATCAGTATGCTAAGCCAGTACGCTGACTGGGTTTATCAAGCATTTCAAAATCCGTATGCTAAGCCAGTATGCCGACTGGGTTTATCAAGCATTTCAAAATCAGTATGCTAAGCCAGTATGTCGACTGGGTTTATCAAGCATTTCAAAATTAGTATGTTAAGCCAGTACGCCGACTGGGTTTATCAAGCATTTCAAAATCAGTATGCTAAGCCAGTACACCGACTGGGTTTATCAAGCATTTCAAAATCAGTATGCTAAGCCAGTACGCCGACTGGGTTTATCAAGCATTTCAAAATCAGTATGCTAAGCCAGTACGCCGACTGGGTTTATCAAGAATTTCAAAATCAGTATGCTAAGCCAGTATGCCGACTGGGTTTATCAAGCATTTCAAAATCAATATGCTAAGCCAGTATGTCGACTGGGTTTATCAAGCATTCAAGAACCATTTCCAATCCAGTTCTCCGACTGGGTTTGTCAGGAAATAACACCCTTCACCAATACTTCCACATCATGCAAGTAACCGATGCCAAGCTAGTACACCGACTGGGTTTATCAGGCATCCAGCAACCTTTCGCCACAACTCCCCAAATAACCAATGCCAAGCCAGTACGCCGACTGGGTTTATCAGGCATACAACAACCATTCGTCACAACTCCCAAATAACCAATGCCAAGCCAGTACGCCGACTGGGTTTATCAGGCATACAACAACCATTGCCAAGCCAGTACATCGACTGGGTTTATCAGGCAATATGAACAACATAATATGATTACGTGGCTCCTTCTCTTGTGCAACCAGCGGTTCCCTCCAGGAACTCCATAGGTGACTCACTTGACTGCAGGCTAGCATGGCCCCACAATACCCACTCACACTACACAAGGATGATACCCCTTTTCTACAACACAGCTCCTCGGGCCTATCCATCCCTTCTAGTGTCCTTTAGTGTGAGCGTAGAAAGGTTACCACTGCCCATACAGTCCTCTTTGAGCACCCTTCTTCACTTTGCCCCTTACGTGCAACACCAAGTTGCATTTGTGTAAGCTGTTAGCACAAGAAGGATAAGCAGGCTCATCAGTATTACTGCCCAAAAATTGTAATCATATTTCATATCATTCACTATCAAGTATTGAAACACCAGGAATGCGTCCATTCCCTTAGGGTGTAGTCAATATTGAAAACCCTACCATGACCCAGCACCAGAAAAGGTTTGTACCCCCTTTCTGATGTGCGCCATGTAGGCCCTAATCATACTCAAGCAGTCTGGAACAATAATGAAATAATAAAACATGCTCTGCATATTAAATCTAATAATTTAGACATGCATGTTCTTGTCTAGGGTCACAGAATACTCATTCATTTTGCATATGTGTCTCACATGCCTTCTGGGCATAGCTTTACCATCTCACTTTCATGGTTTACCGACATGCTGTTTGGTTGAGACAATGGCGTTTCACCCGAAACCCATTTCCAAAGCATGGAATCCTTCCTATCTAGTTTGGCTTCTGCAGGCCATCACACATGATCTTCCTGCAATGTGTCATCCTGGCACACTTTATCAAATAGCCAAACAGTCAGCAACATTTAGCAATAAGCTTCAAATATGATTGTTCCATAACCAATCAATAGCATTAATAATTAAATTCAATATGAATTTACAATTCTATCTACTACATAAATTGGTTTTCTTATCCATGAGGCTATCCTCATATTGTTTGGCTCCTGTAAGTGACACCACTCTGCCTGTTATGGCCTTATGCCCGCTGCCATACAGGAGCATCCCCTTACAGCATGTCCTCCTGACACATTTTCATATAAGCCAAATAGTCATTAGCAATTATTAGCAAAATTTCAAATCTGAAACAATTACAAATCTGATATTTACAACTGTTCTTACTAACAGAACTTAGAGCTCTCAACCATGAGATTCCTTCTCATAAGCTCTAGATCAAATTTCACAGTCATATCATTTGTACAACTCTATCCTTCCACAGAGCATTCTAGCAGCCCATCGATCATGATTGGGATCTTCATGCACTTACTATTCTGCATTCATAACAGCCCATAAAATGGTCCTAGATTTATCATCAATTCATCATTTCATTCATTATTTATTTTGCAATGACATATGCATCATCCCTATGCATTCATACAATGCATCATAAGATTTATAAAATCTCTTAATGCACATCTACTCAATGCTACCTTGCATTGTTTCATGAGTACTATGCATTCAAGCATATTATGATCGAAACATGACTATCTCATATAACCTGCATTACCATAATTAGGACCACCAGTCCTCACTTGCTTGGGTTATTAAGCACATAACCAATCATACGCATGGCATGATATAAATTCACATGGATGCATTGAGATTTCTAAACAGTCATAGGGTGTAAGGGTCATCATCTTCACTTACCCACACCTCACCAAGCTTGGTAGGTTAACAGCCCCAGTCGATATTCAATATTACATGCAAATTAGCTCAACATAGCTCAAACATAGTTGAAGAGATCTTACCAAATCCCCTTTCAACATTCATGCAATTTATGCACCAATAACCATTACCTGTATGGCTGTCGTTTACACCACTTGATGTTACCTGACCAATTGGCCTCTTACCAATGCTACGCGGTCCTTTTGCCAACCTAGTGATCATAGGTTTGTTGCGCCATCATTTCCGCATAAGGTTGTTGGCTTCATGCAACAACATCCTCAGAACGTTTAGCCATGCTCTTTGTTATCTTTGGTCCTACAACCAATACCAACATCAATAGTGATTATCAACCACAATATTCTCCATTAGTGGTTTATTGCATATGCCGACTTCATTATTCTACCAATGTGCAATATCCCATTTATGCACAAGTATTTCTATATGCACTATGCAATTTGTTAAGATGCCATCTAGTGCATATACATCTATGTAATCCTTTACATTTTTAACATTTTTATGCCATATGACAATTTCATAATTATAAGTATGATAACAAACCGAGGTTTAAGAAATTCTTCCCTTTTCGACCTCTCATCGTGACATGGAATTCCTCTTCCATATCCTGCAATTGTAGAAATTGCCCATATGGACAACAAAATTTGTTAGTCAAACAGCCGCTGGCACTCTTCTGCACTAAATATCTATGATATATATAGACCTCCTTCAATCTTTGGTCTTGCATCATTGTTCCCTGCTGGACAAGCTTTCCAATGCCTGTCTTCATGCTCCATTCTGACATCAGGTGCAGGAACTGCATCCTTTCAAAAATGACAACTTTCACTCCCATTTTGCACATTTTACACAGCTGCATTATATTCTCAGAAATTCACAAATTACTTCATGCACGTGGGAAGAATGCCATACTGACAATTCGTCAAATCACAATCAAAGACACAGGAGGGGGAAAAAGAAAGGGGGTCAAGGGGGCTTGCCCCCTTATGGCTGCAGGGCAGGTCGAGGGCAGCGCCCTCGTTTTTTTTTTTTTTTTTTTTTTAGGAATCACGCCTCATCGGGCGGTTCGCGAAATCCTGCCGTAACGGGCAGTTCGCTGAATCCTGCCGCGATGGGCGGTTCATGGATTGCTTCCGCAACTGCGGGGCGGTTCATGGTAAGCTTTCGCAATAAGCGGGTCGGTTGACTGAAGCCCTCCACAATTGCGGGGTGTTTGGCTGAACCCTTCCGCAATTGCAGGGTGGTTCGGCAACGGCTTCCACGCGACGCGGTTCGGCAACGTCTTCCGCAACTGCGGAGCAGTTCGCCGAACGCTTCTGCAATTGCGGAGCAGTTCGACAAATGCTTCCGCAATGGCGGAGCGAATCGCCGAACGCTCGCGCAATTGCGGAGCCATTTGGCGAAGGCTTCCGCAGCTTCGGAGCCGTTCGCGGAATGCTCCCGCCGTTGCGCGGAATGCTTCCGGGGGTTTCGGGCAATTTTTTTGCGAAATGCTTTTGTGGAAAGACTTGCGGAATGCTTCCACAATTTCGGAACGATTCGCCGAAGTCTTCCGCAATTGCGGAACGATTCGGTGAAGTCTTCCGCAACTTCGGAACGACTCGCCGAACTTCTTCCGCGTTTGCGGAACGATTCACGGAATCCTTCCCAAATTTCGGAAGAGAATTCCTTCTGCAATTTCGGAAGAGAATTCTTTCCGAAATTTCCGATACTTAGAAAATTTTTCACTTAAAAACATTTTTCTCCGCTGTTTCGGAGCAGTTGGCTGAATTCTTCCGCAATTGCGGGAAGGTTCGCCAAACGCTTCCGCAATTGCGAGAAGGTTCACGGAACTCTTCCGCAATTGCGGGAAGGTTCGCGGAACCTTTCCGCAGTTTCGGGAGGACTCCCCGAAACAGACTCAAAAGCAAAATTTCCAGAAATAGGCTTAAACCAAATTTTTTCAAAACTCTTAAGGAAAAATTTAAAAATCTTCCTTTCTAATTGCTATCAGATTTCGCCCATAGAGGCCCAATGCTGCAACGCAGCTCTGGTACCATTCTGTCACATCCCCTCCCATCCTACCAGCTAGGTGGAGAGGATCGTGACGTTAAACCGAGCAATTAGCCCCATATCCATTAAATTAAACTCATTGATACAAATACATGTATAAGGGCATGCAATAGAAACACAACAGAAATTAAGAAAATGTTGTTGATATCTAATCATACACTCAAGATTTCTGTGACAGGCAAATAAAGACCTTTGCAGAATTATAAAAGATCATATGGACATGCAGAACTTGTAAAAGCTCAGCGGAAGTAAATTCAATAGCACATCCAATGATAATTGCCAATTTAACACACAAGAGAATACTTATCTTATACAGAAGTAGTCCAACACAACTGGCTATGCAACTGCAACGTTCCACCCAACCGTAGGCCAGTGTGCTCCTCAATCTCTCAGCACCACTGCCACCCCCCGAGCTGGGCACGATCTCCACAAGGTAAAGGGGAAACAGGCTCTCACATAGCCAAAGGTATGCCAGAATCAGCCAAGCCAACTAGCAGTTGGGTTTCTCAGGCTGCTAAGAGGTGGGCAGAGGTGAGTTACTAGGCTAGTGGCTCAACCATGGAGCTAGGGATACACCATTGGGCTCATCAAGCCAAACCTGTCCTCTTCCACTCTTGAAGCCCCTGCTCACAGGTCCAAATCTAAAATGGGATGCACTGAACAACAAAACCACAATTAATAGGCATGAGGAAAATGATTTCCACAGTGGGATGCATGAGATGGGGTTTCAACTCACTCAGAAAAACGTGGGAACCCACAAAAACAAAATGGGAAGATGGGGAACAACCCTAGGAAGCCAATCCGTTTTTAGAAAAATGTCCTTGGACATTCGGGGGCAAAAACGACCTCCATACAGTCCCCAAATCGTGGCTCTCCTCTCCCAGGCTACCGCATATGCAAAAACGAACTCCCAGGCATGGAGAAATGCAGGATTTGGATGAAAAATGTGTAGGGAAAGACCCAGCTAGCTCCAACTGCGTGAATGAGTGAAGACTGCCCATTCCCCCTGGCTTTGGGCACCATTTCGTGGGTGTTTTCTTGCCCCACAAGCAAAAAACACGAATTTCCAGGTTGATGGCTTGCCCATGCACGAAAATGGCTTGCCCATACTTCTTCATTTCCAAGGCATTAACTGCCTTAACCAATTTCTTGGGAAGAATTAAATGATTGGGTACATGAGACAAAATTGGTAGTTGGTGGTTTATGGGTTTCCTCATTGACACATGGATTAATACCATTGGCTCAAGGGTTTGAATAATTTCCCTCCCTCTTCCTCGTAAAGATCGTGCCCCCGTCTCTTTCGTTGCATTGCGTAGCCGGTCGTGGGTTCTTATTCATTAAATTCGTATTTACATGATGTCTTATTTACATCGTGCCCTTCTAGCACAAGAACCATAGGCATCTATCTCTTAATTTTCGGTACATAAAATGACAAATCAATGGCGGGGCCTTGGGCTTGAGCTCCTCACCATGATTAAGTTACAATAATTACATCATTTACGATTTAGTGAAAAAGGGGGGTCAAAATGGGGACGTGACAACTTGGAATGAGTTGGAGAAACTTAACAAAATTTAGTATAGAGAGGTTTAAAACCGGTTTTAAATCTATATATCTTGATAAGCTAATAGAAACCTTCGACAACCCTAGATTCTACCTCCAAAACTCATATTGAAAATGTCCATCCTCATCTTGAAAATAGTTTGTAACTTTTATCTTAATTACCAAAATAAAACATTATTATGTAAAGTAAATCAAAATGCAATGGCATTCTTTTCTTTAATGGTCTATAGCAAGTCATTGTGCTTAGTTTAATATAAGGATAGTATTACATTACTCTCTTCTCCATAACACAATAAATTAAATCGGGTTAATGTAAGGATAGTATTACATTACTCTCTTCTCCACAACACAATCAATTAAATCTAATATTGTAGCGTAGATATCTCACATGGCAATCCTTAAATATTACGTTCTATTTGAATGTAAATGGAAGACATTGGTTTAAAAAAAAACAAATAAGACTTTCATATATTATTAAAGTTCCATTATGATTCAAGTTTTATCTTTATACTCGATTTAATTTAGACTCAATTATCATGATTTTTTTTATAATGAACTTTAAATTTTATAAATGCTTCACATAAACTGTTATTAATTGCTTTACATATTTTTCAAAAAAAATTAAAAACATATACATCTCAGAATTTCATTCCTTCATTTATTATCAAATATATAGAATGATAAATATTTTATAAAATAAAAAAAAATTAACTCATCATTTATAAACTAATGAAGACCCGGACAACTCCACATTTGACCTCTAAAACTGATATTGAAGATTTCAATCCTTATCTTCGAAATAATTTGTGAAACTGATATTGAAGATTTCAATCTTTATTTTCTAAATAATTTGTAACTTTTTTGTCATCTTAATTATCAAAATAAAACAATAGTATGTAAAATAAATCAAATATAATAGCACTATTTTCGTTAATGTAATATAACATGACATTATGTTTAATAATGTTTAATATAAAATTCATCTTAATTATCAAAATATAACAATAATATGTAGAATAAATCAAATATAATAGCACTATTTTCATTAATATATATGACATGACATTATGTTTAATTTATTATGTTTAATATAAAGTTCATCTTAATTATCAAAATATAACAATAATATGTAGAATAAATCAAATGTAATAGTATTATTTTCGTTAATGTATATGACATGACATTATGTTTAGTTTATTGTAAAAATATTATTAAATTACTTTTTTTTTCTTTAACATAATAAATTAAATCTAATATAACAAATTAAATATCTGAAATGTTCATATTTAAATATTATGTTATATTTGAATGTAAATAAAAGATGACAATTTTGAAAGAAAAAAATTAAATAAAACTTTGACCATAATCAAGTTTCTAAGTTCCATCTATTTGACCAATTCAATTCAAACCTATGATCTTTTTTACTAATTCAATTCAAACACAACGACCATGATTCTTCTGAACTTTAAATTTGATCAAATGCTTCACATTTTTTTCAAAAATTTAAAGAAACATATGTACCTTATTATTCGAATCCTCTAATGTGTTATATTCAAATATATGGAATTTTAAACATTTAAAAAAAAAAAATTAGACTCAACTATCATAATTTTTAATGATGAACTTTAAATTCTATGAAATGCTTGACATGTGTTTTCAAATATAAAAAAGTTATAATTTTTTAGAAATGAACTTTAAATTCTATGGAATGCTTCACATGTGTTTCCAAATTTTTGAAGAAACATATGTACATCATGATGTGATCCCTCGATGTGTCAAATATATAGAGCTGTAAACATTTTTAAGAATGTAAAAAGGAAAGTGTTGTAATTCATAGTTTTGATTAGAGATAAAGATGACTTTAATCATTAATTACTTAAACCAACGAGCTAAACATTAAATTAATTAAGATGTACTTTTTTATTTAAAGCTTGCTAGCTAAATATTGAACTTATTAAAATGTATTTTTTTTAATTGTTCAGAACTTTTCCAAATAAAGTGAGGTAAGCGCTATACATTCACTTGACAGCTGTCTACACATTGTAGAATATACCTCATGACAGAATAACAATTAACATGATACAATGACACAATAACAATTAATCTGACACCGATTCACTTGTATTTTGTGTTGTTTAAATATAATTATCTTTACAATTAAAAATTATTATGGTAAATTTAAAACTTAAACTTGAATATATTAAGCGAGAGAGTTATCAAATTTTTTAAGTTTAAAATTAAATAAAATTATATTTCAAGAAATGGAATCCATTTCCAAGTTTAAAATATATAGATCTATGCTGATATTTAGAAAATAAATGAAATGAAATTGTCTGACATCCGAAATTTCAGGGTACTTTAAATATTAGGTTGAAATGTTAAAACTGCTGCTTTACATCGTTATCACAGTAAAGGCCTGTCTCTTTATCTTTTGGAAGAAGGACGTTTATAGGCCTGTCTCTTTATCTTTAGGAAGAAGGAAGTTCAACAGAGCATAAGTAGTGCTTTCCTGCCCATTTCCACTCTCTGAGACTTCACTTTACATGTCATTTGTGACCAATACAGATTTTGTCTCTCTAAATGTATAGTTTCCCACCGGCATCTGCAACGTTGCAAGAACCAACCCATACGGGTCAAATCATGTTAAACTTTTTGATGAAACTATTATTCCAGCCAACATTCATTTGTTCAATGATCTGTTCCATACATTCTAATAGATTCACGAGGGATCCTAATTATTCGTTGTGATGTGCGAATAGGAAGCTGGGTGTGGGCAGTCGGATATTGGTGACAAAGAGGCTATAAGACCAGTCTTCGTTCATTAGTGTGAAGGAGCGTTAAATGATCCAGAGAGCTGGATCAGCATAATTGGCATAATGGTTTCTTTCAAGCGATTCAAGGAATACGAACACCAAGTTACTCAGATTCTAGTTCAGGTAGCGTTTGCGGGCATGTACATCATCACCAGGGTGTCCTTGATAGATGGAATGAATCACTTTGTTTTTGTGACATACAGACAGTTCGTTGCAACAATATCTATCGCTCCTTTCGCTTACTTTCTTGAAAGGTGTGGACTCAAGGTCACTTAGCTCTGTGCTTTTATGTACATATTATTTTATAAATGATATTATTCATATTCATTTCCTCACAAAATAAACAGTTCACTGCAGCTCGCTGTTGAATTGAAGGCCAAGTGAGCAGTAGCCATTATTTAATCCATATTGCAACTATAGACACAGAGAGAACTGATAAAATCCAATAAAAATATCAATGGATACAGCCCACTGAAATTGAAAACCGACACACAGAGTCTCTGCACTGATATATATATTCTTAACATTACATATTGCATCTATGTTATTGCAGAAAGAAGCGACCGCAATTGACATGGCTTCTCTTAGTTCAGATATTCTTGATTGCTAGTGGGTAAGCATTTGCTACCTATAGAAGATTTGTTATTCACTATAGACTTTCATATTTTTTGAATCAGACTGACATCTAATCTAGTATTTTATTGATATGGTGTTACAGGCTGACTATATCTCAGAACTGCTATTTACAAGGAATGTTCTACACTTCTTCTACGTTTGCATCAGCAGCCCTAAATCTGGTACCCGTGTTAACATTTGCAATGGCCACACTGCTCAGGTAGGGACCCAAAAATTAATATTACTATGCCATCGGAAACCATTTTATGGCAATGATAGCAATTTATTTTGGTTTTCTATACGGATGTAATGATTGACTATTGCAGTCCAATGCATCTAACTAGCACAGCTACATAACTTGTTGAGTTCAATACCCATATACCATAACTTAAGTGAACAAGTTATCTTTTACACTTTGTATACACCTTAGCTACATGTTATGACTCTTCTTTAGTTAAACCTGTTGTGTGTCATTGACAGTTATTACCTATCTTCTTCTAGGTAAACTGATTGCCTGATACTGCCCTTCCAGCTATTTTTTATATTTGTTTTTTATAAATTTTTATTTCAAATTTGGAACTACCCTGGATATACACTTGTCTCATCCTCTCTAAATGATCTTCTTACAATACACTTGTTTGGCCCTCTTGCAATTATCCTCCTTCAATCTAGGAAAAGCATAATTCTACTTCACCCCAAAATCTAAAATATAAGGACATATAGATATAAATATATGAATGTTAGATACATAATTTATTCATGATGCTTCTTCATCTTGGTCTTTTCTGCTACACTGGAGAAAGTTGAATTTGATTTTAGAGAGTGATTATCTTGATTGTTATTGAAATACTATGTATGTCAAGATATGAAGGGTGGACAGACAATTTATTCATGATGCTCGTTCAACTTGGTTTTTTGTGTTAGACTGGAGCAAGTTAATATAAGAAGTTTAGGAGGACAAGCAAAGGTTGTTGGCACAGCTATCTGTGTCAGTGGTGCTATGATCATGACCATATACAAAGGTCCTGCCATTAAATTTTTCTCACCTGGTGCAAAAGCACATGATATTACAAACAATTCCCAGGCTAATAACGTTGTTCTGGGCTCCATATTGGTCTTTGGGAGCGTCGTGATTATGGCAGGATGTCTTGCTTTTCAGGTTCTATATATTGACCGCTATCATTTACATCGTCAATTATATCTGATTATTTTATTTGGACGCTCTTATTAACGATGTTCTCCATTGATATGAGGAAGCAATTAGACGAACTGTCAATTACATCTCTTTGTTTATATTGGTGGACTTGCTAAGTATCCTATTCAGGAATATGAAGAAGCAAATTAGTTTATTTGAACAGTTTTACTAAAGATGGGTTATTTTGAGCAATGTTTTCTTTCCCAAAAAGAACTCCCAACTTTATTTATTCCAACCGCTGATAACAATCTAGTTATAATTCATTAAGAGTTGTGGTGAAATTGAATACAGGCGCCTGTTCTGAAAAGGTATCCGGCTCAGTTATCATTAACAGCACTCTTGTGTCTCATTGGATCAGTACAATCTGGTCTAATTGCTGTAATCTGCGAGCATAAGAAATCCAAAGTCTGGGCCATAGGATGGAATATTGAGCTTCTGAGTGTTGTCTACTCGGTAAGAATCTGAACCTTGAACAAAAAATCAGTGTGCAGAAAAACATTTGATTGATTACAACAAACACAAACATTTTGATTACTGAACATGGATAAATATATTGAATGTTCCAGGGAATAATATGTTCAGCGGTGGGAATGTTTTTGCAAGCGTGGTCTATAAGCAAAAAAGGGCCTGTATTCGTGGCGATTTTCAATCCAGTGGGCACGATTGCCACAGCAATTTTTGAGCTTATCATTCTTCATGTTTATCTTCATGTTGGGAGGTAAGTAAAAGCCCACCTGTATAGACAACTACCATCCATAGTTTCGTCTTTTGGCGATAATATCCCGTAAATAATTGGTCTCAGAAGGGACAAGCCGCTGTACATTTCACACTTTGAGAATATAAAATTTGGCCACTGGTTTTCAATAATAAAAAACGCAAGTGTATTGCAACATGCAGTTAGCTGATTCTTTTGATATTAAAAACGTGTAGTGTGGTCGGAGCAACTTTGATCGCTGTGGGCCTGTATTCTGCGCTGTGGGGCAAATCAAATGACATGCCAGTAGAAGATGCCGAGGAATCCCACCATAATAGCATTCAACTTTTTGAAAAAGAGGAGGCGATTGCTTGAAAATAAAGAAAAAGTGACCAGAATGTCAAGTTCAAAGGATATAATTATCATTTTATGTAACAGTGGTTCCATTTATATTCTTGTTTATTTCTTAGTACAACATCAGAGTTATAGGTGTGATGTTTATTGTTAATGGGATGTCCAGGCATCAGCACAATTTGTCAATAAAAAATCTAGGGCATCTCGAAGAAGCACGAGTGTCCAAGTTGACTTTCTTCTATGATGTTAAAAGTTGCCTAACCTACCCACTCACCTTTCTCACGCATGCATGCACACGTTAGCGGCACCCAGCTGTGCCACATGCACACGTATTCATAGTGTTTTACTTTTTTGGTCTTTTTTAAATTCATTGATGTTAAAATCTTACCGAACCCCATTGAATGAATATCTTTTGAATTTTTTTATTATTATTCACACAAGGATTTTGTGAATGATTGTCTACATTTGCATAATTTGATTTTAATAAAAATTGATCTTTTAAAAAATTTAATCCCTCTAAAATGACTTATATTAATATTTAATTATAATAATTTTTATGTTTTTAGTCTTGGTAAAATGAATTTATCTTAATATTTAATTACAATCACTTTTACTTTTTCAAGTTTTTCAAAACACACTATGAGGCTTCTTTCATAATTGAATTACAATCACTTTTACTTTTTAAAGTTTTTCAAAACACAATATGAGGCTTCTTTGATATTTGAATATACAATATGAGTTCATCTGCCGTATTGTAATACACGTGTAATACGAATATGGATTATTAGTGGAGAATTAAATTTTGAAAACCAATTTAAAGAAAGAAAGAAAAAATATTAATTATTTAAACACTATAAAATAAAAATACCATTCAATTACATGCTTACTTTTTTCCAAGAAAAAAAGCTACTATTGATATTCATGTGAATCAAATAGTACAATGAGATAGCTAGATACAGCCTGGAGAATCAAATATTTTCTCGCTATGTAGAACTGAGCATCATATAGTTTCATCCCTAAACAGATCTGTAGTCATCCAACTCCCTGATGGCTTAATAAGCACAAATAAAAAAAAAACTGAAAAAAGTAGCAACTATAACAAAAAAAGCTACATGTCTAACAACAGCTCATTCAAAAAAAGTACATAGAACCACAATCTAGAAGGCTGCTGTCAAACTACTCCTCCCAGATCAAATGACCTTCAATACCATCAAGAGCACGCTTGGAAAGCTTGTCAGCCAGAGAATTATGTTCACGAAAAATGTGCACAAAATTGATATTCTGCTACTTGTTGATTTCACAGAGTGTTCTGTTTTCCCAATGTGACAGATTCAACACCTTTAACTTGTAGTCGCCTGTCGCCCATTTGATGGTGACCCTAGAATCACCAAATACCTTGATATTTGTCAAGCCAAAAATGTTCGCAACCTTAATGACACACCAAAGCGCCAATAATTATGCCTTCATGTTTGTTCCGTTGCCACAATTGAGCATGATAGAAAAATAATGTGTATCATTAAGATAAATGACACCACCGACTGCACAAAGTCCTGCTTGCGATGCTCCATCAAAAAAAAGGACAGGCTGATCAACTCTAAGTTTAAAGTGACTAATCCTGTCAGTCCTCAGCTTCTGCAAGTCCATCTTACAGTTCTTAAACATTTTGAGCGCTATCAAGCTGCAATGGAAAGGATTGGGAGTTGTGTTGCAAAAAATAGCATTGTTTCTCATAAACCATATAGCCCATGGAATGCATACTGCAATGTATAAAAATTGCTTGCTGTATCTAAACCAATTTAAAAGGCACAAATTAAAATCACCCACATCCCAACACTGAGTGATATTTAGGTTGTAAGATACCAGATCCCAGATTTTGCGAGAAAAGGTGCAATGAACAAAAAGATGTTGCTTAGATTCAGCTGCAGATTTGCACAGAACACAGAAGCTAGGTCCAATCCAGCCCCTCTTGGATAAATTTTCTCAAGTCTTTAATTTATTCTGCAATAATTACCAAGTGAAACACTTCAACTTCAAGGGAATGTCCCACTGCCAAATCCTCTTATACCACCAATCCTGTGGAAAATGAACTTTTCTTGAATAATTCTATTGTAAGCAGTTTGGGCCGTGACAACACCCGAAGCTGGATTGCCACCCCAAACCAATTTATCTGCATCCTCGGTTAAGCAAACACCAGCTGTATTCAGTTTCTGAATGTAATCATCCCATATACGGGCAAGGTAACCCTGAAGGCCAAGATCATGTGCAGAAAACCACTTTGGAGAGTCCCTAGAACCATGCCTTAGATGTTGAATTTTATTCAAAGTAGAGAGACCTAAGACCTGTAAAAATTGAGGGATGACAGGTGGAAGACAATAATCATGTTCCAGACCTAAAATATGATCAATCCCCACGCGAATTTGCTTACCAGAACCAGCTTGCCATTGAAGATCATTTTTAATCCAGTGGAAAATTTTCATAAATCCTCTCCACATAGGTGAAAAGTTCCAGCTCACTAATTTTGGTTTTCTTATCCATCCACTGACCTCCATCTTGATATATTTGTTATGAATGAGAATAGACCACAGGGTTTTGCCAAAGATACCCCTCCAAAGACTTTTAAGTCTAAGAGCAGTATTGAAAAACTCCAGATTTTTAATTCCCCACCCTCCAAATCTGTATGGTCTGGAAAGTGTATCAGCAGCAACCATAGGGATCTTAACATTGGCAATTTTCCCAGACCAGAGGAAGTTGAAGAAGTACCTTTTAATGGTTTTAATGATGAATGCTGGAACTTCCAACAAAGAGAACCAATATACTGGTATACTTGAGAGAACGGACTTAATTAAGATAAGCTTTCCTCCAAAAGATAGCAGCCGAAATGACCACTGTGCAATACGGGCTTCGATCTTTCTCAATAGCCAGAACCAATCCCTAATTTGATAATTGTTCGGTTTAAGGAAGAATCCCAGGTATTTAAATCCATGATCTATATGATAGCAATTGTATGGCAGGATTGCTTGAATGTTCTTGAGATGATCTTTATTTAGTGCAAAATGATATAAATTTGACTTTTCAGAACTGACAAGCATACCCGATGCTCTACAGAAGGTCTGAATGACCTGATTATAATGAGACCACTCCTCCAATGTGTCCACCCCCGCCACCAGGGCATCATCAGCGAACAATACATGAGAGATCACGCAATCCTTTGTAATTTTAACACCTTTAAACTGACCACAATGAACTGCCTTATTTATCAATCGACTAAAGCCATCCATAATCAAAACAAAAAGCAGTGGAGAGAGGGGACAACCCTGTCTGATCCCCCTGGAACAAGAGAAAAATTCCGAAGGACTGCCATTACAAGAACAGATATATTCATTGAAGTAATGCAAGCCATGATCCATTTAATAACCATAGAGGGAATCCCAATTCGAATGAGGATCAATCTGAGAAAAGACCAGTTAACCCTATCATATGCTTTCACCAAATCTATTTTGAGAATCAAGGCTTTTATCTTGTGTATCTTAATGCTATGCATCAGCTCCTGAGTAATGCCTATGGCATCATGGATCTACCTTCCCTCTAAAAAACCAAATTGTTCTGTAGAGATATGAGCAGAGAGGGCAGATTTTAGTCTATCTGCTATGATTTTTGAGATAAGCTTGTATAGAAGATTGCATAGAGCAATCGGTCTGAACTCCCCAAAAGATACAGGCTTATCTTTCTTCGGAATAAGCGTAACAAAAGTTGAATTTAATCCACCAGGCACATAACCATTTATTCTGGAGAAGTTCACTAATTCATGTAACTCAGAGCCCATCAAATCAAAAAAGTGTAGATAGAGCTCCACTGGCCACCCATCAGGCCCTGGGCTTTTATCTTTTGCAAAAATTTTCAAAGTTTGCTCAATTTCCTCCATTGACACGTCTGCTTGTAAAGCTTCAGCTTCCTGTTCATTGAAGAATCGAGTATATAGTTATTAAAATAACTATAAATAAGTTAGATATTTTCATTAAGCATTTTTTTATTCGTACTAGAATGATGCTACTATGATTTAAACATGGATGACTGGAAATAAAATTCACAGCTTCACAAATTAGAAAGTGGAATGAAATATCTTTCCAGATTTTAATCATGAGTTATTCACCACTTCAATAGGAGGTAATTTTCTATGAGATTTAAATATGGTAATTTTCAATGGGATTTAGACATGCATGATACTAAATAAAATTAGCATTTTCACAAATTAAAAATATTTTTAAAGACATTTTTTTAATGAAAAATGATGATTTCAATTATGAGTTATTTAACATTTCAAATGATTTCGATAAATAATTAATAATTGTCAAAGATTTATGCTCTAACATGGGTATGACTATTAACACCAACAAGACAAAAGTTATGATTATAAAATCTAAGAAAGACACCTACTCAATTTTATTTATGATAAAAATAAACTGGAGGAAGTGACTTACAAATATCTTGGAATTGATATTCACTAGTTGAGCACCTAAGTTTACAAGTGTTATTAATGGTTAGTATTAAATGTCGAAGATACTAGTGTAGCAATGCAATAACATACCTAAAAAAAACCTAATTGTTAGGATCAAGTTATTTATTACTAAGTGCACTTACTCTAAAATTAAGCAAACTCTTTGGATAGGGTTCATACCTTAGTCTTGACAAGAGATAATAGGATTCTATATATTTCTAAATGAAGAGAAAAAATTCTATTTCGAAAAGGATTAAAATCTCCCCATTTTTACCTTGAGTACAAGGTAGAAATAAGAAGAAAGAATAGCTATATGAAAGCTATTATTATTTAAGTTGTTTATATAAGTTTAATACAAATAAATATAACCATAATTAGATATGTTAAATGACCCTATTACTTAAAGGTAAACAAATATTATGTTACCATTACCATGATAAGTACATATTTATTAGATGCTTATGAATTATATATATATATATATATATGAGAAATATATATATATATATATATATATATAATTACAATTATATACATTCAAACATATGCTTAAGCAAAGGAGTTATGCTTAAATATTTGATTGACGTGAGCATACAAACTAAACAGTATTATATATGTAATGAATCACTAAATACACTTAATTCCCTTCAGCATAAAACCATGCGAGAGTTTAGTAGATATTTAAGTAGAGAGGAAAACATTATAACATATACATAGATTTAAGTATACCTCAATATTTTTTTAGGATGTGAATCCTTTTGGAATGGACTTTATCTACAAGTGCACGATCTTGTGCCTTTTTCTCGAGTTGTCCCATAGTTGGAGTGGAGCGCCAACTATCACTATCTACTTGTCTTCTTGCTATAGATCAGCGTCAATTTCAAATTGTTTGGAGCGACATTTGGCACCTATATCCGATGCCCCATCTCTCAGGGCATATTTCCCTAGGTGAGAGAGTAAACTTCGATTAACTATTTATATAGTCTCAGCGAAAAGAAGAGGGGGACGTTCCCACCGGTGAGTGGGGCTGCGCAGAGTATAGTTTATGGTCGCTTTGGGCTATTCTGGAAGGGGAGCAAATTTTACAGGAAAGATAGCCTTTATATGATAAACAATCTCTGCATTTAGGAGACATTTTGTATTCCCCATCGTTTTGGCTTTGGCCTAGCTCGGCCACCGTTAAGGAGGTGTAATATTCTATTTTCCATGAAAATATTTTCTTTCTGTTAAGATCCGGTGATATATGATCCGCGTAAAATCCTTCTTATTCTTTGGAGACAGTGAAAACATGGAGTGTTATTTATCAAGAAGGGGAGTATTGTGGAATGCAGTCGCTGTAGCATATTCTTTTTGCTGAAGAACATTTTATGTTGGAAAAACATTATGTTAACTTTTATTATAAAGTTTTATGTTGGACAGGTGTCTAAGGATGACTGTAATTTGCACAATATTTTATTATTTAATAAATAAAATAGGAGACAAACACCTAAGAGGACTGTTGAAAGAGTGGTTACTGACCCACTAGGTGGAATGGAATCTGGGGTAGAAGGAAATGGACAAGTGGCAGCATTATGATGCAACTAACTAGATGTTGGTATGGGACAACTCCCTTGAAATGTGGTCATAGTGCCCTGAAAAATGGGAATGGAGCTTGAGGCTCATTTATCCCAAACTGACCACTAAAGACCTAGGCAGTCTATATAATAGCCATCAAATTATGAACTGAGGTTGATCACTTTTCCTGACAAGGAAATTTACCTTGGGGTTTTGCTGTGTTTGCACCCAAGAGATTTGATGAGGGGATATGCTAAGTTGTTGATCATGTTGTGAGTTTGCCAAACTCTATTGAGTTCAGGGGTCTAATGTTGAGTGCTAAAGGCATTTTTGAGTGCCTTGCTTTTACACAGATTCCATCTACTTAGTGGCTCAGTAAGCAGGTTTGGGGGTTTACAAGAAGCCAACAGTTTGCTGCTTCTTCTGAAATAGGTCAGGAGGAATAGGCCTTGTTGGGTGTTTGTCAGCTCTATCTTCATTTACAGGTTTTACTTATCTTTCTAATTTCATGCAGTTAAAATTTATCTCTGTTATCATTAATTTACTGTTTCCAAAGATATGACTTAACACACACATTTATTTTTATTTCTAAGTTAAATAGGATTCTGAATAGTACTGATTTTTATGACGAATTGAATAAAATGTTATCTGCATTTTTCCCCATGCTAATGAATCGGCACCGTACTATAATACATAGAATAAATTAATTGTAAGTAGATTTGATAGGTAGATTGCTAGATGAATGAGAAGATTAATTTTGTATATTTCGTCAGTTTTCTTACCATTAATATTCAGTATCAATTATTGTAACCCCATGTCTTTTTTCTCTCCTCATGTTTATTGAAAATTTACAGGTTTACTATATTCTCTACAGTAGATTATTTTGAATCTACAGTTGTAAATATTTACTTTCCAAGTATACTGTACATTAATATTCTGTCAAGTTAAAAGTTAAGCTAAGGTTTATGTTTTCTTCTCAAAGCTTACTTTAGTTTGAAATTCTATCTCTAGCTACACTTTCATGTGTTAGGATAAAAATAGTATAATTTGCTAAAAGAAAAACTGGAACTTCATACCATCAATATCTTCATGCATGGCAGTACACACATCTATCTTAAAAATAGAGACGGCTAGGTGAAGCGTATAACATTTTCTTGAAGTACTTGAATTATTTTACTACCTTACCTGCAGATCTGCAAAAGAAAAGGATCCAATGCTTTAGCTATCAAAGCTAAGTAAACCCAAGGGCACCCTGTAGGAACCCCTTCAAAAATATGCAAACAAAGTCGTCAGTATTAATACTAGAACCATAACACATAAGAAGTTAAACATTGTTTTATCACAATTTATTTATAATCTGCTATCATTTTATGTTTAGGAATAACAATGGTAATTATGTGAAGCTGCCATTAGTTAATTAGATAAATATCTTTTATTCCGTAGTTAGCAATTCTTCGTGATTTTGCTATTTCGAAAATTTAAAATTTTTAGCAATTTTTGGGATGTTACATGTGGTATCAGAGCGCAAGTTCAAACTTTAGGCCTGAATTAGGCTTACGCGTGCAAAACAGAAAACAAATCAGAAAGTTTATGTTACTAACTTTTAATTCAATTTTATTTTTGCACAGAACAAAATGACCTTCAAATTGCAGGTATGGAAATACCAGAAGAATCAGCATAGGATAGATTTCCTCGTAATGAACATATTAATAATAATAATTTCGAAGGAATTTATGTTGAATTAAATAGCTAGTCTTCCGAAATTTTACGCACTGTACAGGATTTAAAATCTGAATTAAGAGTTGTTAAAGAAGAGAATGAACGGATCCTAAAAGTATAGGAGGAGCTACAACAGAATTTGAGGGAGAATTGTCATAATGATGAAAAAGGAAGAAAATCAGAAATGAAGGCTGATTCTGAAACAATGTCCCACAAACATAAGCATAAGAAAGCAAGAAATGATAAAAGGAATAGTTACTCATCCTCTAAATCTGATCCAAGTAATAATGACTTTAATTATGACAGCAGTAACATTGAATCCTGCTCTAAAAAGAGAAAACATAAACATCATGAACAGATTACTGGAGAATTTAAAAAGATTAAGCCAACCACCTTTAATGGCAAAAGTGAGAAGGGTGAGACAACTGAAGCATGGCTGTCTGGAATGAAGAAGTACTTTAATATTTACGACTACTCTTCTCAACTAAAAGGCAAGATGGCTATTTACAATCTGACTGGAAAAGAAGATATTTGGTGGCAGGATTTTAAAAGAATTAAGAGTATAAAAGAAAAAGAAGTAACATGGAAGACGTTTAAAGGTTTGTTTAAAAAGAAGTTTTTGTCGGAATAATATTTTGAAGATAAGTCAAAGGAGTTTTATGATTTGAAGTTGGGTATAATGACCATGAAAGAATTGTGCAACCAGTTCCTTAGCTTGTTGAAGTATGTGCCTTACATGGTCGAGGAAAAGCCTAAAGTGCAATGGTATCTCAGTTGTCTACCTTTCAATATAAAGGACCGTATAGAGTATGATAACCCTTCCACTTTGGAAGAGGCTATGAGAAAAGCCAATTTCTGTTTTGATCAAAATAGAAAAATAGAAGGAACAACTAGCTGGAAGAGCAATAAGACTAATCAATTTGATTATAAAAAGAAGAATTTTAATCATAATTCTGGATGTTTTAAGAAAAGTTTTAATAACATAAATTTTCCTAGTCATAATAATTATAGAAATAATGCATCTCAGAACTTTATTGCTGCAAGAAACGTACCTAACAATAATAATCACAGCAATAACAATAATAACAACAACAGGTTTGCCGAACAGAAAGGACCTATGAAGTGCTATGACTGTGGCAGACCACATAAGAGAGCAGATTTCCCACGCAACAAGAGGACAACCAACAATATTCACACTATGCAAGTAGAACCTACAGTTGGAGATATCGCAAGAGAAATGCCTAGGATAAATGTAGCCTGGAAAATCGTCAAGCTGACCATCAAACATCTATGGTCAAAATTGAAGATATGATACAAAATGAGTCGATTTCTATTCTGATAGATCCAGGTGCAAATCTGAGTTATATTTCACCTAATTTGGTAAACCGTTGAAAGTTAAAAGTAGAGAAATTTGATAATGCATGGTTAGTTCAGCTTGCAACAGGTATAAAAAGAAAAATTACAGATTTTGTCAAGGATTGTGAAGTATTTATAAGTCAGTTAAAAATGCAAATTAATCTGAATGTTTTACCCTTAGGATCATATGACTTGTTGATTAGTATGGACTAGCTTGAACAGCCTAGAGTTTTACTGAATTGTTATGAAAAATCTTTTACCTGTTTAAATAATGAAGGTAACATAGAAACAGTAAAAGGAATTCATAGGAATATTTTAGTAAGACAGATTTCTACTTTACAAGTAAAGAGAGCTGCCAGAAAAGGCTGTAAAATGTTTGATGTTAATGTTATTAATGAAGAGTGTTCATCTAAAGAAGAAAAGTTAAAACTAGAGGATATTCCCATCCTTAGGGACTTTTCTGACGTATTTCCAGAAGAAATTCCAGAATTACCTCTGAAAAGGGAACTTGATTTCACCATTGTGCTAATAGCCAGTGCAGTACTAAACTCGAAGGCTCCCTACAGGATGAACATTTTAGAGTTAAATCAGTTAAAATCTAAGCTGAAAGAATTAATAGATAAAAACTACATAAGGCCTAGTGTGTCTCCTTGGGGAGCACCAGTAATTTTTGTCAAAACAAAGGACAGTACCATGTGATTGTGCATCGATTACCGTCAGCTTAATAAAATGACAATTAAGAACCGATACCCCTTACCCCGCATAGATGATCTATTTGATCAAGTACGCGGAGCAGAGACATTCACTAAAATTGATTTAAGGTCGGGATATTATCAGATCAGAATAAAGGATGAGGACATATTCAAAACTGCATTTAAAACGCATTATGGACACTACGAGTTCGTAGTTATGTCCTTTGGGCTAACCCACACACGGGCAATGTTCATGTGTTTAATGAACAATGTTCTGCATAAATATTTGGATAAGTTTGTAGTGGTATTCATTGATGATATTCTGATTTACTCAAAAACTAAAGAAAAGAAGAGCATGACGAACATTTGAAAATAATTTTGCAAGTACTAAGAGAACATCATCTTTATGTTAAGTTCAGTAAATGTGACTTTTATAAAGATAAAATACAGTGTTTAGGTCATATAATTTCTAAAGACAAAATTTTTGTTGACCCTGATAAGATAAAAGCAATTAATGAATGGCCTGTCCCCAAAGATGTAACAAATGTACAGTCATTCATGGGAATAACAGGTTATTATAGAAAGTTTATTGAAGGGTTCTCTAGAATTGCTAACCCTATCACTTCTTTGCAGAAGAAAGGGAAGAAATTCGTATGGGATCAAAAGTGTCAAGAAAGCTTTAATAAGTTAAAAGAATTATTAACTATTGCACCCATCTTAAAAATTGTAGATCCTAATAAGGATTTTGTCGTATGCATTGATGCATACAACGATGGACTTGGAGGGGTCTTAAGTGAGGAAGGTCATGCCATTGCTTTTGAGTCAAGAAAATTAAAAATTCATGAAAATAATTATGCGACTTATGATCTTGAGTTGGCAGCCGTGATACATGCACTGAAAATGTGGCGCCATCACTTGATTGGAAGAAAATTTATTTTAATGACAGATAATAAAGGCCTAAAGTATTTATTGGATCAAATGAATCTTAATGTAAGGCAAGCTAGATGGTTAGCTTTCCTTAGTGAGTATGATTTCGAGATTCAACACATTAAAGGGAAGGAAAACAAAGTTGTTGATGCCTTGAGCAGAAATGCCAAATTAAACTTTGTGGCAGCAATCAGCATGTTTAAGACAGATCTGGAAAATCAAATCAAAGAAGGAATTAAGTAAGACGAAAATTACGAAAACTTACATGATAAAGTGGATGAAAATTCATCTGAAAAATTAATAACAGATTACTGTATTAATGGAAAAAGGCTTCTTAACTTATAAAAACAGAATTTATGTGCCTAATATGTCAAAAGTTAAGTTGCTGATTTTTGATGAAATTCATAAAAGTCCTTATTCAGGACATCCTGGTTATCAGAAAATGAAAACTATGTTAAGAAAAGATTATTTTTGGCCCAACATGGAGAATGAAGTAGCTGAATACATAGTTAGATGTTTTGAGTGTCGGACTATTAAGGCTGAACATCAATATCCAGCTGGACTATTGCAACCTTTACCAATTCCAGAATGGAAATGGGAGATTATAAGTATTGACTTTATTATAGGTTTGCCTAAAAATCAGAAACAGAATGATTCCATAATGGTGGTGGTGGACAAGTCAAGTAAGGCTGCTCATTTTATTCCTGTCAAAACCACTTTTAAAGCTTCTAACATTGCAGATGTATTCATGAAGCAATTTTTTTGCTTGCACGGAATTCCAAAGGTAATTATTTCTAACCGAGACTCTAAGTTCACCAGAAATTTTTGGACAACACTATTTAAAGGATTAAATACTAAACTAAATTTTAGCACTTCTTTCCACCCACAAATTGATGGTCAAACAGAAAGGGTAAATCAGATTTTAGAAAACATGTTAAGGTTGTATGTTAAAGATCAACCATCTAAGTGGGAAGATTACTTACATTTAGCAGAATTTGCATACAATAATCATTATCAAGTATCTGCTAAGTTAAGTCTATTTGAGATTTTGTATGAAAGAAAATGTTATACTCCTATTTCTTGGGATAATCCTGTAGACAAATTAATGTTAGGTCCATATTTATTGAAAGTGATGGAGCTAACCATGAAACAGGTTTAAGGTAACTTAAAGGTTGCCCAAGATCAGCAGAAAAGCTATGCAGATTTGAAACGCACTGAAAAAGAATTTCAGGTAGGAGACCATGTTTTTATAAAGGTAAAACCCAAGAAAAGTTCTTTGAAGCATGGAAGTTGTGCTAAACTAGCACCAAGGTATTGTGGAGCATTCGAAATCCTATCAAGGATAGGAGATGTTGCATATCAATTGGCATTGCCATATAATTTAAAAATCCATAATGTTTTTCACATTTCTGTTTTAAAGAAGTATGTGCATGATGCTACTCATGTGTTGAATTGGAATGACATACAAGTGGAACTCGAAAGAGATTTTTAGGTAGAACCGGACTATATTCTCAACTGGAGGAAAATTATGCTTTGGAATCGCACCATAGGGCATGCAAAGGTGCAATGGAAGCACCTTAGCCCTGATGAAGCTACTTGGGAACTGGAAAGTAATATGCATGTAGCATACCTAGTTCTATTCCATGAGGAACCTGATAAAGAATAAGCAACATCGAGGACGATGTTGAGCTTAAGTGGGGGTGTTTGTAACATACTCTTTTTGTTGAAGAACATTTTATGTTGAAAAAACATTATGTTAACTTTTATTGTAAAGTTTTATGTTGGACAGGTGTCCAAGGATGACTATAATTTGCACAATTATTTATTATTTAATAAATAAAATAAGAGACAAACACCTAAAAGAACTGTTGAAAGAGTGGTTACTGACCCACTAGGTGGAATGGAATCTGGGGTAGAAGGCAATGGACAAGTGACAGCATCATGATGCAACTAACTAGCTGTTGGTATGGGACAACTCCCTTGAAATGTGGTCATAGTGCCCTGAAAGATGGGACTGGATCTTGAGGCTCATTTATTCCAAATTGACTACTAAACTCTTAGGCAGTTTATATAATAGCCATCAAATTATGAACTGAGGTTCATCACTTTTCCTGACGAGAAAATTTACCTTGGGGTTTTGCTATATTTGCACCCAAGAAATTTGATGAGAGGATATGCTAAGTTGTTGATCATGTTGTGAGTCTGCCAAACTCTATTGAGTTCAGGGGTTTGATGTTGAGTGCTGAAGGCATTTTTGAGTGCCTTGCTTCTACACAAATTCCATCTACTTAGTGGCTCAGTAAGTAGGCTCGGGGGTTCATAAGAATCCAGCAGTTTGCTGCTTCTTCTGAAATAGGTCGGGAGGAACAGGCCTCCTTGGGTGTTTGTTAGCCCTATCTTTATTTACAGGTTTTACTTATCTTTCTAATTTCATGCAATTAAAATTTCTATCTATTATAGTTAATTTACTGTTTCCAAATATATGATTGAACACACACATTTATTTTTATTTCTAAGTTAAATGGGATTTTGAATAGTACTAGTTTCTATGACGAATTGAATAAAATGTTCTCTGCATTTTTTCCCATGCCAATGAATCGACATCGTACTTTAGTACAGAGAATAAATTAATTGTAAGTAGATTTGATAGGCAGATTGCCAGATGAATGAGAAGATTAATTTTGTACATTTCCTCAATTTTCTTACTATTAATATTCAGTATCAATTATCATAACCCCATGTCTTTTTTCTCTCCTCATGTTCATTAAAAATTTATAGGTTTACTGTATTCTCTACAGTAGGTTATTTTGAATCTATAGTTGTAAATGTTTACTTTCCAAGTATACTGTACATTAATATTATGTCAAGTTAAAAGTTAAGCTAAGGTTTATGTTTCATGTTTTCTTCTCAAAGCTTACTTTAGTTTGAAATTCTATCTCTAGCTACACTTTCACGTGTTTGGATAAAAATAGTATAAGTTGATAAAAGAAAAACTAGAACTTCATATCATCGATACCTTCATGCATGGCAGTACACACATCTATCTTAAAAACAGAGATGGCAAGCTGAAGCATATAACATTTTCTTGAAGTACTTGAATTATTTTACTACCTTACCTATAGATCTACGAAAGAAAAGGATCCAATGCTTTAGATATCAAAGCTAAGTAAACCCAAGGGCACCCTGTAGGAACCCCTTCAGAAATATGCAAACAGATTCGTCAATATTAATACTAGAACCATAACACATGAGAAGTTAAACATGGTTTTATCACAATTTATTTATAATCTGCTGTCTTTTTATGTTTAGGAATAACAATGGTAATTATGTGAAGCTGCCATTAGTTAATTAGATAAATATCTTTCATTCCATAGTTAGCAATTCTTCGTGATTTTGCTATTTCAAAAATTTAAAATTTTTAGCGATTTTTGGGATGTTACAGTGGCTTAAGCAAGAAAAAAGGAAATTATTACCCAGGCTTCTCCTGGTAAGAAAATGTACCCTATCCTTGTTGACCCTCAGGTTGATGGATTGTACTACGACGACAGGTGTAAAACTTGTATGATTCGTGATCTTGGATAAGAGATGGATGGAAATATCCGCATTTAGCGATCTTGGATAAACAATAATCTCTGTATCTAGCGATCTTGGATAGAGCTTGTTGGAACATTGGTCAATACTAAGAGCGGGGGTGAATCAATATTGTTTATCTTTTTAAAAGTTTAAACCACTTTTTAATATTAATTAAAATATGGAATCAACAAGATACACAAAACATAGATTTTTATCGTGAAAACCCAATTGGGAAAACCACAAACTCTTTCTATACTGGAAAATTATATTTATAATAGTTTTTGCAAGATACAACTTACTGGAGACTTCAATCCCTAATTTCTCAGCTACAACTAAAGGATGCTACAACACCCTCGTTTATGCCTATTGCAACAGACCAGGATGCTACTACACCCTATTTACCAACTACTACTGGAAGGAGGCTACAACCCCCTTGTTTATCAGCTACTACTGAAAGGATGCTTCGACACCCTATTTACTAGCTACTACTCGAAGGAGGCTACACCCCCCTTGCAGGCTTGTAGCATGTCCTAACACCACCCTACCTCCCTATTTTGATTTCATAACTTCAATGGGATATACATAAGTTTATAATTTCTATGTTCTATGTTTTTTATCTTCAATCCAAGCTCCAGAGACTGCCCCTGTTCCTTTTATTGTTTCTCTGATATCTGTACTACATCAAATATTTATCTAAGCACATAAAAGACACTCTCATCTTCTTCAATTTGTCCCTAGCATCACCCAGCTACCCTTTTTCTATCTTCTTCAAATTTCCAGAACTTCTTTTCTTTAATTATGTTTCTTCATTTCATTGGCCTCTGACTGATCTTTCTTTCTCTTTGATCTAAGCTGCTGAGACATCTTCCTTCCATGTCAAATGCTGGTTTATATATTATCTATCTCATTTTTAATCATTACATCTCTTCAAAATGGCTCGTGTCTTTTCATATTCACGCCTCTTAAAAAAGAATCAATTTTTTGTGTAGTAAATAGTAAACCTTGTTTTTTAATTAAAGATCAATTATGTTTTTAATTAAAAATCAATTCTATTTTTTAATTAAAAATCAATTTTGTTTTATTTAATAAACTATGCCTCTTTTAGTTTATTCATGTAGCTTATCATCGTGTCTTTTCAGCATCACGCCCTTTCCATAATTGCGTCCTTCAAATTTGGAAATTGCCCTTTTATCAAACACGCCACTTCAAAAAAAATACTTCTTGGTTTAATTAATTTGCTTTGATAAATCAATGTTAGTTAATTTCCTTTGTTTCATAACATCTTAATTATTCCTTATTAAATTACCTTAGTTGAGAAATTTAAATAAAGAACTTGCTAACATATATTTTCAGGTTTATTGCTGGCATATTCACATCATGTGTAACAATCGTTTTTCCTCAACTTGAAAACTTAATTTTTCAAACGTGTGACTACCAAAGAGGAATCTGACACCATGGCTAGATGGTGAGTTCATCATGGAACATACCCATTCCAACTAGAGAATTTTTCAGCACAAGGACACTTTATGGCAGGCATTTAGAAATGGCCCTTCAAACTATATTTAGACAGAAAGACATATTTTTTCTCAATTTGGCAGGCTTGTATTTCGCACGTCTAACCTCCAGAGAGAAATCTGAGCCCATGAATAGATGACCATATCATCAAAGAAAAATCCCATGCCAACTGATGAATTTATCACCACAACGACAATTTATGGATGACATTTCCAAATGCCTCTCAACCTTCACTTTTGAATACTTGGACAAATTTCATTTCTTCTTAATATGCAAAACAAGATTTTTCTCACTTTGGAAGATTGATTTCTTGCACATGTGACCATCATAAGAAAAATTGAAAATATGACTGGATAACCACTTTAACAAGGAACAGATCCATGTCACCTTTTGAATTTTTTGATACACACACATCATTTGTTGGACATTTGAAAATAGTCCTTTAAATTGTTGATTTGACACTTAGTCAAAATTATCAAACACTAGGTTAACATGAGAAGATTTTTATTTTCATCAATTTGGAAGTATGAGACATCCAATGGATAGAGGTCATTAAGGTGATTCCATCCTGACCAATTTCATCCTTTGAAACCTCTTTCTCTCTCCTCGGCGGACATTTTTCTAGAACAGTGCAAATCGATCTAGCTGGCACTTTTGGCAAGTCAATATATTCACCTATAAAGACTTTTTGGACAAACCGATGACATGTTTGGATGCACCAATCAACAATATAGAGACCCATTGATACAAGCAATCCCAGGAGCATGAGGGGGATAACATTTCGACTGAATGAGTCAGCTCTATTATGGCGGAAGCATAAGAATAATAAGCAAAGCAACAACTACACTACACACAGAAACATATACACACAGACAATATGCGAGAATGTGAAATGATATTTTCTATTACTTGATGTCTACTTTCTGAACATGTATATTACAATCTGTTACATGTTTATAGAGAATGCTAAAATGCTTGGGTGTCTTCCTATTACGTTCAGTTACAAGAGAAGTTAGAGAACGCTTACAGAATTTCAACCATTATGGTCGACTGGAAGACAAAGAGACAATCTGTCGTGGTTCATCAGTTGCAAGGTGCTGACAATGTATGTCAAGGTTGCAGAACTTGTCGAAGTTGTGTCGACGTTGATTACTAGTCGCAGTCGTGTCGACGTTGATTACTGGTCGTAGTCGTCTCGAAGTCGATGTTGAAGATCCTGAACTTGTCGATGTTGACATCCGACAATAATGCCAAGTGCTGAGTGGATCATACCTAATTCCTTAAGAAACAATGGTCTCCATTTTTGCTCGTACAGATGAGGAAACTTGTCGGTTAGTTCAGTAGCATAGTACCATTTTCCTTATTTTGGGATCTATCCGGATTTGGCCACCTGAAACAAGGGAATTGTGTTTGTCCTGGTATGGTGTACTCGTCATCCCATAATGGTGTTGCAAGGAAGAGGCTCCTGAACATCTGGATGGATGTCGTCGGGTTCTATGATTTGCAAGTCATTTTGTTCCAACAATGGTGCATGATATGGTCGAAGTAGATCCACATTAAATATTGGATGCAGACCCAAGCATGAAGGAATGTCGAACTGGAAATTGTTTTCTCCAATCTAGTGAAGAATACTGTACGGACCATATTGCAAAGGTTTAATATTCTTATATGGATCAGTGAAGCGCTCCTTATTAATATGCAACCAGACCTTATCCCCAATTTGGAATGAATGAGGGATATGATGCTTATCGTGTAGGGCCTTCGATTTCGCATTAGCTCGTTGCAACATTTCCTGTGCTTGTTTCTGGATGTCGCAAATTTGATCTCAAAACTTCAATGCTTTGTTGACTTCTCCTAGGTTATAGTCAGTGTCATGGTTCAACTGTGTTGAAGAAATGATCAAGTGAATAGGTGCTGAGGGTTGAAATCCATAACAGATCTCAAATGGACTCTTGCCTCTAGAGCTATGTTGAGCACGATTATAGTTGTGATGTATGTATGGAAGGTTGTCATCCCATGTTAGTCGATGCTTGTGGTTGTACATGCGAAGCAGTTGTACTACCAAAAGATCCACAACTACCGTCTGTCCATCTATCTGAGGATGGAAAGTTGTCGATAGGGAAAGTCTTGTGTCAAGCTACTGCACAGGGGTCTTCCAAAATATGATGAGAAATATGGCATCTCAGTCAGAAATAATGGTTGTCGGTAAACCGTAATGTTTCCATACATGTTCAAAGAAGAGCTAAGCGGTCTATTGCATCGTCGTAGTCTTATTGCATGGAATGAGAATGGCCATCTTGGAAAATCTGTCAACTACTACTAAAACCGTATCATGCTGATGTTTGGTAGTAGGATATCCTATCATGTAGTCCATAGAAGTAAATTCCCATGGTCGACTAGGAACTGTCAAAGGTGTGTACAATCCCTGTCGTCGATTAGGCAGTTTAAAAATGGCACAAACCACGCATGATTAAATGTACTTGTTGACGTCAGTTTTAAGTGAAGGACAAAAGAAACAATTATGGAGAATAGCAAGGGAATTTGCTACTCTAAAGTGTCCTGCAGTCTTTTCGTAGTGCGCGTCCCAAATGAGCTGTTGTCAATGTTCACCTGTCGGTACACAAAGCTAGCCAAGCTTGTATAGCAAGTTGTCTTTAAGGAAATAGTCTGAGGTCAACGACTTGTCAGTCTGAAGTTGTCGATAGACTATTGAGAAGTTGTTGTCTTCCTGATACAATTGAGGGCAAGTGGTGGTGTCATAACCTTGTATACTCATCACTATAAGGAGGAGAATAATGGGTGGTTGACTGAGACAATCAGAGGCAGCATTGGATTTACCTTTCCCATACTTAATTACTAACTGAAATTCTTGCAGGTAATTAATCCACTTGAGTTGTTGAGTTGTCTATAAATTTGACTAGGACGGGGCGAACTGTAAAGGCTTGTGGTTAGTGAGAATGACCATCTCCTTACCAAGGATATAATTTATCCATTCCTTAAGAGCTTGCACAATGGAGTACAGATCTTTCTCATACATCGAATATCTTCTAACAGTTTCGTTAGAAGTTTCGGAATGAAAAGCAACTGGGTGACTAGACGGAGTAATCACTGCGCCCAAGGCATAGTCCGATGCGTCCATATCAATCTCAAAGGGCTGATGCAAATCAGATAACACAAGTATTGGTGCATTGCATAGCTTGTGTTTGAGCCGTTCAAAAGCTTCTTGTTGTGTCGATGTCCATCTGAAGAAATTTTTTCCATTTCTCTTCATCAACTGATTCAAGGGCTAGGCTATGTGACTGAAGCCGAGTATGAATCATCGATAGAAATTCGCCAAACCAAGAAAACTTCGTAGTTCATGAATGTTTCGAGGAATGGGACAATATCTGATGATTTGTACTTTGTCTGGATCGACGTGAATGACTGCAGAGTCAATTACATACCCCAAATATTTGATGTTGTTCATAAAAAAGGAACATTTGTACAGGTTCAGGTAGAGTCGATGTTGCTCGAGAGTGTTGAGGACTTGTCGAAGTTGTCCAACATGTTCTTCCCATGATCGACTGAAAATCAATATATCGTCGAGATAGAGAATGACCCATTTGTCGATGAAGAGTTGAAGAATGTTATTCGTATACCACATGAAGGTCGCAGGTGCGTTGGTTAAGCCAAAAGGCATGACTAACCATTCAAACAATCCTTGCTTGGTCTTGAAAGCAGTTTTCCATACATCTGTGGGATCGATTGGAATCTGATGATATCCCGACTTGAGGTCGAGCTTAGTAAAGAATTTAGCACCTTTCAGATATTCGATGAGCTCATCTATCTGTGACAGAGAGTAGTGATCAGGGATAATTTTAAGGACCCATACTTATTTAAAAGTGTATAAACCTTGGCGAATCTTACCAATTTTTAAAATGTCAACTATAAAATATTTTGAGATATTTTCCTAAAATTATTTCAATTTATAAGGATTTTATATACTTTATATAATAATTTGGCGATTTTTAGAGTGAAAAAAGTCTACCCCATCAAAATTGGGCGAAATGGGGCTTCAAAAAATGCAAATTGGAAAATCGTTTTTAGGAAAAAAACATGGAAAAATAGCCCATGGGCTAAATTTCGCCCCTAAAATTATCCTTGGTAGCGATTCTTTACTGAAATTTTGTTGAGGGCCCGATAGTCAATGCACATGACCAAGTCCCATCTTTCTTTGGAGCGAGGACGACTGGACTTCCACAAGGAGAGTAGCTGGGTCGAATATGACCTTTGTCGATCAAATCTTGGATCTGTCTGTGAATCTATTCATTTTCGAGAATGAATCTTCTGTAAACAGATGCATTAGGTAATGAAGAACAGTGAGATGAGCAAGTTCAATAGAGTGTTTTACCTAACAATGCAGAGGTACTCATCAAAAATCTTGTCGATATGCTGCTTCTTTTGAGAGTTGCACTGGTCGGTGACTCGACTGGTTGCTGCAGTCTTCCTATAATGTTGCAGCTTTATCATTATCAATGCGAACTTCTGAGAATGGTTGATGAGATTCTTCGTCTATTTAGAAGATATCATTTCAACCGTTGGTGTAGGTCATCACTCTGTTATGTCGTACCATCAGTTCCAAATTCTGGCAATCACCTTCTGAGGTTGTGATTGATAACTTCCATGTCGATCCCATAGGTAAGCTTTCCCAAACAAGGCGTCGGCTATGGAGAGTGGTGCCATGTGGTAGAGTACTTCATCTTCAAAAGGATTAATGAAGTAGGTGAGTTTTCATTGTTGGGTGATCCTTAGTTCTTGTCCATCGTTCATCTAACCAATGTTGTAAGGCTAAGGATGTGGAGTGGTAACAAGACCTAGTTTCTTCATGAGATCTTTAGAAAGAAAGTTCTTCTGGCTACCATTATCCACAATCAAATGAAATGGATTGTTTTGAACCCATATATGAGTATGGAATAGGCACTCTCGTTCCTCCTCATTGACAATAGTCGAGGATGCTGGAGTGGTCGATTTCGATGTCAAAAGAGTCGTTGCTTCTGGGTCAATTTCTACTAGAGTTTTGTTGAATGAGTCG
Organism: Larix kaempferi; assembly: GCA_027924585.1. Classification (NCBI taxonomy): domain Eukaryota; kingdom Viridiplantae; phylum Streptophyta; class Pinopsida; order Pinales; family Pinaceae; genus Larix; species Larix kaempferi. Next base: position 4,677,525 of record BSBM01001158.1, on the reverse strand, counting down.
AATGTTGACACTTTTGAAAAAAATGTATTTTGAGCTTTGCATTCAGACGTATCATGCCACGATAAATTGTGGTAATTGTACCATTTCCCGGTAGGGTTTTTTTCTACATTCCCTTTTGTCTTTCTGAAAAGTATTTTTGCCATGATCTTGCTTTGTCGGATTTGGCTAAGAAGGTCTCGACTTGTCGAAGTCAATTGGTCCCTTCTTGTTGAGTGGTCATCCTGATGTCGACTTAGTCGCAAAGCATGATTTTTCCTTTTGTTTGGTTTCAAGATTACTCGCATAATGGAATGCATCCATGAGTTGATTGACAATCAGAAATTCCTTCTCCTTGTAAATGTACCAGGACAATCCGTTGATGTACTTCAAAACAAGCAATTTCTCTTCTTCTTGAGAACCAAGTCTAGCCATGAGTCGATAGAACTCATCGATGTAACTTTTTACGGACTGGTCTTTCCATTGCCTTAGCTGGTGCCACTTCTTATACTGTTATTTGACGTACTTCGGCGAATAAAACTCCTTTCAAATGTATTCGACAAATTTCTCCCATGTCTCTATGGGGTCTCCTCTTTTCTCCGTCTTTGTCGATAGGTTCTCCCACCAACAATGTACATATTTTGACATCTTTAAGGATGCAATGGTGATCTTTTCAGTTTCTGAGAGTTGATTCACAGAGTAATAGGATTCCGATTGTTGTACCCAATTATCGACGGATTCTGCGTCAGTCTTTCCTTCTAGTTTCAGTATGTCCAAATTCATTTTCACCTTGACTGGACTAAGTTTGTCGGAGTTAGATCTTGTCATAAATATTCCTAATGTCGAAGCAAATCATGTGAGAATATCATTGAACTGGGCGAACATTTCAGTTCATTACCGAGCCAGTGCTTGCTCTATAAGTTTTGTTTTCTTGTCGATTGCATGTCTATCATTTGTTTCTCCTACCATCTCTGGAGGTAGTGTCTTCTTGGATTGTTGATCTTCCGAGCATGTTTGAAAAGGAGTATGTCAGGTAACTTTGAGGGATGTGTCTACGCAAAACTTAAGCACGAGCAAAGATGATGCTACTGCTCTGATACCAATGATCCACACGCGCCCAGGAGCACGAGGGGTACAATAGTTTGACTGAATGAGTCGGCTATGTTATGGACAAAGCATAAGAATAATAAGCAAAGAAGGAAATACAATACACATAAAAAAATATACACACAGACAATATGTAGGAATGCAAACTAATCTTTTCTATTACTTGATGTGTACTTGCTAAACATGTATATTACAATATCTTACATGTTTAAATAGAATGCTGAGATGCTTGGGTGTCTACCCGTTATGTTTAGTTACAAGAGAAGTTAGAGAACGGTTACAGAATTTCAACCATTATGGTCAACTAGAAGACAAAGTGACAATATGCTGTGGTTCGTCAGTTGCAAGGTGTTGACGATGTATGTCGAGGTTGCAGAACTTGTCAAAGTCATGTCGACATCGATTACTGGTCACAGTCATGTTGAAGTCGATGTTGAAGATGTTGAACCTGTCAATGTTGACATCCAACAATAATTCCAAGTGTTGAGTGGATCACACATACCCTTAAAATACTTTAAGACATCAACCATAGGAAATGGCAAACATTTTACTAAGGTCACTCAGGCATTTTTACCATCATTTTTATACTTAGACAATTTGTGCAATCTCCAAGGTGGATTTTTTATTTCACCAAAATCCTAAACCAATGGTACCAGGTGATGTATTACACCTCACTTAGCACAACCAAAGTGATTTCACCTTCAAACTCATCTTCCTCTGACGTAGGTGGACATTTTACTGGACTGGTGCAAAACTGCCTAAAACCCAGTTTTGGCAGTCCTATAACTTCCTCCTAAGACACTCTCAAGACAAACTAAGACCATTGTCAGGTAGGTAGATCAACAAGCTAAAACTTGGTGAGATGGGGTAGACATTTACCTTAACCTATGATGTATGATAGACATTTTTCCAAGGCTGCTTGGACCAAATTTCCAACACTTTGTCAATTTCTTGAATTTCTCCAAACTGACAAATCTCTATATAACTAGGTCAAATTATAATAATGACATCATGAAGGTACTAGAGCACCATTAGGCATATTTGCATCTTCATCAACCATGCCACATCATCATACATGCCATTTCATCACTTCCTTTGTTATTCTTTTGTCTTCCACTGAGTTTTCCCTACCATTTGTCCTTGGTTATTCCTTTGTCATTACTGACCTCCTTTGACATCAATGACAACCACTTTCAACAGAGGTATGATAACCAATCTCAGGCATTTGGATTGAAACTAAATATATATATTTACCGCATTATGAATTGTTTGAGCATATACGGTCCATAGGATCCGATCTCATGCAATTGGGATGAAACAAATAAATAATTATATATATTTACTGCATTATGAATCGATTGAGCATAGACAGTCCATAGTATCCAATATCATGCAATTGGGATGAAACAAATAAATAAATATATGTATTTTTTGCATGATGATTCGATTGAACAGAGACGGTCCGGATGATCCTATCTCATGCAATTGGGATGAAACAAACAAATAAATATATATATTTACTTGCATTATGAATCGATTGAGCAGAGATGGTCCATAGAATCGGATCTCATATTGTAATTGGGATGAAACAAATATATATATATATATTTCTTTTTTTTTCAATGGAACACATTATGGAAAACCCTCAGGTACTTCCCGTCATTTCGAGGATGGTACCTAAGGTAAAACATAGACCTTAATTATGGGGCCTAGCCCAGTGGGGACATCAAGTGAGGCCCTGCATAGCCACCCGAGGATTTGACCCCGAGACCTTCTGCTTGCGATTATAGCACTCAACCACTTGAGCTAACCCAACGAATTGTATATATATATATATATTTACTGCATTATGATTTGATTGAGTAGAAACGGTCAATAGGATCCAATCTCATATATTTGGGATGAATTATATATATATATATTATGGGTACATATGTAGAATGGGAGTAACCCCAATATCTTATGCCCTGCCATAAACCAACTGTAGAGTAAGTATAGGTTGGTTGTGTGAGTAAGGATTGTTGGTTGTCGAGCTTGATCTTGTAGATTTTGAGATGTTATTCAATCGTGTTTGTACCCCAGGCTTATTGTACACTCGTTCCCCCACTTTGGGGTTCAGGGGAAGCATCCCCGAGAAATTTTTTTTGGGTTGTTTTCCCCAACAATTTTCGAGCCCATGGTTTTGGATAACCCGTGGTATTTTCCCATTATATTTCCCCTATAAAAGAAAGACATTATAACACGGCTAGGGTTGAAATATTAGGTATTATGCATTGTAAATATCTTTGTGATCGTGAAGAGAGACTGTGAGACAATGAAGAGGAAGTGCAATGGATGTGCTGCAGGTTGTATCCCTTCATTTGCTGGATGGTATAATAATAAGGACTGGTAATTTCAGTGTGGACGTAGCCCATCTTGGGTGAACCACGATATATTGGTGTCTCTCTTGTAATGTGTTTGTGTGATTATATTTTCATTTCTATTTATTATTATTGCTCTGTGATCGTGTTTTTCTAACAACTGGTATCCGAGCCAAAGGTCTATTTGGTAGATAAACCCACAGGAAACTAGGGTTTTTGGTTCGAGTGGGAGCAATGGAGGAATAAGGAAAGTTTAAGGTCGAGATTTTTAATGGCCAAAACTACTAGTTATGGAAGATGCAAATGGAGGACTATCTGTATCAGAAGGATTTATTCCTATCATTGGGAGGAAGAGCAAAGCAGTCAGCGACTATGAAGGATGAAGAATGGGAGGTTCTTAACAAAAAGGCACTGGGAACAATACAACTGTCCTTGGCTTCGGTGGTGACTTTCAATATCTCAAAAGAAAAGACAACGGAGGGTTTGATGAATGCATTGGGTAAGCTATATGAAAAACCATCGACCTCCAACAAGGTAATTCTAATGAAGTGTTTATTTAATATGAAAATGTTTGAAGGTGGATCTGTTGCTAGTCATTTAAATGAATTTAATACGGTTACAAATCAACTAGGTTATTTAAGTGTGAAATTTGATGATGAGGTTAGTGCTCTTCTAATATTGTGTTCATTGCCAGAAAGCTGGAATGGCTTGGTCATGGTTGTAAGTAACTCTGTCTCTGGTTCAAACACCTTGATATTTGATGATGTTGTTAGTGTTACTCTTAGCGAGGAAATGCGAAGAAAAAACACAGGTGAGACATCAGGCAATGCGTTAACCATGGAGAGTAGGGGAAGACAAATGGAGAAAGGAAGGAGCCAACGTAATCATGGAAAGTCTAGAATGGGCATATCCAAGTCCAGACTGGGGAAAATAGAGTGTTGGAACTGTGGAAGGAAATGACGTCTGAAGAAAGATTGGAGATCTCTAAAGAAGAAAGGAGATGGATAGCAGGAAACTACCTAGGAAGCAAATGTAGCAGGTGATGTGTTACAAGATGCTTTGATTCTTGCATTAGCTAATACTATTGATTATTGGGTAGTAGATTCAGGGGCTTCATTTGATGCTACACCCCATAGGAAATATTTTCATGATTATGTTCTAGGTGATTTTGGACATGTTTTATTGGGTGATGATGAGCCATGTAAAATTGTTGGAATGGGTAAGGTATGGATAAAATTTAAGAATGGAACTGATTTGCTACTAAAAGATGAAAGGCATATTCCTGCTATGAAAATAAATCTGATCTCAACAGGGCAGTTGGGAGATGGCAGTTGTCTATCTATGTTTGGAGAAACGTGGTTGAAGATCACTAAAGGATCAATGGTGATAGAAAAAGGAGACACGGTAGGTATGTTGTATTTATGTCCTCATAATGCTGACCATTCTATCTCTTTAGCTTCCACAGGAATAGATACAGCATTGTGTCATCATAGGCTTGGCCACATGAGTGAGAAGGGGATGCAGATTCTCCACTCAAGGAAGTTGCTGCCAGATTTGAAGCAGGTAAGTTTGGAATTATGTGAGAGCTGTGTTTATGGAAAACATAAGAGAGTCATATTTCTCAGGGTTGGGAAACAAAAGAAGAATGAAAATTTAGAGCTTATGCATACAGATGTATGGGGATTGGCTCATGTACAATCTCTTGGTGGCTCTCATTATTATGTTACATTTATTAATGATGCGACTAGAAAAACTTGGGTCTACTGCATTAGACATAAATCTGATGTGCTTGCTACCTTTAAGAAATGGAAATCTTTGGTTGAGAATGAGACATGAAAAAGGTTGAAGTGTCTCAGATCTGATATTTGAGGTGAGTATTCTGGCAATGAGTTTGATAGTTACTATTCATACCATGGGATTCATAGAGAGAAGATAGTCCCAGGAACACCACAAGAAAATGGTGTGTCAAAAAGAATGAATAGAACGATCATGGAGTGTGCAAGGTGTATGAAATTGCATGCAGGGTTTCCCTTACAATTTTGGGTAGATGTTGTAAATACTGTTGTTTATTTAATAAACATAGGGCCTTCTAGTGCTTTGGATGGTGGTATTCCAGAGGAGGCATGGATAGGTAAAAATTTAAACTACTCATTTCTAAGAACGTTTGGTTTGGAAGCATTTGTCCATATTAATAAAGAAAATAGAACAAAGATTGAATCTAAATCCAAGAAATGTACCTTTATTGGATATGGGTTTGATGGTTTTGGTTATTGCTTATGGGATTATGAAAATAAAAAAATCATTACGAGTAGAGATGTGATATTCAATGAAAAGGTCAGGTATATAGATCAGTTGCAGAGAAAGAAATAGGAAAAGGAAAACATAGAGTACACAGTACTTGATGAAATTGAAGAAAATGAAGTTCCAAAGGTGCCAGAAAATCAAGAACAACAAGTACCTGAAACTCCTGCAAGTGTAAGAAGGTCTACTAGGTTAAGTAGAATCCCTAAACGATACTCTCCCACGACAAAGGAAGAGACAGGTTACATGTCCAAGATTCCCTATCAATCAACAGTTGGTAGCTTGATGTAGGCCATGGTGTGCACAAGACCATATATTGCACGTGCAGTGGGAGCTATGAGTAGATATATGAATAATCTAGGTAAAGAACATTGGAAGGAAGTATAGAGGATTATCAGGTATTTGAGAGGTACTATCACTCATGCATTATGTTTTGGAGGTTCAGACACTATTTTACAGGGATATGTTGATGCAGATATGGTAGGTCATAAGGATAGCAGGAGGAGCACCATGGGGTGTGTGTTTATTGTAGGTGGATCCGCAATAAGTTGGATTTCAAGATTGCAAAATGTTGTTGCACTTTCAACAATGGAAGCAGAGTATGTTGTTGTTATAGAGGCTAGTAAAGAGATGATTTGGTTTCAAGGTTGATGGAGGAATTGGGTAAGAAGCAGAAAGATAGCAGGGTGTGTAGTGACAGCTAGAGTGCCATTCATCTTGCAAAGAAATCAACATTTCATTCCAAGACTAAACATATACAACTCAAGTACCATTTCATATGCTCTGTTTGGACGATGAACTGTTGAAGCTAGAAAATATACACACTAGCCAGAACCCTGCAGACATGTTCACAAAGGTAGTGGCTAGAGAGAAATTGAGTTCTTTCTTGGTTTCAGTTGGCCTTCTAGCATGAAGGTGAAGATGAGAATTTTTCCAACTCCAAGTCCAACAAGTACAACAGTAATGGAGTTGTTGTGATCAGTCTCCAAGTGGGAGATTGTTGGTTGTGGAGCCTGATCTTCTAGATTCGGAGATATTATTTAGTCTTGTTTGTACCCAAGGCTTACTGTACACTCATTCCCCCACTTTGGGTTGTTTTCGCCAACAGTTTACGGGCCCATGGTTTTGGGTAACCCAAGGTGTTTTCCCATTGTATTTCCCTTATAAAAGAAATACATTATAACATGGCTAGGGTTGAAGTATTAGGTATTATGCATTGTAAATATCTCTGAGATCGTAAACAGAGACTGTGAGATAGTGAAGAGGAAGTGCAACGGATGTGCTGCAGGTTGTATCCATTCATTTGATGGATGGTATAATAATGAGGACTGGCAATTTCGGTGTGGACGCAGCCCATCTTGGGTGAACCATGATATGTTGGCGTCTCTCTTGTAATGTGTTTGTGTGATTATATTTGCATTTATGTTTATTGTTATTGCTCTACGATCTTGTTTTTCTAACAAGGACTAGACTTAGTCCATTGAGAAATGAGTAAGTAGGAGAATTCATAAAGAGATTCTCTATGTAGTGGATTTGTCGCCCAGCTCGAGGATGGTCTCTTGGCTGGAAAACACATGCCAGATAGAGAACCTATCGTTGAGTGGAAAGTTGGAATCATACCTTCAGTTTCCTTCAGTCATACATTTAGTTGGATCATACTTTGAGCTAAGTACTATGTGTATGCTCTTCTTTTTAATTGATTATGTTCAAATGTCATTTAATTTATGATGATGAGGATGCTTACTGTAGATAGATATTGAATAAATTGTATAAGTATGTCATTGAATTACTTTTGTAGATGTAAACAAATGGTTATGTGGTATAGGGAATGATTATTGGTTTAAATGCAATACATTTAAAAATATTGGATATGTCTAAATAAGTTTGTCATACAAATGCTAGGATGACTCAAGTGTTTACTCTCATATGGACTAAGTGATGATCATTAATTATTAGGAGGATTGTTATCTTATATGTTTACTTGGTAAGTATTTATATACTATGTTGTTCATTGTTTTCGTCCATGTTTAAAGGCATATGAATGTGGTTAAACTTCATATTGATCGCTACTAACGATCACAGAAAGGTGATGGGTAATGTAATAAATATTATGCACCTACACTTAGATAGTTGCTATATATCATTCATGATAATAGGTTATGGATATTATTGACAAGATAATAGTACATGCATTATAAATGAATGAGGAAATCAAAGGAAGGAAATTGTGAATCTTTAAAATGAATTAGTACTCTACATGATTATGTGTGGAACCATCATATACAAGTTAGATCATGTTGACAATGTTATGTTGTTTTTATAATAAAACCTTAGATTCATAGTTAACCCTGCATGGTATGTAAGAAGGACGCACTGAGGAATGATAAGTTATTAAGAAGGTCAAGATAAGTGATTTATGAATCTGTAAATATGAATGTTGATGTTCATGATGGTGTAGCTTCTATACTCTCTGAGAATTGATTTTGGTGAAACTTTAGAGTATCAATATTGGATAAATTATATGATCTTACAATTTTAGAAAAGATGTATGTAGGGAGAATAACCATTAGTTAATCATTCTCAACTATGTTTAACTATGGTGATTAACTAACATATTGTGTTGTTGGACGACATAAAGGAAAAAAAATTACACCCCATTTCCTCAAAACGGCAACGAGGATATTGGGTACGTTACCAAGATCAATTGGAACCATATCATTGAGAAAAGGATTAATGGAGGATGGAAATATTATTTTGGCCTTGAAAATAATTGTAAATAATCCAACCTGGTCATGTGGGATAAAACAAATTTCCTCTTGGAAAATCTTGTCATCCTTGTTATCTTATATGGTTGTGAAGTATGGGGGTGCAAGAATTCTAGAGAATCTTGGAGAAAGATTGAGCAAATCCAAAAATGGTTTATAACTTATAACCTCAAAATTAAAAGCAATATGCCTTATCGTATTCTCCTTATAGAAGTGGGTCTTTCCCCCATCGATAGCATGGCTATGACTAGGTACCTGATGTACAAGCACACGATAAATAACATGGGGAATGAGAGACTTCCTAAAATTGCTTTAAATTCAATTCAAAACCAACTTCGCCTCAAGCAGAGTTGGTGTAAAGATATGATAGCTTGGTTAGACCATTGGGGCATTGATGAAAATGACACTTTACAGAATATCGATAATGTCAAAAATATTATTACCTTTAAGGTTAAAGAGAAATTGTGGTGCGAGGAAAATTTAGCGGTTAAGAGAAAACTACGATACTATAAGGAGGTCATTAACCCTAATTTGGAAGATCAGAAATATATCTCTCGATAGTAACTAGCTCAAAGAATAAAATTAATATAGCCAAGATTAGAACGAACTCCCATGAGCTTCATAGAGAAATAGGGCATTGGTCTATTCCCAAAACTCTGTGGGCGAAAAGGGTTTTCCATCTTCGTGAGTCTATGGGCGTTGATGATGAAAATCACTTTCTCTTAAAGTACCATGCTTACCCCTACATTAGATATGAGTTTCATAGTATTTTCTACAATACAAACCTTGCTAACCTCCTAACTTGCCAAAACTATAGTTAGCTTTCAAAGCTTCTTACCAAGATTTTTGAGCATAGGAACAAACGTTTAAAGCAAACCAAGTAATAACCTTCTTAAGGTCTGATAGACCAAAGTTGGTCTCAATGGACATTAATCATGATCATTATCAACACCATCATCATAAACAATACAAAGTAACTTTCATAGTTAAAAAATATATATAAATATAAAAATTAATAATATGAATATTAGTGAGAAGGACATAGAATTTAAACTACATTAACATTTAAAAAATTGTATACATAATTTTTTGAATTTTTAAAAATTTGGAAAAGACCAATTTCAAATTTATTTATCTAATATATATATATATATATTATTTTGAAAGTGAAAACACGATCCATTTCTAAAGGTTTCGCTTATAAACCACAATTTTTCCTTCAAATCAAACCACAACCACACCTTATAAACAACAATTGAGCCTTCAAATCAAACCACAACCACACCTCCAAATCACAATGACTAGTGCTATTGTATAGTGTTAGTGTTAGTTAATGCATTGTAGTGAATTTTATGTTACAATTAAGTGAAACCCTATAATCATAGAAAGTAATGGGATTAAATGGGCAATGAGAGAGTGTGTTTGAAATGGTAATTAAGAAGTGAGACTGCCATAGTTAATTCCAAGTGGATTTTTGTAATGGTGGTGTTGGTTTTAAAACAACATTATCATTGGTGGAAAATCAATACCATTACTTTTCTATTGATATTAACTAGTCAGATCAATATTTATATAAGGGCTTAAGTTATATGGTTTATTGTTTTTAACATAAGGTTATTTTCTAAGGATTTAGATAGTATAGTTATGTAAGTATTAGAAGTCATTATTTCAATTGCAAATATCACACATAAATATGGATACAATATTTAAAGTTGTAGGTTTTGGCATATTTTATCAATTTAATGATATCAGATGTCAAAAGTAGGTGAATATCTTAAATTAGATGGTGCTTTATCACAAGATCTAAGGGAAAAATAGCTAAGGAGGATAGCCATTTTGTTTGACAATAACCATACTAAGGATCTCCATAAGGAGTTAGAGAGAGGATTAGTCAATATAAGAATACGGATATAAAGGATTATCAAAGGTAAGATAGATTTAATTATAGGTATAATCTATTTCTTTGTTGTTTCCCCTTGTGGTATGTTGGTAAGTATTAGAATAAAATAGAGACTGGTCAGAGATGGAATGGAATTCCATGTTTGGGACATCAACCTACTATGCATCATAATAGGGGTCATATCTGCGATATGAAGCTAGGGGTTAGAGCAAAAAATTAATAAGGGTCTAGTTCAATTAGGTGTTTTTTTAGATTATTACATCAAACATTAGCTTGTTAGGTGATCTAGACATATTAGAATAAATAGATAGGAGAATATATGAACTATTTGACAATGAATATAAACCGTTGATTAAGAATTTTGGCATGTCATATCGGGTTGGAACTTGTTTAGGGAAATTAGTGGGGAGACAACGCCCTACTCTTGAAGAAGTGCTAACAGTATGGAAGTATTGTTTTCAAAAACCTAAACTATTGTAGTGGAATCTAATGAAAATATAAAACCGTAAATTAATTCAAGCATGGAGCAAGGGAAATAGGATTGACTACCCTAAAAAACTAATAAATTACACTAACGGGATGGTTGAGTTAGAAGGGCATATTCATCAAAGTCATAATTTATAGGTTGAGACATACGGGTAAGTAAAAGTTAATGAACTTAAAAACTAATGTAGGTGAACCCAATGCATCTCAAATTTATCCTATGAGTAGTTAACATGGGCACTAGTTAGTAGGATCATCATTGGAGTGAGCCAATAATAGACAATGCATGAGTAAAGGTTGATGAAATTTAAAACTTATCATAAAAATGATAAAATATAGTGTTGAAGTCTATGGTTCTTTATGTACATGAACACCTTCTCAAAATATGGGTTTAGCCTATGATACAAAGTGAACTATTGAGGGAGTTCACCAGGTTGGAGAGTTAACCAACCAAATTGTCTAGGTGCTTTGGAGTTGAGGGATTATACATTAACCGGGCATATCCTTATTATGTGGACAATAATGGGGTATGGTTGCATGCCTGGAAGGTTTTGATTACATATATAATCCTATATTTGGATGATCATATGGATCACTTCATCATCAACTATATTAGAGTTATGCCCACATTGATGAAGTGTTAAATGGTGTCTTTTAAAACCTTCATTTCCTATTGTCTCCATTGTTCTCACTTATGCTCTCTTTTTACTATTCAAAAATGGTTTCGTAGCTTTAAGGTACTGGATTACAAGGTTTTAACTTTTGTAGAATGTAAGAAAATTTCCGTGGAGCGAGTGGTTCTAATGAAGTTATGGTGATCTTGATATGGTGCATTGAGTATTATGGCTATATGTGCAAAACTTAAAGGTGGTGTCTTGACTCTTGAATCTAAACATTGTTGTGTTTACTCATATCTCTACATGTATAGTCACTTGAAGACTATCACATACATATATTTTATTGTTCTATGAGCAATATTTTGTTGCAGTGTGGTATAGGTTCATGGAGTATAAGTGGATATTTTCTTGAGTTGTTTAAATTGCTTGCTCATTAAGGTTAGCTAGAATATTAGAATATTCTTTGTCAACATGATTCCTTGAATCATTGAAATGTTTTATTAATTGATTAACTAAACTATCCCTTAGATAATTGACTAGCCCATATTCATTGCCTCTTATGAAAGCATCATACCTTGAGAATCCTAGAGAATGCTTATCTTACATTAGTAAAGTATTGGCTAGAGTATCAAAGGCTCGATTGATTGACGGGTGACAAATATTAAACTAGAGATTGTTTGAAGTTGTTTGGTGCATCTTGTGTAGAGACTGATAGGAGTGGGTTGATTCTTGGTTAAATATTAAAATTAGACATAAGATAAATTAATTGGTTAATATAGTTGAATGTTGAACTTATATATTCAAATATATTCAACTATGATTGATTGAATTGTTAACCTATTTGTTATTGACAGTGATTCTGGCTACTATGCGGTGGATTGTTTAGAGTATAGATGATATTAACCAATGTGGGTTGACTATCATCCATGTGTATAAAATATGTTTTGTCATTTTTTAACTATTCATTGATTTTGGAAAATATATATATATATTAATTAGTTATTTAATGCTTCGGAGGAAAAAATCCATTTGTATATTGTTATGTATATCCATGAACTCTATTGTTGCAAGGAATGGCCATTTAAAGGTTCATTCAACATAACCTAATAGCTATGTAGGGTTAAATTTAAGGTTTTGGCATGCCTTGATTCTCGATTAGGGTTGTGGTTTCGGACCTTATGGTTTTTGGAAATTCTAGAAGGTCCAAAACCATAAGGTTATTCTAAGTACTATGGTGTTCAATTAGATAGGTCAACTTGTGAGAAGCATAATTTCTTCATACAAATTTTGTTTGAGGTGATTCTTAATCCGTTGGAAATTTCTTGGAGTGTAGAACCACATGAATGGCCATGGAGAATAAATGGAAGTTTTGAACCCAAAAAACATCATTTAGACCTTCAAACAAGCCCTAAAAGTTTCTAGACACAAAATATGCAAAGTGAGATATGCCCCTAGAATGGGCCCTACAAGCTAATTAATCAAATGTCTCCTTATAGGAAGCACCAAAATAGATGACAAATTATATATTAATCCATTTTCAATCACTTGAATTGCGAATAAAATTCTACATTTAATCAATATTTCCTTAGATATTTTTCAATAGACTTTGCAACTTATTTATTAGAGATCTTAATGTAAAGGAGACAAAGTTTAAATTTTACTTATGTACATTGTATTCTTTTAGTTGGAATGTTTGGGAAATTTGTACATTTTGGAGAGAACATATTGTGATTTGATTAATCATTCAAGGTTTTTTTAACCATAATGAGAGTCAGGCAATGAATTGATACAACTGACTTGTCTTAACTGTATAAATATTTAAATTCTCTCTCAACATGGCTTATTTTCACCTAGTTTTGAATAAATTATCTAGAGTTCTTATGATTGATTTTGTGAATAATTTTTACCTAATAAACTACTATTATAAAATAGATCTTGGAAATAGAGGCCTTAAGCAAAGGGTTTATGAATTGAAGGAAGAAAACACCAAATTGGAAAAATACGTTGCTTTCTTGTATGTCTTGGTCTATTTAAGACTTTTGAGGAAGTTGTGCCCCTCAATGAATCTCAATGAATCTTTGATGAGTAATATGATATGATATTTTCTTGAAATACAACAATATTCAAGGATTGCAATATTATCTACACGACCTTGAACTTGATGGAAGTAACTTGCATATTATTGTTAACAAGTAATATATGGATATTGATGAAAGGTTACATGGTGTTGAACTTGATGGCAGTAAATTACATATTATTGTTAAAAAATAAGATATGAATATTGATGAGAGGTTTGATGGTGCTATTGAGAATTCTTCTTAGACTTCTCATATTGATGTTTATGATGCTTTCTTCCATGATATCATTGTTCTCCTTGATTTTAATAACTTAATTTGGCTTACCTAATTTGTCATGAGTGTCATCACATGTATACGTCATTTCTATAAGTAAGAGCCCTCGTTTCCATCATCTCCATCATCATATCACCTAAGTATTGTGGCTAAAAATCGATCTCAAACAAAAGGGTGACCAAACAATGTTATTTCATAAGATTTCCCCAAAAATACACATAATTGTGTCACACTAAAATCCTTAAAAGACGTCAAGTAGCCCTAAAAATAGAATTTGATTGCTCATAAATATTACTTTCCTTCCAAAAAGGTGTATCCCTTGAATGGGGTATCCCCATGATGTTATTTTAAACAATATTATTTCATATAGTCTCCAATACATGTCATCATCGCACTAAGTCATCAATTGAAAGGGATCATTTGCATCGGATCTAGTTGTAATATATGTTCGCATCCTTTCCTTTAAATAAATCCATCAAGGTTATTCCATGAGGATACATCCATCATTGGTAATATTATACAATTGGACTACCGACATTAGGAGAGGGAGCCATTTACAACATTTTCTTTCCACATTCAGAGTCCATATCATATCATGTATAGATAGGAGTGGGGCACTAGACTAGAAGAAGAACCCTCCCTTGTGATGGATGTGGAAGACCACATCGATTACATCTAATACCAAGGTGTGTATCATCATCCTAATTCTTTTGTTAATATAAAAAAAATCTTTATATCATGATTTATTAAGTTTCGTTTATGTTACATTACATGAATATTTGAGAGTGTCATTGAGTTATTTTCGTTTTCCATCAAAACCCTTGTTATGGAACTAAGGATTGTAGAACCCATGTGTTGACCATATTTTTTGTCAACGACACTTAGGTGTTAAAGTGTTTCCAGGAACCCTTCTGATTCCAAAATGATATAGCCTATGCTCCTCTTATTTCCTATCATGTGTGCAAGCTTGTAATCCTAGACTAGGTATCTAGCAAGCTCGATGTCATCTTTGTTAGAATTTTGATAATTTCATTCAAATATTATCTAGGATCCTACTAAGAGAATAACATGCATAGCATAACAATCATAAACACAAGAGACACAGAGTTTTCTTGCAGGAAAATAAGAAGGTGAAAAACCCCACAACTTCATCAGAGATAGAATGAGCACCAATACAAAGATCACAAAGATCAAACCCCAAAATATAGATGTCTCCATCATCTAGTCCTCCTCCACTTGTGCACACTCCTCTCTCTCAACTATGCGAGTTGGATGAGTAAGTGAATGAATAGAATGAGAGAGTCACACTCTCTATTTATACATTAACTTAACCTTCCTTTAACCCTAACTAGGCCGACTTCCTAAGGAATCCTAATAACCCATCCACATGACTCATACAGGGCCGACCCCACCAAGGTGTTCTAATAACCCATCAAATATAAGTTACGACACTTACAATGTAACTTGTGACACTTGCAAATACAAATGACGACACTTCCAATTGGACAAATAATACATCTCCGTTGGGGATACAATAAAGTACAAATGTAATGCATATAATATACAAGCGAATATCTTCCAAATTTACAAATACATCAACACTCCCTCTTAACTAGGAAGGTATTCTCTTGACACAGGTCATCAATATGTATAGGAACAAGTCTTCAATACTGGAGCTGGATCATCGTCACTAGATCATGGAGCATCATCATCACTGCTGCTGTACTCGTCATCTCAATCACTAGTGTTATCTCTCAATTATTCTCGTCATATGAAGTTATACAGACACAACCCTTTTTCATGATGGATGTAAGTCGAGCCTCCATGTAGGTATTCATCATATCTGCAAGGGCCTGACAGAGGTGGAATCTTAGGACAGATTATGTGCCTTTGCAAAACCTTGAAAGAGCATCACAGGATTGATCATGAGCTTATTGATCAACCTATAAGATCTCCTAAGACTACATTACATGCAGACCTTGCAAAACCTTGAAAAACAATCTCAGGACTGATTATGAGCTTACTATTCAACCTATAATATTTCCCAAGACTAAATTACATGCAACCAAGCAAAATCTCGAAAGAGCATCCCAGGACTGATTACGAGCTTCCTGCTCAACCTATAGGATCTCCCAAGACTACATTACATGCTTACCAAGCAAAAACTTGAAAAAGCATCCCAGGACCAATTACGAGCTTACTACTCAACGTATCGGATCTCCCAGGAATACATTACATGCTACTAGGAAAAACCTCGAAAGAGCATCCCAGGACTGATTACGAGATTACTTCTCAACCTATCAGATCTCCCAGGAATACATTACATGCCACTGCACAACCTGCCACATATCCACAGCCTCATAGTATCGTCATGATACTCATGATCAACCTGATCATCCTCTCACGGAGCATCATACTGATGCTCATGATTACACTGATCATTATCATATAGAACATCATCTGGAGCATCATCCTAATTCTCATCACACAGCACTTACATCCACATCCATGGGAACGATCTTCCTACCACCATGCTTGGAATGGCTCTAGCATATGTGTCCCGTCACTTCCTCCTGGAAGTATCTTCAAGCTGAAGAACACCAAGCCTCTCTCTAAAGTACTCGAACTTCACCCTGGCTAGTGGTTTGGTCAACACATCTGCTATCTGCTCATTCGTCGCAACATACAAGAGATTCAATTCTCCTCTCTGCACCATATCCATGATATAGTGATACTTTATCTCGATGTGCTTCGACTTATCATGGAGCACCGGGTTCTCAGACAACTTCACACAACTCTGGTTGTCACAGAAGATACAAGTAGTATCCAACTGGAGATCAAACAAATCAGACAATAGCTTCCTTAGCCATACTACCTCACAACTAGCCAAACAAGCTGTGACATACTCTGCTTCGGTTGTACTCATTTCTACGTAGGATTGCCTCCTGCTAAACCAAGAGATCACACCTGATCCCATACTGAAGCAGCACCCCGAAGTGCTCTTCCTATCTGTAGCACTTCCTTCCCAATCTGAACCAACATAACCCTCTAGGTTAAAATTTTGTTTTGTATCATAGTTGAGCCCATAATCAACCATACCCTTTAGGTACCTCAGAATATGCTTTACAACAATCAGGTGAACATGTCTAGGATCCGTCAAGAACTGGCTCAATGTGTTCACCGCAAAGCAAATATCTGGTCTCCTGTTCATCAGGTACATCAAGGATCCAATCATCTGACGATACATCGTGGCATCAACTGATTCATTAGCTTCAGGTTCGATGCCATACGTGTGGCCATGGCCTTGTAGTCCATCATCCCGAACTACTTCAGGATCTCTACTACATACTTCCCTTGTCCAAGGAAGATTCCATCTACACTCTGCCACACCTCCATACCTAGAAAGTAATGCATCATACCCAAGTCCTTCATCTTGAACTCGGTAGCAAGCTTCCTCTTTGTATCAGCAATCAACCCAATCTCACCTATCATAAATAGGTCATCTACATATAGTAGGAGTATCATTGGATTGCCTTCGTCAACCTTGAGGTAAAGGTTGGAATCTGCTTTACTCTTGGTAAATCCTAAACTAGTCAGGAAGCTGTCAATCCTGCTGTACCATGTCCTGGGTACTTGTTTCAAACCATACAAGGATTTCTTTAATTTGCACACATGTGACTCCCTGTCATGTATCTCAAATCCGAGTGGCTGCTCCACATACACTTCCTCTTCGACTACACCATTCAAGAAAGCTATCTTGACATCCATCTAGTGTATATTCCACTTTATCACTACAGCTAGAGCAAGTACTGTTTTGATGGAAGTGTAACTGGCTACAGGTGCAAAAGTCTCTTCATAATCTATGCCTTCTTTCTGGGAGAATCCACGAGCTACAAACCTTGCCTTGTATTTCTCTATGCTACCATCTGCAGCATGCTTGATCTTGTGGATCCACTTGGAAGTCACAACAGACTTCCCTTCTAGCCTTGGGACCACATCCCAAACATCATTCTTCATGATCGACTGGTATTCCTCGACCATGGCCTCCTTCCATTCTTTCTTTTATGTCGCTTCTTCATAACTGGAAGGTTCTTTGTCCATTATATCACATAGTAAGGGTACATAGCCTCTGTGTGACCTTGTTCTTTTTCTTTCTCCGTGTTCCTTTTCTGGAACACCATAGCTCTCTACATCTTGGATGACCTCTCTTGCCCATGATGGTTTCCTCTTGTGAGAGTTCTTCTCATGAGGTGGATCTACAGGCTCTTGTGGATCTTCTATTTCATGATCCTCTTCTGGAATTGTTTCGTTCATGGTGGTGTGTTGTATTCTGGGTACTCTTGGTTCTTTATTGTCTTCAACGGGTGGCTTCCTCAATTTGATGTATGCTGAGATTTCATCAAAAGTCACATCCCTGCTAATGTCAATTGTCTTGAACCCTGGAAATTAGATTCTGTATGCTTTCGAATTTTCATTGTAACCCACAAATATACCCTTCTTTCCTGAAAGATCTAGCTTTGTTCTCTTCTCTCTTGGAACATGTGTATATACTGGACAACCAAATATCCTGAGATGGCTCACTTCTAGTTTCTTACCGGAGAAAGCTTCTTCTGGTGTCTTGTTGTCAAGTATCCTGTGTGGTGTTCTGTTTTGTACATGTACAGTTGTCCTTGCTGCTTCTTCCCATAGATGCATAGGCAAACCTTAGTGATGAATCATTTCCCGTGCTGCTTCAATGATATTTCTATTCTTCCTTTTTGCAACTCCATTTTGTTGTCGATTGTATGGAGTGGTCAACTCCCTCTTAATCCCTAAATCACTGCATAAATTCTTGAAGTCCCGTGAAGTAAATTCTCTGCCATTGTCGGATCTAAGAGTCTTTCTCTTCTTATCAGTTTGGTTTTCTATCAATGCTTTGAATTCCTTGAACTTATCAAACACTTCATCTTTGTTCTTCAAGAAATAAACCCAAGTCTTCCTAGAGAAATCATCAATGAAGGAAACATAATATACATACCCACTCAGAGAACTGAATGACATTGGACCACATACATCAGAGTGGATAATTTCCAAAATTCCTTTTGCCTTGCTTTCACTTCTTGGAAATGCCTTCTTTGTGTTCTTTCCTTTTGCACATCCTTTGCAAACACCTTCATGCTTTGACTGGGTTTCAGGAAGACCTTCTACTGCTTTGCTTGCAATTGGTAGTGCTCTATAGTGCACATGTGAAAGATTTATGTGCCAAAGTTCACTTGGCTCCATGGTTTCATGTACCATGGCTTGTTCAGGTTGTCCCTTCAATTTGTACAATCCCCCCTCTTGCTCTCGAATCACTACTGCATCATCTATGGTCTTACTTGGCCATCCACAAATACAACTATCATCCCTTTTGCATCCAAAGATGATATGGAGAGAAGATTCTTCTTGAGTCCAGGTACATATAGAACATCTTTCATCTTTAAAGACTTTCCAGAGTCTAACTTGTAGGAGGCTTCACCACTTCCTTTTATTGGGTATTGATAGTCATCCCCAAGTTTCACCTTATGAGGTGACTCATGTTCACATAGGTCCATAAGAGATTCTCTAAATCCCATCAAATTTTTGGAAGCCCCACTATCAATAACCCAATCATTACACCCATGTGTAATAGTACCTGTGAGAGCAGAGATTAGAACATATTCTTCGTCACTTGAAGAGTCTCCACTTTCTTCCTTAGTCTTCTTTCTAGGAGGTTCATCATCCTCAGTAGCATGAGCATGATATCTCTTCTTGTTGTTATTCATCTTGTTTTTGTTGAAGCCTTTTCTATTCCTGGGACATTCTGAGGCATAGAGTCCCTTCTCATCACATGAGTAGCATCTAATGTGAGAGATATCTTTATTCTTTTGATGATGGTGAAAAGGTTTCTTGTGATGAGGTTGCTCCCTCTTAAAATTACTTCTTCTGGCGTGAGCTGTGAGATCATGGTCTTCATTTCCAATCTTTTCTTCACGGGCCACAATCCTAGCTTCTTCTTGTGAGCATTCCTCCCACAATCTACTGAAGGAAATCAATTTCCTTCTTGCATAGATTCCTTGGATGAAGGAGTCCCATGACCTAGGTATGCCATTCAAAGTGGTCATCACAATTTCGCCATTCTCCACCACTTCATCCACAGCTTCAAGTTGTTATTTGATTTGAGAGACCTTAATAAAGTAGGATTGGATGGTCTCTCCATTCTGGATATTTACACTCTTCAATTGGTTCCGCAATGTCATCTTCCAATTTATATTCTTTCCTTCAAACATCTTGGTCAAGGAATCAAACATCTCCTTGGGTGTATTTAGGGAAGACACATTTGGTATGAGATGGTATTTGATAGAATTTGCAATGATTCTCTTGGCTTTGACCAAGTTCTTCTTGTGTAAGGACTTAACCTCATCTCCCTCTGGAACTGGAACCTCTTCACTTATGTAGGTGTCCAATTCATTCTCTTCTAGGATTAACCAAATCCTATACTTCCATGCTCGGAAGTTATCATCCCCTTCAAGATTATCCTCAAGCTTGGTGTGGTGAGACATCTTAATGAAAAACTCAAATGAAAATAAAAAATTTAGGTCTTACCACTTGAATTGCTCAATCTGGATCTGGAGCTGGCTAGGGTTTGACAGAGAAACCCTAAAAATCCAAACTTGAAATTTCAAACTTCTGTCTGGATAGGGAGATGCAATTGACTGAGGAAAGCAATCTGGTGTGCTCATATTTTGAAAAATCCAAAAATTAACCCCTCAAAATTGACCTACAAAATTTGGATCTGCAATTTCTGTCAAAATATGGTTTTCTGGTTTTCTTGTCAAAATTCCAAACTAGGGTTTGATAGAGCTCGGGGTTCTGCCCAACTAAAAAGTTTGATCTTGGTCTCTAAACTTCAATTTTTCTGAGGAGCATCCATTCGTGGTCTCAGATTCCAAAAATTCCAACTTTTGTAGAAACCCTCATTTCCCGCAACAGTGATAGGCCAAAAACAGAAAGTGCTCAGAATTGAATTCCGTTTCGACAGAAAGATGCGCCTTCCTTAGGAGAGTTAGCCTAGCCTCTTGCCTTTGATTATCTGTGGAGGGAAACCCAAAAATTAAGAAGCCCTAGCTTCCGCAGTTGCATAGTGCCTTCTTCTTAGTCCCGCTCTGATACCATGTTAGAATTTTGATAGTTTCATTCAAACATTATCTAGGATACTACTAAAAGAATAACATGCACAACATAACAATCATAAACACAAGAGACATCAAGTTTCCTTGAGGAAAACCAAGAAGGTGAAAAATATCGCAACTTCCTCAGAGATATAATGAGCACCAATATGAAGATAACAAAGATCAAACCCCAAAAGATAGATGTCTTTAGCAGCTACTCATTCTCCACTTGTGTGCACTACTCTCTCTCAACTATGCGAGTTGGATGAGTGAGTGAATCAATAGAATGAAAGAGTCACACTCTCTATTTATACATTAACTTAACCTGCATTTAACCCTAACTGGGCCAACTTCCTAAGGAAGCCTAATAACCCATCCACATGACTCATACATGGCCGACCCCACCAAGGTGGTCTAATAACCCATCAAATATAAGTTACGGCACTTACAATGTAACTTGCGACACTTGCAAATACAAATGGCAACACTTCCAATCAGAGGAATAATACATCTCCATTGGGGATACAATAAAGTACAAATTTAATGCATACAATAGACACGTGAATATCTTCCGAAGTTACAAATACATCAACAATCTTAGGGTTTTCATTGTTATGAAGTCTTTGAGATGTTTAATGAAATGTTGAACTAACCATACATGTACTCAAGGATTTATTGTTCGATTGTGCATGGTGATGCATAGGTGGAAGGTACAGGTTCTCTCTGAGTAAAGCACCAACTATTTTAAAATCGAGAAAAAACATCAACAACCAGTGCAAAAGTACAGTTATTGGATAGCTTGTTTATTTAACATTTCAGACATGGATTAAGTCGACGTACTATACATGAAACTCTCATACTAGAAATTGAGGTAGCCTTAATCTTAGTTCCTTTAAAGGTAGATCAATAATAAAGGTTCTATAGTGAAGTGAGCTGATTGAGCTCATTGATAATCAGATGGATTAAAACTGATGTCACCTTTCCCAGTGTTTTCATGTATAATTGGACTATCTTTTGTTTGAGCACCATTTCCATTAGTTCCAACTATCAATTCCTTCATGATGGTTTTGTTCCTCGCTAGTTTAGTTTCAATGATCATGAACACTTTCAGTAACAACTATGCAAAATATCTACATGAAAATGAAGATATAGAGACCCCTAAAAGAGATGACAGATAAAAGAGAAAATAAATGAACCAAAATAGTTTTGAGTAGGATGCATATTCCATAATATGAATCATATGTGCTTAATGTCTTATACTTCCAGTGAAAGTTGTTAAGATTCAATATGCTAAGACAGAAAATATCAGCATTACATTCCATTTCACAACAATAGCATATACAGGATCACTGAAAAAACAACCAGCACATCATAAACACAAGAGACACAAATTTATCCTAGGAAACCCAGCAAAGCTTCCTCAATATAGATGACCGGCAAATGCAAAGATGTAATTCACAACCATGAGCTCCTTCTCCTCCATAGCAAATCTGTTGATGTATATGTAACTTCAGAATGTATTTCATATATGTATATTGTATTCCTATAGAGATGTTATTATTCCGCTATACAGAAGTGTTTGTATTCCTATAAAGATGTTATTATTCCTCTATACGGAAGTGTCGTCATTTATATTGTAAGTGTCATAACTTATACTTGAGGGGTTATTAGACCACCTTGTTGGGGTCGGCCCTGTATAAGTCGTGTGGGTCGAAGGGTTATTAGACCACCCTATTGGGGGTGGGCCATGTGGGTCAAAGGGTTATTAGACCACCAAGTGTGGGGTTGGCCCGTATTAAGTTAACCATGGGTTAAGCTAGACATGTAGGCCCCTGTTGGCTGCTTTTTGGACAGACCCGGGTTTTAATGAAGCGCATCAACAAAACCCCTTGGCGCACTGGCCCTCTCGGCAACGAGCTGCGCAGCAGCTCGAGGTCCCACCCGAAGTGGCTATGGGGGGGCTAAGGAATCAGATTTCCTTAACCCGGGCGACGCAGAGACTGTTCTTTCCTCCTTGGCGATTCCTCAAAGGTGAATGTCTGACCCTTCCAGACTTCCGAGCGCAACAGCGCTCAGGCTCCTGCTTGGTAGCTGAACTGCGCGGTACTTCCACTCCTGCGCTAGGACCTATTATCCTCTGTGCCGATATTCTAAGAGTCGTCTCGCTAGCGCGTCCGTCGCAGCAACAAGTTCTCCTATCGCTGCGGCGACGTTATCTACCGAGTCCTTCGACCCTTAACAATTATAATTCCCAAGAAAGCTTTAAGAACTTACTCAATACACTCCTAAAGATAATGCAATATTTCTGTAATTTGCTGTTAGCAAACTAAAACAGGTAATCACCTCAATCACAACATCATAATAGCGAGAAATATGAATTCCACCTCCACGGGGAAAAACCACGTCCACGGGAGTATCTTATATTAACCAGAAAATGATAGATTTATACAATATGCTGCGCACACAGCTGCAGCCTTAGATCTTTCCAGGAAACTCCACGCACACAGCTGGGAGCCCTTCTCTCGATCTATTCTCTTCCTCTTCGAAGATTACAATAGTTCAGATGTCGACTCCGACTGTCTGCAACTCAAGGATTAGCCTCACTGCTAACCAGTTCTAACTCCTGTTTTCTAGCAACACGGTAGAAAACCATCAACAAGATCGTAACAGAGGATGATCAGCACGATCGATCCTTCTTACATCTAGCCTCTACTATCGTAGCTAGCTCCCTCACAGGCTTAGCTAACTAACTCACTACTCAACTAACTAACCAACTAACTGACTCTCTAACCTCTACCCATTACAATTATTCATATATATAGGTGGCCATGGCGGTCACACCTTTACAAAATTGTGGGCCTTTCCCAGCAGTAATCCCCAAAAACCCTAACCACGCACATGGCTAGGTGTACTGTAGGCGCAGCTTGCAGTCATGTCGCCGCTTCCTGCAGGCTCCATGAATTCCGGCGCAGCTTATGGGTATGGGTGCCTCGTCCTTCGCCTTCAATGCTTTGGTCCGTTGCTCCTCCTTGATCCGAGCAACCATAACTTCTGTACTTAGCTTTAAATGAGGGTAGCTGAGCCCTCTACTCCATTGCTTCATTGATTGTGGTAGCTGAGCTTTCTATTCAGCCTTCATTCTCTTCTGACGTGCGCGCGAGCTCCGCGATTTCCGGTTCGTGATCCGCGCTGAGCTCCTCCATCTGGCACCGTACTGCGCACCGTCTTCTTCTGTCCCCAAAATTGGTGCTTATTCAAAACTTAGCACTTTCTCTTCCATACTTGTGCTTTTTCCTCAAAATTCGCAGCTTTTACCATAGCTGCGGCCTTGGCTCCAACAGGCCCCTAACACTTACTTGTGGCTCGCCCTCGAGCCACTCGCACTAGCGTGTGGTCGCCTTACTTGCGCATCTGCTTTTGCTTGGGTCTGCGCGAATGTTTTCTTCCACTGCGCAATAGCGGAGTCCAATTCATCGACACACTCCACAGCAGTCTGCACCGTTTCTGCAGTGGCTTCTTCTTTAGTGATGGCATCAATCACCTCTTGAGATTCAACAATCTCTTTGATTTTTGCCTCGACTTGGCCAACGATATCATCATACTCATCCATGAATGGCTGAATGCTGTTGGTGAGCTTCTCATCTTCAGTTCTGAGCTTGTGGAGTTGCTGTTGCATTCTGCGCACTTCACTCATTTTCTTCATTTTTGGTAAGCCTGTTAAGGCCTTAGCTTCTTCAGTCAGAACAGTTAGGAACTGTTCTGCGGCTTGCACCTGTTCCAAAAGACCAACATTAAAAGGGATCTTCTCAAGCTCCGTCCAAGCTTCCATAGCTTGGCTCATCAAGTTCTCGGCTTCCTCTATTTTGTCCTTCATTTGTGTGGAAGCTCTGCTCAGCGCATCAAATTGTTCCTGTGCATCATCTGTAAATTGCGCGGCAACACGAGCTTCCAGCTCGGCAATCTGGGTTCTATGGCCCTCAGCCATAGCAACTATTTCATGCTCCAGGGTTTTCACCCTTTCTCCAATAATTTGAACTTTCTCAACCAGAGGGAGGTCTGGTTGAATATCGCAAGTTGGCAATTCCTGGGCAATCTCATCCACTGCGTTTCTGATGCCGATGTCTTGCGCCTCATAAAGTGCAAGTTTCTCGGAGATATTCTGATGGCTTGCCTTGAGCGCTATCTCCTGTGATTGCAGTCGTTGATTTTCCTGGAAGGTAGAGAGCTCTCTAGCTCTCAACTCAAGAGAAACTTTCTCATGCACCAGCTGTAGGGTCTCTATAGGAATTAGAGACAAATTTATTTCAACAGGTCCAACGGCGCTTACCTGTAGTGAAGCTAGCGGATCTGGAAGTGTCATGCTCGTAGGCGGAATATGCATGACAGTATGCCTTTCTATGAGTTCTTCAACTCGCTCAGTACTTGGAATTGCTTGTGGCACCTGCGAAGTAGATGCTGGCGCATGAGTCTGCGCAATCCTTCCTGCGAGACCCTTTATTTCCACAAATTGCAGGTCTAGAGCACTTCTGATGTGAGCGTGCGTGTTCCGCAGCTCGCGAAATTGCTCTTTGAAATACTGGTCGATCCCCAAGGGAATGGCCTCAGAGGGATGCGACACCTTTTGTTTCTTGGTTGCTGGCTCTGTCGAGCCTTCATCACTTCTTTGCTCAGGGGCTTCCTTGCCCTTATCTTTCTCGTGCGCAGCGGCGGGTGGCATCGCGGATGCGATGTCGGCGGCTTCTCTCCATTCGTCTGACCAAGACTTGATAGTTTCTTCGACATCTTCGGTGGTCATCCTGTAAAGGCCTACGGCCCATTCCTCTTGAATGCCGCAGGGACGAAGGTAAAGTTGATGTAAATCGGCAGTAAAGGCCAACTTTCCTTCATATATCTTCGCTGTCTCCTCACTCAGCCTTGGCATTTCCTGAATGGTATCTCTGAGGAGATAGTAGTATTCACAAAATACAGCGCGGTTCATCTTGCGCTTCGCGGGATTAGGAGATTCCCAAAGGTTAACATAGCGGATTCCGGCAGGTTCTCCTGCGCGGCGCGGAAGGAACTGAGTGTTCGGGGGCTCCTTCCACCCGACGAGAGCACATAAAATTAAAAGCCAAGAAAAATGGAACGACTGACCGGGGTTATCTTGAACGTTCCGGCAGTCTTCCAAAAAAGAATTGAGGAGGAAGAGGCACCTGTTGTACTGCTCCCCCTCCGCAGCTGCGATGGCGAGTTCCACGACAGCTCCAGTAACTTCCTTCGGTCTGCACTTCGTGAGAAGTCTGCCTGCGAGCAAACTTCCTGTAAATCTAAGTGCTTCGTCTTCTACTATAGTGAGGTCATAATCCCGACCTCCTCTTGTAAGGTTATATTTTTGGACCAACTTTGCAGCCAATTTTCTATCCTTCTCCTTTCCCATAAAATGGATATTGGGATCCTTATGAACCTTAGACAGGCCAGTAATGCGATGAATCAAATCGACATTTAAATCAATTGGCCTCCCTAGCCAAAGGTAACCTCCATGAACACAGGATAGCAGTGTCTTGACGACTACGTTCACCTCATTGCTACGCCCAAAATGCGGTAGCTTTAACAGATTCAGGAGTCCAGGGCGCTCAAGATTTGCTGCAAATCCCTTCGGGATGAATTCGTCAACCTGTCTGGTGGGATTATGCACTACCGTCAGATATCGATCTAGCTGGAACTGAGGATATGTCTTATAGTCTCCCAGGTTGAAATTAGAGAACTTAACCAGTGGAAGGTGTCCGAGCAGGGACCCTTCTATTCGCACGCCAACCGGTAGTGGAGGTAACGGAAGCAGGTACTTTGCATTCTTCGGAATATGCACCTCTGGTGCATCGTCTGGACGCGGCGGAATATAATTCACCATAGTGGCCAATGGCTCTGGAACGGGCTCTTCTGGCTGTGGTTGAGACGCTCTTGTCGCCGGAGATTGTCTGGGATCCTAATAACCAGGATGTACATAAGTTGAAGCCGTCACGAGGGTAGTCATGCCGAAATCTAGGCCTCGGCGCAGGAATTGACGAACAACTTCTTCAGTCAATAGGTTTTCTGTCGTGAACGGGTATAGGTAACAAGAACTTGGACGGAAACAGCGGACTGGCGTGGGATATGAACACTGACAACAAGGGAAGCACTCTGCACAACTCGTCTCTGAAAACAATGGCTTAGATTCTGAAGCAAGACTCTGCAGTTCGAGAAAAGTAACCCGAAATTATACAAGTGTGGAGTATTTATAGCCAAAGGTGATAGTAAATGCGGGCAAGTGGGGTTACAAGCTATAGGCAGCTATGCATGAGTTGACAACCCTACGATTCGCTTCGCATTTGCGGTGCATTTATTGTGATGGACGGGCTCTGACAGGCTTTCGGGAGAGGCTAAGGCTTTCGGCTCATGAGTTAAATGCAAATCTTACGGAGATCAAGCCAAATCTTGTCAGAGTGGCTATACTTAAATGGCGGGCTTATCCTTCAGTTATTTCTCGGACGCGGCTTCATAACTGCTGTAATTCAAA
This sequence comes from Larix kaempferi, assembly GCA_027924585.1. Classification (NCBI taxonomy): domain Eukaryota; kingdom Viridiplantae; phylum Streptophyta; class Pinopsida; order Pinales; family Pinaceae; genus Larix; species Larix kaempferi. Next base: position 4,649,964 of record BSBM01001158.1, on the reverse strand, counting down.
TTTTTCGGCGGGTCATTTCAGCTTAGGAAACTGTGCCTATAGGGGTCCACAACAAAAACTTCAAGCGGCAAATTGACACAGGGACTTCGCAAGAGTGATGGTTAGACCATCCAGATAACTTCGCAAGAGCGCAATTAGGTTCGCTCCAACCAAACTTTATAGACATGCGCGGATGTTTCAAAGAACTGCGCGGGAAGCCAGAGACTGAGGGTCTCGCGACTTCCGTGTAGACTGAATGTGATGCCTCTTTCAACTACACTGGGCATCTACATATCTTTGAGCAGCTATTTAAGTCGACAGGGCGGAGTGGCCGTCGCGGTAAAGCTTAAGCCGACTCTCGTTGATCTTTGTAGGCAGTACTTCTCCATTCAGCTTCACAAGTTGAACTGCTCCTCCTTCTGTTATTTTTATCACCTGAAAAGGGCCTAACCAGTGTACACGAAACTTGCCTGGAAACTTGATGAATTTACTATCATAGAGGAGTACCAAGTCTCCTTCTGCAAAGTGTTTTTTCTTAATGTGCCTGTCATGCCAAGATTTCTGTCTTGCCTTCTGTACCTGTTGATGAAATCCGACTAAAAGTCGGTCTTCTTCTAGGGCAAGCAGTTGTGAAAGTCTTGCGGTCATAGTATCAGGATCCGTCATTTCTGTAATTTGCGCAATTCTGAGACTGGGAATAATGTATTCCATAGGCATAACTGCTTCTTGTCCATACACCAAACTGAAAGGTGTGTGGCCTGTTAGTTTCTTGCAGGTGGTTCTGTAAGCCCATAATACAGCTGTGACTCTAAGGTCCCAATCATCTCTTTGTTGATTACAGATCTTTGTCAGGGCATTCTCAAGAATTTTATTGAATGCCTCCACCGTACCATTAGCATGAGGGTGGTAGGGTGTACTCTTATAGTGACTAATTTGGAATTCTTTAGTAAGGGCTTGTATAGTCTCATTGAGGAAATGTGTACCCTGATCACTCATTAGAATCAATGGACATCCAAATCTAGTGATAATATTCTCAAAAATGAACTGCGCGGCCGTAGCAGCGTCGCAATTCTTAACTGGCTTAGCCTCAGCCCATCTGGTGAGGTATTCAGTAGCTGTGATGATGTATCTTGCGCCGGTTCTCTTTCCTGGTGGGTTGATAGGACCTACAAAATCAATGGCCCGTTTATCAAAAGCGCGCAGTGTTATCTGAGGTCTTAGTGGCATCTCATCTCTTCTTGAAGGTTTTCCTATTCGCTGGCACACATCGCAACATCTGCAGAATTCCTTAGTATCCTTATGCAATGTTGGCCACCAAAGACCTGCGGCTAAGATCTTCTGAGCAGTCGGCTTTCCTGCGAAATGGCATCCTGCGGTACCTGAGTGCGCTTCTGCGATGATAGAGTTCTTTTCATGCGGTAGGATACATCTGCGCAAGACTTCATCGGGGCCCAGCTTATAAAGCTGGCCTGCTATCAAAGTGAAGTCTGCGGCTTTGACGACGAGCTGTTTCTTCTGCTGGATTGTAAACTGAACTGGCGCTTGTCCAGTAGTGAGAAACTCAAGGATATCAGAATAATATTCATCTACTGCTTGAACAAAAAATAGCTATGCATCAGGCAGATTGTCCTCCAGACTTGTAGGTTCTTCTCCTGACTCAATCCTAGATAAGTGGTCAGGTCCTGCATTCAATCTACCTGGCTTTACACTTACCTCAAAATCATATTCTTGAAAGAGCAGTAGCCATCTGCAAATTCTTCCCCCTAACACTGGCTTATTGACCAAGTATTTCAAAGCAGAATGGTCAGTATACATTTTAAAATGTGCGCCCAGTAAGTAGTGTCTGAACTTCTGTAGGGTGTACACCATAGCTAGTCCTTCTCTCTCTATAGTAGTGTAGTTCTTCTCGGCTGTGGACAACTTCCGGCTAGAGTAAGCAATGCGGTGATCGATACCTCCTTCTCCTGGTTGTGTAAGTACGATCCCCAATGCTATGGAAGAAGCATCAACATGAACATGAAAGGGTTTATTCCAGTCTGGGAAAACTAGAATTGGCGCAGTGATCATCTTGTCTTTAAGTGTGTCCAAGCTCTGTTGGCATTCTTCTGTCCATTGGAATTTCGAATCCTTTTTCAGCAGTCTTTCCATAGGTGTTGTGATCTTTGCATAACCTTTGATAAATTTTCTGTAGTATCCAGTATGTCCCAATGTAGTGCGCAATTGTTTGACTGAGTTGGGCGCAGGTAAATTAGCAATGATGGAAACCTTTGCAGGATCCATCAGGAGTCCTTGTCTGCATACAATATGACCCAACAAAATACCAAAAGGAGCACAGAAGATACATTTTTTCAAGTTAAGGGAAATTTGGTGTTGTCTACATTTTTCTAACATCATTCGCAGGTTCGCTATATGATTCTTTAGTAAGCCAAATACAGTCCAATCATCAAAATAGACTTCTAAAAAATTATGGATGAATTCTTTGAAAACAGCAACAACGACTCTAGAGAAGATAGCAGGAGCGTTTTTAAGACCAAAGGGCATTACCGTATACTAGAATGAGCCCCATTCAGTCACAAAAGTAGTCTTATGGCGGTCGTCTGGATGGATTCTGATCTGATGGTATCCCGAAAATCCGTCAGTGAAGGAGTAAGCCTCTTGTCCTCCAACATTATCAAGCACTTCATCTGTAAAGGGAGTAGGAAATGGATCATGCGCTGATGCGTCATTGAGTTTGTGCAAATCCATGCAAATTCTTATTTCACCTTTTGTCTTCTTTTCTTGTACAACCATAGGGCTAATCCAATCGCTCTCTTCTACTGGCTCAATAATACCTGCTGCGAGCATCTTGTCAATTTCTTCTTTGACTTTTTCTTTATAGCGTGGGTTCAACCTGTATGGGCGCTGCTTTACTGGCTTGGCATCTGGTTTCAGAGTTATGCGCATCACTCCTAAGTCTCCTAGGATGCCTTTCATTTCTGTGAACTTGGTAGGAAAGATATCCTGGTAGTCACATAATAAATCTGAAATATGCCCAACAGTTTCATCATCCCAATAGTCTCCAATAGAAGCAAACTTGGGTTCGGCTTCTGTACCAATGTTAACCTTTTTGAGCTTGATGTGCTCTGTAATGGCAGGGATATCAAGCTGAGGACCTTCAACATTGCCTGTCCCTTCTGATTCTGGAATATTGATGTTGCGAGGATCATCCTCCTCTTCTCTAGTGGTGAAATTATAGCATTCGAGGGCATGTTCTATCTGAACAGCCCAATCCGGCTGGGAATATTCTGGTAATAGACATGGTTCAAATACCTTCTTTTTAATACACTTCAGAGCCTGATCAATACTTGGATGCTCTGACTCAAAGCTGAAGGTAAGTTGAAAACTTTCTATCATTAGAGGCCATGTAAGAGTGCCTCTGCGCAATTCTGTTTCAGTGTACCAGTTCCTTGGAACTGTGTCTAATGTGTGGATGAATAGGTGAACCCACTCATCATCCGGAATATCCGACCATTGCTGAATGCATGCTTCAATGTGTGACCTAGGGTCACTCTGTCCCTCATATTTGCGCGACACTTCTGCTGTAGTGTCCTGGAATCTGCGCAGTATCAGTCTGCGACAGTCTTGCCATGTGTGAATATTCTCTTTATGCGCACCCCACCATCTTGCGGGTGTAGCGCGCAGTGATACATCTAATGCCTGTATGCGCTGCTGTTCTGGAAGCTGTTGTTCATATGCCTTTAGGAATTCACTTACGTTAGTTAAACCATCAAAAATTGGAGTGTCAGTCAATTCTGTGCCAATCCATCGAATGGATTTAGTCATCATGGCGCAACGTCTTGTAGAAACCTCATGTAAGCGATTCTGCCAGTTTTCCAATCCTGCATCTGAGTCTGATGTGCATGAACTATCGCATCGCCAGCTGATATGGCCATCTGCTGTAGGATTGACATAGTCACTCTGACTAGCACTCATCTGATACAAACTTTCCATTTGGCGCACTTCTTCTTCTGCGAGAATGGGTTCTATATACCTTGGTCCTTGAATAGGATCAAGCGGTGCAATGACCCTAATCTGGTCGTCCTCGAAGGTCATCTGTCTTTTCTTCAAATTGATGACAGCCAAATTATCAAATGCCCAGTCTATACCTAAAAGTGCTGGGTAAGGTCTACTATCATCCAGGATTTTGATTACTTCAAAGTCTGCAGAACTTCTTACTCCCTCGATATCAATAGGTACATTGGGTAATCTGCCCAATGGAGAGACTCGTTGCTGGTTCGCGAGTCTTAGCTGGATGGGGGATCTTGAAAGTTTAGGACTTCCCATCTGTTCCCATGTCTGCATGGTGAGAACATTAACTTCTGAGCCCAAATCTAGAATGACTTCGTCCATCTCAAATGCTCCAATCTGCGCTGTGAGCCTCATCTCTTTTCCAGTTCTAATGTGACTCCCAATCTGGTGAATAGCACGCTGCGGCGTGTTGGTCGAAGCAAATTGTTGACATTTGTCCAATAGGTGTTGAAGTTCCATAGTTGCTTTTTCATTGCGCAACAACTTTAAGCAGTTCCTTAGAAAATTATCGATAGTACCTAGTGCATTTTCTTCATCAGGCCTTCTGGATGTAATGGCCTGTTCTTGTACCAGGTTGTCTTGTCTTAGCACTTGCGATCTAATATCATTATGCGGGTTGCGACAGAACTTGAAGCTCTGGGATCTAAGAAATACTCTTGGGCTTGCTTGAATGCTTCTTTTTGCTTCTGCAGATTAAGTGGGGCTGGTTTAATATTAGCGCGGCGCACCCATTGCGTCGCTTGCTTTCCAGTTCCCGACTCTGGCGCATCAGTGGTTGCTCCACTGCGCGTCACGATATGAACTGTATGGTCTGCTTCCATTTTTTCTGCTCCAATCAATTGAATATTCTGGTTGACCTGTGGCGTCTTTGCTTGCATTTTAGTCAGCAATTGAGGGCATTCTTCAATGATATGATCATAAGATTTACAATATCTGCAAAGGGTTGTAGGGTTTTGGCAATCCCTTGCAAAATGACCTTGCGCTCAACAATTATAACAAGTGATCTGGCCTCTTCCGCGGCCAAAATTTGTTGTACGTCCGCGGCCTCTGTAATTTCCTGTGCGGCCGTCGCGAGTTTGGTCATACTGTGGACCTGTTGTGGGTCCTTGTACTTCTGACTGTACTCTATAAACATCGTGTTTCCTTTCCATCATAAGGTCATATGATCTGCAATTGTTTTCATCATGGCCTACTGATTTACAGAAATTACAATATAGATTCTTTGGAGTTTGTACATATTTCTGCAGTAAGTGACATTCTTGTGGTCTATGACCTCTAGTTCTACAGATTTCACACCAAGGCCCCTGTGGCTGTGGTACAAGATTAGGTGTTCCAGTTGCAATATACTCTATGAAAACAGGGCAATGGTCCTTTGAATGACCTTGTGCTTTACATTTTGTACACCATATCTCCTCCTTATCATCCTTGCCTTTCTTAATATCATGCACTTGCAAGGTTAAGTTTGCTAATTGGTTCTGCAACTGCGCAACATCGTTGCTTGTTCCAGCAATTGGTGAAGCTTCTAGTTTCATAGCCATCTCTAGAGCTTGTTCCTGAGCAGTGAGATTCTGTTGCATAAGAGGAAGTCTAATGTGTGGAAGCAGCGCAGCAATGAACCATTCCTTATGCTGTTGTGGTGCAAACTCAAAGCTTACTTGATCTATCAGGGATTTGAACTTTTGGTCAAAGTTCCATACTGATTCTATAGGTAACTACTTGATGTCTTTGAGCTCCGTTATGCACTGTGATTCTGATTTAGGTTTCTTAAATTCTCTAAACATTGCATTTCTTACATCAGCAAGCGTCCTATTCTGTGCTGCTGAGTATTTCATGAACCAAGTTAAGGCTCTTTCTCTTAGTGTGGTTGCTAACTGAACCAGTTTAACAACATCATCATTGATTTGCTTAATTGTCCAAATGGCTTCACATAGGAACCAGTGTTGCTCAGGGTCTTCTATCCCTGTTCCTCTAAAAGTTGGTAGTTTCATGTCATCACCCATCTTTCTTGTGCGAGGTTGAGATGGAGGTGCTGTAGCAGTTCCTCTGGGCTGTTTAAACAAAGGTGGTACAGAGGTACTAGAAGTATCGTGTGGGCTACTAGAAGGTGTTTCTGCGGGATTATACTGAGCTTCGTCTGGCTTTTGCGGTGTAAAAGGGTGGTAAGGGATATGAACACTCCCTTGTCTTTCTATGTGACTTGCTCTAGGAACTTGACTGTCTTCTGGGCTTGACTCAAAAGAATGTTGGTCAAGGCCTACTTTATATCGTTTTCCACTACGAGTGCAACCAATAACTTCAGGGTCACTATCAGAGTCTACGGACATTACTTGTCTATGCTATTCATCTGAAGCTATACATAGTTTTGCTTTTTCATACAGAAGCATTTTAATCGATAAGTTCAAAGAATTCAGGAACTTACCTCTATGTGCTTGAAAGAAACTCCTCTCAGCTTCACTGAAACTCTTTCTTGTATCCACTGCAAACTCAGTGATGAAACCTTCCAGCAGACTATTCAACCAAAAGTCTACTGCGCGGGACACAGAATTGTCTACCCGCTTCAGAATACTGACTAGCTCAGGCGTCCAAGCGACTGGTCGATCAATATACACAGTGGGTCTAGTATGTGCTAACTTGGCTATCCAAGCATGTAACTCAAGTGCAAATGTGACAAAGAAAATTTTGTGAAGGTCAGTATAGATATACTTCTGCAACCATTCTTCTGGCTGTAGTCTAGAGCTTCTATTTTCTTGTTCAACGAACTCTTTAGCCTTTAAATCGAACCACTCCTGAATTTCTGTAGCTGTAGGATTCCAGTAACACATTTGTGAGCTGAGCAAGTCTCAAGGAAACAGAACCATTTGTTGGCTCAACAACAGGGTTTAAAGCAACGGAACCATTTGTTGGCTTCAGGAACAATTTTCTACGTCGCAAAAATAGCAAGTCTCACAGTAACAAGTGACGAGGTAACGGAACCATTTGTTGGCTCCTTCTTTCTGGGTTTCGCCTCAATCTCACGTGTCGCTGAAATAACAAGTCTCATTCACGCGGCAACGAAACCATTTGTTGGCTGCTTTTTGGACAGACCCGGGTTTTAATGAAGCGCAGCAACAAAACCCCTTGGCGCACTGGCCCTCTCAGCAACGAGCTGCGCAGCAGCTCGAGGTCTCACCCGAAGTGGCTATGGGGGGGCTAAGGAATCAGATTTCCTTAACCCGGGTGACGCAGAGACTGTTCTTTCCTCCTTGGCGATTCCTCAAAGGTGAATGTCTGACCCTTCCAGACTTCCGAGCGCAACAGCGCTCAGGCTCCTGCTTGGCAGCGGAACTGCGCGGTACTTCCACTCCTGCGCTAGGACCTATTTTCCTCTGCGCCGATATTCTAAGCGTCGTCTCGCTAGCGCATCCGTCACAGCAACAAGTTCTCCTATCGCTGCGGCGACGTTATCTATCGAGTCCTTCGACCCTTAACGATTATAATTCCCAAGAAAGATTTAAGAACTTACTCAATACACTCCTAAAGATAATGCAATATTTCTGTAATTTGCTGTTAGCAAACTAAAACAGGTAATCACCTCAATCACAACATAACAATAGCGAGAAATATGAATTCCACCTCCATGGGGAAAAACCACGTCCACGGGAGTATCTTATATTAACCAGAAAATGATAGATTTATACAATATGCTGCGCACACAGCTGCAGCCTTAGATCTTTCCAGGAAACTCCACGCACACAGCTGGGAGCCCTTCTCTCGATCTATTCTCTTCCTCTTCGGAGATTACAATAGTTCAGACGTCGACTCCGACTGTCTGCAACTCAAGGATTAGCCTCACTGCTAACTAGTTCTAACTCCTGTTTTCTAGCAACACGGTAGAAAACCATCAACAAGATCGTAACAGAGGATGATCAGCACGATCGATCCTTCTTACATCTAGCCTCTACTATCGTAGCTAGCTCCCTCATAGGCTTAGCTAACTGACTCACTACTCAACTGACTAACCAACTAACTGACTCTCTAACCTCTACCCATTACAATTATTCATATATATAGGTGGCCATGGCGGTCGCACCTTTACAAAACTGTGGGCCTTTCCCAGCAGTAATCCCCAAAAATCCTAACCACGCACATGGCTCGGTGTACTGTAGGCGCCACTTGCAGTCATGTCGCCGCTTCCTGCAGGCTCCATGAATTTCGGCGCAGCTTACGGGTATGGGTGCCTCGTCCTTTGCCTTCAATGCTTTGGTCCATTGCTCCTCCTTGATCCGAGCAACCATAACTTCTGTACTTAGCTTTAAATGAGGGTAGCTGAGCCCTCTACTCCATTGCTTCATTGATTGTGGTAGCTGAGCTTTCTATTCAGCCTTCATTCTCTTCTGACATGCGCGCAAGCTCCATGATTTCCGGTTCGTGATCCGCGCTGAGCTCCTCCATCTGGCACCGTACTGCGCACTGTCTTCTTCTGTCCCCAAAATTGGTGCTTATTCAAAACTTAGCACTTTCTCTTCCATACTTGTGCTTTTTCCTCAAAATTCGCAGCTTTTACCATAGCTACGGCCTTGGCTCCAACAGCCCCATTAGTTTATTGGGCAGGACAGAACAAGTATAAATAGGGATCGAGAGATCTCTATTTGATCATTCACTCACACACTTCTCTCATTCCGAAAGTGGCGCACTTATGAGGAGGAGGCTCTGCTACTAGGAGAAGACTATGTCTTGTATTCTGGTTGTATCATTGCTCTATCTATCTCTGAGGAAGTTATTGGGGTTTTTCACCTTTATGGTTTTCCCCAAGTAAACTCTGTGTCTCTTGTGTGTTTGCATTATTGTGTCCATGATTGATATGCTGTAGATTTGTTGTACATGTTGTTCTCTCAGTTAAGATCCTAGATCATATTGAAGTAAATTCTGAAAATTTAACATGGTATCAGAGCTAGCCTGAAAGAAGGCATGATATGCTATGTATGACACTTGTTGCACTTACGATGCTAGCGCTTGATATAGCAAAAACCAGTCATTATAGAAATTTCACTATAAATCCATTTTGGCAAAGTTTTCAGATCTGAAACTTTTACAGGACGAATATTAGATCCCCATGTACCTTGTGTCCAAAGGAAAACTTTTAATTCGTTGTACTTTGTGATTTATGATCTGTACAATATAGGGTTTCTACCTCTTCCAGATCTCAGTCATAAACAGGTGACCTTGGAAAAAAGGTCATAACTTGGGCTAGGAAGCTCCAAATGAAATTTTGTAAAAAGTGACAAGTAGTAAATAGACTTTACTATCTCAAAAAAGGTTTCAGAGGCCGAAGTTGAACCAGTGACATGTGGAATGTTGTATAAGTTCACTCTCTTGTTTTATCCCATAAACAGGTCAAATTGCGACACTTGGCATAAATCTCTCTAAGAGAATCCAATTGAGGTCAGACCTGTTGGGATGGAAATATGACAGTTCAGGTTATCTCAAGAAAATGTTTCAGACTCTGTGGATTGAAAAGTTTGGAGATACACAAGAAACAATCAGGTACATATTTCTGTCATAACATAATTATTTTTGAGCACCTTCATTCATGGCTTCCGGAATTTAGGGTTTTGAAGAAAGTTGGAATTTTTGTAATTGGAGACTATGGCTGAATGCCACTCATCAAAATAGAAATTTAGAGACCAAGTTCAGAATTTTTGGTTCGGCAGAAGACCGAGCTTGATTAGATCCTAGTTCGGGACTTTGATTGGAAAAGTGGAAAATTAGGGCTTCTACAAAAATGGGAATTTTTGAAATATGTGACCACGGCTGGAAGCTCCTCAGAAAAATAGAAGCTTAGAGCTTTGGATCAAACCTTTTAATTGGGTAGAAGAGTGGACTTCATCAAACCCTAGTTTGGGGTCATGTCTAGTGAATCTGAAAGTTTCAAAGGAAAAATTGAGGAATGAAACTTTGCAGTTTTCAAATTCTGAATATACAAGCTTGATCAGCTCATCAAGGCGCATATTTCTATCCTTTTGGAAGTTTGAAATTCAAAGTTTGAATTTTTGGGGTTTCTCTGACAAACCCTAATCCAGCTCCAGGTCTAGTTCTTGCAAATCAAGTGGATTGGGTTAATCCTAGAAGAAGATGGATTGGTCACCTGCATAAGTGAAGAAGTTCTTGTTTCACAGGGAGATGATGCTAAGGCCTTACATAAGAAGATTACAAGCGATCTCAACAGGTATGACTCATCGAGGTATGTTTCGAGATTTGTTCATGATTAAGTTTATGGTATATTTGTCTTCATGTTATTATGGTTAGTACAATTTTGGTTTTAGATTTGTCGTATCACCTTAACAAAATTATGAATGCTTGATAGAAGATATTCATTGATTAGGTTGTTGACACTTATGATTCTACTAATGCATTATGGTGTTGTATGAGGTTTATGTTTTCTGCTAACATAAAAGGTACACCAAAAAAGACAAATCATGTTCTACTTCAAGAACATATGATCATGGTGACATGAAGACAAAGATTCATCCATTGTCATGGATCACATAGAAGATCTACTTACGAGGTATGTATAACTTGGTTCTACAATGGTTAACTTATGAGACATGTAGGTTACTAGCACAAGTCACTGAAGAGAACCAGAACACATTATGCGGGTATGTTAGACATAACTAGCTAGCATGCTAATCCAGGTGTGTTTTTCCTATATCAAGCTAGAATCCTACCTTGTGTTAGGATCTTATACTGTTGTGTTGTTGATAATGATTATTCATGAAGTCATAGGTTTGAATAGTCATGGTTATATGCATATTATGTTTCTTACCATAATTGATGATATGAATAACCAGAAGAATCATGAAGGTATTGGTTTGAGTAATCATGGGTTTATGCATTGATGATTTAACTAATCAGAAGAGACCTATGATCAAATAAGAATATGCATGAGTAAAAGAAGACTTCCCTGAAACCTTGAATACTAATGTTTATTATCTCTGAATGATCATGACTATACATGTTTAAGATTATTGTGTTTTGATAGTATTAAGATTATACTAATAAATGTGTGATTATGTATAAGACCTCAAGGATAACATAATGATGATAATAATAAGCATGCATAGTGATTAAGGATGGATATAAGTTCAAGGACAGGTAATCCAAGAAGCAAAGATCAAGAGGGAGCACACTCCAGTTGCTCGTACAAGAAAGCAAAGGAGCACACTTCAGTAGTTTTTGCAAGGATGCAGATATTCAGAGGGAGTCCACCTATCAACCAAACAAAGATAAGTATTTGAATTGCCATTTATTACATAATGTTATTCAATGATGTATATGCTTATGTTCCTAGAATTAGGTTGTGTATTATGCATATTAGAATAGTTGCATTGATGAACAATATACTATTAATATACATGGGTAAGTGGCCTATGGCACTGTACAACATTCCATTGCTACTTATCTAGAATGAAGCCTCTTTGCTGACATGTTAGGAGTTGTGTACACTCTTAGCAATGTTCTGGTTGAGATTGGAAGGCATCTAGAAAGTTACAGAATATGGATAAATATTGTATTGAAGCATTGGCTAAGATAATTACATGACTATATGACATATTTCTTTATGTGTAAGAATTTGTTCTGAAAAATATGAGATGTTTTCTAATCATGCAATTTAACATGTTGTGTAGGAAATATCGTATACCATCACCTACAAAAGAAGGACTACAACATTTGTTCAGCAACAAAGTTATCTATTGAAAATATTGAAGTTCCTAGGATCTAGGAAGAATTCCATGATTGAGGAGTACCAGTCAATCATGAAGATGTCTGGGATGCAGTCCCAAGACCTGAAGGGGAGTCTGTAGTGACTTCCAAGAGGATCTACAAGATCAACCATGTTGCAGGTGGTAGCATAGACACTTTTGCTCCTGTATCCAGATACACTTCCCTTAAATCAGTACTTGCTCTAGCTGTAGTGATGAAGAGGAAGATACACTTTCTTGAATGGTGCAACTATTTGTCTCTGAGACACATGACAGGGAGTCATATATGTGCAGAACTTGGTATGGTAGGATAGACAGCTTTCTATCCAGTTTGGGCTTTACCAAGAGTAAATCGGATTCCAACCTTTACTACAAGGTTGAGGAAAGCAATCCAGTGATACTACTTTTGTATATGGATGACCTGTTTGTAACAGGCGAGGATAGATTGATTGCCAACATGCAGGGAAAGCTTGCTGCCGAGTTCGAGTAGAAGAACTTGGGGATGATGCACTATTTTTTTTTGGTATGAAGGTGTGGCAGAGTGCAGATGGAATCTTCCTTGGACAAGGGAAGTATGCAGTAGAGATCCTGAAGAGGTTCGGGATGATGGACTGCAAGGCTATGGCCACACCTATGGCATCAAACCTAAAGCTGTTGTGTGATGCTTCATCTGAGCCGGTTGATATCACTATGTATTATGAGATGATTGGGTCCTTGATGTACCTGACGAACACGAGACCAGATATTTGCTTTGCGGTAAACACATTGAGCCAGTTCCTGATGGATCCGAGGAGTGTTCACCTGGTTGTTGTAAAGCATATTCTAAGGTACCTGAAGGGTACAGTTGATTATGGGCTCAAGTATGATGCGAATCAAAAGTTTAACCTGCAGGGTTATGTTGATTTAGATTGGGCAGGCAGTGCTGCAGATAGGGATCAGGTGTGATCTCTTGGTTTAGCAGGAAGCAGTCCTGCGTAGCACTGAGTATAGCCGAAGCAGAGTATGTTGCGATGGATGAGCAGGTTGTAGATGTATTGACCAAGCCATTGGCCAGAGTGCAGTTTGAGTATTTCAGAGAGAGGCTTGGTGCACTTCAGATCGAGGTTCCTTCCAAAGGGAAGTGATGAGTCCGGAAGATGCAGATGCACATGAGCTTTTCTGACATGGTTGATGTGTTCTCCCTTGGTCGTGATGTAATTTCTGAGCCATTTTTGACATGGTGGTAGATGTGTTCTCCCATGGTGAAAAAGTAAGGGTTGGAGCCTTCCCCGAATGGTAGTAGATGTGTTCTCCCATGTCGGTGGTGTAAGTGCTGGATGATGTGCATCTGGGATGTGATTCGTGGACGATGAGATGATCTGAAGAGGACCATGCTATGATGATCAGGAGGATCATGGATGATGAGCATCAGGACGATGCTCCAGTTACTACTCTGTATATGTATATGCATCATGTTGGATGCTTGTTATGATCAGCTGGATCATTTATGTATATATGCATCATGTTGGATGCTGGATATGATCAGTTGAATCATTTATGTATGTATGCATCATGTTGGAAGCTGGATATGATCAGTTGGATCATTTGTATGTATTTTGTATATGCATCATGTTGGATGCTTGGACCATGTATATATATATGTATCAAGTGGATACTGAGATCATGTATGTTGATATGTATCAGGTGGATACATTATGTGGATCATGTATCTGTGTATGTATCAGTTGGATACATTGTATGATCAGGTAGATCATGTATGATGATATGTATCAGGTAGATACTTGGTATGCATCAGGTGGATGCAATGTATGATCAGGATGATCATAGATGACAAGCTTGAAGATGTTGCTCCAGATGACATGCAGCAGGATGTTGCAGTGATGATGATCAGGATGATCATGTGTACATTAGGATGATGTATGGTGAGTATCAGGATGATACTTTATGGCCGTGGATCAGGTTGTGCAGATGAGCATGTTTGGGAGATCCTATAGGTCGGAGTTGTGTACCCGTAACAGCCTGGGATGCTCTTTCGAGACATTGCTCTGGGAGGAGATGTAATTTGTGCCCTGGGAGATTTCAGGTCGGAGTTGTGTACCCATAACATCCTGAGATGCTCTTGCGAGGTTTTGTTCTATGGCATGTAATTTGTGCCCTGGGAGATTTCAGGTCGGAGTTGTGTACCCATAACATCCTGAGATGCTCTTTCGAGGTTTTGCCATGACCACATGTTATTTGTGCCCTGGGGAGATTTCAGGTTGGATTTGTGTACCCGTAACATCCTGGGATGCTCTTGCTAGGTTTTGTGGTGACCATATGTAATTTGTGCCTTGGGGAGATTTTAGGTTGGAGTTGTGTACCCGTAACATCTTGAGATTCTCTTACTAGGTTTTGTGGTGGGGTCACATGTAATAAGTCCTGGAGATCCAAACAGGATGAAAAAGGCCTCAGATGCTCTTTCGGGTTCTTGCTAGGAAAGATAATCTTTAAAGGTTTTGTGATGCATGTAATAAGTCCTGAGGATTCCACAGTATGGCCAGTGATGACGAAGACCTGCAGGTGGTGGGCCTACATCCAGTATGAAAAAGGACTGGCTCTGTAGAACTTCCTATGACGAGTAGATTCAGAGATTGATTGAGATAGTAGTAGCAGTGACGATGACGATGATTCCAGGATGATGATTCGTTGATCATGATCCAGAGAAAAAGACTTGTGCTACTAAACTTGTGTCTAGAAATACCTTCCTAGTTAAGAGGGAGTGTTGATGTATATGTAACCTCAGAATGTATTTCATATATGTATATTGTATTCCTATAGAGATGTTATTATTCCTCTATACGGAAGTGTTGTCATTTATATTGTAAGTGTCGTAACTTATACTTGATGGGTTATTAGACCACCTTTTTGGGGTCAGCCCTGTATAAGTCATGTGGATCGAAGGGTTATTAGACCACCCTATTGGGGGTCCGCCATGTGGGTCAAAGGGTTATTATACCACCAAGTGTGGGGTCATCCCGGATTAAGTTAAACATGGGTTAAGCTAGACATGTAGGCCCCATTAGTTTATTGGGCAGGACAGAACAAGTATAAATAGAGATCGGGAGATCTCTATTTGATCATTCACTCACACACTTCTCTCATTCCGAAAGTGGCGCACTTATGAGGAGGAGGCTCTACTGCTAGGAGAAGACTATGTCTTGTATTCTGGTTGTATCATTGCTCTATGTATCTCTGAGGAAGTTATTGGGGTTTTTCACCCTGATGGTTTTCCCCAAGTAAACTTTGTGTCTCTTGTGTGTTTGCATTATTGTGTCCATGATTGATATGCTGTAGATTTGCTATACATGTTGTTCTCTCAGTTAATATCCTAGATCAGATTGAAGTAAATTCTGAAAAATTAACAAAATCTCTCTCTCACTTATGCGCTAATCACAAGTGAGTGCAATGTGTGTTAAATGAGGAACACACCTCCTCTATTTACACACAAGTCTTACATCACTTTACACTAATTAGGTCGGCCCCAACTTTAACCACTGGGTTAAACACCCCATTACAACTGACTGGGCCGACCCCTCTAGGGTGGTCTAATAACCCTTTGACCCACATAACACATACAGGGCCGACCCCCACTAGGGAAGTCTAATAACCCAAGTTACCACATTCTGACGGAGGAATAAACATCTCCGGATATACAATAAGGTCTTCACAGAGGAATGAAACATCTCCAGAAGAATAAAGTACAAATATAATATTCTTAGAAGTTACAATATTTCAACACTCCCCCTTAATGAGAAGGATATTATAACAACATCTGCAAGAGCAAGGAGTCATCAACATCATACATGATACATCTATAAATCATTAGAAGCTTTCTTTATACATCATCAGTAACTCAAGAAGTTACTGGAACATCAACATCTTCAGTACTGAATCTTCATCTTCTGCAGCACTCGAACAACTATAGTAGCATCATCATCATATGGATCACTCGATCAACAGCCTCATCGTCTGCATCAACCGATCAACATCATCATCTGGATCACTCAATCAACAGCCTTATCATCTTGATCAACCGATCAACATCATCATCTGGAGCCTCACGATCAGCAACATCATCATCTATACCATCATGATCAGCAACATCATCATCTAGACCATCACGATCAACAACATCGTCATCTAGATCATCACGATCAGCAACATCATCATCTAGACCATCACGATCAATAGCATCGTCATCTAGATCATCATGA
The DNA here is from genome assembly GCA_027924585.1 of Larix kaempferi. Classification (NCBI taxonomy): domain Eukaryota; kingdom Viridiplantae; phylum Streptophyta; class Pinopsida; order Pinales; family Pinaceae; genus Larix; species Larix kaempferi. The sequence goes on along the minus strand of BSBM01001158.1, from coordinate 4,633,925 downwards.
TCAACAACATCATCATCTAGATCATCATGATCCATAGCATCGTCATCTAGATCATCACAATCAACAACATTGTCATCTAAATCATCACAATAAACAGCATCGTCATCTAGATCATCACGATCAATATCTGGATCCTCTCGATCAACAGCATCGGCATAGCAGCATACTCTACAATGTACAAGATCCTATTATGGGATGATCAATCCCTCTCACTTTAGGGCACCTGTCCAAGGATGATGCAATTCTGATCCACTTACAGGATGATCAATCTCTCTCAATTTAAGACATCTCTCATGTCTATGGACGATGCAATCTAGATCAACTTACAAGATGATCAATCCTTATCACTTTAAGACATCTCACCATGTCTAGGGACGATGCAATCTCGAATCAACTTATAGGATGATTAGTCCTTATCACTTTGAGACATCTCACCATGTTTAGGGACGATGCAATCCCGAATCAACTTACAGGATGATTAATCCTCATCACTTTAAGACATCGCACCATGTCTAGGGACGATGCAATCCCAAATCAACTTACAGGATGATTAATCCTTATCACTTTAAGACATCTCACCATGTCTAGGGATGATGCAATCCTGAATCAACTTATAGGATGATTAATCCTTATCACTTTAAGACATCTCACCATGTCTAGGGACGATGCAATCCCGAATCAACTTACAAGATGATTAGTCCTTATCACTTTAAGACATCTCACATGTCTAGGGACAATGCAATCTTGAATCAACTTATAGGATGATTAATCCTTATCACTTTAGGACATGAGTCCAAAGATGATGCAATCCTGTCACGTACCTTTTGAACCAAACGCTCAGGGACGATGCAGTCCTATCACGTACATTTTGAACCAAACACTCAGGGACGATGCAGTCCTATCATGTCCACTATGGACCACTTTCTCGGAGACATATGTCTACGGATCTCTTTTAGGAAATGTTTCTAGGGATGATACAATCCCACCTCGTCCACTTAGACAAAGTATAAGGACCATATATCGATCTTATCGTCAGAACCGGTGACCTCATCATCGACCTCATCGTTGGAACAAGTAACCTCATCATCGATACAAGTATCCTCATCATCAATACAAGTATCCTTGTCATCAATACAAGTATCCTCATCATTGATACAAGTATCCACATCATCAATACAAGTATCCTCGTCATCGATACAAGTATCCACATCATCAATACAAGTATCCTCATCATTGATACAAGTATTCATATAAATACAGTATCCACATCATTGAAACAATATCCTCATCAATAGAGTATCCATATCAACGATACAGTATCCACAAAATATCATTATCGACCATATAACTCCCCCTTTTGAGGAGTGTCCTTCTGAACCACACCAAGATTGTCTCGGAAATACTCAAACTCTTCTCAAGACAGAGGTTTGGTCAATACATCAGCAACTTGTTCGTCAGTGCTCACATACTTGAGCTTGATAGCTCCTTTCTGCACCATACCCTATATATAGAAATATCGAATCTCTATGTGCTTTGACTTATCATGGAACATTGGATTCTCTATCATCTTTATACAACTCTAGTTCTCACATGGGATCACAGTGGGGTCCATCTCTAAGTCAAACAACCCTGATAACTATTTCTAAATCCATACCGCTTCACATCTAGCAAAGTAAGTAGCTATATATATATTCCACTTCAGCTGTGCTAAGAGCCACACTTAACTGCTTCCTGATAAACCACGAGATCATGGCAGATCCCAAAAAATAACATCCACCTGATGTGCTCTTCCTGTCTGATACAGTTCCTTCCTGGTCAGCATCTGTGTAGCCATACAATATGAAGTCATGATATCCAAGACAACATAGACCAAAGTCTATTGTACCCTTTAGGTAGCTCATCACATGCCTAGGTTCCACTAGATAATGTCTCAAGGTGTTTCACAGCAAAGCATATATCCGGCCTTGTATTCTTCAGATACATCAATGACCCAATAATCTGTCTGTACAGAGTCAGATCCACTAACTCTGATGAGTCATCAGTTAACAGCTTCAAATTGGAATCCATGGGAGTGGCCATGGCTTTATATTCCAACATATCAAATCTTCTCAAGATTTCCACAACATACTTTCCCTAGTTGAGAAAGATTCCTTCTGGGCCTTGCCATACTTCCAGACCTAGGAAGTAATGCATCAATCTGAGATCTTTCATCTCAAATTCTATAGCTAGCTTCTTCTTACTTTCCATGATTTGTTTCTCATTCCCTGTCAGAAAGAGATCATCCACATACAGTAATAGTATGACAGGTTCATCATCCATAACCTTAAGGTAAAAGTTAGGATCAGCGTTACTTTTGGTAAAGCCCAATCTTGTCAAGAAGCTATCAATTCTCCCTCTGTGACTAAACATCATTCACACTCTGTAATGAGTGATCTTCAGCATATCTATCCGTGCCATCTCTCATCAGATGGGTCTACTGATATGGGCCTCAAGATCATTCGAAATCTATGGTGAGTTCCTTCTTGCATCCATGTCATCTGTATATAGAAACCATCTTCAACCTTGTAGTAAAGGTTGAAATCCGCAACACCCATGGTGATCATTAAGCTCATCAAATGACTATCGATCGTGGGTACCCGTACAGAGATTTCTTCAATTGAATCCTAGGAGTTTTCTTGATTCACACTTCTTCTTTAATTACACCCTTAAGAGAATGGTCTTATCTAGCAACTTGGATAAAACATCTTGTCATGATCCTCTTTCTCTTTCTAAGAGAATCTTCTAGCCACGAGCCTTCTATAGTATGTTTGATTTGTAAATCTTCTTGTTTGAACATGCATCACTTGTTCAGTGTTCATCATTCTTCATGATCTTTCCTACAAATCAAAATTAAGTATATGATTAGTAATACTCCATAATCATCAAATCATGTTGACATGATAACCTATTATGCATACAGATATGATTTACATAGTTATGTAACTATCTTGACCAATACTTTAGCACAACACTTTTCCATATCCTATATGCATACAGTGGCTATCAAGATGCCTTCCATCTCTACCAGAGCATACTATCAAGAGCGTGCATAGCTCTCAGCATGTCAGCAAAGAGGTTTCATTCTAGACAAGCAACAATGGAATGTTTGTCCAACTTACCAATCATATGCATATTGGTAGTATATTGTTTAATGCTGTATGAATTTTTACACTCAGCAAGATATATTCTAGGAATACAAATATGCACACAACTATTACAAGCAATATCATTTACTATTTCAGAGATTCAAATAACAACTCAAATACTTATCTTTTATGTTTGTGTGGTTGCCTCCCGCTTAATCTTCTATTCATTCTATACCACTATGCATGCTCAAGTGTGCACTACTGTCATCCTCATGATCTCATACACAAACATACATTCATTAGTATAATCTCAATATTATCAAAACATTATAATTCTAAATAATCTTAAGTATGTATGGTCATGATTATTTCATACACAGGTATAATTACCTAAGATCCTAACAATGTAGGATTCTAACTTGATATAGGAAAACATACTTGGATTATCTTGGTTATGTCTTAACATACCCAAACAATATCTTCTTTGTTCTCTTCAATGATTTAGAGACCTTGTGCTAGAACCTGCATATCTCATAGGTTAAGCATAATAGAACAAAGTCATACATACCTCGTAAGTGGAGCTTCTATGTGATCAAAGATTATGAATGAATTTTTGTCTTTATGTCATCATGGTCATATAACTTGGTTTCTCTTTCTTGATGTACCTATATCTTGTTAGTAGACAACATCATCCTCATACAACACCACGGGTGCATTAGCACAGTCATATAACCTTGATCAAAGAATGTCTTCTATTATTCACATGCATTCATACTTTTACTAGGGTGATAAGACAAATCAAGATTGTACTAACCTCAATAATATGAAGACAAGCATATCATAAACTTAATCATGAACAAATTTCAACACATACCTGTATCTTCTCAAGTCATACCTGTCAAGATTGCTTTTAAACCCAATCCACTTTGATTTGTTGAAACTGGATCTGGAGCTGGATTAGGGTTTGTCAGAGAAACCCTAAAAATTCAAACATTGAATTTCAAACTTCTGAATGGATGGAAATATGCGCCTTGCTGAGCTGATCAAGCTAACATACTTCAATTTTGAAATCTCCAAAATTTGACCCCTCGAAATTGCCTTTGAAACTTTTGGATCTTCTGAACAGGATCCCGAACTAGGGTTTGATGAAGCCCACCCTTCTGACCAGTCAAAAGGTTCGATCCAAAGCTCTAAACTTCGATTTTTCTGAGGAGCTTCCAGGCGTGGTCACAGACTTAAAAATTTTCAACTTTTGCATAAGCCCTAATTTTCCACCTTTGCGATCAAAATCCCGAACTAGGGTTTGATCAATCCCACCCTTCTAACCAACCAAAAATTTCGATCTTGGTTTCTAAATTTTGATTTTGATGAGGAGCATTCAACTGTGGACTCTGATTCCAAAAATTCCAACTTTCTCTGAAATCCTAATTTCCCACAGCAGTGATGATTAAAGAATGAAGGTGCTCAAAATCCAAATCTATTTTGACATAAATATGCACCTGATTGTTTCTGGTGTAACTCCGAAATTCTGAATCCACAGGTTTTGAAACTTCTTTCTATGGTATCCCAACTTTTCCTCTTTCCAACTTCATAGGTCTGACCTCAATTGGATTCTCTGAGAGAGATTTATGCCAAGTGTAGCAAAGTGATCTGTTTATGGGATAAAACAGGAGAGCGAACTTGTATGACGTGCCACTTGTCACTGGTTCAACTTCGGCCATTGAAAAAGTTACCTGAGAAAGTACAGTCCATTCACTACTTGCAACTTTTTACGAAATTTCATTTGGATCTTCCTAGCCCAAGTTATGACCTTTTTTCCTAGGTCACCTGATTATGACTAAGATATGGAAGAGGTAGAAACCCTAACTTGTTTTGATCATAACTCACAAAGTGCAGCGAATTTGAGGTTTTCCTTTGGACAAAAGGTACATGGGGCTGTTCTCCACAACTTGTAAAGGCTTCAAATCCTGAAACTTCTCCAAAATGGATTTATAGCGAAAGTTCCACGATCACTGTTGTTTGCTATATAAAACCCTAACCTTCAAATTGTCGCAAGTGAAGCAAGTGTCTTAAGTGCCATACATTTCCTTCCTTCAGGTTAGCTCTGATACCATGTTAAGATTCAATATGCTAAGACAGAAAATATCAGCATTGCATTCCATTTCACAACAATAGCATATACATGATCACTAAAAGAACAACAAGCATAACATAAACACAAGAGACACAGATTTTTCCTGGGAAACCCTCATGGGGTAGAAAACCTAGCAAAGCTTCCTCAATATAGATGACCAACAAATACAAAGATGTAATCCACAACCATGATCTCCTTCTCCTCCATAGCAGATCTGTCTCTCACTTATGCGCTAATCACAAGTGAGTGCAATGTGTGTTAAATGAGGAACACACCTCCTCTATTTATACACAACTCCGACATGACTTTACACTATCTAGGTCGGCCCCAACTTTAACCACTAGGTTAAACACCCCATTACAACTGACTGGGCTGACCCCTCTAGGGTGGTCTAATAACCCTTTGACCCACATAACACATACAGGGCCGACCCCCACTAGGGAAGTCTAATAACCCAAGTTACCACATTCCGATGGAGGAATAAACATCTCTGGATATACAATAAGGTCTTCATGGAGGAATGAAACATCTCCGGAATAATAAAGTACAAATATAATATTCTTAGAAGTTACAATATTTCAACAAAAGTCTTCTTAATGGGTGTCCTTATAATAAAAATGTTGTTCGAGGAGGAATCTCTCTTTGCAATATAGCAGCACATAGATTTTTCCAGGATCACAAGTTTATACTTCAACAAACAATTTATCATTCTAGATAATACATTAAGCAAAATGAAATATCAGATGGAAACAAACACATGGAAAACTAAAAAAACAAGAAATATTTCCCAGTTATCTCGTAAATCTTATCTTTTATTAAATATTTCATGGATTCTTTTAACTTTTGGTCACCCGAGTCAGCTAAGAGTTAACTTGAGTATAGGTTTAGGTTTTCCCGCTTATTGAAGCTTCCTTTCTTAACCGAATCACTGCCACAAGAAATAAAAAGAGAGGGGTGCAGTGACTCATTAGGGGTTAGGACTTGGAGTTTTTCTCCAATTTTTACCTAGGAAGGGTAGCTCTTAGAGGCACGTAGAGGAAGTAGAAGGAAAATGTTTGCAAGTTAGATGCACTCACTATGTAATACAACTCAACTTCAACCTCACTGAATCCTTTCAAGCTTAGCATTTTCTACCTGCATCTTCTTTGTTTGTGTCGATTTTACTGCGTCTTTTTCTAACTAACCTTATGATATTTGAGCTAAAACATTGTCCATGCTTTGTAGAGACGTCAAGCATTAAAAAAACATTAGTTGGTTGCACATCAATGTTGATTCATTCAAAAATATGTTTGGCTCATTATTTTCTTTGTTTAGTTAATATTCATGATTTTGTATCTTTTCCCAAGTTATATATGTCCATAGACGTTTTTATTTTAGAATTTGGGGTGGAGTACGAACTATGCTTTTCTAGGATTGTATGAGGATGAGACAAGTGTACTGTCCATATTGATTCTATCGCAGTCTTTCAAAATTTGAAATAAACAATTAAAAATAGAAATAATAAGTGGTAGCTAATGGATGAATAACTAGTAGCAGATGCATGGATAACTCGTAGCTCATGAATGAATAACCAATCATCCATGGCATATAACTAGAAGAACATGAGAGATTATATATATATATAATGGTTGATGCATGAATGAATGGATAACTATTAAGAGATAACTTATGGTGGCACTTAAGTGGTTGTTCTAGTATTATAACAAAGGCATAAATCTTGATTTACATTTGTCTTCAAGTTAATGATCTCACTTTCATTTATATGCAATTGTTTTATTCCTATTTATCTTAAGTTATATATTATTCGTATTTCATTTCTCAACAACAAATGTTATATATTATTTGTGTTTCATTTCTCAACATCAAATGTATATAAGCATAGGGTATCAATCCCATCTCTTCCCTCCTAGATGCACGGGAGTTCAAAATTCCGGTGTGGAAATGTACCATTCTCCACAACAACATTTTGGGAGACCATACTAGGAAACAATCGTTCAATGGTTTGTTGCCTAGCCTTGTCTAGTTTTTGTTTTTATTTTTATTTGGTATGCATTATGATTTCATTCATTTTTGCATGTCATCATGGCCAAAATTAAACCCATGATTAATTGATTTTCCTTCCATTTCATTTCGATGGCTTCGCCATATAACCTAGATAATCTCATCCATCATTATGGAATCTTTTCCATGGAAGGAGATAAGTCTACCCTTGGTTTATACCTTCACCATTGAATCTCACTCACGTAGTCAAACGTTTACTTTCCAAATTCAAATGTCGTTTCCATATTTTTCAGGGTGATGGGACTATTTTAGGAGATGAATAGCTTCGCACATTCTCAAATGTTCGCACCACCTTAGACTCAATGATAATGGGAACTGCATGTTTATTATTTAAGAAATTCCTTCATGGTCATGCCATGTATTTATTTTCCTCGTACCTACTTGACGAATGCATTTCCACCTAATGCAATATTTCATATTGATTCACCTCGAGTTTTGACCATATAGATAATCCTTATGATCACCTTAAAAGATATAATCTATTATGTATGAAAAAAAGGAAACCATTAGGGATTTCAACCTTAATTTTATCAAGCTCTATAACTACATTCCTAAATTTATTTGCCTAACCAACCTAGCTTCTATATTACATATTATTATCTCCTATATCATATTTACCGATGGTGATTGGAAGTCTAGAAACATGTTAAAAGTTTAGAGGTTGGTTTGTTTACATGTCTAGATTTTCAAGAGCAATCTCTTAGAACATGCTACTTTCTTGAAGGTTTTCACTCGCATGAAGATGTGCCATTTGTCATGCATGTCATTCAATACTTTTAGGCCCGCATGCTCTCCCTTGAGTAAAGAATGTGAGAAAATGCTCATTCTAATAATGTCTTAGAAGTCATTTCCCTAAAACCTCATCAGGACCACAATCCTTAGAATTTAACCATGCCTTTCATTCAACTAATAGGGGCCTCTATGAGGGAAATAATAATAAGAAATAATCTAATTTATTTTCTACTCTTCGCTTTCCTTTAATAATTGACAAGAATCCGCAAGTTAACCATTTAAAAATTTAAACTGGTCTCTATCCTTCTATCTCCTTTAATAATGAGTTTTTCCATGAAAATACTATTGGCGATAAAGTGATGATGTGAATAAGGATTTATCTTCTCTTGATGACTCCTATGCACTTGATTTCGATAATACTCTCCATAATCCTTTCCTTCGCTCAAGTGATGTTGAAGATATTGATAGTAATACTCATGCTCCAATTGATATTTGTTTAATTTCCTTTTATAACCGAGGCCTTCCCATATTCACAAATCCCTTGTTTCAAGATCAAATCTATTCTTTGGATGATCCTATGATGAATGAGGTGGAGTTAATTCCAATGCATAATGAATGTCCTATGAATAATTTTAGGTTATCATTAAATATTTTAGTAAAGCAGTAAATTATGATGTATTTGACTGCAATGTTTTATTTTATAATCAAGGAATTATTGGAAATAAATGCATTGAAACTTTGATTTTTGTAGATCATGATGCACATGTGCATGTAAATAATTTAGTTTTGAAATGCATTTCCAATGTAAAAGATCGTCAAATTTTGCAATATGGCATCCAATGTTTCTAGAGCTTGAAAGGCCTCTTTCTTACCTATCATAGTCTTGTTGGTTGGCAGGTCAAATTCTTATCCTTGCATGATATTTTCCATGTTTATAACCTTTCATGTAAGATGAAATATGCATTTCTTTCTTCTAAATTTCATCCTACTTGAAGAGACACATCCTCTTTAATCATTTATACCAGGGTATTTTTTAAGGATTCTAATAATATACTTAAGTATAGTATTGTAGGCGATTGTTTTGGATTGGAAAAAACATATATATAGATAGGTAGGATAATATTAAATATAAAACATATAATTTACAAGTTTCAGTAGTAAATTATATGTTATATAGGCGATATTAGAGACTAAAAATGACCAAATAGAGAATTTATTTTTTGAAAAAAAAACTCCAAAAAAATAGCCAATTGGCGAAATTTCGCACCTAAAAATTTCCGTGAATTTTATACATAAATAAAACTTAAAAAATAAAACATATTTATCTTCTTTTGAACATTTGTGTTTTTCTTTTATTTCCTTTTATGTTTTTGAGCTTTTTTATTTTGAAATTTAGTTGGTTTATCTACATGAGTGTAGTACTCGCCATTTCTTTGATCTTTTCCTTCGATTTGTTTTCAATCATGTTTTACTTTCTTTGGCATACATGTTATCGCCACCCAACCGTTTTCAACCTTAGTTTGGGATTGAACGAAATCGATGGTAAGAAGGCTATCTTGTATTTGCATACTAATAATTTTGATTTCCAACATTGTGATGAGTACACGTAAACAAAATCACTAAATATCGCAATATTGTTAGGACAATTAATATTCTAATACTTGTCCACCTTAGTATTATTTTCCAATTCCTAGTATCGTATCATGTATTCCCCCCTAGTGGTGTACACATGTGTTGGCACTGATAATTTTTTTGCACAAAGCCGAAGGGAAGGACTGACTCCACTGGTGAATTCCATGAAGAGATGGTTAAACCCCCCTCCATAGTCATGTCCAGGTTGCTAAGGCCAAGAAGCAGCTCAGTTGGAAAGGAAATAATGAGAAAAAAAAGGGTTTGGGCACTCTAGGCATAAGGAGCTAGCCCAAATAATAAAAAATGGGTAAAAAAGCCAATAATCTATAGTCCGAAAGAAAATAAAGTGAATGTTAAAGCTCAGAGAAGTCCCAGCCGTTGATTGGGTGCGTAAAAGAGATCCACTGCCCCCAATCACCCTCACATCGTGAAGTTGCACGGAAAAGAGCACAGGAAGGTGGTCGCGAGGGATAAACCACCCAGAAAAATGGCAGTCGGAGGAGCCCTCGCATGAGCATTTCGGCGGTAAGTAAAAACCGCTAGAAGGCTTGCGATACCATCGCATCGGAAAAGCAAGGTAGAAGATCAACGGAGCAGGCTGCATGGTCAGAGATCCGATGGTGCGAAGGACAAGTTGTCACATCAGCACGGAAGTCAAGGCAGATCAATGGTTCGCGACAGAAGGGGATCAGATCTATGGCTAGCGGATATAGGAGATGCAAGGTTGATAACATAGTGCGCTCTACCAGCGAGAATGCTGAAAACTAGACACTTGGATAGCTCCCCACCATACATACGTTAAAGGACAAGATCAACGCTCCTCGGCGATTGTCGCAGGGTGAAAGAACACCCCAAATAAGCAGAGAAGGTGGTTGCGAGGGTGCATACCATCTGCCAGGTGTCACCACCTGAGCACCTCGTGAAGAAGATTAAGCGGTAACCCAAAACGAGAGGTCGGGTAGCGATACCACCATACCCTTATAAGATGTTAGATACGATGGATGGCTAAGTTTTAAAGACAATAGAAGATCCTACGGTGGAGATGAAAAGATGTCAAATCAGAAAAAGTTAAATGAGGGATCGGATCAACGGACTAGAAGCAATGCCCAACAGATCGACAGATGGGAAAGAGGGATAGCTGGCGAAGGTGAGTGGAAGTTATTCGGAAAAGTTTTATATATATAACGTGGCATGTGTAAAATAGACATTTCTTTCTTGGACCTGTCGGATTTGGAAGCTTCTGGAAGCGCAGAAGCCGAAAAGGACGACAGGGAGAAGGTCTCTCTCAGGCTTCCCATGATAGGTAGGGTTCCAAACCCCTTTGTTTGCAACGTGCAATCTGTTTTATAGTCGTAGAATGGAAAACGAACAAGTTTCTACTAGTTCTAAGGTCAAAACGACCCTAGAAGACAGAGACTGTGATGTGTTTTACCCAGACCTTCGGCTCCCTATACCAAAAGTTAAAAGAAGGATGAAAGCTCTGCATGAACAAGGGATAGATGTCCATAGGGTCCATCGGTCCTTTTTCATCTTCTTTTGCCTGGAACAGATAATGCCTTTCCCGGAGTTCGTGTCATGGTGTTCATTGAATTACTCAGAACCCCAATGAGTAATAATGAATGCCAAGAGGTATAAAATTGTCTGTAGTGTTGATGGTGTCATCATTTGAAGTACCCTTGCCGTTCCCAACTCACCAGCCCTGATTTCGAAAGTTTCTCTGAAGAAACGGTCCTTACTCTATATAGGCAGATTTCCCCTGAAATCCATAAAGCTTTCCTTGTCACTTGTTTAAATCCTAATGTAGAGATTACAGATACCCCTTACCCGCTAGACATCAGCATTTTTAATGACCACACCCAGTTGGTTTTTTCTTTGATAGCACAATTTTTAGGTTTAGACTCAGACTTATGGATAACTGAAGTACATATGAGCCTGTTATTCAGGATTAGTGTTAGTTCCCTGGAGGCGGGAAGTGAGTCAGTACCATCCCTCAAGTTTGAGGAATTTTTGGCAGAAACAATCCATTCACAGTTGAGTTGTTTTGAAAATGCCTGATTCTTTTGCTTTCAGGCATATTTGACTAAGATGATTCTGCATAGCAGTGAAGACGAGTTACGTTTCTCTCAGATACTCTTTACAGGGAATTTGGAGGATAATGTTTTCAATTACATGAACTACATTCTATCTGTTGTGTACAAAGTTATGTTTGAAGAGGAACTACCTAGAGTGCTACAAGAAATGCAAACTCTGATGCAGTTGAAAGATGAACTAGCCGTGGGCAGTTGTTCTTGTTGAAAGATGCCACAGTGATAAGGGTGTATGGTTTTCTACATGAACCATACTTTTTGCCAGCATTTTTAACCTCGAGGGTTTTTTCCCTTGAATCATTCAGAAAAGGCTAATTGCAGAAGAGGAATAGTTTGGGCAATATAAGAAAGGTTCTGATATAAAGCTTCCTTGGCCAGTTGGCCCTTTTATTATAAAGTTTAAAGAAGCTGTTAGTGAAGTGGAGAAATTGTTGAGAAATATGGGGTTCAGAAAAGATGTAGCGATCGCATATGATCCTCTACATATCATAGCCGAAAGGAAGAAGAAAAATTGTTTGAAGGCATTTGAACACCAAGAAGCTGAAGGATTGTCGAAGGGGCGGAATTTATTGCAATATGAGCTCGAAGAGGAAGATGACCTAGATTTACAAGTCCAAGCTTTGATCGTGACTGATGAGCCTATGGAAACAGACAAGCTACTTAACACTCTGGAGGTAGGCGGGAAGAGAGAATTACAAGAAGTCATTGAAACAGAAGAAGAAGAAGAAAGTGAAAAGAAAAGACTAAGATTTGAAACACTAGAAGAATCAGCTGTCCTGATAGGTAGTATAGAGGAGCAGAAAGAGGGGTTATCAACCCCAGTTATCCAAGTCCAAGAATATAAATTCCAAGATGCAGCAGGAGGGAGTGAGGACAGTAAATTTCCACCCCAAGAAGATATGTTTAAGTATCATGGGCAAAATAAGTAGGCATCTGCACATAAACTTTTTGAACTAATTCCCACAGTAAGGAGTTTGTATAAAACATAGGCGTCTTTGATGACGAGCAGGGATATCAAGACACACACTTTCAATCTAATGATATCCAATAAAGAAAAAATTACAGAAGCAAGAATAAACTGGAACAAGATACCCTTGCCAGACAGGATTCAATTTCACAGGCAAATTGGAGAAGGTCTATATGATGACTTAGTGGAAGCGGACTTGAAGATCTCTAATTTGGAAGTCACTGTAAATAAAATGGATGCCCAGTTAAAACATGAAAGGTTAGAGAATAAAGCACTTCAGCAGCATGTCAAGAAACTGCAATTTGATTTAATTGAAAATGATGGTGGGGGGCAAAGCAAGCTAGAAACTGTTAAAAGAGAAAGATAATTTGATCTAGAACCTACAGAAGAGAATGAAAATTCCCAACACCTAGTTGATACAAGCTCCCGAAGAGACAAAGTTAATACAAGAAAAAGAAGATTTAAGCAGGGAGATCAGCAATAATAAAGCTGAATTGCAGGTTTGCAGAGAAAGAGGGATGCTGGGAGAAAGAGAAGATGAGTTTGAAGAGTCGAATTGAAGAATTGAAGAGTAGTTTGTCAAACATATGTTCACAGCAGGGAAGTGAATGCTCGAATAAGGAGAAGGATGGTACTGACAACATTGTACAGGACATGTCCCAGATCAACCTAAAGGAGGTTGAAATACGAGAACTAAAGGAGGAGAATCAAAGATTGAAGGAAGAAAATAACGAAAGGGAAAAACGGACAAATGCCCTACACGAAAAATATAAGGAATTGGTAGCGATTAACAACAGGTTTTCTCAGCAGATTATAGGGAGAACAGCTATGCAGGGGTGCAAGCATTTGATTTGGAATTTAATTATCTAGGAAGCTGAGAGGTTTAGACCTTATCTAGATCTCATGAGGACAAAGGAGAAGATAGTCACTGATGTCTTTAAGAGCTGCACTATCATGAAGGAAAAGCTGCACAAAAGGCCAAAGGAGACTGCATATAATGCTACAAACTTTTTAAATAGTTTGACAGATAAGGATGTCATAGACTTGAGCATCAAGGACAGGGTCACATCCATTGCAGAAGCAAAGCGAATCCTAGGGAAGTATGTGTTAGTCGAAGCTGTAGAGGCCAAAGCAAATGAAATGAATGAACAGTTAACAGAGTTCAAACGATAGTTTGGCGGACTAGTAGAAAAATGATTTCCTGCATTTTGGGATGAAAAGCAAAAATGGATTCCCCAAAGTGAACATAAAAAGTTGGTGATTAGTAGATGGATGGATCATTCCAAGTTTAAACATCTGAGCTAGCCACTTTCAGGGAAAATCTTGATGGACAAGATGGACGAAGAGTTCGAGATGTTGTATAGATTGATCTCTATTGGTGAAGGACTTCCACCCATGTCTTCTGTTGATCACCTTGACATAAGGGTCCTGGAGAAAGAGATGACAAGTTATGACATCCCAACACCTGAACTTTGAGTACCTATAGAGAAATACAGAAAGATGAAATATACCTATCACACTCCACTGGCAGCTGCTACCTCTTAAATTTTGGATCTATGCATTTTTTAAATATCATTCTATTTTTTGATATGAAAGTTTGTAATATATTTAGGATTTTGATTTTCCAAGACATGGCAGTGGGTTGCCCGTTATGTAATGAAGTTTCACCATTAGATAGATACTTTAAATATCTTTTATTGCTTAACAACATACTGGCAAATGCAAGAATGAAATTAGGCTTATCTTGTTATATTTTCTATTTTATGATAATGACATCTGAACTATGATGAGGTGTCCCTATATTGTAACTAATTTATGTTTAAAATGGGTCGAGTATGAGACTCCAGGACACTATAAGTTCCATGTATTTTCAAATGGAAGAGGTTGAGAACTTTTTCGAGCTCTACATATTTTGTCCACTGTTGTTATTCAGAGATATTTTTTGAATAAAGTTGTCAGAAGCTTACATGCATTTTTCAGGGATTCCTGTGTAATCGGTCGGGTAGCCTGTTTTTTCTTTTCCTATGTGATATGTGTTTCTTTCCTTTGTTAATCCATATTGTTAATATTCCTTCATACTTGGTTCAGTGTAGTATCTAAATGAGATTCATAGAAATTATGCCTTGTTCATTTCTTACCAAGTATTTCACAAAATATTTCTTCTAAAGTTGGTATAGGATTCATTTGTGTATGCCTTATATCAATGGATTGTTCATCTTTCTTCTGCTTCACCAATTAAATCACTTAGACTACCAGCTGGTTGATACCTTGCCTCTGTGTGAATGTATCTTCTAAGCATTTGATAATAATGTTTATGTCATACTTGAATTGACTCCATTGCCCAATATAGATCCCTGTTGTTTTCCAACCAATGGTTTACATGAGTATATTTTGTCCTACAGAAATATGACCTTTTGTGTATGTTTTAATAGAACATCTTGAAGAATGAGTGCTGGTGTTCCTTTTTCATGGTTGACGCCCTTGATTATTTCCAGTTTTTCATTATTTTATTGAGAGAGCCGTCTCAGACTGTGTTGGGTCAGTAAAACCAGTCCAAAGATTGGTTAGTGGTTACCCCAAATTACCCTTTTTACAACCTGGGTGTCAATTTGGGTGATAACAAATTAGTGCCATTGCCTGGGAGCCACAAGTTTTCTTGTCTTCCTTGCAAGAACGACAAAGAATTCCAGAGATTCGAAGAAAAGAGAGATCCCTGTGGGCAAACAGAGATTTCCAT
This sequence comes from Larix kaempferi, assembly GCA_027924585.1. NCBI lineage: Eukaryota > Viridiplantae > Streptophyta > Pinopsida > Pinales > Pinaceae > Larix > Larix kaempferi. The sequence goes on along the minus strand of BSBM01001158.1, from coordinate 4,618,450 downwards.
ATTTTTGAAGGTTGTACAATTTTGCCCTGGCAACTCCACTCGTAAAGACTTATATTCAAGAAAGCACTCCACTGGGGAAGACCGCCGAAGCTGAATTCTAGTTCTGAAGGGGATCTCGACAAGGAATCATGGCCTCAAGAAAGATCCATACCAGAGGTAATCCTATTTCTAAAATTCTGCTAGTTGTTAATGATCCGGAAAGTGTGCTTAGGCGTAAAGCTGAAAAAAGATAAAGCTAGTACTTCAAACAGTGAAACAATTGTGTCTGAAGAAAGATTACCTATTTTTCAAGAATTAAATATAGAGATTGACATTGGGAAACCTTTACCAAGATCAAGATCCGAATCCTATCTAACCCTAGGTGAAGGAGTTCTTAATAATCCTAAATCCTACTTGTTAGATCCTATCTGGCGTGATTTACTATATACTATCAAAGCTAAAAAAGCTAAACCTTGTTCCCAGAATATCCCACCCCTTTCAAAAAATACGCTTGTAACCATGGCTGCTAGATTTGCACCTTTAGCCTTACCAGCTGTTTTACATGATCTACCTCAAAACTATGCACAAAGGATCATCTCCTATCATGGAGAGGGAAATTTTTTTGCCAAACAGCATGTAGATAGGTTTGAAGATTTTATTGATTTGGAGGAAGTAGATTATGATGATACAAAGATGAGGTTATTTGCCCAAATTTTGTTTGAAGAACCTAAGAAATGGTACAGGTTGTTACCAAATGCTTCCATCAATGATTTCGCAACGTTTAAGACACTGTTCTTAGAGAGATGGGAAATGATAGGAAGTCCTGCCCTATTCTTGTCCCAGTACAATCACCTCAAGAAAGGAGGTTTCGAGTATGTGCATGAATTTTCTGCTAGATTTATGAGGGCATACAATTCTATTCTAGACGACCTAAGGCCCTCCGCAGGCACTGCAAAACTCCATTTTGCAGATGCCTTTGATGGAGATTTATCATGTATGTTAAGGGAAAGAAAATCGACCTCCCTACCTGCTCTACTAAAAGATGCCCTAGAGGTAGAGGCAAACATGATGGCCTTAGGAAAAATAAAGGGTAAACAGAGGCTGAAAGAAAGAAGCAAGATACCTAAGCTTCTACCTCATCCACTTCTAACGATGCAAAATTTGATACCATGATGAAAGCCATGGAAAAGTTGATGGATAGGTTGACCGTAGGTACCAAGCCTCATCCCCGAGAGAATCCTGAAAACCAGATCTGAAACCCAAACTTCAGAAGATGACCACCTCCTGCGAGAAATCAAAGAAATCCTGAAGAATAGCCGATGTGTCCTCCTTTTGCTGAAAATATGGTGGATGATGAAGTACTTGAAGGTCCCACTGATGCCCATATTCATTTTGTTGACTCCCTAGACCATGAAATATACTTGAATGAAAGGGCACATGACTTTTTTAACAAAGAAAGTACTAGTAACAAACCTGAATTAGAATCTGAGCAATACCTAATGGGTTATCAAAATGCTATGGATGATCTTCAAAGAAAGCTGAAATTGAGAAATAGAGAAGTTACCATGAATAAAGGAAAGCTGCCTTTGAACCAACTTCCAGTCACCCAACAGGCTGCAGAAGAGCCGAAAGAGAAACATCAAGGAGCTGTTGCAAATAAGAGACCTGAAAATAAAGAAGAAGATGGTCAACCTTCAAAGGAGGTTAAACCACTAGAAGTCACAGAGATAGTCAAACCTGCCCCCAATTTTAGTCTTAGAGCTGAACTATCAAAAGTAAAGATCTCCATCCCTCTTAATGAGCTACTGAAAAATAATGAGTACAGGGAAGAGATAACAAAGATGGTTAAAGGGAAAAATGAATACCAACATGATATTCTGGAGCTATCTGATGATGCTCCTACCATAATCTTTGGATCTAAGTTGGAAGAACCAGGTGATGAAGAAGTCCCTCCTTTCTACTTAAGACTAAATGTCCATGATCAAATCTTGCACAATGCCTTAATAGACTCTGGGGCATCTCATAACCTGATGTCAAAATCTGTGTTGAAAGAGCTAGGATTAGAAGTGACTAGGCCATACCAAGACCTTTTCTCCTTTGATTCTAGAAAAGTGCCATGTTTGGGACTAATTAAGAACATGGTAATGACTCTAACCCAGCTCCCTGCTAAAAGTGTCATGATGGATGTGGTGGTGGCTGATGTGCCTGCGAAGTTTGGGATGCTTTTGTTAAGATCCTGGGTTTCAAAGTTGAAAGGAACTATGCAGATGGACTTATCTTATGCCACAATTCCCGTTTTTGGAGCCAATAGGAGATTATATAGGGAAAGCAGGATGGAATATGTTGTTAGCAGCAAAAGCGAGCCTGAAAATCACCCTATATATGCCATTGATACAGACATGGGATGTTCCATTTTTTTTATTGATGGGCCTCGTTGTGATCCTAACCCTCCCCCATATATGGAAGTTGATGAAGATAAGGAATTTCCAGCCAGGTATGAAGCTTCTGAGCGGGAAAAAAATGAAGAAGGATGGTGGAAAATGTATTTTGATGCTTCTGTGAGCAAAAATGGTGCTAGAGCAGGGGTTTGGATCATTCCTCCCAACAGGGAGTCTAGGGCACTTTCATATAAGCTGACATTTGAATGTACTAATAATGTTGCCGAATACGAAGCATTGCTGTTGGGATTATGGGCTCTAAAAATTTGGGAGCTAAGAAGATAGAAGTGTTTAGGGACTTTGAGCTAGTAGTGAACCAAGTAAATGATAGTTACCAAGCCAAACACCCAAGAATGAGAGCATATAGAAATGAAGTTTGGGATTTCTTTGGGAACTTTTTCACAGAACATAAGATTAGAGTAATCCCCAGGCATGAAAATGAGGTAGCGGATTCCTTGGCAACTACTGCTGGGGGTTTTAAGACACCAATCTTATCCCAAACTAAATATGAGGTTGAAATAATAAACAGGCCTTCTATTCCTGATAATTCTAAGTATTGGTAGGTATTTGAGGATGACTTAAAGCTCAGGATATTTTTAGAACTTTCTGATGAGTTTGCAAATGTGCATATTGATACTGAAAATGAGAACCTGGAAAACCTTGTAGAGGGAGAGAATGCTGAAGAAGAAGATGAAAACCAACGGTGGAAAAACAGGATGGGTGGTAAGGATATTATCCAATTGAAAAATAATTACATCCCTAAAGGCCTAATACCCTTAGAAAAGCTATTTGATCAAGATGATGCAGCTAAAAATCCAAAATTTGAACCTGCCCGCAAATCAGTAGAAGATCAAAACTTGGGTACAGAGAAAGACCCTCGGATGGTAAAATTGTCTAAAAGGTTACATACTGACAAAAAAGGACGCTATGTAGAATTGATGAAAAGACACACTGATGCTTTCTCCTGGATGTATGAAAACTTAAAGGAGTATGATACCTCAATCATACAGCATGCCATTCCCCTCAAGCCAGGTGAGAAACCTTTTAAGCAAAAATTAAGGAGAATCAATCCTAAGTTAACAGATATCATAGAGAAAGAAGTCAAAAAACTTTTCAATGCAAAGATAATTGTTACCTTAAGGTTCTGAGAATGGATAGCAAATCTGGTCCCTGTCAGAAAGAAAAGTGGAGAAATCAGAATCTGTATTGATTTCAGGAACCTCAACAGAGCGTCAATGAAAGACAATTACCCTCTACCTAAAATGGAGCATATCTTACAGTAGGTGGTAGGGGCCGAAAGAATTTCCACCATGGATGGTTACTTAGGGTGTAATCAGAGTAAATTGTGCCCAGAAGACCAGGAGAAAACCGCTTTTACAACTCCTTGGGGAACTTTCATGTACGCTAAGATGCCATTTGGTCTGATGAACACTGGAGCCACTTTCCAAAGAGCTATGGATATTGCGTTTGCTGAAGAAAAAGATAAATTTGTGGTGGTACATATGGACGATATAACAATTTTTTCAAAATCGGATGAAGAACATCTCAAGCATTTGGAGAGGGTTTTCATAAAATGTAGGAAATATGGCATTTCCTTGAATCCCAAGAAATCCTTTTTCGCTCTGGATGAGACTAAGATTTTAGGGCATATCATCACCAAATATGGGATAAAAATTGATCCTGAGAGGGTCAGTGCTATTCAGAAAGTGGGAGAGCCAAGAAGCAAAAAGGAAATACAATCTTTCATTGGCCAAGTGGGTTTTTTAAGGAGATTCATACCAAGTTTTGTTGAAATAATGAGAAGTATTACAAATATGTTAAGAAAGGAGAATCAAATAAAGTGGAACGAGGAAGCCAAAGATTCCTTCAAAGGAATCAAGACAGCCATCACTGAAGCTCCGGTGTTGGCCAGCCCAAACTTTACTAAAGATTTCCTAATTTTTTCATATGATTCTGAACATACAATAGCTAGAGTGCTATTGCAAAAAAATGACCAAAATGTTGAGCAACCTATTGCTTTTTTCAACAGAGTGCTGAGAGAAGGGGAACTGAAATATGATATCATGGAGAAACAGGCTTATGCTCTTATAAAATCTTTGAAAGATTTCAGGGTCTATATTATACACTAGCACATCATTGCTTATGTCCCAAATAGTGCTGTGAAAAGCATTTTGACCCAGTCTGATCCTGAAGGAAGAAGGGCCAAATGGATTGCAGTATTAATGGAATATGATTTAGAGATAAAACCCATTAAAATGGTGAGAGGTCAAGGGTTAGCAAAATTAATGACTGAAGAAAATTGTGACTCTTTGTAGCTAAATTTTTTGGAAGACCATCCAAACCAGCTGGATGCAAACATACAGGTGAAGCCTAAATTCTCTGAGTCTCCTTGGTATACTGACATTGTTTTTGTACTACAGAATCTACAAGCACCTGCAGGGTTAAGTAAAAGTAGGACCAGGTCTGTAAAACTAAAAGCCGCCAAATACTGTATCATGAACCAATACCTGTATTGGAAAGACCCTGGAGTGGTGCTGCTAAACTGTTTGATTGAAGAAGAGGCTAAACACATAAAAGAAGAATTCCACAAAGGGGACTGCAGAGGACACCATTCCTGGAAGGAGACACTAAACAAAATCCTGAGGGCAGGGTTTTACTGGTCCACAATGTTTACTGATTTTTACAAAGAGACAGTGGTTTGTCACCAATGTCAGATTTTTGATGCAAAAAGAAAGGTTGTTTCCCTCCCTCTACATCCTATCATAGTGGAAGCACCTTTTCAACAATGGGGTTTAGATTTCATTGGGGAAATAAACCCAAACTCCTCTGGACAACACAGATGGATCCTGACGGATACTGATTATTTTACCAAATGGATAGAAGCCATACCTACCAGAAGAGCGACTGAAGAAGTAATCATGGATTTTCTGGAAGATAACATCCTGTCTAGATTCGGATGCCCCAAAAGAATTGTGACTGATAATGCTCCAGCTTTTTGTTCCAAAAAGATGATTAATTTCTGGCATAAATACCATATCAGCTTAAATCATTCCACGGCCTATTACCCTCAAGGAAATGGACTAGTAGAATCTTCAAATAAGAGCCTGGTAAGAATCATTAAAAAATTGTTAGAAGATAACAAGAAGTCTTGGCATACAAAGCTAAAATATGCACTGTGGGCCGACAGAATCAGCACGAAAAGAGCCATTGGAATGTCACCATTTCAGTTGGTGTATGGAGCCGAAGTGATTTTTCCAGCATCCCTAGGTCTGCCTGTCATGAGGTTATTGCAGGGAATAGAAGAAGAACCAAATCACATGCAAAGAAGAGTAAATCAGATAGTTGAGCTAAATGATCTAAGGAGTAAGGCATATGACAAAGTAGAAAGCCATTAAGAAAAAATGAAGGAAGCCTTCGACAAAAAAGCCAAGGAAGGTTATTTTCAGGTTAATGACCTAGTTTTGAAATGGAACGCTCCTAAAGAAGAAAAACATGGAAAATTTGACCATATGTGGATGGGACCGTATATTATTGAAGCAATCCGAGGAATAAATTCTTTTGTCTTAGAACATCAAGACGGATATGCCTCGTCAGGAGGTCCAGTCAACGAGAGATTCTTAAAACATTAGATGTCCTAAGGGATACAGGTATTTCATGTACCATAGCCTATGTATATATTTTTCATTTGTTTAACAGTTGTTTTGAAACTTTTTATGGCAAACCTGAAAGACTTGAAACCCTAAAGAAAAGAGGATAAGGTCTAGAAGGCTAGCCATGGTTCCTTTTTCTATTCATGTGTGGGCAACATAGATATGCGCCAGATATAGTTGCAGTTCTAAGAAATCAAAAGAAGTTGTTGACTCTGAAGTTTGAACCACCCAATGGACTAGGCAATTAGTCTACAGAGTTCTTTGCTACCTCGTAGGGAGAATAACATCCTCGACTGGAGCCAGTTCTTGGCACCTATAAATGTTTTTCACAAAGCCGAAGGGAAGGACTGACTCCACTGGTGAGTTCCTTGAAGAGATGGTTAAACCCCCCTCCATAGTCATGTCCAGGCTGCTAAGGCCAAGAAGCAGCTCAGTTGGAAAGGAAATAATGAGAAAAAATAAAGGGTTTGGGCACTTTAGGCATAAGGAGCTAGCCCAAATAATAAAAAATGGGTAAAAAAGCCAATAATCTATTGTCGGAAAGAAAATAATGTGAAATTTAAAGCTCAGACAAGTCCCAACCATTGATTGGGTGCGTGAAAGAGATCCATGGCCCTCGATCGCCCTTGCATCGTGAAGTTGCGCAGAAAAGAGCACAGGAAGGTGGTCGTGGCGGATAAACCGCCCGGACAGATGGCAGTCAGAGGAGCCGTTGCATGATTGTTTTGGTGGTAAGTGAAAACTTCCAGAAGGCTTGTGATACCATCATAGTGGAAAAGCAAGGTAGAAGATCAACAAAGTAGGTTGCATAGTAAGAGATCCGATGATGCGAAGGACAAGTTGTCACAATAGCATGGAGTTCAGGGCAGATCAACGGATTGCGATAGAAGGGGATCAAATCTACGGCTGGCGGATATAGGAGATGCAAGATTGATAACATAGTGGGCTCTACCGATAAGAATGCTGAAATCTAGACACTTGGATAACTCCCACCGTAGATACGTAAAAGGACAAGATCAATGGTCCTCGGCGATTTTCGTAGGGTGAAATAACACCCTAGATAAGCGGAGAAGGAGGTTGTGAGGGTGCATACCATCTGCCAGGTGTCACCACCCGAGCACCTCACGAAGAAGATTAAGTGGTAACCCAAAACCAGAGGTCAGGTAGCGATACCACCATACCCTTATAAGATGTTAGATATGGTGGATGGCTAAGTTTTAAAGCCAATAGAAGATCCTATGGCAGAGATGAAAATATGCCAAATCGGAAAAAGTTAAATGAGGGATCGGATCAACATACTAGAAACAATGCCTAGTAGATCAACGGATGGGAAAGAGGGACAGCTGGCGAAGGTGAGCAGAAGTTATTCGGAAAATTTATATATATATAACGCGGCATGTGAAAAATAGACATTTCTTTCTTGGACTTGTTGGAGTTGGAAGCTTCTGGAAGCGCAGAAGCCAAAAAGGACGACAGGGAGAAGGTCGCTCTCAGGCTTCCCGTGATAGGTAGGGTTCCAAAACCCCTTTGTTTGCAATGTGCAGTCTGTTTTATAGTCATAGAATGGCAAATGAACAAGTTTCTACTAGTTCTAAGGTCAGAACGACCCTAGAAGACAGAGACTGTGATGTGTTTGACCCAGACCTTCGGCTCCCTATACCAAAAGTTAAAAGAAGGCTGAAATCTCTACTTGAACAAGGCATAGAATTCCATAGGGTCTATCAGTCCTTTTTCATCTTCTTTTGCCTGGAACAGATAATGCCTTTCCCAGAGTTCGTGTCATGGTGTTCATTGAATTACTCAAAACCCTAATGATTAATAATGAACGCCAAGAGGTCTAAAATCATTTGTAGTGTTGATGTTGCCGTCATCCAAAGTACCCTTGCCATGCCGATGTCACCAGCCCTAATTCCCGAAAGTTTCTCTAAAGAAATGGTCATTACTCTGTATAGGCAGATTTCCACTGAAATCCATAAAGCTTTCGTTGTCACTTGTTTAAAGCCTGATGTAGAGATTACAGATACCTGTTAACTGCTGGACATCAGCCTTTTTAATGACCACACCCAGTTGGTTTTTTCTTTGATAACACAATTTTTAGGTTTAGACTCAGACTTATGGATAACTGAAGTACAAATGAGCCTGTTATTCAGGATTAGTGTTAGTTCCCCGGAGGCAGGAAGTGAGTCAGTACCATCCCTCAAGTTTGAGAAATTTTTGGGAGAAAAAATCCATGCACAATTGAGTTGATTTGAAAGGTTCTGATATAAAGCTTCCTTGGAAAGTTGGCCCTTTTATTGTAAAGTTTAAAGAAGCTGTCAGTGAAGTGGAGAAATTGTTGAGAAATATGGGGTTTAGAAAAGATGTAGCAATCGCATATGATCCTCTACATATCATAGCCGAAAGGAAGAAGAAAAATGGTTTGAAGGAATTTGAACACCAAGAAGCTGAAGGATTGTTGAAGGGGTGGAATTTATTGCAATATGAGCCCGAAGAGGAAGATGACCTAGATTTACAAGTCCAAGCTTTGATCATGACTGATGATCCTATGGAAACATACCAGCTACTTAACACTCTGGAGGTAGGCGGGAAGAGAGAATTACAAGAAGTCATTGAAACAGAAGAAGAAGAAGAAAGTGAAAAGAAAAGACTAAGATTTGAAACACCAGAAGAATCAGCTGCCCTGATAGGTAGTATAGAGGAGCAGAAAGAGGGGTTATCAACCGCAGTTATCCAAGTCCAAGAATATAAATTCCAAGATGCAGCAGGATGGAGTGAGGACAGTAAATTTCCATCCCAAGAAGATATGTTTAAGTATCATGGGAAAAATAAGCAGGCATCTTCACATAAACTTTTTGAACTAACGCCCACAGTAAGGAGTTTGTATAAAACAAAGGTATCTTTGATGACGAGTAGGGATATCAAGACACACACTTTCAATCTAACGATATCCGATAAAGAAAAAATGATAGAAGCAAGAATAAACCGGAAGAAGATACCCTTTCCAGACAGGATTCAATTTCATAGGCAAATTGGAGAAGGTCTATATGATGACTTAGTGGAAGTGGCCTTGAAGATCTCCAATTTGGAAGTCACTATAAATAAAATGGATGCCCAGTTAAAACATGAAAGGTTAGAGAATAAAGCACTTCAACAGCATGTCAAAAACCTGCAATTTGATTTAATTGAAAATGATGGCGGGGGGCAAAGCAAGCCAGAAACTGGTAAAAGAGAAAGATAATTTGATCCAGAACCTACAGAAGAGAATGAAAATTCCCAACACCCAGTTGATACAAGCTCCCGAAGAGACAAAGTTAATACAAGAAAAAGAAGATTTAAGCAGGGAGATCAGCAATAATAAAGCTGAATTGCTAAGGTTTGCAAAGAAAGAGGGATGCTGGGAGAAAGAGAAGATGAGTTTGAAGAGTCAAATTGAAGAATTGAAGAGCAGTTTGTCAAATATATGTTCACAGTAGGGAAACGAAGGCCCGAATAAGGAGAAGGATGGTACTGACAACATTTTACAGGCCATGTCTCAGATCAACCTAAAGGAGGTTGAAATACAAGAACTAAAGGAGGAGAATCAAAGATTGAAGGAAGAAAATGACGAAAGGGAAAAAGGGACAAATGCCCTACACGAAAAAGATAAGGAATTGGTAGCGATTAACAACAGGTTTTCTCAGCATATTACAGGGAGAACAACTATGCAGGGGTGCAAGCATTTGATTTGGGATTTAATTATGCAGGAAGCTGAGAAGTTCAGACCTTATCTAGATCTCATGAGGACAAAAGAGAAGATAGGCCCTGATGTCTTTAAGAGCTGCACTGCCATGAAGGAAAAGATGCACAAAAGGCCAAAGGAGACTGCATATAATGCCATAAACTTTTTGAATAGTTTGATAGATAAGGATGTCATAGATTTGAGAATCAAGGACAGGGTCACAACCATTGCGGCAACAAAGCGAATCCTAGGGAAGTATGCGTTAGTCGAAGCTGTAGAGGCCAAAGCAAATGAAATGAATGAACAGTTAACAGATTTCAAAGGATAGTTTGGAGGACTAGTAGAAAAATGATTTCTTGCATTTTGGGATGAAAAGAAAAAATTGATTCCCCAAAGTGAACATAAAATGTTGATGATTAGCAGACGGATGGATCATTCCAAGTTCAAACATCTGAGCCAGCCACTTTCAGGGAAAATCCTGATGGACAAGATGTACCAAGAGCTTGAGATGTTGTACAGATTGATCTCTATTGGTGAAGGACTTCCACCCATGTCTTCTGTTGATCATCTTGACATAAGGGTCCTGGAGAAAGAGATGACAAGTTATTACATCCCAGCACCTGAACTTTTGGTAACTATAGAGAAATACAGAAAGATGAAATATACCTATCACGCTACACTGGCAGCTGCTACCTCTTAAATCTTGGATCTATGCATTTTTTAAATATCATTCTATTTTTTGATATGAAAGTTTGTAATATATTTAGGATTTTGATTTTCCAGGATGTGGAAGTGGGTTTCCCGTTATGTAATGAAGTTTCACCATTAGATAGATACTTTAAATATGTTTTATTGTTTAACGGCATACCGGAAAATGCAAGAAAGCAGTTACGCTTATCTTGTTATATTTTCTGTTTTATGATAGTGACATCTGAACTATGATGAGGTGTCCCTATATTGTAACTAATTTCTGTTTCAAATGGGCTGAGTATGAGACTCTAAGCCACTATAAGTTCCATGTATTTTCAAATGGAAGAGGTTGAGAACTTTTTGGAGCTTTACATATTTTGTCCACTATTGTTATTCAGAGATATTTTTTGAATAAAGTTGTCAGAAGCTTACATGCATTTTTCAGGGATTCCTGTGTAATCGCTCTGTCAGTCTATTTTTTCTTTTCCTATGTGATATGTGTTTCTTTCCTTTGTTAATATTCCTTCATACTTGGTTCAGTGTAGTATCTTAATGAGATTCATAGAAATTATGCATTATTCATTTCTTACCAAGTATTTCACAAAATATTTCTGCTAAAGTTGGTATAGGATTCATCTGTGTATGCCTTATATCAAGGGATTGTTCATCTTTCTTCTACATCACCAATTAAATCACTTTGACTACCAGTTGGTTGCTACCTTGCCTCTGTATGAATGTATCTGCTAAGCATTTGATAATAATGTTTATGTCATACTTGAATTGACTCCATTTCCCAATATAGATCCGTGTTGTTCTCCAACCAATGGTTTACATGAGTATATTTTGTCCTACAGAAATCTGACCTTCTGTGTATGTTTTAATAGACCATATTGAAGAATGAGTACTGGTGTTCCTTTTTCATGGTTGATGCCCTTGATTAATTCCAGTTTTTCATTAGTTTATTGAGAGAGCCCTCTCAGGCTGTGTTGGGTCAGTAACATCAGTCCAAAGATTTTTTAGTGGTTACCCTGAATTACCCTTCTTACAACCTGGGGGTCAATTTGGGTGATAACAATATATCATATAGGACACATTATCCACTTGATGTGCCATGCATGCATGAGTTTAGGCCATGCAGAGTCAATTCCCTACATTTTAGTAGCTAACTCAGTGATCTGGTCCTGTCCACCTGAGTTCGTGACTCTAGTGGGGGTTTGAGCTCTGACTTGCAACTGAATGTGATCAAATGCACCCTCTCTAGCCTATTTTTCATGCAAAACTCATTGATGCACCCTTCATGCTTAGTTAACTGAAAGTAGCTTTAGTTCACTAGCAATTAGTTTAGTTTGGAACCTCCAAAGCATTGTAGTGGTGATATTTCCTAGGTTAGACTGACATGGATTCGAATTCTCCCTTGCTATTCAAATTATCTCTATTGCACCATATTTGTTTTCTATATTGATTAATAGAATATGACACACTTTTATGTGGACATCTGAGTTTCAATGCATGTTTAATTTTAATGCTTAATTCTTTGCAATTTTCACTGTAATTCTTCATCCTTGCTAATCCTATCACTGTGAGTTATTCTTGGGATCAATGATTTGTAGTGTTCTAGAATTTAAAATGGTATTAGATCCCAGCAGGGCCGGTTTATCTTCAATTTAAGAGTTTTTGCAAGATTTTCAGAAGTTTTCAGTGCAGCGGTAGCAGCACTTTCAGTTTGCATTCACTCCAATAGCTAGAGATGGAGAATTCGAATGCTTCTTTGTCTCCAAGAATCATGACACCCTTCAATTATCTTGATTGGAGGGTTGATATGTAGATGGTGTTGCACAACAAGAGTTTGTAGAAGGTCACAGTGGGAAAGGAGGTCGAACCTCAAGCAATTTTTAAGAAAGCAGAGTACATGAGTAGATTAGGTGAGGCTTTTGGTTTTATGTGTATTCACATCTCTAGATATTTTCTTTTCCATCTTGATGGATTGAAGACACCAAGAGAGGTTTGGTTGAATCTTGAAACTCTCTTTGGCATGCAAGATGAGCTGAGAAGCCACATTTTGGAGAATTGATTAATTTCTCTTCAACCAAGGAGTTTTGAAACTATACAGCAATTCTTTTCAAAGTTCAAGTACTTAGTTATGCAGTGCAAACAATGTGGCATTGATAAAAAGGATGAGAAGATGGTGCTATCCATCCTAAGCAAGCTTGGTCCTGAATTTTCAATATTTGTTTCTACCTTCCATTCTGGGATATTGTCAATTGCCAATTGGAAAATTCCTTCTTTAGATGCATTCACTGGATATCTCATCCAACAACAAGACAAGCTAATTCAAATGGGCACCCTGAAGGCCTCCAAAAATCAAGCTCTTTTGGTTGTGGAGTCAGAAAGTGTGAATGTTTAAGGGAGGAAGAAATGAAAAGACAAGAAGCAATTTGAATCCAAGACAAAGGATAATCCTAATCCATCAGAAGGATACTCCAACTCCAAGAAGGATAAGCAAAATAGGTTTGAGAAGACCAAGTGTACCTATTGCAAGAAAGCAAACCATCCGGAGAGTTCATGCATGAAGAAGAAGATAGATCAAATGACCAAAATTCTTGAACAACACAACATTGCCCTCCCAGAAGGCGCAAGGAAGACTGATTTTGGAAGTGAGATGGATGATCATGGGAGATTCCATGCACTGAAGGTTGTATTCTCACAATCACAAGCCTTCCTCATTGATTTTGGAGCCTCCAACCACATGGTTTCCTCCAGCGAATCATTTTCTTTTCTAGATCTCACTAATGGTCCTAGTATTCACATGGGAGATGATTCAAAAATCTATGTTGAAGGGAAGCGAACAATACAACTAGAGCATGGACGGTTCAATAATGTTTTCTATGTTCCTTCCCTAGCAACAAACTTGTTATCTGTTTATCAGATGACACACACATGCTCACCAAAGAAAGTTGTTTCTGGACCTGACATAGTTGAGATTACAAAGATCTCATCTGGGAAGTTAATAGCTAAATGTGTTGCAAACCATGCTTCAAAGGCATATGAGTTCTCCCATTTTTTTCCATATTCACATCAAAGTGCTCTCTCGACTCATGTAAACGAGAGTATCATACTCTGGCATCAGAGATTCATAAATCTAAATTTCAAGTACTTGCATCAGTTGCACAAGGAACAGATCATTGAAGGATTTCCCGACATAAAATTCTCTCAAGGGAGTTTCCAAGGTTTTTTTACATGGAAGCATCCAGAGTGAAATTTTGATGTTGGGAAGGAAAAGAGAGATTCCTCCACACTTGATTTGATACACAGTGATGTCTCAGTACCAATTCCCACATCTTCTATGAATGGATCCATATACATTAATACCTTCATAGATGACTTCTCTAGGTTTTGTTGGATCTATTTTCTTAAGAAGAAGTTTGAGGTATTCGATACTTTGAAATTATTCAAGGACTTGCTCGAATCAACACTACTGAGAAGAAGATCAAAACACTCATATCAGACAACGGATGTGATTGCATCAAGAAGGAGTTGCAGCAGTTTTGTGCTTTTTAGGGCATTCAAATGCAACATTCTGTCCCATACACACCACAACAAAATGGTGTAGATGAGAGGAAGAATAGGTCATTGAAAGAGATGGCTACTTTTTTGCTTGAAGCAAGGGATCTTCCACCATATCTCTTGGCAGAAGCAGTGAAATGTGCCACATACATTCAGAATATGGTACCCCACAAATCTGTGGATTGGGTTACTCACTTCGAAGCACTGAAGGGACACAAACCTGATGTCTCTCACCTAAGGGTTTTTGGATCCAAGGCATGGGCCAGAATCCCATCTAACAAAAGCAAGGCTCTTCAACCCAAAAGTAGCGAATGCATTATGCTGGTATATGCAGAATGCAAAAGCATACAAGCTAATGGAGATTGCAATCAAAAGATTCTTCATTGAAAGAAGTGTCAAGTTCGGTGAAGATCCAGTGCAAGATATACAACCAGTTGAAGACCAAGTTAGATATGATTTTCCTACTCCATTTGCACAAGATGAATATCATAATGATGTATCTTCTGATCAGGACCACGTTGAATCAGATTTTGATGTTGAGAATGAAGATCAAGCAAATCCAGATCAAGAACTAGCACATGTTCCCAATCCATGGCCAAGTCCAAAATGGGCTCACAAAGTCCCTGAAACTACTAGGAACATAGTTGGGGAAGCATCTGACCATAGAAGAAATAGATCTCAGTATCAAGATGAAAACCTTACACTATGTCATACAAATCCACTTCTCTCATAGAGGTGCTACATGATGGTGGGGTCTGTTGTACAATCCTTCAAATATGCTTGCCATGATCTAAGATGGAAAACTGAGGTTCACACACACTACATCACAGAACTAGATCACAACAGGACCAACACACTGCATTATTGTCCTACGGAGGAGCAATTTGCAGACATTTTTACAAAGTCTTTCACTCATAAGATATTTTCCTATCTTATATCTATGCTTAGTGTGAAGCCTGCTTGAGTTCTCTGCTGTTCATTTTTTACAATTTTTTTTTCCCATGAGTTTTTCCCCATTTCCTTAGTTTCATGGACAGTTATTTTTTTATTATTGATTGTTTGGGTGACCTTTGGTCTCATTTGCCAGGGCCCAGCTTTTCTAAGTTTTGATTAAGGGGTCATGTTAGGATAATTAATACTCCAATCCTTGTCCACCTTAGTATTATTTTCATATTCCTAGTATCAGATGATGTTGTTCGCCCTATAGTTGTGTGCAGATGTCATCTAGGACAATTTATCCACTTGATGTGCCATATATGCACAATTTTAGGCCATGCAGAGTCAGTTCCCTACATTTAGGAGCTAACTCAGTGATCTAGTTTAGTTCACATGAGTTCATAACTCAAGTGGGGGGTTTGAGCTCTGAATGAAACTAAATGTGATTGAATGTTCCCTCTCTAGCCTGATTTGCATGAAAAACTCATCGATGCACCCTTTCTGCTTAGTCAACTGATAGTAGCTTCAGTTCACTAACAATCAATTGAGTTTGGAACCTCTGGAGCACTGTCATGGTGATATTTCTTAGGCTAGACTGAAATGGATTTGAATTCTCCCTTGGTATTCGAATTCTCTCTATTGTACCATATATGTTGACTATATTGATTAATGGAATATGACACATGTTTTTGTGCACATATGAGTTTCAATGCAAGTTGAATTTTACTGCTCAATTCACTACAATTTTCACTGTAATTCTTCCTCCTTGCTAATCCTATCACTGTGAGGTATTCCCACGCTTAATGATATACTGTGTTCCAGAATTTCACAAATATTATGTGCATCCTCATGGATATCACCTTATCAAAATTATGTTCAATAACAAAGAGATTCTCACTTGAAAACGAAAAGCATCATTCCCTTATTGTTTTCTCTTCTTTCACTTTCTTCACCCCCTTTGTTTTAGATTAGCTCTGGCATACCTACATGTGTATTTTCATCAATACCAGTCATCTTTTGCAATTGTTTCTAATAAAGAGATTCTTGCTTGAAAATGAAAAGCATCATGCCTTTTTGGTTTTTTCTTCTTTCACTTTCCTCACCCCTTTTTTTTAGATTAGCCATGACATACATGCATGTGTATTTTCATCAATATGAGTCTTTTCCCACAATGGTTTCTTTAACTTTGATCATGATGACTTGAGCAGTTACAGAGATTAGCTAGCTGGAAGCTTCATACACCTAAAAAAATACTACACGAATTTCAATTAGCTCCAAAAATTTTACGTGACTTGTGCTTGGCATATTTTATATGACATTGATTAGATGTAGAAACCCCATAAATATATTACAGACGGATAAAAGAGACAATAAGAGAAGTGACATAGTTTTGACTAGGATGCACATTCCATAATATGAATCATATGTGCTTAAATTCTTATACATCTGTGAAAGTATTCTTAATGGGTGTCCTTACAATTTAAATGCTAGTTGAGGAGGAATCTTTCTTTGTAGCCTACGACCACATGGATCACAAGTTTGTTCTTCGACAAACAATTTATTATTTTATAGATAATACATGGAGAAAAATAAACGGTTACATGGAAACAAACACATGGAAAACTAGAAAACAAGAAATATTTCTCAAATATCTCCTAGAGATTATAGTTTATTAAATATTTCATTGATTCTTTTAACTGGTGGTAACCAGAGTTTGCAAAATGGGAGTTTAGGTTTAGGTTTTCTAGCTTCTTGAAGCTTCCTTTGTTAACCAAATCAACACCCCAAGAAATAAAAAGATGGGCATAACAGCGCATTAGGGTTTTGTAAATGGAGGCTTTCTCAAATATATTAGGTGTAGGTGTTATACAGATGCATGTTTTTGTTAGTGGGCAATTAAATTTTGAAAAACAATTTTAGAAAATCAAGTCTTAATTGTTTAAATACTATAAATATAAATAATATTCAATTTCATACTTCCTAACCATTAATAATTCTCCATTAAATATGTTTTTACTTTCTTATTAAAATAATTATTAATAACTAAAAGTCGTGTGTCACCCCCCGGATGTGGGTGACATGATGACAGCCAGTACCATGGCAAGGAGTGCCATCTACCCACCTGGCAGCGTGGCTCCTCCACCTTGCAACAGGCCCCAGGCTGCGCTTCCCCCTAGACCCCACCTTTAATGTTGGATACGACCCTTCTCCACCTAGCCTCTTCGCACGTGATCGTTCTTATAACCCACATGGCTCGGTGGTTGGCAATTATGTCGGCTCTTATTTCTACATCCCTCCCTCCCATCTAGTTCATCTCTGCCATTAATCTCTCCCGTGCGAAGTCTGCTCCTTCCAGCTGCACGCTCATAGATATGAGGCTCCCCCATCGACGCCCCTACAGTCATTACTTTCCTCTGCTACTCTCTTTATGTCTCCACTACTGAGAGTTCTTCTCCTACTCAGTTTTCCTGTGACGTTGCTGATTCCTCCATGACTCGAACATGTGGCACGTCCAAGTAGGGCTCTGGTCATGGTGCTAGTCAATTTACATGCACATTCGAGAAGGAAAAAACTACAAACATTGGTTACAAGGAAAATGTCTCCGTCCTTGTTCGCTGACTGGTAGACGTCTGGGAGTCGCACAGTGTGGCATAAATTCTGACTTTTAGCAGCCAAGGCACCCAAGTTAATTATTACTGGCTTTTGAAAAACATGCTTGGCACTCTGGTGGAGGAGATGCTCACCAATTGGAACATGGCCAAGGTTTCCATCATGGACACCAGTGCCAATATGGCTCATTTGGATGTGGCGCTAGCTACTCTGGAGGCCAACCTAACTGGCCGTAGGTACTCTCTATTTCCACTTCCAGCTCTTCCTCCTAATTATGGTCCTGTTGGTCATGTTGTTGGCTCGGTGAAGGAGTTAACCTTTCATACCGAGGGAATTTCTACTGCAGTAGAAGCCCATGCTACTGGTAGTTCCCTGCACGACTCCATGGGTATTGCGGCTTTGGATGGCACGGTCCCTATTCGCGGCCCCAATTTTGGCCCAAGTTCTCCTGCGGCGGTGGTGGTTTAGGGAGCTCCTCCCCTGGGGATATCCTTCCCTATTCCCTCTACCATTGATGTTCTTCACTACAAGTGAGTCTTGAAAGCTGAGGATGAAGTTCCACGCAAACATGATCCCTACCCATCAAGCTCCCGAATCAGTAGTGGGATGATGACTTCTTTGGTGCTTGCCCAATCCCTAAGAAAATCATGGTTCTCAGAATGCAGAAGCTAGTACCTAAAGCGGCTCGATGAGAGCACAGTTATTTTGGTTTTTGGCAGTTAGCTTTTATGTTTCGTTTGTTTCTGTTAATGGTCCATCTTCAGATGCTAGTCTACAACCTTAGTCTAGTTCAGTTTCTGTTTTTACTGATCGACTATCAGAAGGTCTATGTTACTGGGCAAGCCCACAGAGACTCTTTTTTGTAATCCTGGTTCCATGAGAAGCTTCAGAAAGTTGACTGTACTAACTCTCATGAGATTGTAACATTTTTTGTACTCTAATATAATTTTACTGTGCTGCTTACAACAACAACAAAAAAATCTGTGTGTCACAATATTTTTGTTTCTTAAATAGTAATTTTGGTTGTAAATAACATGTGTGAGATGTATATTTATGGGATATTCTTGTATGTTTTATTAAAAGTATTAAATATAAGAAGTCTACTCTCGTATTTTATTAGTATTGGATTTTTTTATTACGCATTTTTTTTCTTGTCGAATCGTTTGATTAGCATCCATATTCATCCTCGAATTATGCTACTATGATGCAGAGGAAAAAAGTAAAATTTTTTAAGTTAGATAATATTCTTATGGTCTTTGAGCTAAAATGTGCTTTCAGTATTTGCAGATACATGAAAGACAATGTCGAATAAATGTCTTTTATGAAGCTTTTCCTTATTGAAGCAATAAAAAAAATCTTTAGATGGTCACACATCATTGTTTATTCATTCATGGAGATGTTTATCTCCTTATTTTCATTATGTTGTTCTTTAGTTCACATATGCAATTACCTTATGCAATGTTATTTTGTTTTGAAAATTAATATTATAACAAAAACACAAATTCTTATTTACATTTGTATTTTAGTTAGTGATCTCACTTTTATTTTTATGCAATTTCTTTGTTCATATTTATTTCAAGTTATATATTATTCCTGTTTCATTTCTCCACATCAAATGTATATTTTGTAAAGCTTAAGCATCCCCTTGTTCTATTTGTTTTTTTTTAAATAGTATATCACATCTTGATCATTTACTTAGTATTGATGCTTTGTTGTTATAATCATTTTGTAAGCTAAAGTATAAATACAAAAAAAATCAAATCAAATAACGTAAAATCAAAACAAGAAAATTAAAAGGGTTGCATCGTAATAAAGAAATTGATTTAAATAAATGATTTGATAGTATTCAGCATGCACAAGCAATGTTTCCTTCTATTGGTCAAATAAGGCTTTCTTGTGTTTCATTTCATGTTATTTAATGTAATGTTCATGACTCTTCCTAACACCAAGTTGCACTCCAATAAATAATTTGTTTTTTTTTTTTTTTTTTTTATATTTAGGCAGAGTATGTAAGTTGATGCATTGTTCCTTCCATGACACATCACAAAAACAAGGGAGAGAGGGTTGAGTTGCACGATTTTTTTATGTGTATTTGAATCTTATCTTAAGGCTATAAACTTAAGGTATCAATCTTGTCTCTTCCCTCTTAGTCACACAGGAAGTCAAAATTTCGACGTAGAAACATACCATTCTCCACATCAACATTTTTGGCAACCATACTAGGAAAAACCATTTAATGTTTTGTTTCCCAAGCTTGTTTTAATTCTTTCAATTTTTCTTTGGTATGCATTCTGATCTCATTGATTTTTGTGCGCCATTATGGATACAAATAAACCCATTAATTACTTTGCCATCCATTTCATTTTAGCATCTTTGTCATCTAACCTAGATAACATCCATCATTATGGTATCTTTTTCTTGAAAGAAGATATTTCCAAATACCATTGTCTTATACCTTCGTCATTGAATTTCACTCACATTGTAAAACCTTTACCTTACAAATTCAAACTTCATTTTCCTATTTTTCTGGGTGACAGAACTGTTTCAGTAAAGGCACACCTGCGTAGATTCTCAAATGCTTGCACCATCATAGATATCAATGATATTGACAATTGCATGTTATTGTTTAACATATCCCTTCAAGGTCATGCCGCATCCCTTTTTCCCAACCTACATCACAAATGCATTTACACATGGTCTGAGCATTCATATTGGTTCACCTTGACTTGGCCACGTAGATAATCCTTCTGAAAACCTTAGAATATTTAATCTATTGTGAATGAAAAAAGGGGAAACATTTATGGATTTCAACCTTAATTTTATGAAGTTCTATAATTGCATTCCTCAATCTATTTTCCCAACCAACCTAGCTACCCTTTTAAATTAGTATGATCTCCTACCTATTCTTCATTGATGGTGATTGGAAGAGAAAAAAATTCAAAATGTATAGGTTTCTTTGTTTATATGTCTAGCTTTTGAAGAGCAATGTATTAGAACATGTTACTTTCTTGAAGGTTTTCAGTCACATGAGAATGTATCATCCTTCATTCATGTCATTAAATATTTTCAATCCCGCATGCTATCCCTTGAGAAAAGAATTTCGGAAAATGATCACTCCATTGATGCCTTAGAGCTCCCTTTCCTATACCATGATTATGATGTCTTTGTCACTTTTTGTGAGGAAGAATTTTGTGGGAATGATCACAACCACATCTTAGAATTTAACCATGCATTCCCTTCATCTAATAGAGTCCTCTTTGAAGGAAATAATCATAACCAATCTTCTAATTTATTTTCTAGCCTTCACTTTCATTTAATGATTGACAAAAATTCTCAAGTTAGCCATTCAGAGAATTGAAACTGGTCCCTCTCTTTCTGCCTACTTTAATAATGGGTTTTTCCATGAAAATAATATAGATGATAAAGTTAGTGATGATGCACATAAGGATTTATCTTCTTGTGATATCTCCTATGCACTTGGTTTTGATATTCACAAGCCCCTTGTTTCATATTCACAGGCCCCTTGTTTCATTCTCAAATCTATTATTGTGACATGATCCTATGATGGATGAGGTGGACTCAATTCCAATGCGTAATGAATGTCCTATGGATAATTTTAAGGTATCGTTGGAATATTGTGGTGAAGCAATAAATCATAATTGATTTGATTTCCATGTTCTATTTTATAAGTTGAACTACAATGTATGAGTTCTTTCTAACACAAACCAGTAGAACTAAAATCCTATATAATAGTGCATGGCGACTACTCCTTTCACAATATGAAACATAGAATTAATTGTCTTAGAAAATGAAGTTATGATGCAAGTGTTAAGTCATTGTTTGACACTAGATACGACTTTATTTTGATGACCAGATCTTCATGAAGACTATTGGCACAAATGGAGAAAAGTAAACTTTCATACATGCAATGTATGAGAAACAATATGTAGAATGGGTGATCTTTAAGAATTGTTAAGCATGCTTATGTGAAAATGTTAAGGCTTCTAACTTCAATTATTTCAAAATAGAGTATCAGCTTGCTAATGAAAAAATATTTTAATGCCAAATTCAAGGGACTATTTTACTCCTTAAATGATGATATTTGAGCCCAATTGACAAGCCATGAAGGGAAAAATTGAGTTACTTAAAAGGATATCAAAAAGAAATAAATAAACCCTTCAAATATTAATTTCCAATGAATCTCATAAAACGTAATGTTATTTTACAAAGAGGAGGCCGAATAAGGTCTTTGAGGGCTCTTGTGAGTGTCAAACTTATTTTGGGACATTCATCGCAAGTTATAAATGAGAAATCATCTTCATTTGGGGCTATTAGGATAGCCATAGAGCTGTTGTGAAAATCAATTTCTTATCAAAACAATCAAAATTCCGAACAGTAATTATCAATTTAGGGTACGTCTTTTGTTTCAAGGTTATAGTGAAAAAAATATGCAGGATACAATTTCTTCCCTTGGCACTGGTTTATCTATCATGAAGTTGTAGTTCAATAATATTACTTACAAACATTGGCATGAACAATTACATAGTCTTGGAAAGGAATTACCCAACTAAACAAGTAGTAGAACTAAGTTAGTTGCATGCAACGTAAGTCGCACAACATAAAAGTAAATAGTAGAAGGTAAATACTAAAACTAATTCACACTAATGAGAAACTAAATTCACAATAGCTACAGATATCAGGGTATGAATCAACTATCTCCTGAAGAAACCCCATCCATGTGCAATAATACTAATTGTAGAATTGAAATACTAAATCGCTCTTGAAGAAATTGAAATTAATACCACACTTGCTGAAAATAAACCACACATCGGAAAAGAAATTAACGAAGTACTCAAAATTAGAGCCTAATCCTTACCAACATGATCTCTATCATTACCCAAACCAACAAATATAGTCATTTTGTTAAGCACAATAATTCAATGACATAAAAGAATGTAACCCAATCTGAAATGCATTTATTAGAAACAAATAAACAAATGAAATCCAACGTGAATACTTAATTGCATAAGTATATAAACACAACCTTGCATGAGTAACATAATTGCAGGAACAAATTGAACCACGAAACTAGTTACGAAATAAAATAAAATAAATCCCACGTGAATATATAATAAAATTATGAAACAAGAAATCAAGGAAACCATCTAACAAATCTAGAGAAATGTCTCAAAAGAAGTATGATTTTCTTCCATCATAACTTGGACTTGTTTTTCTAAGAGTCCTCTCCTTCGAATGGGGAGGAAACTCTTATTTATACATGAGTTTTCCATAACAAATAATAAATGAAGATCTAAAATATCCTCAACAAATTTCTAATAATTTGGATCTCAAAACCAACTCAAAGATAATCCAAATATATTTGTTTACTTCCATGCTATTTAGGATGCCTTTGAAGTTAAATTCGAGTTTAGGGATGCGAATCATCATAACATACTTAAAAATCCTTCCAAATGACTCCTAATAGCATTTAATTTGTTAGGTCCCTCATATATTACATGGAGGTCTTCAAATCCTTGTAAATAAACCAAATATGTACTCTCATCCACCACCAACTTGTCCATTTTTTATTCAAATAATGTAACATAATAATTTGAGACATATAAAAAGGATATAAATAATGTATCTATAAAATTGCATTACCCCTAAGGAATATTTTTCTCCAAGGTATCTTCATGGAGTAGAAAAAATTGTAACAATAGGAGTAACAGTACTAGTAATGACTTGATAATGCCTCATATGAAAAATCTCAAGCATCCACTTTCATGAATCTTCAACCATATGAGTTATGGAAAATGTCCTAGAGTAATGGAAAGTGACCTAGAACTAGTTATACAAAAATCATCACACACATCCATGTTTCAAATATCACTGCAAAATAGGTTATTTTCCAATGTTTAATCATAATTCACATGAAATACTAAATAAATGTAATGGAAAATTGGTTGGCTATAAATATTTCATATAATCATTAAGATAGGATAATGAAAGGTTATAGGTAAGTAACAAGGGATTAAAAATAGGGAAAAGAAGATGTAAAATAGTGACAATTCCATGGCCCAACATCTCCCCTAAACTGAATATGTTGCATGTCCTCATGCAACCCAATACATTTGTATCAACCAAGCTATATGGACCCATATTATCAATTATGTTGCTTCCA
The DNA here is from genome assembly GCA_027924585.1 of Larix kaempferi. Taxonomy (NCBI): domain Eukaryota; kingdom Viridiplantae; phylum Streptophyta; class Pinopsida; order Pinales; family Pinaceae; genus Larix; species Larix kaempferi. The sequence goes on along the minus strand of BSBM01001158.1, from coordinate 4,594,684 downwards.
TTTTTCAATGCAAAATAACGAAAATGACTTGCTAATTTTTCTCTACTTTTCAACTGATCAACTGCAATAATTCTTGTTGGAATCTTATTAATACTGAGACGGGGGTGAATCAGTATTACTGTAGTTATGAAATTTTCTTAAATTCTTATCTGATTAATATGTAACTTAAATTATGCATCCACATAAAAATAACATTCATCCATATATGAACAGTACATAACATACATTTTTTTACGTGGAAACCCAAACGACAGAAAAACAAGGAATGCTCTCTTATAATATAAAGATTACATTCATGGAAGCACCAACTTCTAAAGTTCTCCAGGATCAACTGGAAGGAGAAAAAAACCTACTGATTTTATAGGCACTGACCTGAAGGAAACACCAACTCCCTTATTTAGCAGCTTCAACTGGAAGGAGTTACCTACCCCCTGCTCCTTGCCCCATCCCGTCACCCTAATATGTATGTAGACTATATTTCTTTATTGTTCTTCTAATCCACACACTCTTCAGATTATTTGTTGTTCATTCTATTGTGCCCACTCTTGGTATCCTTGATATATTTCTATCACTAAGCTGTATCACAAAATTCACTTCACAAACTATGTGTTGCTTCATCATACCACTCTATTTCTGCACACTTAACGGATATTGCGCATCATGTGTTGCTTTACTATTCTGACTTTGAACATTCAAAAAAATAATTGATACTACACATCCTTTGTTGTGCTTCTATTCTGACGTTGCATGTTTTTATCGGATCAACATGTGAACCTTCTACTGATATTACCCTTCTTTATTGGTGCATCCATCTTGTAACATCCCGAAAATTTAAAAAAATTTAAAGTAGCATTAAATGTTGTACTTGTTAATGTGGAATAAAATAAATACTAATCTTTTTAACTAATATCAATTTAAGTTAATGAAAATTCATACTTCATAACACAAAATATGATATTAGTTTTGCTTGTGTTTAATTGTAATCTACATACTGTAATTAAGCTTATCTTATGATATAATTTGTTGACAAAGTACTGACAATTGATTTTGGATGATGATGAAGGGGTCCTACGATGTACCGAGAGGTTTACTTAGCTATGTTTAGCTAAAGCATTTGAACCTGTTTCTTTGCGCAGATATGCAGGTAAGAGTATTACGACAATTTCCAATGTTACAAGCAATTTTAATTATGTTTTGAGTTAGCCGTCAATGCTTATAGTAACTCTAAGTACTTCCCTGCATGAGTTGTTAATGGTATGCATCTTTGTCCTATTTCTCGTTACGTGCTAGTTTACAAATTATAAGTGCTATTAGAATCCTGTCATCATTTCTTCATTTTGCAAGGAGTGGTAATATCATGTGCATTTATTACGTGAATAACTCAACTTATATGCTATTCTATATTATAGAAACATGAGCTAAAAGTTATTTAGATACATGGATTAACTTGAAGTCCTAACTATAGTAGATTATGCATTTCTCAATTTATAAATGCATGAAACATCATACTAAATAACATTGTTTACTATAATACTACCATCATATAGTATGATGATTATATTGTGAATTTGCCACACTATAGGTTTAGACCTTTCTAATTTAATATTTATACATTGTGATATATTATGCAACTTTGTGAAAAGAGATGGCAATATAAACAAACATTACGATGTGCAAAATGATGAATTCTAAACTATACCCTAAGCATGCACCTTTGTCATTTGAGAAACAATATACAATGTATATAAACCATGCATTCGATGACCAATACTTGGAAATGAAATGAACTATATGTTGTAAGCTTAAGTCTTGGCACTGACATATGACATGACAGGGTATTGAATGTTTTGATATCATCATGCTGGTAGACTATCGAACCCGGTCTTGGTATTCAAGTCACTAGCCTACTGTGCTTAGTGGAAAGCCCCGTGGATGTCAACGTGGCTATGGTTCACGTGATAGTAAACATCAAACTTCACCTTGACGCCAAGCTATGTAATGTTTTTAACCTCGGTCTACATAGATGGATGTCATGATGGTTATGATAATTAATAAGGTATTTAATGTGGTTGATGCCCAAACTTCGACGTGCCTGGTTGGCATCATCACCACCTTTGATCTCAAATGTCCTTGGGCTTTGAACTAAAAACCCTAGTCTCCATTATGAATTGTATCGAAGTGGTTTTCTCGGCCTTCATTTCGCTTGGTAGTGGTAAGGTGGAGAGGCTGACTGCCTGCTACAATGTAGGGTTTTTTGTTTGAAGATCGGAGGACTCCTTCCTCAGTTTCGATCTGTGGACCTGTAGGGAAAGCTTATTAGTTTCAGGGTTCAGTTTTCCTTGTAGGGCCGAGCCACATTTGCAGCCTTCGTTAATGTTTTAGGAGGTAGTTCTTAGGGTTTTTCTATTGGTATTTGAGAGTGGATTTGAACCATTGTTGATTCTCAAAGAATTGTAAGAATGGTTCATAGAATTGATTTTCCTTTTCGCTGCATTTGCTAGATGGCTCTGTCGTTCTCATTTGCTAACGATGTCTCTTACTCCAGAAGCTGCATTGTTAAGGTAATGTTTCAGTTATTGAAATGATAATGATAATGTGTTGTTCCAAGTTCAACTCTGCATTCTTTGTTTTAACCTTTCAATGATTTTTATGACAGGTGATACTTCGGGGAAGGTTTGCTGTGTTTGAAGCTGGGTTTGAGGATGCTACTTAACCACCTGGTACATCTTTGTGGTTCTTAAACCCTCGTAGGTACTCTCGGCATGGTTTGGTCGATGGTTATTGTTTGACAAGAGATGGGAAAATTGTCCCAGGCAAGGGTAATGGCTAGTGTTTGTAATTTTTAAGAGCCAATAACAAGTGTCCTGAGGTTGGAATCCTCGGCTTGTTTTGTTACTCTACTCTGGAATGTTTTGCTGTAACTCTTGTTGAGATTGTAAACTTGTCGAAGATGTAAATGTTAAGGGATGAGCCCTTGGTCATTTTAATGGAATTACAATATTAAGAAAACTTCATAAAGTTTCTGTGTGATATATAAGTTTAACTAAGTTAATGTTTGAGTAGTTAATACAGTATTTTGGTGAAAGTCGAGAGCCATGGGATAACTCGTTTCTGTGAAAAGAATGGTCCTGTACTACAATGCTGAGACTTTTGTTTGAATGGTAATATGAGTTTGTATTTGAAACATAACTTAAAATAGTTTTTCTGAATAGTTTCTATGTTTATCAAAGTTGATACTTTGGCTAGAAAATATAGTGTTGATTTAGGCCAAGAGCCGTGGGTTAACTTAATTCACAAATGAGAAACCCTATGTTTGTAATGTTTAGGTTGAAATTGGAATGGTGATGAGACTCAGTTTCTGTATTGAACCTTAACTTAAATGAATATTACGATTGATAAAAATAATAATACTATTGTCTGGATTTATCTTGTATAGATAGCTATCCTGATGTGATAGTATAAAAAAAAATAGTAATATGTTTAGTTTTAGAAATTGATAATACCTGAGTTATTATTTCGAATATAAGGGTTTAACCGTCGACTAGTTATGGACCTATCATGATATTGTAAAAGATTTGTTTTCTCTGTTGAGCTAGGGTTTTGCATATGATGAAAATGTTTGAATTTAATATTTGTAGTTGATACTAAATCAAAATTTGAAATATGAATACTACAATGAAATAGTAATATACAATGATACTATTATTTCGAAATGATAAATATCTATTTATCGTCATGTATATTGAGTAGCAACTCTGTATAAAAGATTATTTAAATTTGCAGCTGTTAAATTTATAGGAAATATGATACATGAAATAAGTGGAATTATAACACCCTACTGTTGGAAAGAATAATAATAGAATACATAGCATTAACTTTCAAAATAGCTAGTAATAAATGAAAACCTAGTTTCTGTGCAGAAATGAAATGTTTTACTTTTGTTACTAAGTAAAAATGCTTCAATATCTATTTTATGATATATTGTTCTATATTATGAGTTTAGACATAAATAATTGGTATTATAGATTTAAAAGAAGCACTACAATGTTAGTTTAATCATTCACTTGGCATTCTGCCCTTCATTCATCTGATTTAATTCTACTTCTTTGTACTAGAGTACTATACATAAACAATATGGGAAAAATGAAGAGGATATATTTAATCAATCATATCATTTACTTAACCATCATTATACAAAATCATACTTAGGTCAGAAATTGAAAACAGTTACTTCTGTATGCTATTAACTGTAAATACTAAATCTACCATTGCAAAAAATCATTTAACTGAAAATAAACAAGACAAAATAGTAGAACCTGGTGATTGTAGGAGAAACAAACAACCCAAGGAGCCTATTCCACCCAACCTACTCCTGAAGGCGGCCAAATTACTTGCCTTAGGACCCCCGAGCAGGTTCACTGAACCACTAGGAAGAAGAATCTGTAGAAGCTTTAGGTCAACAACTTGCAGCAATAAAGTAGATCATTCAGTGTTATAAACTTAGTAGTCAAAGAGACTTGCACCAGCACCTCTGGTTTCCTTCTCAGAATATTTTCAGCAGACTCACAATGCACATTCCACTTAGCCTCCCTATTTGAATCTCTCAGTGATCACCTGATACACTTGAGGAATTATTTCTGCAGAAAATAATGTAGAGCTCCCTGCTCAATTTGAATTGCCTTGTCTAGGCTGCCTAGGCCTTTATAGTGGTTAACCTGGTCATTAATGAGCTAACCTCTCTTCTCCACCCACCTTGGGGATAATTCCACAATTTTAGGGTTTGTTCTCCCATAACCAATAGCTAGTGGTGGAGTGCAAATGCTGACACTTGTCCCATGCCTTCTAACAACTTCCATTCCTCCTATTGGGTCAGTGAACACTCATTTAACAGTTCCCTTGGGTGTTTGTCTCCTGTTTTAATTTATTAAATAATAATAATATGTCATTACAATCATCCCTGACTAAATTTGGTCATAATTACAAAACTTTGTAATTATAATTTAACATAGTGTTTTTGCAATAAAATAAATACTCTCAAAATCTGGGTAGGTGACATACACCCCCCCTTAAGTCTCAACATCGTCCTCGATGTTGTTCATTCATTTTCTAAGTGTTCCTGAAATAGAGCTGGTTGTGCTACCCGCATACTACTCTCCAACTCCCAGGTTGCCTCTTATGGGCTAAGGTGCTTCCATTGCACCTTTACCTACCCAATGGTGCGATTCCGGAGTAGAGGTTGCCTCCTTTCGAGGATACAGTCCGGTTCCACCTGAAAATCGCCGTCTTGTTCCACTTATACATCATTCCAATTTATAACATGAGTAGCATCGTGTACATGTTTCTTTAAAACTGAAATATGAAAAACATTATGTATTTTTTGATTTGGTGGCAAAGCTAGTTGATATGCCACAGGTCCTACCCTTGACAAAATTTCGAAAGGACCACAATACCTGGGTGCCAGTTTGGCACAACTTCCTAATTTTAATGAGCTCTTCTTCAGTCTCACCTTAATGAAAACATGCTCACCAACCTGTAGCTGTTTATGAGTCCTTTTAAGATCTGCTTGACTCTTTTGCCTATCTTGGGTAGCTTTAAGATTTCTTTGTACCTATTGCACAGTTAGTTCTATTTCCTTCAAAAATTCAGGTCCTAATATAACTCTATTAACTGGGTCATTCCAACAGACTGGTGTATTACATTTCCTACCATAAAGAATTTCAAAAGGGATAAACCTAGCTGATGCATGGTAATGGTTGTTATATGCAAATTCTGTTAAATGCAAGTAATCCTCCAACTTATAGGGCTGGTCCTTAACATACATCCTTAGCATGTCTTCCAATATCTGATTTACTATTTTTGTCTGTCCATTCGTTTGTGGATGAAATGTTGTGCTGAAGTTTAAGGTTGTATTCAACGTTTTAAACAAAGATCTCTAGAAGTTTCTTGTAAACTTCGAATCACAGTATGAAACTATCACTTTTGGTATTCCATGTAATCAAAAAATCTGTTTCATGAAAATTTCTGCAATATCTAGAGCTTTATAAGTAGTTTTTACTACTATAAAATTTACTGCCTTGCTGAGCTTGTCCACTACCACCATGATGGAATCATTTTGTTTCTGATTCTTGGGTAGTCCGGTAATAAAATCTATGCTTATGATCTCCCATTTCCAACTAGGTATAGGTAATGGTTGTAACAGTCCAACCACCAGATGCTGATGTTCAACCTTTATTCTTTGACAGTCAAAGCATTTAGCTATATATTCTGCTACTTCATCCTTCATTCTAGGCCAATAATAATCTTTCCGTAACATAGTTATGGTTTTCTAATAACCTCGATGACCAAAATAATGACTTTTGTGCATCTCATCTAAAATCAAAATTTTTATCTTTGGTACATTGGGCACATATAATTTGTTCTTGTACAACAACAATCCATTTTCTTTTAACCTATAATCTGCCATAGAATTTTCAGAATTACTTTCTGTTGTCTTTTCATGTAAATTTATGTACTCTTCATCAGTTTTAATCCCTTCGAAAATCTGATTTTCTAAATCTGTTGTGTATGTACTGATGGCTGAAATAAAATTTATCTTTGCATTACGACTTAAAGCATCAGTACCCTATTCTCTTTACTCTTTATATGCTAAATTTCAAAATCATATTCACTTAGAAAGGTTATCCATCTAGCTTGTCTAGCATTCAAGTTCGCTTGATCTAGTAAATATTTCAGCCCCATGTTATTTGTCATCAAAGTAAATTTTCTGCCAATAAGATGGTGATACTACATTTTTAAGGCATGTATTACTGCTAATAATTCCAGACCATATGTAGAGTAATTTTTCTCATGTATTTTCAACTTTCAAGACTCATATGCAACAGCATGTCCCTCTTGTGTTAGGACTCCACCGAGTCCATCATTACATGTGTCGGTGCATACTATAAAATATTTATTAGGATCTGCAATTCTCATAATAGGTGCCATAGTTAGTAATTCCTTCAACTTCTTAAAATTGTCTCCACACTTTTGATCCCATACAAACTTCTTCCCCTTCTTCTGTAAGGAGGTTATGGGGTTTGCAATCTTTGAAAAACCTTCTATGATATTTCTATAATATCCTATAATCCCCATAAATGATCGTACATCCGACACATCCTTAGGAACCGGCCATTCATTAATGGCTTTTATCTTATCGAGATCAACCGAAATTCCTTCCTTAGAGATTATGTGACTTAAACACTGAATCTTATCCTTGTGAAAGTCACACTTACTAAGCTTAGCATATAACTGATGATCTCTCAGAACTTGTAAAATAATATGCAGATGTTCGTCATATTCTTCCTTACTTTTAGAATATACCAGAATGTCATCTATGAACAAAATGACGAACTTATCCCAATATTTGTGTAGAATATTGTTCATTCAGCACATAAAAACTGTCGGGGCATTAGTCAACCCAAATGGCATGACCATGAACTCATAATGTCCATAGTGAGTTCTAAATGTTGTTTTAAAAATATCCTCATCCTTCACACGAACTTGATGATATCCTGACCTTAAATCAATATTTGAAAATATCGTTGCTCCACGCAGCTGATCAAATAGATCGTCGATTCGGGGCAATGGATATCGATTCTTGATTGTCATCTTGTTCAGTTGGCGATAATCTATGCAAAGTCTTAAAGTGCCATCCTTCTTCTTAACAAAAATAATAGGTGCTCCCCAAGGAGACACGGTGGGTCTTATATAGTTTTTATCAATCAGTTCCTTCAACTGTGATTTTAACTCATTTAATTCCAATATGTTCATCCTATATGGAGCTTTGGAGTTCGGTACCGCACCCGGTATCAGTTCAATGGTAAAATCTAGATCCCTCTTGGGGGGTAATCCTAGAATCTCTTCTGGAAAAACATCCAAAAATTCCTTTAGGATAGGTATATCTTCTAGTTTCAGTTTGTCCTCTTTAGTAATTAACTCCTCATGTACTACATTCACTGTGAACATCTTACATCCTTTTCTAACTGCTCTTTTCAATTTCATAGCTGAAATCTGTCTAAGTGATGTCTCTCTAGGAATACCCTTTACTTCTATTGTTTCTCCTTCATCATTTAAACAGGTAAAAATTTTCTCATAACAATTCAAAATAACATGATGTGCTTCTAACTAGTCCATTCCAATTAAGATGTCATAGGATCCTAAAGGTAAAACATTTAACTTGGTTCATGTCTTTAACTGATTCATAGATAAAACACAACTTTCAACAAAATCAGACACTTTTCTTTTTGTTCCTATTGCTAGTCTAACTAACCAGGATTTATTAATTTTTTTTGTTTTCAGATTAAAATTTTCTACAATATATGGAGATATATAACTTAGCCTAGTTCCTGGATCAATCAAAATAGAAATAGGATGGTTTTGTAGCATACCTTCAATCTCTACCATAGAGACTTGATGCTCCGCTTGCCTGTTGTCTAGAGCTTTATTAATTCTGGGCATATCTCTTGCCAAGTCTCCCACAGTAGGTTCAGCTTGTATGGAATGAATATTATTGGTTGTCTGCTTCTTATTGGGAAAGTTTGAAGCATAATGAGGAGCTTGACACTCAAAACATTTTATAGGTGTCATCTGGTCATTAGTTCTGGTAACATTGGGTGTATTTCTAGGAGCTGTAAAATTCTACTGCTGATTATTTCTGGGACTGCTTCCTTGGAAATTTTGATTTGGAAGGTTTTTCTTTTGAAAACCTGAATTTCCTTAGAACCTGAAATTATTCTTCTTAAGCTCAAAGCTGTTGGGTTTATGATTTTTCCAGTTAGATATCCCTTCTCTTTTCCGGTTCTGATCATAGTAGAAAGTTGCTTTCCTCATGGCTTCTTCTAAGGTCTTTGGATTGTCATACTCTATTTTGTCCTTGATGTTGAAAGGTAGACAACTTAGATACCTCTGAATCTTTGGTTTCTCCTCCACAAGGTATGGCACATATCTTAGCAAATTTAGAAATTTGCTGTTTAGCTCTTTCATGTTCATGGTTCCCAGCCTTAGATCATAAAATTCCTTGGACTTTTCTTCATAATATTGTTCAGATAGGAACTTCTTCTTGAAGTACCATTTAAAAGTGCTCCAATTCACATCCTTGTTCTTGATGCCCTTCACTCTTTCGATGTCCTGCCACCAAATGTCTGCTTTCCTGATCAAGTTGTATATGGCCATCTTTGCTTTCAATGATTCTAAATAATCATAAATTTGGAAGTATTTCTTCATGTCGGACAGCCATGCTTCAGTTGTCTCTCCTTTCTCAATTTCACCATTGAAGGTTGGGGGTTTGATCTTCTTGAACTCCCCATAAATCTTCTCATACTGTTTATGGATTTTTCTTTCTGGTTTGAAATCCCCTTTGCTGCTATCACTTGAATAATTACGTTTCTTTTTATGTATCTCATTTGCAGCACCTGATGATGTTGAACTATTATTCTCATCATCAGTTCTCACTTTCTTACCCTTGTTCTGATGAGATAAGTCTTCAGTCTTGTAGGTATTTTCAACCCTTCTATCATGTTCATTAGTTGGGCTTTGGTTGAATAGTACTTGGTTCAGTTCTTCTTGTGCCTTCAGAATTCTCTCATTATCATGTTTAACAGATCTTATTTCTGCTTTCAATTCTTGAAATGCACGTAACAATTCCGATGAATCGTCATTCAATTCACCATGGACTTCTTCTTCATAATGTTGTCTAGTGCTATTGTTGTTATGAATGTTTGGTTGAAATCTATCCTCCATGTGTTCAACTGATCCTTCCATACGTGTAATTTAGAAAAAAAATTCTGTATACAAAATAATTTAATTAGTAAATATTTTTGTTGTCATAAAAATTTTTGGTTGCATGTTCTTTGGACCTTTTTAGGGTGAGAGTTCGAACATGAGCTCTGATACCACATGTAACATCCTGAAAATTTACAAAAATTTAAAAGTTTTTAAAGTAGTATTAAATGTTGTACTTGCTAATGCGGAATAAAATAAATACTAATATTTTTAACTAATAGCAATTTATGTTAATGACAATTCATACTTCATAACACAAAATACGATATTAGTTTTCCTTGTGCTTAATTGTAATCTACATGCTGTAATTAAGCTTATCTTATGATATATTTTCTTGACAAAGTAGTGGCAGTTGCTTTTGGATGATGACGAAGGGGTCCTACGAGGTACCCTGAGGTTTACTTCGCTATGTTTAGCTAAAGCATTTGAACTTGTTTCTTTGTGCATATACGCAAGTAAGAGTATTACAACAATTTCAAATGTTACAAGCAATTCTAATTATGTTTTCAGTTAGTCGTCAATGTTAAATTTTGAGTATTAAATCACAATACTATAGGATCTTTGTTGAGAGAATAACATCTACAGTATATCAATGCATGACAATCATAATATGACAAGCATCACAAGCATCACAAGAATCAAAAGCATAGAGACAAGAGACACAGAGTTTCCGTGGGGAAAACCCTAGGGTGAAAAACCCCACAACTTCCTCAAAGATAGAGAGAGCAATGGCTTAACCAAAATACAACCAAATAACACTGAGATAGTCTCCTAGCAGATGATCCTCCTCCTCCTCACTAGTGCGCCACTTTTCAGAGAGAGAGTGAGTTACTTTTCTGAGTGAGTAAAATAGAGATCTCCTATCTCTATTTATACTCACCTTTTTGCCCAGTGACCTACTGGGGTCGACTTGTCTACTTCGATACATCCACATTATATTATATATTAATCAGGGCCGACCCCATATAGTGGTCTAATAACCCATCGGCAAGTACACACACTTGCGACACTTGTCAATCCTCATGACGACACTTCCTTATAGAGGAATAACACATCTCTTATAAGGGTACAACAAATATATATATAATACACAGATGAAATACATTCCGAAGTTACATATACATCAACATTCCCTCTTAACTAGGAAGGTATTTGCTCGACACAGATCTGCTAGAAAAGTCTTCTTCTCTGGATCATCATCATCGATGCATCGTCATCATCATCGTCACTGCTGCTACTATCTCAAGCAATCTCTGACTCTACTCGTCATAGGAAGTTCTACAGAGCCAGTCCTTTTTCATACTGGATGTAGGCCCACCACCTACAGGTCTTCATCATCACTGGCCATACTGTGGAATCCTCAAGACTTATTACGTGCGTCACAAAACCTCGAAAGAGCATCCCAGGATGTTACGAGCACACAGCTCTACCTATAGGATCTCCCAGGGCACCGAATTACATGTGACCTCACCACAAAACCTCGCAAGAGCATCCCAGGCTGTTACGAGCACACAGCTCTACCTATAGGATCTCCCAGGGCAACGAATTACATGTGGTCATGGCAAAACCTCGCAAGAGAATCCCATGACTGAATACGGGCACACAACCCAACCTATCGGATCTCCCAGGGAACCAAATTACATGCCATAGGACAAAACCTCGAAAGAGCATCTGCCATATATCCCAGGGAACCGAATTACATGTGGTCATGGCAAAACCTCGCAAGAGCATCCCAGGACTGATTACGGGCACACAGCCCAACCTATCGGATCTCCCAGGGAACCAAATTACATGCCATAGGACAAAACCTAGAAAGAGCATCTGCCAGATATCCAAGGGAACCGAATTACATGCCATAGGCAAAACCTTGAAAGACTATCTACAGATCTCCCAGGGCAACGAATTACATGTCCTCCTAGAGCAAAACCTTGAAAGAGCATTTTCCAGATGTCCCAGGGCACCGAATTACATGCCATAGGAAAAACCTAGAAAGACCATCTGCAAATCTCCCAGGGCACCAGATTACATGCTCATCTGCACAACCTGATCCACGACCATAGAGTATCAACCTGATACTCACCATTCATCATCCTGATGTATCCATGATCATCCTAATCATCATCACTGCAACGTCCTGCTGCATGTCATCTGGAGCAACATCTTGAAGCTCGTCATCTATGATCATCCTAATCATCACTGCAACATCCTGCTGCATGTCATCATACCTGATGCATACCAAGTATCTACCTGATACATATCATCATACATGATCCTCCTGATCATCAATGCATCTACCTAATGCATACCAAGTATCTATCTGATACATATGATCATACATGATCCTCCTGATTATCAATGTATCCACCTGATACAAATACAAATACATGATACATATCACCATACATGATCCACCTGATCATACAATGTATCCACCTGATACATATACAGATACATGGTCCAAGCATCCAACATGATGCATATACAAAATACATACACATCATCTAACTGATCATATCCAGCATCAACATGATGCGTACATACATACATAAAAATGATCCAACTGATCATATCCAGCATCCAACATGATGCATACATAAAATGATCCAACTGATCATATCCAAGCAGAAACCAGAACATCAGCCTGATGCTCATCATCCAGCGCTTACATCCACAGCCATGTGAAGGATCCTCCTTCCAACATGCTTGGAATGGCTTCAGCAAATGTGTCCATCACTTCTTCCTCGAAGTGTCCTCGATCTGAAGAATGCCAAGCCTCTCTCTGAAGTACTCGAACTTCACCCTGGCTAGTGGCTTCGTCAGCACATCTGCAATCTGTTCGTCTATCGCAACATATAGGAGCTTCACAGCTCCTCTCTGCACCATATCCCTGATATAGTTATATTTGATCTCTATGTATTTCGACCTGTCATGAAACATTGGGTTCTCAGACAGCTTCACACAACTCTGGTTATCACAGAAGATACCAGTAGCCTCCAACGGGAGATCAAATAACTCAGACAGTAGCTTCCGTAGCCATACTGCCTCACAACTAGCTAAATAGGCTGCAACATACTCTGCCTCAGCTGTACTCAGTGCCACACAGGACTGCTTCCTGCTAAACCAAGAGATCACACCTGATCCCATACTGAAGCAACACCCAGATGTGCTCTTCCTGTCTGTAGCACTGCCAGCCCAATCTGAATCAACATAACCCTGCAGGTTAAACTTTTGATTCACTTCATACTTGAGCCCATAATCCGCTGTACCCTTCAGGTACCTCAGAACATGCTTTACAGCAACCAGGTGAACACTCCTCGGATCCGTCAGGAACTGGCTCAATGTGTTCACAGCAAAGCAAATGTCTGGTCTCGTGTTCGTCAGGTACATCAAGGACCCAATCATCTGATGATACATAGAGACATCAACTGGCTCAGATGAAGCATCACATAGAAGCTTCAGATTTGATGCCATAGGTGTGGCCATGGCCTTGCAATCCATCATCCCAAATCTCTTCAGGATATCTACTGTATACTTCCCTTGACCAAGGAAGATTCCTCATGCACTCTGCCACACCTCCATACCTAGGAAATAGTGCATCATTCCCAAGTCCTTCATATCAAATTCAGCAGTAAGCTTCCTCTTAGTATCTGCAATCAGTCTGTCATCTCCTGTTACAAATAAGTCATCCACATACAGAAGTAGAATCACAGGATTCCCTTCCTCAACCTTGTAGTAAAGGTTGGAATCCGCTTTACTCTTGGTAAAGCCCAAGCTAGATAGAAAACTGTCCATCCTACCATACCAAGTTCTGGGAGCTTGCTTCAAGCCAATCTGCACACATATGACTCCCTGTCTTGTATTTCAAAACCGAGTGGCTATTCCACATATACTTCCTCTTCTACTACACCATTCAGGAAAGCAGTATTGACATCCATCTGGTGTATTTTCCATTTCATTGATGCAGCCAGGGCTAGTACTGTTCTGATGGAAGTATACCTAGCTACAGGTGCAAAGGTTTCTTCATAATCTATTCCTTCTTTCTGAGAGAAACCACGAGCTACGAATCTTGCTTTGTATTTTTCTACACTGCCATCTGCAGCATGCTTGATTTTGTAGATCCACTTGGAAGTCACAACAGACTTCTCTTTAGGTCTTGGGACAACATCCCAAACATCATTCTTCATTATTGATTGGTATTCCTCAACCATAGCATCCTTCCATTCTTTCTTTTCTGCTGCCTCTTCATAACTGGAAGGCTCTTTGTTCATAATGTCACAGAGTAAAGCAACATAACTGGTGTGTGATCTGGTTCTCTTCTTTGCTCTGTGTTCTTCTTCTGGAATGCCAAATCTTTCTGCATCGTGAATGATCTCTCTAGCCCATACAGGTTTCCTCTTGTGAGAGTTATCCTCACGGGGTGGATCTACAGGTTCTTGTGGATCTTCAAACTCATGAACAGTTTCTGGAACTGCTTCAGTCATGGTAGTGTCCTGAAATCTTGTTTCCTTAGGTTCTTCATAAACTTCGATGGGTGCTTTCCTCGATTTGATGAATGCTGAGTTTTCATCAAATGTTACATCCCTGCTGACATCAATCTTCTTGAACCCTGAAAAGTATATTCTGTAAGCCTTCGAGCTTTCACTGTAACCCACAAAGATACCCTTCTTTCCTGAAGGATCTAGTTTAGTCCTCTTTTCCTTTGGGACATGAGTGTATACTGGACAGCCAAATATTCTGAGATGACTGACTTTAGGTTTCTTACCAGAAAAGACCTCTTCTGGTGTCTTGTTGTCCAATATCTTGTGGGGTGTTCTGTTCTGCACATATACAACTGTTCTAGCTGCTTCTGCCCATAGGTGCATAGGAAGATCCTGGTCATGCAACATTGCCCTTGCTGCTTCCATGATAGTTCTGTTCTTCCTTTCTACAACTCCATTTTGTTGAGGATTATAAGGAGCAGTCAACTCCCTCTTAATCCCTGAATCATTGCAAAGCTTCTTGAAGTCACTTGAGGTGAATTCTCCACCATTGTCGGATCTGAATGTTTTGATCTTCTTGTCAGTTTGATTCTCCATCAAGGTTTTGAATTCCTTGAATTTATCAAGCACCTCATCTTTGCCCTTCAAGAAGTATACCCAAGTCTTCCTGGATAAGTCATCAATAAATGATACATAGTAAACATACCCACTTAGGGAACTGGATGACATAGGGCCACATACATCTGAGTGGATGATTTCCAGAATGTCTTTTGCCTTGCTTTCACTGCTTGGGAAAGCCTTCTTAATGTTCTTTCCTTTTGCACATCCTTTGCAAACACCTTCATGTTTGGTCTTGATTTCAGGAAGACCCTCTACTGCCTTGCTTGCAATTAGAAGTGCCCTATAGTGCATATGAGCAAGTCTTCTGTGCCAAAGTTCACTTGGCTCCATGGATTCATGTACCATAGCATGTTCAGGTTGTCCTTTCAATTTATACAAGCCTCCCTCTTGCTCTCCAATCACTACTGCATCATCTATGTTCTTTCCCTTTGGCCACATTAGGACTTGGCCATCCACAAATGCAACCCTCATACCTTTTGCATCCAATGCAAAGATGGAGAGTAAGTTCTTCTTGAGTCCAGGCACATACAGGACTTCTTTCATCTTCAAAGATTTTCCAGAATCTAGGTTGTAGGAGGCTTCACCACTTCCTTTGATTGGGTATTGATAATCATCCCTAAGTTTCACCTTATGGGGTGATTCATGTTCAGAAAGGTTCACAAAAGATTCCTTGAACCCAATCATGTGTTTGGAATCCCCACTATCAATCAACCAATCATTACAACCATGAGAAATAGTACCTGTGAGAGCAGAGATCAGAACATACCCTTCTTCACTTGATGAGTCATCATCAGTATCACTTTCTGCCCTAGCCTTCTTCTTTGGAGGTTCATCATCTTTGGCAGCATGAGCATGAAACCTTCTTTTGCTGCCCTTCTTCTTCTTACTGGAGTTGTTGTTATTATCCCTTTTGTTCTTGGGACAATCTGAAGCAAAGTGACCCTTCTCATTGCATGTGAAGCATCTTAGGTCTTTCTTGTTCTTTTGATAGGATCTATTGTGGCGAGAGTGATCCTTCTTGGTTTTGCTTCTTTTGGTGTGAGCTGCAAGAGCTTGGTCTTCAATTCCCATCTTTTCTTCACGAGCTATAAGTCTAGCTTCTTCTTGAGAGCATTCTTCCCGAAGTCTACTGAAGGAGATCAACTTCTTCCTTGCACAAATTCCTTGAATAAAGGAATCCCATGACCTGGGTAGGCCATTTAGAGTGGTCATCACCACTTCACCATTCTCCACCATTTCATCTACTGCTTCTAATTGTTCCTTGATCTGGGAGACCCTTGAAAAGAAAGATTGAATGGTTTCTCCATTCTGAAACTTCACTGCTTTCAATTGGTTCCGCAGGGTCATCTTCCGATTTATGTTCTTTCCTTCAAATAGCTTGGTCAAAGATTCAAACATCTCTTTGGGTGTCTTAAGAGAAGACACATGAGGTATGAGATGGTCTTTGATAGAATCATCAATGATTCTCTTTGCCTTGACCAAGTTCTTCTTGTGCAATGCCTTGGCTTCTTCATCCTCTGGGATAGGAATGTCTTCTTTCACATATGAGTCCAACTCATTCTCTTCCAGGATTAACCCAATCCTATACTTCCAGGCTCGGAAGTTATTAGCCCCTTCAAGCTTATCCTCAAGCTTAGTGTGGAGAGACATCTTTAAGAGTACTTCAAATGGAAATAGAAAAGATTTAGGACTTACCACTTGAAGTGCTGAAAGCTGGATCTGGTCCCGGATTAGGGTTTGTCAGAGAAACCCTAAAAATTCAAAATGTGAATTTCAAAATTTTGAAACGATAGAAAGATGCGCCTTGGAGAGCTGATCAGCCTAGTACATTCAGAATTTGAGATCAACAAAGTCTTTCCCTTCAAACTTGCCTTTTTGTCCTCCCGGGTTCACTAGGGAGAGCCCTGAATTAGGGTTTGAGTTTCCTGGAGATCTACTCAGCCAAAAATCTCGATCTAAAGCTCTAAACTTTGATTTTTGCAAGGAGCTTCCAGCTGTGCCTTCAGTTTTCAGAAATTCCTATTTTTATGGAAACCCTAAATTTTAGGGCCAAATCTGAAAATGCTCGAAACTGAATTCTGATTGGACATATAGATGCGCCTTGATGAGTAGATCCAATCTACTATACTGAATTTCAAAAATCTGTGGAGAGAAACCCAATAAACAAGGAACACAAGCTTCCGTCACTGTAAAATGTCTTCTTCTCAGTTTAGCTCTGATACCATGTTAAATTTTGAGTATTAAATCACAATACTATAGGATCTTTGCTGAGAGAATAACATCTACAGTATATCAATGCATGACAATCATAATATGACAAGCATCACAAGAATCAAAAGCATAGAGACATGAGACACAGAGTTTCCATGGGGAAAACCCTAAGGTGAAAAACCCCACAACTTCCTCAGAGATAGAGAGAGCAATGGCTCAACCAAAATACAACCAAATAACACTGAGATAGTCTCCTAGCAGATGATCCTCCTCCTCCGCACTAGTGCACCACTTTTTACAGAGAGAGTGAGTTACTTTTCTGAGTGAGTAAAATAGAGATCTCCTATCTCTATTTATACTCACCTTTTTGCCCAGTGACCTACTGGGGCCGACTTGTCTACTTAGATACATGCACATTATATTATATATTAATCAGGGCTGACCCCATATGGTGCTCTAATAACCCATCGGCAAGTACACACACTTGTGACACTTGTCAATCCTCATGATGACACTTCCTTATAGAGGAATAACACATCTCTTATAAGGGTACAACAAATATATATATAATACACAGATGAAATACATTCCGAAGTTACATATACATCAACAGTCAATGCTTATAGTAACTCTAAGTACTTCCCTGCATGAGTTGTTAATGGTATGGATCTTTGTCCTATTTGTCGTTACGTGCTAGTTTACAAATTATAAGTGCTATTAGAATCCTGTCATTGTTTCTCCATTTTGAAAGGAGTGGTAATATCATGTGCATTTATTACATGAATAATTCAACTTATATGTTATTCTATATTATATAAACATGAGCTAAAAGTTATTTAGATACAAGGATTAACTTGAAGTCCTAACTATAGTAGATTATGCATTTCTCAATTTATAAATGCATGAAACATCGTACTAAAATAGCAATGTTGACTATAATACTACCATCATATTTATGATGATTATATTGTGAATTTGCCACACTATAGGTTTAGACCTTTCTAATTTAATATTTATACATTGTGATATATTATGCAACTTTGTGAAAAGAGATGGCAATATAAACAAACATTACGATGTGCAAAATAATGAATTCTAAACTATACCCTAAGCATGTGACCTTTGTCATTTGAGAAACAATATACAATGTATATAAACCATGCATTCGATGACCAATACTTGGAAATGAAATGAACTATATGTTGTAAGCTTAAGTCTTGGCACTGACATATGACATGACAGGGTATTGAATGTTTTGATATCATCGTGCTGGCAGACTATCGAACCCGATCTTGGTATTCAAGTCACTAGCCTACTATGCTTAATGGAAAGCCCCATGGATGTCAATGTGGCTGTGGTTCACGTGATAGTAAACATCAAACTTCACCCTGACGCCGAGATGTGTAATGTTTTTAACCTCGGTCTACTGAGATGGATGTCGTGATGGTTATGATAATTAATAAGGTATTTAATGTGGTTGATGCCCGAACTTCAACGTGCCTGGTTGGCATCATCACCACCGTTGATCTCAAATGTCCTTGGGATTTGAACTAAAAACCCTAGTCTCCA
Source organism: Larix kaempferi (assembly GCA_027924585.1). NCBI lineage: Eukaryota > Viridiplantae > Streptophyta > Pinopsida > Pinales > Pinaceae > Larix > Larix kaempferi. Next base: position 4,575,986 of record BSBM01001158.1, on the reverse strand, counting down.
TTATGAATTGTGTGGAAGTGGTCTTATCGAGCTTCATTTCACTTGGTAGTGGTAAGGTGGAGAGGCCAACTGCCTGGTACAATGTAGGCTTTGGTGTTTGAATATCGGAGGACTCCTTCCTCAGTTTCGATCTTTGGACCTACAGGTAAAGCTTCTTAGTTTCAGGGTTCAATTTTCCTTGTAGGGCCGATCCATATTTGTAGCCTTTGTTAATGTTGTAGGAGGTAGTTTTCAGGTTTTTTCTGCTGGTATTTGAGAGTGGAGTTAAACCATGGTTGATTCTCAAAGCATTGTAAGAATGGTTCACAGAATTGATTTTCCTTTTCACTACGTTTTCTAGATGGCTCCGTCATTCTCGTTTGCTAACGATGTCTCTTAATCTAGAAGCTGCATTGTTAAGGTAATGTTTCAGTTATTGAAATGATAATGATAATGTGTTTTTTCAAGTTCAACTATGCATTCTTTGTTTTAAACTTTCAATGATTTTTATGACAAGTGATACTTCGGCGAAGGTTTGTTGTGTTTGAATCTTGGTGTGAGGATGCTACTCAACCACCTGCTAAGCCTTGGTGGCTCTTAAACCCTCGTAGGTACTCTTGGCATGGTTTGGCCGATGCTTACTATTTGATGAGAGATGGGAAAACTGTCCCAGGCAAGGGTAATGGCCAGCGTTTGTAATTTTTGAGAGCCAATAACAAGTGTCCTGAGGTTGGAATCCTTGGCTTGTTTTGTTACTCTACTCTGCAGCGTTTTGTTGTAACTCTTCTTGAAATTGTAAACTTGTCGAAGATGTAAATGTTAAGGGATGAACCCTCGGTCATTTTAATGGAAATACAGTATTAAGAAAACTTCATAAAGTTTATGTGTGATATATAAGTTTAACTAAGTTAATGTTTGAGTAGTTAATACAGTATTTTTGTGAAAGTCGAGAGCCATGGGCTAACTCGTTTTTGTGAAAAGAATGGTCCTGTACTACAATGCTGAGAATTTTGTTTGAATGGTAATATGAGTTTGTATTTGAAACATAACTTAAAATAATTTTTCCGAACAGTTTCTACATTTATCAAAGTTGATACTTTGGCTAGAAAATACAGTCTTGATTTAGGCCGAGAGCCATGGGTTAACTTAATTCACAAACGAGAAACCATATGTTTTTAATGTTTAGTTTGAAATTGGAATGGTGATGAGACTCAGTTTATGTATCGAACCTTAACTTAAATGAAGATTACAATTGATAAAAATAATAATACTATTGTCTGTATTTATCTTGTATAGATAGCTATCGTGATGTGATAGTATAAAAAAAAATAGTAACATGTTTAGTTTTAGAAACTAATAATACCTGAGTTATTATTTTGAATATAAGGGTTTAACCGTCGACTAGTTATGGACTTGTCATGATATTGTAGAAGATTTGTTTTCTCTGTTGAGCTAGGGTTCTGCCTATGATGAAAATGTTTGAATTCAATACTTGTAGTTGATACTAAATGAAAATATGAAATATGAATACTGCAATGAAATAGTAATCTACAATGATACTATTATTTGGGAATGATAAATATCTATTTATTGTTATATATACTGAGTAGCAACTCTGTATAAAATATTATTTAAATTTGCAGCTATTAAATTTATAGGAAATATGATACCTGAAAGAATAACACCCTACTGTTGGAAAGAAGAATAATAGAATACATAGCATTAACTTTCAAAATAGCTAGTGATAAATGAAAACCTAGTTTCTGTGCAGAAATGAAATGTTTTACTTTTGTTACTAAGTAAAAATGCTTCAATATCTATTTTATGATATGATGTTATATATTATGAATTTAGACATAAATAATTGTTATTACAGATTTAAAAGAAACACTACAATGTTAGTTTAATCATTCACTTGGCATTCTGCCCTTTATTCATCTGATTTAATTCTACTCTTCTGTTCTAGAGTACTATACAGAAAACAGTATGGGAGAAATGCATAGGATATATTTAATCAATCATATCATTTACTTAACCATCATTATACAAAATCATACTTAGGTCAGAAATTGAAAACAATTACTTATGTATGCTATTAACTATAAATGCTAAATCTACCATTGCATAAAATCATTTAACTGAAAATAAACAAGACAGAACAGTAGAACTTGGTGAATGTAGGAGAAATAAATAACCCAAGGAGCCTGTTCCACCCAACCTAATCCTGAAGGCAACCAAATTACTTTCCTTAGGAACCCCAAGCATGTTCACTAAACCACTAGGAAGAAGAATTTGTAGAAGCTTTAGGTCAACAACTTGAAGCAACAAAGTAGATCATTCAATGTTATAAAGTTAGCAGTCAAAGAGACCTGTACTAACACCTCTGGTTTCCTTCTCATAATATTTTCAGCAGAATCACAATGCACATTCCACTTAGCTTCCCTATTCGAATCTCTCAGTGATCACCTGATACACTTGAGGGATTATTTCTGTAGAAAATAATGTAGAGCTCCCTGCTCAATTCGAATTGCCTTATCTTGGATACCTAGGCCTTTTTAGTGGTTAACCTGGTCATTAATGAGCTAACAGCTTTGCTCCACCCACGTGGGGGATAATGCCACAATTTTAAGGGGTTTTGTCCCATAACCAACAGTTATTGGTGGAGTGAAAATGCTGACACTTGTCCCATTCCTTCTAACAACTTCCATTCCTCCTAGTGGGTCAGTGAACACTCATTTAACAGTTCCCTTGGGTTTTTGTCTCCTGTTTTAATTTATTAAATAATAATAATATGTCATTACAATCATCCCTAACCAGATTTGGTCATAATTACAAAACTTTGTAATTTTAATTTAACATAATGTTTTTGCAATAAAATAAACAGTCTCAAAATCTGGGTAGGTGAAACATCTTTAGATAACTTGCGACCTTGTGTACATCATCTGCGATATGACCTTTTTGTTATTTGCACTTGTATCAGATTACTCTCTTCATACTATGCATCTATTATTGTGTTGCAAGTATGTGTTTGTGCATCAGTCTAGATCATCTATGATGTGTTATCTGCGATACTGTCTTTTGGTCTCATGCACTTACACATGCTCTATAGTTCTACATTTCTATCTTCATGCAACTCTCATAGATACACTACATCATCCTATGTGCCACTAGAAATTTCGTTCCTTTGTTTGTCCACACTTGGCTTTGTGCTATATCATGATGTTCTATTTCCATGAACCCTTGATGCCCTGAATATTAGAATCTTTTCAAATCTGTATATTCCAGTCTTGATCTCACAAGCTTATTTCAATTCTCCAACTTTGCTTCATATTTATACTTGTCCGACATGGATTGTATGTCCACAAGTTGGTTGTAGCATCCCTTTTTCCTTACTTCACGGTTGCACTTACATCACACTTCCGCCACTTGTCATGATTTGTGCCATTGAGGTATCATACCCTGTGGAACTTACACACTTTGTAACCACTGCATGTTGGGACTTGCGCCCTTGATGAATCATCGCTTTTTGGTATTGCACAATTGACTTGTCCGACTGCTACTATCTTCGAGTAATATTGTGTGATTCAATAATTTGCATGATTCCTTTGATTGGTGAGTCTTGTACACTTCCGATACTTTCATATATGTCCAGCACTTCTTTCACACTCCCGAGCCTTGTCCACCCAACTCTTTTGACTTTACCTTGAAGGAGTATGACTAGGTGAACATATGACCTGTGCATGTACCTTATGTACTTCTTCAAGATGGCACAAGGATATCGAATAATATTTGACATCAATTGAGATCAATGACAATTAAATTTCAACAACATCCCCTTTTCCATTGATGTCAATGCCTCATAAAGTTGTGCATGTCAAACATCTCATGAAGTTGTGTGCCTCATCTGTGTTGTTCGCAATACTCCCCCTATTTTCTTGCCAGTTTGATCCTTTTGCTCATCTACACATCCCAATGTTAATGCTCTCATGTTGTCTTTCATTTCTGTGCAGATATCCCACTGATGCATGCCTCTTGATCTTTGTCATCTTCTTTTAATTTCTTCATTGATCGCAATATTCATGATATTTCTCCCCCTTTGACATCAATGGAAAAGAGGTTCCATTTCACTACACCATTTCATGTTCTTCCATGTTTGGTTTTGTGTTGTTCTTTATGCTTTTGCTTGCTTAGATTAATCCCCCTGTATTTATCCGTTCTTCTATTTCTTATATTGGGGTTTCTGTGCAGAGCTCAATCATATTGCAATATGCACATTCAATGTTGTAGCTATCTCGGATAAGCTCCCCCTGTATAGTTGTTAACTTCCTTCTATCTTTATATTCCATTCTTGTCATACTCATCAATCAACCGCACTTCTTCATTTCTTGCGCAATTCTTCCATCCCATCTTCCTATCCTATTCACTATGCACTGTAGAGTACTATTTGCTTCTGATTTACACTTCCTTTCATGTTGATTACTTCTAGCATTCAGTTGTTCCTTTTGTCACTTTTAGTGAGTTGTAACCAATCTTCATTAGAATTTCTAACTTCGCATATCTTGCCACGGAAACCAAATATTCTTTGCACATATTTCCATTTTTCATCCAACATGGAAACATGACGATGTGACTGAAAAGTTGTTTGGAAACTTTGACACATCACTTTCGTAATCGAGCCTCTTGGGAAACATCATTACAATCGCATGAAACGATGAATTGGATTTCCACTTTTTGTCCTCTTTCCCGAATTCATTAACTCATGCAATAAATTTTGACGTCTCCATAACCAGTTTCGAATCGCGCAGACATGAATTCGATTAATCCTCAATGTCTCTTCAATTTATTTTTTCACCCATAGAGGACCACCTTCCAGTCCTATAAGAGAGTTGTGAATTGCCTGGTTCATCATTCTTGCTCCTTCACTGCCTAACTTGTTATGTGTCTTCCAGCCTTCGAGTATGTCATCTTCTTCAATCATGTCTTCCTTCTTCGAAATATTTAATGACTCACTTGATAGTGTTCACCTTGTGGTTCAATATCAACAAGCATATTTCACATGACTGAGTGTGGACATGGTATTTTGGTAAATCCAAATGAAGGAGTCTGAGTTCAACCACTAGTACACGCAATCATAGGTTATTCACAACACTACTGAGGGATTCTCTGGTCTGAGCAGGCAACTTGAATTTTTAGAGTAGTAAAAAAAACAGATCCTCGACATGCTGAACTTGATTTGGGATGAGCAATCCACTGACCATGCGTCGTCCTCAACTATGCAACTTTATGCTCTGTAGCCATCCTCTAAATTAAACGCGCAAGCTCCGATGGACTTAGAACTTCAAATTTCGCAGCATCCTAATGATCATAACATGGAAATGGACCTTGAGATACGACTGTGAATCTGCTTTGTAACTCTCAATTTTGCTTGATACAACCTCCATCATCGTTTTTATACTTCAATCATATTTAGGCCTTGTCATGTGACCTTTTTTTTAATTCAACTATGTTTTCTATGATAGAGGGCCTATGTAACTTTGTAAAGAAAATGGTGAATATAGTACCAACTTCGTTCATGTATATGCGCTGACTCATGTGTTTCTTTATCACAATATTTATTTCCATTCTTCTTTCTATGTATGAGTTGTTTTATGCATCAATCCAACACATCACAATGAACATTTGAATATATGCGCACATCTTTTGCAACACCACATTAATACAACTAAACAACAATTTAACTTCAAATGACTTATAACTACACTTCTTCACTAACACACTCCTTGAATTCCTAATTATCATTATGGTGAATTCAAGGATCTCACATAATCTCTTAGATATTAGAAAGACGAGAAACAATTACTTTCTTCTTTAGATGAACTTGGGATGTTATATTCTTCTATGTATGCTTGAGGATTTTTCCATACCCACATATTCATGTGTGCACTTCAACTTTGATGTTGCGCTAGACTATCTTCCCTTCTGGTTCTAGCATTGTGATTTCTATCTGGAAAATTCACTATTCTTTGACAATACATAGACTTGTGTTTAAAACCATCACATGCATAACATCTCACAGTTTGAAAATACCTCGTAATATGACAAATGTAATTGCACCTTGCGCACTTCATTGTATTAATCCTTATTCTTGCAGTTTAACAAAAATAATTATAATTACTAAAGGGATTATCATACATGATCGACTTCACTTGATTTGGACCTTGCATTTTGTCGCAGACTTTCCCAGATGCTCTATCACAGCCAAGTCCTGACTTGTCTGCTAGATATATTTGATCACTCAGAATCTTATTCAGGATTGACGTGTTACCTTTAAAATTGTTCTTCATTTCATCTTCAAGACAAACCTTGTCACTTCCCGAATGTGTAGCAGTTCAGGGTATCACTCATGATGTGATCTTGAACGTTTTTCTTCCCTTTTGTATCTGTCAAATTTTCTTCTAAGCGAGCGATTTCTCTATCCTTCTATTCAAGCAGACATGTCAGCAATTTAGTTTTTTTGCGTTGAATCTTCCAATGATGCCTTCAATATTGATTTCTCTTCTTCAAGCATTATGATCTTCTGCACAATGCACTTGTTTCTCAAAGTTCATTTTCTCTTCACTAACCTATTTTTCAATAGACCCTTGAATCACTTTAGCTTGCTTGACTTGATCTTCAAACTTTAACAATTGGTCCTACAAGAGTTTTTTCTTTCTTCTTGACTTATTTAATTCATCAAGGCACTGACCAGTTCACCTTTGCAATCAACCTTTGCAACTTCTTCATCTTCATATTGACTATCTGATTTAATTTCTACGATAGGATTTAGAGGTGTGTTAAAGGATCCACTAAAGAAATACTTATCCAGTGCTCCCGTTTTTCTTTGCACAACTTGTGTATTCTTCTTGATAGATGGGAAAATATTTTTCTTTTCTTCACTCCTTTCATCTTCCAAAAAGGACATGAACAGTACCTCTTTTGGCTTATCGTCGCAATCACTTTTTTCAGATAAATTGTTGTCTTCCTTAGTGTGCATACTCTTCCTTTGTTTTGGAACTTTCATCCTGTTATCAACTACGTCCTAGGTGTGCTCTAAACTTCATTCATTGTAACTAGTCTCTTCCTCGCTATTGCTATATCCATCTTCGTTATATGGACACTTTGAAGCAAAGTGGCCTACTCTTCCAATTCTAAAACATTTGAAAGGTAATTTTCCCTTGTACTTATCGCATCCTCTTTCAAAATTTCTCACAAATTTCGATTCTTCCTCATTCGATTCATCACAAGAGCCTTTGTCATGTTCATGTTTTACTTTCCTGGTGGCTTTAAAAGCAACTTCCTTTATGATAGGAGTTTCCCTTTCAGTTCTCATCTCATACGCAGTCAGAATTCATTGAAGCTCATCCTGATTCAGATCTTGGAGGAACAGTTCTTAGTATCTTCTACACTATTAATTCTTTGTCTAGTGTAACTCCAAGACTTTTTGTAATGTCCCTTTTTAATTTTTTTATGAAAATGCCCAATTTTTCACTTTTTCCCCAATTTCAACCTTTGACTAATTTTGATGCCTAGGTCCCAAATTTGCCCCAAATGATCTCAAATCTTCTGAGAAGATATTTGAATGATATTAGGACTTAAATATCATTTTCATGGATGATATATGGACACAAAAATACTTTTTCAAACTCCCTTAAGATTCTGGACCAAGTATGCAATTTTACCAGTAATTTGGGGTTCAAATCCCCCTGGGGTAAGTACTGAAAATGGCTTCCCAAATGCCTCCAAACCCACTCTAATTTATGAAAAGAGGTAGGGGATGTATCAAGGATGTTATTAAGGTCCCAAATGCACCATTAATTAGTTATAAGTATGTTCCAACCCTCTCCCAGACAACAACAAAAACGACTAATTTGACCCTTGGGGAAATCACACCAAATCTTCTTCAAATGCAAATAAACTGAGTATAATGACTTCAAATGATCAAGTGATGAATATGAAACTTGTAATACACATAATTGGAAGTCCATTCATAACAAATATATCATAGTAACATTATTTTATTCGAAATCATCAGCATTATAATGGCATACATCAATGTAGTGGGGAAATGGTCATTTTTTGCTCATTAATCATCATTTTTACATACAACCACTTGGTATTTAGACATGAGACTTTATGAAGATGAAGAACATAGTATATTAATCTTATTACAATTAGAAATACATCATAATAATCTCTCCCAAGGAGTACAATAACTCACCAAAAGCGCCCTCCCTCAAGGAGCAATAATATGCCTTCAAAACTCGAAATGGTTGAGAGATGGTGTTGCACTAAAAAAAACCACGAGATTCCCTGTAGATGATACCTGCAAAAAGGCATGAGTGGCCTCTCCAAACACCAACTTGGATGGGAATCTTTCACCCTCGAAATTGGCTAAGTCAAGAAACTAGTCATCCACTAGCTCTCTCTTCACAAATGCAATTTTTTTCAAATGATCAAAACCCCTTCTCTTGGTTTATCCCTGTATTTTATAAACATCCTTAGACTTATAAGGTTCCCAATCCATCCATAGACTCACTCCAATTCGAATTAGGGAAAGGGCTTAATATTTTCCATGTGTCCTACTTTTCCTAGCCTTCCACCAATTCGAGTGGGGATCTCTTTAGCTTCTCCAACTCCCATGAGCACCCTCTTGGAGCCTATTTTTGGGGCTGACATGTCATAATGGTCAGATTTCAGAGGTAAGATATTTAATTTGTCATATATTCTCCATCATTGTTGTCATAGTGACTAGGGAGTCTAGCCCAAGTGTCCACAAGCTTCCAATTTGACTCTTCCTCTCTCATGGAGGTTACCAATCCATCCCAATTCGACCTAAGATGCTCAATGACATGTGTATGACTTACCAACTCACCCAAGAGTGTTAACCTTCTCATGAATTTGAATTGGCAAGAGAGGGATGCCATGTGTCCTTGAAAAATCAAGCTAGTGTGGGTCCCATATCCTCCATATGTCTTCAAAACCACTTGCCACCTAGAGTTTCTCTTGAATTTATTTATTTAACCTATTTATTAAATTCTTGAAGCCTTCTAATGTCTAAACATCATTTATTAGCTTCCTTATTGTAATTCTCAAATGTGCCCATCCAACCTAGGAAACTAGTAGGATTGATGGGATTCTCTTACTATGCAATTATTTGAATGGGGACATTACAGTCCTCTCCAACCAAGATTGCTTTCCCTCAACCAATATCAATTTACCATGCTGAAAACTTGTCCCTCCTCTATTAGGTGTCCTTCCATGAGAAATGTCTCTGAAAACCTTTCTATTTCGGTGCTTCATGCTGTGGGAAGAAACTACCTGATTTGGGTAGTTGTGCTTCCCTCTCACAACCCTTAGTACCCCTTTTGAATATTGGAATTTCATTTTAGGAATTTGATAATTTACTGTATGCTCTCCTATTGAATACAACCATTGCACTCCCAAAACCACATTAGTATCAGCAACATCAACCACATAAAAACTATCAACAAAAGTATAGTTACCTACAGTGACTTGCAGCTGTGGAATCCATGTTTTGCACTCCAGTGTGTTGTGACCGGGAATGATAACTATGAAGCCATCGAATGGTTCAATAGGTATCTTCCTCCTCCCCACCATGTCTGCATCAATGAAGTTATGTGTGGCTCCTCTATCTACTAAAACTGAAGTTCTTTTATCCTAGTACCACACCCTTGCATCGAATTGTGTGATATCCAGGTACTGCTGAAACTACTGCCATTCTTACTTTGGTGGATGAGGGATGCTTCAATTCTTGTTCTCCTTCTTCTGCTGTAGTATATCCCTCTTCTTGGTCTGAAGTATGTACTTCTTCCTCCATGCCCCCTTTATACCGATCATCACAAAATACTTCAATGTATTGGGCCTTTCCCTTAGCACATTTATGTCCTGGTGCCCATGGTTGGAAGCACGAGTAACACAATTTCTTCCTTCTGAGATCTTACCTGATTAGTTCCTATTTCTTATCCTTTCCATATTCATCTTCTTTCCATGGCTTCTTATCAGATGCATCTCTTTGACAAGGTTTCTTTTCAATTCTGAAGTCAGGCTTGGGAGGAAATCTCATTCTAGGAAGCACATTTTGGAGATCCCTATTCAAGCTCATTGCATCTTTTAATGTAGTTGGCTTGTGGGATTTGACCAAACCTTTTAAGAGTTCAGCCAAAACTTCAGTGAACAACAATACCAACCTTCCCATAGATACATTAGCCACCTTGACTGATAATTTTTGAAAGTCCAACATATATTCAGTAGGGGTCCTAGTTTGCTTCAATTGAGCTAGTTCTTTGAAAGGCAATTCTAGATCTTTTTGTTCAAATCTCTCTAGGACCCTATCAACAAATTCTCCATATGTTTTAACCTGATCATGACCCAAGGTTTTCATGCCATGGAACCACCGTTCTTTGGCATCTCCTTCCAAGTGCAAAATGGCCATTTTTAATGCATCCTCTTCCAACATAAAATTCAGCTGAAAATACACATCTAATTTTTGCACCCAAGTGTTAGCAGAATTCTAATCGGAACCATCAAAAGTAGCAAGTGACATTTTACTAATAGCTCCATTTAATTGTTTGTTTTGGTATGTACTCCTATTGTTGGGCCTGGCCCAACAGGGCCATTTTTGGTGACATTTTTGATGTTGAACCTGAGCTGTGCACAGTTCAGAATATCGAATTTTGCCTAAGTATAGGGAGTGCTGCAATACCAAGTTTTGAAGGATGCCACGAAGATCAGCGCTGCGTAGTTTTAGTGCTGCGAAGGTAGTAGGCCACGTGGAGCCAGTAAAGCTATGTACTGGATGGAGGATGGCCAGATATAGCGAATAGACCAGCGGTGGTCTACTTTTGGAAAGACTGCTGAAAAGACACCGAGTTGCGGGCATAAGCAGATCGGGAAGGTGGCCAACTGCATAAGTCCATTAAGCAGAGGATGGGTCGGGAAAGTGACAGTTTGGCATGCGACAGGGTATGCGACCGTTAAGAGGAAAACGACGAAGGGAAAGCGACTAGGAGCTGACCCAGTTTTATGTGGCTGTTAAGGGACAGGCGACCTGCAGAGAAAGCGACTGGGAGTTGAGCCAGTCACATGAGTCAGTCAGTGGAAGGGCGGCTCGAAGTGGATGACCTATTGGTGTGAGTGCAAAAGGAAGGATGAAAGAGATGGATCTAAGGCATGGAGGACTGCCATGACAGCAGAATTGCTATCAGAAGCTGGCATGACGGTTCAAAGGGACCATAGTAGTTTGGAAACCCTAACGGTTTCAGTCTTCAATGTTGTAAAGACACGACCTTTGGGTGTGATCTATTTAAGAAGACCATTTTTGTATAGGAAGGGTTAGTCGTTGTTGATGATTGTTATGGTGATCATATTGTATTGTAATATCTTTTGAATCAAGAATAGATTGTAAAGGCTCTGTAGCTGAGTGCGCAGAGACCTGTCTGAGCAAGAAGAGAGTCGCAGCTGGGTGCGCGGCTAAGAACTGTGAACCCTTCCTTAAAATAAATATCAAACAAGCTCTTGTGGACGTAGCTTCCCATCTAGGGGAGTGAACCAGGTTAAATAGTGTGTTGAGTGACTGAATTTTTATGTGTGTGGTTGCATTTATCTGTTTCTGTAGTTGGATGTCTGAATATTTGCTCACAATCTGTTATGAGGAGGCTTTTATATGCATTTGCCATCAAGAGAGTATGGAATGATATGTTAAGTCTGCATGTATAGATGTATGGTTAATATTAGCTTTGCTTCTAAGGACAGTGAATCTATCATTTGCTTGAGTATGGAGAAAGTTGTTTACGTGTTTGAATGGATGTAGTCGATGAATGTATAACAGTTATTTCGCACTTGAGGGTTATGCTTAAAATAGTAACATTATAAGTGTGTTTTATGAGCATTAAGTAGTAAGATAGTCATGTGAATGACTAAGTGGATAAGTGGTATTCAGCTCACTGCCTTAAGCATTTTGCACTTAGTCTAAGTATAGGAAGTCAAGTGGTCGTGTTCACAGTGTAGGATTAAACCCCACAGTAAGGAAGAAGGTAGTGGTGCGGGCCACGGTGTTGGCCATTGCCGCGTAGTCTGACCCTCACAGCACACAGCCGGTGCAATACCGCGAACTTTGTCATAGCCATCAACTCATCACTCACTGTGGACATCTGAGTCTGCAATGCCCCATTAGAAACAACTCGGGTGAGACCTTAGCTTGCTTGCAGGCTGTTGCCGAAAGGGCCGGTGCGAAGGGGTTTTGTTGGTTTAAGGTAACAGCGCAGAACTTGGGTCCTCATAAAACCTCTGGTCAGCATTGTATAGCCAAAAAATGGTTCTGTTGCCGTGCTAGAATTCGTGATGAGTTCCAATCGTGATGAGTGATGAAGAGTCTGAGCTCCCGAAAAGTGCATTGAACTGGCATCTTGAGAAGACAGAAATCCAGGCTTGGTGGGATAAGACCATAAGAGACTTTAAAAGACAAGAGAATAGACATCTGCGTCTAAGCGACACACAGTGGTCAGATAGATATCTATTGGAAAACATTCACGAAATTTTCTGGGCTACATTTCCGAATGAGCTGCACACGTGGATTTCGCGGCTGGCAGAAAAGAAAACCTGTTTTCAAGGAGGCGTTCCTACAGAGTGGAATCCTAAGCTCATATCACAGCTCAAAGCAATAGACAGTGCATTGACGCATGCAGTGGAATTTTTGTTCTATCATATGCTAGAAGGCTTTGTCACAGATTTTGCTGTGGATACGCTCAAATCCTACAGCCAAGCAGAGGCACACTTTTTCGCAGGTTTCCAAGGTAAATTCCTGAACAATCTCAGTCTATACATTAAGATGCTATTAGCTGAGAAAGGTGTTTTAAGAATGCAATAATATTTTCAAGTTGTCATGGTAAATAACATTTATAGCGATTTTGATGAAGATACTCACAACTTAAGAAGTGGGAAAAGATACAAGTTCAATAAGAATCCTGGAGGCTCTGGAATCCACGTAGATACTGAGATTCCTTCTGATATTGAAAACGAAGCCGCACCCCCATTTACCCCTCAGAATCATCCACTTGTAGAGCCAACCCCGCCGAATATACATCCTAGTACATTTACCCCTATATGCCCATTTGTTTTCACTGCATAGAGTCCTGTACGACACCCTAGCACCCCTCAGGGCACACCTCAAGGTGCCCCCTCGAGTGCTACACTTCCCCCTAGATCCATGGCCCATACGGATATGAAGCTACCTATATTCAAAGGGATGGGTCTAGAAGATCCTAATCAGCACTGGTTCCTTTGTGAAGCTGTCTGGAGTGTCAGACAGATGTGAGATGATGATGAGAAGAGAGCCCAGCTTATTACCACATTCAGAGATAGAGCACTGCACTAGTTCATGAAGTATTCTACCACAAAGCCCAGAACCCTGGTAGAGATTAAAGCTGCGCTGATAGCAGAGTTCAAGAAACCAAAGTCTGAATCTCAGTGTATAACTGAGCTGAAGGAAATCAAGCAGAGACCTACTAAATCGATCTAGGAGTTTGATCATAAGTTCAATACCCTATTAGACCAAGTAAGTTTTGTTATAGCTCTGAATCAGCACAAGGAATGGTCCATTGCTGCATTGCTACCCCACATTAGATTACCATTAATGCAGCAGAAGGTTACATCGCAGGCAGAGGCCTTAGAGATTGCGATGAAGTTGGAGGCTTCGTCGATTGGTGAGTCTAGTTCCGGGATGACCCAGATTCAGAACCAGCTTACCACCCTGACACTAGAGCTGCAGAGCATGAAGAATGGAAAAGAGCAATGATATGAACCTCGTCATGAGATCTGGTGCACGAGTTGCAAAGGAGAAGGGCATGACCGCGAACATTGTCCCCTATACCGCGACTACCTCGGCAGTGGTGCGCCTAACCCCATCAATCAGAACCAGGCACCTTGGTGTGAGATCTACATAAGTACTAGTCATAGACCTGAAGATTGTTACCTAATAAAGAAATATGTGAAGACACCTAAGAATCTATATTGCAATTTCTGTAAATTAGTTGGACATGATGAATCCAACTACCGTGACTATGAACTAATGAATGAAAGAAAGCATGACATGGATTCAATGAGAGGCATTGGCTTGTACAGAGTGCAAGAAGATAACCAGCCAAAGCAAGAAAACACACATTATGATCAATCTTCCTATAGAGGATGTGGTGGTGGATACCGGAGTAGAGGAAGAAATACCGGCCCGGCGCAGGGAAGAGGCCGTGGCGGGGTCATCTGCTATAACTGTGGCCAGCTAGGTCATGTATCTAGAGACTGTGTAAACCCATGCACCATCTGTAATTATTGTAAATCATTTGACCATGTTATAGAAGATTGCCCAGTGCTAGAGGTAGAGATGCAGAAAAGAAGAAGAACAGATGCGCTAGCCCCGAACATCCAATGGATTGCAGCAGAGAACAGACTCGCGGACCCTAGCATTAAAGTAGTCACATGCAATGGCATCGAGGCAGGCCTTGATAGGGGAGCAGAGGCTTCCACTTCAGGAGAGGCTCATGCGAAGCAGAGCCCTCTTGAAACAATATGGGTAAGAAAAGTTCCAGGAAAAATGCCTGCTTTGGATCTAAAGAAGAAGAAAGAAGCTTTCGTTGACGCCCGAGACACCTTCAGAGAACCAGCACCTAAATCACCAAGGATCCTACTGTGGAGCGAAGTACCATGTGCTGAAGATACACCTGCTGCGTATGACAAGACAAGACACACAGCAGATGTTAGCACCTCTGTTGCGTAGTTCCTAAGAAGCTGCATGAAGCTGCTGAAAAATGAAAACGCGATAGCAAAGCTGGAGAAGCTAATAAATCTATATGAACCATAGACAGAAGTAGAAACTTTTGATGGCGCACTACATCATATAAAGAAACAGAAGAGGTCATGCCGAGAAATGAGGCTCACTATGTAGATAGTAGACTTTGAGATGGACGAAGTTATCCTTGATCTGGGATCATAAGTAAATGTCTTGACCAAGCAGACATGGCAGCAGATGGGTCGACCAAAGCTATCGTGGTCACCTATCCAGTTGAGAATGGCCAACCAAGAGAAAGTTATACCATTTGGCCAATTAGCCAATGTTGTGGTTGATATTGATGGAGTACAAAGCCATGCAGACTTTGAAGTCATCGAGATTGTTGACGATAGCCAGCCCTTTCCTGCGCTGTTAGGAATTGACTGGGCTATTGACAATTTAGCCATTATAAATTTGAAAACAAAGAAGATGATATTTGAAGGCAAGCATCTGCGGGTTATCGCACCATTGGATCCTGTAGATGGGGACATATATAGTGAGCTGATTTAGGAAGAATATAAGGATTAGGACTTGGACCGGCTATACCAAATGACTACGAACCAGGAGGATTACATTAATCCTACTGTGGACGGTGCACTCAGCTGGAGATGCGATAGCTCCTATGTTTCTGACTCGGATGCTGGACTGGAAAACTGGCAGAATCGCATGCATGAAGTGTTAGCTAGAAGGTGCATGCAGGTCACGAAATCACTACGCTGGATTGGAAAGGAGGTAAGCCCGATCCCTACATTTGATGGTTCTGCTAACATTTATACTTTTATTCAATACTATACTGCAACAGTTCCAGGAGAGCACAGGTTGCCAGCATTGGATATGGCACTGCATGGCATACCCGCCAGATGGCGGGCTTCGCATAAGCAGATATTGATCACTTGGGATCAATGCAGAACAAAGATGCAGATTCGGTTTGCAGCAAGGGTTACCTTACCCTTTGATAAGTTCAATGGGTAGACAGATCCTAGTCAGCATTTGGAAGTTTGCTTGCAGGCATGGCAAGAAAGGAAACCTGAAGAGTGGGTGCACTTGTTCGTGCATACTTTGGAAGAGGATATTCCAAAGAAATGGTATCTAGACCTGGAGTTACGCAGGGAGACCACAGATTGGGATACATTAACTGCGAACTTCCAGAGAGATTTTAGTTTCGAGGATGAGAACCCTTTAATACACGAGGCACTGCAGATAATCAAGGAACATTTATTTAGACAAGATTGTCCTCGCAAAGACATGTCATGGGAAGAATTCTTCGGCACAGATGAAAGTCCTATGAACATACACTCAGAATGGAAAGAACATGAAGAACATCCGATAAAGTGTTATAATCTAGTTGAAGATGATGAGCATGGAAGAGAAGAAGATGAAGATGATCCGCGTGATCTCAATATACCAGAGTCAGAAGGTGCGCGTGATATAGAAGGACCGCCATTGGAAATCCCGGACATGAGTGGACCAGTTAAGACACAAAAGGTGAACATCGGCATGAGTGAAGAGCCAAAGTTCGCATCTATCGGAGACTACTGGGATGATCAGACTGTCACGGAGATTGCAGACACTTTACACAAATATCAGGAACTATTTCCAACCAAGTTTACAGAAATGAAAGGAATATTGGGTGACTTAGGAGTCATGAAAATCCCTTTGAAGCTAGGCGCTAAACCTGTGAAGCAGCGACCATATAGACTGAATCCATGGTATAAAGAGAGAGTCCGCACAGAGTTGGACAAAATGTTAGAGGCAGGAATCATTGAACCTGTCGAGGAATCTGAATGGATCAGTCCTATGGTTGTCCAGGACAAGAAGACAAAGGGCAAGATCAGGATTTGTGTTGATCTCAGAAAACTTAATGATGCCTCTATGCATGACCCATTCCCTACTCCGTTTATAGATGAGGTGCTTGACAATGTTGGAGGGAATGAGGCCTATTCATTTACTGATGGTTTCTCCAGTTATCATCAGATCAAGATCGATCTTGCAGAAGGGCATAAGATGACATTTGCTACAGAATGGGGATTGTTCCGGTATACAGTCATGCCGTTTGGTCTAAAGAACGCACCCGCCATCTTCTCCAGGGTTGTCATCACGGCATTGAAAGATTTCATGCATAAGTTTCTGGAAGCATATTTTGATGACT
Source organism: Larix kaempferi (assembly GCA_027924585.1). NCBI lineage: Eukaryota > Viridiplantae > Streptophyta > Pinopsida > Pinales > Pinaceae > Larix > Larix kaempferi. The sequence continues at coordinate 4,558,980 of BSBM01001158.1, read as the reverse complement.
AGACTGTCTTTGTTTTGTTGAAGAACCATTGCGCGAACCTAAGGATGATGCTTGACAAGTGCCGCCAACATCAAATATCATTGAATTTAAAGAAGTGCATCTTCTGTGTGCCCTATGGAATTTTACTGGGACATATTGTTTGCACATAGGGATTGATGGTGGACCCTACGAAGATTGCCATCATTGTAAATTTTCCTACACCAACATCAGTTAAGATGCTGCGCTCTACCTTGGGTCATATAGGTTATTACAGGAAGTTCATTAAGGGTTATGCACAGATAACCGCAGCAATGGAGAAGTTGCTAAAGAAGGACGTGCCATTCGTTTGGAACGAAGAGTGCGAACAAGGTTTTGACACCCTTAAAGAAAAGATGGTTACCGCGCTGATACTAGTCTTTCCAGACTAGGCAAAGCCGTTTCATGTTCATGTGGACGCATCATGCATTTCCCTCGGTATTGTGCTAGCTCAGCCAGGAGAAGGGGGTATTGACCACACCATCGCATTTTCTTGTAGGAAGCTATCGACAACAGAGAAGAACTATACCACTACTGAGTGGGAAGGACTTGTGATGGAATATGCCCTTTAGAAGTTTAGACGCTATCTACTTGGTGCGCACTTCCTTATGTTCACCAATCATTCTGCATTAAAATACTTGGTCAATAAGAAAGTGTTAGGGGGGCGTATATGTAGATGGTTGTTTCTATTCCAGGAGTACGACTTCGAGTTCGTTGTTAAACCTGGCAGGATGAATTTGGGACCTGACCACCTATCTAGTATAGAGTCAGGAGAGGAGCCAATGAACATTGAAGACAGTCTGACTGACGCGCAGATGTTTGCTATACAGGTTGTAGATGATTACTATAAGGATATCATTGATTTTCTGACAGCAGGGTTGACATCGCAAGAATTTTCTGTTCAGTAGAAGAAGCAGCTAGTAGTCCACGCTGTGGATTTCACTATCATTGTAGGTCATTTATACAAACTCGGACCAGATGAAGTCCTGCACAGATGTGTACTCGACCACGAGAAACCATATATACTAGTAGATGCGCATTCAGGGATCGCGGGAGATCATTACACAGGAAAGGCTACTGTGCAGAAGATATTGCACGTAGGGCTGTGGTGGCGTACCATCCACAAAGACTCTAAGGAATACTGCAGGAACTGCGATGTCTGTCAGAGCATAGGGAAGCTATCGCAGAGAGACGAAATGCCATTAAACCCATAGTTGACCTTACAGGCCTTTGAGAAGTGAGCAATTGACTTTGTGGGACCTATAAACCCACCGGGAAAGAGACCTAGTGTGAGGTATATTATCACTGCCACGGATTACCTCACTAGATGGGTAGAAGCTAAACCAGTGAAGGACTGCAGCGCAGGTACTGCCCCGCAGTTCATTTTTGAGGAAATTTTGTCACGATTCGGCTATCTGAAAATTTTTATGAGTGATCAAGGCACTCACTTTCTGAATAAGACCATAGAGGCCTTAACGGAGGAGTTCTACATTCGGCATCATCACAGTATGCCATATCATTCGCAGGTAAATGGAACTGTTGAAGCTTTCAACAAGATATTGGAAAACGCCCTCACGAAGGTGTGCAATGTAAATAGGGATGATTGGGACCTACTCATATCATCTATGCTTTGGGCATACAGGACAACTTGTAACAAATTAACGGGATAGACACCTTTTTGGTTGGCTTATGGGCAAGAGGCCATAATGCCAATGGAGTAGATTGTCCCCAGTCTGAGGATTGCTGCATTCACTGGAATGGCGGATCACGAAGCATTAGCTGAAAGACTGCTACAATTAGTCGGCTTGGAAGAGGATTGTTTCATTCCAGGCTTTCAACAGCAATTTCAGAAGGATCGTTAAAAGGCATGGCATGATCACCATATCAGGAACAAATGCTTTCAGGTAGGTGACTTAGTCCTCCTGTATGATAGCAAGTTCATGAAATTTCCTGGCAAGTTTAAAATACATTGGCTTGGTCCATATATTGTTATGCATGTCACTAACAGTGGTGCAGTTCAGTTAGCCACTTTAGCTGGTGATACCCTACCCACTATGATAAATGGAAGTAGACTTAAGTTGTACCGTGATAGTCCTGCTTCACAGCATGTGGAAAAATAAACATGGGGACAAATTTCTAAGTGTCAAGTACAGTTGAAATTGGGAACTAAAGATGTATAGAGTCTGTACATGTATCATAAAGGAAGAATGTATGAGTTGCGTAGCACTGCTGAAGTTGCGTAGGAGCCGAAAGCAGAGCAGTGGAAAAACAACCATGGCAGTTCAAAGATCAGTACCGCGAAGGCACTGTGCAGGAATCGGAATGGCCTTCCACATAGTTCGGCGCAGCATTCAGAGAAAAATAGTCATTGCATGCCTTTTTGATAAAATAGCCATTAAAATGACCGTTGCAGCAATCGCTTCAACATTTAAAGGGAAGATAGCCGTTCTGGATAGATTGACGGATGAAAAGACTGAAATATCCAATGGATTTGGTTGCCATAGGTCGCATTTAATGCCTATCTATCCGTTGAAGGGTGCGGGAGGGGGTCTGCTGTGCCTATAAATAACACCGTTTGGAGACTCGCGGGCATTACCGAGCACTTAGAATTTTTTTTGTGATTAACCTCCCCGAGCTAGTAGCCATCTGTATTCTCTCTACCATAGCCACTATCTCATTAAGTGAATGTTCGAACCCCTCTACACAGAGCAAGAGCTTACTATTGAATAAAAATTGAGAATCTTTCAGCACGGAGGGATTCAGTAGTTAATGAAAACTCCAGTTAAGAAGGTTGTCATAGAACAAGGTCAAGGATCCCGCAAATCACCAAGGATTAATTCGACAATGTAGGATAAGGGAAAGGACACAGTGAGTGCGCTTTGAACAAAGCATTCCAAGCCGAGTTCAGTGGACACAAGGCAACCCATATTCACCAAGGAAATTTCACTCAAGATGACGCCAAATTATATCTCACCTCGGGCGCTGGATGCCCCTGTGTATAAGCTCGTAAAGAATGCCAAGTATAATATCCCTATGTTGCTAGTGTCTAAGCACGTAAAAATTATGACAAACCTGTTGGGAAAGATCCCAGACTGCAAATGGGAGGATTATGACCTCTTGGGAGTGAAGAAGGACGAGCCACATGATCCCAAGTACCCATATTTTCAACCAGATCAATATATGTGCTGGAAAAAGGATGCAAAAGGAGAGCTGAATCTGGTGACCGAAAGCTGGTTAACACCGGTGGTGCAGTCAGGACTATTAAACCTACTGTGACTACCCCATTTTCAAAGGTTGACCGAACTAAACATCGTGGTTCGCACCTTGATGGCGTGAATCCACCAAGGTTATTTATGGATGGAAAGGCCCATAGACATCAGTATCGACCTAATCCATGCCATTACAGGATTGAGTAAGCGCGGCCAAGATCCGAAGCAGTTCTTCCAAGGGAAGAGCAAAGAAAAAGAGGCTGTGGAAAAGATGAAGAAGAGCCACACGCTGGTGAAGGGAAAACGATGTTTTCCTACCGACGAGATTGACTAGCAACAAAGTTCATTACACAGATGCTCGCAGCAAAGGTATTGAGAACAGTAATACCCACTGAGGTGCCTGCAGGCGCAGTGCTGCTTGGCGTTGCAGCAGTAGAAGGCACAGAGTTTAACTGGTGCCAATACCTACTGAATGAGTTCATGGCAGAACACAACGATATTAAACAGAATGGGGGAAACTTCCATTTTACATGGCTGATTGTCCTCATTGCATTCACCAGATGGAAGGAGCCGAAGGACTTTGTCGGTGTCAGTTTTAATAGACCCAAACCCAAAGGAATCAGGTTCATGAACCTATGGGAAAATATAAATCCGCAACGCTAGCATGCTACCCAAGAAGTCTTCTATCAATATTACACGCAGTTGCGCAAGGTAATCATGCACACACCAAGAATAGTGAAGCAAGTAACAAGAAAGTACATAGGCATTGTCAATTTTACTGCTAACATGTGTTGTGTGTTTATCTCTCCAAAGGCAAAGATGAAGAAGCTGTAGTGGTTCCCTGGGCGCTACCACATGACAGAAGAAGATATAGAGCTCATTATGAAAGAATGGCCCACCGACTACTATGTCGAAGTTCTAGACATCCCGACAGACTCAGAAGATGATGAGTTGATTCCTCCACCATGTCTGATTATTGAAGAGAAAGAGACAGAGAAGGACAAGAGAAAAGAGCCCGACAGCCCATCGCGGCCAAAAGCAAGAAAGAGGCAGAAGGCAAGCAAAGGTCAATTTGACCCAACCCTCAACGATGATGACTTCGATATGATAGCTGATAAAGTTACTGAGACCCTCAAAGAATTTATGTCAGATAAGGAGAAAAAAGATAAGGCCATCTAGGATGACCTCGAGAGGAATTGGGTCGCAATGCAAGGGCTCACGAAGAAAATGGAGGATGTCCACAGGAGCCTGCCCTTTCTGCGTGACATGGGGGACACAGGAGCTTCGCAGCAGGCACTATCCCTGCTCATTGTTGCGCTACCACCCAAAATGAGACTTGTCCGTCTTGACCCAATCATAGTCACATTGCCAACGTCAGAGGACATGGTTCTCGACACAACCAACATCGATGCGGTTTATCTCAACTTAGCAAAGATTCCACTACCTGGTCTGTATTATTTGCACACACAGGTTGGTGAGGAGATGCATGATAGAGCCGTGCAGTCCATGAGAGCAGAAGCTCAATTGCAAGCCACGAACAGGAAGCTCAAGGAGTCGAGCACGTGCACCTTGCTGATGATGGGAGATGAACGGTAGCACCGACAGAAGCTAGAGGCTACAATCAATTCTGTTGCAGAAGAGATTGAAGGAGTTCAGATCCAATATAATCCAGAGGATACAGTCCATAGAATATGGGATAGGGTGCAAACCCTAAAGTCAGAAATGGAGGAGAAGGCAGTCCTATATGAGGCAGATATCAATCTGCTTAGGGAAAAACTGAAACCTCAGGATCAGTTAACTGAGAAGTAGCAGAGAGATGTTGAAGTAAGGACTGCAACAGAGAGCATCGCAGCAGAGGTTGCGAAGTTCCAGCAATTTCTTGATCAGTCCTTGAAGGTGTTCACGGACCTTGAGGAAATTCCATGGTTGTAGCAGAAAAAGACCGCGGTGAAGGAGAAATAGACCGCATTGGAAGCCATGCAAGTATAGGTGAAGACTCTGCCACCACAAGGCAGAATGCAGAAGTTCAGAGAAATATCTACCCTGAAGAAGGAAGTACAGATCTTACGAGAAAATGAGACTGCGTTGGACAATCAGTCATAGCCACTCCTCGAAGATGCCTCTGAGGTGTCACACCAGATAGAAAATAAATTGAAAGAGCTGCGAGCCAACCAAGAAATGGTGGAATCCCAAATTGGCGAGGAGACAAGGCCTCAAGAGCTTGAGACCGTTAAACAATTGGAGCAGGAGGTCAAAGAAACAATGGAGGAGCTGACGGACGCTTATAATGAGTTTGTAGCCAAGCTAAACACTCAGATTGGTGAGCAGATTCCAGTACTAGATGTTGAAAGTGGCTTAGGGACGAGCCACAGGTAAGTGTTAGGGGCATGTTGGGCCTGGCCCAATAGGGCCATTTTTGGTGACATTTTTGATGTTGAATGGACCTGAGCTGTGCGCAGTTTAGAATATCGAATTTTTCCTAAGTATTGTTAAATTTTGAGCATTAATTCACAATACTCTAGGATATTCACTGAGAGAATAACATATACAGTATATCAATGCATAACAATCACAATAAGCATGACAAGCATCATAAGAATCAAAAGCATGAGAGACAAGAGACACAGAGTTTCCATGGGGAAAACCCTAAGGTGAAAAACCCCACAACTTCCTCAGAGATAGAGAGAGCAATGGCTCAACCAAAGTACAACCAAAATACACTTGAGATAGTCTCCTAGAAGCATATGATCCTCCTCCTCACTAGTGCACCACTTTCTGAGTGAGAGAGATATGACTTTCCGAATGATCTAAATAGAGATCTCCTGATCTCTATTTATACTAACCTATTTTCCCAGTGACCTTATGGGGCCGACTTGTCTAGCTAGGTACATCCACAATATAATATATATTTCAGGGCCGACCCCACACATGGTGGTCTAATAACCCATCGGCAAGTACACACTCTTGCAACACTTTTCAATCTACATGACGACACTTCCTTATAGAGGAATAACACATCTCTAATAAGGGTACAATAAATATATATGAAATACATAGATGAAATACATTCCGAAGTTACATATACATCAACACTCCCTCTTAACTAGGAAGGTATTTCTCGACACATATCTGCTAGACAAGTCTTCCTCTCGGGATCATCATCATCGATGCATCATCATCATCATCGTCACTGCTGCTGCTATCTCAACCAATCTCTGACTCTACTCTTCATAGGAAGTTCTACAGAGCTAGTCCTTTTTCATACTGGATGTAGGCCCACCACCTACAGGTCTTCATCATCACTGGCCATACTATGGAAATCTCAAGACTTATTATGTGTGTCACAAAACCTTAAAATAGTCTCTTGACTAGCAAGAACCCTAAAGAGCATCTGAGGCCTTTTTCATCCTGTCCAGATCTCCAGGACTTATTACATGTGACCCCACCACAAAACCTTGAAAGAGAATCCCAGGACTGATTAGGAGCGCAAGGCTCAACCTATCAGATCTCCCAGGGCACAAATTACATGTGGTCACCACAAAACCTCGAAAGAGCATCCCAGGACTGATTACGAGCACAAGGCTCAACCTATCGGATCTCCCAGGGCACAAATTACATGTGGTCATGGCAAAACCTCGAAAGGGCATCCCAGGACTGATTACGAGCAGAAGGCTCAACCTATCGGATCTCCCAGGGCACAAATTACATGCCATAGGACAAGACCTCGAAAGAGCATCTGCCAGATATCCTAGGGCACAAATTACATGCCATAAGCAAAACCTCGAAAGACTATCTATAGATCTCCCAGGGCACAGATTATATGTCCTCCCAAGCAAAACCTCAAAAGAGCATTTTCCAGATATCCCAGGGTACAAATTACATGCCATAGGCAAAACCTCGAAAGACTATCTGTAAATCTCCGAGGGCACAAATTACATGCTTATCTGCACAACCTGTTCCATGGCTACAGAGTATCAACCTGATACTCACCATACATCATCCTGATGTACACATGATCATCCTGATCATCATCACTGCAACATCTTGTTGCATGTCATCTGGAGAAACATCCTAAAGCTCGTCATCCATGATCATCGTAGTCATACAATGCATCTACCTCATGCATACCGAGTATCTACCTGATACATACCATCATACATGATTCGCCTGATCATACAATGCATCCACCTGATACAAATACAAATACATGATCCACCTAATCATACATGATACATATCAACATACATGTTCTACCTGATCATACAATGTATCCACCTGATACATATACAGATACATGGTCCAAGCATCCAACATGATGCGTTCATACATATAAAAGATCCGACTAATCATATCTAGCATCCAACATGAGGTGTACTTACATATAAATGATCCAACTAATCATATCCAGCATCCAACATGATGCGTACATACATATACATACAAATGATCCAACTTATCATACAAAGCAGAAACCAGAACATCATCCTGATGCTCATCATCCAGCGCTTACATCCACAGCCATGTGAAGCATCCTCCTTCCAACATGCTTGGAATGGCTTCAACAAATGTGTCCATCACTTCTTCCTCAAAGTGTCATCAATCCAAAGAACACCAAGCCTCTCTCTGAAGTACTCGAACTTCACCCTGGCTAGTGGCTTCGTCAGCACATCTGTAATCTGCTCGTCCATCACAACATACAGGAGCTGCATAGCTCCTCTCTGCACCATATCCCTGATATAGTGATATTTGATCTCTAATTGTTTTGACCTATCATGACACACTGGGTTCTCGGATAGCTTCACACAACTCTTGTTATCACAGAAGATACCAATAGCATCCAACAAGAGATCAAATAATTCAGATAGTAGCTTCCATAGCCATACTACCTCACAACTAGCTGAATAGGCTGCAACATACTTTGCCTCAGCTGTACTCAGTGCTACATAGGACTACTTCCTGCTAAACCAAGAGATCACACCTGATCCCGTACTGAAGCAGCACCCAGATGTGCTCTTCCTATCTGCAGCACTACGAGCCCAATCTGAATCAACATAACCCTACAGGTTAAACTTTTGATTCACCTCATACTTGAGCCCATAATCCACTGTACCCTTCAGGTACCTCAGAACATGCTTTACAGCAACCAAATGAACACTTCTCGGATCTGTCAGGAACTGACTCAATGTGTTCACTGCAAAGCAAATATCTGGTCTCGTGTTCATCAGGTACATCAAGGACCCAATCATCTGACGATACATAGGGACATCAACTGGCTCAGATGAAGCATCACATAGAAGCTTCAGATTCGATGCCATAGGTGTGGCCATGGCCTTACAATCCATCATCCCGAATCTCTTCAGGATATATACTGTGTACTTCCTTTGACCAAGGAAGATCCCACCTGTACTCTGCCACACCTCCATACCTAGGAAATAATGCATCATTCCCAAATCTTTCATATGAAACTCAGCAGGAAGCGTCCTCTTTGTATCACACCAAGTTCTAGGAGCTTGCTACAAGCCATACAAGGCTTTCTTCAATCTGCACACATGTGACTCCCTGTCAGGTCTTAAGACTGCATCCCAAACATCATCTTCATGATCGACGGATCATGGCATTCCATTTCTTCATCCCAGATCCTAGGAACTTCAATATATTCAATAGATATCTTTGTTGCTGGAACAAATGTTGTAGTCCTTCTTTTGTAGGTGAAGATATATGGTCTTTCCTACAAAACAAGTTAAATTGCATGATTAGAAACATCTCATATTTTTTAGAACAAATTCTTTACACATAAAGAAATATGTCATGCAATCATGTAGTTATCTTAGCCAATGCTTCAATACAACATTTATCCATGTTCCACAACTTTTTAGATGCCTTCCAGTCTCTACCAGAACATTGTTAAGAGTTTGCACTACTCCCAACATGTCAGCAAAGAGGTTTCATTCTAGATAAGTAGCACTGGAATGTTGTATAGTGCCATAGGCCACTTACCCATCACATGCATATTAATAGTATATTGTTCATTAATGCAATCATTCTAATATGCACAATACATCTCCTAAGTCTAGGAACATAAGCATAATATTATTTAAACAAACAAAATAGGCAAGAAATGATCATTGAAATACTTATATTTGTTTGTTTGTTGCGTGGACTCCCTCTGAGTCTTTGCTTTCTGGCAGGAGCTGCTGAAGTAGCTTCTTCTACACCTTTCTGTCGTGGAATGTAGGAAGATGGTCAACTCCCTCTGAAAATCTGCATCCTTGCAGGAGCTGCTGGAGTGTGCTCCCTCTTGATCTTTGCTTCCTAGATTACCTGTCCTTGAAATTATTTTCATTCTTGTTGATATCAATCTTCTTGAACCCTGGAAAGTATATTCTGTAAGCCTTTGAGCTTTCACTATAACCCACAAAGATACCCTTTTTTCCTGAAGGATCTAGTTTAGTCCTCTTTTCCTTTGGAACATGAGTGTATACTGTACAACCAAATATTCTGAGATGGCTGACTTCAGGTTTCTTACCAGAAAAGACCTCTTCTGGTGTCTTGTTATCCAATATCTTGTGGGGTGTTCTGTTTTGCACATATACAACTGTTCTAGCTGCTTCTATGCATAGATGCATAGGTAGATCCTGGTCATGTAGCATTGCCCTTGCTGCTTCCATGATTGTTCCGTTCTTCCTTTCTGCAACTCCATTCTGTTGAGGATTATAAGGAGCAGTCAACTCCCTCTTAATCCCTGAATCGCTACAAAGCTTCTTGAAGTCACTTAAGGTGAATTTTCCACCATTGTCGGATCTGAATGTTTTGATCTTCTTGTCAGTTTGATTCTCCATCAAGGTTTTGAATTCCTTGAATTTATCAAACACCTCATCTTTGCTCTTCTAGAAGTCATCAATAAATGAGACATAGTAAACATACCCACTCAGAGAACTGGATGACATAGGACCACATACATATGAGTGGATGATTTCCAGGATGTCTTTTGCCTTGCTTTCACTGCTTTGGAAAGCCTTCTTAATGTTCTTACCTTTTGCACATCCTTTGCAAACACCTTCATGTTTGGTCTTGACTTCAGGAAGACCCTCTACAGCCTTGCTTGCAATTGGAAGTGCCCTATAGTGCATATGAGCAAGTCTTCTATGCCAAAGTTCACTTGGCTCCATGGATTCATGTACCATGGCATGTTCAGGTTGCCCCTTCAATTTTTACAAACCTCCCTCTTGCTCTCCAATCACTACTGCATCATTTTATGTTCTTTCCCTTTGGCCACATTAGGACTTGGCCATCCACAAATGCAACCCTCATACCTTTTGCATCCAATGCAGAGATAGAGAGTAAGTTCTTCTTGAGCCCAAGTACATAAAGGACTTCTTTCATCTTCAAATATTTTCCAGAATCTAGGTTGTAGGAGGCTTCACCACTTCCTTTGATTGGGTATTGATAATCATCCCCAAGTTTCACCTTATGGGGTGATTCATGTTCAGATAGATTCACAAAAGATTCCTTAAACCCAGTCATGTGTTTGGAATCCCCACTGTCAATCAACCAATCATTACAACCATGGGAGATAGTACCTGTGAGAGTAGAAATTAGAACATACTCTTCTTCTTCTTATTGAAGTTGTTGTTGTTGTCTTTCTTCTTCTTGGGACAATCTGAAGGAAAGTGTCCCTTCTCCTTGCAATTGAAGCATCTGAGATCTTTCTTATCTTTATGATAATGGTGGTGTGAGAATCTTCTGTTATTAGATGATTCCTTCTTGGACTTTCCTTTTCTGGCATGTGCTGTGAGAGCTTGATCTTCATTTCCCATCTTTTCTTCTCGGGCCACAAGCCTAGCTTCTTCTTGAGAGCATTCCTCCCGCAATCTATTGAAGGAGATCAACTTCTTCCTTGCACAGATTCCTTGAATAAAGGAATCCCATGACCTGGGTAGGCCATTTAGAGTGGTCATCACCACTTCACCATTTCATCCACGGCTTCTAGTTGTTCCTTGATCTGGGAGACCCTTAAGAAATAAGATTGAATGGTTTCTCCATTCTGAAACTTTTACTCCTTTCAATTGGTTCCGCAGGGTCATCTTCTGATTTATGTTCTTCCCTTCAAATAGCTTGGTCAAAGAGTCAAAAATCTCCTTAGGTGTCTTTAGAGAAGACACATGGGGTATGAGATGGTCTTTGATAGAATCAACAATGATTCTCTTTTCCTTGACCAAGTTTTTCTTATGCAATACCTTAATCTATTCATCCTCTGGGATAGGGATGTCTTCTTTTACATATGAGTCCAACTCATTCTCTTCTAAGATTAACCCAATCCTATACTTCCAAGCTCGGAAGTTATCAGCTCCTTCAAGCTTATCCTCAAGCTTGGTGTGGTGAGACATCTAAAAGAGTACTTCAAATGGACATAGAAAAGATTTAGGTCTTACCACTTGAAATGCTGAAAACTGGATCTAGTCCCGGATTAGGGTTTGTCGAAAAACCCTAAAAATTCAAAATGTGAATTTTAATTTTCTGAAAGGATAGAAAGATGTGCCTTGATGAGCTGATTAGCCTGGTGTATTCAGAATTTGAGATCGGCAAAGATTTACCCTTCAAATTTGCCTTTTTGTCCTCTCGGGTTCACTAGGGAGAGCCCTAAATTAGGGTTTTAGTTTCCTGGAGATCTACCCAACCAAAAATCTCGATCCAAAGCTCTAAACTTCGATTTTTTCAAGGAGCTTCCAGCTATGTCTTCAGATTTAAGAAATTTTTATTTTTGTGGAAACCCTAATTTTTAGGGCCAAATCTGAAAATGCTCAGAATTGAATTCTGATTGGACAGATAGATTCTCCTTGATGAGAAAATTCAATCTTCTATACTGCTTTTCCAAAATCTGTGGAGAGAAACCCAATAAACAAGAAACTCAAGTTTCCGTCACTGCAAAATGTCTTCTTCTCAGGTTAGCTGTGATACCATGTTAAATTTTGAGCATTAATTCACAATACTCTAGGATCTTCACTGAGAGAATAACATATACAGTATATCAATGCATAGCAATCACAATAAGCATGACAAGCATCACAAGAATCAAAAGCATGAGAGACAAGAGACAGAGTTTGCGTGGGAAAAACCCTAAGGTGAAAAACCCAACAACTTCCTCAGAGATAGAGAGAGCAATGGCTCAACCAAAGTACAACCAAAATACACTTGAGATAGTCTCCTAGAAGCAGATGATCCTCCTCCTCACTAGTGCACCACTTTCTGAGTGAGAGAGATATGACTTTCCGAATGATCTAAATAGAGATCTCCTGATCTCTATTTATACTAACCTGTTTTCTTAGTGACCTTATGGGGCCGACTTGTCTAGCTAGGTACATCCACAATATAATATATATTTCAGGGCCGACCCCACACATGGTGGTCTAATAACCCATCGGCAAGTGCACACACTTGCGACACTTGTCAATCCACATGACGACACTTCCTTATAGAGGAATAACACATCTCTAATAAGGGTACAATAAATATAGATGAAATACATTCCGAACTTACATATACATCAACAAGTATCGGGAGTGCTGCGAAGATGTGCGCAGTACCATGTTTTGAAGGATGCCGCGAAGATCAATGCTGCGAAGGTAGTAGACCACGTGGAGCCAATAAAGTTATGTACTGGATCATGGAGGATGGCCAGATATAGAGGATAGACCAACGGTGGTCTACTTTTGGTAAGACTGCTGAAAAGACACTGAGTTGCAGGCATAAGCAGATCGGGAAGGCGGCTAACTGTACAAGTCCGTTAAGCAGAGGATGGGTTAGGAAAGTGACAGTTTGGCGTGCAGCAAGGTACGTGACCGTTAAGAGGAAAACGGTGGATGGAAGGCGACTGGGAGCTGACCCAGTTTTATGTGGCTGTTAAGGGACAGGCGACCTACAGAGAAAGCAACTGAGAGCTGAGCCAGTCGCACGGGTGAGTCAATGGAAGGGCGGCTTGAAGTGGATGACCTGTTTGTGTGCGCGCAACAGGAAGGATGAAAGCGATGGATCTAAGGCATGGAGGACTACCATGACAGCATAATTTCTATCAGAAGCCAGCATGACGGTTCAGAGGGACCGTAGTGGTTTGGAAACCCTAAGGGTTTCGGTCTTCAATGTTGTAAAGACAGGACCTTCAGGCGTGATCTATTTAAGAAGACCATTTTTGTATAGGAAGGGTTGGTCGTTGTTGATGATTGTTATGGTGGTCATATTGTATTGTAATATATTTTGAATCAAGAATAGATTGTAAAGGCTCTGCAACTGAGTGTGTAGAGACCTATCTGAGCAAGAAGAGAGCCACAGCTGGGTGCGCGGCTAACAACTGTGAACCCTTCCTTAAAAGAAATATCAAACACAGTTCTTGTGGACGTAGCTTCCCATCTGGGGGAGTGAACCACGTTAAATAGTGTGTTGAGTGACTGAATCTTTATGCGTGTGGTTGCATTTATCTGTTTCTATAGTTGGATGTCTAAATATTTGCTCACAATCTGTTATGAGGAGGCTTTTATATGCATTTGCCATCAAGAGAGTATGGAATGATATGTTAAGTTTGCATGAATAGATGTATGGTTAATATTAGCTTTGCTTCTAAGGATAGTGAAATATCATTTACTTGAGTATGGAGAAAGTTGTTTACATGTTTGAATGGATGCAGTCGATGAATGTATAACAGTTATTTCGCACCTAAGGGTTATGCTTTAAATAGTAACATTATAAGTGTGTGTTATGAGCATTAAGTAGTAAGATAGTCACGTGAATGACTAAGTGGATAAGTGGTATTCAGCTCACTGCCTTAAGCATTTTGCACTTAGTCTAAGTATAGGAAGTCAAGTGGCTATGTTCGCAGTGTAGTATTAAACCCCACAGTAAGGAAGAAGGTAGTGGTGCAGGCCGCGGTGTTGGCCATCACTACGTAGTCCGACCCTCGCAGCACACAGCCGATGCGCTGCCGCAAACTTTGTCACATCTGTTAACACCCAAAAAGTGTTCACTAGCTCATTTCCTTATTCACATGACCCATTTGTCCACTTTTCCACCATTTGAGCCTCTAAAGCCATCAAAAGGTCACCAAAAGACCATAATACACCCCTTTTCCCCCCTCAAAATGAATATTTTTCCTCAAAAAGCATAAAAACCCTCAAAAAGGGTCCAGAATTCCCAAAAATATTAAAAAGGGAATAAAAATATTCAAAATATTCAAAAAAGGAAAAAGGAGGGAAAAGGTACCTAAACCATGTTGGTCAATACCATTGGTTTCCTCAAAACCATAATGGTATTCCCCACCACCAAAAACTATAAAAAGGTGGTAGGGGCTCCTCACTTTCCATCCATCCATCATCCTATCCTCACGTTGTCAAAATCTCTCATGAGACTTTTGGCCATTTTCAGCATATTGGAGAAGAGACCTTTGGAGCTTGGATCTACTCACCTTGGGAGTTGCTCAACACAAATACTCACCATTTGAGGTATCTTAATACAAAACACCTATTCTTTTATTTCTTGTTCTTGAATCGTTTTTAAAAAAATTGTTTGTTATATGTACATGCTAGTTTAGATTTAGATTTAATTTATAATTGTTTTTGCTTTCAATATTGAAACTGCTATCACATTGTTGATAGGTGCCCATTACACAAAGCTTGGTTGCAAAACCAAGCCAACAGTTTTTGGCGACTCCACTAGCTTCGAATTCTTAGATCTCAGTTTTTTGCTTTAGATCTTAGTTTTTGTTAGTTTTAATAATTTTAATTCATAGATCTACCATCCTAGACAACAGATCCATCACTGTTCTAGATCTTGGCTCTTTCTATTGCCATTAACAGCCTGAAATTACCATTTTTGGGTTCGTTTTTCAGCGTTTGTTTTACGGCTTTCACCTCGCGGCTTTTCGCCTAATAGTCGCGTGGCTCATCATGACCTCGGGGCTTTTTTCCACGCAACATGCAGCGGCTTTGCAGCCATTTTACGCGCTGCACATGGTGGGTTCGTGACCATTTTTCATGCTGCACATCGCGACTGTGTGACCGAAACCCACGCTGCACATCGCGGCTTTGCGGCCGAAACTTGTGCTGCACATCGTGGCTGCGCGGCCGAAACCCACGCTGCAAATCGTGGTTGTTTTCCCCAAAACTCATGATGCAATTTTTTTGAATTCGGCCAATTTTTTGAAAATATTTTTTGCTGTATTTTCTGCCCATTTAGCATATTTTACAACATTAATTTTTCTGCATTTTTACAGCCATATTAAATATTTTACTATTTATATATGCTCCATTAAAAGTCTTTTTAAAAATTTTCAGTAATTGAAAGAAAGATTTTCTGCATTTTATTTAGATCAAGGTTTTACTGTTTATTTGCTCAATACTTTACCCAAGCAACTTTTAAGAGATCCATTTATTTCTTGAAATATTTATGTTATTTGCTTCCCTTTAAATTATTTCAAAGATCCATTATTTTTGAATAGTTTTTTCAAGCATTTACATTTCAAAAACGCCTTTATTTTTTGCAAAACTGAAAGCGTCTTTTCTTTCATTTGTAATCAATTGCTCAAGCGAGGAAAATCAATTTCAGTTTAAATACCACACTTGCACCCACTCTGCCACATAATTTAAACTGATCCTTAAAATTTACCTTAAACTCAACAAAATTTTAACCCCACTTGGGGAGCACTTAAAAGAATTTTGTAGTTAGGTAGAATTGAGGGGATAGGTGTTCCAATAACACCCCTCAATTATTACATTTGAGACATAGTGGTTGTCCTCTATGGTACAAAAATCCCTTATAATTTTGACACGGTTATCAACCAATTTATCGGGAAGGCCTCTCCCTTAGGAGGGTTGAAGTAGCCAGACTGGTTCCAGAATTCTGAGTGGAATACCGCAATCCATTCAGTAACTGAATGATACCTTTCAAAGTTCTCAGTGTACACCCAAGAGGGTGTATAGCAGCGATAGAACCAAACTGCAGATTCACCCAACCGAACGTGTCATGAACAGGGTATCCTAGTTGCCACTCTTTAGGATTGTCTACCCAGTGTCCCTCCCGGTAGGGGGATATCTAGCCATTGATTCAACACTCTATATTGTCTAACTTGGATTTCATCACCTTGCAGAGGATATCGTTTGTTGACTCACAATACTTCTAGTTAGGTGTTTGCATGATACATTACCCACCTTTGGTCTAGTAACACCCCTTTTTTCTAGGAATTGTTTGACTTTTGGTATTATGACCAATTTTGTTGCATCCCTCCACTTATTATAGCACATCTGCTATAATAAGTGCTTTTTGAGGTTGGTTGTTGGCCTAAGAGCCTTTATTTTTTCACTCCTCTTGCACTCATTGTTGCATTAAGGTTTCGAGTTTTTTTTTACATCACCACCTTACACTGAAATTTTTAAAAATATTTCTCACCATTGAGAATTTAAGACGATCTCGTCGTCTTCAGGGTGAACCCCCTGTTGGGCACTATTTTGACCCTTTTTTTGCCTCTTATATAACCTTCATTTCCTTCATAGAATTTCCATTTTGAGTAGAAAGCCTTAAAGATCATCCATAAACCTTGGTCAAAGAGGTATAATGTCATCTGCTTATTAATAAATTGAGTTTTGTGATTTTTAGGCATTTTAACTAGGATTTTTACAAAAATTACGGGATGTACTAACTTCCCGTATTACTTCCAAAGTTGAGTAATTGCAGGACAGTTAGGAGGGAAACAGAAGATCAGGAATGGATCCTTAATGTCCACAGATGGATGAACATCCAACAGTCAGGAGAAGTGGCCTATGCAGATGTCGAGTCAAGCAGAGCTAAATGTGGCCACCTGTTCTGCGTTCAACACAAAAGAAGGAGCAATGCTGATTTTGTGGAACCCCACGATTTTGAAGATGATCTCGACTAGCTGTTAGCATTAATTAGATGTAGGGTTATAGTAATTTCAGTTTGATTTAGAATTTGTATAAATCATTTGCAAAACAATGAGATAGGGGATCACGATTTTAAAAGAGGAATGCATTACATTTGAGCTTCCGAAACTGCGTGGTGTCTCCTGTAAAATGATTCTGTGAATGAATACGAAGCTTTAAGTTCTGTGAAGTCGTTTATGTGTGTTGAGCAAGGCGTTGGAGGGCCCCCATCGTTAAACTCTACACACTTACCTGTTGCTGGTTGATCGATTGGGTATGCATTTGAATGTAATTTCCAGTTTATGAATCAGAATATAATTTCCAGTTTATAGATCATAGAACAAGTACAGTCAAGTTTTAATTGAATCCATTGATGCTCTGTTTTTTTTTTATGTATGGTTTGAATTACAAATTCTGTCACTGTACATCACTGCAGTATTGGATAAACGCTGTTCTTCACTGATTAACTGTTATGAATATTGAATTGTTCAGACTACGATTTCTGTGAATTGTCCATTGCTGGTATTCGATACTGAAATGATAGAAAGACATTTACAAATTATGAGCACTGTCTTGTAAAAGAAATTAATTAGTAATTGACTTTCAGTGATAATAGAATCTTGCAGTTTAAATCTTAGGGTTTATAGGATTGTTATTTAATTTTTACTTCAATCTTCATGTTTTCACAAATCAATCATTGCAGGCTTAAAAATGAAACAATGAAATCACCCTTGTAAGAGGATTTTGTCTCTATGAGCTGCAGTACATCAGTTCCTATTAGTAGATTTAATTACAAACAGCTAAATTCTGAATAAGTCTAGCTTCTCTGTCCTAAAACTTGGATGTGTCTCGAAGTTCACAAACCTGGATTGATATTAAATTTAAGTTCTGATTAACACCGATAGATCAGAGCCCAACATTTTGGCGCCGTTGCCGGGGAGGCACTGTAGAAGTAGACTTAGGGACTTTAGTTTCTGATAAAAACAAAACTTTTCAAACAAAAACACAGATTAGATTTCACTTTTATGTTTAGGTTAAGAGACAAGAAAGGAAGATTTATTAAAAACCCCCCAAAAACAGAAATAACAGGAGATTCTCTTCCAAAGGAGTTCATTTCAACAGTTGGTAAATTCAAAATGTCTGAGGAAGAAACATCAAAAGGTCCAACTGCAGAACAGAGAAGGGAATATGAGAGGATGTTAGAGATGGAAAACCAACGTAGACAAGAGAGAAGGGAAGAAGAAAGGAGGGAAGAAGAAAGAAGACATATGAGGGATGAAGGAACAATAGAAGATCAGGAGGCCACCTTTAAATTTCCTATCTTAGACACTAGTGTTATCTTAGGGGAAGAGGTGAAAATGAAGAATATTCCACCCTCTGTCTTACCAAACTTTTATGGCATGACCTCTGAGGACCCTGACTCTTTCCTATTCGAATTTGACATCTTGTGTCGAACCTATGGATATACTGATGATACCCATAAGCTTCGTCTTTTCCCTGCTACTCTTAAAGCAGCTGCCTTGAAGTGGTTCATGGGCTTAGGAGAACACTCTATCACTAGCTGGGATGACATGAGGAAAATCTTTCTTCGAAAATATCAAGCATATTGCAGATCAAAAGGGTTGAAAGATGATATTTTTGGCATGACTCAACAGGAAGATGAGAGTTTGGAGGAATATCTAGAAAGGTTCTCATACAATTTACAGAAATCTAAATACAATTCCTTAACACCTGAAATGATTAGAACAATATTTCTGAAAGGAATAAGAGAAGAATATTTGGACATTTTAAATGTTATGGGAAAAGGTGACATTTCTTACCTTCCTTTTGATGAGATACAGGACTTGTGTCAGAAGTATTCCAGAGGAAAGGCTCGAACTGGGAAAAGAGATAGCAATACCAAAGCAACTAAATCTGCAAACAGTGGTATTTCTAGGGCTGAGCTTGGGAATCTGCTAGAAGATTTCAAGACTGATTTGTTAAGCACCTTAGGCACACAAGTTGAGGCAACAAAAACCAAGAAGAGGCAAGAGCAACAGGACCAACAAGATCAGGCATTATCTATTTTTTGTCCTAAATGTCGAAAAAAACACCCACTGAGAGAGTGTCCTTTAAATACTGTTGAAATTTGTGGCTTATGCACTTTTAATCACAAAACTGATGATTGCCCTAGATTGAAGGAACTGCAGGCAGTACGACTGGAGGAAAATCACAACATGGAGTCTCTTTACTTCATGGGACAAAGGAGACCTTGGCAGCCACGATTCTCAGGTATGTCTCAAGATCCCATGCAGCAATTTAATACAAATTATCAGACTCCAGTTCAGAATTCATGGAATGCACCCATGCCTTGGCAAACTTGGTCTCCTCCATTAACCCAATCTGCTCCAAATTGGAGAGGTTATGCCCATGGTAATCAAACATATCAGCAGGCTTATTTACAGCCATACCAACAACCTTCAGCCTATCCCCAATACCAGCAGCAACAAGTCCAAACTCCTTATCAAGCTCCACCTTTTCAAACTCCATCTTTTCAACAGCCCAATAATATGGCTCCTCAATTGAGTACACCACATCAACAACTTCAGCTGCCATCTAATCAACCTCCACCTCGGCCTACACAACTGCCAGCTCAGCCAATGCCCAATCCAAATAATAAAACTGATAGACCCATGTATAATGTTGATGATGGGACAGTGCTTCCCTACTCCATTCTTCCACTGCAAAATATCAATTTGAGATCTGGAAAAACCTTAGAAAAACAGTCTCCTGTTATCTTAGAAGAACCACCAGAAAAAGACAAAACTCCAAAAAAATTGAATATAGAAAAATCTCAGTCAGAAAATCACAGTCAACGAGGAAACATAATAACATCTTATCCACCTCCTTTTCCTGAGAGGTTAGTCAAAGAGAAATCTTCAATTTCCTTACCTGACTTCGATATTCTGAATGAGTTAACAAATGTATATGTTAAAATTCCTTTACTGCAGGCTCTAAAAGATATCCCTATTTACACTAAAGCAGTTAAAGAACTCTGTCTTAACAAAAGAAGAAAAGACCCATTAAAAATTCATGTGGTAGGCAATCTAGCAGGGTTGATGTCCAACACCGTTTTCATTGAGAAATATGTAGATCCTGGAATTCCAATGGTTACAATTACCATCAATAATTTTTCCATTCCAAAAACATTGATCGATTTAGGTGCTGCCATTAATGTCATGACCCTGGAGACAATGAATTACCTTCACTTGACAAATCTCAGACCCACCACAACTGTTTTAGAATTGGCTGATAGGTCTAAGATTACACCTGAAGGAGTCTTAGAAGATATTATTGTTTCTCTAGACTCCTGGCAATATCCTGTTGATTTTATAGTCCTACAACCAAAATCCAACTTAGGAGGTCACCCATTGATCCTTGGCAGGCCCTGGCTGGCAACAGCAGATGCTTTCATAGGATGTCGATCAGGAAGCATGCTTATTTCGCATGGGACAGAGAGGAAACAGATTGCCCTCTACCCTTCTGCCCAACGACCTTCCACAATCGATCAGCTGTCATGGATTAGTGAAACCAAGGAACAAGAAGAAGATATAATTCAGCCCGTTTTAAGTATAAATCAGTACTTCGATTTCCAAGAAGACAATCATGAAGATCTAATGGATCATTTTATTGCTGAACCTGATATTTCTACAGAATTAAGAGAATTGGAATATGCTGTAGCAGAACAAGTCATGGGTCATAATTTCCAGGAAAATTGCAATGTTCATTCCTTAGCATTGGCATTTGATGACATTTTTAATGTTCATTCTATAACTGACATTCACAGTAAAACTGTAGAAATCAGTCCAGGAAAAACTTTGAACATAGGTGCACATCTTACCACATTACAGGAAGAACAGTTGACCACTTTGCTGAAGCAATATTCCCATGCATTTGCCTGGGAGTATACTGATATGCCAGGCATTCATCCTGCGACATGCACACACCATATTTACCTAGATGATACAATAAGACCCTTGAGACAGCCACAACGCAGAATGAATCCTATGCTAAAGGAAATAGTCAAAGATGAGTTACAGAAGTTGTTAAAAGTGGGATTTATTTATCCCATTTCCGACAGCCAATGGGTTTCACCCTTGGTCGTTGTTCCTAAAAAAAATGGTAAATGGCGAATATGCATCGATTACAGGGAATTGAATAAGGCCACTTTGAAAGATTATTTCCCACTGCCTTTTATTGATCAAGTATTGGATGCTTTAGCTGGAAAGGAATATTTTTCATTTTTAGATGGCTTCAGTGGTTATAATCAGATTAGTATTGCAACCAAAGACCAAGACAAGACCACCTTTACATGTCCCTGGGGTACCTATGCCTACAAAGTTTTACCTTTTGGCTTATGTAATGCCCCAGCTACCTTTCAGCGAGCTGTTTTAGCCATTTTTGCAGATCTGATTCATGAGTGTGTTGAGGTTTACATGGATGACTTTTCTGTATATGGACGTACCTTTGAAGATTCCTTATCAAACTTAGAGAAAATTCTGAAAAGGTGTGTTGAATCCAATCTTTCCCTGAGTAACGAAAAGTGTTTCATGATGATGACTGAAGGGATAGTTTTAGGACACCATGTTTCTTCATCTGGAATAAAAGTAGATCCTGCCAAAATTCAAGTCCTTAAAAATCTGTCTGAACCCACAACTCAAACAGATGTCAGAAGCTTTTTAGGGTATGCAGGCTATTATCGTCGATTCATTGCAAATTTTAGTAAGATAGCCCTGCCATTGTTTAAATTGCTTTCAAAGGACGTGTGTTTTACTTGGGATATTGATTGTAAATCTGCATTTCAGACACTTAAGGAAAAGCTCTCCACTGCTCCCATTTTAAGGGGACCCAATTGGACATTGCCTTTCCATATTTCCACTGATGCATCTGCTACTGCAATAGGAGCCTCATTGGGCCAGAAAGAACATACTTTGACTTATGCTATCTATTTTATTAGTAAAAATCTAGCACCTGCAGAGCTGAATTATACAGTCACTGAAAAAGAGATGTTAGCAGTGGTCCATGCTGTTAACAAATTCCGTCATTATATCACTGGCTACGAAGTTTTTGTTCATACCGATCATTCAGCTTTACGCTATTTAATGAATAAATCTATCACTAATGGTCGGATTACTAGATGGCTGTTATTACTGCAGGAGTTCAATATTACTGTTTTAGATAGGCCAGGACGAGAAAATCAGGTAGCAGATTTCTTATCTCGCTTACACAATACTGGTGAGGTTGTTCCGGTTTTAGATAGTTTTCCTGATGAGCATCTATTTGCAATTTCTGTTATCACTCCTTGGTATGCTGACATTGCCAATTATTTGTCCTCAGGCCAACTACCACCATCAATGACCTCTAAGGAAAAAAAGAGGATTATCAAGCAGAGTGCTAGGCATATCTGGATCAATGGTGATCTCTTTTATACCGGATATGACTTAATCATCCGAAGATGTGTCCGCCAGGATGAAATCTTGGATATTTTGAAGGCATGCCATGATGAACCATGCGGTGGCCATTTTGCTGACAAAAGAACAGCATATAAAATACTCAACTTGGGGTATTATTGGCCTTCCATTTTTAAAGATGCAAAAAGATATGTCAGAAGTTGTGACACTTGTCAACGAATGGGACGCCCAGTCCGCTCAGATGAAATGCCACTCCAACCACAGATTCTCATTGAACCCTTTGAAAAGTGGGCCCTTGACTTCATTGGTCCCATCCATCCACCATCACACGGACAGAAATACATTCTGGTCTGCACAGACTATGTTACTAAATGGGTAGAGGCCAAGCCTTTACCAAGAGCTACGGAGCAAACTGTGGTAAATTTTCTGTTTGAAGAGATTTTTGTTAGATTTGGGGTGCCTCGGGAAATTGTGACTGATCAAGGTGCCCAATTTACTTCCAAATTAGTGCAAGAGATAGCAGAAAAATATAAGATCAAGCACAGGAAGTCCACTCCTTACCATCCACAAGCCAATGGCCAAGTGGAATCCACAAATAAAACCCTAGAAGGCATCATCACTAAGACTGTTCAGATGCATAGGAAGGACTGGTCAGCAAAGCTTACTGAAGCTTTATGGGCATATAGGATCACTTGGAAGAATAGTACTGGGTTTTCTCCTTATCAACTGGTTTATGGTAAGCAAGTCCTCCTTCCCATTGAGTTTCAGGTTCATACTTTCAAGTTAGCAGCAGATTTGGGCATGGACCTTTCAGAAGCTCAACAAGAAAGGATACTTCAGCTGAATCAGCTGGATGAGATGAGGCAAGCTGCCATCGAACACAATATTCTGATACAACAGCAGAGAGCTCAATGGCATGACAAATTTATCAAAAAGAAGCAATTCCACATTGGTGACTGGGCACTGATGTTTGAATCCAAGTTTAAGGACTTCAAAGCCAAATTTACTACTCATTGGCTTGGTCCATATGAGATTGTCGATGTCTATGATAATGGTGCAGTAAAACTTCAAACCATAGATGATGAAGCACATAATTTTGTGGTCAATGGCCACCGGCTCAAGCTGTACCACAAACCTATCAACATGGCAGATTTTGTTCAACAAATTTCACAGCAACAGGACTTACAAGTGCTGGATAAACACCTCAATGTTTTTCCTTCACCTGCTCCTTAGCTGTTCTGATACAGTTAGCCAATAAAAACAATAAAAAAAAAAAAATTTCAAATTCAAAAAAAAAATATATATAAAAAAAAAAAAAAAAAAAAAAGCAGTTTAGTTGTGAAAACCAGTTCGCTGGCACAATATAAACTGGAATTTTCTGTGGAAAACCAGGCTTGCCTGGCCATTGAAAATTCCCAAAAAAAAACAAATCTTCTTTTTCTATTTTTCCTGTTTTGTTTTCCAAATAATGCATATCTTGTTTGACTTGAGGACAAGTCAAAAATTAGGCCTGTGAGGGGGATAAACTGTCATTCTTCTTTAGAACCCTCCGAGTCTTTTTCAAGCAAAAGATTGCAATTTTATCAGCAGAAGGGACCTGATTACTAGCAATTTTTATCAGCAGAAGGGACCTGACTTGTGATAAGATAGAAGAGATATATGAAGAGATCCGACATTCAGTGACAATAAAGGAAATAGAGACAGCAGCAGAAAACATCAGATGGATGATCAGAATACAAGCCAATTTTCACACTGACAGCAAGCTCATCAAGGGAACATCAAACAAGTCTGTAAGAATTCATGGTTTTTATGCTTAAAAAGTTTCAAAATTTCTTTTGTTCTTAAGTGATGACATCTTACAAATTGACTGTCTATTATTGCCATCATTTTGATAAATCTCTGCCAAGCTTCTTATTTTTCATTCATCTCTGCCATTACCTCACTAAGTCTTTGTCAGCACTTCATTTTTTATCTCTGTCAATACTTCATTTTCCACCTTAGGGGTCAGAATGGTTGTCAGAATCAAGCCCAAGGGAAATTTTAAAAACTGCATCCTACAGGATATCAACTGCATTCTACAGGATACAAGCTGCATTCTTGAACAGAGTTTTCTTCTTGGTTTAAAGACAAACAGGGTCTCCTTCTTTGCAAAAAGTGAATGATGACATGAAGGAATTAAACAAAGATTTCCTTGTATATGAATTTAGTGCATCAGGCATTAAAATAATACACAGAATTAAGGGAAACAATGGTCATATTCTCAGCACATTTTCTTTTCTGGAAAAGAAGGTTCATAAAAGAAAAAATGTATATATAGCCTGTTTAAATTAAACATTAGAACCAAGGCATTTTATGTTTTATATTAAACGATGGGCAATATTAAAATATTTACCCAAAAACCTTACCTTCCTCGTTTTTGAAATGACATGTTATGTAATGATGGAGGGAAACGTGGAATGATACCCACGACAGACATAGAATGATGCCCACGACAGCACTTGAAAAATTGATTCCTGTGTTATTCAAGTCTAAAACACGATTCATTCATTCCATTTGAAGCCGAGTCAGTTGTTTTGAAAAATCGATTTCTGTAATACCACAATTTGGTCGTTTTCTGGAGGCCGAGCCCATATTTTTTTTTTGTTGGTATATGAAATCGATTGAAGGTAATTGCCAGGAGGAAGGATTGTGAGCCACAGGAAATTTGAATATATAGTCTTGCTGAAGATAATTGTCAGTGGAATGAGGCCGTAAAATCACAGAGACACCATTTGTTGAAGGTTACGCGCAGGAGAGAAGACGGCCAGCAAAAGAAGAAGCTGTGGATACCCTAATCTCTGTAAAAATTATACAGGAAGAGGAAAATTGGTTACATCAGGGAAGAGGTAAGCTTAAACCCCTTGTCATTGCTGATACTCCGTTCTATGCTAGCAAACACTTACAATTTCAGGATATTGTTAAGGGGGTAGGAAGACAAAGGCAGTGAAAAATAAAAGATTCCTGTTTTCCAATTTTGTTTAAAAAATGACATCTCGATTGGAACCCGAGATATTCGAGCCTGCAGATGTCCATGAAAAATGTTTAGAAATTTTAAAGAGAAATCAATGGATTCCTTTCTTTGAAAAATTCGATGGGCACAATGACAATGTGAGCTTAGCCTTTGCTGGCTCGTTTGATGGAGAAAAGGCTACAGTGGGTAATTTAAACTTCAGGCTGTCTGAAGATGTTTTGGCACAAGTCACTGGTCTGCCACAGCAGGGAGAAAGGTTCTTCAAAACCAAGCAATTCAAAGATAAATCTTGGGTGCCCTTTCTGTGCAGATCTAGAGCAGGATCAGTCAATTGGAAGAAAGGCATACCAAGGAGCTGGTTGGTACATCCTTGGGATGAAATGGTATACATTATACAAAGATTCATCACCTGTGAGGGGAGATTCAGTATCGTTTACCTTTACCATATCAAACTATTGCAGCACTTGACAGGTGAATGTGAGATAAATATGCCCTTCTTCCTATTGCAGAGTCTAACCAAAATGGCCAAAGCTGTTCAGAAGCGTGAAAAAGACAAATTGATAAGTCTTTTCCACTGTGGACTTATCAAAATTATCATTCGACATGAGCTAAGGAAGCAGAATTCGACATGGATAGAATTTATAGTCCAAAATCAATTTGAGGAACAGGGTGAAGTGCAAGAAGAGGTTCTAAAAGAGGAGAAATTGCATGAAGAGGTTCCAAAAGAGGAGGAATTGCAAATGGTAACATGCCCTGAGGCAACAAGCTCAAAACTGCCTCAGGATAAAAAGAAGAAAGAAGAAGTATTGCTCATTCTTGATGATGAAGACAGCCCTGAAGCAACAAGTTCAAAACCTCCTCAGAGGAGGATACGAACTAGGAGTGCAGTAAAGGAAGATAAACAAATTCAAAATCAGGAACAAATCTTCACTACCTACCAGAGGAAGCCAAGGAAGAAGCAGGTTCATACCCAGCCAGCATCAGAGGATGAAGAACACCCACAAACTGTGGAAAGACAAGAAGAAAACTTAGCAGATGAAATAGAACAGGGAACCCTAGATACTGATGAGATAATGAGACAAACAAAGAAAATAAATCTTTTCTTAGATCAGCAGGAGAGGGAGAGGGAGAAAGAGAAGCAGTCAAGACAGGGAGTATTAAAAGACTTAGCTTCTCCTTCCTCAGAGCCACAGATTGTGCATGAAGAAAAGAAAAAGGGTTCAGAACAGGGAAGTGACAGTTTAGGAGCAGACACCAGTTCTATTAAGCCTTCAATGAAGAAGAAGACTTCTAAGAAGAATAAAGAGATCAGGAAATTGAAACTTGAAATCAAGGAGTTAGAACTCAAAAATGAGAAATTAAAAAAGGACAATAGGAAGCTGAGAATTCAGAGGTCACATATTTCTAAGACTGCATCCAGATGGTATAAGCAGAAGAAGAATTACAAAGCTAAGTATGAGAGGCTAAAGGTTCTCTATGCATCTCCAACATCAACAGATGCATCGTCTCAGTAGGAGATCAGAAGCAGGAAAGCCAGCAACAAAATTTTGGTTTCAGCACAAGGTCAAAGTTTTTGGCATGAGGACATGCAACAGTTTCCTCTTGGGGGAGATGTTGGGCACTATTTTGACCCTTTTTTTGCCTCTTATATAACCTTCATTTCCTTCATAGAATTTCCATTTTGAGTAGAAAGCCTTAAAGATCATCCATAAACCTTGGTCAAAGAGGTATAATGTCATCTGCTTATTAATAAATTGAGTTTTGTGATTTTTAGGCATTTTAACTAGGATTTTTACTAAAATTACGGGATGTACTAACTTCCCGTATTACTTCCAAAGTTGAGTAATTGAAGGACAGTTAGGAGGGAAACAGAAGATCAGGAATGGATCCTTAATGTCCACAGATGGATGAACATCCAACAGTCAGGAGAAGTGGCCTATGCAGATGTCGAGTCAAGCAGAGCTAAATGTGGCCACCTGTTCTGCGTTCAACACAAAAGAAGGAGCAATGCTGATTTTGTGGAACCCCACGATTTTGAAGATGATCTCGACTAGCTGTTAGCATTAATTAGATGTAGGGTTATAGTAATTTCAGTTTGATTTAGAATTTGTATAAATCATTTGCAAAACAATGAGATAGGGGATCACGATTTTAAAAGAGGAATGCATTACATTTGAGCTTCCGAAACTGCGTGGTGTCTCCTGTAAAATGATTCTGTGAATGAATACGAAGCTTTAAGTTCTGTGAAGTCGTTTATGTGTGTTGAGCAAGGCGTTGGAGGGCCCCCATCGTTAAACTCTACACACTTACCTGTTGCTGGTTGATCGATTGGGTATGCATTTGAATGTAATTTCCAGTTTATGAATCAGAATATAATTTCCAGTTTATAGATCATAGAACAAGTACAGTCAAGTTTTAATTGAATCCATTGATGCTCTGTTTTTTTTTTATGTATGGTTTGAATTACAAATTCTGTCACTGTACATCACTGCAGTATTGGATAAACGCTGTTCTTCACTGATTAACTGTTATGAATATTGAATTGTTCAGACTACGATTTCTGTGAATTGTCCATTGCTGGTATTCGATACTGAAATGATAGAAAGACATTTACAAATTATGAGCACTGTCTTGTAAAAGAAATTAATTAGTAATTGACTTTCAGTGATAATAGAATCTTGCAGTTTAAATCTTAGGGTTTATAGGATTGTTATTTAATTTTTACTTCAATCTTCATGTTTTCACAAATCAATCATTGCAGGCTTAAAAATGAAACAATGAAATCACCCTTGTAAGAGGATTTTGTCTCTATGAGCTGCAGTACATCAGTTCCTATTAGTAGATTTAATTACAAACAGCTAAATTCTGAATAAGTCTAGCTTCTCTGTCCTAAAACTTGGATGTGTCTCGAAGTTCACAAACCTGGATTGATATTAAATTTAAGTTCTGATTAACACCGATAGATCAGAGCCCAACACCCCCTCAGTTCGGTATACTTGGCTCTACATGTCATCGACGTAGAGCCTTATCCCTTGACTTGACATGTCATCAACCAAACATACAGTCATCCGATTCTGACACGCCTCACTTCACATCTGATTCTGAGGCTGAATCCAAAAACCCTACTGAAAAATCACCAACCAACCTCATGGATGGATCACAATATGACCCACTTTTCACCAATACTATTGGAGATACATCCAAAAACCCTTCTACTACTGTTCCACACATGGTAACAACAACCCCTTTAGGCATGCCTAATATAGGGGCCACTCCACCTTTAGGTATGCCCAACACAGGACTACCTCCTATTATGGGTATGCCCAACATAGGAATCACGCCACCTCTCATTACCACAACCCAGATCCCAAGAATTCTTGGCACTATTCCTAACCCCTCTGTAACCCATGTTGCACTCGGGAGCGCTGACCCATCTGAAACCACAACAGTTGGAGGACACATACCTTCAATACCTAGCATACCCTTAGGGGCTACTGTACCACTACATAATGCCACCATTAATAGTTATGTCCCAGTCACTACGCCACACCCATCTGCTAGTTTACCTTACATGGCTAGTCTTAACTTACTAGACCTAGCTAGGCTAACCAATGATCCTATCAGGCAACACCCTACATGGCCACCCATGCCTACAAAGATCCCCTCGGACATACCCAAGTTTGAAGGAAAACTTGGGGAGGATCCCCAAAACCACATAATGTCATTTCACCTATGGTGTTCATCTAACTCCATAGTGGATGACTCCATTGGACTAAGACTATTGCAACGAACGTTCACTGGCTCTGCAGCCAAGTGGTACATTGAACAACCACATGGGACCCACCATACATTTACGTCTCTCACCTCCACTTTCCTTCAGTTTTTTTAGCTACATGTATGCTATGATGCAGGAGTTGAAATACTGTTGTCTTGCAAACAAAACACAGCTACCCACATCACCGACCATATCCATGAGTGGCACAAGCGTCGTAGCCTATGTAAGATCAAACTGGATGACCGTATATTTTTGGACTGGTTTCTTAAATCACTCCTACCCCTCATAGCCAAAGATGTAGCGTCCGAATGACCCCAGTCAGAGGAAGAAGCTATCTTAAAAGCTCAGCAATTCGACCTGATTTATCCCCAGTCAGGCTATCCCTACACCATCGTACCAGATGCCCCACGAGGCAATTCTTCACGCGGTGATGTTCTGGGGGCATCACATGCCGCTGATGGTATTATCGGCCAAGTCACGGCACAAAATAAACCTTTTAGCATGGTGAGCACCATGAATGCCCCAGACCTCTCTAGGGCTACATCTACTTCTAGAGCGACAACTTCGTATGCTCCAACGAATCAGACTCATCACACCCATGGACCCTCTTATCCACAACATTGCTATGGGCAAGCGCCATTGACATATGTACCTCCCACATACTATAACCAACCAGCCACCCAAAACCCAATTCATTTACCGGCACAACCAATGTATTACCCATAGCAAGCTACACTAGCTAACCCAACACTTCCAATAGCTCAGGGTTACCAACAACCCCAACAGGCAACTGGACCACCTCCAGCCCCACCAGCTTATTATCCACTGCAACCTTCTACCGCACCTGCAGCACCCCAAAATCCTCCCACTACTCAAGGGCAAGTGTATACACAACACAATCAGCCCCAACACCAAAACAACCAACGCAACCAGGCTGGACAACAAAACCGTGGAAGAGGACGTCACCGTGGCAACAACCAACATCATAATCAAGGTCCACCACCTCCCAATCCTCCAAATAATAACAATGCTACTCCTCCCAACTAGAATCCTGATCATTATCCCAAGCAGCCAAAAAACAATAACCTGAGAACAAACCATCCATGTTCTATATGTGGAGTCTATGAACACTACACTCACAACTGTCCCCATTTAGAGAAAGCAAGTAAACTTTGGGCTGACGATGCCCAACGCCAGGGCCACGCTGGACAACCAGCTCCACTTAATCAACCGCAACCCATGATATTACAAAACCCATTGCCAAACAAGGGAGTAGTAAATACTCGCCCTATGGATCCCCCACAAGGATTTGTTGCACCCCAGCAACAAATCACCTATGCCACAACTTATTATCAGCATACAAATCCAGGCACACACCATTTATTAATGATGTCATCCAATGACATTAACCTCCAAACTCGCAGGATTCAGTACGGCCCACCCCTAGAAACTCCTCCCACTGACGCATCCACCTCCCTTCCACCAAATCAACCACTATGCATACCAAATATTCCGTTGGACGGAGGACCTAAAATCCCTTGCATCCCTTTGCAAAGGATTAACAACAATCCTAATGCTTGCGTAGCATCCAATTATAACATCGTGGAAGACCTAGCACAATCCCCCGCTGCTATGTCTGCTTTAGAGGTACTGAAAACATGCCCTGCACAACGAAAACTACTACTATCCGCCATCGGAGGAGTAGACCCTGACGACACACACATGATGGCTTTCAACTTAGACCAAGCCAAACCTCGATTGCCATCAAATTTGGCTTTCCAAGTATCAGTAAACATTCGAAACCTTGTTGTGCATCGATGCATCATCGATGAAGGAGCTTCAACCTGCGTTATGTCCACCCTTGTGTGGAAGAAACTTGGCTCCCCCGCTTTACAACCATCCACCATGGCATTATGAGCTTACAACGGATGCTTAGCTCAACCATAAGGCCTCTTAGTGAATGTACCCGTAGAACTAGGCAGAAAATTAGTTCTTATCAACATCGAAGTGATCAATGCCCAGCTCGACTACAACCTCCTTCTTGGACATAGCTATATGTACAAAATGAAAGCAGTGGCTTCATCTGTTTTTCGCCTCATGATGTTCCCACATGAAGGACGCATTATCAAGATTGATCAACTCACATATTATGATCCTAATGCCCCTGCAGCCCCTCAAAATGTGCTACCAATGATTGAACAAACCATTCAAACCACACCAACATCATTTGTGTCGTCAATTGGTCCTGGAATCTACACCAAGTCATCTATGACTTCCACATTTCCATCGATCTCACCACCTTTACCGATAACAAAAAAATTGGATTTGTGCACCCTGTCTCACACCACACAGTAGCCTTCATCACTACCACAAACACCCACAGTGCCTACTCATATTGGCACAATGTCGATTCATACTATCCCATTCTTGTTCCCATTTTCCGGAGTTGTCAGTTCCCCAGTAATGGCTACACTCAACCTTCCTGGTTTAACATTAGGGATACTTGTATGGTACTAACCTGCTCTGAGCCCCCCGCCAACTCTGACTGTTATTTTACAACTGGTACAACCTATCCCTACTACCAACCACCCACCCGCTCCGGTCGCTCATCTGCAAAACAAACCACCCCTAATAGTGACTACGGCATCAATGTCCAAAAATGCCCCACCTTCATTACGGAACATAGGGGGTAGAGGCCCACCAACTTATAACACTAGACCCACAACTCGCACCCCCCAGTAACCCCCAAGGTAACTAAAAACCCCCCAACTATTCGCATTCCCCCTAAGTGCTCGTTGTGTGATGATGCAGGCCATGCCACTCATCAATGTCCACAATTACCTACACTCCAAGAACACATGAATATGTTGGATAACGACACCGGAATTCTAGTGGTAAGACTTGAGCCACCTCCTCAATCTCATGACAAAATGCTCCGCACTAACAACCCTTGTGCGATATGCGGCATTTATGGCCATTAGTCAAACCACTACCCTAATCTCCCAGATTATAGAGCAGCCTTATATGAGATGAACAATGCTGACTTAGAGATATCTCCTCCCCTCATCGAGGAGATCTACCCTCCGAAATCATCTTCTACAGAAGAAATCAATACCATCTATATGATTTCAACCACATACAAACCATAACCCATTGATTTATGGTCTGATTACTTTCGTACTGATGAGAAAATTCTAGAAACACTCACTGCATCGGACTACCCTTGGGACGATATGCATCATCGCTCGTACTTCCTCCCCGAGGCATCTACATCCATCGCAGAAAACCAGCTATCAATCGAATCGAAAGATTTCCTACCAACTAAGGTTGATTGGTTCAAAGACCCCATCCCAGCACCAGATTCCTTCGAAGAGGGGAACATGTCCAACATTTCCCCTATTATACAAATCGACATTTCCACCACACCTGGAAAACCTAAGCTCATCTCGCTAGGTGCATCATGCACTCAAGCGGAAACTCAGGCATATAAGAAACGCTTCTAAGAGTTTCGTGATGTCTTCGCCTAGTCTTACACCGAGATGCCTGGCCTCGATCCCAAAATTGTGGAACATCACATCAACACTTGGCCCAATGTGCCTCCTGTCAGACAGAAACAATTACCAATTCACCCATCCAAGCTTCCAGTTGTTAAGGCTGAGATTGAGAAACTCCAAAAAGCAGGATTCATATATCCTATTGCCTACACCACTTGGGTTTCAAACCCAGTGCCAGTAAACAAAAAAGTGGGCACCATAAGTGTTTGTACTGATTTCCGATACCTCAACCTCGCTTGTCCTAAAGACAACTTTCCCACACCTTTCATTGACCAACTAATCGATGAATGTGAGGGACATAAGGTCCTTTCTTTTATGGATGGTTTCTCTGGATATAACCAACTCAAAATTCGTAAAGAAGATCAATACAAGACAGCTTTCACTACCCCATGGGGCACCTTCGCCTATCGCGTCATGCCTTTCAGTCTCAAGAATGTTGGAGCCACTTTCCAACGCGCCATGACTTATTGCTTCCATGATCTACATAGAATCATAAAAGTTTATCTCGACAACCTCACCACTCGATCCAAGAAACGATCTAACCATTTAGACGACCTTCAACAAGTTTTCTTGCGTTGTCGAAAATACAACATCCGCTTGAACCCTCTCAAGTGTGTCTTTTGCATTACATCAGGTTGCCTTCTGGGGTTCATCATTTCAGAAAAAGGCATAACTATAGACCCCTTGAAAGTCCAAGCCATTGTAGACTTACCGTCACCCCGTACATTAAGACAACTTCAAAGCCTTCAAGGGAGGTCCAACTTCCTCCGCTGTTTTCTCCCTGACTATGCCACAACGGTCCACGGTTTCCTATGACTACTATGTCTGCATACCTGTTTCATATGGGACCAAAAAGCAGAAACAACTTTCACCGACTTAAAGAAAGCACTCACAAATGCCCCATTGGTCTCTCCTCCAGATTTCACAAAAGATTTCACCCTCTATGTTTCAGCATCCGAACATGCCATATCTGGAGTTCTTGTGTAAGAAGATACTGCTCGCCAAGAGCATGTCATCTACTATGTGAGCCAAACCTTGTCAAGCCCACCCCTCTGCTACCCACATAAAGAAAAGATGGCCCTCGCCATCGTCTCTTCAGTACAAAAGCTGCGACATTACATTCTCCTGAGCCACATCACAGTTGTAGCCAATTCCAATCCAATGGTTTACCTCTTGACGCGTCGCCTCCTTCAAGGCCACATAGCTAAATGGGTGATTATCCTGCAAGAATATGACCTAACTTTCAAAACCCCAAACAGCACCAAGGCCCTAGCACTCGCTCAACTCATCACAGATCTCCCATCCTCTTCGTCATCACCTGCTATCCAAACGGATCTCATTGACGATCACTTTTTCATCATTTCTTCTGATGACCCATGGTACAACGACATCTTAATCTACCTCCGCACACAAAAATTTTGACCCCACATCGATCGTGACGGACGCCGTCGTATATGACACCACGCCCCCCGATATCTCCTATTAGGTGATGTACTTTATCGATGCAGCATCGATACCATCCTATGACACTGCCTATCTCATAACGAGGCAGAACAAGTCCTTAATGACTGCCATAGCGGTGCCTGCGGAGGCCACTTCTCCGACATGGCCACCACCCAAAAGATCATCCATGCAGGTTACTTTTGGCCTTCATTATTTACTGATTACATCACCATAGTCAAACATTGTCAAAACTGCCAACTTTTTGCCCCCAAGGCAAGAACCCCATCCGCCCCCCTTCATCCAGTTGTCACTGTTGGACCATTCTGCAAATGGGCCATTGACTTCCTAGATTGCAATCCCACGTCATCTGGTGGTCATAAACACATCATTGTGGCCGTAGATTATTTCACCAAGTGGGCGGAAGCCATGCCAACTTACAATTGCAAAGCCAACACCGCAACACATTTTTTCCTCAACCATGTTATCGCTCGTTTTGGAGTGCCAAAGCAACTCGTCTCATACCATGGCTCTCACTTCGAAGATGCCATTTGGAGAGAATTATCAACCTTACTGAAATTTGAACACCATTTCTCCTCTACCTACTACCCCCAAGGAAATGGCCAAGTCGAATCGATCAATAAAATTTTGAAGACCATCCTCCAGCGCACTGTGGACAAACAAAAATCAAATTGGCACCACATGCTCTTCTCGGCACTATGGGCATACCGCACGTCAACCAAAACCGCCACCAGTTTTACCCCTTTCCATCTATTTCACGGTGTCAAATCTGTTCTCCCCATCGAATGCCAGATTCCAGCCCTACATATGGCCGTTGAACTCCTACCGAACACTTCCCCAATTGAGCAACGCTTACTACTCATGGAGCAAGCTGATGAAGATCGGCGCACAACCCTCCAAACCATGGAAGCAACCAAGAACCGATCCAAACTAAGTTATGACAAACATGTCCACCCAAGAACTTTTACTGAAGGGGACCTTGTCCTCGCCTATGATCAAGCTTATGACAAAACCGGAAAAGGAAAGTTTGTGTCCATGTGGCAAGGCCCATACATTATACACACTTGCCTCGGACAGGGGGCATACATTCTGACCGATTCAGAAGGCAACCCCCTACACAACCCACGCAATGGGTTGTACCTCAAGAGATTTTACCCATAGAAAATCTAATGGACACCACTGTCCATTATTGTACAGTCTTATTTTGTTTTTCACAAAAAATTCAAAAAAACCTAAATATTTTTTTTCTCTACATGACCACAGATGGATCCTGTTCCACTCTACTACGTCGGTTTTGCTGATGGTGCAAGCCGTTGGTCCCCCAATCTGGCCTCTGCAGCTTGGGTAATATATTCCCCTTCACATGAGTTGACCCACATCGACGGAGTGTGCGTAGGTGCCGCCACCAACAACCAAGCTGAATACGATGCTATGACCGGTCTCCTGGCCGCAGCTCTACAAATGAGCATAAGTCACCTTAACGTTTTCTTGGACTCACAACTCCTTGTTTCCCATCTCAACAATGATTACCAGGTACGCAATCCCTGTCTTTTCAGAAAATTCTTGCGCACTAAACAAATGGTTTGACAGTTTGAATCCATTTCATTCACACATGTCCCAAGGAATCTCAACAGTGTAGCAAACCATATGGCTAACAACATTCTTGACTGGCACACCAACCAAACCTTATAGTAAACACAAATGTACCTCCACGGGCTTAAACAAAAATGCATCCACATGCATAACATGTACCTCCACAGGCATATACAGAAAATCAAACATGCCTCCACGGGAAAGCAAATAGACAATAAATGCATCCATGTGCATACATGACTATATACCAAATCATATATATATATACATCATAATATAGTCAAACATGTCATAGGTGCCCTCAGCACCCAATATACAAAAATACATAAGCCATACAAAAAAGGTACTTCCCCATATGCTCATTAGCATTTGAGGGCAGATACAAGATCATCTAATCATCATGGTCTCCAGGCTCCTTTGGCGCCACCTCCATTGGCCCCGCCGGATCATGCCGAGCCTGAACTCTCCTCTCCGTCGGCCCTGCTGGATCATCTCGCACCCGAATCCTCCCCTCCACAGGCCTTGCCGGATCATGCCGAGCCCCATCCCTCCACTTAGCCACAAACAATGCTGCTCTAAGCAAGATTGAGCGCCACTCACGAGGCACATCGAAACAATGCTCGACGATGTCCCGATCCAAATCCCTCCACCCATCTTATGGAAATCCTGCCAGGATCATGTCTAGTGTCTCTCGGACACCCTCCACGGCATCATCTCGAGGCCCAGCTCCTCGACCGTGAGCCCCAACTCCTCGAGCATGAGGAGGCAGTACCGCTACAGGAGGTGGAATGACCACCATCACCCATCCCCTACGAACCACATGGTCGGCCGATGGTACAGGACCAACATCTCCACAATCATGTAAGTGAACCATCATATAAATATCTAACTATAATCATAACAAACACATCTAAAACACATGATATAGTAGAGAACAAAACACAAAAACATACCATCTAAACCCCAGGCCTATCCCTGGGCTCAAGGCATCTTCGGATCTCCTCGATAATCCATACCGGCATATGGATAGTCATCAATCAGCAGGGGGATCTGCTCCCACTGCTCATACATATCCTGTGAAAAGAACCCATGGATGCCACCACCACCGCGGGGCATCATCTACCCCCACCGCACCATGTGTGGCTTGCTCACCAACCCGTCTCGAACTGGCACCAGTGGCCACAAAATTGGTACCCGCTCAAAGAAGAAACAACACAGGAAGGAGGCATAGAAAAATTCTCCCCCCTCCTGACTAACCTTGTCCAGATCTCTACAGACACCAGCCAAAAACATCTGACCCCACGCGTAGTAGGTCCCCCTCAGGACAGAATCCACCATCATCATTTGTCCCCCCAACAAATGATGTGGCACTGCGGCAGCCAACACCCGCAGAACACAAGCCCCAACAGCCCGCATGTCCCACTCCCGCAAAGGTCTGAGGCTCAAAGTGTTGTTTTGCACAATCGCCCCAGCAACACAGAAGGTCTCCAAGAGATCCTCGATATCCAAACCTACCGAGATCCTCGGCAAGAAGATCCCCTACCTCCCCTAAGCGAGGAAACCTGGTAAGAAAGTATACATCAGTAAGGGTGATCTCTAACCTCTCACCCCCAACAATGAACGTACCCTCTGCAGGGACCCAAAGACTCACCAATTTTTTCAGTAGTCATCCTACTGAACGCATTGGCGGAATCTGAGCAAACTTCAGGAGCCCACTCATAGCCAGAGCCTACCAGACCCCCAGATTGGTCCAAATCTGAATCATCAAATCCTCCTCCATCTCCTGCTCTCACCATGACACCAATGGTCTCCTCAACATCCTGCCAAAAAAACAAAGAAATTTTTTTAGAACCAGAAACAATTCTTCAAAAAATTCCATCGCGACTTTTTCATCAAAAGCCGCGATGATCATCACGGCTTTCATCTAAGAACCCACGATGAACATTGTGGATATTAACTAGACAGTCGCGATGAACATCGTGACTATAAATCCCATAGTCGCGATGAACATCGCGACTTTCAGCCCGACAGCCACGATGAACATCGCGACTGTCAGCCCCAAACCCACGATGCTCATCGCGGAAAAAGACGCGAAACCCATGATATTCCACATTGGAAGGCCAACATGGAATTTCGCGGCCTTCGGGGGCCCGTCTCTAACCAAAAAAGACATAATTAAAAAGGATAAGGCGAATAGGGTTACCTGAAACTCGCGGAATCGAAAACCAACAGTCAAATCTCCCAGAAATCAAGAAAGAGCTCTAATTGCTTTGCCAAACTCACACGTAACAATGACACGTCATATGGGCCCCACACCCTATTTATAGAAATTTCACCATTTTTCAAACAACCATTGGAATATCATACGACGCCCGTTCCTCAAACCGTTGGTACCGTTGGAATCAACATAGCGATAACTTCATGATAGTCCTTTCCTTTTCCTATTTTCACTAGGTCCATTTTTTGACCATTTTTTCATGCCCTCGTTGCCTTGGTTTGCATGCCAGATTGGTCGTTCTCCATTTCTTACAAGTCTTATATCGCCGGATTCAGTTTTCTGTGCTCGTGATGACACTTGAGATCATTTCTCGCTCTCACCTCCATATTTTTCGGGCATTTTTCCCATGCCCCCTCGTCGCCTCGGTTTGCGTGCCACTTCAACCATTCTCCATTTTTTACGAGTCTTATATCGCCGGATTCAGTTTTCTGTGCTCATGATGACACTTGAGATCATTTTTCGCTCTCACACCCAAATTTTTTAGGCATTTTTCCCATGCCCCCTCGTCGCCCCGGTTTGCATGTCACATCGGCTATTGTCCATTTTTGACAAGTTTGATATCGTCGGATTCAGTTTTCCGTGCTCGTGATGATGCTTGAGATCATTTCTTGATCTCACACCTAGATTTTTTGGGCATTTTTTCCATGCCCCCTCGTCGCCTCGGTTTGCGTGCCACATCGGTTGTCGTCCATTTTTTGACAAGTTTGATATCATCGAATTCAGTTTTCCGTGCTTGTGATGATGCTTGAGATCATTTCTCACTCTCACCCCATAATTTTCTGGCATTTTTTCAAAATGCCACTCATCACCTTGGTTTGTGTGCCACATTGGCTGTTACCCCTTTTTGACAATCTTTATGTCACCGAATTCAGTATTCCGCACTCATGACGATGCTTGAGACCTTTTCTCGCTCTCATCAATCCCTTTTTGTTCGGTATAGTTTTACCCCTTTTTCGGGTCGAGCAATCCCTTTTACGAAAAAGGCACTTAGGGAGTTTCTGTTAAGCTCTTTTCTGACTCCTGAAACAATGAAAAGATCGTCGAGCAACCTTGCATCCTTTCATGTCTGAAAGGGCGTCTACCTAGTATAAGTTTACCCCTTTTCCGGACCTTGTAGACTAATTACAAAAAAGGAATACTCTAGTCACATTGGCTAGAACAATTCTCCATTTGCATCATTTTATGCTTTTTCGGGCCTTGGAGACTAACTTACGAAAAAGAAAACCAATGGAGTCCACTTACTACTTTCAGACTCTCTAAACATGAAAGCGACCACAAGCAATCACCATCCTAGGCTCGTAAAAACCCAAAGGACGATACTCACAACCACTGCAGAGTCTTCTTATCGTTTTTCAGACTCCTTAAAAATGAAAGCACCCATGAGCACGAACAATCCAGGGCTCACAAAATCCACAGGACAATACCATTTCAGAGCACACTTTTATCCCTTCTTGGATCTCATTAAAACTACGAAGAAGGACCCAATGGTGCTTCTCGGCGCCACAACAGATCATATCTACTCATATGGTAGCTTCCCCATTTTGGTCACCTTTGTTCAGAGTATTCTTCAGTATGTCACCCTGAGAATCCCTCGACAGCACCCATCAGCTTGACCCCCCAGATTCAATACATACCCTTCAGTCCCTAAAAGCTATGATCCCCACACCTACAAATCAGTTCCCTACATTGCTAGGTCAACCATGTCATCATGCTCTGAATAAAGGAAGTTTGAGTCTACCCACTCTATGACCCTAGTTACTTCCCATCCCCACAAGTATGTCAGTGCTACCATCAGTACTACCACACTTCAGTTCTACACCTCGTGCTCCTATCAAGGACACATCATTGCGTTGTCAATTGCTGGTCTCCCTCTGTCGACGACAACCAAATTTATTTTAGAGGATAGACCTAGAGGTCCCTGTGTCTTGGACTCATCACCATTTATGATGAGTGCCTACGAATAATTTCGAGAAGAGTCCTCAATACCTCTCCAAATGATTGTTTCTCACATGCTCGACTTAAACACCTTGATCGCATCGTTGAGACTCGCACAGGGTATTGGTCCTTTCAGTTATTGATTGAAGACCCCGGATACCACCTGACTCTTCCACATTTGAGAGTCTACCTATGGAAACAACCAGTTACATTTTTTCTATAGATATCCGGGTTGCGCATGGCGACAGTATTCAGATGTACCCCAATTTTATACTCCCTCGAGTATATAGTTACATATACTCCTCAGAGTTGACTCAGAGTCATTGAGTCCCTACAGATGTTGGACACCTTTAGATTCAACAGTTCATCAACCCTTCTGAGACCTTGTTCAGAAAGGTTGTCGCTTTATTCCAGTGTATCAGTTATTGAGATCAATCATGTCATGATCATGAGTAGATCACAAAATAGTGTCCCCCTTTGGACCATCATGATGTACCAGCAGATTTTTTATGTATTATTCAGGTCCCCCTTCTCGGGACTAATTGTTATGTATATGTCTTGATACGAGCACGGGTATGCCCGCCTCGTCCATTATCAGAGATTATTCCTCATTCATATTGAGGCCATGTAATATTGTTTGTTTTGCAGCTTCCAAGCGCTATGGATCCAGTCTCCAACCGGTCTCTTCTCTTCCCCAAACCCTAGGAAAAAGACAAAAGAACTATGATGTCTATCGTCCATACGATGAGCTCCTGCCCTTGCACATTAGGGGGCAATTTGTTAACACCCAAAAAGTGCTCACTAGCTCATTTCCTTATTCACATGACCCATTTGTCCACTTCTCCACCATTTGAGCCTCTAAAGCCATCAAAAGGTCACCAAAAGACCATAATACACCCCTTTTTCCCCTCAAAATGAATATTTTTCCTAAAAAAGCATAAAAAACCCTAAAAAAGGGTCCAAAATTCTCAAAAATATTAAAAAGGGAATAAAAATATTCAAAATATTCAAAAAAGGAAAAAGGAGGGAAAATGTACCTAAACCATGTTTGTCAATACCATTGGTTTCCTCAAAACCATAATGGTATTCCCCACCACCAAAAACTATAAAAAGGTGGTAGGGGCTCCTCACTTTCCATCCATCCATCATCCTATCCTCACGCTGTCAAAATCTCTCCCGAGACTTTTGGCCATTTTCAACATATTGGAGAAGAGACCTTTGGTGCTTGGAGCTACTCACCTTGGGAGTTGCTCAACACAAATCCTCACCATTTGAGGTATTTTAATACAAAACACCTATTCTTTTATTTCTTGTTCTTGAATCGTTTTAAAAAAAATTATTTGTTATATGTACATGCTAGTTTAGATTTAGATTTAATTTATAATTGTTTTTGCTTTCAATATTGAAATTGCTATCACATTGTTGATAGGTGCCCATTGCACAACGCTTAGTTGCAAAACCAAGCCAACAAAATCCATCAACTCATCACTCACTGTGGACATCTGAGTCCACAGTGCCCTATTAGAAACACCTCGGGTGAGACCTTAGCCTGCTTGCAGGATGTTGCCGAAAGGGCCGGTGCGAAGGGGTTTTGTTGGTTTAAGGTAACCGCACAGAACCTGGGTCTTCATAAAACCTCTGGTCACCATTGTATAGCCAGCACCTATTGTCCTCCTTCCTTTTCATTTTATGTACAGCATCAATGTATTGAGTAAATCGTAAACCTCTTTTACAATCTTCACTCAACTCATTCCATTCGATTGCTAGTTTACTAAAATCCACTTGAATATTAGGCTTTTCTTTGGGTATGAGAAATTTAGGTGTAGTATGGCTTTGTGTGCTTTGAAATTTATTAGGTCTATTATGAGATCCTGTGCTTGAGAAAATATGCTCACCCATGTTCTTTTTCCCTTCTAAGTGTGAATCACTGTTATCTCCTACCATCCCTTTGCTTGCAAGTTGGCTACCCAACAATTCCATTCCGTTCATCAAATGTCTACTCATGTATTGCATACCCATGGAAAGTTCATCAAATCATGGTTTTAAGGATGCAACAAGTTCCCCCTTATGTCTTAAGTTTTCATCCTCCTCTCTACCCATGGTTTTAACAAAAGACTCTTCTTCTTCCACTACCTCTTCTTCAACAAAAACCTCTTCAACTACTAGTTCAAAGGGTGGTTTTTTATTATTTTGACTTCTTGTTAATACAATCAAGTTCCAAGAACATGCTCTAATACCATTTTTAATTTCCCTTTTTAAATTTTTTATGAAAATGCCCAACTTTTCACTTTTTCCCCAATTTCGACCTTTGACTAGTTTTGATCCCTATGTCCCAAATTTGCCCCAAATGATCCCAAATCTTCTGAGAAGGTATGTGAATGATATTAGGACTTGAATATGATGTTAAGGGATGATATATTGCCCCCAAAATACTTCCGCAAACTCTCTTAAGGTTCTGGACCAAGTATGCAATTTTACTAGTAATTTGGGGTTCAAATCC
Source organism: Larix kaempferi (assembly GCA_027924585.1). Classification (NCBI taxonomy): domain Eukaryota; kingdom Viridiplantae; phylum Streptophyta; class Pinopsida; order Pinales; family Pinaceae; genus Larix; species Larix kaempferi. Next base: position 4,516,278 of record BSBM01001158.1, on the reverse strand, counting down.
TCCTAGGGTAAGTACTGAAAATGGCATCCCAAATGCCTCCAAACCCACTCAAATTTATGAAAAGAGGTAGGGGATGTATCTAGGATGTTATTAAGGTCCCAAATGAACCATTAATTAGTTATTAAGTCTGTTCCAACCCTCTCCCAAAAAACAACAAAAATCACTAATTCGACCCTTGGGGAAATGACACCAAATCTTCTTCAAATGCAAATGAACTAAGTATAATGACTTCAAATTCTCAAGTGCTGAATATGAAACTTTTAATACACATCAATGGAAGTCGATTCATCACAAATATATTAAAGGAACATTCTTTTATTTGAAATCATCAGCATTATAATGGCATACATCAATGTAGTGGGGAAATGGTCATTGTTTGCTCATTAATCATCATTTTTACATACAACCCCTTGGTATTTCGACCTGATACTTTATTAATATTAATAAAAGAGCCAAATTAATCTTATTAAAATCATAAATACATCATGATAAGATCTACCAAGGAGTACAATAGCTCACCAAAAACACCCTCCCTCAAGGAGCAAGAATATGCCTTCAAAACTCGAAATGGTTGAGAGATGGTGCTGCACTAAACAAAACCACGAGATTCCCTATAGCTGATACATACAAATAAAAACTCCATTAAATCTCCATGAAATACCTGAGTGTCCTGTCCAAACACCAACTTGGATGGGAATCTTTTACCCTCGAAATTGGCTAAGGCAAGAAACTAGTCATCCACTAGCTCTCTCTTCACAAATGCAATTTTTCTCAAATGATCAAAATCCCTTCTCTTGGTTTATCCCTGTATTTTATGAACATCCTTAGCCTTCTAAGGTTCCCAATCCATCCATAGACTCACTCCAATTTGAATTAGGGAAAGGGCTGAAGATTTTCCATGTGTCCTACCTTTCCTAGCCTTCTACCTTCCACCAATTCGAGTGGGGGTCTCTTTGGCTTCTCCAACTCCCATGAGCACCCTCTTGGAGCCTATTTTTGGGGCTGACATGTCATAATGGTCATATGTCAGAGGTCAGATCTTCAATTTGTCATAGATGTCATAGATGCTCCATCATTGTTGTCATAGTGACTAGGGAATCTAGCCCAAGTGTCCACAAGCTTCCAATTTGAATCTTCCTCTCCCATGGAGGTTACCAATCCATCCCAATTCGAACTAAGATGCTCAGTGCCATGTTTATGAATTACCAACTCACCCAACAGTGTTCACCTTCTCATGAATTTGAATTGGCGAGAGAGAGATGCCATGTTTCCTTGAAAAATAAAGCTAGTGTGGGTCCCAGATCCTCCATATGTCTTCAAAACCACTTGCCACCTAGAATTTCTCTTGAATTTATTTATTCAACCTATTTATTAAATTCTTGAACCCTTCTAATGTCTAAACATCATTTATTAGCTTCCTGATTGGAATTCCCAAATGTGCCCATCCAACCTAAGAAACTAGTAGGATTGATGGGATTGTCTTACTATGCAATTATTTGAATGGGGACATTACACTTTTGATGGCATTAGCTAACTCTTCAACTCGAAGAAAATATGAAGCAATATTTTATTAATCTTTCATCTTCATGGACTCATATAATCTAGAGTAATTCTACATCTTTTCCTTCTTTACTTTCTTGTCACCTTCATAGACATTTCTGAGCTTGTCCCATACATCCTTAGGTGAGGTGCAATGCAGAAATTTTGTGAATTCAGTGTCTGTTAAGCCACATAATAGTGCATTCTTGTCTCTTGCATTGCATTCATACTAGATTTTCTCAATTGGGTCAACTGGTACCATTGTTGGAATGTTATAACCATCCATAATAGACTGTCACACATTCACTATAAGGGATTGTAGATATACTTCCATCCCGATCCTCCATAAGGTGTAGTTGGTACCATCAAACCTTGTTTCTCTATTAGTGGAGAGTGTTGGAATATTCTTACTATAATTTTTTGTATTTGCATGCTTGCATGCATCCAGTCATCATGCATGCAAATGCATGCATCTAGTCATTAGTATGGTAGTATCCCAGCACCTAGTCCCCAGTTTTTCAACCCCATGAGCCTTTTTTTTGCTCATTTCTATCCCTCCTAGACACAGATGTGCCATTTTTTTCATCACTAGAGTACAACTGCACCCTCTTCCACCTATTTAGGAGATTCTTCAGTTAGTTCCATGATTACTAGATCTGTTCCTTGAGTTGAGGACTAATTACTAGTTTAACTGACTAGACCACTTAGATAGACCTCTAGAGAGACTAGATCAGCTATACTGACTACTGATAGATCCTCATGCACCCACATTGGAGTCTCCTTCCCTATATTTGTGCCACATGCACCAGTTAGACTCAGTTAGACTCATTTGACTAATATTTGACTACTTGTGACCACTATTACTGATTAGATGATGTATCCAATGTCATGCAAGCCAAAAATTAAGGAGAATTTGAATGACCTTAGAGGAATTCAAATTCATTTTATTGTTTTCAATTATTATTCACTATTCAGAGTGCCAACTCACAGATGATGTATGATACAACAATTTTTTCCATTTCTTGTGTATCAGTGATTATTGAATCAACATTTCTTCTTCTTCTTTTTGCACTTCTTGAGTGATTTTTAGTGAGGTCTACTACAACTAAGTGATCCAATCTCGAAAATATCACAGAGAGTCTTTCATGCTTGTCCATATTTGTAAACATATCTATCTTCCATATGTTAAGTTGTTACTGAAGACACCCGCTATGATACCAATTGTTGGAATCTTATTAATACTGATAGGGGCAGTGAATTAGTATTAGCGAAGTTATGAACAATTTTTAAATTCTTATCTAATTAATATGGAACTTAAATTATTCATCCACATAAACAATAAAATTCATACACATATGCACATTACACAGAACAACCAATTTTTACATGGAAACCCAAACATGTGAAAACCACAAAATGCTCTCTTATAATATAAAGATTACATTCATGTAAGCACCAACTTACAAAGTTCTCCAGCACCAATTGGAAGGAGGCACTAACCCCTTGGTTTTACAAGCACTGAACTAAAGGAAGCACCAACTCCCTAATTTACCAGCTTGAACTGGAAGGAGGCACCAACCCCCTTCTCCTTGAACCATCTTGCCACCCTGATATGTCTGCAGAAGATATTGCTTTGTCATTCTTCTGATCCGCGCACTCCTCAGATTATCTTTTGTTCGTTCCGATGTGCATAGATTCTATATCCTTGAGATCTTGATATCTCTGAGTTGTATCATGAACTTCACTTGATAACATCAACATTACATACTTGACTTCATACTTCACAAACTATGTGTTGCTTCATCATACCACTTTGTTTATGCACACTTAACAGATATTGTGCATCATGTGTTGTTTTATTATTCTGACTTTGCACATATGAAAAACTAATTAATATTGAACACCCTTTGTTGTGCTTCTATTATGACGTTGAAAATATGTATCATCTCAATCTATGCACCTTCTACTAATATTATCCTTTAGTCTTGGTGCATCCGTGTTTAGATAATCTCCGACCTTGTGTGCATCATCTATGATACAACCTTTTTGTTATTTCCCACTCTCTTCAAACTACGCATCTACTACTGTGTTTCAATTATGTCTTCACACATTAGTATAGATCATATGTGGCATGCTCTCTGTGATATTTTATTTTGGTCTCACACACTTGTGCATCCTCTGTAGTTCTGCATTTATATCTTCATGCAACTGTCACAGATACACTACATCATCCTGTGCACCATCAGAAATTATGTTCCATTGTTTGTGTGCACTTGGCTCTCTTCTATATCATGTTGTTCCAGTTCCACAATCCCTTGATGCCCCAAATATTAGAATGTTTTCAAATATGTATCTTTTAGTCTTGAGATCACAAGCTTATTTCAATTCTCCAACTTGACTTCTTATTTATTCTTGTCCTGCGTGGATGGTATGTCCACAAGTTGTTCGTAGTGTCTCTTCTTCCTTACTTCGTGGTTCCACTTAATTCACACTTCCACCACTTGTCATGTTTTGAGCCATTGAGGAGTCATAAATTTTGGGACTTATGCACTTTGTAACCATTCCATGTGGGTACTTGTGCCCTTGATGTATCATCACTTGTGGGTCTTGTGCACTTGACTTGTCCAAAAACTATTATCTTTTGGTACTCTTGCGCGCTTCAACAATTTGCATGATTCCTACGATTGGTGAGTCTTTCTCACTTCTAGGACTTACATATATGTCCAATGCTTCTTGCTCCTGAAATTCTTGGGCACTCCCGAGCCTTGTCCACCCAACTATTTTGACTTTACCTTAGACTAGTATGAGTAGGTGAACGTAGGACTTGTGCATCTACCTTATGTACTTATTCAAAATGGCACAAGGATACTAAATCCAACCTGACATAATTTGACATCAATGACAACCAAATTTCAACAATTATTTCCCAATAGCACCTTGAAATTTTTTCAAACAATGGATGTCCCATTTTTTAAAAATTATATTTTTCATAAAAAATCATCTTAAAACACATGTCATCATTAGCCAATCATGAAAAAAACAAGTGATCTACTTATGATTTCTTCAATTCATGGTAACCTGTATCATCTTAATAGCTTTATGTTTCATTCGCATGGCCAACATACTTTAAAAAGTAACCCTTAACAAGTCATTTTTAGCAATTCTGATGGAGTAATAGCAAACTATTGCAGAAGTAACAAGAAGTTGTTGTTGAAGTAACAACTGATCATTGTTGAAGTAACAACTGATCATTATTGAATTAACAACAAACTGTTTAAGGGTGGGCACACAGAGTTTCTCCCAAAAAGTATTGAAATGGGGCCACGCTAGCGGGGACAAAATGAAGATGTGCACGCACCTAAGGAAGCGCACACGGGCCATTAGGTTTGGTACCAAATTGAGGCGCATGTGCGTTTTTAGTGTGTACGCACCCAAAAATGCGCACACACTCCTGTTAAGAAAAATAAAATAAAAAAATAGGGAAAAACACGTTCTATTTTCCTTCAAATCACCCAAGGTTCACTCACCCAGCGCATACGCAGAGTAAGATAGCACTACACTCACCTATTAGACTCAAGAAATCCTTCAATTCATCTAGCGAATGATCATCAATTGCGTTGGATAGGTAAGATCATTGTTTTTGTCATTTTTTTTTATTAAATTTTTAATAATTCCCAAATTAATAAAATAATAGAAATTTTTTCAATTGCAAAGTCTAAACCTATACAATGAATGAACAAAATGTTAACATGGAGTCCGATGGAACACAAGAAAACACAAATATTTGAACCAATGAAAACCCTCAAGAAAATCAAAACCCCCAACAAAATTTCGACCAAGACGACTTGAACCATTACCTAAATGAAATGAGAGTGCACACTTGAGAATTAAGAAACACAAGGGAACCATCTTGATTGTCCCTTGCCACCTCAATTGAGAGCTCAATTGAATCCCTCATCCATGCACATCGCCAATTGACTAACATGACCGAATATAGATCTAGGATGCGAGAGTATTATTCCACAAGAATTTCCAAGGTGAAAATAAAAGCATTGAATATTACAAAGGCCCAATTCTACAGTATGTTCACCAATCCAAGAACACAACAACCACAGGACACTATAAAGCCACATGTCTACATGGATTGGTGTCATTTCCAACCATGTAGGGACAATTGGATCCATAGGTGGTTCATGGTTTACGATAAACCTCCCTGCAATAATAGGGAGGTTCCATACTACTTCCTTTAGCAATTATGGGATGAGTTTGCACTCGGTTTACATGTCAACTATTTTGACATAACCAAGTTCCATGGCATTTGGCTTGGATCTTCTCAAGATCGACTTGCTTCCAAGAGGAACCCACTAAGAGGGCCACCATATCCTAGGAGCGAGCCCAACCCCTTTCCCGATCCACCTTAGTTACCCCAAAAACTTGATCAGATCGACCAGATGATGAGGAGTGTTGCACATGGACTCCTTAGACACACTTCCTTTGTAGCAGCGACTACAATGGAGAGACAGGTTGACGTTGATAAAAACTCAGGTGTAGGGACTTCACAACAGAGTTAGGATAGACATGTGACTAGTGGTATCCATGTTGGGCCTTCTAGTTTGACGGGGACAATGCCACATATATGTCCCCATTGTAGGTGTTATAGGTCAAATCTGCACTTCTCCGTCCATGATCACCTTTAGCTATCGATCACACAAAAGGACAACTGCGATTGAAGAGCATGATTTCCTTAGATGATGAATGGACTAGACTTACCCCTTTACAGCTGACAATACACTCATTTTACCTACTTTTTGGGAAAAACGCTACCCTATAAGCATGATAGTAGTGTTTTCCTACTAAAATACTCTACTCCACTTCAGTAAAGTAGCATTTTCCCTCAGAAATACTCTACTTTGCTTCAATAGAGTAGCGTATAGCTTTAGAAATCTTGCAAATGTTGGTTGTAAAGCAGGAAAGTTGCATATTGAACGCTAGTCCACTTAAGAAAAGTAGCATACACCTTAAAAAAGTAATCAAAACTATATTAATTTGACGAATTGGGATTAGTTGAAGTTGGTTTTGCAACTTCCCCAACCTCCCAATCAAACTACCTCTCGATCCAAACTGCCTACCTTGTCCCATAAATACAAGGGGGATAGAAGAGAGAAACTAGACTCAAACTAGTTAGACTCACAAAAGGAGGAGAAACTATGCATTAAGGGTTGTTATGCTGGAGGAATTCCAAAGTTAGTGTGAAGAGCAGGAGCCCAGGATCTGGTTGCACAAGCACTCTGAATGATCAGGTATAACTGTATTGATTATTTGCTTTTGACAATAAAGGTTGAAATGCCCTTCCCGTCCCAATCAAATGTCTAATGGATTGCATGTTTGTTTGGATTAAATGTTTGATTGTATTTGATGTCTAAATTGTATTTCAATTTCATCATTGTTATATCAGTCAAGATATGCTGAGGAAGGTATCGTTGTATTGGAGGTTCATCAAACGAAAGATCAAGTGGAGGATCAATCGAAGGATCAAGCGAAAGCTAGGATCGAACGTCGTTAATAAGGTATGCCTTCATAAAACTTGATCTCTTTCCTTTTGTAGAAGCCTATGTGATATGATCTATGCATTTACCTATCACCCCAAAAGTTGGTAGTCTCCCTCTCCTCACTATAGGGTAGATTTCCCGAACAACAGACTGGAAACTCCGCTGGGGACCAATTGTTTTCTATTCTAGGAGACTCATTTAACTTTCCTTCCAGTACTTTTTGATCTTTTTGATCCTCTGAGAGCCTTTGTAGGCTACTATAGCCTGTTTCCATTCCTTGACTCATCTCAGTTTGAAGTTTTAAAGCTTGTTTTAAGCCTTCTCTGGAAAAAACGCTGGTATCCCTTGCATACAGTAGTGTACACCTTGGAAAAAACGCTACTTTACCTATTACACAGTAGAGTACACATGCTGAAAAACATTGGTTTGCCTACTGCACAGTATGGTACACCTCCCAGTGTACGCAGGTCTATATACTGCACAGTAGAGTTGTTTTCTATAAGTCTCTGTTTGCTTTTCGGATTGGATTTCCACTTGTTTGATTTGATTTGTAGCCTCTTGCCTTATCTTCTTAACTGATCCTTGAGGTATTTATGCCTTTGTTGACTATCGTTTGCCTCTCCTAAGCCCCTTAGGTAATCTTTTACTTGCTTGAGTACTTTTTGAGGTGTCTTGCTTACTTGTGACTCTTTTTGAAAACCGTGCCTTGTTCCCTGTTGAACATAGCTGCATGTTCATACCTTAGCTACTTGTTGTAGGTATACAAACCTTTTTTTATGACATTTGTTGTTTGTTGCAACACTAGTATGCTTTGACGGTGTCTTGTCCTTTGTTTTAGGGTTTTGACCCCAAGTTGAGTCCTTAGGGTGTTTTCAAAAGTTTTTGAGTCCAGACACTCCCTGATTGCTTTGTCAGTTTCAGTTCAAGTAAGTTGAAGTACTTTAGTTTGCTTCCATTTGAGTCTTTGTGTTTGTAAGGTCATCTTTGGTTCACTTGCCTATGTTTTGCTTGGCTTAGTTTTCTTCGGGTTTTCGGTGCTTTGGAGCAACCTTAGTGGTTTTCCTTTCCGCCACAACGTCTTTTATCCCTGTTTTCTTTTCACTTTGTTTCCAAGCCCAAAGTATTTTCCTTTGAAAAAATTTGTAGGACAAGTCTTTATCAAGTCATCGATTTGATTGTTGTGAACTTTAGAGTTGTTTTCCTTACTCGCATCTCTCTTTTAGGTCTTACGTACTTCCATTTTCAAATCCTTTTTCTTTTACATATATTGAAAAAGCAAAAAATGAGTTTGGTAGTTTGAAATAGTAAGGATTATGATCATTTCGAAGTAGCGTAGTTTACTTTGTTTTGAATTTGAAAAGAAAATCAAAAAATAAACTTGTTTTAGGTTTGCTTAGTTTTCATTTTGGAAAGAGCATAAACAGAAAAAGAAAAAGAGTCTTTTGTTGTGTTGAAAGTTGTTTCATTTATGCACTTTACTTTTTGTCACAACCATGCCACACAATGCACTGCAACCTTTGAGTAAAGAACAACCCTTAAAAAGAATAATTAATAAAATTTATTAACAACTTTTCTTTCTAAGGATGTCACTACAGCAACTAGCTTTGGCTAGGGTTTTGGATTATAACACACTTTAACTATCCGAAACTATTTTCATTACTCAATAATCGTAGTGAGATTGGTTTTAGGTAAACCCATTGACATTAAAGTTGTTGTGGAAGCTCCATTGAAACCGGAGTTAAGCACAAGGCCTTGGAAAGGTGAAATAGTGAGGATACCCCTTCACTTTTCATTCGGAGCATACACCAAGGCTAGTTTGTGTACGGGGATCCTTTTGGATTTCGGGCTTAGCTACCCTGCCCATACATTATAGTCGGACCTACGACTGTCCCCCAGAGCTTCTTTCGTGTTAATTGTAGCCTTAGTATCTTGAATTTAGGGCTTCTTACATAGGTGGCAGTGAAAGGATATTTTCATTGTACCTAGGACAGATACAGAAGGTGACCCTTTTCAGTAATCTCGGGAGGGCGGTTTGGTGATTCAAACACTTGCACCCAGAGGACCTGAACTGGATGCCGTATAACTGTTCTTCTATGCTCTACTAGCTTTGTTTGGGCCCTAATCATCCCAAACTTTTTATTGAGATTATTCACCATCCTTGTTTGTCTGGTTTTGGATGCTTAGGATTTTGTAGTGGTGTGCTCTTTGTGCCTCTTGCCCTTAGTTGGCCTTAGATATTTCTGGCCCATTGAGTCAGAACTATGGATAGCATCCCGGTGACTACCAATCAAGGGACCCTTGTTCAAGGGGATCCTTGTGCTTTTCCATTCATTGGGAACATTGGTACTCCCTTAATGGCTACCTTGTGTTGGCCTGGTTTTGCAACCAGGCTTAGTGCTATGGGCACCTGCTAACTAGTAGCAGCAGTTTCAATAGAAATAAATAACAATAAGCTAAATCTAAACTAAACTAAAGTAGCATGTGCATTTTGAATTAAATAACAAGAACAAGAAAGATAAAAAATAATTTTTGTATTGACAATGGGGCAAGCAAATGCTTGCAAGAACAATACCTCCAAGTGATGAAGGTTGTTTGAATGGCTCCAATGGTGAGCAGCTCCAATCTCCAATGGGTCCTTTCTCCAAGGTTGCTACAATGGCCAAATACTCAAGGGAGATTTTGGCAGCATGAGGATAGGAATATGAATGGATGTGAAATGAGGAGCCCCTACCACCTTTTTATAGGTTTTGGTGGTGGGGAATACCATTTGTGGTTTTGTGGAAACCAAATGGTATTGACCAACATGGTTTAGGTACTTTTCCCTCCTTTTTCTTTTTTTGAATAAAATTAATATTTTAATTCTCTTTTTGATATTTTTGGGAATTTGGACCCTTTTTGAGGGTTTTTTATGCTTTTCAGGAAAAATAATCTTTTTGAGTGGGAAAAAGGGGTGTACTAAGGTCTTTTGTTGACCTTTTGTTGGTTTCAGAGGCTCAGATGGTGGAAAAGTGGACAAATGGGTCATGTGAATAAGGGAATGAGCTAGTGAGCACTTTTTGGGTGTTAACAGATTGCCCCCTGATGTGTGAGGGCAGGAGCTCATCGTATGGCCGATAGACATCATAGTTCTTTTGTCTTTTTTCTGGGGTTGTAGGGAGGAGAAAAGACCGATTGGAGACTGGATTCGCGCCCCATGGAAGCTGCAAAAAATAAACAAATATTACATGGCCTCAAATATGAATGAGGAATAATCTCTGATAATGGACGAGGCGGGCATACCCATGCTCGTATCAAGACATATACATAACAATTAGTCCCAAGAAGGGGGATCTAATACATAAAAAATATACTGGTACATCATAATGGTCCAGAGGGTACATTATTTTGGGATGTACTCATGATCATGACATGGCTGATCTCAATAACTGATACACTGGAATAACTGATGAACTTGTTGGTATTGAAGGTGTCCAACATCTGTAGGGACGTAATGACTGTGATCCATCTCTGGGAAGTATCTGTAACTGTATACTCGAGGAAGTATAAAACTGGGGTATATCTGAATACTGTCGCCATACGCAACCCGGATATCTATAGGAACAATGTAACTGGTTGTATCCATAGGTAGACTCTCAAATGTGAAGGAGTCAGAAGGTATCCGGGGTCTTCGACTAATAACTGAGCGGACCAATGCCCTGTGCGAGTCTCAACGATGCGATCAAGGTATTGAAGTCGAGCATGTGAGAAACAACCATTTGGAGAGGCACTGAAGACTCTTCTCAAAATGATTCGTAGGCACTCATCATAAATGGTGACGAGTCCAAGACACAGGGACCTCTAGGTCTATCCTCTGGAATAAATGTGGTTGTCGTCGACAGAGGGAGACCAGCAACTAACAAGGCAGTGATGGTTCCCTGATAGGAGCGCGAGGTGTAGAACTGAAGTGTGGTAGTACTGATGGTAGGACTGACATACTTGTGGGGATGGGAAGTAACTGGGGTCATATAGTGGGTAGACTCAAACTTCCTTTGTTCAGAGCATGATGACATGGTTGACCTGGCAGCGTAGGGAACTGACTTATAGGTGTGGGTATCATTGCTTTTAAGAACTGAAGGGTATGTATTGACTCTGGGGGGGAATCAAGCTGATGGGTGATGTCGAGGGGTTCTCAGGGTGACATACTACAGAATACTCTGAACAAAGGTGACCAAAATGGGGAAGCTGCCATATGAGTAGACGTGATCTGTTGTGGCACCGAGAAGCACCATTGGGTCCTTCTTCATAGTTTTAATGAGCTCCAAGAAGGGATAAAAGTTTGCTCTAAAATGGTACTATTCTGTGGCTTTTGTGAGCCCAGGACTGTTTGTGCTCATTGGTGCTTTCATTTTTAAGGAGTCTGAAAGTGATAAGAAGACTCTGCAGTGGTTGTGACTACTGTCCTATTGGTTTTACGAGCCCAGGATGGCGATTGCTCGTGGTTGCTTTCATGTTTAGAGAGTCTGAAAGCGGTAAGTGGACTCCATTGGTGTTCTTTTTCATGAGTTTAGTCTCCAAGGCCCGAAAAAGCATAAAATGATGCGGATGGAGAACTCTTCTAGCCGATGTGACTAGAGTATACCTTTTTCGTGATTAGTCTACGAGGTCCGGAAAAGGGGTAAACTTATACCAGGTAGACGCCCTTTCAGATACGTTTAACGAGCATGAAAGGAAGCAAGATTGCTCGGTGATCTTTTCATTGTTTTAGGAGTCAGACAAGAGCTTAACAGAAACTCCCCAAGTGCCTTTTTCGTAAAAAGGGATTGCTCGGCCCGAAAAAGGGATAAAATTATACCGAACAAAAATGGATAGATGGGAGTGAGAAAAGGTCTCAAGCGTCATCATGTGTGTGGGATACTGGATCCGGTGACATAAATATTGTCACAAAGGGGGCTGCGGCCGTTGTGGTGTGCAAACCGAGGCAATGAGAGGGCATTTTGAAAAAATGGCCGAAAAGTATGGGCGTGAGAAAGAAATGATCTCAAGCATCATCACGAGCATGGAAAACTGAATTCGGCAATATAAAGATGGTCAACCACAGAGAATGGTGGATGTGGCACACAAACCGAGGCGACGAGGGGGCATGGAAAAAATGTCCGAAAAATCTGGGGGTGAGAGCGAGAAATGATCTCAAGCATCATCACGAGCGCGAAAAACTGAATCCGGCAATATAAGACTCGTCAAAAACGGAGAACGGCAGATGTGGCATGCAAACCGAGGTGACGAGGGGGGAATGGGAAAAAATGCCCAAAAAATCTAGGCGTGAGAGCGAGAAATGATCTCAAGCATCATCACGAGCGCGGAAAACTGAATCCGGCGATATAAGACTCGTCAAAAATGAAAGACGGCCGATGTGGCACGCAAATCAAGATGACAAGGGCACCCAAAAAATGGTAAAAAAATGGAATTGGTGAAAACTGGAAAAGGAAAGAACTGTCATGAAGTTCTCGCTGTGCTGATTCCAATGGTACCAACGGTTTGAGAAACAGACATCGTATGAGACCGGAATGGCGGTTGGAAAAATGGTGGAATTTCTATAAATAGGGCGTGGGGCCCATATGACGTGTCATTGTTACGTGCGAGTTTGGAAGAGTAGTCAGATGCCCCTACTGATTGAGGACTACCCCTATGCCGGTATGGACTATCGAGGCAACCCAGAGATGCCTCGTGCCCCAGGACAGGCCTGGAGTTTAGACGGTATGTTTTGTGTTTTTGATTTATACTGTATCATGTGTTGTTTGATTTATCTGTCTATGATTATAGTTGCATATAATGGTTTATTTGCATTGTGCAGATGTTGGGCCTGTACCACCGGCCGACTACATGGCTCGTCAGGGGCGGGCGATGGTGGTCGCTCATCCACCTGCAGCGGTACCACCTCCACGTGGTGGAGGATTTGCGGCTCGTGGGAGAGGGGTTGGCCCTCGAGATGACACCATGGAGGGTGTCAGACAGACCTTCGACAGGATCCTAGCTGGACTCCCCGAGGATGGTTGGAGAGACCTGGATCAGGATATTTTGGAGGGTTGCTTCGGTGCGCCGCTTGAGTGGCGGTCGCTCCTGTTGAGGACAGTGGTTTTCGCGGCAGAGCACAGGGGTGGTGCTCGGGATGTCCCGGCAGAGCCAGCTGAGATGAGGATCCGTCTACAGGATGATCTAGCGGGGCCAGCAGAGCGGAGAGCTCGGGCTCGCCATGATCCGGCGGGACCAGCGGAGGAGGCGCCAGAGGAGCCCAGGGACCCTCAGGACTAGATGATATGTATTTGCCCCCAAATGCTGATGAGCATATGGGGAAACTCTTTTTGTACGGCTGATGTATTTTTGTATATTGGGTGCTGAGGGCACCTATGACATGTTCTAACTATACGATGATGTATATATATGTATATATTCGATGCTAGTATATAGTTGTGTATGCACGTGGATGCACTTGTTGTCTTTATGTTTGCCCGTGGAGGCATGTTTGAGTTTCTGTATGCCCGTGGAGGCACATGTTATGCACGTGGATGCACATTTGGTTTTTTGTATATGCCCGTGGAGGCACATGTTATGCATGTGGATGCACATTTTGTTTTGGTATATGCCCATGGAGGCACATGTTATGCACGTGGATGCACATTTGTTTATGGTATGATGCGATTGGTGTGCCAGTCAAGTACATTGTTGGCCATGTGGTCTGCTACACTATTGAGGTTTCTTGGGACATGTGTGAATGAAATGGATTCAAACTGTCGAATCATTTGTTTAGTGCGCAAAAATTTTCTGAACAGCAGGGATCGCGTACCTGGTAATCGTTGTTGAGTTGGGAAACTAGGAGTTGTGAGTCCAAGAAAACATTAAGGTGACGTATGCTCATTTGGAGAGCTGTGGCCAAGAGACCGGTCATGGCGTCATATTCAGCCTGGTTGTTGGTAGCGGCACCCAAATACATTCCATCGATGTGGATCAACTCATGTGAAGGGGAATATATTACCCAAGCTGCGGAGGCCAGATTGGGGGACCAACGGCTTGAACCATCGGCAAAACCGACATAGAAGAGTGGAACATGAGTGTGAACGGGATCAATGGAAGGGGCCAACCAGACAGAGGGGTATCCAGTGGAGATTGTATAAATGGCGGGGTCAAGGCCAGGCATTTCGGTATCTGGCCAATCAAAGACGTTAGTGAATTCTTGGACCAGTCGTTGGTATTCTCCGATCTCATGCTCACTGTGGGAGGCTCCTAATGTAATGGTATGAAGGGCGCCAAGTGGGTCAGAGATGTCAATGTGGATGATGAGAGAAATATCGGTAATGGGATCCTTTAATCGGTCGACTCTGGTAGGAAGGAAATGTTTGGACTCAACCGCGGATGGGGTTGTGGTGGTGGATGAAGTCTCTTCCGGAAAGAAGTATGAACTGTGGTGCATGTCTTCCCAGGGACGATTAAGGGCAGTAGGAGCCTCTAGAATATCTTCATCATTGCGGGAGCTTTGAGTGGTCAAATCAAGTGATGAGGTAGTGGTAGTCAAAGAGATCATGTAGATGGTGTTAATCTCTCCGGATGAGGATGATGGGGGAGGGTAGATCTCCTCGATAGTAGGGGGTGCCGTCTCAAGGTCCAAATTGTTTATCTCGTAGAGAGCTGCTCTGTAATCTGGGATGTCAAGACAGTGATGGGAGTAGTGGCCGTAAATACCGCATATCGCACATGGGTGGTTGGTACGCAGTGATTTGTCACGAGGCATGGGGTTTGGATCGATTTTGACAACCGAGATGTTAGGGTCATCGTCCAACATTTGCATGTGCTCTTGCAATGCAGGTAACTGTGGACACTGATGAGTTGGATGGCCTAACTCATCACACAACGAGCATTTGGGAGGAGCACGAAACACGGGGGGAGGTTTAACTACCTTGGGTGGGGGTACCATAGTGTATGGTTGTGGGCCTCTGCCCCCAATGGGCCTGATGAGTGGAGGGGGATTCATCGATGACAAAGGAGTATTGATACCGGGAGGTGGTTGGGTAGAAGTAACAATGGGTTGCACCGGTTGCAGGATGACGTTTGGTGTCGGCGGAGGAATGGGTGGCGTAATATACCACACGGGTAATCCCAATGTTAACCCAGGGAGACTAAGGGTAGCCATAACTGGGGCGCTTACTACACCCAAAGGAGGAAATAGAAAGGGGATTGTGTGGATAGGTGTAACACTGATGTGACTAGGGACCAATGGTGGTTTAGGGAACAAGGGTGGCTGATTACCGGTTGTTTGTGAAAGCGTGCAGAGGTTAGCGACCTGGGTCTCCGGTGACGGTGGTGGAATGGCCTGGAATGTAGAGGTCATTGGTGCCTTAGAGTAAAGTCCGGGTCCTACTGAAGAAATGAATGAGGTAGTTGCACCACAAACAGGTTGTTCAACCATGGGGAGAACATTTTCAGGTGTGGTGGGGGTCTTGGGATCGTAATAGGTGAGCTGGTCGACCTTGACCACGCGTCCCTCATGGGGGAACTGCATGGTGCGAAATACGGATGAGGCAACAGCCCGCATGGCATACATGTAGCTGCGACCAAGTAAAAGGTTATAGTCTAGTTGGGCATTGATGACCTCAATGTCAATGAGGATAGTTTTGCCCGCCAGCTGGATGGGGACATTGGCTAAAAGACCTTGGGGTTGTGCCGAACGACCGTCATAGGCTCGCAACGCAGTAGTGGACTGTTGGAGAGTAGGGGATCCCAACTTCTGCCAAACGAATGTGGACATGACGCATGTGGAGGCCCCTTCATCGATAATGCATCGATGGATAACAAGATTCCGAACAGACACAGAAACTTGGAATGCTAAAGAGGAAGGCAGGCGTGGTTCAGACTGGTCTGAATCGAATGCGATCAGGTGTGAATCATTGGGGTCGATAGCGCCAATGGCAGACAACAAAGTCTTGCGCTGCGAAGGACAGTTCTTCAACACTTCTAAAGCAGACATGGCTACAGGAGACTGGGCTAAGCCGTCTACGATGTTGTAATTCGACGCAGCGCGAGCATTGGGATTGCTGTTGATGCGACGAAGTGGGAAGCGAGGTGCTTTGGAAGCGCCATCAAGTGGAGCCGGAGGTATGCGTAACGTTTGATCTGTGGGGTTAACGTTAGTGTTCTTGTCGGAGGGAGGGGCTTCAGAAGTGGAGCCATATTGGTTCCGGTGGGTTTGGAGGTTGGTATCGGCAGTCGACATCATCAACAAATGGTGAGTTCCTGAATCAAACATGGGTTGATTAGGGGCTGCATAAGTAATCTGCTGTGGTGGCACGTTGCCCTGAGGGGGGGCTAACGGCTGAGTGTTCACTACACCTTGGTTTGGAAAGGGGTTTTGCAGCACCTAGGGTTGATGTTGAGGTGGTGGAAAGTTGGGTGGCGGCTGAGGATCCGCTTGCCCTTGACGATGGGCATCGTCGGTCCAGAGTTGCCGAGCTCGCTCCAAATGTGGGTAAGAATGTGTGTAATGACCATAGAACCCGCAGATAGAACAAGGGTGGTTTGTTCTGAGGTTATTATTTCTAGGCTGCTTAGGATTCCGATCCAGATTGCGGTTGGGAGGAGCAGCATTGTTATTCTGCGGAGGATTGGGAGGTGGAGGACCTTTCTGATGTTGTTGGTTATTACTGCGGTTGCGACCTCTACCACGGTTCTGTTGCGCACCTTGGTTGCGCTGGTTGTTTTGGTTCTGGGGCTGGTTGTGCTGTGTATACACTTTCCCTTGAGCAGTGGGAGGATTTTGGTTCGCCGCAGGTGCAGGAGCAGGTTGTGGTGGATAATAAGCCTGTGGGGCTAGAGGTGGTCCAGTTGCCTGCTGGGGTTGTTGG
This sequence comes from Larix kaempferi, assembly GCA_027924585.1. Classification (NCBI taxonomy): domain Eukaryota; kingdom Viridiplantae; phylum Streptophyta; class Pinopsida; order Pinales; family Pinaceae; genus Larix; species Larix kaempferi. Next base: position 4,499,321 of record BSBM01001158.1, on the reverse strand, counting down.
TAACCCTGAGCTATTGGAGGTGTTGGGTTAGCTGCCGCAGCATGCTGTGGATAGTACACTGGTTGAGGTGCAGCTGGGGGGGCGTATGCAGGTGGTGCATGACCAAAACACCGAGGTGGACATGAAGGTCCATGGGTATGATGGTGATGTGCCATGGGAGCATATGAACTGGTTGCTCCAGACTGAGATGTAGCCCGCGAAAGGTCGGGACCATGGCTGGGATGTGTAATGGAAAAGGGTTGGGGATGCGAGGCCATACGACCAATGATGCCATCAGCGGCATGGGATGCCCCCGGCGCATCATGTTGGGATGACTCGCCCCGAGGGGCGTCTGGAATAATGGTATACAGGTAACCCGATTGGGCGTAAATGAGATCAAACTGTTGGGATTTAAGGATGGCCTCTTCTTCAGACTGGGGTCTTTCGGATGCCACATCCTTCGCAATGAGAGGGAGAAGGGATTTTAGAAACCAATCTAGGAAGATACGGTCGTCTAATTTGATTTTGCAGAGGCTTTGGCGTCGACGCCACTCATGAATGTGGTCGAGGCAAGGGAGGTAAAGGTGGCATGTGTCCCATGGGGATTCTCAATATACCACTTGGCTGCAGAGCCAGTGAAGGTGCGCTGTAATAGACGGAGGCCGATAGAGTCGTCCACTATGGAGTTGGAGGAACACCATAGATGGAAGGACATGATATGGTTCTGGGGGTCCTCACCTGCCTTGCCCTCAAACTTAGGGATGTCATAGGGGAGTTTGGTGGGCATGTGAGGCCACGTAGGATCGTGTCTGATAGGGTCATTGGTGAGCCTGGCTAAGTCTGGCAAATTCAGACTTGCCATGTACGGTAAGCTAGCAGATGTAGTGACTAGGATTGGGACATGCCTAGTCATGGTGGTATGATGTAGGGGTCCAGTAGCGCCTAAAGGTATGCTAGGTATTGCAGGTATATGTCCTGCAATAGGTGTGGTCTGGTATGGGCCAGTGCCTCCAAGTGCAATATGGGTTACACTTGGGTTAGGAATAGTAGTGGCGATTTCAGGAATCTGGGTTGTGGGAATCAGAGGGGGTGTGACCCCTATGTTGGGCATACCCATAACAAGTGGTGGACCTGTGTTGGGGATTCCTATAACAGGAGGTGGCCCTGTGTTGGGAATTCCTAAATGTGGAGTGTCTGCCATATTAGGAATACCTAGGGGGGTAGGTGTTGCCATGGATGGCACTGCAGTAGAAGGGTCTGTAGACGTCTCTCCTATGGTGCTGGTAAATAGCGGATCAAATGGTGTTCCAGACATAATGTTGGTTGGGAAAAACTCAGTGGGGTTTTCGGATTCTGCCTCAGAATCAGAAGTGAAGTGAGGCGTGTCAGAATCGGATGACTGTCTAGTTGACCGACGATGTGTCGAGTCAAGGGATAAGGCTCGGCGTCTGTGACGTGGCGAGCCAAGTAGACTGAACTCTGGGAGTTCACCCTGTAGACGATGAGAACGTCTAAAATTCTCAATGGTGAGAAAATAAGTTTTTGTGAAAAAATCTGTATGTGTAAAATGGTAATGTATAAAACACTCAAAACCCTAATGCAACTAAGGGTGCAAGAAGGGGAGTGAAAAAGAAGGCTCTCAGGCCAAAAAAATCAACCTCAAAAAAGGCACTTATTCTAGCAGCTATGCTACAATAAGTGGAGGGATGCAACAAATGGTCAGAGTACCAACATGCAAACAGCTTCTAGAAAAAATAGGTGTAACTAGACCAAAGGTGGGTTGAATCATGCAAACACCTAACTAAAAGTATTGTGAATCAACAAACTATATTCTCTGCAAGGTGATGAAATCCAAGTCAGACAATATTGAGTGTTAAGTCCACGACTAGATATCCCCCTGCCGGGAGAGACACCGGGTAATCAATCCTAAAGAATGGCTACTAGGATACTCCGTTCATGACGCGTCGAGAAAAGGTAAATCTATCGTTTGGTCCTTGATCGCAATACCCCAATACAGGGATATCCCGAGAACTGCGAATGGTATCCCTTCGGTTACTGAATGGATTTCGGTATTCCACTCAGGCTTCCGGAACCATCCTCGCGACTTCAACCCTCCTAGGGGAGAGGCCTTCCCACAAACCGGTTGTGACCACGCCAATAAATACTAAGAGGTTTTAGCTCCCTAAAGGACAACAACTATGTCTCAGATGTAATAACTGAGGGGTGTTATTGGAACACCTATCCCCCCAATACTACCTAGCTACAAAGTTCTTTTAGTGTTCCCCAGGTGGGGTTAAAAGTGGGTTGAAATTAGGGTAAGTTTTATGGCTCAGTTTAAAATTAGTGTTTGATTGGGTGCACATGTGGTATTTTAAACTGAAAAATTTGAAAAAAGTAAATGCTAAGTATTCAAAAAACAAAGGATTTTTTGAAAACAAAAACAAATTTTATGACTTTTTCAATAAATGGAATTTAAATGCTTTTCAAAGACTATTCAAAAAACAAAGGATCTTTCAAACAGTAAAGCAAATAATATAACTTCTTTCCGAAATAAATGGATTTCATTTTCAATAATTGCTATGGGCAAAATATTTAAACAAGCAAACAGCAAAAAATTGTAAATCTAGATAAAATGCAAAAATATATCTTTCTTTCAATTGATGAAAATTTTTAAAAAGACTTCTTTCACATGTGCATTCTAAATAGTAAAATTTTTCGATGGCTGTAAAATATGCAGAATTTCTAATACTAGAAAATGTGCTATGTGGGCAGACAGTACAGTAAGAAATTAATTTTTTAAAATGATTCGGCCGAATGAAAAAATTAGCATCGCGGGTTTTGACAGAAAAGCCGCGATGGACCGCGCAGGTTTCTATCGCATAGTCACGATGGACCGCGCGGGATTTGGGCACACAGTCGCGATGTGCAGCCCGGAAAAAGTCCGCGAAGCCGTGATGTGCAGCGCGCAAATAAGCTGCGAAGCCGCGGGGAACCGCGTGGAAAAGGGCCGTGCAGTCGCGATGTGCAGCGCAGTAAATGACCGTGAAGCCGCGATGTGCAGCACGCGAACAGGCCGCGAAGCCGCGGTGAACCGCGCGGAAAAAATCCCAAAAGCCGCGATGGACCGCGTGACTGTCAGGCTAAAAACTACGAGGTGAAAGCCGTGCACGGAAGCCGAAAAATGAACCCGAAAATTGAGAATTCCGGGCTGTTAATGGCACTAGATGGGGCCAAAAACTAGAGTAGCAATGGATTTGCTGTCTAGGATGGCAGATCTATGGATCTAAAGGCTAAAACTAATAAAAAACTAAGATTGAAAGCAAAACTCGAGATCTAAAGATTCAAAAAACAGCGGAGTCGCCAAAAACTGTTGGCCCGGTTTTGCAACCAGGCTTAGTGCTATGGGCACCTGCTAACTAGTAGCAGCAGTTTCAATAGAAATAAATAACAATAAGCTAAATCTAAACTAAACTAAAGTAGCATGTGCATTTTGAATTAAATAACAAGAACAAGAAAGATAAAAAATAATTTTTGTATTGACAATGGGGCAAGTAAATGCTTGCAAGAACAATACCTCCAAGTGATGAAGGTTGTTTGAATGGCTCCAATGGTGAGCAGCTCCAATCTCCAATGGGTCCTTTCTCCAAGGTTGCTACAATGGCCAAATACTCAAGGGAGATTTTGGCAGCATGAGGATAGGAATATGAATGGATGTGAAATGAGGAGCCCCTACCACCTTTTTATAGGTTTTGGTGGTGGGGAATACCATTTGTGGTTTTGTGGAAACCAAATGGTATTGACCAACATGGTTTAGGTACTTTTCCCTCCTTTTTCCTTTTTTGAATAAAATTAATATTTTAATTCTCTTTTTAATATTTTTGGGAATTTGGACCCTTTTTGAGGGGTTTTTATGCTTTTTAGGAAAAATAATCTTTTTGAGTGGGAAAAAGGGGTGTACTAAGGTCTTTTGGTGACCTTTTGTTGGTTTCAGAGGCTCAGATGGTGGAAAAGTGGACAAATGGGTCATGTGAATAAGGGAATGAGCTAGTGAGCACTTTTTGGGTGTTAACACCTTGAATCTTCTGGGATTCACTATAGGGCTACTGGTTTGGTTGTTTTCCACTCCAAATGCCTTGCATGCTCCTGATGCTTCTCAAGTAAGCACCTCACATCAAGAGCATTAGAAACCTATGCCCGCTTCACCAGTAACATCTTCTCCTCCTCCTTCTACCTCATGTGGTGAAATTAGTAATACTATTAACCAACAGTCTAAAAGGAATATATGGAGGAAGAATAGGAAGAAGATTCCAAAGCAAGGGGGCAACCACCCAGCCTCTAAAGGTCATGATGGGGGAACCTATCCAAACTATGGTGGTCATATTGGGAGAACTCGTTCAGTCATTGGAAATCATACTGAACCTCGCCACCCTGCCTCTGGAAGTGATGCTGGGGCACCCTCCCAGCCTCTGGAGGTCAAGATGGGAGCAAACTTTCAGTTAATGCAAATTGTACTGAAATCATGTCTTCAACCATTGTTTCTCATGTTAAGGACACGTCATTGATCACTGCTGGTCATGTTAATGACAAGTCACCAGTTCTGGTGCGTCATATTGGAGATACTGAATCGGCCACTGCAAGTCATGCTAAGAATGTTGACATTGTCGACAAACCTTATAAACAGAAGCTTAAGTTCCCTTGTAAGTTTTGCGAGGGAGACCATCTTACTCACCGATGCCCTGCTATTCTAGAGGTGCAAAGAGTGTGGTCCATAGTTCAAAAGGCTTCTACTTCTGAGCAACCAGCCAATGCAAGTCATGCTGGGGCAAGCTGTCAACCAATACTAGTCATGTTGAGAGTACTGTTGTTGTTACTGTGTCTAAGCTTATAGGACGAAAGCCAAATTTCCCTTGTAAACTTTGTAAGGGAGATCACCTTACTCACCGATGCCCTGCTATTCCATAGGTACTGAGAGTGTGGTCCATGTCTGAAGGATCCTCTGCTCCTGAACTATCTATATATTCCCAACAACCTGCTAAACCTTTGGTTGATGAAGTGGTTGAACCAATGCAATCTTTGGTCAACCCCACTGTTCTTTTGGAGAGAGAAGTGATCGAATCGATGCAATCTTTGACCGATCCCATCAGTCCTTCTGAGACTGCTACACTGGTCCATGAAGTCTTCTGCATTACCAGTTCAAATGTCTCTGAAAATGGGGGCACTGTATCTGTGCCAAGTGAACCCCTACCAAGCTCTGGGATCATTTCCTTTCATTGGAATAGTCTAACTGGGCCTCGTCTCCTTCTGCTACACCTTTCCAGATAAAGGTTGATATCGGAAACCATGTGGTTCACTGATTCATTGTAGATGAAGGAGCCTCTGTTATTATCTTATCCTCTTATGCTTGGAGAGATTTAGGTTTCCCTAACCTTGTTACAGCTGTTAATTGGTCGTTGACCTTCGACAGAATACTTAGTGAGCCGTTGGGATTCCTCCCTTAGGTACCTGTTACTTTGGGTGGAAAAACAGTCTTAGTTGATTATATGGTTTTAAAGGACCCTATGGATTTTGATATGATCCTCGGGCATGATTACATATATTCTATGCAGGTTGTGGTGTCTACGCTCTTTCGTGTGATGCATTTTCCTCACAACAAAAGCATTGTCACCATCGATCAACTTACATTTGTCGATCCCTCTTATTACCCAACTATAGACCAGGTATGTCCCCCGTAAGTAGGCACTACTATGTCACAATCAAATTATGTGCCATATTGTTCCTTGAGTCCAATTGCTACTGAGAACAAGCCTCTAAATTCATGCTTACCTTCTCGGGACTAGGTCTCAGAAATTGACCAGGTGATGACTCCATCTGAATGTTTAGACATGCATTCTATCTGGGATGGTATACTTCCTTCTGATGAAGTTTTCCTAGAGTCTATAATGCAGTCTTCCATTCATTTGGACATTGAGCCAAGCAATCTTCCACCTTTCCTTCGAGCTCGTTAAAAACGGTAAGGAATTTCCGAGCATTCTTCCACCTTCACTTCGAGCTCGTTAAAAATAGTAAGGAAGAGACGAGCAATCTTCCACCTTCCCTTTGAGCTCATTAAAAACAGTAAGGAAGTTACGAGCACTCTTCCACCTTTTTATCGAGCTTGTTAAAAACAGTAAGGAGGCTACGAGCATTTCTTCCATCTTCACTTCGAGCTCGTTAAAAATAGTATGGAAGTTATGAACATTTTTCTATCTCCTTTCAGCTCGTTAAAAATAGTAAGGACATCACGAGTTTACTTTTTCGGGCTCGTTAAAACTTTACGAAAAAGACCTTTATAGAGTTCTTTCATGCTCTTGTTTGATTCTTTAAATATGGCAATATTGCCGAGTATAGTTGTCATTTCAGACTCGTTAAAGGATTTGAAGCGACATCCGCTTAAGTATAAGTTTAACCCTTTTCTGGACTTTTGCGGATTACTTATGAAAAAGGAATACTCTAGTCATCCGTGGCTAGAAGAGTTCTTCTTCCATTGTTTTACACTTTTTCGGGGGAGGAGAATAACTTTATGAAAAAGGATCTTCTGGAGCCTTCTATAGGGTTTTCAGGCCCTCGAAACATGAAAACACCAAGCGAGCACTCACCTACTCAGGCTCGATGTGAAATCCATCAGAGGGTAAATAGAGGATTGTTTAAGTTTTTCAGACTCTATAAACAGGAAAACACCAGCAAGCATTAACCTACTTGGGCTCGATATTAAAATCCACGAGTAGGTGAATGGAGTTATTGTTTAAGTTTTTCAGACTCCTTAAAATTGAAAACACCGGCAAGCAAGAACAAATTTCAGCTCGATATTAAAATCCAGAGATCAGTACTATAGAGTATTCTTCTATCTCTTCTTTGAACTCTGTAAACAATGAAGAAGGTCCTGAGTCTTCCTCCCATGGGCTCATTAAAATCTTTACATGATTGGATCTATTGAGCTTTCATTCTTTCTTGGACTCGTTAAAACAACAAGAAAGGTATTCTTTTATCTAAAAAGAATAAGGGATAAGAAGGGATATCACATCTTATAGTTTCAAAGGAAGTTCAGTCAGTCCTATCCTTGAACACAACACGTATTTGAGTCTATCATTTCAGTTGGGTTTAGTTTTTGACCTTAGGGTGAACTTGATCTCTAAGTTGTTTACTCCCCCGGTTGGTTATTCTTCCAACCATATGGAGGGTATACTAATGTCTCCTGCATTGCAGGCTTATATCACTTCCCCAACATGTTGAAAAATGCCTAAGTCACTTTGTGTCATGCTCATTGTTCAAGGATACAACCTGTGTTGGCCATTCTGCAATTTACCTTGACCTCATGTGTCAGCCATCCTAGTCTCAATCATGTTACTTGTACTACTCCACACTAGCTCATACCATTTGAGTGTTCATCGTGTTGGATGATGGAGGATGCCTTAATTCCTCCCTTCCAATGGACTTCTTCCTATAGACATCAACTCATTTTGCTCTGGGAATGAAGTTTAGAGTTTCGGTCAGTACCTTGGGGATTGCAGTCACTAGTGGTAATTTCCCTCGCTGTTGAATTATGAGAATACATCAATGTCTCTTATTTGATAGGTTCCTCAAGTGTTCGATGTCAAGTCCATTTATTCACACTTGTTGGATCGTACTAGGTACCTTGGGCCCCATTATCATTATCAGTGGAAGCCCTCACATTTATTAACGGTATACATCAATGACCGGTAATCAAACGATATCCTCCATGTTTGACTTTCAAGTCATTTATTCACATGCTTAGGGTTTGTACCTTGGGTTTTTGGATGAAGACCTTGGGATTTTGATAGCATTACCTCATTATGTTATCACCGAAGCTGTGCAAGACTGAGCCTCACTCATTTTTTGGCTCTCCATAAGACATAGATCCAGTTTGTTGTTATGGCCATGATCTCTCATTCTAACATGGATCCATGCTTGTATTTCAGTGGCCATGATATATATACATCTCCTAGTTATGTATTGGAGATCATCTTGTATCATGCTACACATCTAGATGATGTCAAGATTGTAATTGATCACTGACCTTGATCATTATTTTAGGTACTTTTGTGACTTGGTTCTGCGGTTTCTTGCTCCTCTGTTGACTTGGAATTATAATGTATTACGGCCATTGCTTCCCTCTGACCTCACACATTAGGGGGCATCTGTTATAGGTCAAATATGCACTTCTCTATTCGTGATCACCTTTAGTTGTCGATCACACAAAAGGACAACTGGGATTGAAGAGCATGATTGCCTTAGATGATGAATGGACTAGACATACCCCTTTGCAGCTGACAAAACTCTCATTTTACCTACTTTTTGGGAAAAATGCTACCCTATAAGCATGATAGTAGCGTTTTCTTGCTAAAATACTCTACTCCACTTCAGTAAAGTAGCGTTTTCCCTTAGAAATACTCTACTTTGCTTCAATAGAGTAGCATACAGCTTGAGAAATCTTGCAAACGCTGGTTGTAAAGCAGGAAAGTTTCATATTGAACGCTACTCCACTTAAGAAAAGTAGTGTACACCTTAAAAAGTAATCAAAAATATATCAATTTGATGAATTGGGATTAGTTGAAGTTGGTTTTGCAACTTCCCCAACCTCCCAATCAAACTACCTCTCGATCCAAACTGCCTACCTTGTCCCATAAATACAAGGGGGATAGAAGAGAGAAAGTAGACTCAAACTAGTTAGACTCACAAAAGGAGGAGAAACTATGCATTAAGGGTTGTTATGCCGAGGAATTCCAAAGTTAGTGTGAAGAGAAGGAACCCAGGATCCAATTGCACAAGCACTCTAAACGATCAAGTATAATTGTACTGATTATTTGCTTTAGACAATAAAGGTTGAAATGCCCTTCCCGTCCCAATCAAATGCCTAATGGATTACATGTTTGTTTGGATTAAATGCTTGATTGTATTTGATATCTACATTGTATTTCAATTTCATCATTGTTATATCAGTCAAGATACGCTAAGGAAGGTATCTTTGTATTGCAAGTTCGTCAAATGGAAGATCAATTGGAGGATCGATTGAAGGAGCAAGGGAATGCTAGGATCAAACGTCATTAATAAGGTATGCCTTCATAAACCTTGATCTCTTTCCTTTTGTAGAATCCTATGTGATATGATCTATGCATTTACATGTCACCCCAGAAGTTGGTAGTGTCCCCCTCCTCGCTATAGGGTATATTTCTCGAACAATAGCGGGGACACTTTCCCTGGATCGATTGAGGGCTGCTATAAGGAGCAGGTTAGCACTTTTTTAATGAGTTTTCAATCATCACTTGAGAAATTGTAATGTAATTTTAAAGCAGTGATGTATGACTTAAACTTTTATTTCAATGTATATTTATTGAGAGTGGAGACGCCTACATGGGAGAATGTACGATCTCCCAACCTAGACGCAGCAATGGAAGCTACAACTGAAATTACAACACCTCGCATGAAGGTATTTTCAGTAACTCACACAATATTGTTATTACTTATGGCATTTATTTTATTTATGTATTTATATTTAGGACATGCACGATGATAGTTCATACAATATTTTTGAATATTTTTATTACCTAAATAATTACTTGTTTAATATGTTCATAACGTGCATGCATTTTGATGTCCACAGGTATGCCCAGACTATGATTACCAGCCATCTACTCCAAGGATCGACATGTCACCATATACATAGGTACAATGTGTAGTTAAAACAATGCTTTTAATTTGAATTGTTATGACTTACTATGGTTTAATTGTTTCTAATAAACTATGATATTACAAATGTATATGCAAGGGCCACCAACAGCTGCAAGTGACACTGTTTCACCTTCCCACTTTAGTCCCATATTTCCACCCTCTCCCATGAGTCTCCCCCCTCACTTCCATCCATATCCCTCCCTCTGTCAACCCCCTCCCTTCCATCTAGCCTCCCATCTCCATCCACACTCCCCCCTTACTCGATAATTCCCCCTCCATCCAGCCTCCCCCATTCATCCACACCCCCCCCATCTATACAACATCCCCCATTCATCCATGCCCCCCCCGTCTATCCATCCTCACCTATTCGTCCACGCCCCCCCTTGTATACATCATCCTCCCTCTATTCAGGACTGCTATCCCATTCACTATCCCTCAAAATCCCCCTATCCCTTTTGGGTTGATACCCACTATCGTATAACCGGTAGTGGTTCATCGTCCACGACGTCCTCCTCCATCCCATACCACCATGCCCTCTTCCACCATATCTTCTTCAGTTCCCACCACTGCTGTGGCAAATACTCTTCCAGTATTCGTTGATGTATCTACAATGGTGGCACCCATAGTTTCTACAACTACATATGCGGCCCCCCTCCCATTATTGCATCGAAGCAAGTTGTCCACACAAATTATCCACCTGCTAGCCTTGAAGACTAGTCATGTCCATTATTAGAGGTGTTCACGGTGAGAATCAAGTTAATTTATGAAAATATTTTGATGCATTAACAAAAATTAATTTAAGAAATTATTATTTTTTAATGAAATGACCGTAGTAATTGTTGTAGGGTGGCATTGCTGAGAGGCTCAGTAGATTGAGGACACCGTCCTCATGTTTTCCACTCCCATCAATAGTCAGTTATTTAAGATTTGAATTCTACATTCATTTTATAAATGTGGTAAATGTTACAAATGTTTGAAAATGATGGTATCTTATATCATTTTTTTCAGAGCCTAGAGAGATGATCTACTCCTAGACGGAAGAAGGCCCACGATACCACTAGCTACAAGAAGAGGAAGATCCATTTCAGAGATGCGCCTGGGAATACAATGCTTAACATACCATGTTATGTGCATTAGCCACAATGTGGCACTTTTGGGAACCAGTTGCCATTACTTGGTATCTACGACACGAGTTGCCATGTATTTTGGATATATGACACGAGTTGTTGGACTTTATATAGGGCATGAGTTGCCATCGTGTGTACATTGGGAACCATGTTCCACTATTTTCCATAAAATTTATATGTTTGGACGAGTTTTGTAACTTTGATGTACATGGATTTTCAGTTATGTGATTTATATCCATGTTTTCTATATTTTTATCTTGTTGTCTCTTGTTGTGTGTAGTTTCCTAATAAACAACATCATGCTTTTAAAACAAATGGTTGAGTTTTAATGGATTTTGCTATGATTTCCTTCATTTAGGTTTAAGTGTGACTTTAGATTTAGAATTGAGATAATGAATATTATTTCAATTGGTTTATATTATGAAATGTATTTTTATCATAAAATATCATTCTAATAAGATCCAACTAGTTTGCATACATCACAATGCAAGGATGAAAGTTCGATGGTAAAATTCAACACATTGAGTAGTTATTGGAGAAATTTTATGGGGCCCTTGATATGATGACTAAGGAGATACTTGACCTTTTCCTATACCTTATTATTTTGAATAGTTTTTCTAAAGTATTTTCATTGCATATGAAATTGTTGTGTAAGTTTGAATGATAATGGTGATCTTCCCAAATACCAAAAGGTTCCTTATGTTTGTTGAAAATGTGATCTCGATCTCTTGACGGAGAGCATTTAATTCTATACTTTATTGTTTGAAGCATTCCCTAGACCCCATGATATTTTTATTTATTGAGTTCTCTTTGGATCAATGAAGGATCCCCCTTGTCTACCTACCTCCCCTATTCATCCCCCTTGTGTACCAACCACCCCTAGACACCCCCCTTGTGTACCTACCACCTGTATTCATTTACACACAAACACACACAATTTAAATGCACATAATTATATTTGCACACATATTAAAGACATACAAGTACATATATATTTACACTACAAAAACCTACACACATAAAAATATTTATACAGAAACATACAAAAAATAAACGCACATAGGAAAATATCTATGCACATATACAGTAAATTTACAAAACATTGCACAAAGAAAACCATACAAATATTAGTAGAAAATAACAAACAACATCATCTTGTTAAACACAATTACACAATTACATATCTAGTCTTTATAATCTTCAATAGCTCCAACCTAGAGTGATTGCAAAAGAATGTGGTGGGAAATGCTATGATTGGTAATAAATTTTATCATTTTCTTACCTCTCTTTCATCATGCACCAAAAGGTTCAGTGTGTGAACCAAACACCCTGACTGAAATATGTTGGGATACTTATCCTCAATGATTTCTCCTACTGCCTTACAATTAGTGTTGATGTATATGTAACTTCGGAATGTATTTAATATATTGTACTCCTATAGAGATGGTATTATTCCTCTATACGGAAGTGTTTGTATTCCTATAGAGATGTTAATATTCCTCTATACGGAAGTGTCGACATTTATATTGTAAGTGTTGTAACTTATACTTGATGGGTTATTAAACCACCTTGTTGGGGTCGGCCCTGTATAAGTCATGTGGGTCGAAGGGTTATTAGACAACCCTATTGGGTGTCAGCCCAGTCAGCATTATGTTATGTGGTTAAGTTAAGGCCGACCTAGTAAAGGTTATTAGGCAAGTCAAGTCAAGTATAAATAGGGTGTGGTAGGCACTCTATATCATCATTCTATTCTCTCTCACACTCTCGGAAGAGTGGCGCACTTGTGGAGGAGGAGAATATGCTGCTAGGAGATGTTTATCTCTTATGCTTGGGCTGTATCATTGCTCTATCTATCTCTGAGGAAGTTATTGGGGTTTCTCACCTTTATGGTTTTCCCCAAGTAAACTCTGTGTCTCTTGTGTGCTTGCATTATTGTGTCCATGATTGATATGCTGTAGATATGTTGTACATGTTGTTATCTCAGTTAAGATCCTAGATTAGATTGAAGTAAATTCTTAAAAATTAACATGGTAATAGAGCTAGCCTAAAAGAAGGCATGGTATGGCATGTATGACACTTGTTGCAATTGCGAAGCTAGGGCTTGATATAACAAAAACCAGTCATCGTAGAACTTTCGCTATAAATAAATTTAGGAAAGGTTTTAGGGTTTGAAAATCGTACAGGGAGAAGCTAAGATCCCCATGTACCGTTTGTCCAAAGGACAACCTCTAATTCGTTGTACTTTGTGAGTTATGATCTGTACAATATAGGGTTCCTGCCTCTTCCAGATCTCAGTCATAAACATGTGACCGTGGAAAACAGGTCATAGCTTGGGATAGCTAGCTCCAAATGAAATTTCGTAAAAAGTGATAGGTATTGCATGGAAGGTACTTTGTCAGGCAACTTTTTCAGAGGTCGAAACTGAACCAGTGACATTTGGCATGCCATACATGTTCGCTCTCCTGTTTTATCCCATAAATAGGTCATGTTGCGACACTTGGCATAAATATCTCTCAGAGAATCCATTTGAGGTTAGACCTATTGGGTTGGAAAGATGATAGGTCGGGCTATCTCAAGAAAAATTTTCAAACCCTGTGGATTGAAAAGCTCGGAGGTACACTAGAATCAATCAGGTACATATTTCTATGAAAATAGAATTATTTTTTAGCACCTTCATTCATGGCTTCCAGAATTTAGGGTTTCAGAGAAAGTTGGAATTTTTGTAATTGGAGACTACGGCTGAATGCTACTCATCAAAATCAAAATTTAGAGACCAATATTAGAATTTTTGGTTGGGCAGAAGGTCGGGCTTGATCAGACCCTAGTTCGGGACTTTGATAAAAAAAGTGGAAAATTAGGGCTTCTGCAAAAATGGAAATTTTTGAAATCTGTGACCATGGCTGGAAGCTCCTCAGAAAAATAGAAGCTTAGAGATTTGGATCGAACCTTTTGATTGGGTAGAAGGGTGGGATTTATCAAACCCTGTTTTTGGGTCATGTCTAGTGAATCCGGAAGTTTCAAAGGAAAATTTGAGGGGTGAAACTTTGCAGTTTTCAAATTATGAGTATACCAGCTTGATCAGCTCATCAAGACGCATATTTCTATCCTTTTGGAAGTTTGAAATTCAAAGTTTGAATTTTTAGGGTTTCTCTGACAAACTCTAATCCATCTCCAGATCCAGTTCCTGCAAATCAGGTGGATTGGGTTAATCCTAGAAGAGAATGGATTGGTCACCTGCATAAGTGAAGAAGTTCCTGTTTTAGAGGGAGATGAGGCTAAGGCCTTACATAAGAATATTACAAGCAATCTCGACAGGTATGACTCATCCAGGTATGTTTCGATATTTGTTCATGATTAAGTTTATGGTATGTTTATCTTCATGTTATTACGGTTAGTACAATCTTGATTAAATTTAGACTTGTCGTATCACCTTAATAAAATTATAAATGCATGATAGTAGATATTCATTGATTAGGCTATTGACACTTATGATTGTAGTAATGCATTATGGTGTTGTATGAGGTTTATGTTGTCTACTAACATGAAAGGTACACCAAGAAAGACAAATCGTGTTCTAGTTCAAGAACATATGATCATGATGACATGAAGACAAAGATTCATCCATTGTCATGGATCACTTAGAAGATCTATTTGCGAGGTATGTATAACTTGGTTCTATAATGGCTAAGCTATGAGATATGTAGGTTACTAGCACAAGTCATTGAAGAGAACAAGAAGACATCATGTGGGTATGTTAGACATAACTATCTAACATACCAATCCAGGTATGTTTTTCCTATATCAAGTTAGAATCCTACAATGTGTTATGATCCCTTATATAAGTATACTTGGTATGATTGGTTATGTTTATTCATAAAGTTAGAAATGTAAGTAATCAAGGGTTTATGCATTTTATGTCTCTTATCTTGATTGATGATTTAACTAACCAGAAGAGTCCTATGATCAAATAAGAATATGCATGAGTAAAAGAAGACTTCATTGAAACCTTGAATACTAATGTTTATTATTTGTGTTTGAAATGATCATGACTATACATGTTTAAGATTATTGTGTTTTGATAGTATTAAGATTATACTAATGAATGTGTGATTATGTATGAGACCTCGAGGATAACACAATGATGATACTAATAAGCATGCATAGTGATGGATATAAGTTCAAGGACAGGCAATCCAGGAAGCAAAGATCAAGAGGGAGCACACTCCAGTTGTTCCTGCAAGGAAGAAAAGATCAAGAGGGAGCACACTCCAGTTGTTCCTACAAGGAAGCAAAGATCAAGAGGGAGCACACTCCAGTTGTTCCTGTAAGGAAGCAAAGATCAAGAAGGAGCACACTTCAGTAGTTTCTGCAAGGATGCAGATATTCAGAGGGAGTTGACAACTTCTCACAATCCACATTAGAATGGAGTTGCAGAAAAGAAGCAAAGACTTAGAGGGAGTCAACCCAACAAACAAACAAAGATAAGTATTTGAATTATCATTCCTTGCATATTTTATTGTTTAAATAATATTGTTCAATAATGTATATACTCATGTTCCTAGAATTAGGTTGTGTATTATGCATATTAGAATAGTTGCATTGATGAACAGTATACTACTAATATACATGGGTAAGTGGCCTATGGCACTGTACAACATTCCATTGCTACTTATCTAGAATGAAACCTCTTTGTTGACATGTTGGGAGTTGTGCACACTCTTAACAATGTTCTGGTATAGATTGGAAGACATCTAGAAAGTTACGGGATATGGATAAATGTTGTATTGAAGCATTGGCTAAGATAATTGCATGACTGTATGACATATTTCTTTACGTGTAAGAATTTGTTCTGAAAACTATGAGATGTTTTCTAATCATGCAATTTAACTTGTTGTGTAGGAAAGATGGTATACCATCACCTACAAAAGAAGGACTACAACATTTGTTCAGCAACAAAGTTATCTATTGAAAATATTGAAGATAAAGTTCCCAGGATCTGGGAAGAATGCCATGATCGAGGAGTACTAGTCGATCATGAAGATGTTTGCGATGTAGTCCCAAGACCTGAAGGGGAGTCTGTAGTGACTTCCAAGAGGATCTACAAGATCAAGCATGTTGCAGGTGGTAGCATAGAGACTTTTGCTCCTGTAGCCAGATACACTTCCATTAGATCCGTATTTGCTCTGGCTGCACTAATGAAATGGAATATACACCAGATGGATTTCAAGACAGCTTTCTTGAATGGTGTAGTTGAAGAAGAAGTGTATGTGGAGCAGCCACTTGGTTCTGAGACACATGACAGGGAGTCATATATGTGCAGAACTTGGTATGGTAGGATAGACAACTTTCTATCCAGTTTGGGCTTTACCAAGAGTAAAGCGGATTCCAACCTTTACTACAAGGTTGAGGAAGGAAATCCAGTGATACTACTTCTATATGTGGATGATCTGTTTGTAACAAGTGAAGATAGATTGATTGCTGACACGTAGCGGAAGCTTGCTGCCGAGTTCAAGATGAAGAACTTGTGGATGATGCACTATTTTCTAGGTATGGAGGTGTGGCAGAGTGCAGATGGAATCTTCCTTGGAAAAGGGAAGTATGCAGTAGAGATCCTGAAGAGGTTCGGGATGATGGACTGCAAGGCCATGGCCACACCTATGGCATCAAACCTGAAGCTTCTGTGTGATGCTTCATCTGAGCCGGTTGCTATTACTATGTATCGTCAGATGATTAGGTCCTTGATGTACCTGACGAACACGAGACCAAATATTTGCTTTGCGGTGAACACATTGAGCCAGTTCCTGACAAATCTGAGGAGTGTTCACCTGGTTGCTGTAAAGCATATTCTAAGGTACCTGAAGGGTATAGTTGATTATGGGCTCAAGTATGAAGCGAATCAAAAGTTTAACCTGCAAGGTTATGTTGATTCAGATTGGACAGGCAGTGCTGCAGATAGGAAGAACACATCTGGGTCCTGCTTTAGTATGGGATCAGGTGTGATTTCTTGGTTTAGTAGGAAGCAGTCCTACGTAGCACTGAGTACAGCCGAGGCAGAGTATGTTGCATCTTGTTCGGCTAGTTGTGAGGCAGTATGGCTTTGGAAGCTACTGTATGAGTTATTTGATCTCCCGTTAGATGCTACTGGTATCTTCTGTGATAACCAGAGTTGTGTGAAGCTATCTGAGAACCCAGTGTTTCACGACAGGTCAAAACACATAGAGATCAAATATCACCATATCAGGTATATGGCGGAGAGAGGAGCTGTGAAGCTCCTGTATGTTGCGACAGATGAGTAGATTGCAGATGTGTTGACAAAGCCACTAGCCAGAGTGAAGTTTGAGTACTTCAGAGAGAGGCTTGGTGTTCTTCGGATCGACGACACTTTGAGGAAGAAGTGATGGAGACACTTTCTGTAGCCATTCCTAGCATGGTGGAAGGGGGATCCTTCATATGGCTATGGATGTAAGCACTGGATGATGAGCATCAGGATGATGTTCTAGTTTCTGCTCTGTATGATCAGTTGGATCATTTATGTATGTACGCATCATGTTGGATGCTAGATATGATCAGTTGGATCATTTATGTATGTACGCATCATGTTAGATGCTGGATATGATTAGTTGGATCATTTATGTATGTACGCATCATGTTGGATGCTGGATATGATCAGTTGGATCATTTATGTATGTATGCATCATGTTGGATGCTTGGACCATGTATTTGTATATGTATCAGGTATGATCAGGAAGATCATGTATGTTGATGGATACATTGTGTGGATCATGTATCTATGTATGTATTAGGTAGATACATTGTATATGATGATATGTATCAGGTAGATACTTGGTATGCATCAGGTGGATGCATTGTATGATCAGGATGATCGTGGATGACGAGCTTCTCCAGATGACATGCATCAGGACAATGCAGTGATGATGATTAGGATGATCATGCGTACATCAGGATGATGTATGGTGAGTATCAGGATGATACTTTGTGGTTGTGGATCAGGTTGTGCAGATGAGCATGTCTGGGAGATCCTATAGGTCGGAGTTGTGTACCCGTAATAGCCTGGGATGCTCTTTTGAGACATTGCTCTAGGAGGACATGTAATTTGTGCCCTGAGAGATCTTCAGGTCAGAGTTGTGTACCCGTAACATCCTTAGATGCTCTTGCAAGGTTTTGTCCTATGGAATGTAATTTGCTCCTAGGAGATCTGGGTAGGATGAAAAAGGCCTCAGATGCTTCAGCCAGGTTTTTCCATGACCACATGTAATTTGCTCCTGGGAGATCTAGACAGGATGAGAAAGGCCTCAAATGCTTCATCCAGGTTTTGTGGTGAGACCACATGTAATGTGCTCCTGGGAGATCCGATAGGTAGAGTTGTGTGCTCGTAAGATCCTGGGATGCTTCAGCCAGGTTTTGTGGTGAGATCACATGTAATGTGCTCATGGGAGATCAGACAGGTAGAGTTGTGTGCTCATAATAGCCTAGGATGCTTCAGCCAGGTTTTGTGATGGGTCACATGTAATGTTCTCCTGGGAGATCCGACAGGTAGAGCTGTGTGTTTGTAACAGCCTGGGATGCTACCGCCGGGTTTTTTGATGCACGTAATAAGTCCTGAGGATTCCACAGTATGGATAGTGATGATGAAGACCTGTAGGTGGTGGGCCTACATCCAGTATGAAAAAGGACTGGCCCTATAGAACTTCCTATGACAAGTAGATTCAGAGATTGATTGAGATAGCAACAGCAGTGATGATGACAATGACTCGATGACAATTATCAAGTGACAATGATCCAGAGAAGAAGACTTGTGCTAGAAGACCTGTGTCGAGAAATACCTTCCTAGTTAAGAGGGAGTGTCGATGTATATGTAACTTCAGAATGTATTTCATATATTGTACTCCTATAGAGATGGTATTATTCCTTTATACGGAAGTGTTTGTATTCCTATAGAGATGTTATTATTCCTCTATACATAAGTTTCATCATTTATATTGTAAGTGTCGTAACTTCTACTTGATGGGTTATTAGACCACCTTGTTGGGGTCGGCGCTATATAAGTCATGTGTGTCAAAGGGTTATTAAACCACTCTATTAGCGGTCGGCCATGTGGTTCAAAGGGTTATTAGACCACCCTATTGTGTGTTGGCCCAATCAGCATTATGTTATGTGGTTAAGTCAAGGCCGACCTAGTAAAGGTTACTAGGCAATTCAAGTCAAGTATAAATAGAGTGCAGGAGGCACTCTATATTATCATTCTATTCTCTCTCACACTCTCGGAAGAGTGGCACACTTGTGGAGGAGGAGAAGCTGCTACTAGGAGATCTCTATCTCTTATGCTTGGGTTGTATCATTGCTCTATCTATCTCTGAGGAATTTATTGGGGTTTTTCACCTTTATGGTTTTCCCCAAGTAAACTTTGTGTCTCTTGTGTGCTTGCATTATTGTGTCCATGATTGATATGATGTAGATATGCTGTACATGTTGTTCTCTTAGTTAAGATCCTAGATCAGATTGAAGTAAATTCTGAAAAATTAACAATTAGCAGCATTATCAGTGATGACTTGGACCAATCATTTGTAAACTTTCCAAGGCACTATTGATTTTGGCCGTTTCCCTGTCAAGTCCCACGGTTCTGTCTTTGTCATACCCAATGCTCCTATATCCTTTATGGGAACCATTGATGGCTTGTACCATTTCATGCCAATAAGGTCAGCAAAGAACATTGAATGGCACACCACATGTGTAGAGAAACCTGTAAACTTTTGAATCCACATCATCTCTACAACCAAGGGCAAGGAAATATGATAATATTCTTCGCGTAGTCGAGAATACAGGAGAGGATCCCAATGGAGTCGATGATCATCCACTACCAAATATTCTATTTAAGTGAGAGGATTTAGAGTCAACCCTTGATCTATTGGAAGTGTTTTGAGTGGCCTCTTCTTCCATATTGTATTTGCTATGATTGGTAATAAATTTTATCATTTTCTTACGTCTCTTGCATCATGCACCAAAAGGTTCAATGTGTGAACCAAACACCCTGACCGAAATATGTTGGGATAATTATCGTCAATGATTTCTCCTACTGCCTTAGAATTAGTAGCATTATCAGCGATGACTTGGACCAATCATTTATAGACTTTCCAAGAGAGCTATTGATTTTGGCCATTTCCCTATCAAGTCCCACGGTTTTGGATTTGTCATACCCAGGGCTTATGTATCCTTTATGGGCACCATTGATGGATTGTACCATTTCATGCCAATAAGATGAGCAAATAACATTGAATGGCACACCACATGCATAGATAAAACTATAAAATTTTGAATCTACATCATCTCTACAACCAATGTCAAGGAAATACGATAATATTATTTGCGTAGTCGAGAATCTAGGAGAGGATCCCAATGGAGTTGATGATGATCGACTAGCAAACATTCTATTTGAGTGAGAGGATTCAGATTCAACCCTTGATCTCTTGGAAGTGTTTTGAGTGGCCTCTTCTTCCATCTTCTATTTGTTTCTCTCTTTAGTTGGCACTATGTCATAGTTTTTGACGCCAATAGCCTTACCGTGATCACATGGCATAATCCCACAGAAATTATTTCTCACCCGAGTATATGAACCAGTGTAGGTATTAGTGAAATGGGGGCATATAAACTTTGGGGTTCCACCCCCTCTCCCTCCCCCAAGCCTTGTCACGTACTTCCACAAAGGTGTTGTGTCTTTTTTCTTTGCCTCTCATCACTCTTAAGCTCATCATTATCATCACCCACTTCCCCTCCTCCTATTCTCCATGGTATGTGTCACTCTCTACCTCTTCCCCCTCATCACTACCACCACCATATTTAATTCCCAACACCATCATAATGAGAAGAAGTGGAACCAAAATCCAAAACCACAAACCCATCATGTTTCTTGAATCAAGATGAGAATCACTTGTTTCCTGCAATAGAATGATGGAGAAGAAGAAATTGGAACATTGCAAGGTTTAAAATGTTTAACATAGTGAAATATTTTTTCAAAAACAAATAAAGAGTGGGGTTTTGAGCTTACCTATTTAGCTTTCCAATGGCAGTTGAATGTATTTACGGAAGCCTTCAATCTGCCTTCCAAGCTCCCACAAATTTTCTCTCAAACAACTAGAAAACATACTCAAGAACCCTAGCAAAGAGAAGTGAAGTGCATGAAATGAGAAATAGAATGGGAGGAAATGAGTGAAAGAGTGTTTATATCCCGACGACTCAAGGGGGTAATTTCTGATCTGATAAATCCCAGGCATGTGTGGCCATCGTCAACACCTCCACACTGGGCATATGCACATGTGGGAGCTGATGGAACCCCCTTTTGCTCGCTGGTTTGAGTTCTGTGTCCCCAAAGAAAATCCTCAAAGCGCTCCTAAATTGCCATGGGGTGCCTGGAAAAAATTCCTTATCACCAAAACCATGACTCCGATCGCTAAGTCGTCGATTCCGATGGATTTGGGACGTCGGTTTTCAGCTGCGGGACCCCCCATACCATGCCTCAAATGCCCAAAAATGGTTCTATTGTGCCATATATGGAACTAGGGTTTTTCTTAGTGAAGGCTATGCCAATTTTGCTCAAGGGGTCACTTTTTATCTTACGGCTCTCAGGCATGCATGACCATTGTGAAAAAATACACACTTGTCATATATATGTGTGGGAGCTGATGAAACACAAGTCCGCTCGTCGGTTGGGGTTTTGTGCCTCTAGAGAAATCCTCAAGATGTCCTTGAATGGCCACGGGGTGCCTGGAAAATATTCCTGTAGCATTAAAATCGTGACTCCGATCGTGAAGACGTTGATTCCGATGGATTCAGGACACCATGTTTTAGCTTCCCCCCCCCCACACCCTTCCTCAAACGTCGGGAAATGGTGCTATTGTTCCATATCCAGAACTAGGGTTTTTTTCAATGAAGGCCATGCCAATTTTGCTCAAGGGGGTCATTTATGATCCGATAGCTAATGGGAATGCATGGCCATCATGATCACCTACACAATGGACATATGCAGGTGTGGGAGCTGACATAACACAAGTCTGCTCACCGGTTTGGGTTCTGTTCCCTTGGAGCAAATCCTCAAAGCGTCCCTAAATGACCACAGGGTGCCTGAAAAAAATTCCTATAGCAAAAAAATCGTAACTCTGATTGAGAATACGTTGATTCCGATGGACTTGGGACGCTGAGTTTTAGCTAGGGGACACCCCATACCGTGCCTCCAATGCACGAAAACAATGCTATTGTGCCATCTCCAGAACTAGGGTTTTACTTAGTGAAAGCCATTCCAATTTTGAAAGAGGGGGTGAATTCTCATCTGAATGCTCCCATGCATGGATGGCCATCGTGAACACATACAAAATGGCAATATGCATGTGTGAGAGCTGATGGAACCAAATTTGGCTTGTCGGTTTGGGTTTCATGGCCCCAAAGAAAATCCTCAAAGTGTCCCTAAATGGCCACGTGGTGCGTGACAAAAATTCCCATAGCACCAAAACCGCAACTTCAATAGGGAAGCTGTTGATTCCGATGGATTCAAGATGTCGAGTTTCAACTAGGAGACCCCCCACACCATTTCTCCAATGACCCAAAACGATGCTATTGTTCCATCTCTGGAACTAGGGTTTTGCTCAGTGAAGGCCATTCCAATTTTGCAAAAGGGGGTCAATTCTCATCCAAACACTCTCGGGCATGAATGCCCATCATGAACACATCCACAATTGTCATTTACATGTGTGGGATTGGAAGGAACCCAATACTCATTGGTTTGGGTTCTATGTCCCTATAGCACCAAACCCGTGACTCTGATCGCAAATCCATCGATTCTGATGGATTTGAGATGCCGATTTCTATCTTGGTCCCCGCCCCCCCCCAACCATGCCTCCAAATCTTAGAAATAGTGCTCTTGTTGTGCAAGAAAATACCTTATAGTGGGGAGATGACACTACCAACTTGTGTGGGGTGATAGGTAAATACATTCATGTTTTGCATTAGTTACTACAAATGGAAAGAGGTTAAGATTTCAAAAGTTGTACCTTTTTAGCAATGGCTGATAGTAGCTTTCGCTTGATATTCTACAATGATGAACCTGCAAAACAAGGTTAACTTTCCTTAGCATATATTTACTGTAATAAATATGATGAAAATCAGAAATAACTTAACATCAACTACAATCAAATATACAATCCAACAAACATTCAATCACATAGACATTCAATTAGGACGGGAAGGGTATTTCCACCTTTTATTGTCAAAGAAATGTAGATAAGTACAGATATACCTGATCTGTCCAGAAACTTTTGCAACCAAGTCCTAGGTTCCTGCTCCTCACAATGACTTGGGAATTCCTCCAGCATAACAACAACTTATCATTCCTTCTAGGTCCCTCTCTCATGGCTTCCCCTTGTATTTATGGGACAAGGTAGGAAGTTGAAATCAAGAGGTGGTTGAATTGGGAGGTTGGGGAAGTTGTAGAACCAACTTCAACTAATCCCAATTCGTAATCTTAATATATTTTTTCATTTCATCTTAAGATGTGCGTGTGTTTCATACAAGTAGACTAGCGCATAGTATGCAACTTTTGCACTTGACAACTAGCGTTTGCAACATTTTGGAGGATGTGTGTAGGTTGTCTTCAATAAGACTAGCGTTCAGAACGCTAGATCACTATGGAAATAGTAGCGCACATGTCATGAAAACTGTAGAAAAAATAATATTTTCAGCTGGAGAGTGTAGTCTCCGCAATAACCTATCCAGGGTCAACCTAGCTCTTCCATCCATAGTGTACTTTTGTGTGATCAACAGAGCAATGTGATCACGGACGGAGAAGTGCAGATTTGACCTATAACAGATGCCCCCTAATGTGTGAGTTCAAATGGAAATGAAGGCCGAAATACATTATAATTCCAAGTCAGAGGAGGAGAATGAAACTGCAGAACCAAGTCACAAAAGTACCTGAAAACAATGATCAAGGTCAGCATGCAATTACGATTTTGACATCATATAGATGTTCGGTGTGATACAGCATGATATCCAATACATAACTCGGAGATGTATATATATCATGGCCACTGAAATACAAGTGTGGATCCATGACATAGATAAGAGATCATAGCCATAACAACAAGCTAGATCTATGTCTCATAAAAATCCAAAATGAGTCAGTCTCAGTCTTGCGCAACTTGGGGGATAACATAAATATGGTGATGCTATCAAAATCCCAAGGTATTCATCTAAACAACCCAAGGTACAAACCCTAACCATGTGAATAAATGAGTTGGATTCGAACGTGGGGGGTATCGTTTGATTACCTGTCATTGATGTATATCGTTAACAAATGCGAGGGCTTCCATCGATAATGATAATGGGGTGCAAGGTACCTAGTACATTCCAACAAGTGTGAATAAATGGACTTGAAGTCGAACACCTGAGGAACCTGTCGAATAAGAGACATTGATGTATTCTCATTTATTCAACAACGAGGGAAACTTCCACTAATGACTGCATATCCCAAGGAACTAACCAAAAATCTAAACTTCATTCCCAGAGCATAATGAGTTGAATTCGATGGGAAGAAGTCCGCTGGAAGGGAGGCCTTAATGCATCCTCTATCATCGAACACGGGGAACACTCAAAGGTATGAGAAGATTTGGAGTAGGACAAGTAACAAGATGAAACAAATGACAACAGGATGGCCGACACATGAAGTCAAGGTAAACTACAGAATGGCTGACATAGGTTGTATCCTTGAATAGTGAGCATGACACAAAGTGACTTAGGAAGCTTTAACATGAGGGGAAAGTGATATAAACCTCCAATGTAGGCGACATTAGAAGACTCTCCATATGATTGGAAGAATAACCAATCAGGGGAGTAAAAACTCAGAGATTAGGTTCACCCTAAGGTCAAAAACTAAAACCCAACTTAATGATGGACTCAAATAGGTGCTATGTTCAAGGACATGATTGACTAAACTGCCTTTGAAACTTAAAAGATGCAGCTATACCCTTCTCTTCCCTTATTCTTTTTGGTAAAAGAATGTCCTTCTTGTTATTTTAATGAGTCCAAGAAAGCAAACTCAATAATCCCAACCATGTAAAAATTTTAACGAGCTTATGGGAGGAAGACTCGGGACCTTCTTCATTGTTTACAAAGTTCGAAGAAGAGATAGAAGAATACTCTATAATACTGATCTCTGGATTTTAATATTGAGCCGAGATCTGTTCTTGCTCACCGGTGTTTTCAATTTTAAGGAGTCAGAAAAACTTAAACAATAACTCCATACACCTACCCCTGGATTCTAGTATCGAGCCTAGGTTGGTATATGCTCGCTGGTGTTTTCTTGTTTATAGAGTTTGAAAAACTTAAACAATCCTCTATTTACCCTCTTGTGGATTTCACATCGAGCCTGAGTAGGTGAATGCTCACTTGGTATGTTCATGTTTTGAGAGTTTGAAAACCCTAAAGAAGGATCCAAAAGTCCTTTTTCGTACAGTTAGTCTCCTCCCCCGAAAAAAGTGTAAAACGATGAGAGAAGAACTCTTCTAGCCATGGATGACTAGAGTATTCCTTTTTTGTAAGTAATCTGCAAAAGTCCAGAAAAAGGTAAACTTATACTTAAGCAGATGTTCCTTCACTTCCTTTAACAAGTTTGAAGAGAACAACCAAACTTGGCTATCTTGTTTGTTTTTGAAAAGTCAAAACAAGGGCTTAAAATGACTTAAAACAACTTCAGGAATCATAAATTCATGACCTGCTAGGTAATGAAATCTCGACAACCAAGTTGGTAACCAGGACAAATTTTCTCAAATGAAAAAATATTGAAACAATATTGTACCTATACTAATCCTGTCAATGAAGAAAAAAAAGCCTTAATAGTTCGATGTTGAAATTATAGTGATAATTCAAAATATATAGTTAGTCTAATCCATAAAAAATTTGAAAATATTAATGAATTAAAATAACAAAATGAAACTATACCCTTTTTTGGAAAAGTGGGTAAAAATTAAAAAGCAATTTCTATAAATAGTTTCATTTTGGAAAATCAAATATCACAATTTGAAAATTAGGACAAAAGTGGAGAAAGAACCTTAAGCTACCTTTGCTTGTTGCGGTCAAACCGGGTCACCAATCTGAAATCCGCTTTCACCAAGTAAGTATTCTCATCCTTAGCTTGTATTTACATATAAAGTTTTTCAATTTTGGTGGTCAAAATCATTTTTTAGCAAAATTTTAAATACGTTTCTATGCGAGCGTTGGTTTGCTTGCAAGAAACTAGCGCACTTGACAAAAGTGTTCTAGTATGCCTATAAGACAATAATGTTCGGGATGCTACTGTCTATGATAGACAGTAGCGTTCACCACAAAAAATAGGGGAAAAAATTACAAATGACCAACATTTTATGGTTTAATGGCAGGGTGGTGCTCATATGGCGTGAAAGGGAACATTAGGATATGGATCGAGAACCTTTACAAGATCCATTAAACTTGCATGCATTGCGAAAATGTGGTTTGTTGAAATTTTATAGAACGGTCAACATGCGGGAAAAAATCTGCTTGCTTGAGAGGCTTGTTCAGTATTG
Source organism: Larix kaempferi (assembly GCA_027924585.1). Lineage (NCBI taxonomy): Eukaryota > Viridiplantae > Streptophyta > Pinopsida > Pinales > Pinaceae > Larix > Larix kaempferi. The sequence goes on along the minus strand of BSBM01001158.1, from coordinate 4,472,884 downwards.
GGATGCCAATGCATTGGTATTCAATCTCCAAGGGGAGATATTGGAATTAACGGTTGATGACATCTATTTCATCACAGGTCTCTCCCGAAGGGGAGATATAGTGAATCTCAAAGGGTCCTCTCGAAATGTGGGTGCCCTATCTGTGCAGGACTACATCAATACCTATTGTGTAGCGGGTACAGAAAAAACCGGCAGTCAAGTCCTTATTTCGACTATTGCAAGCTTCCCACTCAAGGTAATCTTGAGTATTCTCAACCGGATGGACGGAAGTGCTACGGAACATCTAGTTTCAAGGAAGTTCATGCACATGGGTACTAAATGCCTATGGGGAAGAGTATTTGACCAGTGTTCAAGTCTACTGGAAAACATGAAGCTTCAACTTTCCAAGTGTAAGAGCGGGAGGATGAAGAATTTTGGGTACAGAAGCATACTGTGCACCTTTTTCTTTGAAAGGGTGACTGCCATGAGTCTGGGGATGGCTTTTCCCCCACTTAACTCCCGTGAGCCACTGATGGGTCGTTGGGGAGAGATCTTCCTGCGCCAGGGTGGTGGTAAGAGAAAATTTTGCTACAATGAGGATGATTTTTGGGCGTGGTGGGACCGACAGGTACTAGCTCTTGACCAGTTCCCATATGTGGGCATAGACTTCTGCAATGATCCCGAGCTGGCTCTTCCTCTAGGAGCAGCTTGGGGAGATCTTGGTAAGTTTGTTTTTGAAAAATTATTTAATTTTTTCAATTTATATATATGATTTTTATAATGAGTTTGAAGTACTGAAACAAAAATGTCTTATGCAGAGGTTGGATCAGTGTGTCTTGAGGGACACCCCCGTACCTTCGTGAGACTAGTTGTAGTAGGATCAGCTGACGCCATGCTTGCGAAAATAAAGGGGAAAATGAGTCGGTTGACTCATGACATTCTGACATACAGGATCGAGCGAATGCCACTCGACATGCAGAAGAATGTGGTGGGTGTGCCACTAGCATGGATTAGGCTACTGAGGAAAGTAGCTAGGCTGATCATTTGCTATCGAGAGGCAGTAGAGGTAGATGAGGCCCCTCCTCCATAGGAGAAGGACATATATATGTATATTTTTGAGGCCACCGAGCCCATTTTTGTATATTATGACATGACTTTATGACATACTTATGACTCAAAATCATATTTTTTTTTATATGGATTATATATATACAGTATCAGTGTTATTTACATGTGCATTATTGTCTTTTATGCATGAATTATTATGTATGTGAATGATGCAAATGCCAATCTAAAATGTAGTTTGCAAATGAATCAGCTAATGCATTCAAATTTCTTGGAATATGTTGATATGTGATGTAATCAAACTGTCTCTCAAGTAACTTAATGCGCAAAAACTAACGTAGCAAAGTAGGATCTCTAACCTGATAAACACCCATTAACTAAAAAACAAATAACTGCGAGTCGAGCCGTACCTTCAAATGTGAAATGCCATGGAACAGAGCATCTCGGAGTAGCTCTATGACCACACAGTGTTTAGGCACATTGTTCTTTGTGGGACCTAAAGAAGCCCCTCCTGAAGAATCCAATTGGATAGTTGGTGGGTAAATAAACCAAGCAGCTACAACCAATTGATGGGTGTGGTGGCTAGCGCAAACAGCAAACCCTATAAAGTGTTGAGTCGACATATTAAACACAAAGCAATAGATGCATAAGACATAATGACAACCATAAACAAAGCTAAATCTACAAAATGTACAACTATAATACATGAAAAAGCATAGATGCCTAGGCGTAGTACTTCTTCAGGTAGAGCCCATTTCTAGGCTCCGACAACTTATTACCTTAATAGTCTACTAACTCGTATGCACCCTTCTTCAAGACCTTAGAAACTATGTAGGGACCGAGCCACATGGACTTAAACTTGCTAGCTCCTAAAGGTTCCTTGTTGTGATCCCAGAGCGGACAAAGGTCGCCTTGGAGAAAAACCCTAGGTTTGACAGACATATCGTACTATCCTTTGACTCGATTCTTATGCGCTTTGTTTGCTGCAAGCGCATGGCGGTGCTACTCATCTAGATGTTCTAGATGTGGTGAATGTTCTTCCAGGACTAAAGTGTCAAGTAGTAGTTGTACAAGTAACTTCAATGAAGGGATCTCGCACTCAATCAGAATGACTGCTTCTATCCAATGTACAAGTTGGAAGGGAGAGAAACCGGTAGCAGTCTTCACATTGCCTCGGTAGGCCCAAAGAGTAGGGTACAACATGAGGTTCCAGTTAGTTCTACTTTAATTAATGGTCCTTTGTAAGATGGTATTCAAAGTTTTATTATCCGCTTCGACCTGACCATTCGCCTGCGGGTAAAATGAAGACGAATGTTCCTGCTGAAAACCTAACATGATGTATAGATCGGTCATCATGCTATTCTAAAAATGATGACCATGATTAGTCCCGATCTCTTTGGGTATACCAAATCTTGTTGAAAATGAAATAAGCGACCGTTTCCCCATCTACCTTAAGAGTAGGCATTGCCTCGGCCCACTTGGTGAAGTAGTCGACGGCAACAATGATATGGTGATGAAATCCAGCCGAAATTGGATTACAATTCATATAATCAATTCCCCACTTAGTTAAGGGACCTACTGTGATTACGGGATGGAGAGGAGCTAGGTGTGCTCTCATCTTCCTGGTGAAAAACTGACATCGCCAAAAGCATTTCACAACTTCCACACAATCTTTGAAGATCGTGGGCCAAAAATAACTGGCACGCAGTATTTTCTGGGTTGTTGCCAACCAAGAAAGATGACTCCCACAGGCTCCACTATGAGCATCATTCAATACTGATTTTGCTTCCTCCAGGGTCAAACAACCGTGTAATATGGAATCTACTCCACCTCTGTACAAAGTGTCAGAAATGATGAGGTAGTTCTTTGCCTGATTCTTAAGTTTGTGTCGTTCATCCCTAGAGAAAGTGGTGGGACACCTCAAAGTATGGAGATATACCAGGATATCCCCATACCATGGATCAGAGGATGCAATGAGAAAGATATGTTCATCTAGGAATTATGATTCTTCCTCAACGTGTACTATGTCACTAGGGAATTTAGAAATCAATTCGGCGAACACCAGTGATTTCTTTGACTTAGAGGACTGAAAAACCAAGTCAAATTCTTGCAGGATTGCAATCCATTTATTAAATTTCCACCGATGATGCGTTGAGTGAGAACATATTGAAATGGGTTGAAATCTACAACCACTATGGTAGTTCGCAATAATATATAGTGACATAGCCTCTCAACAGCATAGATGGTGGCTAATGCCAACTTCTCTACATGAGAATACTTGATCTGAGGAGCTATCAAGGTGCATGACAAATAATAAATGACATGCTCTTGGAGCTTGTCATCCTCCTGAACAAGTACAATGCCTATTGTGTATACGGATACAGCCAGATATAAGAGGAAATCCTTCGTATAATCTAGAGGGCTTAACAAGGGGGCTGAAAGTAATGCCTTTTTCAAGGCCTCAAATGATGCTTGAGCAGCCTCATCCCACAGAAAGCAGGTGTCTTGTGTAAGCAGTCTTATGAAACCTTTTGTAATTTTGTCATAGTTAATGATAAAGCGTCTCAAGAAGTTGAACATGCCCTGCAGAGTTTGAATTTGTCTCAGGGTTTGAGGAGGAGGCAGATTTACAATCACCTCAACTTTCAATGGATCCACCATTATGCCACGACTGGATACTATGAAACCCAGTAAACGTCCAGATTTGACGCAGAATACACACTTGTTGGGATTCAATCGAATCTTGTAGTATCTGCACCTTTCAAACACAAGTCTTAAATTATCAGGATGCTCACGTCTCTTGCGAGATCGCTCTGGGAGATCATCAAGGTAAGCTTCGACTACGTGCTTGATGTCATGAAAAGTAAAGTTCATTGCTCGCTAAAAGGTAGCTCCAACATTCTTCAATCCAAATGGCATCTTCCAATAGGAAAAGGTCCCCCAAGGACAAATGAAAGTTGTCTTGTGCTGGTCTTCAGGTTTAATCTGTATCTGATTATATCCTGAAACCCTGTCCATGAAAGAAAACATTTCATGGCCCGCACATGCATCAATGATCTGATCTATGAATGGTGTGGGGTAACTATCTTTCGGAAAAGCTTTATTTAGGTCCCAGAATGAGTGCAGACTCTAATGGTACCTTGCTTTTTTTCTACTGGAACAGGATTTGAAACCCATTCCATCATAGCTATCGGATAGATGAATCCAAATTTGAGCAATTTCTCTACTTCCGCCTTGATGGCAGCTGCATTTTGAGGGTTAACTAGATAGAGCTTCTATCTCACAGGTTTAGCATTGGGATACGTTATGATGGCATGCTAAAAAATGGTAGGGTCAATGCCTAGCATCTCCTCGTAAGACTAGGAAAAGACACCATGGAATTCTTTAAAGAGATTGGTATACAAAATGATCTCCTCAGGAGAACAGTCTGCTCCAATGAAAATATTTTCCATGACTCCAGGTTTGATGGAAATGTTGATTGAAATAGTTTTGGATATATTTTCCATATTCCCTTTGGCATAAACAACTTTTGAAGTAAAAGGGACAACGGACAGATCAACATTCCCACCGAGTCTCATGGAAAACTCACCTCTCTCAATCCTGTCCAAATCAGGAAGAAAATAAGACCTATGGTGCATGTGTTCCCAAGGATGGTCCAGGCCAATCATTGTAGCTAGGGTTTTCACCCTAGCTTGTGCAAATAAGCACCTACTAAGGAGAATGGACTCCTTAGTAGCAGTTCAGAAAAACATTAAATGAAAGACAATATAGTAAAATGGAAATTATTCTAAACATGTGCATAAAATAGACAAGACAAGATAATAAAAGGGGTTTTTGTATTAATTATACCTCCAATGTGAAGGTTGGTGGAGCTCTTGCAGCAGTCCAGGAGGGTTGCTTCCAAGCTTCCAGCTTTGCTCCTTCTCTTTCTCCAAAGGGTTGGAAATGGGCCAAAAGGGGCACTCAAGGGTGAAAGTAGCTCAAGGGTGAGCTAGGGTTTCGAGAGTGATTTTGGCAGAGTAAGGGTGTATTTGACTATGGATATGAAATGAGGGGCCTCCATCACCTATTTATAGGTTTTTAGTGGTGGAGTGCTGACCCATGGTTTTGGAAACCATATGGTTTAGGTTAGCTGTATAGGGTTTTTGCCTCCTTTTCCCCTCTTTTTTCTCTTTTTTTTGTATTTTTATTCCCTTTTTAGAGGGTTTTTGCTATTTTGGAGGAATTTTGGATTATTTTGGAGGGAAAAGGGGTTTTTTGGCCTTTTGGAGGCTTTTTAAATGGTTTTGTGGCATTTTGGAGGCTTTTTTGGCCTTTTGGAGGCTTTTTAATGGGATTTTAAGGTTTTGGAAGCAAATATGGTAGGAGATATGGACAAATGAGTCATGCGATGGGGTAAATGAGGTAGTGAGCACTTTTTGGGTGTTAACAGATTGCCCCCTGATGTATGAGGGTAGGAGCTCATCGTATGGCCGATAGACATCATAAGTCTTTTATGGTTTTCTTGGGGTGTGGAGAAGAGAAGAAACGAACTAGTGCCAGGAACAACGGTCCCGAACAAACTTCAAAAACTGAAATTACATGACCTCAATAATGAAAGAGGAATAATCTGAACATATGGATGAGGCAGGCATTCCCATGCTCGTATCAAGATATAGAATAATAATAACAATGAGGTCCAAAATATGGGGGCCTGAAATATACATGGCCTCAAATAATGAATGAGGAAGAATCTCAATATATGGAGGAGGCGGGCATACCCATGCTCGTATCAAGATACATAAAAAATAATAGTGAGGCCCGAAAAGGGGGACCTGTAGGATACATAGAGAACCACTATGTACATCATAAGGGTCCAGAGGGGACACAAATCTGGGACATACTGCTGGGCTGACCATGTCTGAGCTGAAGAACTGATACACTAGAATAACAACAGTGCGACTGAGTGGGGTACTACAAGAACTGATGAGCTGCTGGAGCATAGTGATGGGGAGTCGTATACTCAATGGTACACTGAACTGGAACTGAACTAGGTACTCAAGGAAGCATATAACTGGATGGCTTCCGAATACAATCGCCAAAACAACCTGGACATCCACGGGAACATACAACTGGGCGTTCCGAAGTGACTCACCAATGTGCTAGAGTTGGGGGAAATCCGAGGTCTTCGACCAATAACTGAAGGGATATAAACCCTGCACGATTCTCAAAGATGCGATCAAGGTGTTGATGTCGAGCATGTGAGAAACAACCATTCAGAGAGGCAATGATGACTCCTCTCAAAATGGTCTGTAGGCACTCACCACAAATGGTGATGGGTCCAAGGCGCAGGGACCTCTGGGTCTATCCTCTGGAATAGAGGGGCTGTCGTCGACAGAGGGAGACCTGCAACTAGCAAGGCAATGATGTTTCCTTGATAGGAGCACGAGGTGAAGAACTGAAGTGTGAGAGTACTGATGGTAGGACTGTCAGACTGTGGGGGATAACTGGGCAAGTAGAGTGGGTGGACTCAAACTTCCTTTGTTCAGAGTATGATGGTGGGGATGATCGGGCAGCATATGAAACTGATTGGTGGGAAAGGGATCATAGTTGTAACGGATCAAGGATAATGACTGGGATGAGTGATACTCAAGCTGGTGTAAAATGGCAGGAGACTGCAGAATACTCTGAACGAAGGAAACCTGATTGGGGGTGCTGCCGAGATGATCGATCATAGTGCCAAGAGGCACGGGGGGACTTCTTCATGGGTTAAGGAACTAGAAGGTGTGTAAAATGGTACTGTCGTGTGGATTTATACGAGCCCAGGACAGTTCATGCTCGTGATTTCTTTCAATTTTAAGGAGTTTGAAACCGATAAGAAGACTCTGAAATAATGGAATGGTACTGTCGTGTGGATTTGTACGAGCCCAGGACAGTTCATGCTCATGGTTGCTTTCAATTTTAGAGAGTCTCAAAGTGATAAAAAGACTCCAGGGGGTTTCTTTTTCATGTGTTAGTCTCCAAGGCTGGAAGAAGCATAAAAGGATGCAATGAAGAAATCTTCTAGTCGGTGTGACTAGAGTATTCCTTTTTCATAATTAGTCTACCAGGTCCGGAAAAGGGTTAAACTTATACCAGATAGACGCCCTTTCAGGTACTTTAATGAGCATGAAAGGAAGCAATATTACTCGGTGATCTTTTCATTGTTTCAGGAGTCAGAAAAGAGCTTAATAGAAACTCCCTAAGTGCCTTTTTTGTAAAGGATTTGTCCGGCCGAAAAAGGGATACAATTATATCGAACATTAGGAATGGCTAGGCAAGGACGAAGTGTTCAATCAAGGAACATTGATGATGACCAAGAATGAGGGTAGGGGGGAACACTGGTGGGCCTCCTTGCGGGATAATGAATGGTGGAAAAATAATGAAATAATTGCGGTATGACAGGAGTGAATGGCTCATGTAAAAATGTGAAACAATCCGATGGCGGCTGATGTGGCATGCAAACCGAGGCAGCAAGGTGTCGGGACACAATGTTGAAACTGTACCAAGTGAGAGCGAGAAATGTTCTCAAGAATCATCACGAGCTCGGAAAAATGAATCCGACGATATAAAAAGTGTCAAAAATGGATAACGGCCGATGTGGCACACAAACTGAGGTGACAGGGGGCGTTTTGGAAAAAATACCGGAAACATTTGGGGGTGAGAGCGAGAAATGATCTCAAGCATCATCACGGGCTCGGAAAAATGAATCCGATGATATAAAATATACCAAAAAATGGAGAGCAGCATAAGTGGCACACAAACCAAGGTGACTAGTGGTGTCTAAAAAATTCTCAAAAAATGACGTAGAAAAACAAGAAAACAAGTTGACCATCATGACGGTCTCGTTGTGCTAATTCCAGTGGTGGAAACGGTTCGAAAAATGGACTCCGTTCGGGTTCAAAATGGCCAAAACAAGAAAAAGTCAATGGACTATAAATAGTGAATAGGTCCAATATGACAAGTGTCATTTGGACTTGTTGACTTTGACTAGTGATCAGAGTGGACCAGAGCTGAGTGGGTGTTTCTGGACGATTCGATCGGCTGTTTTCAGATCCGGGAGTTACAAGTATTCTGACAAACTCATACCTGCATTTTCAATGGGTTTGGGGGGAGGGTGGTGGGTCCCAGGGGATTTTATTGTACGGTCCAAGTGGGTGGACCGCGGGTTTGTGGGGTGGAACCGCAGTCAGGGACCACGAGTTCCAGGGTGGATCACGCGGCTGAGGACCACGACGTTCGGGTTGAAATACACAGTCTGGTACCTTGCTTTTTGAGGCTCGACACAGGGTTAAGGACCGTGAGTTCGGCTCCTACAGGTGCGGTTCCGGACCGCGACTGTAGCCCTGATAGCCGCGGTCGAAAACCGTGGCAAGGGGCCCTGAAGCCACGATTGGGATCGAGCTGTTAGGGTTTTCCCAAGGGGGGGGAAGGGTTACTTCTTTGACATGAGTCTGATGAGTTTGCCTTGTGTGATTGACAGGATGCCTCTAGTGATTTGGCGAGAGCGGGAGGTCCCGGAGGAGATAGTGGATGTCATCCGGAGGGATCGACATGTGCGGTCGATGTTGGGATTGTGCGGACTATTGAAGTTCGCACAGGTACCTATGATGCGTTCATCAGTACTGCTATTGAACCAATTAGTGAGCTTTTGGGAGCCGGACATTCAGGAATTCAGGGTGTAGGGGGGGAGGGTAGACCTCACCCTCGCAGATGTATACTTCCTGACAGGGTTGCCATGTCTGGGTAGAGTGGCAGATACATAGCCACGAGTATCCGCAGATGTGGATATGGAGGATATGTTGGAGCGGTACTGTGTTCCAGAGGCTAGGGTGCAGAGGAATGCACTCCGGGTGGTGGACTTGCAGGAGCCATCAGTACAGGCCATCGCAGCATGCGTGGTTCGAGTTTTGGGGTCCCAATCACCTGAGAAGGTGTCCGTGGGCCAGATACAGCTAGTGGAGCAGGTGTTGGATGGTGTTTATTATGCTTGGGGCCAGATGTTCCTCACTGGTGTTCAGCAGCAACTGACATCGGTGAAGGAATCTGGCAAGGGATTCTGTTATGGATCCTTTCTGTGTGCCTTTTTCATGGAGCGGATAACTACACTGCGACCACGGGTGCCGGTCGGGCAGGAGGACTGAGGGAGCCGCTCATGATGTGGTGGGGAGAGATGATGCACTGACGGGGTGCCGGTGAGGTGGGTAGATACTTTACTCAGGAGCTTTACCTTCAATGGCTGCAGATGCCGCTGACACTAGATGATTATCCATACAGAGATATGGACTGCACCGGGGATCCAGAGGCACCACGGCCGCCAGGACAAGCATGGGGACCAGATGGTACACATGGTTTTTCTTGCATGTTATGGATGTCAATTCTTATGTATGATAGTTTTTTGATATACTATTGCTGACTGATGTGTGATCTACAGATATTGGCCCGAGACCACCACCAGGACATGTAGCATGCAGGGGGCATGTGGTGGTACCAGCCCTGCCAGGCCTAGGGGAGCTGCGTCAACGGGATGCTGAGGGGACTCTAGAGTCCGTTCGGATGCTTCTAGATCAGTTGCTAGTTGGAGTGATGGATGATGGGTGGCAGGACTTGGATCCGGAGGTGATTCAGGACTGTCTGAGGGCACCACGGGAGTTCCGGTCGATCGCGACCCGGGTGGATATCTTGGCGGACAAGGGACAGGCACATGAGCCTGCAGGGGATGAGGAGCTATCGGAGGAGGACCGAGGGGAGGACTCGGAGGTAGCTGATGCAGGTAGTGACACAAGGTATGACTTTCATTCGGGAGTGCATGGGACTCCCCCCGATTTTGTAGCTATGGCATGTATTCTATGAGGCGGATGGATGTATAGATATTTTTTGTATAGCTGAGTACGGGGGTACTCAGGACATGTGTAGCATATTGACATTTATTTTTTGATATATATATATGAACATGGATGTACCTTTTTGCGATGATGATTCAGTGTACGCACATGGATGTGCTTATGGTTTGTCATATGTTTGTACTGCACATGGATGCAAGTAGTGTAGGATGATGGGCACATGGATGCCCCTTGTGTATTTTATGTGATGCAACATGATGTATGTAGAATTAGGCACATGGATGCCCCTGTATATGAATGTGTGTTTTTTTATTTATTTATTGCACATGGATGCAAATGTTTTATGTGGTGAGAGGCATGTGGATGCCCGTTGCAATCTGTTTTGGGTTTTTATATATTTTTGATGAGATGTTTATGGGATGATGATGCATGATGGATGTTTTACATGGTGTGATTGATGTGCCAATCTATGATGTTGTTAGCCATTTGATCTGCGACACTATTTTGAGCTCTTGGGACATGGGTGAATGTTATGGATTCAAATTGTCGGCTGAGTTGTTTTGTGCGTAGGAATTTTCTAAAGAGGCAGGGATCACGCACCTGGTAGCAGTTGTTGAGCTGGGAGACAAGTAGCTGGGAGTCAAGGAACACATGAAGGTGACATATGCCCATCTGAAGGGCAGCAGTCAGGAGACCGGTCACAACATCATACTCCGCCTGGTTATTGGTAGCAGTGCCTATATATATTTCGTCAAGGTGAATCAATTCATGTGAATGGGAATATAAGACCCATGCTGCAGAAGCTAGGTTGGGAGACCAGCGGCTTGCTCCATCGGCGAAGCCAATCTAATGAGGTGGAAGATGGTCCATCTGTGGTCATGCAAAAATGATGAATGTAAGATTGCGGTAAAAAAGGTGAAAAACAAAAAGAAAGCAAACTGTACAATACGGACCAATGGGGCCGTAGGTTTATTTAGGGATAAAAGTGTTTAAGATACAACCCATTACGGGGGTTGCGAAAAGGGTGACCTTCGGAGTCAGTTAAAATGTATGCCCAATTGCCGAGGCAAGTCTGCACGATGTAAGGGCCTTGCCACATCGATTCAAACTTTCCTTTACCAGTTTTGTCATGGGCTTGGTCATAGGCGAGGATGAGGTCCCCTTCATGGAAAGTTTGAGGGTGTACATGTTTGTCGTAACCAGATTTGGAGCGATTCTTGGTGGCTTCAATGGTCTGGAGAGTGGCACGACGGTCTTCATCAGCTTGTTCTAGGGATAGCAGAAGTTGCTCAAGTGGGGAGGTATCTAGGAGAAGCTCGACGACGATGTGCAAGGTAGGTATCTGACACTTGATGGGGAGGACAGACTCTACACCATGAACTAGATGAAACGGGGTAAAACTGGTGGCGTTTTTGGTGGATGTACGGTAAGCCCATAAGGCAGGGAATAACATGTGGTGCCAATTGGACTTATGCCGGTCAACAGTGCATTGGAGGATGGTTTTTAGAATTTTGTTAATAGCCTCTACTTGGTCGTTCCCTTAAGGGTAATAAGCATAGGAATACTGATGTTCGAACTTTAGGAGGGTGGATAACTCGCGCCAAATGGAATCTTCGAAGTGGGAACCATGGTCTAAGACCAACTGTTTGGGGACCCCGAATCGAGTGATAACGTGGTTGAAAAAGAAACGGGCAGCGGTGTCAACTGTGCAATTGAAGGTGGGCATGGCTTTCGCCCATTTGGTGAAGTAATCAATGGCGACAATGATGTACTTATGGCCATTGGCGGAAGGGGGTTTACATTCCATGAAGTCGATGGCCCACTTACAAAAGGGACCAACGGTGATGATTGGGTGTAACGGAGTGGGTGGTGTCCGGGCCTTGGGGGAAAAAAGTTGGAAATTATGGCAATGTTTGACCGCTATGATGCAGTTGGTAAAGAGTGTGGGCCAAAAATATCCAGCGCGAATGACCTTTTGGGCGGTGGCCATCCAGAGAAATGGCCGCCGCAGGCACCGCTATGACAATCAGTGAGGACGTGTTCGGCCTCTGCGTGTGTAAGGCAACGACGGAGAATCATGTCAACCCCTCTCCGGTAAAGGACATCGCCTAAAAGGAGATATCGAGAGGCCTAGTGACGGATACGATGACGTCCATGATGACTAATGTTGGGTCTGAACTTCTGTGTGCGAAGGTATAACAAAATATCACCGTACCATGGGTCATCAGACGAGATGATGAACAAGTGATTGTCGGGTAACTCATCGGAGATTTGTGGGGACGGTAGAAGGGAGGGGAGATCAGTGATGAGCTGGGCAAGCGCGAGAGCTTTAGTGCTCTTAGGGGTGAGGAAAGTGAGGCCATATTTCTAGAGGATAAAGACCCACTTAGCAACATGACCTCGCAGGAGCCACCGGTTTAAGAGATAGACCATGGGGTTGGAGTCGGCGACAACTGTGGTATGACTGAGAAAAATGTAGTGTCACAATTTTTTTTGGATGGAAAAGATCACAGCTAGGGCTAGTCTCTCCTCATATGGGTAATGTAGGGGTGGTCCAGACAAGGTCTCGCTGATGTAATAAATGACATGCTCCTGGCGAGCGGCGTCTTCTTGAACAAGGACTCTGGACACGGCATAATCGGATGCCGAAACGCAAAGGATGAAGTCCTGAGAGAAATTCGGAGGGGAGATCAAAGGGGCTTGTGTGAGAGATTTCTTGAGGGCTTCGAAGGAAGATTCTGCTTGCTTATCCCAAACAAAGGGTATGTGGGTATGAAGTAGGTGTAAGAAACCATGAACCGTAGTGGCGTAATCAGGAATGAAGTGACGAAGGAAATTGGATCGCCCCTGCAGACTCTGGAGCTGCCGAAGCGTACGAGGAGAGGGAAGTTCTAAGATGGCTTGGACTTTCAAGGGATCAACAGCAATTCCTTTCTGGGAAACAATGATACCCAACAACTGTCCTGCCGGAACGCAAAAGACACACTTGTGTGGGTTCAAGCAGATTTGATATTTGCGACAACGCATGAAAACTTGCCGGAGGTCATGAAGGTGGTCTGATCGTTTCCGGGAACAAGCTGTAAGGTCGTCAAGATAGAATAGCGGGATATGGAGCAAGTCGTGAAAACAATAGGTTATGGCCCGCTAGAAGGTGGCACCAACATTTTTGAAGCCGAAAGGCATGACGCGATAGGAAAAGGTGCCCCATGGGGTGGTAAAGGAAGTCTTGTACTAATCCTCCTTACGGATCTGAATCTGGTTGTATCCAGAAAAACCATCCATGAAAGATAGGACTTCATGCCCCGCACATGCATCGATCAGTTGGTCAATAAATGGCGTGGGGAAGTTGTCTTTGGGACAGGCTCGGTTTAAATCGTGGAAGTCAGTACACACTCTAATGGTGCCTTATTTTTTGTTAACAGGAACGGGGTTTGAAACCCAAGTGGTATATGCAATAGGATAAATGAATCCTACTTTGCGAAGTTTCTCAATCTCTGCTTTGACCGCGGGGAGCTTTTAGGGATGAATGGGGCACTGTTTCTGGTGAACGAGGGGTACATCTGTCCATGTGTCAATGTGGTGCTCTATAATAGCGGGGTCGAGACCAGGCATTTTGGTATAGGACCAGGCAAAGACATCACGGAACTCTTGGAAATTTTTTTTGTACTCCCCAATCTCATGCTCACTACAGGAGGCTCCTAAGGTAATGACTTCAAGAGCACCAGGTGGGTCAGAGATATCTATGTGGATAACAGGTGAGATGTTGGCCATGTTACCTTCCTCAAAGGCATCAGGAGTAGGAATAGGATCCTTAAACCAGTCAACTTTGGTGGGAAGGAAATCTTTGGACTCAACCGTGAATTGGGTAGCTGTGGTAGAGGAGGAGTCGTCTGGGAGGAAATAGGAACGATGGTGGATGTCATCCCAGGGATAATCCAGGGCAGTGAGAGCCTCTAGAATCTCCTCATCATTGCGGAAAGTTTGAGTCGTCAAATCGGTTGACAAGGGATTGGTAGTCAAAGAGATCATATAAATGGTGTTAATTTCTCCGGATGAGGATGATACAGGGGGGTGGATCTCCTCAATTGTGGGGGGTGTCGTCTCAAGGTCCAAATTATTCATCTCATAGAGAGCTGCACGTTAATCTGGGAGATCAGGACAGTGATGTGAGTAATGGCCGTAAATACTGCATATTGCACAAGGGTGGTTGGTATGCAGTGATTTATCATGAGGCTTAGGGGTTAGATCTAGTTCAACAACCAAGATGCTGGGGTCGTCGTCAAGCATTTGCATGTGTTCCTGTAATGCAGGTAATTGTGGACATTGATGAGTCGGATGGCCTAACTCATCACACAACGAGCATTTAGGAGGAGCACGAAACACAGGGGGGGGGGTTTAACTGCCTTGGGAGGGGGTACAGCAGTGTATGGTTGTGGGCCTATGCCCCCAGTGGGCTTAATAAGGGGAGGGGGATTTGTAGATGATGAAGGGGTAGTGACACTGGGAGGTGGTTGGCTAGTAGTGGCAATGGGTTGCACTGGTTGTAGGACGACATTTGGTGTTGGCGGGGGAAGGGGAGGCGAAATATACCACACGGGTAATCCCAAGATTAACCCGGGGAGGCTAAGAGTAGCCATAACCGGGGCGCTTACTACTCCTGAGGGAGGGAATAGGAAGGGGATTGTGTGGGTGGGTGTAACACCAATGTGACTAGGTACCAATGGTGGTTTGGGTAACAAGGGCAGTTGATTGTTAGGTGTTTGTGTATTGTGGGAGAGAGTACATAGGTCAGATACTTCAGGCGCAGGTGATGGGGGAGGAATGGATTGGAATGTTGAGGTCATCGGTGTATCTGAGTAAAGTTCGGGTCCCATGGAGGAAACAAATGAGGTATTTTCACCACAAATAGGTTGTTTAACCATGGGGAGAACGTTTTCGGGTGCAGCGGGGGCATTGGGATCGTAATAGGTGAGTTGGTTGACCTTGACCACGAGTCCGTCATGGGGGAACATCATGGTACGAAAAATGGATGAGGCAACCGCCTGTATGGCATACATGTAGCTGTGGCCAAGTAAGAGGTTATAATCAAGTTGGGAATTGATGACCTCTATGTCAATGAGCACAGTTTTTCTAGCCAACTTGACAGGGACACTAACTAGGAGACCTTGGGGTTGAGCCGAACGACCGTCGTACGCTCGCAACGCAGTGGTGGACTGCCGGAGGGTAGGGGATCCCAACTTCTGCCAAACGAATGTGGACATAACGCATGTAGAGGCACCTTCATCGATAATGCACCGATGGATGACAAGATTCCGAATGGAAACAGAAACTTGGAATGCTAGAGTGGAAGGAAAGCGTGGTTCGGATTGGTCCAAATCGAAGGCCATCAATTGTGAATCATTTGGGTCAATAGCACCAATGGCGGAGAGAAAAGTCTTGCGCTATGAAGGATAGTTTTTTAAGACTTCTAACGCAGACATGGCTATGGGAGATTGGGCTAAGTCATCTACAATGTTGTAATTTGACGCAGTGCGAGCATTGCGATTATTGTTGATGCAACGAAGTGGGAAGCGAGGTGCTTTGGAGGTGCCATTGAGTGGAGCCACAGGTATACATAACGTCTGATCGGTGGGATGAATGTTAGTGTTTTTGTTGGCGGGAGGGGCTTTAGGGGTGGAGCCATATTGGTTCTGACGGGTTTGGAGGTTGACATTAGTGGATGACATCATTAACAAGTGGTGGGTACCTGAGTCGAACATGGGTTGATCAGGAGTGGCATAAGTGATCTGTTGTTGTGGGGGCGCGTTGCCTTGAGGGGGAGCCAACAGCTGAGTGTTCACTACGCCTTGGGTTGGTAAGGGGTTTTGCAGCACCAAAGGTTGCTACTGAGGGGGTGGGGGGTTGGGTGGCACCTGAGGAGCCACGTGCCCTTGGCGATGGGAATCATCAGTCCAGAGTTGCCAAGCTCGCTCCAAATGTGGGCAAGCATGTGTGTAGTGGCCATAGACCCTGCAAATAGAACAAGGATGGTTTGTTCGCAAAGTAGGATTTTTGGCCTGCTTGGGCGGCCGATCAGGGTTCTGGCTGGTAGGTGTCGCGTTATTGTTGTTTGGGGGATTGGGAGGTTGACCGGCTTGGTCTGGAGGGGGGTTGTTCCCACGGTTACGGCCTTTGCCACGGTTTTACTAGCCCTGTTGGCTCTAGTTTTTTTGGTTCTGCTACGAATTATGTTGGGTGTATACTTGCCCTTGGGCAGTAGGTGGGTTTTGGGGTTGCGTAGGTGCGGGAGTAGGCTGCGGTGGATAATAAGTAGGGGGAGGCTGCGTAGGTGCTGAACCTTGTGGGGGTTGCTGATACGTTTGCGGAATGGGTTGGGTGTTTGCCACAGGGGTTGCCTGTGGTGGGTAATAAGCATGTTGGGCTTGAGAGGACACAGGAGCTAGTGCAGCCTATGGGTGGTAATATGGCTGAGGTGCGACCGGGGGGGCGTAAGTGGGGGACGCATGACCAAATCACTAAGGTTGACATGTGGGTCCATGGGAATGGTGGTGATGTGCCATGGGAGCATACGACTTGGTTGATCCAGACTGTGATGTCACCCGCGAAAGGTCGGGGCCATGGCTAGGACGTGCTATGGAAAAGGGTTGGGGATGCGAGGCAATACGGCCAATGATGTCGTCTGCGGCATGGGATGCCCCCGGTGCATCGCATTGGAAGGAATCGCCGCGAGGGGCGTCAGGTATGATGGTGTATAGATAACCCAACTGGGTGTAAATGAGGTCAAATTGCTGGGCTTTGAGGATGGCCTCTTCTTCGGACTGGGGTCGTTCGGATGCCACATCCTTGGCAATGACAGGAAGGAGGGATTTTAGAAACCAATCTAAGAAGATACGGTCGTCTAACTTGATTTTGCAGAGGCTGCGGCGTCGACGCCACTCATGAATGTGGTCAGTGATGTGGGTAGCCGTGTTCTATCTGCAAGACAGTAGGATCTCAACTCCCGCGTCATAACGGACAGGTAACTGAAAGAACTACAGGAAAGTCGAGGCAAGGGAAGTAAAGGTGGCATGGGTCCTGTGGGGCTGCTCGATGTACCACTTAGCTGCAGAGCCAGTGAGGGTGTGCTATAATAGATAGAGGCGGACAGAGTCATTCACTATGGAGTTGGAGGAACACCATAGATGGAAGGACATAATATGGTTCTGGGGGTCCTCACCTGCCTTGCCCTCAAACTTAGGGATGTCGGAGGGGAGCTTGGTGGGCATGTGAGGCCATGCAAGGTCGTGTCTAATGGGATCATTAGTCAGTCTAGCTAGGTCAGGAAGGTTGAGGCTAGCCATGAATGGAAAACTAGTAGAAGGATATGACATACTAGTGGGTGTGACCATGTTGGGGCTAATGCCCCCAAGTGGAGGGGCTGGGTTTTGGATGTTTCCCCCAAGTGGGGGGAGGAAAGTGGTATGGGACGGTCCTGCACTTCCAAGAGTAGTGTGAGTCACTGATGGAGTGGCGATAGGTATGCCAGGTATTGGAATGGGTACAGTGATCGGAATGGTAGATGTGGGCCCCATGGAGGGCATACCCAAAGCAGGTGTGGTAGCTGGTGTGGTGGTGGATGCTCCACCAATGGTCCCTACAAAGAAAGGGGTTGAAGTCACACCAGCCATGGGGCTGGTTGGAGTAGTGTAAATGGGGTTCTCGGACTCTGCCTCAGAATCAGAGGTAAAATAAGGGGCGTCTAGCTCGGGTGACAGAGTTCTATGCCGTTGACGAGCGAAGTCAAGTGACAAAGCTCGAGGTCTATGATGAGTGGTATCAAGTGATGAAGATCTATGTCTATAATGGGTGGTGTCAAGTGAACCGTGCTATGGGGGCTCACCCCGGAGGCACCGAGAATGTCTCAGGGACTCAATGGTGACAGCTGGTGTCAAGTATCTGGGGGTTGTGTTGAGTGAAAAACAGCTCAAAAACCCTAATGCAACCGAGTGTGCAGAAGGAGAGCTCAAAAAATATGGCACTCAGGCCAACAACCAAGTCAAAACACTTACTGTAACAGTTGTGCTACAATAAGTGGAGTATCAACAAAAATGGTTAGAATACCAACAAGCAGCAGGTTTCCTAAAAAATAAAAATAGTGGACTCGCTAGACCAAAAGGAGGTAAGGGAGCATGCAAACACCTAGCTAAATAATATTTTGACTCAACTAGACATATCCTCTGCAAGGTGATGAAATCCAAGTCAGACAATATGGATAGTAGAGTCAAGTGGCTAAAGATATCCCCCTACCGGGAGGGACACCGGGTAGTCAATCCTAGAAGAAAGGAAACTAAAATACCCCATTCATGACACATCTAGAAAAGGTGAATCTGCCGTTTGGTTCTATCGCCACGGTATCCCCATATGGGTGATACCCCGAGAACTGTGAAAGGTAGCCTTCGGTTACTAAATGGAGTGCGGTATTCCACTTAGGCCTCTGGAACTAGTCTGGCGACTTCAACCCTCCTAGGGGAGGGCCCTCTAATAAAGTGGTTGTGACCGTGCTAAAAAATACTAGGGGATTTTGGTTCTCTAAAGGACAACAACTATGTCTCAAGTGTAAGCAACCGAGGGGTGCTATTTGGATGCCTATCCCCCCGATCCTACCTAACTACAAAAATTCTTTTGTGTTCCCCAAGTGGGGTTAGAATGTTGGTTGTGTTAAGTAGTATTTTAGGGCTCACTTGAATTAGGTGACAGAGTGTGTGCATGTGAGATGATGAACCCAAGTAAAAGTGCCATGGAGTGGGCAACTTTCTAACTAAAAATAACAATACAGAATTTAAACTTTGAAATGCAAAATTTTCTCTTTTTCAATTAAAATGCTGAAATTTAAAAAATATTCTGTGAATGTAACAGAAATAATACTACAAAAAAGGCTGTAGGGAAGTATGGCTGCAAGTAGGACAGATGCCTGTGCAGGTGCAGAAAATATTGCAGCAAAGTGGTGGGTTCAAAACAGGGAAAAAAGTGCAGAAAACAGACCGCAGGTCTATGGAAAATATCGGCGGTCGGACCGCGGGAAACAACGCAACAGTCGCGGACAGGTTGCGGAATTTTGGCCGAAAGATGTAGTCGGACCACGAGAAACAGGCCGAAAGGCACCGGCAGGTTGCAGAAAAATAGCTGAAAGCCGCAAGCGGGTTGCAGGAAAATGGCTGAAAGCGGTAGGCGAGTTGCAGGAAAATGGCTGAAAGCCGCAAACGGGACGCGGGAAAAAGGCCGAAAGACACAGGCGGGTTGCAGGAAAATGGCTGAAAGACGCAAGCGGGACACGTGAAAAAGGTTGAAAGACGCAGACGGGTTGCAGGAAAATGGCTGAAAGCCGCAAGTGGGATGCGGGAAAAAGGTCGAAAGGCGTCGGCGGGTTGCAAAACAATGGCTGAAAGCCATAGGCGGGATGGGGGAAAAAGGCCGAAAGGCACCGGCGGGTTGCAGAAAAATGGCTGAAAGCCGCAGGCACGACCCCGAAAAATGGTTAACAGCCACAGTCGGATCGCCCCAAACAAGCTAATAGCCATGGTCAGATCGCAGGTAAATGCCTGAAAGATGTAGTTGGAACACAACTGCGGGGGGTAAAAGACGCAGTTTACGACAGCCGAAAGGGATAGCCGAAAGGAAAAAACAGGAAAATATTGTAGAAACTTAAAAACGTCTAAAACTTTAAAACTATAACCATAAATTCAAAGGAACACAAGGGGAGTCACCAAAACTGTAGCTAGGGTTTTCACCCTAGCTTGTGCAAATGAGCACCTACTAAGGAGAATGGACTCCATAGTAGCAGTTCAGAAAAACATTAAATGAAAGACAATACAGTAAAATGGAAATTATTCTAAACATTTGCATAAAATAGACAAGACAAGATAATAAAAGGGGTTTTTGTATTAATTATACCTCCGATGTTAAGGTTGGTGGACCTCTTGGAGCAGTCCAGGAGGGTTGCTTCCAAGCTTCCAGCTTTGCTCCTTCTCTTTCTCCAAAGGGTTGGAAATGGGCCAAAAGGGGCACTCAAGGGTGAAAGTAGCTCAAGGGTGAGCTAGGGTTTCGAGAGTGATTTTGGTAGAGTAAGGGTGTGTTTGAGTATGGATATGAAATGAGGGGCCTCCATCACCTATTTATAGGTTTTTAGTGGTGGAGTGCTGACCCATGGTTTTGGGAACCATATGGTTTAGGTCAGCTGTATAGGGTTTTTGCCTCCTTTTTCCCTCTTTTTTCTCTTTTTTTGTATTTGTATTCCCATTTTAGAGGGTTTTTGCTATTTTGGAGGAATTTTGGATTATTTTTGGGGGAAAAGGGGGTTTTTGGCCTTTTGGAGGCTTTTTAATGGGATTTTAAGGTTTTGGAGGCAAATATGGTAGGAGATATGGACAAATGAGTCATGCGATGGGGTAGATGAGGTAGTGAGCACTTTTTGGGTGTTAACAATCATTGCTTTCAAAATGGCCTCATCAGAGGGAAAAAAAGTGTCTAGACAGTCAAAAGAGTGGATAGAGTCTACTGACCATGCAGGGGCATAGTCCATATCTGACTCAGCAAAGACCAATGCAGTCATGATATGTTCTGCTACAGCATGTTGTGAATCTAAGTAAGCCACCTCTACAATAGATAGGGGCACAACTGGTTTTGATTCGGTTGGGAGAATCCATGGATCTATTGTTGGACTGACCATGAAAATCTCAGACGAAGAACACTCTTCAGAACCAATAAAATGAATAGGAGAAGGTAGGTCAAAAATGCCCATTAATGACGCATAGATCCCTACTCCTAAACTCTCACTTGCTGGGTGATACTGATCAATCATTAGAATTGTTGAATCTGACGGAGCCTGGTTGTTCTTCCAGGAAAATGAAAGTTGATCAGCTATGACGATCTTGCCTTCGTGAGGGAACATTATAACCTGGAAAATGGACGACGACACTGCTTTCATTGCATATGTCCAACGCCTACCTAACAACAAGTTATAGTCAAGTGGAGCATCCAGAACTCCCACCTCTACAGATACTAGCTTGCCTACAAGTTCAACATCAAATGATGGTAAGACCCCATGCGGACGAAAAGATCTTCCATCAAAGGCAGTGAGCACTATATTCGAGGGAGCTAATTCAGGTTCGCCCAAATCCTTCCAGCAAGAAATGGACATTATGCACATAGACGCACCCTCATCTACAATAGCTCGTCCAATGGTCTTGGGACCATGGATTACCTCTATTTGGAAAGCGACGTGGTACAGAAACCGAAACTTGATATCGTTCATATCAAAACGAGCAAGCATATTGGATGAATCTACACTCCCGATCGCTGCGAGAAGTGCACTGCGCTGTAATGGACAACTTTGCAGTACTTCCAAAGTGGACATGGCACAGGGTGTTTGGGATAAATCCTCCACAACATTGTAGTTGGGGGTAGCCTGCGTGTTGGGATTGTGCACAGCCCGTTTGAAGACACCTTTTGGGATATTTGACAACGAATCCATCGATCTCTCGATGTGGAGAGGGGTAGATGAATTGGGAACATCCTCTTTTTGCAGATCCAGGTTATAGTTTCTAGCTCGAGTTTGAAAAAGAGTGTCTAAATTAACCATATTAATGAACGATTGATCAACAGCTGAGACATGATGAGTGCCCCTAGCACAAGAGTTTCCAGAAGCTGAACCTTGCCCATGATGGAATGGGTCTTTTAAGACAATAGGTTTCTTTCCACAGAGCAGCTTCTAGGCTTCTTCCATCAGACTGCATTGATGGGTAAGGTGATCTTCTTTTCATAGCTTACAAGGAAACTTTACCTTCTTTTTCTCTTTTTTTCCCTCCTCAGTATTTTCAATGTTTTTGGGCTTTTAGTGGTTTCCCTCCCCTTTCTTGCCCTTCTTTTTGTTGTTGGGTTGCCAAGGTCCCTTTTGATTCATCTGCACTTGTTGTATAGAGTCGATTTTCGAAGGGGAGGATGCAACTAAAGTTGCTTCTACAGCAGACTGCTTGACCGATAAAGCGTGAACCTACTTCGTTAAAGCATCAAGCGCTGTAGAATCTACTGAACCCACAATGCCATCAGCATGTGGTCCAGGCTTAGGTTTACCTAGATCTGTATTAGATCTCGGTGCATCAGGAATAATTTCATATAAGAAACCAGACTAAGCGTATACTAGATCAAGCTGATGGGTTCTAAGGATGGCTTCTTCTTTGGAGGACACCCTAGAAGTTGCTACTTCCTTCGAAATGTAAGCAAGGAGTGATTTGAGATACCACTCTAATAAGAACTCTGGAGGGATGCCAGCTTTAATGAGCCTCTTCCTCCTTTGCCACTCCTGAATATGGTCAGATAAGTGAGTGGATTTTTTCTGTCTAAAGGTTGACAGAAGGTTTGTACCAACATCATACCGGAAAGGAAGTTGGAAGTGGTTCATAAAAAAAGTGGCTAAATCCCGAAAGGGGCCATAAGCAATTGTAGGCAGTTCAATGTATCATTTGGCTGCAGCACTCGTCAAGGTTCTCTGAAAGAGCCTCAATCGGATGGAATCGTCGTGCAACGAATTCAAAGAGCACCAGAGATGAAAAGTAGTCACATGATCACCGGGATCCTCTCCAGTCTTGCCTTTGAACTTTGGGATGTTAGAAGGAAGTTTGGTCGGGACAGGTGGCCATGCGGGGTGATGACGCACTAGATCATTTGTAAGTTTTGAAAGATATGGCATATTCAGAGTTGCCAGAAAAGGTAAATGAGGTCTTGTCGATGGCATTTGATTAGTAGGTTTTTGGTAGGCAGAACCACCTAAAGCTTGACTCGTATACTGCTGGTTGGGGTTTCCCCCAGCCACTGGTTGTGAAGCAAACGCATTGCTAAAATTGCTCCAGCCAAAAGAGAGAGTGTTAGTCCCTTGAGTGTGTGTCCATTGCTGTTGGGTGTTATTCATCTGTAATGTGGGTTAAAAGCATTTCCACCTCCTCCACTAAATAGTGAAAAAGGGATACTCCATACAAGTATATGAGATGTCTGCACATTGGAATGATGTACATGTTGACCTGTGTAGGGGTTAAACCCAGGTGTAGATGTAATGGACGGCATAGGCATCGAGCCTCCTATAGCTATGGATAGAGTGGGCATCGATCCTACAAAGGGCATGGAGAGAGATATGTGCCCTCCAAATGAATGGAAACCTTGTCCGAAAGGAGCAGTTTGTGGAATACCCTATGAATGTTGCATAAAGGGAGATGAATTAGACGGTATTGATGATATCCAAGTGACAGGAATCTGAAAAGGTCTAGTAGTAGAACCAATAGGGGAAATGGTTGTCGAAGGTTGAGAACTAGAAATCCCTATGGTACTAGTACTGAAACTAAAAGTAGGAGTTGAAGTAAATGTAGCCTACAAGGAGGTAGATACTGATGTGCTTGCAAAAGAATGAGAGAGAGCTCTCATGACCATGGAAGCAGAAGGAGTTTGGGGAACTCCAATTTCATCTCTAGAAGTAGCCATATGGTAACCAGGGGTAAACCAGTATGCACTGTACTCAGGTTGTCCTAGAAATCCTACAGGTACCAGTCGTAAATCGTTGGGTCTAGTCAGGGGATGGTTGAAAGGAGTGATAAACTCTCTAGAAGTTATGTCCTCAACCTCAATAGTATCAAATACCTGTTGATCCTAAACTCTGGGCTGTGGTTCTCCGGGTACTTCTGTTTCACCCGTAAGTTTGAATGAACCACGAGAATCCATCCTCAGGTGGCGGTGGAGTATCCACAATGAGTGGGGGAAGTTTTTGCAACCTCCGAGACCTACTAAGAGGTTGGTTATCCAAAGATATATAAAAAGCAAACTAAGTACAAAAACCTAGTGGCCACTATGACTAAGGAGCAAACAACATACCACTAAAATTTTCTAAGTGACCAAACCAGGAAAACAAGGCAAATACTCTCAGAATCAAGTATGGGATGATGAGGGCCCAAAATAGACTAATAGAGTATCGACGGTCAGTTACGCAGCATCCAATGGAGGTCCTATGGGTGCAAGCATTTGAATAACCAAACCGTCCTCTCGGGATTACTACCAAAGGGTTACCTTCCGCGTCTGTCCGAGGTGAAGTTGAAATATCCTTCCACTCTACCTATGTAGAGCCCTAGGGTTATGATACTAAGGATACCACCAATACGAAAAAACCTGGGGGAACAGTCATCATCCTATCCAAGACGCTTGGGTAGGGTGGCAAAGCCCGAAATCCAAAAGCTCTTAAAAGTACTAGTGGACCCCCCTATGTGAATCAAATTTGGTTTATGGTTGAGAGGAAAGTGAGGGGGTATCCTCAATAGTTCCAATCACCCATGGCCTCGTGCTTAACTCTGGTTTGAGTAGAGAGTTCCCAGGATATTTTGATAGATGTGGATTTACCTAATAGATTGTCTTACTACGATTGCTGACTAATGAATCCGATTCCGAGTATTTTAAGGTGATTTAAAACCGAAACCCTAGCCTAAGCTAGTTGATTATGTGTATACCTAAAAATAAAAAGTTGCTAGTTAATTTTATTAAGATTTCTTTTTAAGGGCTACTTTTTACTCAATAAGGGTAGTGAAGTGTGTGGAATGGTTTCGACAGAAAGCAAATTGCGTATAAAAATAATGCATGAAACTTCACAAAAGACTCTTTTCTTTTTCGTTTATATTTAAAAAACGACAAAAAGGAAATCCTAAGCAAAAAAAATAAAATTGTAATTTTCTTTTAGTTTGTCAAATCAAACGATCTATGCTACTTCAAAAAAGATGATAAGTCTTACTACTAAGCTTCTGATTTCATTTTTTGTCTTTTCTAATAATTCCAAAAGAAAAAGAACCTGAAAAAGGAACCAGTAAGACCTAACGCAAAGTGTGGGTAAAGAACACAACCTAATGGCTTAAAACAATCAAATAAAAAAGACTTGAGAAAGACTCTACCTGCCGAGTTGGTTCAATGGAAAAAACTCTAGGTTTGGAACAAACTGTAAAAGGATAAAGGAAAACAGATGCCTTCAATGGAAAGACAATCCTAAAAGGATGCTCCTAAGCACTAAAACCCAAAGAAAAATACCCGCAAAAAAAGGAGTAGGTAAGAAAACCACAAGTAACCCTACCAACACACAGACTCAAAGGAAAAGCTCACTAGAAAGCTTTAACTCACTCAGACTTATCTGAATAGATGTTCAGAAGGTATCTAGACTAAACCACTCTTCAAAGCCACCCTAAAACTCAAAGTGGGATCAAACCCTAAATAAAAAGGCCAAGACTCAATAAATGTGCATAGCTGTTGCCACAGACAACAAGCGTTGAGAACGCAGGTCTGTATAACTGCAACCAATGTCTAGGGAAAAAAGTGCACTACTATGCTTAGCAGAGAGTTGTGGATAGCCTTAAAAAGGTTTAAAAATGCAGAAAAGACACCTTAAACAAGTTTTAAAGCAAGTAAAGGAAAACTATAGGACTTCAGAGAGGCAAACAAGACTCAAGAAAGGCAAACATGTCTCCGTAATCAGTCAAAGAAGCAAGGCAGAATGCTAGAAGTAGACACAATCACTTGGAAACCAAACCCTAATAGAAGGCTTGAAACTATAGGAAAAGTGCGCTACTAAGTGGTATAAGAACTAGCTACTATGTGGTATAAGAACTAGCGCCTATCACAAGAAGTGTGCTACTGTGTTTCAGGGAAACTAGTGCACGAGGCAGAAAATGCGCTATTGTAAGTACAACAGACCAGTGCACAGGGACTTAAAGCAAACACAAAGGATTTGCTGAAGCAGACTGAGATGAATCAAGATAGAATGAACAAGAAAAAATGACCTATAAAACCTCTCAGAGAACAAAAGACTGAATAAACTGGAAGAAAACCAAGTGAACCTCCCCTAGAGCAGAAAACAACCAGTTACTCCCCAACGGAGTTGCCAGTTTGTTGTGTAGGAAAATACCTTATAGTGCGGAGACGACACTACCAACTTGTGTGGGGTGATAGGTAAATACATTCATGTTTTGCATTAGTTACTACAAATGGAAAGAGGTTAAGATTTCGAAAGTTGTACCTTTTTAAAGATGGTTGGTCGTAGGTTTCGCTTGATATTCCGCAATGATGAACCTGCAAAACAAAGTTAACCTTCCTCAGCGTATCTTGACCATAATAAATATGATGAAAATCAGAAATAAATTAACATCAACTACAATCAAATATACAATCCAACAAACATTCAATCACATAGACATTCAATTGGGACGGGAAGGGTATTTCCACCTTTTATTGTCAAATAAATGTAGATAAGTACAGATATACCTGATCTGTCCAGACACTTCCGCAACTGAGTCTTGGGCTCCTGCTCCTCACAATGACTTGGGAATTCCTCTAGTGTAACAGTAGCTTATCATTCCTTCTAGTTCCCTCTCTCATGGCTTCCGCTTGTATTTATGGGACAAGGCAGGTAGTTGAAATTGAGAGGTGG
Organism: Larix kaempferi; assembly: GCA_027924585.1. Taxonomy (NCBI): domain Eukaryota; kingdom Viridiplantae; phylum Streptophyta; class Pinopsida; order Pinales; family Pinaceae; genus Larix; species Larix kaempferi. Next base: position 4,446,499 of record BSBM01001158.1, on the reverse strand, counting down.
TTGAATTGGGAGGTTGGGGAAGTTGCAGAACCAACTTCAACTAATCCCAATTCATAATCTTAATATATTTTTTCATTTCATCTTAAGATGTGTGTGGGTTACATACAAGTATAATAGCGCATAGTATTCAACTTTTGCACTTGACAACCAGCGTTTGCAACATTTTTGACGATGTGCATAGGTTGTCTTCAATAAGACCAGCGTTCAGAATGCTAGATCACTATGGAAATAGTAGCGCACATGTCATGAAAACTGTAGAAAAAATAATATTTCTAGCTGACGAGTGTAGTCTCAACAATAACTCATCCAGGCTCAACCTAGCTCTTCCATCCATAGTGTCCTTTTGTGTGATCATGGACGGAGAAGTGCAGATTTGACCTATAATAGCTATTGTGCCATCTTTGGAACTAGGGTTTTTCTAAGTGAAGGCCATTCCAAGTTTTCTCAAGGGGGTCAATTCTCATCCGAACGCTCTCGGGAATGCATGTCCATCGTGAATGCATACACAATGGCCATGTGCATGTTTATGAGCTGACATAATTGAAGTCCACTTGTCGGTTTGGGTTCCGTACCCCTGAAGCAAATCCTGAAAGTGTCACTGAATGGCCACGGGGTTCCTGCCAAAAATTTCCATAGAACCAAAACCATGACTCCAATCAAGAAACCATCGATTTCAATGGATTCAGGACACCGAGTTTTAGCTCAGGTACCCCCCCACCATGCCTCCAACACCAGGAAACGGTGCTATTGTGCCATCTCCAGAACTAGGTTTTTGCTCAATGAAGGCCATTCCAATTTTGCTCAAGGGGGTAAATTCTCATCCAAACACTCCCGAGCCATCATTTCCATAATGAATGCATCCAAAATGTCCATGTGCATGTGTGGTAGATGAAAAAACCCAAGTCTGCTCACTGGTTTGGGTTCCGTACCCTCGGAGCAAATCCTCAAAGTGTCACTAAATGACCACAAGGTGCTTGAAAAAAATTCCCATAGGAGCAAAACCGTGAACCCGATCATGAAGCCATAGATTCTGATGGATTGGGGACACCGGGTTCTAGCTCAAGGACCCCCCCACTATGCCTCCAATTCCTGAAAATGGTTCTATTGCGCCATCTCTGGAGCTAGGGATTTTCTTAATGAAGGCCATTCCAATTTTGCTCAATGGGGTAAATTCTCATCCGAACACTCCCAGGAATGCATGGCCATTGTGAACACATCTACAATGTCGATATGCATGTGTGAGAGTTGACGAAACCCAATTCTACTCGTCGTTTTGGGTTCCATACCCACGTAGCAAATCCTCGAAGTGTCCCTAAATGGCCATGGGGTGCCTGACAAAAATTCCCATAGCACCAAAAACCATGACTCTGATCGCAAAGGTGTTGATTCCAATGGATTTGGTTCACTGGGTTCTAGATCCCCCCCCCCCCACCATGCCTCCAATGCCCAGAAATGGTGCTATTGTGACATCTACGGAACTAGGTTTTCGCTTAGTGAAGGTCAGTCCAATTCTTCTCAAGGGGGTCATTTCTCGTCCGAACTCTCTCGGGCGTGCATGGCCATTGTGAATGCATCTACAATCTCCATATGCATGTGTGGGAGCTGACAAAACCCAATTTTGCTTGTCGGTTTGGGTTCCGTACCCCTAGAGGAAATCCTCAAAGTGTCCCTGAATTGCCATGGGGTGCTTGACAAAAATTACCATAGCACCAAAACCGTGACTCCAATGGCGAAGCCATCAATTCCTATGGATTCAGAACATCGGTTTCTATCTCGGGGAGCCCGCCCCACCGTGCCTCCAATGCTCTAAATTGGTGCTATTGTGCCATCTACACAACTAGGGTTTTTCTTAGTGAAGGCCATTCCAATTTTGCTCAAGGGGGTCAATTCTCATCCCAACGCTCCGAGGCATACATGGCCATCGTGAACGCATCCACAATGGCCATATGCATGTTTGGGAGCTGAAGGAACCCAAATTTTCTCATCGGTTTGGGTTCCGTACCCCCAAAACCAATCCTCAAAGTGTCCCTGAAATTCCATGGAGTGCCAAGTGTCTCTAGATTTGTTTTTGTCTAGTTTCTAGGGCTAGATCAAGGTCTATAAGAAATATTAGATTCTGTATGGATATATTAGGTCTCTGGGACTAGGTTACGTCTATAGGGATAGATAAGTATTCAAGATTATGTCTCCAGGGTTGTAGCTCCACATTAGGCTTTCCAGGGATACGTTTGTTTTTGTCTGGTTTCTAGGGATATCAAATAATGTTATATAAGCTAGATTAAGTTCTATTTCTTAGAAGGATTATGTAGATCTAGCTTCCAACCCATTTAGTGTGATTCTAAGATATTTCGGTTTGTTAGTATTTCCTCTTGTGATCAGGGTGAATATCAAAATTATTGATCTAGTGGCTTAGGAGCATGTAGGGGTGATTGTACCGCCCAAGATATTTAAATCATTTGTTTCATCCATCCATGATACTTCCAATTATATAGTGGAGAAGAGGTGTGATGATGAGATTGACTTCATCCATGCACGTTCTACTCTCTAAAACCATATTCGCTCAAAATGGGCTACGTGTCCCATAGGTTCATGTAAGGCACGGACACGATGGGAAATCGTGTTCGACACAACATTTGACCATGTCTGAAATCAGGATGTGATCAAAATTCATGTCGGACATGATTTCCCATCGTGTCCCTGACTGTGCGACTCGTGTCCCAATTCCACGACATGATTTCCGCGTAAAAGGCCACCTGAGGTGAGTTTAAAATCAAAAATTCATTTATTTTTGTCATTTGCAAGTGTGGAGAATACTGAGAGTGGGTTTTATGTGCAAGTGAAGAAGATTTGAAGGCTTTCCAAGGGAATCCAAGTGCATTGGGGGTGGATTTTTGGAGAGGATTGCAAGATTATCCATCAAACAAGAAAGAGAATGTCTCGATCAGCTAGGGCAGGATCTAAGGGGCAAAGGAGTAGATAAAATTATTGATCCAATTAGATCGACATGGCCCTCATCCGGTGTGAGTATTTTTTATGATGGATGGATGAATCCAACACACCATCCACTCATCAATTTCACGGTATATTCCCAAAATGGATCAGCGTTCTTGAAAGAGGTGGATGCTCTTGGGAATTCAAGGATGCACAATATATGGGTGAGTTATTCATCAAAACCATTGAAGAAGTAGGTGTTGATTCTTGTGTACAAATCATCACGGACAATGCACATGTTTGCAAGGATGCAGGCATGATTGTGGAAGCTTAATATCTAGAGGTATGTTCCTTTTGGACACCTTTCATTTCTAACTTGCTCATTGTTTGAATTTATAACAGGATTCATGATTCATATAGGTGTCTTTGACTCATTTGATTTGTTAGTGTTGTAGAGTCATTTATACATGCTTTTATTGCTCTTACATGTTTTTTGGACACCTTGCATTGTCCATTCCTTGAATTTACCATTGAAATCCATTGCTTTAGATGTGACATGGATTGGAAACCTTATTGAGGATGCACTCCATATCTGTAACTTTGTATAAAACCACACAAATTCCCCCACCATCTACAAAGAGTACACACAACTTTCATTGTTGAAGATTGCATATACTCAATTTGCTTCCTCATTCATCATGCTCAAGAGGTTGAGGGAGGTCAAAACCTCTCTTGGGTCCATGGTGATTTCATATTTTTTGTCTTTTTGGAGAAATACGGATCAGATTGCTTCAAAAAAGGTGAAGGACATGATGTTAGATAGTGGTTTGTGGTAGAGGGTAGATATTAGTATTAAGAACATGGAGCCAATCATTTATTTATTGCAGTTTGCAGACAAGGACCAACCCATCCTTACATATGTTTATAGGGGTGGGATTTCATGATTAAGTCCATGAGGTCCATTGTCATGGAGAATGAGTGTCTCGAGTATGGTACTGTTGAGGCCCCGAGGGTGTAGGTTGTTGGAATGGGTTCCAAGGCTCACAATAGAGGGTGAAAACCTAGACTGAAAGGCTTCAAAAGGTTCTGCGCAAGAACAATTCTATCCCCATCCTGTTTGGTGTAGTTAACTCCCATGGATACAAAGGCCTCCACTGGCACTTATGGGGTTTGATCCTAAAAGGATCAGTCTTCCTGTATGGGAAGGTCAAAGTGTCCTATCTCTAAAATGGATCTAAACCTAGAACAAATTTACCTTAAAGGAAATCTACGCTAAGTCAGATCTAATCTAAAGGAAGTGTTTTGACTGTGTGCAGGATAACTTGGTTGAGTTTAAAGAAGTCATTTGACCAACTTAACAAAAATGTAAAATTGGATCTTTTCTTATTGCTTCAAAATACAGTCAGACAATGAAAATTAACTGATAATAGTTTAAAGATTAGCCACATGCAAGGTGTTGACACAAACCCAGTCGACAGGGGTTCCTCACGCTGTCGACACCCAAACCACTGGGATCTCCCTGAGCACCGACCCAGAGAGGTTTTATCCCATCCAACAACACCTACAGAGCAGAGGAGGTCTCACCTGAGATGTTCAAGGGAGAGTTGATAGAACCATGTTTCCGCCGAATGAAGGAGGATGTTGTGCATTTAACTGATTAAATTATTGCGACATTCAAAAATAGATATAGGCATTCAAATTATAATTAAACATAAGAATTCTACTTAGCATTAAACATAACCGCAACATCATTCAACGGATCTCATCATTCATAGAACCATAAATGCACATCAGATATAACAGTCAAACATTAATCGCAGCAAGGAAACATCACATCACTCACATATTCATATCGCATAATGCATTCATCACATGGAAAATAGGAAAGACATAATGATTATGCTCAAAGAACTATCATGTCATATTCATCTTTGCAAAAACCCAGATACAACACGATAATCCTTCTGTTGCATACCCATATTAACATACAATAGCCGGCAGATTCATCAACTCATGTATCTCCAAATCAGTCTATCCTCAATTATCTCTATGTGTCCTCCCCTCAACACTTACAATGCTAAGTCTATTTATAGGATTATTCCTTTACATTTGCGGTCCACTTAGGCAACCATCTAACTACTTCCTAACAAACTCGACAAAAGGATGACCCAAAAACCACATAATACGGTCCAAATGATCCAAAATACACATGACGTGGTCCAAATGACCCAAAATTACATAAACTATTGTCACCTTGCGCGTTGCTTTCCTCCTTTCATGGTACCTTTGGCCTTATGCAACATCTACGATGCTGACTCATCAAACGACCTACCAACAAGCCCCCAACACAATCTTGTGGCTCGCCCTGGAGCCACGTCAACTAGACATGGTGTACTCATTCTTATCTGTCGCTAGACCATTCCTCTGTCACTGTTCTTGTTGTCTAGAGCACGTTGTTGCTACGGTGATATGTGGCTCGCTGTCATGTACTTCTCAAAATCATACAATGATCGGTCAGCTTGCTGTCATGTACTTCTCAAACTCATACAGTGATCGGCCAGCTTGTTGTCATGTACTTCTCAAACTCATCCTCCAGTCTGTGGAAACCTGGTGTAGTCTGAGGAGAAATGGATGAACAACACCAAGGTGTGAAACAGGCCATCTGCTGTGCCACATCTGTTTCACACCAGGGATCACCTACTAGTAAGACCAAGGGACTACCGCCCCTATCTTTATAGTGGTCACAGGGACCATGAAGCTTCGAACTACCACCATATACCTAGACATCTTAGATGAGACTTCGTCTCATCTACACCCAAATGTCCTCATTGCTTCCTTCTCCAGGCGCTCATGCACACTAGTCGTTTGGGCCCTCAGCACACCTGGTGTGCTACTGCACGAAATGAAATGGATCATTTCCATAGCCTCCTTGGAATTCCTAACTTATCTAACTACCTGACCCACTCGCAACATAAATTCCTCTTCGCTGATAGATACAGTGTTGCTCGGCTAGCCTCTACGGCCTGTATTTATGCAGTTTCATCGTTCTGCACACCTGCTGCGGAAATCATTTGCAAATCCATCCACATAAGGCTCTGATCCTGTCATCATGCCATTCTGTCATCTTCTGGGGAGGTGGATCCACAATGTGCTTGTTTAAATTAGACTTCGTATGTGCGGAGGAGCGACCATGCTCACACTGGCTGCCATTCATGCCAAAACGTGCGAATCATCAACCCAGATGCCATTGGCCATGGTGCCACCTTGTTTCACCCATGCCAACTACGTTGTACCTCGTCATCAATCCTTCCAACCTAACGGTCAGATCCACTGTTATGGCAAGTCACTTCACCTAACCGTGGGGTTTAACTGTATTTAACTGTCTTCATCATTTGTTGATTTGATGGGGTCACAACCCTGCAGCTGTCGTGACACAGACCCAAAATGGCGATACAATCACTCCTGCTTGTGCATTCTGTTCCTTCTAGTGTGCCATCCTGCCACCTAGCATCCTGCACTTTTTTTTCCCTATGCGACTCAGGCATCGTGCTGCTCCAAGCCCATCCTGTAGGACTTCATCCTGCTACCATTTACCAACTTTGGGAGCATCGCTCCATATAACTACTGCAGCTATACTGCACCTCCTGAAGTTATGCTACTGATGTTGTTAACACTCAGATTTTACCCTTTGGTTTTGGAAGGATAAACCTAAGGTAACTCTTTCAAACCAATATTTAGGAGGTAAATTAGCCTTTTCCCTACCGAAGAGGGCTCTCTCGAAAATATGTAAATAGCTAAAGATATATGAAAGACGACTGATTTTTTAAAATGAATACTTGGTTGAAATGTAAACAAAAAACATTGGGCATGGAGTCAAACTTAGGAGTTATTGTACCAGCAAATAAACAACAATAAAGATTTTCACAGAGGTAAGGTAGCTGTCATATTACGGTCAATGTTTTTTGCAGGTGATTTAGAAAGAAAGAAAGATAGTCCATCAATAATGGGCACCATATTTTAGATGAATCCACTACCAACTTTAGAGAAAGAAATCGATACATAGACGTGATAAATCAAGGAATAAACATATGAATCTCAATTTATTTCAATGTTCATCTGAGCATAGAAGACATAACATAATGGAAGTATAACGAAGAAAATAAACATGAACATATCAGAAGAGAGAAATACAGAGTGTAATAATGATCAACACATGAATCTCTGATTCTATAATGTTATTTCCTGTGTGCCTTTTTATATCAAAAATGTCAACTCGATACAAGAGTTCTTGTCTCTCAAAAAGTTTCCAACCCTTTCCAAAATGACCTTCATTGTCTTTTATACAAAACTTTCTTGAAGCAAAACCTAACTGCTTATTTTAACTAAAAATTGAAATAACTTAACTAAACTTGCCTAATGCCTTTGAATCAAAGTCGTAAAAAATTACAAATTTCTTTAAAATAAAAATATTTCTGAGTCATCACTTGAGGTAGGATCCAACATCTTTTTTTAAGAACAAATTGTGTACTTCGTTTTCCCGTATCTCTCCACGCTTGTTCATTGATCAGTAGTTGGAATATCGTAGCTCACCATTTCTTTTACCATAACTCTCATTTCAATGTGATCTATAAGGGAAATTTGTGGAATTCTTTCACCAATTGAGACCAACTTGTTCAGAATTTCAAAATCTTCTGCAATCTTTTCCATTAAAATTTTCCCTGTAAGCAAATGATTTAGACGTTGAAACTTCCCATGATCCATCCTTAAATTGAATAATAATTTTTTCTATTCATCTTGGGAAATTAACTCTTGATTTTCGTCCCAGAATGTAGGTAATCCCTTCTCGACCAATTTTTTAAACTGTTTTTTGAACTCTGTTACTCATCTTCTCATTGTTCCATCTTTGGATTCCACATCTCGACGTGTGCATTCTTTCCTAAAATTATTCTTTTTGTTGTAATTGTCGTAATCATGTTTTTAATACCTGAGACCTTTAAATCTTCTTCTGTTAAACTATTCAAAAAGGTAATTTCGTTTTGTGCAATCTCCTTGGGTTTCCTGTTCATATTTTCTCTTATTGCAGTACAACTTGTAAAAGCATGTTTAGTTACTTTTTCCTTTACTCTCATAAAATCCAAATATCGTCTAAGATTTTCACTTCTTTAATGATTAAGTCCCATACCATGTGCTTACATCCCTGCATAGCTACTTGCCCTATCACTTGATGTGCCAACTTTTTGTTAGTTTCAATCAATTCCTTATATTTTTCTTGTAAGGATTTGGTTTCTTCGTCTTTTTTCTCACTTTCTTCTTTCAATCTCTGAGCTTCTTCTCTTAATTCTTTAATCTCAACATCTTTTAAACTAATCTGGGACATAGCTTGTAAAATACTATCAACATCATTTCCATTTTCATTCAGAATTATACCAGTTTGCTGCATGCTCAAATTTGACAAGTTATTTTCCAAATCATCAATCTGATTTTTCAAGCTTATTTTTTCTTTTTCCTAGCTAGCTTCTTTTTCAGCAAATGTCAATAATTCTGCTTCGCTATCATTGAATTCCTTAGACAAAGCTTCTTTTTCTAGCTCTAGCTTTGTTTCTCCAGGAGCTTGAATCAACTGAGTATTTGGAATCTTCATATTTTTCTGTAACGCTTGAATTAAATTATCTTTTTCTACCAACAATTGTTTGCTTGCTTTACCTCCACCATCTCTTGTAACCAATTTAAATTGTAATTTTTTGACTTGTTGTTGGAAATCTTTATTCTCCTGTCTTTCTTGCTTCAATTGACCTTCCATTTTATTTACTGTACTTTCCAGTTTAGCAACTTCAATGTTTCTTCCACAAAATCTTCATATATCACCTCTCCAATTTGCTTATGCAATTGGATCTTGTTTGGTACTAGTATTTTCTTCAAATTGACCTTTATCTCGGTCATTTTATCTTCTATTGATACTACCAATTTTAAATTGTTCTCTTTCATATCCTTGCTTATTACTAAGGAAGTCTCTTAATTTGATAAATCCCTAACTTTTGGCAATAAATTATATAGCTTTTGGGAAGAGGCTTGCTTATTTTGTCCATAATGTTTATATAGGTCAAGCCTAGATTGAAATTTATTTATTTCACCACTCTCTTTAACTTCTTGAAATTTATATTCTTGTATATGGACTTCTGGAACTGAAGACTTTTCTTCCTCACATCTTTCACTGTCTACTGAAATAACTAGTTCGTATTGTGTTTCCATCTTAAGCCTTTTGTCTTCATTTCCTCCTTCACTATCTGCATCTATAATCTCTTGTAAATCTCTTTTTCTCCCAATTTCCAAAGTTTCTTGTACCTGATCCGCTTCTATTGTTAATTCTGCAAAATAAGATCTCCCACTTGTGAATTTATAATTTCTTCATCATCAAGTTCATAACGAAATAAATTTCGTCCTTTTAGCAATCCTTCTATTTCTTTGTGTTCAAAAGCCTTCATCTTATTTTTATTCTTCCTCTCAGATATGATATGTAAAGTGTCATATTCAATTGATACATATTTCTTAAACTCCATATTCTCCAATAAATTTTCCACATCTGAAAGAGAATCTTTGCTTTTTATAATGAATGAGCCTACTTTCCATGGGTATTTTAAATTAGAACCCTTTTTAAACTTTAAGAATTGCTCGTCTTCTAAAGTCAATTTCTGTCTAACGAATTCAAGAGAGAACATTCTCAGAGTTAAGAAGGAACCTAATATATAAGGTTCATGTACAAAACCATATAATCTAATCACTTTGAAATCCTTCAGTAAAAACCAATCACCTACTGCTACTTCATCTTTCAATTGCATCAAAGACTCCATTTCAGGTAAAATCCTTGGTAATTCTTCTCCAAAAATCACTTTAGATACTGTAGACATAATATAATTCATGTAATTGAATATATTATCTTCTAAGGTATCTGTGTAGAGTATTTTTTAGAACTCTAAATCTTCTATGTTGCTAAACATAACCATCTTCACTAATTGCGCCTGAAACCTAAAATTCCATGTATTGGAGAAACTGCTCAACTGTAAATGAATTATTTCTGCTAAAATGTCTTCGAATTTGAAACACAATACTGAATGATTCTCAGTTCCTGGTGAACTGATGCTAATTCTGAATAATAAACTTAATTGTAATTCTGTCACCCACATATCTGTTTCCAAACCTAAAAACTGAGCTATTAAAGAAAGTACCAATTGGGTATTGTCAACAAAGAAGTTTATATCCAAAGGGTATGGGGTATTCTCAACTTCCAAGTCAGGTTTAAGACAGGTGGTTAAAAAGGCTTGTCAGTTCTCAAGGGAAGACTGTCTATATGCAGCAATAACAGACTCTTCGAAAAAACTCTCGGACTCAAGTACTTGGGATGCCGAAATTCCAAAAGAACTGCTAATGACTAAGGAATTTATGGTGCAAACAATCTTAGACTTCTGGGAGTTCATAATAACTTGTTGGGGTTCCGAATAATTGGATGCACAACATGATACAAACTCGGGGAAGGGCATAATTTGGTCAATGCAAAAAAGGATGAAAGACAACTGAAACACTCTATGCACATCCAAACCTTCTTTAAGCAAATCCTTCAACCTTCTCTTAATTTCAAGTACAGGTAGTCGAACCTCTGTATCAAATACATCAAAATCCGTATCTTCTAGAGCAATTTTAACCCTAACATTGATAGAAACTAGTTCTTCATCCCTTTTCTTGTTATAAATAGACTTGGAGTACTAATAGCAGTGGTTATAAGGTCCTACCCGTCACCAAGAAGCTCTGAGAATGACCTTTCTTGTCGTCTCCTTTGTCTTCCACACTTTTAGAAGCTTCTGACTTCGACAGCTCCAAGAAATAAATGTCAACTTCACATGCCGACTGTAATATATATAACCCCTTTTCTCTTATCCTTTGGTCTTCTTTGCCAGCTGTCAACCTTTTTATTTGTTGATCTCTCGTGCTTCAATCCTGGTAGTCATATTTTATGTCGTTTTAATGCTTTACAATCAGTCTTCATCAACCGTCCGATAATCTTCCATACTCTAATCTCCACCATCTATTATTAGTACCACATATCTAAAAAGTGGTGTCACGTCTCTCTAAAGTGGTTTCCATTACCACTCATCCTTCTTGTGACAAAACCTGGTGTTGACACTTGTCAGGTGGTTTTATTTTCCGCAACCACCCTTGCCCTTTAACCTCCGCGCTTTTCTCCAATGCGTCAATCATTTGTTACCATCGATCAACCATGCAATGATCTAGACCATCACTTATTCCACTTCACTCACACCTTTTTGAGACTTCTATTTTAACGGTTAGATTTCCAAAACATTAATCTAAACCATCCAAATGTTTCAACAAGACTTTCATCGCATATCACTCAGCAGGTTTGTAATACCATCTTTCTTCCTTGTGACATGCTTTAATAGGTGACATGTGGTGGGTTGTTTTGATTTTCGCAACCACTTCTATTTCTAACCCCCATGCAACTTGGCCATGCGACATCAAATGAAAAACGTAGATCTCCTATCCACACCCAATCAATGGTGCAACTTGCCCCAGACTTAACAGTTGCAATTTTTATTTTCGGACTTTAGATTTTTAGCTTCCTATTGATCATTTTGATCGAAATTTTTCATATTTCCTTATTTTTTCCACCTTAGCACTTCTATTTACAATCTTTTTTCATACCTTAGCAGTTAGTCATGAAAACAAAGACTCTGGAAACTTTTATCAGGAAAATTTTCAAGATATCCATCCATTATACATCAGTACTTGTGCTGTAAAAACTAAGTGCTAACAGATGCGATTTGGACCAAGTCAATGCATCTGTAATTTCCCTGGATGCTTCATGTACTTGTTGTCATACAACAACACCAAGTTGCCTTGCTGAAACTATTTATTTTTTATATGGCGATCATGCCAAGCTTTTTGCCGATCCTTCTCCACACACTGGTGAAAACCTGTGATAAAGCGGTCTTCCTCAAGCTGGACCAACTGCTCCAGTCGCTCTCCTAACGTTGCTTAATAATCCATGCATGTCATTGCCACTATGTGTAGACTCAGGACAATGTACTCCATAGGCATAACTGCCTCTTTCCCATACACCAATTTGAAGGTGTCTGTCCCATCAACCTTTTGCAAGTGGTGCGATATGCCCACAAAACTACTGGAATATTCAAATCCCAGTCATCGCGATTCGCATTACAAACCTTGGTCAATGCATTCTCCAATACCTTGTTGAAAGCTTCCACCATCCCATTTTCCTACGGATGATATGGCATACTCTTCTTATGTTGTATCTAGACCTCTAATGTCAATGCATTAACGGTGTGATTAATGAAGTGACTCCCTTGATCACTCATCAATATCTTCGAGCAACCAAACCGAGTGACAATATTGTCGAATAAGAAACGCGTTGTTCTTGCAATGGTACAATCTACAACTAGTGCAGCCTCCTCCCATCTTGTCAAATAATCTGTCGTTCTGATTATGTATCGTGCACTAGTGTGCTTCTAAGGTGGGTTGATGGGTCCCACGAAATCTACTACCCATTTATCAAATGTCTGCAGTGTCACTTGAGGTATGATAGGCATCTCATCCCTCCTAGAGGGATTCCTGGTCCGCTGACAAACATCGCAAGTTCACACATAATCCATCGCATAATTGTGAAGAGTGGGCCACCAAATCCTTGTGCGAAGAACCTTCCTAGCAGTCTCAGGACCGCCTTAGTTCCCACCAGCTACTCCAGCATGTGCTTCTAACAAGATTTTCCCTTGCTCCTAAGGCAGGACACAGCGCCTCAAGATATCATCTGATCCCAGTTTGTACAACTGTCCTTCAATCAGCTGGAAAGCTGCAACTTTAACCAACAACTGCTTCTTCTGACTTGTGGTGAACCCTTATGTGCAGTTCCTGTGGCCAAAGATTGAATGATTTCTTCATAGTAGTAATCAGCTACCTCAACCCTGAATAGTTGTGCATCCGACAACCCATCCTCAATGTTAGTTGGTTCCTCCCCTGTCTCAATTTGCGATAGATGATCTAGCCCTGCATTCAATCGGTTGGGCTTCATAATCACCTCAAAATCAAACTCCTCAAACAGAAGTAACAAGCGACATATCTTCCGCCCCAACATAGGATTATTCACCAGGTACTTCAAAGCAGAGTGGTATGTAAACATCTTGAAGTGACCTCCAATAACTAGTGCCTAAACTTCTGCAGTGCATATACCATCGCCAAACCTTCCCTCTCTATAGTGGTATAATTCCTCTCTGCAGACAACAACTTCTGACTTGCAAAAGCAATTGGGTGATCCAGATGTTGAGATATTGTAACTTCAAAGAATATTATATTTGTACTTTATTATTCCGGAGATGTTTCATTCCTCCGTGAAGATCTTATTGTATATCCGGAGATGTTTATTCCTCCGTCGGAATGTGGTAACTCGGGTTATTAGACTTCCCTAGTAGGGGTCGGCCCTGTATGTGTTATGTGGGTCAAAGGGTTATTAGACCACCCTAGAGGGGTCGGCCCAGTTAGTTGTAGTGGGGTATTTAACCTATTGGTTAAATACGAGCCTACGTGTACTTGTGTAAAATACATATCAGAGTAGTGTATAAATAGAGGAGGTGTGTTCCTCATTATACACACTCACTCACTTGAGAAAGGCGCATTTGTGGAGGAGAGGTCTGCTATGGAGGAGAAGGAGCTTATGCTCAGGGTTTGCATCTTTGTATATTGCTGGTCATCTATATTGAGGAAGCTTTGCTGGGTTTTCTACCCCATGAGGGTTTCCCAGGATAAATCTCTGTCTCTTGTGTTTATGCTATGCTTGTTGTTTCTTCAGTGATCCTGTATATGCTATTATTGTGAAATGGAATGTAATGCTGCTATTTTCTGTCTTAGCATATTGAATTTTAACATGGTATCAGAGCCAACCTGAAGGAAGACAAGGTATGGCACTAAAGACACTTGCTTTACTTACGACATTTTGAAGGTTAGGGTTTTACATAGAAAAAAGCAGTCATCGTAGCACTTTCGCTATAAATCCGTTTTGGCGAAGTTTTCGGATCTGAAATTGTTACAGGACGAAGCTAAGATCTCCAGGTACCTTGTGTCCAAAGTACAACCTCTAATTCGTTGTACTTTGTGATTTATGATCTGTACAATATAGGGTTTCTGCCTCTTCCAGATCTGAGTCAAAATCAGGTGACCTTGGGAAAAAGGTCATATCTTGGGCTAGGAAGCTCCAAATGAAATTTCGTAAAAAGTGACAGGTAGTACACTGTCTGCACTATCTCAGAAAACTTTTTCAGAGGCCGAAGTTGAACCAGTGACACGTGGCACGCCGTACAAGTGCGCTCTCCTGTATTATCCCATAAACAGGTCACGTTGCGACACTTGGCATAAATCTCTCTCAGAAAATCCAATTGAGGTAAAACCTGTCAGGATGGAAAGATAACAGGCCTAGCTATCTCAGAAAACTTTTTTTAGAGGCCGAAGATCAAACAGTGACACGTGGCACGCCGTACAAGTTCGCTCTCCTGTATTTTCCCAAAACAGGTCACGTTGCGACATTTGGCATAACTCTCTCTCAGAGAATCCAATTGAGGTCAGACCTGTCAGGATGGAAAGATAACAGGTCAGGCTATCTCAGAAAACTTTTTCAGACCCTGTGGATCAAAAATTTCGGAGTTACACCAGAAACAATCAGGTACATATTTCTGTCAAAAACAGAATTATTTTTGGTACCTTCATTCATGGCTTCCGGAATTTAGGGCTTTGAAGAAAGTTGAAATTTTTGTAATCGGAGACCACGGCTAGATGCTACTCATCAAAATAGAAATTTAGAGACCAAGATCAGAATTTTTGGTTGGGCAGAAGACCGGGCTTGATTAGACCCTAGTTCGGGACTTTGATCAGAAAAGCGGAAAATTAGGGCTTCTGTAAAAATGGGAATTTTTGAAATCTGTGACCACGGCTGGAAGCTCCTCAGAATAATAAAAGCTTAGAGCTTTGGATCAAAATTTTTGATGGGGCAAAAGAGTGGGCTTCATCAAACCCCATTTCAGGGTCACGTCCAGTGAATCCGAAAGTTTCAAAGGCAAAATTGAGGAGTAAAACTTTGCAGTTTTCAAATTCTGAATATATCAGTTTGATCAGCTCATCAAGGCGCATATCTCTATCCTTTCGGAAGTTTGAAATTCAAAGTTTGAATTTTTGGGGTTTCTCTGACAAACCCATATCCAGTTCCAGGTCCAGTTCTTGCAAATCAAGTGGATAGGGTTAATCCTAGAAGAAGATAGATTGGTCACCTACATAAGAGAAAGAGTTCATGTTTCAGAGGGAGATGAGGCTAAGGCTTTACATAAGGAGATTACAAGCGATCTCGACAGGTATGACTCATCGAGGTATGTTTTGAGATTTGTTCATAATTAAGTTTATGGTATGTTTGTCTTCATGTTATTACAGTTAGTACAATCTTGATTCTAGATTTGTTGTATCACCTTAACAAAATTTTGAATGCATGATAGAAGATATTCATTGGTTAGGGTATTGACACTTATGATTGTACTAATGCATTATGGTGTTGTGTAAGGTTGAGGTTGTCTACTAACAAGATATAGGTACATCACAAAAGACAAATCAGGCTCCATGACCATGAAAACATGAAGACAAAGACTCATCCAAAATCTTTGTTCTACTTACGAGGTATGTATGACTTTGTTATATTATGCTTAACCTATGAGACATGCAGGTTCTAGCTCAGGATCTCTAAATCATTGAAGAGATTGTTTAGGTATGTTGTACATAACCAAGTAGGTATAGTAATCCAGGTATGTTTCCCATGAATCTTACCTTGTGTTAGGATCCCTTATATAAGTATACTTGGAATGATTGGTTATGCTTATTCATAAAGTTAGTAATCAAGGGATTATGCATATTATATCTTTTATCAATGATATGCATGAGTAAAAGAAGACTTCCCTGAAATCTTGAATACTAATGTTTATTAACTATAATCATGACTATATGTTTTCAAGATTATTTAGTTTTGATAGCATTTAGAATATACTAATGAGTGTATGTTTGTGTATGAGATCATGAGGATGACTCTTGAGCATGCACAGTGGTACATAATGAATAGAAGTTCAAAAGACATATAGAAGATCAAGCAGGAGGCAGCCACACAAACATAAAAGATAAGTATTTGAGTTGCTATTTGAAATAGTAATGATATTGCCTGCATGCATATTTGTATTCCTAGAATATATAATGCTGAGCGTAAACATTCATAGAGCATTGAACAGTATACAACTAATGTGCATATGTTTGGACAAACATTCCATTGTTGCTTGAAACCTCCTTGCTGACATGCTGAGAGTTGTGCACACTCTCGATAGTATGTTCTGGTAGAGATGGAAGGCATCTAGATAGCCACTGTATGCATATAGGATATGGGAAAGTGTTGTGCCAAAGTATTGGTCAAAATAGTTGCATCACTATGTAAATGATACCTGTATGCATAATGAGTTATCTTTTGATGATTATGAAGTATTACTAATCATGTACTTAATTTTGATTTGTAGGAAAGGTCATGAAGAATGATGGACATCGTACAAGTGGTGGATGTTCAAACAAGAAGTTTTACAAATCAAACAAAATATAGAAGGCTCATGGCTAGAAGATTCTCTTAGAAAGGGGAAGAGAATCACGACAAGATGTTTGCTCCAAGTATGGTGTAATTAAAGAAGAAGTATGAATCAGGTTCTGTATAGGTACCTAGGATCGATAATAATTTGATAAGCTTAATGATCACCATGGGTGATGTGGATCTCAACCCTTTGCTACAAGGTTGAATATGATACACATATGACATGGATGCAAGAAGGAACTCACCACAGAGTTCGAATGATATTGAGGCTCATATCAGTAGACCCATCTAACGAGAGATGGAACAGATAGATATGCAGAAGATCATTCTCAATTTGATGCTTTACTTCCTAAGTCTGGAAGTATCGCAAGGCTCAGAAGGAATATTTCTCAACCAGGGAAAGTATGATGAGAAATATGACTTGAGGTGTTGGAATGGCCACTCTTATGGATTCCAACTTGAAGCTGTTAGGGGATAACTCATCAGAGTTAGTGGATATAACTCTGTACAATCAATTTATTGGGTTTTTGATATATCTAACATATACTAGGTTAGATATATGCTTTGTTATGAACACCTTGAGTGAGTATCTAGTGGAATCTAGATGTGTTTACCTGATAGTTGCAAAGTATGTGATGAGGCACATAAAGGAGAATTTGATCTATGCTATCTTGAAGATCATGACTTCAGATGGCTATTCCGATTCTGTTTGGGCAGGAAGTGTATCAGACAAGAAGAACACATCGAGAGGATGTTATTGTCTGGGATTAGCCATGATCTCGTGGTTTAGCTGGAAGCTGTCTAGTGTGACTCTCAGCACAAGCGGAATATATGGCTGCTTGCTCTGCTAGTTGTGAAGAAGTTTGACTTTAGGATTGTTTGACTTAGAGATAGAACCAACTGAGATCCTATGTGATAATTAGAGTTGTTTCAAGATGACATAGAATCTAGTGTTCCATGATAAGTCAAAGAACATAGGGAACTAACAAGATATGACACAGAAAGGAACTCTAAAAATTTTGAATTTGTAACAGGTTACCATTGTACTAACCAAGCCTCTACGTCAAGTGAAGAAGTTACCAACCAAACCTCTGTCTCGAGTGAAGTTTGAATACTTCCGAGACAAGCTTGGTGTAGTTCAAAAGGACCCTCCTCGAAAGGGGGAGTAGTATAGTCACTACTGATGAGATTGTCTCATCAAATAACAAGGTCGTTGATGAGGTAACCTGTTCTCTACACCCAGTTACTTAGAAATATTTAGATTTAGGACTCTTACATTATTTATTTTGATGATTAGATGTATACATGCTTTTGATGATAGATGTATACATGCTAGATACTTTTGATGATTAGATGTATACATGCTTTTGATGATAGATGTATACATGCTAGATACTTTTGATGATTAGATGTATACATACTTTTGATGATAGATGTATACATGGTTTTGATGATAGATGTATACATGCTTTTGATGATAGATGATAGATGTATACATGTTTTGATGATGTTGATACATGTTGTGTTTATACATGTTTTGATGATGTTGATACATGTTGTGGTTATACATGTTTTGATGATGTTGATACATGTTGTGGTTATACATGTTGTGATGATGATGATACATGTTGTGGTTATACATGTTGTGATGATGATGATACATGTTGTGGTTATACATGTTGTGATGATGATGATACATGTTGTGGTTATACATGTTTTGATGATGATGATACATGTTGTGGTTATACATGTTGTGATGATGATGATACATGTTGTGGTTATACATGTTTTGATGATGATGATACATGTTGTGGTTATACATGTTTTGATGATGAGGATACATGTTCTGCTTTGGTGAACATGTGAAGGGATTGGATCATCCCTGGACTTTCAGTCCTAAAGAGAGCCGTAGACGTGAGGTCTCTGAGAATGAAGTCCTTAGTGGACAGTTGAGGGGATTGGATCATCCCTGGACTTTCAGTCCTAAAGAGAGCCGTAGACGTGAGGTCTCCGAGAATGAAGTCCTTAGTGGACAGTTGAGGGGATTGGATCATCCCTGGACTTTCAGTCCTAAAGAGAGCCGTAGACGTGAGGTCTCCGAGAATGAAGTCCTTAGTGGACAGTTGAGGGGATTGGATCATCCCTGGACTTTCAGTCCTAAAGAGAGCCGTAGACGTGAGGTCTCCGAGAATGAAGTCCTTAGTGGACAGTTGAGGGGATTGGATCATTCCCGGACTTCAGTCCTAAAGAAGAGCCGTAGACATGAGGTCTCCGATAACTGAATGACAGGACTGAATCGTCCCTGGACCTCGGTTCAAAATGTACGTGACAAATCCTAGAATTACTCTAGGTTACATCCAGCATGAAAAAGGGCTGGCTCTGTAGTTGTGATACATCCAGCATGAAAAAGGGCTGGCTCTGTAGTTGTGATACATCCAGCATGAAAAAGGGCTGGCTCTGTAGTTGTGATACATCCAGCATGAAAAAGGGCTGGCTCTGTAGTTGTGATACATCCAGCATGAAAAAGGGCTGGCTCTGTAGTTGTGATACATCCAGCATGAAAAAGGGCTGGCTATGTAGTTGTGATACATCCAGCATGAAAAAGGGCTGGCTCTGTAGTTGTGATACATCCAGCATGAAAAAGGGCTGGCTCTGTAGTTGTGATACATCCAGCATGAAAAAGGGCTGGCTCTGTAGTTGTGATACATCCAGCATGAAAAAGGGCTGGCTCTGTAGTTGTGTTACATCCAGCATGAAAAAGGGCTGGCTCTGTAGTTGTGATACATCCAGCATGAAAAAGGGATGGCTCTGTAGTTGTGTTACATCCAGCATGAAAAAGGGCTGTCTCTGTAGTTGTGATACATCCAGCATGGAAAAGGGCTGGCTCTGTAGTTGTGATACATCCAGCATGCAAAAGGGCTGGCTCTGTAGTTGTGATACATCCAGCATGAAAAAGGGCTGGCTCTGTAGTTGTGATACATCCAGCATGAAAAAGGGCTGGCTCTGTAGTTGTGATACATCCAGCATGAAACAGGGCTGGCTCTGTAGTTGTGATAAGGATTGATCATCCTGGAACTTGATCTGGATTGTATCATCCATGGACTCATGTCCTAAAGAGAGCAGGATTGATCATCCTGTAAATATGATCGTGTGATGACGATGCTGCTGATCGTGTGATGACGATGCTGCTAACGATGCTGCTGATCGTGTGATGACGATGCTGCTGATCGTGTGATGACGATGCTGATGATCGTATGATGACGATGCTGATGATCGTGTGATGATGATGCTTATGATCGTGTGATGACGATGTTGATGATGATGATGATCGTATGATGATGATGCTGATGATCGTGTGATGACGATGCTTATGATCGTATGATGACGATGCTGATGATCGTGTGATGACGATGCTTATGATCGTGTGATGACGATGTTGATGATCGTGTGACGATAATGATGATGATCGTGTGATGACGATGCTGATGATCGAATGACGATGCTGATGACGATGTTGATGTTCCAGTAACTAGTCAAGTTACTGATGATGATGAATTGAAGAAAGCTTCCAATGATTTATAGATGTATCATGTATGATGTTGATGACTCCTTGCTCGTGCAGATGTTGTTATAATATCCTTCTCGTTAAGGGGGAGTGTTGAGATATTGTAACTTCAAAGAATATTATATTTGTACTTTATTATTCCGGAGATGTTTCATTCCTCCGTGAAGATCTTATTGTATATCCGGAGATGTTTATTCCTCCGTCGGAATGTGGTAACTCGGGTTATTAGACTTCCCTAGTAGGGGTCGGCCCTGTATGTGTTATGTGGGTCAAAGGGTTATTAGACCACCCTAGAGGGGTCGGCCCAGTTAGTTGTAGTGGGGTATTTAACCTATTGGTTAAATACGAGCCTACGTGTACTTGTGTAAAATACATATCAGAGTAGTGTATAAATAGAGGAGGTGTGTTCCTCATTATACACACTCACTCACTTGAGAAAGGCGCATTTGTGGAGGAGAGGTCTGCTATGGAGGAGAAGGAGCTTATGCTCAGGGTTTGCATCTTTGTATATTGCTGGTCATCTATATTGAGGAAGCTTTGCTGGGTTTTCTACCCCATGAGGGTTTCCCAGGATAAATCTCTGTCTCTTGTGTTTATGCTATGCTTGTTGTTTCTTCAGTGATCCTGTATATGCTATTATTGTGAAATGGAATGTAATGCTGCTATTTTCTGTCTTAGCATATTGAATTTTAACACCAGATCCCCTTCCCCTTGTTGTGCGAGCACTATGCCTAGCGCAATCGATAATGCATCCACATGAATGTGGAATTCCTTGCTCCAGTCAGGAAATACCAAGATCAGTGCATAAGCCATCTTACCCTTCAGCATCTCAAAATTGACTTGACATTCTGGGCTCCACAAGAATACTGCATCATTCTTCAATAAATTCTCCATAGTGGCCGTGATCGCTGCATAACCCCAGATAAACTTGTGATAGTACCCGATGTGTCCCAACGTCGCTCTCAACTGTTTGACATTGGTGGGTGGTGTTACGCTTAGAATGAGTGCAATCTTTGCTGGGTTGACCAACAATCCCTGCTTACAGACAATGTGACCTAGTAATATCCCAAATGCTGCATAGAAGATGCACTTCTTCAAGTTCAACGATATCTAATGCTGTCGACATCGCTCCAGCATCAGTCGTAGATTTTCCAGATGATCACTGATTAATCCATAAACTGACCAGTCATCCATGTAAACTTGTAGAAACATCTGAATAAAATGCCTGAAGGAAACAACAACAACCCAAGAGAATATAACAGGTGCATTCTTCAGCCCAAATGGCATCACCGTGTACTGAAAACAGCCCCATTCTGTCACAAATGTTGTCTTGTGGAGGTCCTCTTTCGCGATTCTGATATGGTGATAGCCAGAGAACCCATCCATGAAAGAATAAATCTCTTGGCCACCCACGCCCTCCAACACCTCATCAGTGAATGGTATTGGAAATGGATCATGCATATATGCGTCATTCAGTTTCCGCAAGTCGACACAAATCCGCACTTCACCTGTCTTCTTGTCCTGCACCACCATAGGACTAATCCAGTCTGATTCTTCAACTGGTTCAATAATGCCAGCACCCAACATGCGGTCAAGTTCTACTTTGACCCTTTCCATATGGCGCGGATTCAACCGATACTATCACTGCCTGATTGGTTTTGCGCCTGGTTTCAATGGGATCTTCATCTCCCCTAGATCCCCCAAGATTCCCTTCATCTCAGATAAATTCACAGGGAACAAGTCTTGGAACTCATGCAACAGGTCAGTGACCTTCACCATCATCTCCTCATCCCAATAGTCCCTGACATTCACAAACTTTGGGTTTTCCTTCGTCCCAATGTTGAATTTTCTAAGCTTCAACGGCTAACTGATTGGGTCTGTCGGTGCATCAGGAGCTACAACATGACAACTGCCTTCTGATTTTAGAATATTGACATTCCACAGATCATCACCATCCTCTGGAACACTAGTGATATTATAACATTCCATCATCGACTACATCTTGCAGTGCGTATGTGGATCCGCAGGATATTCCACTGGAACAACCTTTAGAACAAATCACGGATAAGCTGCAAAGCATTACAGACATTTGGGTTGGCATACGTGAAACTGAAAGTATGAGTAAAACAAACTGTCAACTCTAACCAAGTGGTAATATCCCCTTGCAACTCAGCTGAAGCATACCATGACCATGGCATTTCATCCAAAGTATGGATAAAGGCATGAACCCATTCATCCCTTGATTGCGAAGCCCACAGAGTCTGACATTCCATCAGATGATTGCCAGGGTCATTCTTCCCATCATACCTTCTGGCGTGATATATTTCTTTTTCACCAAAGTGAACCATCATTAACCATTGACACTGCGACCAACTAGTAATGGACTTGTTATGGATTTCCCAACACCATGCTGGAGTATCCTGCAGTGCCTCTTTTAATGCTAGCAACCGCTGCGGTTCTGACACCTTAGCTTCAAATGCGACCAGAAATTCAGATAGTCTGGGCAGTCCCTCGTATATAGGAAACTCAATAGTCTCAGTTGTGACATGGCATAGCGACTACATAATCAACCCACACTTGTGAAGTGACACCTCATGCCAGCGATTCTGCCAATTTTCTAGAGCATCATCAGAGTCGAAAGATGCAGAACTAGTGCTATGCCACTCAAGCTCACCGTCGGTAGTCGGATGAATGTAATATTCTGAAATATTGTATGCATGGTCCCATCTACTGCCAACTTCATATTTCACTAGTTCAACATAACTGCGTCCTTCAGCCGGATCCAACGGAGCTATGACTCCAAGGTTGCGGGTTTCAAAAGTCATCATCCGCTTCTTAAAATTAATTACTGCTACACTCTCGTTAGCCCATCCAATCCCCAGCAACACAGGATAGGAGCTTACACCTTCAACAACCTCAATGACATCAAAATCTGCATATGTCTTCATCCCGTCAATATCCACAACAAGGCGCGGAACTCTCCCAATCAGGGTCACCTTGGCCTAATTAGCCAATCGTAGCTGCACGAGAGACCAGCTCAGTGTTGGGCTCCCCATTTTTTGTCAGGTCTGCTTTTTGAGAATGTTGACATCGGAGCCAAGATCTAGAATGACTGAATCGACATCATAGTCCACAATCTGAATGTTCATGCGCATCTCTTTACCTATCTTCCGCCGCTGTAAAGAGTTTACCGCGGACTCTCTCCGTCCCCCATCAGGTTGATGCAACAACCCTTCAAGCTTAACAAGCCCATCAGAATCTCTTGCCAGTGATAAGCAACTTTCAAAAAAATTCTGTAACGTACCATATTGCCACGATGGACTTGCCTCTGAAGTTGAATAAAAAACATGGGGCATATCACAAATAACTACCTTACCAGGATTTCTTCCCACCTCATGTCGTGCTTGAAAGAATGTATCGTGCTCGGCATCGATATCAAACTGCACTCTCTTCTTCCCAACTAGCCGAATCAAAGGATGCAAACCATCTGCGCATGTCGTCGCTCCTCCCCGAGTGATAACTGCAACAGTAGCATCTTGTGTCCTAGGCTCCACAGAGATCATTGCGATAGTTTCTCCCTGAGTCTGGTTCAGGGGTTGGTTCGCAGTCTGGTTGGCATTCTGATTCAGACATTGATTTTGGTTCTCCAACTAGTTTTGATTCTGGACTGGTTGCTGCACATGATTCTGGTTCTATAGTTACTGAACATTTCCCACCTGCCATCGCGTAATCAACCGCAGACAGTTTTCAATAGTGTGATTAGTAACAAAACAAAATGTACACTATGTTTGCAATTGTGGGAAATCTTGCTGGTAGTGTCCCAACACTCCGCAATTATAACAATGGATAGGTCCACGACCTCGTCCTCCTCCACGACCAAAACATCCACCGCATCCTCCCCGGAATCCTTCGCGGAATCCCCCTTTCTACTGATATTGCAGTTGATCAAACTGTTGCTACATGGGATTCAACTGCAACTAACCACCTTGTCCTGACTAAAAGTATTGTGGTTGTTGAACGTACTGTGGTTATTGTTGAGCCATTTGCATCTAAGTATATTGTGGTATAAACTATTGTGGTTGCGACTACGGTATAAACTGCATCAGTGGCTGAGGTAGTGGTTGCGGTTGTAGTTGTTGTACAGCACACTGGTTGTAATTCACATAGAATGCATTGTATGTTCTCTCCCGAAGCAAGCCATAGGCGCGAAAATCCTTTTCTTCATGTCTGATGGACTTATAGAATGTACAATACAAATTCATCGGCTTTGTGACCATATTCTACATGTATTGACATGCCTCATGTCGATTCCCATATACCTGACAGATGCGGCACCACGACATACCTCCACCACTCAATGGGTTCGGCGCTCCGGATACCAGATACTTGCGGAAGTCTAGGCAGTTATCCTTAGTATGCCCTTCTGTATGACATCGCATACACCAAGAATATTCATGATGTTCCTTACCCTTCTTAAGGTCTTGAAACTGTATTATCAAATTGGCCAACTGTGTCTAAATCTACGACATTCCTATTGTGTTCTCCCTAATTGGCGAAGCTTCTAACCGCATTGCAATCTCCAGAGCTTCACTCGACTATGTAATGCTCTGTTGCATCAGCGGTAGTCAAATGTGAGGTAGCAATGTCAAAGATGAACCATTCCTTGTGTTGGACATTGCTCATGTCAAAGCTGACCCTTGCTATCAGTGTTTTGAACAGTTGGTAAAAATCCGACACAGTTTCATTTGGATACTGCTTAATCTCTTTTAGTTCTGTAATATACTGTGCTTCACACTTGGGTTTTCTGAATTCTGCAATCAATCATTTTTTTACTTCTTCTAGCGTATTCTCTGGGGTGCCTACGAGAACTTTAACAAACTTCATAAACAAGTCCATTGCGCGACCTCAAAGAGTTGTCGCCAATTGTCCTTTCTTGGCATCATCATCAGTAATTTGCTTGACAGTCCATACTGCTTCACATAAGAACCAATATTGTTCGGGATTATCTGTACCATTTCCATGGAACAGTGACAACTTTGCATCTTCTCCTGCCATCGTGGGAATCCTTCCTATAGTTGTTGAGCTAGTAGAAATCAAGTTATGTTGACATGATCAACACAGTGGTGTCAAAGTTGTGTTTCTTCCTGGTTGAGAGATAGTGAGTGGAGGTGTGGGCACGTTGCTGCTAGGGGCTGGTCCAGCCTCTATCCTGGGCATAGCCTCATTGTCCTTGTCGACATTGTGGGATCGCTTTGTCCCATATGGTCTCCCTTCGCGGTTTTGTGTTTCGATCAGAGAAGGACCTTCTCCTATCCTCTGCCTCTTTTCCTGTTGAAACCTTTCTCCTCCCCTTGTAATACCACTCTCTTCCTCGACTTCCTTCGCAGTCTCATCATAACTTGCACCCATTTACCCCATATCATTCCATGTATCACCCCCCTTGTTATCATGGTATCCACAGCCTCCGCCCACTAGGGTTCTTATTGATCTAGATACATCTTCAGTATGCCCTTTTCATAAGTGAGCATCTTAATTGACAACTGTAGCGACAACATAAACCTACCTCTTGGTCCGTTGAAGAATTCCCTTTCTTATTCACTATAATAATTTGTCGTATCAACCGCAAACTCAATGATATAGCCTTCCAATATACTGTCGACCCAGACCTCAACAGCCCGCGATGCTTTGTTGTCGACTTCTTGCAGCTCCCGGATCAATTCTGGGGTTCAAGCTATCGTCTCACCACCTTGGAAGTTCCTCTTTTGATAGGTCAATTTTGCTAACCATTCATATAGGATGATTGGGAACTCGCAAAAAAAATATTTGTGTGGACCGTCGTGTATGTACTTTTCCAACCACCAATTTGTCGACAACCCAGGGTTCTGATTTTCTTTTTCAGTGAACTCTCGTAACTTTAGGTCGAACCAATCTTGAATCTCCGGTCTCAACGGATGCCACAACATATCCTCCTTTCACTTCGCGCTACGGTCCCAGCAATGGAACCATTTGTTGACACAAACCCATTCAATAGGGGTTCCTCACGCTATCAACACCCAAACAACTACAATCTCCCTAAGCACTGGACCAGATAGGTTTTATCTCGTCCAGCAACACCTACATAGCAGATGAGGTCTCACCCGAGATGTTCAAAGGAGAGTTTACGGAACCATGTTTCCGCCAAATGAAGGAGGCTGTTGTGCATTTAAGTGATTAACTTATTGCGACATTCATAAATATATCTAGGCATTCAACTTAGCATTAAACATAAGCATCTGCTTAGCATTAAACATAACCCCGACATCATTCAACGAATCTCATCATTGACAGAACCATAAATGTGCATTAGATATAACAGTAAACATTAATCGTAGCAAGGAAACATCGCATCATTCATAGATTCATATCGCATAATGCATTCATCACATGGAAAACAGGAAAGACATAATGATTCTGCTAAAAGCAATGTCATGTCATATTCATCTTTGCAAAAACCCATATACAACAAGATAATCTTTTTGTCGCATGCCCATATTAACAGACAATAGCAGGCAGATTCATCAACTCATGTATCTCCAAATCAGTCTATCCTCAATTATCTCTTCGTGTCCTCCCCTCAACACTTACAATGCTAAGTCTATTTATAGGGTTATGCCTTTACATTTGCGGTCCACTTAAGAAACCGTCTAACGACTTCCTAACAAACTCTACAAAAAGATGACCCAAAACCCACATAATACAGTGCAAATGACCCAAAATACACATGACATGGTCCAAATGACCCAAAACTACATAAACTATTGTCGCCTTGAGTGCTACTTTCCTCTTTTCGCGGTACCTTTGTACTTGCGCATCATCCACAATGCTGACTCATCAAACCGCTTGCCAACACAAGGTTACACTGTTTTTGGAATGTTAATTGAAAATTTAACATTAACTTATTAATTTATGTGAATCATTTGCATAAATAGATAACTAATTTAATTAAATAAATTCAATTAAAACATAAATACACATAGACTATGAATTAAGACAAATCCAAATCATAGATCAATGCATTAATGATCGATTGCAAAATATAAACAACATTCATTCAATAATTAAGGTGAAGAAATCAGATATCATCAAAGAAATTTGATAACATAAACAAAGAAGATGCCAAAAGAAACTAATCTTGATTCATAGGGTTTGCAAAAAATTGCAAGATCTCAAGTGAAGCAGCATTTCTCGAGTCCTTCTCTGGTGATTTTCTCCCTCCTACCCCATGAGACTTCTACCCTTTAAATAATAATTACAAAATAGTTACAAAAGGATAAGATTCCCATAAAAAGGGATTACAAAATCAACTAATCTAAGAATAAGAAAGGGCAGCTTGCCACTTGGTCGATACTTCTAACAACTGATCAACATCTGGAAAAATTTTTAATTCGAGCCCCAACTGAGCATCACAAGTGAAGGACTCGATCTCATTCTTGGCTAGATTATGTCAGGTGCACAGGAATATGTGTATCTTTCCTTCTAGGCTGATAGGTTGCTCGATGAACTTATCCACATCAGCAATCTGTATGTGCTCGAGTTGCTCGATCTTTTCCTTGACCTCCTCACATCTGCGTTCAACCTGCTCCATCATTAACTTAGGTGGGTAGTCCTTCTCAATAAGGTCCATAGTAGGAAACTTCAACATATCCATGATACTATCCACAACATACCCCCTTCTTCCACAGATAGCCCATGCCTTCTTGATGGCATCCTCAACCACATCAGAAACATTGTGCAAAGCATTCAAAGATGCTATGATTCTCTTCAATTTGAAACTATCCAGAACTAGAATGCCTTCTGGTTTGTCTTTAATGTATCTCTGCCAATCGACAATGTGATCATAAGCTTTGGAAGCCTGCTGCTTTTTTCCAATGTGCCGACCAAGGTTAGTAGACATTCTCTCAAAATCCATATGAGCTTCCTGAATTCCATTCAGGCAACTGAATAATTTGACTAATAGTTCATGGTGTTCTTCATTCACCTGATTAGCCAAATCTTTGAACTGTTGCTGAGAAAACTTAGAGAAACAAGAGGACGCTGCACTTGCAGTTGCATCCTCAATCTATTTTTCCAACACATCTATCTTTTCAACATTGGTAGTATTAAGAACCTCTGAATCCTGCAATTGATCTTGGAGGGAATCATTCTGTCCTTGTAGGTCCCTGAGTTGACCTTCATAATAATTCTTTAATCGATGAAGCTCAAATTCATGTTGGTCACTGATTTTTACCATTTGCTCCTGAATCCTTTTCAACTCTTCTTTCTTCAAATCAATTTCTTTATTCAGAGAGGTTACTGTATCAAAGTTAGCTCCAGCAAATGCCCCCATAGTTGCTGCAGTCTCTATTGCTTCCTTTTGGATGTCATTAGACTGTCTAGCGCAAATTACCTGATTGGGAATAGGTGCTTGCAGTACAACTAATCCCCTGATTCTCTTGCTTCCTCTTTTAACTACTGCTTTTCTTGTCTTGCTATAAAAATAACCCCCAAGGGGAACTACAATATCCTCCTCACAAGCAACTTCCAATTCAACAGAAGATGTAGCCACATCTCCTGTTGCAACCAATGGAGTTATCTGGGTAACAATAGAATTAGGTATTGACATGGTGATCTGAGAGGTATGTTGGTTGTGGAGCTTGATCTTCCAGATTCAGAGATGTTATTCAATCGTGTTTGTACCCCAGGTTGTTTTCTCCAGCAGTTTATGGGCCCATTGTTTTGGGTAACCCATGGTATTTTCCCATTGTATTTCCCTTATAAAAGGAATACATTGTAACATGGATAGGGTTGATGTATTAGGTATTATGCCTTGTAAAGATCTCTGATATTATGAAGAGAGACCGTGAGACAATTAAGAGGAAGTGTAGCGGATGTGTTGTAGGTTGTATCCCTTCATTTGTTGGATGGTATAATAATAAGGACTGGCAATTTTAGTGTGTAAATAGCCCATCTTTGGTGAACCACGATATATTGGTGTCTCTCTTGTAATGTGTTTGTGTGATTGTATTTGCATTTATGTTTATTGTTATTACTCTGCGATCCTATTTTTCTAACAATTGTTATCATATCCAAAGGTCTATTTGGCAGATAAACCCGTAGGAAACTAGGGTTTATGGTTCGAGTTGGAGCAATGGTGTTAGAAGGAAAGTTTAAGGTCGATATATTTAATGGCCAAAACTACCAGTTATGGAAGATGCAAATGGACTATCTGTACCAGAAACATCTATTTCTACCGTTGGGAGTAAGAGCAAATTAGCTGACAACTTGTAATGTCCCCTCCTACCATACCAGCATGGATAGAGAGTACGTGATGCTAAAACTGGGCAACTTAGTCCCATGAACTTTTAACTAAGCACCCACATAATATAAAAGACATATGGGATGTATAATTATAAGAAAAACATAGCGGAAGTAAATCAATAACACATTCATCATACATTCAAGATATTTATCAAATAAACAATTGCAAAGTTAACACAAGAGAATACTTATCTTAACAAAGTAGTCCCAAGCAACTGGCTATGCATCTGCAACGTTCCACCCAACCATAGGCCAGTTGTGCTTATCAACCTCTTGATGCAATTACCACCCCCGAGCTGGGCATGATCTCTACAAGGAATCAAGGAACAACAGACTCACACATAGCCAAGCATACACTAAGATGAGCCAAGCCAATCTACAATTGGGTTTATCAGGCTGCTAGGAAATGGAAAGGGAGAATTGCTAAGCTAGTGAGCTCAACCACAGAGCTATGGATACCCCTCCCAGATCTATTCAGCTTGGCACTCACAATGCCTACACACCCAACACAAGGAAGTATCCTCTTCACTGCCACATAGTCCCTCAAGCCATACCTTCCTTTCTAGTGCTCTCAGGGTGTGCATAGAAAAGTAGCCAAAGCCCTCTTGATCTTCTTGAGAGGTTACTCCCTCCACTAGGTTTATCAAGCCAATTCTGTCCACTACCAGTCCAAGTTTCTTGCTTACAGGTTCAAATCAAAACAGGGATGCACATAATAGCAAAAGTATATGTGCTGGGCATGAAGAAACGTTTTTACAGTGAGAAGCCCAAAGATGGGGTTTTCATTAGCTTCAAAAAAATGTGGGGAACCCAAAAACGAAACTAGAAGATGGAGAACAATCTTGGGAAGCCAAATCCATTTTCAGAAAAACGTCCATGGGCATTTTGGGGCAAAAACAACCTCCATAATAGTCCCAAATTGTGGCCCTTCTCTCCCAGCTGCTGTCTAATGCAAAAAGAGCTCCCAGGCATGGAAAATGTAGGAAAAATGGTGAAAAACGTGATGGGAAAAGGCCCAATAGTTCAGACTGCGTGAGAGGGCAAAGACTATGGGTTCATAATGGCTTTGGGCACCATTTCGTGGGTGTTTTCTTGCCCAAGGAGACAAAACATGATTTTCTGGGTTGATGGCTTGCCCATGCACGAAATTGGCTGCCATACCTCTTCATTCCCAAGGCATTAACTGCCTCAACCAACTCTTGGAAGAATTAAATGATTGGGTCCATAACCCAAAATGGGTAGTTGGTAGTTTATGGGTTTTCTCATTGACACATGGATTAACACCATTGGTTCAAGGGTTTGAATAATTTCCCTCCCTATTCCTTGTAGAATCATGCCCCATCTCTTTGTTGCATTCCATAGCTAGTTGTGGGTATTTTCATTAAAATTCGTATTTACATGATGTCTCATTTACATTGTTCCTATCTAGCACAAGAACCATAGGCATCTATTTCTTTAATTGCCGATACATAAAACGCTAAATCAATGGTGGGGCCTTGGCCTTGCGCTCCTCACCATGATCAAATTACAATATTTACATCATTTACGATTTAATACAAAGGGGGTCAAAATGGGGACATTACATTCCCCTCCCCTTACATTAGCACTGTCCTCAGTGCTCATCAAAATTGAACAAAAATGGATATGCCACCCTCATGGCATCCTCCAGATCCCATGTAGCCTCATCGAGACCGTAGTGCTTCCATTGCACCTTTACCTGTCCGATGGCTCGGTTCCAAAGCAATGTTACCTTCTTGTCTAGGATGCACAATGGATCAGTTTGGAATTCTCCCTCGGGTTCCACCTGGATCACATCCCAATTAATCACATGGTTAGGATCATGTACATATTTCTTAAGCAAAGAGACATGAAAAACATTATGAGCTTTAGTGCTAGCAGGCAATGCAAGTCTATATGCAACTGGTCCTATTCTTTCAAGCACTTCAAATGGCCCACAATATCTAGGTGATAGCTTGGCACAGCTCCCAAGCTTCAAGGAACTCTTCCTTGATCTCACTCTAAGATACACATGATCCTCAACACTGAATTCCCTATGGATCCTATGCTTATCCGCATAGCTTTTCTATGTATCCTGGGCTACTTTTAAATTTTGTCGGATCTTTGCAACTTCTTGTTCCATTTCCTTAAGCAATTCTGGCCCAAGTACAATTCTGTTCACTGGATTGTCCCAAGTCACTGGTGTCCTACACCTTCGACCGTACAAAGTCTCATAAGGACTCATTCCTAACGATGCTTGTTTCCCATTGTTATATGAAAATTCTACCAAGTGTAGATAATCCTCCCACTTGGATAGTTTTTCCATTACATACAAGCGAAGCATGTCTTCAAGCACCCGATTTACTCTTTCTGTTTTCCCATCTGTTTGAGGATGGTATGCGGTACTAAAGCTTAGCTGTGTACCCAAATCTGCAAAGAGACCTTTCCAAAAATTGGAAGTGAACTTGGTATCCCTGTCGAAAATTATTGCCTTAGGCAACCCATGTAATCTGAAAATTTCCTTCATGAAAATATTTGCAATGGCATCGGCTTCGTGTGTGGACTTAACCGGTATGAAATGTGCTGCCTTTGTTAACTTGTCCACCACAACCATGATGGAATCGTGTTGTCTCTTAGTCATTGGCAATCCGGTAATAAAGTCCATGGAAATTACTTCCCATTTCCATTCTGGAATTGGCACTGGGAGCAATAAACCTGCTGGATGTTGGTGTTCACTCTTCACTTGATGACATTCCATGCACTTAGAAATGTATTCAGCGATGTCCTTCTTCATGCCTGGCCAGAAATAATATTTCCTTGCTGTAGCAATGGTTTTTTGATATCTTGGGTGACCAGAGTATGGAGCTTTATGGATTTCATCCATAACAATCCTCCTCAAGTCTACCGCATTTGGAATATAGACTCTATTCTTATAAGTAAGAAGTCCGTCTTCTTCCAAATGATAGCCTTCATACTTCTTTCCATGGTCTTGCTGCTGCAATTTGCCCTTTATCTGCTCATACACTTCATCCTCAACCATATGGTTAACAATCTGTTGCCTCAAATGTGGTTGGCAAGTACTAAGCGCTGCCACATGCATTTCCTGTACCTTCATGTTGAGTGCATCAGCCACTTTGTTTTCTTTCCCTTTTATGTGTTTGATTTCAAAATCAAATTCACACAAAAATTCCAACCATCTAGCTTGCCTAGCATTTAAAGTTGGCTGATCAAACAAGTATTTCAGACCACAATGGTCTGTCCTTAACTCAAATTTTCTTCCCATTAAGTGATGCTTCCACATCTTTAAGGCATATACTATGGCTACAAGTTCTATATCATGAGTAGCATAGTTCTTCTCATGCTCCTTCAACTTTCTTGACTCATAGCATATCACGTGGTTGTCTTGCATAAGAACTCCTCCAAGTCCTTGATTGCATGCATCAGTACACACCACAAAGTCTTTTTCTGGGTCCACAATTTTCAAAATTGGTGCACTTGTAAGAAGATTCTTCAACTGTTGAAAACTTTTCTCACATCTTGGTGACCATTCAAACTTTATCCCCTTCTTTTGCAAAGAAGTGATCGGGTTTGCCACCTTGGAGAATCCTTCGATAAACCTCCTGTAGTAACCAGCAAGGCCCATAAAAGATCTCACATCAGTCACATTCCTTGGAGTTGTCCAATTCATAATGGTTTCAATCTTCTCAGGGTCTACAGATATTCCTTTGTCGGAGATGATGTGACCCAAATAACGAATTCTATCTTTATAAAGGTCACATTTGCTCAACTTTGCATACAGCTTATGCTCCCTTAGTAATTTCATTGTCATTCTCAAATGTTCTTCATGCTCTTCTTCATTTTTGGAATAGATGGGAATGTTGTCTAGGAATACAAGAACAAACTTGTCCAAATACTTGCTAAAAACATTATTCATGAGACACATGAATGTAGCTGGTGCATTTGTGAGACCGAATGGTACCACTACAAACTCATAGTGTCCATACCTCGTTCTAAAGGTTGTCTTATGAATATCTTCTTCTTTGATTCTTACCTGATGGTAACCAGACCTCAAGTCAATTTTTGAAAATACCTTTGCTCCTCTCATTTGGTCAAAAAGGTCATCAATTCGAGGCAATGGGTATTTGTTCTTCACAGTGACTTTGTTCAACTGCCTGTAGTCAATACATAACCAGAGTGTTCCATCTTTCTTTTTCACAAATAGAACACGTGCTCCCCATAGGGACAGACTTGGCCTAATATACTTCTTTTCCAGCAACTCTTGTAATTGCATTTTCAATTCTAGCAATTCCGGTGTACTCATCCTGTAGGGTGTCTTAGACACTGGTGCCGCTCCTGGCACAAGCTCAATTGTAAAGTCAATGTCTCTCTTTGGAGGGAGTCCTGGAATCTCATCAGGAAAAACATCTCTGAATTCTTGCAATACATGATAGTCCTCCAATTTAAGAGCTTCATTCTCTGCTGCCTCTAAAATGTGGGCTGCATACAATTGACATCCCTTCCTATAGAACTTCTTCAACTGCATGGCTGAAACCTATCTAACAGAAGTCACCTTTGGAATTCCTTTTACAACCCTTGGGTTTCCTTCTTCGTCCATGCATTCAAATGTCTTATTGTAGCAGTCAAGTTTTACCCTGTGTGCTTCTAACCAATCCATTCCAATGAGAATATCATAGGAACCGAGTGGTAAAATATTCAGATCTACATAAGTGAATAGCCCATCCATCTCTAATGGACATTTCTCTACTATTTCACTAACTTTTCTCTTAGTTCTAGTGGCTAGTTGAACTAACCATGATTTACTATGCTTTAATTTCTTGAAAGCACAAATCTCAACAATTCTAGGAGTGACATAACTGTGAGTAGATCCAGGATCAATCAAAATAGAAACAGATTGCTTAGCAATCTTACCTTCAACTTCAACCACAGTTGATTGATGATCTGCCTGGCGGTCTTCTACTGTTGCATAGATTCTAGGGATTGCTCTCACCACTTGACCCACAGTTCCAGCTCCTTGGATGTTGTGAACTTGATTTGCATTCCCATTCCGATGTGGACAGTTCCTAAGCATGTGGTCTCCTCCACAACCCCAACATTGAAGTGGTTCTCTTAGCTCCTTTGGATCTCTTGGCTTGTCTGCCATCATCCTAGTTGGATTAGTCACAACCTGTGATGGCTGCCTTTGCTGATTCCGGAATTGAGGAGGCTTGAACCTCTTCTTCCTTTGGTCAAACTTTTCATTTTTCCTATCCTTCCATGCCTTATGGAATTCTGGTTTGCTTCTATTTTGATCAAAGCAATACTTGGCCTTTCTTATGGCCTCCTCTAGAGTTCAAGGTTCATCGAACTCAATTCTATCTTTATATGACTGGGGCAGTCCACTTAGGAAATGCTGAATTTTCACCTTATCATCTCGAATGTACTTGACATACCTCAGCAGCTCCAAGAACTTGTTTGCATATTCTTCCATGGTCAATTGTCCCAATCTCAGCTCATGGAACTCTTTGATCTGATCATCATAGTACCTGTCAGAGAGGTACTTCTGCTTGAAGTATTTCTTGAACTGCTTCCACACAATCTTCCTTTCGTTGATCTTCTTCACTTGCCTGATGTATTCCCACCATATAGATGCTCTTCCATTCAAGTTGAAGATGGCTACCCTTGCCTTCATATTTCCGGAGTAGTCTTGGACTTGGAAATATTTTCTCGTCCCAAGAAGCCAAGCTTCAGCTTCTTGACCGGACTTTATCTCTCCATCAAATGTAGGAGGTTTCACCTTCTTAAATTCCCCATGTGAATTGTTCTTGTAGTGCTTCTTCCTCCTACTCCCACGAGATGAAGAGCTTGAACCCTCCATGGATTCTTCCGAGTCAGATGATTCATTAGAAGAGATTTCTGGAGTATATGTTCTGTCTGTAGAAACTCTTCTTGAGCTACTGGCCCTCTTAGGGGAATTCCTCCTAGAACTACTCCCACCCCTTTCTAGATTTGATGTCTGATGCCCAGAGTTTATTTGCCTTTGGATGTCTGTTAAACTTTGCAGCATAACTGCATTCAACTGATTTTGTTCTTCCTGAGCTTTAATCATCCTTTCATTATCTTCTCTACAACTTTGCAACTCCACCCTTAGGCTTCTCATGGTGGCTGCAATCCCTGGAGGAGTCTCTTGATTTCTTCTCCCATTAGATTATGTTTCAGCATTTTCAACATGTATGTTCTCCCCCATGGCATCTGTCTCAGGCTCATAGGGATCCTGTGCATCATCCATGATGTTTATTTTCTTGGCCCAACCAAGATCCAAAACTTTCCAACTGTATTATCTAGAGTGTTGCCCTGATGTAATTGTGATTCTGCGAAATGTGTTCATCAACACAATTGTTAGCTGCATTATATTCTCAGAAATTCATAAATTACTTCATGCACGTGGGAAAAGGTTATATTGACAATTTTTCAAATCATAGGATTTTCTCACAATCAATGACATATGAGGGGGAAAAACAAAAGGGGGTCAAGGGGGATTTCCCCCTTGTGGCTTCCCTATGCCACTGCAGGGGGCAGCGCCCTCATTTTTTTTTTTACAAATCTTACCGCCGTTGTGGGGCGGTTCGCCGAACGCTTCCGCAATTGCAGAGCAATACGTCGAATGCTTCCGCAGTTCCGAAGGGATTCGTGGAATGCTTCTGCAGTTCCGGAGCCATTCGCGGAATGCTTCAGCAGTTGCGGAGCCATTCGCGGAATGCTTCCGCAGTTTTGGAAGACACTGGGAAATTCTTTCCGCAGTTTCAGGCAGTTTGCGGAAGCCTTCCACAATTGCGGGGCATTTTGCGAAATGCTTCCGCAATTGCGGAACGACTTGCGGAATGCTTCCGCAATTGCAGAATGAATTGCGGAATGCTTCTGCAATTGCAGAATGATTCATCGAAGCCTTCCGCAGTTGCGGAACGATTCGCCGAAGCCTTCCGCATTTGCAGAACGATTCGCCGAAGCCTTCCATAGTTGCGGAACGATTCGCCGAAGTCTTGTGCAGTTGCGGAACGATTCGCCGAAGTCTTCTGCAGTTTCGGAAGAGAATTCCTTCCACAATTTCAGAAGAGAATTCCTTCCGTAATTTCGAAAGATAATTCCTTCTGAAAATTTCCTTTCGACGCCGAACACTTAGAAAATTTTTCTGCAATTTCGGAAGAGAATTCTTTCCGCAATTTCAAAAGGAAATTCCTTCCACAATTTCGAAAGGAAATTCCTTCCGCAATTTCGAAAGGGAATTCCTTCCGCAGTTCCGGCACGGTTCGCGGAACTCTTCCGCAAATTTCGGAACGATTTCCCGAACTCTTCCCGAAATAGACTTAAACAAAAATTTCCAAAACTCGTAAGAAAATTTTTGAAATCTTCCCTTCTTCAGTGATGACTGCTGCTCAGCAGGAGGTGATCTTACCCCTGTAATCTATCCAACTTAGCCTGTTTAGGCCCAATGCTGAGACCTATGGTGATTAGAAAGGGACCTTCGCAAGTGGTTGTGATTCGATTTGGCCCATAGAGGTCCAATGCTGCAACCAGCAGCTCTGATACCAGAATGAACTGTCCCCTCCTACCATACCAGCATGGATAGAGAGGACGTGATGCTAAAACCGGGCAACTTAGCCCCATGAACTTTTAACTAAGCACCCACATAATATAAAAGACATATGGGATGTATAATTATAAGAAAAATACAGCGGAAGTAAATCAATAACACATTCATCATACATTCAAGATATTTATCAAATAAACAATTGCAAAGTTAACACAAGAGAATACTTATATTAACAAAGTAGTCCCAAGCAACTGGCTATGCATCTGCAACATTCCACCCAACCATAGGCCAGTTGTGCTTATCAACCCCTTGATGCAACTGCCACCCCTGAGCTGGGCATGATCTCTACAAGGAATCAGGGAACAACAGACTCACACATAGCCAAGCATACACCAAGATGATCCAAGCCAATCTACAATTGGGTTTATCAAGCTGCTAAGAAATGGAAAGGGAGAATTGCTAAGCTAGTGAGCTCAACCACAGAGCTATGGATACCCCTCCTAGACTTATTCAACTTGGCACTCACAATGCCTACACACCCAACACAAGGAAGTATCCTCTTCACTGCCACACAGTCCCTCAAGCATACCTTCCTTTCTAGTGCTCTCAGGGTGCATAGAAAAGTAGCCAAAGCCCTCTTGATCTTCTTGACAGGTTACTCCCTCCACTGGGTTTATCAATCCAATTCTATCCACTACCAGTCCAAGTTTCTTGCTCACAGGTTCAAATCAAAACTGGGATGCACATAACAACAAAAGTATAAGTGTTGGGCATGAAGGAAAGTTTTTACAGTGAGAAGCCAAAAGATGGGGTTTTCATTAGCTTTAGAAAAATGTGGGGAACCCAAAAATGCAACTAGAAGATGGGGAACAACCCTGGGAAGCCAAATCCATTTTCAGAAAAACGTCCATGGGCATTTTGGGGCAAAAACGGCCTCCATGACAGTCCCAAATCGTGGCCCTTCTCTCCCAGCTGCTGTCTAATGCAAAAATGAGCTCCCAGGCATGGAAAATGTAGGAAAAATGGTGAAAAACGTGATGGGAAAAGGCCCAGTAGTTTAGACTGCAAATACTATGGGTTCATAATGACTTTGGGCACCATTTCATGGGTGTTTTCTTGCCTAAGGAGACAAAACATGATTTTTCAGGTTGATGGCTTGCCCATGCATGAAATTGGCTATCATACATCTTCATTCCCAAGGCATTAACTGCCTCAACCAACTCTTGGAAGAATTAAATGATTGGGTCCATAACCCAAAATGGGTAGTTGGTAGTTTATGGGTTTTCTCATTGACATATGGATTAACACCATTGGCTCAAGGGTTTGAATAATTTCCCTCCCTATTCCTTGTAGAATCATGCCCCATCTCTTTGTTGCATTGCATAGCTAGTTGTGGGTATTTTCATTAAAATTCGTATTTACATGATGTCTCATTTACATTGTGCCTATATAGCACAAGAACCATAGGCATCTATTTCTTTAATTGCCGATACATAAAACGCTAAATCAATGGTGGGGCCTTGGCCTTGTTGATGTATATGTAACTTCGGAATGTATTTCACATATATGTATATTGTATTCCTATAGAGATGTTATTATTCCTCTATACGGAAGTGTCATAACTTATACTTGATGGGTTATTAGACCACCTTGTTTGGCGTCGGCCCTGTATAAGTCATGTGGGTCAAAGGGTTATTAGACCACCCTATTGGGGGTTGGCCCAGTCAACATTATGTTATGTGGTTAAGTTCGAGCCTACATGAGTTAGGTAAAAAGGCAAGTCAAGTCAAGTATAAATAGAGTGCGGGAGGCACTCTATTTACTCACTCACTTCTCACTCATGCACTCAAGGAGGAGTGGCGCACTTATGGAGGAGGAGGATCTGCTGCTAGGTTGTGTCTATCTCTTATGGTTGGTTGTATCATTTCTCTATCTATCTCTGAGGAAGTTATTGGGGTTTTTCACCTTTATGGTTTTCCCCAAGTAAATATTTGTGTCTCTTGTGTGCTTGCATTATTGTCTCCATGATTGATATGCTGTAGATATGTTGTACATGTTATTCTCTCAGTTAAGATCCTAGATCAGATTGAAGTAAATTCTAAAAATTTAACATGGTATCAGAGCTAGCTTGAAAGAAGGCCTGATATGGCATGTATGACACTTGTTGCACTTACGATGCTAGGGCTTGATATAGAAAAAACCAGTCATCGTAGCACTTTCGCTATAAATCCGTTTTGGTGAAGTTTTCGGATCTGAAATTGTTATAGGCCGAAGCTAAGATCCCGATGTACCTTGTGTCCAAAGGAAAACCTCTAATTCCATGTACTTTGTGATTTATGATCTATACAATATAAGGTTTCTGCCTCTTCCAGATCTGAGTCAAAATCAGGTGACCTTGGGAAAAAGGTCATAAATTGGGCTAGGAAGCTCCAAATGAAATTTCGTGAAAAGTTTCAGGTAGTACATAGACTGTACTATCATAGAAAAAAATTTCAGAGGCCGAAGTTGAACCAGTGACATGTGGCACGCCGTATAAGGTCGCTTTCCTGTATTATCCCATAAACAGGTCACGTTGCGACACTTGGCATAACTCTCTCCTAGAGAATCCAATTGAGGTCATACCTATCAGGATGGAAAGATAACAGGCCGATCTATCTCAAAAACTTTTTTAGAGGCCGAAGTTCAAATAGTGACACATGGCACACCGTACAGGTTCGCTCTCCTGTATTATCCCAAAACAGGTCACGTTGCGACACTTGGCATAACTCTCTCTCAGAGAATCCAATTGAGGTCAGACCTGTTTTGAGTACAATCAGGTACATATTTATGTCAAAACAGAATTATTTATGAGTACCTTCATTCATGGCTTCCGGAATTTAGGGCTTTGGAGAAAGTTGGAATTTTTGTAATCGGATACCACGGCTGGATGCTAATCATCAAAATAGAAATTTAGAGACCAAGATTAGAATTTTTGGTTGGGCAGAAGGCCGGGCTTGATCAAACCCTAGTTCGGGACTTTGATGAGAAAAGTGGAAAATTAGGGCTTCTGTAAAAATGGGAATTTTTGAAATCTGTGACCATGGCTGGAAGCTCCTCAGAAAATTAGAAGCTTAGAGCTTTGGATCAAACCTTTTGATTGGGCAGAAGAGTGGGCTTCATCAAACCCCAGTTCAGGGTCATGTCCAGTGAATCTAGAAGTCTCAAAGGAAAAATTGTGGAGTGAAACTTTGCAGTTTTCAAATTCTGAATATACCAGCTTGATCATCTCATCAAGGCGCATATTTCTATCCTTTCAGAAGTTTGAAATTCAAAGTTTGAATTTTTGGGGTTTCTCTGACAAACCCATATCCAGCTCCAGGTCCAGTTCTTGCAAATCAAGTGGATTGGGTTAATCCTAGAAGAAGATGGATTGGTCACCTGCATAAGTGAAGAAGTTCATGTTTCAGAGGGAGATGAGGCTAAGGCCTTACATAAGAATATTACAAGCAATCTCGACAGGTATGACTCATCGAGGTATGTTTCGGTATTTGTTCATGATTAAGTTTATGGTATGTTTGTCTTCATGTTATTACGGTTAGTACAATCTTGATTTTAGATTTGCCGTATCACCTTAACAAAATTATGAATGCATGATAGAAAATATTCATTGATTAGGGTATTGACACTTATGATTGTACTAATGCATTATGGTATTGTATGAGGTTTATATTGTCTACTAACACAAAAGGTACACCAAGAAAGACAAATCATGTTCTACTTCAAGAACGTATGATCATGGTGACATGAAGACAAGGATTCATCCATTGTCATGAAGATCTACTCTCGAGGTATGTATAACTTGTTTATACAATGGTTAACTTATGAGACATGCAGGTTACTAGCACAAGTCACTGAAGAGAAACAAAAGACATTATACGGGTATGTTAGACATAAATAGCTAGCATGCTAATCCAGGTATGTTTTTCCTATATCAAGCTAGAATCCTACCTTGTGTTAGGATCTTATACTGTTGTTGATAATGATTATTCTTGAAGAGTCATAGGTTTGAATAATCATGGTTGTATGCATATTATGTTTCTTACCATAATTGATGATATGACTAACCAGAAGAATCATGAAGGTATAGGTTTGAATAATCACAGGTTTTATGCATATTATATCTCTTATCTTGTTTGATGATTCAACTAACCCGAAGAGTCATAGGTTTGAGTAATTATAGGTTTAGACATGTTATGCTTCTTATGATTTGACTAACCATAAGAATACTACATAAAACTTGAATGCTAATGCTTATTATTTCTGTTTGAAATGGTCATGACTATACATGCTTGAGATTATTGTGTTTTAATAGTATGCTAATGAATGTATGATTTTATATGAGATCACAAGGATAAAACAATCATGATACTAATAAGCATGCATAGGGACCAAGGATGAATATGAGTTCAAGAATAGGTAATCCAGGAAGCAAAGATCAAGAGGGAGCACACTCCAGTTGTCCTGCAAGAAAGCAAAGGAGCACACTTCAGTAGTTTATGCAAGGATGCAGATATTCATAGGGAGTTGACCATCTCTCTACATTCCACAACAGAAAGGAGTAGAAGAATCTACTTCAGATTAGGACTCCAACAGCTCCTGCAAGGAAGCAAAGACTCAGAGGGAGTCCACCCAACGAACAAAGAAAGATAAGTATTTTAATCATCATTTCTTGCATATTTGTTTGTTTAAATAATACTATTCAATTATGTATATACTAATGTTCCTAGAATTAGGTTGTGTATTATGCATATTAGAATAGTTGCATTGATGAATAGTATACTACTAATATACATGGGTAAGTGGCCTATGGCATTGTACAACATTCCATTGCTACTTATCTAGAATGAAACCTCTTTGCTGACATGTTGGGAGTTGTGCACACTCTTAACAATGTTTTGGTAGAGATTGGAAGGCATCTAGAAAGTTATGGGATATGGATAAATGTTGTATTAAAGCATTGGCTAAAATAATTGCATGACTGTATGACATATTTCTTTATGTGTAAGAATTTGTTCTGAAAACTATGAGATGTTTTCTAATCATGCAATTTAACTTGTTGTGTAGGAAAGATCATATGCCATCTCCTACAAAAGAAGAACTACAACATTTGTTCAACAACAAAATTATCTATTGAAGATATTGAAGTTCCCAGGATACGAGAAGAATGCCATGATCCGTCGATCATGAAGAACGATGTTTGGGATGCAGTCCCAAGAGCTGAAGGGAAATCTATTGTGACTTCCAAATGAAACTATCAGATCAAGCACGTTGCAGATGGAAGCATTAAGAAACATAAA
Source organism: Larix kaempferi (assembly GCA_027924585.1). Lineage (NCBI taxonomy): Eukaryota > Viridiplantae > Streptophyta > Pinopsida > Pinales > Pinaceae > Larix > Larix kaempferi. The sequence goes on along the minus strand of BSBM01001158.1, from coordinate 4,404,068 downwards.
AGTGATGAAATAGAAGATGCACCAGATGGATTTCAAGACAGCATGGTGTAGTCATATATGTGTGCGGAACTTGGTATGGTAGGATAGACAGCCTTCTATCCAGTTTGGTCTTTACCAAGAGTAAAGCGGATTCCAACCCTTTCTACAAGGTTGAGGAAGGCAATCCAGTGATACTACTTTTGTATGCGGATAACCTGTTTGTATCAGGTGAGGATAGATGGATTGCCAACACACAGCGGAAGCTTGCTGCTGAATTTGATATGAAGAACTTGGGGATGATGCACTATTTATTTTTGGCATGGAGGTGTGGCAGAGTGATGGAATCTTCCTTGGACAAGGGAAGTATGTAGTAGAGATCCTGAAGAGGTTCGGGATGATGGACTGCAAGGCTATGGCCACACCTATGACATCGAACCTGAAACTTCTATGTGATGCTTCATCTGATCCAGTTGATGTCTCTATGTATCGTCAGATGATTGGGTCCTTGATGTACCTGACGAACATGAGACCAGACATTTGCTTTGCTGTGAACACATTGAGCCAGTTCCTGACGGATCCGAGGAGTGTTCACCTGGTTGTTGTAAAGCATGTTCTGAGGTACCTAAAGGGTACAGTGGATTATGGGCTCAAGTATGAAGCGAATCAAAAGTTTAACCTGCAGGGTTATGTTGATTCAGATTGGGCTGGCAGTGCTGCAGACAGGAAGAGCACATCTGGGTGTTGCTTCAGTATGGGATCAGGTGTGATCTCTTGGTTTAGCAGGAAGCAGTCCTGTGTGGCACTGAGTACAGCTGAGGCAGAGTATGTTGCAGCCTGTTCAGCTAGTTGTGAGGCAGTATGGCTACAGAAGCTACTGTTTGAGTTATTTGATCTCCCGTTGGAGGCTACTGGTATCTTCTATGATAACCAGAGTTGTGTGAAGCTGTCCGAGAACCCAGTGTTTCATGACAGGTCGAAACACATAGAGATCAAATATCACTATATCAAGGATATGGTGCAGAGAGGAGCTGTGAAGCTCCTATATGTTGCGACAAACGAGCAGATTGCAGATGTGCTGACGAAGCCACTAGCCAGGGTGAAGTTCGAGTACTTCAGAGAGAGGCTTGGTGTTCTTCAGATCGAGGACACTTCGAGGAAGAAGTGATGGACACATTTGCTGAAGCCATTCCAAGCATGTTGGAAGGAGGATCCTTCACATGGCTGTGGATGTAAGCACTGGATGATGAGCATCAGGATGATGTTCTGGTTTCTGCTTGGATATGATCGGTTGGATCATTTTTATGTATGTATGAATGCATCATGTTGGATGCTGGATATGATTAGTTGGATCATTTTATGTATGTATGTACGCATCATGTTGATGCTGGATATGATCAGTTGGATCATGTGTATGTATTTTGTATATGCATCATGTTGGATGCTTGGACCATGTATCTGTATATGTATCAGGTGGATACATTGTATGATCAGGTGGATCATGTATGGTGATATGTATCATGTATTTGTATTGTATCAGGTGGATACATTGATGATCAGGAGGATCATGTATGATGATATGTATCAGGTAGATACTTGGTATGCATTAGGTAGATGCATTGATGATCAGGTGGATCAGGTATGATGACATGCAGCAGGATGTTGCAGTGATGATCAGGATGATCATGGATGACAAGCTTCAGGATGTTGCTCCAGATGACATGCAGCAGGATGTTGCAGTGATGATGATCAGGATGATCATCGATACATCAAGATGATGTATGGTGAGTATCAGGTTGATACTCTATGGCCGTGGATCAGGTTGTGCAGATGAGCATGTAATCCGGTGCCCTGGGAGATTTCCAGATGGTCTTTCGAGGTTTTGCCTATGGCATGTAATTCGGTGCCCTGGGACATCTGGCAAATGCTCTTTCGAGGTTTTGCTCTGGGAGGACATGTAATTCGATGCCCTTGGAGATATGTAGATAGTCTTTCGAGGTTTTGCCTATGGCATGTAATTCGGTTCCCTGGGATATCTGGAAGATGCTCTTTCAAGGTTTTGTCCTATGGCATGTAATTCGGTTCCCTGGGAGATCCGATAGGTTGGGTTGTGTTCCCGTAATCAGTCCTAGGATGCTCTTGCGAGGTTTTGCCATGACCACATGTAATTCATTTCCTTGGGAGATCCTATAGGTGGATCTGTGTGCTCGTAACAGCCTAGGATGCTCTTGCGAGGTTTTGTGGTGAGGTCACATGTAATTCGGTGCCCTGGGAGATCCTATAGGTAGAGATGTGTGCTCATAACAGCCTGGGATGCTCTTTCGAGGTTTTGTGACACACGTAATAAGTCCTGAGGATTCCACAGTATGGCCAGTGATGATGAAGACCTACAGGTGGTGGGCCTACATCCAGTATGAAAAAGGACTTGCTCTGTAGAACTTCCTATGACGAGTAGATTCAGAGATTGATTGACATAGCAGCAGCAGTGACGATGATGATGACTTGATGACGATCATCCAGTGACGATGATCCAGAGAAGATGACTTGTGCTAGAAGAACTATGCTGAGAAATACCTTCCTAGTTAAGAGGGAGTGTTAATGTATATGTAACTTCGGAATGTATTTCACATATATGTATATTGTATTCCTATAGAGATGTTATTATTCCTCTATACGGAAGTGTCGTCATTTATATTGTAAGTGTCGTAACTTATACTTGATGGGTTATTAGACCACCTTGTTTGGGGTCGGCCCTGTATAAGTCATGTGGGTCAAAGGGTTATTAGACCACCCTATTGGGGGTCAGCCCAGTCAGCATTATGTTATGTGGTTAAGTTCGAGCCTACATGAGTTAGGTAAAAAGGCAAGTCAAGTCAAGTATAAATAGAGTGCGGGAGGCACTCTATTTACTCACTCACTTCTCACTCATGCACTCAAGGAGGAGTGGCGCACTTATGGAGGAGGAGGATCTGCTGCTAGGTTGTGTCTATCTCTTATGGTTGGTTGTACCATTGCTCTATCTATCTCTGAGGAAGTTATTGGGGTTTTTCACCTTTATGGTTTTCCCCAAGTAAATATTTGTGTCTCTTATGTGCTTGCATTATTGTCTCCATGATTGATATGTTGTAGATATGCTATACATGTTGTTCTCTCAGTTAAGATCCTAGATCAGATTGAAGTAAATTCTGAAAATTTAAGAGGCCTTGAGCTCCTCACCATGATCAAATTACAATATTTACATCATTTACGATTTAATACAAAGGGGGTCAAAATTGGGACATTACACAACTATGAAGCACGAAGAATGGGAGGTTCTTGATAGAAAGGCACTGGGAACAATACAGGTGTCCCTGGCTTTGTTGGGTGCTTTCAATATCTCAAAAGAAAAGACAACGGAGGGTTTGATGAGCGCATTGGATAAGCTGTATGAAAGACCCTTGGCCTCCAACAAGGTATTTCTAATGAAGCGTTTATTTAATATGAAGATGTCTGAAGGTGGATCTGTTGCTGATCATTTAAATGAATTTAATACGGTTACAAATCAGCTAAGTTCTGTAAGTGTGAACTTTGATGATGAGGTTAGGGATCTTCTAATCTTGTGTTCATTGCCAGAAAGCTGGAATGGCTTGGTCATGGCTGTAAGTAACTCTTTCTTTGGCTCAAACACCTTGATATTTGATGACGTTGTTAGTGTTATTCTTAGCAAGAAAATGCGAAGAAAAAGCACATGTCAGACATCAGGTAATGTATTGACCATGGAGAGCAGAGGAAGACAAATGGTGAAAGGAAAGAGCCAAGGTAATCATGGCAAGTCTAAAACATGCAGATCCAAGTCCAGATAGGGAAAGATAGAGTGTTGGAACTGTGGAAACAAAGGACATCTGAAGAAAGACTGCAGATCTCTAAAGTAGAAAGGAGATGGATAGCAGGAAACTACCTAGGAAGCAATTGTAGTAGGTGATGTGTTACAAGATGCTTTGATTCTTGCATTAGATAATGTTGATGTATTTGTAACTTCAGAATGTATTTCATATATGTATACTATATTCCTATAGAGATGTTATTATTCCTCTATACGGAAGTGTTGTCATTTATATTGTAAGTGTCGTAACTTCTACTTGATGGGTTATTAGACCACCTTTATGGGGTCGGCCCTGTATAAGTCATGTGGGTTAAATGGTTATTAGACCACCCTCTTGGGGGTCGGCCCTGTCAGCATTATGTTAAGTGGTTAAGTTGAGGCCGACCTAGTAAGGTTATTAGGCAAGTCAAGTCAAGTATAAATAGAGTGCGGGAGGCACTCTTTTTTATCATTCCTTTATTCACTTATACACTCATTAGAGATTGGCACACTAGTGGAGGAGGAGAAGCTGCTACTAGAAGACTATCTCTTATGCTTGGGTTTTGTATCATTGCTCTATCTATCTCTGAGGAAGTTATTGGGGTTTTTCACCTTATTGGTTTTCCCCAAGGAAAATATGTGTGTCTATTGTCATATGTGATTGCTTGTTGTGGTTGATATGATTGATATGTTGTACATGTTATTCTCTTAGTAAAGATCCTAGAGTATGATGGCTTGATGCTAAAAAATTAACATGGTATATGAGCTAACATGAGAAGAAGACACTGTGCAGTTGCAGAAGCTAGGGCTTCTTGTTTTTTGGGTTTCTCTCCACATATATTGAAAGGAAGAAGGCTAGATTGACTCTCCTCAAGAAGGCACATCTTTCTGTCCAATCAGAATTCAATTATGAGCACTTTTAGTTTTGGCCCTAAAAATTAGGGTTTCCACAGAAAGTGGAATTTCTGAAATATGAGACCATGGCTGGATGATCCTCAGTAAAATTGACGTTTAGATATTTGGATCAAACTTTTTGGCTGGGTGAAGCTCCGGGAAAATCAAACCCTAGTTTGGGGTCCTGTCTAGTGAAACCAGAATTTAGGGTTTCTACAAAAGTTGGAATTTCTGAAATCTGAGACCATGGCTAGAAGCTCCTCTGAAAAATCGAAGTTTAGAGACCAAGATTGAACTTTTTGGATGGGTGAAGCTCCGGTAAAATCAAACCCTAATTCAGGGTCCTCCCTAGTGAATCTGGAAGGCTGAAAAGCAAATTTGAGGGTGAAACTTTGCAGTTTTCAAATTCTGAATATACCAGCTTGATCAGCTCATCAAGGCACATCTTTTTGTCCTTTCAGAATTTTGAAATTCAAAGTTTGAATTTTTTGGGTTTCTCTAACAAACCTTAATCCAGCTCCAGATCCAGTTTTCAGCAAATCAAGTTGTAAGACCTAATAACTTTTCTATTTCCATTTGAAGTAATTTTTAAGATGTCTAACCACACCAAGCTTGAGGATAAGCTTGAAGGGGCTGATAACTTTCGAGCATGGAAATATAGGATTGGGTTAATCCTAGAAGAGAATGAGTTGGACACTTACACAAGTGAAGAGCTTCCAGTTCTAGAGGGAGATGAGACTAAGGATTCACACAAAAAGAACTTTTTCAAAGCCAAGAGAATCATTGTTGATTCTATTAAGGACTATCTCATACCCCATGTGTCTTCCCTAAGGACACCTAAGGAGATGTTTGATTCCTTGACCAAGCTATTTGAAGTGAAGAACATAAATTAGAAGATGACATTGAGGAATCAACTAAAGAACATCCAGATCCAGAATGCGGAGACCATTTAGTCTTACTCTTCAAGGGTCTCCCAGATAAAAGAACAACTTGAAGCTCTAGATGGAGAAGTGGTAATAACCACTCTTAATGGCCTTCCTAGGTCATGGGATTCCTTCATCCAAGGACTTTGTGCTAGGAAGAAACTTATCTCTTTCAATAGGCTGTGAGAAGAATGCTCATAGGAAGAAGCTTGGATTATAGCTCGAGAAGAAAAGATGGGGAATGCAGATCAAGCTTTCATAGTACATACCAAGGAGAGGACACTTTTCCTCAGATTGTCCTAAGAACAAAGGGAACAACAACAACAACTACAACAAGAAATATGACAGATATGACTTACAGGTATGTTTTGAAATCTATTCATGATTAAGTTTATAATATGATTCTCTTCATGTTATTGAGTTTAGTAACAATCTTGTTTAATTTTAGACGTGTCTTATCACCCTAGTAAAAGTATGAATGCATGATAGAAGGCATTAATTGATTAGGGTTATGACACTTATGATTGTATTATGATTGTACTAATGCACTGTGGTGTTGTATGAGGAGAATGTTATCTGCTAACATGAATTTACAAATCAAGTCCTAGATCAAGACCATAGTGACATGAAGACAAAGACTCATCCATAGTCATGTATCACATAGAGGTATGTATAATTTGATTCTACAATGGTTAACTTATGAGTTATGCAGGTCATTGAAGAGAAGAAGAAAACATTGCTAGACATAACTAGTAAATATGATGACCAAGTATGTTTTCCCTATATCAAGTTAGAATCCTACCCTATGTAAGGATCTTATACTTTTGTATGATTGATAATGATTACTCATGAAGTTACAAGTTTGAGTAATCTAGGGTTTATGCATATTATATCTCCTACCTTGATTGATGATATGACTAACCAGAAGAGTTCTATGGTCAAATATGAATATGCATAATTAAGAGAAGTCTTCCCTGAAACTTTGAATGATAATGCTTATTATATGTGTTTGAAATGATCATGACTATACATGTTTAAGATTATTGTGTTTTGATAGTATTAAGATTATACTAATGAATGTATGATTATGTATGAGATCTCAAGGATAACACAATGATGATACTAGTAAGCATGCATAGTGATCGAGGATGGATATAAGTTCAAGGACAGGTAATCCAAGAAGCAAAGATCAAGAGCGAGAACACTCCAATAGTTCCTACAAGGAAACAAAGATTGAGAGGGAGTCCACCCAACAAACAAACAAAGATAAGTATTTGAATTGTCATTTCTTGTGTTTAAATAATATTGATCAATGATGTATATGCTTATGTTCCTAGACTTAGGTTGTGTATTATGCATATTAGAATAATTGCATTAATGAAAAATATACTACTAATATGCACATGATGGGTAAGTGGTCAATGGAACTGTACAACATTCCATTGCTACTTATCTAGAATGAAACCTCTTTGCTGACATGTTGGGAGTTGTGCACACTCTTAACAATGTTTTGGTAGAGATTGGAAGGAATCTAGAAAGTTACGGGATATGGATAAATGTTGTATTGTAGTATTGGCTAAAATAATTGCATGACTGTAAGGCATATGTCTTTATGTGTAAGAATTTGTTCTGAAAACTATGAGATGTTTCTAATCATGCAATTTAACTTGTCTTGGAGGAAAGATCGTATACCATCACCTACAAAAGAAGGACTACGACATTTGTTCCAGCAACAAAGTTATCTATTGAAGATATTGAAGAATCTGAAGTTCCCAAGATTCGGGATAAAGTAGTTGAAGGATGCCATGGTCAAGGAATACCAATCGATCATGAAGAATGATGTTTGGGATGTTGTCCCAAGACCTGAAGGGAAGTTTGTTGTGACTTCCAAGTGGATCTACAAGATCAAGCATGCTGCAGATGATAGCATAGAAAAATACAAAGCGAGATTTGTAGATCGTGGCTTCTCCCAGAAAGAGGGGATATATTATGAAGAGACTTTTGCTCCTATAGCCAGGTACACTTCCATCAGATCAGTACTTTCCCTGGCTGCAGTGATAAAATGGAAGATACACTAGATGGATGTCAAGATAGCCTTCTTGAATGGTGTAGTCGAGGAGGAAGTGTATGTAGAGCAGCCACTTGGTTTTGAGACACATGACAGGGGGTCATATGTGTGCAGGTTGAAGAAATCCTTGTATGGCTTGAAGCAAGATCCTAGGACTTGGTATGGTAGGATAGACAACTTTCTATCCAGTTTGGGCTATACCAAGAGTAAAGCAGATTCCAACCTTTACTACAAGGTTGAGGAAGGCAATCCTGTGATACTACTCTTGTATGTAGATGACCTATTTGTTATAGGTGAGGATAGATTGATTACCGACATGAAGAGGAAGCTTGTTGCCGAGTTCAAGATGAAGGACTTGGGGATGATGCACAACTTTCTAGGCATGGAGGTGTGGCAGAGTGCAGATGGAATCTTATTTGGACAAGGGAAGTATGCAGTAGATATCCTGAAGAGGTTTGGGATGATGGAATGCAAGGCCATTGACACACCTATGGCATCGAACCTGAAGCTTCTGTGTGATGCTTCATCTGATCTGGTTGATGTCACTGTGTGTTGTCAGATGATTGGGTCCTTGATGTACCTGACGAACATGAGACCAGATATTTGCTTTGCAGTGAACACATTGAACCAGTTCCTGACGGATCCAAGAAATGTTCACCTAGTTGTTGTAAAGCATATTATGAGGTACCTGAAAGATACAATTGATTATGGGCTCAAGTATGATGCGAATCAAAAGTTTAACCTACAGGATTATGTTGATTCGGACTGGGCAGGCAATGCTGCAGATAGGACGAGTACTTCTAGGTGTTGCTTCAGTATGGGATCAGGTGTGATATTTTGGTTTAGTAGGAAGCAGTTCTGCCTAGCGCTGAGTATAGCTGAAGTAGATTATGTTGCAGCTTGTTCAGCTAGTTGTGAGGTAGTATAGCTTAGGAAGCTACTGTATGAGTCATTTGATCTCCCGTTGGATACTACTGGTATCCTTTGTGACAACCAAAGTTGTCTGAAGCTGTCTGAGAATCTGGTGTTCCATGACAGGTCGAAACACATTGAGATCAAATATCACTATATCAGGGATATGGTGCAAAGAGGAGTAGTGAAGCTCCTGTATGTTGTGACGGATGAGCAGATTGCAGATGTGTTGACGAAACCACTAGCCAGAGTGAAGTTTGAGTACTTCAGAGAGAGGCTTGGTGTTCTTCAGATTGACGACACTTCAAGGAAGAAGTGATGGACACATTTGCAAGAGCCATTACAAGCATGGTGAGAGGAGGATCCTTCCCATGACTGTGGATGTAAACGTTGTGTGATGAGCATCAAGACGATGCTCCAGTTACTGCTTTGTATATGCATTAGTTGGATGCTTTGATCAATTTGATCATGTATTTGTATATGCATCAGTTGGATGCTTTGATTAGTTTGATCATGTATTTGTATATGCATCAATTGGATGCTTTGATCAGTTTGATCATGTATTTGAATATGCATCATGTTGGATGCTTTGATCAGTTTGATCATGTATTTGTATATGCATCATGTTGGATGCTTTGATCAGTTTGATCATGTATTTGTATATGGATCATGTTGGATGCTTGATATGATCGGTTGGATCATGCATTTATATATGCATCATGTTGGATGCTTGATATGATCAGTTGGATCATGCATTTGTATATGCATCATGTTGGATGCTTGATATGATCAGTTGGATCATGAAGTTGTATATGCATCATGTTGGATACTTGATGTGATTAGGTGTATCATGAATTTATGTATGTATCAGGTGGATACATTGTATGATTGGGTGGATCATGTATTTATGTATGTATTAGGTGGATACATTGTATGATCAAGTGGATCATGTATTCATGTATGTATCAGGTGGATACATTGTATGATTAGGTGGAACATGTATGATGATATGTATCAGGTAGATACTTGGTATGCATCAGGTGGATGCATTGTATGATCAAGGTGATCATGGATGATGAGCTTCAAGATGTTGCTCTAGATGATATGCATCAGGATGATGCAATGATGATGATCAGGTTGATCATGTGATGATGTACATCAGGATGATGTATGGTGAGTATCAGGTTGATACTCTGTGGCTGTGTATAGGTTGTGCAGGTAGCATAGAAAAGATCCTGGGAGATCCAGAGAGGTAGAGTGGTGTGCTCATAACATCTTGGGATGATCTTTCTAGGTTTTGCTACAGGTAGCAGAGAAAAGATACTAGGATATCCAGACAGGTAGAGCGGTGTGCTCGTAACATCCTGGGATTCTATTTCGAGGTTTTGCTACAACTAGCATAGAAAAGATCCTGGGAGATCCGGAAAGGTAGAGCGGTGTGCTTGTAACATCCTGGGATGCTCTTTTGAGGTTTTGCTACAGTTTTGCATAGAAAAGATCCTGGAGATCCAGACAGGTAGAGAGGTGTGCTTGTAATATCCTGGGATGCTCTATAGAGATCCAGACAGGTAGAGAGGTGTGCTTGTAACATCCTGGGATGCTCTTTAAAGGTTTTGTGAAAGTTCACATAGAAAAGATCCTGGAGATCCAGACAGTAGAGCGGTGTGCTCGTAACAACCTGGGATGCTCTATAGAGACCTGGACAGGTAGAGCAGTGTGCTCGTAACATCCTGGGATGCTCTTTAAAGGTTTTGTGAAGGTCAACATGTAAAAGATCCTATAGTTTGCACTAGGTTTTTTTGACGCATGTAATCAGTCCTAGGTTCCACAGTATGGCCACTAATGATGAAGACCTACAAGTGGTGGGCCTACATCCAGCATAAAAAAGGGTTGGCTCTGTAGAACTTCCTATGACGAGTAGATTGGAGATTGATTGAGATAGCAACAGCAACAACGATGATGATGATCCAGTGACGATGATCTAGATAAGAAGACTTGTGCTAGTAGATCTGTGTTGAGAAATACCTTTCTAGTTAAGAGGGAGTGTTGATGTATTTGTAACTTCGGAATGTATTTCATATATTTATATTGTATTCCTATAGAGATGTTATTATTCCTCTATACGGAAGTGTCGTCATTTATATTGTAAGTGTCTTAACTTATACTTGATGGGTTATTAGACCACCTTGATGGGGTCGGCCCTGTATAAGTCATGTGGGTTAAAGGGTTATTGGACAACTCTATTGGGGGTCGGCCCTGTCAGCATTATGTTAAGTGGTAAGTTGAGGCCAACCTAGTAAGGTTATTAGGCAAGTCAGGTCAAGTATAAATAGAGTGCGGGAGGCACTCTATTTGATCATTCCATTATTCACTTATACACTCATTGGAGAGTGGCGCACTAGTGGAGGAGGAGAAGCTGCTGCTAAGAGACTATCTCTTATGCTTGGGTTTTGTATCATTGCTCTATCTATCTCTGTGGAAGTTATTGGGGTTTTTCACCTTATTGGTTTTCCCCAAGGAAACTCTGTGTGTCTATTGTCTTATGTGATTGCTTGCTATGATTGATATGATTGATATGCTGTACATGTTATTCTCTCAGTAAAGATCCTAGAGTATATTGAATTGATGCTAAAAAATTAACAGATAATACTAGTGATTATTGGGTAGTAGATTGAGGGGATTCATGTCATGCTACACCCCATAGAAAATATTTTCATGATTATGTTCCAGGCGATTTTGGACATGTTTTATTGGGTGATGATGAGCCATGTAAAATTGCTGGAATGGGTAAGGTATGGATAAAATTTAAGAATGGAAATGATTGGATGCTGAAAGATGTAAGGCATATTCCTACTATGACAAGAAATCTGATCTCAATAGGGCAGTTGGGAGATGGCGGCTTTCTATCTTCGTTTGGAGAAACGTGGTGGAAGATCACTAAAGGATCAATCGTTATAGAAAAAGGAGACAGGGTAGGTACGTTGTATTTATGTCCTCATAATACTGACCATTTTATCTCTTTAGCTTCCACAGGAACATATACAACATTGTGGCATCATAGTCTTGGCCACATGAGTGAGAAGGGGATGCAGATTCTCCACTCAAGGAAGTTGCTACCATATTTGAAGTAGGTAAGTTTGGAATTCTGTGAGAACTGTGTTTATGGAAAATAGAAGAGAGTCATATTTCTCAGGGTTGAGAAATAGAAGAAGAATGAAAAGTTAGAGCTTGTGCATACAGATGTATAGGGACCGGCTTAGGTACAATCTCCTAGTGGCTCTCAATATTATGTTACATTTATTGATGATGCAACTAGAAAAACTCAGTTTTATTTCATTAGACATAAATATGATGTGATTTCTACTTTTAAGAAGTTGAAAGCTTTGGTTGAGAATGAGACAGGAAAAAGGTTGAAGTGTCTCAGATCTGATAATGGAGGTGAGTACTGCGACAAAGAGTTTGATAGTTACTGTCCATACCATGGGATTCATAGAGAGAAGATAGTCTCAGGAACACCACAAGAAAATGGTGTGTCAGAAAGGATGAATAGAACGATCATGGAGCGTGCAAGGTGTATGAGATTGCATGTAGAGTTGCCCTTACAGTTTTGGGCTGATGCTATAAATACTGTTAGTTATTTAATAAACAGAGGTTCTTCAAGTTCTTTGGATGTTGGTATTCCAGAGGAGGCTTGGATAGGTAAAAAGGTAAACTACTCATTTATGAGAATGTTTGGTGGTGAATCATTTGTCCATATTGATAAATAAAATAGAACAAATCTTCAAGCTAAATCCAAGAAATGTACCTTTATTGGATATGGGGTTGATGATCTTGGTTATCGCTTATGGGATTATGAAAATAACAAAATCATTAGGAGTAGAGATATGATATTCAATGAAAAGGTCATGTATAAAGATTAGTTGCAGGGAAAGAAACGGGAAAAGGAAAACACAAAGTACATAATACTTGATGAAATTGAAGAAAATGAAGTTCCAAAGGTGCCAGAAAATCAAGAACAGTAGCAAGTACCTGAAACTCCTACAAGTGTAAGAAGATCTACCAGGTTAAGTAAACGCCCTGGGCGATAATATCTTTCAATGTATTATTTATAGATGACTGATGCTGGTGAACCAGAATGTTATGAAGAAGCAATGCAGGTGGAAACTAGAAAGAACTGGGAGCAAGGCATGAATGCGGAGATAGACTCATTGGTAGGAAACCAGACTTTGGATTTGGTTCAGTTGCCTGCTGGTAAAAGAGCATTGCAGAACAAATGGATTTACAAGTTGAAGGAAGAAGAAGGAGGTAAGAAGTGGTACAAGGCCAGACTTTTTGTAAAGGGGTTTGCACAAAAGAAAGGTGTAGATTTTGATGAAATATTTTCTCCTGTTGTTAAGATGACTTCAATTAGGACTATTTTAATTCTAGTGGCAGTAAAAGATTTGCATCTTGAATAGTTAGATGTAAAAATAGCCTTTCTCCATGGGGATTTGGAGGAAACGATATATATGCAACAACCACAAGGGTATGAGGTCAAAGGATAGGACGATCTGATATGTAGGTTGAAGAAGAGCTTGTATGGCTTGAAGCAAGCTCCAAGTGGTATTTAAAATTTGACAGGTTTATGACAAAACAGGGTTATAGTAGATGTCATTCTGACCACTGTGTTTATTTCAAGAAGCTAGATAATGAAATATATATTACCTTGTTATTATATTTGGATGACATGCTTGTTGTAGGGTCTAACATGCAGGATATAGATGTACTCAAAAGGAAGCTAGCTAATTCATTTGTGATGAAGTATTTGGGTGCTGCAAAGCAAATACTTGGTATGAGAATAACGAGAGACAGGAAAAATCGCAAATTGACATTGTCTAAGAGTGAGTACATACAAAAGGTGTTTGAGAGGTTCAGAATGTAGAATGCAAAACTAGTTAGTACACCTTTGGCCAGCCATTTCAAACTAAGTAAGGAAATGTGTCCCAAGACACAGGAAGAGATAGATTACATGTCTAAGATTCCCTATCAATCAGCAGTTGGCAACTTGATGTATGCCATGGTGTGCACAAGACCAAATATTGCACATGCAGTGGGAGTTGTGAGCAAATATATGAACGATCCAGGTAAAGAACATTGGAAGGCAGTATAGTGGATTGTCAGGTATTTGAGAGGTACTACCACTCAGGAATTATGTTTTGGAGGTTCAGACTGTTCTACAGGGATATGTTGATGTAGATATGGCAAGTGATAAGGATAGCAGGAGGAGCACCACAGGGTATGTGTTTACTGTAGGTGGAATAGCAGTAAGTTGGATTTCGAAACTGCAAAAGGTTGTTGCACTTTCAACAATGGTGTAGCTAGGGTTTTCACCCTAGCTTGTGCAAATGAGCACCTACTAAGGAGAATGGACTCCTTAGTAGCAGTTCAATAAACAGTAAACTAAAGTAAGAAAACAATACAAATTCTAAACTAGCATGAGCATTAATAAACATAGCGAAATCATGAAATATGGGGAAGATCTTTCTTTTTTGTATTAAAATTTTACCTCAAGTGTAGAGGTTGGTGAAGTTCTTGCAATGGTCCAAGAGGGTTGCTCCAAACTCCAACTTTGCTCCTTCTCTTTCTCCAAATGGTGGAAATGGGCCAAAAGGGGCACTCAGTGGTGAAAGTAGCTCAAGGGTGAGCTAGGGTTTCGAGAGTGATTTTGGCAGAGTAAGGGTGTGTTTGACTGTGGATATGAAATGAAGGGTCTCCATCACCTATTTATAGGTTTTTGGTGGAGTGCTGGCCCATGGTTTTGGGAACCATATGGTTTAGGTCAGCTATATAGGGTTTTTTTCCTCCTTTTTCCTCTTTTTCCTCCTTTTTTAATATTTTTTATTCCCTTTTTAGAGGTTTTTTGCTATTTTGAAGGAATTTTGGATAATTTTGGGGGGGAAAAGGGGTTTTTTAACCTTTTGGAGGCTTTTTTGATGGTTTTGTGGCCTTTTAGAGGCTTTTTAATGGGATTTTAAGGTTCTGAAGGTAAATATGGTAGGAAATATGGACAAATGAGTCATGTAATGGGGTAGATGAGGTAGTGAGCACTTTTTGGGTGTTAACAGATTGCCCTCTGATGTGTGAGGGCAGGAGCTCATCATATGGCCGATAGACATCATAAGTCTTGTATGGTTTTGCTGGGGTGTGGAGAAGAGAAGAAACAAACTGGAGCCCGGAACAACGGTCTCGAACAAACTGCAAAAACTAAAAGTACATAACCTCAATAATGGATGAGGAATAATCTGATCATATGTACGAGGCGGGCATTCCCATGCTCGTATCAAGATATAGAACAACAATAACAATGGGGTCCAAAATATGGGGACCTGAAATATACATGGCCTCAAATAATGAATGAGGAATAATCTTAATATATGGATGAGGTGGGCATACCCATGCTCATATCAAGACACATAAAAAATAACTGTGAGGCCCGAAAAAGGGGGACCTGTAGGATACATAGAGAAACATTGTGTACATCATAAGGGTCCAGAGGGGACACAAATCTGGGACATACTGCTGGGATGACCATGTCTGAGCTGAAGAATTGATACACTGGGATGACAACAGTGCTACTAAGTGTGGTACCAAAGGAACTGATGAGCTGCTGGATCATAGTGACAAGGGGTCATACTCTCAATGGTACACTGAACTGGAACTGAACTGGGTACTCAAGGAAGCATATAACTAGATGGCTTCCGAATACAATTGCCAACGCAACCCGGACATCCATGGGAACATATAACTGGGCGTTCTGAAGTGACTCACCAATGTGCTAGAGTCGGGGGAGATCCAGGGTCTTCGACCAATAATGGAAGGGATAGAAACCCTGCGCGATTCTCAACGATGCGATCAAGGTGTTGACGTTGAGCATGTGAGAAACAACCACTCGGAGAGGCAATGATGACTCCTCTCAAAATGGTCCGTAGGCACTCACCACAGATGGTGATGGGTCCAAGGCGCAGGGACCTCTGGGTCTATCCTTTGGAATAAAGGGGCTGTCGTCGACAGAGGGAGACCTGCAACTAGCAAGGCAATGATGTTTCCTTGACATAAGCGTGAGGTGGAGAACCAAAGTGTGAGAGTACTGATGGTAGGACTGACAAATTGGGGGGGATAACTGGGCAAGTAGAGTGGGTGGACTCAAACTTCCTTTGTTCAGAGTATGATGGCGGGGACGATCGGGCAGCATATGAAACTAACTGAGGGGAAAGGGGCCATAGCTGTAATGGATAAAGGATAGTGACTGGGATGAGGGATACTCAAGCTGGTGTAGAATGGTAGAAGACTACAGACTACTCTGAACAAAGGCGACCTGATTGGGGGTGCTGCCGAGATGATCGATCATAGTGCCAAGAGGCATGGGGGGACTTCTTCATGGGTTAAGGAACTAGAAGAAGTGGGTGAAAAATGGTACTATCATGTGGATTTATACGAGCTCAGGACAGTTCTTGCTCGTGAGTGCTTTAAATTTTAAGGAGTCTGAAAGCGATAAGAAGACTCTAAAATAATGGAATGGTACTGTCATGTGGATTTGTACGAGCCCAGGACAGTGCATGCTCATGGTTGCTTTCAACTTTAGAGATTCTGAAAGCGATAAGAAGACTCCAGGGGGTTGCTTTTACGTGTGTTAGTCTCCAAGGCCCAAAGAAGCATAAAAGGATGCAATGAAGAACTCTTCTAGCCGGTGTGACTAGAGTATTCCTTTTTCGTAATTAGTCTACCAAGTCCAGAAAAGGGTTAAACTTATACCAGATAAATGCCCTTTCAGGTACTTTAACGAGCATGAAAGGAAGCAAGATTGCTCGGCGATCTTTTCATTGTTTTAGGAGTCAGAAAAGAGCTTAACAGAAACTCCCTAAGTGCCTTTTTCGTAAAGGACTTGTTCGGCCTGAAAAAGGGATAAAATTATACTGAACAAAAGGAATGGCCAGGCAAGGAGGAAGTGCTCAATCAAGGAACATTTATGATGACCAAGAATGAGTGTAGGGGGGAACATTGGTGGGCCTCCTTGCGAGGTAATGAATGGTGGCAAAATAACGAAATAGTTGCAATATGATAGGAGTGAATGGCTCATGTAAAAATGTGGAACAATCCGACGGCGGCCGATGTGGCGTGCAAACTGAGGCAGCAAGGTGTCGGGACACAATGTTGAAACTGTACCAGGTGAGAGCGAGAAATGATATCAAGCATCATCACGAGCTCAAAAAAATGAATCCGGCAATATAAAAAGTGTCAGAAATAGATAATGGTCGATGTGGCACGCAAATCAAGGTGACGAGGGGCATTTTTGAAAAATACCCAAAAAATCTGGGGGTGAGAGCGAGAGGTCCCCGATGAGATAGTGGATGTCATCCAGGAGGATCGACATGTGTGGTCGGTGTTGGGATTGTGCAGACTGCTGAAGTTGGAACAGGTACCTATGATGTGGTCAGCAACGTTGTTGCTGAACAGGTTAGTGAGCTTTTGGGAGCCTAACATTCAGGCATTTAGGGTGCAGGGGGAGAGGGTGGATCTCACCCTTGCGGATGTATAATTCCTGACGAGATTGCCATGTCTCGGTAGAGTGGTAGATACATAGCCACAAGTATCCATGGATGTAGATATGGAGGATATGCTAGAGCGGTACTGTGTTCCAGAGGCGAGGGTGCCGAGGAATGCACTCCGGGTGGTGGACCTGCAGGATCCATTAGTACAGGCTATTGCGGCATGCGTGGTTCGTGTGTTGGGGTCCCAGTCACCTGAGAAGGTGTCCGGGGGCCAGATGCAGCTAGTGGAGCATGTATTGGATGGTTTCTACTATGCGTGGGGCCAGATGTTCCTCACCTGTGTGCAGCGGCAACTGACATTGGTGAAGGAATCTGGCAAGGGATTCTGTCACAGATCCTTTCTATGTGCTTTCTTCATGGAGCGGGTACCGACATTGCGGCCGTGGGTGCTGGTCAGGGTAGGAGGACTAAGGGAGCTGTGCATGGTGTGGTGGGGGGAGATGATGCACCGCCGAGGTGGCGGTGAGGTTGGTAGATACTTCACGCAGGAGTTGTACCTGCAGTGGCTACAGATGCCGCTGACACTGGATGACTTTCCATACAGAGATATGGACTACACCGGGGATCCGGAGGCACCACAGGCGCCAGAACAGGCATGGGGACCAGATAATACGTATAGTTTTACTCACATATTATGGATGTCGAGTTTTATGTATGATAGTTTTTTGATATACTGTTACTGACTGATGGGTGATCTACAGATGTTGGCCCGAGACCACCACCAGGGCATGTAGCACGCAGGGGGCATGTGGTGGTACCAGCTTTACTAGGCTGAGGGGAGGTGCGTTGACAGGACGCAGAGGGGACTCTAGAGTCCGTACAGATGCTACTGGATCGGTTGCTGGTGGGAGTGACTGATGACGGGTGGCGGGACGTGGATCCGGAGGTGATCCAGGACTGTCTGAGAGCTCCATAGGAGTTCCGGTCGATCGCGATCCGGGTGGCCATCTTAGCGGATAGGGGACGGGCACATGAGCCCACAGGAGATGAGGAGCTTCCAGAGGAGGAGCGAGGGGAGGAATCGGAGGTGGCAGATGTAGGGTATGACTCTCATTAGGGAGTACAGGGGATTCCCCCCCGATTTTGTAGCTACGGCATGTATTCTATGACGCATAGGGATGTATAGATATTTTTTGTATAGATGAGTATGGGGGTACTCAAGACATGTGTAGCATATTGACATTCATTTTTTGATATATATATATGCACATGGATGCAGCTTTTTTGCGATGATGATTTAGTGTATGCACGTGGATGCGCTTATGGTTTGTTATATGTTTGTACTGCATGTGGATGCAAGTAGTATCGGATGTTGGGCACATGGATGCCCCATTATGTATGTAGGATTAGGCACATGGATGCCCCTGTATAGGAATGTGTTTTTATTTTTTATTGCACATGGATGCAGATGTTTATGTGATGATAGGCACGTGGATGCCCCTTGCAATCTTTTTGGGTTTTTATATAATTTTGATGAGATGTTATGGGATGATGATGCATGATGGAGGTTTTACATGGTGTGATTGATGTGCCAATCTAGGATGTTGTTAGCCATTTGATCTGCGACACTATTTTGAGCTCTTGGGACATGGGTGAATGTTATGGATTCAAACTGTCAGCTGAGTTGTTTTGTGCGCAGGAATTTTCTAAAGAGGCAGGGATCACGCACCTGGTAGTAGTTGTTGAGCTGGGGGACAAGTAGCTAGGAGTCAAGGAACACATGAAGGTGACATATGCCCATCTGGAGGGCAGCAGTCAGGAGACCGGTCACAGCATCATACTTCGCCTGGTTATTGGTAGCAGCGCCTATACATATTCTGTCAAGGTGAATCAGTTCATGTGAAGGGGAATATAAGACCCATGCTACAGAAGCCAGGTTAGGAGACCAGCGGCTTGCTCCATCGGTGAAGCCAATGTAATGAGGTGGAAGATGGTCCATCTGTGGTCATGCAAAAATGATGAATGTGAGATGGTGGTAGAAAAGGTGAAAAACAAAAAGAAAGCAAACTGTACAATGCGGACCAATGGGGCCGCGGGTTTATTTAGGGATAAAAGTGTTTAAGATAAAACCCATTATGGGGGTTGCGCAAAGGGTGACCTTCGGAGTCAGTTAAAATGTATGCCCAATTGCCGAGGCAGGTCTGCATGATGTATGGGCCTTGCCACATGGATTCAAACTTTGCTTTACCAGTTTTGTCATGGGCTTGATCATAGGCGAGGATGAGGTCCCCTTCATGGAAAGTCTAAGGGTGTACATGTTTGTCGTAACCAGCTTTGGAGCAGTTCTTGGCGGCTTCAATGGTCTGGAGAGTGGCACGACTGTCTTCATCAGCTTGTTCTAGTGATAACAGACGGTGCTCGAGTGGGGAGGTGTCTGGGAGAAGCTCGACGGCGATGTGTAAGGCAGGTATCTGACACTCGATGGGGAGGACAGACTCTACACCGTGAACTAAATGAAATGGGGTAAAACCAGTGGCAGTCTTGGTGGATGTGCGATAAGCCCATAAGGCAGGGAACAACATGTGGTGCCAATTGGACTTAGGACGGTCAACAGTGCGTTGGAGGATGGTTTTTAAGATTTTGTTGATGGCCTCTACTTGACCGTTCCCTTGGGGGTAGTAAGTAGAGGAATACTGATGTTCGAACTTGAGGAGGGTGGATAACTCGCGCCAAATAGAATCTTCGAAGTGGGAACCGTGATCTGAGACCAACTGTTTGGGAACCTCGAACTGAGTGATAGCATGGTTAAAGAAGAAACGGGCAGTGGTGTCAGCGGTACAATTGAAAGTGGGCATGGCTTCAGCCCATTTGGTGAAGTAATCAACGGCGACAATGATGTACTTATGGCCATTGGCAGATGGGGGTTTACACTCCATGAAGTTGATGGCCCACTTACAAAAGGGACCAACGGTGATGACTAGGTGTAATGGAGCAGGTGGTGTCCAGGCCTTGGGGGCAAAACGTTGGCAATTATGGCAATGTTTGACCACTGTGATGCAGTCGGTAAAGAGTGTGGGCTAGAAATAACCGGTGCGGACAACCTTTTGGGCGGTGGCCATTCCAGAGAAATGTCCATCGCAGGCACCGCTATGACAGTCATTGAGGACCTGTTCGGCTTCCTCTTGTGTAAGGCTACGACGAAGGATCATGTCAACCCCTCGCTGGTAAAGGAAATCGCCTAAGAGGAGATATCGAGAGGCCTGGTGACAGATACAACGACGTCCATCACAACGAACGTTGGGTCTAAACTTTTGTGTGTGAAGTTATAACAAAATATCACCGTACCATGGGTCATCAGACGAGATGGTGAACAAGTGATTGTCAGGTAACTCGTTGGAGATCTGGGGGGATGGCAGAAGGGAGGGGAGATCGGTGATGAGCTGGGCAAGCACGAGGGCTTTGGTGCTCTTAGTGGTTCTGAAAGTGAGGTCGTATTCCTGGAGGATAATGACCCATTTAGCAACACGACCCTATAGGAGCCACCGGTTTAGGATATAGACCATTGGGTTGGAGTCGGCGACAACTATGGTATGACTGAGCAGAATGTAGTGTCATAATTTTTGGACAGAAAAGACCACAGCTAGGGCTAGTCTCTCCTCGTATGGGTAATGTAGGGGTGGTCCAGACAAGGTCTGGCTGACCTAATAAATGACATGCTCTTCGTGAGAGGCGTCTTCTTGAACCAAGACTCCAGACACGACATGCTCAGATGCCGAGATGTAAAGGATGAAGTCCTGAGAGAAATCCAGAGGGGAGATTAAGGGGGCTTGTGTGAGAGCTTTCTTGAGGGCTTCGAATGCAGCTTCTGCTTGCTCATCCCAAACAAAGGGTATGTGGGTACGAAGCAAGCGTAAGAAACCATGAACTTTGGTGGTGTAATCAGGAATGAAGCGACGAAGGAAATTGGATCGCCCCTGCAGACTCTGGAGTTGCCGGAGCGAGCGAGGAGAGGGAAGGTCTAGGATGGCTTGGACTTTCAGGGGATCAACAGCAATTCCTTTCTAGGAAACAATGAAACCCAACAACTGGCCTACTAGAACACAAAAGACACACTTGTGTGGGTTCAAGCAGATTTTATATTTGCGACAACGCAGGAAAACCTGCTGGAGGTCGTTAAGGTGGTCTGATCGTTTCCGGGAACGAGCTGTAAGGTCGTCAAGATAGACTAGCAGGATATGGACCAAGTCATGAAAACAATAGGTCATGGCCCGCTGGAAGGTGGCACCAGCATTTTTGAGGCCAAAGGGCATGACGCGATAGGCGAAGGTGCCCCATGGGGTGGTAAAGGTAGTCTTGTACTAATCCTCCTTATGGATCTGGATCTGATTGTATCAAGAAAAACCGTCCATGAAAGATAGGACTTCATGCCCCTCACATGCATCGATGAGTTGGTCAATAAATGGCATGGGGAAGTTGTCTTTGGGATAGGCACAGTTTAAATCGCGGAAGTCAGTACATACTCTAATGGTGCCTTGCTTTTTTGTTAACAGGAACAGTGTTTGACACCCAAGTGGTGTATGCAATAGGATAAATGAATCCTGCTTTGCAAAGTTTCTCTACCCCTGCCTTAAGAGCGGGGAGTTTTGAAGGGGGGTACATCAGGCCATGTGTCAATGTGGTGTTCTATAATGGCGGGGTCAAGACCAGGCATTTCGATATAGGACCAGGCAAAGACATCACGAAATTCATGGAAAAGTTTTTTGTATTCTCCAATCTCATGCTCATTGCAGGAGGCTCCTAAGGTAATGATTTCAAGAGCACTAGGTGGGTCAGAGATATCGATGTGGATGACGGGTGAGATGTTGTCCATGTTACCTTCCTCAAAGGCATCAGGAGTAGGAATAGGATCCTTAAACCAATCGACTTTAGTGGGAAGGAAATCTTTGGACTCAAGCACGAGTTGGGTAGCTGTGGTAGAGGAGGATTCCTCTGGGAGGAAACAAGAACGATGGTGCATGTCATCCCAGGGATAGTCCAGGGCAGTGAGAGCCTCTAGAATCTCCTCATCGTTGTGGAAAGTTTGAGTTGTAAAATAAGTTGACTAGGGAGTGGTAGTCGAAGAGATCATATAAATGGTATTAATCTCTCCAGATGGGGATGATACCGGGGAGTGGA
Organism: Larix kaempferi; assembly: GCA_027924585.1. Lineage (NCBI taxonomy): Eukaryota > Viridiplantae > Streptophyta > Pinopsida > Pinales > Pinaceae > Larix > Larix kaempferi. The sequence goes on along the minus strand of BSBM01001158.1, from coordinate 4,381,751 downwards.
TCTCCTCAATTGTGGGGGGTGTCATCTCAAGGTCCAAATTATTCATCTCATAGAGAGCTGCTCTGTAATCGGGGAGATCAGGACAGTGATGTGAGTAGTGGCCGTAAATGCCACATATGGCACAAGGGTGGTTGGTACGTAGTGATTTATCACGAGGCTTAGCGGTTGGATCTAGTTCGACAACCGGGATGTTGGGGTCGTCATCAAGCATTTGCATGTGTTCCTGTAATGCAGGTAATTGTGGACATTGATGAGTCGGATGTCCTAACTCATCACACAACGAGCATTTGGGGGGAGCACGAAACATGTGAGGGGGTTTAGCTGCCTTGGGAGGGGGTGCAACAGTGTATGGTTGTGGGCCTCTACCCCCAGTGGGATTGATAAGAGGAGGGGGATTCGTAGATGACGAAGGGGTAGCGACACTGGGAGGTGGTTGATTAGTAGTGACAATGGGTTGCACCGGTTGGAGGATGACATTTGGTGTCGACGGGGGAACCGAAGGCGAAATATACCACATGGGTAATCCTAAGGTTAACCCAGGGAGGCTAAGGGTATCCATAACCGGGGCGCTTACTACACCCGAGGGAGGGACTAGGAAGGGGATGGTGTGGATGGGTGTAACACCAATGTGACTAGGTACTAATGGTGGTTTAGGTAACAAGGGCAGTTGATTGTTGGGTGTTTGTGTATTGTGGGAAAGAGTACAAAGGTTAGAGAATTCGGTCGTGGGTGACGGGGGAGGAATGGATTGGAATGTGGAAGTCATCGGCGTGTCTAAGTAAAGTCCGAGTCCCACAGAGGTCACAAACGAGGTAGTTGCACCACAAACAGGTTGTTCAGCCATGGGGAGAACGTTTTCAGGTGCAACGAGGGCATTGGGATCGTAATAGGTGAGTTGGTCGACCTTGACCATGCGTCCGTCATGGGGGAACATCATGGTACAAAAAAGGGATCAGGAAACCGCCTGCGGCATACATGTAGCTGTGGCCAAGTAAGAGGTTATAATCAAGTTGGGCATTGATGACCTCTATGTCAATGAGAACGGTTTTACCAGCTAGCTGAATGGGGATGTTAGCTAATAGACCTTGGGGTTGAGCCGAATGGCCATCGTAGACTCACAATGCAGTGGTGGACTTTTGGAGAGTAGGGGATCCCAACTTCTTCCAAACGAATGTGGACATAACGCATGTAGAGGCATCTTCATCGATGATGCATCGATGGATGACAAGATTCTTAATGGAAACGGAAACTTGGAATGTTAAAGTGGAAGGCATGCGTGGTTAAGACTAGTCCAAATCGAATGCCATCAGTTGTGAATCATTTGGGTCAATAGCACCAATGGCGGAGAGAAAAGTCTTGCGCTGTGAAGGACAGTTTTTTAAGACTTTTAACGCAGACATGGCCGCGGGAGATTGGGCTAAGTCATCTACAATGTTGTAATTTGACGCAGCATGAGCATTGGGGTTATTGTTGATACGACGAAGTGGGAAATGAGGTGCTTTGGAGGCACCATTGAGTGGAGCTGGAGGTATATGTAACGTTTGATCAGTGGGATGAGCATTAGTGTTTTTTTTTATGGGAGGGGCTTCAAGGGTGGAGCCATATTGGTTTCAACGGGTTTGGAGGTTGACATCAGCAGACGACATCATCAACAAGTGGTGAGTACCTAAGTCGAACATGGGTTGATCAGAAGCAGCATAAGTGATCTGTTGTTGTGGTGGCACGTTGTCTTGAGGGGGAGCCAACAGCTGAGTGTTCACTATGCCTTGGGTTGGTAAGGGGTTTTGCAGCACCAAAGGTTGCTGCTGAGGGGGTGGGGGGTCGAGCAGCGCTTAAGGTGCCACAAGCCCTTGGCAATGGGCATCATCAACCCAGAGTTGCCGAGCTCACTCCAAATGTGGGCAAGCATGTGTGTAGTGGCCATAGACCCCACAAATAGAGCAAGGATGGTTTGTTCACAAATTAGGATTTTTTCCCTCCTTGGGTGGCCGATCAGGGTTTTGGTTGGTAGGTGCCGCGTTATTGTTGTCTGGCGGATTAGGAGGTTGACCACCTTGGTCAGGAGGGGGGTTGTTCCCATGGTTACGGCCTTTGCCATGGTTTTGTTGGCCTTATTGGCACTAGTTGTTTTGGTTCTGCTGCGGATTTTGTTGGGCGTAGACTTGCCCTTGGGCAATAGGTGGGTTATGGGGTTATGCAGGTGCAGGAGCAGGCTACGGTGGATAATAAGTAGGTGGAGGCTGCGCAGGTGCTGAACCTTGTGGGGGTTGCTGATATGTCTACGGAACGGGTTGTGGGTTTATCGCAGGGGCTGCCTGTGGTGGGTAATAAGCAGGTTCGGCTTGAGAGGTCACAGGAGTTGGTGCAGTCTGTGGATGGTAATATGGATGAGGTGCAATCGGGGGAGCATAAATGGGGGACGCATGTCCAAAGCACTAAGGTGGACATGAGGGTCCATGAGAATGGTGGTGATGTGTCATAGGAGCATACGAATTGGTTGCTCCGGATTGAGATGTAGCCCACGAAAGGTCGAGGCCAGGGCTAGAACGTGCTATGGAAAAGGGTTGGGGATGCGAGGCCACACGACCAATGATGCCGTCTGCGGCATGGGATGCCCTCGGCGCATTGTGCTAGGAGGAATCGCCGCTAGTGGCGTCAAGTATAATGGTATAGAGATAACCCGACTGGGCATATATGAGGTCAAATTGCTGGGCTTTGAGGATGGCCTCTTCTTTGGACCGGGGTCGTTTGGATGCCACATCCTTGGCAATGACAGGAAGGAGGGATTTTAGAAACCAATCTAAGAAGATACGGTCGTCTAACTTGATTTTTCAGAGGCTGCGGCATCGACGCCACTCATGAATGTGGTCAGTGATGTGGGTAGCCGTGTTCTGTCTGCAAGACAGTAGGATCTCAACTCTCGCATCATAGTGGACAGGTAACTGAAAGAACTGTAGGAAGGTCGAGGCAAGGGAAGTAAAGGTGACATGGGTCCCATGGGGTTGCTCAATGTATGACTTAGCTACAGAGCCAGTGAAGGTGCGCTATAACAGACGGAGGCAGACAGAGTCGTCCACTATGGAGTTGGATGAACACCATAGATGGAATGACATAATATGGTTCTGGGGGTCCTCACCTGCCTTGCCCTCAAACTTAGGGATGTCAAAGGGGAGCTTGGTGGGCATGTGAGGCCATGCAGGGTCGTGTCTGATAGGATTGTTAGTTAGTCTAGCTAGGTCAGGAAGGTTGAGGCTAGCCATGAATGGAAAACTAGTAGAAGGATGTGACATACTAGTGGGTTGGACCATGTTGGGGCCAATGCCCCCAAGTGTAGGGGCAAGGTTTGGGAGGTTTCCCCCAAGTGTCAAGACGACCGTGGTATGGGACAGTCTTGCACCACCAAGGGTAGTGTGAGTCACTGATGGAGTGGGAGTAGGTATTCCAGCTACAGGAATGGGTGTAGTGATCGGAATGGTAGATGTGGGCCCCATTGAGGGCATACCCAAAGTAGGTGTGGTAGCTGGTGTGCTGGTGGATGCTCCACCAATGGTCCCTACAAAGAAAGGGGTGGAAGTCACGCCAGCCATGGGGCCGGTTGGTGCAGTGTAAATGGGGTTCTCGGAATCTGCCTCAGAAACAGAGGTAAAATAGGAGGCGTCTAGATCGGGTGACGGAGTTCTATGCCGTTGATGAGTGGAGTCAAGTGACAAAGCTCAAGATCTATGATGAGTGGTATCAAGTGATGAAGATCTATGTCTATGACGGGTGGTGTCAAGTGAACCGTGCTGTGGGGGCTCACCCCGGAGGCGCCGAGAATGTCTCAGGGACTCAATGTTGACAAATGGTGTCAAATATCTGGGGGTTGTGTTGAGTGAAAAACAGCTCAAAAACCCTAATGCAACCAAGTGTGTAGAAGGAGATCTCAAAAAATATGGCACTCAGGACAACAACCAACTCAAAACACTTATTGCAACAGCTGTACTACAATAAGTGGAGTATCAATAGAAATGGTCAAAATACCAACAAGCAGCAGGTTTCCTAAAAAATAAAAATAGTGGACTCACTAGACCAAAAGGAGGTAAGGGAGCATGCAAACACCTAACTAAATAGTATTCTGACTCAACTAGACATATCATTTGCAAGGTGATGAAATCCAAGTCAGACAATATGGATAGTAGAGCCAAGTGGCTAAAGATATCCCCCTACTGGGAGGGACACCGGGTAGTCAATCCTAGAAGAAAGGCAACTAAGATACCCCGTTCATGACACATCCAGAAAAGGTGAATCTGCCATTTGGTTCTTTTACCGCAGTACCCCCATACAGGGATACCCCGAGAACTGCGAAAGGAAGCCTTCGGTTACTGAATGGATTGCGGTATTCCACTCAGGCCTCCAGAACCAGTCTGGCGACTTCAACCGTCCTAGGGGAGAGGCCCTCTGATAAACTGGTTGTGACCGTGCCAAAAAATACTAGGGGATTTTGGTTCCATAATGGACAACAGCTATGTCTCAAGTGTAAGCAACCGAGGGGTGTTATTTGGATGCATATCCCCCCGATCCTACCTAACTACAAAAGTTCTTATGTGTTCCCCAAGTAGGGTTAGAATGTTAGTTGTGTTAAGTAGTTTTTTAAGGCTTACTTGAATTAGGTGACAGAGTGTGTGCGTGTGAGATGATGAACCCAAATAAAAGTGCCACAAGGGGGGCAACTTTCTAACTAAAAACAACAAGACAGAATGTAAACTTTGAAATGCAAAATTTTCTCTTTTTCAAGTAAAATGCTGAATTTTTTTAAAAAACGATTATGTAAATGGAACAGAAATAAAACTGCAGAAAAGGCTGTAGGGAAGTATGGCTATAGGTAGGATAGATGGCTGTGCAGGTGCAAAAAATAGTGCAGCAAAGTGCTGGGTTCAAAACAGGGAAAAAAGTGCAGAAAGCAGACCACGGGTCTATGGCAAATACCGGCGGTCGGACCGCGGGAAACAGAGCAACAGTCGCGGACGAGTTGCGGGTTTTTGGATGAAAGATGCAGTCAGACCATGGGAAAAAAGGTCGAAAGCCGCAGGCGGGTTGCAGGAAAAGGGATGAAAGCCGCAGGCGAGATGCGGGAAAAAGGCCAACAGGCGCAGGCGGGTTGCAGGAAAATGGCTGAAAGCCGTAGCCGAGACATGGGAAAAAGGCCGACAGGCGTATGCAGGTTGCAGGAAAATGGGTGAAAGCACAGTCGGGTTGCAACAAAAGGGCCGACAGACACAGGTGGGATGCAGAAAACTAGCTGAAAGACGTAGGCAGGACGCCCGAAAATTTTTAATAGCTGCAGTCGGATCGCAACAAACAAGCTAATTAGCCGCGGTCGGATCGCAGGTAACAGACTTGAATCCGCCGACAGGTCACCGGAAACAGTCTAAGAGCCACGGTCGGGTCACAGGTAAATGCCTGAAAGACGCAGTCGGAACGCAACTGCGGGGGGTAAAAGATGCGGTTGACGGCAGCCAAAAGGAAAAGATAGGAAAATATTTAAAAACTATAACCAGAAATTCAAACCAAGGGGAGTCGCCAAAACTGTAGCTAGGGTTTTCACCCTAGCTTGTGCAAATGAGCACCTACTAAGGAGAATGGACTCCTTAGTAGCAGTTCAATAAACAGTAAACTAAAGTAAGAAAACAATACAAATTCTAAACTAGCATGAGCATTAATAAACATAACGAAATCATGAAATATGGGGAAGATCTTTCTTTTTTGTATTAAAATTTTACCTCAAGTGTAGAGGTTGGTGAAGTTCTTGCAATGGTCCAAGAGGGTTGCTCCAAACTCCAACTTTGCTCCTTCTCTTTCTCCAAATGGTGGAAATGGGCCAAAAGGGGCACTCAATGGTGAAAGTAGCTCAAGGGTGAGCTAGGGTTTCGAGAGTGATTTTGGCAGAGTAAGGGTGTGTTTGACTGTGGATATGAAATGAGGGGTCTCCATCACCTATTTATAGGTTTTTAGTGGTGGAGTGCTGGCCCATGGTTTTGGGAACCATATGGTTTAGGTCAGCTGTATAGGGTTTTTTCCTCCTTTTTCCTCTTTTTCCTCCTTTTTTTATATTTTTTATTCCCTTTTTAGAGGGTTTTTGCTATTTTGGAGGAATTTTGGATAATTTTGGGGGGAAAAGGGGTTTTTTAGCCTCTTGGAGGCTTTTTAATGGGATTTTAGGGTTCTGAAGGTAAATATGGTAGGAAATATGGACAAATAAGTCATGTAATGGGGTAGATGAGGTAGTGAGCACTTTTTGGGTGTTAACAAATGGAAGCATGGTATGTTGTTGTTACAGAGGCGAGTAAAGAGATGATTTGGTTGAAGAGGTTTATGGAGGAATTGGTTGAGAAGCAGAAGGATAGCAGGTTGTATACTGACATCCAGAGTGCCATTCATCTTGCAAAGAACTCAACATTCCATTTGAGGAAAAAACATATATAACTCAAGTACCATTTCATACGCTCTGTTCTGGAAGATGAACTGTTGAAGCTGGAGGAGATACATACTAGCCAGAATCCTGCATACATGTTTACAAAGGTAGTGACTAGAGAGAAACTGATATCCTGCTAGGTTTCAGTTGTCCTTCTAGCGTGAAGGTGAAGATGAGAAATTTTCCAAGTCCAAGTCCAGCAAGTACAACAATAGTGGAGTTGCTGTGATCTGTCTCCAAGTGGGAGATTTTTGGTTGTGGAGCCTAATCTTCCAGATTCAAAGATGTTATTCAGTTGGGTTTGTACCCCAGGCTTACTGTACACTCATTCCCCAACCTTGGGCCCATGGTTTTGGGTAACCCCTGGTATTTTCCCATTGTATTTCCCCTATAAAATAAATACATTGTAAAAAAGTTAGGGTTGATGTATTAGGTATTATGCATTGTAAAGATCTTTGAGATTGTGAAGAGATACTGTGAGACAGTGAAGAGGAAGTGCAGCAGATGTGCTGCAAGTTGTATCCCTTCATTTGTTGGATGGTATAATAATAAGGATTGGTAATTTCAGTGTGGACGTAGCCCATCTTGGGTGAACCACGATATATTGGTATATCTCTTGTAATGTGTCTGTGTGATTATATTTTCATTTCTGTTTATTGTTACTACTTTGCGATCCTGTTTTTCTAACAAGGTAGTTGGAAGAGAAGGGATGATTTCAGAAATTGATGGTACAGAGGTTGGAGAAGTAGTTGAAGTGACAACTTCAGGGAGTTAAATGGGGGTTGTAGCAACTGATGGTGAGGAAGGGGCAGCTAGGATTTGGGCATCAGTGGCTGGTGGTAGTGAGGTAGATGATGGTAATTGCAGAGAGACAGTTGGAGACTGGATCTCTGTGACTATTGATGGTGGAGTGGTAAGTGGGATTGATAGAGTTGAGAGTGAAGCAGTGATGAAGGTGAGTGCATCAAATAATTGAGGTATGGTGGATGATGATGTAGCCTCGGCAGTCAAAGTGGAAAAAAATTCAACAGAGGAAAGTTGGAGTTGATAAGTTATTGTATGAGCAGCAGTAGTGGTTTTAGGAAAATGTTCATCTGGGATAGGGTCATCCATTGTTATGATGTCAAGTAAATATGTAACAACCTGAGAGATTTCTGTGACTTCCTATAAAACAGGCACAATAGTGGAGAAAGAGCCTTATGGAATCCTTTCATCTTCCACATCACTGTCCTCAATATTCAATGTGGATATGGAAGATGTAGGAGTTTGAATCTTCTACCTCTTTGATGGGCTACTTACAACCACTACTTTGGCATCATTCGATGAGTTACTTGTACAAACCACTTGAACATCACTGGTTAGACCACTTAGAGAATTGAATTGGGTGTCAAGCATTGAAGTTATATGTGCCAACTCCTTCTTCAACTCACCAGCTGATTGAATCAGGAGCTTCTTGGTCTGTTGAACATCCTCTACAAGCCCCTTACCTTTACCTTTTCAGCATTGGTAGTATTAAGAACCTGTGAATTCTGTAATTGATCTTGGAGGGAATCATTCTATCCTTGTAGGTCCTTAAGCTGACCTTCATAATCATTCTTTAATCTCTAAAGCTCAAATTCATGTTGTTCATTGATTTTTACCATATGCTCCTGAAGCCTTTTCAACTCTTCTTTCTTCAAATCAATTTCTTTATTCGGAGAGGTTATTGTATCAAAGTTAGATCTAGCAAATGCCCCCATAGATGCTACAGTCTCTATTGCTTCCTTTTGGATGTCATCGAACTGTCTAGCCCAAATTACCTGATTGGGAACAGGTGCTTGTAGTAAAAGAATTGTGGTTTCTTTGGTGTTTTTTGATATCGTTCAATGGCTATCTTTAATTCTGCTGACAAGATGAAAGCCAAGGGAATGAATTCCCGGTTGTACGGACATGATGTGCTACAGGTGCCCATTCTTCTTTAAACACTGAGCAATTAGGAAGACCATAAATCCTGGAGAGCATGGCTGCCAAAAGGGAATAAGGTTCCCTAAACCACGAAACTGGGTAAGACTTATTGGCTCTGTAAATGAAAGCGACCAGTTTGTTTATCCAAGACTTCACCATTTCATCAAAGTTATACCTAGTCTTAGCGGAGTCTAAGAATGCATCATTAAGAGGTTGGACGGTTGGTTTAAGGGCATATGCTCTAGTGAAAACCTCGATGCGAAAAGTAGCCAATTGAGACCCCATGATGTTGTTAAAAGAGCGATCCTTAGGGTTAGCATGGTCAATAATCCACTTAACTGCATCTGTGTAGGGAAGGCTAGCAGGTCTAGCAGCAATGGCATGCAGCTCTAAATTCTGAATTCTCTTATAAGCGGGCCGGTCATTCTGTTTGTCTGATAGGTCATCGTTATCAAATATGGTGTATAGTTTAGACCAGTCAATTTGGTAAGTCTCTGAAACATTTTCACTGCTGTCGGCAAGATAACCAAAGCTAGGGTCTCTGTTCAGAAAGTCTTTCCGAGCAGTTTTGGAGCGAGTGTTCCGTGACATGTTGAAAAAAAGAAATTTCTGATAAATAAATAAACAAAAATCAACAAAAATCCAAAAATGGAAAAAACCCATAAATAATGAACATGAAAGGACATGAAACCGACCTGTGAATGATGCAAACGGAAGAAAAATCCCTGGTAAAATCTCGGGGTAAAAATCTCCGTAACAGGTAAATTTTCGAAAATGAAAATGATAAAAGGAAAATAGAAAAATCGTCATATTTATCAATTTTACTGGGTAAAATCTAGGCCGTAGGATGAAAACAGATCGACGAATGAGATTGAATTAAGCGAGATTTGGAAAGAGAATTGCATGTGTTTATTTGCAAATATATACATTCTTTCCACAATCCGCAATCCGCAATTGCGGGTTGCGGAATCGCAACTCTAAGTATTAACAAACCAATGGTTTCTGCAATCCACAATTGTGGGTTGCAGGTTGCAGAAATACGAACCACACTAATCAAAATAATAACTCTTCTGCAATCTGCAATCCGCAATTGCGGGTTGCAGGTTGCGGATATGCAAAATGCAAAACTATTTACAAAGTGTTCCCACAATCCGCATTGCAGGTACAAACAACCACGATTATTTGAAAATAATTCTGCATCTGCAATCTGCATTGTGGATTGCGGGCTGTGGAATGAAAATGTTTCAAAACTGAAAATCAAGCTTCCGCAGTCCACATTGCAGATTGTGGATTGCAAGTTGTGGAAAGACTTAACTTTCTAGGAAAATCAAAGCTTTCCGCAACTCACAAAAACACACAAAATCAAGGCATTTTTAAAAGGGAAATTACTAACTTAATCAAATCAAGACAAAGTGTTGGGCGTGGCCCAACTAGGTACCATTTTGTTTGAACACAATTTTGAGCTGCGTAGTAGAAAAGCACGACATTATTAAGTGCACTGATTGCTGGGCATATTTAGTTGCGCAGCTATGCTGATGCGCTGGACCCGCGCAGCAGCAAATTTTTCTAAGATGATATAAGTAAAGGTTAGACGAGGAAGTGACCTACTTTTGGTAAAAATTCGGGTGAAGGAAAGAGAAAGCGACCTGTAAGGAAGAGTGGCGGCAAGCAGTTGAGAAGCTAGGCCACTACGCCGATGGTGACAGGCAAGTGGAAGGAGTGGAAAGGGACACGCCACGATGCAGTTGTAACTGTTTTGAGGACTACGGCTGTCAGAAGAGCATGTGAGCCACAAGTGGCCCAGTAGGATGGCCTGGAGCAGGCAGAGTAAGTTGTCGACGGTGATAGTCAGGTTGGAAGTTAGCCACACCATATTTTGTAAACCTAAGGGTTTTTACCTATGTAGTGTAAAGACATGACCTACGGGCATGGTCTATAAATATGGCATGATTTTGTAAGGAAAGGGTTGGTCATTATTGAATATTGTTAGCAATTTTGAACTGAAAGCTATTGTAAAGGCTCTGTAGCTGAGTGCGCAGAGACCTATCTAGGAGAGAAGAGAGTCTGCAGCTGAGTGCGTAGAGTAAGAACTGTTGTACCCTTCCCAAAGACAAATTTAACAATAGTTCTTATGGATGTAGCCTTCATCCGGGGGGTGAACCACGTTAAATCTTGTCTAGTGAGGTTGTCTATGTTTTGCATTTTGCATTGTCTATTTTCTTACTATGCATGCTTGAATTCTCAGTTATCAGCTGGGTTGTTAATGCTTTTATATGTATTCATCATAGGGAAAAGATGGAGATAATATGTTAAGTATTTCATGAATGGATGATTGATGAATGAGAAGTGTTGTAAGTCTATGAATGTATTAGTTGTGGATAAACATATATGCATGTAAAGAGTGGTTATATAATTATGTTAATGTGTAACACTGGAAGGGCATAGCACTGACATCATATTTGGGTACACCAAGCATAAGGTTACTAATCGATAACAGTGGTTAACGACTACGTGCTAAGTGAAACCACTATTACAATTACTGTCGAAGTGGAAGTGCATAAAGTCTGTTGTACTGTCCCATTGAGCGAGTAAGTTCGACCCGTGCAACCCATGGATGCACTCGGTGTGTGGCCTGTCAGTTGAAGAAGTATCAACCCGCAAGGAAGACAGTCGTCGTGCGACCCTTAGTTTGCAGTGCGATCCTATAGCGCGCTGTGCAATGTATTAGCCCCATCAACTCGTCACCCTGCTGTAGAAACTTGATTATGTAGCACCCCTATAGCTTTGCCTCAGGTGAGACCTCAACCTGCGCATAGGTTGTTGTTGAAAGGTCTGGTGAAAAGGGGTTTTGTTTATTAAAGCTAAACCGCAAAGAACCTGTGTCTATATTGGAAAACCTTTAGATCAGTTACCTAAACCAACAAATGGTTCTATTGGCGCACTAAGAATCCGTGATGAGTTGAAGAAGTAATGTGTGAAGAAGAATACTAGTTCCCATTGGGTTCAGACAATTGGCAGCCCGAAAAGAAAGAGATCTAGGATTGGTGTGATAAGATCGAAAGAGATTTTGCAAAGAAAGAAAACAGACACCCACTTCTTTCTGACATAGAGTGCTTGAACAGATATTTGTGGAAATATATTCATGAGATATTATGGGCTTCGTTTGGAAATGAGCTACACGAGTGGATCTCGCGACTCGCAGAAAAGAAAACCTGTTTTCAAGGAGGAGTACCCACAAAGTGGACTGCAGAGCTCACAGCGTAGCTCAAAGCAATAGACAACCCACTGTCGCAAGCAGTCAACTTCTGGGTCGATAGCATACTTGAAGGATTTGTAACAGAATTTGCTATCGACACACTGAAGTCCTAAAGTCAAGAGGAAGCATACTTTTTAGAAGGATTTAGAGGTAAGTTCCTGAACAATATCATTCTATACATTAAAATTCTTTTAGCTGAGAAAGAGGTTTAAGAATGTAGTAATATTTTTGAATCTGTCATGGTCAATAGCATTTTTACTGATTCTGACGAAGAGACACATAATCTAAGAAGTGGAAAGAGATATAAGTTTAATAAAGAGAAGAATCCTGGAGGACCTGGACTCCACATCGATATCGAACTCTCACATGACCTTAACAATCAAACCGCGCCATCATCAGCCGCCGTCCACCCTATTACACCTCAGAATCCATCGGTTGCAGAAACTGCGCCACCCCTATCTTAGAACCCACCCACTGCGAGCGTAGCGCAGCCCACCCCACAGAATATCGATACTACTAGCACCGTAAGAGCAGGTGCTTAGACCATCCTGAGTCAGAATAGTCCAGTTTAGAATACCTAGTCTCAGAATATCCCATAGAATACCACTATTCTGAATAGTCCCTTTATTTTTGTTGCTCAGAACCCCCCGCAGAATCATAGCAGTACTCAGGGTGGTACACAACCGGGAAGGAGAACGACAGACAATGACATAAAACTGCCGATATTCAAAGGAACGGGTCTAGAAGACCCTGATCAACACTGGTTTCTATGTGAATCCATATGGAGTGTAAAGCAAGTTTAGGATGATGCTGTGAAGAGAGCACAGCTCATCACCACTTTTAGAGACAGAGCATTGCATTGGTTTATGAAATATTCTCAAGCACACACGTGAACCCTAACAGAAATTAAGGTTGTGCTCATAGCCGATTTTAAGAAGCCAAAATCAAAATCACAATGCAAAACAAAATGAAAGGAAATCAAGCAGAAACCTACCGAAACGGTCTAGGAATTCGACCAAAAATTTAGGACATTACTAGATCAAGTGAGCTTTGAGATAGCTCCGCAACAGCATAAGGAGTGGTTCATTGCTGTGTTATTGCCCCACGTTAAACAACCATTGATCCAGTAGAAGGTTGCGTCCCAGGAAGAGGCCTTAGAGATCACAATGAAGCTCGAGGCCTCACCGATTGGAGAGAGTAGGTCTGGGATGTCACAGATCCAGAATCAGTTAACCACCTTGACATTAGAATTACAAGGTATGAAGAATGGAAAATAACAGAGATATGAACAGAGATTTGAAGTTTGGTGCACAGGATGCAAAGGAGAGGGCCAGAACAGAGAACACTGCCCTCTATTTCAAGATTACCTTGATAGTGGTGCGCCGAATCCTATGAATATGAATCACAACCAGGCACCATGGTGTGAAATTTGTCGAACCAGAGGACATAGACCTGAGGACTGTTATCTAATACATAAATATGTAAAAACAACTAAAAAATTATATTGTAACTTTTGTAAATCTATTGGACATGATGAATCCAACTGTCGTGCATATGAGCCGATGAATGAAAGAAAGCAAGATATGGAAGCAATGCGAGGTGCTAGAATGTACCACGTCCAAGAAGAAAATCATCCAAAACAAGAGAACACCCTCTATGATTAGGGTGGATATAGAGGACATGGTGGTGGATACTGTAGAAGAGAAAGAAATGCCGGCCCGACGCAGGGGAGAGGCCGAGGCCAGGTAAATTGTTATAATTGTGGCCATCCAGGTCATGTATCTCGAGATTGTACAAACCCATGCACTATCTGTAATTATTGTAAATAATTTGAGCATGTCATTGAAGACTTCCCTGTGGTTGAGGTAGAAATGCAGAAACGAAGAAGGACAGAACCACCAAATCCCAACATTCAGTTGATTGTAGCAGAGAGAAGATCTGTGGATCCAAGTGTAAACATGGTAACACGCAGTGGCATTGATACAAGAAGAGATGGGGGTGTAGAAGCTTCGACTTCTGGATTGCATGACCCTCAGTAGACCCCTAGTGAACCAGTATGGATTAGAAAAGCTCTTGGGAAAACACCTGGCTTGGACCTACGGAAAAATAAAGGAGCATTTACAGAAGCACGGGATATCCTTAGAGAATCAGCAACTGAGTTGACGAGAATCTAGCTGCGTAGTGAAGCACCACAAATAGAGGATATGCCAGCAGCATATGACCAGATGAGCACTGCAACAAATACAGGGACCTCTATTGCGCAGTTCCTATGGAGTTGCATGAAGTTATTAAAGAGCACAGATGCCTTCACAGAATTTGAAAAACTACTCAGGCAGTATGAGCCACGCAGTGAGAAGGGGGATGCCCATAGCATAGTCCATAATATCAGGAGTCCTAAAAGAACAGGAAGGGAAATGTGACTCAATGTGCAGATTGGGGACTATGAGATGGATGAGATCATTCTTGATCTTTGATCCAAAGTCAATGTCTTGACCAAGCAGACATGGCATCAGATGGGTAAACCAAATTTATATTAGTCACCTCTATAGTTAAGAATGGCTAATCAAGGGATATTTATACCTTTGGGGAGGCTACCCAACACCATTGTTGACATTGATGGAGTGCGCAACTATGTAGATTTCGAAGTGATTGAAATCATGGATGACATCCACCCTTATCTAGCACTGCTGGGTATCGACTGGGAAATAACTAACTCTGCCATTATTGATTTGAAGACTATGAAAATGATATTTGAAGGAAATCATATCAGGGTCATCGCGCCATTAGACCCCTCGCAGGGTGAACGATATGTTGAACCGATTCAGAAGGAATCCAAAGCCCAAGAATTGGACCATATTTACAAGATGACAACTAATGTTGCTGACTATATTAATCCAACTTCAGATGGAACCCTTAGCTGGTGCTCTGACAGCTCTTGCATTTCAGATTTTGATGCAGGACTGGAAAAATGGAAAAGCAGATTACATGAAGTATCTGCCAGGAGATGCGCATGGATCACGAAGTCACTCCGCTGGATTGGAAAAGAGGTAACCCCAATCCCTACCTATGATGGTTTATCTAATGTTTATGGCTTTATCAAAGAATATATTGCAGCAATTGCAGACGAGCACCGCATGTCAGCACTAGATATGGCACTACACAAGACACCCGCCAGATTGTGGGCTGCGCATAAGAAGACACTGACAACATGGGATCATTGCAGAATTAAAATGCAAATCAGGTTTGCTGAGAAGGTTACACTACCTTTTGCAAAATATAATGGATAGATAGATCCAAGGGATCATATTGAAGTGTGTTCACAAGCTTGGGTGGAAAGGCCACAGAAAGAATGGGTGCATATGTTTGTGCACACCTTAGAAGAACATATTCCAAAGAAGTGGTACCTAGACTTGGAGCTGCGCAGAGGCACATTGGACTGGTCCGTCCTCATTGCAAGCTTCCAAACAGACTCCAGTTTCGAAGATGAACACCCCATCATCAGTGAAGTGCTGCAGATCATTAAGGAAAGAATATTCCGCCCAGTTTATACTCAAGAAAACATGACACTGGAAGAATTCTTTGGGGCAAACAGCATACCTGTGTGCCTACAGCCTGAATGGAAGGAGCAGCTAGAGCATGCTCTTGATTGTTATAACCTCACTAAAGAACCCGAGGATAAAGCAGATAGTGATGAGGAGGACCTGCGCAATATACAGATACCAGAATCTGAGGGATCGCGTGAGGTAGAAGGACCTCCACTGGAAATTCCAGATATGAGTGGCTTGTGAAAATAAGAAAAGTGAACATTGTCACCATTGAAGAGACAATGTTCACAGCTATTGGAGATTATTGGGATGAAGATAGAGTTGAAGAGGTTGCGGGTATACTACAGGAATATTGAGAATTATTCTTGACCAAGTTCACCGAGATGAAGGGTATTCTGTGAGACTTAGGAGTGATGAAAATTCCTCTTAAGCATGATGCGAAGCCTGTGAAGAAAATACCATATAGACTAAATCGACACTACAAAGAACGAGTTAAGGCCGAACTCGATAAGATGCTCGATGCAGGGATCATTGAGCCAATTGAAGAATCTGAGTGGATAAGCCCGATGGTTATCTAGGATAAGAAAACAAAGGGTGAGATCAGGATCTGTGTGGATCTCAGAAATCTAAATGATGCTTCGATGCAAGACCCATTTCCTACCCCGTTCACAGATGAAGTACTTGATAACGTTGGAGGGAATGAGGCATATTCTTTTACAGATGGATTTTCTGGATATTATCAGATCAAGATTGATCATGCAGATAGGCACAAGACTACTTTTGCTACAGAATGGGGGTCGTTCCAGTACACAGTCATGCCTTTTGGTCTGAAGAACGCACTTGCCATATTTTCTAGAGTGGTAGTTGCAACATTTAAATATTTTATACACAAGTTTTTAGAGGTTTACTTTGATGATTGGACTATTCTTGGGTTACTAGAGAACCATGCCACGAACCTCAGGATGATGCTGGAAAAATGCAGGCAGCATCAGATTTCTTTGAATTTGAAGAAATGTATCTTCTGTGTACCCTACAGAATTTTGTTGGGACATATTGTGTGCAAACAAGGCTTGATGGTAGATCTTGCCAAGATTGCAGTCATTGTAAATTTACCTACACCAAACTCAGTTAAACAGCTGTGCACTACATTAGGACATACCAGATACTACAGGAAATTTATAAAAGGGTATGCGTAGATAACCACACCTATGGATAAGTTGTTAAAGAAACATGTACTATTCGTTTGGAACGAGGACTATGATAAAGGATTCGACACATTGAAAGAAAAGATGGTCACTGCACCAATCCTAGTTTTTCCAGACTGGGAGAAGCCATTCCATGTCCATGTTGATGCTTCATGTATAGCATTGGGCATTGTTCTTGCTCAACCATGAGAGGGAGGTATCGATCATCCCATTGTATTATCCAACAGAAAGTTATCATCTGCTTATAAGAGCTATACTACTACTGAGCGAGAAGGACTCGCTATGGTCTACACGTTGCAGAAGTTCAGGAATTACTTACTTGGTGCGCACTTCTCTATGTTCTCCGACCACTCTACTTTAAAATACTTGGTCAATAAGCCAGTGTTAGGGGGCGCATATGCATATGGTTACTACTCTTTCAGGAATACGACTTTGAAATTGTGGTTAAGCCAGGAAGGTTGAATTTGGGACCTGATCATCTATGAAGGATTGAGTCAGGAAAAGAACCGATGAATCTAGAGGATAATCTACCTAATGCGCAGTTGTTTGCTATACAGGTTGCTGATGATTATTATAAGGACATTGTTGACTTCTTGACCATGGGGATAGCACCTAAGGATTTCTCTACGTAGCAAAAGAAGTAGCTTGTAGTGCGCGCAATAGAATTCACTATAATCGCAGGTCAGCTATACAAGCTGGGACTAGACGAATTACTGCGCAGATGCGTATTGGACCATGAGAATCCATATATATTGGCCGATGCACAGTCAGGAATTGCAGGCGGCCATTACGCAGGATGAGCTACTGTACAAAAGATTTGTGTGTAGGGCTATGGTGGCCTACTATCCATAAGGACTCAAAGGAACATTGCCAGAACTGTGATGTCTGTCAAAGGATGGGAAATCCATCGCGCAGGGATGAAATACCACTGAACCCGCAGTTAACATTGTAGGAATTTGAAAAATGGGCTATTGACTTTGTGGGTCCTGTTAACCCACTAGGGAAAAGAACTGGTGCAAGGTATATCATTACCGCAACTGACTACCTCACCATATGGGCAGAAGCAAAGCCAGTGAAAGACTGTAGCACAACCACAGTCGCAGATTTTATCTATGAGAACATCTTGACAAAGTTTGGATTCCCGAAGATTTTGATGAGCGACTAGGGCACTCACTTTTTGAATAGAACTATTGAACCTTTGACTGAAGAGTTCTACATTCACCATCATGCAGCACGCCGTATCATCCACAAGTGAATGGAACTGTTGAAGCATTTAACAAAGTGCTGGAGAATGCGCTAACCAAGATATGCAACATCAATCAGGACGATTGGGACCTGCGCATTTCATCTGTATTATGGGCATACAAGACTACATGCAAGAAACTGACTGGCCATACACCTTTCAGTTTGGCCTATGGACAAGAAGTAATAATTCCAATGGAGTACATCGTTCCCAACTTGAGAATAGTCGTGTTTACAGGCATGGAAGACTGTGCAGTTCTAGAAGAAAGGTTGTTACACTTGGTTGGTCTGGAGGAAGATCGCTTCATCGCAGGCTTCCACCAACAAGTAAAAAAAGAACATGAAAAAGCATGGCATGAATGCCATATCAAGAACAAGTGCTTCCAGGTAGGTGATCTAGTCCTCCTGTATGATAGCAAGTTTATGAAGTTTCCTGGAAAATTTAAGATGCATTGGCTTGGCCCATATACTGTAATGCATGTTACTAATGGTGGCGCAGTTCAATTAGCCACTTTAGCCAAAGACACCTTGCCCAATTTGATAAATGGAAGCAGACTAAAGCTTTACCGCGATAGTCCTGCTTCGCAGAACCATGTATGATTAAGGGGAGGAGAAGATTCTAAGTGTCAAGTACAGTTGAAATTGGACACTAGAAAGTGTGAAGAGCCTGTACAAAAAAATTCCACGGAAAAATGCTTGTGTGCCGTGCAGCACTGCTAAAGCTGCACGCACCCAAAAAAAAAACACTACGCTCTAAGAGGGAAACGAATAGCTACGCAGAGGCATATGGCACAACTAAAGACACACAGCCAGGACAAAGATGAGCATGAGAAATCTGCTTCATAATTTCAGAACCGAAAGTAGGTCATGATGAGAAAAGATGACCACGATAGTTGTCAGCAGGGTATTAAACCGTTAATCAAAAGGATGCCGCCATCCAAATCATGCATTTATGGAAAACCTATCCAGTCGGGCATCGTAAAGACTGAAGTGACCAGGGTCATAACGGGATTTGCCCGACGGATTTGGCATTTAAATTTTGACTAGCTGTTAGACATCCTGGCACTACCCGGCCCACCCCGCCAATTAAAGAAAGTTTACATGACATGACGTGAAGAACAGCGGAAAGAGATCAATGATCTAGCTGAATCTAATCCCACAGGACTGGCACTTAATGCCTAATCTAGCCATTCCTGGTGCATTCAATATCACATTACATGGAGATCTATACAAGATTTGCAAGAGTTACTGCAACATTTACTTCCCGAGTGATTCATTAATGACCGTAACATTAGGGCATGTGCTATAAATACTGCTATGCTTTCCCTTATGCAAATTTACCTTGAAATTCAAATTTTATCAAGTGTGAAGAGCTTAAGAGTCGAACTAGCGAGACTGCTGATATCCATTGCGTTTATGTACGACGAGCCGAAATTAGAAGAGATTGTGGGTGCATTCACACGTTCTAGCATAAGTGGTGTCATGAAGCCTCCACAGAAGAAAGCTTGAGTAGAAAAACCAACACCATCTCAAATCTTGAAGCTGAGCCAGCCAAAACAACAACAAAAGAAAGATAAGCAGCCATTGGCAGCGCCACATAAACCAAAGGCACTAGCTACCCCAAAGCAGGTTCCGCAAGGGAGCCCTCCTCCACTAGTATGGGTTATTCCTGAGTATGTCATCCCCAGGAAGACTAATGCCCCGGAGCTGTAACAACAAAAGAGCACACAATATGGAGTTCCAATGCCACCAATACTGAAGCGCGTGCGACAGAGAGATGATCTACTGGGGAAGATCATGGAATGCAAGCTGACTAATTTTAATGTGCAGGATGCTGAAAAATTTCCTCATTTGCAGGTTGATAGATATATGCACAGTGTTGACAATCCTGCCAAGAACAAGGCAGAAATTGTGCCTATGGACTAGGTAGTGCCGCTACACCAGGTAGGCCTACTTAACCTGCTGCGAATCCCACATTTTGGGCATAGCAAGGAATTTAAAGCTATGGTGCACACATTGATTTCTTGCATGCACCAGGGACATATATGGTTAGATTTCAAATTCAATATCACTGTGGACCTCATTGCTAGAATCATGGGGTTGAGCAAGAAGGGTGATGACCCTTCCAAAGAGTTTGTGGGCAAGAAGGATGATCAAGAACTGGCTGCAAACATTAAATGTACATTCAATTTGTCCAGAGGGACCAGGGGTTATGAGACTGACCCCATTCCAAATGAACCTCTTCAGTTCACAATTCAGCTATTGGCAGGAAGACTTATACAAAAATCTAGGCCTGCACAGGTATCAGTTTCAGTCGTAGCCTTAGCTACAAAAACTATGGATGGCCATGAATACAATTGGGTGAAATTCCTACTGAACGAATGATTACTAGACATCGAGGATGTCCAGGATAAGGGGATCCTCTTCTATTTTAATTGGCTTCTGGTCCTCATCTCCTTTGTGGGATCGAGAGAACCCAGCCCTCAATGCGGCCTACCAGTAGCACAGGATGATTGCAGCGCAATGCGGTTTGCAAACATGTGTTCCTCTACAAATCCGGAGAAGCAGAGGCTTAATAAAATACAATTCTTCACTTTCTTCAAGCATCTGTGCACCGTGATTGAGAAGACCCCGCGAGTCATGAGAGAAGTGATGACCCAATATAAGCCATTCTTTCTGCTCGATGTTAGGCTCCATTCAATTTTTATTCAGCCATGCCTAAATGTAGAAAAATGGTATGAGGGACAATATCAATTAGGCATCCCAATGATTGAGCTCGTTATTGAGGAATGGCCCAATGAGTGGAGAGAACATACACCATAATCGGTCATCACCCCATTGGATGAAGAAGAAGAACAATACCGCAAAGAGAATGCAGAAGTCCAAAGTGCTTCGACCTCGAAACCTGCGCAACAAGTAGGAGAAACAGGGAAGGAGCCACAAGTTGGCGACAAGAGAAAAGAGCCAGGCATTGGAAGCCCTCAGAAGCCACCAAAGAAGAAGGTTAAGGCCAAGAAACAACCACTGGATAGAATCTTGCACGACGATGACTATGAAATGATAACATCTCAGACAACTGCACACCTAGAAGATTTTCCTGGATTTACAGGAAAGCGAGACAAGCCAGATCAGGTGCAGGTCTGAGTAAACATTGACAAATTGACTAGTTCAATCTTAAGTATGGAGCAAGTCCACCACGACTTTGCTCGGGAGGCCAACCGACATGACCAAGTAGGGGAACCAAGTGAAACAATACATAGGACACCCGACTTCACAACACGGGCATGCATCGTCAAGATTGTGTCTGCGTCCATTCTATTTCGCACAGATGAAATGACAGAAACTGTGAGACGACTGCAGCAACTAGAACTAAACATAGCCATGATTCCAGCTGAAGGGATGCACCACTTGCACACCTAGACCTCCCATGAAATGCATGAGCAGGACATCATTTCACATAATCAACGCTTGCAACATGAAGAAAATTACTGACGAATCCAAGGAGAATGCGAGCACAAGGAAAGGGAGCTTTAGTGCACGCAGGGGAAACAACACAGGATCAGAGGAGCAGTGTTGGATGTCTGCACAAAGTTCCCCGCAGTCGAAGAAGAGCCAGAAATAGAAGTAGCCATCCTACAGATAAGTGCTACCATGAGCAGTTTACAAGAATAGATGAGGGAGATGGAGATCTCCCACAAAGATGAAGTTGAAAGGATGAAGGCTTCCCACAAGGAATAAATAGCTGAGTTAGCATCATGGTAGCCAATGGATACAAAGAGGCAAGAAGAAGAAACTAGAGAAGAATCAATAAGGGCTTCCATGCAGAGCATCTGCGCAGTAGTAGCACAGTGCCAAATCTTGGAAAACGACGTCTCCAATGTGTGGAGTGCACTACAAGAGAGTCCGGAGTTGCAGAATATCCATGAGGAAAGAAAGCAAAAGCAACAAGACTTGGATTCCACAGATGCATCCATGAAGGACTTACTGGTCCGCCAGAAAAGGGCAGATTTCGAGTCGACCAAGGCATTAAGGAGGGAACTAGAGGCCTTGAGGGAAAAAGAGGTTGAAACCTCTACGAGGGTGCAGCCACTAATGGAAGAAGCACTTACCTTGACCGATGACATCGAGGCAAAATTGCAAGAACTTCGAGCATCGGAAAATCATATCAAGGAAGAAAGTTCGGACCCTACTTCACAGGAAAGGATGGACAAAGTAAAGGAGAGTGAGCAGGAAGTAAAACAGGTAGTTGCACAACTGAGCTCAACAGTTGAAGAATTCACTGCGTGGGTAGGGATTTCAAAAGAAGAACAGATGAAGCAACTGGACTAAAGTGGCTTGGGATGAGCCACATGTAAGTGTTAGGGGCATGTTGGGCGTGGCCCAAGTAGGTACCCTTTCGTCGGACCACAATTTTTAGCTATGCAGTAGAAAAGCACGATATTATTAAGTGCGTAGCTTGCTAGGCATATTTAGTTGCATAGCTATGCTGATGCACAAGACCTGCGCAGCAACAAATTTTGGTAAGATGATATAAGTAAGGGTCAGATGAGGAAGTGACCTACTTTTGGTAAAAAGCCAAGCGAAGGCAAGAGAAAGTGACCTGTAAGGAAGAGTGGCAGCAAGCAGTTGAGAAGCTAGGACACTACACCAATGGTGACAGGAAGGAGGAAGGAGTGGAAAGGGATAGGCCACGATGTAGTTGTAACTATTTTGAGGACTGCGGCTGTCAGAAGAGCATGTGAGCCACAAGTGGCCCAACAGGATGGCCTGGAGCAGGCGGAGTAAGCTATCGACGGTGACAGTTAGGCTGGCAGCTAGCCACACCATATTTTGTAAAGCTAAGAGTGTTTGCCTATGTAATGTAAAGACATGACCTATGGGCATGATCTATAAATATGGCATGATTTTGTAAGGGAAGGGTTTTTCATTATTGAATATTGTTAGCAATTTTGAACTGAAAGCTATTGTAAAGGCCCTACAGCTGAGTGCGCAGAGACCTATCTAGGAGAGAAGAGAGTCTGCAGCTGAGTGCGCAGACTAAGAACTGTTGTACCCTTCCCAAAGACTAATTTAACAACAGTTCTTGTGGACGTAGCCTCCATCTGGGGGGTGAACCACGTTAAATCTTGTGTAGTGAGATTGTCTATGTTTTGTATTTTGCACTGTCTATTTGCTTACTATGCATGCTTCAATTCTCAGTTATCAGTTGGGTTGTTAATGCTTTTATATGTATTCGCCATAGAGGAAAGATGGGGATAATATGTTAAGTATTTCATGAATGAATGATTGATGAATGAGAAGTGTTCTAAGTCTGCGAATGTATCAGTTGTGGATAATCATATATGCATGTAAAGAGTGGTTATATAATTCTGTTAATGTGTAGCACCAGAAGGGCGCAACACTGACGTCGTATTTGGGTACACCAAGTATAAGGTTACTAATCTATAGCAGTGGTTGATGACTACATGCTAAGTGAAACCCTTATTACAATTACCGCTGAAGTGGAAGGGCATAAAGTCTGTTGTACTATCCCATCGAGCGAGTAAGGTCGACCCGCGCAACCTGCGGATGCGCTAGGTGCGCGGCCCGTCAGTTGAAGAAGTATCAACCCACGATGAAGACAATCATCGTGCAACCCTCAGTTTGCAACACAAGTCTATAGCGCGCTATGCAGTGTATTATCTCCATCAACTCGTCACCCTACTATAGAAACTTGATTCTGCAGCACCCCCATAGCTTCACCTCGGGTGAGACCTCAACCTACGCGCATGTTGTTTCCGAAAGGGCTCGTGAAAAGGGTTTTTTTTGGTTAAAGCTAAACTACAAAGAACCTGGGACTATATTGGAAAACCTTTAGATCAGTTACTAAACCAACAGAAAGCAATAAAAGCATGATGAAAAACCCCAAAACGACCGTGGAATTTAATCATTACCTTCGCATATAAAAATTTGGGGCTCCCATGTTTTCTTGAAAACATGGGATCTGTTGTACCTACAACAAATGGTGATTGGTTGGGACGAATCAATTATCTCTATAAATAAAATATGTAGTTACAAGGAAGACATGTCAACAAACTTGATGTTTTCACCTGTAATTCACAAAATGTTCTCATAAAACACAATCAAAATAGCAGAGTTAGTCATATGATTGATATATCCCCATCCAAAACCATTTAGTGATGATGTTCATATGATAAGGTAGTCTTAGAAGTAAACAAGAATCCTTTACCATTACACAGTCATAGGAAGGCAGTTTATGATGAGCCTTTGACCAAACTTAGGGCTATTCTAGGTTACCAAATCTTGAATCACCTTGACTCTAGTAATTATTTATTTATGTACAAATGCATTACACATAATATATACATTTTTTTTTCTCTTTTTTTATAAATATTCTCTCTTTTTTCTTCTTTTCAAGCAAAATGAAAATATGCAAACAAGACTTCTGTTGATACAAGGCCGTTGCCCCGACTTGGTGATCAGATAGTGACAATTCCATTCACAAACCTGATTTGGAAACTGAACAGGCCAGCTCGGTAAGGAGACTCCCTGTCTTTTAGCTTTTGACACTAAAAGAAATTACCATGGCTTGGTGACCATAAATGGTAATTTCAGTCCAAAATAAGACCCATGATCATGGTAGGGATGGCTTGTAATAAGACACCCCTTATCCTCATATACAACAAACTGTCTTACAAAGGAAAACAAAATTTATTGATGGATAGATTACAAGACACTACAATGGCTTGGTAACCATATGAAAGTAGTGTTACTCGCCGATGTTTTCCAGATCATGAATGGACCGATCTGTGATAGGATCTTCTCGCTTCCACCAGCAGCTAAAAGTCATCTCCCAAGTTTGGTGGCTTGATGTGGAGATTCCATTCCACTTAAACATCTATGAATATAATGGGATGGCTTGTAATAAGAACCCCCATCTTGCAATCTACAATTATTAAGGTGAATTATTTTCAAGGTGATCAGAGTGGGATCCAGAATAGGTAAGGCTAACAAGGCTATGAATATATGTTGCCATTCACTAATGAAACATAAGGCAGGAAAAACTAATTGCTTCCTCCACTTCAATTAACTAAACAAGACATCCATAATGATATTGGTTAATGTGAGAAGGTATCAATCAAGGATTTGCCAATTTTGACTGTTAATTCCATGAAAAGCAATTTCTAATGTAGGTTGAGTGAAATTAAACTGACATTGCAACCTGGAATCTTTAGACTAAATTAACTTTGAAACACATTGTTCAACAACCTTTTCCACAAGTGTGGACATTATTCAAAATAAAAGCAATCTACAAAAGAAAAATCTGATGAAAACAAAATAGGAAAACAAACAAACCACACTTTATGTACAGTAATGAATCTGCTCAATTTAAACAAAATACTTTTTGAGCAATTGCACATTCACTGGATAGGAGTCTGTGATACTTTCCAGTGTATGCAACCAGACAATACTAGGACCAATATTTTCTATAACAATGAATGGTCCTACTCATAGGCGTTGGAACTTGGTGTAATCATTTTTACCTTTATGTTGCTTATCCCACTTTAGCACCAAGTCCCCCACAGTAAACTCCTTGTCACATGAGGACCTCTCATCAAACAATCACTTTACCAGTTGTTGATGCTGATACAACTTGTTTTTAGACTTCTCCTTGTCTTCTTCCAGCTTGAGTAACACATCGATTCTATGCTGGAGTGGGGAAGAATCGTCCTCTTGTATGGACTATGTCAACTGCAGTGAAGGAATCGTGAGGTTGGATGGCAAGATGGCCTCCTTACCATAAACTAAACAGTAAGGGGAATTTCCTATGGCTTCCTTTGGAGTGATATGGTCTTCCCAAAGAGCATTGTATAGCTGGGTGTGCCAATCTTTATGGTGAGTAGCAACTGTATTCTTCAAGATGTTAATTAAGTTTTTGTTTGAAGGATCTGCTAGTGCATTCCCTTGTGGATAATAATTGGTAGAAAACTTCAGCTTTATCCCTTTCTCAAGGGCATACTATGTAAGGTTAATGGAAGAAAAATAATATGCATTTTCAAACACTAGAAATTCAGGGGCACCAAACCTAGTGACTATTTGCCTTTCAAGGAAGGATATCACTTGGTTTGTATTGCATTATCTGAGGGGGAATTCCTCTACCCATATGGTAAAGTATTCCATGGTTGTTAAGATGTACTTGTGCTGCAGGGATGAAGTAGGGTTGATGGGTCCAACAAAATCCAATCCCCATTGTTGAAATGGAAACAGAACTGTTACTGGCTGCAAAGGAAACACAGGTTTTTTCACTTTCCCAGCACACTTCTGACATGCTTCGCATCTTATGACATATGAGTATGCATCTTTGAACAAATTAGGCCAGTAGTATCCTGCTCTCAGGATCTTATGTGCAGTGGTTTCTCCTGAGAAGTGCCCTCCCGCAGGTCCTGCATGAAATTGCAAAAGAATATTATTAGTTTCTTCCTTTTCTAAACATCTGAGAAAAACACCATCATAATTCTTCCTAAACAAAACCCCATCTATAAATTGATACGGTGCAGCTTTTAACCATAAAGATCTATGTTTTTTAAAGTCTAGGGTTTCAGGAGAAAACCCATGGGTAAGGAAGAACTTAATGTCATCATACCATTCAAATGTTTGAGTTGTGATAACAATAAAAAAACCTATTGTTGTACTCTTTTCTTGTTCCCACTCAATCTGTTGTTGTAAAAGATCATTGGATTGAGTGGTTAGAAGACACAAGCCTTGATCTTTCACGATCTGTGTTGGTCTGATCTCCAAATCATACTCTTGCACAACTGTCATCCACTGAGCTCTCTTTTCACCCAGTTCTTTCTGAACCATAACATTTTTGATAGCTGCATAAGGAACAATGACTTTAGTCCGAGATTTCATTAAATATGGTCTAAAATGTTTTACTGATTTATAGACCATGTAATATTTTTTATCAATATGACAGTAGTTTAGTTCTTCTCCTTTGAATGTGGAGCTCATGAATGAAATAGGGATTTCAGCATCTTTATCATGTTTCTCTGTAAGGATAGCTGCATAGGAGAAGTCACTAGCAAATGTGTATAGAATAAAATATTTGTTGAAGTCTGGAGACATCAGTGTAGCAGCTTCCGTAATGGCTCTCTGGATTTCAACAAAGGCATTTCTTTGTTCCTCAAACCACTTAAACTGAACATCTTTTTTAACCAATTGTTGCAATGGCTTAACAATTTGAGCAAAATTTGAAACAAATCTACGAACATAATTAATCTTACCAAGAAAAGATTGCATGGCTTTGTGTGACCCGGGTAGGCCGATCTTTGCAATGGCTTCTGTGCATTCTGGATCAATGATCATGGTTTCTTTCGAAACAATAAAACCCAACAAATTACCTTCAATGACTGCAAATATATATTTTTTCGGGTTCAATGAGATTCCATATCTTCTGCAGCTCTCAAACACCTGTTTCAAAGTGGACAAATTTTCATGTCATTTTTTAGAATAAATGGTAATATCATCTAAATATACAATGATAGAATTGTGCATTAATCCCCTAAAAGCTATATCCATAGCTCGTTGAAAGGTAGCACAAGCATTTATCATCCCAAAAGGAATTCGCCTACAGGAAAAGGTTCCCCAAGGGGTCCTAAACACTATTTTTAGTTGATCATCAGGGGCAACTAGGACTTGGTTATATCCCGAGAAGCCATCAAGGAGAGAAAACATCTTAGACCCTGTTACTTTCTGGAGAATCTGCTCCATTGGAGGAACAAGGTTGTTGTCCTTTTTAGAAGCTCTGTTTAAGTTTTTGAAATCAATGTAGACTCTGATCTCACCATTCTTCTTCCGAACAGGTACCAAATTAGCAATCTACTATGTATGTCTGACAGAGAATACAATTCGTGCTACCAGTAATTTCTCCAGCTCCTTCTTGATAGAAGGTTCCAGACTAGGATGCATCTTCCTCAACTTTTACTGATAAGGTTTCACTTCAGGTTTCATTGGTATGTTATCGTGCATGATACTGGTGTCAAAATTTTTGAGTTCATAGCATGTCCATGCAAGGACATCTTTGAAATCCTTCCATAGTTTAATAAAAAATCTCTTTTCCTCAGTAGAGCAATCAACCCCTATATTGATGAAACCAGGATTCTGTTCAGTTCCTAGGTTGGCGGGCTCATAGTTGAGGGATGAACTTTGGATTTTACAGTTGGTATTTTGCTTGAACTTATCTTGCAGATCATAGTATTTCTCCAGGTTCATGGCTGATTTCGGGATAAGATTGGAAAGATGAGTGGAATCAGCCAAACACTTCTCATGCTCAACTTCATATATTGCCACATCTTGAAATGTATCTCGGGTTGTAAGAAAGTCTAATATTTGTTGGTCATCATCAAACACTTTCCAGTTAGTCACATTATCAGGAATGGAAGGCCTGTACATAAGTTCAATTGAAAAAGTGTTAGGGGACAAACCTTCTGGTGGAATCAGCTTGGATGCAGTATTAGCAAGTAAATCTGCATCAAAATTCTGTGATCTTGGGATTGACTTAATGTTAAATGCAGAAAAAGAATTAGTTAAGTCCCTAATTAATTTCTAATAGTTAACCAAACGAGGAGACAAGCAATGGATTTTGTTTCTCACCTGTTTTACTACGATCTCAGAATCTCCATAACATTCAATTACATGGGCACCCATGTCAATTGCCTTCTTGAGTCCTTGGACCAAGGCCTCATACTCAGCTATGTTGTTGGTGCATTCAAACTCAAGTATGTAGGAAATCACAATTCTGGTTCCTTTTGGATCAATCAAGACACAACCGGCACCAGCTCCATCTTTAGATCTAGAGCCATCAAAAAATAGAGTCCATGCATTTAAGTCTATCCTAAAATTAGTATTTACATTATATACATTATGTGCAACCGTACCTGAGAATGTAACAAAAGTAAGATTGACAATTTGAGACTGATTCTATAAGTTCTCAATCAGTGACAAATCTGCAGGTAAATCCCCCAAAAAATTATCGAAAGTGTAGTGTTCCACATGGGAGCTGAAATATGCAGCAGGCTCACTAGGGTCATTCAAGTCTGCAACAATTTGTTGCATATAAGGTTCCCTGCTAATCTTAATTCTGTCTGGTCTTCCATTGTGGGGAAGCCATAAGTGAGACCAGTCAGTAGAAAAGTATCCTTTGAGATTCTCTGACCAATCTTTGCTCAACCACATTCCATACATTTCATGGATGTCAACCACAATAATATCCACAGTCTAGTGGATTCTCAGGTCAGCAAATAGTGTTAACAAGACATTCTTTAGTTCTCCCACTACCCTAACTTTAGATCTATCAGGTTGGACAATTTGAGTAGGGTAGGTCTCCCAAGAGGCATTCAAATTTTTGTAGAAAGATAAAGGAATCACATTGGATGAAGCCCCCTGAATCTATCATACAATTATGGACATTTCTATTGAAAAATTCAAAAGTGAGCAAGAAAGGAGGTGTTTTCTTGCTACTTGGTTTCCGATTTCCAAGTTTAGAGTATGTCTCTAGATTGTTATCTTGAGCCTCCCTGGGCTTGTTAACAATCATGCTTTTGGGTAGACTGTCTCTCATTGCAGGGATTTTCAAAAGTTCAAAGAGAGAGATATTGGCTTTTACTCTTTTCAAGTCCTCAATCAGGCTGTATTATATTTCAGGAGCTAAAGTGTCCTTATGTGTTGGTTCTTTACCTCTGTTCGGTGTGGGTGTTGAAGTGGAATATTCTTGTGTAGGTTTTCCTTTACTCCTTGTATTATAAGGGTGTTGTACATTAAAGACATCCTCAGGCTCATCTTCCTCCTCAGCCATGGGAAGTTATGAAAAGAAGCTAATTGTATTTATCTATTGATCTTCTACTTCATCTGGTGGTTCAGGATCTTGATTCTCTTGTGTATTTTAGATAGAAATAATTTCTTCAGAGTTCAATCCTTCATAAGGATTAGGTGGGACTCAGTTTTGTGGAGGTTGGTAAGGTCTTCTGAAAGGTTGTCTATTGAACCCCCTGTTATTATTCTGGTTTTCTGTGTTGCCTTTCTTCAGGTCTACCATTTCATTTAAGATATTTAGGAGGAAATTCTTCATGTCATTCATCTCAAATGGGTGCTTGTTCTGCACTATGGTATTTGGAGGATTTTCTTGCTTTCTCTTGGAAGTAGAAGGTTTTCAGCTAGAGCATCAGGGTTATCCTTCAAACATAATATATCTTTTTCAACCTAGACAGCCTTAGCAAAGGCCTCCTACAAGCTACCTTTATGTGCTCTTTTTACCCACATAGCAATTGGAATAGATAAACCCTTAACATAATAAGAAACCAACAGTTCTTCCACATGAAGAACAATGGCAGGGATTCTATTTTTCAAGTATGAAAACCTTTGATTGTAATATTTAACTCTTTCCTTGCCTCTGATTTTCATTGAGGACAAGTCTATAACCAAGTCTTTTGGAGTCTTATCATCTCCAAACATCTGGATGAAATTTTTTTGAAAGTCATCCCATGAAGAGATGGATATAGCTTTTGTTGGGCTGAGCCCAAGTGGGTTGGAAAAATATACAAGTATGGAAAAGCGCACGTAGCGCGTTGTAGCAAGAAGAAAAGGCAATTTTGATAATTGTGCATTGCGCGCTGCGGTAGGGAGAGAAAGCAGTTTTGATGGAAGTGCATTGTGCGTGGCAGCAGGCGACAGATAATTTTGAGGTTTTGCGCGTGTCGAGCGATAGCAATGGCTAAGGCACGGTCACATAGTAGGACGATGCGCATGGTAGTGCATGAGCTATTTTTGGGGCAAAACATGGGTAGAGGTCAGACGAGGATATGACCTATTTTGGGTAAGGAATAGGTGGATGACAGATGAAAGCGACCTATTCGAACATGTGGCGGCAAGCAGTTGAGAAGCTAGGCCATGATGCCGATGGCGACAGGTAGACGAAGGAGTGGAAAGGGATAGGACATGATGCAGTTGTAACCATTTTGAGGACTGCGGCTATCAGAAAAGCATGTGAGCCATGAGTGGCCCAGCTGGAGCAGGTGGAGCAGGATGTTGACAGTGACAGCTAGGGTGGCAGTTAGCCACGCCAGTTTTGGAAACTTTAGGGTTTCGGCCTAATGATTGTAAAGACATGACCTACGGGCATGATCTATAAATAAGGCACAATATTGTAAGGGAAGGGTTACTCTTCAGTTTTGGTTAAGTATTTGGATATTGTAAAATCTTAAGCTTAGACATCCATTGTAAAGGCTCTGTAGCTGAGTGCGCAGAGACCTATCTGAGAGAGAAGAGAGTCTACAGCTGAGTGTGCAGACTAAGAACGGTTGTACCCTTCCCATTAATAGCAATATTAACAACCATTCTTCTGGACGTAGCCTCCATCCGGGGGGTGAACCACATTAAACCATGTGTTATGTGACCAATGTGTGTTTATGATTGTTTAAAGTGCTTGGTATGAATGTTCAATGCTGGAAACTTCTGCTATGTGATTTCCTTTATATGTATTCGCCGCAGAGAATGGGAATAATATGTTAAGTAATGCATGCGCAGAGGATTGTTAAGTGTTCAACATGTATGAATCTGTTGATTGTAATGTATGAATCGAACTATTGGTCAAGTAGTGAACATTGAGTTTAAGTGCTGCGTTGGAGTGCGCAGTAGTGTATGTTTAGTAAACCATCTGCAATTTAATGATAAGAACTTGAGCAGAATAAAGGGATAAAGAATGTTAAGTAGATTCGTTAGGATTGGACATCCCAAAAAGGATGCACAGTCTTGGATATGCGCTGATTCATTGAAGGTTGCTGCGGAGTAAGATGTTGATAGCTTACTATCCTAACGCAAAGGTATCCTGTATCACACATTCAGAGGACATGCAAGTGCGCAAGCACAGTTGTGCACCAAAGTACCCTACGTGGAATAGAAGGTTCATGCAGTTATCTATCTGTGCAAACCACAATGCATTGCGCTGCTTATTAGCCTTTCCCCCCCCCATCGCATCACCCGGTTGTGGAAACTTGATTCCGCAACCACCCCCTCAGCTTCGCCTCGGGTGAGACCTCAGGCTGCACGCAGCCTGTTTCTGAAAGGGCCAGTGAATTGGGGTTTTGTTGGTTCCTTGAACCGTGAAGTACCTAGGTCTACACTAGAAACCTCAAGAAGGAGTTGACAGCCAATAGCTTCCAAGGAAATGTACCAAGTGGATGCTTTTCCTTGGAAGGTGTAGGGAAACAATCTACAGACTACATCTTCATGAATGCATTCCTAAGTCTGTTGGCCTACATGAAAGTTTTAATATGATCAAGGGCAAGTGATTTTTCATCAGGATCAAACATAGGGAACCACTTTTCAGGGTTTTTAGGGAGTCTGTGTCGTTCTCTAACTATAAACACAGCATCCTGGTCTAGTCAGGGTCTATTTCCACCTTCTGCCATGGGTATCGCTTCTGAAGATGAACTGGAGTCTAAATCACTATTTGATGGTTCATCAGATGAGGATCATGAAGATGAAGGAGGTTTCAGTGGTGGTCCACCTATGGCAACATTTGGTTGGTCTTGTTCTGTTTCCTCGAATAATGTGTCAAGGTTGAAATCGGGAAGCAGATTGTGGCAAGGTGAATTATGTTGTTTAGGATTCCGGTGACCTGAACTTTGATTATCTGAATTATTAATTTGTGGATCTGTGTTTTGGTGATGTTGAATTGATGCTAGTCCAAGATTACACTCTTCTACGATTCTTTGTTTTAACCTAGAAACACTATCAGAAGAACCTTTGAGTAATTGTTCGAGAGTGAAGGGTCCCCTAGTGGGTGATATAAAAACAATATCAACCCTCCTAGTTTCCTGCTCTATCGCAGGGGTGGTAGGAATGATGGTTGTATCTTGCACGGGTTGTTCTGCAGAGATTGATTCCTATGTGTGACTATGGGTGACAATCGGTATTCTTGCTAGAGGAGGTTTGCTAGTGCTTCGTTTAGGCGTAATTCGCTTCTGGCCCTCCTTCTAGCACCATTTTTTGAGGCCCCGGGGGTGTAGGTTATTGGAATGAGTTCCAAGGCTCACAACAGAGGGTGAAAACCTAGACTGAAAGGCTTCAATAGGTTTTGTGCAAGAATAGTTCTATCCCCAACCTATTTGGTGTAGTTAAATCCCACAGATACAAAGGCCTCCACTGGCACTTATGGGGTTTGATCCTAAAAGGATTAGTTTTCCTATATGGGAAGGTCAAAGTGTCCTAACTCTAAAATGGATCTAAACCTAGAACAAATATACCTTAAAGGAAACCTACACTAAGTCAGATCTAATCTAAAGGAAGTGTTTTGACTGTGTGCAAGATAACTTGGTTGAGTTTAAATAACTCATTTCACCAACTTAACAAAAATGTAAAATTGGATCTTTTCTTACTGCTTCAAAATACAATCAGACAATGAAAATTAACTAATAATAGTTTAAATATTAGGCAAATGCAAGGTTACCCTATTTCTGGAATGTCAATTGAAAAATTAACATTAACTTAATAATTTATGTGAATCATTTGCAGAAATAGATAAATATTTTAATTAAATAAATTCAATTAAAACATAAATATACATAGACTATGAATTAAGACAAATCCAAATCATAGATCAATGCATTAATGATCGATTGCAAAATATAAACAACATTCATTCAATAATTAAGGTGAAGAAATCATATATCATTAAAGAAATTTGATAACATAAACAAAGAAGATGCCAAAAGAAACTAATCTTGATTCAGTGGGTCTGCAAAAAATTACAAGATCTCAAGTGAAGTAGCGTTTCTCTAGTCCTTCTTTGTTGATTTTCTCCCCCCCCTACCCCATGATACTTGTACCCTTTAAATAATAATTACAAAATAGTTACAAAAGGATAAGATTCCCATAAAACAGGGATTACAAAATCAACTAATCTAAGAATATCCAAGGGCATCTTGCCACTTGGTCGATACTTCTAACAACTGATCAATATCTGGAAAATTTACTGATTTGAGCCCCAACTGAGCATCACAAGTGATGGAATCGATCTCATTCTTGGCTAGCTTATGCCAGGTGCATAGGAATATGTGGATCTTTCCTTCTAGGCTGAAAGGTTGCTTGATGAACTGATCCACATCAGCAATTTGGATGTGCTCGAGCTGATGGATCTTTTCCTTGACCTCATCACATCTGTGTTCAACCTTCTCAATCATTAACTTAGGGGGGGACGCCTTCTCAATAAGGTCCATAGTAGGAAACTTCAACATCTCCATGATACTATCCACAGCATGCCACCTTCTTCCATAGATAGCCTGTTCCTTCTTGATGGCATCCTCAACAACGTCAGAAACATTGTGCAAATCATTCAAAGATGATTTGATTCTCTTCAATTTGAAACTATCCTGAATTGGAATGCCTTCTGGTTTGTCTTTAATGAACCTCTGCCAATCGACAATGTCATCATAAGCTTTGTAAGCCTATTTCTTTTTTTCAATGTGTCGGCCAAGGGTAGTAGACATTCACTCAAAATCCATATGAGCTTCCTGAATTCCATTTAGGAAACTGAATAATTCGGCTAAGAATTCATGATGTTCTTCATTCACCTGATTAGCCAAATCATTGAACTCTTGTTGAGAAAACTTACAAAAACAAGAGGAGGCTGCACTTGTAGTTGCATCCTCAAGCTATTTTTCCAACACAACTATATTTTTGGCATTGGCAGTATTAAGAACCTATGAATCCTTCAATTGATCTTGGAGTGAATCATTTTGTCCTTGTAGTTCCCTGAGCTGACCTTCATAATCATTCTTTAATCTCTGAAGCTCAAATTCATATTGTTCATTGATTTTTACCATCTGCTCCTGAAGCCTTTTAAACTCTTCTTTCTTCAAATCAATTTCTTTATTCAGAGAGGTTATTGTATCAAATTTAGCTCTAGCAAATTCCCCCATAGCTGCTGCATCCTCTATTGCTTCCTTTTGGATGTCATCAGATTGTCTAGCCCAAATTACCTGATTGGGAGCAAGTGCTTGTAGTACAACTGATCCCCTGCTTCTCTTTCTTCTTCTTTTAACTATTTGTTTTTTTGTCTTGCTATAAAAATAATCCCCAAGGGGAACTACAATATCCTCCTCGCAAGCAGCTTCCAATTCAGGAGAAGATGTAGCGACATCTCCTATTGCAACCAATGGATCTATCTGGGTAATAGTAGAATTAGGTATTGACATGGTAATCTGAGAGGTAGTTGGAAGAGAAGGGATGATTTTAGAAGCTTATGGTACAGAGGTTGGAGAAGTAGTTGAAGTGAGAAATTCAGGGAGTGAAATGGGGGTTGTAGAAACTGATGGTGAGGAAGGGGTACCTGGGATTTGGGCATTAGTGGCTGGTGGTAGTGAGGTACATGATGCTAGTTGCAGAGAGATAGTTGGAGACTAGATCTCTGTGATTATTGATAGTGGAGTGGTAAGTGGGACTGATAGAGTTGAGAGTGAAGAAGTGATGAAGGTGAGTGCATGAAATAATTTAGGTATGGTGGATGGTGGTGCGACCTCAACAGTTAAAGTCGACAAAAATTCAATAGAGTAAAGTGGGAGTGGAGAAGTTATTGTATCAGCAACAGTAGTGGTTTCAGGAAAATGTTCATCTAGGATAAGGTCATCCATTGTTATGATGTTAAGTAAATATGTAACAACCTAATAGCTTTCTGTGACTTCCTGTAAAATAGGCACAACGGTGGAGAAAGAGCATGCTGGAAGCCTTTCATCTTCCACATCACTGTCCTCAATATTCAATGTTGGTATGGCATATGCAAGAGTCTAAATATTCTTTCTCTTTGCTGGGATACTTACAACCACTACTTTGACATCATTGGATGGGTTGCTTGTAGCAACCACTTGAACATCACTGGTTAGACTAGTTGGAGCAATGACTTGGGTGACAATCATTGAAGTTATATGTGCCAACTCCTTCTTCAACTCACCAGCTGACTGAATCAGGAGCTTCTTGGTATGTTGAACATATTATACAAGCCCCTTACCTTTACCTCCATCTGGATATGTCAACATCAGAGGGGTAGCTACCTTTTCTTCCCTTTCCTTTATAACCTGCTCTATCAGTTTCAGTTCCATCCTCCTGTAACTCAAAACCTTAGTTTTGAGCTTTTGTTGATACTGAAGAATGTGGCTCTGTTCCTCTTTTCTTTTAGCCCTCACTAGGACTTCAGAGAAAATATTCACTCCTTGATAAATGGAGTCATTAGGGGCATCTTCATGAACATAATCTGTCTTCATGTGTTCTTGTTTGAAGTGAGCATCAAGGATTGCTTTGGGGTCATGCATCCTTTTGGGAGCAAGTCCCAATTTCAAAGAAGTAATTCTCCTTCCCAGTACTGTAGACCAAGTTGAATCTGGAATGACCAGAGGCCCAATATTTAGAGGAAATTTAGGCCATCCCCTTCTCTTAGGTCCAGTAAACTTAGGAAATACCCCATCTATTACATACTGGAAAGATATCTCTTCAAGTAGCAGCCTGTATGGGAATACCCTTTGTAGTAAATGTACTATATTGCTTCCCCAAATTCTGATATAAGAAAAATCTTCTCCCACATAACAATCACTGAGTGTAGGAATTAAGGTTTTGGCATTGGGAGAAAAGGTAGGTGCATCTTCTTTGAATATCTGCTGGTAGATAGCACCAAAGAAATGGTCACAGATATCATACAGCAAGGGAATAAAGTTTCTCTCCCACAAATATGAGTAGTAAATATGGACTTGGGGCAATGATAAGTTCCAATTCCATCCCATAGAGGGATACTGAAATTATGATCAGAAGACATCAATCACATAGGAAGAATAAAAGAATTGTGGCTTCTTTGGTGTTTTATGATATCATTCAATGAATGTCTTTAATTTTGCTGAAAAGATGAAAGCCCAAGGGAATGAATCCCCAGTTGTAAGGACATGATGGGCTATAGGTGCCCATTCTTCTTTAAACACTAAGCAATTAGGAAGACCATAAAACCTGGAGAGCATGGCTTCCAAAAGGTAATAAGGTTCCTTGAACAACAAAACCGGGTAAGATTTATCGGCTCTAGGCATGAGAGCAGCCGGTTTGTTCATCCAAGACTTCACCATTTCATCAAAGTTATACCTAGTCTTAGCGGAGTCTAGGAATGCAACATTAAGAGGTTGGACGGTTGGTTTGAGGGTATATGCTCTAGTGAAAAACTCAGGGCGAAAAGCAGCCAATTGAGACCCCATGCATGGTCCTTAGGGTTGGCATGGTCAATAATCCACTTAACTGCGTCTGTGTAGGGAAGGATAGCAGGTCTAGCAGCAATGGCATGCAGCTATGAATCCCTAATTCTCTCAAAAGTGGGCCGGTCATTCTGGATGTCCTATAGGTCATCGTTAACAAATATGGCGTATATTTTACGCCAGTCAATTTGGTAAGTCTCAGAAACTTTGTCACTGGTGTCGGCAAGATAACCAAAGTTAGGGTCTTTGTTCAGTAAGTCTTTCTGAGCAGTTCTAGAGCGAGTGTTCCATGACATGTTGAAAACTAGAAATTTATTATAAATAATAAACAAAAATCAACAATAATCCAAAAATGGAAAAAACCCGTAAATAACGAACAAGAAAAGGACGTGAAACCGACCTATGAATGATGCAAACTGCAGAAAAATCCCTAGTAAAATATCGAGGTAAAAATCACTGTAATAGGTAAATTTCTGAAAATGAAAATGATAAAAGGAAAATAGAAAAATCATCATATTTATCAATTTCACCGGGTAAAATCTAGGCCATAGGATGAAAACAGATCGATGCCTGAGATCTAATTAAGCGAGATGCGGAAAGAGAATTGCGGGTTTTTATTTGCAAATATATAGATTCTTTCTGCAATCCGCAATCTGCAATTGCGGGTTGTGGAATCACAACTCTAAGTATTAACAAACCAAAGGTTTCCGCAATCCGAAATCCGCAATTGCGGGTTGCAGAAATATGAACCACACTAATCAAAATAATGACTCTTCCGCAATCTGCAATCCGCAATTGCGGGTTGTGTGTTGTAGATATGCAAAATACAAAACTATTTACAAAGTGTTCCCACAATCCGCATTGCGGGTTGCGGGTTGCGGGTGCAGACAACCACGATTATTTGGAAAAGAATTCCGCATACACAATCCGCATTGTGGAAGGAAAAATGTTTCAAAACTGAAAATCAAGCTTCC
Organism: Larix kaempferi; assembly: GCA_027924585.1. Lineage (NCBI taxonomy): Eukaryota > Viridiplantae > Streptophyta > Pinopsida > Pinales > Pinaceae > Larix > Larix kaempferi. The sequence goes on along the minus strand of BSBM01001158.1, from coordinate 4,343,854 downwards.
GCAGTCTGCATTGCGGATTGTGGATTGCGGGTTGCGAAAAGACTTAACTTTTTAGGAAAATCAAAGCTTTCCGCAACTCACAAAAACACACAAAATCAAGGCATTTTTAAAATGGAAATTACTAACTTTATCAAATCAAGACAAAGCAATAAAAGCATGATGAAAAACCCCAAAATGACCATGGAATTTAATCATTACCTTCGCCTATAAAAATTTGGGGCTCCCATGTTTTCTTGAAAACATGGGATCCGTTGTACCTACAACAGGGACATCAGCATAGAACTTATGGTCCATCATTTAGGCCATTCTTATTTCCAGGTGGGATAAGAATTGCACACCTTTTCATTTCTTAGCCCACTCCTTGAACCCCAAGTTCTATAGTCAGGATTGGCTCACTAATGGACCAGGGCCTTCACACAGATTCCCTCCTCACATGGATGGAGAGATTGCACATGGGAGGAATATAGCACTTAGACAGATATGTCAGGATAGATACTTACTTAATGAGGTGGAGGAGGGATTTGTAGAGTTTTCCACTTCCACTGGGAGATTTGGAGGCTATGATGTGCCTAGAGATAGGGGGTTAATAAACCCTATGTTTGGCGGGAAACTCATCTATGTAATACATTTTGATTTTGAGAACTTAATGAGAAATATGGTTCCAATATCTTGAGCTATTGCCCAATGCCCATGAAATTTCAATGCATCTATGTGTCTCATTGTGATTTGTGAATGAGAAATGCGTAATCATTAATGTGTATTGATTCTAATTTCTATTGAATACTTGTAAATGTTCTAGTTTCTAATTTTTTTTGGATCTATATGTCTATATTTTTTAAATTTTAATATATATATATATATATGTATATAAAACGTGTCCTGATTCCGGGGGTCATCGTGTCTTTGAAAGACACTCGTATTTTCGTGTCCTTCATGTCTTGTGTCCTCATTTTAGGTGAATTAGGTTCTACTTATTCATTAGAGAGGTGTGATGCCTTAATGGAGAACGCTGTTGAGGGTGATTCAAGAGTCATAGAAAATGTGAGTATTACAAAGTATAGATCCATGGATTATCCCTTCAATGGTTTGAGATGGATTATATCACAAAAGATGGTATGTTATTGATATGCACACTTGCAATAACTTTCTCATTGGATGTCAGATGTCATATTTTCATTGGCTTAGCGTTATTCCCTTAAGAAATTAAGATCTCTAGCCTCAATGGTGGACACCTTGCATGGCAGCCACATGGAGTATTCACTTAGTGGGAGAATACATGATGCAAGGGCGGGTCGGTTGGACTGTCTTTCTTAACTATAACACACAACAAACACACAAATGTGCTAAAAAATACTACATGTGAACTTGAAATGCCAATAAGTTGGATTCTATTACTTGAATCTGATTGCAATGTTACATACAAAGCAAAGAACAAGTCGGCCTTAGCCTATTACAATGTACAAAAGTAAATATCTGTTTTACTCAGTGTGTTTCTCCCTGTGTGTGATCCTCTCCTTCTTTTGATCCTATACTGAATGAAAGAATGATAGATCCCTTCCTCTGTGCCTCTGCACCAGTATTCTACTCTTCTCTATTGTTGTTCTCGAGGTCCACCATGTCGATCTCCTTGATATGTCCTTACTCTATCCGTCGAATTCTCCCTGATCCTGTAGACCTGAAGTTGTATGTGCCCCTGATCGCTCTGCACAACCTCCTCCCATGGGGACACCTGGATTGGTCTCAAACACCTTCTTAATTATCATTAACTTCCTCAACAACCCACAATGGCTGCAGGTTTTTTTCCTTGAATGTTTTGATCCTTGGTCTCTTTGTCACGGTTGTTGTTGTCCTGTCGATATGCACTATCGATCGGTTCACACTTTGACACCTTAAATTGTTGATATTATCACTGTCCTCTTCTGACTGGTCTGCACTTCACCATGTAGACCATCTTTACCCCGTCGATTCTTGACTTAACTCGTCGAGTTCACTTGGTCTCTACGGCTGTCGTTCCGCCTCATCCCCGACGCTCTTCCTTTGCCGCTTTCCTATCGATATCGTGGTTCGAACTTCTTTTGGACTTTCAAATCCTTTGACTTCCACATCCTATCGACCATACTTTGACAACTCCCTAGTCGACTTCCTGGCTTCAACTGCCAATCTTCCTGCACCAATGGTTGTCAGAAATCCCTTTGGTCGGCATTCCCTTGTCGATTATCTTCGACTCATCCTCTTGTGATTAGTTAGTATTTTGTATACTAAACTGTAATCTGACCAGTCTGCTTACACTCATCCAACCATGTTGATCCTCTCTTTGACACATTGTTTGCAACTTCATCTTTCGTTGCCTTTCCTTCAGTCACCTTTGATACAATGACTGAACGCCCCTTCTTTCTTTCCCAACAATAGCTGATCTCATCCTTGACTGTAATTCAGTCGTCTCCATGCTATGTTGGATCCTTTATCCTATGTACTCAATGATTCCTCTGGTCAGTCTTCTTCTTGCATCAAACCAACTCACTAACTCAACCATCGATCCCTTTGATCCCTTTTCATCTTCGTCATCTTCATCCTCTGAACACTCTGATGTAGTTGGCATCCTTTCTGTCACCGTCATCTCCGACTCACCTAGTCCCCTGATTAGCCTCGACTCTAATACAACCTCGTCCTTTGACCGAAGTCTTCTCTTGGCTATTCATTGACCATTTGGGACAACTATCCCTCTCTTCTATTGGAAGGAATTCATCCTCTATAAGTGACTCATGTTGTCACTCTCCCTCGCATCCATCTCGACCGAATCTCATCGAATGTCTGTTGTTGACTATTCTTCTCGATCTTCCAAGTGTCTTCATCAGTTTTTGTCGACTCCTGACTACTTCCTCCCTTTAGTCTATATAACTCTCGACCATTTCGTTACATTGTGTGATTTTCGGCCATCAATCTCAGTCGATCGAAAAACCCACGACTCAACTACCTTCTGTTGACTATATCCCTTTATTCTAGAGGTCATCGACCATCCTCTAGGCGTCTTTTGTTGGTCATTCCCTACTTTTCCACTTGGGATGGGATGCCCCTGCATCAGACTCCTAGGGTATGAAAAGAACTACGTCCTCATTTTTGATCTTCTGTCTGGGTTTCAATCTTTCCCATTTTCGTCAGCTTCGATGCTATACTTGGTACCAAATACAAATTCATCCATCCACTCCATATTTCATCCATTTCTCCCTTCTTGGAATCTTCCTTACGGCTTCGACCATGGTATCATTCCTGCTCCAGAATTGGCGACATCCACTCCTTTCTCCAATATTGATGAAGTGTACAACTCCACTCCAATAGTTGTTCCAACCAACTGTCTTCTCCACTAGGAACCCATGTCCATTTCTAATCTCACGGATGACCCTCAACTCGGCACTCACCCTTTGTCTTCTTTCCCTTTTCAAACTTATGTTCGACCATTCCAAAGCTAGTTGGTTCCATATGGTCCTTACGGTGAACATTTCCTGGCGCGACAACAAGTTCTATGGACTCATTCCTAGAGTTGACTTGTTCGGGGTGTTGCTTTTCCTTGAAAACCTTGTCGGAATCTCCTCGATGGTCCCAAATTTCTCTTCGGCTCTCCTTCCCACTTCTACTGTCGACTTGAACTTGGTGGCTTGCATATCAATTGCAATTCCTTGATCCATCAGCAGTATAATTACTACTATCGTCGTGGAATTACTTTCCACTACAAGTTTTTCTATGACTTGCTTCTCCTCCTCCAACAATGGATATCGATTTATGTCCATGTCGGTTTCTTACTCATCAGGGCTCTTCATGGAAGTCTTGCAAACCCTTTCCTCTCCGCCCATGCATAGGTACCCTTCTGACTTGTAATTCAAAGTCCTTTCCTGTATTAGGATCATTGGTAGACCTTCCTTCTTTCTTCCTGTTAGCTCTCCAAGAAACTACTTAGTGGTTATGGCTAAGTATGCTTGGTAACTTAAGAATTCAATGTTTTTTGTAAGGGGTAGATCAATGGGATGACTCAATCCGAGTATAGCATTCAGACATTCATCATGGTAAACAAATAAAACAGTGCTCTCAAGAGTTGATTAATCAACAAATACTTTGAAAATGGATGAAGAAAAGGAATGTGACCAAACCAGTACAGAGTAGGGATCGAGAGACATTCAAGAAACTAACATCAAGCTACGAGCTAAACAATGGAAAGAGACCATTCAAAGCTAGATAACATAGATAATAGTGAAAGAAACATGGAAAGCTGATACCAAAGCTGAAAGAAACCTGTGATCTGTATTAGCATAAGAAAGCTGAGTACAATAGCAGACTACTGCATCCAAAATCGAACCCTTTAACAGTCTGAGTTCTTAGGATTTTTAAAGCCTTTACAAAGTAGTTCCAAGATCCTTAAAGCATGGATCTGTTTAATTAACTAAAACACTAACTGACAGTAAAAGCAAAAAGATAGGGACTGATCCCTAAAATCAAGGAAATTCTGATATGGAGATCTCCTTCAACAGCTTGATGGTTGGTGAAATGAATCAGCCTTCCAAGGCTCGGTGAACTGAGTTGGGCGCGCCACAGATTTGATTTTCATGATGTGGTAGTCGACTTATAGAGATGCTCCTCCAAACAAGGTTTGAAACTTAATCAAAAGTACCCACTGGTTCAAAACTCGCTCAAAACCTCTGAGATATAGATAAAATACTTTATAATCCATTCATTTCTGTCAGTTCAGCGAATCAAAACTGAGTTCTGGGCGGAATTAGAGAACCTTTGCAAAAACAGGCTTTTGGCAACTAACTATTCTACTGATTTCGTGCCTTAGCTGCCGGAAGTCAGACCTTTCGGCAGCTAATGAGCTCTGTGGGGCTCGCCTAAGCTGCTGAAAGCTGAAAACTGTTTCAAAAATTAAAACCCAAAACGATGCTTTCCTGCATCCTCGTGACCAGTCGCTAGGACTTCTTTGAAGCTGCTCCTTTCCCTCTAGTCACTCGTTTAGTCTGTCTTTGCTGAACTTTCATAGGATGTTCTTACTGAGCTTCCACAGGTGTTACTTCCTCAGGGATCGTGGCCACCTCAGCCAACGTGTCTAGACCAAATGGTTGTGCTTCTGTGACTACTGGTTGTACCTCTGTCCCCTCCAATTCCTTCAACTTTAACCTGAGCATCCTGAGGTTGCGGTAGAGCTTGACATTTTCTTTTATCAGCATTGCGTTCCTCTCGGTTGTTTTCTTGAGTCTTTCGATGATTTCCTGGTTTCGATCATGCAGTGCCATATTCCTTCCAATTAGCTCTGCGTTGTGCAACTTAACCTGCTTCTCACTATGTCTTGCCTGGGAAAGTTCCTGTAGCAGCTTATTGAATTTGTTGGTCTCTGGTGTGGAAGGTTCGGGACCTGGTACATCAGTCAAGGGAGGGTCTTTACTTTTCTCACTCTCCATGGGCTGCTCTGTTCCTTGTTTTCCTTCTTCTTCAGATTCAGATCCTGAGTAGGGGAGATTTAGTGGATTTTTTCCTTGAGGAGTTCCTTCAGCTTGTTCAAACACCAGCTTTCTCTTTGACCTTCTCCTTTTGCTGGATGAGGAAGGAGATTCCATTTGGGCTTGAGGAGAGATGGCTCTCCTCTTTCTCTTGCTGGTTTTGGGAGTGCTTCTCTTCTCGCCCTTACCCTGCTTAACTGCCTCTTCACTGACAAGCTCTGTGGGGAACTCATGCCAAAATAAAAAATAATTCCAGTCTACACTTCTCTTCTTCAAAAGCTCTTTGATTATCAATGTTATGAGACCCTGGTGAGAGATCCTGCTTGCTATCTTGCTGGGCTTAGCCTGGACTTGCTTTTCCATCTTAGTTAGGGTCTTATGGAAGAAGTATGGCAGATTTATACTTTCCCTTCCTGTGAAATGATTCAATAGCTTGAAGTGGTAGTGCAGCACCCTGTGATATCGGCCTTCACAAGTTATGTAAACGAAAATGGCCTTTAAAAGAGCCTTCCATTGAGGTTCAAGAAAGGTGATGGGAAAATCCTTTTTCCGAATGGTTTCCTTATGGGCTGGTAGGAGATACGATCTGAACTCAATATCTGAGGCCTTAGTGGTCTTAAACCAACTCTGCCCTGTCCTGGGGAGACCTGTACATTCAGCTATAGCTGCCTCATTCACATGAAACTCTTCTCTGCCAAATTTCACTATTCTCCCATTGTAGCTCCGAGCAAATGCTTCAGCAAGTGGCTGGTTGAAACTAGTGAGCTTTTCACAATAATCAAAAACCTGTGCAGTCTTGAAAAACTCAGCTACTTGTGGGTGGGACTCGAGATACCAGACCCCATCTAGCTCTGTCCTGAGTGGCAGATTTGTTTTTGCCATGAGCTGAACCTTTGTTTTGTAGCAGATGATAGAGAGACACCGCGCTGAAAACTCGTCCTAATGAGAACACTCCCGGATCAATGCTCTGTTTTGGAAAAAAAAACCCCTGGATTGAACCGGAACTTCAACTGCGTGATAACATGACATAACCAGGGACCTTGGGTCTGCTCGCAATGTTTGAGAAATAAGATACCCATTTGAATGAGCCCAGCAGGTGATCACCTATGATATCGCCTAGCTCGTGTGAAATTATGAATCGATCAGCTTGCGGATAACCTTCAGATGGAAGTATGCATCATGAGATTCTGTATAACCCTCTGCGATTAGAAATGAAATGATGTGGGTGCTTCATGACTCGCTCTCGACAGCTTACCAACACTAAACCTCATGATGGTCATATGAGATGCGTTCTGATCTTCCTTTCGGCGGCAAAACACACAGGCTCTCTTGATGTGAAGTCGAGTATGGACATGTGCTCTCTTTAATTTTCTGATAAGATCATTTTCGGCAGCTAACATAACTTTAGTAATTCTAGTTAATCCTTTCAGCTGCCGAAAGTGAGCCTTTTCGGCAGCTAGCTGGCCTCTACAAAACAGAGTTAGCTACCGAAACCTGTCCTTCCCAAAATTTGAAACCAAGACTCAATTAAATCGGATTTTTTGACTTAGTACTAAGAACGAGGACCTCCTTATGGACTCTAAAAAATTTAAAAAATAAATTTTGGACTCGAACCTATCACCTAAAATAATGAAAAACCGACTGGTTATTTTAGGAGATAACACTTCCTTTCTTCATAGCAGCAGCTCCACTGTCCACGTCCAAGTCGGCAGCAATATTCCTACCGCTTTCTTCCTCAATCTTTTCAATATTCACATCAACAACATCATCAAAAGTTTTATCTCTCACTTCATATCCTCTTATGTGAAGGTCTTCGTTCTCCTTCAATTCGTGGATCACTCCCTCGACCAAAATATTCACTTTCTCCGCAATCCTTTCATCCGGCTGCACTTCCATCTCGTCGGTGCTATCCTCATCTGACAGTTCATTTGGAGAAATTTCTACAGCCCCATTCTCTCGTGTTGGGTCCTTGTTGATTCCTCAAGGATGTAGGTGCCGGAATGGTGTCCAAGACAAACAATAGGGGATGAAAACCCAACCAAAGGCTTTAGATAATCCTACACAAGTATTACCCTATCCTCGAGCTGTTTGGTGTGGTTAACACACATGGATACAAAGGCCTCCACTGGCACTTGTTGGCTTTGATCCTAGAAAGGATCTGTCTTCCTCTGAGGAAAGACAATGGATCTACTACTCCTAAGAGTTAGTTTACTTTGAAATAAATCTAAACTGAGGTTAGACCTACTCTAAATAGAAGTGTTTTGTTTGTGTATAGGACAACTTAATCTGAAAATTACCAAATCTTTTCACTAATTTAACATACATTCAAAACTGGATCTTGATTCAGCATATTATGATACAATCAACAAATGACAATTGACCAACCGTAACCTAAGAATTAAGTGCATACAAGCTTATCCTATATCTAGAATGTTAATTGACAAATTAACATTAATTCTTTGATTTCTGTGAATCGTTTGCATAAATAGATAAAATGATTTAGATAAAGACATTCATTTACAACATTTAGATGCATAGATCACAATTTAAGAGACATCTAAACTATAGATCAATGCAGATTATCAATTGCAAATAATAAATAGTGCTTATAAATGTATTGAAGCAAAATCACAATCCATCAAAGACATTTGACAAATTCTAACAAAAGTGGTAGCTGAAGAAAACTGACTATGTATTAAGGCCTATCAAACATTACATAGTCTGCAACAACAGAGCATCTCCAGTCTCTTTGGCGATTCTATCCCCCCAACCAACATTACCTTTCCTATGATATCTAAAACCCTTTAAATAATAATTACAAAATAACATTACAAGGGAAATATCCCATAAAAGACAGATTACAGAAACTGGATTATTCTAAAATGACTAAAGAAAAATTGACACTTGGCCCAACATGTAACCATCCCCCATACTTTGGGAAATTAAGCCAATTTGAATCCCAATTTGGCATTATATAGGTTGAAAAAGATCACCTCATGATTTCGAGAGCATCCCATCGTAAACTGAGAAAGACCCAGACAAATCATTAGCTATTGATAGCAGCTGACAAGATAACTATAGAAGCTTCCTTGGATTGACGAGGGTCAGGAATATCATCAAAGACTGAAAAATCAGCTATGGGATCTTCTTTGAGAGGAATTGCGGGAATCACAGGTGGAAAGTTGATGATTAAGTCCTGGACAATTGTATCATCATGATCAATGCACTCTTCATCACTCTTCTTTTGCTTCTTGAGAGGGAGTCGAACATGCGTAGATTGAATCTCACAGTATTCCTCCTCAATATCTGTGTTTTCATCGGAAACATCAGTGTCAAATGGTGGAGAAATAGGTTTAGAGTATTCCACTGGCTGAGGCTCCTTCTCATTACGAAGCTTGATTGAGATACTGAATTTCTTCTACATTTTGCTTACAACATGCAATTGTTAGAAGAAATATCAGAGAATCAATTAACACAACCTTGCATGAGACATTAAAAACCAAGGGATTGTTCATACTAATATTTATAAGGAATAAAACAACAAGATTTGATGTCGACTGGGCGTAACTAAATGGAATGATTGCAAGTCTACGATGTGCAAGTTGCAATTATAATCTTTGCGAGTGAAATATCAGTCAACATGCATCAATCAGAATTTGGCATAAGATTAGATAAATTTCCATAATAATGCATGTGATTAACAGTCAAATCTCAAAGTTTTAATCATTAAGCAATCGTTGAATACAATGATTTTATGTCTGATCAAGAAAACGTAGTCGAGAACCTGATTAACAACTCGAAATGACAACCAGACATCAAAAATTCAAAAATTTAAACCATTCTATAGGATGCAATCAGGGTCGTCGGATCACCTTAATCAACTGTCCGGATGCAAGATGTGGGATGCCAATTGCGGGCATTCATTATTTGTAAATACATACCACCTTTACGCAATCTGCAATGCGGGTTGCGGAGAGGACAAACTCAAAAGTGACCAAAACGTTCCGCAATCCACAATCTGTAATTGCGGGTTGCGGAACATAAAACACAACGCGTGGTAAAAACCTTCCCGTAATCTGCAATTACAGGTTGCGAGCTGCAGGCGCATCAAATGTGCTTATTTGACGAACCTTTCCGCATTCCGCAATCCTCATTTGCGGGTTGCAGGTTGCAGAAAGAAAAACTTCAAATGCAAAATACCAAGCATCCGCAATCCGCATTGTGGATTGCAGACTTCGGGTTGCGGAAAGATCAAAATTTTGGAGGAACGATTTCTTTCCGCAACTCACAAAACACACAAAAAATGCATAAATTTTCGAAAGGAAAATTAACAACTAAATTAAGTACAAATCAAAGGAAAAGATTGAATGGCAAATAGGCTGAACAACCCCAAAATCGACTAAGTTACTCTTTAATGTAAAAATGGGGCTCCCATATTTTGGATAAAACACTAGATCTGTTGTGTCTACAACAAATGGCGACTGGCTGAGAAGAACCAGTTATCTATGTGAATAAAATCCTTAGTTATAAGGAAGATATGCCAGCCTACTGATGTTTAAACCTGCAATTTACAAAATGATCTCATGAAAACACAATCAAAACAACAGAGTTAGTCATATGATTGATACATTTCCATCCAAAACCAATTAATGATGATATTTAATCTGATAAGGTAGTTTAGGAGCAAATAGAAATCCTATAGCCTCATGCAATCATAGAAGGGCATATTTATAATTAACCTTTGGAATAAACTCAAAGCCATTCTGGATTACAATACATGAATCACCTTGACTTTATTAATTATTTGTTTATGTACAGATGCATCGGCCATATATATATACATATTCGTAATTTTCTTTGTTTTGTTTTGTTTTGTTTTTGTAAATAAAACAAGATTTTTGTTGATACAAGGCCATTTCCCTGACTTGGTGATCAGATGCTGGAAATGCCATTCACAAACTTGACCTAGAAATTGAACAAGCTAGCTCGGTAAGGAGACGCCTTGTATTTCAGTTTTCTAAGCTAAAAGCAATTACCATGGCTTGGTGACCATCAGTGGTAATTCCAGTCCAAAATCAAATCCATGATCATGGTAGGGATGGCTTGTAATAAGACCCCCCTATCCTCATGTACAACAAACCGTCTTGAAGGAAAGAAAAAGTGAATTTTAATGATACACAGACTACAAGACACTACCATGGCTTGGTGATCACATGTCAGTAGTGTTACTCACTGATGTTTTGCATATCATGAGTGAGTCGACCCGTAATAGGATCTCCCACCTCCCGCATTAGCTGAAAGTCATCTCCCTAGCTTGGTAACTATATGTGGAGATTTCGTTCCACTTCGACATCTATGAACGTAATGGGATGCCTTGTGATAAGAACCCCCATCTTGTAATCTACTTTTATTGAAGTGAATCATTATCAAGGTGATCAGAGTGGCATCCAAAATAGATAAGTCTAACTAGGCTATAAGATATTATGCCATCTACTAATGAAACATAGGGTAAGGGATTCAAATTTGCTCTTTCAACTTCAATTGATCAGACAAATATTTAAGTGATGTTTATGATAAAGGGAAGATATCAATCAAGGCCCTGCAAATATTGACTGTTTGACTCCATGAAAAGAATTTTCTGATATAGGCTGAATGAAATATTAGCTAACATGCTACTTGGAAACTCCAGATTAAGTTAATCTTGAGACACACTGGTCAACAGCCTTTTCCAAATATGCAGACTTATTCAAAACAAAATCAATCATAAAAAAAAAATCAAGACTGAAGGAAAGAAAACAAACAACACTTTATGTACAAGTACACCAACCTTCTCTCCTCAAACAAAGTACTTTTTTAGTAGGTGGACATTCATTGGGTAGGTTTCTGAAATACCTTCCAGTGTCTGTAACCGGATAGTACTAGGACCAATATTTTTTGTAACAATGAAAGGTCCTAGCCATAAGCATTGGAACTTAGTGTAATCATTTTTGTCCTTGTGTTGCTTGTCCCATTTTAACACTAAATCCCCCACAGATAACTCCCTGTCAGATGAAGACTTCTCATCGAACCACCTTTTCACAAGCTGTTGATGTTAATACAACTTGTTTTTGGATTTCTCCCTGTCCTCCTCTAGCTTGAGTAATGTATCAATTATGTGCTGGAGTGGGGAAGAATCATCTTCTTGTACTGAGTGTGCTAGCTGTAATGAAGGGATCATGAGGTTGGATGGTAAGACAGCCTCCTTACCATAAACCAAGCAGTAAGGGGAGTTTCCAATGGCTGCTTTAGGAGAGACACAGTCTACCCAAAGAGCATTGTATAACTGGATATGCCAATCCTTGTGGTGAGTAGCCACTGTCTTCTTTAAGATATTAATTAAATTTTTGTTAGAAGACTCTACTAATCCATTCCCTTGTGGATAATAATTGTCATAAAATTTTAATTTTATCCCTTTTTCAAAGGCATATTGAGTTAATTCAATAGAGGAGAAGTATGAGGCATTGTCAAACACTAGGAATTCAGGTTTACCAAACCTCATGACTATTCGATTTTCAAGAAATGAAATCACTTGGCTCGTGTTTGCTTGTCTAAGAGGGATTGCCTCTACCCATATGGTAAAGTAGTCTGTAGCTGTCAAAATATACTTGTGTTGTAGGGACGAAGGAGGATTGATGGGTCCGACAAAATCTAGGCCCCACTGCTGAAACGAGAATTGAGCTGTGATTGGCTGCAAGGTAAATACAGGTTTCTTCATTTTTCCAGCACACTTCTGACATGGTTCACGTCTTCTGGCGTAAGCATAGGCGTCTTTGAACAGAGTAGGATCGTAGTAGCCCACCCTTAAGATATTATGAGCAATGGTTTCTCCTAATAAATTTCCTCCTGGAGGTCCTGCATGAAATTCCAAAAGGATATTATCACTTTCATCTCTCTCTAGACATCTAAGGAAAACACCATCATAATTATTTCTAAAAAAAAGACCATCTATGAATTGGTATGGTGCAGCTTTTAATCTTAAGGCTCTACAATTTTTAAATTCAAGGGTTTCAGGAACATACCCATGAGTTAAGAAAAATTTAATGTCATCATACCAGTCAGATTTCTGAGTAGTGATAACATTGACAGAACCTGCTGAGGTGCTTTATTCTTTCTCCCACTAGATTTGTTGTCTTACATGATCATTTGACTGAGCGGTGACAAGACACAAACCCTGGCCTTTCACTATCTTTCCTGGTCTGATCTCCAAGTCATATGTTAAATTTTCATAATTTACTTCAATCTGATCTAAACTCTTAACTGAGAGAACAACATGTACAACAAATCTACATCATATCAATCATGGACACAATAATGCAAGCACACAAGAGACACAGAGTTTACTTGGGGAAAACCATAAAGGTGAAAAACCCCAATAACTTCCTCAGAGATAGATAGAGCAATGATACAACCAGAATACAAGAGATAGTCTTCTCCTAGCAGCAGAGCCTCCTCCTCCACAAGTGCACCACTCTCCAAATTGTGAGTGAGAGAATAGAATGTGTAAAATGAGAGAGACACACTATCTATTTATACACTAACTTGACTTGACCTTTACTCAACTAGGTCGGCCTCAACTTAACCAATTAACATAATGCTGACTGGGCCGACCCCCACTAGGGTGGTCTAATAACCCTTTGACCCACATGGCCGACCCCCAATAGGGTGGTCTAATAACCCTTTGACCCATATGACTTATACAGGGTCGACCCCAACAAGGTGGTCTAATAACCCATCAAGTATAAGTTACGACACTTACAATATAAATGACGACACTTTCATATAGAGGAATAATAACATCTCTATAGGAATACAACCACTTCCATATAGAGGAATAATAACATCTCTATAGGAATACAATATACATATATGTGAAATACATTCCGAAGTTACATATACATCAACACTCCCTCTTAACTAGGAAGGTATTTCTCGACACAGGTCTTCTAGCACAAGTCATCTTCTCTCGATCATCGTCACTGGATAATTGTCATCGAGTCATCATCATCGTCACTGCTGCTGCTATCTCAATCAATCTATGAATCTACTCATCATAGGAAGTTCTACAGAGCCAGTCCTTTTTCATACTGGATGTAGGCCCATAACCTGCAGGTCTTCATCATCACTGGCCATACTGTGGAATCCTCAGGACTTATTACGTGAGTCAACAAAACCTCGAAAGAGCATCCTAGGACTGATTACGAGCACACAAATCAACCTATCGGATCTCCCAGGATCTTTTACGTTTTACTGCACAACCTATCCACGGCCACAGAGTATCACGAAGCACAACCTAGATGCACACACACAGCACTTACATTGTTGATGTATATGTAACTTCGAAATGTATTTCACATATATGTATATTGTATTCCTATAGAGATGTTATTATTCCTCTATACGGAAGTGTCGTAATTTATATTGTAAGTGTCGTAGCTTATACTTGATGGGTTATTAGACCACCTTGTTTGGGGTCGGCCCTTTATAAGTCATGTGGGTCAAAGGGTTATTAGACCACCCTATTGGGGGTCGGCCCACTCAGCATTATGTTATGTGGTTAAGTTCGAGCCTACATGAGTTAGGTAAAAAGGCAAGTCAAGTCAAGTATAAATAGAGTGCGGGAGGCACTCTATTTACTCACTCACTTCTCACACATGCTCTCAAGGAGGAGAGGCACACTTATGGAGGAGGAGGATCTGCTGCTAGGTTATGTCTATCTCTTGGTTGGTTGTATCATTGCTCTATCTATCTCTGAGGAAGTTATTGGGGTTTTTCACCTTTATGGTTTTCCCCAAGTAAATCTTTGTGTCTCTTGTGTGCTTGCATTATTGTCTCCATGATTGATATGCTGTAGATATGCTGTACATGTTGTTCTCTCAGTTAAGATCCTAGATCAGATTGAAGTAAATTCTGAAAATTTAACATGGTATCAGAGCTAGCCTGAAAGAAGGCATGATATGGCATGTATGACACTTGTTGCACTTACGATGCTAGGGCTTGATATAGAAAAAACCTGTCATCGTAGCACTTTCGCTATAAATCCGTTTTGGTGAAGTTTTCGGATCTGAAATTGTTACAGGCCGAAGCTAAGATCTCCAGGTATCTTGTGTCCAAAGAACAACCTCTAAATAGTTGTACTTTGTGATTTATGATCTGTACAATATAGGGTTTCTGCCTCTTCCAGATCTGAGTCAAAATCAGGTGACCTTGGGAAAAAGGTCATATCTTGGGCTAGGAAGCTCCAAATGAAATTTTGTAAAAAGTGACAGGTATTAGACAGTCTGTAATATCTCAGAAAACGTTTTCAGAGGCCGAAGTTGAACCAGTGACACGTGGCACTCCGTACAAGTTCGCTCTCCTGTATTATCCCATAAACAGGGCACGTTGCGACATTTGGCATAACTCTCTCTCAGAGAGTCCAATTGAGGTCATACCTATCAGGATAGAAAGGTAACAGGCCGAGATATCTCAAAAAAAAATTTCAGAGGCCGAAGTTAAAACAGTGACACGTGGCACACCGTACAAGTTCGCTCTTCTGTTTTATCCCAAAACAGGTCACGTTGCGACATTTGGCATAACTCTCTCTCAGAGAATCCAATTGAGGTCAGACCTGTCAGGATGGAAATATAACAAGTCAGGCTATCTCAGGAAACTTTTTCAGACCCTGTGGATCAAAAATTTCTGAGTTACACCAGAAACAATCAGGTACATATTTCTATCAAAACAGAATTATTTTTTAGTACCTTCATTCATGGCTTCCGGAATTTAGGGCTTTGGAGAAAGTTGGAATTTTTGTAATCAGAGACCACGGCTGGATGATACTCATCAAAATAGAAATTTAGAGACCAAGATCAGAATTTTTGGTTGGGTAGAAGGCCGGGCTTGATTAGACCCTAGTTCGGGACTTTGATCAGAAAAGTGGAAAATTAGGGCTTCTGTAAAAATGGGAATTTTTGAAATCTGTGACCACGGCTGGAAGCTCCTCAGAAAAATATAAGCTTAGAGCTTTGGATCAAACATTTTGATGGGGCAAAAGAGTGGGCTTCATCAAACCCCAGTTCAGGGTCACGTCCAGTGAATCCAGAAGTTTCAAAAGCAAAATTGAGGAGTGAAACTTTGCAGTTTTCAAATTCTGAATATACCAACTTGATCAGCTCATCAAGGCACATATTTCTATCCCGTCAGAAGTTTGAAATTCAAAGTTTGAATTTTTTGGGGTTTCTCTGACAAACCCATATCCAGCTCAAGGTCCAGTTCTTGCAAATCAAGTGGATTGGGTTAATCCTAGAAGAAGATGGATTGATCATCTGCATGAGTGAAGAAGTTCTTGTTTCAGAGGGAGATGAGGCTAAGGCCTTATATAAGAAGATTACAAGCGATCTCGACAGGTATGACTCATCGAGGTATGTTTCGATATTTGTCCATGATTAAGTTTATGGTATGTTTGTCTTCATGTTATTACGGTTAGTACAATTTTGATTTTAGATTTGTCGTATCACCTTAACAAAATTATGAATGCATGATAGAAGATATTCATTGGTTAGGGTGTTGACGCTTATGATTGTACTAATGCATTATGGTGTTATATGAGGTTTATGTTGTATACTAACATGAAAGGTACACCAAGAAAGACAAATCATGTTCTGGTCCAAGAACATATGATCATGATAACATGAGGACAAAGATTCATCCATTGTCATGGATCTCATAGAAGATCCATTTACGAGGTATGTATAACTTGATTTTGTAATAGTTAACCTATGAGATATACAGGTTACTAGCACAAGTCATTGAAGAAGAACAAGAAGACATCATGTGAGTATGTTAGACATAGATAGCTAGCATGCTAATCCAGGTATGTTTTTCCTATATCAAGCTAGAATCCTACCTTGTGTTAGAATCTTATACTGTTGTTGATAATGATTATTCCTGAAGAGTCATAGGTTTGAATAATCATGATTGTATGCATATTATGTTTCTTACCATAATTGATGATATGACTAACCAGAAGAATCATGATGGTATAGGTTTGAATAATCACGGGTTTTATGCATTTTATATCTCTTATCTTGATTGATGATTCAACTAACTTGAAGAGTCATAGGTTTGAGTAATTACAGGTTTAGACATGTTATGTTTCTTATGATTTGACTAACCTTAAGAATTCTACATAAACCTTGAATGCTAATGCTTATTATTTTCTGTTTGAAATGATCATGACTATACATGCTTGAGATTATTGTGTTTTAATAGTATACTAATGAATGTATGATTCTATATGAGATCACAAGGATAACACAATCATGATACTAATAAGCATGCATAGGAACCAAGGATGAATGTAAGTTCAAGGACAGGTAATCCAGGAAGCAAAGATCAAGAGGGAGTACACTCCAGTGGTTTATTCAAGGATGCAGATATTCAGAGAGAGTTGACCATCTCTCTACATCCCACAACAGAAAGGTGTAGAAGAAGCTACTTCAGATTAGGACTCCAGCAGCTCCTGCAAGGAAGCGAAGACTCAGAGGGAGTCCACCCAACGAACAAACAAAGATAAGTATTTCTTACATATTTGTTTGTTTAAATAAAATTGTTCAATGATGTATATGCTCATGGTCTTAGACTTAGAATATGTATTGTGCATATTAGAATAATTACATTAATGAACAGTATACTACTAATATGCATGGGTAAGTAGCCTATGGCACTGTACAACATTCCATTGCTACTTATCTAGAATGAAACCTCTTTGCTGACATGTTGGGAGTTGTGCACACTCTTAACAATGTTCTGGTAGAGATTGGAAGGCATCTAGAAAGTTACGAGATATGGATAAATGTTGTATTGAAGCATTGGCTAAGATAATTGCATGACTGTATGACATATTTATTTATGTGTAAGAATTTGTTCTGAAAACTATGAGATGTTTTCTAATCATGCAATTTAACTTGTTGTGTAGGAAAGATCGTATGCCATCTCCTACAAAAGAAGAACTACAACATTTGTTCAACAACAAATTTATTGAAGATATTGAAGTTCCCAGGATCTGGGATGAAGAAATGGAATGCCATGATCCATCGATCATGAAGAATGATGTTTGGGATGTAGTCCCAAGATGTGAAGGGAAGTTTGTTATGACTTCCAAATGGAACTATCAGATCAAGCATGTTGCAGATGGCAGCATTGAGAAATATAAAAGTGATGAAATAGAAGATACACCAGATGGATTCAAGACAGCTTCCTTGAATGGTGTAGTTGAATAAGAAGTGTATGTAGAGCAGCCACTTGGTTCTGAGACACATGATAGGAAATCATATATGTGCAGAACTTGGTATGGTAGACAGCTTTCTATCCAGTTTGGGCTTTACCAAGAGTAAAGCGGATTCCAACCTTTACTACAAGGTTGAGGAAGGAAATCCAGTGATACTACTTTTGTATGCAGATAACCTGTTTGTTACACGTGAAAATAGTTTGATTGCCGACACACAGCGGAAGCTTACTACCAAGTTCGAGATGAAGAACTTGGGGATGATGCACTATTTGTTTTTGGCATGGAAGTGTGGCAGAGTGCAGAAGGAATCTTCCTTGGACAAGGGAAGTATGCAGTAGATATCCTGAAGAGGTTCGGGATGATGGATTGCAAGGCCATGGCCACACCTATGGCATCGAATCTGAAGCTTCTATGTGTGATGCTTCATCTGAGACGGTTGATATCACTATGTATCGTCAGATGATTGGGTCCTTGATGTACCTGACGAACACGAGACCAAACATTTGCTTTGCTGTGAACACATTGAGCCAGTTCCTGACGGATCTGAGAAGTGTTCACCTGGTTGCTGTAAAGCATGTTCTGAGGTACCTGAAGGGTACAGTGGATTATGGGCTCAGGTATGAGGCGAATCAAAAGTTTAACCTACAGGGTTTTGTTGATTCATATTGGGATGGAAGTGCTGCAGATAGGAAGAGCACATCTAGGTGTTGCTTCTGTAATATCCCTTTTTCAAATTTTATTAAAATGCCAATTTTTCAACTTTTTCCCCAATTTCGACCTTTGACTAGTTTAACTGTTTTGACCTCCAAATCATCCCAAATGCTCCCAAATCTTCTGTATGAGTGTATTAATGGTATTTAGACTTGAATATCAGGTTCATGGATGTTTTATGGACCTCCAAATACTGCTGCAAACTTGATTTGTATTCTGATCAATATAGGTAATTTTGACTAGTAATTTGTGCATCAAATCCCCCCCCGGGTAACACTGAAAATGGCCTTCCAAATGCCTCCAAACTCCCCCAAATTTATGAACAGAGGTATATAATGTGTTAATTATGTTATTGAGGTCTCATATGCACCATTAATTGATTTTTACTACTGTTATAACTCTCTCACATTCAACAGCAAAAACCCCCAATTCGACCCTTGGGGAAATGGCACTATTTCATCTCCCAATACAACTAAACTGAGTAAAAATGCTTCAAATGCTCAAGTACAGTACATGAAACTTGTAGAAGACATCCATGGCATTATATTGATCACAAATATATCATAGAATCATCCATACATTCGAAATAATCAACATTATAGTGTCATACATCAATGCATTGGGGAAATGGACATTGTTTGCTCATTAATCAATAGTTTTGCATACAACCAGTGGGTATTTCGACCTGAGACTTTCTGAATATGAATAGCAGAGGATATGAAGCTATTACAATCATAAATATATAATGAGAATCTCTCTCAAGAAGCACAAGTGCTCACCAAAAACGCCCTACCTCAAGGAGCATGAATATGCCTTCAAAACTGGAAACGGTGGAGAGAAAGTGCTGCACTAAACCAAACCATGAAACTTCCTGTAGCTGATACCTGCAAATACAAACTCCATTAAAGCACCATGAAAGACCTGAGTGGCCTCTCCAAACACCAACTTGGATGGGAATCTTTCACCCTCGAAATTGGCTAAGGCAAGAAACTAGTCATCCAGTAGCTCTCTCTTCACAAATGCAATTTTTCTCAAATCATCAAAATCCATTCTCATACTTGATTTATACATTTTATAACCAACAGTAGCCTTCAAGGGGTCGAAATCCTCTCAATAGATTCAATAATTTTCCATTTAGGAAATATTCCTCATTTGCCACTTGTCTAGTTCCAACCTTCCATCTTCTCCCAAATTCAAATTTGAGTCTCTTTGGATTCCTCCAACTCCATGAGCGCCTTCCTTGAGCCTATTTTTGGGGCTGACATGTCATAATGGTCAGGTGTAAGAAGTCAGGTCTGAATTTTGTCATAAATGTCATAGATGCTTCATTATTGTTGTCATAAAACTAGGGAATCTAGCCCAAGTGTCCACTAGTCTCCAATTTGACTCTTCCTCTCCCATGGAGGTTACTATTCCATCCCATTTCGACCTAAGATGCTCAATGCCATGTGTTATGACTTACCAACTCACCCAAGAGTGTTCACCTTCCCATGAATTCGAATTGGCAAGAGAGAGCTGCCATGTGTCATTGAAAAATCAAGCTAGTGTGGGTCCCACCACCTCCATATGTCTCCAAAACCACTTGCCACCTAGAATTTCTCTTGAATTTATTTATTCATCATATTTATTAAATACTTGAACCCTTCTAATGTCTAAATATCATTTATTAGCTTCCTTATTACCATCCCACATGTTCCCATCCAACCTAGGAAACTAGTAGGATTGATGGGATTGTCTTACTATGCACTTATTTGAATGGGGACATTACAGTCCTCCCCACCCAAGATTGCTTGTCCTCAAGAAATTTCAAATTTGGATGCTGCAAAATCTTCTCCTCTTCCCAAGTGGCATCTTCATTTGGTAAGTCCTTCCATTGCACTAAATATTCTTTGATGATTCTACTCCTCAACCTTCTTTCCCGTGTCTTCAAAATCTTTTCCGGAACAAGTGTGAGCTGACCTTCATCATCCAAAGGAGGAAGTATTTCTGAAGTGATGATTTTCTGACCAAGAGCTTTCTTAAGACAAGAAACATGAAATACATTGTGGATTTTACTCCCTTCCGGAAGTTCTAGTTCATATGCTACTTCTCCAACCTTCCGCACTACCTTGTATGGCCCATAGTACCTTGGTTTTAATTTTTCTGCTCCATTCTTTTTGAGAGATGTTTGTTTATAGGGCTGCAACCTTAAATACACTAAATCATTGACTTGAAAGGTTCTCTCTTCTCTATGTCTATCAGCATATTGTTTTTGTTGATTTTGAGCAACCTGGAAATTGTCTTTCAAGAGCTTTAAAATTTCTTGGCTCTCTTCCACCCAACCTTTAGCCTTTGGGGCTCTACTATCACCAAATATAATGTCAGCAAATGTAAGTGCATCATAACCATATAATGCTTTGAAATGAGACATTCCTATTGACATATGATAAGTGGTGTTGTAGCAAAACTCACCCAAGTGTAGCCATTTTTTCCATGCTTTTTGCTGCCCTCCCACATAGTTTCTTAGGTATCCTTCTAACCATTGGTTTACCCTCTATGTTTGTCCATCAGTTTGTGGATGATAGCTGGTACTTGGAGTCAATTGAGTGCCTGCCAATCTAAAAATTTCTTTCCAAAAAGCACCCATGAATCTACTATCTCTATCACTGACAATGCTCTTGGGAAGCCCATGCAATCTGAAGATTTCTTTGAAAAAAATATCAGCCACTTGTGCAGCACTAAAAGATGATGTAACAGCAAACAAATGAGCAAATTTTTTCAACCTATCAACTACCACATAGATACAATCCTTACCCAAGGATTTAGGAAATCCGGTGATGAAATCCATGGAAATACTGTCCCATTTTTGCTCCGGAATGGGCAATGGTTGTAATAGGCCGGCTGGACATGTAAGTTCTGATTTGTTTTGTTGACATGCTTTACATTCATTCACATACTTCTGAACATCTTCCTTCAGCCCCTTCCAAAAAAATCTTTGCCTCAACTGTCTATAAGTTTTGAAGATCCCCGGATGGCCCGCTAGTGGGGAATCATGTGCTTCTTGCAAAATTCGGTACTTGAGCTTGGAGTTATGAACTAAATAAATTCTTCCCTTATAATATATCAGCCCATTCAAAATCCTATAATTATCATCCCCTTTGATTCCATCCAACACATCACAAGCAAATTTGTCTTTGGCATATTCAACTAGTAGCATGTTTTTCCAATCCTTGGCAATATCCATGAGAGAAAAAGAAGGCCTTCTTGACAAAGCATCTGCTACTATATTATTCTTTCCTTTGACATATTCAATATCAAAATCATAAGCTTGAATCTTGCTTACCCACTTTTGTTGCCTTTCATTTAGATCTTTTTGGGTGAGAAAGTGTCTTAGACTATTGTGGTCAGTTTTCACCACAAACTTGCTGCCCACCAAGTATTGTCTGAATTTGGCCAATGCATGCATAATGGCCAGCATTTCTTTATCATAAATGGATTAAATTTTTTCATGAGGCTGCAACTTTCTGCTCTCAAAGGCTATGGGGTGTTGGCCTTGCTTTAGGACAGCCCCTATTCCTCCACCTGAAGCATCACATTCCACAACAAAAGGTTTAGTAAAATCAGGAAGTGCAAGTATGGGACAACTACTCATTACCTCTTTCATTTTTTGGAAGGCCTTTTCAGCCTCTTCATCCCACTTGAAAGCATCCTTCTTAGTCAAATCAGTGAGTGGAGAAGTCAACTTGGAGAATCCTTTCACAAATTTTCTGTAGTAGGTGCATATGCCAATAAAGCCTCTCAATTCGGTAATATTTTTTGGTGATGGCCATTCCAAGATAGCCCTGATTTTTTCCATGTGTACCTTCACTCCTTCTTTCCCAATAATGTGCCCAAGATACAGTAGTTCTTTCATTCCAAATTCACATTTTGATAATTTAGCAAATAAGGACTCTTCTTGCAAGATTTTCAACACAATCTCTAACTGCTGCAAATGCTCTTCCCATGTTTTACTGTAAATGAGAATATCATCAAAGAAAACCAAAACAAACCTTCTTAGTTGCTTGCAAAATATCCTATTTGTTAACACCTAAAAAGTGCTCACTAGCTCATTCCCTTACTCACATGACCCATTTGTCCACTTTTCCACCATCTGAGCCTCTGAAACCAACAAAAGGTCACCAAAAGACCTTAGTACACCCCTTTTTCCATTAAAAAAGATTATTTTTCCAAGAAAATCACAAAAAACCCTCAAAAAGGGTCCAAATTCCCAAAAATATTAAAAAGGGAATTAAAATATTATTTTTATTCAAAAAAGGAAAAAGGAGGGAAAAATACCTAAACTATGTTGGTCAATACCATTGGTCTCCACAAAACCACAAATGGTATTCCTCACCACCAAAACCTATAAAAAGGTGGTAGGGGCTCCTCATTTCACATCCTTCCATTATCTCATCCTTATGCTGCTGAAATCTCCCATGAGCACTTTTAGCCATTGAAGCAACCTTGGAGAAAGAGACCTATTGGAGTTTGGAGCTACTCATCTTGGGAGTTGCTCAACATCAACCTTCACCATTGAAGGTAATATCGCAAGCACTTGCTTGCCCCCCACTTTTCAATACAAAAATTATTTCTTATTTTCTTGTTCTTGATTTTTGAAATATTTAAATTATTTGATTAGATTCTTGCTTAGATCCATGAAAAGTATTGTTTATTTAGTTTATTGTTTTTATTTCTATTGAAACTGCTACTACTAGTTAGTAGGTGCCCATAGCACTAAGCTTGGTTGCAAAACCGAGCCAACAGTTTTGGCGACTCCGCTTTGGTTTGAACTTTAGATCTCTAGCTTTGCCATTAAATCTTAGTTTTTATGAGTTTTTAACCATTAGATCCATAGATCTGCCATCTTAGACAGCAGATCCATTGCTGTTCTGAGATTTGGCCCCAAAAAACAGCCCTAAATTTTAAATTTTCGAGTTCGTTTCTCGTTTTCCGTGCACGGTTTCCGCCTCGCGGCTTTTTGCCAGACAGTCGCGCGGTCCATCGCGACTTTTCTGCATTTTTCCGCGCGGTCCATCGCGGCCTTTTTCCAGACAGTCGCGCGGTCCATCGCGACTGTTCTGTGTTTTTCCGCGCTGTCCATCGCGACTGTGCGCCCAAAACCTGCGCGGTCCATCGCGACTGTGCGCCCAAAACCTGCGCGGTCCATCGCGACTGTGCGTCCAAAACCCGCGCGGTCCATCGCGACTGTTCGGCCAAAACCCGCGCGGCCCATCGCGGCTGTTCGTCCAAAACCCGCGCGGCTGAATTTTTTCATTCGGCCATCCCGATTTTGAAAAATATTTTTTACTGTACTTTCTGCCCATAGCACATTTTTTACAGTATCAAATTCTGCATATTTTCCAGATTTAGAAAAAAAATTTTACTATTTAAAAGTGCATACATAGAAATCTTTTTAAAAATTTTCAAGAAAGTGAAAGAAAGATTCATTTTGCATTCTTTATCTAGATTCAAATTTTTTCCTGTTTACTTCTTTAGAATCTTGCCCTTAGCAAATTTTATTGAAACGAAGAAATCCATTTATTTCTTTTAGAAGTTTATTATTTGCTTTCAAAAATCCAAAAAAATCCATTATTTTTTTCGAGTTATTTTTTGAAAAAGCAATTTAATTTCTTTTAGTGAAAAAAGTCTTAAATATTTGCTTATTATTTTTCGAAAAGTCCTTTATTTTTTGAAAAATTTCCCTTAAAGCATTTAATTTTTTCAAGTTCAGTTTACAACACCTCACGTGCACTCACACGATCACTTAATTGAACTAAGACTTAAAACTTACCCTAATTTGAACACACTCTTAACCCCACTTGGGGAACACAAAAAGAATTCTTGTAGCTAGGTAGTATTGGGGGGATAGGTGTTCCAATAACACCCCTCAGTTCATACATCTGAGACATAGAAGTTGTCCAATTAGGGAGCTAAAATCTCTTAGTACTTTTTGGCGCGGTCACAACCGGTTTGTGGGAAGGCCTCTCCCCTAGGAGGGTTGAAGTCGCGAGGATGGTTCCGGAAGCCTGAGTGGGATACCGAAACCCATTCAGTAACCGAAGGGCTACCATTCGCAGTTCTCGGGATATCCCTGTATTGGGATATTGCGATCAAAGGACCAAACGGCAGATTTACCTTTTCTCGACGCGTCATGAACGGAGTATCCTAGTAGCCTGTCTTTTTAGGATTGATTACCCGGTGTCCCTCCCGGTAGGGGGATATCTAGCCGTTGTCTCTACATTCATATTGTCTGACTTGGATTTCATCACCTTGCAGGGGATATCGTCTGTTTGAGTCACAATACTTTTAGATTAGGTGTTTGCATGATCTTTACCACCTTTTGAGTCTAGTTACACCTATTTTTTCTAGGAGCCGCTTGCATGTTGGTATTCTGACCGGTTGTTGCATTCCTCCACTTATTGTAGCACAGCTGCTAGAATAAGTGCATTTTTTTAGGATTGATTTTTTGGCCTGTGAGCCTTCCTTTTTCACTCCCCTTTTTGCACCCTTGGTTGCATTAGGGTTTTGAGTCTTTTACATATATATCACCACCTGATACTTAAAACAATTTTTACATAAAAACCATATTCTCACCATTGAGAATTCTAGACGTTCTCGTCGTCTACAGGGCGAACTCCCAGAGTTTAGTCCACTTGGCTCTCCACGTCACGGACGCAGAGCATTATCCCTTGATTCGACACATCGTCGATCATCTAGACGGTCATCCGATTCTGACATACCCCACTTCACCTTTGATTTGGTGGTAGAATCCGAAAACCCCACAGAGTTACCACCGACCACAATTATGTCTGGAACACCAGATGATCCACAATTTACATTAACCATAGGTCAGACATCCGCAAACCCTTCTGCGGGAGTACCATCCATGGCAACATCCACCCCCTTGGGTATGCCCAATATGGGTACCACTCCACATTCAGGAATGCCTAACACAGGACCACCACCTGTCATGGGCATGCCCAACATGGGGGTCATACCCCCTTCGGTTTCCACAAACCCTATCCCAGGAATCCCTAGTACGATTCCTAACCCAAGTGTCACTCCTGTTGCACTTGGGAATGCTATCCCAGGAATCCCTAGTGCGATTCCTAACCCAAGTGTAACCCATGTTGCACTCGGTAGTGCTATACCAGGAATCCCTAGTGCGATTCCTAACCCAAGTGTAACCCAGGTTGCACTTGGGAGTGCTAACCCATATCAGGCCACACCTTTTGGAGGGCACATACCCTCCATACCTAGCATACCTATAGGCGCTACTGGACCCCTACACCATACCACAATGGTTAGGCAGGTCCCGGTTCCGGTCACTACATCCGCTAGTCTACCATACATGGCAAGTCTCAACCTGCCAGATTTAGCTAGGCTCACAAATGACCCCATCAGGCATGACCCTGCTTGGCCCCACATGCCCACTAAGCTTCCCTCTGACATCCCTAAGTTTGAGGGAAAGGCCGGAGAAGACCCCCAAAACCACATCATGTCTTTCCATTTATGGTGTTCCTCCAACTCCATAGTGGACGACTCTGTCCGCCTCCGTTTATTACAGCGCACCTTCACTGGCTCTGCAGCCAAATGGTATATCGAGCAACCCCATGGGACGCATTCCACATTTACCTCCCTTGCCTCGACCTTCCTGCAGTTCTTTCAGCTACCGGTCCGCTATGATGCGGGCGTCGAAATCCTACTGTCTTGCAGACAGAACACGGCCACGCACATCACTGACCATATCCATGATTGGCGTCGGCGCCGAAGCCTATGCAAGATCAAATTAGACGATCGAATCTTTTTAGACTGGTTCCTTAAATCCCTCCTTCCCCTCATTGCGAAGGATGTAGCATCTGAAAGACCCCAGTCTGAAGAGGAGGCCATCCTTAAGGCCCAACAGTTTGATCTTATCTATGCCCAGTCAGGTTACCTATACACGATCATACCTGACGCCCCACGAGGTGACTCTACACGCGGTGACACACCGGGGGCATCACATGCCGCTGATGGCATTATTGGCCAAATTACACCACAAGCAAAACCTTTCAGTATGGTGAGCACCATGCCCGCCCCAAACCTTTCTAGGGCTACATCTAGTTCCGGAGCGACAACTTCTTATGCTCCAACAAACCAGACCCATGCAGTTCATGGACCCTCTTGTCCACAACATTGTTATGGCCAAGCGCCATCAGCATATGTACCCCCTGCATACTATGCTCACCCTACGATACAAAACCCCATGCAGTTCCAACAACAGCCCATGCATTACCCACAACCGGTTGCACCGGCTAACCTCACACCTCCACCAGCTCAGGGGTACCAACAACCCCAGCAGGCAACTGGACCACCTCCAGCTCCACCTGCATACTATCCACCGCAACCTTCTCCCGTACCTGCGGCTCCTCAGAATCCCCCTAATGCTCAAGGGCATGTGTACGCACAACAACATCAGCCCCAATACCAAAACAACCAGCGCAACCAAGGTGCGCAACAGAACCGTGGTAGAGGTCATAACCATGGTAATAACCAACAACATCAGCAAGGTCCTCCACCTCCCAATCCTCCGCAAAATAACAATGCTGCTCCTCCCAACCGCAATCCGGATCGGAATCCTAAGCAGCCTAGAAATAATAACCTCAGAACAAACCACCCTTGTTCTATTTGCGGGGTCTATGGTCATTACACGCATTCTTGCCCACATTTGGAGCGAGCTCGGCAACTCTGGACCAACGATGCCCATCGTCAAGGGCAAGTGGTTCCTCAGCCACCACCCAACCCTCCACCACCTCAACATCAACCTTTGGTGCTGCAAAACCCCTTTCCAAACCAGGGTGTAGTGAACACTCAGCCGTTAGCCCCCCCTCAGGGAAACGTGCCACCACAGCAGATCACTTATGCAGCCCCTGATCAACCCATGTTCGATTCAGGTACTCACCATTTGTTGATGATGTCGACTGCCGATGCTAACCTCCAAACTCGTTGGAACCAATATGGCTCCACCTCTGAAGCCCCTCCCGCCGACAAGAACACTAACGTTAATCCCACAGATCAAACGTTACGTATACCTCCGGCTTCACTTGATGGCGCTTCCAAAGCACCTCGCTTCCCACTTTGTCGCATCAACAGTAATCCCAATGCTCGCGCTGCGTCGAATTACAACATCCTAGACGACTTAGCCCAGTCTCCTGCAGCCATGTCTGCTTTAGAAGTTTTGAAAAACTGTCCTTCGCAGCGCAAAACTTTGCTCTCTGCCATTGGCGCCATTGACCCCAATGATTCACAGCTGATCGCGTTCGATTCAGACCAGTCTGAACCATGCCTGCCTTCCTCTTTAGCATTCCAAATTTCCGTTTCTGTTCGGAATCTTGTTATCCATCGGTGCATTATCGATGAAGGGGCCTCTACATGCGTCATGTCCACTTTCGTTTGGCAAAACTTGGGATCCCCTACTCTCCAACAGTCCACCACTGCATTGCGAGCCTATGACGGCCGTTCAGCACAACCCCAAGGTCTATTAGCTAATGTCCCCGTCCAGCTGGCGGGTAAAACCGTCCTCATTGACATTGAGGTCATCAATGCCCAACTAGACTATAACCTTTTACTTGGTCGCAACTACATGTATGCCATGCGGGCTGTTGCCTCATCCGTATTTCGCACCATGCAGTTCCCCCATGAGGGACGCGTGGTCAAGGTCGACCAACTCACCTATTACGATCCCAAAGCCCCCGCCACACCTGAAAATGTTCTCCCCATGGTTGAACAACATGTTTGTGGTGCAACTACCTCATTCATTTCCTCAGTAGGACCCGGACTTTACTCCGAGGCACCGATGACCTCTACATTCCAGGCCTTTCCACCACCGTCACCGGAGACCCAGGTCGCTAACCTCTGCACTCTTTCACAAACACCCGGTAATCAACCCTCCTTGTTACCCAAACCACCATTAGTCCCTAGTCACATTGGGGTTACACCCATCCACACAATCCCCTTTCTATTTCCTCCTTCGGGTGTAGTGAGCGCCCCGGTTATGGCTACCCTTAGTCTCCCCGGGTTAACATTGGGATTACCCGTGTGGTATATTACGCCTCCCGTTCCTCCACCGACACCAAATGTCATCCTGCAACCGGTGCAACCCATTGTTACTTCTACCCAACCACCTCCCGGTATCACGACTCCTTCGTCGTCGACGAATCCCCCTCCATTCGTCAGGCCCACTGGGGGCAGAGGCCCACAACCATACACTGCGGTTCCCCCACCCAAGGCAGTTAAACCTCCGCCCATATTTCGTGCTCCTCCAAAATGCTCGCTGTGTGATGAGTTAGGCCATCCAACCCATCAGTGCCCACAGTTACCTGCATTGCAGGAACACATGCAAATGTTGGACGACGACCCCAACATCCCGGTGGTCAAACTAGATCCAAACCCTATGCCTCGTGATAAATCACTGCGTACCAACCACCCATGTGCGATATGCGGTATTTATGGCCACTACTCGCATAACTGTCCTGACATCCCAGACTACAGAGCAGCTCTCTACGAGATGAACAATTTGGACCTAGAGACGGCACCCTCTACTATCGAGGAGATCTACCCTCCCGCATCATCCTCATCCGGAGAGATTAACACCATCTATATGATCTCTTCGACTACCACTACCTCATCACTCGATTTGACCACTCAAAGGTCCCGCAATGATGAAGAGGTTCTCGAGACTCCTACTACCTTTGATTATCCCGGGGAAGACATGCACCATCGTCCATACTTCCTCCTGGAAGAGACTTCATCCACCACCGCTACCCAATCCGCGGTCGAGTCCAAGGATTTCCTTCCTACTAAAATCGACTGGTTAACGGATCCCATGGCCGATATTTCTCCCGTCATCCACATTGACATCTCTGACCCACTTGGCGCCCTTCATACCATCACATTAGGAACCTCCCACAGTGAGCATGAGATCGGAGAATACCTACAACTGTTCCAAGAATTCACTGATGTCTTTACTTGGTCAGATACCGAAATGCCTGGCCTTGACCCCGCCATTTATATGATCTCCACTGGATACCCCTCTGTCCGGTCGGCCCCTTCCATTGATCCCTTTGACACACAGGTTGAACCCTTTCAAATCAACCAGGAAACCACATGTCCACAACATGGGGGCATGCCCAAAACCTTGCCTACTCATCATCACCGTGATCCTCGTCGGAGATACTGGGGGCATCCACCCCACAAAGGGAATCCCCCATTATCATATCATCACTTCAGTATGCCACCACGACCCACAGCCTCATGGTATAACACCCCGCCAGCAGTTGCTCAATGCCCTATTGATCTCTCTATGAGACAACATCTGCACCACATTGACACCTCTGAGTTAGCGGGCATAATAGATTACCTCGACCCCGGGATAGGGGGCATGATCAATCATTTTGAACCTTCCCCATCATCTCTATCTCAACACCTCAATGAGCCCATCGTTCAAACCAACACATATGTGATCCACAATCACAAACCCCATGAACATAGCATGGGGGCAGACCATTAACCCTGCTCACTTTTTCATATTCGTGATCTCAACCATTTTTGAGGTCACGTGTCACTTGTATATTTCAGTTGATTTGATACACCTAGTATTTTTCCCCCACGGGTCATCATTTCTCCCCACCACTGCATCCTTCGCTTGGTGGGATCACCTTTATTTGTAGCCATTTTTTAACCTAGTTCTTTCCTTTAACCATTCCGGAGTCCTTATGACCTCCGTTTTTTGCACCATTTGCACTGCCGGATTCATATTTCCGTGCCCGTGATGATGCTTGAGATCATTTCTCGCTCTCACCTTTAGATTTTCCGGGCATCTTTTCCATGCCCCCTCGTCACCTCGGTTTGCGTGCCACATCGGCCGTTCTCCGTTTTCGATGTGCCTTATATCGCCGGATTCAGTTTTCCGCGCTCATGATGATGCTAGAGATCATTTCTCGCTCTCACCTTTATATTTTTCGGGCATCTTTTCCACGCCCCCCTCGTTACCTCGGTTAGCGTGCCACATCGGCCGTTCTCCATTTTCGACTTGCCTTATATCGCCGGATTCAGTTTTCCACGCTCATGATGATGCTAGAGATCATTTCTCGCTCTCACCTTTATATTTTTCGGGCATCTTTTCCACGCCCCCCTCGTCACCTCGGTTAGCGTGCCACATCGGCCGTTCTCCGTTTTCGACAATCCTTATGTCACCGGATCCAGTTTTCCGCACAGATGACGGTGCTTGAAACCTTTTCTCGCCCTCATCAATCCATTTTTTGTTCGGTATAATTTTATCCCTTTTTCGGGTCGAGCAACCCCTTTTACGAAAAAGGCACTTAGGGAGTTTCTGTTAAGCTCTTTTCTGACTCCTAAAACAATGAAAAGATCGCCGAGCAATCTTGCTTCCTTTCATGCTCGATAAACGTATCTGAAAGGGCGTCTACCTGGTATAAGTTTACCCCTTTTCCGGACCTCGTAGACTAATTACGAAAAAGGTATACTCTAGTCACATCGGCTAGAAGAGTTCTCCATCCGCATCATTTTATCCTTTTTCGGGCCTTGGAGACTAAACTTACGAAAAAGAAACACCAACAGAGTCCACTTACCGTTTTCAGACTCTCTAAACATGAAAGCAACCATGAGCATGCGCCGTCCTGGGCTCACAAAATCCACAGGACCGTACCATTTCAGAGCACACTTTTATCCCTTCTTGGAGCTCATTAAAACTACGAAGAAGGAATCAATGGTACCTCTTGGCGCCACGACAGATCATATCTACTCACATAGCAGCTTCCCCATTCTGGTCGCCTTTGTTCAGAGTATTCTGCAGTATGTCACCCGGAAACTCCCTCGACAGCTACCATCAGCATCACCCCCCCAGAGTCAGTACATACCCTTCAGTCCCTAAAAGATGATCCCCACACCTACAAGTCAGTTCCCTACGCTGCCAGGTCAACCATGTCATCATGCTCTGAACAAAGGAAGTTTGAGTCTACCCATTTTTTTTGACCCAGTTATTTCCCATCCCCACAAGTATGTCAGTCCTACCAGCAGTACTACATCACTTCAGTTTACACCTCGCGCTCCCAGCAAGGAAACATCATTGCCTTGTTAGTTGCTGGTCTCCCTCTGTCGACGACAACCACATTGATTCCAGAGGATGGACCTAGAGGTCCCTGTGTCTTGGACTCATTACCATTCATGATGAGTGCCTCCGAATCATTTCGAGAGGAATCCTCAGTGCCTCTCCAAATGGTTGTTTCTCACATGCTCGACTTCAACACCTTCATCGCATCGTTGAGACTCGCACAGGGTATTGGTACGTTCACTTATTAGTTGAAGACCCCGGATACCACCTGACTCCTCCACATATGAGAGTCTACCTATGGATACAACCAGTTCACTCGTTCTATAGATATCCGGGTTGCGCATGGCGACAGCATTCAGATTTACCCCTGTTTCATACTCCCTTGAGTATACAGTTACATTATTTCTCAGAAATGACTCATAGTCTCTGAGTCCCTACAGATGTTGGACACCTTCCGTTTCAGCAGTTTCACAGTTATTCCAGTGTATCAGTTATTGAGATCAGTCATGATCATGAGTATATCCCACAATCATGTCCCCTCTGGACCATTATGATGTACCAGTATATCTCTTTACGTATTAGATCCCCCTTCTTGGGACTAATTGTTTTGTATATGTCTTGATACGAGCATGGGAATGCCCGCCTCGTCCTTTATCAGAAATTATACCTCATTCATATTGAGGCAATGTAATATTTTTTGTTTTTGCAGCTTCCAAGGGCCGTGGCTCCAGTCTCCAACCGGTCTCTTCTCTCCCCTAAAACCCAGAAAAAGGACAAAAGAACTATGATGTCTATCGGCCATACGATGAGCTCCTGCCCTCACACATCAGGGGGCAATCTGTTAACACCTAAAAAGTGCTCACTAGCTCATTCCCTTACTCACATGACCCATTTGTCCACTTTTCCACCATCTGAGCCTCTGAAACCAACAAAAGGTCACCAAAAGACCTTAGTACACCCCTTTTTCCATTAAAAAAGATTATTTTTCCAAGAAAATCACAAAAAACCCTCAAAAAGGGTCCAAATTCCCAAAAATATTAAAAAGGGAATTAAAATATTATTTTTATTCAAAAAAGGAAAAAGGAGGGAAAAATACCTAAACTATGTTGGTCAATACCATTGGTCTCCACAAAACCACAAATGGTATTCCTCACCACCAAAACCTATAAAAAGGTGGTAGGGGCTCCTCATTTCACATCCTTCCATTATCTCATCCTTATGCTGCTGAAATCTCCCATGAGCACTTTTAGCCATTGAAGCAACCTTGGAGAAAGAGACCTATTGGAGTTTGGAGCTACTCATCTTGGGAGTTGCTCAACATCAACCTTCACCATTGAAGGTAATATCGCAAGCACTTGCTTGCCCCCCACTTTTCAATACAAAAATTATTTCTTATTTTCTTGTTCTTGATTTTTGAAATATTTAAATTATTTGATTAGATTCTTGCTTAGATCCATGAAAAGTATTGTTTATTTAGTTTATTGTTTTTATTTCTATTGAAACTGCTACTACTAGTTAGTAGGTGCCCATAGCACTAAGCTTGGTTGCAAAACCGAGCCAACACTATTCATACATGCTTGAAAGGTGGCTGGAGCATTTGTTAACCCAAAAGGCATGACAAGAAATTCAAAGTGGCCAAAATGACATCGAAAAGCGGTCTTTTGCACATCTTCATCTTTCATTCGAATTTGGTGATACCCTGATCTAAGGTCAATTTTTGAGAAGTATTTGGCCCCATGCAACTCATCCATGAGCTCATCAATCCTAGGAATAGGATACCTATTCTTTATAGTCTTTTTGTTCAAGGCTCTAAAATCTATGCACATTCTCAATGTTCCATCTTTTTTCTTCACTAGCACAACTGAAGAAGCATAAGGGCTAGAGCTTGGTCTAATGAGTCCCAACTCTAGGAGTTCTTGGATAGCTTTTTCAATATCATCTCTAAACCTTTCAGGATTTCTATAAGGTGGTATCTGAATGGGTGAAGTACCCTCCTCCAAAACAATACTGTGCTCAACCCCCCTATCCGGTGGCCTACCATGTGGAAGGTCTCTAAAAACCTTTTCATATTTTTGCAAGAGTCTCTCTATCTCCTTTGGGTGTTTGACAATATTTATAGTTGGCTTGGGAGATGTAATATGACATTCAGCAGCCCATTCTATATCCCCATGCCTCAATATAGATCTCATGCTATTGCAAGTCACTACTTGATTTGGATAAGTGTGTTTCCCTCTCACAACTCTTTGTACTCCTTTTGAATATTGGAATTTCATTTCGGGAATTTGATAATTTACTGTATGCTCTCCTATTGAATACAACCATTGCACTCCCAAAACCACATTAGTATCAGCAACATCAACCACATAAAAACTATCAACAAAAGTATAGTTACCTACGGTGACTTGCAGCTTTGGAACCCATGTTTTGCATTGCATTGTGTTGTGACCGGGAATGACAACTATGAAGCCATCAAATGGTTCAATAGGTATCTTTCTTTTCTCTACCATCTCTGCATCAATGAAGTTATGAGTGGCTCCTCCATCTACCAAAACTGAAGTTCTTTGTCCTTGTACCACACCTTTGCAGCGGATAGTATGATAGCGAGGTACTGCTGAAAGCACTGCCATTCTTGCTTTGTCCGGTGAAGGCTGATTTTCTTCTTGTCTTTCCTCTTCTACTGCTGTCTCATATGCCTCTTCTTGATCTGAAATATGTCCATCTTCATCCATGCCCCCATCATACCCCTCATTATCAGAAAATACTTCTATGTATTGAGCCTTTCCTTTGGTACATTTGTGCCCCGGTGTCCATGGTTGGAAGCATGTGAAGCATAGTTTCTTTTTTCTAAGTTCATCCCTGTTTAGTCCCTCTTTTTTATTCCTCTCAAATGACTCTCTTTGCCAAGGTTTCTTATCATATCCATCCCTTTGCCAAGGTTTCTTTTCAAATTTATAGCTAGGCTTAGGAGGAAATCTCGTTCTAGGAAGCACATTCTGGAGATCCCTAGTCAAGCTCATTGCATCTTTTAATGTAGTTGGCTTGTGGGCTTTGACCAAACCTCTTAAGGGTTCAGCCAAACCTTCAGTGAACAGCAATACTAATCTTCCCATAGATACATCAGCCACCTTGACTGATAATTTTTGAAATTCCAACATATATTCAGTAGGGGACCCAGTTTGCTTCAATTGAGCTAGTTCTTTGAAAGGCAATTCTGGATCTTTTTGTTCAAATCTTTCTAGTACCCTGTCAACAAATTCTCCATATGTTTTAACCTGATTATGACCCAAGGTTTTCAGCCCATGAAACCACCATTCATTGGAATCTCCTTCCAAATGCAAAATGGCCATTTTTAATGCATCCTCTTCCAACATAGGATTCAGCTGAAAATATACATCCAATTTTTGCACCCAAGTGTTAGCAGAATTTTGAGAAGAACCATCAAAAGTAGGAAGTGACATTTTTCCAATAGCACTATTTAATTCTTTGTTTTGGAATGGACTCCTATTGTCTCCCTTCCTATTAATCTTTTGCATAGCATCAATGTAGTCACTGAGTGGTACACCTCTTTTACACTCTTCATTCAAATCATTCCAATCATTTACTAGTTTCTTGTAATCCAATGCAAGATTGGGCTCTTCTTTGGGTGTGAGAAATTTAGGTGCAGTATGCCTTTGTGTGCTTTGAAATTCATCAGGTCTATTATGAGGTCCTGTACTTGAGAAAATATGCTCATTCCCTTTCATCTTTTCCCCTGAGTGTGAACCGCTATTATCTCCTATTATCCCTTTGCTTTGAAGCTGGCTAATCAACAATTCAAATCCTTGCAACATTTTATCACCTATCCTATCCATGTTTGCTGAAAGTTTAGAGAAACATGGATCTAAGGTTGCAATAAGTTCCTCCTTATGTTTTAATTTGTCATCCTCCTCTCTACCCATGGTTTCAGCAAAAGACTCCTCTTCTTCTACTACCTCTTCTTCAACAAAAACCTCTTCAACTACTGGTTCAAAGGGTGGTGGATTATTCTTTTGACTTCTTGTTAGGACCATCAGGTGCCAAGAACATGCTCTGATACCACTTGTAATATCCCTTTTTCAAATTTTATTAAAATGCCAATTTTTCAACTTTTTCCCCAATTTCGACCTTTGACTAGTTTAACTGTTTTGACCTCCAAATCATCCCAAATGCTCCCAAATCTTCTGTATGAGTGTATTAATGGTATTTAGACTTGAATATAAGGTTCAGGGATGTTTTATGGACCTCCAAATACTGCTGCAAACTTGATTTGTATTCTGATCAATATAGGTAATTTTGACTAGTAATTTGTGCATCAAATCCCCCCCCGGGGTAACACTGAAAATGGCCTTCCAAATGCCTCCAAACTCCCCCAAATTTATGAACAGAGGTATATAATGTGTTAAGTATGTTATTGAGGTCTCATATGCACCATTAATTGATTTTTAATACTGTTATAACTCTCTCACATTCAACAGCAAAAACCCCCAATTCGACCCTTGGGGAAATGGCACTATTTCATCTCCCAATACAACTAAACTGAGTAAAAATGCTTCAAATGCTCAAGTACAGTACATGAAACTTGTAGAAGACATCCATGGCATTATATTGATCACAAATATATCATAGAATCATCCATCCATTCGAAATAATCAACATTATAGTGTCATACATCAATGCATTGGGGAAATGGACATTGTTTGCTCATTAATCAATAGTTTTGCATACAACCAGTGGGTATTTCGACCTGAGACTTTCTGAATATGAATAATAGAGGATATGAAGCTATTACAATCATAAATATATAATGAGAAGCTCTCTCAAGAATCACAAGTGCTCACCAAAAACGCCCTCCCTCAAGGAGCATGAATATGCCTTCAAAACTGGAAACGGTGGAGAGAAAGTGCTGCACTAAACCAAACCATGAAACTTCCTGTAGCTGATACCTGCAAATACAAACTCTATTAAAGCACCATGAAAGACCTGAGTGGCCTCTCCAAACACCAACTTGGATGGGAATCTTTCACCCTCGAAATTGGCTAAGGCAAGAAACTAGTCATCCACTAGCTCTCTCTTCACAAATGCAATTTTTCTCAAATCATCAAAAGCCATTCTCATACTTGATTTCTACATTTTATAACCAACATTAGCCTTCAAGGGGTCGAAATCCTCTCAATAGATTCAATAATTTTCCATTTAGGAAATATTCCTCATTTGCCACTTGTCTCCTAGTTCCAACCTTCCATCTTCTCCCAAATTCGAATTTGAGTCTCTTTGGATTCCTCCAACTCCATGAGCGCCTTCCTTGAGCCTATTTTTGGGGCTGACATTTCATAATGGTCAGGTGTAAGAAGTCAGGTCTGAATTTTGTCATAAATGTCATAGATGCTTCATTATTGTTGTCATAAAACTAGGGAATCTAGCCCAAGTGTCCACTAGTCTCCAATTTGACTCTTCCTCTCCCATGGAGGTTACTATTCCATCCCATTTCGACCTAAGATGCTCAATGCCATGTGTTATGACTTACCAACTCACCCAAGAGTGTTCACCTTCCCATGAATTCGAATTGGCAAGAGAGAGCTGCCATGTGTCATTGAAAAATCAAGCTAGTGTGGGTCCCACCACCTCCATATGTCTCCAAAACCACTTGCCACCTAGAATTTCTCTTGAATTTATTTATTCATCATATTTATTAAATACTTGAACCCTTCTAATGTCTAAATATCATTTATTAGCTTCCTTATTACCATCCCACATGTTCCCATCCAACCTAGGAAACTAGTAGGATTGATGGGATTGTCTTACTATGCACTTATTTGAATGGGGACATTACAGCTTCAGTATGGGATCAGGTGTGATCTCTTGGTTTACCAGGAAGCAGTCCTGCGTAGCACTAAGTACAGCTGAGGCAGAGTATGTTGCAGCCTGTTCAGCTAGTTGTGAGGCAGTATGGCTATGGAAGCTACTGTCTGAGTTATTTGATCTCCTGTTGGAGGCTATTGGTATCTTCTGTGATAACCAGAGTTGTGTGAAGCTGTCCGAGAACCCAGTGTTTCATGACAGGTCGAAACACATAGAGATCAAATATCACTATATCAGGGATATGGTGCAGAGAGGAGCTGTGAAGCTCCTGTATGTTGCGACAGACGAGCAGATTGCAGATGTGCTGACGAAGCCACTAGCCAGAGTGAAGTTCGAGTACTTCAGAGAGAGGCTTGGCGTTCTTCAGATCGAGGACACTTCGAGGAAGAAGTGATGAACACATTTGCTGAAGCCATTCCAAGCATGTTGGAAGGAGGATCCTTCACATGGCTGTGGATGTAAGCGCTGGATGATGAGCATCAGGATGATGTTCTGGTTTCTGCTTGGATATGATCAGTTGGATCATTTTTATGTATGTATGTATGCATCATGTTGGATGCTTGGACCATGTATCTGTATATGTATCAGGTGGATACATTGTATGATCAGGTGGATCATGTATGGTGATATGTATCATATTTGTATCAGGTGGATACATTGTATGATCAGGAGGATCATGTATGATGATATGTATCAGGTAGATACTTGGTATGCATCAGGTAGATGCATTATATGATCAGGTGGATCATGTATGGTGATATGTATCATATTTGTATCAGGTGGATACATTGTATGATCAGGAGGATCATGTATGATGATATGTATCAGGTAGATACTTGGTATGCATCAGGTAGATGCATTGATGATTAGGAGGATCATGTATGATGATATGTATCAGGTAGATACTTGGTATGCAGCAGGATGTTGCATTGATGATCAGGATGATCGTAGATGACGAGCTTCAGGATGTTGCTCCAGATGACATGCAGCAGGATGTTGCAGTGATGATCAGGATGATCATAGATGACGAGCTTCAGGATGTTGCTCCAGATGACATGCAGCAGGATGTTGCAGTGATGATCAGGATGATCATAGATGACGAGCTTCAGGATGTTGCTCCAGATGACATGCAGCAGGACGTTGCAGTGATGATGATCAGGATGATCATGGATACATCAGGATGATGTATGGTGAGTATCAGGCTGATACTCTGTGGCCGTGGATCAGGTTGTGTAGATGAGCATGTAATTCGTTGCCCTGGGAGATTTGCAGATGGTCTTGCGAGGTTTTTCCTATGGCATGTAATTCGTTGCCCTGGGACATCTGGCAAATGCTCTTTCAAGGTTTTGCTCTGGGAGGACATGTAATTCGTTGCCCTGGGAGATCTGCAGATAGTATTGCGAGGTTTTGCCTATGGCATGTAATTCATTGCCCTGGGATATCTGGCAGATGCTCTTGCGAGGTTTTGTCCTATGGCATGTAATTCGTTTCCCTGGGAGATCCGATAGGTTGGGCTGTGTGCCCGTAATCAGTCCTGGGATGCTCTTGCAAGGTTTTGCCATGACCACATGTAATTCGTTGCCCTGGGAGATCCTATAGGTAGAGCTGTGTGCTCGTAACAGCCTGGGATGCTCTTGCGAGGTTTTGTGGTGAGGTCACATGTAATTCGTTGCCCTGGGAGATCCTATAGGTAGAGCTGTGTGCTCGTAACAGCCTGGGATGCTCTTGCGAGGTTTTGTGATGCACGTAAAAGTCCTGAGGATTCCACAGTATGGCCAGTGATGATGAAGACCTGCAGGTGGTGGGCCTACATCCAGTATGAAAAAGGACTGGCTCTGTAGAACTTCCTATGACGAGTAGAGACAGAGATTGATTGAGATAGCAGCAGCAGTGACGATGATGATGATGTCTCGATGACAATTATCTAGTGACGATGATCCAGAGAAGATGACTTGTGCTAGAAGAACTGTGCTGAGAAATACCTTCCTAGTTAAGAGGGAGTGTTGATGTATATGTAACTTCAGAATGTATTTCACATATATGTATATTGTATTCCTATAGAGATGTTATTATTCCTCTATACGGAAGTGTCGTAATTTATATTGTAAGTGTCATAGCTTATACTTGATGGGTTATTAGACCACCTTGTTTGGGGTCGGCCCTGTATAAGTCATGTGGGTCAAAGGGTTATTAGACCACCCTATTGGGGGTCGGCCATGTGGGTCAAAGGGTTATTAGACCACCCTATTGGGGGTCGGCCCACTCAGCATTATGTTATGTGGTTAAGTTCGAGCCTACATGAGTTAGGTAAAAAGGCAAGTCAAGTCAAGTATAAATAGAGTGTGGGAGGAACTCTATTTACTCACTCACTTCTCACACATGCTCTCAAGGAGGAGAGGCGCACTTATGGAGGAGGAGGATCTGCTGCTAGGTTATGTCTATCTCTTGGTTGGTTGTATCATTGCTCTATCTATCTCTGAGGAAGTTATTGGGGTTTTTCACCTTTATGGTTTTCCCCAAGTAAATCTTTGTGTCTCTTGTGTGCTTGCATTATTGTCTCCATGATTGATATGCTGTAGATATGCTGTACATGTTGTTCTCTCAGTTAAGATCCTAGATCAGATTGAAGTAAATTCTGAAAATTTAACATACACTCACTGGCATGGGAGGACCAACCTACCACCATTCGTGAAAGGCTCACAGCACTTACATCAACAACCATGGGAGAACACATCTGCCACCATGTAGGAAAGGCTCTGCACTTACATCAACGCACATGGGAGAACACATCTACCACCATGTCGGAAAGGCTCTGCACTTACATCAATGCACATGGGAGAACACATCTACCACCATGTCGGAAAGGCTCTGCACTTACATCAACGCACATGGGAGAACATATCTACCACCATGTCGGAAAGGCTATGCACTTACATCAACGCACATGGGAGAACACATCTACCACCATGTCGGAAAGGCTCTGCACTTACATCAACGCACATGGAAGAGCACATCTACCACCATGTCGGAAAGGCT
This sequence comes from Larix kaempferi, assembly GCA_027924585.1. Classification (NCBI taxonomy): domain Eukaryota; kingdom Viridiplantae; phylum Streptophyta; class Pinopsida; order Pinales; family Pinaceae; genus Larix; species Larix kaempferi. Next base: position 4,303,311 of record BSBM01001158.1, on the reverse strand, counting down.
TTGTGCATCCGTGTCTTTGGAACTCATCACACATAATCCAACTGATTATGTAATGTATCCACCTGATACATACACAAATACATGATCCACACAATGTATCCACCTGATATATATCAACACACATGATCTACCTAATCATACACAGTATCTACCTGAAACATGTATAGATACATGGTCCAAGCATCCGACATGATGCATATACAAATACATATATATGATACAACTCATCATATCCAGCATCATCTTGATGCATATACAGAGCAGTAACTAGAGCATCATCCTGATGCTTATCATCCAGCACATACATCCAAAGCCATGTGAAGGATCCTCCTTCCAGCATGCTTGGAATGGCTTTTGCAAATGTGTCCATCACTTCTTCCTCAAAGTGTCATCAATCTGAAAAGCACCAAGCCTCTCTCTGAAGTACTCAAACTTCACTCTGGCTAGTGGTTTTTTCAGCACATCTACAATCTACTCATCCGTCACAACATACTCTGCTTCAGCTGTACTCAGTGCTACACAGGACTGCTTCCTACTAAAACAAGAAATCACACCTGATCCCATACTAAAGCAACACCCAAGAGTGCTCTTCTTATCTGCAACACTTCCTACCCAGTCTGAATCAACATAACCCTGCAGGTGAAACTTTTGATTCGCATCATACTTGAGCCCATAGTCAACCGTACCCTTCAGGTACCTCAGAATATGATTTACAACAACTAGGTGAACACTCCTCGGATCTGTCAGGAACTGGCTCAATGTGTTGACCACAAAGCAAATATCTGGTCTCGTGTTCGTCAGGTACATCAAGGACCCAATCATCTGACGATACACAGTGACATCAACCGGATCAGATGAAGCATCACATAGAAGCTCCAAGTTCGATGCCATAGGTGTGGCCATGGCCTTGCAGTCCATCATCCCGAACTTCTTTAGGATCTCTACTGCATACTTCCCTTGTCCAAGGAAGATTCCATCTGCACTCTGCCATACCTCCATGCCAAAAACAAATAGTGCATCATGCCCAAGTTCTGCACATATATGACTCCCTGTCATGTGTCTCAGAACCAAGTAGCTACACCACATACACTTCTTCTTCGACTTCACCATTCAAGAAAGTGTATCTTCCTCTTCATCACTGCAGCCAGAGCAAGTACTGATTTAATGGAAGTGTATTTGGCTATAGGAGCAAAGTCTCTATGCTACCACCTGCAGCATGCTTGATCTTGTAGATCCTCTTGGAATTCACTGTAGACTCCCCTTCAGTTCTTGGGACTGCATCCCAAACATCTTCATGATCAACTGGTACTCCTCGATCATGGAATTCTTCCCGGCTCCTGGGAACTTCAATATCTTCAATATTTTCAATAGATAACTTTGTTGCTGACCAAATTTTGTAGTCCTTCTTTTGTAGGTGATTGTATACGATCTTTCCTACACAACAAGTTAAATTGCATGATTAGAAAACATCTCATAGTTTTCAGAACAAATTCTTACACATAAAGAAATATTCCATATAGTCATGCAATTATCTTAGCCAATACAACATTTATCCATATTCCATAACTTTCTAGATGCCTTCCAATCTCTACCAGAACATTGATAAGAGTGTGCACAACTCCTAACATGTCAACAAAGAGGTTTCATTCTAGATAAGTAGCAATGGAATGTTGTACAGTTCCATAGGCCACTTACCCATGTATATTAGTAGTATACGGTTCATCAATGCAACTATTCTAATATGCATAATACACAACCTAATTCTAGGAACATAAGCATATACATCATTGAATAACATTATGTAAGAAATGACAATTCAAATACTTATCTTTGTTTGGTTGCTGGGTGGACTCCCTCTAAATCTTTGCAACTCCATTCTGATGTGGATTGTGAGAAGTGGTTAGCTCCCTCTGAATATCTGCATCCTTGCAGAAACTACTGAAGTGTGCTCATTTGCTTTCTTGCAGAAACAAATGAAGTATGCTCCCTCTTGATCTTTGCTTCCTGGATTACCTGTCCTTGAACTTATATCCATCCTTAATCACTATGCATGCTTATTAGTATCATCATTGTGTTATCATTGAGGACTCATACATCATCACACATTTATTAGTATAATCTTAATACTATCAAAACACAATAATTTGAAACATGTATAGTCATGATCATTCACAGATAATAAACATTAGTATTCAAGGTTTCAGGGAAGTCTTCTTTTACTAATGCATATTCTTATTTGATCATAGGTCTCTTCTGATTAGTTAAATCATCAATGCATAAAACCATGATTACTCAAACCTATACCTTCATGATTCTTCTGGTTAGTCATATCATCAATTATGGTAAGAAACATAATATGCATACAACCAGGACTATTCAAACCTATGACTTCACAAATAATCATTATCAACAACACAACAGTATAAGATCCTAACACAAGGTAGGATTCTAGCTTGATATAGGAAAAGATACCTGGATTAGCATGCTAGCTAGTTATGTCTAACATACCTACATAATGTCTTCTGGTTATCTTCAGTGACTTGTGCTAGTAACCTACATGTCTCATAAGTTAACCATTGTAGAACCAAGTTATAACCTGCATGTCTCATAAGTTAACCATTGTAGAACCAAGTTATACATACCTCGTAAGTAGATCTTCTATGTGATCCATGACAATGGATGAATCTTTGTCTTCATGTCACCATGATCATATGTTCTTGAAGTAGAACATGATTTGTCTTTCTTGGTGTACCTTTTATGTTAGCGAACAACATAAACCTCATACAACATCGCAATGCATTAGTACAATCATAAGTGTCAAAACCTTAATCAATGAATATCTTCTATTAAGGTAATATGACAAGTCTAGTAATTAATCAAGACTGTACTGTAATGATATGAAGACAAACATATCATAAACTTAACTATGAACATAATTTGAAACATACCTATAAGCCATACCTGTCAAGATTGCTTGTAATCTTCTTATGGAATGCCTTAGCCTCATCTCCCTCAGAAACAGGAACTTCTTCACTTATGTAGGTGACCAATCCATCCTCTTTTAGGATTAACCCAATCCACTTGATTTGCAGGAATTGGATCTGGAGCTGTAATAGGGTTTGTCAGAGAAACCCCAAAAATTCAAACTTTGAATTTTGAAGCTTCCGAAAGGATAGAAATATGTGCCTTGATGAGCTAATCAAGCTGGTATATTCAGAATTTGAAAACTGCAAAGTTTCACTCCTCAATTTTGCCTTTGAAACTTTCGAATTCACTGGATGTGACCCCGAACTGGGGTTTGATGAAGCCCACTCTTCTGCCCAATCAAAATGTTTGATCCAAATCTCTAAACTTCTATTTTTGAGGAGCTTCCAGTCGTGGTCACAGATTTCAAAAATTCCCATTTTTGCAGAACCCCTAATTTTCCACTTTTCTGATCAAAGTCCCGAACTAGGGCTTGATCAAGCCCGACCTTCTTCCCAACCAAAAATTCTGATCTTGGTCTCTAAATTTCAATTTTGATGAGTAGCATTCAGCCATGGTCTCCGATTACAAAAATTCCAACTTTATCTGAAACCTTAAATTCCGGAAGCCATGAATGAAGGTGCTCAAAAATAATTATGTTATGACAGAAATATGTACCTGATTCTTTTTGGTGTAACTCCGAACGTTTCAATCCACAGGGTCTGAAAACGTTTCTTGAGATAGCCAGACCTATCATATTTCCATCTCGATAGGTCTGACCTCAATTGGATTCTCTGAGAGAGAGAGTTATGCCAAGTGTTGCAACGTGACATGTTTATGGGATAAAACAAGATAGCAAAATTGTACGGCAAGCCATGTGTCACTGGTTCAATATCATCCTTTGAAAACGTTTCCTAAGATAGTAAAGTCTGTGTACTACCTGTCACTTTTTACGAAATTTCATTTGGAGCTTCCTAGCCCAAGTTATGACCTTTTTTCCAAGGTCACCTGTTTATGACTAAGATCTAGAAGAGGCAGAAACCCTATATTGTACAGATCATAAATCACAAAGTACAATGAATTATAAGTTTTCCTTTGGACAAAAGGTACATGGGGATCTGATCTTCAACCTGTAAAAGTTTCAGATGAGAAAACTTCTCCAAAATGTATTTATAGCGAAAGTTCTACGATGACTGGTTTTTGCTATATCAAGCCCTAGCATCGTAAGTGCAACAAGTGTCATACATGCCATATCATGCCTTCTTTCAGGCTAGCTCTGATACCATGTTAAATTTTCAAAATTTACTTCAATCTGATCTAGGATCTTAACTGAGAGAACAACATGTACAACAAATCTACAGCATATCAATCATGGACACAATAATGAAAGCACATAAGAGACACAGAGTTTACTTGGGGAAAACCATAAAGGTGAAAAACCCCAATAACTTCCTCAGAGATAGATAGAGCAATGATACAACCATAATACAAGAGATAATCTTCTTCTAGTAGCAGAGCCTCCTCCTCCACAAGTGTGCCACTCTCCAAAGTGTGAGTGAGAGAATAGAATGTATAAAATGAGAGAGACACACCCTTTATTTATACACTAACTTGACTTGACCTTTACTCAACTAGGTCGGCCTCAACTTAACCACTTAAGATAATGCTGATTGGGCCGACCCCCACTAGGGTGGTCTAATAACCCTTTGACCCACATGGCCGACCCCCAATAGGGTGGTCTAATAAACCTTTGACCGATATGACTTATACAGGGCCGACCCCAACAAGGTGGTCTAATAACCCATCAAGTATAAGTTACGACACTTACAATATAAATGACGACACTTCCGTATAGAGGAATAATAACATCTCTATAGGAATACAACCACTTCCATATAGAGGAATAATAACATCTCTATAGGAATACAATATACATATATGTGAAATACATTCCAAATTTACATATACATCAACATCATATTCTTGCAGAGATGTCATCCAGTGAGCTCTCTTCTCTCCCAATTCTTTATGAATCAGAACATTTCTAATAGCTACATAGGGAACAATCACTTTAGTACTAGATTTCAGTAAATATGGTCTAAAATGTTTAACTGATTTGTAAAACACATAATCTTGCTTGTCTATCTGGGATTAATTTAGCTCTGCGCCATTGAATGTTGAACTCATAAATGAAATGGGAATTTCAAGATTGTCTGGGTGCTTCTATGTAAGAACAGTTGCATAGGAAAAATCAGTAGCAAAGGTATATAAAATAAAATCTTTACTAAAGTCAGGAGACATAAGGGCGGGAGATTCCGCAATAGCCTTTCTGATTTCAGTAAAATCATTTCATTGTTCTTTGGACCATTTATACTATGCATCCTTTTTAATCATATGTTGCAACAGTTTAACAATTTGAGCAAAATTCGGGACAAATCTACAAACAAAATTTATCTTACCAAGGAAAGATTGTGGCTTTGTGCGAACCTGGAAACCTGATCCTTGTGATGGCCTCTGTACGTTCTGGATCAATAATCATACCTTCTTTTGAAACGATAAAGCCCAATAGCTTGCCTTCAGTTACTACAAAGATTGATTTCTTGGAGTTGAGCGAGATTCTATATCTTCTACAATGTTCGAATATCTGTTTCAGGGAAAACAAATGTTCATTTCATTTTTTAGAGAAAATAGCAATATCATATATGTATACAACAACAAAATCATGCATAAGTCCTCTGAAAGCTATGTCCATTTCTCTCTGGAACATAGAACCTGCATTTATCAGCCCAAACGGCATTCTCCTGTAGGAAAAAGTTCCCCAAGGGGTTCTGAAAGCTATTTTTAATTGGTCATCAAAAGCAACCAAGACTTGGTCGTATCCTGAAAAACCATCGAGGAGAGAAAACATCTCTGAACCTGCAACTCTTTGTAAAATCTCTTCCATAGGAGGAACATGATAGTTATCTTTCTCGGAAGCTTTATTAAGATTTCTAAAGTCAATGCAGAGTCTAATGTCACCATTTTTCTTGTGAACTGGTACTGGGTTAGCGATCCACTGTGTATGTCTGACTGAAAAGATAATTCTTGCTACAAGTAGCTTTTCCAACTCCTTTTTGATAGAAGGTTTCCAACCTAGGATGCATCTTCCTCATCTTTTGTTGATAGGGTTTTGTGTCTGGCTTCATTGGTATATTGTGGTGCATCACATTAGTGTCGAATGTTTTCAGCGCATCATACATCCAAGCAAAGACATCTTTAAATTCTCTGCATAATTTGATAAAGGCTCTCTTCTCGTTAGGTGAGTAGTCAACCCCTAGGTTAATCATGCGAGGGTTCTGTTCACTTCCCAAGTGTACTGGTTCATAATTGAGAGAAGAGATCTGAGTTTTACAGTTTACTTTTTGCTTGAACTTATCTTGGAGGTCTTAGAAATTTTCCAAGTTGATAATTGACTTAGGAATTATATTGGTAGTGCAAGTGGGATCCACCAAATATTTCTTGTGCTCAGCTTCGTCAATGCAAACATCTTGAAACGTGTCCTGAGCTATAAGAAAGTCTAAAATTCGATAGTCATCATTAAACACTTTCCAATTGGTTATATTATCTGGAATCAAAGGTTTGTAAATTAATTCAATAGAAAATGTATTCGGTGACAAACCTTCCATAGGTATCAGCCTGGATACAGTATTAGCTAGCAGGTCAGCATCGAAATTATGAGATCTTGGGACCGACTTAATGTTAAATGCAGAGAAATAATTAGTTAAGTCCCTTACTAAATTTAGATATTTAAGTAAATGAGGAGATATGCAGTGAATCTTGTTTATCACCTGCTTAACTATTATCTCTGAGTCTCCATAACATTCAATTACTTGGGCATTCATGTCAATTACTTTCCCGAGTCCTTGGACCAGGGCCTCGTACTCAGCAATGTTGTTGGTACATTCGAACTCAAGTCTGCAGGCAATCATGGTTTTGCTTCCCTTCGGATCGATGAGGACACAACCTGCACCAGCTCCATCTTTAGATCTGGAACCATCGAAAAACAGAGTCCATGCATTCAAATATAACTTAAAATTTGTATTTACATTGTATACATTATGTACAATATTACCTGAGAATGGAACAGATGTAAAATTGACAATCTGAGACTGATTCTGTGCACTCTCACTGGGTGACAAATCTACAGGTAAGTCTCCAAAAAATGTATTGGATGTGTAGTGTTCCACATATGAGCTATAGTATGTAGCAGGTTCATTGGGATCATTTAATTCAGGGATGTGTAGTGTTCCACATATGATCCCAATGAACATTTAATTGGGTTCATTGGGATGTGTAGTGTTCCACATATGAGCTTTAACCCTCTTTAAGTCATCAATCAATTTGTTATCTATCTCATGGATGATTGTGTCTTTTTGTATGGTTGTCTTGACTCTGTTTGGCGTGGGTGTAGAAGGAGAAGCTTCTTGTTTTGGTTTTCCTTTACTCCTTGTGTTGTAGGGGTGCTAGACATTAAACACTGCTTTAGGCTCCTCTTCTTCCTCATCCATGGGAAGTTATGAAAATAAACCTATAGTATTTATCTGGTGATCTTCTTCTTCATTTGGTGGTTCAGGATCTTGATTCTCCTATGTTTCTTGATCTAGGCGATGAGGAGAATGATGGGATTCTAAAACTAAGGCTTTGAAAATGGACAGAATTTCCTCATATTTCAATCCTTCCTTAGGATTTGTTGGGACTTGGTTTTGTGGAGGATGATAAGGCCTTCTAAATGGTTGTCTGTTGAATCCCCTATTTGTGTTCTAGATCTTAGTGTTGGTTCTTTTGAGGTCTACCACTTCGTTAGAGATTTTCTGGAGGAATTTCTTCATGTCACTCATTTAAAAGGGGTCTTTATCCTATGCAGTGGGTGTTAGCACTCAAATTGTGCTAAGTTCTATGGCAGATTTCATGGGAATAAATATGCTTCATGATTGTCAAAATCCCTGAAGGGAGAGCCAGCTCTCGGACCACACCCCCACGAACAGAGGAAATCAAAGTTCAGCGTAAGGAGGATCAGTTCAGGGAATAGAAGATTTGGGGAAGATCCAGAGGTCCCTGATGATCAAAGGGCTAATGACAAGATAATGCTCCATAAACAAATGAAAATATGTATGGATGGTTCAGATCAAACGCCCCCAAGATCGACGGCTCTGAGTGCACGGCACAAATAAAGTTGTGGGTGATCTAACGCATGGGCAGGGCGCGAGTCAGCGGACAAGTTCTTAAAGCAATTGATGGCAAAGATTAGCGGGAAGAAAGATTAATGGTGTACAGCCATGGGTTTATCACATCTTTTTCCAGGAGAATTTGCCTAGAGTACTCCCAGAAATGAAGGATTTGCTACAGCCCTGTATGAAGAAAGGGATTGGGGACTGGTTTTTGCTAAAACAGGGAACTATAATTAGAGTATATGAATTTTCACACTCACCATATGTACTCCCTGCATTTTTGACATCCAGGCTGTTCCATTTGGAATTCATAAGGTAGAAACTGATAGTTGAAGGTGAACATTTTTGTTAACACCCAAAAAGTGCTCACTATCTCATTCTCTTATTCACATGACCCATTTGTCCACTTTTTCCACCATTTGAGCCTCTAAAACCATCAAAAGGTCACCAAAAAGACCATAATACACCCTTTTCCCCTCAAAATATGTATTTTTTCCTAAAAAAACATAAAAAACCCTCAAAAAGGGTACAAAATTCCCCAAAAATATTAAAAGGAAATAAAAATATTCAAAATATTCAAAAAAGGAAAAAGAGGGAAAAAGAGACGTAAACCATGTTGGTTAATACCATTGGTTTCCTCAAAACCATAATGGTATTCCCCATCACCAAAACCTATAAAAATGTGATAGGGCCTCATCACTTTCCATCCACATTTCATCCTATCCTTATGCTGTCAAATTCCCTTTGAGAGCCATTGCCTCCCATTTCGAGTTTGAAGAATCCCATTGAAGCTTTGGAGAAGAAGAGACCATTGGATATTGGAGCTTCTCAACCTTGGAGTTGCTCAACACCCATCATCCTCACCATTTGAGGTAATACAAATACAAATTCTTTTAAATTTCTTGTCTTATTTGCTTATTGTTATCAATCTAGTTCTTTATTTTTCTTATACATGTTAATGTTAGATTAGATTCAGTTTATTGTTATTTGATTTTAATTCGAGACTGCTATTACAATTTAATAGGTGCATCCTTACACATGCTTGGTTGAAAAACCAAGGAACAGTTTTTGGCGACTCCGCTGGGTTTTGAGCTTTAAATTTTTTCTTTAGATCTTTGTTTTTTACTTGTTTTTACCATTCCAATTTATAGATCTGCCATACTAGACAGCATATCCATTGCTGCCCTAGCCTTTGGCCCTTTTTGTAGCCTTTTAACAGCCCAAAATTTCACTTTTCGGTTTCGTTTCCGGCGACCATTTTTCCATTTTCGCATCGCGACTTTTCACCCGACAGTCACGCGGCTCATCACGACCTCGCGACCTTTTTCCTTGCTGCACATCGCGGCTTCGCGGCCTTTTTCCGCGCTGCACATCGTAGCTTCGCGGCTTTTTTCCGCGCTGCACATCGTGACTTCGCGGATTTTTTCCGCGCTGCACATCGCGGCTGTGCGCCTTATACCCGCGATGCACATCGTGACTTTTGCCCATCAACCCACGATGCTCCTGTTTTTTGCTCGACCAAATTTTTAGAAAAATTTCTGCTGCATTTTTTGCCCATTTAGCCTCTTTCATCTAGCATTATTTTTCCTGCAATTTTGTCCAGCATTCTGTTTTAATTATTGCAGCAATAGTAAATCATTTCTATTACATATGCTCAATTAAAATCTTTTTAAAAATTTTCAACTAGTGAAAAAAAGGTTTTTTAGCACTTTGTTTAGATCATAGATTTCACATCTTTGCAAATTTCAAACCGTATTTCCGATTTCCTCAATAGTTTTTCCCAAGCAAGCACTTAGAAATCCATTTATTTCTAGCATTTTTTACGATATTTTCTTTCCTTTAAAAAATTATTTCAAAACTCCATAGTTTTCGAATTATTTTTGTTGAAGCATTTACATTTCAGAATAAGCCTTTTATTTTTTGCAAATTGAAATCGTCTTGTTTTTAATTTGTAATCAATCGCCCAAGCAAGGCAAATTCTTTTTTCTGTTAAATAATCACACTTGCACCCAATCTACCACATTTTTAATTAACTGAGCCTTAAAATCTGCCGAAACTCAACAAACACTTTAACCCCACTTGGGGAACACTTAAAGAATCTTGTAGCTAGGTAGGATTGAGGGGATAGGTGTTCCAATAACACCCCTCAATTATTTACATCTGAGACATAGTGGTTGACTTTTATGGTCCCAAAAATCCCTTATTATTTGTTGACATTGTTATACACCAATTTATAGGGAAGGCCTCTCCCTTAGGAGGGTTGAAGTAGCCAAACTGGTTCCGGAAGCCTGAGTGGAATATCGCTATCCATTCAGTAACCGAATGATACCTTTCGTAGTTCTTAGTGTACCACCCGTATGGGACTACAACGGCAATAGAACCAAACTGCAGATTCACCCAACCGAATATGTCATGAATGCGGTATCTTAGTGGCTAATTTTTAGGATTCTCTACCCGGTGTCCCTCCCGGTAGGGAATATCTAGCCTTTGATTCCACTACTCATATTGTCTAACTCGGATTTCATCACCTTGCAGAAGATATGTTTCGTTGAATCATAATACCACTTTTAGTTAGGCGTTTGCATGCTCTGCTACCCCCCTTGGTCTAGTAAGCACCAGTTTTTTCTAGGAACCATTTGATTTTTAGTATTCTGACCACTTTTCTTGATTCCTCCACTTATTATAGCACAACTGTTATAATAAGTGCTTTTGAGGTTGGTTGTTGGCCTGAGAGCCATTGTTTTTTCACACTCCCCTCTTGCACACATCGTGGCATTAGGGTCTTGAGTTTTTTATCTCACCACCATCCATTGGCATTTCTAGACATCTCTCACCATTGAGAACTTAAGACGATCCCGCCGTTTTCAGGGTGAACCCCCTCAGTTCGGTACACTTGACTCTACACATCATAGACGTAGAGAATTATCCCTTGACTCCATATGTCATCGGCAAAGAACCCTGTCATCCGATTCTGACGTGCCTCATTTTACATCTAATTCTGACACTGAATCCGAACACCCTACCGAGACATCACCAACCAACCCCATGGCTGGATCACAATTTGACCCTCTTTTCACCAGTGCTATTGGAGCTACATCAACAAACCCCGCTACTACCGTGATAACCATGGTAGCCACAAGCCCCTTAGGCATGCCTAATATGGGGGCCACCCCCCCTTTAGGCATGCCAAACACAGGACCAATGCCTATTTTAGCTATTCCCAACATGGGCATCACCCCCTCCCCCCCTCATCGCCACTACCCAGATCCTAGTGATTACTGGAACCATTCCTAACACATCTGCAACCCATTTTGCACTTGGGAGCGCAGGCCCCAGTGACCATGCCACATCCATCTGTCAGTCTACCATACATGGCTAGTCTGAACTTACCAGACCTTGCAAGGTTAACCAACGGCCCTATTAGACATGACCCTATGTGGCCCCCCATGCCCACAAAACTCCCCTCAGACATCCCCAAGTTTGAAGGGAAAGCTGGAGAAGATCCCCAAAACCATATCATGTCGTTTCACCTATGGTGTTCCTCAAACTCCATAGTAGATGATTCTATTAGACTGAGACTTTTACAAAGAACTTTCACTGGCTCTGCAGCCAAGTGGTACATTGAGCAGCCACATGGGACACACCCCACTTTTACATCCCTCGCCTCAACGTTCCTTCAGTTCTTTCAACTACCTATACACTATGATGCAGGAGTGGAAATACTTTTGTCTTGTAGATAGAACACCGCTACACACATCACTGATCATATCCATGAGTGGCGTAAGCTCCGTAGCCTCTGCAAGATAAAGCTTGAAGGCCGTATCTTTTTGGACTGGTTCCTCAAATCACTCCTCCCCCTCATAGCCAAAGATGTGGTTTCTGAACGACCCTAGTCGAAAGAAGAAGCCATCTTAAAAGCCCAGTAGTTCGACCTCATATATGCCCAGTCTGGATATTTATACACCATTTTACCAGATGCCGCGCGTGGCGATCCATCCCGCCATGATGCATCAGGGGCATCCCATGCCACTGACGGTATTATCGGCCAGGTTATGGTGCAAAACAAACCTTTTATGATGATGAGCACAAAAAATGCCCCAGACCTCTCTAGGGATTCATCTCATTCTGGAGCTACAACTTCGTATGCTCCAGTAACGCACACCCACCACACGCATGGACCCTCATGTCCACCACAGTGTTATGGGAAAGCACCATTAGTTTATGCACCACCTTCATACTATAATCAGCAGACCACACATGCTCTTGTTCACCCACAAGCCCCAACGGCTTATTACCCACCACAGGAAGTGCTTGCTGCACCACAACCAACAGTCGCTCAGACTTATCCTCCAAACAACAACAACGCTACCCCTGCCAACCAAAACCCTGATCGACCACCAAAACAGGGTAAGAACCCCAATTTATGAACAAACCACACATGTTCCATATGCGGGGTATATGGCCATTACACACACACTTGCCCCCATTTGGAGCGAGCGCACCAAATGTGGTCTAATGATGCCCAATGCCAAGGGCACGCGGCACAACTAGCGCCACCTCCTCAACCACAACCTGTGGTGCTGTAGAATCATTTTCCCGCACAAGGAGTGGCGAACACTCGTCCGTTGGATCCTCCTCAAGGAACCACAGCACCACAAGAGCAAATCACATATGTCGTACACACAAACCAACTGATGGATTCAAGTACTCATCAGCTCCTTATGATGTCATCATCCGACATGAATCCCCAAACGCGTCGAAACCAATACGCCCCCGCTGCACCTAAAAATGTTCTCCCTATGAGTGAACAACCAGTTCAGAATGCACCTACTTTGTTCGTATCCACAATCAGACCTAGATTATACTCGGAATCACCTATGACTTCCACATTCCAATCCATCCCACCCCCTTTGAAGATAACCGAGATATCTGATTTGTGCACCCTCTTGCAGAACACACACGTACCAAACCAATAGCCCCCTTTACTCCCACAACCACCCTCAGTGCCAACTCACGTAGGAGCCACACCAATTCATACTATCCCATTTTTATTTCCCCCTTCATGTGCCATCAACACACCAGTCATGGCTACACTTAATCTCCCTGGATTGACATTAGGACTACCTGTATGGTACCTACCGGCTCCAACCCCTCCCCCGACACCGAATGTCATTTTACAACCGGTGCAACCCATCAATACTTCTAACTGTCCACCCCCTGGTGTAGCAAACATCCAGAATCGACCACCTCCAACAGCGGCCACCGCATCAACATCCAATTATACTCCTCCACCACTCTGCAATAATGGAGGCAAAGGTCCACAAACCTACACCACTGGACCCACAGTTCGCACCCCCCCAGTGACCCCCAAATTAGCAAAGAATCCCCCAACAACCCGTGTACTCCCTAAGTGCTGCTTGTGTGACAACATAGGCCATGCTACCCATCAATGTCCGCAATTACCAATACTTCAAGAACACATGCAAATGTTGGATGATGACACTAACTTCCTAGTTGTCAAACTAGAACTGTCCCCTCAGCCGCACGATAAATTGTTGCGTACCAACCACCCTTGTGCGATATGCCGCATTTATGGCCATTACTCACATCACTGCCCTGATCAACCAGATTATAGAGCAACTCTATACGAATTGAATAATGCCGACCTAGAGATATCCCCTCTTCTCATTGAGGAAATATATCCCCCAAAATATTCCTCCTCGGAAGAGATTAACACCATTTACACAGTTTCCATTGGAGACCCCTCTGTTCGGTCAGCCCCTTCCACTGATCCCTTTGACACACATGTTCAACCCTTTCAAATCGATGAGGAAACCACATGTTCACAACATGGGGGTAGGCCCAAAACCTTGCCTACTCATCATCATCATGATTCTCGTCGGAGATACTGGGGGCATCCACCCCGCAAGGGGAATCCCCCATCATCATATCATCACTTCAGTATGCCACCATGGCCCACAGCCTCATGGTATACCCCCTCTCCAGTAGTTTCTCAATTCCCTATTGATCCCTCTCTGAGACAACATCTACACCACATTGACACCTCTAAGTTAGGGGGCATAATAGATTACCTCGACCCTGGGATAGGGGGCATGATCAATCATTTTGAACCTTCCCCATCACATCTATCTCTGTATTTCAATGACCCCATTGTTCAAACCAATACATATGTGATCCACAATCATAAACCCCATGCACATAGCATGGGGGCAGGTCATTAACCCTGCTCACTTTTTCACATGCGTGATTTCAACCATTTTTGAGGTCACATATCACTTGTATATTTGATTTGATATGATACACCTAGTATTCTTCCCCCGCGGGTCATCATTTATCCCCACCACTGCATCCTTGGCTTGGTGGGCTCACCTTTATTTGTAGCAATTTTTTAACCTAGTTATTTTCTTTGACCATTCCGGAGTCCTTATGACCTCCATTTTTTGCACCATTTGCACCGCAGGATTCATATTTATGTGCCCATGATGATGCTTGAGATCATTTCTCGCTCTCACTAAACACTTTTGGGCATTTTTTCCATGCTCCACGTGCCACATCAGTTGTTGTCAGTTTATTAGCGATTTTTATACCATTGGATTCAGTTTTCCTAACTTGTGATGATGCTTGAGATCATTTCTCGCTCTCACCACCATATTTTTTGGGCATTTTTTCACCCGCCCCTTGTTGCCTCGGTTTGTGTGCCACATCAGCCGTTTTCCATTTTTGGAGTGCTTTATATCGCTGAATTCAGTTTTCCATGCTCGTGATGATGCTTGAGATCATTTCTCGCTCTCACCAGAAACCCTTTTTGACATTGTGTCCCTACACCTTGTTACCTCGATTTGAGGGCCACATCGACTGCTGTCGAATTTTACAATTTTGTGCATCACAATTTATACATGAGCCATCCACTCCATCCATACCCCAATTATGGTGTTTTTTTGCTACCATTCATCAACCCACAAGGAGGCCCCTTTAGTCTCGCCCTCTATCACCGTGCTTGATCCCCATACTCGCCCTTTGATTGAACACTTTCTCCTTGCCTCTCCATTACTTTTGTTTGGTATAATTTTATCCCTTTTTCGGGCCAAGAAATTCCTTTATGAAAAAGGCACTTAGGGAGTTTCTGTTAAGCTCTTTTTTGACTCCTAAAACAATGAAAAGATAGCCGAGCAACCTTGCTTCCTTTCATGCTCGCTAAAAGTATCTGAAAGGGAATCTACCTGGTATAAGTTTACCCATTTTCCGGACCTTGTAGACTAATTATGAAAAATGAATACTCTAGTCACATCGGCTAGAAGAGTTCTCCATTTGCATCATTTTATGCTTTTTAGGGCCTTGGAGACTAACACACAAAAAAGAACACCATTGGAGTCTACTTACTGTTTTCAGACTCTCTAAAACTGAAAGCAACCACGAGCATGAACAGTCTTGGGCTCGCATAAATCCACAAGATAGTACCATTTTAGAGCACACTTTTATCCCTTCTTGGAGCTCATTAAAACCATGAAGAAGGACCCAGCGGTGCTTTCCGGTGCCACAACAGATCATGTCTACTCATATGGTAGCTTCCCTATTATGGTCTCCTTTGTTCAAAGTATTCTGTAGTATGTCACCCCGAGAGTCTCCCAAAAGCATCCATCAACTTGTCCCCCCAGAGTCACTCCAGTATACAATACAAATCAGTTTCCTATGCTGTAAGGTTAACCATGTCATCATACTCTGAACAAAGAAAGTTTGAGTCCACCCACTATATGACACCAGCTATTCCCCATCCCCACAGTATGTTAGTCCTACCATCAGTACTACCACACTTTAGTTGTACACCTCGCACTCCTATCAAGTAAACATCATTGCCTTGATAGTTGTTGGTCTCCTTCTTTCGATGCCAACCAAAATTATTCTAGAGGATAGACCCAGAGGTCCCTGTACCTTGGACTCATCACCATTAGTGATGCATACCTACGGATCATTTCGAAAGGAGTCCTCAGTGCCTCTCCAAATGATTGTTTCTCACATGCTCAACTTCAACACCTTGATCACATCATTCAGACTCATACAGGGTATCGATCCTTTCATTTATTTGTTGAAGACCCCGGATATCACCTGACTCTACCCCATTGGAGAGCCTAATTGAGGAAACAACCAGTTTCATTTTCCTATGGATATTCGGGTTGTACTTGGCGATAATTTTTAGATGTACCGCAGTTCTATACTCCCTTGAGTATACAGTTACATATACTCCTCATAAGTTGACTCATTTACTGACTCTACCACATTTGAGAGTCTAATTGAGTCCCTATAGATGTTGGACACCTTGAGTTTTAGCAATTCATCAACCCTTCTGATACCTTATTCAGAAAGGTTGTTGCTTTTTCCAGTGTATCAGTTATTGAGATTAGTCATGGCATGATCATGAGTACATCCCAGCATTGTGTCCCCTCTAGACCATTACGATGTACCAACAGTTTTTATGCATTATTCAAGTCCCCTTTCTTGGGACTAATTTTTATGTATATGTCTTGGTACGAGCATGGGTATGCCCGCCTCGTCCATAATCACAGATTATTCCTCATCATTTTGAGGCCATGTATTTTTTCAGTTTTTTGTAGCTTCCAAGGGGTCGTTGTTCCAGTCTCCAATCGGTCTCTTCTCTTGTCCAAACCCCAGGAAAAAAGACAGAAGAACTATGATGTCTATCGGCCATACGATGAGCTCCTTCCCTCACACATCAGGGAGCAATCTGTTAACACCCAAAAAGTGCTCACTAGCTCATTCCCTTATTCACATGACCCATTTGTCCACTTTTTCCACCATTTGAGCCTCTAAAACCATCAAAAGGTCACCAAAAAGACCATAATACACCCTTTTCCCCTCAAAATATGTATTTGTTTTTCAAAAGACACAAAAAACCCTCAAAAAGGGTCCAAAATTCCCAAAAAATATTAAAAGGGAATAAAAATATTCAAAATATTCAAAAAAAGAAAAAGAGGGAAAAAGAGACCTAAACCATGTTGGTTAATACCATTGGTTTCCTCAAAACTATAATGGTATTTCCCATCACCAAAAACTATAAAAACGTGATAGGGGCTCATCACTTTCCATCCACATTTCATCCTATCCTTATGCTGCCAAATTCCCTTTGAGAGCCATTGCCTCCCATTTTGAGTTTGAAGAATCCCATTGAAGCTTTGGAGAAGAAGAGACTATTGGACATTGGAGCTTCTCAACCTCGGAGTTGCTCAACACCCATCATCCTCACCATTTGAGGTAATACAAAAACAAATTCTTTTAAATTTCTTGTCTTATTTGCTTATTGTTATCAATCTAGTTTTTTTATTTTTCCTATACATGTTAATGTTAGATTAGATTCAGTTTATTGTTATTTGCTTTTCATTTCAGACTACTATTACAAGTTAATAGGTGCATCCTTGCACATGCTTGGTTGAAAAACCAAGCAACAATTTTATAGATATCAAGAAGTTATCTGACTTAACTTTCCCCTAGACAATGGGTTCTTTTGTAATCAAACACAAAACAACCCTCTCAAGAATTGAAAGGATGATGATAGACCTAGGACTCCCTTCCTAGGCTGCAATGAAATATGATCCACATCACATAATCTCAAAAAGAAGGAAGG
Organism: Larix kaempferi; assembly: GCA_027924585.1. Taxonomy (NCBI): domain Eukaryota; kingdom Viridiplantae; phylum Streptophyta; class Pinopsida; order Pinales; family Pinaceae; genus Larix; species Larix kaempferi. The sequence goes on along the minus strand of BSBM01001158.1, from coordinate 4,285,482 downwards.
CAACTGACAGAAAGGGATATGATCATCTTGAGATGGATGGAATGAATGAGAGAGCCAATTGGTTAGAATATATTGATCAAGGACCAATGGACATTGATGATTCGGAGGACTCTCAAACTCTGAGATTCCTTTTTTAGGGAAGCACACCTTCATCGAGCAAATCACCTGGTAAAGCTCCTACAAGGCCAACAGACTTATCTCTTAACAATATTCCAGAAAAAACCAGTACTTCAAGGGTTATTAGCCCTATGGATGTGGATAGTGACTCAGAAAGAGATTCAAAGAGGCAAAAGGTGGAGGGTGAAGATCAACAAATAGTGAAAATACAAGAAGAGAAAACTAAGAAAAAACAGGTCAAGTTTCTCATGCCTCATTATGAAGTAAAAGAGCATGCATTTGGAAAACCACCCAAAGGACCTACAAGATCAAGTATCAGTAGGGCCCAGCTGTTGGGAGAATATGATGAAAATGTTGATAACATAGCAGCAGAAGCTAAGCTGTATTCTGAGGTAAGGAAGATATCCAAGAAAGAAGTGGCCTTGGTTACTAGCATAAATCTGGCCCAGAACACATTAAGCCTGGCCATGGCTACCAAGAGAAAAGCTACAGAGGTAAAGTTTAACCTGGAAGACATCCCTATCCCTGATATAATCATATAATTAGTCTACACAAAGAGATAGGGGAATTCATCTATCATAGGCTGTTGAAGCTTGCAATAGAACTATCAAAGGTACAGACAAATAAGGCTAGAGTCCAGAAACAGTTGGGGCTCGAGAAAGTAGAAAATACGTCTCTGAAAGCATAGGAAAAGAAACATCAAACACAGTTGCTGGAAAATGAGACAAAAGAGGATAAAAAGAAAAACAACCAAGAGTTGTTGAATTAAAATGATCAAGAGATCCTATCATTAAAAGGGCATCTAAAGATCCCCACCACTCAGCTGGAAAATAGTTCTGAAAGTTGAAAGGGGAGTTGTTAGATTGTAAATCCAAATTGGTGGAGTTTGGAGATAGGGAAAAGAAGCTGAAGTTTGACGTGACCTATGTGGAGGCCAGTGCAAACTCATGGAAAGCCCAGTTTGAAGAATTGGACAGTAAAGTGAAGAAAAAGGAAAAGGAAATACATCAAGAGGCCTCGGCCTCCATTGTAGCTAGAGATTTTTCCTTGGTAGGGCAGATAGCTAATGACAGCTTGGAGGATGTTGAGGTGGTATGATTAAAGAAGCAAATTGCCAATCTACAAACCTTAAAGATACTGTAGAAGGCCAAACGGAGGCTTGGGAAACCAAGTACCAGGAGATGCAATCAAAGCTTGATAGTTTGAAGGAACAGGTGATAGGGTAGAAGGTGTTACCGGAAGCCACAAAAATCATATGGAATGATATCATAAAATGGGCTGAAGATCTAAGGCCCTACCTAAATTTTATAATGGATAAAGGAGTAGTGGTGAAATTAGCCCAGCAAGGTGTAACAGTGGTGAAGGAGAGATTGAACAAAAAGCCTTTGGAGCATGCCCAGAATGCAATTGAGTTCTTAGGTGGCCTTTCAAAGGAACAAGCTATAGCTGCAAACATCCAGGATAGGGTATCCATAATCATAAGAGCTAAGAAGATAATTAGTAGATATCAGCAAATGCAAGTTGACCAATCAGGGATAGATATCATATCGAAGTAGGCACAACTCTTTAAAGAAGTCTTTGATCCTCTATTCAAAAAGGGCTTGCCTACCTTCTGGGGTGAGAATGAAGTCATGCTTACAAGAGATGAATACAAGTCTAATTTGTGGGACTGCAGGATGAATGAAGAGGACTTCGTCAGCATAAATACGCCCTTAACAGGCGGTACAGTGGTTGATAAAATGAAAGGTGACTTCAAGCTGGCAGCAACTTTTAGAGAAGCCAGAACTCTTCATGTTGGCTATTCGTACACTGAACACACTGAGCTAGGGATATTACTCAAAGAGATCGCCTCCCAGGATTTACCCTTGCCCGAGCAATGGAAGCTGGTAGAGAAGTATGGGAAAGAAAAGTTAAAGATAGGAGCGTGAAAGGATGCAGTGAAGTAAGAAAGCAGCCAACATGGACGTATCCAGGATTTGATGAGCAGTGAAAACTATTCAGCCGAAAGTAGCTACATAACTGCAATTTTTATATTTTTGTATTTTTGTTTAAAAGTAATTTGGCCATGTAATGAAACGGCCACGCAATTGTAAATGGCAGCTAAGCCTGCCTCGTAGATATTTTGTTTTGTAATAGCGACAACAAACAATGCCTCGATTTGGATGTTAGATAGGTGTCATATGGTTGTAACTTTTTTCTATTCAGAAGGAGCCAAGCCTAGAGCTCGAAGACATCTATAAATACATTTGTAATCAAGGGCACAAGGGTTGAAATCTTATTTGAAAGCTTTTGGTATTTCGAAGATTAGTCTGTAAGACATTTTGAGTTTTTTTAATAACGTTTGTAGAGCCGAAGCCTATGTTATGACAAGGATTCCTATGTAATTAGTCTGGTAGTCTGTATTTTCCTTTTTCCCATGTGAAATTGTGTTTCTCTCTTTGGTATTCCATTCTGTGTTATTTCTCTCATGCTTGGATCAGGGTAACGGTTAAGTGGAATTCATAGAAGTTATGCTCTGCTTAGCTTTTTCCAAGCATTTCACCAACATATTCTACTAAAGTTAATGTAGGATTGATCTTGGTATGCCTTACATTGATGGACTGTTTCTTTCCTCTTCTGTTCCACAAATTAAATCTCTTTGACTACTAGCTGCTTGCTATCTTTCCCTTGTAAATGCGTTTGCAGAATCTTTGTGAATGATGTTTCAGAGTTTGTTAAATGTGACTCCATTGCCCAAACAAATTTCATATGTTTTCAACAGTGCTTGAATCACTTTTGTTCCAAACAGAAATCTAATCTTTTGTATAATTGTTGTAATTGGATATCATGGTCATGAATGTTGGTGTTTCTTTTTCATTATTGACAATCTTGATTATTCCAGTCTTTTCATGAGATTTTAGAGAGAGCCCTCTCTGTCTATGTTGGATCAGTAGCACAGGCCAAAGATTGGTTAGTAGTTACCTAGAATTACCCTCTTTCATCCTTGGGGGTCAATTTCGGTGTTAACAAATTGGCGCCATTTCTGGGGATCACGACTGTTTTATCAATCCCTAGGAGAATGACATATATGCCTGAATTTCAAAGAACAAGAGAAATCCCTATGGGAAAAGAGAGGTTTCCACATTTTCAAGAAGGTTGAAGAATTTTGCCTTGGCAACTCCACTTACAAAGATCATATAATTCAAGATGACTCCACTGAAGAAAGATCAATACCGCCAAAACATACTACTGAAGAAATTCCAAAGGCATCCTGGCCTCAAGAAAGATCCATACGAGAGGTAATCCTTTCCCTTAAATCCTATTAGGTGTAGATAACCCTGAAAGTTTACTCAGACATAGAACCATGAAAGATCAGGCTAGTGGTCCTAGCGTCGAGACTATTTCTTTTTTAGAGGATGCATATGTTTTTCAGGAATTGGATCTAGAGATTGATATTAGCAAACCTTTGCCAAGAAAAAAATATGAATCATACCTAAGCCTAGGCGAAGAAGCTCTGAATAATTTTGAATCATATCTGTTAGATCCTGTGTGGTTTGATTCTAAAAATCTTTCAAAAGTTGAAGGCAATAAGCCCAGTTCTCAGGCCCCCCAGGCCCATACTACAGTCCCAACCAGTGATCTTGCTCAAAATATTTCCCCACAAGCTCATAATCCAACTAGATCCATGGCTGCCAGATTTGCACCTTTGGTCCTACCTGTTGTTTTGCATGACCTTCCTCAGAACTACGCTCAGAGAATTATCTCTTATAATGGAGAGGGAGACTGGTCGGCCAAACAGCATGTTGATAGATTTGAAGATTTTGTAGACCTGGAGGAAGTGGACCACGATGACGCTAAAATGAGATTATTTTCCCAAAGCCTATTTGGAGAGCCTAAAAAATGGTTCAGACAGCTACCTAATGCTTCCATAGCATATTTTTCAGCTTTTAAAATATTGTTTCTAGAAAGATGGGAAACAATGGGCAGTCCTGCCATAGTCTTATCCCAGTATAATCACTTAAAGAAAGGCGGGTTTGAATCATTCCATGAGTTTTCTGCTAGATTCATGAAGGCCTATAATTCTATCCCTGATTATCTAAAACCCTCGGTGGGCGCTGCAAAGCTCCACTATGCAGATGCCTTTGATGGATATTTCTCATGCACATTAAGGGAAAGAAAATATGCCTCCCTGCCTACTATGCTGAAAGATGCCATGGAGGTTGAAGCCAACATGATAGCTTCTGGGAAAATAAAAGGCAAGACTAAAGCAGATAAGAAGAAGCAAGAAAACCAAGCCTCTTCTAGTGATGCTAAAATTGATACCATGATGAAAACTATGGAAAGATTGATGGATAGGTTAGCCATGGAAAATAAGCCTCTTGTTAGGGAACAGCCTGAGAATCAGATAAGGAACCCTAACTTTAGAAGGCCACCTCCTCCAATAAATCCAAGAAACCAAGAAGACCACCAGATAAGGCCTCCCTTCCCTGAGAATTTGATAGATGAAAAGGGACCTGAAAACCTTGTTGCTGACTAGATACATCTCTTTGACACCCTAGAACACGGAATTCATTTGACTGAAAAGGAGCATGATTTTTCACCAAGGGAAATGTTGATAAAGCAGTAGAATTCAATTCTGAGCAGTACCAAATGGGCTACATGAATGCTGTGGATGATATCCAGAGAAAGATGAGGTTGAGAAATAGAGAAATAACTATAACTGAAGGAAAGACTGCTCAGATTTAGCCTCCTAAGACTCAACAGAATATGGATAGGCTAAAAGAAAAACAACTAGAGGATGTTGCACAGAAAATCTCAGAAGATAGGGGGCAGCATTCTAAAGAAGGTAGGCAATTGGAATTCACTGAAATAGGGAAGCCAACTTCAATATTCAGCTTGAAGGCTAAACTGTCTAAGGTAAGGATCTCTATCCCCTTGAATGAGCTGTTAAGAAACAATGAATATAGTGAAGAGATAAATAGCCTAGTAAAGGGGCAGGCAGGGAATACACAAGACATGTTGGAAGTGATAGATGATGCCCCCACTATAATCTTTGGCTTCAAACTGGAGGATCCAGATGATGAAGGAGTCCCTCCATTTTATTTGAGTCTGAATATCCATGATAAGTTATTACACAACACCCTGACAGATTCTGGGGCTTCACACAACTTGATGCCAAAGTTAGTGGTGGACCAGTTGGGGTTACAAGTCACTAGACCCTACAAAGACCTATATTCTTTTGATTCTAGAAAGGTACCTTGTTTAGGTCTAATTAAAGATGTGGTAGTAACCCTTGCCCAAATCCTAGCGAAGACTGTCATGATGGACATAGTAGTGGCTGATTTTCCTGCTAAGTTTGGGATGCTGTTATCAAGATCTTGGGTAAAAAAGCTAAAAGGAACCATGCAGATGGACTTATCTTATGCTACTGTACCACTTTTCAGAAGCAATAGGAATTTATACAGAGAGAAAAGGATGGCTTATGTGGCCAGCAGTGACGACAAACCTGAAAATCACCCTATATTTGTTGTGGATACAGACATGGGTTCCTTTATCATTTTCAATGATGGTCCACATACTGATCCCATACCCCCATTTTTCCACAAAGTCAAGGAAGATAAGGAGTTTGCAACAAGGTATGAGGCATCAGAAAAGCGAAAAAACGAAGAAGGGTTGTGGAAGATGTACTTTGATGGTTCACTGAGTAAAAATGGAGCTGGGGCTGGGATTTGGATCATACCTCTAGACCAAGAATCTAGAGCCCTATCCTATAAATTGAATTTTGAATGTACAAACAATGTAGCTGAGTATGAAGATTTACTTTTAGGATTGAGAGCTCTGAAAGATCTGGGAGCCAGAAGAGTACATGTATTTGGAGATTCAGAGCTGGTGGTGAACCAGGTAAATGATAGTTATCAAGAAAAACACCCTAGGATGAGGGCTTATAGAAATGTGACGTGTGACATGTTTGGAAATTTTTTCGACGAACATAAGATCTGGGCAATTCCGAGGTGTGAAAATCAAATAGCAGATTCCTTGGCAAATACTGCTGGCGGTTTTAAAACTCCCATTTTTTCCCAAGAAAAATATGAGGTCGAAGTAATAAATAGACCCTCCATCCTAGACAATTCCAAGTATTGGCAAGTGTTTGAAGATGATCTACAAATTAAAATATTTTTAGAATTATCTCATGAGTTCGCTAATGTCCATATTGACACAGAAAACAAGAATGTAGAAGTTCTGATGGACCAGGAAAAGTCAGAAAGCGAAGAGAATGAAAATAAAGATTGGAAGAATATGTTGGGAGACAAAGACATTGTCCAGTTAAAAAGCAACTATATTCCCAAGGGATTAATACCTCTGGAAAAGCTCTTTGATCAAAATGATGTGGCAAAGAATCCAAAATTCAAACCTCCCAAGGATACTATAGAAGATCAGAATTTGGGTTCTATTGGGGAACCTCAGATGGTGAAGCTGTCAAAAAAATTGGAGACTAAGAGGAAAGAGCAGTATGTCGATTTGATGAAAAAATATGTTGTTGCCTTCGCCTGGAGCGATGAAGAGTTAAAGGAGTATGATACCTCAATAATCCAACATTCTATCCCAATCCGACCTGGGGAAAAACCTTTCAAGTAGAAGTTGAGAAGAATGAATCCTAAGTTGATACCGGTGATAGAAAAAGAGCTCAAGAGGTTGTTTGATGCAAAGATTATTGTCACTTTGAGATTCTCTCAATGGATAGCGAACCTAGTTCCTGTAAGAAAAAAGAATGGAGAGATTAGAATCTGTATAGATTTCACGAACTTGAACAGAGCTTCGTTAAAGGATAATTACCCTCTGCCAAAAATGGAACACATCTTGCAGAAGGTAGTAGGAGTAGAAAGGATTTCTATGATGGATGATTTCTCTGGGTACAATCATATCAAAGTCAGTCTAGAAGATCAAGAAAATACTGCTTTTACCACTCCATGGGTCACTTTTATGTATGCTAAGATGCCTTTTGGATTGATGAATGCTGGAGCTACCTTCCAAAGAGTGATCGACATAGCCTTTGCTGAAGAAAAGCATAAGTTCATAGTGGTATACATGGATGACATAACAATAAACTCAAAGTCTGATGACGAGCATCTAAAACATCTAGAATGGGTCTTTAAGAAATGCATAAAATATGGTATCTCCCTCATCCCAAAGAAATCTCATTTTGCTTTAAAAGAAGCTAAACTCCTGGGACATATCATATCCAAAGGAGGTATCAAGATTGACCCTGAGAGGGTTAGTGCCATCCAGAAAGTTGGAGAGCCAAGGAGCAAAAAAGAGGTACAGTCTTTCATTGGACAAGTTGGTTTTATGAGAAGGTTCATTCTTGGTTTCGCTGAAATTATGATGAGTATCACTAATATGCTAAGAAAGGAAAGTCAAATAAAGTGGAAGGAGGAAGCTAGAGATTCTTTCAAGGGGATTAAAAGTGCTATCATTGAGGCCCCTGTATTAGCCAGCATCGATTTTTCTAAATATTTTCTGATTTTTTCTTATGCTTTTGAGCATACAGTGGTAGGAGTGCTACTACAGAAGAATGACTAGAATGCAGAACAACCAATTGCTTTTTTCAATAGGGTGCTGAGAGATGCAGAGCTGAAATATGACATCATGGAGAAACAAGCTTATGCCTTGATCAAATCACTAAAGGATTTTAGGATTTACATACCTCACTCACACATCATCGCCCATGTACCAAATAGTGTTGTGAAAGGTATCCTTACCCAATCAGATCCTGAAGGTAGAAGGGAGAAATGGATTGCTGTATTACTAGAATATGACTTAGAAATAAGGCCCACAAAACTGGTGAAAGTGCAGGGATTAGCAAAATTGATGACCAAGGGCGATTGTGATTCCTTGCAGATGAATTTTTTAGAAGAGTATTCGCAGTAGCTGGACACTGAAGTATAGATAAGTCCAGAATATTTTGCATCCCCTTGGTATGCCGACAGTGTTTATGTGTTGCAAAATTTACAAGCTCCTCCAAGATTAAGCAAGAGTAGGTCCAGAGCTGTAAAATTAAAGGCTGCCAAATACTGTAGTATGAATCAGTTCTTGTACTGGAAAGACCCTGGAGGTGTATTGCTAAATTGCCTATTAGAGGAAGAAGCTAAACATACTAAGAAAGAATTTCATAAGGGAGATTGTGGCGGACATCTTTCTTGGAAAGTAACGGTGAATAAGATCTTAAGGGCTGGTTTCTATTGGCCTACCATGTTCACAGATGTGTATAAGGAAACAGTTGCTTGTCACCAATGTTAGATATTTGAAGGAAAGAGGAAATTTGTCTCACTGCCCCTTCACCTAGTCATAGTAGAAGCTCCTTTTCAACAATGGGGACTAGATTTCATTGGGGAAATAAACCCTAACTCCTCTGGGAAACACAGGTGGATATTGACAGCTACTAATTACTTCACCAAATGGATAGAAGCTATACCCACTAGGAATGCAACAAAAAATGTTATTATGGATTTTCTGGAGGATAACATCCTATCTAGGTTTGGATGCCCCAAAAGAATTGTGATTGATAATGCGCCAGCCATTTGTTCTAATAAGATGATTAATTTTTGTCACAAATACCATATCAGTCTGAACCACTCCATAGCCTATTATCCTCAGGGAAATGGTCTGGCAGAATCCTCCAATAAAAGCCTAGTGAAGATCATAAATAAATTATTGGAAGAAAATAAGAAGGCGTGGCACACTAAGCTGAAGTATGCTCTATGGGATGATAGAATAAGCACTGAAAGGGAAATTGGGATGTCTCCTTTCCAGTTGGTATATGGGGCAGAAGTCATTTTTTCAGTTTCTTTAGGGTTACCAGTCATGAGGTTGCTGTAAGGGTTGGAAGAAGAACCTAATCATATGCAAAGAAGTGTGAATCAGATAATTGAATTAAATGAGCCGAGAACTAAAGCCTATGACAGAGTGCAAGGACATCAAGAAAAGTTGAAAGAAGCATTCGATAAGAAGACCAAGGAAGATCAATTTCAGGTGAATGACGTGGTTCTGAAATGGGACTTCCCGAGAGAATACAAACATGGTAAATTTGAACACATGTGGATGGGGCCATACATTATTGCTGCACATAGAGGAATAAATTCTTTTATCCTAGAGAAGCAAGATGGATCTGCCTAGTCAGGGGGTCCAGTTAATGGAAGATTCTTGAAACATTACCTGTCCTGAGTAAAAGAAGGTAACCCATGTACCACAGCCTATATGTATATATTTTTCTTTATATTTTACAATTTTGTGGTGTTCAATAAAAATGTTTAGCAAGGAACAGCTTAGTTTTCAGTTTTTAGAGAATTTCTCCCCCTCTGGTTTAGAGATTCCCAATGGATCAGGCACTTAGTCTATGGGTGTTCTTTGCTACCTCATTGGGAGCATAGCATCCACATTAGAGCCAGTTGTTAGCACTCATATTGTGCTAAGTTCTATGTCAGATTTCGTGGGAATGAAGATGCTTCATGATTGTCAAAATCCCCGAATGTAGAGCCAGCTCTCGGACCACATCCCCACGAACAGAGGAAATCAGAGTTCAGCGTAAGGAGGATCAGTTCAAGGAATAGAAGATTTGGGGAAGATCCAGAGGTCCCTGATGATCAGAGGGCTAATGACGAGCTAACGCACTAGAAACAAATGAAAATATGTATGGATGGTTCCGATCAAATGACCCGAATATCGACGGCTCTGAGTGCACAGCACAAATAAAGTTGTGGGCGATCTAACGCATGGGCGGGCACGAGTCAACGGGCAAGTTCTTAAAGCAATTGACGACGAAGATCAGCGGGAAGAAAGATTAATGGTGTACAGCCACCACGCTGATCTAACTTGTGGGAAATATTTTATCTTTCAAATCACCGCGGTCAGAGTAAACGTCATGCATCTATCAACGGTGCAGATCTACCGGAGGCAAATCAACGGCCTAAGATGACCGCACTAATTTTTCTTGTGGGTAGTTTAACCTCATCTCAAATCACCGCGATCGATAAAATTGAAGGCCATCATATGGTCAGGATTAAAACATGAAAGGAGATCAATGGCTTAAGTATTTCGAAGATATAAATGGATATTGAAGTTGAGTATGAATTGATTGGAAGTCGTGGGAGATCAGAAAGTAGATCTGTGGCGGAGAAAGGGTCGTCGAGGAGGAACAGCTGATGTGGCTTCATGACTGGCACACCTGGAGGGGTGATATGGCATCTAGCATTATAAAAGCCAGGTATGTACAAAGACTTGAGCTCCACCTATATTGGATGCGTTGGAAAGCGAAAGAACCTGATCCCGCAGAGCAGACCAGGCGACCAGAAGCTCAGGAAGATTGTCCAGGTGTCAGATCACTAGGTTGGTTTGTTTTTCTCTCTTCCCGTGAAGTTGTTTGAATGGCTGAAGTAAGAGATTCCCTTGGTGTCGAATCTCCAATCATCGGTCTCCGGTTGGAAGATAAGAATGGTGACATATTTGACACCATACTGGTCAACATCTCCATAGAGGTGGCCAAGGAGAGGTTGGAGCTTATAAGAGGCAGAAGAATAGACTTCCATAAGGTCTATCAGTCCTCCTTTCATCTGTTCATCACCACCCAGACCCCAAATTTCTCTGAATTCATTGAATGGCATGCCACAAATTATTCCTCTGAATAGAGAGTGATCCTAGATTCCTTAGGCTCTAAGACCCTTTGCTCGGTGAAAGCCCCGACTGTTAGAAAGGCCTTAGTCGTTCCCCATGAATTTGGTCAGAAATCCCTAGGGTATCGAATGGAAAACCTAGTTTAATACTTTTGCCTAGCCCCAAACGAACTCAAACAGAGCTTTTACCATGATGCCCTACTACCAAATGCATCCTTCCCAAGCTCAGTTTTCCCTGATGAGACCAGTTTGTTCAGAGATGAGTCTAAATGGATAATCTCCATGATATCCCAGTTTTTAGGGTTAGATAGTGACCAATATGTTCCAGAAACATTGATCAGTCTGATGTTTGTCTTAAGTACCTATCCAATAGAAAAAATAGACCCAGATTCATTTGTCAAGACTACGTGTCTAAGGTTTGACGATGCCCTAGCTGAAAATATTCACTCCTAGTTAATTGAGTTCCCTAAGACAAGGACCTTTAGATTCCAGTCTTATTTACTGAAGATGTTCTTAACAGCAGTTGAAGACAACCTACAGGTACCTGGGCTGAAAATTACATGAGAGATATATTCAGATTACATACTTTTCATGAATAACTTGATGGCACAGGTTTATCACATCTTTTTCTAGGAGAATTTGCCTAGAGTACTCCCAGAAATGAAGGATTTGCTACAGCCCCGTATGGAGAAAGGGATTGGGGACTGGTTTTTGCTAAAATAGGGAACTGTAATTAGAGTATATGGATTGTCACACCCACCATATGTACTCCCTGCATTTTTGACACCCAAGCTGTTCCATTTGGAATTCATAAGGAAGAAACTGGCAGCTGAACATGATCATTTTATAGATATCAAGAAGTTATCTGACTTAGCTTTCCCCTGGACAGTGGGTTCTTTTGTAATCAAACACAAAACAACCCTCTCAGGAATTGAAAGGATGATGATAGACCTAGGACTCCCTTCCAAGGCTACAATGAACTATGATCCACATCACATAATCTCAAAAAGAAGGAAGGCGGCTGACAAAAAGGGATATGAGCATTTCGAGATGGCTCGAATGACTGAGAGAGCCAATTGGTTAGAATATATTGATCAAGGCCCAATGGACATTGATTCTTCGGAGGACTGTCAAACTCTGAGATTCATTTTTCAGGGAAGCGCACCTTCACCAAGCAGATCACCTGGTAAAGCTCCTATAGGGGCAACAAACTTATCTCTTGACAATATTCCAGAAAAAACCAGTACTTTAGGGGTTATTAGCCCTATGGATGTGGATAGTGACTCAAAAAGAGCAGCAAAGAGGCAAAAGGTGGATGGTGAGGATCAACAGATAGTGAAAATACAAGAAGAGAAAACTAAGAAAAAATAGGTCAAGTTTCTCATGCCTCATTATGAAGTAAAAGAGCATGCATTTGGAAAACCACCCAAAGGACCTACAAGATCAAGTGTTAGTAGAGCCTAGCTGTTGGGAGAATATGATGAAAATACTGATAACATAGCAGCAGAAGCTAAGCTGTATTCTGAGGTAAGGAAGATATCCAAGAAAGAAGTGGCCTTGGTTACTAGCTGAAATTTGGCCCAGAACACATTAATCCTGGCCATAGATACCAAGAGCAAAGCTACAGAGGTAAAGTTTAACCTGGAAGACATCCCTATCCCTGATATAATCAATCTACACAAAGAGATAGGGGAATTCATCTATAATAGGCTGTTGAATATTGCAATAGAACTATCAAAGGTACAGACAAATAAAGCCAGAGTCCAGAAACAGTTGGGGCTCGAGAAAGCAGAAAATAAGTCTCTGAAAGCGCAGGCAAAGAAACATCAAACACAGTTGCTGGAAAATGAGACAGAAGAGGATAAAAAGAAAAACATCCAAGAGTTGCTGAATGAAAAGGATCAAGTGATCCTATCATTAAAAGGGAAGCTAAAGATCCCCACCACTCAGTTGGCAAATAGTTCTGAAATAGCAGAGCTGGAAGAAGAGAAGGAAAAGTTTAAAGGGGAGTTGTTAGATTGTAAAGCCAAATTGGTGGAGTTTGGATATAGGGAAAAGAAGCTAAAGTTTGACATGACCTATGTGGAGGCTAGCACAAACTCATGGAAAGCCCAGTTTGAAGAATTGGACAGGAAAGTGAAGGAAAAGGAAAAGGAAATAGATCAAGAGGCCTCGGCCTCCATTGCAGCTGGAGATTTTTCCTTGGTAGGGAAGATAGCTAATGCCAGCTTGGAGGATGTTGAGGTGGTCCGATTAAAGAAGCAAATTTCCAATCTACAAACCTTGAAGGATTCTGTAGAAGGCCAAAAGGAAGCTTGGGAAACCAAGTACTAGGAGACGCAGTTAGAGATTGATAGTTTGAAGGAACAGGTGATAGGGTAGAAGGTGTTACAGGAAGCCAGGAAAATCATATGGGATGATATCATAAAACAGGCTCAAGATCTAAGGCCCTACCTAAATTTTATAATGGATAAAGGAGTAGTGGTGAAATTAGCCCAGCGAGGTGTAACAGTGGTGAAGGAGAGATTGAACAAAATGCCTTTGGAGCATGCCCAGAATGCAGTTGAGTTCTTAGGTGGCCTTTCAAAGGAACAAGCTACAGCTGCAAACATCCAGGACATGGTATCCATAATCATAGGAGCTAAGAAGATAATTAGTAGATATCAGAAAATGCAAGTTGTCCAATCATGGATAGATATCATATCGAAGCAGGAACAGCTCTTTAAAGAAGTCTTTGATCCTCTGTTCAAAAAGGGCTTGCCTACCTTCTGGGGTGAGAATGAAGTCATGCTTACAAGATATGAGTACAAGTCTAAGTTGTGGGACTGTAGGATGAATGAAGAGGACTTCGTCAGCATAAATACGCCCTTAATAGGCGGTACAGTGGTTGATACACTGAAAGGATACTGAACACACTGAGCTGAGGATATTACTCAAAGAGCTCGCTTCCCAAGATTTACCCTCTCCCAAGCAATGGAAGCTAGTAGAGAAGTATGGGAAAGCAACATTAAAGATAGGAGTGTGAAAGGATGCAGTGAATTTAGAAAGTAGCAAACATGGACGCATCCAGGATTTGATGAGCAGTGAAAGCTATTCAGCTGAAAGCAGCTACATAACTACAATTTTTATATTTTTGTATTTTTGTTTAAAAGTAATTTGGCCATGTAATGAAATGGCCACGCAATTGTAAATGGCAGTTAAGCCTGCATCATAGATATTTTGTTTTGTAATAGTGATAGGAAACAATGCCTTGATTTGGCTGTTAGATAGGTGTCATATGGTTGTAACTATTTTCTGTTCTTAAGGAGCCGAGCCTAGAGCTTGAAGACATCTATAAATACATTTGTAATCGACGGAACAAGGGTTGAAAATCTTATTTGAAAGATTTTGGTATTTCGAAGATTAGTCTGTAAGACATTTTGAGCTATTTTAATAAAGTTTGCAGAGCCGAAGCCTGTGTTATGACAAGGATTTCTGTGTAATTAGTCTGGTAGTCTATATTTTCCTTTTTCCCATTTGAAATTTTGTTTCTCTCTTTGTTTTTCCATTCTGTGTTATTTTTTTCATGCTTGGATCAAGGTAATGGTTAAGTGGAATTCATAGAAGTTATGCTCGGCTTAGCTTTTTCCAATCATTTCACCAACATATTCTACTAAAGTTGATGTAGGATTCATCATAGTATGCCTTACATTGATGGACTATTTCTTTCCTCTTCTGTTCCACAAATTAAATCTCTTTGACTACTAGTTGCTTGCTATCTTGTCCTTGTAAATGTGTTTGCAGAATCTTTGTGAATGATGTTTCAGAGTTTGTTAAATGTGACTCCATTTCCCAAACGAAATTCATATGTTTTCAACCAAATAGTGCTTGAATAATTTTTGTTCCAAACAGAAATCTGATCTTCTGTATAATTGTGTTAATTGGATATCTTGGCCATGAATGTTGGTGTTTCTTTTTCATTATTGACAATCTTGATTATTCCAGTATTTTCATGAGATTTTAGAGAGAGCCCTCTCTGTTTGTGTTGGGTCAGTAGCAAAGGCCAAAGATTGGTTAGTAGTTACCCAGAATTACCCTCTTCATCCTTTGGGGTCAATTTCGGTGTTAATAGTGGGTTCGGGGGCAACATCATTTTTCTTACATGAAGTGGAAGGTTGTTCTGCTGGAGTATTTGGATTATCCTTCAAGCAAAACATATCCTTATCAACTTGAATGGCCTCAGCAAAGGCCTCTTGTAAGTTTTTTTGTCTTCCCGTTTATCCCACATAGCAATGGGGATCGGTAAACCTTTTACATAGTATGAAACCAGGAGCTCTTCCGTAGGGAGAAGAGTGAGAGGGATCCTATTCTTCAGATATGAAAATCTTTGGTTATAATCCTTGACTCTTTCTTTTCCTCTGATTTTCATGGAAGAAAAATCAATTACCAAGTCTTCAGGTGTCTTATCATCTCCAAAATTTTGCATGAATATTTTCTCAAAGTCATCCCATGAAGTGATAGATTTGGATTCTAAGGAAAAGTACCAAGTGGATGTTTTCCCTTGGAAGGTATATGGGAACAACCTACAAACCATGTCTTCATGGATAACGTTTCTAAGTCTGATGTCCTGCATGAATGTCTTAATGTGATCTAGTGCAGGTGACTTTTCATCGGGATCGAACTTAGGAAACCATTTTTCAAGATTTTTGGGGAGTCTATGTTGATCCCCTAGGATGAAGATGACATCCTGGTCCAACCAAGGTCTGTTTTGACCTTTGGCCATTGGTATGTCTTCTAAGGATGAGCTGGAAGATGATTCATTATCTGAGGATTCTTCTGATGAAGATGATGAAGATGAGGGAGGTGTTGGTGGAGGTCCACCTGTCGCAATGTGTGGCTGGTTTTGTTCTGTTTCACCGAATAATGTATCAAGTTTAAAATTAGGAAGCAGATTGTGGTGAGGAAAATTATGTTGTTCAGGGTTCTAGTCACCTAAATTTCGATTATCAGAAATATTAGTTTGTAGATCCTTGTTCTGTGACGTTGAATTGTTGTTTGTCCAAGATTACGCTCTTCAGCGATTCTTTATTGCAGCCTAGCAACACTATCGCAAGAAACTTTGATCAATTGCTCAACTGTGAGGGGTCCCCTAGTGGGTGATACAAAAATGATATTGGCCTTCCTAGTTTACTACTCTATGACAGGGGTGGCAGGAATGGCTTGAGAATTTTCTACTGGTTGTTCTGTTAATGTTAAAGCTTGGGTATGGCTACGTGTAACAACCAGTGCTCTTGCAGGAGGACGTCTATTTAATTTTTGTTTAGGCATGGTTGGTACATGGCCCTCCTTATAGCTCCATTTGTTAATGACTAAGGGGTGTAGGTGCTGGACTAGTTTCCAAGGAAAACAACAGGGGATACAATCAGACATGTAAAACTGGATCTTAATAAAACATCTTAAGATACAATCAACAAGTGACAATTGACCAACTGTAACCTAAGAATTAAGGGTATACAAGCTTATCCTATATCTGGAATGTTAATTGACAAATTAACATTAATTTACTGATTTCTGTGAATCATTTGCAGAAATAGATTAAAACATTTAGACAAAGACATTCATTTAAAACATTTAGATGCATAGATCACAAGTTAAGAGACATATAAACTATAGATCAATGTAGATTATCAATTGCAAATAATAAATAGTGCTTATAAATAATCCAATTTACTCCCACGTCTCTTCAATTCATTTCCACGCACATGGTGAACAATATTTCGATTCTATAAGAGATATGTGAATTGCCTAGTTCATCATCCATGTTCATTCACTATCTTAGCTTGTTCCACATCTTGCTTCCTCTGAGTCTATCATATTCTTCAATCATGTATTCCTTTTTCTATAGATTTAATGACTGACTTGATAGCGTCTTCCTCACGGTTCACTCACAGCAAGCGGATTTCACAAGGTTGAGAGTGGAAATGGGCATTTGGAAATCCCAATTCAAGGATTATGAGTTCATCCAAAGGTACACTCAGTCTCAATTCAATAACAAAAATGTGGAGGGTTTTTCTAATTTGAGCAGGCAAGTAGACTTCATGGAGAAACAACAACAATGGATTCTTAACATGTTGGACCTGATTCAAACTGAACATATCATTACACATGCACATCAACCAACCAACCATGACATAGAAATAGACCTTGAATTATAGATTTAAATAAGCCTTGTAATTCCCAATTTTTCTTAAAACGAATCTCATCATAGTTTTGAACTTCAATTGTCTTTACTCCTTGGCATGCTACCTCTGTTGTACTTCAATTTTGTATTATGCGACAGAGAGCTTATGTAATTTTGTAAATACAAATTTTGAATATGATACCAATATTCTTTCATGTATCTATGTAGACTCATGTTTTTTCTTCGACAATGCTCATTTGAACATGTCTTTATTATGTTTTATGTATGTGCACTCAATGTGACAATTTAACTTCAACACATCATAGCAACTATTTGAATAAACACGCATATCCTTTTGTAACATTATATTAATGAGAAAATCAACTTCAAATATTCTCTAACTATACTACTTCACGAACACTCTCCTTGAATTCCTAATGATCATTATATTGAATTCTAGGGTCTCACTTTGTCTCTTAGAGATGAACAATACGGGAAACAATTGCTTGCTTCCTTAGACGTACATGAGTTGTTAGCATCTTCTGCACATGCTTGAGTTTTCCTCACCCACATCTTCATGTGTGCACTTCCACTTTGATGATGTGCCTTATCAGATTCCCCTGTGGTCCTTGTATTGCGAAAGGTGTTGTGCAGAATATTTCTATCTAGAGAATCCAATGTTATTCGACAATACATAGCTTTGTGTCCAAATCCATTACATGCATAGCATCTCACAGTTTGACAATACTTCGCAATATGACCAATGTAATTGCATCTTGCGCACTTTATTGCATTAATCTTTCTTTTGGCAGTGTAACAAAACTAATTATAATCACTGAAGGAATTATCATACCTGAATGAATTCATTTGATTTGGACCTTGCTTACTGTCCCAAAAATTCTCAATTTTTTTTTGTATCCAAGTCTTGTCTTTTCTACTGGTGATCTCTGGTCATTCGGAATCTTATTCAAGATTGTTGTGATATCTTTGAATTTTTGTTTCACTTCATCCTCAATACTAGCCTTGTTATGTCTTGAATGTGCGCACTTTAGAGTATCACCCATGATGTGATCTTGAACTTATTTCTTCCCTTTTATCTTAATCAAATTTCTTCTAATCAAGATATCTTTCTATCATTATGTCCAAGCTGAGTTGTTAGAGATTTATTTTTCTAAGCTAACTCTTCCAAAGATGTATTCAATACTGATTTCTCTTCTTCAAGCACCTTGATTTTTTCCAATGTGAAATTCATCTTCTTTTCATAGTTCATCACCTTTTCACTAACATGTTTTTCAAGAGACTCTTGAAACACCTTAGCTTGCTTGATGTGTTCTTCATACTTTGATAATTGGTCCTATAAGAGTTTATTCTTCTTTCTTGAATTCTTGAATTCATCCAAAGCACTAACCAGTTCACCTTCTCACTCAACCTCTGTAGCTTCTTATTCTTCGAATTGACTATCTGATTTAATTTATTCGACATGCTTTGGAGGCGTATTAAAGGATCCACTGAAGAAATACTTATCTAGTGCTCCTAGTTTTCTTTGTGAAATTGGTGTATTTTTCTTGAAAGACAGACAACTCTTTTTCTTTTCTTCATTGTTTTCATCTTCCAAAAAGGCCATGAATAGTACTTCTTTTGGATTATCGTCGCAATCAATTTCTTTTGATAATTTTTTGTCTTCCTCAGTATACATACTTTTCTTTTGTTTTGGAACTTTCTTCCTATTCTCTGGTCTATCCTAAGTGTGTGCCATGCTTCGTTCATTGTAAGTGGCCTCTTCCTCGTTGTCATTGTCTCCATCTTCCTTATATGGACACTTTGAGGAAAATTGGCCTACTCTTCCACATCTGAAACATTTGAAAAGTAATTTTCCCTTGTACTTACCACATCCTCTTTTCAACTTTCTCATGAAATTTGATTCTTCTTCATTTGATTCATCACAAGAGCCTTTGTCATGCTCATGTTTTGCTTTCCTGGTAGCTTTGAAAGAAACTTCCTTTCTAACAAGATTTTGTCTTTCAGTTCTCATCTCATACGCAGTCCGGATCCCTTGAAGCTCATCCTTTTCATATATGCAAGATTAACTCCGTCTTCTAACACAAATACCTTTGATTTAAATCTTGGACGTAGATTTCTTAGTATTTTATGCACTACCGATTCTTTGTCTAGCATAACTATAAGACTCTTGATGGATTTAGCTAACTCATCAACTTGAAGGAAATATGAGGTGATATTTTCTTCATCTTTCATCTCCAAGGACTCATACAATCCAGAGTAATTATGTAAGTTTTGTTAGAAAAACAGTATCGCAGATCAATAACAATAAACAAGATGCAAATATAAACACACAAACACATTACAAGATGGGCTACGACCACCCAAGATGGGCTACGACCACACAGAAATTTCCAGTCCTTATTATTATACCATTCAGCAAATGAAGGGATACAACCCGTAGCACATTGGTTGCAACTTCCTCTTCACTCTCTCTCAGTATCTCTCACGATCTCATAGATCTTTACAATGCTACAATACAATACACAACCATGTTGCAATGTCTTTCTTTTATAGGGGAAATACCATAGGAAAAAACCACTGGTTACCCAAAACCATGGGCCCGTAATCTGTTGGCGAAAAATAAACCAAACATGGACCCCCTATTGCGCATATCGGGATCATAACAAAACCTGGGGTACAAAGATGGCTTAATCAACATCATCTATGAGACTGGAATATCATGCTCCACAACCAACAATCTCCCACTTAGAGACTGATCATAGCAACTCCACCGTTGCTGTACTTGATGGACTTGGACTTGGAAAATTTCTCATCTTCACCTTCACGCTAGAAGGCCAACTGAAACCGAGCAGAAACGCAGTTTCTCTCTAGTCACTACCTTTGTAAAAATGTCTATAGGATTTTTGCTAGTATGTATCTTTTCCACCTTCAACAATTCATCTTCCAGAACAGAGCATATGAAATGGTACTTGAGTTGTATATGTTTAGTCCTAGAATGGAAGGTTGAGTTATTTGCAAGATGATGTGTAGAACCTGCAATATATAATTCATGAAAATACATGAGATAGCATAAATAACAGAACTCGGAATCGCTTTATTGATCGTAGGCTAGTTCGAGGGGGAAACCTCCTTTGAGCAAGCTCAATAGAAATAACTTCACGATACCTTCATTGGCCTCAACACACACTTATATACTAAGTCTATGACCAATACAATGAGTCAATACCATGGGACATATAATACTATGGGATGACTTACAAAGCATATGCGTCCAATACTATGGGTCAATACCATGGGATGATACAAACTATGGATCAACAAATACTACGAGACGACTTACAAAGCATATGCGTCCAACAACAATATACTAACAAAGTAAAGAGAAGGGTTGAAACAGGTTCCTAACATCCCCTCTCCCTTAGAAAAATCTTTGTCTTCAAAGATTTAGATGTGGAAATTGATGCGGAATCTGAAGGAGTGGTTCCCCTGTATCATACTCGGGTTGCATTCCATGCCACTGAATTAATGCCTTTTGATAGAGTGAGACAGAAGTTGATGCCTTTTGAGTTTCATGGAGGATTGCTTGGAAGGTTGTAGATGAAGAAGAACCATATCAGCTGCATGAAAATGGCACTCAGAACGGTGCTGATCGGTGTGTTGTTTCAGTTGAATTCTTTCCATGTAAATATTGTCCTGCAGAATGAGAAGAATCTGATCGTGGTTTCGAAGAACCGAGTCAATTTCCTGAACTGGGGAACTCCTGAGGGTGTATGGAAGAAGAACTGGAAGTGCCTTTCCATAGACTGCTTCATATGGTGTCATTTTAGATGTGGTATTGTACCACCAGAGCGCTTCGAGGAAATCCATAGAAATAGTTGTCCAAATCTATGAATGGATGAGAAAGGGTTCAAGCAGTCCCAAAAGGAGTGTCGTTTCACCCTTGTTGACCTAGAAAGTATCACAGTCAACCACCATTTGTTGAATTGTCATTTTTGGTCCTTGCCAAAAGAAGTTACATTGTTCCCGGTCATACATTTTGAGGAACCTAGAGTGCCATACCGATGGATAAGCATGGAGTTCATACAATGGATAGCCCTGTTGATAAGATTGCATCCAATATGGAACAAGCAGAGAAATAGCTATAAGAGAAACTGGGTCATCAAGTGTGCGAGAAGGAGCATCTGCCACCAGATTGTCCTTACCCTTCTTGTAAGTGATCACATAGGTAGAACCCATGAGTTGGATAACCCATTTCAGGTGTGTTGGGGAGGAGACTCGTTGTTCCAGAAAATTTTCTAGACTCCAGAGATCAATCTTGATACAGAAATAATTCCCTAATAGGGATGGCTACCACTTCTGTACTGCATGCAAAATAGACATCAATTCCTTCTGAGATGTAGCTGCGGCTAAATTCTTACTGGAAAGGTCTCTTGAAGGAGGCAATCCCACTAGTTCAGCAAAGACACCTGCATATATATCCAAGGAAGTAGTGGAGACCATTGATGGGTGCATCTGAATGGAATGGATTTGATCGATGATACCATGTGAATTGATCTTAAGGATCTTTTCTAGGCGATGTGAACTGATGATGCGAAGAGACCCTGGTTGTAAGCCCATAAATTTGTGTTGTTTCCCATTGACTGAATGTGATGAACCTACAATAATTAATTAATGAAAACACACGAGATAATAGAAATAACAGAACTCATAATCACTTTTATATTGATCGCAGGCCACTTCGAGGGGGAAACCTCCTTTGAGGAAGCTCAATACAAATAACTTCACAGTGCCTTCATAGGCCTCAACGCACACTTATATACTAAGTCTAGGCACCAATACTATGGGTCAAAACCATGGGCCAATACAAACTATGGATCAACAATACTATGGGCGACTTACAAAGCATATGCGCCAAACAACAATAATACAACTATGGATCAACAAATACTATGGGATGACTTATAGAGCATATGCGTCCAACAACAATATACTAATAAAGTAAATAGAAGGGTTGACATGGGTTCCTAACATCCCCTTTCCCTTAGAAAAAGCTTTGTCCTCAAAGCTTTAGATGTGGAAACTGATGCAGAATTGGACGGAGTGGTTCCCCTATAGCATCTTCGAGTTGCATTCCGGGCCACTGATGCCTTTTGAGTTTCAGGAGGATTGCTTGGAATGCGAAGAAGAACCATATCAGCTGCGTGAAAAGTGCACTCTGAACGGTGTTGAGCGGCTTGTTGTTTCAGTCGAATTCTTGCCATGTGAAGATTGTCCTGCAGAATGAGAAGAATATGATCACGGTTTCGAAGAACCGAGTCAATTTCCTAAACTGGGGAGCTGTTGAGGGTGTATGGAAGAAGAACTGGAGGTTCTTGTCCATAGACTGCTTCATATGGTGTCCTTGTAGATGTGGTATTGTACCATTGGAGCGCTTCTAGGAAATCCATAGAAATAGTTGTCCAAATCTATGTAGGGATGGGAAAGGGTTCGAGCAGTCCCGAAAGGAGTGTTGTTTCACCCTTATTGACCTGGAAAGTATCACAGTCACCCACCATCTGTTGAATTGGCATTTTTAGTCCCTGCCAAAAGAAGTTACATTGTTCCCGATCATACTTTTGGAGGAACCCAGAGTGCCCTGCCGATGAAGAAGCATGAAGTTCATAGAAAAGATAGCCCTATTGAACATATTGCAACCAGTTTGGAAAAAGCAGAGAAATAGCTGTAAGAGAAATTGAGTCATCAAATGTGTGAGAAGGAGCATCTGCCACCATATTGTCCTTACCCTTCTTGTAAGTGCTCGCATAGTCATAACCCGTGAGGTGGATAACCCATTTCAGGTATGCTGGGGAGGAGACCCGTTGTGCCAAGAAATTTTTTAGACTCTGGAGATCAATCTTGATGTAGAAATAATTCCCTAATAGGGATGGCTTCCACGTCGGTACTGCATGAAAAATAGCCATTATTTCCTAGTGAGATGTAGATGTGGCTAAATGCTTATTGGAAAGGTCTCTTGAAGGCAAAAATCTCACTGGTGCAACAAAGACACCTGCATTTCTATCCAAGGAAGTAGTGGAGACCGTTGATGGGTGCATCTGAATGGAATGGAGTTGAGCGATGACACCATGTGAATTCTTCTTAAGGATCTTTTCCAGGCAATGTGAACTGATGATGCGAAGAGACCCTGGTTGTAAGCCTGTAAATTTGTGTTGTGTCCCATTGACTGAAAACTGCATCCAAAGTTCAGCAAAATCCCATAAGATGGGGCCAAGTGTGCGTAACCATTGAATGCCCAAAACCACATCACATCCTCCTAAGGACAAGGAAAACATGTCAGAGCACAGGTTATAATCTTCCAGGGAGATACGCACATTGTGACACTTTCCCTTGCAAGGTGAGGTGCCTCCATTGGAAGCCATGACTTCAAAGTTTGAGCAAGGATGGACAAAACAATCAGCATGTTTGGCGATCTGGGGGTCAATGAAGTTATGAGTGCTACCAGAATCAATGAGTATTGTAAGAGGAAGCTTCTTGAAATAACCCCTGACCTGCATTGTTTGGGGGGTGGTGAGGCCAGATAAAGCATGGAGAGATATCTCTGGTTGTTCATCCTGAGATGGGGGTTCAATAGGAGGCTCATGAATGTCGACCTGAGCATCCATTGTATCTGGAGCTTCTTCACCAATTTTAGAGGTAGGTGGAGAATCCATATCCAAGAGATAGAGCTTTTGTTGAACACATCTATGTCCCCGAGTGAATTTCTCATCACAATTATAACAAAGCCCTTTTTCTCTGCGTGCTTGCATCTCTGTTTCAGACAGATGCTTGATAGGAGTTGGTCAAGTTGCTGGCGGAATGGGAGGTCATTGGGAACCGATATTTTGGAAGGGAACAAAAGTGGGTTTGGAGTGTTATTGGGCTACAATCTTGTCTTCTGCCAACTTAGCTAACCCTAGGACTTCCATCATTGTGTTGGGATAGAACATTTTAACCTCTGACCAGATTTCATCCTTAGGACCACTGATAAAACAACTCCTGTAGAATTCATCAGACAAGCCTTCTATGTGATTGGCTAGTTTATGAAATTCGGTCTGATACTCTCTCACAGTGCCACTTTGACGGAGTTTAGTGAGTGCTCCGGTGAAGTCATCAAAAGCACTAGGACCAAATCGTTGCAAAAGGAGTTGGAAAAAATCTGTCCATTTTGGCTCGTCATGAGCCTTGATGTACCAACGGTACCATTGAAGGGCTTCCTGTTCCAAATAAAAGGATGCAAGTGGAACTTTTTGGACATCAAAAGTATTATGCAGACTAAAATACTGTTCTGCACGATAGACCCATCTAGTTGGATCAGTACCATTGAAGAGAGGAAATTCAAGCTTTGGACCACGAAAATTGTTGGAAGAAGAGAACCCAGTGGTTGCAGAAGATTCTTGCTGTCGGTTATTGTTCATGGCTGAATGCTGAAGATGGAGGCTGAGAAATTTTTCATCCAGATCTTGGAGTTTGGTTTGGATGGCTGCAAGTGCTTCCTCCATGGTTTTTTCTCTGGCGCAGGTTACAACCATAAATAGGAGTATTTTTTATTTTTTTTGGGGGGGAATGGATAGAAAAACACAAACAAAAGCTTATTTAGTAAAGGGAAATTTGGATTTGGGAAAAACTCAGAGGGGTAATTGGGGTTTGACTAGGTTTTGGACACTTTCTGATGGATAGGGAAGCAAAAAATGGGGATTTTAGAAGCGGGGTGAAAGAATGAGAAAATTTGGCAGAAAGGGACAAAGAAGCAGAATTAAGAAAGGAACTTAGTGGAAAAAATTTGAAGGCAATTGGGTGAAATCAGAAGAAGTTATGGAAAAACCTAAAAATAGACAAATGTGGGATTTTGGGCTTTGGGAAGTGGAATTTGGGATAGGGTCCTCAGCAATGAAATATGTAGAATGGGATTGCAGGGGTGTTAGTGAAGTTTCAGGGAAAACAGAGTGAAAACAAGGGAGATATGGATCTGCAACGGCACAGAAGGGATCTGAAACAGATAGAGCTGCAATGGTGTAGAAGTGATCCGAAACAGAGGGATTTGAAACGATGCCGACTGGATCGAAAATGGATGGATCTGAAATAGATCCGAAATGGCTGGATCTGGAATGACTTTCAGAATGGATCTGAAATGACGCGGCAACAGTTCAGCTAAAAATAGATATGGACCCCAGGTATGTGTGGCTTCCTAACAGTTCAGAGGTTTCACTTGGCCACCAATGCTATCTGATGGCTTGCGTATTGGGGCAGTATCCCTCACTCCACGGCTCAGGTAAAACTAATAACCGCTTTGCCACAAACGACAGCTCTTGGTTTACCTCATGGGTGGGAACTAGTCAATCAGGTAGGGGTTGTCGCCCTTTTCGCTGGCAGGTCCTCTCAATGGGCCAACTACTTTGAGGTTCTTGTGGTACTCCTCACAATGAGTTTTAGGGCTTATGCCCAAGTACTTCCCATATTTAAGCGGATAGGGATTATTCCCAGATTTGAAGCTGCAACAGATGCGAAAAAAAAATTTGGCAGAAATTTCACCCTGCGATCTCAAAAAAGTGCTCTGATACCCGATGTGATGAACTTGCAATAATTAATTAATGAAAACACACGAGATAGCATAAATAAAATAACTTACAATCACTTTATTATTGATCGCATGCCACTTCGAGGGGGCAACCTCCTTTGAGAAAGCTCAATACAAATAACTTCACAATGCCTTCATAGGCCTCAACACACACTTATATACTAATTCTAGGCACCAATACAAACTATGGATCAACAATACTATGGGCGACTTACAATGCATATGCGCCAGACAACAATAACACAACTATGGATCAACAAATGCTACAGGATGACTTACAGAGCATATGCGTCCAACAACAATATACTAACCAAGTAAATAGAAGGGTTGACATGGGTTCCTAACACTGAAAACTGCATCCAAATTTCAACAAAATCCCATAAAATGGGGCCAAGAGTGCGTAACCATTGAACACCCAAAACCACATCACATCCGCCTAAGGACAAGGAAAACATGTCAGAGCGCAGGTTATAATCTTCCATAGAGATATGCACATTGTGACACTTCCCCTTGCAAGGTAAGGTGCCCCCATTGGCAACCATGACTTCAAAGTTGGAGCAAGGATGGACAAAACAATCATCCTCTTTGGAAATCTGAGGGTCAATGAAGTTATGAGTGCTACCAGAATCAATGAGTATGGTAAGAGGGAGCTTCTTGAAGTAACCCCTGACCCACATTGTTTGTGGGGTGGTGACGTGGGTTACAGCATGGAGAGATATCTCTAGTGGGTCGTCCTGAGATGGGGGGTCAATAGCTGGGTGTTGAATGTCGACCTGATCATCTATTGTAGCTCAAGATTCTTCACCAAGTTCAGAGGCAGGCGGAGAATCCACATCCAAGAGATAGAACTTTTGCTCAGCACATCTATGTCCTCGAGTGAATTTCTCATCACAATTATAAAAAAGCCCTTTTTCTCGGCATTCCTAGGTCTCTGGTTCATACAAATTCTTGATAGGAGTTGGTCAAGGAGTTGGTGTGATGTGAGGTCATTGGAAACCCATATTTCCAAAGGGAACAAAGGTGGGTTTGGAGTGTTGTTTGGCTGCGATCTTGTCGTATGCCAACTTAGCCAACCCTAGGACTTCCATCATTATGTTGGGACAGAACATTTTGACCTCTGAGCAGATTTCATTCTTGAAACCACTGATAAAAAAACTCCTGTAGAATTCATCAGACAATCCTTCTGTGTGATTGGTTAGTTTCTCAAATTCTGTCTAATACTTTCTCACTGTGCCAATTTGGAAAAGTTTAGTGAGTGCTCCTGTGAAGTCATCAAAAGCACTAGGACCAAATCATTGCAAAAGGAGTTGGAAAAAATCTGTCCAGTTTGGCTCGTGATGAGCTTTGATGTACCAACTGTACCATTGAAGGGATTCGTATTCCAAATGAAAGGATGCAAGTGGAACTTTCTGGACATCAAAAGTATTATGCATACTTAAATATTGTTCTTCCTGGTATATCCATACAGTCGGATCAATACGATTGAAGCGAGGGAAATCAAGCTTCGGCCCACGAACATTGTTGGAAGAAGAGAACCCAGTGGCTGCAAAATATTCTGGCTATCGGTTATTGTTCATGGTTGAATGCTGAAGATGGAGTATGGGAAATTTTTCATCTAGATCTTGGAGTTTGGTTTTGAGGGCTATAAGTTCTTCATCCATGATTTGTGCTCCTGTACGGGTGACAACCATAACTAGGATTTTTTTTTTTTGAATGTGTAGAAAAACAAAAAAAGAAACTGTTTTAGTAAAGGAAAATTTGGATTTGGGAAAAACTCGGATGGGTAATTTGGGTTTGACTAGGTTTTGGACACTTTCTGATGAACAGGGAAGCAAAAAATTAGGATTCAAGAAGGGGGATGAAAGAATGAGAAAATTGGTCAGACAGGGACAAAGAAGCAGAAATAGGAAATGAACACTATGGAAAAATTTGAAGGTGATTGGGTGAAAATTAAAGAAATTATGACAAACCCTAAAAGTAGACAAATGTGAGATTTTTGGCTTTAGGAAGTGGAATTTGGGATAGGATCCCGAGGAATGAAATATGCAGAATGGGATTGCAGAGGTGTGAGTGAAGTTTCAAGGGAAACGGAGTGAAAACAAAGGAGATGTGGCAAAAAAATGATTTTTTTTTTCCAGAATGGATCTGAAATAGATTTTGGAATGGATCTGAAACGACTCAAAAGGGAGCGAAAATGACTGGATCTGAAACAACTCGGAATGGATTGAAAATGGTTGGATCTGAAATGACTTTCAGAATGGATCGAAAACGGCTGGATCTGAAACGACATGGAATAGATCGAAAACAGATGGATCTGCAATGGCCTGGAAATGATCGGCAACAGTTCAGCTGAAAATAGATATGGACCCCAGGTATGCTTGGCTTCCTAATGGTTCAGGGGTTTCACTCGGACACCAATGATGTCTGACGGATTGCGTATTGGGGTAGTACCCCTCACTTCACGGCTCAGGTAAAGCTGATAACCGCTTTGCCACAAACGACAGCTCTTGGTTTACCTCACGGGGGGAACTAGTCAATCAGGTAGGGGTCATTGCCCTTTTTGCTGGCAGGTCCTCTTAATGGGCCATCTACTTCAGGGTTCCTATGGTACTCCTCACAATGTGTTTTAGGTATTATTCCCAAGTACTTCCCACAGTTAAGCGGATAAGGATTATTCCCAGATCTGAACTTGCAACAGATGTGAAAAAAATAATTGGTAGAAATTCCACCCAATGAGCCCAAGAAAGTGCTCTGATACCAGATGTATAGAGCCTGCAATAATTAATTAATGAAAATACATGAGATAGCATAAATAATAGAACTCAGAATCGCTTTATTGATCGCAGGCCACTTCAAGGGGGCAACCTCCTTTGAGCAATCTCAATACAAATAAATTCACGGTACCTTCATTGGCCTCAACACACACTTATATACTAAGTATTTTCCCAATTCTATGGGTCAATACCATGCGACATATAATACTACGGGACAACTTACAAATCATCTGCATCCAATACTATGGGTCGATACCATGGGCTAATACAAACTATGGATCAATAAATACTACAAGATGACTTACAAAGCATAGCATCCAACAACAATATACTAACAAAGTAAAGAGAAGGGTTGACACGGGTTCCTAACAGATGAATGACACCCTAGCTGTCAACCTGCTATCCTTCTGCTTCTTACCCAATTCCTCCGTAAACTTCTGCACCCAAATCATCTCTTTACTAGCCTCTATAACAACAACATACTCTGCTTTCATTGCTGAAAGTGAAACAACCTTTTGCAGTTTTGAAATCCAACTTATTGTTGTTCCATCTACAGTAAACACATACCCTGTGGTGCTCCTCCCGCTATCCTTATCACTTGCCATATCTACATCAACATATCCCTGTAGAACAGTGTCTGAACCTCCAAAACATAATGCATCAGTGGTAGTACCTCTCATATACCTGAGAATCCACTGTATTGCCTTCCAATGTTCTTTACCTATATTATTCGTATATCTGCTCACAACTCCCACAGCATGTGCAATATCTGGTCTTATGCACACCATGGCATACATCAATAGGGAATCTTGGACATGTAATCTATCTCTTCCTGTGTCTTGGGACATATTTCCTTACATAGTTTGAAATGGCTGGCCAAAGGTGTACTAACTGGTTTTGCATTCTGCATTCTGAACCTCTCCAACACCTTTTGTATGTACTCACCCTGAGAGAGTGTCAATTTGTGATTTTTCCTGTCTCTTGTTATTCTCATACCAAGGATTTGTTTTGCAGCACCCAAATCCTTCATCGCAAATGAATTAGCTAACTTCCTTTTAAGCACATTTATATTCTGCATGTTAAACCCTGCAACAAGCATGTCATCCACATACAATAACAATATAATATATCTTCCATTCTCTAACCTCTTGAAATAAACATAGTGGTCAGAATGACATCTACCATAACCTTATTCTGTCATAAACCTATCTAATTTTAAATACCACTGCCTTGGAGCTTGCTTCAATCCATACAAGCTCTTCTTCATCCCGCATACCAAATTCTCCTTCCCTTTGACCTCATAACCTTGTGGTTGCTGCATATATATCCCTTCCTCCAAATCCCCATGGATAAAGGTTGTTTTTTTATCTAACTGTTCAAGATGCAAATATTCTACCCCCACTAGACTTAAAATAGTCCTAATTGAAGTCATCTTAACAACAGGAGAAAATATTTCATCAAAATCTATACATTTCTTCTGTGCAAACCCCTTTACAACAAGTCTAGACTTGTATTGCTTCTTACCTACATCTTCTTCCTTCAACCTGTAAACCCATTTGTTCTGCAATGCTCTCTTACCAGTAGGAAACTGAACCAAATCTCAACTCTGGTTTCCTACCAATGATTCCATCTCCTCATTCATGCCTTGCTCCCACTTCTTTCTAGTTTCCACCTTCATTGCTTCTTCATAACATTTTGGCTCACCGAAATCAGTCATTAATAAATAATACATTGAACGAGAGTATCATTCATGGCGTCTACTTAACCTGGTAGATCTTCTTACACTTGCAGGAGATTCAGGTACTTGTTTATGTTCTTGATTTTCTGGCACCTTTGGAACTTCATTTTCTTTAATTTCATCAAGTATTGTGTACTATGTGTTTTCCTTTTCCTGTTTCTTTCCCTGCAACTGATATTTATACATGACCTTTTCATTGAATATCACATCTCTACTCCT
Organism: Larix kaempferi; assembly: GCA_027924585.1. NCBI lineage: Eukaryota > Viridiplantae > Streptophyta > Pinopsida > Pinales > Pinaceae > Larix > Larix kaempferi. The sequence continues at coordinate 4,255,196 of BSBM01001158.1, read as the reverse complement.
AATGATTTTGTTATTTTCATAATCCCATAAGCGATAACCAAAATCGTCAACTCCATATCCAATAAAGCTACATTTCTTGGATTTAGCTTCAAGCTTTGTTTTATTTTCTTTATCAATATGGACAAATGCTTCACAACCAAAAGTTCTAAAAAATGAATAGTTTACCTTTTTACCTATCCATGCCTCCTCTGGAATACCACCATCCAAAGCACTTGAAGGCCCTCTGTTTATTAAATAACAACAGTATTTATAGCATCTGCCCAAAACTGTAAGGGAAACCATGCATGCAATCTCATACACCTTGCATGCCTCATGATCGTTCTATTCATCCTTTATGACACACCATTTTCTTGTGGTGTTCTTGGGATTGTCTTCTCTCTACGAATCCCATGGTATGAACAGTAACTATCAAACTCCTTGCCGCAGTACTCACCTCCATTATCAGATCTGAGACACTTCAACCTTTTTCATGTCAATTTCTCAACCAAAGCTTTCCACTTCTTAAAAGTAGCAAACACATTAGATTTATGTCTAATGCAATAAACCAAGTTTTCCAAGTTGCATCATCAATAAATGTAACATAATAATTAGAGTCACCAAGAGATTGTACTTGAGCCGGTCCCCATACATTTGTATGCACAAGCTCTAACTTTTCATTCTTCTTTTGTTTCCCAACCCTGAGAAATCCAACTCTCTTATGTTTTTATAAACATAGTTCTCAAAGAATTCCAAACTTACCTACTTCAGATCTGGCAGCAACTTCCTTGAGTGGAGAATCTGCATCCCCTTCTCACTCATGTGGCCAAGCCTATGATGCCACAATGTTGTATCTATTCCTGTGGAAGCTAAAGAGATAGAATGGTCAGTATTATGAGGACTTAAATACAACGTACCTATCCTATCTCCTTTTTCTATCACCATTGATCCTTTAGTGATCTTCTACCAAGTTTCTCCAAACGTAGATAGATAGCTGCCATCTCCCAACTACCCTATTGAGATCATATTTCTTTTCATAGTAGGAATATGCCTTACATCCTTCAACAGCCATTCCTTCCCTTCTCCTTCCCTTTGAAATCTGATCAAATTCTCCTTCCCTTTGACCTAATACTTTCTCATCACCTTCATAGGAATTCCTGATTTTATCCCATACCTCCTTAGTTAAGTCACACTGCATGAATTTAGTGAATTTTGTGTCTGTTAACCCACATAACAGTGCTTTTTCGGCTCTTTCATTGTATTCGTACAGTCCTTTATCAACTAGATAACCTGGTGTTGTTGTTGGAACAATATAAGCATCCATAATAGACTGCGAGAAATCAACTCCGAGGGATTGCAGATACACTTCCGAGCCTAATCCTTCAGAAGGTGTAGTTGGTACTATCAAACCTTGATTCCCTGTTGGTGGATAGAACTTCTTGATTGTCCATATATGTGCATGAATCTATCTTCCAGATGTTAAGTTGTTATTTAGGACACTCACTTTGATACCAATTGTTGGAATATTATTAATACTAAGAGGGGGGGTGAATTGTTATTAGCATAGTTATGAATAGTTTGTAACTTCTTATCTGATTTAAACTTGAACTTAAATTATGCATCCACCATAAATATAAAAATTCAACATCAAATGTTCAAAACACAGAACATACATATTTTTACGTGGCAACCCAAATGGGATAAAACCACAAAATGCTCTCCTATAATAAAATATTACATTCGAGGAAGCACCAACTTCCTAGCTTTCTCCATCACGAATTGGAAAGAGGCACCGACCCCTGGTTTTATAGGCTACAACCTGAAGGAAGCACTGACTCCCTTATTTACCAAATTCAACTAGAAGAAGGCACCAACCTCCTGCTCCTTGCCCCATCCTACCTCCTTGATATGAAAGAAGAAGATATTACTTTGTTGTGCTCTTGATGCGTGCACTCTTTTGAGAATCTGTAGTTAGTTCTACTGTGCATACTTTATGGATGTTGTAATCACGTTGTCACTATATTGCATACTTCACTTGAATTCACACTTTACTTATCACTTCACAACATCACAATTGATTCCATACTTCACAAACTATGTACTGCTTCATCATATTTTGCAGTATGCGCTCAGGTTTAGTATGTTGTCTATCTTCACATCTACAACTTCAACTAATACTGTGCATATCCTGGTGATCCACTATTCTAACTTTGTGCGTTAGTATCAGATGAATCTATGCACCTTTCATGATATTTCCATTATGTCTTAGTGAAATGGTCTTTATATCATCTGCAACCTTCTGTGCATCATCTGCGATATGGCCTTTCAGTTATACACACTTGTCTAAGATCATCCTTATCATAATGCGCATATTTTACTTTGCAGTAACTCTGTATTTGTACATCTAATAAGCTACTTTACCTCACGCATCACAATATATACTTCAAGACATTCTTCATGCATTTGTCATAGATCATATATGATTGTCTGCATGCTGTCTGCGATACTGTCATACTCGTCTCACACACTTGCGCATCTTATGTAGTTTAGCATTTCTATCTTCGCGCAACTGTCACAGATAGAATACATCATACTATGCATCATCAACAATTCTAATATTTTGCTTGTGCGCACTCAACTCTTTGCTCGATCATGTTGTTCTGGTTCCACAAGCCCTTTATGACCTAAGAATTAGAATCTTGTCAAATATGTATCTTCCAGTCTTCAAGCTTACAAGCTTACTACAATTCTCCAATTCGGATTCTTATTTATACTTGACCTTTGTAGATGGTGATTTCCACAAGTTGGTCATAGCATCCCTTCTTCCTTGCTTCACGGTTCCACTTACTTCACACTTCCACCACTTGTCATCTTCTGTGCCACTAGGGCATCATCTCTTTGTGGGTCTTGCACATACTTGGTCCTTTACCTAGTGGGACTTTTTTCCTTCGTGTATGGTCTTGCGCCCTTGATGTAATATAGCTTGTGGTACCTCCACACTTGAATTCTCTGATTGTCACTTTATTCCAGTGCTACTGCTCACTTGAACATCTTCCTATCGGCATGTCTGGTGCACTTTTAGGACTTGCACAATTGTCCAACTACTTCTTGTTCTCAAGCCTCTTGCACACTCCTGAACCTTGTCCAACCAATTCTTTTGACTTAGGCTTGAGGTAGCAAGACTAGGTGGACTTAGGACTTGCACATATATGATATGTACTTCTGGATATACTTCTCTAATCTGAATGCACTTCTTATGTACTTTTCAAACTGGCACAAGGATATTGAATCCTCTTTGACATTAGTTGACATCAATGACAACCAACTATTTCAACAAGACTATGCAATTAAAATGAGTGCTAGTATTTACGTTTGCACCCTTAATAACCTCCCCAACAATAATGCCAAAATTTTGGGAAAATCAATTGCTTATCAAAACAATCAAAATTCCAAACATTAGTTATCAATCCAGGGTACATCTTACTATTTCAAGGTTATCGTGCAAAATATATGCAGGATACAGTTTCCTCCGTAAGCATTGTTTTATCTATCGTGAAGTTGTAGTTCAATAATGTTACTTACATATATTGGAATGAAGAATTACACATCCCTGGAAAGGAATTACCCAAGTAAACAAGTACTAGAACTAATTTGCATGGAAGGTAAATCACACAACATAAAAGTAAATTGCAAAAGGTAAATACTAAAACTAATTCACATTGTATGGGAAAGTAAATTCACACTAGCTGCAGGTATTGGGAGTATGAATCAACTATCTCATGAATCAATCCCATTGATGTGCACTAAGACTAATAGAAGAATTGAAATCCTAAATCACTCTCACAGAAATTGAAATTCACACAACGCTTGCTGAAATAAATTACACACACAAGAAAATAAATTAACTAAGTTCTTGGAATGAGAGTCGATTCCTTACCAAGGTGATCCCTTTCATTACCAATAGCAACAAATATATTCATTGTGTTAAACATAATTATTCAACGACATAAAATAATGGAACCCAATCTGAAATGCATTTATTAAAAACAAATAAAAAAAGAAATCTATCAGAAATCATTATTTGCATAAATATATAAACACAACCTCGCATGAGTAATCTAATTGCAAGAACGAATTGAATTAAGAAACTAGTTACAAAATTAAATTAAATAAATCCTACGTGAATACATAATTAAATTATGAAACAAGAAATCAAAGAAACCATCTAAAAAAACTAGATAACTATAATCTACATTAACAAAGATCTCAAAAGAAGTATGATTTATTCCATCATAACTTGAACTTTTTTCTCTAAGAGTCCTATTGTTGGAATGGAGAGGAAAATCTGATTTATACATGAGTTTTCCATAACAAATAATAAATGAAGATCCAAAATGTCACGTCCCCATTGACCTCCATGGCCACGGGAGACCCTGATACAATTTTTTTTCTCCAAATCCGACTGATCACACCCACAGTCGATGTAGCTCAGGTCCGAAGCCTGCAATCCCGCAATTGCGAACTTGCAATCCACAATGTCGGATCTGCAATCTGCAATTGCAGATGCAAAAGCGCCAACTTCATAATCGGAAAGCTTACCATTTTCCAATCCGCAATCTGCAACGGCGGGCCTGCAATCCGCAATCCTCAATGGCAGTCCCGCAATACACAATCTGCAATCTGCAATCCGTAATCCGTAATCCATAATTGTGGATGCAGAAGTGTAAAACTTCATACCCAGAAAGCTTACCTTTCCGCAATCCGCAATGGCAGACCCGCAACCTGCAATCCGCAAACGTGAACCCGCAATCCATCATTATGGATGCGAAAGCGCCAAATCTCAATTTCCGACAATGGTCACTTCCGCAATCTGCAATCCGCAATTGCGGATGCAGGCATGCAGAACCATATCCCTGTAATGGAAACTTTCCACACGAACTTCTGAGATGCATAATTTCTCCATCCTTGGTCCAAATTAGACAAGGTCAGTACCATTGGAAATCTCTTGGAGAGCTCTATCCAATGGTGAATTCCCTGCCCTATCTAAGCACTTTTACCATGTCAAATTTCCCACTGAAGGTATGTCCATAACTCTGCCAAAAAGGGACTTAAGGATTCTTCTTGTCATGAATTTCCTTCCACCTGGACCACATAGGGTTCTAAAACACTTCCAGGGCATTCCCCTCCTTCCTAAAGATCAGATGTAACCATACAACTCATTTCCAAGTTAATCATACACATCATAACATGTAAAATGCATTAAATCAGATGTAACAATTACATCTATCACATGCAAGAATTATAATGCATTAAACTCATGCAATACAAGGATATTCATATAAAAATGAACTCATCCCTTCACTCAGGCCTGCACGTGACTCCTTGTTAAACAATTGATTTAAACATGCATACCACTGTTCACAATTGAACATAAGCAACCATTTCATAACAATGAAATATCATCATTTAACATAACAAGAGTACTTATCTTTGTTAGAACAGTAATCCATACTTAGTACCATAGTCCATAACCTTAGTCAATTTTATTGCCACATGTGCATTATTACACCATAGTTTGGACTAGATGACTTTAGTTGGTCAAATATCCACTTTTGAGAGTGTTCACACTTATTTCTAAGAAAACCAGCTCACCCAAACTCTAGTTTTGTCCACAATTGCACCCTCATTAAATGCAGGAGCACTCTCCTTCCTTGAATTGGGGAATCACTGTTGACTAGGAGCACTTGGGTGGATTTTGCCCATTTTTGGCTAGATTTGGAGCATTTATTGCTTCCTTGGACCTCCCACACACCTCTATTTGCTCACCCACGCATGCCTTGGCCTCATTTATGACCCAGCATGCTTCAGCCACCTTCACACCAGAATTCATGACTGTTTGGGATGATTAGGACTGAGTTGGACCCACCTAGGGGGGATTGAGGCCAATTTTCGCAATTTTGCTTGTACACTCATCTTGAGCTATCTAATGCTCTCGAATTTATCCATGATGTAATAATAACCTGTTCTAAACATTTTCACATGTTATACAGACTGATAATGCCAAGTTTCAGTTCACATTGTGAGTAAATTTTTCTTCTTTTCAAGCTATTTTGCTGGTTATTGCAAATTATTCGATTTTGTGAGGTTCTCCATTGCTCCAGGATCTACTGTGAATCAAAATACTCACATGGTATCAAATCCTTGTGGATTTAGTGAGTGTAAGATCATTCCTTAAGCGTTTGAACTTCATTCTAGTGAGGATTTCCAGATAAAAATCGAGTGTTTTTTGTAGGTGTTTCAGCAGTTTTCTCAACAACACAGCAGTCATGGAATCCAACCAAATGTTGCTCACTCCCTTCAATTTTTTTGATTGGAAGGCTAATATGGTTATCAAACTGAAATCAAAAGGTCTCTACAGAGTAACCATGGGCACAGAGGTAGAACCAAACTCAGATGTAGAGAAAGCCAAGTATTATAATCGACTTGATGAAGCATATGGTATGTTGTGCCTAAGCATTTCAAGGGAAATCTTGTTTCACACTGACAGTCTAACAAATCCCAATGAAGTATGGGTGAAGCTTGAATCACTCTTTGGGAAAACTGATGAACTAAGAGGCCACCAACTTGAGAATGAGCTCATCAGCTTGAGCCCAACTCACTTTGAAACAATCCAAGAATTCTTCACCAAATTCAAGTCATTGGTACTTCAGTTGTAGCAATGTGGTATTGTTAAGAAGGAAGAACAACTGATTCTATCAATACTGTCAAAGCTAGGGCCAGAGTTCTTTGTATTTGTTAGCACATTCCACTCAGCCAAGATGACCCTTCGAAATTGGCAAATGCCATCTCTAGCAACCTTCATGGAGTGTCTCACTTAGGAGCAGGACAAACGAGTTCAGATAGGCAACATAAAATCGAAGGACCAAGCACTGGAAATGGGTGTTTTGAATGCTACCAATGGCAAGCAGAAAGCAAAGGGTTCGAAGCAGCCAGAGAAGAGGAAGTTTGATAAAACCAAGCCTGCAGATGGAGGTTCGAATCCTTCAAAGGAGAAGGACAAGAAGGGAAATGGAAAGACCAAATGCACCTATTTTCATAAGGGATGGCATCTAGAGAGCTCATGTATGAATGAAACCATTGACTCAATGGCACAGTTGCTGGAGAAGAACAACATCCTAGCCCCCGAGGGCGCAAGGAAGAAATAAAGCACCTCAAATCCTGACAATAAGGAGAATTCTCATGCCTTGGTAGCAGGTATTTCGAATCCCTCATCATTTATCATTGATTCAGGAGCTTCCAGGAATATGGTTTCATCCAGAGAGCTTTTCTCTTCTATCCATTTGAATGGTGGCCCAACGGTTCGAATGGGGGATGATTCAAAAATCCAAACCAAGGGGATTGGTAGGATTGACTTGGAGAATCGCTATTTCAGTGATGTGCTCTATGTACCCTCATTGGCTGCAAATTTGCTATCAGTTTATCAAATGACCCATACAGGAGAAGCAAAGAGAGTAACATTTACTCTAGATTTGGTATAAATCTAAGAAATTTCTTCAAATCAAGTTGTGGCAGTGGGGTTTACTGATCATGAAGAGAGAATGTACAAATTCTCCAATTTCATTCCAAATTCTAGTGACCATGCTCTTGTCTCTCATGCCAACCAGACCTCCAAGCTGTGGCATGAAAGGTTTGGCCACATGAACTACAAATATCTCCAGACATTGCACAAGGATGAGATGGTAGAAGGGATTCCTGAAATCAAATATTCAAATGGTGCATGCATTGGTTGTGTAGATGGAAAGCATCCAGAGCACAGATATGAGAAGGGAATGGCAAGGAGAGCCACTCAACCACTTGGATTGGTACATTCAGACCTCATTGGTCCTCTTTCCACTCTATCATATGGTGGATCAAGGTATGTACTCACATTCATAGATGACTACTCTCGATTATGTTGGGTATACTTCCTTAAATTGAAATCAGAAGTGTTTGAGAAATTGAAGATTTGGAAGGCCTTAGTGGGGAATCATAGTGGTCATAAGATAAAAATCCTTAGGAATGATAATGGAAAGGAGTATGTGAATAATTACATTCAACATCTTTGTGATGAATGCGGCATCCAAATGCAACATTCAATCCCGTACACACCTCAGCAAAATGGTGTGGCAGAGAGGAAAAATAGATCTCTCAAAGAGATGGCCACTTGCATGATTGAAGCTAGGGATCTAATCCCTAAGATATGCGCTGAAGCCATCAATTGTGCTGCTCATATTCGAAACAAATCCTTTCACAAATCAGTCAAATGTAAAACCCCCTATGAGGCATGGTTTGGCCAAAAACCAAATGTGTCAAATTTCAGAATTTTTGGATCTAGAGCATGGGCTCGAATTCCATCAGAAAAGAGGAAGGATTTGGAGCCACATAGCAGAGAATGTATCATGGTTGGATATGGTGAAGACACAAAGGGTTACAAGCTCTTTGACACATCCACACTCAAAACTTTCATTGAGAGAAGTGTGCAATTCGAAGAAGAACCAATTCCTGATTTTGAGCTTGCACCGGGGGAATGCTCTTCTACTCCACACGTTAATGAAATAAGTGATGATTCAAGTTCTAATTTTTCTGATCTTGCTGAATATGACATTGCTGAAGATGACATTTCTATACATGATTCACCATCAAGGCCCAAGTGGGCTGAAAAAATCATACAAGCTGCAGGTGAATTGGCAGGCAATCCCCAAGAGCCTAGGAAGACTAGATCTCAAGCAATCAATGCTTCCTTTGCAAATGAAAGTGAACTTGCTAATCACTGTTATATGTTGATTGGATCTGATCCAATATCATATCAGGAAGCTCATCATGATCCAAGGTGGAGAACATCAATGCAAGAAGAATTCCAATCTCTCCAAGAGAACAAAACATGGGATTTGGTGCCTCTTCCTCCCAAGAGAAAACTTGTGCAATGTAAGTGGATTTTTCGAACCAAAGCTGTTGTTGATGGTTTTGATCTGAAGTATAAGGCTAGGTTTGTGGCTAAGGGCTACTCACAAATCCATGGTGTTGATTATATAGAGACCTTTGAACTGGTTGCAAAGATGGACTCAATTAGACTAGCTCTAGCCATGGCAGCTAGTAAGGGTTGGGAAGTTCACCATATGGATGTTAAAAGTGCATTATTACATGGTGAGCTATAGGAAGAGATATATATGTAGCAACCTGAAGGTTTCCAAGAGGATCCCTCACTTGTTTGTAGGTTGAAGAAGTCACTCTATAGACTCAAGCAAGCCCCCAGGGCTTGGTATGCCAAAATGGATACCTTTTTTCTCTCAATTGGTTTCTTTCGATGCAAGTCTGATCCAAATGTTTATTTGCAGCAATGTGATGATAATTTGCAGATCATTGTACTGTATGTTGATGATATTTTAATTATAGGGAGCTGCAACAAACAAATTGGCTCAATCAAAGCATCTTTGCATAGTGAATTTGCCATGAGCGACCTAGGATTGCTAAGGTAATTTTTGGGTTTGGAAATTGAGCAAACTGAGAGAGGTATATTGCTGAGTCAATCTATGTATGCTTTAGGCCTGTTATTTAAGTTTAAAATGGCTGAATGTAAGTCAGCCAAGTTCCCATTCCTTTCAGGCATAAAACTAGGTGAATTTGAAGACTCTCCATTGGTGGATTGCACACTCTACAGGCAGCTAGTTGGAAGTTTGTTGTACCTTACTCATACAAGACCTAATTTGTATTATGCTGTAAGTGTTGTAGCAAGATATATGCATCAGCCACATGAGATCCTTTGGAAGGAAGCCAAAAGGATCCTTCAATATGTCCAAGGAACAAAGAGCTTTGGGGTACACTATGCAGTTGGTTCTTCACTACAACTAGCTGGATTTTCTGATTCTGATTGGGCTGGAGATCCCATTGATAGAAATTCCACTTCAGGTTTTGTTTTCATGTTTGTTGAAGGTCCCATTTGCTGTTCAAGTAAGAAATAACACACTATTTCACTTTCATCAGCAGAGGACGAGTACAGGGCAGCAGTGAATGTAGCCACACAGTGTGTTTGGTTGCAAGGTATTCTTCGGGAGTTTGGTGTTGCTATTGATTCTCCAACCAAAATTTAGGTGGATAATCAAAGTGCCATAAAGATATATACTGATCCAGTATAGAGGCAGAGAACAAAGCACATTGAAATCCATCTGCACTACATTCGGGGCTTGGTGCATGACAGAGTGATTTCCTTGCAGTATTGCGCATCCACCGAGCAAACTGCTGATATTTTCACCAAGTGTTTTACTGAGAAGACCTTGACTCACTTGAGAGATTTGCTTGGAGTGAGTGATGGATGTTGATTGCTGCAATTTTATTGCAGGTTCAGCCCCATGTCCATTTTAGAGAGAAGTTTTTATCCCATGTGGTTTTACTTCTTGTCCTCAATTTACATGGACAAATAAAATTTCTGTTTCTAATGAGGTGACTTGAGCCTTTGTTGCCAAGGCCTCCCACTTTAATTTCATGAGATTTACTAAGTTCTGGTTAAGAGGGGGTATTAGAACAGTAATCCATACTTAGTACCATAGTGCATAACGTTAGTTAATTTTATTGCCACATGTGCATTATTACACCATAGTTTGGACTAGGTGACTTTAGTTGGTCAAATATCCACTTTTGAGAGTGTTCACACCTGTTTCTAAGCAAATCAGCTCAACCAAACTCCAGTCTTTTCCACAACTATGCCCTCATTAAATGCAAGAGTGCTCTCCTTCCTCGAATTGGGGAATCACTGTTGACTAGGAGCGCTTGGGTGGATTTTTCCCATTTTTGGCTAGATTTGGAGCATTTATTGCTTCCTTGGACCTTCCACACACCTCTATTTGCTCACCCACGCATGCCTTGGCCTCATTTATGACCTAGAATGCTTCAACAACCTTCACACCAGAATTCGTGACTATTTGGGATGATTAGGACTGAGTTGGACCCACCTACGGGGGATTGAGGCCAATTTTCACAATTTTTCTTGTACACTCATCTTGAGCTATCTAATGCTCTCAAATTTCTCCATGATGTAATAATAAACTGTTCTAAACATTTTCACATGTTAGACAGACTGATAATGCCAAGTTTTAGTTCACATTGTGTGTAAATTTTTCTTCTTTTCAAGCTATTTTGTTGGTTATTACAAATTATTCGATTTTGCGAGGTTCTCCATTGCTCCAAGATCTACTGTGAATCAAAATACTCACAATCTTTTAATTTTGAAGCAAATCGCTAAGTGAGAGCAACATTCCACCCAACCTTAGATCTCTATCCATCCTGTACTCTTTCAGTTGAGAGATCACCCCCGAGCTGAGCTATGTATCCACTAAGGACGGCTATCAAGTTCTCTCATAGTCAAGGTTCCATTCCAATGCTAAGCCAATCCATAGTTCGGTTTATCAAGCATTCCATGGAACCTACCCATGCTAAGCCAACCTATAGTGGGTTTATCAAGCATTCAGGGACACACTGGTCATGCTAAGCCCACTTCCAGTTGGTTTTATCAAGCATACCAACAACGGGGTCATGCCAAGTGAGCATACAGTTGGGTTTATCAAACACACCAAGCTAGCTGGTCATGCTAATCCAACCTATAGTGGGTTTATCAGGCATACCAATCAACACAATCATGCCAAGCCACCATACCTTTGGGTTTATCAAACATATCAGACAATCTGATCATGTTAATCCAACCGACAGTGGGTTTATCAGGCGAATAAGGACAACAAGGGATGCGTTGCTAAGCTAGTCAGCTCAACCACAGAGATGCAGGCATCTCAACACTCAGTCGACCTAGCATCAACATTACCTACCACATCCAACACAAGGAATACCCTCTTCTCTGCTACACAGTCCCTCAAGGCCTCTTTCCTTCTAGTGCTATTCCAAGATGGGCATAGAAAGGTCTAGTCACTAGTTCTATGAGACTTGAGCGTCACTGGGCTTATCAAGCAACCCAACCTTCTTCCACAGTTCAATGGCGGACTCCTTCCAAGCTTGCAGACGAGCTCTGTTCCGCAATCTATCTTCTATGAACCAATCTTTGGTTCTCATGATTTATCTACACTATTCAAGCTTGCATTTTCCTCACGGGTTCTATCACTCTGTCACTGGTAGACTGGGTTCACTCACACTGTTTCCATGGCTATCAACTCTTTGATATTTCTATCACATGGGAAAAACACGGTTATCTTCAGGTTATACCACTCTATTGGTTGTGCGTATGCAGGAACATATGAGCCAACTCTCTCTGTGGGTGTTAGGAACCCATGTCAACCCTTCTCTTTACTTTGTTAGTATATTGTTGTTGGACGCATATGCTCTGTAAGTCGTCCCGTAGTATTTGTTGATCCATAGTTTATATTAGCCCATGGTAATGACCCATAGTATTGGACACATATGCTTTGTAAGTCGTCCCATAGTATTATATGTCCCATGGTTTTGACTCATAGTATTGGGCATAGACTTAGTATATAAGTGTGTGTTGAGGTCGTTGAAGGCACCGTGAAGTTAATTGTATTGAGCTTGCTCAAAGGAAGTTGCTTCCTCGAAGTGGCCCGTGATCAATATAAAACTGATTCTGAGTTCTATTATTTCTGATATCTTGTGTATTTGCATTAATTAATTATTGCAGGTTCTCCACATCTGGTATCAAAGCACTTTCTTGGTCTCGTTGGGTGGAATTTCTGCCAAATTTGTTTTTCACATCTGTTGCAAGTTCAGATCTGGGAATAATCCCTATTCGCTTAACTATGGGAAGTACTTAGGCATAAGCGCTAATACTCATTGTGAGGAGTACCACAGGAACCCAAAAGTAGATGGCCCATTGAGAGGACCTCCCAGCAAAAAGGGCAATGACCCCTACTCGATTGACTAGTTCCCACCCGTGAGGTAAACCAAGAGCTGTCATTTGTGGCAAAGCGGTTATCAGTTTTACCTGAACTATGGAGTGAGGGGTACTGCCCCAATACGCAAGTTGTCAGACAACATTGGTGGCCAAGTGAATCCCCTAAACCGATAAGAAGCCGCACATACTTGGGGTCCATATCTATTTTCAGCTGAATTGTTGCCAATCACTTCCACTCCAGATCCAGCCATTTCAAATCTATTCTGAAAGTCATTCTAGATCCAGTCATTGTTTCAGATCCATCCGTTTTTCGATCCTTTACACATCGTTGCAGATCCATCTGTTGTGGATCCCTTTCGCGCCACCATTGCCGATCCATTTCGGCAAAAAATAAATAAATAAAATTATGTTTTTCGGCCATATCTCCCTTGTTTCAACACTGTTTTCTCTGAAACTTCACTAACATCCCTGCAATCCCATTCTGCATATTTCATTCCTGAAGACCCTATCCCAAATTCCACTTCCCAGAACCAGAAATCCCACATTTGTCTATTTTTAGGGTTTCCCATAACTCCTTCAATTTTCACCCAAATGCCTTCAAATTTTGCCACCGTGTTCCTTTCCTAATTCTGCTTCTTTGTCCCTCTCTACCAAATTTTTTCATTCGTTCACCCTACTTCTAAAATCTCCATTTTTTGCCTCCCTATCCATCAGAAAGTGTCCAAATCCTAGTCAAACCCCAATTACCAATCCGATTTTTTCCCAAATCCAAATTTTCCTTTACTAAATAAGCTTTTGTTTGTGTTTTTCTATCCATTTCCAAAGAAAAAAAAAAACTCCTGATTGTGGTTGTCACCCGCGCAGGAGCAAAAACCCTGGAGGAAGCACTTGCAGCCATCCAAACCAAACTCCAAGATCTAGATGAAAAATTTCTCAGCATCCATCTTCAGCATTCAGCCATGAACAATAACCGACAGCCAGAATCTTTTGCATCCACCAGGTTCTCTTCTTCCAACAATTTTCGTGGGCCAAAGCTTGATTTTCCTCTCTTCAATGGTACTGATCCGACTGGATGGATATACCGAGCAGAACAATATTTCAATCTACATAATACTTTTGATGTCTTGAAATTTCCACTTGCATTCTTTCATTTGGAACAGGAATCCCTTCAATGGTACCATTGGTACATCAAAGCTCATCCCGAGCCAAACTGGACAAATTTTTGCCAACTCCTTTTGCCACGATTTGGTCCTAGTGCTTTTGACGACTTCACAAGAGCACTCACTAAACTTCACCAAATTGGCATAGTGAGAGAGTATCAAACGAAATTTGAGAAACTAGCCAAACACACAGAAGGATTGTCTGATGAATTCTACAGGAGTTGTTTTATCAATGGTCTCAAGGATGAAATCCGCTCAGAGGTCAAAATGTTCTGTCCCAACACAATGATGGAAGTCCTAGGGTTGGCTAAGCTGGCCGAGGACAAGATCGCAGCTCAAGAACGCTCCAAACCCACCTTTGTTCCCTTCAGAAATATGGGTTCCCAACGACCTCCCATCACGCCTGCTCCTCGACCAACTCCTATCAGGCATTTGTCTGAAACAGAGATGCAGGCACACCGAGAAAAAGGGCTTTGTTATAATTGTGATGAGAAATTCACTCGGGGACATAGATGTGTTCAACAAAATCTCTATCTCTTGGATGTGGATTCTCCGCTTGCCTCTAAACTTGGTGAAGAAGCTCTAGATACAGTTGATGATCAGGTTGACATTCAACACCCTCCTGTTGACAACCCATCTCAAGACGAACCACCCGATATCTCTCTCCATGCTGTAACTGGCGTCACCACCCCACAAACAATGCGGGTCAGGGGATACTTCAAGAAGCTCCCTCTTATCATACTCATTGATTTTGGTAGCACTCATAACTTCATTGACCCTCGAATTGCCAAACAGGATGATTGTTTTGTCCATCCTTGCTCCCACTTTGAATTCATGGTTTCCAATGGGGGAACCTTACCTTGCAAGGGGAAGTGTCACAATGTGCGTATCTCTATGGAAGATTATAACCTACACTCTGACATGTTTTCCTTGTCCTTAGGCGGATGTGATGTGGTTTTGGGCGTTCAATGGTTACTCACACTTGGCCCCATCTTATGGGATTTTGCTGAACTTTGGATGCAGTTTTCAATCAATGGGGCACAACACAAATTTATGGGCTTACAACCAAGGTCTCTCTGCATCATCAATTCACATCACCTAGAAAAAATCCTTAAGAAGAATTCACATGGTGTCATCGCTCAGCTCCATTCCATTCAGATGCACCCATCAACAGTCTCCACTACTTCCTTGGATAGATATGCAGGTGTCTTTGCTGAACCAATGAGCTTGTTTCCTTCAAGAGACCTTTCCGGTAAGAATTTAGCCACGTCTACCTCTCTGCAGGAAATCATGGCTATTTTGCATGCAGTACAAAAGTGGTAGCCATACCTATTAGGAAATTATTTCTGCATCAAGACTGATCTCCAGGGTCTAGAAAATTTCCTGGAACAATGGGTCTCCTCCCCAACACACCTGAAATGGGTTATCCAACTCATGGGTTATCGCTATGCGATCACTTACAATAAGGGTAAGGACAATATGGTGGCAGATGCTCCTTCTCACACAATTGATGACCCGGTTTCTCTTACGGCTATTTCTCTGCTTGTTCCAAATTGGTTGCAATATGTTCAACAGGGCTATCTCTTCTATGAACTCCATGCTTCTTCATCAGCAGGGCACTCTAGGTTCTTCAAAATGTAAGACCGGGAACAATGTAACTTCTTTTGGTAGGGACTAAAAATGACAATTCAGCAAATGGTGGCTGACTTTGATACTTTCCAGGTCAACAAGGGTGAAACGACATTTCTTTTGGGACTGCTCAAACCCTTGCCCATCCCTACACAGATTTGGCCAACTATTTCTATGGATTTCTTAGAAGCATTGGTGGTACAATACCACATCTACAAGGACACCATATGAAGCAATCTATGGACAGAAACTCCCAGTTCTTCTTCCATACACCCTTAGCAGCTCCCCAGTATAGGAAATTAACTCAGTTCTTCGAAACCGCAATCAGATTCTTCTCATTCTGCAGGACAATCTCCACAAGGCCAGAATTTGACTGCAACAACAAGCCGATTAGCACCATTCTGAGTGCACTTTTCACGTAGCTGATATGGTTCTTCTTCGTCTACAGCCTTCCAAGCAATCCTCCCTGAAACTCCAAAGGCGTCAGTGGCCCAAAATGCAACCCGAGGATGCTCTTGGGGAACCACTCATTCAAATTCTACATCAATTTCCCCAACCAAGGCTTTGAGGACAAAGATTTTTCTAAGGGAGAGGGGATGTTAGGAGCCCGTGTCAACCCTTCTCTTTACTTTGTTAGTATATTGTTGTTGGAAGCATATGCTTTGTAAGTCATCCTGTAGTATTTGTTGATCCATAGTATTGGACGCATATGCTTTGTAAGTCGTCCCGTAGTATTATATCTCCCATGGTTTTGACTCATAGTATTGGGAATAGACTTAGTATATAAGTGTGTGTTTAGGTCATTGAAGGCACCGTGAAGTTAATTGTATTGAGCTTGCTCAAAGGAGGTTGCCCCCTCAAAGTGGCCTGTGATCAATATAAAAGTGATTCTGAGTTCTATTATTTCTGATATCTCGTGTATTTGCATTAATTAATTATTGCAGGTTCTTCACAGTAGGGCGATGGATTGTGAATGGCTAGCACTCGAATGGATGAGGAATGAATGCATTTTTGTCCTTCACCAGAATAGGTAGTCAAAACGGTTAAGCGAGCTCTATATGTTGAGTGTCTTTCAGGGTAAGCAATCAGAGCCGTACCCTACCATACAAAATCATGTGCATGCTCCATACTCCATCAGCTTCAGCAACAGGGTTCTCAACCACCCTCTCCAGCTGCATTAATGTCATCAACGAGTTCAAACAGGTTCACAGTCAGACATGTGGCAACATGGGAAACCAATCCTGTAACCCCCTCACCTCTCCCTAGTGGATACACGTGGCCCCTTCTCATTAGTTTCCTCATCCAACTTCTTGGTTATTTTATTCATTAATAATAGTTACATCATTTACATTCCCTCATGGCTTAACAACCCATGAATAATCAAAATGCCCAATTACTTGCATAAGCAATAAACTTAAACATCCACTAGTGGGGCCTTGGCCTTGAGCTCCACACTAGGGAAATTACACACACTGCATATACACAGTATTTACATTGAACCCAAATAACATCAAGCGAAAAATGGGGTAATACACAAAATATCTTTAACAAATTGCTAATAATTTGGATCTCAGAACCAAATCAAAGCTAATCCCAATATCTCTGCTCACTTCCATGCTATTTAGGATTCCTTTGAAGACAAATTTGAATTTAGGAATGCAAGTCATGGGTAAAGATCCTGGTGGGTATTCTCAACCCACCTTCTCGTGAGATTCGACGGATTTATCTAGGGATTGAAATCCACCCCCAAATATGAACTCTCTACCAACTCTAGCAATACATGACTTTTATTAGAGACCCAAAAATAGAACCCTAAATAAATGGTTCTTTTTTAATATGTAGAATGTGATTTCTCCAAACACTTTTGGTTCAATAAAAGGCCTAGGGGATGAAAATATGATGGATTTTCATCTTCAAAGATTACTTGTATCAAGGAATGTTTAGGGTCTAAGAAACCCTTGGTAAGAATTTAGTGTTCAAAGAATTTGTAATATTGTTTATGATATAGATATTTTGTTCTTATAATAACAAAGTTAGTTTGATGGTGGAAATGGACCTTCAAGTAAGTTGACTTATTTTTGTTGATTGTTTTACTAGCGATGTACTTGGTAAAGGAAAGGCTACCACATTGATCTCCTTGAAGCTAGCCACCACTATATTGGCCATGATTTTGACCTCTAAAATTGCTTGGTATGGACATTATTTGATTTTCATGGCCAAGTTATTGGGATGACCAACATCTATGCTTCAAATGGTACTGATCTGAGAGAGGCTCTTTAGGATTGGTAGGTTGAGGAGCTCCAAAATCCACATGGTTGTTGTGTAATGATTTCAATAATATTGACACATAAGAAGATAATGAAGACACATTACTTTCTAGAATGCTATTGACGGATCAAATTGCTTGGAATGGCCTAATGGATATAATTACCTGTAATGAACCTAACCAAATTTTTCTTTAGGATTCTTCCAAAATATAGTTCACTTGGTCCAACTAGAAATGTGATAAAAGAGTGTTGAAGCATCTTGACGAAGATATTATTTCGAAATAAAAACTCCTTTTCTTCAAATATAGTAGGATAGGGGCTTCCTAGGTCCTATGAGAGCTTACTCTCTTTGATCATTATCTAATTATATTCTCTATCTCTTGAGGAGTTGGAAAAAATCATTTGGTAAGATGTTCTTAATCTCCCTTTCATTTATTCTGAATACCTTGGCCTAATGATACTTGGAATTTAATTCCATAGCTTAAAGGCCCAAGATCTGACCTGGTGGGGAAATGTTGTTTCCCGAGTCATTCATCTTCTATGGAGATATAATGGTTATCTCATTGAAATCAAGAAATTGAAGCATGAATTTATGTTAGAAGAGTTCGATAAATTTTCACAGTAGTTGTAACGTAGCATTTATGGTGATCTTATTGAAAACGGAAGAAACATACAATCTTATGGAAAGCCGAGGTAAATTGTTTATATATATATAGAAACCGTCGGAATACCATTGCCTAAACGTTTATATATATATATACCATTGGAATACCATTGCCTAAACGTTGAGTGATAGCCAGACCACCATTGGTAGGTCGACGAGCACTGTCCATGAAATATCGTCTTGTGTATGGTAATTTTGTCGCGCATATACAAAAAACATCAAAAAGACCGACAACCCTCTGCCAGTTTACCAACTGTAAAGCGTCAGATAGACCGATGGAAAATTGTCACACATTTTGCAACATGTCGAAAAGACCGATGAACATTTATCAGTCTACCAATGGCTATCTATCAAAAGTCCACAAACTAGTGTTTTCATGTGTCACGATTGGTAGTCGGTTGCAGGCCTGGAATTTCAAATTCTATCTGCCTGTCAAATAAAATTTGATGACGGTTAGATTTTTAGAGTGCCTTTCATTTTATATTTTATGCAATTCATACATGATCAATTTTTCTTTCGGTATATGTCATAACATAATCCTCCTTCAATTACTTGAATTTAGTCGTGTTTTTTACGACAAGATCTGGGTAGATAGTCCATTGTAATAATAAAACCTAAACAAATTGTTTAACAATAAGCCAACTTCAGTAACAAACCAAAAATCTGTTGAGAGATTTTCACTTTTTATTTAATTTAACATCTCTATGTACAAGGCAAGTTGGACAACTATAAGTTTTTTTGACGAGCTATCAAAACACATAAACATCAACTTCTACGTTTTAAATTTGAAATTACCTATCAAATACATCTAAAAAGTGAAAAAACGTTATATGGAACGTCAAATTCCATGTCTGGTCAATTGTACGATGGAAACAACAAGTGTCGGGCGTTTGATAAGCAGATGTTTCGATGGAAGTCCAACAGTTAAGCAAGTTTTTGAATAGGTCATTTTTAGTTGACCTGTGTTAACTTGAGTCTAGGTTTGAATAGGTCCTTTTTAGTTGACATGTGTTTTTGAATAAGTCTGCAATGAGTTAACTTGAGTCTAGGTTTAGGTTTTCCCACTTCTTGATGATTACTTTCTTAATTGAATCACTGCCCCATGAAATAATAAGACATGTGTAACCGCTCATTAGGGATTCATAGTTGGAGTTTTTCTCCATTTTTTTTCCCAAGAGGGATAGCTCTTAGAGGCACACAAAGGAAGGAGAAGGCACATGTCTCTGAGTTACATGCACTCACTATGAAATATAGCTCGGCTTCAACAATAGTGAAAATATTGTTCAAGCTTAACTTTTTATATCTTCGTCTTCTTTGCTTGTCTGGATTTTATAAAGCGGTTCGCTAAATGCCTTTAGGATCTTTTAGTTAAAATTTAGTGTATGTTTTTGCAGAGACTTGAAAAACAATGTCAGGGTTTGAAAAGCAATGTTAGGGTTTGAAGCTCTGTTTCTATCTATCTAATTTTTATTAATTTCTTGTTTTTGTTGACACATACACTTACCTTATGTCATTTTGTTTTGTTTTCAAACCTACTATTATAACAAAAATTCAAATCGTGATTTATGTTTGTCTTTTAGTTAGTGATCTCACTTTTATTTTTATGCAATTGTTTTGTTAATATATATTTTAAGTCATATATTATTCATGTTTCATTTCTCAACATCAAATGTATATATTGTAAAGCTTTCGAATCCCCTTCTTCTATTTGTTTTATTTTTGATATTTGTTAATATATATTTTAAGTCATATATTATTCATGTATATATTGTAAAGCTTAAGCATCCCCTTCTTCTATTTGTTTTATTTTATTTTTGATATTGTATTACATTTTGATCATTTATTTAGTATTTTTTCTCTTTTGTTATAATTATTTTTTACTTTTGTAGTATAAACTATAAATATATTTTCAAAAAAGTTCAAATAACATAATATAAAAATAAGAGAATTAAAGGGTTACACATAATGAAAAAATTGATTTAAATCAGAGATTGCATATATTATTTTGAACACACAATCAAGGTTTCTCTCTATTTGTAGAGTAAGGCTTTGTTCTATTTGATTTCAAGTTGTTTAATGTGATGTGCAAGATTCTTCCTAACACCTTTACACTTTGATAAATAATTTGTTTTTCATTTTTTTATATATTTATGTTCAATGTGCAAGTTATAATATGTTGAATTTTGGTTGTCATTGATGTCAAATAATGTCAAAGAGGATTCAGTATCCTTGTGCTAGTTTGAAGAAGTATATGGAAGCCACTTTGAAGAACTATATGGTGCCAGTTTGAAGAAATAGATAAGAAGTACATCCATATTATAGAAGTATATCAAGAAGTACATCTAGTACATCCAGTTTGAAGAAGCACATAAGGTACATGAACAAGTCCTAAGTCCAGCTAGTCATGTTACTTTAGGTAAAATCCAAAAGAATTGGTTGGACAAGGTTCGGGAGTGTGCAAGAGGTTTGAGAACAAGAAGTGGTTGAACAATTTTGCAAGTCTCAGAACGTGTGCAAGATGCACCAGTCAGAAGAAGTATGCAAGATGTTGAAGTGTGCAAGATTACTAGAAGAAAGTGGCATTCAAAGAAGTTGAGTGTTAAAGTCCCATAAGCAATGACACATGAAGGGCACAAGACCACACACCAAGTGCACTAGACCCACTATGAAAAGGACCAAGTATGCACAAGACCCACAAGAGATGACACCTCAGTGGCATAACTATGAAGTAAGTGGAACCGTGAAGCAAGGAACAAGGGATTCTATGAACAACTTGTGGACATACCATACATGCAAGACAAGTATAAATTAGAATCCAAGTTGGAGAGTTGAAGCAATCTTGTAAGCTCGAAGACTGGAAGATACATATTTGAAAATATTCTAATTCTTGGGGCATCAAGGGCTCGTGGAACCATAACAACATGATCTAGCAGAGAGCCAAGTGTGCACGAACATAGGAAAAACATTTGTGATCATGTACATAAGGATGCAGTTTATATGTGACAGTTATGTGAAGATAGAAAGGCATAACTATAGAGGATGCACAAGTGCGTGAGAACATAATTATAGTATCACAGATGGTATACAGAAAGTCACAGATGATCTAAAGTTAGATGTGTGATAACAAACTTGAAGCACATCTAGTGATGCGTGAAGAGGAGTAATTTATCTTATGTGTGAAGACAGACTTGTAGCATAGAAGAAGATGCGTAGCATGAAGAGAGTAATCTGAGACAAGTGCAAATAACAGGAAGGCCACATTACAAATGATGCACACAAGCTCACAGATTATATAAAGATGGATGCACCAAGACATAAGGGTAATATCAGCAGATGGTGCGTAGATTGATCGGATACATACGTGCACAGTCAGAATAGTCTCACAACAAAGGACATGCAGTATCAGTTAGATTTCCATATGCGAAAAGATAGAATAGTAAAACAACACTTGACGCGCATTATCTATTGAATGTGCAGAAATATAGTGGTATGATGAAGCAACACACATTTTATGAAGCATGTTCATTCAAGTATGTAATGTTCATGTTGTCAACTGAAGTTCATGATACAGTTCAGTGATAGAAAGATCTCATGGATAAAAAAAAGTACGCACAACAGAATGAACACCAGATAATCTGAAGAGTGCATGGATCATAAGAAGAACATAGTAATATCTTCTATAGTCATATCCGGGTGGTAGGATGGGGAAAGGAGCAGGGGGTCAGTGCCTCCTTCCAGTTGAATTTGGTAAATAAGAGAGTTGGTGCTTCCTTCAGGTTGTAGCCTATAAAACTAGGGGGTTGTTTCCTCCTTCCAGTTGGTGTTGGAGAATTTCGGAAGTTGGTGCATCCATAAATGTAATCTTTATATTATAAGAGAGCATTATGTGGTTTTCTCCTGTTTGGGTTTCCACGTAAAATTTTTGTGTTCTGTGTATTGTGCATATGTAGATGAATGTTATTATTTATGTGGATGTATAATTTAAGTTCCATATTAATAAGATAAGAAGTTAAAAATTGCTCATAACTAGGCTAATACTGATTCAACCCCCTTCTTAGTATTAATAAGATTCCAACAATTGGAATTAGAGAGGGTGTCTTCAGTAACAACTTGACATATGGAATATAGATCTGTGCGAAGATATGGGAAAGTAGGAAGGACTCTCCACTAACTAAGCACCAAGATTTGATGGTACCAACTACACCTTCTGGAGGACCGGGGTGGAAGTGTATCTAAAATCCCTTGGAGCAGATGTCTTACAGTTTAGTGTGGACGGTTATAACATTCTAGCAACAACACCAGTTGATCCAGTTGAGAAAAGATAGTATGAATGCAATGCAAGAGCTAGGAATGCACTGCTATTTCGATTAACATACACTAAATTAACTTAAGTCATGCATTGCGTGTCATCTAATGATGTATGGGATAAAATCATGAATGTCTATGAAGGTGACAAGAAAGCAAAGAAGGTGAAGTTGCAGAATTACTATGGATTATATGAGTCCTTGAAGATGAAAGATGAAGAAAATATAGCCTCATATTTTCTTCAAGTTGATGAGTTAGCTAATGCCATCAAAAGTCCTAAAGTTACACTCGAAAAAGAAGCAGTAGTGCATTAAGATACTAACAACTCTTCCTCCAATATCTGACTCAAAGCTATATGTGTTAGAATATTGAGCCAATCTTGTAGATCTGACAAAGGATGAGCTACAAGGAATTCGAACCGCGTATGTGATTACAACTGAAAGGAAAAATCTTGTTATAAAGGAAGTTGCTTTTAAAGCCACCAGGAACGTAAAACACAACCATGACAAAGGCTCTTGTGATGAATCATATGAGAAAGAATAAAACTTTATAAGAAATTTGAAAAGAGGAAGCAGTAAGTACAAGGGAAAATTACCTTTCAAATGTTTTAGATGTGGAAGAGTAGAGCACTTTTCTTCAAAGTTTCCATATAAGGAAGATGGAGATAGTGACAGTGAGGAAGAGGCTAGTTACAATGAATGAAGGTTGGCACACACGTAGGACAGATCTAAGAACGTGAAGAAAGTTCAAAAACAAAGGAAGACTCTGTACACTTAGGAAGACAACAATTTATTTGAAGAGAATGATTGTGACGATAAGCCAAAAGAGGTATTTTTCATGTCCTTTTTGGAATATGAAAGCACTGAAGAGAAGAAAAATATTTGTCCCTCTATCAAGAAAAATACATCAAAGTCAACAAGGAGCACTTAATAAGTATTTCTTCAATGGATCCTTCAATACACCTCCAAATATTTTCGTAGAAATTAAATCTAACAATCAATCCGAAGAAGAAGAAGCTGTAGAGGTCGATTGGGAAGGTGAATTGGTCAATGCCTTGGATGATTTAAAGAAGACAAGAAGAAAGAAAAAACTCTTGTAGGACCAATTGTCAAAGTCTAAAGAGCAAGTCAGGAAATCCAAGGTGTTTCAAGAATCTCTTGAAAAACAGGTCAGTGAAAAGGTAATGAATTGTGAGAAACAACTGAATTGCGCAGTAGACAAGATCAAAATGCTTGAAGAAGATAAATCAATATTGAAGACATATTTGGAGAGTGGGTGCAGAAATAAATTACTAACAAGTGAGTTTGAACAGGAGGATAGAGAGATCTTTGGTTTAGAAGAAAAATTAATTGAGATAAAAGGGAAGATATAGGTTCAAGATCATATCATGAGAGATACCTCAAACTGTGCACATTTAGGAAGTGAAAAGCCTTGTTTTGAATATGAAGTGAAACACACATTCAAATATAGAACAAAAATCCTGAATAAGATTCTGGATGATCAGAGATCACCAGTAGAAAAGATAGGACTCGGCTATGACAGAAAAACTAAGAATTTCTACGACAACAAGAACAATCCAAATCAAGTGAAGTCATTCATGTGTGATAATTACTTCAACTCTTCTAGTTGCACTATCAGAAGAAGGATTAATACAATGCAGGATTAATACAATGTAGTGTGCAAGGTGTAATCACATTGGTCATATTGCAAAGTATTGTCAAACTGTAATATGTTATGCATGTGATGGCTTTGGACACAAGGCTATGTATTTTCGAAGAACATTGAATTTTATAGATAGAAATATTCTACACAATAGCTATCACAATACAAGGACCAAAAGGGAAGAGAGTCAGGTGCAAAATCAAAGTAAAAGTGTGCATATGAAGATATGGGTAAGGAAAAATCCTCAAGCATGCGTAGAAGAAGCAAATAACCCAAGTACATCTCAAGCAATAAGTAATTGCTACCCATATTGCTAATCTCTAAGAGATTAAGTAAGATCCTTGAATTCAACACGATATTAAATAGGAATTCAAGGAGTGCGTTACTGAAGTATTGCAGTTAGAAAATATTTGAAGTTGTTTGTTTCATTAACGCTATGTTGCAAAAGATATGCGCATATATTCAACTATTTGTTGTGATGTGTTGGATTGTCATATAAAACAAGTCATACATAGAAAGAAGAATCCAAATGAGTATTGTTGATGAACAAACACAATTCCATGCACATACATAAACGAAGTTTGTATTATATTCAAAATTTGTCTTTACAAAATTACATGAGTCCTCTGTCGTAGAAAAGAGAGTTGAAGTACAAAAGAGGTAGCATGCCAAGGCCTAAAGACAATTGAAGTATAAAAATGACGACGAGAGTCGTATTAAGAAAAAATGGGAGTTACAAACCACATTCACAGCTGCAGCTCAAGGTCCATTTCCATGTTATGATCATTAGGATGTTGTGAAAGTCGAAGTTCTAAATCCATCAGAACTGGCTCATTGAAATTAGAGGTTGGTTGTAGAGGATAAAGTTGTAGAATTGGGGATGATACATCTCCAGTGGATTGCTCGTCCAGAATCAAGTTTTGCATGTCAACGGTCCATTGTTTATATTTCTCTAGAAAGTCAACTATCTTGATCAAACTGGATAATCCCTCAATAGTGTTGTGATTAACCTGTGATTGCGCATACCGGTGGTTAAACTCATACTCTTTCAATTGGGCTTTCCAAAACCCCATGTCCACTCTCAGTTGTGTGAACTCAGTTTGCTGCAACTGCACTTCCAAGTAGAGACTCTCGAATGAGTCATTGAATCTTTGGAAGAAGGAAGACATGATTGAAACTCAGACGAAGCAATACGCAGAACAAGCTAGATAGCGAAGGAGCAAGAATGATGAACCAGATAATTAGCAGCTCTCTCTCTTATAGAATTGGAAGATGGTTCTCTGCATGCATGAAAACAAATTGAAGATATGTTGAGGATTAATGGCATTCATGTTTGCATAACTCGAAATAGGTTATGGATATGTCAAAATTTATTGCATGAGTTAATGAAATTGGGAAAGAGGACAAAAAGTAGTAATCCAATTCATTGTTTCGTGTGAACAGAATGATGTTGCCCAAAAGGCTTGAGTACAAAAGTATCACATCAAAGTATCCACACGAGTTGTGAGCTACATCACCTTGTTTCCATGTTAGTTGACAGATGGAAAAGTGTGCAGAGAATCTTTGGTTGACGTGGCAAGATATGCGAAGTCAGAAAGTGTAGTAAATATTGGTTACAATGTGGTAAATGCGATAAAAGGAACATTTGAATGATGGAAGTAATCGACATGGAATACAGTGCAAATTGGAAGCAAATAGAACTCTGCAGTGTGTAATGAATACGATAGGAAGATGGCACGAAAGATTGCACAAGAAATGAAGAAGTGTGATTTATTGATGAGTATGACAGGAACAAAAGATCAAGATAGTAGGAAGTTAGCAACTATATAGAGGGAGCATATCTGATCTAGCTATAGATAAATCATTGAATGTACAAATTGCAATACAACTAAACTTTGAGCAACAACCCCAGTATAAGAAAATATATGAAATCATAAATACAGGGGGAGTAACTGAAGCAAGCAGATGTATGGAGGCCAGCACAAAACAAAAGAAATGAGAACACGAAATGGTGCATTGAAATGGAACCTCTTTTCCATTAATGTCAAAGGGGGAGAAAGATCATGAAGCTTGTTATCAACATAGATATGAGAAGAAACTAAGAAATATCATGAAACATGTGATAATCACAGAGATTGAAAAGAGAAGAGAAGTACTAATCCATGTAGTGAAAAAGAACAAAAGAGAGAGATCAAGAAGCATGCATCAGTCGAAGGAATCCATGCAAAAATGAAATACAACAGAAGAACATTAACAATGGGATGCATATATCAGAAAAGGCTCAAACTGGCAAGAACGTAGGGGGAGTACACACAGGGGGACTATTGCAACCATAAGAGATAAAGTCCACAACTTCATGAGGTGTTGACATCAATGCCAAAGGGGGAGATTTTTGAACTTTGATTTTCATTGATGTCAACTAATGTCAAAGAGAATTCAATATCCTTGTGCTAGCTTGAAAAAGTATATGGAATCCACTTTGAAGAATTATATGGTGTCAGTTTGAATAAGTACATCCATATTACAAAAGTATATCCAGAAGTACATCTAGTACATCCTGTTTGAAGAAGCACATAAGGTACATGTGCAAGTCCTAAGTCAACCTAGTCATGTTACTTCAAGGAAATTCCAAAAGAGTTGGTTGGATAAGGTTTAGGAGTGTGCAAGAGGTTTCAAAAGAAGAAGCAGTTGAACAATTTTGCAAGTCGTAGAAAGTGCGCAAGACATGCCAATTGGAACAAGTATTCAAGATCTTAAATCACACAGGAGTATCGAAAGAAAGTGGTAGTTGGAGAAGTTCGATTTCGGGCACCTAAGAATCGACTGTGAAAAAAATGCTTCGTTTACTCTGGTTTGCACCCTTCATAAGCCACCCAAATTGTTGTTGCGTGTTCTACAAAACGATTTCTAGCTCAACGGTTCAGATTGGAGTGACACGTGAAATCTATGGTGGAGGTAGGTTCTGCTGGAAAAATAAGCATGGGATATAACACCGCGAAGTGACCGTTGGAGTACGGTTAAACAATGGAAAAGATCAATGGTTGTTGATCAGGCAGTGAAAAGATCGATGACCCACATCCATTTCGCATCACCAACATGCACACTAGGACGGAGTGGTGTGTGGTTGTGAAATCCTAAACTACTCTCCACGTGTCGACACCATATTATTTCGCAATTTGGGAGAGCAATAAGGGAAACTGCCTTTGGCCATTGCGAAATCGATTTCACACTTCATCCCTTAGAGCTACCGACACATATGGATATGATGTGGTTGGTACACATCACACCCTCTTCCCACACAGCTCCTCCACGTCGAACCTCCTATCCAGGTGGATCCTCCATGTCATCTTGCCACTTGGCATGGGTGGGGCCCAACAAAAATTTTCCCAAATTTTGAAATTTCGGGTTTCATGCAAGGCTTTCATTGGTCCATAACAGGGAAAGTCCAAAATTGATTTTTAGGCTTACTCCATGCCTCGCTGACTGCCATTCAATAGAACTTAACCCTACATAGTCATTTCTAATCCTTTGCATGTAGATCATGATTTTCGGCCCATATAGCTCTGGCATTGCAACCAGAAGCTCTAATACCACTCTGTAATGTCCCCCTCACCCAATCCGACCATCGGGAGGGGACGTTGGCAAAACCTGGGCTCTAATAATTCACCCCAATGCATAATACGATTTTCTAATAAAATGGAATGTGTGCAGAATTGTAATAAACATGCACAATGGAAATATAAAATCTAACTACACACATCTAACATGCAATTAGCAGCATAAAAATTACAAACATCAAATAAAATAGTTCAGATTCAAATACATGAGAGTACTTATCTTTAAGAAATGTAGATCCAAGCAATTGGCTGTCTAAGAACGATTTTCCACCCAACCATAGGCACTAAGTCCAGCATATACTCTTTATGCTATTGACGACACCCCCAAGCTGGGCTATGAGGCCACGAGGGAGAAGGAAACACCTACAGGATTTTATCTCTCAACCCACAACCTATTCTTCTTTCTGTGCTTAGTCAAATGCTCATACAGAGCTCTACAGGGGTCTCACTCAGCCCTCACAGACTTGGCTTCCACAATACCTGTCCCACACAACACCCTTCTAGCTCAGGCATCCCCTTCACTGATCCACAGTTCTCTTGGGAAATCCATCTTGTCGGGTGCTTCTAGTGTGTGAATAGAAGAATTCCAATTTGATATGGCTGCTATAAAACTACCTGTAGCCTTGATTTGTGACTTCACAAGCACCTACAAGTAGCAGAACTCCATGGGTAAGGTTCCTAGCTTCCCAATCTCTCTGCTCACCTACAACCAAATGTTTTTCCCTTCCCAAAAATACAACTCTGTCCTCTAATTCGAATTTCTAATTTTAACACACCATCCCTTAATTGACATTAAAATCAATGGAATGACTCTATGTAGTGCAACAACTTGCATGAGAGAATGAGAATGGAATAATGATCAAAAGAGTGTTGACTCTAAGGATATGAATTAAGGGTGAAAAGACAACTGACATGGCTTCTGACCATAGAAGAATTAGGACTATTGACAGCTGACATAACTATCACAACCCCCATGCTCAATGACTACATGAAGTGACCTTTCCCACCAACCTCACATGTGCAATAAATGATTGGAAAATGGTCAAAAAGGAGATAATTGGCTTATTCTCATCACATGATAGAATTTAGGGTGATTTCTAAGGTCAACACATGGCAACATAGGATTGGGTTTCCCATAAGCCCCCTTCCTCTTCCCGTCTGGTGGAATCATAGCCCCTTTGGTGCTCTTTACACAACCATTACTGGACAATTCTATTAATTTTCAGCATAATATTTACATACATTTCGAATTAGGCATAAAAGCCAACCAAACAGTCCAAATAAAAATATAACATCATACATGCCTATCCATTCACTAGTCAGGCCTTGGCCTTGAGCTCCACACTAGGAATTCACACTAGCATCTCTACATCATTTACATAGTATTGGATAAATGCATTCCAAATCAAAACTAAAAGTATTACATATAACCATTTTCTTGCAATTGTAAAGTTACAAACACTATAAAACTTGATTTATTATCGAATATGATATTATTCTAGTTTCATTCTTATATTATTAATTTTTCAATAATTAAAATTTCATTCTTATCTTAATAATTAAATTTAATAATAACATTTTATCAATATTTAAACATTTAAAATTATAAATATCTTTAGTAAACTTTATCATATTAACACTTTATTAACACTATATTGAATATTCATTGAAATTAATACAAATTTATAAAATAAAATTATTCTTCTACAACTTCTAAATTATTAAATTACTAGTATATTAAGTAATTTTGAGCTAACTAATTCCTAACCTAAACTCCTAACTAACTTTTGGTTACGTTAAGCATCCATCAACGAAAGAAAATCTACAAAACTTAGAAGGGCATATCAATATTATGACATCATTTATAAAATAAGCATTTATAATATATATATATATATATTTTTCATGAAAAAGTTATATATTATATGTAAAATAATATGAGTATTTATATATTTTTCATGTATACATATACAAGCATATAAATGAGTTTGACTGATTTGAGGCTCTTTCGATTATTTATGTGGATGTAGCAACTCAATTCCTCGTAGAGGTTGTGAATTACATTGAAAAAAACACATATAAATGGTTTTTCGACTATGCAACAAAACCTAAGTTAATCTATTATTTTTATCTTTAAATATATTATAATTCTTCATTATTAAAAATTCATTTTTAATTATAAAATGGATTTAGTGCACTCAAAAATCTTTATTACATTCAAATTATACAATTTAATAACTTATATGTACAATTCCAACAACTCTTTTCAAATTTTAGAAAAATATAACCAAAAATTAAACATTACTTTATTATAGATATAAGAAGACACTGTTCACTATACACAAATGACCAATTGGAGGATTTATATGAAAACATCTTCTACGATGAACTGAGGACATAGTCTTGATCGGTTGGTCATCGTGCATAGAAGTCATACATGCCCCCAAATTGAAGCATCTAGCCACTGATAGATTCTCACACAGAAACCACAAGTGTTATGCTTATGCTCTTCAAGTTTGAAGTAAATGTTTGGTTTTGTCATAGTTTATAAAGATATCAATTAATAAAAAGAAAAAGTTGGACATGAATATAAAATTACTAAAATAAATCCAGAATTAAGATGAATCCAGAATGGTTACGTAAACAAACTTAAAAAATATAAATGGACTGTGAATTCAAAAAACTTCACAACTATACATACTGAACACACAGCGTACTTTACCGAGTATACATATTGAGCACACAGCGTGTTAGTGTCCCCAGTATGCCTTGGATTCCTTTCAAACTAGAGTTTCTAGCCGACGCATGGAGAGAGATGCATCTGTTGTTCTTCATGTGGCTCCTTACTGTGTTTCCATATCCCTGTATCTTAAATTCTCACTCTCATACAATTCGGCCTTTTAAAAATTGCAATCTGCAGAGTTGTGGTCCAGCTCCTTTACACTGCTGCCAAGTGTCTCTGTTCTTCATCGTTGGCAGTCCAGCTCATTTACGCAACTGCCAAGTGTCTCTGCTGTTCATAGTTTGGTCCATTGGATCCTCCTTTGCGCAGCCCAAGATCCCTGTAAACTAAAAAAACAACAGTTCTGAAGGGTATGTGAGTAACAAGTGTCTCCCAGATGCAGTGGACACTATGTGCAGTTTCCCCAAGACACCCAGTCACTTTCAAAATGGTGCGGTTTGGCACGTCAGTTGCTCTCCTTTCCTTTTCCATACGCAGGTTAGCGGCCATCTTCATGCTGACTTATCCCGTATTTGATGAGATGACTTAGACACTTGGTTATATAGATGACTAGAAAACAATATGTAGTAAAAGGTTGAATAGGAAATGAGTTTGGATAGGAGTTTATTTCCTTAAAAATGGACAGCTTCTCTTTTTATTGGATCTTGGGAATAGGAAATGAGTTTGGATAGGAGTTTATTTCCTTAAAAATGGACAGCTTCTCTTTTTATTGGATCTTGGAAACTTCGTGTCATGTCGTAGAGTTCAAAACGGGTGATTTTCTTTTTCTTTTGGATTTTGAGATTTTCGTGTCATGTGGTAGAGTTCAAAAGGGATGGTTTTTCTTTTCCTTGGATTTTGGAAACTTGGTGTCATGTGGTAGAGTTCCAAATGGATGGTTTTTCTTTTCCTTGGATTTTATGGAGCTTGGTGTCATGTGGTAGAGTTCAAAACGAATGATTTTGGTCTTATGTGGTAGAAATCAAATGGATGATTTTATTTTTCCTTGGATTTTGTGAGATTGGTGTTATGTGGTAGAGTTCAAAATGGATGATTCTATGTTTTCTTGGATTTTGTGAGCTTGGTATTATGTCATAGAGTTTAAAAGATTTTGTGAGCTTAGTGTCATGTGGCAGAGGTTCTTTTCCTTGGATTTTGTGAATCTGGTGTGATGTGGTAGAGGTTTAGCTTTTGAATTAAAAGCAATTTGTGTGAATTTTGTGTTATGTGATAGAGGTTTAATTTTTTAACTAAAGGGCACTTTTCATCTTCATTAGTTAGGTTGTACATTCCACTTTTTTCTTGAATTTTGTGAGTTTGGTATCATGTGGTAGAGGTTTAGGCCTTGAACTAAAGGAATATTTGCTTTTTCCCTAGTTATGTGATACTTTCTACATAATTGGATTTTTTTGGGTTTGGTGTCATGTGATAAAGGTTGAAGTTTTAAACCAGAGGATATTTTCCTTTTCCTTATATTTTGTGAATTTGGTGTAATGTGGTAGAGGTTCGGGTTTTGAACTAAATGATAGCTTTCATTTTTCTTATTTATGTGATACATCCCACCTGCAATAGGTGTGAAGAAATATGGGATTAATACATTCAAGTATGACCATAGACATGAGATGAATGGTAATGGTAAATTACTTGGTTTTGTGATAGGAGACTTGGTTTATGAAAGGTGATGGAAAATGACTCGATTTTGGCATAGGCTATATTGTTTTGTTAGGGATTCACATATAAGACTTGGTTTTGAAATAGCCTATAGTTGCTTCATTAATGATTTGCATAGGAGACATGGTTTTGGCATGCGTTATAGACATTTTGCTAGCACTTCATATCATGTTTGGGTTTGGGTTTATGACTAGGGAGTTGTGTGATAAAGATTGAGGTTTTACTTATGGTGATTTTTCAAACATGTTAACCCTCTATCCCACATGCAGTGATATAATGGTAATCAATTCCTTATATACAAAATTTGTTCAATATATTTTTAAGGTGTAGAGTGCAAACCTTGGGATATGGAACTTGGGTTGTGGACTTTAAGGACAGTATTTTACTTAAAGATGCATAATTAATGGGTTTTAATCAATCTCTTAGAATTAGGATTAAGGAAATAGGTAATAAGTTCATGACAAAGTTATAGCATGTTAAGCATCAATGACACAATATTAACATGTAAACACTTTTTATAGGCAACGCACATCGGTAGGATTAAAATTATTTATAATGAAATGGAAGATAATACATGGCATTGTATAGTAACCATCAATGATATTGTATTAACGTATGTTTTTTTATTAAACAAGGAGAATCACTAGGATTTATATTTTTTACCATGAAAATGCATGGAGTCTTTGACATTTTTTTCAGTATGAAGTTGTATTGTTGATAAATCCTAGTCAACATGCTACACTAGTTTGACTATGTAGCCTCCATAAACACCATATGTGTTTTCCTAGAAATATATTTTCATTTCATTAACTTGAAATACTTATACCATCACATACATGGGCTCCATGGATGATACGGTGATTTTCACTTGGATCAGTCCCCCCCCCTTCGGAATCAATGTTCCCCATTGCATCAAGTGCCTTCATCAGATAGGGAAAAATCTACTGAATTTGGATCCTAGTGGGCCACTTGTCTTCATGAAAAAGATGTCCTGCTTTGACGACTTGTTGGTGGGTTCCTTCCCTTTCTGTATCCATGATTCGATCAACCATATCCTACTTAATGAATTTAGAGTTGGGTTCTTTAGGGTCCAAGAGCTCATCTACCTATGACAATGTCTAGTAGAGGCAGAAAATATAGGTGAACGAGCTCCACATTGAATACTGAATGTAGATCGAGGATTGGGGGAACACTTAATTCAAAAGAATTCTTACTTACAACCTTGGTTATGGTGTGAGGTCCATATCAAAGTGATTGAAGCTTCCAATGGGGTCAAGTGAGGTTCTCTTTCTGCGTATGAAACCATACCTTATCAGTGTATCACCAACTTGAAACTTGTGTGGAACCTAATGTTGGCCATGCCATTGTTTATACTTGGCATGTGATTTATGCAAGATTCCATGGACTTGTTGGTGGTTGTGCATGATCCTTTCAATGGATTTGGATTCATGATCTACCTTAGTCTAACACTTTATTTCCTCATTCTCCATAAGGGAGCATCTATAGATTGGACCATTGGGTAAGGGAGCATCAAGCACCAAGTCAATGGAATAACTGACGTGGCAGTGCATAGGAACCCTCGTAGGTGAATAAAACATATCTTTGTGCTCCTGTACCATCTTGTTGACCTGATTTTGTTGTATATAAATTTCTTGGGTCGGGACTGTAGTGGTCATAGTGACTTTATGTTCACCTTTTGACCAAATTGTGAAGAAGATAAACTTTGTGTTATGAAATATTACTTTGTGGCACTATTTTTTCAGGACCAATGAAGTCCCAATAGTTAGAAGTACCTTTGGTACCCTATAGAGATAAAATTCCATAGTAACAATGACATTGTAGGGCCGAGGCTCATAAACAATGTGATGTTTCCATATTTATGGTTGTCTTAAAAGAACATCACAAAATTTGAGTGCAACAACATTACACAGTACCTCATCTCCGAAGGGATTGATGTCATGGCATAGGAAACAATACTACCTGACGCGAATGTATCTTTGCCTGATCAACCATATGATGGTGTACAGATGGGGGTGTGGCATTATTGACAAATTCATTCTTTTGATGAATCAAGTTCTTTTGACTCTTGTTGTCAACATTGAAATGTATTGGACCCCCCTTTACACACATTAGTGAATGGAAGAGACACCCGTCCTCCTCAGGATCCTCTAGTTCTTTGGGTTGGATTGTTGTGGAAGCGGTGGTAGAAGTGGGTTCTGCTTTGATGCCATGTTTCCCTTTATTCTACTCTAAATCATAGTCTGAGATGGGTTATGAATATTTTTCTTTGAGATCAGCCACCAATGATAGTTTCAAGTGACATTCGTTGATGTTGTGTGAGGGGATTTTGTGCAATTCACGCCACTTTCTGGTGTCCTAATTATGTGA
The DNA here is from genome assembly GCA_027924585.1 of Larix kaempferi. Lineage (NCBI taxonomy): Eukaryota > Viridiplantae > Streptophyta > Pinopsida > Pinales > Pinaceae > Larix > Larix kaempferi. The sequence goes on along the minus strand of BSBM01001158.1, from coordinate 4,220,249 downwards.
CTTCCCGATCCCCTTCTTAGTTGGTGGCTTGGACTGATTTTCTTGATATTAAATCTTTATTCCTTGTTCCTTTTTTTTCTGATTTAGGTTTTCCTTTTCCATTCTTCTATTGTGGCATATTTGCAAATCTAAACTCCCGCTTGATTCATTGCTTGGATTTCTACTCGATTTTGACTGCATACCAATAAGAAGTTCCCAGTTAGGATATGTCTAATAAATCCATCTATGTTTGAATGTGCCTATGCAGAACACTATGGTACTTCAAAACCAAGTGTCCCTCGAACTCTTTGATACCCAGCTTCGAGTGCAAGGTATGAAATATGTTGGTTAACTTTAGTACCATCTGGTCTCTATCCTGCCATAGAGTCTCCCATATCGTGTATTGGTCATCATAGTTTTTGATAGGGTAGACCTCTTCCTTGAAGCAATGAACAAAGGATTCCCAAATGGTTTTTGTCCCAAATGGTGTAGATTCATCTTCGGTGTAACTCACCCAGTATCCTTCCCACCAATATTTTACATGAGGAAGGACTTTAAGGAGCATGAAGGTGATATTTTTTCCATTGGAAAACTTTTAGACAAAATAATAACCTTCTAGAAGATTCAACCAATTTTCTAGAGCATCTACATCTATTTTTCCTTCAAATAAGCAGCTATTGAAATTGAATGTACCTTGAACAATGTCGTACCTTCAAAATGGTTGTTTGATGAATATGCCTTAGCTACCATCAATAGTTGTTGACGAATATGAGAGAAGTTGTCAATAATATCTTTCCCCTATTGTGGAAGGGATTCCTTGATCCAGATGGATATAGGTGGCCACCCACCTATTCCACTGGCTCAAAACAATTTTCCATTTTGGCAGTTTTCTAGTAATATTTCGACAATTTTTCAAGTCGTAAACTTCTAGGGCCATTACGAGGCCCTAAACAACGTTTTTTGGTGATTTGGGAGAGGGGGAGAATGGTTGCCAATGGAATACAATTGGTTCAACTTGAAATTTGTAAATCTTGAATAGACCTTTCTAACATGCTATCAAGTGCCCCAAACAGAGATCGTATGCAAAAGTTATGACCCCGAGAACTTGACTGTTCAACTAACCACCTTGGGGCCGCAAACTTTATGATGGTTCATCTTCTAGGGTTAGGTTTTTGGATGTTTGGGATTCTTTCCCTCATGCTTATGATAAATAGGCCCTTTCGGCCTCTCTTTGTATTCAGCTTGTCACAAATGAGCTTAGCCACCACATCTCTTCTTAGAGATATAGATACCACCATTCTAGATGCTTTTATTTTATAGTTTGTTCTGTTTCATTCATTTAATAGAATCTGAGTTTACTATATCACTGTGTTTCTTTCCATATATCTGTTTATGTGAATATATTTATGCTCTTTCATTTCTTTCTCACATAAATCCGGACTAGTGGTATCAGAGCGTTCTGCTCTTGTGGTTTCTCAGTGCATGTCCCCGACAAGATTTGAATATCCAGAGTTGGGTCTGGAAATAGTTGAGCTTGGAGAAAACCCCTCTCGTCAGTCCAAGCATACTCACATGGCGGGGGAAGAAAAGAGAGATGATGGAGTAGGAGATCCTATTAAGCTATTACTTGAGGAAGCCCTCGCACGATGGAACAAGATGATGGATAATTTTGCCCAAATCCTTCGAAGAATGACGATGACAAGTGATGCACCTTCAATGAGTAGTCGTTTCGGGGGTGGGACTCCATTCAAGGTACAAGTTAACTTTGAAATTCCCTTATTTGAAGGAAAAATAGATGTAGATGATTTGGAGAAATGGTTATATCTGTTAGAGGGTTACTTCTCTATTAAAATTTTTTCTGACTGTGAAAAGATTACATTCCCGCTCCTTAAGTCCCTTCCCCATGTCAAAGACTGGTGGGATGGGTACTGTGAGAGGCAAGCATGAGAAGAGTATGAAATATTCAGGATAGACCCCACTTGGGAGGCTTTTGTCGATGCTATCAAGGAGGAGTTATACCCATTCGAAAAATATGATGACCAGTACACCAGGTGGACAACTTTGCACCGGGAGAGAGACTAGAAAGTGCCATAGTTTACCAACATGTTCCATACACTACACTCCAAACTGGGTATTAGAGACTCTGAACGACACTTGGTTCTAAAGTACCATAGTGGCCTGCACATGTACATTGAGACAGAGATGGATTTCTTGGACATATCCTCACTAGGGTCAGCTTATCGATATGCCATCAAGATTGAGTAGAAGTTTAAGAAAAATAATAAGTGGGATTTTGGGTCTGCAAATCAGCAACAGAAGCCTGGAAAAGGTGGACCTAATTCACAAGGTATAGGATAGAGCAAGGAAGGCCAAATCCCCGACAACAATCCCAAGCCGCATGTGAAGAAGGGTAATGGGAAATCAAAGGACACTGGAAAGTGGTGGGAATTCCACAAGATCCCCTAGCACAACACTGATGAATGCCACTCAAAAAAATCCTTGTTGGCTGAGATGAAATCCTCGGATCTAGACTCCAACTCATACTCTGATGCAGAGAAAGAAATGGGAAAGCAGATCATTGATGCAGAACCGAGTCCCACCATCGCAACCGCAAAGATACAACCAAAATACTCAGAGGATCCAGAGGAAGGGGAGTGCATCTTCCATTCTCAACTATGGGTGTAGGGGACTCCACTACATTTCATTGTTGATAGTGGTAGCTAGAAGAACCTCATCTCAGTCGAGGTCGTAAAAAGATTGAAGCTTCTGATAGTTCCACATCCCCAACCATACAATATCGGTTAGCTGAGCCAGGGACGAGAAATTCACATTAGTCAACAGTGCCACCTCTCTTACGGAATCAAGCCCTTAAAAGATGAGGTAATGTGTGGTGTTTCCTTGCTTGAAGTTTGTGATGTTCTTTTAGGACAACCATATATGCGGAAATGTCATGTTGTGTATGAGTTTAGACCTCGTAGTGTCATTATTACTTAGGGAAATAAACTCTACAGGATACTAGAGACACTTCCCACTACTACAATGTCCCTCGTCACAACTAAGCAGTGCAAGAAGGTAATCTCCCAGAAAGCGAAGTTTGTCCTCTTCATGGTCGTTCTGAAGGAGAACGAAAGATTGTAGCAACACCCACCACCTCCACATAGAGCCCCTATGCATAGCAGAGACATGTGGACAAGATCATGGAAGCATATAAGGACATCTTCAACACACCTGTCAGGGTTCCAGTACATTGCAAGGTCAAGCATCCCATTGATTTGATACCTGGAGCACCTTTACCTAATGGGCTAGTATATAGGGGTTCCCTCATGGAAAATGAAGAAATCAAACACCAGTTTCAATATTTAATCCAAAAGGGTCACATTCAACCCAACTCCTCACCTTGTGGGATCCCAATTGTGTTGGTACAGAAGAAGGATCGGACATGGAGACTTTGGATTGACTACCGAGCTCTAAACAAGATCACAGTCCGGAATCAGTATCCCATTCCCCGGATCGATGACCTTCTTGACCAGCTCAAGGGTACCAAATATTTCAGCAAGATCAATCTAAAGTCTAGTTATCATCAAGTGCCAATTGAGCAGACCAATGTCTAGAATACTTCCTTCAAATATGGGGAAGGCCTTTTTGATTGGTTGGTCATGCCTTTCGGATTGACTAATGCTCCAACAAGCTTCAGTAGGATGATGGACGATATCCTACAGCCATTGACCAATTCTTTTGTGGTCGTATATCTAGATGACATCCTCATCTACAATAGAACATGGGAGGAACATTTGCAGTATAGCCACTAGGTCCTCAGCACCCAACAACAGTACAAGTTATACACCAATATAGAGAAGTGCTCATTTGGAATGGATATGGTTTAGTATCTCAGATACATCGTGGACAAACATTGCGTTCATGTGGATCTAGTCAAGATCCAAGCCATTCACGGGCCAACCCCGACAACTCTCACAGAGCTTCACAGCTTACTAGGCATTACCAACTTCTATTGCAGATTTGTGTTGGGATTCTTTAATATTGCTTGGTCCCTTAGCCATGCGACAAAAGGGGGATCTAAGGAGAACTTCATTTGATCCAAGCCACATTAACAAGCATTTGAGGAGCTGAAGCAACGATTATGTTCAGCGTCCATCCTTTCCTTACCAAATCTGCAACAACCCTTTGAGATTGAGACAGATGCTTTGGACTATGATGTTGGTGCAGTCCTCACTCAGCATGGCCATCTAGTGGCATATCATAGTGAGACACTTTTAGATGCATCCCGTAAGTACCCCACCTATGACAAGGAAATGTATTCCATTGTCCAAGCCTGCCGCCAATGGAAGCATTACATCCTAGGAAAAGAAATGGCCATCCACATTGATCACAAGCCCCTATAGTTCATGAAAACCCAAGGAAAGGTACAGAATGACCGCCACCAAAAGTGATCCACTTACTTGTAGCAATTCCACTTGAACATTAAATATAAAAAGGGCAACACCAATCGAGTCGTTGATTTCCTCAGTCAATCTCCAGTAGCAGCACTGACCATAGCGCTTAACTCTTATCGCCACGAGGCCTCCATCTAAACTCAACTATATAGAAGTGATCTTGATTTTTATCCCATCTATCAATCCCTATGTGCAGGCCCACCCATGGTAGACTTTCATCTCCAAGAAGGATTTCTATTCCACCTGGGCCATCTCTATGTTCCTTCAAGCGAGCGTGCGAAGATGATTTGGGAAGCGCATTACTTCAATTTTGTTTTCTGCAATATAATTATAGTGTATAAGGTTTTTTACAATAATATTTATTGCATAATGAAATAGGGAGCATATTTTTACAACTAAATTCCACATTTTATTATATGTGTTGGTGAGAGGGACGACCCATAAGACATTTTTCATTAGAAGGCCCATGTTTTCTTGATTTTCCCTTAAATAAATATCAAGAGAAATCTGTTGGTTGTGCTTTTGTTCCACCTTATTTGAAAACAAAGCATATGGGAATAACATGGTTATCTCTACATAAGAAAGGTAATTTTGATAGCCCTTTTCATAATTTTGGCACAAAGTCTCATGAGATGGAAAAACTCATCACAATTCTACCTTTTGAATAGGGTATTGATTTCAGTAAATAGATTTCTATGGTGGTAAATAGTTGGTATATTGTTTTTAGGTAGGTCCAAAGAATGGCCTAAAATGATAAGAAATCAAACTAAAAGAAGGTCTCTAGATAGAGCATGACGAAATGATTAAACTCTTTAAATTGATCTCTAGAAGTTGTTATGCCGAAGGTTGGAAGAAATAGATAGATGTTCAACCCACCCTATACATATATAGTTACACTTAATAGTAGGTATAGCCCTGTTATATTTTTGTAAATGTAGAGAAATATATTTTTTCATAATAAGTCACTTATAGATAAGGGAGTTGGTAGCATACGTGCATAGGATAAAATATTGAGTAGATAATTAGGATCCGATCTTTTTTAACTATCTCAAAGAGACTTCCAATTGCTTTCTTGTACAACTCTATTTAGCATTACACATTTTTAGGGTTAACATTAAATTCATAAAATCATCACAAAACTAGTTGCACATCTTGATTTTATGAATGAGTTGATTACCCTTATGGTCTAGTGTAGTTTATATACCTTAATTTACCTAATGCCTTGGAACTTGTTATTCATTGAAGATTCATAATGTTAAATTTGTTTTTTTTTTCACACTCATAGAGTTTGATAGAGAGGGATTTTCTCTTTACTTGGAATTCACATTTCAATTCATACCTTTGCAATCACTAAGAAGTATTGTAATCATCAAGACAATGCATTTTTTGCATGACATATAGTCATGCATCATTATGTAAAATCTTATAACTATCTCTAAAATGTCCCATAAAGTCTATTAAATTATTTTGAAACCTCCCAATCTAGACCCTCCTCATATATATGTGTACCTCTAATATGTGCATATTAGACATCAATGCATATATACACACACAAGAAAGAAAGAATGCAACTACAAAGGAGATAGCTGCAACTCTACATGGTGTACACTCTATAATTCATTATACATATATCCATGTATTGGTTGTATATGTTGTTAAATCTATAGTTCATTATGAAAATGAGGGAAATCAAGGGCAATCCATTATGAATCGCTCTTAGGTAACCCCTCAAATGCCTACCATGATCAATCAAAGAAGAATCTATTAAGGATAACTTTCCTCTTGTTAAAGAGAATGGGGAAGTAAGCACTCAAGTGGAATTCTTTCCACACCCACAATATCTAAGGTTGGATTTCCTTCCCAAAGAGAAAAATACATGCCTTCCTTAATTTTGGTATACCCATAATGAATTTTTAATTATAACTATTATTATAAACAAACATATAGAAGGTCAAGATATGACCTATAGGTAGGGGATGGTCGGGTAGTTTATAACTGATTTTATTAAATGAGGTTATACTGTTTGCAAATCTACATGTTGTACACTCTATATTTCACTATACATATATCTATGTATTGGTTGAGCTAGTGTTGATGTTTTGGACCATTATGATCTCAGTTCATCTTAAGGACAATCATTGAAATTATGTGAGCTTCCATCTTTGCTTATTAATATAGATTCAACATGATTTGGACTACACCACCATTGATGAGAGAACATAGAATTTAATATTTTGCTAGTTGTAGGTACTAATATTATTATTTCCATGTTGATAGATTAAAGGAAGCCCTACTAATTTATACTCCATCCCAAATTAAATTGGAAAGATGTTTGGCAATATCAATGTCCTATCTTAATATTTGTTTTTATTAGAGATCTACCTTTGTTGTCACCTCAATGTTGACAATATAAATGTGGTGTTATGTCTTGTTTGACTGTTTTTCTTTTACATGGTATGGATGCTAGCTTCATGTTACTTGATCATTACTTGGATGGTTTGTCTTGATGCTCCAATGTAAGGTTTATCGTAGGAATATGATATCTCTTACACACCCTTACGGTGTTTACATTTGGTCATTGTGGAAGTTTTAATATAGTCATTATATTTGTTTGATTGCATGTGTGACCCATTGACAATATTCTTCAGTCATTTTATTTCATCTATGATAAATATTGTCTATGTTTTATTTGTTTATCCTTGGTGGCATGCTACCATCTGATATGTTGCACATGTGCCACTGGCTTGGTATCTATATTGCACCCCTTCAAGTCACTAAACTTTAAAGCAATTTTGACATGTACCTGATGTATTAAATGTGTATGTTATAACTTATAACTTATAAGGAACACTAATGTGTCCTTTGACTAGTTATGTGTTGAATAACTAGACATATCATCCAACCAACATCTACATGGAATCAACATTTATGAATTTAATGTGAATAGTGTAGTGTAGAAGCAAATTTTATTCCTTGTAATATATTACAATTCTGCCACACCTACCTCATTGAGATTTAGAAGCTCCTTCAAAAATCAACTTCCAAATTCCTAGTGTAGGAGTTTTCCATCGTAGTTTGTGTCCTTGTTACGATATTAGATCATGTCCATCAAGTGGAGGTAATATCAATGTTTAATTGTAATCATGGTTTTTGGTTTATCTCAATATTATAATTTGATGTTTTAGGGTTCCAATAGTTATGCCTCTATATGATATTTTGAATGAATATTAAATTGGAAGTAGTCACATGACCATAGTTGTAAATACTAAGGGAAAATAGAAGCCTCGGTGTGATAGTAATGAAGAAAAATTTCAAGAAAATCTCGAGAAAGAAATGAAAAAAGCCAATTTCAATTCTACGTTTGTGCTAAATCAAGTTGAGACTATTGTGTATGTTGATAAGCGTCAACTTGGTCATGCAAGATGCTACCAAAGTTAATTTGTAAAATAAGAGATAGAATAAAAAAGGGTACAAAAGTTAATTTTGAGAATCGATAGGTGGTAACAAAAAAAAAACAAAAACGAAAATAAAACAATAGTAATAATTGTAAAACCCATCCAGAACAATTTCAATCTAGGAACTAAAATCCCAACTAATTTTCAATAGAAGATTTGATAGCATATGCTATACCATAAATGGAAGAATAAATACCAACGATATCTATTATTAACAACACCTCAATGCTCAAAATCCTTAGTGTATAAGTATAAAAATTTCCAGTGAAAGTATGGATGCCAACTTAGGTCATATCCAAGGGAGTATGGATGTTGCTCTTGGACCAAATGGCATCTTTCAGATGAATTGCAATGGAATTACAAATGATGAAATCTGGGTGTTAATATTGCTCCACTCCCCAATTCTTAAATGGTACTATCTCAATGGAATAGAACCTGTCTTATAGGAAGGAGGTTGGTGGTTTGATTCCTCCACGCCCTAACATAAATTAGTAAATGATATTGCAATAAAAAAAAATAGTGAATAAAAATGATTAAATATACTACTAATTGATGGCAATTAATGATTAAAATGACTAAATATAGTATCGATCGACAAAAATTAGTGAATAAAACTGACTAAATATACTACTAGTTGACGACAGTTAATGATTAAAATGACTAAATATACTACTTGTTGATGGAAATCAATGACTACGACTACTAAATAAATGACCAGTTAAGAACAATCAATGACTAATAAAACTACTAAATATACTAGGAATTAGAACAACCAATAAATGACTAATTTTTTTTAGTCATAAATTTAGTTGTGTTAACAGTGATTGGCAATAAACTACTAATAGTTGTGTGACCGAAATTACTCATTTATATGCAAATTTAGAATTTGTTTTAATCATAAATTTCTGTTTTTCTACTAGTGTCTGGTTGATAGGCTTCGTCACTACCATATTTGGGAAAGGGTCGATCGATCCTTCCTCTAGATGATACATTTCAAGAATAACATAATTCAAGAAGGTTTAAATGATCCTTCCTATATCATATAGGTTCCTTGGATACCGTATTTGAGGATAGGTCAGTCGATACTTCCTCCAGATGATGCTTGAACCCAAGTCCACATTTGAGGAAAGATCGGTCAATCCTTCCTCTAGATTATGAATGAATCCTCCACATTTGAGGAATGGTCATCTTATCCTTCCTCTACATGATGCCTTTCTTGAGTTCCACATTTGAGGAAGAGTTTTCCAATCCTTTGTTGAGATATTGTAACTTCAAAGAATATTATATTTGTACTTTATTATTCCGTAGATGATTCATTCCTCCGTGAAGATCTTATTGTATATCCAGAGATGTTTATTCCTCCATCGGAATGTGGTAACTTGGGTTATTAGACTTCCCTAGTGGGGGTCGGCCCTGTATGTGTTATGTGGGTCAAAGGGTTATTAGACCACCCTAGAGGGGTCGGCCTAGTCAGTTGTAATGGGGTATTTAACCCAATGGTTAAATACGAGCCTACATGTCTTGTGTAAAAGACAAGTCGGAGTAGTGTATAAATAGAGGAGGTGTATTCCTCATTTAACACACACACTCACTCACTTGAGAGTAGCGCACTTGTGGAGGAGAGGTCTGCTATGGTGGAGGAGTAGATCATGTCTTTGGTTTGCATCTTTGTATATTTCTGGTCATCTATATTGAGGAAGCTTTGCTGGGTTTTCTACCCCATGAGGGTTTCCTAGGATAAATCTGTGTCTCTTGTGTTTATGCTATGCTTGTTGTTTCTTCAGTGATCCTGTATATGCTATTATTGTGAAATGGAATGTAATGCTGCTATTTTCTATCTTAGCATATTAAATCTTAACATGGTATCAGAGCTAACCTGAAGGAAGGCAATGTATGGCACTTACGACACTTGCTTCTCTTGCGACAATTTGAAGGTTAGGGTTTTATATAGCAAAAACAGTCATCATAGAACTTTCATCATAAATCCATTTTGGCAAAGTTTCAGGATCTGAAACCTTTACAAGTCGTATATTACATCCCCAGGTACCTTGTGTCCAAAGGGCACCCTCAAATTCGTTGTACTTTGTGAGTTATGATCAGTACAAGTTAGGGTTTCAGCCTCTTCCAGATCTCAGTCAAAATCAAGTGACCTAGGAAAAAAGGTCATAACTTGGGCTAGGAAGCTCCAAATGAAATTTCGTAAAAAGTGACATGTAGTACATAGACTATACTATCTCAGGAAATGTTTTCAAAGGTAGAAGTTGAACCAGTGACACGTGGCATGCCGTACAAGTTATCTCTCTTGGTTTATCTCATAAACAGGTCACATTGCGACACTTGGCATAACATGGGATAGAAAGCTCCAAATAAAATTTCGTAAAAAGTGATAGGTAGTACACAGAATTTACTATGTCAAGAAACGTTTTCAGAGGCCGAAGTTGAACCAGTGACACGTGGAATTCCGTACAAGTTCACTCTCCTGTTTTATCCCATAAACAGGTCATGTTGTAACACTTGGCATAACTCTCTCTCAGAAAATACAATTGAGGTCAGACCTGTTGGGATGGAAAGATGACAGGTCAGGGTACTACAAAAATATTTTTCAGACCCTGTGGAGCGAAAAGTTTGGAGTTACAGCAGAAACAATCAGGTACATATTTCTATCAAAACAAAATTATTTTTGGAGCACCTTCATTCATGGCTTCCGGAATTTAGGGTTTCGGAGAAAGTTAGAATTTTTGGAATCGGAATCCATGGCTGAATGCTACTCAGGAAAATTGAAATTTAGAGACCAAGATGGAATTTTTTGGTTGGGTAGAAGACCGTGCTTGATCAAACCCCAGTTCGGGATTTTGATCGGAAAGATGGAAAATTAGGGCTTCAGCAAAAGTTGGAATTTTTGAAGTCTGTAACCATGGCTGGAAGCTCCTCAGAAAAAATAAGAGTTTAGAGCCTTGGATCGAGCCTTTTGATTGTACAGAAGGGTGGGCTTCATCAAACCCTAGTTTTGGTTCCTGTCCAGAAGATCCAGAAGTTTCGAAGGCAATTTTGAGGGGTCAAATTTTGGAGATTTCAAAATTGAAGTATGCTAGTTTGATCAGCTCAGCAAGACACATCCTTCCATTCATTCAGAAGTGTGAAAGTCAAAGATTGAATTTTTAGGGTTTCTCTAGCAAACCCTAATCAAGCTCCAGATCAAGTTTCAGGGGGAGTCGAGGCTAAGGCCTTACATAAGAAGACTACAAGAAGTCTCGTCAGGTATGACTTAAGGAGGTTCAGGTATGTCTTGAAATCTGATTCCTGATTAAGTTCATAATGTGTTTGTCTTCATATTATTTATTAGTACAATCTTGATTAATGTTAGAATTGTCTTATCACCCTAGTAACAGTATGAATGCATGTGAATGATCGAAGACATTCATTGATTAGGGCTATATGATTGTACTAATGCATTATGGTGTTGTATGAGGTTGATTTTGTTCACTAACAAGATACAGGTACATCACGAAAGACAAATCAAGTTCCATGACCATGACAACATGAAGACAAAGACTCATCCATAATCTTTGTTCTACTTACAAGGTATGTATGACTTTGTTATATTATGCTTAACCTATGAGATATGCAGGTTCTAGCACAGGATCTCTAAATCATTGAATAGAACAAAGAAGATATTTTTTAGGTATGTTAGACATAACTAAACAGGTATACTAATCCAAGTATGTTTTTTTATGACAAGTTAGAATCTTACCTTGTGTTAAGATCCCTTATATCAGTATACTTGGTATGATTGGTTATGCTTATTTCATAAAGTTAGTAATCAAGGGTTTATGCATATTATGTCTCTTATCTTGATGATTTAATTAACCAGAAGAGTACTATGATCAAACAAGAATATGCATGAATAAAAGAAGACTTCCTTGAAACCATGAATACTAATGATCATGACTATACATATTCAAGATTATTTAGAATTCTAATGTTTTGATAATATTGAGAATATATTAATGAATGTATGTTTGTGTATGAGATCATGAGGATGACACTAGTGCACACTTGGGCATACACTATGGTACAGAATGAATAGAAGTTCAAAAGACATATAGAAGATCAAGCGGGAGGCAATCACACAAACATAAAAGATAAGTATTTGAGTTGTTATTTGAAACAGTAAATGATATTGCTTGTATGCATATTTGTATTCTTAGAATATATCATGCTGAGTGTAAACATTCATTTAGCATTGAACAATATACTACTAATATGCATATGATTGGTAAGTTGGACAAACATTCCATTGTTGCTTGTCTGGAATGAAACCTCTTTGCTGACATGCTGAGAGCTGTGCACACTCTTGATAGTATGTTCTGGTAGAGATGGAAGGCATCTAGATAGCCGTTGTATGCATACAGGATATGGAAAAGTGTTGTGCCACAGTATTGGTCAAGATAGTTGCATAACTATGTTAAACGATATCTGTATGCATAATAGGTTATCATGTCAACATGATTTCATGATTATGAAGTATTAATAATCATGTACTTAATTTTGATTTGTAGGAAAGATCATGATGAATGATGCAACACTGAACAAGTGATGGATGTTCAAACAAAAGGATTTACAAATCAAACACACTATAGAAGGCTTGTGGCTAGAAGATTCTCTTAGAAAGAGGGAGAGAATCATGATGAGATATTTGCTCCAAGTGGCTAGATAAGACCATTCTCTTAATGGTGTAATTAAAGAAGAAGTGTGAATCAGGTTCTGTATGGGTACCTAGGATCGATAATCAATTGATGAGCTTAATGATCACCATGGGTGATGTGGATCTCAACCTTTGCTACAAAATTGAATATGGATTCTATACACATATGACATGGATGCAAGAAGGAACTCACCATAGAGTTCGAATGATTTTGAGGCTCATATCAGTAGACCCATCTAACGAGAGATGGCATAGATAAATATGCAGAAGATCACTCAATGCAGAGTGTGAATGATGGACAATTGACAGCTTCTTGACAAAGCTTGGGCTTTACCAGAAGTAAAGCTGATCCTAACCTTTACCTTAAGGTTGTGGATCATACCATTATTGTATGACGATGATATCTTTCTGACAAGGAATGAGAAACAGATCATGAAAAGAAGGAAGAAGATGGATGCAGAAATGAAAATGAAAGATCTCAGATTGATGCATTACTTCCTAGGTCTGGAAGCATGGCAAGGCTCAGAAGGAATCTTTCTCAACCAGGGAAAATATGCTGATAAATATTAAAAGGACTTGATGTGTTGGAATGGCCACTCTCATGTATTCCAACTTGAAGTTGTTAGCAAATGACTCATCAGTAGTGGATATAACTCTGTACAGACAAATTATTGAGTCATTGATGTGCCTAATGAATACTAGGTCAGATATATGCTTTGCTGTGAACACCTTGAGTCAATATCTAGTGGAAACTAGATGTGTTCACCTGTTAGTTGCAAAGCATGTGATGAGGTACCTAAAGGATATGATAGACATTGATCTATGTTATCTTAGAGATCATGACTTCAGATGGCTACACAGATGTTGATTGGGCAGAAAGTGTATCAGACAGGAAGAGCACATCAAGAGGATGTTATTGTCTAGGATCAACCATGATCGAAGCAATCTAGTGTGGCTCTCAGCACAAGCAGAATATATGGCTGCTTGCTCTGCTAAGTTGTGAAGAAGTATGGCTTCGGGATTGTTTGACTTAGAGATAAACCCAACCGTGATCCTATGTGACAAACAGAGTTGTATCAAGATGGCAGAGAATCCAGTGTTCCATGATAAGTCAAAGCACATAGAGATATGAAAATATATGGTGCAAAAAGGAAATTAAAGTTCGAATTTGTAACAAGTTACCAATGTACTAACCAAATCTCTACTGATCCGATGTACTAACCAAACCTCTACCTCAAGTAAAGTTTTCTGAGACAAACTTAATATAGTTTAGAAGGACCCTCCTCAAAAGGGGGGATTGATGTGATCACTTATTATGAGATTGCCCGCATCGACAGTGAGGTCGATGATGTGGATACCTATATTGGTGATTCCGACAGAGAGGTTGGATGGTCCTTAGACAGGGTCTAAGGTGACAAGGGGATTGCATCATCCTTGAACATATGTTCTAAAAGGAGTCGTAGACGTATCTCTTCAAGAATGAAGTCCTTGGTGGACATGAGGGGATTAGATCATCCTTGGACTTCAGTCCTAAAGAGAGTCGTAGACGTATGTCTTCGAGAATGAAGTCCTTGGTGGACATGAGGGGATTGGATCATCCCTGGACTTCAGTCCTAAAGAGAGCCGTAGACGTATATCTTCGAGAATGAAGTCCTTGGTGGACATGAGGGGATTGGATCATCCTTGGACTTCAGTCCTAAAGAGATCCGTAGATGTATGTCTTCGAGAATGAAGTCCTTGGTGGACATGAGGGGATTTGATCATCCCTGAATTTCAGTCCTAAAGAGAGCCGTAGACGTATCTTCGAGAATGAAGTCCTTGGTGGACATGTGAGGATTGCATCATCCTTGAACACATGTTCTAAAGTGAGCCGTAGACAGATGTCTCCGAGAAAGAAGAGGGATTGTATCATCCTTGAACACTTGTTCTAAAGAGAGTCGTAGACATGATGTCTCTGATAATGAAGTCCTGAATGAACAGGTAGGGGATTGTATCTTCCCCCAACTTCGGTCCCAGAATTGAGCCGTAGACATGATGTCTCCGATAATGAAGTCCTGAATGAACAGGTAGGGGATTGTATCTTCCCCGGACTTCGGTCCCAGAATTGAGCCGTAGACTAGGTCTCCGATAATAAAGTCCTGAATGAACAGGTAGGGGATTGTATCTTCCTCGGACTTCGGTCCCAGAATTGAGCCGTAGACATGATGTCTCTGATAATGAAGTCCTGAATGAACAGGTAGGGGATTGTATCTTCCCCGGACTTCGGTCCCAGAATTGAGCCGTAGACTGGGTCTCCGATAATGAAGTCCAGAATGAACAAGTAGGGGATTGTATCTTCCCCGAACTTCGGTCCCAAAATTGAGCTGTAGACTGGGTCTCCGATAATGAAGTCCTGAATGAACAGGTAGGGGATTGTATCTTCCCCGGACCTTGGTCCCAGAATTGATCCGTAGACTGATGTCTCCGAGAGTTGAAGAAAGGATTGCATCATCCCTAGACATGAGACTTGTCTTAAAGTGAAGAGGATACTTGTATTGATGATAATACATGCTTTTGATGATAGATGTATTAGTGAGAATACATGTTTTTTATTATAGATGTATTAGTGAGAATACATGCTTTTGATGATAGATGTATTAGTGAGAATACATGCTTTTGATGATAGATGTATTAGTGAGAATACATACTTTTGATGATACATGTATTGATTAATGTACTTGTATGGTTGAGGATACTTGTACTTGTATTGACGAGATGATCCAGATGCCATAGATCGAGATGATCTAGATGTTGTAGATCAAGATGATCCAAATGCTGTAGATCGAGATGATCCAGATGCTGTAGATCGTGATGATCCAGATGGTGTAGATCGAGATGATCCATATGCTATAGATCGAGATGATCCAGATGCTATAGATCGAGATGATCTAGATGCTGTAGATCGAGATGATCCAGATGCTGTATATCATGATGATCCAGATGGTGTAGATCGAGATGATCCAGATGCTATAGATCGAGATGATCCAGATGTTGTAGATCAAGATGATCCAGATGCTATAGATCGAGATGATCCAGATGTTGTACATCAATATGATCCAGATGTTGTAGATCGAGATGACCCAGATGTTGTAGATCGAGATGTTCCAGATGCTGTAGATCGTGATGATCCAGATGCTGTAGATCGAGATGATCCCGATGCTGATGATCGTATAATGACGATGCTGATGATCGTGAGAATCCAGATGTTGATGTTGTTGTAGCTATTCGAGTGCTGCAGAAGATAAAGACTCAGTACTGAAGATGTTGATGTTCTAGTATTGAATATGTTCTAGTAATTGCTTGAGTTACTCATGATGTTGAGAAAGCTTCCGATGATTTATAGATGTATCATGTATGATGTTGATGACTCCTTTCTCGTGCAGATGCTGTTATAATATCCTTCTCGTTAAGGGGGAGTGTTGAGATATTGTAACTTCAAAGAATATTATATTTGTACTTTATTATTCTGGAGATGATTCATTCCTCCGTGAAGATCTTATTGTATATCCGGAGATGTTTATTCCTCCGTCGGAATGTGGTAACTTGGGTTATTAGACTTCCCTAGTGGGGGTCGGCCCTGTATGTGTTATGTGGGTTAAAGGGTTATTAGACCACCCTAGAGGGGTCGGCCCAATCAATTGTAATGGGGTATTTAACCCAATGGTTAAATACGAGCCTACATATCTTGTGTAAAAGACAAGTCGGAGTAGTGTATAAATAGAGGAGGTGTATTCCTCATTTAACACACACACTCACTCACTTGAGAGTAGCGCACTTGTGGAGGAAAGGTCTGCTATGGTGGAGGAGGAGATCATGTCTTTGGTTTGCATCTTTGTATATTGCTGGTCATCTATATTGAGGAAGCTTTGTTGGGTTTTCTACCCCATGAGGGTTTCCCAGGATAAATCTGTGTCTCTTGTGTTTGTGTTGTGCTTGTTGTTTCTTCAGTGATCCTGTATATGCTATTATTGTGAAATGGAATGTAATGCTGCTATTTTCTGTCTGAGCATATTAAATCTTAACATCCTTCCCCTATGACCCAAACTCCACATTTGAGAAAAATTCGATAGATCCTTCCTCAAGATCATACATTTCCCGAGTACCATATTTTAGGAAGGGTTGGCTTATCTTTCATCTAGATGGGCATGTATATTGTATTTCAAGAAGTTTCATTTGAGCACTCCTTTAGTTAATTGGTTTCCTGGCTACTGTATTTAACGAAGGGTCAACTGATATTTCCTCTAGCTGATAGGCTTCTTGGCTATTGTATTTGAGAAAGGGTCAATCGATCCTTCTTCTAGATGATTCTTGACCTGAGGTACACATTATATATTATGCTTGAATCAAGGTCCACATTTAAGGAAGGGTTAGTCGATCCTTCCTTTATATGTTGCTTGACCCAAATTCCACATTTGAGAAAGGGTCGATCGATCATTCTTCTATATGATACTTGACCTAAAATCCATATTTGGGGAGGGTCGGCTGATCCTTCCTATAAATGATGCTTGAACCTAGGTGCAAATTTGAGGAAGGGATGACTAGTCCTTCCTCTAAATTATGCTTGACCCCAGGTCCACATTTGATGATAGGTCAATGGATCCTTCCTCTAGATGATGCTTGACCCGAGGTGTACATTTGAGGAAGGTTTGGGAAATCCTTTTTCAAGATGATGCTTTTCCCTAGGTGCACATTTAAGTAAGGGTTCGTCGATCCTTCCTCAAGATGATGCTTGAACCCAAGTGCACATTTGAGGAAGGGTTTACCAATCCTTCCTCAATATAATATGGTTGAACCCAGGTTCATATTTGAGGAAGTGTCTGTTGATCCTTCCTTAAGATTATGCTTGACCCTAGCTCCAAAATTGAGGAAGGGTTGGTCAATCCTTCCTCAATATGATGCTTGACATAATTACGATGTCACCATGCATCATAATATTTGGTTTAGATTCTGTTGTATAAGTCCAAATTTTAGTCAAAATATTCTTCATGAATTATGTGGTGGAGGAAGTGTCATACAACCCATCATATGAAGTCTCAGTTGACCCTTCCATATAATCCCCCTATCAAGGAGATTTCAATTAAGGAAGAGGATTTTTTGCGAGACAAATGTATATGATGCTAGCCATAGGATATACCAACCCTTCAACTTGATTTCCCTTGACGGTTGATCCAACACCAATGAAGTATTGAACAACCCTTCCAATCCATTCCTCGAGGGCTTGACACCATCATTTAGGATGTGTCGATCGCCCCTTCTCAATTCTCTGTCCTTAACTGAGCACTATAGTTAGGATGAGTTGGTCATCCTCTCTAGGGATATTCTATGATCTAGGAAGTGTTGGCCGACCCTTCGATGGCCCCCACTGTGAGGGTAGGAAAATGGGCAATATGGTGTTGATGTGATTGTGATGTCACCAAGATCATATAAGCTAAATATATTTTAGTTATATAAAGAATTCATCTCTACAAGACTTCGTGCAGGAAATTGGTATTCTTTATTTAGTTATCACATTATTAAGAGCATCACATTCCACCCATTTTTCCCATGTCTTACTTCCCTTCAATAAAATACACTAAAAGGGTAATTTAAAAAGAATGTTTTGTATAGGTTTCAGATTTAATTAAGCAGTTGGTTTCACACATATATATTTGAGGACAATAGAACCTCCATCGCATTAGACAAAATTCAATAGTTTCATTTGCTACTTGATCCAATTATTTTATTTTGGCATGTTTAATGAACAAAAAAGGTGGAAGAAGTGCACCCTTGCAATTCACAGGGATGTGATGGGCATATGCTCAGTGTAGGAGGTTACAACACCTCGGTGAAGGAAGAGGGATGGAGGGCCATTCAAAAGGAATTTGAAGAATCCATCACCTGGGAACAACATCCCTTTGGTTAGTAAAAAGGAGGTAACAAGTGATGCTATGTTAACATACATGTAACAGGTTACTGAAAGTGTGACCTAAAATGGATTAGGTGAAATTTAAGTGTCATTTCTTGATACTTCCAAATATATTAAGAAGCATTTTATTTTTTAATGTGAGGGGTAGTTGAAATTTTAACTAAGAGAAGATTAAATCAAATTACGTGGAAGATAAATATATCGTGCAAATATTGAGTAATTTTCATACATTAACATTGTTAAATATTATGGTTAGCCCCAGTATCATTTCTATTGGATTTTCTTCTTCCTAATCTATTTTCTTTTCTTGAAGATATACAAAAGTGATAAGATATATGTTTCCTTTTATTGAATATATAAAAAGTAATGAAAATTGAGGTTGCATATATATATATATATATATATATATATATATATATATATGGCTTGATGGGGAACCCTGAAATGGAATCTTCCTCATCTCAAACCAAAGGTTGAGGTACAATGTTCAACATTAGTCCAAAACTAGAAAGCAAATAATCAAACTTCTAGCTAGTCTATGTATTTGCACTAGATACCGACTAATATTGTTTATTAAAAATTGAACCATATCCTCTTGATGATATGCAATCTAATGTTTCCTTTAAGAGAATATCACACTTCGACATATGGCATATCATATGATTTAATTAAAAGTATGATTGGAGAAAAAAATCACTGTGCTTATCACCTAAAAGCAACAAAACTCAAATATGTTATATTCCTACAACTTATAAATAATCACCACATTTGATTAATGGTAGAACATGTATGGGTTTGTAGAAGTCTTAGAAAATTAACTAAATCAGGGGCATAGTTGTTTCCCATATCCTTGCAAATTGTTATAGAAATAGATAAACAATACAATTTAAGAGATCGTGACCTATATGTAAATGGAGTTGTTTTATTTTACTAATCCTAATACATCGATTATACCTCATAAAAAGATTACAAAAACCTTCAAAGCATTAGGGTTGAATTGAGTAAATGCTTAATTGTTGTGCTGAATCGTAGAACATAAGGTTTCAATTTGTTGTTTCCTAAGGTATTTGCATGGTCATTTGGTAATAAAATTACTAATCAACATTTTGTGTTGTGTAATGCCCCTCAACCTCGCTATGACTATCAATATTGATGACACTTATTTGTAAGTGACCCAGTTAAGGAAACCAAGATAAATTACTACTTATATATTGATTTAGAATAAATTGTTGATTGATTAGTGATATATTGTAATATCTAGATTTTGACCGTATTGCATTAAAATTGTAAATGATGTAAATATTGTTATTAATCATGGTGAGGAGCTCAAGGCCAAGTCCCCACCATCGATTTAGTGTTTCATGTATCATCAATTAAACTAGATGCATATGGTTCTTGTGCTGGGCATGCAGAATGTAAATTAATACATCATGTAAATATGAATCTTAATGAAAAACCCACAACCAGCTATGCAATGCAACAAAGAGATGGGGGCATGATTTTCATAAGGAATAGGGAGGGAAATTACTCAAAACCTTGAGCCAATAGTGTTAAGCCAAATTTCATGAGAAAACCCATAAACCATCAACTACCCATTTTGGCTTATGCACCCAATCATTAAATTCTTCCAAGAGTTGGTTGAGGTAGTTAATGCCTTGGAAGTGGAGAGACATGGCATCCAATTTCGTGTATGGGAAAGCCATCAACTTGGGAAATCGAATTTTGCTTCATGGGCAAGAAAACGCCCATGAATTTCCTTCCCAAGCCATTCTAAACCCATAGACTTGGCTCTCTCACGCAGTCTAAGCTAGCTGGGTCTTTCCCTCCATGTTTTTTATCAATTTTCTGCATTTTTCCATGCCTGGGAACTCGTTTTTTGGTTAGCATAGTGGCTGGGAGAAGAGAACCATGAATTGGGGGTTTGATGGAGGTCATTTTTGCTCCAAGGTTGTCCATAAACGTTTTCTGAAAATGAATTTTGCCTTTCCAAGGTTTATTCCCCATTTTCCATTTAGTTTATGCTTACCCACGTTTTTCTGAAGCTCATGGAAACCCCATCTTTGGGCATTTCACTGTAAAATGTTTCTTCATGCCCAACACTTATACTTTTGCTATTATGAGCATCCATCCCTATTTTGGTTTGAACCTGTGAACAAGAAATTTGGAGTGGTAGTGGACAGAATTGGCTTGATAAACCTAGTGGGGAAAATAACCTCTCAAGAAGATCAAGAGGGCTGGCTACTCCTCTATGCACACCTTGGACACTCTAGATGGGAAGGTATGGCCCGAGGGACTATGTATTGGTGAAGGGAATACTTCCTTGAGTGGGGTGTGTAGGCATTGTGGGTGCCAAGCTAGATAGATCTTGTAGGGGTATCCATAGCTCTGTGGTTGAGCTCACTAGCTTAGCAATTCTTCCTTTCCATTTCCTAGCATCCTAATAAACCCAATTGTAGATTGGCTTGGCTCAATTTGGTGTATGTTTGGCTATGTGTGAGTCTGTTGTTCCCTGGTTCCTTATAGAAATCATGCCCAGCTCGGGGGTGGCAGTTGCATCAAGAGATTGATAACCACAACTGGCCTATGGTTGGGTGGAACATTGCAGATGCATAGCTGGTTGCTTAGGGACTACTTGGTTTTAAGATAAGTACTCTCATGTGCTAATTCTGTATTGTTTTAATTGATGAATGACATGAATATCTTGAATGTATGATGGATATGTAATAGAATTTAAATTCTGCTGTGTTTTCAAATAATTATGCATTTGCATATGTCCATCTTCATTTTATATCAATGCTTGTAGATGCTTCTTAAATTTCGCTGTGTTCAAATACAATATGCATATGTACATGTCTTTTGCTATCAATGAATGAATTTTTAGTTCATGGATATGGGGATAGATGCCCGGAATCAAAGTCATGTTCTCTCCCATGCTGGTATGATGGGAGGGGACCTTATAGTGTGGTATCAGAGCCATAGGCTACAGCATTGGGCCTCTATGGGCCAAGTATGATCACAGTTGCAAGGGAAGATCCCCTTCTAAACACCACAGATTACCATGTTGGGCCTCAACATGCTAAGGTTGG
Source organism: Larix kaempferi (assembly GCA_027924585.1). Classification (NCBI taxonomy): domain Eukaryota; kingdom Viridiplantae; phylum Streptophyta; class Pinopsida; order Pinales; family Pinaceae; genus Larix; species Larix kaempferi. The sequence goes on along the minus strand of BSBM01001158.1, from coordinate 4,198,629 downwards.
ACAGTTTGCAGAGTTTGCAGAGAAAAAAGTCACCTCCTGTTGAGCAATAATCATCACAGAATGAAAGGAAAAATTTTGAATTTTTCTAACTGTCTGTGAAAATTTGCAAATTTTTATAAGTAATTATGAGTTCTGCTAAAGGCTCTGTCGGTGATTTTAGCATTAAGTTCTGTGCGCGCGGCGACAGAATTAATGCTAATTTTTGGGACATGGTCGATGAGAAAGATGTTAAAATCTGCACCAAAAGATAGAAAAATTTTCAAACTTTTTGCCTAAGAGCTGTGCGCGTGGCGATGAAAGTTAGGCTAACTTTCTGTGCGCGCGGCGGTGAAAGTTAGACTAATTTTTTGCGACGCACATGGCGGTGAAAGTTAGACTAATTTTCTGCGACACACGCGGCGGCAAACTTGGAAAAAAATGGGTTAACTTTGTGCAACACTGTGACAAAAGTTAAGGCAACTTTTTGTGCGTGGGGCAACGAAAGTTAGGACAACTTTCTGCGAATGCAGCGGCGAAAGTTAGGCTAACTTTCTGCGTGCGTGACAGTGAAAGTTAGACTAATTTTTCTGCGATGCACGTGGCGGCAAACTTGGCGATGGGAACCGTGCCACCGGTGGCAATTTTGAAGATAAATCCTGCGCCAAAGCGCCCGACATATTGTTAGTAATTGCACCGAAGGCGGCCAAAATAAGGCTAAGATGGGCGCCATAAGCGGACAATTTTAAACTTAAGATATGCGTGAGAAAGAATAAAAAAACAATGGTCGAATTATAGTTAAGTTCTCGTGCCTAAAAATGGTTGAATTGTAGTGAAAATTTGGTGAAGCGGCAGAGTTATGATTAAAACCTTAGCCGAAGAGGCAGAGTTAGGTTTACGATTTGCGCCGAAGATGACAGTCTTATGGTTAAAACTTGTGCCAAAGGCTGGAGATAACTTTGCATTAGAAAAACAGTCTGTCCATCGGTGATTTTAAGGATAAGCCATGCGTCGGTGTCGGCTAAAATAAAAAAATAAAAAATAATCTTAAAATCTGTGACGTGCGCAGTGGAAGATTTTAGCTTAAAAATCTGCGACATGGGTGGCACTCTTTAAGCTAAATTTCCGCGGCAATTTTAATCTCAACATCCACGCAATGGCGGCCATTTTAACCTTAACAATTGCTCCAAATGGGGAAAATTTGTGATTGGACAAAGTTGTCAATATAGGATTTTCCCATATACATGCAACCAATTCATGATATTATAATGCAGCTAACAGTTGTGTTTATAAACACATTTTGCAGAATTATAGTCGCATCAAAGCAGCATTCCAGATAAGTGCAATTGGAAAGTTCTAGTCTTGGTTGAGTCAAGAATATCAACATCATGGATGATGCACAAGATCCCTATGAGCTTGAGACAGATGCCATGGGGGAAAATATACATGTTGAGAATGCTGAAAGAGAATCCAATGGGAGAAGAAATCGAGAGACTCCCCCAGATATTGCAACCACCATGAGGAGCCTAAGGGTGGAGTTGCAAAGTTGCAAAGAAGATAATGAAAGGATGATTAAAGCTCAGGAAGAAAAAAAATAGTTAAATGTAGCCATGTTGCAGAGTTTGACAGATATCCAAAGGCAAATAAACTCTAGGCATCAGACATCAAATCCAGAAAGGAGTGGCAGTAGTTCAAGGAGGAATTCTTGCAGGAGGACCAATAGCACAAGAAAATTTTCTAGAGACAAAACCTATACTCCAGAAATATCTTCTAGTGGATCATCTGACTTTGAAGAATCCATTGAGGGTTCAAGCTCTTCATCTCACAAGAATAAGAGGAAGAGGCATTACAAGAACAATTCACATGGGGAAATTAAGAAGGCAAAACCTCCTACATTTGATGGAGAGGTAAAGTCTGGTCAAGAACCTGAAGCTTGGCTTCTTGGGATGAGAAAGTATTTCCAAGTCCAAGACTACTCTGGAAATATGAAGGCAAGGGTCACCATCTTCAACTTGAATGGACGAGCATCTATATGGTGGGAACACATCAGGCAAGTGAAGAAGATCAATGAAAGAAATATTAGGTGGAAGCAGTTCAAGAAATACTTCAAGCAAAAGTACCTCTCTGATAGGTACTATGATGACAAGGTCAAAGAGTTCCATGAGCTCAGCTTGGGATAATTGACCATGGAAGAGTATGCAAACCAGTTCTTGGATTTGCTGAGGTATGTCAGGTATATTCGAGATGATAAGGAGAAAATTCAGTGTTTTCTAAGTGGGCTACCTCAATCATATAAAGATAGAATTGAATTTGATGAGCCTTGAACTCTAGAAGAGGCGATAAGGAAGGCCAAGTATTGCTATGATCAAAACAAAAGCAAACTTGATTTCCATAAGGCATGGAAGGACAAGAAAAATGAAAACTTTGACCAAAGGAAGAAAGGTTTCAAACCTCCTCATACTAGAAATCAGCAAAGGCAGCCATCACAAGTTGTGACTAAGCCAACTAGGATGATGGGAGACAAGCCAAGAGATCCAAAGGAGCCAAGAGAGCCACTTCAATGTTGGGGTTGTGGAGGAGACCACATGCTTAGGAACTGTCCACATCGAAATGGGAATGCAAATCAAGTTCACAACATCCAAGGAGCTGAAACTATGGGTCAAGTGGCGAGGACAATCCCTAGAATCTATGCAGCACTAGACGACCGCTAGGCAGATCATCAATCGATTGTTATTGAAGTTGAAGGTAAGATTGCTAAGCAATCTGTGTCTATTTTGACTGATCTTAGATCTACTCACAGTTATATCACCCCTAAAATTGTTGAGATTTGTGCTTTTAAGAAGTCAATGCATAGTAAATCATGGTTAGTTCAACTAGCTACTGGAACCAAGAGAAAAGTCAGTGAAATTATAGAGAAATGTCCCTTAGAGATGGATAGGCTATTCACTTATGTAGATCTAAATGTTTTGCCACTTGGATCCTATGAAATTCTCATTGGGATGGATTGGTTAGAACCACACAGGGTTAAACTTGACTGCTACAATAAAACTTTTGAATGCATGGACGAAGAAGGAAACCCAAGGGTTGTAAAAGGCATTCCAAAGGGGACTTCTGTTAGACAGGTTTCAGCCATGCAGCTGAAGAAGTTATGTAGAAAGGGTTGTCAATTGTACGCAGCCCATGTTTTGGAGGCAACGAAAAATGAAACTCCTATGTTAGAGGACTATCACGTATTGTAGGAATTCAGGGATGTTTTTCCTGATGAGATTCCTGGACTCCCTCCAAAGAGAGACATTTATTTTACAATTGAACTTGTGTTAGGAGTAGCACCAGTGTCCAAGACACCCTACAGGATGAGTACACTGGAATTGCTAGAATTGAAAATGCAATTACAAGAGTTGTTGGAAAAGAAATATATCAGGCCAAGTGTGTCCCCATGGAGAGCACCGGTTCTATTTGTGAAAAAGAAAGATGGAACACTCAGGTTATGTATTGACTACAGGCAATTGAACAAGGTCACTGTGAAGAACAAATACCCATTGCCCCAAATTGATGACCTTTTTTATCAAATGAGAGGAGCAAAGGTATTTTCAAAGATTGACTTAAGGTCAGGTTACCATCAGGTAAGAATCAAAGAGGAATATATTCAGAAGACAACCTTTAGAACCATGTATGGACACTATGAGGTTGTGGTGGTACCATTTGGTCTCACAAATGCACCGGCTACATTCATGTGTCTCATGAATAGTGTTTTTAGCATGTATTTGGATAAGTTTGTTCTTGTTTTTCTGGACTACATTCTCATCTATTGTAAGAATGAATAAGAGCATGAAGAACATTTGAGAATGACATTGCAATTGCTAAGGGAGCATAAGCTGTATGCAAAGTTGAGCAAATGTGACTTTTATAAAGACATAATTCATTATTTGGGTCACATTATCTCAGACGAAGGAATATCGGTGGACCCTGAGAAGATTGAAGCCATTATGAATTAGCCAACTCCAAGGAATGTGACAGATGTGAGATATTTTATGGGCCTTGCTGGTTACTATAGGAGGTTCATTGAAGGATTCTTCAAGGTTGCAAACCCAATCACTTCTTTGCAAAAGAAGGGAATAAAGTTTGAATGGTCACCAAGATGTGAGGAAAGTTTCCAACAGTTGAAGAACCTTCTTACGAGTGCACCAATTTTGAAAATTGCAGACCCAAAAAAAGACTTGTGGTGTGTACCGATGCATGCAACCAAGGACTTGGAGGAGTTCTTATGCAAGACAACCACGTGGTATGCTATGAGTTGAGAAAGTTGAAGGAGCATGAGAAAAACTATGCTACTCATGATTTAGAACTTGCAGCCATAGTACATGCTTTAAAGATGTGGAGGCATTACTTAATGGGTAGGAAATTTGAGTAAAGGATAGACCATTGTGGTCTAAAATACTTGTTTGATCAGCCAACTTTAAATGCTAGGAAAGCTAGATGGTTGAAATTTTTGTGTGAATTTGATTTTGAGATCAAACACATAAAAGGGAAATAAAATAAGGTAGCAGATGTGCTCAGCAGGAAAGTACAGGAAATGCATGTGGCAGTGCTTAGCACTTGCCAACCAGATTTGAGGCAGCAGATTGTTAACCATATTGTTGAGGATGAAGTGTATGTACAATTAAAGGGAAAATTGCAGCAACAAGACCTTGAAAAGAAGTATGAAGGATACCATTTGGAAGAAGACGGACTTTTTACTTATAAGAATAGAGCCTATATTCCAAATGTGGCAAATTTGAGGAGGATTATTATGGATGAAATCCATAAAGCTCCATACTCTGGTCACCCAGGATATCAGAAAACAATCGCTTCAACAAGAAAATGTTATTTCTGGCCAGGGATGAAGAAGGACATCGCTGAATACATTTTTAGGTGCATGAAATGTTAGCAGGTGAAGGTTGAACACCAACACCCAGCAGGTTTATTGCATCCATTGCCAATTCCAGAATGGAAGTGGGAAGTAATTTCCATGGATTTTATTATAGATTTGCCGAAGACGGTGAGACAACATGATTCCATCATGGTGGTGGTGGACAAGTAAACAAAGGAAGCACATTTTATACCGATTAAGTCCACACATAAAGCCGATGCCATTGCCAATATTTTCATGAAGGAAATTTTCAGATTACATGGATTTCCTAAGGCAATAATTTCTGATAGGGATACCAAGTTCACTTCCAATTTTTGGAAAAGTCTCTTTGCAGATTTGGGTACATAGTTGAACTTTAGTACGGCATACCATCCTCAAACAGATGGGAAAACAGAAAGAGTAAATTAGGTGCTTGAAGACATGCTTCGCGTGTATGTTATGGACAAACCATCAAAGTGGGAGGATTATCTACATTTGGTAGAGTTTGCATATAACAATGGGAAACAAACATCATTGGGAACAAGTCCATATGAGGCTTTGTACAGAAGAAGGTGTAGGACACCAGTGACTTGGGATAATCCAGTGAACAAAATTGTACTTGGGCTGGAATTGCTTGAAGAAATGGAACAAGAGATTGCAAAGATTAAAAGCAGCCCAGGATAGACAGAATAACTATGCAGATAAGCTTAGAGTGCATAGGGAATTCAGTGCTGGGGATCATGTGTATCTTAGAGTGAAGCCAAGGAAGAGTTCCTTGAAGCTTGGGGGCTGTGCCAAGCTATCACCTAGATATTGTGGGCCATTTGAAGTGCTTGAAAGAATAGGTCCAGTTGCATATAGACTTGCATTGCCTACTAGCACTAGAGCTCATAATGTTTTTCATGTCTCTTTGCTTAAGAAATATGTGCATGATCATAACCATGTGATTAATTGGGATGTGATCCAGGTGGAACCCGAGGGAGAGTTCCAAACCGATCCATTGCGCATCCTAGACAAGAGGGTAACATTGCTCCAGAACCGAGCCATCAGACAGGTAAAGGTGCAATGGAAGCACTACGGTCCCGATGAGGCAACATGGGGGCTGGAGGATGCCATGAGAGTGGCATATCCATTTTTGTTCAATTTTGATGAGCACTGAGGACAATGCTAATGTAAGGGGGAGGGGAATGTAATATCGTGATTTTGACCCTATTGCATTAAAATTGTCAATGATGTAAATATTGGTATTAATCATGGTGAGGAGCTCAAGGCCAAGGCCCCACCATCGATTTAGTGTTTCATATATCGAAAATTAAAATAGATGCATATGGCTCTTATGCTGGGCATGCAAAATGTAAATTAATACATCATGTAAATACAAATCTTAATGAAAAACCCACAACCAGTTATGCAATGCAAGAAAGAGATGGGGGCGTGATTTTCTTAAGGAATAGGGAGGGAAATTATTCAAACCCTTGAGCCAATAGTGTTAAGCCAAATTTCATGAGAAAACCCATAAACCATCAACTACCCATTTTGGCTTATGCACCCAATCATTAAATTCTTCCAAGAGTTAGTTGAGGCAGTTAATGCCTTGGGAGTGGAGAGGTATGGCAGCCAATTTCGTGTATGGGCAAGCCATCAACCTGGGAAATCAAATTTTGCTTCATGGGAAAGAAAATGCCCACGAATTGCCTTCCCAATCCATTCTAAACCCATAGACATGGATCTCTCACATAGTCTGAGCTAGCTGGGTCTTTCCTTGCACGTTTTTCATCCTTTTTCTACATTTTTCCATGCATAGGAACTCGTTTTTTGGTTAGCACAGTGGCTGGGAGAAGAGAACCACGAATTGGGGGTTTGATGGAGGTCGTTTTTGCTCCTGGGTTATCCATAAACGTTTTCTGAAAACAAATTTTTCCTTTCCAGGGTTTATTCCCCATTTTCCATTTCGTTTATGCTTACCCACGTTTTTCTAAAGCTAAGGGAAAACCCATCTTTGGGCATCTCACTGTAAAACGTTTCTTCATGCCTAGCACTTATACTTTTGCTGTTATGAGCATCCATCCCTGTTTTGGTTTGAACTTGTGAGCAAGAAATTTGGAGTGGTAGTGGATAGAATTGGGTTGATAAACCTAGTGGAGAAAATAACCTCTCAATAAGATCAAGAGGGCTGGCTACTCTTCTATGCACACGTTGGACACTCTAGATGGGAAGGTATGGCCCGAGGGACTGTGTATTGGTGAAGGGAATACTTCCTTGAGTGGGGTGTGTAGGCATTGTGGGTGCCAAGCTAGATAGATCTTGTAGGGGTATCCATAGCTCTGTGGTTGAGCTCACTAGCTTAGCAATTCTTTCTTTCCATTTCCTAGCAGCTTGATAAACCCAATTGTAGATTGGCTTGGCTCAATTTGGTGTATGTTTTGCTATGTGTGAGTCTGCTGCTCCCTGGTTCCTTGTAGAAATCATTCCCAGCTCGGGGGTGGCAGTTGCATGAAAAGATTGATAAGCACAACTAGTATATGGTTGGGTGGAACATTGCAGATGCATAGCTGGTTGCTCATGGACTACTTGGTTTTAAGATAATTACTCTCATGTGCTAATTCTGTATTGTTTTAATTGATGAATGACATGAATATCTTTAATGTATGATGGATATGTAATAGAATTTAAATTCTGTCGTGTTTTCAAATAATTATGCATTTGCATATGTCCATCTTCATTTTATATGAATGCTTGTAGATGATTCTTAAATTCCACCGTGTTCAATTACAATATGCATATGTACATGTCTTTTGCTATCAATGAATGAATTTTTAGTTAATGGATATGGGGCTAGATGCCCAGAATCAGAGTCATGTTCTCTCCCATGCTGGTATGATGGGAGGGGACCTTACATATATGTGAAGAACCTGCAACAACTTAATTGATGAAATACACGATATATCAGATCACATAATATTTTTATTGATCGCTGGCCACTTCAAGGGGGAAACCTCCTTTGAGCAAGCTCAATACAAAATAACTTCACGGTGCCTTCATTGGCCTCAACAAAAAACTTATATACTAAGTCTAAGTGCCAATACTATGGGTCAATACCATGGGCTAATACAAACTATGGGTCAACAAATACTACGGGGCTACTTACAAAGCATATGCATCCAACAACAATAATACAAACTATGGATCAACAAATACTATGGGATGACTTACAAAGCATATGCGTTCAACAACAATATACTAACAAAGTAAAGAGAAGGGTTGACATGGGTTCCTAACATCCCCTCCCCCTTAGAAAAATCTTTCTCCTCAAAGCTTTAGATGTGGAAATTGTTGTTGAATCTGAAGTAGTGGTTTCCATGTAGCATCCTCTGGTTGCATGTCGTGCCACTAAATTAAGACCTATGTGATAGAGAGAGAGAGAATATGACGAGTGCACCTATTGAGGATGGTCTCCAGATCCAAAAGGATGGATCCTTCATTATCCAGTTCTAGTAAAATAGTTTGTCCTCTGATGTTGGTGCCAAGAAATTTCTTGAGACAAGAGACATGACTCTACTGGATGAATGCAGGAAGAAGGAGGAAGTTCCAATTTATAAGGAACGGATCCAATCTTCTCAAGAATCCTATATGGCCCATAGAACTTTGGAGTGAGCTTATGATGCCCTTTGAGTTTCAGGGAGGATTGCTTGTAAGGTTGTAGACGAAGAAAAACCATATCACCTGCTTGAAAGGTGCACTCAGAATGGTGCTGATCGGCTTGGTGCTTCATTCGATTTCTTGCCATGTGAAGATTGTCCCACCAAATGCGAAGAATCTGATTGAGGTTTTGAAGGATCATGTCAACTGCCTAAACTAGTGAACTATTGGGGGTGTATGGTGAAGCTAGGGTTTTACCCCTAGCTTGTGCAAATGAGCACCTACTAAGGGGAATGGACTCCTTAGTAGCAGTTCAGTAAATGTGAATGATTAAAACAAAACCGAAATATAAACTATTGTAAACATTGTGCATTAAACATAAACAAAAGATGTAAAGAATGGCTTTTTTGTATTGATATTACCTTCAATGTGAAGGTTTGATGAAGCCCTTTGCAATGTCCAAGAGGATGCTCCAAGCTCCAATATGCTCCTTCCCTTTCTCCAATGGTGGGAATGGGCCAAAAGTGGCTCTCAAGGTGAAAGTAGTTCAATGGTGAACTAGGGTTTCGAGAGAGATTTTGGCAGAGTAAGGGTGCTTGTGATTGTGGATATGAAATAAGGGATCTCCATCACCTATTTATAGTTTTTTGGTGGTGGAGTGCTGACCCATGGTTTTGGGAAACACATGGTTTATTGCAGCTGTATAGGGTTTTTTTTCCTCCTTTTCCTCATTATTTTATATTTTTTATTCTCTTTTTAGGGGATTTTTGCTATTTTTGGAGGAAAAGGGGGTTTTTTAGCCTTTTTGAGGTTATTTTAAGGGTTTTGTGGCCTTTTAGAGGCATTTTAGGCCTTTTGGAGGCTTTTTAGTGGGATTTTTTGGGTTTTTAAGGGAAATATGGTAGGAAAATGGACAAATGAGTCATATAATGTGGTAGATGAGGTAGTGAACACTTTTTGGGTGTTAACATATGGAAGAAGAACTAGTGGTGCCTAACCATAAACTGCTTCATATGGAGTCATTTTAGAGGCAGTGTGGTAAGAGGTATTGTACCACCATTCAACAAGAGGGAGCCATTTTTCCCACTGGTATTGTTGCTCATAGGTGAAGCAACGAAGATAAGTTTCCAAGCATTTATTGACAATTTCAGTCAGACCATCTGTTTGTGGGTGATACCCTGAACCCATCTTTAGTTTGGTGCCAGTGTGGTGAAATAGTTCTGTCCAAAAATGACTGGTGAAAGTCGCATCATGATTCGAGACAATGGAGGAATGGACTCCATGAAGACAAAAGATCTGGTCCAGGAACATTTGAGCGACTGAGGTGGTTGTATAGGGATGGATGAGAGCAAAAAGATGAATATATTTGGAGAGGTGATAAACCACAACCAAAATCACTATCTTCCCTCCAGATTTAGGGAGCCCTTGAATGAAATCCATAGAAATATCTGTCCAAATCCGTGTAGGGATAGAAAGGGTTCGAGCAATCCTAGAAGGAGTGTGATTTCACCCTTATTGCACTGGCAGGTATCAAATTCAGCCACCATCTGTTGAATTGTCCTTTTCATTCCTTGCCAAAAGAAGTTATGTGTAATATCCCTTTTTCAAATTTGATTAAAATGCCCAATTTTCCACTTTTTTCCCAATTTCGACCTTTGACTAGTTTTACTGTTTTGACCTCCAAATCAACCCAAATGCTCCCAAATCTTCTGTAGGAGTGTATGAATGGTATTTAGACTTGAATATAAGGTTCAGGGATGTTTTATGGCCCTCCAAATACTGCTGCAAACTTGATTTGTATTCTGATCAATATATGTAATTTTGACTAGTAATTTGTGCATCAAATCCCCCTCGGGTAACACTGCAAATGGCCTTCCAAATGCCTCCAAACTCCCACAAATTTATGAACATAGGTATATAATGTGTTAAGTATGTTATTAAGGTCTCATATTCACCATTAATTTATTTTTAATACTGTTCTAACTCTCTCACATTCAACAGCAAAAACCCCCAATTCGACCCTTGGGGAAATGGCACTATTTCACCTCCCAATACAACTAAACTGAGTAAAAATGCTTCAAATGCTCAAGTATAGTACATGAAACTTGTAGAAGACATCCATGGCAGTATATTTATCACAAATATATCAGAGAAGCATCCATCCATTCGAAATAATCAACATTATAGTGTCATACATCAATGCATTGGGGAAATGGACATTGTTTGCTCATTAATCAATAGTTTTGCATACAACCAGTGGGTATTTCGACCTGAGACTTTCTGAATATGAATAACAGAGCATATGAAGCTATTACAATCATAAATATGTAATGAGAATCTCTCTCAAGAAGCACAAGTGCTCACCAAAAATGCCCTCCCTCAAGGAGCACGAATATGCCTTCAAAACTGGAAACGGTGGAGAGAAAGTGCTGCACTAAACCAAACCATGAAACTTCCTGTAGCTGCTACCTGCAAATAAAAACTCCATTAAAGCACCATGAAAGACCTGAGTGGCCTCTCCAAACACCAACTTGGATGGGAATCTTTCACCCTCGAAATTGGCTAAGGCAAGAAACTAGTCATCCACTAGCTCTCTCTTCACAAATGCAATTTTTCTCAAATCATCAAAATCCATTCTCATACTTCATTTCTACATTTTATAACCAACATTAGCCTTCTAAGGGTCGAAATCCTCTCAATAGATTCAATAGATTTCCATTTAGGAATTATTCCACATTTGCCACTTGTCTCCTAGTTCCAACTTTCCATCTTCTCCCAAATTCGATTTTGAGTCTCTTTGGCTTCTCCAACTCCCAAATTCGACTTCCTTGAGCCTATTTTTGGGGCTGACATGTCATAGTGGTCAGATGTCAGAGGTCAGGTCTGCAATTTGTCATAGTTGTCATAGATGCTCCATCATTGGTGTCATAGGGGCTAGGGAATCTAGCCCAAGTGTCCACAAAATTCCACTTTGACTCTTTATCTTCCATGGAGGTTACCAATCCTTCCCAATTCGACCTAATATGCTCAATGACATGTGTTATGACTTACCAACTCACCCAATATTGTTCACATTCCCATTAATTCGAATTTGCAAAAGAGAGATACCATGTATTATGAAAAATCAAGCTAGTGTGGGTCCCACATCCTCCATATGTCTCCAAAACCATTTGTCACCTATGATTTCTCTTGAATTTCTTTATTCACTATATTTATTAAATACTTGAACCCTTCTAATGTCTAAACATCATTTATTTGCTTCCTTATTACCATTCCACATGTGCCCATCCAACCTAGGAAACTAGTAGGATTGATGGGATTGTCTTACTATGAAATTATTGGAATGGGGACATTACAGTCCTCCCCACCCAAGATTGCTTGCCCTCAAGCAATCTCAATTTACCATGCTGCAAACTGGTCCCTCCTCTATCAGGTGGCCTTCCATGATTATTGTATCCCATAATATTTCTATTCCGGTGCTTCATGCTGTGGGAAGAAACTACCTGATTCGGATAGGTGTGTTGCCCTCTCACAATCCTTAGTACTCCTTTTGAATCTTGGAATTTCATTTCAGGAATTTTATAATTTACTGTATGCTCTCCTATTGAATACAACCATTGCACTCCCAAAACAACATTAGTATCAGCAATATCAACCACATAAAAACTATCAACAAAAGTATAGTTACCTACGGTGACTTGCAGCTATGGAATCCATGTTTTGCACTCCATTGTGTTGTGACCGGGAATGACAACTGTGAAGCCATCAAATGGTTCAATAGGTATATTTCTTTTCTCCACCATCTCTACATCAATGAAGTTATGGGTGGCTCCTCCATCTACCAAAACTGAAGTTCTTTGTCCTTGTACCATACCTTTGCATCGGATAGTATGATAGCGAGGTACTGCTGAAAGTACTGCCATTGTTACTTTGGTGGGAGAGGGATGCTTCACCTCTGGTTTCCCTTCTTGTGCTGTAGTATATCCTTCTTCTTGGGATGAATTATTTCCTTCTTCCTCCATGCCCCCTTCATATCCCTCATCACAAAATACTTCAATGAATTGGGCCTTTCCTTTAGCACATTTATGTCCAGGTACCCATGGTTGGAAGCATGAGTAACACAATTTCTTCCTTCTGAGCTCTTCCCTGCTTAATTCCTCTTTCTTATCCTTTCCATATTCATCTTCTTGCCATGGCTTATTATCAGGTGCATCTCTTTTCCAAGGTTTCTTTTCAATTCTGAAGTCAGGCTTGGGAGGAAATCTCGTTCTAGGAAGCACATTTTGGAGATCCCTAGTCAAGCTCATTGCATCTTTTAATGTAGTTGGCTTGTGGGATTTGACCAAACCTTTTAAGGGTTCAACCAAACCTTCAGTGAATAGAAATACCAACCTTCCCATAGATACATCAGCCACCTTGACTGATAATTTTTGAAAGTCCAACATATATTCAGTAGGTGTCCCAGTTTGCTTCAATTGAGCTAATTCCTTGAAAGGCAATTCTGGATCTTTTTGTTCAAACCTCTCTAGTACCCTATCAACAAATTCTCCATATGTTTTAACCTGATCATGACCCAAGGTTTTCAAACCATAGAACCACCATTCATTGGCATCTCCTTCCAAATGCAAAATGGCCATTTTTAATGCATCCTCTTCCAACATAGGATTCAGCTGAAAATATACATCCAATTTTTGCACCCAAGTGTTAGCAGAATTTTGAGAAGAACCATCAAAAGTAGGAAGTGACATTTTTCCAATAGCACTATTCAATTCTTTGTTATGGAATGGACTCCTATTGTCTCCCTTCATTTTAATCTTTTGCATAGCATCAATGTAGTCACTGAGTGGTACACCTCTTTTACACTCTTCATTCAAATCATTCCAATCATTTACTAGTTTCTTGTAATCCAATTCAAGATTGGGCTCTTCTTTGGGTGTGAGAAATTTAGGTGCAGTATGCCTTTGTGTGCTTTGAAATTCATCAGGTATATTATGAGGTCTTGTACTTGAGAAAATATGCTCATTCCCTTTCATCTTTTCCCCTGAGTGTGAACCACTATTATCTCCTATCATCCCTTTTCCTGAAAGTTGGCTACCCAACAATTCGAAACCTTTCATCATTTGTTTATTCATATCTAGCATAACCATGGTAAGTCCTTCAAAACATGGTTTTAAGGCTTCAATAAATTCCTCCTTATGTCTTAATTTTTCCTCCTCCTCTCTACCCATTGTTTTAGGAAAAAACTCTTTTTCTGCTACTATCTCTTCTTCAACCAAAACTTCTTCAACTACTGATTCAAAGGGTGGTGTTTTATTTGTTTGGCTTCTTGTTAATACCATCAGGTGCCAAGACCATGCTCTGATACCACTTGTAATATCCCTTTTTCAAATTTGATTAAAATGCCCAATTTTCCACTTTTTTCCCAATTTCGACCTTTGACTAGTTTTACTGTTTTGACCTCCAAATCAACCCAAATGCTCCCAAATCTTCTGTAGGAGTGTATGAATGGTATTTAGACTTGAATATAAGGTTCAGGGATGTTTTATGTCCCTCCAAATACTGCTGCAAACTTGATTTGTATTCTGATCAATATATGTAATTTTGACTAGTAATTTGTGCATCAAATCCCCCTCGGGTAACACTGCAAATGGCCTTCCAAATGCCTCCAAACTCCCACAAATTTATGAACATAGGTATATAATGTGTTAAGTATGTTATTAAGGTCTCATATGCACCATTAATTTATTTTTAATACTGTTCTAACTCTCTCACATTCAACAGCAAAAACCCCCAATTCGACCCTTGGGGAAATGGCACTATTTCACCTCCCAATACAACTAAACTGAGTAAAAATGCTTCAAATGCTCAAGTATAGTACATGAAACTTGTAGAAGACATCCATGGCAGTATATTTATCACAAATATATCAGAGAATCATCCATCCATTCGAAATAATCAACATTATAGTGTCATACATCAATGCATTGGGGAAATGGACATTGTTTGCTCATTAATCAATAGTTTTGCATACAACCAGTGGGTATTTCGACCTGAGACTTTCTGAATATGAATAACAGAGCATATGAAGCTATTACAATCATAAATATGTAATGAGAAGCTCTCTCAAGAAGCACAAGTGCCCACCAAAAACGCCCTCCCTCAAGGAGCACGAATATGCCTTCAAAACTGGAAACGGTGGAGAGAAAGTGCTGCACTAAACCAAACCATGAAACTTCCTGTAGCTGCTACCTGCAAATAAAAACTCCATTAAAGCACCATGAAAGACCTGAGTGGCCTCTCCAAACACCAACTTGGATGGGAATCTTTCACCCTCGAAATTGGCTAAGGCAAGAAACTAGTCATCCACTAGCTCTCTCTTCACAAATGCAATTTTTCTCAAATCATCAAAATCCATTCTCATACTTCATTTCTACATTTTATAACCAACATTAGCCTTCTAAGGGTCGAAATCCTCTCAATAGATTCAATAGATTTCACTTTAGGAATTATTCCACATTTGCCACTTGTCTCCTAGTTCCAACTTTCCATCTTCTCCCAAATTCGATTTTGAGTCTCTTTGGCTTCTCCAACTCCCAAATTCGACTTCCTTGAGCCTATTTTTGGGGCTGACATGTCATAGTGGTCAGATGTCAGAGGTCAGGTCTGCAATTTGTCATAGTTGTCATAGATGCTCCATCATTGGTGTCATAGGGGCTAGGGAATCTAGCCCAAGTGTCCACAAAATTTCACTTTGACTCTTTATCTTCCATGGAGGCTACCAATCCTTCCCAATTCGACCTAATATGCTCAATGACATGTGTTATGACTTACCAACTCACCCAATATTGTTCACATTCCCATTAATTCGAATTTGCAAAAGAGAGATACCATGTATTATGAAAAATCAAGCTAGTGTGGGTCCCACATCCTCCATATGTCTCCAAAACCATTTGTCACCTATGATTTCTATTGAATTTCTTTATTCACTATATTTATTAAATACTTGAACCCTTCTAATGTCTAAACATCATTTATTTGCTTCCTTATTACCATTCCACATGTGCCCATCCAACCTAGGAAACTAGTAGGATTGATGGGATTGTCTTACTATGAAATTATTGGAATGGGGACATTACATTATGTCGTGCTCGCTCATACGTTTTGAGGAACCTAGAGTGCTTGGCCGATGGTGAAGCATGGAGTTCATAGAAGATAGCCTGGTGAAGATCTGTGCTCTGGGGAAGCACCAGATGACCCTTGTATCTCAAGGAAGCACCATGCCAAGAGTAATTAGTACATCAGAAGGGTTGTTGGTCAAGCATTGGATGATTTGAGATAATGAAGAGTCATTGAAATAGCTCCATTGAATAGATTGCAACCAATTTGGAACAGGCATAGAAATAGATGAAAGAGAAACTTGGTCATCAAATGTGTCAGAAAGAGAATCTGCCACAGTATTGTCCTTACCCTTCTTGTAAGTGATCTCATAGTCATAACCCATGAGTTTTCTAACCCATTTCTGTTGTGCTGGGGAGGATACATGTTGTTCCATGAAATATTTTAGACTCTGGTGATCAGTCTTGATGCATAAATGATTCCCTAATAGGTATGGTGGCCACTTCTATACTGCATACAAAATAGCCATAATTTCCTTCTCATATGTAGAGGAAGCTAAATTCTTACTTGAAAGGGATTTGCTAGTGAACGCAATGGGATGTTCATCTTGAAGGAAAACAACACCAAGTCCATTACCGCAAGCATCGCTCTCAATAGTGAAGGGCTTGGAAAAATTGGGCATAACTAGAACAGGTGTAGTACACATAGTTTGTTTCAGTTTGTCAAATGCACACTTAGTAGCATGTGTCCATGTAAACGCATACTTTTGAAATAGAGCAGTTAATGGAGCTTCCATCTTCCCATAATCCTTGACAAACTTGCGGTAGTAGCTAGTCAACCCCAAAAAACTACGGTGGCTCTTGAGTGTCTTAGGATGTGGCCAATTGTTCATGGCAACTATTTTGGCAGGATCCACGCGAACCCCTTGTGCTGAAATAATGTGCCCGAGATACTCTACTTCCTTCTATCCAAAAACATATTTAGATTGTTTGGCATGGAGATGATGGTCAGAGAAAAGTTGCATTACAAGATCCATATGTTGGATATGTTCATCCCATGTTTTACTATAGATGAGGATATCATCAAAGAAGACCAGAATAAATTTCTGCAATGAGGGCCGGAATATTTTATTCGCCAATGCCTGGAATGTGGAAGAAGCATTAGTGAGGCCAAACGGCATGACCAAAAACTCATAGTGGCAATCATGTGTATGAAAAGCTATTTTAGGGATATCATCCTCATGAACCCGAATTTGATGGTACCCAGAACAAAGATCCAACTTGGAGAAACATTGAGCACCATGAAGCTCATCAAGAAGCTCATAAGCAATAGGAATTGGAAACTTATCCTTGATTGTGAGGTGATTAAGTGCTCGAAAGTCGATGCAAAGGTGCCATAACCCCTCTTTTTTTTTCAGACAATAAGAACTGGTGACGAAAATGAACTAGTGCTTGAGCAAATAATACCTTGCTTCAGTAAGTCCCGAACGAGCATTTCAATCTCTGTTTTTTGGTGAAATGGGTAGTCATAAGGCCTCATGTTGGGAGGAACGCTTCCAGGAAGGAGCTAAAAATGATGGTCCTCTAGCCTTGAAGGTGGCAAGCCCACTGGTTCAGCAAAGACACCTGTATATCGATCCAGAATTTGTTGTAGATCCAAAGGAGTAGTGGAGACCACTAATGGTTGCATCTGAATGGAATGGATCTGAGTGATGACACCATGTGAATTATTCTTGAGGATTTTCTCCATGCAATGTGAATTGATGATGCTG
The DNA here is from genome assembly GCA_027924585.1 of Larix kaempferi. Classification (NCBI taxonomy): domain Eukaryota; kingdom Viridiplantae; phylum Streptophyta; class Pinopsida; order Pinales; family Pinaceae; genus Larix; species Larix kaempferi. Next base: position 4,181,239 of record BSBM01001158.1, on the reverse strand, counting down.
AGAGACCTTAGTTGTAAGCCTGTCAATGTGTGTTTTTGTCCATTGGTTGAAAACTGCATCCAAAGTTCAGCACCAAGTGTGCGTAGCCATTGAGTGCCCAAAACCACATCACATCCACCTAAGGCCAAGGAAAACATGTTGGACCACAGGTTATAATCTTCCATAGAGATACGCACATTGCGACACTTCCCTTTGCAAGGTAAGGTGCCCCCATTGGAAACCATGAATTCATAGTTGGAGCAAGGATGGACAAAACAATCAGCTTGTTTGGCGATCCGAGGGTCAATGAAGTTATGAGTGCTACCAGAATCAATGAGTATTGTAAGAGGGAGCTTCTTGAAGTAACTCTTGACCTGCATGGTTTGGGGGGTGGTAACTCCAGCTAAAGCATGGAGAGATACCTCTGGGGGGTCGTCCTGAGATGAAGGATCAATAGGCGGCTCCTAAATGTTGACCTGATCATCTATTGTATATGGAGCTTCTTCACCAATTTCAGAGCCATGCAGAGAATCCACATCCAAGAGATAGATATTTTGCTCAACACATCTATGTCCCTAAGTGAATTTTTCATCACAATTATAACAAAGCCCTTTTTCTCTGCATGCTCGCATCTCTGTTTCAGACAAATGATTGATAGGAGTTGGTCGAGGAGCTGGCGAGATGGGAGGTCATTGAGAACCCATATTTCTTAAGGGAACAAAAGTGGGTTTTGAGTGCTGTTGGGCTACAATCTCTATCTTCTTCCAACTTAGCTAACCCCAGGGCTTTCATCATTGTGTTGGGATGGAACATTTTGACCTCAGATCATATTTCATCCTTTAGACCACTAATAAAACAACTTCTATAGAAGTCATTGGGAAATCCTTCTGTGTGGTTGGCAAGTTTCTCAAATTCTGTTTGATACTCTCTCTCAGTGCCAATTTGGCGAAGTTTAGTGAGGGCTCCAGTGAAGTCATCAAAAGCACTAGGACCAAACCATTGTAAAAGGAGCTGGAAAAAATCTGGCCATTTTGGCTCTTCATGAGCCCTGAGGTACCAACGGTACCATTGAAGAGCTTCTTGTTCCAAATGAAAGGATGCAAGTGGAACTTTGTTGACATCAAAAGTATTATGTAGACTGAAATATTGTTCTTCCCGATAGATCCATCTAGTCGGATTAGTACCATTGAAGCAAAGAAAATCAAGCTTCGAACCACAAAAATTGTCGGAAGAAGAGAACCCATTGTTTCAAGAAGACCCCTTGAGTGTCGTTTATTATTCATGGCTGAATGCTCAAGATGGAGGCTGAGAAATTTTTCATCCAGATCCTGGAGATTGGTTTTGAAGGCTACCAGTTTTTCCTCCATTGGTTTTGCTCATGTGCGGGTGACAATCATAACCAAGAGTTTTTTTTTTTTTTTGAGTGGGTAGAAAATAAAAAATAGAAACTGTTTTAGTAAAGGAAAAATTGGATTTGCAAAAAAATATGATGGGTAATTTGGGTTTGACTAGGTTTTGGACACTTTTGAATGGAAAGGGAAGCATAAAATGGGGATTTCAGAAGCAGGGTGAAAGAATGAAAAAAATTGGTAGAGAGGTAAAAGGAAGCATAAATAGGAAATGAATACTGTGGAAATATTTGAAGGCAATTGGGTGAAAATTGAAAAAGTTATGAAAAACCTTAAAAATAGACAAATGTGGGATTTCTGGGTTTGGGAATTGGAATTTGAGATAGGGTCCTCAAAAATGAAATATGTAGAATGGGATTGTAGGGGTGTCAGTGAGGTTTTAAGGGAAACAGAGTTAAAACAAGAGAGATATGGAAAAAAAAACAAAATTTATAATTTTTTTTTGGAATGGATCTACAATGCCGCAGAAGGGATCGAAAACAGATGGATCTGCAATGGTGCTGAAGTGATTGGAAACAAATAAATCTGCAATAGCGCGAGAGTGATCGGAAACAGTTCTGGACAGAGAAAATCTGCGATTTAGCAGCTGAAAATAGATATGGACCCCAGGTATGCTCGACTTCCTAACGGTCCAGGGGATTCACTTGGCCACCAATGCTGTCTGATGACTTACGTATTGGAGTAGTACCCCTCACTCCACGGCTCAAGTAAAACTGATAACTGCTTTTCCACAAACGATAGCTCTTGGTTTACCTCATGGGTTGGAACTAGTCAATCAGGTAGCGGTCATTTCCCTTTTTGTTAGCAGGTCCTCTCAATGGGCCAGCTACTTCAAGGTCGCTATGGAACTCCTCACAATGCATTTTAAGGATTATGCCCGAGTACTTCCCACAATTAAGCGGATAGGTATTATTTGTAGATCCGAACCTACAATAGATGCGAAAAAAAAATTTGGCAAAAATTTCACTCGACGAGCCTAAGAAAGTACTCTGATACCAGGTGTGAAGAACCTGCAACAACTTAATTGATGAAATACACAATATATCATATCACATAATATTTTTATTGATCTTGGGCCACTTCAAGGGGGAAACCTCCTTTGAGCAAGCTCAATACAAAATAACTTCACAGTTCTTTTATTGGCCTCAACACGAACTTATATACTAAGTCTAGGTGCCAATACTATGGTCAATACCATGGGCTAATACAAACTATGGGTCAACAAATACTACGGGACGACTTACAAAGCATATGCATCCAACAACAATAATACAAACTATGGATCAACAAATACTACCAGTCGACATACAAAGCATATGCATCCAACAACAATATACTAACAAAGTAAAGAGAAGGGTTGACATGGGTTCCTAACAATATATGTGATAAATGAATATGTTTCTATTGAATGATTGATTTAATGACGATTATGGATACTTGTGATTTTAATATGAAATATTGCTGATTGATTAGCACATGCGAAATCTTATGATGGATGTCATATTTAGGCTGAAATATGGAAATGGAATTATGCGAGTGATTATGATGTGAATCTAATGGACAATTATCTAGCTTTTGTTTAAACGATTAGCAAATGAATGAAATGAATTATGATATGACAATTTCTGAGCAGTACTATTGATGTGTGCTCTGAGTATTTGTATAATGATAGGTAAGACGGTTTATCGACTGACTCACGATGGAATAAAAGGGAGGAAGTAGAGGATGGGAAAAACATACACAAGAGTATGATGATGGTGTCGGCTCCCAATAGCATCCGTTCAGCTTTACTCGGGTGGGCATGAAGTCGTATGGGTAAGACCATAATGGTTTGGTCACATACGAGGTTGAGGGGCGCGTGGTAAGAACGAACTTACTCCTCAGCGCCATTAGTCTCACATAGAGTGTAGCTGGATGATCTATGGTAACAGTTCCTAAAATCACTACACAGAATCCTAGCACAACAGTAAAATGAGAAATTATTGTCCGAAGGACTCGACGATGTGGTACCTAGATGGTAAAAAGAGAAATTATTGTCGGAAGGACCCAGCAATGTGGTACCTAGACAATTAAGGAAAGAAAGTGTTGTCAGAAGGACCCGACAACGTGGTATCTAGCCGAATAAAGAAAATTGATAAATGAACACCTATGTATTTGGCATATAGTATTGCATTAGATTATTTGTGCATGAAATGACTATTTATAATTATGTATTTGGAATATAGTATTGCATTAGATTATTTGTGCATAAAATGTTTAATTGTAATTATATATTTGACGAATAGTATTGCATTAGATTATTTGTGCATGAAATGATTATTTGTAATTATATATTTGACGAATAGTATTGCATTAGATTATTTGTGCATGAAATGATTGTTTGTAATTAAATAATTGGGAATAATTAAATATGGAGCAAATGGTAGACTAGGAGTCATTAACTGACCAACTCCACATACACCCACTAAAATAGAGATTCAAATCCTAGCATCAGGGGACATCTAGGAATAAAATGTGGGAAGTATATGCACTCTCATGAGAGAGTGACACACGGTTGGGTGAATATTTGTATTAAATAATTTTGCATAAAAGAGTATTTTTGCATCAGGCTCAGGGGTGGCTATGCGACTGATTGCATAAGCATATAGCTGGGTGACGAAGCTAACGATTGCTTCGCCTATGGTTAAATGAGCCTTTTCTTGTGGATGTAAATTGAAGACCTAATCAACACTTGGACAAACTGGGTTGGATTGAAGACGACGACCTCTGCTTCAACAATGGATTCGACCTATGGTAACAAGTTCTATGTTTTGTGTTACTCGTTAGTTCAAACATCAAATTTATTTAATTTTATTAGTGATTATGCATTGTAAATGATTTATATTATATCCTTAAGCCTCAGAAAATAGTTTTAAGTAGGATCTCAGAAATGGGGACCCTACAATGGACCTTATTTTCCACCTACTGGATTTTGTTTATTAACAATGGCAACACTTTCTCCACTAGGATCTTTGGCTTAATATTCATAACTGAGCAACCATCTTCATGATCTAAGAATATTATAGGGTACAATGTATAGAAAATGGTGATTGATTTCATGTATGAATTCAACAACCGACAATGCCTATAGTCTCTATTACTAGTGCTAGACATATAGGTCCACTATCTTTCTTCTTTGCATATAGAATTTATTCCTAAATCATTTCCATCACCCATTATGACCACCTTAAACATACCCAAGGCCTTTTATTTTCCAAAAATCAATGCTCTAAATTTTTCGTTCTTTTAACGTGGTGCACCCATTATTGTCCATCTGTCACACTCTCTTCTATTGAGTCTCCATCTGTCAACCTTATCTAATGGAAGCGTTTGACACATTTTTTCTATCACATTGAGGATTTGTGATAGCTCTGATATGTGATATGTGTTGAGGGTGAAATTTTCTACTTCCAATGTGATTTCATCTTATCGTTATGACAATGGACGTTATTATTTTAGAGCATAACGACTTGCTCTAGCCTTTTCCATTTTTCCAATAGATGTGGGGGGATATTGCTACAAAGGATTCTTTAATAGAATTTCCTTCGGGGCTTCTAATACCTATGCATAAAATAATTTCTTAATATACAATGACTTCATTACTGCAACCACTGCATTATTTGGCTTTGCCGTTCTATGTAGTATATGCCCACCATTTATTTATTTATGCTTAATGAATCGAATCTACATTATGGTTATGTAACAAAACCATTGTGATTTTAAAGGACTTAAACATTTTTTGGGATTGTGATTGCTTATATTAATGATTATGTTTTTTTACTTTATATAAGTTTCCTAATGTCAAGCAAGCTTTTCCTTGCCTTTTTACTTTTTCCATTCCCATATTGATTCCCACGTCTTTCCTTGGCTATCAATGAATAAGTATCTCTTCTTGTGTGTACTCCCTTCATTCGCAGGTATCCTCCTATTGGCTTGGGGACTTGAGATGTGGGAGGTATATCTATCCCTCTTTATGAACAAATATCTAAATCTATCTCCTTATGGGGCATGGTAAGTTGTATAAATTTATGAATTTTAATGGAATTATTACTTATTTGGAGTAATGCAGATTTGGATTAGGCATTGTATCACGATGACACGACTTTAAATCATTACAATACTTTTATGAAGAAATAATATCAATTTATTACAATATTAAATTACTGATAATTCGAATTGCAGCGTTTTTTTGGTTTAAAAAGTAATACGTTTTAAGTATCTTTATATTAAATTATTTTCATTAAATGCAAGGTAGATATGTTTCAAAACTCACTCGTTCCAAAACAATGATATACTTAAAAATGTTGAAAGATTAAATAAATATAAATGTTACAAATCTTATTAATATAATTAATTAATTTTTTTATAATAATTTAATTTAATTTATGAAATAAAGTAGAATATTTTATTTTAAGATATTTTTTTAAATTTTTATTTAAGAGATTGTATGAACTATTTTTAAGCAAAATTATGTGTGTGTGTGTGTGTGTGTGTCAACATGTGGTTATTGAATGTCGACTTGATTATCTAGTGTATCTAGAACTTCTGCACCAAGTTCAAAGGCAGGCAGAGAATCCACATCTAAGAGATAGAGCTGTTGCTCAACACATCTATGTCCCCGAGTGAATTTCTCATCACAATTATAATAAAATCATTTTTCTCTACATGCCTGCATCTTTGCTTCAGACAAATGCTTGATAGGAGTTGTGCGAGGAGCTGACGTGATGGGAGGTCATTGGGAAACCATATTTCTGAATGGAACAAAAGTGGATTTGGAGCATTGTTGGGCTTTGATATCGTCCTCCGCTAACTTAGCCAACCCTAGGAATTCCATCATTGTGTTGGGACAAAACATTTTAACCTTTGAGAAGATTTCATCCTTAAGACCACTGATAAAACAACTCCTGTAGAATTCATTAAACAATCATTTTGTGTGATTGACTAGTTTCTCACATTTTGTTTGATACTCTCTCACAGTGCGAATTAGGCGAAGTTTAGTGATTGCTCCTATGAATTCATCAAAAGCACTAGGACCAAATCCTTGCAAAAGGAGTTGGCAAAATTCTATCCATTTTGGCTCGTCATGAGCCTTGATGTACCAACGGTACCATTGAAGGGCTTCCTATTCCAAATGAAAGGATGCAAGTGGAACTTTTTGGACATCAAAGGTATTATGCAAACTGAAATATTGTTCTGCTCGGCATATCCATCCAATCAAATCAGTACCACTGAAGTGAGGAAATTCAAGCTACGGCCCACGAAAATTGCTGGAAGAAGAGAACCCAATGTTCATGGCTGAATGTTGAAGATGGAGGCTGAGAAAGTTTTCATTAAAATCTTGGAGTTTGGTTTTGAGGGCTACAAGTTCTTCCTCCATGATTTGAGCTCCTGCGCAAGTGACAACCATAACCATGAGTTTTTTTTTTTTGTAAATTGTTAAAACACAAACATAAGCTTATTTAGTAAAGGGAAATTTTGATTGGGGAAAAACTATGATGGGCAATTGGGGTTTGACTAGGTTTTGGACACTTTCAAATGGAAAGAGAAGCAAAAAAAGAGGATTTCAGAAGCAAGGTGAAAGAATGAGAAAAAATGTCAAATAGGGACAAAGAAGCAGAAATAGGGAATGAACATGGTGGCAAAATTTCAAGGCAATAGGGTAAAAATTGAAGAAGTTATGACAAACCCTAAAAATAGACAAATGTGGGATTTATGGCTTTGGGAAGTGGAATTTGGGATAGTGTCCTCAGAAATGAAATATGAAGAATGAGAATGTAGGGGTGTTAGTGAAGTTTCAAGGGAAACAGAGTTAAAACAAATGAGATATGGCAAAAAAATGAAATTTTATACTCGTTTTTTTTCCATAATGGATCTGAAAAGGATTTCGAAATGGATCTGAAATGGATTTCAGAATGGATTTGAAATGGTTGGATCTGAAACGGCTTGGAATGGATCTAAAATAGCTGGATCTTAAATGACTTTCAGAATGGATCTAAAATGGCTGAATCTAAAACAACTTTCAGAATGGAGCTGAAACGAACGGACCTGAAACGACGCGGAATGGATCGGTAACAAATGGATCTACAACGACGTGGAAGTGATCGGAAACAAATTGATCTGCAATGGCGCAAAAGTGATCGACAATAGTTTAGCTGAAAATTGATATGGACCCTAGGTATGCTCGGCTTCCTAATGGTTCAGGGGTTTCATTCATCCACCAATCCTATCTAACGGCTTTCGTATTGGGGTAGTACCCCTCACTCCATGGATTAGGTAAAACCCATAACCACTTTGCCACAAATGACAGCTCTTGGTTTACCTCACGGGTGGGAACTAGTCAATCAAGTAGGGGTCATTTCCATTTTCGCTGGCAGGTCCTCTCAATGGGCCAGCTACTTCTTGGTTCCTCTAGTACTCCTCACAATGAGTTTTAGGGATTATGCCCAAGTACTTCCAACAGTTAAGCAGATAGGGATTATTCCCAAATCCGAACCCGCAATAGATGCGAAAATTGTTTTGGCATAAATTCCACCCAACAAGCCCAAGAAAGTGCTCTGATACCAGATGTGAGGAACCTGCAACAATTAATTGATAAAATGCACAATATATGAGATCACTTAATATTTTTATTGATCACAGGACACTTCGAGAGGGAAACCTCCTTTGAGCAAGCTCAATACAAATAACTTCACCATGCCTTCATTGGCCTCAACACACACTTATATACTAAGTCTATGCCCAATACTACGGGTCAATACCATGGGCTAATACAAACTATGGATCAAAAAATACTATAGGACGACTTACAAAGCATATGCATCCAACAACAATATACTAACAAAGTAAAGATAAGGGTTGACACGGGTTCCTAACATTTAGAAACTTTATTTTTAATTTCCAATTACAAGTTTATTATAAGGGAGGGTTATATAAACTTGCATATCCCATAGTTTAACTAAATTCCATGAGGAAAATGAAATAGGGAGTATTCTTTTCAATTTCAAAATTGTTAACACTAAAATATTTTTGAATTTTCATAATTTTATTCCAAGTTTCATGCTATAAGCTTCCACCCGGAACATTACAACCATATAGGATAATTGGCATTAGGATGATACATAAAAGTGATTTCTTTTTATCCAAGTGACAAATATTATTTATAGTTGTCTTCAAATTGTAATAGGCCTACCATCCTACACATTTTCTTGTTTCAATGTTAAGATTCCAATTAATCTTATAATTGAGATAAATAACCAAGTATTTTTAGGAATGGACAATCTTTAAAGGTTGGATATTGAATAAAATTTCATTTTTTTTTTCTTTTAGATTTTATTGTCGTGATTTTGGTTTAACAACATTTATTGTCAAACATAACCTATTGCAAAACTATTGAAGGACTATGTACTTCTTTTCAATATTCACAAGATTTATGTCTAAGGGGACAATTTCATGAAAATCCCCATGTCATTCAAAGGAATCATGTAGAGGCCTTTCTACATTCCAATACTTTTCCACTCTTTCTCCTCTAACATGTGTAGTTCCTATCTACCTACTTCTAAACTTACCAAATTGTCATGTCCCAAAATTTTGCATTGGGTTACAATGGCCTAAGCCCCTTGGCCATACTCATGATAGTTTGTCAAATTGATGATAAGGGTCAAATAATTGCTAAGAATGATGTCCAAGTTAGTAATAATGTGAAATTATATCCAAATGGACAAGGTGTTTCACATTAAGAGAAATTACCAACTCAAGTTTGTAATATACCCATCCAAATGAACTGTCATGGAGGAAAATTACTAGTTCCCTAGGTTGGGTGTGGAAGCTTTGGGATTTGAAAAAAGGGGGATAATAAATTATGTTTGGACATTAGAATGGCATATATATTTAATAAAGGATCTAAATAAATAAATACAATGGAAAATCAAAGTGGCAATTGATCATGAAGACACATGGAGGATGTGGGACCCACACAAGCTAGATTTGCTATGCCACATGGCATCCTTCTTTTGTCATTTCAAATACATAAGAAGGCCAATGTTCTTGGGATGAGTTGGAAGGTCAATATACTTGGCATGACTCAATTAAGGTTGAATTGGAGTGTAAGAGTAACTCGGATGGAAGAGGAAGATGCATTTTCGAACTAGTGGGAAACTTGGACTAGATTCCCTAGCTCTATGACAACAATGATGAAGATGCTATAACACCTATGACACAAATCAGACATGAATGATGAAGTCTGACATATATGACATGTCAGGGCTAAAAATATCCTCCAAGAGGGCACTCAAGGGAGTTAGGGAAACCAAAGAGACACCAATTCGAATTTGGAGAAGGAGGGGGCTAGAATTGGAAGGACAAGTGTCATACTTGGGAATATCTTCCCAAATTGAGTTGGCATGAATCTATTGGAAGGAATTCAACCCATGGATGAAATTAGAATTCTATAAAATACAATAAAAAATAATTATGGTGCCTTTTGATCATTCAATAATTTGCATTTTGCATTTAGAGAGGAGAGCTAGTGGAGTGCTACTCTACTTGCCTTAGCACCAATTTCGAGGGTGAAAGACTCCCATCCTAGTTGGTAATTGGAAAGGACATTTATAAATTTAATTTGGATCTACTATGGAGTATTTTGTTAAGAGTTGAATCTATAGGGAAGCTCATGGTCACATATCTTTCAGCTTGCTTCTGCAACCATTCTTCTATTTCTTGGCATATTCTTGCTCCTTGAGGAGAGGTGTACTTGTTGAGGCGATGAACTCTTTGGGATAGATATTGAGGAAAAATATATTTGTAATATGATATATATACTATTTTTTAACTTCTCATAATACTTTCAGGTCGAAACTCAAAGAGATTTGAAGTAAAAATGCTAAGCTATGAACAAATGGTGTCATTTCCCCAATACCTTGTTATTTGCACTTGGAGTGGTATCAAATTCGAATGGTTCAGTAAATGTCTGATGTATTAATGTTGTATGGAGTTCCATTAATATTATTAATAAGTTTCATATTTATTATTCAAGCATTTGGAGCAATATTCTTAAGTTTCATGACCATTTGTGAAGATTTACTATCATTCCCCCCTATGTCGAAACTAGTCTTTTTGTATCTGATTTAAGAGGGTTGTATCAGACTTAATAAAATGAATGGTGATGAATATGAGACTATAATGATTTCTCCAATATATCCCTTGTCTCTGTTCAGAAATTAGATAGCTTCCAATAGCATTTGGAGAGCCATTTCCAACATCTAACCCATGGGGATTTGAACCCCAAATTGCTAGTCAAACTCCCTACTTTGGATAGAATTCAAAGAAGAGTTGTAGAATACTTTTTAAGACTATAAAGAATAATTGAACCTCATAATCATGTACTAATACTATCCATATACCTTCTGTAACAATTTGGGAGCATTTGGAGTCATTTGGAGACCAAGAGACCAAAACTAGTCAAAGAGAAATTGCTAGTCAAACTCCCTACTTTGTCCAGAACTTAAAGAAGAGTTGAAGAATCCTCTTGAAGACTCTAAATCATCCTTAAACCTCTTAATTATGTCCTAATATCATTCATACACCTTCTGTAACAATTTGGGAGCATTTGGAGTCATTTGGAGACCAAGAGACCAATACTAGTCAACGGTCGAACTAGTGGAAAAAGTTGAAAATTTCACCATTTTAATAAATTTCAAATAAGAGACATTACAGTGGTATCAGAGCATGGTCCTTGCACCTATGAATTAATATGATACATTGAAGAATAATTTTCAGCCATGTATTTACTATTGTGATGAATCCTATGAGTACAATTCTTATGAGCAGTATGCAGATGATTGTGAGCAATATGAAGCAGAATGTGAATGGTTTGAGGAATAGGTGCCATCATGAAACACTTCTTACAATTTCACGAGGGATGAAGATTATTATTATGAACCTATATATGATAAATATGAGTGTTTCACACTACCAAAAGATAACTCTATGAATGAATTACAAAGATTGAGAGCAACATATAAAACCTTGCCCCAATAATATCAGGTATATCTTGATTGGTATAAGGGAAATACAAAAAAGGCACCCCCTTTCGAATACTTTGCTGATTGGGTGTTTGCAAATAGGCCAAAAAATGAATATGTGGAGTTAGTGAAGAAATGTTTATGCCATTCTTTTAAAATACCTTGTAGAGAAATTCATATATGTGTGAGTGAAAAGATCAATGAAATATCTGAAGCTTTAGAGAAGGAATGTATGTCCTACTTGAGGAGAGTTTTTGGGATTTATTCAAAAAAATATTCCAAATGTATGGATCTTAAGGAAGCCAAGGGGAAAAATGCATCAGCTTGCTTAAAGGAGCAAAAGGAGGAGACCCATGAACCACCTAGTGCTGAAATATGTGAAGTAGAAGAAGCAGTACATGAAAGAGGATCGAAAGTCACTCCCAAGTGACTCTGAAAAAGATGAAGAGATATCACATGAGCATGAAGAATATTCTATTGAAAATATTGAAGATCATTTCGAGACACATTCTACCTTGGAAATGAAACAAAGAGCATCTACTGATGGATGCTTGTACTATGAACGAGTACCTACTGGTGGGTGATCACACCTCTATGTTGGTGACATAGAGATAACTTTTGAAAGTGTTGCTCCAAGATAAAGTTCCGTTAAGCATGAGAATGAAGACCTTGTAGTAGTTGAAGAAGAAACAAGATCAACTTCCCCATCATCACTTGAGTTGTATGAAGTTGGTCTAAGTAAGAAGGAAGAATATGAGGAGGTTCATTTGAAAGAGCTTCTTTTTCTTGAAGGATCATTAAATATGAATGAAAATAAGATCCAAGAGACCATTAGCATGCTCCATGACACTCAAGCATTGGTGTCAAATTCTTGTTGGATAGTTTCTTCATTGAAGGATCCATCCTTCCCTGGAGATATGGACAAGATTGAAAGAGTAATGTGCAACATCAAAGGTAATTTTAGGTCTTTGCTTTTTGAGGGACAAAGAAGCAGAAATAGGGAATGAACATGGTGGAAATATTTGAAGGTGATTGGGTGAAAATTGAAGAAGTTATGTCAAACCCTAAAAATAGACAAATGTGAGATTTCTGGCTTTGGGAAGTGGAATTTGGGATAGGTTCCTCATGAATGAAATATGAAGAATGGGATTGTAGGGGTGTTAGTGAAGTTTAAAGGGAAACATAGTTTTATACTCTTTTTTTTTCCATAATGGATCTGAAAAGGCTTTCGGAATGGATCTGAAATGACTCGGATATGAAACGGATTTCAAAATGGATAAGAAACGACTGCATATGAAATGACTCAGAATGGACCTAAAATGGATGGATCTAAAACAAATTTAAGAAAGGATCTGAAATGGCTCAGAATGGATCTAAAATGACTGAATCTGAAATGACTTTCAGAATGGAGCTGAAACTACTAGATCTCAAATGGTGTGGAATGCATCGGCAACAGATGGATCTGCAATGACATGGAAGTGATCTGCAACAAATGGATCTGCAACGGCATGGAAGTGATTGATAACAATTCAGTTGAAAATTGATATGGACCCTAGGTATGCTCGGCTTCCTAATAGTTCAGGGGTTTTACTCAGCCACCAATGCTGTCTAACAGATTGCATATTGGGGAAGTACCCCTCACTCCACTGCTAAAGTAAAACTGATAACTGATTTTCCACAAACGAAAACTCTTGGTTTACCTCACGAGTGGGAACTAGTCAATCAGGTAGGGGTCATTTCCCTTTTCGTTGCCAGGTCCTCTTAATGGGCCAACTACTTCAGGGTTTCTGTGGTACTCCCGACAATGAGTTTTAGAGCTTATGCCCAAGTAATTCCAACAGTTAAGCAGACAGGGATTATTCCCAGATCTGAACCTGCAACAGATGCATACTTTGTTTTGGTATAAATTCCACCCAATGATCCCAAGAAAGTGCTTTGATACCAGATGTGAGGAACTTACAACAACTAATTGATAAAATGCACAATATATGAGATCACATAATATTTTTATTGATCGCAGGTCTCTTTGAGGGGGCAACTTGCTTTGACCAAGCTCAATACAAATAACTTCACGGTGCCTTCATTGGCCTCAACACACACTTATATACCAAGTCTATGCCCAATACTATGGGTAAATACCATGGAACATATAATACTATGGAACGACTTACAAAGCATACACATCCAATACTATGGGTCAATACCATGGGCTAATACAAACTATGGATCAACAAATACTACGGGACAACTTACAAAGCATATGCGTCCAACAACAATATACTAACAAAGTAAAAAGAAGGGTTGACATGAGTTCCTAACATTTAAACACTTTATTTTTAATTTCCAATTACAGGTTTATTATAAGGGAGGGTTATATAAACTTGGATATCCCATAGTTTAACTAACTTCCACGAGGAAAATGAAATAGGTAGTATTCTTTTCAAGTTCAAAATTGTTAACACTAAAATATTTTTGAATTTTCATAATTTTATTCCAAGTTTCATGTTATAAGTTTCCACCCCGAACATCACAACCATATAGGATAATTGGCATCAGGATGATACATAAAAGTGATTTATTTTCATCCAAATGACAAATATTATTTATAGTTGTCTTCGAATTGTAATAGGCCTACCATCCTACAAATGTTATTTTTCAATGTTAAGATTCCAATTAATCTTATAATTGAGATAAACAACCAAGTATTTTTAGGAATGGACAATCTTTAAAGGTTGGATATTGAAGAAAATTTCAAATTTGTTTTCTTTTAGATTTTATTGTCATGATTTTGGTTTTATCAATGTTTATTATCAAACATAACCTATTGCAAAACTATTGAAGGACTCTGTACTTCTTTTCAATCTTCACAAGATTTGTGTCTAAGGGGACAATTTCATGAAAATCCCCATGTCATTCGAAGGAAACATGTAGAGGCCTTTCTGAATTCCAATACTTTTCCACTCTTTCTCCTCTAACAAGTGTAGTTCCTATGTAACTACTTCTTAACTTACCAAATCGTCATGTCCCAAAATTTTGCATTGGGTCACAATGGCCTAAGCCCCTTGGCCATACTCATGATAGTTGGTCAAATTGATGCTAAGGGTCAAATAATTGATAAGAGTGATGTACAAGTTAGTAATAATGTGAAATTAGATCGAAATGGAAAAGGTAGGTCACATTGAGAGAAATTCCCAATTCAAGATTGTAATATACCCATCCAAATGAACTGTTAAGGAGGAAAATTACTAATTCCCTAGCTTGGGGGTGGAAACTTTGGGATTTGAACTAAGGGGGATAATAAATGATGTTTCTACATTAGAATGGCATAAATATTTAATAAAGGAGCTAAATAAATAAATATAAGGGAAAATCAAAGTGGCAATTGATCATGGAGACACATGGAGGATGTGGGACCCACACAAGCTAGATTTACTATGCCACATGGATTCCTCCTCTTGTCATTTCGAATCCATAAGAAGCCCAACATTATTGGGATGATTTGGAAGGTCAATATACTTGGCATGACTCAATTAAGGTTGAATTGGAGTGGAAGAGTAATTCCCATGGAAGAGGAAGAGGCATTTTGGAACTAGCTGGACACTTGGACTAGATTCCCTAGCTCTATGACAACAATGATGAAGATGCTATGGAACCTACGATAAAAATAAGCCATAAATGATGAAATATGACATATATGGCATTTTAGGGGTAAAAATAGCCTCAAAGAGGGTGCTCAAGGGAGTTAGGGCAGCCAAAGAGACACCAATTCGAATTTGGAGAAGGAGGGGGCTAGAATTGGAAGGACAAGTGGCATACTTGGGAATCTCTTCCCAAATTGAGTTGGAATGAAGATATTGGAAGGAATTAAACCCATTGAGGACCTTAGAAGTTTATAAAAGACAATACCAAAGAAGGATGGTGTCTTTTTATCATTTTAGAATTTGCATTTTGCATATGGAGAGCAGAGCTAGTGGAGTGCTACTCTACTTGCCTTAGTACCAATTTTGAGGGTGAAAGAATCCCATCCTAGTTGGTAATTGGAAATTCCATTTAGAAATTTCATTTGGAGCTACAATGGAGTATTTTTTTACAATTTGAAGCTACAGGGAAGCTCATGGTCACATCTCTTTCAGTTTGCTTCTACAACCATTCTTCTATTTCTTGGCATATTCTTGCTCCTTGAGGAGAGGTGCACTTGTTGAGGTGATCAAATATTTGGGATAGATATTGAGGCAAAATATATTTTTAATATGATATATATACTCTATTTTTACTTCTCATAAGATTTTCAGGTTGAAACTCAAAGAGATTTGATGTAAAAATGCTAAGATATGAACAAATGGTGTCATTTCCCAATACCTTGTTATTTTCACTTGGACTGGTATCAAATTCTAATGGTTTAGTAAATGTATGATGTATTAATGTTGTATGGAGTCCCATTAATATTATTAATAAGTTTCATATTCATTATACAAGCAATTGGAGCAATATTCTTAAGTTTCATGACCATGTGAAGATTTACTATCATTTTCACCTATGTCGAAACTAGTCTTTTCGTATCTGATTTAAGAGGGTTGTATCACACCTAAAAGAATTAATGGTGATGCATATGAGACTATATTGATGTCCCCTATATATAACCTTCCTCTGTTCATAAATTTTAGAGGGTCCAATAGCATTTCGAGAGCCATTTCTAGCATCTACCCCATGGGGATTTGAACCCCAAATTGCTAGTCAAACTCCCTACTTTGGCCAGAATTCAAAGGAGAGTTTTAGAACCCTTTTGAAAACTTTAAGGAATCCCTTAACATCATAATCATGTCCTAATACCATACATGTACCTTCTATAACAATTTGGGAGCATTTGGAGTCATTTGGAGACCAAGAGACCAATACTAGTAAAAGAGAAATTGCTAGTCAAACTCCCTACTTTGGCCAAAAGTTAAAGGAGAGTAAGAGAAGCCTATTGAAGACTCTAAAGAATACTTGAAACTCATAATTATGTCTTAATATCATCCATACACATTCTGTAACAATTTGGGAGCATTTGGAGTCATTTGGATACCAAGAGACCAATACCAGTCAAAGGTCGAACTAGTGGAAAAAGTTTAAAATTTCACCATTTTAATAAATTTCAAATAAGGGACATTACAGTGGTATCAGATCATGGTCCTTGCACCTATGAATTAATATCATACATTTAAGAATAATTTTCATCCATGTATTGCTATTATGATGAATCCTATGAGTACAATTTTTATGAGCAGTATGCAGATGATTGTGAGCAATATGAAGCAAAATGTGAATGGTTTGAGGAAGAGGTGCCATCATGCAACACTTCTTACAATTTCATGAGGAATGAATATTATTATTATGAACCTATGTATGATAAAGATGAGTGTGTCACACTACCAAAGGATAACTCTATGCATGAATTACAAAGATAGAGAGCAACATATAAAACCTTGCCCCAACAATATCAGGTATATCTTGTTTGGTATCAGGGAAATACAAAAAAGGCACCTCTTTTCGAAGACTTTGCTGATTGGGTGTTTGCAAATAGGACAAAAAATGAAGATGTGGATATAGTGAAGAAAGGATTATGCCATTCTTGTAAAATACCTTGGAGAGAAATTCATATATGTGTGAGTGAAAAGATCAATGAAATATTTGAAGCTTTAGGGAAGGCATGTATGTCCTACTTGGGGAGAGTTTTTGGGATTTCTTCAAAAAAAGATTCCAAATGTATTTTTATTAAGGAAACCAAGGGGAAAAATGCATCAGGTTGCTTTAAGGATCAAAAGGAGGAGACCCATGAACCACCTAGTTCTGAAATAGGTGTAGTAGAAGACACAGTACATGAAGAGGATCGAAAGTCACTCCCAAGTGACTTTGAAAAAGATGAAGAGACCTTACATGAGCATGAATAAGATTCTATTGAAAATATTGAGGATCATTTCGAGACACATTCTACCTTGGAAATGAAACAAAGAGCATCTAATGATGGATTATTAAACTATGAAGGAGTACCCGCTGATGGGTGCTCACACCTCTAGGTTGGTGACATAGAGATAACGTTTGAAAGTGTTGTTGCAAGACAAAGTTCCATTAAGCATGAAAATGAATACTTTTTAGTAGTTGAATAAGAAACAAGATGAACTTCCCCATCACCACTTGAGCGTCATGAATTTGGTCCAAGTAAGAAGGAAGAAGATGAGGAGGTTCACTTGCTAGAGCCTCTTTTTCTTGAAGGATCATTAAATATGAATGAAAATAAGATCCAAGAGACCATTATCATACTGCATGATAGTCAAGCATTGGTGTCAAATTCTTGTTGGAGAATTTCTTTATTGAAGGATCCATCCTTCCTTGGAGATATGGAGAAGATTCAAAGAGCAATGTGCAACATCAAAGGTAATTTCATGTCTATTATTTTTGATAGAAACAATCTGGTTGAGTTTAATGAATTATTACATGATGCATACTTGAAGAATAATGAGGATATTCATAAACTCAAAATTCAAAATGAGCAACTTCTTGAAAGGTTGCAATATACTTGTTCTTCCTCCTATGTTTCAAATTTTCATATGGTAGATTGCATGGAGGATTCTCATGACATGGTAGATCATGAGAAATATGGAAATTTGCATGATCTTGATGTGTTTAAAGATGAGCTTGATGAGACCCAAGCACTTGATGTGGTGGAAGAGGAACTTGAGTTTCCTCTCGGAAGTGGTGACACAATTTTTGAAGAAGTGTATTATTCCACTACCTTTGAAAAAACCTATGAGGAAAGTTGTGCACTTTTGAGGGAGGTTTATTATCCTACCATTCTGGAGCATTCACATGAGGGCACTTCTGCACTTTCTGATCATTTGGGTGAGTTGGTTCATTGTCCTACATCCTACACTTCCATATTCTGCAGCATTCATCGTAACGAAGTATGGGTGAAAGGTTTATTTTTTATGGTTCCACATGAGGAGTATGAAACTCCTATCTCTCCTTTATATGATGACATTGTTAGCGCCATTTCTTATTTACATTTGCAGTAGCATCCTTTGTTACCTTATGATGAGACACATCTACATGGGTGCACTTATGATGTTCACTTGAGTCACTTGAAGACTCATGATTTTCCTTGCTCCTTGCTTAGTTTAATTGATATTCGGGGGACTTCATCCATTACTTGGGTGAAGAGATATATGTTTGGAGAAAATTCTTATTGGAAGCAACATCCTTTGTTATTTCTTGATGATACACATGTTCATGGATGCACAAATTCTACTTATGTGAGCCCCTTGAAGGCTTATTGTTTTCTTTGCTCCCTACTTGGTTTAGATTTTAGTGGAGGTTCTTCATTCACTTCTTGGATGAAAGAACACATGGATTATTATTTTGATGCATATTACATCCCTTTGGAGAAGATTATAGGACATGGGATCCTCACCTATGTCATTGGATCAGATTTGATTGGTCACTTGAAGCTTGTATGTACTTGGAAAATGGTGGTCTACTTACTTGGAGGTATAAGCACATTCATGATTATTTGATGAGGAACCTCCTTGATGTACATTTTTATTATGTTGTTATGTACTTTGATGATATATATTTTGTACTTATTATGTTTGGAAGAATGCATACAAGAAAATGGGATCCAATAATTCTCTTTCATGATGGTATGGGTTGGAGAGCACTCTTAATTGTTAGAGTGCAATACAAGCAATGGGACCCTGGGATAATTTTTAGTCCCATTGATTTCAAATATTTTGGGAAACAAGTAGTATGGGAGATGGATTCCCCACTTAATAAAGTGATTTTAATCAGATTAGTGCAGCAGCAAGCATGGTGGTTCCTCTCTAAAATATTCATGGAATCTCTAAGACTCAAAGTTGTGCAACTCAGTGGCAACTTTAAAGAATTATGCAGTGGTATCAGAAAGGGTTTCCAAAATATGAAAGAGGTAAAGAGTAATTGTGCCAACTTGTTTTTTATGGATTTAATTAACATTTTGGTGTTTAGTGGTGATGTTACAGGATATATCAAAATGAAAAAAGAAAATCAACATCTCCTTGTTGTTGGAAAAACACAATTGTAGTGCATAGGTGGCTCTACTTAAGGTTTCAGAAGAGAAGCTTTGGGAAGCAAAGTTTTGGAAAGAAAGCAGGTTCGTCCACATACATGTGTTTAAATTTCTTGAGGACAAGCAATATTGGGAAGGGAGGATTTGTCATGTCTCAAAATTTTGCATTGGGTCACAATGGCCTAAGCCCCTTGGCCATACTCATGATAGTTTGTCAAATTGATGCTAAGGGTAAAATAATTGCTAAGAATGATGTCCAAGTTAGTAATAATGTGAAATTATATCCAAATGGACAAGGTGTGTCACATTAAGAGAAATTATCAATTCAAGTTTGTAATATACCCATCCAAATTCATTGTCATGGAGGAAAACTACTAGTTCCCTAGGTTGGGGGTGGAAGCTTTGGGATTTGAAATAAGGGGGATAATAAATGATGTTTGAAAATTAGAATGGAATAAATATTTAATAAAGGAGATAAATAAATAAATACAAGGGAAAATCAAAGTGGCAATTGATCATGAAGACACATAGAGGATGTGGGACCCACACAAGCTAGATTTTCTATGCCACATGGATTCCTCCTCTTGTCATTTCAAATCCATAAGAATCCCAACGTTCTTGGGGATTTGAACTCCAAATTGCTAGTCAAATTCCCTACTTTGGCTAGAATTCAAGGGAGAGTTGCAGAATCATTTTGAAGAATATAAATCATCCCTGATCCTAATAATCATGTCCTAATACCATCCATATACCTTTTGTAACAATTTGGGAGCATTTGGAGCCATTTGGAGACCAAGAGACCAATACTAGTCAAAGAGAAATTGCTAGTCAAACTCCCTACTTTGGCCAGAAATTGAAGGAGAGTTGTAGAAGCCTCTTGAAGACTTTAAATCATCCCTGAAACTCATAATTATGTCCTCATATAATCAAGGCACCTTCTGTAACAATTTGGGAGCATTTGGAGACCAAGAGACCAATACTAGTCAAAGGTCGAACTAGTGGAAAAGTTAAAAATTTCACCATTTTAATAAATTTCAAATAAGGGACATTACACAAATGCACTCATTATTACTTCCACCATACAATATATATTTTTTCCCACTACTAATCTTTTCAAAATGCTACAAATCCGTGTTTATAAATGTTTTCAGATATACATGTCTAAATCATTTTCCCCATTATGTGACTATACAAATTATCCTCCAATTTCAATTTCCTATGCGAATTGTAAGTTCTCACTTTACTCTTTCACTTTATTTACTCCCTTAATTTTATTTCCACTTTACTTACTATTGATAATTACTTATCAATTGCCTTTACTATGTGCATTAGACAACCCATCTCTGTCATCTATTTTAATTCCCTTTATGCAGAGCTTCTCTTATTATTCAAGCTACAAAATATTCCCACCTTCCATGCAACCAAAAGGTAAAAAAGGCCATTTCTTTGAACAATAACCTCATTACAAGACATTTACATGCACACTCAAAAGTTTCAACTTAAAAAAATATCTTTCTCTTATAAGTCATATTTTATATTGTACATGTAACTACACTATCATATGCAGATGGAGATTCATCTTTGAACACTTTAAGTACAATCACCTACCAATGTTCATTTCTCTTTATGTTCATTATTTTTTTTGTCATTTTCAACCATAAAGTTGCCAAATGAAAATACATATACTACTATAAATAACAAATATTTCCAATCTGAAATATAAATACATTTACATCTTCTCATAAACAACTTTCTCTCATATTTGATACATTTTTTTTATTTTACCATTCTATACACTTCCTTACACTTCATGGCATCACTTCCACCTTGTCCCCTTATTACAACATACTTTTTTCACCATTAGGTACAAAGGCTAGTAACATATTTCTCTATTTAAAAGATCCAAAATACTTATAACAAACTTTGTTATGTTTTAAATTTTGATTCGGTCAATATAAAAAACTATTTAAAAGAATAATAATTGAGGCTAAGTTCAAGGGTCAATGATGATCCATGTCTCTCAAGGAGTCGATAGGTGGGGAACAGAGTTGAGTGAATGAGTCAAGCTCCGTTATGGAAGAATCAAATAAGAAAAGATTGAATAAGAAAACTAATGTAGGTAAATGCGCAATAGAAAATGACTGAAAGTAATAGATAATACCAATAACATGGAAAAGCAAGTCAAGAATTGATAATGGATAAACCCCAAGGGTGAAAAATATGGTGGTATTGAGCAGTCATCTGTAGGACATTGGTATCCTAAGTCCATATCTTACAAACCTTGTATCAAGGTTTACTGAGTTGATGACTCGTTTACATGAACAAATGTTGAATGAATGAACCATAAGGAACCAATCAATCCTTCTATGTCCAAACCCATCTTAGTGCTATCAATAACAAAGAACCCTTTCATATTTAGGATTATGTGTATATATGAAAATATGAGGGATGATTGGGTGTCTACTTGATATGTTTTAGTTACAAAGAGGCAGTTACTCTAGATTGAGGAGACCAACCAGTTTCTTTCCATGCATCATCTAGGAGAAGATGAAGAGACACTACTACCGCATCTATGGCATCTTCTCAGTGCTTTCTGACTGTTCATAATTCTAGATAAAATTTGTTTGAGTAATTGAATCCTATAAGGCATCTATGATGGATGAATATTGCAGACGATTGTGTGAGTTGATTGATTCAATGGATAGAATTATCTATAGAGTCAACTAAGTCATTGATTCACTGATATCTAACCAAGGAGTCAAATTGGACTAAGCCCTATTCGATGGTGTTAGTCAATTCATGGAATGGATCAGACCTATCCCCTTAAGTGGAAATGGTCCCCATTTTCTACTTAAGCAGATGACGAAAACCGTGCTCCAATTTGGTGAGAGGATACCACTTTCCTTGATTTGGGAGTTATCCTACATTGGATACCTGAAACAAGGAAATTATTTGCATGCTTTTGTGGCGTGAATGTTGCCTGATGATGGTGTCGATTGCAAGGGTATATTGAACATCTAGATCTATGTCCTATGGATTTTTTAGATGTAAGTTGATCTGGTCCAATAATGGTGGAAAATATGATCAAATAAAGTCCACATTGAATACTGGATGCAAACCAAGGTATGGTGGAATGTTAAACTTAAAATAATTTTCCCCAAATTTATCAAGAATGGTGTAAGGATCATATCATAATAGACTTCAAATAAACTCTTTCCTATTGAATTGTGTTGTGCTCGATTATAGCTATACTGGGTGTATGAGATACTTTCATCCAATTTTATGTGATGTTTTTGGTTGTACATGTAGAAAAATTATACCACCATGTGCTTCACAACTTCCATGTATCCTTTGGTATAACAATGGAATGCGGTTGACATAGATAGTTGTGTGTCGAGCTATTGCAAGAGTGTTTTCCAAAAAGTGTTGACAAATCAGGAATCTTTGTTAGAGATTATTATAGTCAGTAAGACATAATGTTTCCAAACATGTTTGAGGAAGATCTAGGCATACTATTGTGATGTGTTGTCTTCTTGCAAGGGATGAGGCTAGCCATTTTAGAGAATATGTCAATCCCTACCAAGATTGCATCATGATAGTTTTTGGTGACGAGATATCTAGTCAAGTAATGCAAGGAAATGGATTCCCATGGTTGACTTGTAATGGGAAAGGATGTACACAAATATTGTCATCGATTCCATTGCTTGGTTATATCATAAACGATGCATGAATTGATATACTTGTCAACATCTATATTGATTCAAGGGAAATATAAATACTTATCAAGTACTATAAGGTCATTTTACACTCCAAATTGATCTAGTATTTTGATGTAGTGTGCATCCCAAATGAGCTTATGTTTGTGCTCACCCATATGGACACATAGTTTTATGATCTTGTAATGCAAATTGTCCTTCAAGTGGTGGTCAGGAGAAATTTACAAACGTATATGGAGTTGTTGATACATTAGAGAGATGTCAATGTATTCTTCATATAGTCAAGGCCAAGTAATGATAATTCATAACCATGGATACTTAAGACCATAATAAGTGAAGTGATTGGTGGTCATCAAAGGAAATTGACTGTTGCATTGGATTTCCATTTATGATGCCTAGTTACCAACCAAAATTAATGTAGATAATTAACCCACTTGACTTGTCTTATCATTTGTAACATAAAATATGACAGAGTGAACTGCAGAGGCTTACGGTCCATATGAATGATTGTTTCTTTGCCTAGAATATAGTGTCTCCATTACTTAAGTGTGTGTATAATGGAATATGGTTCCCTTTCATAAGTCGAATGCTTGTAAAGAGTTTCATTGAAACTTTTTGAATGGAATTACACTAGATGATTTGGTTGAGTGGTCACAATGCCCATAACATATTATGATGTGAAAGTCTTGGTTTCAAATGGATGATGCAAATCAGGTAGCACGAGCACTAGATTTGTGAAAATCTTGTTCTGGAGTTGTTTAAAATATTTTTGTTATGTTGTTTTCCATTTGAAAACCATATTTCCACCTCGTTAGTCAAATGAATCATTGGAAAATCTATGTTGTTGAATCCTAATGCAAATCTACAATAGAAATTTGGTAAACTAAGGAATCTCTTTAGTTCATGACTATTTCTCGGAGTGGGCAATTCTCTAATGACTTGTATGATCACATAGCCCAAGTATTTGATTCTCTTCATTGCAAAAGAGCACTTCTCCAAGTTCAAGCAAATTTTGTGTTGTCTGAGAGTTTGTTCAATGGAGATTCAACCGGTTACCATGATCCTCTTGGAACACTGAGGTTTGATCATCAACAACATGAATTTTTTAGCATGGTTGATCATCATTTTGGTTTGTTTCACTAAAACCATTTCGACTGTCGGTGTGGGTTGATGTTCATGAATTCCATACAACTAATTATGGATTTTGACAATCATTATATGTGGTTGGAACTAATAATTTCCATGTATGTCCCATAAGTAGGGTTTCCCAAATAATACATTATCTATTGATAATAGAGCTATATCAGAGAGAACGTCATCTTTAAAGGGCTGGATGAAGTAGGCAATTTTGCACTATCAGGCGATCATAAGTTCTTGTCCATCCTTCATCCAACAAATGTTGTAAGGTTGAATATGTGGAGTAGTAACAACACCGAATTTTTTCACAATTTCATTAGATACAAATTTATTTTGACTACCATTGTACATAATCAGATGCAACATGTTATTCTCTACCATATATGTGTATGGAATAGTTATTCTCTTTCCTCTTCTTCGACGATGGTCGAGTTCGTGAGGTATGTCAAAGTTGATGCCAATATAATCAAGGATTCTAGATCTAATTCCATAATAGCTTTGTTTATCGAGCCTAAGTCATAGGTATACATGTCCATCAAGAATGTCTTATGAGATTTGTGTTTAGATGCATCAAACTAAGCTGAACAATGTTAATCACACCATTTCTCTACAAGAGGTTGTTTAATTTATTTTCCCTCATCTTTCTTGGAAGTATTCTTATAATGATATTGCTTCTGTGATGTAGTGTAAGTAGAACATTTTGACTTGTTAGAATCTATAACTGAAAGGTTGACCTACCAATTTGGTAGATAAATGATCCACATCGTAGTTTGAAAGTCATCGACATTGATGCAACTTCGACAAGTTTCGACTTCGACACGACTTCAACTCGACAAGTTTCCAGTACGACAAGTTAGCATCGATAGGTTCTGAATTCAACACAACTCTGACAAGTCTCAACTTCAACACACCTTGAAACATTCACACCTTCGACATGTTCAACAATCTCACAGTTCGCAACATGAACAAGCATCATCGACACGCGACCAGTGGGCGTAGAACTTCGACAGACTGTCTCTCTGTCGTCCAGTTGACTATAATGGTTGAACTGTTGAACTGTTCTAACTTCTTATTTGTAACTGAAGGTAACGGGCATGAACCCAAGCATCTCAAAAATATATATAAGCATGTATAATATTGTAACATACAATCAATGATTTTCCCTATTACATCTAATATAGAAGAACAGTTCGCATTCTTTCATATTGTCTATGTATTTGTGTTTATCTGTGTAGTGTAATCCTACTTTACTCCTTCTTCTTATTCTCAATTTCTTCCACCATAACAGAGCCGACTCATTTAGTTGAACTGTTTTCCCCCTCATGCTTCCTGGACATGACCTGGATTATTGGTACCATAGTAGACTCAAATCAGAGCAGTCAGTTTCTTGCCTAAGTTCTGTGTATGCACTTCTCTCGAAGTTACCTGACTTATTTCGATTCAAAATCACTCGCAATCTCAACAATATAAGGAGACGCTACCTCGAAAGATGATAGAAGAAATAGACAATAGACATGCAACCGACGAGACAACACAACTTATTGAGCAAGCTCTGGCTCAACAACGGACTGAAATGTTCGCCCATTTCAATGAGATTCTCATGCGATTCACTTTGACATCCAGAGGATCTTCGACGAGAATCCACTGTGATAAAATCATCCCCTTCAAAGTGAAAATGAACTTGGACATACCAAATATTGAAGGTAAGATTGACACGGAATCCGTCGACAATTGGGTGTGACAATTGGAATCATATTATGTTGTAATTCAACTCTCTGAAGCTGAAAAAGTCACCATTGCATCCTTAAATATGTCAACCTCCATGTACTGCTGGTGGGAGAACCTCTCAACAAAGATGGAGAAAATCTGAGACCCCATCAAAAAATGGGATAAATTCATCGAACACATCTGGAAGGAATTTTACCTGCCTAAATACCTCAAGCGGTAGTATAAGAAGTGGCATCAACTAATGCAATGGAAAGACCAATCAGTACCGAGTTACACCAACGAGTTCTATCGACTCATGGTGAGACTTGGCATCCAAGAATAAGAGAAATTGCTTATTCTGAAGTACATCAGTGGATTGTCCCAGTACATCCAACAGGATATGGAATTCCTGATTGTAAATACACTTGCGGATGCATTCCACTATGCCAACAAACTGGAAATTAAGCAAAAAGGGAAAGCACGTTTTGCAACAAAGTCAACATCAAGACGACCACCTGACAAGAAGGCATGAGCTGACTTCGACAAGTTGAAATATTCTCAGCCGACACCACCAAAGCTAGACAACGAAAATAATCCTTTTCATAGAAGGGAACGTAGCAAACAACCGTCGACCAGAAAATGGTGCGATTACCACCACTCATCTTGGCATGATACGTTTGAATGCAAATCTCGGAAGACATTTTTGGAAAAAGTGTTAACCTCCGACACATTCGACAAGATGGTGGAAGAATTTGATCCAGACGCAATGACCCTTTTGACCTTGACCACTCTATTGTGCAGGATTAATACCTTATAGTGAGGAGAAGACACTACCAAATTGGGTGGGGTGATAAGTAAATACATTCATTGCATTGCATTCAGTTCCTACAAATGGAAAGAGATCGAGATATCAAAAGATGTACCTTTTATCAATGGTTGGTCCTAGATTTTGCTTGATCTTCTGCTATGATGAACCTGCAACACAAAGGAAACCTTCCTCAGTGTATATTGAATGCAATAAATATGATGAAATTGAAAACAATTAAACATCAACTACAATCAGATATCAAACCAAATGAACATTCAATCCAATAGACATTCAATTTGGGACAGGAAGGGTATTTCCACCTTTTTATTGTCAAAGAAACATAAATTAATACAAATATACCTGATCATCCAAGATGCTTCTGCAACCAAGTCCTGGGCTCCTGCTCTTCACAATGACTTGGGAATTCGTTCAGCGTAACAACAATTAAAGCATTCCTTCTAGGTTCCTCTCTCATGGATCCTCCTTGTATTTATGGGACAAGGTAGGCAGTTGAATTCGAGAGGTGGTTGAATTGGGAGGTGGGGGAAGTTGCAGAACCAACTTCAACTAATCCCAATTCGTAATCTTAATATATTTTTTGACTTCATCTTAAGATGTGCTCGAGTTTCATACAACTAGAGTAGTGCACAGTGAACAACTCTTATACTTTGCAACAAGCGTTTGCAACATTTGTTAAGGTGTACGCTGGTTGTTCTTGAGAAAAGTAGCACATCTTTTGAGGTGTGCAATGGTTTACTATACCAATAGTTTCACACTTGTTGTGAAATTAGGAGAAACAGTAAGATTCTCAACTGAAGAGTGTAGTTCCAGCAATGAGTCATCCAGGTCAACATAGCTCTTCCATCCATAGTGTCCTTTTGTGTGATCGACAGAGCAATGTGATAACAGACAGAGAAGTGCAGGTTTGACCTATAAAAAATGCCCCCTAATGTGTGAGGTCAGAGGGAAACGATGGTCAAAATACATTATAATTCCAAGTCAAAGGAGGGGCAAGAAACCGTAGAACCATGTCACAAAAGTACCTGAAACAACAATCAAGGTCAGCAAGCAATTACAATCTTGACATCATATAGATGTGTAGCAGGATACAACATGACCTCTAATACATAACTAGGATATGTATATAGCATGGCCACTGAAATACAAGCATGGATCCATGTCAAAATGAGAGATCATAGCCATAACAACAAACTGGATCTATGTCTCATGAAGAGCTAGAATAGGTGAGGCTCAATCTTGCACAGCTTGGGTGATAACATAAATATGGTGATGCTATAAAAGTCCCAAGGTATTCATCCAAACAACCCACGGTACAAACCCTAACCATTTGAATAAATGATCTGGAATCGAACATGGGGGACATCGTTTGATTACCAGTCTTTGATGTATACTGTTAACAAATGCGAGGCTTCCGTCAATAATGATAATGGGGTCCAAGGTACCTAGTACATTCCAACAAGTGTGAATAAGTGGAATTGAAGTCGAACACTTGAGGAACCTGTCAAGTAAGAGACATTGATGTATTCTCATTATTCAACAATGAGGGAAACTGCCACTGATGACTGCAATCCCCAAGGTACTAACCGAAACTCTAAACTTCATTCCCAGAGAAAAATGAGTTGAAGTCAATGGGAAGAATTCCTCTAGAAGGGAGGCCTTAATGCATCCTCCATCATCCAACACATGGAACTCTCAAAGGTATGAGCAGATTTGGAGTAGAAAAAGTAACAAGATGAAACAAACTTACACCAGGATGGCTGACAAATAAAGTCAAGGTAAACTACAGAATGGCCAACATAGGCTATATCCTTGAACAGTGAGCATGACACAAAGTGACTTCGGTAGTTTTCAACATGAAGGGGAAGTGATATAAGCCTGCAATGTAGGAAACATTAACAGACCCTCCTTATGGGGTGAAGAATAACCAATCGGGGGAGTTAAAACTTAGAGATCAAGTTCACCCTAAGGTCAAACACCAAAACCCAACTGAAATGATAGACTCAAATAGGCATTGTGTTCAAGGATATGACTAACTTAACTGCCTTTGAA
Organism: Larix kaempferi; assembly: GCA_027924585.1. Classification (NCBI taxonomy): domain Eukaryota; kingdom Viridiplantae; phylum Streptophyta; class Pinopsida; order Pinales; family Pinaceae; genus Larix; species Larix kaempferi. Next base: position 4,152,275 of record BSBM01001158.1, on the reverse strand, counting down.
ACTGAAAATATGTGATATACCCTTCTCATCCTTTATTGTTTTTGTTAAAACAATATCCTTCTTATTGTTTTAATGAGTCCAAGAAAGAAAGAAAACTCAATAAGCCCAACCATGTAAAAGTTTAGCGAGCCCATGGGAGGAAGACTCGGGACCTTCTTCATTGTTAACAAAGTTCGAAGAAGAGATAGAAGAATACTCTACAATAATGATCTCCAGATTTTAATATCAAGCCAAGATCTGTTCTTGCTCACCGGTGTTTTCAATTTTAAGGAGTCTGAAAAACTTAAACAATAACTCCATACACCTACCCATGGATTTTAATATCGAGCCTGGGTTGGTGTATGCTCATCGGTGTTTTTCTGTTTATAGAGTCTGAAAAACTTAAACAATTCTCTATATACCCTCTCATGGATTTCACATCGAGCCCGAGTAGGTGAGTGCTCGCTTGGTGTTTTCATGTTTCGAGAGCCTTAAAACCCTTATGAAGGATCCAAAAGTCTTGTTTGGTATAGTTAGTCTCCTCCCCCGAAAAAGTCTAAAACGATGAGAGAAGAAATATTCTAGCCACGTATGACTATAGTATACCTTTTTCGTAAATGATCCACAGAGGTCTGGAAAAGGGATAAACTTATAGCTAAGTGAATGTCGATTCAAATCCTTTAACGAGTCTGAAATGACAACTATACTCGGCAATCTTGTCATATTTGAAGAGTCTAACAAGAGCGTGAAAGAACTCTATAAAGAACTTTTTTGTAAAGTTTTAACGAGCCTGAAAAAGTAAACTCATGACCTCCTTACTATTTTTAACGAGATCAAAGGAGAGATGGAAGAATGCTCGTATCCTCCTTACTATTTTTAATGAGCTTGAAGTTGGAAGAATGCTCATAAATTCGTTACTGTTTTTAACGAGCTCGAAGTGAAGGTGGAAGAATGCTCGTAACTTCCTTACTATTTTTAACGAGCACGAAGTGAAGGTGGAAGAATGCTCGTAACTTCCTTACTGTTTTTAATGAGCTCGAAGTGAAGGTGGAAGAATGCTCATTGCCCCCTTACTTTTTTTAATGAGCTCAAAGTGAAGGTGGAAGAATGCTCGTAGCCTCCTTACTATTTTTAACGAGCTCGAAGTGAAGGTAGAAGAATGCTCGTAGGTGAATCAATGTCCATAGGAATGGAAGACTGCATTATAGACTCTAGGAAAACTTCATTAGAGAGAAGTATATTATCCCAGATGGAACACATATCTAAACATTCAGATGGAGTCATCACCTGGTCAATTGCCGGGACCCAGTCCCTAGAAGGTAAGCATGAATTCATAGGCTTCTTCTTAGTAGCAATTGGACTCAATGAACAATATGCCACATAATTTGATTGTGACATGGTAATTCCTACTGATGGAGGACATACTTGGTCTATAGTTGGGTAATAATAGGGATCAACAAATGTAAGCTGATCGATAGTGACAATGTTTTTGTTAGGAGGAAAATGCATCACACGAAAGAGCGTAGACACTAGAGCCTGCATAGCATATACATAATCACGCCCGAGGATCATATCAAAATCCATAGGGTCCTTTAAAACCATAAATCAACAAAGACTATTTTTCCACCCAAAGTAATAGGTGCTTGAGGGAGGAATCCCTCCGGTTCACTAGGTCTTCTATCGAAGGTCAATGACCAATTAATAGCTAGAACAAGGTTAGGAAAACCTAAATCTCTCCAAGCATAAGGTGATAAGATACTAACAGAGGCTCCTTCATCTATAATACATCGATGAACGACATGGTTGCCGATATCAACCTTTATCAAAAAATTTGTAGCAGAAGGAAGGAGAGGCCCGGTTAGATTATTCCAATCAAAGCAAATGATCCCAGAGCTTGGTAGGGGTTTACTCGGCACAGATGAAGTGCCCCCATTTTCAGAAACATCTGAATTGGTAATGCAGAAGACTTCAGGGATAAGTGCATCAGTCTTTGAAGGACTGATGGGATCGATCGAATATTGCATCGATTTGATCACTTCACTCTCTAAAGGAAGAGTGGGATTGACCAAAGATTGCATTGGTTCAACCACTTCATCAACCAAAGGTTGATCGGGCTATTGGAAATTTATAGACAATTTAGGAGTAGAGGATCCTTCAGACATGGACCACACTCCCCATACCTCTGGAATAGCAAGGCATAGGTGAGTAAGGTGATCTCCCTTACAAATTTTACAAGGGAACTTTGGATTGCGTCCTATAAACTGAGACTCCTTTACAACAACAGTGCTCTCAACGTGACTAGCATTGGCTGACATCTTGCACCTAGCATGACTTGTAGTGGTTGGTTGCTCAGAAGTAGAAGACTTTTGAACTACAGACCACACTCTTTGCACTTATGGAAGTATAGAGCACAAATAGGTCAAGTGGTCTCCCTCGCAAAACTTGCAAGGAAACTTAAGCTTCTGTTTATCAGGTTTGTCGACAATGTCAAATTTTTCAGCATGAATTGCAGTGGTTGATTCAGTGTCTCCAGTATGACTCACAAGAAATGGCGACTTGTCATTAATATGACCAGCAATGATCAATGATGTGTCCTCAACATGAGAAACAGTGGTTGAAGACATGATTTCAGTATGATTTGTAGTGACTGAAATTTTGCTCCCAACATGACCTCAAGAGGTTGGGTAGGTTCCCCTAGCATGACCTTCAGAGGCTGGGTGGGTTCCCCTAGCATGACCTTCAGAGGCTGGGTGGGTGGGTTCAGTATGATTTCTAGTGACTGAGTGAGTTTTCCCAACATGACCACCAGAGGTTGGGTAGGTGCCCCTAGCATGACTTCCAGACGCTGGGTGACTTTTCTCAACATGACCACCAAAGGTGGGTAGGTTCCCCCAGCATGACTTCCAGAGGCTAGGTGACTTTTCCCAACATGACCACCAGAGGTTGGGCAGGTGCCCCCAACATGACATCTAGAGGCTGGGTGACTGCCCCCAGCATGACTTGTAGAGGCTAAGTGGCTAGGTTCAGTATGATTTATAGTGATTGAATGAGTTCTCCCAACATGACCACTAGAGGTTGGGTAGGTTCCCCCTGCATGACTTCCAGAGGCTGTGTGGCTGCCCATTTGGTTTGGCATATTCTTCCTATTCTTCCTCCGTCTATTCCTTTTAGACTGTTGGTTACTAGTATTACTACTTTCACCACATGAGGTAGAAGGAGGAGGAGAAGGTGTTACTAGCGAAGTGGGCATAGGGTTCTGATGCTTTTGATGTGAGGTGCTTACTTGAGAAGCATCAGGAGCATGCAAGGCATTCGGAGTGGAAAAAAACCAAACTAGTAGCCCTATAATGAATCCTGGAAGATTCAAGGTAGCCATTAAGGGAGTACCAATGTTCTCAATGAATGGAAAAGCACAAGGAGCCCCTTGAACATGGGTCCCTTGATTGGTGCTCACTAGGATGCTGTCCATGGTTTTTGACTCAATGGGCCAGAAAATTCTAAGGCCAACTTAAAACAAGGGGCACAAAGAGCACACCACTAAAAATGCTCCATAGTGATCAAAACCAGGAAAACAACGCTAATACTCTCAGAGGCAAGTCTTGGATGATGAGGGCCCAGAACAAACCAATAGAGTATTGATGGTCAGTTCCACGACATCCAATGGAGGCCTTGTGGGTGCAAGCATTTGAATCACCAAACCACCCTCCCGGGATTACTACCAAAGGGTTAACTTCTGTGGCTGTCCGAGGTGAATTGGAAATAGACTTCCACTCTACCTGTGAAGAATCCTAGATGGTCAAGATACTATGGCTACCATAAGTATGAAAATTCTTAGGGGGACAGTCATTGGTCTAGCCATAATGCATGGAAAGGGTAACAAATCCTGAAGTCCAAAAGGACCCCCGTACGTGAGACAACTCTGGTTTATGCTCGAAAGTAAAGTGAGGGGTTATCCTCAACAATTTCAGTCTCACATGACCTCGTGCTTAGCTCTGTTTTAAGAGGAGTTTCCAAAGAAATTTTGATACAGATGGATTTACCTAAAGAATGTCTTACTATGATTGTTGAGTAATGAAACTGATTTCGGATAGTTTAAGTGTGTTCTGATCTGAAACCCTAGCCTAAGCTAGTTGGTGAAGTGACAACCCTAAAAAAGAAAAAGTTATTAATAAATTTTATTAAGTGTTCTTTTTAAATGGTTTTTCTTTACTCAAAGGTTGTAGTGGAGTGTGTGGCGTGGTCATGACTGAAATAAAGAGTGCATAAAAGTAAACAACTTTCACTAAAATTTATCATTTATTGTTTCTCAAAACTAAATATAAGCAAACCTAAAGATATTTTTTATTTTTTTTCTTTTAAATTTTCAAAGCTAAACAAAATTTATGCTACTTCGAAAAGAAATGATAAACCTTATAGTGATGCTACCAATTTTCAATTTTTAACTTTTCTCTTTTTCAAAGAAACTGAATCAGAAAACGGAACAAGTAAGATCTAACACTGGTGCAAGTAAAGATAAAAGACTAATGGCTTAAATGATCAAAGCAAAAAATGAGAAAGACTCGACCTATCGAGTTGTTTCGAAACAAAAAAACTCTAGACTTGGCACTAAATGTAAAAAGAAAAGGGAAAAAAATGCATGTAGCAGAAAGGCAGACCGATAAGGCTGCTCTTAAGCATCAAAATCCAGTAAAACACCAGCCAAGTAAACAAAGTAGGAAAGCAAACCAAAAATCACTTTACCACTACACAAAATGAAAAGAAAAGCTAAGAAGTCTTCAAGCAAATCAAACTAATCTGAACAAAAGTTCAGAAGGCATCAAATCATCAAAAACTTTCCAAAAGCACCCAACTGGGGTCAAACCCTAGCAGAACAGTCAAGTAGGTTCAGAAAGGCTTAAACAAGCAGAAGGACACCTAAACAGTACTTGAATCGAACTAAAATGACTCTCGAGAGGTTACACAAGACCCATAAAAGACACAAGGGTGTCTCAACATCAGCAGAGAGGAAAAGCAAAAGAAGGAACAAACCCAACATTCAAAAATCAAACCCTACATAAAAAGGTTCAAACTTATAGGAATGTGCACTACTGTATACACTAACAACCCGTGCACACACCAAAAAATGCTCTACTTTATACACTAGCAACCCACACACACATAATAAAATGCTCTACTCTATACACTAGCAACCCACACACACATCAGAAAGTATGGAGGTTAAGTGCGCTACTGTGTGGTATAGAAACCAGGGCACACTAGGAAAGATGCACTACTGTGTAGTGGACAAAGCAACGTTCATGACATAAAATGCACTACTGTGAGTAGAGTAAACCAATGCACAGGGTGTGAAATTAGACAAAAAGGATTTGCAACAGCAGACTGAGATGAATCAAAATAGAAAGAACATGAAACAATGACCTATAAGACCTCTCAAAGAACAAAAAGACTGAAATAAACTGGAAGAAAACCTAACAAGGTCTCCTAGAGCAAAAAAACAACTGGTTAATCCCCAGTGGAGTCTCCAGTTTGTTGTGTAGGATTAATACCTTATAGTGATGAGAAGACACTACCAACTTGGGTGGGGTGACAGGTAAATACATTCATTGCATTGGATTCAATTCCTACAAATGGAAAGAGATAGAGATATCGAAAGATGTACCTTTAATCGATTGTTGGTCCTAGCTTTTGCTTGATCTTCCGCTATGATGAACCTACAACACAAAGGAAACCTTCCTTAGCATATATTGACTGCAATGAATATGATGAAATTGAAAAGAATTAAACATCAACTACAATCAGATATCAAACCAAATGAACATTCAATCCAATAGAAATTCAATTTGGGACAGGAAGGGTATTTCCACCTTTTTATTGTCAAAGTAACATGAATCAGTACAAATATACCTCATCGATCAAGATGCTTCTGCAAATGAGTCCTAGGCTCCTACTCTTCACAATGACTTGGGAATTCCTCCAGTGTAGCAACAGTTAAAGCATTCCTTCTAGGTTCCTCTCTCATGGATCGTCCTTGTATTTATGGGACAAGGTAGGCAGCTGAATTCGAGAGGTGGTTGAATTGGGAGGTTGAGGAACTTGCAGAACCAACTTCAACTAATACCAATTCATAATCTTAATATATTTTTTTACTTCATCTCAAGATGTGCGTGGGTTTCATACAACAGGAGTAGTGCACAGTAAGCAACTCTTTTACTTTGCAACAATCGTTTGCAACATTTTTTAATGTGTGCGCTGGTTATCCTTGAGCAAAGCAGCGCATCTTTTGAGGTGTGCTCTAGTTTACTATACCAATAGTAGCGCACATGTTGTGAAATCAGGAGAAACAATAAGATTCCCAGTTGAAGATTGTAGTTCCACCAATAATTCATCCAGGTCAACCTAGCTCTTCCATCCATAGTGTCCTTTTGTGTGATCGACAGAGCAATGTGATCATGGACGGAGAAGTGCAGGTTTGACCTATAACACACTACATTAGCCTCGACTATTGTAGACGAGGAGGAACGAGAAAGACTGTTCCATAAATGGATATGAGTCCAGAGAAACCCATTGCATATGATTGTGGACAACGGGAGCTAGAAGAACCTCGTTTCTGAAGATCTCGTGAAGAAACTAGGCCTTGTTACCACTTTGCATCCTCAGCCTTACAACATTGGTTCAATGAAGGATGGACAAGAAATTCGGATCACTCGACAATGCAAGCTTTCCTACTTCATAAATCTTTTTGAAGATGTGTACTCTGCGATGTGGCACCACTCTCCGTAGCCGACGCCCTATTTGGGAAACCTTACCTCTAGGATAGACATGGAAGTTATTTTTACAACGTAATGTTCCACCTTGTGAGCATCATCACTCTTTGGCCTGTAGGATCCATTTCACTGACTTAGATCCACTTTATATCCTTCACACATTATTTCCTTATTTTTTCCCCTGTATGCTAGCTGCATCACTACAGTGGGCGTACCTGCGAGTTGCATCACTATAGCCTGCAGGTAGCATGTAAAATGGTAAAAATCACTAGTTAATTACTTTTTACTCCCCAAAAGTGGTCATAGGGTGACCTTGGCCCTCAATTTTCCCCAAAACATCTCGATGTGTCCTTTCACCTACATTTGAGAGGACTATATATTGAGTACATATGGCATATGGATGGAAGGAAAAAGAGAGCAAGAGAACTCTAGTGGATTTTTTTCCTATATTGAGTCTCCACTCATTGATCCTTGTAGTTGTGAACCCTCTATATTCACCTTCCAAAATCCTATCATAGTTTGAGTTTTCCATTCCATGGAGGATTGAAGTGGTGGAGGCACAAGTGGATTGACCTAGATCTTGGTTCAAATTGGTTGCCGGAAAGAGGTTGTATCACATTGTACTTCTTGTTATTTATTAATAGAAATACTCATATTCTCGTTCATTAATGTTGTGAATGTTGTTTATATCACATTGGGTTGCATTTACTTATAATATCATGGCTCGTTGCTATTGATGATGTTAATTTCGTTTATATATTATATGCGCTTGTTGTATATTGGCTATCAAGACTAATTTGTAGGTTCAAGTGCACGAGTTGAAAGCTCAAATGGGGATCTAGATCAAATGTTTGGATCGAGGTTGGTTATATTCTTCATGATCTTAGCATTCTCATTTATATAGCATAGAACTGAGAATTGAGTTAATTTCTGGTAGTCAGCTGTCTATTGTGGTCAACCCCAAGCCATAGGAAGCTTTCTCCAACACAGAAATGGCAACTCTGCTGGGGAAAACATCCATTTTATGGGATTTTTGGGCATTAGTCCTTATTTAGAGTTGTTGTTTGTCGAAGCTCTGTGTCACTGATTATCCATTGAGATACACTATAGAAAACTGGTTTTTTCTGGGCTATTAGACTCTTCTTTGGTTCATTTTTCCTTCCTTGTACGCGGGTGAGCCTTGTTCTGCTCATGTCTACCCCCATATGTTTACACTATTGCCCGCATCTACCCATTGGTTCTAGCTGTACAGTCACGTATAACTCCGGCTTTAGTTGTTTCATGACCCCTGGTTGTTTTTTGGTTGGCTTTGAATGATCTTGAATCTTTATTGGCCTTATTCCTAACTGTTCCATGCCTTGTCCGTGACCAAAACTCTTCTCTTCTATTGGTTTGAGCCTTGTTGGTTTTTACCCATCCTTGGATTTTGCCTTGTTGGTTTTTACCCATATAGCTTATTCCGTTGGCTGAGTCTTACTGTTTGGGATCTGTTGGGTTGTCTTAGTGATCCCCTTTGCATTTCAGTAACTAAATAGTAGGATTTTGCTTGCATTTTTCATTTCATTATATTGAAAAATACAAACAAACAAAAAAATTTGCATTTTCCTTTTACTTATAAAGTAAAATAGAATTTTTTTTTTTACTTTTATGTATTGCATTTTGAATTGAGTGCTTGCTGCTTTCATTTAGGTTCTGCTTGTGCATTAGAAAATATAAAAAGTTGCACTTTTATTTCGAAACCGTTGGATTGATTTTCATTCTAGTGGCATTGTTTTTATTGGATAGATGAGTCTAGAGTTTGACGATTTTGCATACTATTGAGTCATATACATTACTAGTTTCACGACCATATCCTTTGAGTAACCACAACCATTAAAATTAATGCTTAATCTTAATAATGATTAGAACGATTTTATTTATAGGGTACATCAATTAGCATAGGTTTAGAGTCTTGGAATAGATCATTGTGAGTAAACAATCCAAGACTACTAAACGAAACATTATGTGTCTAACCAGGGAGTGGCGAAATCCATGGTATACATCGGTGTTCTCAGGAAGTTCTACTCATACCAGAGTTAAGCACGAGGTCACAGGAGGTTGGTTGTGGAGATATCCCTCCAATACCAGCTGAACGTGGGAGATATTTCTGGGGTTTGTTTGTATCTGGGGTACCAGAGGTTCATCCTCTTGTACTTTGGGCTTAGCTACCCTGCCCATATGACGGATCCCACCTGCGACTGTCTCCCTGAGCATTGGTTATATTGCGATGACCATAGTTTCCTTACCTAGGTATCACATAGGGTACTTGCAGTGGTTATAAAATTTGTGTCCTGAGTCAGATAGAAGTTGGACAAAATAGTTCCCGTTGTATAGGGACATGACCCTGTGCATGTAATGAAGTCTGGGGACCATTATAACTGATTCTGTTACCTTTGGCTACAGTTTGGGAGTCTCAAGCCTCTCCTAGGCGATACATACCGGCTCTAGTGTCGGGAGCTCATTTAGGCACTCTGTTTGTCTACTCTTGGTTGTAGTTTCTCTAGGTGTGTTCTCTTGATTTACTATTTTTTATCAATAGTTGGCCATTAGGGGAAGCTATGATTCTATATTCTCTCCAGAGATATCGTGGTGCGGAATCCTACTCTCCACCGATCCCATCAGTTGGCTAGTTTACATCCTGCGGAGATTTCACATCGTGTTGCTAAGGGACGCCAGTGGGCTCCCTTCGAGTCTTTGGATTCTTACAAAACATATGTCCTAGATGTCATGACAACTGCACAATCTGACACAAGAGAAATCCCTACGACTCCATCGGGTAGAGTCGAACACACTTCAGACACCCCTACCCCTCGAGAGGTGTGGGGGGGTGATCCACCTGAGACCCAACCTAGTTTGTTTGGTCCAGATCCACCTGATACCCAACCTAGTTTGTTTGGTCCAGATCCACCCGATACCCAACCTAGTTTGTTTGGTCCAGATCCACCCGAGGACGACCTGTTCGATCCTTCATTTCCACATAATTATTTATACGGGATGCCAGAGTTACACGATGACCTAGGCCCTATGGTAAACCCTACCACATGTTGAGATATTGTAACTTCAAAGAATATTATATTTGTACTTTATTATTCTGGAGATGTTTCATTCCTCCATAAAGATCTTATTGTATATCCAAAGATGTTTATTCCTCTGTCGGAATGTGGTAACTTGGGTTATTAGACTTAGCTAGTGGGGGTCGGCCCTGTATGTGTTATGTGGGTCAAAGGGTTGTTAGACCACCCTAGTGGGGTTGGCCCAGTAAGTTGTAGTGGGGTGTTTAACCCAGTGGTAAAGTTGGGGCTGACCTAGTTAATATAAAGTACAAGTCGGAGATGTGTATAAATAGAGGAGGTGTGTTCCTCATTATACATACACTTCCCTCACTCAGAATGTAGCGCACTTGTGGAGGAGAGGTATGATATGGTGGAGGAGGAGATCATGTCTTTGGTTTGCATCTTTGTATATTGCTGGTCATCTATATTGAGGAAGCTTTGCTGGGTTTTCTACCCCATGAGGGTTTCCCAGGATAAATCTGTGTCTCTTGTGCTTATGCTGTGCTTGTTGTTTCTTCAGTGATCCGGTATATGCTATTATTGTGAAATGGAATGTAATGCTGCTATTTTCTGTCTTAACATATTGAATCTTAACATGGTATCAGAGCTAACCTTAAGGAAGGAAATGTATGGAACTTACGACACTTGCTTCACTTGCGACAATTTGATGGTTTGGGTTTTACATAGAAAAACCCCATCATCATGGAACTTTCGCTATAAATCCATTTCTGCAAAGGTTCAGGATCTAAAAAGTTTATAGGTCATAGATAACATCCCCAGGTACCTTGTGTCCAAAGGAAACCCTCGGATTCATTGTACTTTGTGAGTTATGATTAGTACAAGTTAGGGTTTCTGCCTCTTCCAGATCTCAGTCAAAATCAGGTGACCTTGGAAAAAAGGTGATAACTTGGGCTAGGAAGCTCCAAATGAAATTTAGTAAAAAGTGACAGGTAGTACATAGACTTTACTATCTCAAGAAACGTTTTCAGAGTCCGAAGGTGAACTAGTGACATGTGGCATGCCGTACAAGTTCACTCTCCTATTTTATCCCATAAACAGGTCACGTTGTGACACTTGGTATAACTCTCTCTCAAAAAATCCAATTGAGGTCAGACCTATCGGGATGGAAAGATGATAGGTTAGGATACCATAGAAAAAAATTTCAAACACTGTGGAGTGAAAAGTTCGAAGTTACAGCAGAAACAATCAGGTACATATTTCTGTCAAAATAGAATTATTTTTTGAGCACATTCATTCATGGCTTCCGGAATTTAGGGTTTCGGAGAAAGTTAGAATTTTTGGAATCAGAGTCCACAGCTGGATGCTACTCAGGAAAATTGAAATTTAGAGACCAAGATTGAATTTTTTGGTTGGGTGGAAGATCGGGCTTGATCAAACCCCAGTTCGGGATTTTGATCCGAAAGATGGAAAATTAGGGCTTCATTAAAAGTTGAAATTTTTTAAGTCTGTGACCACGGCTGGAAGCTCCTCAGAAAAATAAGAGTTTAGAGCCTTGGATAAAACCTTTTTATTGGGAAGAAGGGTGGGCTCCATCAAACCCTAGTTCAGGATCCTGTCCAGAAGATCCAGAAGTTTCAAAGGCAATTTTGAGGGGTCAATTTTTTGAGATTCCAAAATTGAAGTATGCTAGTTTAATCAGCTCAGCAAGACATTTCCTTCCACCCATTCAGAAGTGTGAAAGTCAAATATTGAATTTTTAGGGTTTCTCTAGAAAACCCTAATCAAGCTCCAGATCAAGTTTTAGGGGGAGTTGAGGCTAAGGCCTTACATAAGAAGACTACAAGAAGTCTCGACGGGTATGACTTAAGGAGGTTCAGGTATGTCTTCAAATCTGATTCCTGATTAAGTTCATAATATGTTTGTCTTCATATTATTTATTAGTACAATCTTGATTAATGTTAGAATTGTCTTATCCCCCTAGTAACAGTATGAATGCATGTGAATGATAGAAGACATTCATTGATTAGGGTTATATGATTGTACTAATGCACTGTGGTGTTGTATGAGGTTGATGTTGTCTGCTAACATGATACAGGTACGTCACGAAAGACAAATCAAGTTCCATGACCATGAAAACATGAAGACAAAGACTCATCCATAGTATTTGATCACATAGAAGTTCTACTTGCAAGGTATGTATGAATTTGTTCTATTATGCTTAACCTATGAGATATGCAGGTTCTAGCCTAGGATCTCTAAATCACTGAAGAGAAAAATGAAGATATTGATTAGGTATGTTAGACATAACTAAGCAGGTATACTAATCCAGGTATGTTTTCCTATGTCATGTTAGAATCTCACCTTGTATTAGGATCCCTTATATAATTATACTTGGTATGATTGGTTATGCTTATTCACAAAGTTAGTAATCAAGGGTTTATGCATATTATGTCTCTTATATTGATTGATGATTTAACTAACCAGAAGAGTACTATGATCAAACAAGAATATGCATGAGTAAAAGAAGACTTCCTTGAAACCCTGAATACTAATGTTTATTATCTATGATCATGACTATACATATTCAAGATTATTTAAAATTATAATGTTTTGATAATATTGATAATATACTAATGAATGTATGTTTGTGTATGAGATCATGAGGATGACACTTGAGCATGCACAGTGGTACAGAATGAATAGAAGTTCAAAAGACATATAGAAGATCAAGCGGGAGGCAACCACACAAACATAAAAGATAAGTATTTGAGTTGTTATTTGAAATAGTAAATGATATTGCTTGTAATAGATTACATGCATGTTTAGAATATATCATGATGAGTGTAAACATTCATATAGCATTGAACAATATACTACTAATATGCATATGATCGGTAAGTTAGACAAACATTCCATTGTTGCTTGTCTAGAATGAAACCTCTTTGCTGACATGCTGAAAGTTGTGCACACTCTCGATAGTATGTTCTAGTAGAGATGGAAGGCGTCTAGATAGCCACTGTATGCATACAGGATATTGAAAAGTGTTGTGCCAAAGTATTGGTAAAGATAGTTGCATAACTATGTAAATGATATCTGTATGCATAATAGGTTATCATGTCAATGTGATTTCATGATTATGAAGTATTACTAATCATATACTTAATCTCGATTTGTAGGAAAGATCATGAGGAATGATGAACACCAAACAAGTGATGGATGTTCAACAAGAAGATTTACAAATCAAACAAAATATAGAAGGCTCGTGACTAGAAGATTCTCTTAGAAAGAGGAAGAGAATCATGACGAGATGTTTGCTCCAAGTGGCTAGATAAGACCATTATCTTAATGGTGTAATTAAAGAAGAAGTGTGATTCAGGTTCTGTATGGGTAATTAGGATCGATAGTAATTTGATGAGCTTAATGATCACCATGGGTGATGTGGATCTCAACCTTTTCCACAAGGTTGAATATGGTTTCTATACACAGATGACATAGATGCAAGAAGGAACTCACCATAGAATTCGAATGATATTGAGACTCATATTAGTAGACCCATCTGACAAGAGATGGCACAGATAGATGGTTGCAGAAATGAAAATGAAAGATCTTAGTTTGATGCATTACTTCCTAGTTCTGGAAGTATGGAAAGGCTCAGAAGGAATCTTTCTCAACCAGGGAAAGTATGTCGAGAAATATTAAAAGGACTTGATATGTTGGAATGGCCACTCTCATGGATTCCAACTTGAAGCTATTAGCTGATGACTCCTCAGAATTAGTTGATGTGACTTTGTACATATATATTATTAGGTCATTGATGTATCTGACGAATACCAGGTCAGATATAAGCTTTGTTGTGAACACCTTGAGTCAGTATCTAGTGGAAACTAGATGTGTTCACCTGATAAGTTGCAAAGCATGTGATGAGGTACCTAAAGGGTACTATAGACTTTGGTCTATGTTATCTTAGAGATCATGACTTCAAATGGCTGCATAGATGTTGATTGAGCAGAAAATGTATCAGACAGGAAGAGCACATCGAGAGGATGTTTTTGTTTGGGATCAACCATGATCTCATGGTTTAGCAGGAAACAGTATAGTGTAGCTCTCAGCACAAGCAGAATATGTGACTGCTTTCTCTGCTAGTTGTGAAGCAGTATGGCCTCAGGATTGTTTGACTTAGAAATGGACCCTACTGTGATCCTATGTGACAAACAAAGTTGTATCAAGATAGCAGAGAATCCAGTGTTCCATGATAAGTCAAAGCACATAGAGATATGACATTTCTATATACAAGATATGGTGCAGAAAGGAACTATAAATTTCGAATTTGTAATAGGTTACCGATGTACTAACCAAACCTCTACCTCAATAAAAGTTTGAGTATTTCCGAGACAAGCTTGGAAGGACCCTCCTCGAAAGGGGGAGTGATGTGGTCACTTATGATGATATTGCCTGCATCGACAGTGAGGTCGATGATGTGGATACCTATATTGGTGATACCAACAGAGAGGTTGGTGGATGGTCCTTAGACAAGGTCTAAGTTGACAAGGGGATTGCATCATCCTTGAACACATGTTCTAAAAGGATCCATAGACAGATGTCTTCGAGAATGAAGTCCTTGGTGGACAAGTGGGGATTGGATCATCCCTGGACTTCAGTACTAAAGAGAGCCGTAGACGTATGGTCTATGAGAATAAAGTCCTTAGTGGATAGGTGGGGATTGGATCATCCCTGGACTTTAATCCTAAAGAGAGTTGTAGACGTATGGTCTCCGAGAATAAAGTCCTTAGTGGACAGGTGGGGATTGGATCATCCCTGGAATTCATTCCTAAAGTGAGCTGTAGACACATGTCTTCAAAAATGAAGTCCTTAGTGGAAAAATGGGGATTCGATCATCCTGCGACTTCAGTCATAAAGAGAGCTGTAGACGTATGGTCTCCGAGAATAAATTCCTTAGTGGACATGTGGGGATTGTATCATCCCCAAACTTTGGTCCCTTGAAATGATCCATAGACGTATGGTCTCCGAGAATAAAGTCCTTAGTGGATGAGAGGGGATTGTATCATCCCCGAACTTTGGTCCCTTGAATTGATCCATAGATGTATGGTCTCTGTGAATGAAGTCCTTAGTGGAATAATGGGGATTGCATCATCTCGGAACCACTAGTTCAAAATGTATGTGATGGGAATTGCATCATCCCGGAACCACTAGTTCAAAATGTACGTGATGGGGATTGCATCATCCTGGAACCACTAGTTCAAAATGTATCTGATGGGGATTGCATCATCCCAGAACCAATAGTTCAAAATGTACGTGATGGGTTTTGTATCATCCCTGGACTTAGGTCCCTCAATTGAACCGTAGACAGATGTCTCCAAGAAGTGGTCCCTAGTGGACGAGAGGGGATTGTATCATCCGTGGACTTGTTGATGTATATTTAACTTCAGAATGTATTTCACATATATGTATATTGTATTCCTATAGAGATGTTATTATTCCTCTATACAGAAGTGGTTGTATTCCTATAGAGATGTTATTATTCCTCTATACGGAAGTGTCGTCATTTATATTGTAAGTGTCGTAACTTATACTTGATGGGTTATTAGACCACCTTGTTGGGGTCGGCCCTGTATAAGTCATGTGGGTCAAAGGGTTATTAGACCACCCTATTGGGGGTCAGCCATGTGGGTCAAAGGGTTATTAGACCACCCTAGTGGGGGTCGGCCCAATCAGCATTATGTTAAGTGGTTAAGTTGAGTCCGACCTAGTTGAGTAAAGGTCATGTCAAGTTATTGTATAAATAGAGAGTGTGTCTCTCTCATTTTGCACATTCTATTCTCTCACTCACATTTTGGAGAGTGGCGCACTTGTGGAGGAGGAGGCTTTGCTTCTAGGAGAAGACTTTCTCTTGTATTCTGGTTGTATCATTGCTCTATCTATCTCTGAGGAAGTTATTGGGGTTTTTCACCTTTATGGTTTTCCCCAAGTAAACTCTGTGTCCCTTGTGTGCTTGCATTATTGTGTCCATGATTGATATGTTGTAGATTTGATGTACATGTTGTTCTCTTAGTTAAGATCCTAGATCAGATTGAAGTAAATTCTAAAAATTTAACATGGTATCAGAGCTAGCTTGAAAGAAGGCATAATATGGCATGTATGACACTTGTTGCACTTACGATGCTAGGGCTTGATATAGAAAAAACCAGTCATTGTAGAACTTTTGCAATAAATCCATTTTGGCAAAGTTTTCGGATCTGAAACTTTTACAAGTCGAAGATCAGATCCCCATGTACCCTGTGTCTAAAGGACAACCTCTAATTCATTGTGCTTTGTGATTTATGGTCTGTATAATATAGGGTTTCTGCCTCTTCCAGATCTGAGTCAAAATCAAGTGACCTTGGGAAAAAGAGCATAACTTGGGCTAGGAAGATCCAAATGCAATTTAGTAAAATGTGACAGGTAGTACACAGAATTTAATATCTCAGAAAAATTTGTCAGAGGCCGAAGTTGAACCAATGACACGTGGCACACCGTACAAGTTCGATCTCCTACATTATCCCATAAACAGGTCATGTTGCGACACTTGGCATAACTCTCTCTCAGAGAATCCAATTGAGGTCAGAACTATTGATATGGAAAGATAATAGGTCAGGCTATCTCAAGAAACATTTTTAGAGGCCAAAGTTGAACCAGTGACACGTGGAATGCCGTACAAGTTTGCTCTCATGTTTTATCCCATAAATAGGTCACATTGCGACACTTGGCATAAATCTCTCTCAGAGAATCCAATTGAGGTTAGACCTATCGGGATGGAAAGAGGACAGGTCAGGCTATCTCAAAAAAAAATTTCAAACCCTGTGGATCAAAAAGTTTGGAGTTACACTAGAAACAATCAGGTACATATTTCTGTCATAACATAATTATTTTTGAGCACCTTCATTCATGGCTTCCGGAATTTAGGGTTTCGGAGAAAGTTGGAATTTTTGTAATTGGAGACCATTGCTGAATTCTACTAATAAAAATAAAAATTTAGAGACCAAGATCAGAATTTTGGTTGGGCAGATGGCCGGGCTTGATCAGACCCTAGTTCGGGACTTTGATTAGAAAAGTGGAAAATTAGGGCTTCTGCAAAAATGGGAATTTTTTAAATCTGTGACCACGACTGGAAACTCCTCATAAAAATAGAAGCTTAGAGGTTTGGATCAAACCTTTTGATTGGTTAGAAGAGTGGGCTTCATCAAACCCTAGTTCGAGGTCACATCTAGTGAATCTGAAAGTTTCAAAGGAAAAATTGAGGAGTGAAACTTTGCAGTTTTCAAATTCTGAATATACTAGCTCGATCAACTCATCAAGGGGCATATTTGTATCCTGTCGGAAGTTTGAAATTTAAAGTTTGAATTTTTGGGGTTTCTCTGACAAACCCTAATCTAGCTCCAGGTCCAATTCTTACAAATCAAGTGGATTGGGTTAATCCTAGAAGAAGATGGATTGGTCACTTGCATAAGTGAAGAAGTTCCTGTTTCAGAGGGAGATGAGGCTAAGGCCTTACATAAGAAGATTACAAGCAATTTAGACAGGTATGACTTATCCAGGTATGTTTTAAGATTTGTTCATGATTAATTTTATGGTATATTTGTCTTCATATTATTACGGTTAGTACAATCTTGATTAAATCTAAACTTGTTGTATCACCTTAATAAAAGATATTCATTGATTAAGGTTTTGACACTTATGATTGTACTAATGCATTATGGTGTTGTATGAGGTTTATGTTGTCTGCTAACATGAAAGGTACATCAAGAAAGACAAATCATGTTCTGGTTCAAGAACATATGATCATGATGACATGAGGACAAAGATTCATCCATTGTCATGGATCTCTTAGAAGATCTACTTACGAGGTATGTATAACTTGGTCCTACAATGGATAACTTATGAGACATGCAGGTTACTAGCACAAGTCATTGAAGAGAACCAGAAGACATTATGCATGTATGTCTTTCCTATATCAAGATAGAATCCTACCTTGTGTTAGGATCTTATAATGTTGTGTTGTTGATAATGATTATTCATGAAGTCATAGGTTTGAATAGTCATGGTTGTATGCATATTATGTTTCTTACCATAATTGATGATATGACTAACCAGAAGAATCATGAAGGTATAGGTTTGAGTGATCATGAGTTTTATGCATATTATATCTATTATCTTGATTGATGATTTAACTAACCAAAAGAGTCCTATGATCAAATAAGAATATCTATGAGTAAAAGAAGACTTCCCTGAAACCTTGAATACTAATGTTTATTATATGTGTTTGAAATGATCCTGACTATACATGCTTCAAATTATTATGTTTTGATAATATTAAGATTATACTAATGAATGTTTGATTATGTATGAGACCTAGAGAATAACACAATGATGATACTAACAAACATGCATAGGGATCGAGAATGAATATAGGTTCAAGGACAAGTAATCCAAGAAGCAAAGATCAAGAGGGAGCTCACTCCAGTAGTTTCTGCAAGGATGCATGTATCCAGAGGGAGTTGAGCATCCTTCTGCATTCCACAACAGAAAGGTGTAGAAGAAGCTACTTCAGTAGCTCCTGCAAGCAAGCAAAGACTCAGAGGGATTCCACCCAACAAACAAACAAAGATAAGTATTTTAATTACCATTCCTTACATATTTGTTTGTTTAAATAAAATTGTTCAATGATGCATAGGCTTATGTTCCTAGAATTAGGATATGTATTGTGCATATTAGAATGATTGCATTAATGAACAGTATACTACTAATATGCATTTGATGGGTAAGTGTCCTATGGAACTGTACAACATTCCATTGTTACTTATCTAGAATGAAACCTCTTTGCTAACATGTTAGGAGTTGTGCACACTCTTAACAATGTTCTGGTAGAGATTGGAAGGCATCTAGAAAGTTACGGAATATGGATAAATGTTGTATTGAAGCATTGGCTAAGATAATTGCATGACTGTGTGACATATTTCTTTATGTGTAAGAATTTGTTCTGAAAACTATGAGATGTTCTCTAATCATGCAATTTAACTTGTTGTGTAGGAAAGATCGTATACCATCACCTACAAAAGAAGGACTACAACATTTGTTCAGCAACAAAGTTATCTATTGAAAATTTTGAAGATATTGAAGTTCCCAGGATTTGGGAAGAATGCCATGATCGAGGAGTACAAGTCGATCATGAAGATGTTTGGGATGCAGTCCCAACGGGTAGTCTGTAGTGACTTCCAAGAGGATCTACAATATCAAGCATGCTACAGGTGGTAGCATAGAGACTTTTGCTCCTGTATCCAGATTCACTTCCATTAGATCTGTACTTGCTCTGGCTCCAGTGATGAAAGGGAAGATACACCAGATAAATTTCAAGACAGCTTTCTTGAATGGTGTAGTTGAAGAGGAAGTGTATGTGGAGTAGCCACTTGGTTCTGAGACACATGACAGGGAGTCATATATGTGGAGAACGTGGGTATGACGCACCACTTTCTAGATATGGAGGTGTGGCAGAGTGTAGATGGAATATTCCTTGGACAAGGGAAGTATGCAGTAGAGATCCTGAAGAGGTTCGGGATGATGGACTGCAAGGCCATGGCCACACCTATGGCATCGCACCTGAAGCTTCTATGTGATGCTTCATCTAATCCGGTTGATGTCTCTATGTATCGTCAAATGATTGGATATTTGGTTTGCAGTGAACACATTGAGCTAGTTCCTGACGGATCCAGGGAGTGTTCACCTAGTTGCTGTAAAGCATGTTCTGAGGTACCTGAAGGGTACAGTGGATTATGGGCTCAAGTATGAAGCAAATCAAAAGTTTAACCTGTAGGGTTATGTTTATTCAGATTGGGCTAGCAATGCTGTAGATAGGAAGAGCACATCTGGATGTTGCTTTAGTATGGGATCAGGTGTGATCTCTTGGTTCAGTAGGAAGCAATCCTGCGTAGCACTGAGTACAGCTGAGGCAGAGTATGGTGTAGCCTGTTCAGCTAGTTGTGAGGCAATATGCCTTCGGAAGCTACTATCTGAGTTATTTGATCTCCCATTGGATTCTACTGGTATCTTTTGTGATAACCAGAGTTGTGTGAAGCTATCCGAGAACACAGTGTTTCATGACAAGTCGAAACACATAGAGATCAAATATCACTATATCAGGGATATGGTGTAGAGAGGAGTTGTGAAGCTCCTGTACATTGCGATGGATGAGCAGATTGCAGATGTGCTGACGAAGCCACTACCCAGGGTGAAGTTTGAGTACTTCAGGGAGAGGCTTGGTGTTCTTCAGATTGATGACACTTCGAGGAAGAAGTGATGGACACATCTGCAGAATCCATTCCAAGCATGTTGGAAGGAGCATCTTTCACATGGTTGTGGATGCAAGCGCTGGATGATGAGCATTAGGACGATGCTCCAGTTATTGCTCTGTATATGCATTAGGAGGATGCTGGATATGATCAGTTGTATCATTTATATGTTTTGTATATGCATCATGTTGGATGATTGGACCATGTATCTGTATATGTATCAGGTGGATACATTGTATGATCAGGTAGATCATGTATGTTGATATATATCAGGTATGATCAGGTAGATCATGTATGTTGATGGATACATTGTGTGGATCATGTATCTATGTATCAGGTGGATACACTGTGTATGGTGATATGTATCAGGTAGATACATGGTATGCATCAGGTGGATGCATTGTATGATCAAGATGATTGTGGATGACGAGCTTCTCCAGATGACATGCATCAGGACGATGCAGTGATGATGATCAGGATGATCATGTGTACATCAGGATGATGTATGGTGAGTATCAGGATGATACTTTGTGGCCGTGGATCAGGTTGTGCAGATGAGCATGTCTAGGAGATCCTATAGGTCAGAGTTGTGTACCCGTAACAGCTTGGGATGCTCTTTCGAGACATTGCTTTGGGAGGACATGTAATTTGTGCTTTGGGAGATCTTTAGGTCAGAGTTGTGTACCCGTAACATCTGTTGAGATATTGTAACTTCAAAGAATATTATAATTGTACTTTATTATTCCAGAGATGTTTCATTCCTCCGTAAAGATCTTATTGTATATCCGGAGATGTTTATTCCTCCGTCAGAATGTGGTAAATTGTGTTATTAGACTTCCCTAGTGGAGGTCGGCCCTTTATGTGTTATGTGGGTCAAAGGGTTGTTAGACCACCCTAGAGAGGTCGGCCCAGTCAGTTGTAGTGGGGTATTTAATCCATTGGTTAAATACGAGCCTACGTGTACCTATGTAAAATACATGTCAGTGTAGTGTATAAATAGAGGAAGTGTGTTCCTCATTTGACACTCTCACACACTTGAGGATAGCGCACTTGTGGAGGAGAGGTCTGCTATTGTGGAGGAGGAGATCATGTCTCAGGGTTTCATCTTTGTATATTGCTGGTCATCTATATGGAGGAAGCTTTGCTGGGTTTTCTACCTCATGAGGGTTTCCCAGGATAAATCTCTGTCTCTTGTGTTTATGCTGTGCTTGTTGTTTCTTCAGTGATCCTGTATATGCTATTATTATGAAATGGAATGTAATGCTGCTATTTTCTGTCTTAGCATATTAAATTTTAACATGGTATCAGAGCTAACCTGAAGGAAGACAAGGTATGGCACTAAAGACACCTGCTTTACTTACGACAATTTGAAGGTTAGGGTTTTACATAGCAAAAAATAGTCATCGTAGCACTTTCGCTATAAATCCGTTTTGGCGAAGTTTTCGGATCTGAAATTCTTACAGGACGAAGTTCAAATCTCCAGGTACCTTGTGTCCAAAGGACAACCTCTAATTCGTTGTACTTTGTGATTTATGATCTGTACAATATAGGGTTTCTGCCTCTTCCAGATCTGAGTCAAAATCAGGTGACCTTGGGAAAAAGATCATAACTTGGGCTAGGAAGCTCCAAATGAAATTTCGTGAGAAGTCACAGGTAGTAAACAGACTGTACTATCTCAGAAAAAGTTTTCAGAGGCCGAAGTTGAACCAGTGAAACGTGGAACGCCGTACAAGTTCGCTCTCCTGTATTATCCCATAAACAGGTCACGTTGCGACATTTGGCATAACTCTCTCTCAGAAAATCCAATTGAGGTCAGACCTATCAGGATGGAAAGATAACAGGCCGATCTATCTCATAAAACGTTTTCAAAGGCCGAAGGTCAAACAATGGCACGTGGCATGCCGTACAAGTTCGCTCTCCTGTATTTTCCCAAAACAGGTCACGTTGTGACATTTGGCATAACTCTCTCTCAGAACATCCAATTGAGGTCAGACCTGTCAGGATGGAAAGCTAACAGGTCAGGCTATCGCAGAAAACTTTTTCAGACCCTGTGGATCGAAAATTTCAGAGTTACACCAGAAACAATCAGGTACATATTTCTGTCAAAACAGAATTATTTTTTGGTACCTTCATTCATGGCTTCCAGAATTTAAGGCTTTGAAGAAAGTTGGAATTTTTGTAATCGGAGACCACGGCTGGATTCTACTCATCAAAATAGAAATTTAGAGACCAAGATCAGAATTTTTGGTTGGGCAGAAGACCGGGCTTGATTAGACCCTAGTTCGGGACTTTGATCAGAAAAGTGGAAAATTAGGGCTTCTGTAAAAATGGGAATTTTTTAAATCTGTGACCACGGCTGGAAGCTCCTCAGAAAAATAAAAGCTTAGAGCTTTGGATCAAACCTTTTGATGGGGCAAAAGAGTGGGCTTCATCAAACCCCAGTTTAGGGTCACGTCCAGTGAATCCGAATGTTTCAAAGGAAAAATTGAGGAGTAAAACTTTGCAGTTTTCAAATTCTGAATATACCAGTTTGATCAGCTCGTCAAGGCGCATATTTCTATCCTTTCGAAAGTCTGAAATTCAAAGTTTGAATTTTTGGGTTTCTCTGACAAACCCATATCCAGCTCCAAGTCCAGTTCTTGCAGATCAAGTGGATTGGGTTAATCCTAGAAGAAGATGGATTGGTCACCTGCATAAGTGAAGAAGTTCCTGTCTCAGGGGGAGATGAGGATAAGGCCTTACATAAGAAGAATACAAGCGATCTCGACAGGTATGACTCATCGAGGTATGTTTCGATATTTGTCCATGATTAAGTTTATGGTATGTTTGTCTTCAGGTTATTACAGTTAGTACAATTTTGATTTTAGATTTGTCGTATAACCTTAACAAAATTATGAATGCATATTCATTGGTTAGGGTGTTGACACTTATGATTGTACTAATGCATTATGATGTTGTGTGAGGTTGATGTTGTCTGCTAACAAGATATAGGTACATCACAAAAGACAAATCAGGTTCCATGACCATGAAAACATGAAAACAAAGACTCATCCATAATCTTTGTTCTACTTATGAGGTATGTATGACTTTGTTATATTATGCTTAACCTATGAGACATGCAGGTTCTAGCTCAGGATCTCTAAATCATTGAAGAGATTGTTTAGGTGTGTTGTACATAACCAAGTAGGTATACTAATCCAGGTATGTTTCCCATGAATCTTACCTTGTGTTAGGATCCCTTATATAAGTATACTTGGAATGATTGGTTATGCTTATTCATAAAGTTAGTAATCAAGGGATTATGCATATTATATCTTTTATCTTGATTGATGATATGCATGGGTAAAAGAAGACTTCCCTGAAATCTTGAATACTAATGCTTATTAACTTTAATCATGACTATACATTTTCAAGATTATTTAGTACTATAATGTTTTGATAGCATTTAGAATATACTAATGAGTTTATGTTTGTGCATGAGATCATGAGGATGACTCTTGAGCATGCACAGTAGTACAGAATGAATAGAAGTTCAAAAGACATACAGAAGATCAAGTGGGAGGCAACCACACAAACATAAAAGATAAGTATTTGAGTTGTTATTTGAAATAATAATGATATTGCCTGTAATAGGTTGTATGCATATTTGTATTCCTAGAATATATAATGCTGAGTATAAACATTCATAGAGCATTGAACAGTATACTACTAATGTGCATATGATTGGTAAGTTGGACAAACATTCCATTATTGCTTGTCTAGAATGAAACCTCTTTGCTGACATGTCGAGAGCTGTGCACACTCTCGATAGTATGTTCTGGTAGAGATGGAAGGCATCTAGATAGCCACTGTATGCATACAAGATATGGGAAAGTGTTGTGCCAAAGTATTGGTCAAATTAGTTGCATAACTATGTAAATGATATCTGTATGCATAATAGGTTATTATGTCAATATGATTTGATGATTATGAAGTATTACTAATCCTGTACTTAATTTTGATTTGTAGGAAAAATCATGATGAATGATGAACAAGCGATGGATGTTCAACAAAAGGATTTACAAATCAAACACACTATAGAAAGCTTATGGTTAAGAGATTCTCTTAGAAAGAGGAAGAGAATCATGATGAGATGTTTTGACCATTCTCTTAATAATGTAATCAGGTTCTGTATGGGTTCCCAGGATCGGTAGTCAATTGATGAGCTTAATGATCATCATGGGTGATGTGGATCTCAACCCTTTCTACAAGGTTGAATATGGCTTCTATACACATATGACATGGATGCAAGAAGAAACTCACCATAGAGTTCGAATGACTTTGAGGCTCATATTAGTAGACCCATCTGACGAGAGATGGCACAGATAGATATGCAGAAGATCACTCAATGCAGAGTGTGAATAATGGACAATTGACAGCTTCATGACAAAGCTTGGGCCTTACCAGAAGTAAAGCTGATCCTAACCTTTACCTAAAGGTTGTGGATGATAAACCTTCATACCATTATTATGTGACGATGATCTCTTTCTGACAAGGAATGAGAAACAGATCATGAAAATGGCTGCAGAAATAAAAATGAAAGATATCAGATTAATGCACTACTTCTTAGGTCTAGAAGTATGGCATGATCCAAAAGGAATCTTTTAAATCGAGGTAAGTATGCTGTGAAGTTTCTAAAAAGATTTGATATGTTGGAGTGTAAAGCCATGGCCACTCCCATGGACTCCAACTTGAAGTTATTAGTTAATAACTCATCGGATTTAGTGGACCTAACCCTATATAGACAAATCATTAGGCCAATGATGTATTTAACAAATACTAGGCCAGATATATGCTTTGTTGTAAATACCATAAGTCAGTATCTAGTAGAACCTAGAAAGGTTCACTTAATAGCTACAAAGCATGTAGTGAGGTACCTCAAAAGGTACTTTAATTTTGGTCTATATAATCTTGGAGGTCATGAACTCCGTTTACATGGTTACTCAAATTCTGATTGGGCAGGAAGTGTCTCAGACAGAAAGAGTACTTTAGGTGGATGTTATAGTCTTGAATCTACCATGATCTCATAGTTTAGCAAGAAACAATCTAGTGTGGCTCTCAGTACTACTGAAACAGAATATATAGCTGTCTGCTCTGCCAGCTGTGAAGCAGTGTGGCTTCAGAAGCTATTATATGGAGTGTTTGACTTAGAAATGGATTCCACTATGATTATTTGTGACAATCAAAGCTGCATCAAGATGATAGGAAATCTTGTATTCCATGATAAGTCAAAACACATAGAGATCCGTTACTTTTATATTCGAGATATGGTGCAGAAAGGAGCTATCAAGCTAGAGTATATAAGCACTGAGGATCAAATTGCTGATATCCTGACCAAGCCTCTGTCTCGAGTAAAGTTTGAACACTTCCGAGACAAGCTTGGTGTAGTTCAGAAGAACCCTCCTCGAAAGGGGGAGTAGCACAGTATGAGACAGACAAGCCTATCTCATCAATGATGAGGTTACTTATTTTTCTTTGCACTTACTCACCTAGAATTACTTAGATTTAGGACTCTTATATTCTTTATTTTGATGGTTAGATGTATACATGCTCTTGATGATAGATGTATACATGCTAGATATTTTTTGATGATAGATGCATACATGCTTTGATGATGATGATACATGTTGTGGTTATACATGTTTTGATGTTGATGATACATGTTGTGGTTATACATGTTTTGATGTTGATGATACATGTTGTGGTTATACATGTTTTGATGATGATGATACATGTTGTGGTTATACATGTTTTGATGTTGATGATACATGTTGTGGTTATACATGTTTTTAATATTGATGATACATGTTGTGATGATACATGTTATGATGATGAGGATACATGTTCTTGATGAACATGTGAGGGGATTGGATCATCCCTGGACTTTCAGTCCTAAAGAGAACCGTAGACGTGAGGTCTCCGAGAATGAAGTCCTTAGTGGACAGTTGAGGGGATTAGATCATCCCTGGACTTTCAGTCCTAAAGAGAGCCGTAGACGTGAGGTCTCCGAGAATGAAGTCCTTAGTGGACAGTTGAGGGGATTGGGATCATCCCTGGACTTTCAGTCCTAAAGAGAGCCGTAGACGTATGTCTCCGATAATGAAGGAATTGGGATCATTCCTGGACTTCAGTCCGAAAGAAGAGCCGTAGACGTATGTCTCCGATAATGAAGGAATTGGGATCATTCCTGGACTTCAGTCCGAAAGAAGAGCCGTAGACGTATGTCTTCTGTTAGCACTTAGATTTTATTCCGGTTGTAAGAAAATAAGACCTAAGGTAACCTATTTCAAACCAAGCTTTAGGTAGAAGAACTAGCCATTTTCTCTACCAGAGAGGGCTCTCTCAGGATATATATATGAAGACTAAAATATACAAAGGTTTCCTTAAAACTTCTCAAAAGATATTTTCTGGTCGAAAATGTAAACAAGAAACATTGGGCATGGAGTCAAAGCCATCAAAATGTATAATAAACCAGCAAGAGATTTTCACCATAAAGATTTTCACAGAGGCAAGATAGTAATCATGTTACAGTCAATTTGAGTTTTCAGGCGACATAGAAAGAAGTAAAGACATTCCATCAACAACAGGTATCTATCCAGGATAAATCTATTGTCAACTTTGGAGAATAAAATGGATATTTAAATGCAGATAAAATGAGGCATAACCAGTATGAATCTCAAGTTATTTCAAATGTTCATTTAAATATAGAAGAAAAACACCATGGGAGATATAACGAAGAAGATAAACATGCACATATAAGGATAAAGAAAATAACAGACTGCAAAACTGATTAACTCATGAATCTCTGTCTCAAAAGATAGGTATCATCACTGTACTGCCTTTATTTCAAAAATAAACTTCAAAACATACTTGTTTCTCAAAAATTTTCCAACCCCTTCAACAATGACCTTCATTGTTTTTATACAAAATTTTTAGAAGAAGCTCCACATAACTGCTTCTTCTAACTAATAATTAAAAATATTTAACTAAAAGATAACTGTCTTCGAGTAACCCATAACTGTCTTTCAAATAATATTACAAATTTAAAAATAAAAAGTCTTTTTGCCACTTGGCAAGACTTTTGGATATCATCATTTTGCCACATGGCAAGAGTCTCAAATGCATCTAGGTATGAACAGAATATCTGGTCTTTCCGTACTTCTCAACATAATTCCACTGGTCAACAGTGGGTAGGTCATAACTGGTCATTTCTTTCACTAAGACTCGCATATCGATATGACCTGCATAAGAAATAGGAAGAAGATTTGCGCAAGTTGAAATCAGCATATTTAAAATTTCAAATTCCCCTGACATTTTCTCCATTAGAATTTTTCCTGTGAGCATGTGATCTATCTGCTGGAATTTTCGGTGATCCATCCTGATATCAAACAGTAATATTTTATAATCAGCTGGAGGAATTAATTCATTATTTTCGTTCCAGAAAGCTGGGAATCCCTTGTTCACTAACTTGTCAAATTGCTTTTTGAACTGGATTACTTCTTTCCTTATTTCTCCTGCTTTGGCCTCGATGTTTTCGATATGTGAGTATTTGCCCAAGATCCTTCTAGCCCAAGTGATAACAGAAATTCTGTTTGTTATACTCATAGCCGTCAGGTCTGCCTCGGATAAACTATTTAAAAATGTAATTGCTCTCTGAGCTATTTCTTTCGGCTTTCTATTTAAGCCTTCCCTGACTGCCCGGCAACTATCGAAGGCATCTTTGGCTACTTTTTCCTTAACTCTTATATAATCCAGATATGGCCTAAGTTTTTCAACTTCTTTGATGATCTGGTCCCACACCATATGTTTACATCCCTGCATAGCAGCTTGTCCTGTTGCATGAGCAGCCAATCCTTTATTATTACTGCTCAATTCCTGATTATTTGCCTGCAAAGTTTTTATTTCTTTTTCTTTTGCTTCATTTTCCTCTTTTAATTTTTGTATTTCTGCTTTCAACAATTTGATTTCATTATCCTTTAAACTTATTTGTGACATTGCCTGCAAAATCCCATCTACACCGTTCTTATCCTCTTCTGGGCCTGCCTGTACCTGCTGCTGACTGTTCTCTGCTAATTGTTTTCTTGCTGCTGCCAGTTGTTCTTCCAAAATGAATCTTTCTTTTTCCCAATAGTCCTTTTCGTCTGACAGCTTTAACAATTTAGCTGTGACATCATTGACTTCGTTAGATAACTCTTCTTTCTCTTTTTCTAATATAGTCAATTCTGCACCTTGAATGAGTACAGCATCTGGGATTTTTAACTTTCGTCTCAATGTTAAAATCACTTCTTCCTTCTCCTGGAGCAGTTTGGTAGCTGCAGCTCCATCTTTATTAGTTAAGTCTATTTGCAACTTTTTAATTTGCTGTTGTCGAGACTTATTCTCTGCCTTTTCTTGTCTCAACTGATTATTTAATTTTTCTACTGAATTCTTTAGTTTGTCTGCTCTCAATGTGGCCCCCAAATAGTCTGAGTATATAACCTCTCCAGCTTGTCTATGTAACAAAATTTTGTCAGGGGCATTTATCTTTGACAAATCCACACTCATCTCTGAGATCTTATTTTTGGTCACAACTGAAAATTTTAAAGAATTTTCTTTGATGTTCCTGCTGGTGAATAAGCTTACTTCATTATTCGATATATTTCTGACCTTTGGAAACAATAGACTTGTTTGTTTCGCAGATTCCTGTTTGTTTTTGCTATGTTCATTAAATACGTCCATGAAATTTTTGGGTCTATTTACATCATCCCCTACAGGGGTCTCTTCAATATTGTATTCCCTCACTGTAACCTCTGGTATTTCATTTTCTGTAACTTTTGCTCCTTCTGAAATGGTTGTCAATTCCTGTGACTCATCAGTTTTCAATCGTTTTCCTTTTTCTGTCTCTTCATCATCGACGATCATGATGTCCTGTATAGGTCTTTTGGACCCCACTACTGCAGTATTGATTTCGCTTTCTGTTTCTGCCATTGCTTCTTCCAATGACCTTTCTTTGTCGGACTTGTCTGGGATAATTTCTTCTTTGTATTCGAGCCAGTTGGCTCTGTCTGCCATCCCTTCAACAGTTTGATGATTCAGAGCCTTAATACGATGCTCAATTCTTCTTTTGGATATGATATTTAATGGGTCATATTCCAAGGCTGCATCTGTCTCAAAATTCATGTCTTTTAACAATTTCTCTATATATACAGCAGCGTTCTTATTCTTTATTGTAAACGGACCTAATGTGAAAGGGTACTTAATGTCCGTTGCTTGTCTGTGGACTAAAAAATTGTTATCTTCTACAATCAATTTCTGTCTTAAAAACTCCAAGGCAAAAATCCTCAAGGTGAGGAATGCTGGTAGCACATAGGGTTTATGCTTGAATCCATACAATCTGACCACTGTAATATCTTTTGATCAGTCTCCTGTAGCATACTCTGTATTCAGTTGCATTGATACCTGCATTTCTGGCAATACCCTAGGCAGACTTTTTCCGAAAATCATCTTAAAGATCGTCGAGAGTATGTAATTGATGAAATTGAAAATATTGTTTTCCAGTGGAGTCGCGAAAACAATCTCTGGGAACTGTAATTCTTCCTGGCTGGATACCATAATCATTTTCATTAAAAATGCTTGAAACCTGAAATGTCTGTGCGTGGAAAAATTGACCATCTGGTCATGCATCCTTTCGGCTATGAAAGCTTCAAAATTTAGTCGGGGAATTTGACTTTCGTCAATTCCCGACGGGACTATACTTATTCTGTACAATAAACTCATTGAAACTCAGTTATATACAAATCCGAATCTAACCCTAAAACTACGGCCAACAGTGTCAAGACCAACTGGGTATTTTCATTAAAAAGGTTGATATCTAAAGGGTAAGGGAGTTCAGAAAGGCTATTTTCTGGTCTGAGACACGTCGACAAAAACACTTCCCTATCACTCTGAGAAGCGTGGTGAAAATTTTCAATAATCGACACCTCAGAAAAAACTTCAGGGTCGAGGGTTTGGGGTAAATCTATTTCTAGGGCTCTAATTACTTCGGCTGGCTCAATTTTGCAAATGGCTCTAGTTTTCTGACTGTTTAAAACAACTTTTTCTTCCCGTGAATAGTTTTCAGCACACCAGGAGACGAATTCTGGGAAAACAGGAAATTGGTCAGGGCAAAAAGCTATCAGAGATGACTGGTGAACTCTATGCAGGTCTATACCCTCTTTTAATAGCTCGGATAACTTAATTTTTACATCGGAGACCGGGAACCTAATAAGGGTATCGAAAACATCTTCATCTCTGTCCTCTAGGGCATCTTTTGACCTAAAAACGTCTATATCTTGTACAGTCTCCATCTAAATGCTTCTTTTAAACAAAATTCCGTTCAAAGAGAGTGACAGGTCACCAGACCCTACCTGTAAATGCTTGCTTTTCGCCTTCTGTCGCAATCGCCGGGTTCCACCAGTGTTCGGAGCTCTCCAGGATAACGACACATACAAAATGCCGTTATGTGGAGCCCTTTCTTTTTATATAAGCCTTTTTAGAATAACCTCCTTGTACCTTTATGAACGCGGGTCATCTCCAACCATTGATCTTTGGATCATTATTTTGAACCGTCAGATCTTGTCCCTCTTTATTGCACCGGTGGTATCCGCGATCGAAAAGGCGGTTTCCTTTTCCGGTTTGCTACTCGCGCGGATACACCATCTGCTGACACCTGTTAAGGCGGTTTATTCTCCGCGACCGCTTTCCTTTATATCCCGTGCGCATGTTCCTGGCCGCGGATGAAACGCTGGCCGTTGATTTGATTTTGGCATGTATTGGCCTTTCGATCCATGCAAAGTATAGTGCCACGTGCCACGGCCTTATCAATCCATTCCTTGTTCGCCACCTGTTAGGTCCCACCTTGCCACGTAAGATATCTTTCAACCTTTCTGTAATGGGTGGTTCCGCGCGGTGTTATAGTGGTTTCCGATACCATTTTCTCCAAGCGCGGATGAATAAAAATGGGACACGTGCCTTGGTGGTATTATGTCCGCTACCACCCTCCACCGTTTGTTGACGATCACCTTGGCGACGCGGGGTTAATATGGACCGTTGATCTGGATCTATGCTATCTTCGCCGACGAAACTTGACTGGGGTTTAACCTTTACATTATATTTGCTGGCGGACTTTATACTTATGGGTTTTTCTCCTATTCTTTTATATAAAAACCTTCAGCTCAACCCTTTTTTTTGTGATGATTCTTTCTCTTAGGGCCTTTTAGCAAAAATTTCAATTTTCCTCAGACCTGGTGTCAACAACTGGCTCCAACTGGGGATGCTATCCTCCCTGCGAGGTAGCAAAGAACATCGTAGACCAAGTGCCTGATCCATTGGGCCACACTCAAACCCCTTTTTTTTTTTTTTTTTTTTTATATTTACACTGTACAGGAACTTTCCTTCACTTCCATCTGTTAGGACAAATAATGTTTGAGGTGCCTCCCATTTACTGGCCCTCCAGGATAAAATTCTCCATTACAATTTTTTAAGATAAAAGCATTTTCTCCTTGGCATCCTGCAATAATATATGGACCTTTCCATAAATGTTCAAACTTTCCATGGTGTTCTTCTTTCCTGGAATCCCATTTCAAAACCAAATCATTTATTTGAAAATCTTTTTCCTTAACTTTTCTGTCAAAAGTTTTTTTCATTTTTTCTTGATGTATTTGGGTCTTGTTATATGCTTTCTCTCTGACTTCATGTAATTCTATCATTTGATTTATTCTTCTTTGCATATGTTTTGGTTCTTCATCAACTTCTTGTAACAATTTCATGACTGGTAATCCTAAAGAAACAGGAAAAACTACTTCTGTACCATATACCAACTGAAAAGGGGAAGTGCCAATTGCTCTTTTTGTACTGATTCTGTCTGCCCATAGAGCATATTTCAGTTTGGTGTGCCAAGCCCTCTTATTATCCTCTAACAACTTCTTTATGATTCTCACCAAACTTTTATTTGAAGATTCGGCTAATCCATTTCCTTGTGGATAATAAGCTGTTGAATGGTTCAGATGTATGTGATATTTATGACAGAAATTTATCATCTTTTTTGACTTGAACGCTGGGGCATTATCTGTCACTATCCTTTTAGGGCAACCAAACCTGGACAAAATATTTTCTTCCAAAAAGTTCATAATCACCGTCTCTGTAGCATTTCTGGTTGGTATGGCCTCAATCCATTTTGTGAAGTAATCAGTAGCAGTCAAAATCCACTTGTGTTGTCCTGAAGAATTCGGGTTAATTTCACCAATAAAATCTAACCCCCACTGTTGGAACGGTGCTTCAACTGAAATGGGTTTCAATGGAAATGGTAATAATTCTCTTTTTCCATCGAAAATTTGACATTCATGACATTTTGTTATTTCTTTATACACATCGGAATACATGCTAGGCCAGTAAAAACCAGCTCTAAGAATTTTGTTCACTGTAGCCTTCCATGAATGATGTCCTCCACACATACCTTTATGAAATTCCACCATAATATGCTGTGCCTCATTCTCTAAAAGACAATTTAACAATATTCCTCCTGGATCTTTCCAAAACAAATTCCCGTCTAATATGCAAAACTTTGCAGCTTTCAGTTTTACTGACCTGGCCCTCGTTTTTTCCATGTCTGCAGGTGCTTGGAGATTCTGTAAGACATATACAATATCTGAGTACCAGGGAGATAAAGAGAAATCTTCAATTATTGGTGACTTTGGAACATCTTCGGACGAAGTTTCAGCCATAAAATTTATACTGAGGGAATCCCAATTTGTTTCTGTCATCATCTTAGCTAAACCTTGACCTTTTATTAATTTGGTGGGTTTAATGTCCAGGTCATATTCCAGCAATACTGCTATCCATTTTGCTCTCTTCCCTTCAGGATCTGGTTGTGTAAGAATGTCTTTTACTGCTGCTGATGGAACATGCGCTATTGTATGAGAATGCAAAATATATATCCTGAAATCTTTCAATGCTTTCACCAAAGCATAAGCTTGTTTTTCCATGATGTTATATTTTAATTCTGCATCTCTCAGAATTTTACTAAAAAATGCAATAGGCTGTTCTATACCCTCTTGATTCTTCTGCAACAATACTCCAGCGACTGTGTGCTCCGATGCATATGTAAACATAATGAAATCCCTTGTATAATCTGGACTAATTAACACCGGTGCTTCGGTCAAAGCTTTTTTGATGTTGTCAAAGGATTTTCTTGCTTCTTCATTCCATTTAATTTCTCTATCTTTTCTCAACATTTCAGTTATATTTCTTAAAATTTCAGCAAAACTGGGAATGAACCTCCTCAACCAATTTACCCTTCCTATGAATGATTGAATCTCTTTCTTACTTCTAGGAATTCCCACCTTTTGTATTGCAGATACTCTCTCTGGATCAATCTTAATTCCTTCTTTGGATATGATGTGTCCTAATAACCTTCCTTCTTCCATGCAAAAATGCGATTTCTTTGGATTTAATGAAATTCCAAACCTTCTACACTTTATGAAAACTCTTTCCAAATGTTTCCAGTGATCAGCAGCGTTCTTTGAATAAACAGTGATATCATCCATGTATACCACCACAATTTTGTCCCTTTCATCTGCAAATGCAATATCCATAGCTCTCTGAAATGTTGCTCCTGCATTCATTAGACCAAATGGCATTTTGGCGTACATAAACGTTCCCCAAGGTGTAGTAAAAGCAGTTTTTTCTTGATCCTCTGGATGAACTTTGATTTGATTATAACCTGAAAAACCATCTAGCATGGAAATTCTCTCGGCTCCCACAACTTGTTGTAAAACCTGGTCCATTTTAGGGAGTGGATAATTATCTTTCAAAGAAGCTCTGTTCAAGTTTCTAAAATCTACACACAGCCTTATTTCTCCATTCTTTTTCCTTACAGGTACTAAATTTGCTAACCACTTAAAAAACCTCAGAGACACAATTATCTTAGCATCAAACAACTTCCTCACCTCTTTTTCTATCACTGGCAGTAGCTTGGGATTTATTCTTCTCAACTTTTGCTTAAAAGGCTTTTCACCTGGTTTAATTGGAATTGTATGTTGTATAACAGAAATATCATATTCCTTTAAATCCTCATAGCTCCAAGCAAAAACATCTGAAAACCTTTTCATTACTTCCACACTTTTATCTTCTTCTTTTCTTGGTAATTTCTTTGAAAGTTTTACCAATTTGGGATCTTTTTCAGAACCCAGATTATAATCTTTTACATCTTCAGGTTTTGGTTCAATCTTTGGATTCTTTACCACATCATTTTTATCAAATAGCTTTTCTAACGGAATCAAACCTCTAGGGATAACATTATTCTTTAGTTGAATAATATCCTTACCTCCGATCCTTTGCTTGAATTTTTCGGCTTCCTCTGGAGAATCCACTTCATCTGGACCCATCTCATCACCTTCTGCATCAATAGACCTGTAGTTGAACTCATCTGTCATTTCCAAAAAGCGTTTGATCTGTTGGTCATCTTCAAAGACCTGCCAATGTTTGACATTATCTGGAATAGATGGTCTATGTATGACTTCGATATTATATTCCTTTTTAGAAAAGACGGGAATTTTGAACGCAGCTCCTGCAGTGGCTAAGGAATCTGCTACAGTGTTGCTAACTCGGGGAATTGAGATAACATCATGTTCATCAAAGAAATTTTCCAGTAAATCCCACACTTCATTCCTATAGGACCTCATTTTTGGGTGTTTGGTCTGATAAATAGCTTTTACTTGATTTATAACCAATTTAGAATCTCCGAATACCTCAATCTTTTTTGCTTTCAAATCCTTCAACACATTCAATCCCAGAATTAAGGCCTCATACTCTGCAACATTGTTGGTACATTCAAAATTCAATTGGTAAGAAAACATTAGAAATTCTCTGTCAGGTGTAATTATCCATACTCCTGCTCCAGCACCTTCTCTGCTTCTAGCTCCATCAAAGTGCATCGTCCAAGTACCTTCTTTTCTGATCTTTTCTCTTAACAATTTTTCCTCCTTATTTTCTTTAGGTTCAATTAAATCAATCTTTTCTTTAGATTCAACATCATTGTACAAAATGCAAGACCCCAAATCGGTGTCTAAAGCATATATGGCATGTTTCTCAGGTTCTTTTAGATCACTCACCAAATAAGAAGCTCTCTTTTCAGTATACAATCTTCTGTGTACCCCCAACACCGGAATAGTAGCAAAAGACATATCCATTTGTAGAGTTCCCTTTAACTTCGAAGCCCACGACCTGGACAATAACATACCAAACTTTGCAGGAATATCAGCAACCACCACATCCATGAGAATACCTTTGGCTGGTATTTTACTGAGATTGACTGTCAAATCTTTAATCAACCCTAAACATTTAACTTTCCTTGAATCAAAAGAAAATAAGTCATCATATGGTCTTGTGATTTCCAATCCCAGAGAATCTACTACAAGTTTGGGCATCAAATTATGAGAAGCTCCGGAATCCAACATACAATTATGTACCACTTTATCATGAATATCCAAATTCACATAGAAAGGAGAAACTTCTTCCAAACTATTGTCTTCCATTCTTGATCCTAAACAGATATTAGGATTATCATCATCTAACTCCAAAGTGTCTACTTCCACCCGATTTTCTACCTGCATCATCTTGAAAATTTGTTCCTTGTATTCCTTGTTCTTCAGTATTTCATTAAAGGGTACTGAAATCTTTACTTTTGACATTTCATTCTGTATGTTGAAAGGAACCAAACTTTTATCACTTTCCTTCATAAGATCTTTCTTGATGTCTGGAATTACCTTGGGTACATCTTCATTTTCTTTTCTTTTAGTTTGTGGTTCAGATTGACTTGTAGAAGTTTTATCAGCATTTCTTTTTGACTTGCCTATTGGTTCTTTCCCTTTGTCAATTACAACATCTCGGTTCCTCAGATTTATCTTTCTTTGAAGATCATTTATGGCATTTTGATAACCAATCTGGTATTGATCACTTCCTATCTCCAAACTACAACATTCTCCTTCTGCCATGAACATATCATGCTCCTGTTTAGTCAAATACACTTCTGGATCAGAACTGCCACAATGATGAATATCTCCTTCAGGCATTTCGTCTTCAGCTTCTCCAGCAATATAATTTTCAGGAAAAGGAGGTCGGATTTGATCTTCTTCTGCATTCCTTGGGTTTGGCTGTCCTCTCGGTCTTATAGCTGGAACAAAAGGCCTCCTAAAGTTAGGGTTTCTGATTTGAGGTTCTGCTGGTTCTTTATTTGGAGTTTTATTGTCCACCACTAATCTTTCTAGCAATTTTTCCATAGTTTTCATCATCGCTTCGAACTTTATATCAGTAGAGGAAGAAGAAGCAGAAGAAGAAGCCACATTTTGATTATCTTCTCTAATTTTCTTTCTATCCATATCTCTATGTCTCATTTTTCCAGAAGCCATCATATTAGCCTCAACTTCTACTGCATCTTTCATCATTATTGCCAAAGTAGTAGATCTTCTTTCTCTTAATGTGCATGAAAAATCACCTTCAAAAGCATCAGCATAATGTAACTTGGCTGCTCCTACTGGAGGTTTTATATCTGTAGGGATTGAATTGTATACTTTCATAAATCTGGCAGAAAACTCCTGAACTGACTCAAACCCTCCCTTTTTCAAATTGTTGTATTGGGTCAATACCTGTGAAGGATTCTTCTGATCTTCCCACCTTTCGATAAAAAGGGTTGTAAAGGCATCATAATTCGCAATAGATCCAACGGCTAAAGCTCTAAACCATTTTTTCACTTCACCTCTCAAACTTTGAGCAAACAACCTCATTTTAGCATCATCAAAATCTACTTCTTCTAAATCAATAAAATCGCTGAAATTATCAACATGTTGCTGTGCTGTATAATTTCCCTCATTATCAAAAGTAAAGATCCTCTGTGCATAATTTTGAGGCAAATCATGTAAAACTGCTGGCAAAACCAAAGGAGCAAATCTGGCAGCCATGGGTGGTGGATTATAGGGCGCAACTACAGTCGTCTGTTGTCTATTACCCTGTACAGGTATTCTTTGGGCTTTGGATATTTCAGGTGCTTTCCCCTCAGATCTTTGTAAATTTTCCCAAACAGATTTTAAAGAATAGTCCCACAAACTTTGTGGATCAACTTTTGTTTCTCTCAAATCAGAATCTGACTTAGTTCTAAACAGAATCTTTTCACTGGAACCAATATTTTCTTCCTCAAACAAATGTTCTTGCAAAGAAGGAAATATATTCGAAAACTGAGAAATACCTTCTTTTGTCTTGCCTTTGATTTTCTCCGTTTTGAGGAGCTTTTCTGGATTATCTACGCCTGAAAAGAACTGCGAACCGGGGTTCCTTCTTGTAACCACAATGTCTTTCTCAATCTTACTCTCCAAACTTCTAAAAACTGTCACAAGTGAAGTCGCCAGGGCAATATCTACAACCAACTTGTTTCAAACTTCCTTGCCCAAGAAATTTGAGCTTTCTTTGTCGTTTCTCCCAGGGAAAATTTCACTTTCGTCCCCGGCAACGGCGCCAAAATGTTAGCACTTAGATTTTATTCCGGTTGTAAGAAAATAAGACCTAAGGTAACCTATTTCAAACCAAGCTTTAGGTAGAAGAACTAGCCATTTTCTCTACCAGAGAGGGCTCTCTCAGGATATATATATGAAGACTAAAATATACAAAGGTTTCCTTAAAACTTCTCAAAAGATATTTTCTGGTCGAAAATGTAAACAAGAAACATTGGGCATGGAGTCAAAGCCATCAAAATGTATAATAAACCAGCAAGAGATTTTCACCATAAAGATTTTCACAGAGGCAAGATAGTAATCATGTTACAGTCAATTTGAGTTTTCAGGCGACATAGAAAGAAGTAAAGACATTCCATCAACAACAGGTATCTATCCAGGATAAATCTATTGTCAACTTTGGAGAATAAAATGGATATTTAAATGCAGATAAAATGAGGCATAACCAGTATGAATCTCAAGTTATTTCAAATGTTCATTTAAATATAGAAGAAAAACACCATGGGAGATATAACGAAGAAGATAAACATGCACATATAAGGATAAAGAAAATAACAGACTGCAAGACTGATTAACTCATGAATCTCTGTCTCAAAAGATAGGTATCATCACTGTACTGCCTTTATTTCAAAAATAAACTTCAAAACATACTTGTTTCTCAAAAATTTTCCAACCCCTTCAACAATGACCTTCATTGTTTTTATACAAAATTTTTAGAAGAAGCTCCACATAACTGCTTCTTCTAACTAATAATTAAAAATATTTAACTAAAAGATAACTGTCTTCGAGTAACCCATAACTGTCTTTCAAATAATATTACAAATTTAAAAATAAAAATTCTTTTTGCCACTTGGCAAGACTTTTGGATATCATCATTTTGCCACACGGCAAGAGTCTCAAATGCATCTAGGTATGAACAGAATATCTGGTCTTTCCGTACTTCTCAACATAATTCCACTGGTCAACAGTGGGTAGGTCATAACTGGTCATTTCTTTCACTAAGACTCGCATCTCGATATGACCTGCATAAGAAATAGGAAGAAGATTTGCGCAAGTTGAAATCAGCATATTTAAAATTTCAAATTCCCCTGACATTTTCTCCATTAGAATTTTTCCTGTGAGCATGTGATCTATCTGCTGGAATTTTCGGTGATCCATCCTGATATCAAACAGTAATCTTTTATAATCAGCTGGAGGAATTAATTCATTATTTTCGTTCCAGAAAGCTGGGAATCCCTTGTTCACTAACTTGTCAAATTGCTTTTTGAACTGGATTACTTCTTTCCTTATTTCTCCTGCTTTGGCCTCGATGTTTTCGATATGTGAGTATTTGCCCAAGATCCTTCTAGCCCAAGTGATAACAGAAATTCTGTTTGTTATACTCATAGCCGTCAGGTCTGCCTCGGATAAACTATTTAAAAATGTAATTGCTCTCTGAGCTATTTCTTTCGGCTTTCTATTTAAGCCTTCCCTGACTGCCCGGCAACTGTCGAAGGCATCTTTGGCTACTTTTTCCTTAACTTTTATATAATCCAGATATGGCCTAAGTTTTTCAACTTCTTTGATGATCTGGTCCCACACCATATGTTTACATCCCTGCATAGCAGCTTGTCCTGTTGCATGAGCAGCCAATCCTTTATTATTACTGCTCAATTCCTGATTATTTGCCTGCAAAGTTTTTATTTCTTTTTCTTTTGCTGCATTTTCCTCTAATTTTTGTATTTCTGCTTTCAACAATTTGATTTCATTATCCTTTAAACTTATTTGTGACATTGCCTGCAAAATCCCATCTACACCGTTCTTATCCTCTTCTGGGCCTGCCTGTACCTGCTGCTGACTGTTCTCTGCTAATTGTTTTCTTGCTGCTGCCAGCTGTTCTTCCAAAATGAATCTTTCTTTTTCCCAATAGTCATTTTCGTCTGACAGCTTTAACAATTTAGCTGTGACATCATTGACTTTGTTAGATAACTCTTCTTTCTCTTTTTCTAATATAGTCAATTCTGCACCTTGAATGAGTACAGCATCTGGGATTTTTAACTTTCGTCTCAATGTTAAAATCACTTCTTCCTTCTCCTGGAGCAGTTTGGTAGCTGCAGCTCCATCTTTATTAGTTAAGTCTATTTGCAACTTTTTAATTTGCTGTTGTCGAGACTTATTCTCTGCCTTTTCTTGTCTCAACTGATTATTTAATTTTTCTACTGAATTCTTTAGTTTGTCTGCTCTCAATGTGGCCCCCAAATAGTCTGAGTATATAACCTCTCCAGCTTGTCTATGTAACAAAATTTTGTCAGGGGCATTTATCTTTGAAAAATCCACACTCATCTCTGAGATCTTGTTTTTGGTCACAACTGAAAATTTTAAAGAATTTTCTTTGATGTTCCTGCTGGTGAATAAGCTTACTTCATTATTCGATATATTTCTGACCTTTGGAAACAATAGACTTGTTTGTTTCGCAGATTCCTGTTTGTTTTTTCTATGTTCATTAAATACGTCCATGAAATTTTTAGGTCTATTTACATCATCCCCTACAGGGGTCTCTTCAATATTGTATTCCCTCACTGTAACCTCTGGTATTTCATTTTCTGTAACTTTTGCTCCTTCTGAAATGGTTGTCAATTCCTGTGACTCATCAGTTTTCAATCGTTTTCCTTTTTCTGTCTCTTCATCATCGACAATCATGATGTCCTGTATAGGTCTTTTGGACCCCACTACTGCAGTATTGATTTCGCTTTCTGTTTCTGCCATTGCTTCTTCCAATGACCTTTCTTTGTCGGACTTGTCTGGGATAATTTCTTCTTTGTATTCGAGCCAGTTGGCTCTGTCTGCCATCCCTTCAACAGTTTGATGATTCAGAGCCTTAATACGATGCTCAATTCTTCTTTTGGATATGATATTTAATGGGTCATATTCCATGGCTGCATCTGTCTCAAAATTCATGTCTTTTAACAATTTCTCTATATATACAGCAGCATTCTTATTCTTTATTGTAAACGGACCTAATGTGAAAGGGTACTTAATGTCCGTTGCTTGTCTGTGGACTAAAAAATTGTTATCTTCTACAATCAATTTCTGTCTTAAAAACTCCAAGGCAAAAATCCTCAAGGTGAGGAATGCTGGTAGCACATAGGGTTTATGCTTGAATCCATACAATCTGACCACTGTACTATCTTTTGATAAAAACCAGTCTCCTGTAGCATACTCTGTATTCAGTTGCATTGATACCTGCATTTCTGGCAATACCCTAGGCAGACTTTTTCCGAAAATCATCTTAAAGATCGTCGAGAGTATGTAATTGATGAAATTGAAAATATTGTTTTCCAGTGGAGTCGCGAAAACAATCTCTGGGAACTGTAATTCTTCCTGGCTGGATACCATAATCATTTTCATTAAAAATGCTTGAAACCTGAAATGTCTGTGCGTGGAAAAATTGACCATCTGGTCATGCATCCTTTCGGCTATGAAAGCTTCAAAATTTAGTCGGGGAATTTGACTTTCGTCAATTCCCGACGGGACTATACTTATTCTGTACAATAAACTCAATTGAAACTCAGTTATATACAAATCCGAATCTAACCCTAAAACTACGGCCAACAGTGTCAAGACCAACTGGGTATTTTCATTAAAAAGGTTGATATCTAAAGGGTAAGGGAGTTCAGAAAGGCTATTTTCTGGTTTGAGACACGTCAACAAAAACACTTCCCTATCACTCTGAGAAGCGTGGTGAAAATTTTCAATAATCGACACCTCAGAAAAAACTTCAGGGTCGAGGGTTTGGGGTAAATCTATTTCTAGGGCTCTAATTACTTCGGCTGGCTCAATTTTGCAAATGGCTCTAGTTTTCTGACTGTTTAAAACAACTTTTTCTTCCCGTGAATAGTTTTCAGCACACCAGGAGACGAATTCTGGGAAAACAGGAAATTGGTCAGGGCAAAAAGCTATCAGAGATGACTGGTGAACTCTATGCAGGTCTATACCCTCTTTTAATAGCTCGGATAACTTAATTTTTACATCGGAGACCGGGAACCTAATAAGGGTATCGAAAACATCTTCATCTCTGTCCTCTAGGGCATCTTTTGACCTAAAAACGTCTATATCTTGTACAGTCTCCATCTAAATGCTTCTTTTAAACAAAATTCCATTCAAAGAGAGTGACAGGTCACCAGACCCTACCTGTAAATGCTTGCTTTTCGCCTTTTGTCGCAATCGCCGGGTTCCACCAGTCTTCGGAGATCTCCAGGATAACGACACATACAAAATGCCCTTATGTGGAGCCCTTTCTTTTTATATAAGCCTTTTTAGAATAACCTCCTTGCACCTTTATGAACGCGGGTCATCTCCAACCATTGATCTTTGGATCATTATTTTGAACCGTCAGATCTTGTCCCTCTTTATTGCACCGGCGGTATCCGCGATCGAAAAGGCGGTTTCCTTTTCCGGTTTGCTACTCGCGCGGATACACCATCTGCTGACACCTGTTAAGGCGGTTTATTCTCCGCGACCGCTTTCCTTTATATCCCGTGCGCATGTTCCTGGCCGCGGATGAAACGCTGGCCGTTGATTTGATTTTGGCATGTATTGGCCTTTCGATCCATGCAAAGTATAGTGCCACGTGCCACGGCCTTATCAATCCATTCCTTGTTCGCCACCTGTTAGGTCCCACCTTGCCACGTAAGATATCTTTCAACCTTTCTGTAATGGGTGGTTCCGCGCGGTGTTATAGTGGTTTCCGATACCATTTTCTCCAAGCGCGGATGAATAAATATGGGACACGTGCCTTGGTGGTATTATGTCCACTACCACCCTCCACCGTTTGTTGACGATCACCTTGGCGACGCGGGGTTAATATGGACCGTTGATCTGGATCTATGCTATCTTCGCCGACGAAACTTGACTGGGGTTTAA
Organism: Larix kaempferi; assembly: GCA_027924585.1. Lineage (NCBI taxonomy): Eukaryota > Viridiplantae > Streptophyta > Pinopsida > Pinales > Pinaceae > Larix > Larix kaempferi. The sequence continues at coordinate 4,109,679 of BSBM01001158.1, read as the reverse complement.
CCTTTACATTATATTTGCTGGCGGACTTTATACTTATGGGTTTTTCTCCTATTCTTTTATATAAAAACCTTCAGCTCAACCCTTTTTTTTGTGATGATTCTTTCTCTTAGGGCCTTTTAGCAAAAATTTCAATTTTCCTCAGACCTGGTGTCAACATCTTCGATAATGAATGGATTGGGATCATTCCTGGACTTCAGTCCGAAAGAAGAGCCGTAGACGTATGTCTCCGATAATGAAGGAATTGGGATCATTCCTGGACTTCAGTCCGAAAGAAGAGCCGTAGACGTATGTCTTCGATAATGAAGGGATTGGGATCATTCCTGGACTTCAGTCCGAAAGAAGAGTCATAGACGTATGTCTCCGATAATGAAGGGATTGGGATCATTCCTGGACTTCAGTCCGAAAGAAGAGCCGTAGACGTATGTCTCCGATAATGAAGGGATTGCGATCATTCCTAGACTTCAGTCCGAAAGAAGAGCCGTAGACGTATGTCTCCGATAATGAAGGGATTGGGATCATTCCTGGACTTCAGTCCAAAAGAAGAGCCATAGACGTATGTCTCCGATAATGAAGGAATTGGGATCATTCCTGGACTTCAGTCTGAAAGAAGAGCCGTAGACGTATGTCTTCGATAATGAAGGGATTGGATCATTCCTGGACTTCAGTCCGAAAGAAGAGCCGTAGACATATGTCTTCGAGAAAGAAGGGATTGGATCATTCCTGGACCTCAGTCCGAAAGAAGAGCCGTAGACGTATGTCTTCGATAATGATAGGACTGGATCGTCCCTGGACTTCGGCTCAAGAGGTACATAACTGGTTTACATCATTCCTTGATGATGACGATGTTCGTGTGATGACGATGTTGATTGTGATGCTGATGATCGTATGATGACGATGCTGATGATCGTGTGATGACGATGTTGATGATCGTATGGTGACGATGTTGATCGTGATGTTGATGATCGTATGATGACGATGCTGATGATCGTATGATGACGATGCTGATGATCCTGTGATGACGATGCTGATGATCGTGTGATGACGATACTGATGATGATGCTGATGATCGTATGATGACGATGTTGATGATCGTGTGATGACGATGCTGATGATCATGTGATGACGATGCTGATGATCGTATGATGACGATGTTGATCGTGATGCTGATGATCGTATGATGACGATGCTGATGATCATATGATGACGATGCTGATGATCGTGTGATGACGATGCTGATGATCGTATGATGATGATGCTGATGATTGTGTTGATCGTGTGTTGACGATGCTGATGATTGAGTACTATCAACTCTGATGATGTTGATGTTCCAGTATTGAAGATGTTCCAGTAACTAGTTGAGTTACTGATGATGTTGAGAAAGCTTCCTATGATTTATAGATGTATCATGTATGATGTTGATGACTCCTTGCTCGTGCAGATGTTGTTATAATATCCTTCTCGTTAAGGGGGAGTGTTGAGATATTGTAACTTCAAAGAATATTATAATTGTACTTTATTATTCCGGAGATGTTTCATTCCTCCGTAAAGATCTTATTGTATATCCGGAGATGTTTATTCCTCCGTCAGAATGTGGTAAATTGGGTTATTAGACTTCCCTAGTGGAGGTCGGCCCTTTATGTGTTATGTGGGTCAAAGGGTTGTTAGACCACCCTAGAGAGGTCGGCCCAGTCAGTTGTAGTGGGGTATTTAACCCATTGGTTAAATACGAGCCTACGTGTACCTATGTAAAATACATGTCAGTGTAGTGTATAAATAGAGGAGGTGTGTTCCTCATTTGACACTCTCACACACTTGAGGATAGCGCACTTGTGGAGGAGAGGTCTGCTATTGTGGAGGAGGAGATCATGTCTCAGGGTTTCATCTTTGTATATTGCTGGTCATCTATATGGAGGAAGCTTTGCTGGGTTTTCTACCCCATGAGGGTTTCCCAGGATAAATCTCTGTCTCTTGTGTTTATGCTGTGCTTGTTGTTTCTTCAGTGATCCTGTATATGCTATTATTATGAAATGGAATGTAATGCTGCTATTTTCTGTCTTAGCATATTAAATTTTAACAACATCCTCAGATGCTCTTGTGAGGTTTTGTCATATGGCATGTAATTTGATCCTGGGAGATTTGGAAAGGATGAAAAAGGCCTTAGATGCTTCAGCCAGGTTTTTCCATGACCACATGTAATTTGCTCCTGGGAGATCTGGACAAGATGAAAAAGGCCTCAGATGCTTCAGCCAGGTTTTGTGGTGGACCACATGTAATGTGATCCTGGGAGATCTGACAGGTAGAGCTGTGTGCTCGTAACAGCCTGGGATGCTTCAGCCAGGTTTTGTGATGGGTCACATGTAATGTGTTCCTGGGAGATCTGACAGGTAGAGCTGTGTGCTTGTAATAGCCTAGGATGCTGCAACTAGGTTTTGTGATGCACATAATAAGTCCTGAGGATTCCACAGTATGGCCAGTGATGATGAAGACCTGTAGGTGGTGGGCCTGCATCCAGTATGAAAAAGGACTGGATCTGTAGAAATTCTTATGACGAGTAGATTCAGAGATTGATTGAGATAGCAGTAGCAGTGATGATGACGATGACTAGATGACGATTATCCAGTGACAATGATCCAGAGAAGATTACTTGTGCTAGAAGACCTATGTCGAGAAATACCTTCCTAGTTAAGAGGGAGTGTTGATGTATATTTAACTTCGGAATGTATTTCACATATATGTATATTGTATTCCTATAGAGATGTTATTATTCCTCTATACGGAAGTGGTTGTATTCCTATAGAGATGTTATTATTCCTCTATAGGGAAGTGTCCTCATTTATATTGTAAGTGTCGTAACTTATACTTGATGGGTTATTAGACAACCTTGTTGGAGTCGGCCTTGTATAAGTCATGTGGGTCAAAGGGTTATTAGACCACCCTATTGGGGGTCAACCATGTGGGTCAAAGGGTTATCAGACCACCCTAGTGGGGGTCGGCCCAGTCAGCATTATGTTAAGTGGTTAAGTTGAGGCCGACCTAGTTGAGTAAAGGTCAAGTCAAGTTAGTGTATAAATAGAGAGTGTGTCTCTCTCATTTTACACATTATATTCTCTCACTCACACTTTGGAGAGTGGCGCACTTGTGGAGGAGGAGGCTCTACTACTAGGAGAAGACTATCTCTTGTATTCTAGTTGTATCATTTCTCTATCTATCTCTGAGGAAGTTATTGGGGTTTTTCACCTTTATGGTTTTCCCCAAGTAAACTCTGTGTCTCTTGTGTGCTTGCATTATTGTGTCCATGATTGATATGATATAGATTTGCCATACATGTTGTTCTCTTAGTTAAGATCCTAGATCATATTGAATTAAATTCTGAAAATTTAACAGGACTTTGGTCCCTGAATTGACCCGTAGACAGATGTCTCTAAGAAGTGATCCCTAGTGGACGAGAGGGGATTGTATCATCCCTGGACTTCGGTCCCTGAATTGATCCGTAGACATATGTCTTCGAGAAAGTGGTCCTTAGATTTTGTCTAAGTTGATGAGTGGATTGTATCATTCCTATACATGTTATGGTGTCTTAAATGAATCATGTGTTTTGCAGAGTATGCTGCTATTGAGGATACTTGTATTGATATTGATGATATGTATTGATGAGGATACTTGTATTGATGAGGATACTTGTATTGATATTGATGATATGTATTGATGAGGATACTTGTATTGATAAGGATACTTGTATTGATGATATGTATACTTGTATTGATAAGGATACTTGTACTGATGATGTGTATACTTGTACTGGTGTGGATACTTGTATTGATGATGTGTATACTTGTATTGGTGTGGATACTTGTATTGATGATGTGTATACTTGTATTGGTGTGGATACTTGTATTGATGATGTGTATACTTATATTGGTGTGGATACTTGTATTGACGATGTTGTTGATTGTGATGATCTAGATGACGATGCTGCTGATCGTGATGGTCTAGATGACGCTGATGTTGATCATGATGATCTAGATTACAATGATGTTGATCGTGATGATCTATATGATGATGTTGATGATCATGTGATGATGATGATGATGACGATGCTGATGATCGTGTGATGACAATGTTGATGATCGTGTGATGACGATGATGATGATGATGCTGATGATCGTGTGATGATGATGCTGATCATCGTGAGGATCCAAATGATGATATTGTTGTAGTTGTTCAAGTGCTACAGAAGATAAAGACTTAGTACTGAAGGTGTTGATGTTCCAGTAACTACTTGAGTTAATAATGATGTTGAGAAAGATTCCAATGATTTATATATGTATCATGTATGATGTTGATAACTCCTTGCTCATGCAGATGTTGTTATAATGTCCTTCTCATTAAGGGGGAGTGTTGAGATATTGTAACTTCAAAGAATATTATATTTGTACTTTATTATTCCAGAGATGTTTCATTCCTCCATAAAGATCTTATTGTATATCCAGAGATGTTTATTCCTCCGTCGGAATGTGGTAACTTGGGTTATTAGACTTCCCTAGTGGGGGTCGGCCCTGTATGTGTTATGTGGGTCAAAGGGTTGTCAGACCACCCTAGTGGGGTCGTCCCAGTCAGTTGTAGTGGGGTGTTTAACCCAGTGGTAAAGTTGTGGCCGACCTAGTTAATATAAAGTACAAGTCAGAGATGTGTATAAATAGAGGAGGTGTGTTCCACATTATACATACACTTCCCTCACTTAGAATGTAGCGCACTTGTGGAGGAGAGGTCTCCTATGGTGGAGGCGGAGATCATGTCTTTGGTTTGCATCTTTGTATATTCTTGGTCATCTATATTGAGGAAGCTTTGCTTGGTTTTCTACCCCATGAGGGTTTCCCAGGATAAATCTGTGTCTCTTGTGTTTATGCTATGCTTGTTGTTTCTTCAGTGATACTATATATGCTATTATTGTGAAATGGAATGTAATGTTGCTATTTTCTGTCTTAGCATATTGAATCTTAACACCGCATTCTCATATGGTATGCCTAATTATAATACAGTTGATCCTCCCACTACTTTTGGTAGTCATGCTGGCACTAGTCATGGTGTTAGCCACACTGCACCCACTAGGGGACATACCCTCGCTAGGGGCACTGCGTTGTCCACTCACACACATAATATGGGGACCGGTCACATTCCTCCTAACAACGCTAATGTTGGAAGACGGCCACCTCCAGGGCTACCCAACCTAATAGGAACACTATTCGCAACACGACTCGCCATCGACAACCTAATACACATGCCACTACCTGTCAACCTAGGACCACTTTCATGAATATCAATGGTCCTCCCAACCACAGGGGTGGACATATACCGCATACTTTTGCATATGTTCCCGCTACTAGTAATTCTAATGTAGGAGGTGGGAATATACCTCATCCTCATGGTCATAACGCGACCATTCCTGCTACTAGTAACACCAATGTTGGGGTTGGGAATACATTTCATGCTTATGGTCACCACACGACTGCTCACGCTAATCCTAATGCTTGCGCTGGGGGTGGGAACATACCTTACCATCATGGTCATTACAACACGGTTCCCACTACGAATAGTATGTATATGCCCCATAATTATGGTGGCAACCCTTACTACAACACAATCAGTGCTAGCCACCAGTACAAACCAACTCAGTATGGTGCCCAAAACACATATATACCTGCTTACTCTCACATGGGTCAAGTCGGAGGAGGTTATCAACGTTATAGCCATGGTAAAGCTTATGGTCATTCAAGTCTATATAATCAGTATTTTAATGATCATGGTCAAGCATTTGGTACATCTTCTAATTCAGTTCCGTACAACCAACCTTTTATGGGGGCTTATAATCAAGCTTTCCAGCCGCAGCTCCCTAATCTTCTGGATCTTTTGAAGCTCACGAATGATCCAGTGTGTCATGACCCTAATTGGCCTTCAGTCCCTACCAATATCCCTTCGTACATTCCTAAGTTTGAGGGGAAATGTGGTGAGGATCCGGGTGATCATGTCACAATGTTTCACCTTTGGTGCTCTTCCAACTCGATGAATCACGATTCCGTTCAATTACGACTATTTCAACGCACCCTCATGGGGGCAGTTGTGAAGTGGTATGTTGAGTTTCCTGGGAACACTTATAGGGGTTTCAATGAGATGCATTTGGTTTTCTTGGATCATTTCCAATTACTAGTTTGTTACGATACTGGTACTGAACTTTTGTCTACCTTCCGTCAGAATAAGGCCACATATATTTCTGACCATGTTCAAGAGTGGCATCGGCGAAAGAGGTTAGTGAAAGCCAACATTCCTCTAGAGTTTCTGTTGGAATGGTTCCTCAAGTCTTTACTTCCATATATTGCTAAGGATGTTTTGATGTCTGGCAATGTGACTGAGGAACAAGCCATCTTAAAAGTTCAGCAGTTAGATTTATTATACTCTCAGTCTGGCATTTTGTACGACATTATTCCTGACGCACTGCGAACACGACATGAGCCCAAGTTAGTTCCTGGACCACATGCCGGTGGCATTTTGGGATCCTTAAGTACTCGCCCTATAGATTTGGTGGCTAATTAAATGCAAAATTTGTCTCTTAATCAGTCTACTCTCGGACAGGTCCACACCTTGTCCACTTCCACCCCGTCGTCCGATGTACAAAGAGTGCAATCGACGAACCCATCGGGTAACAAGCAACTTGGTGGTAAGAAGAAGGGGAGAAACAACCATAAGGGTGGAAACAGTGGGAACATTAATAGTAATCACAATACCCCTTGTAAGGAGAATGCCAACCCTCCTCGGGAAGGAGGAAATGCTGGTGAGGACGATAAACCTAGGCGTAAGGTGAAATTTCCTTGTAAGCTTTGTGGGGAAGATCATCTTACTCACTTGTGTCCTCGAATCAAAGAAGTATCGAAGCATCTTGCACAGAGCCCAGCTGTGTTGAAGGATCCCCTTCCTCATCATCAAAACATGGCTTTGCATGCTCCCGCCACTGGTTATGGACCTAATGAGACTGCAACATCATCTTCCAATACTAGTGGTTATGGATGCGTGAATATGGTTCAATCAGAGGTTAGTGTTGCTACTCATCAGTGTGATTATGGTGAAACACAACCTAATATGGGGAGTGAGCCTCCCGCTCCCCATGATAATTCCTTACATATCGAGAAGCCCTCCATTATGCCGTGGATACCGAAAGGTGTTCTTAAGCACTCTATGCATAATCCCAATGCTCGAGCCACCCAAAACTACTCCATTATAGAAGATATGGGCCAAACTCTATGTGCCACATTGGATCTTGAAGTTTTACAAGCGTGTCCTTCTCAAAGGAATTCCCTTTTGAGTGCATTAGGAGTTTAGGATGGGGCGAGTCCAAGTGTTATCAAGTTTGACACTATTGATGTTCAACCTCGCTTACCTTACCACATGGCTTTTCAAATCCATGTGGAGTGCCTTCATAATTTCATCAGGAGAATGGTGGTTGACGAAGGTTCTTCCACGTCAGTGATGTCTTTAACCTATTGGAAAGCTCTCGGCTCTTCTCCTTTACTCACATTCAGAACCATGCTCACTACATTTGACGGTCGGTCATTTAAGCCGCATGGAATTATTTCTACCCTTGTTGTCCACTTGGGAGGTAAACCTGTGCCTATTGAAGTCGAAGTGGTCGATGCGCCCATCAACTACAACCTTTTACTGGGTCGAAATTGGGTGTATGCTATGAAAGCTATTGTGTCTACTGTATTCAGAGTTATTTGCTTTCCACACAAAGGAAAGATTGTGACAATCGATCAGCTAGATTTTGTTAATCCTCCTCCCACATCATCCACGGGATCCGTAGTTCCGCAGGTTACAGATTCTCAGCTGGCAACTGGGATCATGGGTGTTGGTATGTACCCTTCATTAATGGGATCTTATGATTTCCCTACACCTGTTAATTTTATTGGAACAATTTCCAACAATGTGTCTCCTCCATTGCATAATGTACCATTCTGGACTTCATATTTTGATGATCCGTGGACTTTACCATCCACAAATTCTACATCTGGAGACATTATGCATGTCAGGATGTCTATGCCACTATCTATAGCTGAGCTTGCTTACCAGGATATTCAACAAGCCATTGCAGAGCCGGATCTTTCTTCTTCTCAGACAGATGAGGAAGATCCCATTACGCTGCCAGTTTGGGAAGTCGACTCATCTTGTTCACACGATTTTATTGATGGTACTTTACCCTCGGATGAAGCTATTATCGAGGCCATGTGTGGTAGTGAGAGGCCTTGGGAGGATATGCACCATCGCTCTTATTTCCTTCCCAACCTCGATCTCGCCGAGCAAGAAGATTTTAGGATGACTCTTGCCGAGATGGTTGGTCACCCTGTGGCTCTTTTGGGTTCACATGAGATTTTTCGTGGAGGGGAACATGGCTAATATTTCCCCAGCTATACAGATCAACATCTCTCGCACTCTCGGAAAGATTGAAAATGTTTACATCAGTGCAGATTGCTTTCCTGAAGAGGTTTTCATTTACATCGAATTGTTTACAGAACTTAGGGAAGCTTTTGCCTGGTCATATGAGAAGATGCCAGGAATAGACCCCAGTATTTTTGAGAATGAGATTAGAACATATCCTCATGCTAAACCGGTTCGACAATGGCTTCGTGCTGTTAACCCTAGGAAGGGAGCAATTATTAAGGAAAAGGTAGAGAAACTGCTCAAAGCTGGTTTTATCTACCCCATTCCCCTTACCGAATGGGTGTCAAACCTCGTTCCCATGGATAAGAAGCAGGGAACGGTCTACCTATGCACTGATTTTAGAGACCTAAATCATGCATGTCCGAAAGACAACTTCCCCACTTCCTTCATCGATCAAATCTTGGATGCTTGTGCGGGAAGTGAGATTTTTTCATTCATGGATGGCTTTTTAGGGTATAACCATATTCAAATCAAACCCAAGGACCAACATAAGACTTCTTTCATTTATCCTCGGGATACATTTGCATACCAAAAAATGCCCTTCGGCCTTAAAAATGTTGGAGCTACATTTCAGCGTGCCATGACCTATGCCTTTCACAACCTTAAAAGTATAATGGAGGTTTTCTTGGATGATCTTTCTGGCCATTCTCGCAAGAGAACGGACCACCCCAATCACCTCCATTGGATTCTCGAATGATGTATATGCTACAAGATCCGATTGAATCCCAATAAATGCATCTTTGCGGTGAGGTCAAGTCGCCTTCTAGGATTCATAGTTTCGAAAGAGGGTATTAGAGTCGATCCTCTTAAAGTTGAGGCAATACTTTGGTTGCCTCCTCCGTGAAACTTGTTTCAACTTCAGAGCCTCCAAGGGAGAGCTACTTTTCTACGTCGCTTTGTAGTCAATTATGCTAATCTTACCAAAGGTTTCGCGTGCTTGTTGAAGAAAGACACACCATTTATCTGGGCTGATCGAGCCCAATAGTCTTTCGATGCCCTTAAGAAAGCTTTGGTATCAACCCCTGTGCTTAGTCCACCCAACTTCGTAGGAGATTTTATACTTTATGTGGTTTCGTATCAAGAGATGATTGGCATGGTCTTAGTTCAGGTTGATGATATGCTCGTCAACCATGTGATCTATTACCTTAGTCGAAATCTAGTAGACGCTGAACTGAGATATACTCACGTGGAAGTGTTGGCACTTGTGACTGTCCATGTAGTCCAACAGTTACGACACTATATTTTGCTTAGAACAAACACAGTTGTAGCGCATATCAATCTATTTCAGTTCATGCTATCATGACGCCTTATAGGGTGGAAGTACAATAAATGGATTGTGATCCTTCAGGAGTTCGATCTTTATTTTGCTTCGACGAAGTCGGTGAAATCGTTGGTGTTTGTTGAGCTTATGTCAGACCTTCCGAGACTTGATGAAGATGTCATCCATGAAGATTCCTTTGTGGATGAACACTTGTTTCTTATCTCGTCAAAGGACCCCTGGTATGGGGATTTCATTGTATATCTCCAAATTTTGAAGTTTTCTTCACATTATTCGCGGGACGGGTGACGGTGTGTGAAACATCACGCTAAATATTATACTATCATCGGTGACACTTTGTGTCACCGAGGAAAGGATTCTATTCTCCATCGTTGCTTGACTCACAAAGAAGCGGAGCGTGTGCTTAATGATTTCCACGCTTAATGACTGTCACGCTAGGGTATGTGGAAGTCACTTATCTGGGCTTGCTACAACCCAATGTATTATGCAGGCTAGTTATTTTTGGCCTTCCATATTTAATGATTGTATGAATGCTGTGAAGAGATGTCACCCTTACCAGGTGTTTTCTCAGAATATACACTCGCATCCAGCGCCCCTTCATCTGGCTGTCACCGTCAGTCCTTTCACCAAGTGGGGGCTGGATTTCATGGATTGCAAACCAGCTTCGGCTGGGGGGCATCACCATATCATAGTGGTCATGGAATACTTTTCCAAATGGGTTGAGGCCATGCCTACCATAAAAGCCGATGGTGCTACAGCAGCCTATTTCATGTTCAATTAGATCATTACTCAGTTCATTATTTTGAAAGAGATTGTCACTGACCATGGTAGTCACTTTCAGAACAAAATGATGGAGGATTTGTCACTCAAGCTTGGGTTTCATCAAGAACACTCATCTTCTTACTATCCCCAAGTGAATGGTCAGGTAGAAGCAGTGAATAAGTCTTTAAAGACCATTCTCCAATGTACCATCCAACAAAGCAAGAACAACTGGCATATTATGTTATATCCTACTTTGTGGGCGTATTGAACTGTAGTCAAGACTTCCACTAGGTTCTCACCGTTTCAGTTGGTACATGGTGTGGATTCAATTTTACTGATGGAATGCGAAATCAATTCGCTTAAACTGGCCATAGAGATCCTCCCTGAAACGACGGGTATTGAGCAATGTTTGATCCACCTTGAGCAACTTGACGAGCAACGTCGAGATGCCGCTATGGCTATAGATGCCAATAAACATCATGTCAAGGTTCACTATGATAGGTCTGTCCTTCCCTGGCAATATGTTGAAGGTGACTTGGTCCTCTGATATGACCAAGCTAAATAACCCCTAGGGCAGGCAAGTTTAACCCCATGTGGCACGATCCTTACGTTGTGAAGCGTGTCGTGGAAAAAGGAGCCTATGAATTAGAATACTATGAGGGGAATGTCTTGAAGGAGCCTCAAGTAGTATTACGCTTGAACTTCTAGTTCCAGCTAATACTTTTGTACACTATTGTATAGTTGCTTCTGTACATAATTTAGATTTCTTTTGGTTTTTCGGGTCTGTTGATTCACTTCCGTTTGATTGACAGATGTCAGTGGAATCTCCTATGTTCTTAGGGTTCATAGATGGTGCTAGCCATCATATGCAGCAACTTGCTTTTACTTCTTGGGTTATTCATTCAGCTGACCACCTAGTTGTGTCCTCAGGAGGTGCTTGTCTTGGTCCTACATCTAACAATGTGGCTGAGTATAGTGTCGTGGTTAAGCTACTTTGGGATGCTATTTCACATGGTATCCAGTCTTTATAAGTTCACTTGGATTCACAACTAGTTGTGTCTCAATTGAATGGTCAGTACCGTGTGAGAGATCCTACTTTATTAAGGAAATTCTTAAGGGTAAGACTCTTGGAACGACATTTTGTTTCAATTACATAAATTCATGTTTCGAGAAGTTTTAATCACATATCTGATGCATATGCTAACTATGTCCTAGATTGGCATTTGTCACATTCACAATGAAGCACACAAATAAAAGAGACATTCATACATTTGTACATGCACACATATAGTAGAACTGGAGAACCATAGTTTTCATAAATAATATGTCCAAAATGGTAGTGTCATAATGCAAAACTGGAGCTCGTAGCCCTCAAAAATATACATATCGATACAAAATGGGACTCTGAGATGTCTAATCCCTACGAGGAGGCCTAGCTTCCGCCCCGACATGATGTGTCTGATAATAATACTATACTGCATTCCCTATACGCTGCAATAGTCATACCCAGTTACCTGGTACCCCCCACTACTTGGCACTGCATATCCTCTGGTAGTCGTGCCACCTCTATTTGTGGTACCCTAGTTGTCATCCGTGATAGGTCACCTCACAGAGTCTGTAGTGTACGCTCTACTGCAGTACCCACTGCCTCATCACCCATGCCCCGGTGACGATGTCTCGGGAAGCCCTCGGGTCTCACTGGGCCCTTGTCTGCAAGCAAATAGTAAAACATTAATATATGATACTACCCCCAAAAATATTTTTGCATTTACATCTATAATAAAAAATCCATAAAAAATTAATACACAAAAACATAAAAAGAGTACTCACAAATGTCTCTGAACGCTGCATCTAGTGGAAGCGGCATGTCACGATCTTGGTGGAAGTCTATCCCTCCATAGGGGTAGTCATCTATAGCTATGACCTATCGGTCCCACTAGTGAAAGAAATCCTCTGTGTATGGTGATTCCTGACGACCACCACTCTATCACATCAAGACCTCTGCCCACCGGATCAGGGCTGGGTTGCGGAGACTATGAGGAGGGACCTCTACCCTCAGACTGAGCCCTGAAACTCACTCAAAGAAGAAACTGCATAAGATACTATCATATCCAGAGTTTTTTTCCTCCCCTTGCTTGCATTATGTTAATTGGGTCTTCATGGACCCCAGTAGCTTTGTGCACTAGTCAAATATCATGGGCTGCATAGACTCTGATGCATAGAACATCATTGGCCTGGATGCTTGGTGAAGAGATTTTGAACCAGTAATCCGCACTAAGGTAGCCACTATAATCTTCATGCTCATATTGACTATGGCTCTGATGGGAACCTAACTCCCTACTTCCCGAGTATTTGGAACACAATACCGCTCTATATAGTCGGGGATGGTGATACCAACACCCACAGGACAAGATCGAAGGCTTGCCACTTCACCGCGGTGGAACAAACCAGTAATGAAGTAGATATCTTCCACTTCTAGAGTGAGTACTTTCCCATCTAGGTTGAATTTTTGTGCATCTATGTCCCAATAGTCTATCAAACGGTGAAGCAATAGGTTTTGGGACCTCAAACCCCCTATGTTCCAAAATCTGTATAACCAACATGCTTGTAAAGCCTGTTGTGCATGGACATCTGTTAAGATTCAATATGCTAAGATAGAAAATATCAGCATTACATTCCATTTCACAATAATAGCATATACAGGATCACTGAAAAAACAACAAGAACAACATAAATGCAAGAGACACAGATTTATCCTGGGAAACCCTCATGGGGTAGAAAACCCAACAAAGCTTCCTCAATATAGATGACCAACAAATACAAAGATGTAATCCACAACCATGAGCTCCTTCTTGTCCAAAGTAGATCTCTCTCTCACTTATGCACTATTCACAGGTGAGTGCAATGTGTGTTAAATGAGGAACACACCTCCTCTATTTATACACATCTCCGACTTGGCTTTTAGATTAACTAGGTTGGCCCCAAATTAACCATTGGGTTAAACACCCCATTACAACTGACTAGGCCAGCCCCTCTAGGGTGGTCTAATAACCCTTTGACCCACATAACACATACAGGGTTGACCCCCACTAGGGAAGTCTAATAACCCAAGTTACCACATTCTGACGGAGGAATAAACATCTTCGGATATACAATAAGGTCTTCACGGAGGAATGAAACATCTCCGGATTAATAAAGTACAAATGAAATATTCTTTGAAGTTACAATATTTCAACACTCCCCCTTAACGAGAAGGATATTATAACAACATATGCACGAGCAAGGAGTCATCAACTACATCATACATCATACATTTATAAATCATTGGAATCTTTCTCAACATCATCAGTAACTCAAGCAATTACTGGAACATCTTCAAGATTGGAACATCAACATCTTCAGTGTCGAGTCTTCATATTTTGCAGCACTTAAACAGCTACATCAACATCAACATCATCATCTGGATCCTCATGATCATCAGCATCATCATCACACAATCATCAGCATCATCATCTAGACCATCACGACCACAACATCGTCATCTAGATCATCATGATCAACAACATCATTAGCACGATCAGTAGCATCGTCATCTAGACCATCACAACCATAGCATCGTCATCTAGATCATCATGATCAACAGAATCGTCATCTAGACCATCACGATCATAGCATCATCATCTAGATCATCATGATCAACATCATCGTCATCTAGACCATCATGATCACGTCATCGTCATCTAGACCATCACGATCACAGCATCGTCATGTAGACCATCATGATCTCAACATCGTCATCACACAATCTACATCATCATCATCACATGATCTAAATCATCATAATCAACTGGATCCTCTCGATCAACAGCACAATAGTAGCACACCCTGCAACACACATGTTCTATTTAAGACACCATATCATGTCTAGGGATGATGCAGTCCACTTATCAACTTAGACAAAGTCTAAGGACCACTTCTTGGAGACATATGTCTACAAATCAATTCAGGGACCGAAGTTTGGGACGATACAATCCCCTCACTCTCGAAGACATCTGTCTGGGGATTAATTTAGGACTAAGGTCCATGGATGATACAATCCTCTCACTCTCAGAGACATTTGTCTACGGCTCACTTTAGGACTGAAGTCCAAGGATGATACAATCCCCTCACTCTCGGAGACATCTGTCTGTGGCTCACTTTAGGACTGAAGTCCAAGGATGATACAATCCCCTCACTCTCAAAGACATCTGTTTGCAGATCACTTTAGGACTGAAGTCCAAGGATGATACAATCCCCTCACTCTCAGAGACATCTGTCTGTGGCTCACTTTAGGAATGAATTCCATGGATGATACAATCCCCTCACTCTCGGAGACATCTGTCTATGGCTCACTTTAGGACTGAAGTCCAAGGATGATATAATCCCCTCACTCTCGAAGACATCTGTCTGTGGCTCACTTTAGGACTGAAGTCCAAGGATGATACAATCCCCTCACTCTCGGAGACATCTGTCTACGGCTCATTTTAGGACTGAAGTCCAAGGATGATACAATCCCCTCAATCTCGGAGACATCTGTCTATGGCTCACTTTAGGACTGAAGTCCAAGGATGATACAATCCCCTCACTCTTGGAGACATCTGTCTGCGGCTCACTTTAGGACTGAATTACAAGGATGATACAATCCCCTCACTCTCGTAGACATCTGTCTGCGGCTCACTTTAGGACTGAAGTCCAAGGATGATACAATCCCCTCACTCTCGGAGACATCTGTCTGCAGCTCACTTTAGGACTGAAGTCCAAGGATGGTACAATCCCCTCACTCTCAGAGACATCTGTCTGTGAATCACTTTAGGGACCGAAGTTTGGGGACGATACAATCCCCTCTCGTACATTTTGAACTAGTGGTTCTGGGATGACGCAATCCCCATCATGTACATTTTGAACTAGTGGTTCCAGGATGATGCAATCCCCATCACGTACATTTTGAACTAGGTGTTCAGGGACGATACTTTCCTATCATATCAACTAGGTACCATATACTAACCTCATCGTCAGAATACGTAGCCTCATCATCGATACAAGTATCCTCATCATCGATATTGTGTGCAAATCAACAATACAAGTATCCACACCAATAAAAGTATACACATCATCAATACAAGTATCCACACCAATACAAGTATCCACATCATCAATACAATTATCCACACCAATACAAGTATACACATCATCAATAGAAGTATCCTTATCATTGACCTTACCATCAATATAGGCAATCTCATCATCGATATAGGTATCCACATCGATACCAGTATCCAAAGATATCTTTATCGACCATATCACTCTCCCTTTTGAGGAGGGTCCTTTTGAACTACACCAAGCTTGTCTTGAAAATACTCAAACTTTACTCGAGACAGAGGTTTGGTCAACACATCAGTAACTTGTTCATCAATGCCTACATACTCGAGCTTGATAGCTCCTTTCTGCACCATATCCCGTATATAAAAATATCAGATCTCTATGTGCTTTGACTTATCATGGAACATTGGATTCTCTATCATCTTGATACAACTTTGGTTGTCACATAGGATCACAGTGGATTCCATTTCTAAGTCAAACAATCCTGATAACAACTTTCTGAGCCATAGCGCTTCACAACTAGTAGAGAAAGAAACTATATATTCCGCTTCAGCTGTACTGAGACACACACTATACTACTTCCTGCTAATCCATGAGATCGTGGCAGATACCAGACAATAAAATCTGCCTGATGTATGCTTCCTATCTGATACACTTCTTGCCCAGTCAGCATCTGTGTAGCCATACAATCTGGACTCATGATCTTCAAGATAATATAGGTCAAAGTCTATCATACCCTTCAGGTACGTCACCACATGCTTTGCAACTATCAGGTGAACACATCTAGTTTCCACTAGATACTGACTCAAGGTGTTCACAGCAAAGCATATATCTGGCCTGGTATTCATCAGATACATTAATGACGCAATAATCTATCTATACAAAGTTACATCCACTAACTCTGATGAGTCATCTGCTAACAGATTTAGGTTACAATCCATGGGAGTGGCCATGGCTTTACATTCCAACATATCAAATCTCTTCAATATTTCCACAGCATACTCTCCTTGGTTGAGAAAGATTCCTTCTGAGCCTTGTCATACTTCCAGTCTTAGGAAGTAATTCATCAATCCAATATCTTTCATCTTGAACTTTGTAGTTAGCTTCTTCTTGCTTTCCATGATCTGTTTCTCATTCCCTATCAGAAAGAGATCATCCACATATAATAATAGTATCATCCATAACCTTAAGGTAAAGGTTAGGATCAACTTTACTTTTGGTAAAGCCCAAGCTTTTCAAGAAGCTATCAATTCTCTCTTTGTAACTGAACATCATTCCTACTCTGAGTGATCTTCTGCATATCTATCCGTGCCATCTCTCGTCAGATGGGTCTACTGATATGAGCCTCAAGATCATTCAAACTCTTGTGGTGAGTTCCTTCTTGCATCCATCTAAGAGAAGAATGTCATATGTATATAGAAACCATTTTCAACCTTGTATAAAAGGTTGAAATCCGCATCACCCATGGTGATTATTAAGACTATCAATCCTGGGTACCCAAACAAAGCTTTCTTCAATTCAATCATAGGAGTTTTCTCGATTCACACTTCTTCTTCAATCACTCCATTGAGAGAACAGTAATTATCTAGCTACTTGGAGCAAACATCTTGTCATGATCCTCTTCCTCTCTCTAAGAGAATATTATATCCATGAGCCTTCTATAGTATGTTTGATTTGTAAATCTTCTTGTTGAAAATCCATCACTTGTTCAGTGTTCATCATTCTTCATGATCTTTCCTACAAATCAAAATTAAGTACATGATTAGTAATACTTCATAATCATCAAATCATGTTGACATGATAACCTATTATGCATACATATATGATTTACATAGTTATGCTACTATCTTGACCAATACTTTGGCACAACACTTTTCCATATCCTGTATGCATATAGTGGCTATCTAGATGCCTTCCATCTCTACCAGAACATACTATCAAGAGCGTGCACAGCTCTCAGCATGTCAACAAAGAGGTTTCATTCTAGACAATCAACAATGGAATGTTTGTCCAACTTACCAATCATATGCATATTAGTAGTATATTGTTCAACGCTATATGAATGCTTACACTTAGCATGATATATTCTAGGAATACAAATATGCATACAACTATTACGAGCAATATCATAGACTATTTAGTAATTCAAATACTTATCTTTTTATGTCTTGTGAGGTTGCATCCTTCTTGGTCTCGAATTCCCTTCCATGTCATGAGCTTCTATCCATCCTTGACCACTATGCATGCTTAAGTGTGCACTAGTGTCATCATCATGATCTCATACATAATCATACATTCATTAGTATAAACTCAATATTATCACAACATTATGATTCTAAGTAATCTTGAATATGTATGGTCATGATCATTCAATGCATGGGAATACTAAGATCCTAGCACAAAGTAGGATTCTAACTTGACATAGAAAAACATACCTGGATTAGTATACATGCTTAGTTATGTCTAACATACCCAAACAATATCTTTATTCTCTTGAATGATATAGAGACCTTGTGCTAGTAACCTGCATACCTCATAAGTTAAGCATAGCATAAATAAATCATACATACCTCGTAAGTAGAGCTTCTAAAGACCATGGATAAGTCTTTTGCCTTTATGTCATCATGGTCATAGAACTCGATTTGTCTTTCTTGATGTACCTGTCTTTTGTTAGTAGACAACATCATCCTCATAAAACACCATAGGTGCATTAGTACAATCATATAACTTTGATCAAAGAATGTCTTCTATCATTCAAATGCATTCATACTTTTACTAGGGTGATAAGACAATTCTAAGATTAATTAAGATTGTACTAACCTCAATAATATGAAGACAAGCATATTATAAACTTAATCATGAACAGATTTCAACACATACCTGTATCTCCTCAAGTCATACCTGTCAGGGAATTCTTGTAGTCTTCTCATGTAAGACCTTATCCTCATCTCCCCCTGAAACTGGATCTGGAGCTCGATTAGAGTTTGTCAGAGAAACCATAAAAATTCAAACTTTGACTTTCACACTTCTAAATGGATGGAAAGATGTGCCTTGTTGAGCTAATCATGCTAGCATACTTCAATTTTGAAATCTCCAAAATTTGACCCCTCAAAATTGCCTTCGAAACTTCTGGATCTTCTAGACAGGATCCCGAACTAGGGTTTGATGAAGCCCACCCTTCTGCCCAATCAAAAGGTTCGATCTAAATCTCTAAACTTATATTTTTCTGAGGAGCTTCTAGCCGTGGTCACAGACTTAAAAAATTCCAACTTTTATAGAAGCCCTAATTTTCCACCTTTCCAATCAAGGTCTTGAACTAGGGTTTGATCATGCCCACCCTTCTGACCAACCAAAAAATTCAATCTTGGTCTCTAAATTTTGATTTTTCTGAGTACCATTCAGCCATGGACTCCGATTCCAAAAATTACAAATTCCTCCAAAACCCTAATTTTCCACAGTAGTGACGATTCAAGAATGAAGGTGCTCAAAATCCAAATCTGTTTTGACAGAAATATGCACCTGATTGTTTCTGGTGTAACTCCAAAATTACAAATCCAAAAGGTCTGAAAATTCTATCTATGGTAGGCTGACTAGTCCTCTTTCCAACCCCATAGGTATGACCTCAATTGGATTCTCTAAGAGAGATTTATTCCAAGTGTCACAACGTGACCTGTTTATGGGATAAAACAAGAGAGCAAACTTGTACTGTGTGCCACATGTCACTGGTTCAATTTCGGCCTCTGAAAACATTACCTGAGATAGTACAGTCCGTGCAATACTTGTTAGTTTTTACTAAATTTCATTTGGAGCTTCCTATCCCAAGTTATGGCCTTTTTTCCTAGGTTTCCTGATTATGACTGAGATCTGGAAGAGGCAGAATCCCTAACTTGTACTGATCATAAATCACAAAGTACAATGGATCTGAGGGTTTTCTTTGGACACAAGGTACATGCGGATGTTATCTCTGACCTATTAAGGTTTCAGATCTTGAACCTTTGCAAAAATGAATTTATAGCAAAAGTACTACGATGACTGTTTTTTTCTAAACAAAACCCTAACCTTCAAATTGTCGCAAGTGCCATACATTGCCTTCCTTCAGGTTAGCTCTGATACCATGTTAAGATTCAATATGCTAAGATATAAAATATCAGCATTACATTCCATTTCACAATAATAGAATATACAAGATCATTGAAAAAACAAGAAGCACAACATAAATACAAGAGACACAGATTTATCCTGGGAAACCCTCATGGGGTAGAAAACCCAGCAAAGCTTCCTCAATATAGATGACCAACAAATACAAAGATGTAATCGACAACCATGAGATCCTTCTAGTCCATAGTAGATCTCTCTCTCACTTATGTGTTATTCACAAGTGAGTGCAATGTGTGTTAAATGAGGAACACACCTCCTCTATTTATACACATCTTTGACTTGTCTTTTACATTAACTAGGTCGGCCCCAACTAAACCACTGTGTTAAACACCCCATTACAACTGACTGGGCCGACCCCTCTAGGGTGGTCTAATAGCCCTTTGACCCACATAACACATACATGGCCGACCCCCACTAGGGAAGTCTAATAACCCAAGTTACCACATTCTAACGGAGGAATAAACATCTCCGGATATACAATAAGGTCTTCACGGAGGAATGAAACATCTCCGGAATAATAAAGTACAAATGTAATATTCTTTGAAGTTACAATATTTCAACAACATCATTGCGAGCGGCCATCATGGAGGAAGAGAAACCAAAGAATTTAGTCAATTTCATTTAAAAAACTAACTTCCCTCTCTTTCCACTCTAGAACCATCATGGAGGAAGAGAAACCAAAGAATTTAGTCAATTTCATTTAAAAAACTAACTTCACGGCCGTTGTTGGTCGCAACACTATTCTAGAGGTTTTCTAATATAGACCCAGGTACTTCGCGGTATAAGATACAAAAAAAAACCCTATTCACTAGCCCTTTCGGTAAGGGACTACAAGCATCCTGAGGTCTCACCCGAGGCAAAGTTGAGGGGGTGGTTGCAGAAGCAGATTTCCACAACCTTGTGATGCGATTGATTCAGCTTATTAATGCACAGCACAGTGACGGACTGTGCAACTCAATTAGTGATTGCGCGGAGTCTCCTACTCCATGTCAAGTATTTTCAGGAATAAAGATATTTGCACCCTCAATGCGTCCAGAGGCCACACAGTGGGGTCTATGAGACTTAATCACTTCTACTCAATCTTATTCAACAACCCTTAAGCATTCATCATTATTTAGATTGATAAACATTATGATCTATGTGGATGAGTGAGATACGCAGTGCTGTGTGCTTTGATACCATGATTCACTCCTAACAATTAACTGTGTGGTTAGGGGCTTGCCTGTTAACATTCGTCCATACATGAACTATTATCATCTTATTCCATCCCTTCCGCAAAGAATATAGATAAAAATAAACACATATAAGATAATAGTAACCTTATGCATGCACTGTAAGTAATTTAAATAGCAAATTAATATTAATCATGCACAGCAATCACATAACACAACGGTTTAATGTGGTTCGCCCCCCTAGATGGGAAGCTATGTCCACAAGAACTATTGTTTATTATTTAGGAAATGCTACAACATTTCTTTCATCTATGCACTCAGCTGCAGACGTTCTTCTTTCTTTCTCTCAAGATTAGGTCTCTATGCACTCAGCTGCAGATCCTTTATAATGCTTTTCTCTAACAGATCTCACAATATTCAATAACATTAACCAAAATGAGAGTTAACGCTTTTCCTTTACAAAATTTCCTTATATATAGATCAAGACCCGTAGGTCATGTCTCTACACTTACGAAGGAAGAACCCTTAGGCTTACAAAACTATCATGGTTTTCCCAAAACTGGACTACTGGTATCTGGCAACAGATCTTCTATTATATGCACTCCAACAGGATGCTTCCACCAAGTTGTTCCTTCTTTTCCAGCCTTAGATGACTGGTTCGAGTAGTAGTAGTCTTCTTCCTATTGTGATCAGTGACCTACCTCTGATCTGTACCGACCCACTGCTTGGTAGTTATCGACGATCTTTGCCAAAAATAGGTCTTCTATGACCTAACCAAAATAATTGCCTTCATCCGTTGATGCTTCGCTTAGCTAGATGTTCATTGACGTGGCACATCGTGGCACTCTACTCCTCGTAGCTCCTCTAACACTATGCTACGTACAACTTCGCAGCATACCAAAACTTGTCCCAAAATTGTTCAAACTTAACTGCGCTTAGCTCCGCAGTTCTCAAAATTCTTCTTGTTCAAAAATGGCCCATCTGAGCTAGGGCCAACAGGCCCCTAACACTTACATGTGGCTCACCCCCAAGCCACCTGGAACTCCTTGAAGGTGTTCCGTTGATTGTGGGTTGATCTTCGCAGTGAACTCCTTGAATGTGTGAGTCAGCTTTTCTACTCTGGCCTTCATATCTTGTTCAATTTTCCCAACTGTTTCCACCATCTCTAATGTTATCTCCTGGCCGATATGGCCTTCCACTTGCTCTTGATTCTGGTTCAGCTCCTTCAACTTTTCTTCGATCTCCTGTGAGATCATGCCGGCGTCCTCTAATAATGGCTGTGACTTGTCTTCCATTTATGTCTCCTTCTCCTGCAACACTTTAACTTCCTTCTTTAGGTTGTTGATTTCTCTGTATTTGAGGAGTTTCTCCCTTGCTAGAAGCGCCTTAGCCTCCTCACGCATCTTTTCTAGTACTTCTTGTTTTTCCTTCACATCCTTCTTTACTTCCTATAATTGTTGATCTTGTTCAAGGGTACTAAATGCCTTCAGTGCTGCTTCCAGTAGACTCTGGCACTTAGTGACTTCGATAGCAATATTCTATGCCACGGTCTTCACTACTACTTGTCTCAATTTCTATTCATCTGGTGGAGTCTGTAGATTGATCTGCGCTTTCAGGGAAGCAATTTTAGATTCATGGAGAATCTCCATGTCTTCCTTCTCAGTCTTTAGGCTAGTGACCAAATCACCAATCTTAACAATGGCATCTGCTGGTTCTGTTTGTATTTCAAACTCATGTATATTACCTGCAATGGCAGTGATCGTGTTCTCCAATCTCAATCCATGATCTGTTTCATCTTGTAATTACATAATACTCCATGAGCTCTCTTCCTCGACTTGTCTTTGTAACTCTACTTGTCCTTTCAATGCTTCTATGGTTTTGTCATTCATTTATTCACCGAGTTGCATCTATAAGTAATGGAATCCTGGCAATGGTATGGTTGCAAGATCAAGATCCACGCGCTCTACATTCTTTGTATCTAGCATTGCTTGATCTTGTAATGGCAACTTGATAGATAGTGGCTATAAATGGACAATACGGGACCTCACGGGAACTGTTATTTGCTAATGCGAAGTCCCCACGGATCTTTTTTCAGCTACTAACTCATGGTGCAATGGTAATCTTTTGTTGACTTCATCAAAATTTTGGGACATCCCTTGTAATGTAGTCAGGTTCTGCTTTAAGCTATCTTGAATTTCCTTTTTCTTCTTTTCTTTGTTTGTCAAAAGTTCCTCCATTTGTTCAGTTACCCTCGCGGCAATCATTAAATAATCATCTTTGCAAAGCACTGTGTCTAATTGGTCTTTGTTTGCTTTTTGCTTCTTCCTTTTTTCCTTGTGCCCCAAAGGACTTCCAACATCCTTCCTTTTTCCTGACTCTTTATCTTCTACAATGGGACATGGTGTTAACACCCAAAAAGTGCTCACCATCTCATCTCCCTCATTACATGACTCATTTGTCTATATTTCCTACCATATTTGCCTCTAAAACCTTAAAAAACCATTAAAAAGCCACCAAAAGGCCAAAAAACCCCTTTTTCCCCAAAAAATAATTTAAGTTTCGTCAAAAGATAGCAAAAACTCTCTAAAAGGGCCCTAAATTCCCCAAAATCAAATAAAAGGGAATAAAAAATATAAAAAAAGAGGAAAAAGATGGAAAAAGGAAGCAAAAACCCTAAACAATTGACCTAAACCATATGGTGCCAAAAACCATGGGTTAACACTCCACCACTAAAAAACCTATAAATAGGTGATGGAAGCTCCCCATTTCACATCGACAATCTATCCTATGCTCACTCTGCCAAAATTACTCTTGAAACCCTAGTTCACCATTTGAGCTAACTTCCCATTCGAGTATCCCTTTTGGCCCATTATCGAAACGGCTTGGAGAAGGAGAAGGAATCCATTGGAGCACAGAAGCAGCCCTCCTAGACTACTACAAGCGCTCCACAAACCTCAACATTTGAGGTAAATGTAATCTTGATCATATCATAAGACAAAAAGAAAATTTTTATTATCTTTATTATCTTGTCATTGTCTTTTTACTTTCCTGTTGATGCACATGTTAGCTTAGATTTTGTACTGTTTTATTATTTAAATTTACTGTTTTACTGAACTGCTACTAAGGAGGCCCTTCTCCTTAGTAGGTGCTCATTTGCACAAGCTAGGGTGAAAAACCTAGCTACAGTTTTGGCGATTCCACTGGGGACATTGAATTTCTTGTTAAAAATTTAGAAGTTTTTATTTTATGCAAGTATTTTTTTGCTTTCCCTGTTCGGCTGTGGCTTCGGCCAGTTGGGTTTTCTGCCGCAAATCACGGTTCTATTCTTTGCAGCTGCGGCCCAGATCGTAGCTTTCGGTCATTTTTCTATGATCCAAATCGCAACTATTTGCTCTTTTCCTGCAGTCCCGACTGCTACTTTCTGCCATTGTTCCGCGACCCAAGCGCAGCCTTCTGCCTCTTTCCCGCGACCCAGACCGCAGTTTTCTGCATCTTTCCCGTGACCTGAGCGTAGCCTTCAGCCTCTTTCCCGCGACCCAGACCGCAGTTTTTATCGCCAAATCTGCGATCCGACTGCGGCTTTTTGCCCCTTTGTCATGCTCCAAACCGCGCGTTATGGTCATAAACCTATGATTCGACCGCAACTCTTCTCCCTTTTACCATGCCCCAAACCGCACATTTAGGCCCTAAACCCGCACTCGGACCACAGATTTCACCCCTACAGCTACACCCCAAACCGCGCATTTTGGCCCTTGACCCGTGATCCAACCGCAGGTTTCACCCCTACAGCCACGCTCTAGGCTGCGCATTTCAGTCATAGACCCACGATCTGTTTTCTGCATTTTTTACCCTTTTTTGAACCCAAAATTTTTCTACAATATTTTCTGCACCTGCACAGCCACATCTTCTGTCTGCGACCACAGTTACCTACAGCCTTTTTCTGTAGTTTGCTTTATATTCCATTTACAAATTTTTTTAAAGTTTAATCATTTACATTGAAAAAAGAAAAATTTGCATTGCAAGTTAAATTTCTGCATTATTATTGATTTAAAAAGTTGCCCACGCATGCCACTTTTGATTGGGTTTATTACCTCACACACACACACTCTGTCACATAATTCAATTGAGCCTTAAAACACTACTTAACACAACCAACATTCTAACCCCACTTGGGGAAGACAAAACAATATTGTAGTTAGGTAGGACAAGGGGGAATAGGCATCCAAATAACACCCCTTGGTCGCTTAGACTTAAGACATAGTTGTTGTTCTTCAGGGTACCAAAACCCCCTAGTATTTTTTGACACTGTCACAACCAGTTTATCAGAGGGCCTCTCCCTTAGGAGGGTTTAAGTAGCCAAACTAGTTCCGGAGGCCTAAGTGGAATACCACAATCCATTCAGTAACTGAAGGCTACCTACGCATTGGTCTGTGTGTGGTGATTCCTTTTATGCCCACACGGTGATAGGACAGGAGCTGCAAATTCACCTTTCTGGACATGTCATGAACGGGGTATCTTAGTTTCTTTTCTTCTAGGATTGTCTTACCCGATGTCCTTGCCAGTAGGGGGATATCTTTAGCCACTTGTCTCTACTATCCATATTGTCTGACTTGGATTTCATCACCTTGTAGAGGATATGTCTGGTTGAGTCAGAATACTATTTAGCTAGCTGTTTGCATGCTCCCTTACCTCCCTTTGGTCTAGCGAGTCCACTGTTTTTATTTTCTTTTAGGAAACCTACTGCTTGTTGGTATTCTGACCATTGTTGTTGACACTCTGCTTATTATAGCACAACTATTACAATGAGCGTTTTGAGATGGTTGTTGGCCTCAGTGCTGTCTTTTTTGTGCTCTCCTTCTGCACACTTGGATGCATTAGGGTTTTTGAGCCTTTTTTTTTCACTCGACACAACCCCTAGATACTTGACCCCATCTGTCACAATTAAGTCCGCGAGACACTCTCGGTGCCTCCGGGGTGAGCCCCCACAGCATGGTTCACTTGACATCACCTGTCATAGACGCATAGCTTCATAACTTGATACCACTCGTCATAGACCTCGAGCTTCGTCACTTGACTCTACTCGTCGATGACATAGAGCTCTGTACCCCAACACTGACGCCCCTTATTTCACATCAGATTCTGAGGCAGAGTCTAAAAACCCCACTTACACTACACCAACCAGCCCCATGGATAGGATGACTTCCAACCCTTTCTTTGTAGGGACCATTGGTGGAGCGTCCACAACGACCCCAGCCACCACACCTGCTTTGGGTTTGCCCTTGATGGGGCCCACACCCACCATTCTAGTCACTGTGCCAATTCCAGTGGCTAGCATACCCAACCCAACCCCACTGGTGACTCACACTATGCTTAGTGGTGCAGGACCCTCGCATACCACCTCGACCCGCCCCGTTTGGGGGTCACATCCCTATCACAAACGTAGCCCTACACTTGGGGGCATCGCCCCCAACATGGCCACGACCACCAACATGTCACATCCTTCTACTAGTTTTCCATTCATGGCTAGTCTCAACCTTCCTAACCTGGCCAGACTGACCAACAATCGCATCAGACATGATCCTACATGGCCTCACGTGCCCCCCAAGCTCCCATCAGACATCCCTATGTTTGAGGGTAAGGCAGGTGAAGACCCCCAGAACCACATTATGTCCTTCCATCTATGGTGTTCCTCCAACTCCATAGTGGACGACTCTGTCCGACTCTGTTTGTTACAACAAACTCTCACTGGCTCTGCAGCCATGTGGTACATCAAGTAGCCCCATGGGACCCATGCCACCTTTACTTCCCTCGGCTCGACCTTCCTAGAATTATTTCAATTACCTGTCCGCTATGACGTGGGAGTTGATATCCTACTATCTTGTAGATAGAATACGACCACCCACATCACTAACCACATTCATGAGTGGCGTCGATGCCGAAGCCTGTGCAAAATCAAGTTAGATGACCTTATCTTCCTAGATTGATTTTTCAAATCTCTCCTTCCCGTCATTTCCAAGGATGTGGCATTCAAGTGACCCTAGTCCGAGGAATAATCCATCCTAAAAGACCAGCAGTTTGACCTTATCTACACCCAATCTGGTTACTTATATACCATTATACCTGACGCCCCCCGTGGCGATTCCTCCCGAAACGATGTGTCAGGGGCATCCCATGCTGCCGATGGCATCATTGGCCATGTTGCATCGCATAACCAGCCCTTTTCCATGACACATACTAGTAATGGCCCCGACCTTTCACGGGCTACATCCCACTCTGGAGCAACCAATTCGTATGCTCCCATGGCACATAACCACCATTCCCATGAACCCTCATGTCCACCTCAGTGCTTTGGCCACGCATCCCCTACTTATGTTCCCTCGGTTGCACCTCAAGCATATTACCACCCGCATGTCACGCACGCTCCTATATCCTCTCAAGCCCCCCCCACTTATTATCCACCATAGGAAACACCTGCAACAAATCAACCACCTATCACACAGACGTATCAACAACCCCCAAAAGGTCCAACACCTGTACCACCTCCACCCACTTATTATCCGCGACAGCCTCCTCCTGCACCTGCACAACCCCAAAACCCACCTGCCACCCAAGGGCAAGTGTACACGCAACAAAATCCACAGCCTAACCAAATTAACCAATGCCAACAAGGCCAGCAAAACTACAAAAAAGTCCATAATAGTGGGAACAACCCCCCTCCAGACCAAGGTGGCCAACCAACTAATCCCCCAAACAATAATAACGCAGCACCTGCCAACCAAAACCCTGACAGGCTGCCAAAACAAGCTAGAAACCCTAACTTACTAGCAAACCATCCGTGTTCTATTTGCGGGGTCAATGGCCATTACACACATGCTTTCCCACATTTGGAGTGGGCACGACAACTCTGGACTGATGATGCCCACCGCTAAGGGCACGCGGCACCTCAGACGCCACCCAACCCCCCACCACCTCAAACTCAACCCTTGGTGTTACAAAACCCTTTTCCAACCCAAGGAGTTGTGAACACTCAACCGTTATCTACCCCTCAAGGAAATGCGCCACCACAACAGCAAGTCATGCACGCTGCACCTGCCCACCCCACGTTAGACTTAGGTGCCCATCACTTTTTGATGATGTTATCTGTCGATGTCAACCTTCAAACCCATCGGAACCAATATGGCTCCACCCATGAAGCCCCTCCCAACAAAAAAACCACCAATGCTCTTCCCACCAATCAGCCATTACACATACCTCCGGCCCCATTAGATGTCACCCCAAAAGCCCCTCGCTTCCCACTTCGCCGCATCAACAATAACCCCAATGCTTGCGCTGTGTCTAATTAAAACATTGTGGATGACTTAGCTCAGTCCCCCGAAGCCATGTTTGCATTAGAGGTCTTAAAGAACTATCCTACACAGCGTAAGACTCTGTTATCAGCCATTGGTGCTATCGACACGATTGATTCACGAATGATGGCCTTTGATTTGGACCAATCTGAACCATGCCTACCTTCCACATTATCATTCCAAGTTTCTGTATCCATTCGGAATCTTGTAATCCATCAGTGCATCATCGATGAGGGTGCCTCTACATGCATTATGTATACATTTGTTTGGTAGAAGTTGGGATCCCCTACCCTCTAGCCATCCACCACTGCGTTGCGAGCCTACGACGGCCATTCGGCTCAACCCCAAGGTCTCTTAGCTAATGTCCCCGTCTAGTTGGCTGGTAAAATAGTGCTTATTAACATAGAGTTCATCAATGCCCAACTTGATTATAACCTCTTACTTGGCCGCAGTTACATGTACGCCAAGCGGGCGGTTGCCTCATCCATTTTTCATACCATGATGTTCCCCCATGAAGGACGAATGTTCAATATTGATCAGCTCACCTATTATGATCCCAATGCCCCCACTGCACCTGAAAATGTTCTTCCAATCGTTGAACAACCTATTCACAGTGCATCTACCTCGTTGGACCCAGTGTCTGCTCAGATATGTCGATGACTTCCACCTTCCAATCTATTCCACCCCTGTCACCAGCGACCAAAATATCTGACTTATGTACCCTCTCCCACAATACAGAAACACCCAACCATCAACTGCCCTTGCTACCCCAACTACCGTTGGTACCTATTCATGTTTGTGTTACACCCATCCATACAATCCCCTTCCTATTCCCCCCTTTGGGAGTAGTCAGCACCCCAGTTATGGCCACTCTCAGCCTCCCAGGGTTAACTTTAGGACTACCAGTGTGGTACATCACATCTCCCGTTTCCCCTCCGACACCCAATGTCGTCTTACAACCGGTACAACCCATTACCACTACGAGTCAACCACCTCCCGGTGTCACTACTCCTTCCTCATCCACCAACGCACCCCCTCTTGCCAAATACACTGGGGGCAGAGGCCCACAAACTTACACCGCTTCGCCTGCACCTAAAGCCACTAAGAATCCTCCACCATTTCGCGCTCCTCCCAAATGCTCTTTGTGTGATGACTTGGGCCATGCTACCCATCGATGTCCACAATTACCTACACTACAGGAGCACATGCAAATGCTTGACGATGACCCCAATATCCCAGTTGCCCAACTCGACCCTACCCCTAAGCCTCGCTATAAATCACTGCGTACCAACCACCCTTGTGCAATATGCGTTATTTACGGCCATTACTCACATCACTATCCTGATCTCCCAAATTATAGAGCTGATCTCTATGAGATGAACAACCTGGACCTCGAGACGTCTTCCCCCACCATTGAAGAGATCCACCCCCCAGAATCTCTGCCAACAGGAGAGATCAATACCATTTATATGATATCTACTGCTAGCATCCCCTCGTCAACAGATTTGACTACAAAATGCTTCCACGATGATGAGGAAATTCTCGAGGCTCTTACCGCACCTGATTACCCATGGGAGGATATGCACCATCATTCCTATTTCCCCCCAGAGGAGTCCTCTCCCACCACAGCCACCCAATTTTCAGTGTAGACCAAATATTTCCTCCCCACCAAAGTTGATTGGTTTAAAGAGCCCATTCCTGCTCCTGATGCCTTCAAGGAAGGTAACATGGCCAACATCTCACCTAAGTTCCACATTGATATCTCTGCCCCAGCCAGTGCCCCTGCAATCATTACTTTGGGAGCCTCCTGCACCGAGTACGAGATTGGAGAGTACAAAAAACTTTTCCAAGAGTTCCACGATGTCTTTGCCTGGTCCTACACAGAAATGCCTGGTCTTGACCCCACTATCATAGAGCACCACATTGACATGTGGCCAGATGTGCCCTCCATTTGCCAAAAACAGTGCCCCACTCACCCATCAAATCTCCCCGTCGTTAAAGCAGAGATTGAGAAACTTTGTGCAACAGGTTTCATTTATCCTATCACATACACCACTTGGGTTTCTAACCATGTCCTTGTTAACAAAAAAAAAGGCACCATCAGGGTATGTACTGACTTTCGCGATTTAAACCAAGCATGTCCCAAAGACAACTTCCCATGCAATTTATTGACCAACTCATTGATGTGTGTGCGGGGCATGAAGTTTTATTCTTCATGGATGGTTTCTCTGGGTATAACCAGATTCAGATCCGAAAGGAAGATCAATACAAGACCGCCTTCACCACACCATGGGGCACCTTTTCCTATCGTTTCATGCCTTTCGGCCTTAAAAATGTTGGTGCCACCTTCCAGCGGACCATGACCTATTGTTTTCACGATTTGGTTCATATCCTATTAGTCTATCTTGACGATCTCATAGCACGTTCCAAGAAATGATCTGACCACCTTAACAACCTCCAGCAATTTTTTCTGCGTTGTCGCAAGTATCGGATCTGCTTGCACCCCTTCAAGTGTGTCTTTTTCATTCTAGGAGGCCAATTGTTAGGTTTCATTGTTTCCCACAAAGGAATCGTTGTCGACCCCCTCAAAGTTCAAGCCATATTAGACCTTCTCACGCCACGCATGCTCCGGTAGCTACAGAGCTTATAGGGGAAATCTAATTTCCTCCATCGCTTCATTCCTGATTACGCCACAACAGTTCATGGTTTCTTACATCTGCTTCATACTCACATACCCTTTGTTTGGGATGACTAGGTGCAATTTGCATTCAAAACCCTTAAAAAATCTCTCACGCAAGCCCCTTTGATCTCCCCTTCGGATTTCTCTCAGGACTTCATCCTTTACGTCTCGTCATCCGACCATGCCATGTCAAGGGTCCTTGTTCAAGAAGACGCTACTTGCCAGGAGCATGTCATTTATTACGTCAGCCAAAGCTTGTCTGGACCACCCCTATGTTACCCATATGAGGAAAGACTCGCCCTTGTCATCATATTTTCCATACAAAAATTGTGCCATTACATTTTACTCAATCATACTACAATTGTCGCCAACTCCAACCCCATGGTCTACCTCTTGAACTAGCGACTTCTGCAAGGTCATGTCGCTAAATGGGTAATTATCCTCCAAGAATATGACCTAACTTTCACCACCCCTAAGAGTAGTAAAGCCCTCATGCTTGCCCAGCTCATAACCGACCTGCCATCAATTTTTCCATCACCGTTGATCACCACTAAATTACTTGATGACCATTTTTTTATCATCTCGTCTGACAACCCATGGTACAGTGATATTCTGCTTTACCTTCGCACATAGAAGTTTTGACCAGACATAGATCACGATGGATGCCACCGTATCTGTCACCACACCTCTTGGTATCTCCTCTTGGGCGATGTCCTTTACCGGCGAGGGGTTGATACTATCCTCCATCGTTTCCTTACACACGAGGAAGCCGAACAAGTCCTCAATGATTGTCATAGCGGTGCCTGCGGCGGACATTTCTCAAGGATGGCCACTTCCCAAAAGGTCATCCGCATCGGATACTTCTATCCCACATTGTTTACCAACTGCATCACAATAGTCAAGCATTGCCATAATTTCCAACTCTTTGGCCCTATGGCTCGGACACCACCCGCCCCACTCCACCCAGTCATCACCATTGGCCCATTTTGCAAATGGGCCATCGAATGCATGGAATGTAAGCCCTCATCCACAAACGGCCATAAGTACATCATTGTCGCCGTCGACTACTTCACCAAATGGGCTGAAGCCATGCCCACCTTCAACTGTAAAGCTGACACTGTTGCCCATTTCTTTTTTAACCATGTTATTACACGATTCGAGGTCCCAAAATAGCTTGTCTCAGACCATGGTTTACATTTTGAAGATGCCATTTGGCACGAGTTGTCAACTCTCCTTAAGTTCAAAAGTCAGTATGCCTCTACTTACTACCCCCAAGGGAAAGGCCAAGTTGAGGCCATTAACAGAATTTTGAAAATAATCCTCCAACACACTATTGACTGACATAAGTTTAATTGGCATCACATGCTTTTTTGCGCCTTATGGGCTTACCATACATCAACTAAGACTGCCACCATTTTCACCCCTTTTAACTTAGTTCACAGTGTTGAATCTATCCTCCCCATTGAGTGTTAGATCCCCACCCTCCACATTGCTATTGAACTTCTCCCCGACACCTCCCCACTTGAACAACGTCTGCTGTTATTAGAACAAGCTGATGAAGACCATCACGCATCCCTCCAAACCATTGAGGCCACCAAGAACCGCTCCAAAGCTGGTTACGACAAACATGTCCACCCACGCGCTTTCCGTGAAGGAGATCTAGTCCTCGTTTACGACCAAGATCATGACAAGACAGGCAAAGGGAAGTTTGAATCCATGTGGCAAGGTCCTTACATAGTGCATACCTGCCTTAGACATGGGGAATATATTTTAACTGACTCAGAAGGCCACCCCTTGCGCAACCCCCATAATGGGTTGTATCTTAAACGCTTTTATCCTTAACAATCCCACGGACCCGTTGGTCTGTATTGTATAGTTTGATTTCTTTTTTTTTTCACCTTTTTTGTGCAACCTTACATTCGTCATTTTTGCATGATCGCAGATGGACCATCTTCCACCTTATTACATTCGCTTCGCTGATGGAGAAAGCCACTGATCTCCAAACCTGGCCTCTATAGCTTGGGTCTTATATTCCCCTTCACATGAGTTGATTCACGTTGACAGAATGTGCATAGGCACTGCTACCAATAACCAAGTTGAGTATGATGCTGTGACCGGTCTCCTAACTGCTGCCCTTTAGATGGGTATACGTCACCTTCATGTGTTCCTTGACTCCCAGTTGCTTGTCTCCCATCTCAACAATTGCTACCAGGTGCATGATCCTTGCCTCTTTAGAAATTTCCTACGCATAAAATAGCTAAGCCGACAATTTGAATCCATAACATTCACTCATGTCCTAAGAGCTCAGAATAGTGTCGCAGATCAAATGGCTAGCAACATCCTTGACTGGCATATAAATCACAACATGTAAATCATCCATCATGCATAATCATCACATATCAATACATAAAAAACATAAAAATCCCAAAAAGACGACATCTACAACAAAGGGCATCCATGTGCCTATCATAACAAATCATTTGCATCCACGTGCAATAAAATAACACAAAACCATATAGGCGCATCCACGTGCATACACAAAATAATCACCGTAAAAATGCATCCATATGCATATTTATATAAATATATCATCCTCATATACATGTCATGAGTGTCCCAACACTCAGCTATACAAAAAATATACATCAAGGATCCCCAATAGCATCCCTGTCATAAAATACATGCCCAATGCCCATACACATCGGGGGGAAGGCCCCAACACTCCCTAATGAGAGTCATATCCCCCATCTGAACCATCCTCACCCTCCATTGCCGCCTCCTCTGTTGTGGACTCCTCCTCTCCTCACTCCTCCTCCAGATCCTCCTCTAGATCCTCCTCATCCCCTTATCAATCCTAACCCCTCCTCTCCTCGGCCATAACTGCCACCCGAATCAAGATCGACCACCAATCCCATGGAGCCTGATGACAAGCCTCGACCATCTCCCGATCAAGCTCCCACCACCCCTCGTCGGAGACCCCAACCAGTATTTGGTTGAAGGTAACTCACAATGACTCCAAATTCCCCTCTGCATCCCATCATTGTACCTCCCCCTGGTTTGGAAAGGCTGGCACTGCTATATGCCCCCGATGCTCCCTGTGCCTTGGCCGTGGCTGCGGTCCCACATCTGCATCAAACTAAATCACAAATAGCCAGAATCATCATATATGTCTAACATAAAAAACATCCAATATAAAACAATCAAGAAACTAGATACATACCATCTGAACCCCAAACCTGCCCTGGGGATCGTGGTACCTTCGGATCTCACTGGTAGTCCATACCACGGTACGGATAGTCATCAAAAGCCAACGGCATCTGCAACCACTGCAAATAAAGCTCCTGCATAAAATACCACCTCACCTCTCCCCCACCTCGCTGGCACATCATCTCACCCCAATGCACCATCCGCGGCTCCCTTAATCCCCCAACTCAGATTGGCACTTGTGGTCGCAGTGTCGGAACCCACTCCATGAAGAAAGAGCAAAAAAATTACCCATAGTAGAACCCCTTTCCAGATACCGTCACCGAGCTCAGCCGCCGTTGAACATAGGTGAGGAACATCTGGCCCCAAGCAAAGAAGGTACCCTGTAATACCCGCTCTACCAACTGCATCTGTCCCCTCGACACCCGGTTGGGCCCCTGTGACCCCAACACTCAGACCACACATGCTGCGATCGCCCGAAATGATGGCTCCTCTAAGTCCCAAATCAAGAGTGCATTGTTATGCACTCTTGCTATAGGGAGGCAGTACCGATCCAACATCTCCTCCATGTCCACATCTGCAGACACCCATGGCTGAGTATCTGCCACCCTACCCAAATAGGACAGCCCCGTCAAAAAGTATACATCTACCAAGGTGAGCTCCAGTCTCTCCCCCTGCACCATGAAGCACTGACTATCGGGCTCCCAGAATCCCACCAACCTGTTCAGTAGTAGTGCTGCTGAATGCATCATTGGCACCTGCCCGAACTTCAATAGCCCACACAGCCCCAAGCTCCCCTCGACATCTCGATCATCCCGGATGTACTCCATCAGATCATCAGGTATCTCATGCTCTCTCCATAGTACTCTTGGCATCCTGACAATCCCACAATGAAAACTCATCAGAACATCACCAAATAAACCATCATCCTCCCGGTATGACTCCACAATCCCTATCTAGATCACGGCTGTTCGGCCCAATGTCGTGATCCCAAATAGCGGCTATCAGGACTACATCTGCGGTCGCAGATCTCGCCTGTGGGGACCACAGCTGCGATCATAGATCGTGGCTGTCCAGGCCATAGTAGTGATCATAGATTGTGGTTGTCCAGGCCACAATCGAAGGCATGGATCGCGGCTATCCAAGCCATAGTCGCGATCCCAGATTGTAGCTGTGGAGGCCATAGTCGTGATCGCAGATTGCAGCCATCGCCTCAAAACCCGTGATCCACACCCACATGGACCATACCACCCTCCCTAAGGACCCACTACCCACCTGAATAGAGAAAAAATTAAAGGTATGAGTTCAGTGAAATACCTGCAACTCACGGAAATGAAATCGACCAGTCCAATCACCCACAAATGCCAAATCCGCTCTAGCCCACCAGACTCTCCTGTCAAATTCAACCACACAAATGACACTTGGCATTATGGGTCCACTTACTATTTATAGACAATTGAATTTTTCTTGATTTGGCCTTTATGGATCCATACGGAGTCCATTTTCCAAACCGTTTCCACCATTGGAATCAGAACGATGAGACCTTCAAAATGGTCGATGCGGTTTCTCGTTTTCTCTGAACCCCTTTTTTCGAATTTTTTCCATGCACCTCGCCATCTCGATTTGCATGTCACATTGGCCGTTGTCAATTTTTAGCGTTCCTTATACCATCAGATTCAATTTTTCGAGCCCATGATGATGCTTGAGATCATTTCTCGCTCTCACCCCCAGATTTTTCGGGCATTTTTTACCTGCCCCTAGTCATCTCGGTTTGCACACCACCTTGGCCATTATCTGATTTTACCCTTTTTATATCACCGGATTCATTTTTCCAAGCTCATGATGATGTTTGAGATCATTTCTCTCTCTCACCAAAAATAGTTCCAACATTATGTCTCAACACCTTGCTGCCTTGGTTTGCGCACCACATCAGCCACCATAGAATTGTTACACATTTATACATGAGCCATTCACTCCATTCATACTACAATTATTTCATTATTTTGCCACCATTCATCATCCCGCAAGGAGGCCCACCAGTGTTCCCCCCCAACCCTCTTTCTTGGTTCTCATCGATGTCCCTTGATTGAACACTCTCTCCTTGCTTGGCCATTCCTTTTGTTCGGTATAATTTTATCCCTTTTTCGGGCTGGAGAAGTCCTTTACAAAAAAGGCACTTAGGGAGTTTCTGTTAATATCTTTTCTGACTCATAAAAGAATGAAAAGATCGTCAAGCAATCTTGCTTCCTTTCATGCTCATTAAAGTACTTGAAATGGCATCTACTTGGTATAAGTTTAACCCTTTTCTGGACCTGGTAGACTAATTACGAAAAAGGAATACTCTAGTCACACCGGCTAGAAGAGTTCTTCATTGCATCCTTTTATGCTTTTTCGGGCCTTGGAGACTAACACACAAAAAAGGCCCCCCCTAGAGTCTTGTTATTGCTTTTAGACTCTCTAAAATTAAAAGCAACCACGAGTATGCACCATTCTGGGCTTGTACAAATCCACATGATGGTACCATTCCATTATTTCAGAGTCTTCTTACCACTTTCAGACTCCTTAAAATTGAAAGCAATCACAACCACAAACTATCTTGGGCTCATATAAATCCAGATGACTGTACCATTTTGAGCACACTTCTTCCAGCTCCTTAAACCATGAAGAAGTCCCCACCAGTGCCTCTCGGCACTATGATCAATCATCTTGGCAGCACCCCCCATAAGGCCACCTTATTTCAAAGTATTCTCTGATATACCACCCTCAGAGTCTCCTGCCATCCTACACCAACTTGAGTATCCCTCATTCCAATCAGCATCCTTGGTCCCTTAAAGCTATGATCCCCTTCCAACCAGTCAGTTTCATATGCTTCCTGCTCATCCCCGCCATCATACTCTGAACAAAGGAAGTTTGAGTCCACCCACTCTATTTGCCCAGTTATTCCCCACCTCCACAGTATGTCAATCCTACCATTAGTACTCTCACACTTCAGTTATCCACCTTGTGCTCCTATCAAGGACACATCACTGCCTTGCTAGTTGCAGGTCTCCCTCTGTTGACGCCAGCCCATATATTCTAGAGGATAGACCCAGAGGTCCCTATGCCTTGGACTCATCACCATCTATGGTGAGTGCCTGTGGACCATTTTGAATGGAGTCATCAGTGCCTCTCTCAATGGTTGTTTCTCACATGCTCGACTTCAATACGTTGATCGCATCATTGAGATTCGTGCAAGGTATATATCCCTTCAGTTATTGGTCGAAGACCCTGGATCTCCCTCAACTCTAGCACATTGGTGAGTCACTTTGGAACACCCATTTATATGTTCCTGTGGATATCCGAGTTGTGTTGGCGACAGTATTCAGAATCCATCCACTTGCCAGCTTCTTTGAACTACCCAGTTCAGCTATAGTCCAGTGTACCATTGACAGTATGACTCCCCGTCATTATGATCCAACAGTTCATCGGTTCCTTTAGTACCACACTTAGCACCACTATTATTATTCTAGTGTATCAGTTCTTCATCTTAGACATGGTCAGACCGGCAGTATGTCCTAGATTTGTGTCCCCTCTGGACCCTTATGATGTACACAGTAGTTCTCCATGTATCTTTCAGGTCCCCTTTTTGGGGCCTCATTGTTATTATATATATCTTGATACGAGCATGGGTATGCCCGCCTCATCCATATATTGAGATTATTCCTCATTCATTATTGAGGTCATCTATTTTCAGCTTTTGCAGTTTGTTCGGGACCATTGTTTTGGGCTCTAGTTCGTTTCTTCTCTTCTCCACGCCCCAGAAAAACCATAAAAGATCTATGATGTCTATCGGCCATACGATGAGCTCCTGCCCTCACACATCATGGGGCAATCTGTTAACACCCAAAAAATGCTCACCATCTCATCTCCCTCATTACATGACTCATTTGTCTATATTTCCTACCATATTTGCCTCCAAAACCTTAAAAAAAACCATTAAAAGGCCACCAAAAGGCCAAAAAACCCCTTTTTTCCCCAAAAAATAATTTAAATTTCCTCAAAAGATAGCAAAACCCCTCTAAAGGGCCCTAAATTCCCAAAAATCAAATAAAAGGGAATAAAAAATATAAAAAAAAAGAGAAAAAAGATGGAAAAAGGAAGCAAAAACCCTAAACAATTGACCTAAACCATATGGTGCCAAAAACCATGGGTCAACACTCCACGACTAAAAAACCTATAAATAGGTGAAGAAAGCTCTCCATTTCACATCTACAATCTATCCTATCCTCACTTTGCCAAAATCACTCTTGAAACCCTTGTTCACCATTTGAGCTAACTTCCCATTCGAATGCCCCTTTTGGCCCATTATCCAAACAACTTGGAGAAGGAGAAGGAACCCATTGGAGCACGGAATCAACCCTCATGGACTACTGCAAGAGCTCCACCAACCTCAACATTTGAGGTAAATGTAATCTTGATCATATCATAATACAAAAAGAAAATTTTTATTATCTTTATTATCTTGTCATTGTCTTTTTATTTTCCCGTTGATGCACATGTTAGCTTAGATTTTGTACTGTTTTACTATTTAAATTTACTATTTTACTAAACTGCTACTAAGGAGGCCCTTCTCCTTAGTAGGTGCTCATTTGCACAAGCTAGGGTGAAAAATCTAGCTACACATGGGATGGGGTTATCCTCACCAGAATCACTTTTGATATCCACAATCTCAACTCGGAATTCAGCTGGCCATTCTTTCATTAAGTTCTCAATATCTTCCTCGTACATATGGTAGTTTCTTGGGTGCCAGTCAGCATTCTTCTTCTGTGCTTTGGGTGAAATGGAGATGCATTTCATCGCAGCATAAAAATTTGTAATGCGGATATATTTGCTTGTCACTTGCTTTGGTATGCGAGGTGTAAGCATGATGGCCCCGCGCAGCTGGTCGTAATATGTGTAAAACACCAGCATTGTCTTGTGCTGCCTTTCTAGATTCAGGCTCACCCATAGATTCTTAAATCGAGCACCTCTGCAGTCCGAAGTGTTTGTGACCACTCCGACATAGTGCTTTGGTTCCCTCCACCCTAGGAAGCCGATCAATATGATTAGCCAGGTCAAATGAAAATATCCACCATTGATTTGTGTGTCATTTAGTTCTTCAAGGAATTCATTTAATAGAAATTGGGACTAATTGAATTCTTGTCCCTTGGCGGCTGTAGTGCCAAGTAGTACTGTGCCTGCATTTACTTCTAACAGTATGCACTTTTGTAAGATTTTTCCCGCTAATAGCTGCGTGACAAACTGTATTGTCTCATCCTTTATGTCCTCCGTCTGGAATCCTCACTTTCCTTTGACGACAGATTGTGTTTGCTTCATCAATGTTGCTACCTCTTTATCCTTTGTCTTTCCTTGGAAGAACTTCCTTGGGTCTTCTCCCCTTTTTCTTAATCCATTTATACAGTGGATTAAGTCAATTGTCAGGTCGATATTTAGGTCTCGCCATAAATATCCTTGTTGGATGCGAGCCATATGAGTTCGCACCACTGTATTGAGCTCCGGTGATCTGTCGAAATGTGGAAGCCTTAGCAGGTTGAGCAGCCCTGACTTGGCTACTCCTGACAACTGGCTCTCAGCGACCAAGGTGAGGTCACCCTTCGCATTCTTCTTCTAGCACATGTATTTGTTAGGATGGAACTGTGGGAACTTTGGTTAAGTTGGCTTCTCCTTCTACATTGCTAGCAGATCATAATCCTCCCATTTGCAATCTGGAATCTTTTCTAACAGATTTTTGTCCACCTCAACATGCCTCGATATTAGTGAGAGTGGTATCTCATACATTGGGCTCTTCAGCAGTGTAATGACCGGTGCATCCATTGCACGTGGCAAGATGTAGTCTAGAGTCATAGTTAACAGTATTTCTTTGTCAGCAAGGGGCTTTTTTGGCCCTATCGAACTTGTCTACGGTAGTTTTGATCTAGTTGTTGCTAGATTTTTCCCTTTGTCTTGCATTGAGGGGCCGTGTATTGATGATCTCCTTGGATTTTGTTTTGATTCTTTAACGATTTTCTTGTTTGGGGTTCTCATTAATTCGTCAATTCCTCCGTGTTGGAACAACCTCACAATCTCTTCAACTGTGAACTCTTCTTCAAATAAAAATCTCTTAGGCATGCAAACACTTTCAACTAATGTAGACGGCTTACGAAAACTAGCTCAGATAGAAGTATTTGTATAAAATTCTAAGTGTTTGATATGCCCATGAGATGATATGCAGTGTTATTTATAGGCGTGGTGGACCCTCCTCCACGCCCTTGAATGGCTAGATATGCATTTAATGGTGGTATCCATTGGCCAAATCCAATTGCTTTTGTTGTCTTGTATTTCAGAATTGTCATCAGAATGGCTATCTGTGCTTTAAATGCCCGAGCGGTCGGTAAGAAACTTCTATATAATGGCTATATTCCGAATTGACACTTGTTATGGCTATTTTCTGGAGCTCTGCATCGAACTACGCGGTAGGTCATCGTTGGTTCTGCGCAGTGATTTTGCAGCATATAATTTATTTTATTTCCAGTTGTTGCTTTTTGAATGTCGCAATAGCGCATTGTTTCTTTTCCTTTCTTTTTTTTTTTTTTAACGCGGTGCGCTATATAGATCTATCTCTATAAGTCTATGTACATACTTTTTCACAGTTTCTAGTGCTCAATTCCAACCATACTTGGCACCTAGAAACTTTTCCTTCTTCTGATCATTATGGATGTTATGAAGCAAGACTATCGTGGTAAAGCTTTAGTCTGCTCCCATTTATCATATTGGGTAATGTATCACCAACTAAAGTGGCTAACTAGACTACGCCACCATTAGTAAAATCTATTACAATATATGGTCCAAGCCAATGCATTTTAAATTTTCCAGGAAACTTCATGAATTTACTATCATACAGTAGGACTGGATCACCTACCTAAAAAGACTTATTCTTGATGTGGCTATCATGCCATTCTTTTTCTCGTTCTTTCTGCACTTGCTAGTGGAATCCTGCAATGAAACGCACTTCTTCCAACCCAATCAAGTATGACAACCTTTCTTCTAGTGCTGCGTGCTCTGCCATCCCTGTAAATGCAGTTATTCTCAAGATGGGTATAATGTATTCCATTGGAATTATTGTTTTTTGTCCATAAGCCATTCTAAAAGGTGTATGTCCATTTAATTTCTTGCATGTCATTCTAAATGCCCATAATACAGATGGAATGCGTAGGTCCTAGTCATCACGGTTTACATTGCATATCTTGGTTAGTGCATTCTCAAGTACTTTATTAAATGCTTCAACAGTGCCATTCGCTTGTGGGTGATAAGGTATACTCCGCTAATGATGGATGTGGAATTCTTCAGTCAAAGCTTCAATAGTTATGTTCAAAAAATGAGTACCTTGATCGCTCATACAAAATTTTAGGCATCCAAATCGTGTAAGGATGTTCTCAAAAATAAATTGTGCGGCTGTAGTTGTGCTACAGTCTTTGACTAGTTTTGCTTCTGCCCATCTGGTGAGGTAATCAGTTGCTGTAATAATGTACCTCACACCAATTCTTTTTCCTGGTGGGTTAATAAGTCCCATGAAATCAATTGCCCATTTTTCAAATGCCTACAAGGTCAGCTGAGGGTTCAACTGTAATGTCCCCACCTGCTGACCACTGCCAGGCAAGGAACATACTACCAATCGATGGGGCTTTTAATCAAAATTCAGCCCACTCATTTCATTAAAAGAAATAAAATATGAATGTGCAGATGTAACCCAAGAAAATTATGCACAACGGAATTAAAACAACATTCACACACTCTTCATATGCATTCAACCTATCAACGGAATTAAACATTGCAGGAGTAAATACATAGATAGAAACACTTATCTTCATTGCAATTGTCCCAAGCAACTAGCTATGTCGTTGCAACGTTCCACCCAACCATAGGCTCTTCGACAGCTTATACTGAGTCCATCCGAAGGCCACCCTCGAGCTGGGCATGATTCTCACAAGGAAAAAGGGGACATTCATGCTCACACACAGTCCATTAACCGATTCATTTTAGCCAAGCCAGTCCAACTGGGTTTATCAGGCTACAATTGAACCCTGGAGGCTTACACTCAAGCTCAAGCCGTGGATACCCATACCCAACACACTCTTCATTCACACAGTAAGCACAAACAGGGGCAAGGATACACATTTTAGACAGTGGGAACTACAAATAAGATGGCCATGGGTTTTCCCAAAAACGTTCCCAACAAAAACGGATTGTGGGATGGGGAAAACAACCCCTGAGAGGAAAAACGATTTCTTCCCCAATATCTCAGCCTTCAACTGTCCAAAACGGTCTCTATTGACCCCCCATTCGTTTTCCCCTCTTCCCCACTGGTATACAACACAGAAAAATGCCCTTCTCTGCTAGGGAAATGACGAAAACGTTTTCCACATGCCTGGAAAACGCCCAGGTAGTTCTCAACTCGTGAGGGAGGAAGAATGGTCATGGATTATGGCTTGGAGAGAAATTTCATGGCTCTCTTCTTGCCCAAGGAGACCAACACGATTTCCCATGAAGGGTGGCTTGCCCATACCCGAATTTGGACAACCATACCTCTCCTTTCCCAAGGCATTAACTATCCCAACCAACTCTTGGGAGAAATCAATGGTTTGGTACAAAAGTCAACATGGGTAGTTGAGGGTTTGATGGGTTCCCTCATTGACACT
Source organism: Larix kaempferi (assembly GCA_027924585.1). Lineage (NCBI taxonomy): Eukaryota > Viridiplantae > Streptophyta > Pinopsida > Pinales > Pinaceae > Larix > Larix kaempferi. Next base: position 4,066,738 of record BSBM01001158.1, on the reverse strand, counting down.
TGGCTTGAATCTATTGGTTCAAGGGTTTGAATGTTTTCCCTCCCAATTCCTTGTGAAATCATGCCCCCATCTCTTTGTTGCATTGCATAGCTAGTTGTGGGTATTTTTATTAAAATGCATATTACATGATATTTGAATTTCCAATGTGAATTGCCAGCACGCAACCCATATGCATCACTAAATCGATGGCGGGGGCCTTGGCCTTGAGCTCCTCACCATGATTTCATAACAATATTACATCATTTATAATGTTAATGCCATGGGGTCAAACTGGGGACATTACATCAACGACATTTCATCTCTTCTTGACGATTTCCCTGTCCTTTGACATATATCGCAGTTCTGGCAATGTTGTTTGGAGTCCTTATGGATTGTAGGCCACCATAGCCCTGCACGCAATATCTTCTCCACAGTAGCCCTTCCTGCATAATGACCTCCTATGACTCCTGAATGTGCATCAGCTAATATAAGTGGCTTGTCATGTTCTAATACACATCTTGGCAGTACTTCATCAGGTCCTAACTTGTAGAGTTGTCCTACAATAATGGTGAAATTTGCGGCTCGCACTACAAACTGCTTCTTTTGCTGCGTAGTAAATTAAGTAGGTGTGAATCCGGTAATTCGAAATTCAATGATATCCTGATAATAATGATCGGCAATCTATATAGCAAACAATTGCGCATCAGGAAGATTGTCTTCTAGATTCATTGGTTCCTCTCCTGACTCGATCCTTGATAGATGATCAGGGCCTAAATTTAATCTGCCTGCTTTAACTATTATTTCAAAATCATACTCTTGGAAGAGTAAGAGCCATCTGCAAATTCATCCCCCTAACACTGGCTTATTGACCAGGTATTTTAATGCAGAATGGTCAGTAAACGTTGAGAAGTGTGCACCAAGCAAACAGTGTCTGAACTTCTTTAGTGCATATACCATTGCAAGTCCTTCTCTTTCGGTAGTGGTGTATTTCTTCTCAGCAGATGACAACTTTCTGCTAGAAAATGCAATGGGATGGTCAATTCCTCCTTATCCTGGTTGCGCAAGAACAATACCCAATGCTATACATGAAGCATCAACTGTTAAATTTTGAGCATTAATTCACAATACTCTAGGATATTTACTGAGAGAATAACATATACAATATATCAATGCATGACAATCATAATAAGTATGACAAGCATCACAAGAATCAAAAGCATAAGAGACAGGAGACACAGAGTTTCTGTGGGGAAAACCCTAAGGTGAAAAACCCCACAACTTCCTCAGAGATAGAGAGAGCAATAGCTCAACCAAATAACACTGAGATAGTCTCCTAATAGCAGATGATCCTCCTCCTCACTAGTGTGCCACTTTCTAAGTGAGAGTGAGTTACTTTTCCGAGTGAGTAAAATAGAGATCTCCGATCTCTATTTATACTAACCTTTTTGCCCAGTGACCTTATGGGGCCGACTTGTCTAGCTAGGTACATCCACATTATATTATATGTAATTCAGGGCTGACCCCACAAGGTGGTCTAATAACCCATTGTCAAGTACACACACTTGCGACACTTGTCAATCCACATGATGACACTTCCTTATAGAGGAATGACACATCTCTTATAAGGGTACAATAAATATATATAAAATACACAGATGAAATACATTCTGAAGTTACATATACATCAACACTCCCACTTACCTAGGAAGGTATTTCTCGACATAGATCTGCTAGACAAGTCTTCTTCTCGGGATCATCGTCATCATCATCGTCACTGGTGCTACTATCTCAACCAATCTCTGACTCTACTCGTCATAGGAAGTTCTACAGAGCTAGTCCTTTTTCATACTGGATGTAGGCCCACCACCTACAGGTCTTCATCATCACTGGCCATACTGTGGAATCCTCAGGACTTATTACGTGCATCAAAAAACCTGGCTGCAGCATCCAAGTATATTACGAGCACACAACTCTACCTATAGGATCTCCCAGGAGCACATTATATGTGACCCATCACAAAACCTGGCTAAATCATCCCAGGTTGTTACGAGCACACGGCTCTACTTGTCAGATCTCCCAGGAGCACATTACATGTGGTCCACCACAAAACCTGGCTGAAGCATCTGAGGCCTTTTTCATCCTGTCCAGATCTCCCAGGAGCAAATTACATGTGGTCATGGCAAAACCTGGCTGAAGCATCTGAAGCCTTTTTCATCCTTTCCAAATCTCCCAGGATCAAATTACATGCCGTAGGACAAAACCTCGAAAGAGCATCTGCCAGATATCTCAGGGAAACGAATTACATGCCATAGGCAAAACCTCGAAAGACTATCTACATATCTCCCAGGGCACAAATTATATTTCCTCCCAAGCAAAACCTCAAAAGAGCATTTGTCAGATGTCCCAAGGCAACGAATTACATGCCATAGGAAAAACCTCGAAAGACCATCTGTAAATCTCCCAGGGCACAAATTACATGCTTATCTGGACAACCTGATCCATGGCCACAAAGTATCATTTGATACTCACCCTACATCATCCTGATGTACACATGATCATCCTGATCATCATCACTACAACATCCTGCTGCATGTCATCTGGAGAAGCTCGTCATCCACGATCATCCTGATCATACAATGCATCCATCTGATGCACACCAAGTATCTACCTGATATATATCATCATACATAGTGTATCCACCTGATACATAGATACATGATCCACACAATGTATCCATCAACATACATGATCTACCTCATCATACCTGATACATATCAATATACATGATCTACCTAATCATACAATGTATCCATCTGATACATATACAGATACATGGTCCAAGCATCCAACATGATGCATATACAAAATACATACAAATTATCCAACCGATCATATCCAGCATCCAACATGATGTGTACATACATATAAATGATCCAACTGATCATATCCAGCATCCAACATGATGCGTACATACATATAAATGATCCAACTGATCATATCCAGCATCCAACATGATGCGCACATACATATAAATGATCCAACTGATCATATCCAGCATCCAACATGATGCGTACATACATATACATATAAATGATCCAACTGATCATACAAAGCAGAAACTAGAACATCATCCTGATGCTCATCATCATCCAGCACTTACATCCACAGCCATGTGAAGGATCCTCCTTCCAACATGCTTGGAATGGCTTCAGCAAATGTGTCCATCACTTCTTCCTCCAATTGTCCTCGATATGAAGAACGCCAAGCCTCTCTCTGAAATACTCGAACTTCACCCTGGCTAGTGGCTTCGTTAGCACATCTGCAATCTGCTCGTCCATCGCAACATACAGGAGCTTCACAACTCCTCTCTGCACCATATCCCTGATATAGTGATATTTGATCTCTATGTGTTTCAACCTGTCATGAAACACTGGGTTCTCAGACAGCTTCACACAACTCTGGTTATCACAGAAGATACCAGTAGCATCCAACGGGAGATCAAATAACTCAGACAGTAGCTTCCGTAGCCATACTGCCTCACAACTAGCTGAACAGGCTGCAACATACTCTGCCTCAGCTATACTCAGTGCTACGCAGGACTGCTTCCTGCTAAACCAAGAGATCACACCTGATCCCATACTGAAGCAGCACCCAAATGTGCTCTTCCTATCTGCAGCACTGCCATCTCAATCTGAATCAACATAACCCTGTAGGTTAAACTTTTGATTCGCCTCATACTTGAGCCCATAATCCACTGTACCCTTCAGGTACCTCAGAACATGCTTTACAGCAACTAGGTGAACACTCCTCGGATCTGTCAGGAACTGACTCAATGTGTTCACAGCAAAGCAAATGTCTTGTCTCGTGTTCATCAGGTGCATCAAGGACCCAATCATCTGACGATACATAGAGACATCAACCGGCTCTGATGAAGCATCACATAGAAGCTTTAGATTCGATGCCATAGGTGTCGCCATGGCCTTGCAATCCATCATCCTGAATCTATTTAGGATATCTACTGCGTACTTCCCTTGACCAAGGAAGATCCCACCTGCAGTCTGCCACACCTCCATACCTAGGAAATAATGCATCATTCCCAAATCTTTCATATCGAATTCAGCAGCAAGCTTCCTCTTCGTATCTGCAATCAGTTTGTCATCTCTTGTTACAAATAAGTCATCCACATATAGGAGTAGAATCACAAGATTCCCTTCCTCAACCTTGTAGTAAAGGTTGGAATCCGCTTTACTCTTGGTAAAGCCCAAACGAGATAGGAAACTGTCCATCCTACCATACTAGGTTCTTGGAGCTTGTTTCAAGCCATACAAGGCTTTCTTCAATCTGCACACATATGACTCCCTATCATGTATTTCAAAACCAAGTGGCTACTCTACATATACTTCCTCTTCAACTACACCATTCAAGAAAGTAGTCTTGACATCCATCTGGTGTATTTTCCATTTCATTGTTGCATCCAGAGCAAGTATTGTTCTGATGGAAGTATACCTGGCTACAGGTGCAAAAGTTTCTTCATAATCTATTCCCTCTTTCTGAGAGAAGCCATGAGCTACGAATCTTGCCTTGTATTTCTCTACACTGCCATCTACAGCATGCTTGATTTTGTAGATCCATTTGGAAGTCACAACAGACTTTTCTTTTGGTCTTGGGACAACATCCCAAACATCATTCTTCATTATTGATTGGTATTCCTCAACCATGGCATCCTTCCATTCTTTCCTTTCCGCTGCTTCTTCATAACTGGAAGGCTCTTTGTTCATAATGTCACAGAGTAAAGCAACATAGTTGGTATGTGATCTGGTTCTCTTCTTTGCTCTGTGTTCTTCTTCTGGAATGCCAAATCTTTCTGCATCTTGAATGAGCTCTCTAGCCCATGCAGGTTTCCTTTTGTGAGGGTTATCCTCACAGGGTGGATCTACAGGTTCTTGTGGATCTTCAAACTCACGAACAACTTCTGGAACTGCTTCAATCATGGTAGTGTCTTGAAATCTTGTTTCCTTAGGTTCTTCATAAACTTCAATAGGTGACTTCCTTGATTTGATGAATGCTGAGTTTTCATCAAATGTTACATCCCTGCTAACATCAATCTTCTTAAACCCTGGAAAGTATATTCTGTAAGCCTTTGAGCTTTCATTGTAACCCACAAATATACCCTTATTTCCTGAAGGATCTAGTTTAGTCCTCTTTTCCTTCAGGACATGAGTGTATACTAGACAACCAAATATTCTGAGATGACTAACTTCAAGTTTCTTACCAGAAAAGACCTCTTCTAGTGTCTTGTTGTCCAATATCTTGTGGGGTGTTCTGTTCTGCACATATACCACTGTTCTAGCTGCTTCTTCCCATCGATGCATAGGTAGATCCTGGTCATGCAGCATTGCCCTTGCTGCTTCCATGATAGTTCTGTTTTTCCTTTCTGCAACTCCATTCTGTTGAGGATTATACGGAGCAGTAAACTCCCTCTTAATCCCTAAATCACTACAAAGCTTCTTGAAGTCACCTGAGGTGAATTCTCCACCATTGTCAGATCTGAATGTTTTGATCTTCTTGTCAGTTTGATTCTCCATCAAGGTTTTGAATTCCTTGAACTTATCAAACACCTCATCTTTGTTCTTCAAGAAGTATACCCAAGTCTTCCTGGAGAAGTCATCAATAAATGAGACATAGTAAACATACCCACTAAGAGAGCTGCATGACATAGGACCACATACATCTGAGTGGATGATTTCCAGGATGTCTTTTGCCTTGCTTTCACTGCTTGGGAAAGCCTTCTTAATGTTCTTTCCTTTTGCACATCCTTTGCAAACACCTTCATGTTTGGTCTTGATTTCAGGAAGACCCTCTATAGCCTTGCTTGCAATTGGAAGTGCCCTATAGTGCATATGAGAAAGTCTTATATGCCAAACTTCACTTGGCTCTATGGATTCATGTACCATGGCATGTTCAGGTTGTCCCTTCAATTTATACAAACCTCCCTCTTGTTATCTAATCACTACTGTATCATCTATGGTCTTTCCCTTTGGCCACATTAGGACTTGTCCATCCATAAATGCAACCCTCATACCTTTTGCATCCAATGCAGAGATTGAGAGTAAGTTCTTCTTGAGCCCAGGTACATAAATAACTTCTTTCATCTTCAAGGATTTTACAGAATCTAGGTTGTAGGAGGCTTCACCAATTCCTTTGATTGGGTATTGATAATCATCCCCATGTTTCACCTTTTGGGGTGATTCATGTTTAGATAGATTCACAAAAGATTCTTTAAACCTAGTCATGTGTTTGGAAGCCCCACTATCAATCAACCAATCATTACAACCATGGGAGACGGTACCTATGAGAGCAGAGATTAGAACATACTCTTCTTCACTTGATGAGTCATCATCACTTTCTGCCCTAGCCTTCTTCTTGGGTGGTTCATCATCCTCGAAAGCATGAGCATGAAACCTTCTTTTGCTGCCCTTCTTCTTCTTGTTGGAGTTGTTGTTGTCCTTCTTGTTCTTGGGACAATTTATGGCAATATGTCCTTTCTCATTACAGGTGAAGCATATTCTTCTTTCTTTGAAGTGATGTGAATATTTCTTGGAGTGAGATGGCTCTCTCTTGGACTTCCCTTTCTTGGTGTGAGCTGTGAGAGCTTGATCTTCATTTCCCATATTTTCTTCTCATGCCACAAGCCTTACTTCTTCTTGTGAGCATTCTTCCCTTAGTCTACTGAAGGAGATCAACTTCTTCCTTGCACAAATCCCTTGGATAAAGGAGTCCCATGACCTGGGTAGGCCATTTAGAGTGGTCATTACCACTTCACCATTCTCCACCATTTCATCCACTGCTTCTAGTTGTTCCTTGATCTGGGAGACCCTTGAAAAATAAGATTGAATGGTTTCTCCATTCTGAAACTTTACTCCTTTCAATTGGTTCCGTAGGGTCATCTTCCGATTTATGTTCTTCCCTTCAAATAGCTTGGTCAAAGAGTCAAACATCTCCTTGGGTGTCTTTAGAGAGGACACATGGGGTATGAGATGATCTTTAATGGAATCAGCAATGATTATTTTTGCCTTGACCAAGTTCTTCTTATGCAATACCTTGGCCTCTTCATCCTCTGGGATAGGGATGTCTTCTTTCACATATGAGTCCAACTCATTCTCTTCCAGGATTAACCCAATCCTGTACTTCCAGGCTCGAAATTTATTAGCTCCTTCAAGCTTATCCTCAAGCTTGGTGTGGCGAGACATCTTAAAGAGTACTTCAAATGGAAATAGAAGAGATTTAGATCTTACCACTTGAAAGGCTGAAAACTGGATCTGGTCCCGAATTAGGGTTTGTCGGAAAAAACCCTAAAAATTCAAAATGTGAATTTCGAATTTTTGGAAGTATAGAAAGATGCACTTTGATGATCTGATCAGCTTGGTGTATTCATAATTTGAGATCAGCAAAGCTTTACCCTTCAGATTTGTCCTTTTTTCCTCCCGGGTTCACTGGGGAGAGCCCTGAATTAGGGTTTGAGTTTCCCGGAGATCTTCCTAGCCAAAAATCTTGATCCAAAGCTCTAAACTTCGATTTTTGAAGGAGCTTCCAGCTGTGTCTTTAGATTCCATAAATTCCTATTTTTGTGGAAACCCTAATTTTTAGGGCCAAATCTGAAAATGCTCAGAATTGAGTTCTGATTGGACAGATAGATGCGCCTTGATGAGTAGAGTCAATCTACTATACTGATTTTCAAAACTCTATGGAGAGAAACCCAATAAACAAGGAACTCAAGCTTCCGTCACTACAAAATGTCTTCTTCTCAGGTTAGCTCTGATACCATGTTAAGTTTTGAGCATTAATTCACAATACTCTAGGATCTTTACTGAGAGAGTAACATATACAGTATATCAATGCATGAAAATCAAAATAAGTATGACAAGCATCACAAGAATCAAAATCATAAGAGACAAGAGACACAGAGTTTCCGCGGGGAAAATCCTAAGGTGAAAAATCCCACAACTTCCTCAGAGATAGAGAGAGCAATGGCTCAACCAAAGTACAACCAAATAACACTGAGATAGTCTCCTAATAGCAGATGATCCTCCTCCTCACTAGTGCACCACTTTCTAAGTGAGAGTGAGTTACTTTTCCGAGTGAGTAAAATAGAGATCTCTGATCTCTATTTATACTAACCTTTTTGCCCAGTGACCTTATGGGGCCGACTAGTCTAGCTAGGTACATCCACATTATATTATATGTAATTCAGGGCCAACCCCACAAGGTGCTCTAATAACCCATCGACAAGTACACACACTTGCGACACTTGTCAATCCACATGACGACACTTCCCTATAAAGGAATGACACATATCTTATAAGGGTACAATAAATATATATAAAATACACAGATGAAATACATTCCGAAGTTACATATACATCAACATCAACATGTACGCGAAATGGCTTTTCCTAGTCTAGAAAAACTAGGATCAGCGCGGTGACCATTTTTTCTTTCAATGTGTAGAATCCGTTCTCGCAGTCCTCATTCCAAATGAATGGTGCATACTTTTTTTAAAGTTTCTCCATTGTTGCGGTTATCTGTGCATACCCCTTTATGAATTTCCTGTAGTATCCGGTATGCCCTAGTGTAGTGCGCAAATGTTTAACTGAATTTGGTGTAGGCAAGTTTACAATAATTGCGATCTTTGTAGGATCAACCATCAATCCTTGCTTACGCATGATATGTCCCAGCAAAATCCCATAGGGAACATAGAAGATACATTTCTTTAAATTCAATGAAATCTGATGCTGTCTACATTTTTTCAGCATCATTATGAAGTTCACGGCATGGTTTTTCAGTAACCCAAAAATGGTCGAGTCATCAAAGTAAACTTATAAAAACTTGTGGATGAAATATTTAAACGCTGCGATCACCACTCTTGAAAATATGGCTGGAGCATTCTTCAAACCAAAAGGCATTACTATATACTGGAATGACCCCAATTCTGTTGCAAAAGTGGTTTTGTTCCTGTCAGTTGGATCAATTCTAATCTGATGGTATCCAGAAAACCCATCAGTAAAAGAGTATGCTTCATTTCCTCCAACGTTATCAAGTAATTCATCAGTAAAGGGTGTAGGAAATGGATCATGCATAGAGGCATCATTCAACTTTCTGAGATCAACACGGATACTAATCTCACCCTTTGTTTTCTTGTCTTGGATGACCATTGGGATTATCCATTCAGATTCTTCAACTGGCTCAATAATTCCTGCATCGAGCATCTTATCATGTTCTGCCTTAACTCATTCTTTCTTGTGTGGATTCAGTCTATATGGCCTTTGTTTAATAGGTTTCGCTCTTGGCTTAAGAGGAATTCTCATCACTCCTAAGTCTCCTAGGATACCTTTCATCTCTGTGAACTTCGTTGGGAATACTTCTTGATATTCTTGTAATATAGCTGCGATCTCCACTACTGTATCATCATCCTAGTTGTCTCCTATTGCTGCAAACTTTGACTCTTCAGTAGTACCGATGTTCACTTTCTTTGTTTTGACTGATGCACTCATGTCAGGAATCTCTAATGGAGGTCCTTCTACTTCATGCATTCCTTCAGATTCATGGATTTTATATTGCATGGGTCCTCCTCATCACTATCTTATCTTCATCTTTTTCAGCTAAGTTATAATAGTCGATGACTTGCTCTGCTTGTTCTGTCCAATTTGGTTGGAGACTCGCAAGTACATTGTTTGTGTCAAAAACCTCTTCTAGTGTTATATTTTCTTCTTTGTGATGTGGGATAAATATCTTTCGCTTGATCAGTTGCAGTGCATCATGTATAGTCGGCTGATCATCTTGAAAACTAAAATCCTTCTGGAAAGTCACAGTAAGGATGGACCAATCCGTGGTTCGTGTGTGCATCTCCTCCTATAGGTACCAGTTTTTTGGAATAGGCTCCTACAACATATGCACAAAGAGATGTACCCATTCTGTCTACGGTCTTTCCTTCCAAGCTTGTACACATGTTGTGATATGATCTCCTGGATCCCTCTGACCATTATATTTCTCAAATGGTAGTGTGACCTTATCAGCAAATCTAATTTGTAGTTTTATTTTGCACTGCTCCCAAGTTGTCATTGTCTTTTTGTGTGTAGCCCACCATCTGGCAGGTGTTTGTCTGAGTGCCATGTCTAATGTTGAGACGTGATGTTCATCTGCCACTACTGCAGTGTATTCTTTGATAAATGAATAAATGTTAGTTGTACCATCATAAGTGGGGATTGGACTTAAATGCTTTCCAATCCAATGGAGTGACTTTGTAATTGTCGCGCATCTCCTGGAAGATACTTCATGCATTCTGTGTTGCCAGTTTTCTAATCCTGCATCTGAGTCTGAGATGCAAGAACTATCGCAGCACCAGCTGAGTGTTCCATCCACAGTAGGATCAATATAATCCATAGAATTAGTTGTCATTTGATAGATACGGTCAAGGTCTTGATCTCTATACTCTTCTTGAATAGGTTCAACATATTGCTCCCCCTGTGAAGGATCCAATGGTGCGACAACCCTTATGTCTTTGCCTTCAAATATGATTTTCATTGTTTTTAGATTGATGATAGTGGAGTTCATCATTGCCCAATCGATGCCCAGAAGTGCTGGATAAGGATTGCTATCATCTACAATTTCAATTACTTCAAAGTCTACATAACTTCACACTCCATCAATGTCGACAATGGTATTGGTTAACCTTCCTAGCTGTATAACTATACCTTGATTAGCCATTCTTAACTGTATAGGTGACCACTGTAACTTTGGTTTTGCCATTGCCTACCATGTGCTTGGTTAAGACATTCACTTCATATCCGAGATCAAAAATGATCTCATCCATCTCATAGTCTCCTATCTATGTAGTGAACCACATTTCCCTATCGGTTCTTTTGGGACTTCTAATGTTATGTACTGCACCATGTGCTATTCCTTTCTTACTGCATGATTCGTACTGATTTATCAATTTTTCAAATTCCATAAGAGTGTACTTGTTTTTTAATAACTTGATGCAGCTTTGTATAAACTGCGCAACAAAAATAGATGTATCAGGTGCAGTGCACGTCTGATCATATTCCAATGGCATATCTTATATTTGTGGTACTTCACTTCGCAGCGGGATCCTTGGTGAAGTAGGTGGTTGTTGTTTAAACATGTCCTGCGCTTCTTTTAATATTTCCTTATTTTTCTGTAAGTTCAATGGAGGTGCTTTCCCAGGAGCTTTTCTAATTCCTCTTGTTTCTCCAGCGTTCTTCTTAGAATCATTTGTTCTAGAAGTCGAGGCTTCTGCGTTGTTATCTTTTCCTGTATCAGTGCCACTTCGCGTTACTACATTAACGCTCTAACCTGTAGGTCTATTCTCTGATGCAATTAACTGGATGTTAGGCTTTGGTGTTTCTGTTCTTCTTCTCTTCTACATTTCTACCTCAAGCTTGGACTAGTCTTCAATCACATGTTCAAATAATTTATAGTAGTTGCATGTGGTGCATGGATTAGTACATTCTATTGATAGATGACCTGGCTAACCACAGTTATAGCATATGACCTGGCCTTGTCCTCTTCCTTGATTTTGCCCACTATTTCGTCCTCTCCCATGATATCCACCACTGCGGCCTCTATATCCTCCTTGATCATAGTGGGTGTTCTCTTTCTTTGGTTGATTTTCCTCTTGAACGCGGTACATTCCAGCACCTCGCATTGCTTCCATATCTCGCTTCCTTTCATTCATCAATTCATAAGCACGACAGTTGGACTCATCATGTCCAACTGACTTACAAAAATTGCAGTATAAGTTTTTAGGTGTCTTTACATATTTTTGTATCAGGTAGCAGTCCTCAGGTCTACATCCTCTGCTTCTACAAATTTCACACCATGGCACCTGGTTCTGATTCATATTTATTGGGTTTGGTGTGCCACTGTTAAGGTATTCTTGAAATAAGAGGCATTGTTCTCTGGTGTGGCCCTCTCCTTTGCATCCTGTGCACCAAAATTCATGTCGTTGTTCATGTCTCTGCTCTTTTCCATTCTTCACACCTTGTAATTCGAATGTCAAGGTAGCCAATTGGTTTTGGATCTATATTATCCTAGAACTACTTTCTTCAATTGGTGAAGCTTCCAACTGCATTGCGATCTCCAAGGCCTCAACTTGAGATACAACCTTCTGTTGCATTAGTGGTTGTCTGATGTGGGGCAACAGCGCAGCAATGAACCATTCTTGATGTTGTTGTGGAGCTATAACAAAGCTCACTTGGTCCAACAATTTTTTGAATTTTTGGTCGAATTCCCAAACCGATTCAGTAGGTTTCTTCTTGATTTATTTCAACTCTGTTATGCACTGTGATTTTGATTTGGGTTTCTTAAACTATGCTACAATCGTGGGTTTGATATCTCCTAAGTTTCTTGGCTGTGCTTGAGAATAATTCATAAACCAATGCAGTGCTCTGTCTCTGAAAGTAGTTATGAGATACACTCTCTTGATAGCATCATCTGTCACTTGCTTAACACTCCACATGGCTTCGCATAGAAACTAGTGCTGATCAGGGTCTTCCTGACCCGTTCCTTTGAATATCGATAGTTTTATATCGTTATCTATCATTCTCCTTTCGGATTTTGTACTATTCTGAGACTGATTCCTTGTGACAAAAGTAGGTACAGGTTGCTGGATTGTGCTAGGGATAGTATTCTGTGGAATGGGCTGAGATGTAGTGCTGTGAGCACTCGGTTCTATGGCGTTAGTAGTATTACTGAACTGTGGGATGGGCTGCACAACACTTGCAGTGGATGGGTTCTAGACTGATTGATTATGAGGTATAATACTATGGATTGTGGCTGATAACTGAGTGTTTGTATTATTGAGATCACATGGAATTTCGATATCTATTCAGTTTCTAGATGGTGTGGGTTTCTTTTTGTTAATAGGCTTGTATCTCTTTCCACTCCTCAAAGTATGGTTTTCTTCATCAGAATCAATGTATGTGCTCGCTACCATGACAGATTTAGACTTATTGTTGCATTCTTAAAGCACCTTTCTCAGCTAAAAGCATTTTAATATATAGGCTGAGATTTTTCACGAACTTACCTCTGAATCCTTCGAAAAAGTATGCTTTAGCTTGGCTGTATGATTTCATCCTATCTACAGCAAACTCGGTCACAAAACCTTCTAGTATGCTATCAACCCAGAAGTCAACTGCTCACGATAGTGGGTTTTCGATTGCTTTGAGCTGTTCAGTAAGCTCTCGACTCCACTTTGTAGGTACTCCTCCTTGCGAACAATTCTTTATTTCTGCTAGGCGCGATATCCACTCGTGTAGCTCATTTGGAAATGACTCCCAAAATTTTTTTTGGATGTCTCTCTACAAGTATCTATTCAACCAATGTATGTTAGATAGACGTGGATGTCTGTTTAATTTCTTTGCGAAGTCTCTTTCGATCTTATCGCACCAAGCCCATATCTCTTTCTGTTCTGGATGCCAACTGTCGGACATTACTTTTTTGAATATAATATCGCATCATCGGTCTTAGCACGGCAACAGAACCATTTTTTGGTCGCAGCACTGTTCTAGAGGTTTTCTAATATAGAACTAGGTAGTTCGTAGTATAAGATACCAACAAAACCCCTATTCACCGGCCCTTTTGGAATTAGACTGCAAGCAGCCTGAGGTCTCACTCGAGGTGAAGTTGAGGGGGTGGTTGCAGAAGTAGATTTCCACAACCTTGTGATGCAATTGATTCAACTAATTAATGTGCAGCGTGGTGACGGACTGCGCAACTACGTTTATTAATTGCACGGAGTCTCCTATTTCATGTCAAGTATTTTCAGGAACAAGGATATTTTCACCCTTAGCACGTCCAGAGGCTGCACAGTGGGGTCTATGAGACTTAATCACTTATACTCAATCTTATTCAATAGCCCTTAAGAATTCATCATTATTTAGATTGATAAACATTATGATCTATGTGGATGAGTGAGATACGCAGTGCTATGTGCTTTGATACCGCGATTCACTCCTAACAATTAATTGTGTGGTTAGGGGCTTTCCTGTTAACATTTGTCCATATATGAACTATTATCATCTTATTCCATCCCTTCTACGGAGAATATAGATAAAAATAAACACATATAAGATAACAGTAACCTCATGCATGCACTGTAAGTAATTTAAACAACAAATTAATAATAATCATGCACAACAATCACATAGAACAATGGTTCAACATGGTTCACCCCCTGGATGGGAAGCTACATCCACAAGAACTGTTCTTTATTATTTAGGAAAGGGTACAATAGTTCTTTCGTCTATGCACTTAGCTGCAAACGTTCCTCTTTCTTTCTCTCAAGATTAGGTCTCTGCGCACTCAACTGCAGAGCCTTTACAATGCTTTTCTCTAACAGATCTCACAATATTCAATAATATTAACCAAAATGAGAGTTAACCCTTTTCCTTTACAAAATTGCCTTATATATAGATCAAGACCCGCAGGTCATGTCTCTACATTTACGAAGGCAGAACCCTTAGGTTTACAAAACTGTTGCGGTTTTCCCAAAATCGGACTATTGGTATCTGGCAGCAGATCTTCTGTTATATGCGCGCCAACAGGTTGCTTCCACCCAGTTGTTCCTTATTTTCTGGCCTTAGATGACAGGTTCAAGTAGTAGTACTCTTCTTCCTGTTGTGATCAGTCACCTACCTCCAATCTGCACCTACCCACTGCTTGGTAGTTATCGACAATCTTTTCCAAAAATAGGTCTTATGTGACCTAACCAAAATAACTACCTTCATCCGTTGATGCTGTGCTTAGCTGGATCTTCGTAGACGTGGCACATCATGGCATTGTACGCCTCCTAGCACCGACCTCGCAGCTCCTCTAACACTATGCTACACACAACTTCGCAACATACCAAAACTTGTCCCAAAATTGTTCAAACTTAACTGCGCTTAGTTCCGCAGTTCTCAAAATTCTTCCTATTCAAAAATGTCCCATCAGGGCCAGGCCCAACATCCGTACCCGTGGTAAATTTTGCTCATAGAGGCTGGTACCGATGGTCAATGCATGCGTTGACTACGATTACCTGGCCCTACCCGCGACCCACATAATAATAACCTGCAGGTAGCGTCATGACCATTTAGGGCTTCGCCACATAAAAAATACAACTGATGAAAATCAAAATAAAAGCATTAAAATGAAGGGTATGGATGAGACTACCAACCTGTTCCTGATGGTTCAATGATCGGACTCCCGTAGCTCCCATAATTAGCAGTTGAACTTCGACGTGAAAACTAACCACAAAACTCCAAATGGGTGAATAGTAAAAATGAATTGTAAATTGTAAATTTTTGTTATTATTTATAATTTTTGAAACCCACTTGTCTATAGTTTTCACCCTTTCAAGCTGTTTTGGACTAATATAATGTCTTGGAGTAGCATTTTTTCACCAGATTTCTTTGGCGATAGTTGTTTTGGACCATTTCACGCCTACGAAAGGTATATTTCACAATTGGCATATAGGTTAGATGTCATTTTCACATGCATTATGCATTTGACCTTTTGACCATTTTCATAAACCCTAGGTGCGACCCCGCTTCTTAACCGACACAAAACCTTCACACTATTATAGAAGTGTCGTTATGTGGCGGTAGGGCCTTTTCGAACATGGGTACCCTAGTTAGAACCCCTTTTTTTTGCATTATGGTGCCCATGCCATTGTTTGTCCTTAAGATTGGGAGTCCTTTGTAGTTACACCATGACTTTGCAATAAAAGATTCATACTCTACTTTATCTTATGCTGGCCATCTCCCATGAGGACTCCCCCAGTTATATCAAGTTGTTATTGCATTGCATCATTCTGCTTGCCACTTGAGCCTTACGTCGGCTCCCACTTATTGAGTTGTTAGCCTGGTGCCTGAGCACTTTTCCCTGTTGACCCCTGCAAAGCTTCCATTTTTCCTTCACAATTTGATGACCTTTCGACCCTGAGGGAACACCCCCCCTGAGTGTCCACATCCCGTGCTTCCTTGCATTGATCATAGGTATGTTCCACTACTTGGGACTAGTCTGCTCACTATTTGAAACTCGTTCCCTCACTTGTTGTATTATAAGCAATTTTATTCTTTTTCAAGCTTTTCCAAAATATGAAAAAGACAAAAAAAAACTAGATATTCCAAAAATCCATACGGGATTATAGTTACTACTTCTAGTTGGTAGTTGTTGTGTTTCCTTTGAACAGAGCATTCATTCCACTCCATACATTATGAGTCGGGACTATAGTTGGACCTTAGGAGTTGTACTTGTTTCTCAATTTAATCCATTGATTGGTTAAGCTTCCAATCATTATGGATCCCTTTATGGTGCCTCTTGCATTGCATAGTCTATATTGAGTCTCTATTGCTTGAGTCTATCCATCTTCCCATGCTCTTGTTCAAAGGAAGTCCTAAAACCAGAGTCGGCCAGTCCTCAGATTTTTTGACTATTGCATGTCGGCCATCTTTATTGAGTCAGTCCATTTCACGTGAGATCTTCCAAATATTTCAGTGTAGCTGGTACCTCGTGCTGGTTGATGGGGAATGCCTTAATGCCCTCCTTCTAGCAAGTCTCGTTCCATCGACTTCAACCCATTTATTCTGGGACTTGAGGCTTAGAGTTCGATTGAGTACCTTGAGGCTTGCAGTCATTAGTGGCAAGTTCTCTCACCATCAACAGTTTTGGGAATACATCAATGTCCCCTGATCGATGGATCCATCCTAGTGTTCAGCTTCAACACATCTATTCACACTCTGATGATTGTACTTTGTGCCTTGATGCCCATTTTCATCATTGGTGAGTTATCTCGCATCTGTTAACAGTATACATCATTGATCGGTAATCAAACAATGTCGCATTAGGTTGGACCTCAACTCCTTTATTCACTTGATGGGAATTGCACTGTCGAAGACTTGTGTAGAAGATCCCACGCGATAGTGGCATTCAGTATGCTACTTATGATTATGACTTTACATCTGAGATATCACCTCTTAGATATCAACAGTTTGTACCTCCAGTTTGTACCAGTTGTTTCCTTTTCAGCAGGAGACCATATCTTACTATAGAGGGATAATGGCTATGATCACTTATGACATGTATTCATTATGTACTGCCTATTCATGGCCATTGTATCAGATTGTTGTACTATACCAACATGTATTCAGGGATACTATTGTATTATGACGAGTGAGCTGCTCCTTCCACTTTTGTATCCATCACTCCACTCCCAAGATTTACAATGTATTTTATCTATCGTAGCTTCAGTCTCTGACCTCACACATTAGGGGGCATTTGTTACAATGTAATGTTCCACCTTGTGAGCATCAGCACTCTTTGGCCTGCATAATCCATTTCACTGACTTAGATCCACTTTATATCCTTCAGACACATTATTTCCCTATTTTTTCCCCTGTACACTAGCTGCATCACTACAGTGGGCGTACCCGCGAGTTGCATTACTATAGCCCGTGGGTAGCATGTAAAATGGTAAAAATCACCCATTAATTACTTTTAACTCCCAAAAAGCGGTCATAGGGTGACCTTTGGCCCTCCATTTTCCCAAGAACGCCTCAATGTGTCCTTTCACTTACCTTTGGGAGGACTATATATTGAGCACATATGGCATATGGACGGAAGGAAAAAGAGAGCAAGAGAACTCTAGTGTATTTTTACCCTATCTTGAGTCTACAGTCATTGATCCTTGTAGTTGTGAACCCTCTATGCTCACCTTCCAAACTCCTATCATTGTTTGAGTTTGCCATTCCATGGAGGATTGAAGTGGTGGAGGCACAAGTGGATTGACCCAGATCTTGGTTGAGATTGGTTTCCAACAAGAAGTCATATCACATTGTACTTCTTCTTATTTATTAATAGAAATACTCATATTCTCGTCCATTAATGTTGTGAATGTTGTTTATATCAAATTGGGTTACATTTACTTACAATATCATGGACCATTTCTATTGATGATGTTAATGTCGTTTATATATTATATGCGCTTGTTGTATATTAGCTATCAAGACTAATTTGCAGGTTCAAGTGCACAATTTGAAAGCTCCAATGGGGATCTACATCAAACATTTGGATCGAGGTTGGTTATATTCTTCATTATCTTAGCATTGTCATTTATATAGCATAGCACTAAGAATTGAGTTAATTTCTGGTAGTCAGTTGTCTGTTGTGGTCCACTCCAAGCCATAGGAAGTTTTCTCCAACATAGTTATCAGTCACAAACTCAGAAGGTGATTGTCTGAATCCGAAATCAATGGTTCAACATACCATAGCATCAACCTACATTGACGGTTGCACTGACATCTGCCAAACAGACAAAGAATCTCAACAATCATGCTCAGAAGTTTGCATTAATCATGATCAAGACACAACATTCTACAAAGACTTCAGCAATGAGTTGAGTCATCAACCAATGCAGTTCTCTACAGAAGCAGCAACGAGTTGAGTCATCGACCAATGTAGTTCTCTACAGAAGCAGCAAGTTGATCATATTCTCGATGAGTACTAGAACCTCTTTCAAGCTTAAGATGGAGTACCTCAACATTGTTAGGTAAAACACTCTATTGAACTTGTTCCCGGTTCTTCTTTTCCTAACGTATCTATTTACAAAATATCCATTCTTGAAAATGAAGAGATTCACAAATAGATCCAAGAATTAATCGACAAAGGTCATATTCAACCCAGCTACTCTCCTTGTGAAAGTCTAGTCATCCTCGTTCCGAAGAAAGACAGGACTTGGTGCATGTGCATCGACTACAAAGCTCTCAACAAAATATCAGTGAGAATCGGTACCCTCTGCCATGGATATACGAGCTCATTGAATTTCTGAAAGGTGATAAACTCTTTACTAAGCTCAACCTCAAGTCAGGATACCATCAGATTCTAATCGATCCCTCAGATGTGTGGAAAACTGCTTTCAATACCAATGAATGATTGTTTCAATGGTTAGTCATTCCTTTTGGATGAACCATCACACCTACGACCTTCATGCGACATATGGATAACCTTCTTCGACCTTTCATCGGAAAATGGGTTATTGTCTATCTCGATAATATATTGATTTTTAGTCAATCATGGGAAGAACATGTTGGACATATTTGACAAGTCTTCGACACTCTCCAACAACCTCAGCTTTATCTAAACATGGACAAGTGCTTTTTTGCGATGACAAACATCAAATATTTGGGGTATGTAATTGACTCTGCAGGCATTCACGTCGACCCAAAAAATGTACAAATCCTCAAAGATTGGTCCATTCCTAGAAGCATTCAAGAACTAAGAAGTTTTCTTGGTTTGGAAAATTTCTATCGACGATTCATACTTAGCTTCAGTTACTCAGCTTCAGTCACATAGCTTGTCCCTTGAATTAGTTGACGAAGGGAAATGAGAAAAACGTCTTCGAGTGGAGAGCAACACAACAAGCAGCTTTTGAATAAATCTAACATAAGCTCTGCACTGTACCAGTACTTGTGTTACATAATTTGCATCAACCCTTTGAGATTGAGACAGACGCATCAGACTATGCCTTAGGCGCAGTGATCACTCATTCTGGTCACCCAGTTGGTTTTCATTCCGAGACCTTTAATGACACGGTTAGAAGATACTCGACGTATGAAAATGAACTGTATGCCATTGTGCAAGCTCTCAAGAAATGGAGGCATTACATCCTTTGCAAGGAAACGTTCATTCTCACTGATCATAAGCCTCTACAGTTTTCTCCGACACAATCAAAGTTACAGACAAACCAACAACTCAAGTGGATTAATTACCTACAACAATTCCAACTGGTGATTAAGTATCAGAAAGGTAAAGTTAATGTCACTGTCGATTTCCTTAGGCGACCACCCATTACTCTCCTTTTGACAGTGATGAGTATGCAGGGATACGACATGACCACTTAGCCATAGTTGTATGAGGATGACAACGACTTCTCAGCAGTCTACTAACCGTTACAGACTAACAAGTAGTCGACCTCAGACTCCGACTATGTCCTGAAAGACACCTTGCTATACAAGCTTGGACAGCTTTGTGTACTGACAGGTGAGCACCGAAAAAAACTCATTTGGGATGCGCATTACAGCAAGACTGCAGAACACTTTGGAGTATCAAAGAAGCTTGCTATTATGCAGAAGTATTTATTTTAGCCTACACTTAAATCCAACTTCAACAAGTACATTCGATCATTCGTGGTTTGTGCCATTTCTAAGCCACCTAATCGATGACAAGGATTGTATACACCTCTACCAGTTCCCATTCGACCATGGGAATCTATTTCTATGGACTACTTGACGGGTTATCCTACTACCAAACATCGACACGACATGATCCTAGTAGTATTCGAATGATTTTTCAAAATGGCCATTCTCATACCATGTAAGAAGACCACTACAGTGCAGTAAACCATTCATCTCTTCTTTACACATGTTTGGAAACACTTTGGTTTACCCACAAGCTATATTTCCGACCGAGATGCCAAATTCGTCAACATATTTTGGAAGATCCTCTAGAAATTTCTAGACACACGACTCTTATTGTCGACAACTTTCCATCCTCAGACTAAGGGACAGACAGAAGTTGTGAATCGCTTGGCAGTACAACTGCTATGCATGTACAATCACCAGCATCCCACATGGGATGAAAGTCTTCTGTAGATCTAGCACAACTACAATTGAGCTCAGCACAGCTCTACAGGCAAGAGTCCATTTGAATTTTGTTATGGATTTCATCCCTCAGCACCTATTGACTTGATCGACTCCTCGACACAGCTGAGCGACACTGAATCTAGCCAACGAGAAGCTGAGAAAGTGGTCAAGTTCAGAGATCAGATATGTGACATTTAGAAGCAAGCACAGGAAATGTTGCATAGAGCAAGCGAGAAAGATAAGGCCCAACATGACAAGCATTGTATTCCTCATTCATTTCAAATTCAGGATAAGGTCTGGTTACATCTAAGGAAGGATCGCTTCATAGGCCCATTCAAGAAGCTCAAGTGTTTGCGATATGGTCTGTACAGTATTCTTTGATAGATTGGGGAAAACACTTTCCAGCTTGGCATTCTTGCATGCCTAGGTTTGCATCCAGTATTCAATGTGGATATATTTTGACCATACCATGCACCCTTGTTGGAATAGAATGACTTGCAGACAGCAAAACCCAAAGAAATCCATCCAGATGTTCAGGAACCTCTTCCTTACGACACCATTGCGGTACGACGAGTATGCCAAACAAGGAGGAACACAATTCCCTTGTTTCAGGTTGCCAAGGCTAGCCAAATCCCCTCTCAAGGAAAGTGTTACTCTATTACTAACTTGACCGACAAGTTTCCTCACCTTCATGAGCAAACAATGGGGTCCATTGTTTCTTAAGGAAGGAGGTCTGATCTGTATCGTAGTTGGCAAGTCATTGATGTTGATGCAACTTCGACAAGTTTTGACTTTGACACAACTTCAACTCAACAGGTTTCCAATACGACATGTTAGCGCCGACAGGTTCCGAATTCGACACAAATTTGACGAGTCTTGACTTCGACACACCTTGACACATTCACACCTTCAACATGTTCAACAATATCACAGTTCACAACATCGACAAGTAGCGTTGACATGTGACCAGTGACTGTCGAACTTCGACAAACTATCTCTCTGTCTTCCAGTCGACTGTAACGGTTGAAATGTTGAATTGTTCTAACTTCTTCTTTGTAACTGAATGTAACGGGAAGGTACCCAAGCATCTCTGAAATATATATAAACATGTATAATATTTTAACATACAATCAATGATTTTACCTGTTACATCTAATATAGAAGAACAGTTTGCATTCCTACATATTATCTGTGTATTTATGTTTATCTATGTAGTGTAATCCTGCTTTGCTCCTTCTGCTTATTCTTAATTGCTTCTGCCATAACATGTTGATGTATATGTAACTTCGGAATGTATTTCATTTGTGTATTTTATATATATTTATTGTACCCTTATAAGAGATGTGTTATTCCTCTATAAGGAAGTGTTGTCATGTCGATTGACAAGTGTCGCAAGTGTGTGTACTTGCCAATGGGTTATTAGACCACCATGTGGGTTCGGCTCGGAATTATATATAATATAATGTGGATGTATCTAACTAGACAAGTCGGCCACATTAGGTCACTGGGAAAAAAGGTGAGTATAAATAGAGATAGGAGATCTCTATTGTACTCACTCGGAAAAGTAACTCACTCTCACTCTCAAAAGTGGTGCACTAGTGAGGAGGAGGAGGATCATCTGCTAGGAGACTATCTCGGTGTTATTTGGTTGTATTTTGGTTGAGCCATTGCTCTCTCTATCTCTGAGGAAGTTGTGGGGTTTTTCACCTTAGGGGTTTCCCCACGGAAACTCTGTGTCTCTTGTCTCTTATGCTTTTGATTCTTGTGATGCTTGTCATATTGTGATTGTCATGCATTGATATACTGTATACGTTATTCTCTCAGCAAATATCCTAGAGTATAATGAATTAATGCTCAAAATTTAACATAACATAGTTAACTCATTCATTCAAACCATTGTCCCCCTCGTGCTTCCTAGACATGACCTGGATCAATAAATGTCATTTCGCTTTCGATTTCGTCTCAATATGTGTAGCGTAATGGAATGCTTATGGGAGAGTTTTCATACTGAGGAATTCCATCTCTATTTGGATATAAGGATTTAATCCACTAATATACCTCAAAACAAGAAATATTACACCAGAATCTCATCATCATGAGTTATGTTTCCTCTACATGCCTTAATTCCTAAAGCACTTGGGATAAAAGATCGAATGAAGAGTTGATGTCAATCCCTTTACCATTTTTTTGTGACATTGACACATCCTGATCCCTGGCAAGGTGCATGAGACATGAGGTGATGCACTCTTCACATTATCAGAGCATGACAGTGACTCTTGTTTCCCTTCCACAAGGTGCGTCACCCTTAAATGACGTGAGTTGTCCTTGTGCAAGGTGTGTCATTGTTGGTTAAAATGGATAAAGAGAATTTTTTAGCAACTACTCAAACCTTGGGTTGCATGGAGGATTATCCTTACATGCTAGGAAAGGTGGCATTCGATCCCCTTACCTAGTGGTATAATCCCTTAAGATCCTCCCCTAAATATTCAACCTCTCCTATCCCTTTTACCCTCTAAATATTAACATGATCTCCATTTTTAAAGGATGAAGGATAGAGTATTTACATGCTAGTGAAATTATGCTAAGAGATCATTTTCATCCATAGGAGGCTAAAGCTTTGACCTTCAAGCCTATGATAGTAGGAAAGGAGTTACGACATCAAAGAATTGGTTGTAACACCTCTCTCTTTGTAATTTATATAATTAAATTTAATACAAATTATTTCCATAAACTTGTTGTCTTTATAATGTTTAGGATTGGATTCTTTGACTGCTCATCTAGATTGATTCATAATCATATGCTTTCACTACTTGCTTTTTTCCACTTGTTTCATCTTGTTTTGTAGCTAAGGATCTGAAGATCAAGGATTTGAACCAAGCAAGGAGAAAGAAGTTGCATTCATAAGGTAAGTTATCTCTCAACTCACTTTGCAATTCAATCAATCTAGGAAAGTTGCTTGTGTTGTGTACTTGTTTTGTTCTAGATCTGAACCATTCACACTAGGGAGATCTGTTTGTGTCTGCCCTTACATATTGTCCATAAATAGAAACATTTTTTCACCTCCCTAACACCAAGTCAATCCATTAATCGGTGGAATTCGTCAATATAACTATGCACAATCTAATAATTCCATCGTCTCAACTGCTGCCATTTCTTGTACTATTGTTCTATTTACTTGGGTGGATAAAATTGGATCTTTACATGTTCATCAAATTTTTCCTGTGTGTCGATGGGGTGATGTCACATCCCCAGATCACCGCGGTGTCCTTCATAGGTGATGGGGGGTCCTTGACACTACGGTTTCTCTTCCAATGCTTCCATCACGTACCCTTCCCTAATTATTCTCGGGTCCGCAATCCGTAATCCGCAATTGCACCTTTCCATAACCCGCAATCCGCATTGTGTCTTTCTGCAATCCACGATCCACAATTGCATATTTCCACAATCCACAATCTGCATTGCACCTTTCTGCAATCAATGACATGCAATTGCACCCTTTCGCAATCCACAATTCACAATCGCTCCTTTCCGTAATCAAGGATCCGCAATTGCATGACCCGCAATTCGCAATCTGCAATCTGCATAGTGAAAGTCAGAATTGCGGAAACCCAACTTTGACCTTTAGGAAAAAATCCCCTTCCGCAATCCACAATCCACATTGCGGAAGTCAGAATTGTGGAAGTTCAACTTCATCCTTCTGGGAAACTTCCCCTTCCACAATCCACAATCCACATTGTGGAAGTCCAACTTCATCCCTGAGGGAAGCTTCCCCTTCCACAATCTACAATCCACATTACGGAAGTCGGAATTGTAGAATTCCAACTTCATCCTTCCAGGAAACTTCCATTTCCGCAATCTGCAATCCGCATTGTGGAATTCAGAATTGCAGAAGCCCAACTTCTCTTTTCATGCAACTCACCAAGGAAAAATTTTGAGAGGCATAACTTCCTCATCCTAAGTCCAAATGAGGAAATACCATTGGAAATATTTTGGAGAGCTCTATCCAATGGTACAACCCCCTTCCTAGATGAGGTGTATGACCTTCTCATTTCCTTCTCTAAAGTTTTGTATGTAAACCTTCTAAGGTACCTTCCAACCTTTAACAAGTCTCTACTTGTCTCCAACCATAACTCGTCTTTCCTCTGACTCTCAGGGAGGGTAAAGAATACCGCAGGCCCCATAACAATTCCCAAGGTTAAGCAATATATTTACAAGGTTAAGTATCTCATCTAAAATACATATAATAAATGAAACTACGGCTAACCATACATCTAACACATGTAAAATTAGCAATGCATTAAACTCATGCAACAGAATGAAACATTCAACCAGCACTTAGCCTTCCACTCAGGCTTACACCTGTTCTACCTATTTCTCTCATTCATACGACATTCATTCAATCAGCTTAAGTAAAACAGTATAATAATAACACATGGAATAACATCTTTCATTCCACAAAACACTTATCTTTGTATCTTGAAGTTTCTCTGCAACTGGCTAAGTGAGAGCAACATTCCACCCAACCTTAGGTCTTTGTCTAGGCTATACTTTTTCAGTTGATATACCACCCCCGAGTTGGGATATGTATCCACTAAGGAGGGCTAGGTAGGCTCTCTAATAGTAAAAATACACTTCAATGCTAAACCAACGTATACCTTGGTTTTTCAAGCAATTCCAATAACATACTCATCCTAAGACACCTTACAGTTGGGTTTATCAAGCATACACATTCTAAAGAAACCTGCAGTTGGGTTTATCAATCATATAGGGAAACATGGAGGATATTTCTAATCCAATGATCTTAACCACAGAGCTACACACATCTCATTCAATTAGCAGATAAGGTACCCACATTATCCACCTCACCCAACACAAGGACGACCCTCTTCTCTGCTACACAGTCCCTCAAGGCTCCTTCCCTTCTTGTGCTATTCAGGGTAGGAATAATAAGGTCCAACTACTAGTTCAATGAGATCATAGTCTTCACTAGGTTTATCAAGCCTTCCAACCGTAAACCCTATCTTCCATGTCTGCAAAACATGCTGGTTCATTCCAGAGTTGTAGACTAAGCTCTGTCCCACAACTTGACTCTCTGCTCGCGGATTCCAAGCTTTACATAGCTTCTTTAATCTATTCATGCCCTGTAGTCCTCCTTCGAACTCACCTTCAAGGATCTACTCAAAGATAATGCATATGCACGGGTTCCCATGGCATTTAGTTTCACTACTTCGACTCATAGAGGAGATCTCGTCTTCTTCCTATATCGCATGGCTCACTCTCCGCTCAGTATTTTCCTTCCCTATCAACAACACTAACCAACCACCAAAAGAGTGAACCCCTTCCCCAGATCTCAATGTCGCTTGTATCTCTTGCGAATACCATCCATCAAATTTCCTTCTCAATGTTCTATAACTAAATCCATACCCATACAGGGAATCAAATCGATTGCTGCTGCCCAAGTGGAAGCATAGGTCACCATCCCACAACTCTCTCACCTCTCCCTATCGGATACCTTCGCCCCCTTTGTTAAATTTTCAGAATTTACTTCAATTTGATCTAGGATCTTAACTGAGAGAACAACATGTACAACATATCTACAACATATTAATTATGGACACAATAATGCAAGAACACAAGAGACATAGAGTTTACTTGGGGAAAACCATAAAGGTGAAAAACCCCAATAACTTCCTCAGAGATAGATAGAGAAATGATACAACTAGAATACAAGAGATAGTCTTCTCCTAGCAGCAGAGCCTCCTCCTCCACTAGTGCGCCACTCTCCAAAGTGTGAGAGAGAATAGAATGTGTAAAATGAGAGAGACACACTCTCTATTTATACACTAACTTGACTTGACCTTTACTCAACTAGGTTAGCCTCAACTTAACCACTTAACATAATGCTAACTAGGCTGACACCCAATAGGGTGGTCTAATAACCCTTTGACCCACATGGCCAACCCCCAATAGGGTGGTCTAATAACCCTTCAACCCACATGACTTATACAGGGCCGACCCCATCAAGGTGGTCTAATAACCCATCAAGTATAAGTTACGACACTTACAATATAAATGATGACCCTTCCATATAGAGGAATAATAACATCTCTATAGGAATACAAACACTTCCATATAGAGGAATAATAACGTCTCTATAGGAATACAATATACATATATGTGAAATACATTCCAAAGTTACATATACATCAACACTCGCTCTTAACTAGGAAGGTATTTCTCGACACGGGTCTTCTAGCACAAGTCTTCTTCTCTGGATCATCGTCACTGGATAATCATCATCGAGTCATTATCATCGTCACTGCTACTACTATCTCAATCAATCTCTGAATCTACTCGTCATAGGAAGTTCTACAGAGACAGTCCTTTTTCATACTAGATGTAGGCCCATCACTTGCAGGTCTTCATCATCACTGGCCATACTGTGGAATCCTCAGGACTTATTACGTGCGTCACAAAACCTAGCTACATAATCCCAGGCTATTACGAGCACACAGCTCTACCTGTCAGATCTCCCATGAGCACATTACATGTGACCCATCACAAAACCTGGCTGAAGCATCCCAGGCTATTACGAGCACACAACTCTACCTGTCGGATCTCCTAGGAGCACATTACACATGATCTCACCACAAAACTTGGCTGAAGCATCCCAGGCTGTTACGAGCACACAGCTCTACTTGTCGGATCGGCCAGGAGCACATTACATGTGGTCCACCGCAAAACCTAGCTGAAGCATCTGAGGCCTTTCTCATCCTGTCCAGATCTCCCAGGAGTAAATTACATGTGGTCATGGCAAAACCTGGCTAAAGCATCTGAGGCCTTTTTCAACCTGTCCAGATCTCCCAGGAGAAAATTACATGCCATAGGACAAAACCTCGCAAGAGCATCTCAGGATGTTATGGGTACACAACTCTGATCTGAAGATTTCCCAAGGCACAAATTACATGTCCGCCTAGAGCAATGTCTCGAGAGAGCATCCTAGGCTGTTACGGATACACAACTCCGACCTATAGGATCTCCCAGACATGCTCATCTGCACAACCTGATCCACGGCCACAAAGTATCATCCTGATACTCACCATACATCATCCTGATCATCATCACTGCATAGTCCTGATGCATGTCATCTAGAGAAGCTCATCATCCACGACCATCCTGATCATACAATGCATCCACCTGATGCATACCAAGTATCTACCTGATACATATCATCATATACAATGTATCTACCTGATACATGCATAGATACATGATCCACACAATGTATCCATCAACATACATGATCTACCTGATCATACTTGATACATATACAGATACATGGTCCAGGCATCCAACATGATGCGTACATACATAAATGTAAATGATCCAACTGATTATACAGAGTAAAAACTAGAACATCATCTAGTGCTTACATCGACAGCCATGTGAAGGATCCTCCTTCCAGCATGCTTGGAATGGCTTTAGCAAATGTCTTCATCACTTATTCCTCGAAGTGTCATCAATCTGAAGAACACCAATCCTCTCTCTAAAGTAATCTAACTTCACTCTGGCTAGTGGCTTCGTCAGCACATTTGCAATCTGTTCATCCATTGCAACATACAGGATCTTCACTGCTCCTCTCTGCACCATATCCCTGATATAGTGGTATTTGATCTCTATGTGTTTCGACCTGTCATGGAACACTGGGTTCTTACACAGCTTCACACAACTCTGGTTGTCACAAAAGATATCAGTAGTCTCCAGCGGGAGATCAAATAACTATGATAGTAGCTTTCAAAGCCATACTGCCTCACAACTAGCTAAACAGGCTGCAACATACTCTGCCTCAGCTGTATTCAGTGCTACGCAGGATTGCTTCCTACTAAACCAAGAGATCACACCTAATCCCATACTAAAGCAACACCCATAAGTGCTCTTCATATCTGTAGCACTACCTGCCCAATCTAAATCAACATAACCCTACATGTTAAACTTTTGATTCGCATCATACTTGAGCCCATAGTCAACTATACCCCTCAGGTACCTTAGAATATGCTTTCCAGCAACCAAGTGAACACCTCTGGGATCCGTCAGGAACTGACTCAATGTGTTCACCACAAAGCAAATATCTGGTCTCGTGTTCGTTAGGTACATCAATGACCCAATCATGTAGTGATACATAGTGACATCTACTGGCTTAGATGAAGCATCACATAGAAGCTTCAGGTTCGATGCCAAAGGTGTGGACATGTCCTTGCAGTCCATCATCCCAAACCTCTTCAGAATCTCTACTGCATACTTCCCTTGTCCAAGGAAGATTCCATCTGCACTCTGCCACACCTCCATGCCAAAATCAAATAGTGCATCATCTCCAAGTTCTTCATCTCGAACTTGGAAACAAGCTTCTGCTGTGTGTCGGCAATCAATCTATCTTCACCTGTAATAAATAGGTCATCCACATAGTAGTATCACTGGATTTCCTTCCTCAACCTTGTAGTAAAGGTTGGAATCTGCTTTATTCTTAGTAAAGCCCAAACTGGATAGAAAGTTGTCTATCCTACCATACCAAGTTCTGCACATATATGACTCCCTGTCATGTGTCTCAGAACCAAGTGGCTGCAACACATACACTTCTTATTCAACTACACCATTCAAGAAAGTGTATCTTCCTCTTCATCACTGTAGCCAGAGCAAGTATTGATTTAATGGAAGTGTATCTGGCTACAAAATCAAAAGTGTCTATGCTACCACCTGCAGCATGCTTGATCTTGTAGATCCTCTTGGAAGTCACTACAAACTCCCCTTCAGGTATTGGGATTGCATCCCAAACATCTTCATGATTGACTGGTACTCCTCGATCATGGCATTCTTCCCAGATCCTGGGAACTTCAATATCTTTAATATTTTCAATAGATAACTTTGTTGCTGAACAAATGTTGTATCCCTTCTTTTGTAAGTGCTCGTATACGATCTTTCCTACAAAACAACTTAAATTGCATGATTAGAAAGATCTCATAGTTTTCAGAACAAATTCTTACATATAAAGAAATATGTCATACAATCATGCAATTATCTTAGCCAATGCTTCAATACAACATTTATCCATATCCCGTAACTTTCTAGATGCCTTCCAATCTCTACCAGAACATTGTTAAGAGTGTGCACAACTCCCAACATGTCAGCAAAGAGGTTTCATTCTAGATAAGTAGCAATGGAATGTTGTATAGTGCCATAGGCCACTCACCCATGTATATTAGTAGTATACTGTTCATCAATGCAATTATTCTAATATGCATAATACACAACCTAATTCTAGGAACATCAGTATATACATCATTGAATAACATTATGTAAGAAATGACAATTCAAATACTTATCTTTGTTTGGTTGCTGGGTGGACTCCCTCTGAATCTTTGCAACTCTATTCTGATGTGGATTGTGAGAAGTGGTCAACTCCCTCTGAATATCTGCATCCTTATAGAAACTATTGAAGTGTGCTCCTTTTCTTTCTTGCAGGAACAACTAGAGTGTGCTCCCTCTTGATCTTTGCTTCATGGATTACCTGTCCTTGAACTTATATCCATCCTTAATCACTATGCATGCTTATTAGTATCATCATTGTGTTATCCTTGAGGACTCATACATAATCATACATTTATTAGTATAATCTTAATACTATCAAAACACAGTAATCTTAAACATGTATAGTCATGATCATTTCAAACAGAAATAATAAGCATTAGTAATCAATGACTCTTATGGTTAGTCATATCATAAATTAAAGTAAGAAACATAATATGCCTAAAACCTTGATTACTAAAACCTATACTTTCATGACTCTTCTGGTTAGTCATATCATCAATTAAGGTAAGAAACATAATATGCATACACCCATGATTACTCAAACCCATGAATAATCATTATCAATCATGCCATGTATACTTATATAAGAGATCCTATCACAAGGTAGGATTCTAACTTGATATAGGAAAAACATACCTGGATTAGTATGTTAGCTAGTTATGTCTAACATACTCACATGATGTCTTCTTGTTCTCTTCAATGACTTGTGCTAGTAACCTACATATCTCATAGGTTAACCATTATAGAGCCAAGTTATACATACCGAGTAAATAGATCTTCTAAGTGATCCATGACAATGGATGAATCTTTGTTTTCATGTCATCATGATCATATGTTCTTGAACTAGAACATGATTTGTCTTTCTTGGTGTACGTTTTATGTTAGCAGACAACATAAACCTCATACAACACCATAATGCATTAGTACAATCATAAGTGTCAACACCCTAACCAATGAATATCTTCTATCATGCATTCATAATTTTGTTAAGGTGATACAACAAATCTCAAATCAAGATTGTACTAACCGTAATAATCATGAAGACAAACATACCATAAACTTAATCATGAACAAATCTTGAAACATACCTCGATGAGTCATACCTGTCGAGATCACTTGTAATCTTCTTATGTAAGGCCTTAGCCTCATCTCCCTCTCAAATAGGAACTTCTTCACTTAGGCAGGTGACCAATCCATCTTCTTCTAGGATTAACCCAATCCACTTGATTTGCAAGAACTGGATCTGGAGCTGGATTAGGGTTTGTCAGAGAAACCCCAAAAATTCAAACTTTGAATTTCAAAGTTCCAAAAGGATATAAATATACGCCTTGATGAGCTGATCAAGCTGGTATATTCAGAATTTGAAAACTGTAAAGTTTCACTCCTCAATTTTGCCTTTGAAACTTCCAGATTCACTGGACGTGACCTCGGACTGGGGTTTGATGAAGCTCACTCTTCTTCCCAATCAAAAGGTTTGATCCAAATCTCTAAGCTTCTATTTTTATGAGGAGCTTCCAGCCATGGTCACAGATTTAAAAAATTCTCATTTTTGCAGAAGACCTAATTTTCCACTTTTCTGATCAAAGTCTTGAACTACGGCCTAATCAAGCCTGGCCTTCTGCCCAACCAAAAATTTTGATCTTGGTCTATAAATTTCTATTTTGATGAGTAGAATTCATCCATGGTCTCCGATTACAAAAATTCTAACTTTATCCGAAACTCTAAATTCCGAAAGCCATGAATGAAGGTGCTAAAAAATAATTCTGTTTTGACATAAATATGTACCTGATTGTTTCTAGTGTAACTCCGAACTTTTCAATCCACAGGGTCTAAAACATTTTCCTGAGATAGCCTGTCCTGTCATCTTTCCATCCCGATAGGTCTGACCTCAATTGGATTCTCTGAGAGAGAGTTATGCCACATGTCGCAACGTGGCCTATTTATGGGATAAAACTGGAGAGCGAACTTGTATGACGTGCCACGTGTCACTGGTTCAACTTCGGCCTCTGAAAAATTTTCCTGAGATATTATAGTCTGTGTACTACCTGTCACTTGTTACTAAATTTCATTTGGAGCTTCCTAGCCCAAGTTATGACCTTTTTTCCAAGGTCACCTATTTTTGACTCAGATCTAGAAGAGGTAGAAACCCTATATTGTACAGATCATAAATCACAAAGTAGAACTAATTAGAGGTTCTCTTTTGGAAACAAGGTACATGGGGATCTGATATTCGACCTGTAAAATTTTTAGATCTGAAACCTTCGCCAAAATGGATTTATAGCAAAAGTGCTACAATGACTGGTTTTTTCTATATCAAGCCCTAGCATCGTAAGTGCAACAAGTGTCATACATGCCATATCATGCCTTCTTTCAGGCTAGCTCTGATACCATGTTAAATTTTTAGAACTTACTTCAATATGATCTAGGATCTTAACTAAGATAACAACATGTACAACATATCTATAGGATATTAATCATGGACACAATAATGCAAGCACACAAGAGACACAGAGTTTACTTGGGGAAAACCATAAAGGTGAAAAACCCCAATAACTTCCTCAGAGATAGATAGAGCAATGATACAACTAGAATACAAGAGATACTCTTATCCTAGTAGTAGAGCCTCCTCCTCCACAAGTGCACCACTCTCCCAAGTGTGAGAGAGACACACTCTCTATTTATACACTAACTTGACTTGACCTTTACTCAACTAGGTCGGCCTCAACTTAACCACTTAACATAATGCTGACTAGCTCGACACCCAATAGGGTGGTCTAATAACCCTTTGACCCACATGGCCGACCCCCAATAGGGTGGTCTAATAACCCTTCGACCCACATGACTTATACAGGGCCGACCCCAACAAGGTGGTCTAATAACCCATCAAGTATAAGTTACGACACTTACAATATAAATAACGACACTTCCATATAGAGGAATAATAACATCTCTATAGGAATACAAACACTTTTGTATAGAGGAATAATAATCTCTCTATAGGAATACAATATACATATATGTGAAATACATTCCGAAGTTACATATACATCAACACCCTTCTGATTAGCTGCCTCACTTAGCCAGTTTTGGGTATTTTATTGCAATATTAAACATTTACATCAATTACAAAATTTCATGGATTAATAGCACATGCATAGTTTCACTATCAAATACTTGACTATGAAAGAAAACCTTAAGAATCCACTAGTGCGGCCTTGGCCTTGAGCTCCACACTAGGATCAAAACACATTGCACAAACACAATATTTACATTGAGTCCAATAATTACTATGGCAGGTTAGAGGTATTACAGGTGACCTTTTTCTTCCTACTCACTCAAATTGTTTTCCCACCTGCAATGTGCAAAAGTCGACATCTTCAGCGATGTAGTGGTGACTTTTCTCAGGCTTAGAGAGTTGATTAACAAAGAAATACTATTCTAATTCTTGTATCTAGTTGTCTACAAATTATGCATCAATATTTCCTTCAAAATCTGGGATGTCCAAGTTCATTTGTACCTTGAAGGGGATAACCCTATCAAATGCATATATCGTCAGGTTGCTGACCGAAGTCAAGCCCAATGAAATGGTAAGTCAAGAAAGGATGTCACTGAAATGATCATACATTTCGGCTCTCTATTGAGCGGGTGATTTCTCTATGAGTTGTTCAGTTTCACTCTGAGAGGTCCTCCGTTTCACTTTCCATCTCCAGTCTATAGTTTCTAGAAAATACATACTCATAGTTAGAAGGTAAAGGCAAGTTAAATAACTGGGTCTTAGAGCATGTTTGAAAAAGCATAATTTTAATAAATATGCAAGTAGTGTTTAAGGAAGGCTATATCATACTAGAGTGCTTTGATAACAATGATCCATGTCACCCAAGGAGTAGATGGGAGGAAAACAAATTCGATCGAATGATTCAAGCTATGCTATGGTCAAAGTGAATAATAGTAGACTGAATAATGGAACCAATTTTAGTAAATGCCCAAGAGAAAATGACTGAAAGCAATAGACAATGCCAATCACATGAAAATGCAAGTCAGGAATTGAAAATGGAGAAACCCCAAGGGTAAAAAATTTGGTCGTATTGAGCATTCATCTATAGGACATTGGTCGCCTAAGTCTGTAATCAAAAACTTGTATCAAGGTCTACCAATTCAAAAGAGTCGTTTACATAAACGAAGGTCGAATGAAGGAACTGCAAGGAACCAATCGAGCCTTCTTTTTCTGAACCCATCTTTTTTCAATCAAGAGCAAGGAACACCTTCATATTCAGTCTTAGATGTATATATACAAATATGAGGTACGCTTGAGTGTCTATCCACTGTGTTTCAGTTACAAAGAAACAATTATATTTGATTTAGGAGACCAACTATTGTATTTCGATCTATTAGTTAGGAGAAGATGAAGAGACATTGTTTCCATGTTGATGGCATCTTCTTGGTGATTTTCAAATGTTTACAATGTTGAGTGACATGTGTTTGAGTCATCGAATTTCATAGGGCATGTATGATGAATGAATCTTGCAGAAGATTGTGTGATCCATCTGAGACGATGGATCAACTAATCTACAAGATTGAATGATTCATTCGGTTGATTAAGATCCAAGTAAGGAGGCGACTAGGGCTATCAACTAGTCGATGGTGCCAATTGAGTCCTAGAATGGATCAAATGAGTTCTTGTGCTTGTTAAACAAATTGAACTAACTTTAATGTTGTGCATTGAAACTTTATGAAACCTTGTAAAAGAACCAATCGATGCATGACAATACAAGGGTGTATATGAGATATCTTGTTCTTATGGGAAGTCTTACATTGGTGAAATAGGTCAGTCCTTTCAAACAATGATAAAGGAGCATGAGGTTGACATTAGGATTAATCACTTCCATTCATCTTCTCTAGATAAGCACTCCCACATTACTAAGCATCAACTATTCCCTGAACATGCTAAAGTCATTGCTAAAGGATAATCACTCCAAGCAAAAGTTTGGGAAAACCATTGAAATTATCAAACATCCTCATAATATCAATAAAACTTGTAGTTGGGAGGTTAGCAATCATTTGGTCCCTCTATTTCATAATAGGATCAATAGTAGGTGGCTATTTTATTGCTCGTTTTATCCCTTTGTTTTTTTCTTCATCTTTCTTTAGTTTTGTGTCTCTTCCATTCTTTTTGTTTTTATTTTTTATTTTTTTATTTTTTTAATATTGTTAATGGTTTTGCTCCTTCTATTTTTGTTTCTTTATTTTCTTCCTTTCCTACACTTTGTTTTTGTTATTTTTAAATTATTCAATATTTTAATTTTTTATTTTAATTTATATTTTATTATAATTCCCCTTAATATTTTCTCAATAACCTTGTTTCTCATCCTTTTGCCTCGTTTACTGTCTTCTCTCTTTTAGTGTTTTCTTTTTCCTTCATACTTGTTTGTTTTATGTTTATTGGGTCAGTATCTTTAAAAAAAAAAAAATTCTCTTCTCCCTCTTGTTTTATATCTATTATTAGATGAAGAGCATGATCAAGAAATTGAGACTCCTAAGGTTCGAGATACAGTAATGGAAGAATAGGTTCCAAAAGAACCTAAGGATCATGATATGACTGAGCCACAAAGACTCATAGATCCATTGAAAGAAGTGAAATCACATAAGAGAAAACTAGCTTGAGCATGAGAGCTTATTCAGGATGCATAAAAGTATGGTTCTCCAGAAGGAAGCAAGAGACCTTGACCTTAATCGAGATATATGGAATTGTTAAGTGACATCATTGACACTGAGCATTCCAGTTATGAAGAGGCCATTGAACATAAATTTTGGAAGAATGCTATGATTCAGGAGTATCAGTTGATCATGAAGAATGATGCATGGGAGGTAGTTTCAAGACCATAAGGGAAATCAATATTATATTCCAAATGGATCTACAAGATTAAACATGCGGCAGATGGAAGTGTCGAGAAATACAAGGCAAGTTTTGTGGCTCGAGGTTTCTCCCAGAAAGAACGTATTGATTATGAGGATACATTTGCTCCAGTAGCAAGATAAACTTCAATAAGGTTTGTACTTGCTATCGCCAAAGTGATGAATTGGAAGGTACATCAGATGGATGTGAATACTGCCTTCCTAAATGGAATAGTGGAAGAGGAAGTGTATGTGGAGAAGCCATTAGGTTTTGAGACACGTGACATGAAGAATCATGTGTGCAAATTAAAGAAGGCCTTATATGGATTGAAACAGGAACCCAATACATGGTATGACAGGATAGATGGGTTTCTAACAAGCTTGGGATTTAACAAGAGTAAAGTAGACTTCAACCTTTACTACAAGTTTGAGGAAGGAAATCCTGTGATTCTACTATTATATGTAGATGACTTGTTTTTGACAGGTGAAGAGAAGCTCATAGTAGAAAAAAAGAAGAATCTTTCCACTTAGTTTGAGATGAAAGACCTAGGAATGATGCATTACTTCTTAGGTCTTGAGGTGTGGAAGAATCCATAGGAAATTTTCCTAGATCAAGGAAAGTATGCAGTAGAGATCCTAAAGAAATTTAGGATGATGGATTGTAAGGCCATGACCACAGCTATGGCATCGAATCTAAATCTATTGACTGGTACTTGTTCAAAATTGGTGGATGCCACAATATATAGGAAGATTATTGGTTCATTGATGTATTTGATGAACATGAGGCTAGAATTGTGCTTTGTAGTGAACACTATGAGTCAGTATATGGTGGAGCAGAGACATGTTCACCTCATTGCAGAAAAGCATATGCCAAGGTACCTAAAGGGTACAGTTGATTATGGCCTCAGATATGGATCGGATAAGAAGGTTAACCTATGGGGTTATGCTAATGCACATTGAGCCAGGAGTGTCACGGATAGAAAGAATACATCAGGATGCTACCTCATTTTGGGATCATTTATGATCTCATGGTTCAGTAGAAAGCAGATGACTTTGACATTCAATAGAACTGAGGCCGAGTATATGGCAACTTCTTCGGCAAGCTGCGAGGTAGTGTGGCTTTGGAAGTTGCCATCGAGACTATTTGATATTGATTTGGAGGGGACTTGTATCTTCTGTGACAACCAAAGTTGTTTGAAGTTGTTGGAGAACCCTGTGTTCCATGATAAGTCGAAGCACATCGGGATCAGGTATCATTATATCCGATATATGGTGCATAAGGGAGCAATGAAGCTCTAGTATATAGTAATATAGGAGCATGGACACCTACTCTGTAACTATCCTCTCACTGTGCCCTTAGAAAAATCAAAGTTCTCAACCTCACTAGATTCTGAGATTTATACAAAGGTAGCACCTAAGATAAGGAAAAACAAGAAATCACGTCCAACTCACACAACAAAATATGCTAAAAACTCTAGCGCGGGAAGTAAATTTGGAGTGTTGACTAAGATGGCATCAATGGAAGTCACCTATGAGGAATACCATACCAATGGATAAGTTGGGGGTGATGTGAAACATGATCCAAACCTTACTGATGAACCAAAGTGATGCAATATCGACCTAATGGTAGGATCTCATTACCAATTAGAACAAATGGATGGAATATCTATGGATCCAATCAACGATGGCTTGAAATATCTAGAAGGAATGGATATTAGAAAATTGGATCTACAATGTACAAAGTAGGACTACATATATAATTGTATTCAGTCAATTCCAGATGGAAAAATGAAACTACTATGATAGGTGGTGATTCAACGCAACACAACTCTGCAAGCTCGACATAAAATAAAGAATTGAAATTTCCATATGGGGGTCAAATATTCTTATCTCAATGAATTAAGGAAGCAACCAAGGATGGGAAACAAAAGAGGTAGGAAATTTGCAGTGAATCAAATAACTAGGAGGAATTTTGATTGGTTCGGGATAGTATGTCCAAATTATAGAGACCTACCACCCCATCTCTAGTTAAACATGAAGTTAGTCTCTTGGAACATAAGGGGAACAAACGGTGACCCCAAACATTGGGTATTAAAAATATTGCTTAAGAAGGAACATCAAAAAACATAATGGGTAGTGGCTGCAACAATCATGCTGGATGTTAATGCCCTGCCTTAACCTATTGACACTTTTGACATCTAGCAATATACTCTGCTATGTCCTTGTTCATCCCATGCCAAAATTAGTGTTTCCTTGCTATGGTTATAGTCTTATGATACCTTGGGTGACCAGAATATGGCTTTCGGTTTATCTCACCCAACACAAGCTCCTTCAATTTTGCACAGTTTGGAATGTACAGTCTAGAATATTGGTACATAAGGAGTTCATCTTATCCAATCTGATATCATGTACACTTGTTATCCACCTTGCCCTGCTGCAACTTCTCTTTTATTTGTATGTAAGCTTCATCGTCAGCTTGAACTTCAATGATCCTTGCTTTCAAATCCGATTTACAAACACTTGTTGCTACAACATGAAATTTCCTACTGAGCACATCAGCAACCTTATTCTCCTTCTCTTTCACATGTTTAATCTCTATATCAAACTCACAGAGGAATTCCATCCATCCTGTTTGTATGGAATTTAGATTTGGCTGGTCAAATAATTATTTTAAACTTATGTGATCCATCCTAAGTTGAAATCTTCTTCCCAAAAGGTAATGCCTCAATTTCTTGAGAGCATGCGCTATGGCTGCTAGCTCTAAGTCATGTGTGGCATAGTTCCTTTCATGATATTTCATCTTCCTTAACTCATAGCCGATTATAAATCCTTCTTGCATGAGTACTCCACCCAATCCTTCCACGCAAGCATATGTGCACACCACAAAGTCTTTATTTGGATCTGCAATCTTTAAAACAAGAGCACTGGTAAGTAATTCTTTAACTTCTAGAAACTCCTTTCACACTTCTCAGTCCATATAAATTTGACTTCCTTCCTTTGTAATGATGTAATTGGGTAAGCTATATTGGAGAAACTTTCAATGAACCTTCTATAGTAACTTGCAAGGCCCATAAAAGATCTTACATCTGCAACATTTCTCGAAGTAGGCCAATCCATTATGGCCCCAATATTCTCTGGGTCTACTGCAATACCTTCTTCTGAAATAATATGTCCCAAATACTGTACCTTCTATTGATAGAAGTCACACTTACTCATCTTTGCATATAGTTGGTGTTCTCTAAGGACTTGCAGTATCATTCTCAAATGTTCAGTATGCTCTTCTTCATTATTTGAATACACCAGAATTTCATCCAAGAATACAATCACAAACTTATCTAAGTATTTCCTGAAGACACTATTCATAAGACAAATGAAAGTAGGAGGTGCATTGGGGAGACCAAATGGAACCATAGTGAACTCATAGTGTCCATATCTAGTTCGAAAAAGTTGTTTTGTGAATGTCTTCATCCTTTATCCTGACTTGATGGTAGCCAGATCTCAAGTCAATCTTGGAAAATACTTTAGCTTCCTTCATCAAGTCAACCAATTCATCAATTATTGGCAATGGATACTTGTTCTTGATTGTTACCTTGTTTAGCTGCCTAAAATCTATACATAGCCTTAAATTCCCATCCTTCTTCTTAACAAACAAAACAGGTGCAACCCAAGGGAATACACTTGGTCTGATATACTCTTTGTCCATCAATTCTTGCAGCTACATCTTTAACTCTATCAGCTCAGGTGTGCTCATTCTATAAGGGGAGTTGGAGCTTGGTGCTACTCTTGGAACAAGATTAATGGAGAAATCAATGTCTCTCTTGGGTGGTAATCCTGGCACTTCATTTGGAAATACATCTTGGAACTCTTGCAACAACTAAAAGTCTTCTAACTTTGTCCCGTTATCTTCTGTTGAATCTGATATATGCACATCATTCATGTAATTGACATCCCTTTTTATAGAACTTTCTCAACTATAACATTGAAATATGCCTCACTCAAACTTGTTTTGGAATTCCTTTAACCAACCTTGGTCTTCCTTCCTCATCAATTCTCTCAAGTACCTTCTTGTAGCAGTCAAGCTTGGCTCTATGCTTTTCCAACCAATCCATTCATATCAAGGAATCATAAGATCCTAAGGATAGTACATTCAAATTTACCTTGGTGGGAAGTCCATTCAACTCTATAGAATGTTCCACCACTACTTTACTCAACTTTCTGTTGGTCCTAGTGGTTAGTTTAACTAACCAAGACTTACAATGTTTCACTTTACCAAGTGAACAAATTGCAAAAACTTTAGGGGACACATAAGTATGAGTGGATCCTGGATTAATTAAAAGAGAAACAGATTGCTTAGCAATCTTACCTTCAAATTCTACCACTGTTGATTGGTGGTCCACCTGCTGATCATCTAGTGCTTCATAGATTCGAGGTGTGGCTTTGGCCATATCTTCCACTGTGGCTACTTCTCCCAAGTTGTGTAAGCTTCGGGGATTCCCTCTTCGATTTGGGTAGTGTCTGAGCATGTGGTTGTCTCCACATCCACAACATTGAAGTGGTCCTTTTGATGTTTTCTCTACTATTACAGCTGGTTTGAACCCGCTTCCCGCTGGCTGTCCCTCTAGAAAGTTTCTGAGTTGATTCTTGAAAGAGGGTTTGAAGTCAATTCTTCTTGGTTCAAATCCTCCTTTGGTATTTTCTTTCCATGATTTTTGAGTATCTGTCTTTCCTTTATTATGCTCATAACAGAGCATGTCCATCCTAATGGCTTCATACAAACTTGGTGGATGGACAAACTCAATCATATCCCTATAGTTCTATGGTAGGCTTCCAAGGAAACATTGAATCTTCACCCTTTCATTCTTGATGTAGTTTACATACCTTAACAATTCCAAGAATTTATGAACATGTTCCTCCATGGAATTTTTTCCCAACCTGAGTTCATTAAACTCCTTTCTCTTATTGTCATAATACCTAGTTGACATGTATTTCTCCTTAAAGTATCTTTTAAATCGTTCCGAGCTGATCCTTCTTTCGTTGGTTCTCTTCACTTTCATGTGGTGTTCCCACTAAATGGAAGCTCTTCCATTCAGATTGTAAATGGAAACTCTAGCCTTTTCACTTTATGAATGATTGTTCATTTTGAAATACT
Source organism: Larix kaempferi (assembly GCA_027924585.1). NCBI lineage: Eukaryota > Viridiplantae > Streptophyta > Pinopsida > Pinales > Pinaceae > Larix > Larix kaempferi. The sequence continues at coordinate 4,025,656 of BSBM01001158.1, read as the reverse complement.
TTTTCATTCCCAGAAGTCATGCCTCTTCCTCCTGGTCTGTCTTGCTTTCTCCATAAAAGGTAGGAGCTCTTGCTTTCCTAAATTCTCCCTGTGGAATCCCTCTGGACTTATTTCCTCTCTCAGTCCTGTTGTAAGTGTTCCTTGGAATTCTTTGAGAGTCCCTAGAGTGTTCTGATCTGTTGGAAGGAGATCCCAAAGAGGATGTTATGTGTCTTCTGCTCAGAGAACCCCTTCTTTGGCTTGGAGTCATTTTCCTAGAATGGTCTCTGGAGTGACTAACCACATTCCTTTCTTCTCAGCCCATATTACTTGGATTGGACCCCATGTTTACTTTCTGATGCATGTCAGTGAGGCTCTGCAGAATGAACCCATTGAGATGGTGCTTCTCTTCTTGCACCTTTATCAGCCTCTCCTTAAATCTCACCATGGTCTCAACCAAGTCCTGGGGAGTTACCCGCTCCCTTCTTCCATTTGACATTGTTTTCGCATGCTCTTCTTACACGTTTACCCCCAATATGTCTTCTTCATGATCGTAGGGATATTACGCATCATTAACGATCACCATTCTTTCTTTTTAACACATAGTTTCACTGTTCGATTCAATTATAACTTGCTACAATCACTATGCATGATATAATTGTATATTAGATAGCATAGAACTTGAAACATCCATGCATTCTAGAAATTACTCATTAAACAATTAATAAATAAGAGTTATGTTAGGTTAAAATAGTGCCATGGGAATTTCCTTGTGTATGATCTATTCCATGGTTCGGTACTAACAGCCCGACCAGTGTTGTAACTCAAGCACTTATACCACTTTGTCATGTCCCTAGATCACCTCAGTGTCCTTCAAGGACGATTTCGGTCCCTAACACTCTTTTTTTTCTTCCAATGCTTCAATCACGTATGCTTCAAAAATTATTCTCGGGTCCACAATCCGCAATTGCACCTTTCCGCAACCCGCAATCCGCATTGCATCTTTCCGCAATTAGTGATCTGAAACTGCGTCTTTCCGCAATCTGCATTGCGTATTTCCGCAATCAACGACCTGCAATCGCACCTTTCCGCAATCTGTAGTCCGCAATCATGCCTTTCCGCAATCAGGGATCTTCAATTGCGTGACCCGCAATTTACAATCCACAATTGCACCTTTCCGCAATCCTCAATCCGTATTGCGGAAGTCAGAATTGCGGAAAGCCAACTTCGACCTTTAGGAAAACTTCCCCTTTGACAATCCGCAATCCGCATTGTGGAAGTCGAAATTGCAAAATTCCAACTTCATCCCTCCGGGAAACTTCCCCTTCCACGATCTGCAATCCACATTGCAGAAATCCAACTTCATCCCTCCGGGAAACTTCCCCTTCCGCAATTTGCAATCCACATTGTGGGAGTCAGAATTGCGGAAGTCCAACTTCATCCTTCCAAGAAAACTTCCATTTCCGTAATCCACAATCTGCATTGCGGAAGCCAAACTTCTCTGTTCGTGCATCTCACCAAGGAAAACTTTTGAGAGGCATAAATTCCTCATCCTGAGTCCAAATGAGGCAAGGTTGGTATCATTGGAAATATCTTGGAGAGATCTATCCAATGGTACAACCCCCTTCCCAGTTGAGGTATCTTCTCATCATTTCCTTCTCTGAAGTTTGGTCTGTAAACCTTCTAAGGTACCTTCCAACCTTTAACACATCTCTACCTATCTCCTACCATAACTCATCTTTCCTCTTACTCTCAGGGAGGGTTAAGAATACCGCACGCCCCATAACCATTCCCAAGGTTAAGCGAGGTTAAGCAGTATATTTACAAGGTTAAGTATCTCATACAAAATACATATAATAAATGAAACTAAGGATAACCATACATATAACACATGTAAATAGAAATGCATTAAATTCATGCAACAGAATGAAGCATTCAACCAGCACTCGGCCTTCCACTCAGCCCTACACATGGTCTACCTATTTCTCTCATTCATATAATATTCATTCAATCCGCTTAAGTAAAACAGTATAATAATAACACATGAAATAACATCATTCATTCCACATAACACTTATCTTTGTATCTTGAAGTTTCCCCACAACTGGCTAAGTGAGGGCAACATTTCACCCAACCTTAGGTCTTTATCTAGCCTATACTCTTTTAGCTGAGAGACCACCCCTGAGTTGCGATATGTATCCACTAAGGACGGCTAGGTAGGGTCTTTATCAGTCAATATTCACTTCAATGCTAAACCAACCTACAGTTTGGTTTGAGAAGCAATTCTGGTAATATACTCATGCTAAGCCACCCTGCAGTTGGGTTTATCAAGCATACACATGCTAAAGCAACCTGCAGTTGGGTTTATCAAGCATACACATGCTAAAGCAACCTGCAGTTGGGTTTATCAAGAATATAGGGAAATAGGGAGGATATTGCTAATCCGGTGAGCTCAACCACAGAGCTACAGACATCTTATTCACTTAGTAGATAAGGCACCCACATTATCCACCTTACCCAACACAAGGAACGCCCTCTTCTTTGCTACACAGTCCCTTAAGGCCCCTTCCCTTCCAGTGCTATTCAGGGTAGGAATAAGAAGGTCCAACTGCTAGTTCTATGAGATCATAGTCTTCACTAGGTTTATCAAGCCTTCCAACCTTAAACCCTATTTTCCACGTCTGATAAACATGTTGGTTCATTCAAAAGTTACAAACTAAGCTCTGTCCCGCAACTCGACTCTCTGCTCACGGATTCCGAGCTTTACACAGCTTCTTCAAGCTATTCGCGCCCTATAGTCCTCCTTCAAACTCTCCTTCAAGGATCTACTCAAAGATAACGCGTATGCGTAGGTTTCCCTGGCATTCAGTTTCACTACTTTGGCTCACAGAGGAGATCTCCTCTCCTTCCTCTATCTCATGGCTTGCTCTCCGCTCAATATTTTTCTTCCCTATCAACAACACTAACAAACCACCAAAAGAGTGAACCCCTTCCCCAGATATCAATGCCGTTTTTATCTCTTGCGAATACCATCCTCCGAATTTCCTTCTCGATGTTCTGTAACTGAATCTGTACCCATACAAGGAATCAAATCGGTTACTGTTAGCCAAGTGGAAGCGTGGGTTACCATCCCACAACCCCCTCACCTCTCCCTAGTGGATACGTTAACCCCCTTCTCATTAGCTTCCTCACTTAGACAGTTTGGGGTATTTCATTGCAATATTAAACATTTACATCAATTACAAAATTTCATGGATTAATAGCACATGCATAGTTTCACTCTCAAATACTTGCCTATGAAAGAAAACTTGAAGCATCCACTAGTGGGGCCTTGGCCTTGAGCTCCACACTAGGATCAAAACACATTGCACAAACACAATATTTACATTGAGTCCAATAATTACTATGGTGGGTAGGGGTATTACAGGTGACCTTTTTCTTCATACTCACTCAAAATGTTTTCCCACCTGCAATGTACAAAAATCGACATCTTCAGCGATGTAGTGGTGACTTTTCTCAGGCTTAGAGAGTTGATTAACAAAGAAATAGTATTCTAATTCTTGTATCCACTTGTCTACAAATTATGCATCAATCTTTCCTTCAAAATATGGGATTTCCAAGTTCATTTGTACCTTGAAGGGGATAACCCTATCAAATGCATATATCGTTAAGCTGCTAACCAAAGTGAAGCCCAATGAAATGGTAAGTCAAGCAAGGATGTCATTTAAATGATCATACATTTCGGTTCTCTATTGAGCAAGTGATTTCTCTATGAGTTGTTTAGTTTCACTATGAGAGGTCCTCCATTTCACTTTCCATCTCTAGTCTATGGTTTCCAGAAGATACATACTCAGAGTTTTAAGGTAAAGGCAAGTTAAATAACTGGGTCTGATAGCATGTCTGAAAAAGCATAATTTTAGGAAATATGCAAGTAGTGTTTAAGGAAGGCTATATCATACTAGAGTGCTTTGATAACAATGATCCATGTCACCTAAGGAGTAGATGGGAGGAAAAAAAATTCGATTGAATGACTCAAGCTATGCTATGGTCGAAGTGAATAATACTAGACTAAATCATGGAACCAATTTTGGTAAACGCCCAAGAGAAAATGACTGAAAGCAATAGAAAATGCCAATCACATGAAAATGCAAGTCAAGAATTGAAAATGGAGCAACCCTAAGGGTAAAAAAATCAGTTGTATTGAGCAGTCATCTATAGGACGTCGGTTGCCTAAGTCTATAATCCAAAACTTGTATCAAGGTGTACCAATTCAAAAGAGTCGTTTACATGAACGGAGGTCGAATGAAGGAACTGCAAGGAACCAATCGAGCCTTCTTTTTTGGAACCCATATTTGTGCAATCAAGAACATGGAACACCTTCATATTTAGTCTTAGATGTATATATACAAATATGAGGTACGCTTGAGTGTCTATCCACTGCATTTCAGTTACAAAGAAACAATTATATTTGATTTAGGAGACCAACTATTTTATTTCCATCTATTTGTTAGGAGAAGATGAAGAGACATTGTTTCCATGTTGATGACATCTTCTTGCTGCTTTTCTAATGTTTTCAATGTTGACTAACATGTGTTTGAGTCATCGAATGTTGTAGGGCATGTATGGTGAATGAATCTTGCATAAGATTGTGTGAGCCATCTGAGACGATGGATCAACTAATCTACAAGATTGATTCATTCATTCGGTCGATTGAGATCCAACTAAGGAGGCGACTAGGACTATGAACTAGTCGATGGTGCCAATTGAGTCCTAGAATGGATCAAATGACTACTTGGGCTCGTTAAACAAAATGAACTAACTTTAATGTTGTGCATTGAAACTTTATGAAACCTTGTAAAAGACCCAATCGATCCACGACAATACACGGGTGTATATGAGATATCTTGTTCTTATGGGAAGTCTTACATTGGTGAAATAGTTCACTCCTTTCAAACAATGATAAAGGAGCATGAGGCCGACATTAGGATTAATCACTTCCATTCATCTTCTCTAGCTAAGCACTCCCACATTACTAAGCATCAACTATTCCCTAAACACGCTAAAGTCATTGCTAAAGGATAATTACTCCAAGCAAAAGTTTGGGAAAACCATTGAAATTATCAAACATCCTTATAATATCAATAAAAATTGTAGTTGGGAAGTTAGTAAGCATTGGGTCCCTCTATTTCATAATAGGATCAATAGTAGGTAGCTATTTTATTGCTCGTTTTATCCCTTTGTTTTTTTCTTCTTCTTTCTTTAGTTTTGTGTCTCTTCCATTCTTTTGTTTTTTTTTGTTTTTTTTTTATTTTTTTATTTTGTAATATTGTTAATGGTTTTGCTCCTTCTATTTTTGTTTTTTTATTTTCTTCCTTTCCAACACTTTGTTTTTTTTTTTTTTTTTTCCATCGAAAAAAATCTACTATTGATATTCATGGTTGAATCAAATAGTACAAAGATGTGCTTGTATAACTGCTGTAATAGTAACATCATAATATTACAAAAATAGGAGTCCATGAGACCCCATCACCATAATCCAACCATCTAAGAAAAAGGCAGATCAGCTGAGAACACTTCTCCACTATGAAAAATAGCCCAAAACAAAAGAGACAAAAATGCTCCCTGGCAGTAATGGCGAGAAAAGTCAAAAAGTCATATACCTGAGTCCAACAGACAATACCAATATTGAGGAATCAACTACCAGAATCACTCAAAAAAGTAAAGAGAGCCACTATCTAAGACACTATTGTCCCACCATTCCTCCCGTAACAAAAGACCTTCAGAGCCAGAAAGAGCTTGTTTCGATAACTTATCCGCTAGAGAGTTATGTTCTCTAAATATGTGCTCAAAGATAATGTTCTGCTGCTTGGAAATTTCATGTTGAGTCCTGATGACCCAATGTCTCAAGTGCATGACATTGAGTCTAAAATCACCCGCCGCCCATTTTATAGTAACCCGAGAGTCACCATAGACTTTGATATTGACCAAGCCAAAACAATTTGCAACTTTCAGAATACACCATAAAGCCAATAATTCTGCTTTCATACTTGTTCCCAGTCCGCAATTGAGGCGAATGGTAAAAAAGTGTGACTCATTAATATAAATGACACCACCTATAGCACAAATACCAGATTGTGAAGCTCCATCAAAAAACAGTATAGGCTGGTCCACACTGAAACTGAAGCTGCTAACCCTGTCAATCTTCATCTTTTGCTCTTCCATCTTACAATTTGAATACATATTCAAAGCTGTCAAACTGCATTGAAGAAAATCCGGTTTGCTATTTCTAAAAATAGCACTGTTTCTATAGTACCAGATAGCCCATGGAATGCATAAAGCTATAAAGAAAAATTGCTTGCATAATCTAAACCAGTTAAGCAGACAATATTGAAATCACCTGCACCCCAACACTGAGTGATGTTCAATTTTGAAGAGATCTCATCCCAAACCTTTTTAGTGAAGCAACAATTGACAAAGAGATGCTGTTTTGTTTCTTCATCCTTTTTACAGAGAATACAAAAGCTGGGGCCGAGCCATCCCCTTTTGCATAAATTATCCCAGGTCTTCAATTTATCTTGTAGAAGCAACCAAGAGAAGCACTTCAATTTGATAGGAATATCCCAAACCCACAGCCTCTTATACCACCAGTCTTGTGGATAAATGAACCTATCTTGGATAATTCTGTTATACATAGTCTGTGTAGTAACTATCCCCGTGGCAGGGTTCCCTTCCCAAACTAATTGATCCTTTTCATGATTAATTCTAACGCCTGCAGAATTTAACCTCCAGATGTATTCATTCCAAATGCGATCCAAATAACCTGTTAAACCCAGTTCAGATGCAGTCAACCATCTCCGATGTTCATCATCTCTGAAACTGGACAAATGAATCTTATTCAAAGTGGACAACCCCAAAATTTGCAAGTAGATAATGATAGATGAGGGAAGGGTAAAACAATCCTCCATTCCAATAATTCGATCAATCCCAACTCGAATCAAGGCCCCTGAGCCCACATGCCAAGCAAGATCACATTTTATCCAGTCCAAAGTCTTCATAAAACCTCTCCACATAGGAGAAAAATTCCAGTTAGAGAGCTTGGGCTTTCTAAGCCAAAGGATGGCATCCATTTTTAAATATTTGCCATGAATTAAACTGGACCAGAGAGTTGATCCGAAGAGACATCTCCATAAACTTTTAGATCTAAGTGCAATGTTGAAGGCCCCCAAATCTTTAATTCCCCAGCCCCCGAACCTATAGGGTCTCGCTAAAGAATCTGCTGCAACCATTGGTACTTTATCGCATACTCCCAACCCAAACCAAAGAAAATTATAAAAAAACTTTGTTTTTGTTATTTTTAAATTATTCAATATTTTTATTTTTTTATTTTAATTTATATTTTATTTTTCTTTTATAACCTAATTTCATTTTATTATAATTCCCGTTAATATTTTCTCAATAACCTTGTTTCTCATCCTTTTGCCTCGTTTACTGTCTTCTCTCTTTTAGTTTTTTTTTTTCCTTCATACTTGTTTGTTTTATGTTTATTGGGTCAGTATCTTTTTAACTTTTTTTCTCTTCTCCCTCTTGTTTTATATCTATTATCTCTCAACCACCTTTTCTCACTCAAGTTCTTAATGTCCTGTGTACTTGTTTTTTCCGTTGGGCATTGGGTTGGTTTCTTTTTATCCTTTACAACCTTTTTTATTCGATTCTTAGATGTCGTAGAAATAAATCTGAGTGAAGGTTTAAAACGTAGACCCCAAAATTCAAATACAAATTACTTAAGGTTTAAAACGTAGACCCCAAAACTCAAATACAAATGTTCATAAAGATTTGAAAGACAACCTTGACCAAAGGTTCGAAACGTCTTAGATCCCAAAACTCAAACGCAGATGCTCATGAAGATTTTATTTGATTGGTAACCTTATCATCGAGAGAAGTCTCAAGTAAATTTAATGTTTTTTCTAAACGGACTTTTTCTTAAGTTGGACCTTTATGTACATAAAATGATAACCTAAAGCTCTCTTTCTATTGAGTCTTCAAATTTTTTATTATTTTCATTATTATAAAAAAAATAGCAAATGAAACAATGGATTACCTAAATATATATGTTTACGAGAATTGGTGTGAAGATTAAAGAGAACTAAATTGCAAAAAAAAAAAAAAATGTTAAACATAATTAGTTAGTATTGATAAAGAATTAGCCCATGGAGTAGCTGCTTAATTGATTAGATTCCAAGTCCAAAGATCGTTGATATTAAGGTTGGAGGTTCAATTTTCACGAATCTAACTCTCTGGGTCTTTCGGGGTTAGGCTCCAAAAACTCAAGCCGAGAGGGAAAGACCCATTTGGGTGGTCCCCTTAGAATTATTAATGTGGATGTAGCGAGCTCGGGCCACAATGGGTGGTCCTAAAAAAATAACATTGACAAAGAATTGTAAAAATAATTGATTATAATTTTTTTTGTAAGCTAGTACCCACAAAGTTCTGTGAGCTAACATAAGGAGTACCTTGACAATACACTCATTCACCATCTATTCTACTCTCCATGAGCATTTGATTTATGATTTTGAGATTAAATAAAAAAAAGAGAAAATCTTAAAAAATATAAAACATTATGTATAAAGAAGCATAGTTAGACATTAAAATTATGAAAATAATATTATTACACCGATAAGTGTTTATATTTTAGAATTTGGGGTGGATTAGAGCATATGCTTGCACAAGGATGAGGGGATGAGACAAGTGTACTGCCCAAATAGATTTTATGGCAATAGTTCCAAATTCAAAATAAACAATTATAAGAAAAATAATATAAAAAATAACTAGTAACTATGCATGAATAATTGGTGGTAGCTAGTTGATGCATGAATAACTCATAGCTAATGCATGATAAGGATAAGTGCTACATGAATAAGTCGTATGCATGGATAACTGGCATTTGGGGCAACTACACATGGAGAATAAGTAACTTGTTAGTGGAATTTAACTTGTGACCTATGGGTGTTCACCAACCATAAGTTATGTGGTTGTGCTAGTAATATAAGTGTTATAACCCAAGTATGAAATAAAGAAGATGTTAAAATACAAAGTAACACTAAGGTTTTAATGATTTTACAACTAAAAGTGAGATGGTTGAAGATTGATATGTAACTTTAAGTTTTCTTGCAGTGAAAGAGGTTTAAATAACTTAATTTAAATTTCATTTAGGTTTATCTACATACTATTTATTAATATCACACACATTAAATAGAGCAACAATTTTTTTTGAAATTATTGAAGTGTTTTGTGTTTTAAATTTCTTACTTTTACAAAGATATTTTTACTGTTTGATTTGAATTTATAGTTATTTATATTAAAAACATATAAGTTGAAAATCTAAAGATGTGAACATTGTTCTGTGATTATATATAAAACTTGAGTTATCATTGGATATGTTGTTGTTCTAACTCCATTCTTATATTAATAGTTAATGAATAATTGAATTGTTAAAAATTAAAAGTAAGCACTACCTATACTAATTGAAAATCCATTTTTATCTTAACAATTGAGTTTTGACAGTAACATTTCATCAACATTTAAAATTTTACAATTTTAAAAATATTTAAACCTATTATATTCAACTTTAACACTATCTATACTATGCAAAATATTTGTTAAATTCCATACAAATTTGTAAAATGAAGCACTCACTTTTTTACAACAATTAATAAGTAATCAAGTAATCTAACCTAAGCAATCAAGTAACCTAACCTAGACTCCTAACTAACTTTTGGTTACGTGGATGAGTTAAGTAATTTTGAACTATTAAATTCCTAACATAAATTTTGAAATATTAAATTGTTAAAAGTAACCATGGCCTATTCTAATTGAAATTCCATTCTTAAATCTTAAGAATTGAATTTGCTACCTATTCTAATTGAAATTCCATTCTTAAATCTTAACAATTAAATTTTAACAATAACATTTCATCAACATTTAAAATTTTAAATATATTTAAATCTATTATATTCAACTTTAACACTATCTATATTATGTAAAATATTCGTTGAATTCTATGCAAATTGTGAAATAAAACTCACTTTTTTACAACTTTTAATAAATAATCAAGCCACCTAACCTAAACTCTTAACTAACTTTTAGTTACGTGGATGAGTTAAATAATTTTGAAGTATTGAATTCCTAAAGTGAACTTCTAACTAAAATCAAATAAAAACTTATATTTACAACTTATAATAATTAATCAAGTCATCTAACCTAAATTTCTAACTTGGATAAGTTAAATAATTTTAAACTATTAAATTTCTAACGTAAACTCCTAATTAAAATCAAATATAAACTTATATCTATAATTTTAATAAAAATAATTATGAATGGTGAATATATATTATTTAGGTATAGGTTATAAACTATTCACTATTGTGTTAAAAGCTATGGAGAGATTAATAATGTTGACTTGTTAAAAAGGCATTTAAGATATGTTTGATTTGTTAAAAAGTTATTTAAAATAAGTTTGATTTGTTAAAAAGTTATTTAAGATAAATTTGATTTGGTCAATAATGGGATTATGGTGGTTTGCTAGTTCATGGTTTTGGGTAACCTATGGTATTTTCTCATGATTTTAGCATGTGTGGTATCTACTCATAGTTTTAGTATGTGTAACATGTAATGAAGCCTATTTAAAGACTCGAGTAGCTCCATTGTACAATAATGTTGATAGTAGCCAAAACTAATAAAACTAATAGATATCTAATTTGTATTGGTTTTTTCTCAAATTTCTCTTCTATAAAAAGGGTGCCTAACTCTAAAAACATGATAAATTCAAGATTAAGATGAATCTCCAAAAACTTATTCCGTTTACATATTGCTAACACAACCGGTTAGTTTCGCTCATATGGCTTGGATTCCCTTAGAACTAGAGTTTTTAACATTCGCATAAGAGATGCATCTGTTGTGCTTCATGTGGCTCCAAACTGTGTTTCCATGTCAGTGTATCTTAAATTCTCACTCTAATAGGATTCGGCCTTTTAAAAATTGGAAGCTGCAGAATTGTGATCCAGCTCCTTTACGCAACTGCTACGTGTCTCCATTGTTCATCGTTGGCAGTCCAGTTCTTTCACGCAACTGCCAAGTGTTCATAGTTTGGTGCATTAAATCGTCCTTTGCGTAAGCCGGATCCCTGAAAACTAAAGAAAGCAACAGTTCTGAATGGTACCAATCTTCACATTTGGCTAACTGTGAGTGACAAGTGTCTCTCGGATGGACTGGACACTATGTGCAGTTTGCCCCAGGACACCAAGTCACTTTCAAAATGGTGCGCTTTGGCAGGGAAGTTGCTCTCCTTTCCTTTTCCATATGCAGGTTAGCAGCCATCCTCGTCATGACTTATCTGGCATTTGATGTGATGACTTAGACACTTGCTTCTCTAGATGGACAGTAAACGAATATTTAGTAAAAAACGTGCATAAGAGATGAGCTTGGATTGGATTCTATTTACTTAAAAATGTAATTGAGTTTGGTGTCGTGTTGTTGTAGAGTTCAAAACGGATGATTTTTCTTTGATTTTGGAAATTTGGTGTATTGAGGTAGAGATAAAAAAGATGAATTTTCTTTTCTTTGGAATTTAGGAATTTGGTGTCATGTGATAGACTTCAATAAAGATGGTTTTCCTTTTCCTTGGATTTTTAGGAGCTTGGTGTTATGTGGTAGAGTTCCAAATTGATGGTTTTCCTTTTCCTTAGGATGTTAGGAGCTCGGTGTCATGTGGTAGAGTTCAAAATGGATGATTTTGGTCTGATGTGGTAGAATTCAAAATTGATGATTTTCCTTTTCCTTGTATTTTGTGAGCTTGGTTTTATGTGGTAGAGTTTATAATCAACGATTTTCCATTTCCTTGGATTTTCTAAGTTTGGTGTCATGTGGTAGAGTTCAAAACGAATGTCTTTTCTTTTCCTTAGATTTTGTGGGTTTGGTGTCATGTTGTAGAGGTTGAGGTTTTCAACCAGAAGATTTTCCTTTTCATTGGATTTTGTGAGTTTGTCATAAAGGGATAAAGTTATAGCTTTTGAATTGAAAGTGATTTTCCTTTCCTTGGATTTTGTGAATTTGGTAATATGTTTGGGAGGTTCAAGATTTTAACTAGATGGTGCTTTTCCTCTTCATTGGTTATGTGATACATCCCACCAAGTTTCTTGAATTTTTAGAGTTTGTTATCATGTGGTAGAGGTTTAGGTTTTGAACTAAAGGAGGATTTTCCTTTTCTTTGTTATGTGAAACATTCCACATAATTGGAACTTTTGGGTTTGGTGTCATGTTGTAGAGGTTTAAGTTTGAGCTAGAGGACATTTTCCTTGGGGAGGTTCAAGATTTTAACTGGATGGTGCATTTCCTCTTCATTGGTTATGTGATACATCCCACATTTTTCTTGAATTTTGAGAGTTTTCTATCATGTGGTAGAGGTTTAGGTTTTGAACTAAAGGAGGATTTTCCTTTTTCTTTGTTATGTGAAACATTCCACATACTTGGAACTTTTGGGTTTGGTGTCATGTTGTAGAGGTTTAAGTTTTGAACTAGAGGACATTTTCCTGGGGGAGGTTCAAGCTTTTAACTAGATGCTACATTTCCTCTTCATTTGTTATGTGATACATCCCACCTTTTTCTTGAATTTTGAGAGTTTGCTATCATGTGGTAGAGGTTTAGGTTTTGAACTAAAGGAAGATTTTCCTTTTTCTTTGTTATGTGAAACATTCCATGCAATTGGAACTTTTGGGTTTGGTATCATGTGGTAGAGTTCAGGTTTTGAATTAGAGACACTTTTTCTTTTCCTTAGTTATGTGATACATACCACTTGAAAAAGGTGTGAAGAAATATCAGATTAATATATGCAAGTGTGAGTAGAGACATGAAATGAATGGTAATGAAAAATGACTTCATCAGGACTTTGTTTATGAAAGGTGATGGAAAAGGTCTAAATTTTGGCGTAGGCTATAGTTGTTTCGCTAGTCCTTTGAATATGAGACTTGGTTTTGGGATAAGATATAGATATTTTGCTAGCACCTCATATCATGTTTGGGTTTGGGTATGACCAGGGAGTTGAGTGATACAGATTGAGGTTTCTCCTATGATACGTTTCCAAACATATTAACCGTCTAACATGTTACACACCACTAACATGTACCTAGGATGATAGTTTGATTATAAGTTCATTTCCTGGTTTTATATGTTGTTATGGTGAAATTATCAATGTTTTATAATATTTTAATCTTTACTGATGTAGATTATTGCATGGGGTCTGATCCCATCCTTTGAAATCATTGTAATTTCCAATTGCATTGTGTAACCCAACAAATGTTTGTAATACCAATCAAAACCCTGCAAATTGTATATCATTCATGGAGTGTCAATATCTAAGCAGTCGCCAAGTCACTTAGTGTGCTTCAACATGATTCCATCTTTTCCTTATTGGTTACTTATCTTTTTGTAGTACACATTTGTTAGTTAATTATTAGTACAGAAATATCGATTGCAATCATGACAACACCTTTGAAGTTCTATGAATTAATAAAGGCCATGCCAACATGCCACATAATGACATGTGAAACCTCAAAATCCATAGATACGTGATCAAATATGCATAACTATGAAGTAGATAACACTAAATACATATGGCTCCAATTGAATACAAGACATTTATTTATATGAATTTTAAACTTAAAAGTACATGTTGCATAAGATTCATAGAAAGAAAACTTTCCTTTGTGAAGAGCAATGACCAAACTTCCTTAGTATGATGTTAATTCACAAATTAGAGTATGGTGTTATTAACATAATGTTTTTTATTGGTGTTTTTCTCTCTGCTTTTGTGGTAGTAATAGACATATCTATTTTTTTTACTTGTATTTATCTATGTGCTTTCGTGGTACTAATATATAGATCGTCTAACTCTTGTTTGCTAGGAATTGAGTTAGTTCTTGGGACCTGGATAAAGTTAGTTGATGTAAAGTGCATGATATTGTGGAAAGTAATTGGAGAAACCATAACATACAAACATTTCATTATTGCAACTGGTGCTCAGATAGGAACTTTCTTTGAAATAGAATCTTCTTTTTCTTGAGGATTTGTACTTTTCATTCGTCCTTCATGTGCGTCCATCCAATATTTCATACACACAAGTACATGTGAAAGATATTTAAAACACATGCTTGTTTGTCTTCAGGTGTTGCTTATTATTGAATACAAATATGTGCATGTACTGAATTATTTGGTTACTTACCAAGCAAACTTATTGATGTTCCTGTGTTGATTTATGTACTCATAAAGGTGTTGAATATTGAGGAGCTTGGAATAACTGGATCAATTGCTCAAAATATATGCTCTTTGCAATATCTAAATGATGCAGCCAAACTGATAAATGGCATGTCATCCTGTGATGGGGGGGGAATTGTTGTAATTGGTGGTGGCTACATAGGAATGGAATGTGTTGCAGTGTTAGAAACCAATAAAATACATGTGACAATGGTCTTTCCAGAAAATAACTACATTCTACTTACTTTCCAATCACTAACTCATATAGTCATACATAATCCCATTTTTCTTTCCATTTCCATTGAAAAATTCCACATGCTAGTGATTTCATGTCTTTGGGGCATTCTGGATGTTTATTTATGCTATCCCTTAATTTACCCATTTAGTGGAAAGTTCTCTCGAAACATGTTACTCAAATGGAGGAGGAATCTTATAAGAACAGTATCTTCATGTCAAAAATGTAGAAGAAATCGCAGCTAACATTGATAAGTAGTGAAAACATTAAAAAATTTATCATTCATTTAAACCTACAAACTTATATGTTTCCAATTATCAGAAATTGTAGGAATCTATTGCTATTGCTAGGAGGACATCTTTACAATGTTTAAAGCAATTAAAAAAAGGAAAGTTTATATTCGTAGCATTGTGTTATAAGTACACATGCTTTATCCATCAAAATGTATATGATCTTGATTTTTCAACTTCTTTGGCTTGTGGATATTTCCTCTACATGATATTTTATCATTCGATAGCCTAATTTTTCTGTTTTGGATGGTTTCTATAGTTGCAAAATTGTGTTCTAGAGTTGAAACACTATTATGAAAAACTCAAAAGTTGTGAAAAGGAGTTGTAGGTAAGGCCCTACAATTATCTTTTTGAAGTTCATGTTTGTTTGTACCTTTGTTATTAGATTTTACTAGATTATTCTTATTTTAACTTTCATTTAGTAACATTATTTCATGCATTGTGAACAATTTCTTTTTGATGCATCTATTCTTGAATTTAATGACTTTGATGATTGGGTAACGAGGATGGGCATACTGCAAATGCTAATGGGAATATTTGTTCTTTTTCATGGGAGCAACAATGAGATCTTATACATAGGATATAATATTAAGAAGAAATTATTTTTTATAATTTTGACTAGATTTCAACCAAGGGTAATGGAATGAAAGGCAAACTTTTCATAGTGGTGAAAAAATTATCATGTGTGGATTTTCAAGTATTGCAATAAAAGATATTAATGTGATGCCATTTTCATATGCTATTAATATTTAGTGAGATACATTACTTAAAATATTAATATTTATAAACTCATAATTGTTTTGCATGACTTTAGGCCTTTTTTTACAATCTTATCAAATATAGTCCATCATTTTATGGAGTATTAACTATTGGAACAATAAAGTGAGTTATTCTGCAAATAGGCAAGTTGAAAATACTAGGAAAAGTAAGGTGGAAAAAAATATCATGACTATCTGAAATTTAAATTAAATGTTGCTTTATACTACAATTGAGTTACATCTTTATTTGGTTCTATTTATAGCATTTTTTTCTTGGGTGACACATTTTACTTCATGTTTATCAGCAACGATCCAAGTCTTGTCTTTTATGGTAGTGATCCTTTGTTGGATAATATTTCCCCCTTCAAGAAGATAAGGAAATGGCCCATTTTCCTTGTAGCATAGAGACTCTACTGTAACTTACTGACTTTAAGCTATTCCAAATTAGGATGTTTTCCATGAGCTGAGTTGCTTCCTTTCCACATATTCTTGACTATCTATTATTTTTTCTTGTAAATTATACCTCCTATGGAATTTTTTGACACATTACTTGATGTAATTATTAATCCACCTTTTATCATTGTTTTTAGCTACCTTAATAATCAATTATTGACCCTCTTGGACATGTTTTCCATGCCTATCTTGGCAAATTCCTTATTGTTGGTGCAAATAAGGAATGTTCTCTTTCTACTTATTGATTAACCCTAGAAAAAATGATAGTTACTTGACTTGGCTCAAAGAGAAAGAATCAAGCATTCAACTCAACGGTTGAAATGTATGATCTCAAAATGAGAAAAAGGGGATTTTTTGGGCATTTATAGAATTCCTAGGCAATTTCTTTACTGATGAATGGCTCATCAATAACCTATGAGTACTCGTTGGGTCTCATTTTGACTCGTGAGTAATTGAAATTCAAATGAGTACTTTGCAAGTTAACTCAACACAGGGGAAAGACCATCCTTAAGAGACATGGGAGCTTTAAAATATGAACCAACTTGAAACCTCTCTTCTGTCCATTAATTTAATATGCATACATAATTTAAATTTACTTCTTTTAATGACATTTGTTGCAACTATGAGCATACAAACATCAAGGAAGCTACATAATGGAGATGTTTTATGTGATTATACTGAAAATTCCTAGTAATGTGGTAGATAAGAAAGCATAGACATTTTTCCTGCCATTGGTGTCTCACCTAGTTAATGACAGTGGCAATCAAGTTTGAGCTATGGAAGGAACATTTTTGAAAGTTTTGATTGGACGTGTAAATCAGTGCCCATTGCAATGGATGTTAGTATTCAATATTTATTGGTATATAGGTGAGAAACAATGGATATGGTGTCTAGTTGCATAGATATACAAACTTTATATGTTCTCTAAAAGTAATAATCACATGAAACAACTTTATTCAACGAATTTGGTTATTTTTAATTGGTGATACATTTCTTGTTTATCATTATGCGAGTTTTAGGTCTCTTGATTGAAGTCATGAAGAAATTTTTTCAAGCACACTTAGAAGATGTAAGACCTAGAGAAAGACACATCATAAAATGTGCAATAACTACCAATGGAGATGGAAAGGAATTAGTTTGTGAGGAGTGTTGGAACCAGTTTTTCCCTAGGCATTTTGAAGGGGTTCTAGCCCATGAAATGGATTACGAAAGACATTGGTTTAAGCCATATGACCCATAAGGATGAAAATCGAGTCTCTAAAGGGTTTGTTCCTAAAATCGGAGTGAAACAATTAAGAAATCCTAAGTTTTAACCTCGCAGATGAAGGTGAATGCGAAAATCTGCCCGCAATTAAATGGTGGCACCAATGAAGGGCACAGATCTATGGCGATAATGATCAATAGCTGAGAAGCAGCTTTGCGAAAGAAGTAGGGTATGTTTTAAACAAAGTCGGAGTGTTTAGCCCGCGAGCAAATTGGAAAGTTGATCAACGGGTAGAAGGACAGATCTATGAACATCAATTACTTCAGTGATTTGACATGTGCAGGGAATTGACATTTTTGGATTTGAAAAATTTCGGTAAGTTGGACATATCGCAACGGTGTAGATTGAGTGGGGTTGAGATCTACGGTTGAAGAGTTGTTCATAGATTGGAAATGCATGGAGCGTCGGTGTTGTCCAAATCTGCGAACATGATAGGCACCGCACCTTTTGACGGCTAGGATGTAGGCGAGATCTAGATCAACAGTGGACAATGGTTTCATGGATCTGAGGTGCAAAGAAAGGCAACATGTGGAAATATTGAAAGCCACGGAGAGTTGTAGAGCTAAAGGGTGAGGGGATCCACAGCTCAGGATCAATCATGCATACGAAGGGCTCAGAGATCTTATTCACTGCGATAAGTGCAAGGATGATAAGGGAAAAGAAAATAATATAAAATACAGCTGCACGGGAACCTGAGTACCATTTGACCTATGCATCAGAAAATGACAAGTGACTGTGTAGAAGCTGACAAATCAGCTAGATTCTCAGCCTAGCTGTCGATAACCAGGTAGGCCTTTTGTTCCATACTAAACTATTTAAATGGCTAAACAAATAGAACCCCCAATTTTTTAACACCAGAGGATAAATGATTTGCTTGAGGATAAGGAGGCTGAGATTTATGAGACAATGCTCATAAACAACTCCATTGAGATGGATGAGGATAGGTTGAAGCTGATTAGGGAGGGGAATGTTGACATGCATAAGGTTTACCAGACTTTTTTCAATTTATTTGCAATCAACCAAACCCCAAATTGTCTTGAGTTTGTCGACTAGTGTGCCACCCATTACTCCTCCTTTGAGAGGGTGATTATGGATGCAACCAACTCTAAGATCCTGTGCTAAATAAATCCCCTCACTGTTAGAAATGCCCTATCAATCCTAGAAGAGTTCTGTCAAAAGGCTAAAGAATACAGAGAAGAATCCCTAATTCAACATTTCAGACAGGCCCGAGCCGACCTTAAGTAAAATTTCTTCCATTGTAGCCTGTAGCCAAATGTCTCCTTCCAGAACCAGCCTTTCCAGGGTGAATTCAATCTGTTCACTGAAGATTCCAAATGTGTCATCACCATGTTAGCCCAATTCCTAGGATTAGATAATGACATGTATATCACCGAGCCTTTAACAAGCTTGCTTTTTGGCATGAGCACATGTCCTCTTGAGCCTGAAGATCCCAGTCAATCCATCTAGTGTGCTTGTCTTAGGTTTGATGAGGCCCTAGCTGAGAATATCCATTCTTAGCTAGTGGAATTCCCCAAAACTAGAAGCTTCAGATTCCAATCATACCTATTGAGGATGTTCCTAACATTCAATGAAGAAAATTTGTAGATCCCTGAGAAGATACTCACACAGGAAATGTACATTAACTACAATAGATTCATGAATGACCTCATGTTAGAAGTGTACTATGTTTTCTTCCAGAGGAAACTACCTAGGGTACTAAAAGAAATGAAAGACTTGTTGCAGCCTTCTCCTGAGAAGAGGATAGGGGACTGGATCCTATTAGAGCACAGCACAAAAATTAGAGTTCATGGGTTTTCCCATGCACCCTATGTACTACCATCTTTTCTAACCCCTAGGTTATTTACATTGGAATTCATTAGGTAGAAGCTGAAGGTGGAAGTTGAGCATTTCCTGGATGAGAAGAAGGCTTCATATATCACCTTTCCATGGGATGTAGGCCCATTCAATGTTAAAAACAAGGCTACCCTTCCAACCATTGAAGGTACGATGAGAGATATGGGGTTCAGAGAAAAGGAAACCATCAATTATGACCCCCACCACATCATATCAGACAGAAGAAAAGAAAGTAACAGGAAAGATTTTATACATTTTGAAATTGCATGACTAGCTGAGACTGCCAATTTGTTAGAATATCTTGGAAAAGGTCAGATAGAGATAGATACACCTGATGACTCCACTTCCCTGGTACCAAAAGCCACCTCTCCAATGCCTAGCACCTCTAGCTTGATCCTATCAGTTGGAGAAGTTATACCCCCTACCAGTGGCTCTGGAGAATCCAACAAAGTAGAAAGAATTGATGTCATCGATATAATGATGACATAGAAAGAGCCCCCAAAAGGAAGAAAGTAGAAAAACTCAAGTAGCAAATTGTATAGGTGTCAACTAGTCAGGCTAAGAAAAAGCAGGTGAAGACCAAGATGCCTGCCTTCGAAATCAAAGAATATGTGTTTGATAAGGAAACCACTGAACCTGCTGCACCAAGCAAAAGCAGGGAAACACTATTGAGTGAGTACAAAGAGGGAACAAAGGTAGCCTTAGAGGAGTCTAATCTATATGAAGAGGTGAGGCAAATTTCAAACAAAGATGTGTCTTTGGTAGCTAGCAGTAGCTATGCCCAGAAAACCTTGAGCTTGGCCTTAGCCACCAAAAACAAAGCCACTGAACTAAAAGTGAAATTGGAATATATTCATGTTCCTGATGTGATCAACTTGCACAAAGAGGCTGGGGAGGTTATCTATGCCAAACTGCTAAAGGCTGCCCTAGAACTGTCTAAATTGCAAGTCAATAAGAGCAAGGTTCAAAATCAACTTAGACTAGAGAGAGTGGAGAACAAATACCACAAGACACAAATAAAAAAGTTGCAAAATGCATTGTTGGCTACTGAAAGTGAAGAAGACAAGAAGGCTAGTATACAAAAGATGATGGATGACAGAGACAATACCATTCATTCATTAAAAAAGAAGCTAAAGATCACCTCCACCCAGTTGGTAGAAGCCTCTATATTGACAGAGCTGGAGGAGAAGAGAAAAAATCTACAGGAGGAGCTAAGAGACTGCAAAGCTAGGATGTTGAAGTTTGAAGAAAAGGAAAAGTTGTGGCTGAGTGATATGGATCTCATGGTGGAGAGTGAAAAGAAGTGGAAATATAAGTCTAAATACCTTGAAAGGAAACTGCAGGAGAAGATCAAAGAGTTGGAGAACATGGCCACACCCTCCTCCATAGAATCAGGTGACTTATCCCTTGTGGGGGCTATGGAACAGGCAAGTTTGAGAGACCTTGAAGTGGAAAAGGTACGAAAGCAGAATACAAATCTAAAGACCCTGATTTCAAAGGTAGAGCAAGAAAAAGAGGCTTGGGAAACCAAGTACTAGGAGATACAGGTCAAAAATGAGGAATTGGTGAAGCAAGATACAGGTCAGACCTCCCTGCAGGAAGCAAAACAAGTCATTTTGGATGACATTATTGCAAAAGTAGAAAAACTAAGGCCATATCTTGATTTCATTCTGGACAAAGAGGCTGTAATCAAGTTAGCTAAGCAAAGTGTAGTGGTAGCAAACAAAAAAATGAATAAAAATCCTGCGGAGCACACTGAAAAGGCCATAGAATTCTTGAATGGCTTGACTAAAGAAGAAGTAAAGATAGCAGGTATAAAGGATAGAGTGTCCACTATCATCTGGGACAAGAGAGTGATACATAAGCATCAGCAGGTGAGTGTTATTCAAGCTAGGATTAATGTTATGACACAATAGGTGAAACTTTTCAGGGATATGTTTGACCCTTTATTCAAGAGGGGAATTCCTCTCTTTTGGGAGGAAGATGGCACCATGAGGACACAGGAAGAATATCAAGGAAATTTATGGGAATGCAGATTGGATCATGAAGGCTTTGCTGACATGAACCAGCCTCTGACAGGAAAAACAATAGTGGAAAAGTTAACAAGGGAGTTTGAGCTAGTTTGGGTCTTCAGAGAAGCTTGTGCACACTTTAGGAGTTGTTCATATAGGGGTCACACAGAGCTGCGTGTATTTTTGAAAGAGGTGGCCACATCATATTTTCCAGCTATTGATCAGTGGAAGCTCGTGGAGAAGTATGGGAAATCTAAACTAACGCTGCACCCGTGAAGATTCGAGGATCGTGAATATTTTCGCATGAATAAATAGTTAATAAGGCATTTTGTTTATTTACTATAGTTGGTTACTAGCTGGAAGACACTTAGGGACAGTTGTAGACGGTTATTTAGCCTATTTTGAAAGCATATTATTTTATGTTGTAACTAATCCTCAAGAGGGATAGACCTAGCTCCTTAGGTGTTAAGAATTTTGTAATAGTTTCTTTTAGGGTGATTCAGGCCTGAGGGCTGATGATGTATATATATACATATGTAATCGAAAGAGAAAAGGTTGAAAATTGTTGGAACCCATGAGGCTTTTGTGTTATGTAATTTTGAGATGTGCCTTTAATAAAATTGGCAGAGTCAAGCAAGCAATTTGAACAGAGATTCTTTTGTTATTTGATTTGCAGTATGTACCTTCTTTTTCCTCATGTGAATGTTTCCCTGTTGTCTATTTCAAAAGGTGTTCTTTCATGTTTGAATAAGTGTATATTGAGGAAGAATTCATATGTTTATGCTCTATTTCTTTGATTCCAAGCATCCACAAACCAGTTTCTACTAAAGTTAATGCAAAATTCATTTAATAATGCTATGTATTGATGGACTGTTCTTATTTTCTTCCTTAACACAAGACAAACATCTCTTCGATTGTAAATGAGTAGCTACCTATTGGCAAGCAACACCCTCCAGAGCAATTGAGCACTAAAATCCAATTGGTCATGATATAAGTTTCGAATACAAGGAACCATATTGCATGTCACCACTTTGATCGACACTCATCCATTATATTTTAGGAGTGCCTTCAGAATCTTTGATTCTGAAGGTACTCCCAATAAATTTGATAGGTCGATTGGCATAGGGGAATTCACATCAGCCTTCACTTTAATTAAACCGCCTTACTTGGTTTTGTCTTTCTGGTTGATCATTTGTGAATTACACGATCCTGAAATTAGCAGCTCCTAATCTTACCATGTTGGTCATCTTTACAAATCCAAAGTCAAACAAACTCATTTCATTGATGATCTTAAAATATTGACTTAATAGACTAATACATCACATTTTAAGTTGTCTCTTCCATCTATGTGTTTGGTCTAATGAGTTACCTTTCATCAAGTTAATCTCCTAGTGACAATCATGAATATTAATGCTGGTCTCATACGAATATTATAAGCTCATTTTATTTATCTACTTATCCTTATTTGTATACTTTTGTGTTTATAATGGGATAAGATCCATAAAATGATAAATAAAAATAAATTATGATGCCTAAGGTAATGTCAAATGATTCGATCATAGCTGATCAACATGATTCTTAAAAGATAATCGAAATATTAACCATATTCATTAATTATTTGTTTATTTATTTATCACTATGATTATCTTGATTTTGATTGAATCGACATTATTGTGCATTATTGAATTATGACATTAATAATATCAAGTGGTAGAGGATCATTGGATGATAACGATTAACTTATGTTTTAAACATTTGAACTTTGGTTATATCTAATTCATCATATTTTATGGGAAGGTGTCGGCTAATATGGGAAATATCATATGATCAAAGGTTTTCTTTGTTGCGTAACCATACCATTTTGCCATCTGTTGTTTCACATGGGGAAAATGTCGCGTCTAACTCTCACCCTACTGTCATTCCTCTGAGCGGTATTATTGCACCTTGAGCCTTCTATGATTTTCGATAACCTTTACCAGTTCTAAGGCATTATGATTCCACCTTCCATGACTGCGTATGAGTGTCTACAGTACCTTGACGAGATGAAGTCGGTTGGGATTTTCATTAACCTGCGCGGGCCAAGTATGAGTTCGTTTCGTTGTTCTGCCATGGTTGTGAGGATCCCAGAGCTTTGTATGATCGTTACCATGGCCCCTGTGCCTAGGTTTGAGCTTATAGGTGACGAATACATGGATGCCTCTCCTGAATGTCATGAAATGGTGATAAGGGCAGGATGGTTAGGGTTCCAGCAGACGTTCTCTGGCTTTAATCTAATGGTCTCCAGGGCATTTTCAACTTCATTTGATGGTGTGAAAGAACATGTTGGCGATATCATGTTGGAATTATCGAAGGAATTTGTGTCTCGAGCTATTGGCTTGCCCATGGAGGGAGAATGCTGGTACAAGGGTAAGCATTTAAAAAACGATGAATGGAAGGAGTTCTTGACTCCAGCTAACCGGCAAATTGAATACAAGTCCGGCTTCCCATCTCGTCTACTAAGGAAGAAATGGTGTGCCATGCTTGGGATGATTATCAGGTATGTTACCTGTGAGGGACGTCTATCTCAAACCCAGTTTTATCATATCAGGCTATTGATGATTTTTAGAGGGCATTCTATGAATATGCCATATTATTTTCTGAGTAGTCTGGAGAAGATGGCCGTCACTTATCAGGAAAATGTAGGGGATAAAGAACGTAGCCTGTTTCACCACGGGCTTATCAAGATTCTTGTTTCTTACCGGCTGGGGGAGTTGGGTGATTCATGGGAATCCTTCCTTACCCGCAATAATTTCGGGGAAAACGACGAATGGCCCCGTCGGAGGTACAAAACCAGGTCTAAATGGTTTGAGCCATTGTTAGAAGAACAGGGGTCTCAAAATGATCTTGAAGATGAAGTGCTTGAACCCAGCCAAACCCCAAGTATCGGTCATCCTAACCCCAAGGCTGAGTTAAACCCTGAAATACCTTGTGATAGTCCTCTGCCCCAAACGAGTCAACCTGTGACTATTCCACCTCTTCCATGTGATCCTCAGCTTCAGCCACAGATCAATCCCTGTCACAAACCAACAGAACAAGAAGTTAAAAAAATGCTTAGTGATCAAGCCATTCGTCGGACTACTCATAGCATGGCTGCTGCACTTTTTGCACAAAGGGAACTAGTTGCAGAAGATGCCCCGGTGGTTGAATTGAGTGATTCCTCTGAGTCACGACCACATCCAGCTCCCATCAGACCCATAATCCTCAACCTTAAGTATGTGTCAGCCTCTCAGCATGAAGGTATAAGTGTTCAAAAATCTAGTCCAATGCCTAACGCAGAACAAGAAGTGAACCAAGAGCTGCGAACAAGGCCAAACATGGAACAGGTGCATCGACCTGTTGAAATACCCGTGGCTCAAGTTATTTCATCTTTAGAAATAGAGATGAAGGAAGCACAAGTGGTTAATATGTTTTCCATGGAAGAGATCGCGGGTTTAATAGCTGATTTGTCCTCTTTGGTTGATAAGTGGAATTCTTTGAAGGAGAAGAAAACCCAGTACAAGGCTTATGGTAGGAATCTTCTGATGAAAAATAAACGATTAATCAAGCAAAACAAAATTGCAAAAACAAGGGTTGTGAGGTTTAAAGCTAAATTGAATGAAGCAAGGAGGGTGGTCCCAGTTCAAGTATCAGTTCAGTCATCCCCAAAATCATAATGTTGTTTTTTTTTTCCTCAGAAAAAAGCATAATTTCATTTCAGCAGATGAAGAAATTACATTCTGAATATGCATAGAAGCATACAGTTGTCCAATTAAGGATCAGAAAATTGTTCACACAAAAAAAAACTAATATTTTCAGTACATACATCCAGTCTGCCTGACTGTATAGTCCGGTGAGAAAAAGTATCAGATATCACATGGCTCCCCGAGCCTCTAGAAAGTATCCCCAGTAATTTTTGTACCTCTCAGTAAAAAACTTCACAGCCATCAAAATTACAATTCCATATTCTCTCAGAATCGAGAGGTGCACAAAAATAAACCAAAAACTAGAAGAAACAAAATTCAGATGGCTCCCCGAGCCTCTAGTAAGTGTCCCCTGTAAAACAGTTTTGTATAAACCAGAAGTAACATCACAGCCTGTAAAAAGTAGTATAATAACATTCCATAGACACTCATAGAAGATCATAATGTTGTTTAAAATGAAGTTCATTTTTTATTTTATGATTTTGTTTGAATGGTCAAGTGACATAAAATCAGATCTATACATGTCAGCAAATATAACCAATTTGTTATTCCAATACAGAGTTTTTCTTTTTATAAGGACATCTATAGAATTAAAAATTCTGCAGACATCCTATTCATTATTATATCTGTATTAATCAATTATTGGTATTTGTTTACAATTCCTAACTGATTTGTTTTATGAAAATCCAGGTGTTATGCAATTTTGGAAATGAAGCTCAATCACGTTGCTTCAATTTTGGAGTTCATTTTGTTGAAGTGCACCTGTTCAAAACCCTATACACACATAGTTGGTTTCTTTCGTTGGCATCATATCCCATGTTTGGCGTAGACAGTTGATGGTGATTAATGCAAATTATCTCATGCCCAGGAATAACGATACTGGAGTGATCCAGTAAGTTCTGAAGATTATCTTATGTGTTATTCCAATCCAAGTGTCACCAGCTGGCATACATTTGAGTTATATCAGAAGCAACATTAAGTGATATGTTATTATTGTAGGGATCCACGTGCTTCCAAGAAAATAGAACTGATAGGAAGCTAGACGCTCATTTCCTTTTCTATATAAACAATCCCAAAACTTTGATGAGGGGTTCGATTTCTAAGACATTGGGGAGCTTTTATTATACAGCAGTACTTTTTTTATTCTGTTTACACAGATTCTCTCATGAACTTCTTCTGATGACTGTCAAATGTGCCAGGATACCGAAACCTTAGCTAAGGTTTGGATAATCAATACTGTGTGATTCATCGCTCCTTTTGTTATTTTGTTTGCTTTTCATATATAAATGTCTTTGTATTGTATGTGAAATGTTTTCATGAGAAATCTGAATGCTTATGTTGTATGAATCATTAATTGATTTGCTTACTCATTGATGTTGATGAACTTTTTCTATAATGTCAATAGTGGTTGATCAAATTTTGTAATTATCTAGTTTGCAGAGTGATCTTGTTCTAATTGCAAGTTAGTTTAATTATATCTTTCATGTTTTCTGAACGACATAATTATGTTAGTGAATTTTGGCTTTTGGTTTGAAGTTCTCATATATATATTATTTTATAATAGTTGAGTTCTATCTGTTATAAAATAATTTAAATTCACCTTTATTGTTTAGGATGTTTATCACTAAATGGTAACTAGTGAATATTGTTCTTACTTTAGATTTTTAGTCAAATAACAGGTCTTTGCTCTTGGCTGAGATAGGAATGCTGACTTTAGATAGATTAGAATAAGTTATTTTATCATAGAATAATATTAGCAATCACTAATTTTGGTTTCTAGATAGTCATTAGGATTAGAACATAAGTAGTTTTTAGGAATTTTGATAGTTGTTAACAGTTAGTTCCTTTTTTGAGATTTACTCACCTTAGGAGACTCTCTATCTTTGAGAGCACAAAACATAGGCAGCAGGGCCTTAGTTCCTATGAAAAATAGTTATTCCAAACACATACAAAACTGTTTTAAGTTGAGTGTGTAGACTGTTTTTCCCTAGTTGGCCTAAGACAGTTCTTCTGGCCAACAAATGGCGCTAGAAGGAGGACATGGACTAAAAGCTTAATGGTTGAACGATCACATACTACTCCCACAACCAGTCAAACAACTTCCCTTGTTAGCAATCTTGAACCAGTATCCAGTCCTACCCCTACATCACAAATAGACTCTACAACTACACCTCTTGCAAATACTATTAGGGCTGCCATACTGCATAGCACCAGTTTACCACCAGTTACTCCGGAAGACATATAAGAAGCCCTAGAAGAATCAATACACATCTTGACTAGAGGCTATTCTCTCCAGACAGGAATTCCCCCGATCGATTTTGGCATACCTACAAGACCCTACAATCAAAACCAAATAGGTGACGAACCAAGTGGCGAAGAACCTGTTCATTCCCCAGTGGGATCACCTGATTACCATCTTAGCGGTTTTATTAGAGGAGAAATAAACATGAATACTTCAAGACAACTACCAACTTCTGGTGGTTTCGACGAACCCCCTTCACCCCCTGATTCACCACCTGACAGTCCAACTGATCATAACAACCAATCTTCGTCAGATTCCGAATCTGATCAAGAAATGGGGGACCGTGATGGAGGAGATCAGAACAACAACAGACCCTGGTTATGACAAGGTGTTGTTGCCATACCTGGAGTTCAACATAACTTACCAAAACACCCTGATAAACTTTTGCCGAAATTTGATCCTGTCAACAAAGAGCTTGCAAAAAACCATATTGATAAGTTCATCCTCACTGTGCAGACCATGAATGTTCAGCATGAGGATGTCATATGCCGTTTGTTTCCTTTAACTTTTGAAGGAAAAGCTGCAAGTTGGTACTTCTCCTTGACCTAAGGATCCATAACAAGCTGGGCTGATTTCAGTCAGGCTTTCATAAAAAAATTTGGAGAAGATTAGACACCCACAGTCTTAGCACTTGAACTGGCTAGAATTAGAATGGAAAACAAAGAACGCGTGAAATATTTTAACCAACGATTCCTCACCTTGTTGAACAGGATACCAGCAACTTCTCAACCACTAGAGGATATTATAATTGAGAATTTTGCCTCTGCAGTACTGAAATCTCTTGGCATGTTTGTCAAGTAAGCTGGAAAAAACACTTTGGTTGAGACTTTCAAGGAAGCAATCAAGGTTGAAAAGAATTCCATGACTTTTGAACCAGAAAATAGTGGTAAATTCGACAACCCAATGTGCAAAAGGAATGAAGTCACATCGTGAACTAGTACAGATAAGAAAGATACCTCTACTTTCGATATGGAGAAATTACAACAAGCAGTTAGGTCCTTGACGAATGAAGTGGTGCTTTTAAAAAGAAATAATGGAGAAGGAACCTTGACTAGGGGAAATTTTAAGGCTCCATATCGACCTTATACACCACCCAATGCGCGACAAAATCCTCCCCTTGATGTTTCGACAAATGAGGAAATCTTCAACACGATTAGGGTTGTTTATGCTTTACCTGAAATCTCATCTGACCATGAGTTAGAAGAATATCAAGAGCATGAACAACCTGAAACCGAAGAGGAAGTTTTTGAAGATCCCCTCCCATTCAACTGTCATTTTTGGGATAGCTCGGTAAGTCAAGAGGAGTGTCATGACAACTCTATTTTCGTCAATCAACATACTCATAATACTAGGAGTAAAGGTCCTGTCAACTCTCAACCATTAACCTCTCCTAGGAACGGTCCACCACTCACACCTCAACATCCTGCAATTCAAGAGAAATATATTTAGTATGATATCATAGATGATCTTAAAAAGCAAAGAGAAAACATAAGCGTGTTTAACTTGTTGAAAATTTATCCTATGCTTGGAGGGTTAATGTTTACAAATCTACCATCTACTTCTAACAACAATAACAGAAGAAATCATCCTCCCTCATCTACAACTAATAATTATGATCCCACCCCTAGTAAAATGGTGGCAAGTTTCAATAATGAAAATAAGACAGTTGTTGATAGGGATACGCTGATAGGAAAGAACTCTAAGTCTACAACTCCCCCTTTCCTATTGACATTCAAGATTTTCAACCGGAATGTTCATAATTGCATGGTTGATTTTGGGGCATCATCAAATGTTATGCCATATTCGGTATGCAAGAAGTTAAATGCTGTGATTATCCCTTGTGAAACTCAGATCAGCCAGCTTGACCGCCCTAAGGTGAAAATTATGGGAGAGTTGAAAGGAGTAATAATTAGAATGGCGAATAATCCACAAATCTTTCAAGTTATCGGCATTGTAGTGGCAGACATACCAGATGTATATGGGCTATTTCTAAGCCGTTATTGGTCTCAAACTTTAAAAGGTTATTTTTCGACCGACTGGTCACATCTGTGGCTACCTAAGAACGGGCGGCCAAATCAGATCAGAATTGACAAGGAAAGGTATATGAAGCACACAATGACTGAGATCGATTCACCTAACGAACCAGTTATGTTTAGTGATTCGATTCTTGGAAACTTTCGTTTTGATTATGATTTAGGCACTTTTCAGGCACATAAATCAGCACTTGCTGATTTTGTAATTAAATCAGAAATTTTACATTGTGATTTCCAGGAATCTCCTTCCAGTTTGTTAAATATTGTAAATAATGTAAATAATGTAAATAATGTAGATAATCTTGCTGATAAGCCTTGGCATTTATACTTTGACGGTGCATGATCAAAAGACGGTGCAGGGGCAGGTTGTATGTTCCTAGACCCTTTAGGAAATAAACATTTATTGTCTTGCAGACTGGAATTCTTGTGCACAAACAATTTAGCTAAATATGAGTTTCTCATTCAGGGATTAAATAAAGCGTCAAATTTAAATGTAAAGGTATTGGTTGCTTTCGGTGATTCTGAAATTATTGTTCATCAAGTTCGCAATTCTATACATTGTTTATCTAACCATCTGCGAAGCTATCAGAAGGAGGTATGGAAATTAATTTCAGCATTTGATGCGTTTAATATTAACTCTATTCCTCGCTTTTAGAATACAGAAGCTGATCTTTTGGCGAATGTGGCCTCACGGCTTCTCCCATCAGAAAAATTCTCTCCCAATATCTTTTCTATTGAATTATTATTTAGACCATCAATCCCTGATAATATCACTAATTGGCATGTTTTTAATGATGATTCTTAGATTATTGACTTTTTGATGGGAGAGGATGCTTTTAAAGAAACGACAATTGACGAGATTATGCATGATGAGGATCTGCACAATTTTTCAATAATCCATTCGCCTCATTCTGTTGACGAATCATTTAAGCTGGTAAACTCGATCCCTACTTTACTTATTAGACTTGAAAAATTTTATGATCTACATGATAAATTCAAGGGAGTGCCTAATTGAAAAATGAACAGTTCTAGCATGCGTTATGAAACCATAAACTTAGGCACAAAAGAAAATCCCCAAAACATAAATTTAGGATCAGATTGTACTCCAGCTGAGAAGGCAGCTTTGATCAAACTGTTTAAAGAGTTTAAGGATGTATTTGCATGGACATATGATGACCTAAAAACTTTTGACACACAGATAATATAGCATATAATTCCCATGAAACCATAAGCGAAGCCATTTCAGCAGAAACTCAGGAAAATGCACCCTACTTTAGAACCGACAGTAAAGAAAGAGCTGAACAAAGTGCTTGCTGCTAGAATCATATTCCCAGTATGTCACACTCAGTGGGTAGCAAACCTAGTTCCTGTCAGAATGAAAAATGGAGACATTAGGCTGTGCGTAGATTTTCGAAACTTAAACCAATCATCGAAAAAGGACAACTATCTGATTCCACCAATGGAACAGATCTTACAGAAAGTCTCCGGTGCTCAGATGCTATCTTTATTAGATGGTTTTTCTGGGTATAACCAGGTCCTAGTCTCTCCTAGGGATCAACTGAAAACTACTTTTAGGACCCCTTGGGGAACCTATGCCTATAGGAAGATGCCCTTCAGATTAATAAATGCTAGGGCCACATTCCAACGGGAAATGGATGTTGGTTTTAGAGGTTTGATCAATCACTCTGTGGTTGTTTACTTGGATGACATTACGATATACTCTAAGAACAGATCTGATCATATCTTCCACCTGCGTAAAGTCCTTGAACAATGTAGGAGGTTTGGCATTTCTCTAAACCGAAAAAGACGATCTTTGTAGTCGCTGAAGGAATTTTGCTAGGATTTGTGGTATCAAAAGAAGGAATTATGATTGACCTGGAAAGGACTGAAGCCATCTCTAAAATTCCTTTTCCTACTACTAAGAAAGCTATGCAGTCCTTCATGGGAAAAATAAATTTTGTAAGAAGGTTTGTCCCTAGTTTTTCAGAGATAGTTCTTCCACTGCAAAACATGATAAAGAAAGATAGTAACTTTATATGGGGAGAGAAAGAGAAAGAGTCATTCATTAGGATAAGAGAAGCCATTGCTGAGGCCCCTACACTTTTGAGCCCTGATTTTAAGAAAGATTTCATTTTGTACACCTTTGCCTTTGACATATCCTACACTGTTGTCCTTACTCAGAAGAATCAGGAAGACCATGAAGTGCCAATTTCATTCATGAGTTCGAATTTTAAGGGAGCTGAATTAAATTATCACGAGGTAGATAAACAAGCTTTCACTTTGTTTAAGGTGGTCAAACACTTTAGACCTTATCTCCTAAAGTCAAAAACAAAATTCATTGTTCCTTTATTCGTAGTAAGGAACCTGTTAGTACAGAAGGATTTAGGAGAGAAACGGGCACATTGGATGGTTGCTTTACAGGAGTATGACCTAGAGATTAAACCCCCCTCAATTTGTACGAGGATTGGGATTATGTAAATTAGCAATTGAATCAGCTCATTTACCTAGAAGTCAAGATGACTTACCCTTAGATGCTTCATTGCTACATAAGGAAATTTATTTTATCCCAGATCCTACTAATTCTTGGTATGCTGACATTCGCATTTATCTGGAAACAGGAAGTGCTCCAGACCACTTGGAACCAAAGAAAAAGCGAGTTGTCGGGTTGAAATCAGCACCATATTAGTTAGTGAATAACATACTTTTCAGGAAGAATGCAGATGGTGTTTTGCTCCGCTGTTTAGAAAAGGAAGAGTCTAAGTCATTCTTGAGACAATTACATGATGGCCCTACTGGTGGTCACTTCGGAGGCGACACTACTGCTCACAAAGTCCTGAGAGTAGGTTATTTTTGGCCAACCTTATTTAAAGATGCTCATTCTTTTGTGAGAAAATGCCAGGATTGCCAGCAGGCATCTGGTAGAATCAAAAGGCCAGCTTTCCCTTTACAACCAGTGATTGTGGACAGACCTTTTCAACAGTGGGGGCTTGACATAGTGGGCCCAGTCAATCCTCCATCTTCTCTCGAACACAAATACATCATAACTGCTACTGATTATTTCACCCATTGGTCTGAAGCTGCTCCTCTGCGGGTAGTCAATACAAGTTAGGTACTCGATTTTGTTGAGACTCATATAATTACTAGATTTGGATTGCCTGAGTCTTTAGTTTTTGACAACGCATCATATTTTTCTTTTGGAGAATTGACTGATTTTGCAGTAGAAAAGGGAATCAGAATCAAGTTTTCAGCTACTTATCATCCCCAAGGAAATGGCCTTACCGAATCAACAAATAAGAACTTGTTGAAAATTCTTAAAAGGTCAATAGCTGAAAGCCACAGGAATTGGCACACTATTCTGTATCAGGTATTGTTGGCCGACAGAGTGACCCCAAAGTCTTCTGTCGGTAATTCTCTATTCTTTCTGGTATATGGTACTAAGGCTATGCTCCCTCCTAATATGTTCTTGCCTTCCTTACAACTTGCGCAATCTGTACAAGACACAGAATGTTCTGCAATTGAAAAAAGAATAAATATGTTGTTGAAATTAGAAGAGGAGAGGGAAAATGCAAAACGACATTTCTCAAAGCATCAGAAAATTGTTAAATCCTGGTTTGATTGCGATTCATCCTCAGACAAAGAGTTTCAGATAGGTGATCTTGTTTTAAAATGGGATAAAGCACACGAGGACAAAAAAGACCATACAAAATTTCAGAGACTTTGGTTGGGCCCATATATCATAACAGAAAAGGTAGGCCCTAGCACCTTTCGGTTGCAAACTCTGCAAGGACAACCTGATACCTTTCCGGTGAATGGGCAAGTGCTTAAGAAATACTTCCAGTAGTTTTTCACTGTTCGATCCATTATCATTGTACATTTTCGTTGTAAATATTTTTGTACATAGTTAGCTTTGTTTAGTTTTTTAGGGTTATCTAATCTAATGGTCTCACATTTTCTGATCACTTTTCATATCAGTCATCAATTATACTTATCAATATATGGTGATTGATTACATCGGCAATGTTTCATTATCAAGGCCATCTTGATTTTAGTTACTCATTTGATGTTTGTCTATTCATAATGAGTTCGACCAACTTCTTAGTTAATTTTTTATGACTTCATCATCTTTTATTATTTCTTAATTGCTGTACATAAACCAAATCTGCATGCATTCAATTGAATATAGTGATTCCTGTTTTGTTTTTATTAGATTCGATTGATTTAAATGATTGTCGATTCAACAAATTTTGCCTTGCTAATAAATCAGATGACTTAGTGCTTTGGTAGATTTCATTGTGTAGAATTATATTAATCCAGCTGAGTCATAGAATCATCCTAACCTGATTTGTTTCTTCTGTACATACAGAGATTGTAATTATCTCAGATATGAAAATCAACCTCCTTCTTGTTGTAAATATTTCTTCAACAGATATACCGTGCACTTTTGCTCGAATCTAGCCTGAGCATATGAACGGCTTGGAATACTTTCCACTTGTTGAAACTGTGTCAACTGGGATGAATGAAATACATATTAGATTGTAATTATCGATTTTGTTTCAAGTGTCTGATGCCTATAAGGTAAGTTAATTCTCACATCTGGTTTTGGTATGTGAACTTGTTGTCTTTTGTAGCAATCCTTAATTGTTATCTTTGAATGCCTACCCAAAAGACCAATGACTCAGGAAACTTATTTACTGGTTCCAGTAGTGTCTATTAGGCCTGTAGATCAGTCGACCAATGTTTAGTCACTTTCAAGCTATATCAAGAGGCCAGTGGTTTTCTAACTCGAGTTTTTTGTAAATACTTTGTAAATAACCCATAATAATAAAAAAATTCGTTCAAGAATAGGTCTTCTTATAAAGCTGAACTGTCATGATCATCAGCACTACCAAAGATGACAACACCATTATCTGGTCACCAAGCCAGGGTGATGATTCTTGTTTGAAAAAAATGAGAATCAGGGGGTCTCATCACTAGCCAACCTATCTATCTTTAGCAATTCTCGTGAATGATGCTGTTAATTTCTAGTCACCAAGCCTGAACAGTAGTCTTGAACTAAAAAAATGTTTTAATTTGTTTTTTAATTTTTGAATATGAGAAAAGTTAATCAGAGGATAGAAGGTCTTGTGCTGAGCTGGTCTGGTTATGATCATAAGTTCTATTGGATTGACATTGTCTACATCTAGTCATCAAGCCAGGACAACAATCCTTGGTTTAAAAGCTAGGGGGCGGGAAGTCTCATTACGAGCTGGCCTGATCAGTTTCAGGTAGGACTGGTGAATAACACTACGATCATTTAGTCACCAACCTAAGGTAGTATCTCTGATTAGCAATTTTCATATTTATTCATCTGTATATAGATTCCAAAAAAAAAAGGAGAATGAATGAAAATGAATAAATATCATATGCTTCCTTTGTTTGCTAGAGAAGAGAATTATCTGACATTCTTGAGTAGCTATATCTTTCACTGACATTGGTTAAACTGTCTCAAGCCTCAAAGATTTCCTCTGGAGCTAAGTCATTCTTTACCCTGATTGTCAAAAGTTGAAGTAGGTAAGGAATGATCAGATAAAAGCCAAAGGCTCACTGTTGCTGAATAAGTAAGGCCAACATGTTGGAACTAGTCTGGGTTTGAATCATCCAAATAAGAGTTTGGTGCTTCGAAACATTGTTTATGATTATCTGAGGTATTGAAATTTTTCCCTTTGCATAGAGATAACTGGTTCATTCCCAGCATGTCACCATTTGTTGGCAAGCAACACCCTACGGAGCAATTGAGCACTAAAATCCAATTGGTCATGATATAAGTTTCAAAGACAAGGAACCATACTGCATGTCACCACTTTGATCGACACTCATCCATTATATTTTAGGAGTGCCTTCAGAATCTTTGATTCTGAAGGTACTCCCAATAAAGTTGATAGGTCGATTGGCATAGGGGAATTCACATCAATCTTCACTTTAATTAAACCGCTTGACTTGGTTTCGTCTTTCTGGTTGATCATTTGTGAATTACACAATCTTGAAATTAGCAGCTCCTAATATTACCATATTGTTCATCTTTACAAATCCAAAGTCAAACAAAATCATTTCATTGATGATCTTAAACTATTGACTTAATAGACTAATACATCACATCTTAAATTGTCTCTTCCATCTATGTGTTTGGTCTAATGAGTTACCTTTCATCAAGTTAATCTCCTGGTGACAATCATGAATATTAATGCTGGTCTCATACCAATATTATAAGCTCATTTTATTTATCTACTTATCCTTATTTGTAGACTTTTGTGTTTATAATGGGATAAGATCCATAAAATGATAAAATGTTTTTTTTATGATGCCTAAGGTAATGTCAAATGATTCGATCATAGCTGATCAACATGATTCTTAAAAGATAATTGAAATGTTAACCACATTCATTAATTATTTGTTTATTTATTTATCACTATGATTATCTTGATTTTGATTGAATCAACATTATCGTGCATTATTGAATTATGACATTAATGATATCAAGTGGTAGAGGATCATGCAATCATAACCATTAAATTATGTTTGAAACGTTTGAACTTTGGTTATATCTAATGCATCAGATTTTATGGGAAGGTGTCGGCTAATATGGGAAATATCATATGATCGAAGGTTGTCTTTGCTGCGTAACCATACCATTTTGCCATCTATTGTTTCACATGGGGAAAATGTTGCATCTAACTCTCACCCTACTATCATTCCTCTGAGCGGTATTATTGCACCTTGAGCCTTCTGTGATTTTCGATAACCTTTACCAGTTCTAAGGAATTATGATTCCACCTTCCATGACTACGTATGAGTGTCTACAGTACCTTGATGAGATGAAGTCGATCGAGATTTTCATTAACCTGTGCGGTCCAAGGATGAGCTCATTTCATTGTTCTACTAGGGTTGTGAGGATCCCAGAGCTTTCCATGATCATTGCCATGGCCCCTGTTCCTAGGTTTGAGCTTATAGGCGACGAATACTTGGATGCCACTCCTAAATGTCATGAAATGGTGACAAGGGCAGGATGGTTAGGGTTCCTGCACAGGTTCTCTGGATTTAATCTAATGGTCTCCGGGGCATTCACGACTTCGTTTGATGGTGTGAAAGCACATGTTGGCGATATCGTGTTGGAATTATCGGAAGAATTTGTGTCTCAAGCTATTGGCTTTCCCATTGAGGGAGAACGTTGGTACAAGGGTAAGCATTTAAAAAACGATGAATGGAAGGAGTTCTTGACTCCAACTAACCGGAAAACTGAATACAAGTCCAGTTTCCCGTCTCGTCTACTAAGGAATAAATGGAGTGCCATGCTCGAGCTGATTATCAGGTATGTTACCTGCGAGGGACATCTATCTCAAACCCAATTTTATCATATCAGGCTATTGATGATTTTTAGAGGGAATTCTGTGAATATGCCATATTATTTTTTGAGTACTCTGGAGAAGATGGCCGTCACTTATCAAGAAAATGTAGGGGATAAAGAACGCAGCCTATTTCACCATGGTCTTATCAAAATTCTTGTTTCTTACCGGCTGGGGGAGTTGGGTGATTCATGGGAATCCTTCCTTACCCATAATAATTTCGGGGAAAACAACAAATGGCCCCGTCGAAGGTCCAAAACCAGGTCTAAATAGGTTGAGTTATTGTTAGAAGAATAGGGGTCTCAAAATGATCTTGAAGATTAAGTTCTTGAACCCAACCAAACCCCAAGTATTGGTCATCCTAACCCCAAGGCTGAGTTAAACCCTGAAATACCCTGTGATAGTCCTCTACCCCAAAAGTCAACCTGTGACTATTCCACCTCCTCCATGTGATCCTTAGCTTCAGCCACAGATCAATCCCTATCACAAACCAGTAGAACAAGAAGTTAGCAAAATGCTTAGTGATAAAGCCATTCGTCGGACTACTTGTAGCATGGCTACTGCACTGTTTGCAAAAAGGAAACTAGTTGCAGAAGACGCCCTAGTGGTTGAATTGAGTGATTCCTCTAAGTCACGACGACATCCAGCTCCGATCGGACCCACGATCCTCGACCTTAAAAATGTGTCAACCTCTCAGCATGAAGGTATAAGTGTTCAAAAATCCAATCCAATGCCTAACGCAGAACAAGAAGTGAACCAAGAGCTGCGAACAAGGCCAAACATGGGACAGGTGCATCGACCTATTGAAATACCTGTGGCTCAAGTTATTTCATATTTAGAAATAGAGCTGAAGGAAGCACAAGTGGTTAATATGTTTTCCATGGAAGAGATTGTGGGTTTAAAAGCTAATTTGTCCTCTTTGGTTGATAAGTGGAATTCTTTGAAGGAGAAGAAAACCCAGTACAAGGCTTATGGTAGGAATCTTCTGATGAAAAATAAACGATTAATCAAGCAAAACAAGATTGCAACAACAAGGGCTGTGAGGTTTAAAGCTATATTGAATGAAGCAAGGAGGGTGGTCCCAGTTCAAGTATCAGTTTAGTCATCCCCACAATCATAATGTTGTTTAAAATGAAGTTCATTTTTGATTTTATGATTTTGTTTGAATGGTTAGGTGACATAAAATCAGATCTATACAAGTCGGCAAATATAACCAATTTGTTATTCCAATACAGAGTTTTTCTTTTTATAAGGACGTCTACAGAATTAAAAATTCTGCAGACATCCTATTCATTATTATATCTGTATTAATCAATTATTGGTATTTGTTTACAATTCCTAACTAATTTGTTTTATGAAAATCCAGGTGTTATGCAATTTTGGAAATGAAGGTCAATCACGTTGCTTCAATTTTGGAGTTCATTTTGTTGAAGTGTACCTGTTCAAAACCCTATACGTACGCAGTTGGTTTCTTTCATTGGCATCATATCCCATGTTTGGCATCGGCGGTTGATGGTGATTAATGCAAATTATCTCATGCCCAGGAATAACAATACTGGAGTGATCCAGTAAGTTTTGAAGATTATATTATGTGTTATTCCAATCTAGGTGTCACCAGCTAGCATACATTCTAGTTATATCAAAGGCATCATTAAGTGATATGTTATTATTGTAGGGATCCACGTGGTTCCAAGAAAATAGAACTGATAGGAAGTTAGACGATCGTTTCTTTTTCTATATAAACAATCCCAAAACTTTGATGAGGGGTTCGATTTCTAAGACATTAGGGAGATTTTATTATACAACCGTACTTTTTTTATTCTGTTTACACATATTGTCTTATGAACTTCTTCTAATGACTGTCAAATGTGCTAGGATACCGAAACCTTAGCTAAGTTTTGGATAATCAATACTGTGTGATTCATCTCTCCTTTTGTTATCTTGTTTGCTTTTCATATATAAATGTCTTTATATTGTATGTGAAATGTTTTCATGAGAAATCCGAATTCTTATGTTGTCTGAATCATTAATTGATTTGCTTACTCATTGATGTTGATGAACTTTTTCTATAATATCAATAGTGGTTGATCAAATTTTGTAATTATCTAGTTTGCAGAGTGATCTTGTTCTAATTGCAAGTTAGTTTAATTATATCTTTCATGTTTTCTGAATGACATAATTCTGTTAGTGAATTTTGGCTTTTGGTTTGAAGTTCTCATATATATATTATTTTATAATAGTTGTGTTCTATCTATTATAAAATAATTTAAATTCACCTTTATTGTTTAGGATGTTTGTCACTAAATGGTAACTAGTGAATATTGTTCTTACTTCAGACTTTTAGTCAAATAACAAGTCTTTTCTCTTGGCCGAGATAGGAATGCTGACTTTAGATAGATTAGCATAAGTTAGTTTATCATAGAATAATATTAGCAATCACTAATTTTGGTTTCTAGATAGTCATTAGGATTAGAACATAAGTAGTTTTTAGGATTTTTGATAGTTGTTAACAGTTAGTTCCTTTTTTGAGGTTTGCTCACCTTAGGAGACTATCTTTG
The DNA here is from genome assembly GCA_027924585.1 of Larix kaempferi. NCBI lineage: Eukaryota > Viridiplantae > Streptophyta > Pinopsida > Pinales > Pinaceae > Larix > Larix kaempferi. Next base: position 3,986,516 of record BSBM01001158.1, on the reverse strand, counting down.
AGAGCACAAAACATAGGCAGTAGGGCCTTAATTCCTATGAAAAACAGTTATTCCAAACACCTATGAAACTGTGTTAAGTTGAGTGTGTGGATAGTTTTTCCGTAGTTAGACTAAGACAATTCTTCTAGCCAACACTACCCTGCCTCTGTTATGAATTATTTGCAAAGCATGCAACTTTATCATCATAAGTGTTGTTTACTCCATTTCCCAATGAATCTTCACTTGGTTTCAAGCAAACAACAAATCTGAGTTTGACTTTTAATCCCATATCTGGCCTTGCTAAACAATTGGTGAGAGATCCCTCTCTGGAAAGGAAGAAGCCAACTCCCTTTCCTAAAGTGGTTATGTGGTTACCTCAAAGTGTCCTTTCCCACAACCTCGAGGATCATTTTGAGTAATAATAAGGAGGACATGTTATCTTTCTAGAAAGAGGCATATTATTCACTTATAATGCTGCAAAAAATATTACATCAGTTTCCCAAGATTTCTTTGCACAAATACATTGATGTATGACTTAAGTCATTGATTTTATCATTGGTATTATTTACCTTATCTTATTGACTTGATATTTACTTGATGATAAGGTAAATTAGTAAATCAATTTCCTAATATTTATTTGAACAAGGACATTGAGGTATGGCCTAAGGATAGTTTGTGATTTCGACCTGTAGATTGAGAGACTTTGAGAATATTGTCAAGGATGATCCTGAGATACGAGCATTTGGCTTCCAAGGATTGGATTTTCCTCTTCTATTGCATTAGAATATACATTAACATAGAATAGTGAGAGATGCATTGGTATTCATGACTATGCATTGTAATTGTCACCTAGAATACTAAATTCCTATTATCATTAATATACTTTTCACACCTCCAAAGGATCCTCTGAACTTCGTAAATGTCTTGCTACCATGATTTCCCATGGCATCCTGAGCAATCCATTGACACCCAAGGCTCTTGGAATTCCTGAAGGTCTCCAATCCATCTAATGGAAATGAAATACATAATTGGATTGAGATGGACCGAGTTGAGCCAACCCCATTACCTATATCTAACCAAGTGAACAAGTGTATAGATAGGACACAAAATTTTAAAGACAAATTGACTCCAAATAACCTCCACCCAACAAAATTGGCCCAATAAACTAGAGGATCTATTCCTCAAAGGTTCCAATCCACCAAACAAAACTAAAAAGTACTAGAGCACTGCGAAATGGATAGTGCATAACCAGAAACCAGGGGACAAATATACCCGGAATAACCACATGGAAATTGTCACTTCACCGTTTAAAGGACCAACATAATTTTTTATTATTGTCATGATGGAGATAGTTGGGTTGTAGCACATCTAAGTGTATCTAACAATGGAATTTAAATTATTCATTTTTGAATTAATACCATCTTCAAATAATGTTAATCTCTTAGAATAATTTTTGCATAACTAATAAGGGGAAAACATTATTTTCTATTAGGGGCACCTGTTTTCTAGTTCATGCATGTACATATAGTACTTAATTCTATGAATGTCGTATATTTTGTTTTCAAAACATATTTAGAAATTCAAATTAAATAAAATGGAGTAGAATATTAGTATGCTCTCAGTGGCTTGGCATTCCCTCACTACTTGAAAAACAATGTGGTTTCTTTGAAGGACAAACTTTAGAATGTTCTCAAATCGGCCTATTTTGCACTTTCTAATGATCTCAGACAAATAGGATTTGGAATTCTTTGATGTTAATGATTTTATCATTGGGAATATTTACCTTATCTTGTTGACTTGAGCTTTACTATATTCTTTTGTTTGGGATTGTAATATTTGGAAAAGTCATCATGTTAATGTTTTACATCACTGTTTTACAACTATATAATATATTATATTTAAGGGTGCTAGCTCAATAAAAAGCACATGCCTTACAAGAAGGAGGTTGGTGGTTCAAATCCTCTATGCCCTATGTACATATATCAATGACTAATTAAATGACTAGTTAATTGCACTAAATGACTAATTAAATGACCAGTTAACAATAGTTAATGACTAAAGACATGACCAGTTAAAAACAATCAATAACTAAATAAATGACTAGTTAACAACAACCAATGACTAAACAAATGTCCAATTAAAAACAATTGATGACTAAAATAATGACTAAATATATGACCAAACTGATCAATTAGAACAACCAATAAATGAATAAATATGTTTAGTCACGTATTTATTCGTGTTGTAAGTGACTGGAAATAAATGGCTATTAGTCAGATGACTAAATTTAGTCATTTTAATGCAATTTTTAGTAGTATTTTGAGTCATTTATCTCACTTTTTCTACTAGTGTTTATGGCCTAATAAGTATATTTCAACATAGTTATAGCAAATTCCAATGTGTTGACATTCATCAATTGCATTAGGAGATCACATTTGGATTATTAATGGTGGTGTGTTGGAAGTGCTAGAAGTAGAAGCCATGGAAGTGCTGGAAGTGTGAGTCAGAAAGGAAGTCCTCTTGGGTTGGGCATTAATCACCATTTCAAATTCTTGAGCTCGATCACAAGCTTCTAAACAGGTTGAGGACCACTACATAATGAAATGTGCTCAAATTTCCTCCTTCACGCCTCTAATGAGTAATTCCCAAAATAATTAGAATAAAAAAGGCCACCTATGTGGATTTCCAATTACTCAAAAATTGTAATATAGTCTAGAAATATGTCTCTTTAGGGTAATTTGGTCAACCTACCCATGTAGTGAATGTCACATTCAAAGCGATGATGTAGGATATTCACAAATTGTCTCCAAGAGACATAAAAAAGATAAGGTTTCTGGTACCATTGACACGATTTCCGAATTTCTAAGTCTAAATATAAAAGCCCAATTTTGAACATTTGGATATCATTGTTAATGCCATGGAGAAAAAAATTGTGTTCCATTTGGGTAACCCAACCCAAGGGATCTAAGAGATCAAATTTTTGTATGTCATTTTTTGGGAATTGGTGTCATGAATTTTATCCACAAAAGATAGAAGCTAGGTTTTCTAGAAAGAGTGTTGGTGTTAACACCTAAATTTTGTCCTTTTACCTTGACATTATCCCCATCATACCTATACATCATTACAACATTCCATTTTCTCTATTTTGACCTTGGTAAAACCAAAAAATCAAAGTTGCACATAAAAAGGGCCATTTTACAAAATTAATTGCTAAATTATCTAAAAAATGAACAACTTATGCTCTGACTTGTTCTTTTGGATGTTTCTCCTTTTTATCACTCAAAAAGAAGAAACTTGGCACAACACCTATGATATCCCAATTCATAAAAGTGATAAAAAAAAGTGAAAGGCACAAAATCAGAAATCAAAAGCTAAAAATAAAAAATAAAAAAATAAAATCCTTATCCTAAAGCTATATGTCATTCCTATAAATAAACCCCCAAGGTCCTTCAACCATTAGCTCCAAAAAAACAATTATCCATACATTGCTCAACTCATTACTCTGCAAAGATATCACTAAGATCCAAACTCCCTCTCGTGTTCCATTCTCACCTAAATTTTGTCCACATACCTTGTAATTATCCCCATCATACCTATACATCATTGCCACATTCCATTTCCATTATTTTAACCTTGGTAAAACGAAAAAATCACAATCACCCATAAAAAGGGTCATTTTACAAAATTAATTTGCTCAATTATCTAAAAAATGAGCAACTTATGCCCTAACTTGTTTTTTTGGATGTTTCTCCTTTTTATCACTCAAAAAGAAGAAACATGGCATGCCACCTATGATATCCAATTTGAAAAAATGATTAAAAAAAGTGAAAGGCACAAAATAAAAAATAAAAAATAAAATACTTATCCTAGAGTTATCTATCGTGCCTATAAATAAACCCTCAAGGTCTTTCATCCATTAGTTCCAAAAAAATAATTCTCCATAAATTTCTCAAGTAATTACTCTACAAAAATATCCATGAGATCCAAACTCCCTCATGTGTTCCATTCTCACCTCGTTGAATGTCGCATACATGAGACCAGAGAAGCATGCATTGTTAGGATACCAAGTGGACCCTTCCTCGAATAGTTGCAGTGGATCCCATCTACTACAAATCAAAGGTGATCATGGTTCTCTTAAAAAAAAATTTTCCATTAATGAAAATCATTCTTTATTATTTATATGATGTTGTTTGTGTTTATATTCTTAATGAAGAATGCACAAAAATATTAGTTTAGAATTATTTCAATTGTTGCATGCCTAGTTAAATTATTTACTTTTAATTTTTGTTTTGTTTATTTTCTTGTTATCCTTCAAAACTATTTTAATTCTAGCACATCCATTAGTAGGTTCCTTTTGGTATGTGTTGGTGTGAAAACACTAGCAAACGTTTTTTGAGACCATATTGGGGACAATCTCTTTCATTCTCTATTTGAGCTTGTCTAATCTTTTTGGTCTTTGCTTGAGTTTTAGTTCTCTCTATTTGATTTTGTATCTGTCTATTTGTTTTTGTCTAAGTTATTATTAGTTGGAAAACCATCCTAAATCTTCATTTGTTGACCAAGTCGAGCCTTTGTCTGATTTTCTCTGACTTTTCCATGTCGGGTCGCATCTGTCTAGCCTTTTAGACCAACCTGATTCACACTTTTTCCTTCAAAAAGTTTCACCTTCTCCTGCAGGTCAATTTTTTTATTGTGTCGCACCTTTTTCCATGTTTTAGATGACCTAGGTCACTCCTTTTCCCAAAATAAGTGCAACCTAACCCTAGATTTAAGTTTTTCAGTAGTTTTCAGTAGTTTTCCCATCAAACATTTTTTTGCCTCTTTCCCTTGCAAACTATTTTATTTTTTCCTTTTAAGATTGTTGGAAAACCCCTTTTAGTTCCATTCACAATCATTTGGTTGTTGTAGTGGCCTTTTTAGTTTCCTTTTCTAGTTCTAGTTGTGAAGAAAGAAAACTTGTTTTGAGTATTTGTTGCTTCTATAGTTATGTTAAAGATTCTTTTTCACTGCATATTTACTATTTCAGTTAGTTCTGATTGGAAAATTGATTTCTTTTATACTTTGAAAATTAAATGCTTAGTTATAGCCTCTCTATTTTTGAAGTGATATTTTCAAGAAAAATCTTAGACTTAGGATTGAAAGTTGTTCATTTTTCTTAATCATTTAATTTCTTGTGTATTTTTTGTACATACCACGAGTGCACACAAACTCTCTAAATCAAACTATCACTTGGTTCATGTTGCCAACAAAGAATTAAAAATAACCTTAAATCAACAAATATTAACGTCACTTGAGGACCAAAAATAATTTTGTAGATAGGTTAGGACACTGGGGATAGGCATCAAAATAATTCCCCTTTGTCATTTACATCTAATACATAACAATTGTCTTTTTAGGGGACCAAAATCCTCTAGTATTTATGGACATGGTTGAGACTGATTTATGGGGGGACCTCCTGTCTGATGAGCGTAAATGGAAATATTGGAACCGAATGGTTGGGTTGAATGTCACACTCCAATCAGTATTGAATATCATCCATATCGTTGTCTTTAGACTAAATCTACGGGTAACCTTTCGTGACATGTCCTGAATTAGGTAGCCTAGAAGCCTTTCTTTTAGGAGTCTTTTACTTGGGATACCCTTCGGTAGGGGGATATCCCTGAGCCATATTGGTCTTCCATTTCATTTTCTCTGACTGCGGGTTTCATCACCCTGTAGGAGAAACTATTTGAGAAAGCTTCCATATTTTAGATAGTTGACAACTTGCTCCCTTATCTGATAGATTAGTGGGTCATTTTATGTTTTTAGGAGTGCTACTGGTTGGATTTTTTGCCACTTTTTTACGATCACCTTCTACACACTCAATTGCATTATGTCTTTCGCGATTTCTTTGGTCATAATCCAACACCTGTTTTTAATTTAGAACCAGTCAGTATTGATGGTCCAAGATACCCTTCAAGGATTCTAGGAAGACCCCCTCAGTTTGATCCTTTGGGTTCTACAATCGGTCCCCCACACCAAACCTATGCAAAATCATTTGATTCATCTCCTTATAGTAGAAATTTCCTACACACCCACACACTTGTAGCCCCATGGCTACTAGCATCCGCCATCCAAGGAAACCTCCACCAAGGAACCCTCTTCCAGGGAACCCCCCTCCAGGGAACCCTCCACCCTGGAATACACATCCAAGGAACCCACACCCTCCTTGAGGGAACCCTCCACCATGGAACCCCTATCTAGGAAACCCTCCTCCTCCTAGGAATCGTCATCTAGGAAACCTTTTGCTAGGAGGCCCTATAAATGTGATATTTCCTTTTATGGCTAACCTCAACCTCTGTGATTTGGAAAGGCTGACCAACGATGCGATCCACCATGATCAAAATTGCCCCCCTATTCCTACCAAAATCCCTTCATACATACCGAATTTCGAAGGAAAACATGGGGAAGACCCTGAAAATCATATCATGGCATTTCACCTATGGTTCTCTTCCAATAGAATCGTAGATTATTCCATCATTTCACGCCTATTCCATAGGACCCTAACTGGTACTACCACCAAGTCGTACATTGATCAACTTGACATGAAACATCCCAATTTCATGTCCTTACCATCCACTTTCATGCGGTTCTTCTAGTTTCTCATCTAATATGATGGCATAGTAGAAATCCTCCTATCCTGTCAACATAACTCTTCTACCCACATCACTGATCATATCCATGAATGACATAGACGATGGATCTTATGTAGTATCAAACTTGATGACATGATATTTTTAAAATGGTTTCTAAAATCCCTCCTCCCAGTGATTTGAAAGGATGTGTCCTATGAATAACCACAAAACCGACGAAGAGGCTATCCTTAAATCCCAACAATTTGACTTGATATATGCACAATCGAGCCATCTATATACCATCATCCGAGATGCCCATCATGGAGACTCCTCCCAGAGAGATCAGCTGGGACCATCCCACATAGAAGATGGTGTTATTGGCATTATTGCATCTCCACCAAGTTCGTACATACATTACCCTCCCCTAGTGAGTCGTTATACATATGGAACCGACCCAAACATTGTGCTTCCCCATCAGGTTCTATTTTCCACTTCAAGCTATGGCCATGATTTATCACGTGCTTGATCCCATTTAGGAGTGACTACCTCATATCTGTCTCCTACTTCGAATCCCCATGTTGAAGGGACCTCCTATAGTGGCACCATATGTGGCAGTGCTTCTACTGCCTTCATGGTCCCTCCGACGATGAACCCATATTATTCTTTTCCTGGCCCTATGTTAGCCGCTCCAATCGAGCCACACCCTATTTCTCCTCCTTTCCCTTAAGGAAAAGTGTACACTTAGTAGAACATGCCTTCCCAACCTGCACCCAATAAATAAAAAGCATAGTCCAAGAAAAATAATTTAGGAAATAATAAAGGAAACAATCAATGGCAGGGAGGTGGAAACCAATCCGCGAATCCACCTAATAATACTCTAGCAAACCTCGTAGATCAATACCCTAACAAGCTCCCTAAAAAGGAAAAAAAAAATCAACTACGACCTAACCATATGTTTTCTCTTTGTGGTGTGTATGGGAATTATACCCGTCACTGTCCTTATTTAGCTAAGGCACGCCAACTCTGGAACGAGGTGAACCAACGTGAATCGACTACTCCCCCACAAAATCAAACAAATATACCATTGCCTCAACCCACTCAAATGCAACATGGCATCTTAAAAAAATACTCCCCTCAGAAGGGAGTGTTAACAAGGAAACCTTTGGTGTCTTACTCATCCAAACTAGCTTAGTTGAGTCAATAGTTTGACTCTGGGGTTTAGCACCTTCTTATGAGGTCCACCGAAGTAAACCTTCAGACGCAACGAAACTAGTATAGTTCAATTTTTGAGTCATCCACTATTGATAAGGGAAAATAAACCAATCTGATTGATGACACTTTTCATCTACCTAAGCCACCTATCAACGGGATCCCTAAAGTTCCTAAATTTACTTTTCATCACTTTACAAACAATCCTAATGCTAGAACTACTCCTAACTATAGCATTGTGGATGAATTAGCATAGTCCCTCACTACCATGTCAACTCTAAAAGTTCTTTATAACTTCCCTATGCAATGCAAAGCCTTATTGATAGCGCTAGGTGAGATCAATCCCTATGAATAATGTTTGATGACATTTGGCTTGGATCAAGTGGAGCCACATATTCCCTCTTCAATAGCCTTCCAAATTCTGATGATTGTCCGCAACCTAGTAATTTATAGATGCATTATTAGTGAAGGTGCCTCTACTGATGTTATTTCAACTCATGTTCGGAATAATATTGGACCCACAAATATGATCCATCTATCATGACTTTACGGTCTTACAATGCTTGTGTAGATCAACCTCAAGGAGTTCTAATGAATGTCACTGTAGAGTTAGCCGACAAAACAGTCTTAATAGACTTTGAGGTATTCAATGCTAACACTAATTACAACCTCCTCCTTTAACATAGATACATTTATGCAATGAAAGTCATGCATCATCATTTTTTTGACTTGTGATGTTCCATCATGATGGGAAGATCATCAAGTTGGACCAATTGACTTATTATGACCCCAAGGGATAGGCTTCTCTGGAAACCATCTTACCTATGATTTCTAGTAGTTCCAGTAGTGCATCCATCCCAACTTTTCGATGTGTTGGGCCCAACATAATTCAAGATGATCCCATGACCTTTCAAGATCTACCTGCCCCATGCTCAAAGGTGGAAATATCGGAGCTCAATACTATATCCTTGAGTAAAGATGCAACCCAAGCTCATCACCAACCTCAACCTAGCCATTCTCTAAATTAACTACCTAGGAACTAATGGGGAGCCACACCTATTGAGAAAATCCTTTGTTTGTTTCCACCTTCTAGAATCATGAGCACACCAATAATGGTGATTCTTCACTTCTAGAGTTTGACATTAGGAATCGCTATTTGGTATCTCACCCCCATTGAATCCACCTCCCGCTCCACAAGTTATTTTGACACATATGCAACCCATTGGTACTGCAAAGCATCCTCCTCCTAGAGCCCCAAAGATGAAAACCACCTCCCCACCCCCTCCTCCTAGGAAGAAATCTAGGAAAAAATAAACAAATGCAACAATGACGACAAATCTAAACAAAGTTGTGAACCCTCCCTCTACTTCTGCATCTTGAAAACCTTCTCCTTTTTCTTTGTGCAATGTTTCTAGCATGCTACCCAAAACTGTCACAGTCATTGAAGATTTTCACCGCCATCTACTTCTTTAAGTGGGAAAAACACCATTTATTTCATCTCGTCATCTAATGAACTTCCTGAACTATCCCACGATACCATTCCACATTCAACAGAGGCAATACTCCAAGACTTGCAAAATTGACCCTTTCAAAGGAATGAAGAAATTATAGAAGTGCTCACAAAACTAGACTTTCCTAGGGATAACATGCACCATCGTGTGTATTTTATTCCTAACAAACCAACATGTCCGTCCACATTTTCATACCAATCCTTTGTTGAGTCGAAATTTTTTTACCTCACGGGAATGTTGATTGGTTTGAGAACCCAATCCCATCTCATAATTCCTTTGAAGAAGGGAATATGGAAAATATTTCTCCCACCATCCAAGTGCATATCTTAGTCAAACCTAGTGTCATAGAAAATAACACATTAGGTGTCAATTGCACCCCTAAATTGATCGTTGCATACATTAAAGCACTCTTCTAGGAATTTCGTGATGTATTCTCTTGGTCATACTCCAAAATGCCTTGCTCAAATACTACCATCGTCAAATATTACATTGATACATGGTCGGATGAGGCGCCAGTGCATAAAAAATAGAGACCTAGCCACCCCTTGAAAGGTCCAGCCGTCAAAGCTGAGATTGAAAACTTGATAAAATATGGTTTCATTCATCCGATTGCTTACACTACCTAGGTGTCTAACCCAATCCCCATAAAAAAATAAGGAACCATTCATTTTTATACCAATTTTCATGATTTGAATTTTCCTTGTCCAAAAGACAACTTTCCCACCCCTTTTATTGATTAAATCATCGATGATCATGCTAGCCATGAATTTTTATACTTTACGGATAGTTTCTCTGAGGACAACCAGATACATGTCCAAAAAAGGATCAATATCATACCACCTTTACAACACCTTGGGACACATTCTCCTACCGATTCATGGCATTCGAACTTAAGAATGCTAGTGCCACCTTTCAACATGCCAAGTCATATTGTTTTCATGACTTGGTCCACATCATCCTAGTTTACATGGAAAACCTTACTGATAGATCCAAGAAGCACTCATAGAATTTCAAGGACCTCTGTCAGGTGTTCGTTCAATTCCAAAAGTACAACATCTGCTTGAACCCTCTCAAGTGCATTTTTTTGTGTACCTGGAAGATGATTACTGGGATTCGACACACTCATAAATAGTGGATCTCAAGCTAATATTATTTTAGAAGAAGTAGTTAAGTAGTTAGGATTAATAAATAAACCACACAAGAAACCTTATCCATTAGGTTTGGTATGCAAAGATAACAGATTACAAGTAACAAGACAATGTGATCTCAAGTTTGCGATTACATCTACGTTTGTGGATGAAGTCGAATTTGATGTGGTTCCATTAGATATCCGTGGAATTGTGTTAGGCAGTCCATACTTATATGATCGAAAGGAAGTATTCTGTTGAGAACATAATCAGTATCATTTGTTTAAAGAAGGAATTGAGTACATAGTACATTCACATTCATATAAAAATGACAAATCATTGGGAACTACACAACAATTGAAAGGGTTGTTATTGCAAGTCGGAATTTGCACTTATGTCTATGCAAATTAAGGAAGAAAAGAATCCTAAGCATGAAAAGGAAGTGTCGTTGCATCACAATACATATACTATGGTTTTTATTGTTCCTATGATAAAGCATAAGCATGATACAAGTACAATCTCTTTCACATGTTCAATGTTGATATTCATCTTATTATTGATCAACAGTATATGGTTGGTCCCTACAATATTGAATGAAGATTTTGTTGAAAAAGGAGTTAATGTACTTAACAATATATGTGCAATGTTGATGATTGTCATGTTGAGTCAGATGTATAGGTTCCAAGAATTGACAAGTGATACAGGACAAGTATGACGAACATGTCTTCACTTGATTGTAGAATGATTCCATGCTTTTGGTGGTCCAAAAGATTCTCAGTGGGGAGGTTTGATCCAAGAGGATCATCTCATCATCAACCAGATTTAAAGTCTTCAAACATCAGTTCAAAGGTTACAGTGGTAAACATATCTTTGTCATCTTTCCGTTAACGCTTGTTTCATGTGAAACAGCCTCTGGATGAACAAGTTGTTCACATTTGAAATTTCGACAAGGATGGTTCATAAATGGATAAAATGGTAAAAAATGGTCAAACATGGGTTAAAAATGGTTAAAAGATGTGACTTTGGGGCTATGGGAATCGAAACCAAACCTTGTGATAAGGCCACCATGACCCCATGAATGTATATGGTCAAAGAAAAGTGTTAAAAAGGGGGTGGGCCAAGGGCATAGCCCTTGACCCAAGCCAACACCAAGGCTCCCCTTAGTGAACCATATTACAACATATTTCATAAACCATATTATAACCATATTACAACTTATGTTGATGTATTTGTAACTTCAGAAGATATTCTTCTATGTATTACACTTGTACTTTATTATATTCATGATGGAGATATATTATTCCTCCAATCATAAGTGTTGTCATTGGTATTTGTAAGTGTCGCAAGTATTATTGTAAGTGTTGCAAGTATTATTTGATGGGTTATTAGACCACATTAGTGGGGTCAGCCCTGCATGTGTTATGTGGATTGGTTATTAGGCTTCCTTAGGAAGTCGGCCCAATTAGAATTAAAGGCAGGTTAAGTTGTGTATAAATAGAGAGTGAGTGTCTCTCATTCTATTCATTCACTCACTCATCCAACTCGCATTAGTTGAGAGAGGAGTGTGTACAAGTGGAGGAGGAGCAACTGTTGGAGTCATCTATCTTTTTGGGATTGATCTTTGTGATTTTTGTATTGGGGCTTATTCTATCTCCAAGGAAGTTGTAGGGTTTTTCACCTTCTTGGTTTTCCCCGAGGAAACTCTGTGTCTCTTGTGTCTATGATTGTTATGTTGTGCATGTTATTCTCTTAATAGGATCCTAGATAATGTTTGAATGAAATTATCAAAAAATTAACATGGTATCAGAGCGATACTGAGAAGAAGATACTGTGTGGCTGCGGAAGTTAGGGATTCTTAATATTTGGGTTTCTCTCCTCAGATCATCAAAGGTAGGAGGCTAGGCTGACTCTCCTTGCAAGGGAATGTGTTTCTTTCGAGACATAATTCAATTATGAGCACTTTCAATTTTTGGCCTGTCACTACTGCGGAAATTAGGGTTTCAAATAAAGTTGGAATTTTTGAAATTTGAGACCACAACTAGATACTCCTCATGAAAATCAAAATTTAGAGACCAAGATCGAACCTTTTGGTTGGGAAGAACCCCGAGATCCATTAAACCCTAGTTCAGGAATTTGATCAGAAAGGTGGAAAATTAGGGTTTCTGCAAAAGTTGGAATTTTTGAAATCTGAGACCATGGCTGGATGCTCCTCAGAAAAATCGAAGTTTAGAGACCAAGATAGAACTTTTTGGCTGGGAAGAACCCCAAGCATTATCAAACCCTAGTTCAAGATTTTGATGAGAAAACCAGAAAACCAGAAATTGTAGATCCGAAAGTTTTAAAGGCAATTTTGAGGGGTCAAATTTTGTAGATTTCAAAATTGAAGTATATCGGCTTGATCAGCTCAGCAAGGCACATCTTTCCATCCATTCAGAAGTTTGGAATTCAAAGTTTGAATTTTTAGGGTTTCTCTAACAAACCCTAATTCAGCTCCAGATCTAGTTTTCAGCAATTCAAGTGGTAAGACCTAAATCTTTTGTTTCCATTTGAGTTTCTCATTAAGATGTCTCACCACACCAATCTTGAGGATAATCTTGAAGGAGATGATAAATTCCGAGCATGGAAGTATAAGATTGGGTTAATCCTAGAAGAGAATGAATTGGACACCTACATAAGTCAAGAGGTTCCAATTCCAGAGGGAGATGAGGCTAAGGCCTTACACAAGAAGAACTTTGTCAAAGACAAGAGAATCATTGTTGATTCTATAAAATACTGTCTCATACCCCATGTGTCTTCTCTAAATACACCTAAGGAGATGTTTGAATCATTGACCAAGTTGTTTGAAGGAAAGAATATAAATCAGAAGATGACTCTACGAAATCAATTAAAAGGGGTAAATTTCCAGAATGGAGAGACCATCAAATCCTCCTTTACTAAGGTCTCTCAAAGCAAAGAACAACTTGAAGCTGTGGATGAAGTAGTGCAGAATGGATAAATTGTCATGACCACATTGAATGGCCTACCTAGGTCATGGGACTCATTCATCCAAGGTATCTGTGTAAGAAAGAAGTTGATCTCATTCAGTAGACTATGGGAGGAATGTTCACAAGAAGAAGATAGGCTTGTGGCCCAAGAAGAAAAGATGGGAAATGAAGATCAAGCTCTCACAGCACACACTAGGAAAAGTAAGCCCAAGCGGGAGCAATATTTTCACAAGAGATCTTCACACCACCATCATCAAAGAGAGAAGAAAGATCTAAGATGCTTCACTTGTAATGAGAATGGACACTTTGCCTCAAAATGTCCCAAGAAAAAAAGGAACTCCAACAAAAACAACAACAATAGCAACAAGAAGAGATATCATGCTCATGCTGCTGAGGATGATGAACCTCCCAAGACGAAGACTAAGGTAGAACGTGAGGACTCTTCAAGTGATGATGAAAATGTTCTAGTCTCTGCCCTCACAGGTACTGTTACACATGGGTGTAATGATTGGATTATTGATAGTGGGGCTTCTAAACATATGATGGGATTCAAAGAATATCTTATGGACCTATCTGAACATGAGTCACCCCATAAGGTGAAACTTGGGAATGACTATCAATACCCTATAAAAGGAAGTGGTGAAGCCTCCTACAAGTTAGACTCTGGGAAGTGTTTAAAGATGCAAGATGTTCTATCTATACCTGGACTCAAGAAGAATCTTATCTCCATATCATCTTTGGATGCAAAAGGGATGAGAGTTGCATTTGTGGATGGCCAAGTACTTATGTGGCCAAAAGGTAAGACCATAGATGATGCAGTAGTGATTGGAGAGCAAGAGGGAGGATTGTACAAATTGAAGGGACAACCTAAACATACCATGGTACATGAATCCATGGAGCCAAGTGAACTTTGGCATAGACAAATTGCACATGTGCACTATAGAGCACTACCAATTGCAAGCAAAGCAGTACAAGGTCTTCCTGAAATCCAGTCAAATCATGAAGGTGTTTGGAAAGGATGTGCAAAAGGAAAGAACACAAAGAAAGCCATTTCCAAGCAATGAAAGCAAGGCAAAAGGAATCTTGGAAATTATCCACTTTGATGTCATCCAATTCTCTAAGTGGGTATGTATATTATGTTTCTTTCATTGATAGGAACACTTGGATTTATTTCTTGAAGAACAAAGATGAAGTATGCAACAAATTCAAGGAATTCAAAGCCTTGATAGAAAACCACACTGAAAACAAGATCAAGACCTTTAGATCCGACAATGGAAGAGAATTCACTTCATCAGACTTCAAGAATCTACTACAGAGTTGGACTCCGGAAGACAAATAATCTATGGATGAACTTCTCATAAATTTTCAACATTGGTTAAGGTGAACACTATCAGAGACTCCAATGGTTCCTGTAAGGAAGCAAAGATTGAGAGCGAGTCAACCCAACAAACAAACAAAGATAAGTATTTTAATTGTCATTTCTTGTATATCTCATTATTTAAATGATATTGTTCAATGGTATATATACTTATGTTCCTAGATTTAGGCTGTGTATTATGCATATTAGAATAATTGCACTAATTAACAGTATACTACTAATATGCATGTGATGGGTAAGTGGCCTATGGAACTGAACAACATTCCATTGCTACTTATCTAGAATGAAACCTCTTTGTTGACATGTTGGGAGTAGCCCACACCCTTAACAATGTTCTATTAGAGATGGAAGGCATCTAGAAAGTTACCGTATGAATACGAGATGTGGATGAATGTTGTATTGAAGCATTGGCTAAGATAATTGCATGAATGTATGACATATTTCTTTATGTGTAAGATTTTGTTCTGTAAACTATGAGAAGTTTATAATCATGCAATTGAATTTGACTTGTAGGAAAGATCGTGTACAATCACCTACAAGAGAAGGACAACAACATTCAAGAAAACTATCTATTGAAGATATTGAAGAATCTGAAGTTCCCAGGATCCGGGATGCAGTAATGGAAGGATGCCATTATCGAGGAATACCAATAGATCATGAAGAATGATGTTTGGGATGTGGTCCCAAGACCAGGAGGGAAGTCTGTTGTGACTTCCAAGTGGGTATACAAGATCAAGCATGCTGCAGATGGTAGCATAGAGAAATACAAGGTAAGGTTTGTAGCTCGTGGCTTCTTCCAAAAAGAGGGGATAGATTATGAAAAGAATTTTGCACCTGTAGCCAGATACACTTCCATCAGAACAATACTTGCTCTGGATGTAGTGATGAAGTGGAAGATACACCAGATGGATGTTAAGAAAGCTTTCTTGAATGGTGTATTTGAAGAGGAAGTGTATGTGAAGAAGCCACTTGGTTTTGAGACACATGACAGGGAGTCATATGTGTGAAGATTGAAGGGAGCCTTGTATGGCTTGAAGCAAGCACCTAGGACACAGTACGGTAGGATAGACAGCTTCCTGTCCAGTTTGGGCTTTACCAAGAGTAAAGTGGATTCCAACCTTTACTACAAGGTTGAGGAAGGAAATCCAGTGATACTCCTATTGTATGTGGATGACCTGTTTGTGATAGGAGAGGATAGGTTTATTACTAACACAAAGACCAAGATTGTTGTCGATTCGTGATGAAGGAATTGGGTATGATGCATTACTTTCTAGGTATGGAGGTGTGGTAGAGTGTAGATGGAATCTTACTTGGACAAGGGAAGTATGCAGTACAGATCCTGAGGCGATTCGGGATGATGGACTACAAGGCCATGGCCACACCTATTGCATCAAACCTGAATCTATTGAGTGATGCCTCATCAGAGTCAGTTGATACCACGATGTATCATTAGATGATTGGGTCCTTGATGTACCTGACGAACACGAGACCAAATATTTTCTTGCTGTGAACACCATGAGCCAGTTTCTAACATGTTCACATGATTGTTGTAAATCATATTATGAGGTACCTGAAGGGTACAATTGATTATGGTCTCAAGTATGATGCGAGTCAAAAGTTTAACCTGGAGGGTTATGTTGATTCAGATTGGGTATGCAGTGCTGCAGATAGGAAGAGCACTTCGGGGTGCTGCTTCAGTATGGGATCAGGTGTGATATCCTGGTTTAGCAGGAAGCAATTTTGCATAGCACTGAGTACAGCCGAAGCAGAGTATGTTGCAGCTTGTTTGGCTAGTTGTGAGGCAGTATGGATAAGGAAGCTACTATCTGATTTATTTGATCTCTAGTTGGATGCTACCTGTATATTTTGTGACAACCAAAGCTCTCTGAAGTTGTCTGAGAACTCGGTGTTCCATGACAGGTTGAAGAATATCGAGATCAAATATCACTATATCAGGGATATGGTGCAGAGAGGAGCAGTGAAGCTCCAGTATGTTGTGACAGATGAGCAAATTGCAGATGTGTTGACTAAACCACTAGCCAGAGTAAAGTTCAAGTACTTCAGACAGAGGCTTGATTTTCTTAAGATAGAATATGCTTCAAGGAGGAAGTGATGGGACACATTTGCAAGAGCCATTCCAAGCATGGTGGTAGGAGGATCCTTCCCATGGCTGTGGATGTAAGCATTGTGTGATGAGCATCAGGACAATGCTCTAGATGATGTTCTACATGATGATGATTAGGATGATGATGCAATATGCATTAAGACGATGATGTGACGATGATCAGGATGATCATGTGATGATGATGTGCATCAGGATGATGTACTTTATGATGATGATCAGTATGATCATGAGCATCAGGATGATGCTCTGTGCGAGGTTGATCAGGTTGATCATGAGTATCTGGATGATACTCCATGGATGTGGATAGGTTGTGTGATAAGCATATAATATTTCCTTAGGATATTTGCAAATAATCTTGCGAGGTTTTTCCTATGGCATATAATAGCTCCCTGGGAGATCTGGCAAATGCTCTTTCGAGGTTTTGCTTGGGAGGACATATAATCTTGCCCTGGGAGATTTGCAGATACTCTTGCAAGGTTTTGCCTATGACATATAATAGCTCCCTAGGAGATCTAGAAAATGCACTTTTGAGGATTCTCCTTGGCATATAATATTTCCCTGGGAGTTCCGATAGGTTTAGCAGTAAGCTCATAATCAGTCCTGGGATGCTCTTTCGAGGTTTTTCCATACCACACGTAATCAGTCCTGGAGATCTGATAGGTTGTGCTAGGCACGTAAAAGTCCTAGGATGCTATTTAGACTTCTTTCCAGTAGTTCTATGCACATAAACGTTCCTGGGACACTCTTTTAAGGTTTTGTGGTGGTCACATGTAATAGCTCCCTAGGAGATTCGATAGGTTGACCAGTAAGCTCGTAATCAGTCCTAGAATGCTCTTTCAAGGTTTTTTTGATGCACGTAATCAGTCCTGAGGATTCCACAAGATGGCCAGCTCGCAAAGATGATGAAGACCTACAGGAGGCTAGGATTACATCTAGCATGAAAAATGATCGGCTCTATAGAACTTCACATGACAAGAAGAATTGAGAGATAGCCCAGTGATCGAGATAATGAGTACAGTAGCAGTGACGATGATGCTCCGTGATCCAGTGACAATGATCCAGCTCCATAATTGAAGATGTGTGGTGATATGTATTGATGACCTGCGTCTAGAGAATATCTTCCTAGTTAAGAGGGAGTGTTGATGTATTTGTAACTTTGGAAGATATTCTTTTATGTATTACACTTGTAATTTATTATATTCATGATGGAGATGTATTATTCCTCCAATCAGAAGTGTTGTCATTTGTATTTCTAAGTGTCACAAGTATTATTTGATGGGTTATTAGACCACCTTGGTGAGGTCGGCCCTTCATGTGTTATGTGGATGGGTTATTAGGATTCCTTAGGAAGTCGGCCCAATTAGAATTAAAGGCAAGTTAAGTTGTGTATAAATAGAGAGTGAGTGTCTCTCATTCTATTCAATCACTCACTCATCCAACTCGCATTAGTTGAGAGAGGAGTCTACACAAGTGGAGGAGGAGTAGTTGCTAGATTCATCTATCTTTTGGGGATTGATCTTTGTGATTTTTGTATTGGGGCTTATTCTATCTTTGAGGAAGTTGTGGGGTTTTTCACCTTCTTGGTTTTCCCCAAGGAAACTCTGTGTCTCTTGTGTTTATGATTGTTATGTTGTGCATGTTATTCTCTTAGTAGGATCCTAGATAATGTTTGAATGAAATTATCGAAAAATTAACAACATATACATCCAAGCGCATAACCATATTATATGGTGAAGCACCAAAATATTGCAATAGTGTTATAATCATATTATAAAGAGCCACATATGGGGAGCACCAATATATATGCCACCGCATAAAACCATAATACTATGCCATCTAACCATATAACAATGTGCTATATAAATTGTATCCATAATGTAACGTGGTTCCATTATATATATATGCCACTATGCAAAATGTGCAATGGAAGGAGAGGCCCACGGGTTTGACCCTGGGACCTCTGCCTTGAAGCACTGTGCCCTTACCACTGGGCCATGCGCCTAATTGTTGCTTGGTATGTGGCGCACCTTTGTTTTATCGTTAAGTGTCGAGCCCTATAAAAGGCCACAACCATGCCCTTACCCAGTAATGGAGAGCGCCGAAGCTAAACACACATAGAGCTCAAAACTGCACTGCATAGATTCTGAGGTGGAGTACAGGAACAGTTCCCGACATGAAGTACGAAAGAAATTAGTAGTTTTCTCTTTTTTGCAGATTGGTTGTCTCGAATTGCATACCAAAGGAGGCCTTAGGAAAACAAGGTAAACTTTATACTCATTTTTCTCATAATTTCGAGACGATCGCAGTGGTGCAGTCTGTTTCTGCATTTGAAAGACAAAAAACAAAGGTGTTTCCAAAACACTCATTTTGTAACGTTTGAAGAATTAATAAGATCAGCCTTCACATTGGAATCGACCCAAGGACGTATCCCAAGAAGGGTGACCTCCGTTATCTGTGCTTGTCTTCATTTTCTAGTTTGCATATCTCATTTATTTGCTTTATGTGCTTCAGTTTTGCTCATTAATTCTGTCATTTAAGCTTATTTAATGAATTTTAGCATTTAACATTCACATGCAAATATTGGTTATAAAGATCCTCAATGATTTTCAGATCATAAGTCCTCAACAATATTGTAATTTTGGGCAGCTCGCTCGTTTGGATTGAATGTCGCCTTTCGAATGGTGTCCTTTGGTGGGCGCAACATAGTGTCAATAGGAGGCCTCTCTATATGAAGAGAGCCTGTAGAAGGAGGAGTATAAGGGATCTCTTCCAAGGGATTTTTCTCTTTGGAATTCCCATTCTTATTTGGAATGGGAATCGAGTCATATGTATTTGAATGAATGGATATGTGGAGAGTCTTGTTACTCATCATAAGAATGTCTCCATTTGAAGATGTCTCTGGTTGAGAATTATCGTTTTGGTTGCCCCCTTGCTGGGGTTTGTGTGAAACCATTTGTTGTTATTGATGTGGGAAAGGGTCAGTTAATATTGTCGAGCGGGAAGATACTTTGACAAATTTATTCACTTCCTCTTTATAAGGACATTCTTTTGTGTAGTGCTCTTCCTGACATATGAGGCAGGGGAACTTATCTTTCCATTTAGGTTTCTTATCAGTGGTGGTTTGTTGAGGGTTATTTTTTTCTTGCTGAGTCGAATATTTTTTAGGTTTCCCTTTATTATTCTTATTTTTCCCTCTTAATTATTGTGGCAAGGATTGACCAACATTTACCTTGGAGGTTTGAGCAGGAGAAGTAGGGGTTTTGGGTGTAGCCTGGGTTTGAGGTGGAAAAAAATGGCCAAAATACATTATAAATAACAAAGAGTTAAATCATGGAGGAATGGAGAAACCAACAATCATAGGCTCAAATGAAGTACCTGAAAGCAAAGGCAATGTCAGACAAACTTATCCTTGGGGTAACTGTCCATGTTCAAATAATGGAACATGACCTCTAGGAGGATACAATAATGATCCAAATAGAGATGCATATATCATGGCCACTAAAATACAAGCGTGGATCCATGATGAACATAAGTGTAAACATAGCCACATAAATACAAGGTGGATCTATGTCAAAACTGGAGAACATAGCCATAGAGAACAAGCTGGATCTATGTCTCATCAAGAGCCCAAAAAAGTGTGGCTCAGTCTTGCGCAGCTTGGGCGATAACATAAATGAGGTGATGCTATCAAGGATCCTAAGGTCTTCATCCAAAAACAACCCAAGGTACAAACCTATCCATGTGAATAAATGAGTTGACGTCGAACATGGGAGGTATTGTTTGATTACTGGTCATCGATGTATACCGTTAACAAATGCAAGGGTGTCCACAATTAATGAAAATGGAACCCAAGGTACCTAGTACATTCAAACAAGTGTGAATAAATGGTCTTTCCATCGAACACTTGAAGAATCCATCGGATAGGAGACATTGATGTATTCCCATCTATCCAATAGTGAGGGAAACTGCCACTAATGACTGCAATTCCCAAGGTACTAACCGAAACTCTAAACTTCATTCCCAGAGCACAATGAGTTGAATTCGATGGGAAGAAGTCCATTGGAAGAGAGGCCTTAAAGCATCCTCCATCATCCAACATGAGGGACACTCAACAAGTATGAGTTGATTTGGAGTAGGACTGAAAACATGATGAAACATACTGACACCAAGGAATGGCCGATACATGAGGTCAAGGCCTCTGCATGAATGGCCGACACAGGTTATATCCTTGAACAGTGAGCACGACACAAGAGTGACTTAGGCAGCTTTGAACAAAAAGAGACTAAAATGCAAATCTGCAATGTAGGAGACATTACCAGATTCTCCATATGATTAGAAGACTAACCAAATGGAGGAGTAAGAACTCTGAGATTAGGTTTACCCTGAGGCCAAATAATAGAACCCAACTTGTTTGATAGACTCAAAATAGGTGCTTTGTTCAAGGAGATAGTTGACTTGCTGCCATCATAATGAAAGACATTTTAACATTCTTCCCTTCCCTTTCTTTTTTCATTTTTTGACAAGCTTGACAAAGAACTAAAGCATGCTCAACGGTATTTTCATATTTAAGGAGTCTGAACAACCTAGAAGGAAACTCCATACACCTATCCATGGATTTTATATCGAGCCCGGATTGGTCTGTGCTCAGCGGTGTTTTCTTGCTTATAGAGTTGAAAAAATTAAACAGTCCTCTATACACCATCTCGTGGATTTCACATTGAGCCCGAGTAGGTGAATGCTCGCTTGGTGTTTTCACATTTCGAGAGTCTGAAAAACCTGAAGACAACTCCAAAGGTCCTTTTTCGTAAAGTTAGTCTCCTTCCCCGAAAAAGTGTAAAATAATGGAAGAAGAACTCTTGTAGCGCATACAAAAGTATACCTAGAGTATACCTTTTCCATAAATTATCCACCAAGGCCCGAAAAATGGGTAATTCTATACCTAAGTGGATGTCGGTTCAGTTATTTTAACAAGCCCGAAAAGACAACTATGCTCGGAAAAATTTTCCTATTTAAGGAGTCTGAAAAGGGCTTAACAGAACTCCATAGGGATCTTTTCCGTAAAGGTTTAACGAGTCCGGAAAAGTAAACTCATGACCTCCTTACTGTTTTTAATGAGCTCAAAGGAGATACACAAAAATGCTCATAACTTCCTTACTGTTTTTAATGAGCTCGAAGTGAAGATGAAAGAAATGCTCATGGCCTCCTTACTATTTTTAACGAGCTCGAAGGAAAGGTGAAAGAAATGCTCGTAACCTACTTATTGTTTTTTAACGAGCTCGAAGTAAAGGTAGAAGAATGCTTGAAACTTACTTACTATTTTTAATGAGCTCGAAGTAAAGGTAGAAGAATGCTCGTAGCCTCCTTACTGTTTTTAACGAGCTCGAAGGAAAGGTGGAAGACTGCTCATTTGGGAGGAGACAAGTGTCAGGGACATGCGAAACTAGCTCCAAGTGCACGGAACAAAGCTATGCCTAATGCAAGGAACATGAGAAAGATAAGGACACTTAGGGTGTGTCTCCTCCAGGTAAAAGGTGTCAAACTGCGAAGGCAAAATGATATAGGGCTTAGCGGAAATGAGATCAGAGATGGAGGCTTATACAATGAGCTAAAAGCGTGGAAGCCGGCATCAGGCTCATTAGCGCAAGCAAGATTATAACAGATGCATATGCAGCTTGAACACAAAGATGGGAGCCTTATCAGGGATGGCCAAAAATATATGAGGAAGAAAGATATGAGGCTTCTTCTCAAAGTCATGGTAAATCTAAAAAGGCTCCCGAGCCTATGAGAAAAACTCAGCATGGGCACCAAAATGGCATAAGGGTGTTGACTAGGGTGACCCATGTTAGGTAGGATCTATTTTCAGACTGGCGCACAATGCATAAAGAGATGGCTAACACACCAATATCCAACATGTTCGACCCTATGGCGAATTCGGATGGCAAAAGGTTCAAATGCAACATAACAGCGGGGAAGCCTAAACCTACATGCAAGGTTCCAAATATACCTGACATGGTCGCACAAGGTGTCGAAAAGGACCAGTAAGAAAGTATACATCCAACTAAGAATCCTGTATCCAAGAAACATCAGTACCAAGATCATATCTAAAACATAAGTAAAGAAATACCTGATACAAGTCACTGTGGTAGAAATAATTTCAACTTCACTATCATCAACAGCAGGCATAAACAAGGCAGAGTTTTCAAATGAAGATTCTATGGTACCCAAACCCGAGGACTTACAATCAACAAGATCAACTTCAGGATGAATATCAAAGTTGAAGGACATGATGGAATCTGTAGAAACAAATTCATCATCACAGGAGTTGAAAATTCTAGAAGCAGAATCAAACTCAGCAGGAACACCGATTTGCGGATCTATAGGAGAGCCCAAAGACTCAATAGCAGGAAGATCATACTTTAAGGTCAAACCGAGGCTGGACATAACTGTGACTGGATCAACATCCGAATGAATGGTAGACTGTACTATAGACTCTAGGAAAACTTCATCGGAAAGAAGCATATCATCCCAGATAGAATACATATCTGAACATTCAGATGGAGGTGTTACTTCGTCAAAAGTTGGGACTAAGTCCCGAGAAGGTAAGCATGAACTCAGAGACTCCTTCTCAGTAGCAGTTGAACTCAAAGAACAATATGCCACAAAATTCCCGTGTGACATAGTAGTGCCTAATGACGAGGGACCTGACTGGTCTACAGTTGGGTAATAAGGAGGATCAATGAATGCAAGCTGGTCGATGGTGACAATGTTTTCATTATAAGGGAAATGCATCACACGAAAAAGAGTAGACACCACAACATGCATAGCATAAACGTAATCACGCCCGAGGATCATATCAAAATCCACAGGGTCCTTTAAAACTATAAAATCAACTAAGACTGTTTTTCCACCCAAAGTAACAGGTGCCTGATGGAGGAATCCGAATGGTTCACTAGGTCTTCTATTGAAGGTTAACGACCAATTAACAGCTGGAATAACATTAGAGAAACCCAAATCTCTCCAAGCATAAGTGGATAAGATACTAACGGAAGCTCCTTCATCTACAATGCAATGATCAACCGTATGGTTCCCGATATCAACCTTTATTTGGAAAGGTGTCTAAGAAGGAAGACGAGGCTCGGCTAGACTATTCCAATCAAAGGAAATGGTCCTAGGTCTTGGTAGGGGTTCACATGGCACAGATGAAGTACCACCTTTTTTAGGAACATCCAAACTGGTAATGCAGAAGACTTCTACAGTAGGTGCATCAATCTTTGCAGGACTAATGGGATCGGTCGAAGATTGCATCGATTCGATCACTTCACTCTCCAAAGGAAGAGTGGGGTTGAACAAAGATTGCATTGGTTCAACCACTTTATCAACCAAAGGTTGATCTGATTGTAGGGAATCTATAGACAACTCAGTAACAGAAGTTTCTTCAGACATGGACCACACTCTTCGTGCCTCTAGAATGGCACGGCATTGGTGAGTAAGGTGATCTCCATTACAAAGTTTACAAGGGAAATTTGGTTTCCGTCCTATAGGTTTAGACTCCTTTACGACGTCAGTACTCTCAGCATGACTAGCATTGGCTGATAGCTTTCCCCCAGCATGAATTGCAGTGGGTAGTTTCTCAAAAGCAAAAGACTTTTGAACTAAGGACCACACTTTTTGCACTTCTGGAAGTATAGGGCACACGTAAGTAAGGTGGTCTCCCTCACAAAACTTGCAAGGGAACTTAAGCTTCTGTTTGTTTGGTTTGTCGATAATGTCAACTCCCTCAGCATGAATTGTAGTGGTTGATATGGTGTCTCCAGTATGACTCATAGGAATTGGTGACTTGTCATTAATATGACTAGCAGTGATCAATGGCGTGTCCCCAACATGAATGACAGTGGTTGAAGACAAAATTTCAGTGTGATTTTCAGTGACTAAAATTTTTCTCCCAGCATGACCTCCAGAGGCTGGGTAGGTTCCCCCTGCATGACTTGTAGAGGTAGGGTGCTTGCCCCCAACATGAATGGCAGTGGCTGGGTTGCTACCCCCTTATTTTGGCATCTTCTTCCTATTCTTCCCCCATCCATTCCTTTTAGACTACTGGTTACTAGTATTGCTACTTTCACCACATGAGGTAGAAGGAGGAGGAGAAGATGTTACTGGCAAAGAAGGCCCATGGTTTTGATGCTCTTGATTTGAGGAGCTCACAAAAGGAGTGTCAGGAGCATGCAAGGCATTCAGAGTGGAAAAAAACCAAACCGACAGCCCAATGGTGAATCCAGAAAGATTCAAAGTAGCCATTAAGGGAGCACCAATGTTTCCAATGAATGGAACAGCACAAGGATCCCCTGGAATAGGGGTACCTTGATTAGCACTCGTCGGAACGCTAGACATAGTTTCCTGCTCAAATGAGCAAGAAGTTCTCTAGGGCAAACTAAGACAAGTAGCACAAAGAGTACACCACTAAAAAAGGTCCTAGGTAAATCAAACCAGGAAAACAGATGCCTTTTGGAGAAGAGTCTGGGATGATGAGGGCCTAGAAAAGATCAACGAAGGAAGAATAACAGTTACCCGAGGTCCACAATACAATGACTAAGGGTGCAAGTGCTGGAATCACCCAAATGCACTCCCAAAGACCTGTAAGGGATTTCCTCCCACATCTATCCTAGGTACAGCAGATATAACCCTCTTCCATCACCTGTGTATAAACCTATGGTCAGATACTAAGGATACCACCACACCAAAAACTCCTGGGGGAACAGTCTCTGGTTGAATCAGAAGGCGTGGGTAGGGTAACTGAGCCCAAAACTTAAAAGTGTCCCCAAATGCGATCCAATCCTGGTATATGCTCGAAATAGAAAGTAGGAGGAGTATTCCCAACAATCTGATCTTGCAAGACCTACTGCATAGATCCCAGGCAAGCTTTGAATGAAGTGGGTTTATCTGTGATAGTCGAACTACGATTTTTGCGTAATGTGTGATCTTGGGTGGTTTAAGGTGTTTTAAACCCAAGATCCTAACTAAGACTAGTTGGTGTATAGTGTAACCTAGAAAAGAAAATGTTACTAATACATTTTATTAGAGTTCATTTTAAAGGTTACTTGCTTACTCAAAAAGGTAGTGGGTGTGTGAGAGTGGTTATAATAGAGATAGAGTACTGAAAATAAAATATATTTACCACCAAACAAATCTTTTCTTTTCAATGCAAGTCTTAAAATTCTGATCTAGAATGCATATGCAAATGCAATTTTTAATCTTTCGAATGCAAAAAAGGTAAAAATAAACTCTAAATGTACAAAATTAAACTCAAAACCTAAGAATGCAGCTACTCAAACAAATAGGTATGCAGAAGAAAACTTGTTCTTTTTGATGCAAAGCACTCTAAAATCTTTTAAGCCACTTGCAAGGTATTCTATTCAAAAAATGAAACAAAATTCTTTATGCTTTCCAAAGGTAAGAAACAAAACTGAAACTAACCTACTATCAAAGCAGAGCAAAGAAACTTTTAGGTTTTCTTTATTGAAACAGTAAAAGCAACCAAATATGACTTTCAAATTCTTATTGATGTAAGCATGCCAAACATTGGGAAAAGAGTACAAAAACTACTTTTAGACCCAAACGAAGCAAATGAACTATGAAAAAGTATGGTTTGGTAAAGTTAGGTCTACACATAAACAATGCAAACAAGGTCTTGAACAATAGCCAAAACACTTCAGCTTTCACTACAAAAGAAAACTTAAAAGCATAAGGGAGGATAAAAACCCAATCTAAAGGAGAAATTTCACTCAAATAGATACAAACAGGGTCAAGAAGACTCAAGAGGTTTCAAATCTAGTGGAAATGCGGCAAGCAGGTTCAGTCAGACTCAAATTAGGGTACAAAACACCAAACGGGTCCACAACCCCCCAACTTGGGTCAACAAGCCCCAAAACTTTCCAAACAATCCCAAATTGATCAAAAGAGGTTCAAATCATGAATGTAGGATCAATACAAGGATGGGAGACCACTTAAAGTGGTTTAACTCAGACCTAGGGTCATCAAGGGCCCCAAAAAATGCAGCCACAGCCCCCAAATTTGGGTCCACAACCCAAACACTCAAAAAATTCAAACCCAGATTGTGGGCACTACTATGTATGAGACATACCAGTGCCCATAGTAGGGTGGGCACTACTGTGCTTCACAAAAATAGCGTACAGGTGGGAAAATTTGAAAAAATGGGGTTAAAACCCCCCAAGTTGGGTCCACCAGGGTCTGAAAGGGCTAGGAAGGGTTTGTAAGAGCCAACGAGGGTCAAACAGAGCCTACTAACTGATCCTAATCAAGAAAATGAACAAAGACCATCAAACAAGACTGAAGAAATGACCTTGGATACCCATAAGCAGTTAGGCTTTCCATAGCGGAGTCCCCATTTTGTTGTGAGGAAAATGCAACTATAGTTCAGGGGAGAAACTACCAACTTACGATGATAAACATAAACTTACAAGCATTTTGCAAGTACAACCAGTAAGTGAAGAGATTAGGTCTTAGAGATGTATGCCCCTTATTCAGAAGGTTGATCCCAGCTTTTTCTCCCTCGCTCTTCAATGCTTATCCAGTGTCGCAATGCCCATACCTGCAAAACAACTTGATACCTTTCTCAAATACATTTGACTACTTATATAAGACTGATATTCATAACAGAAGAATACATCAGACTATAATCAAATAGTAATCAAATATAAGACACATTAATAAGTCATATTTGGAAAGGAAAGAACGTCCGATCTTTATTAATGAATGAAAGCAAGTACATAAAGTTATACCTTCCTTCAAGCTTGGCACTTCACGAAATTTAGATTCAAGGTCTCCTGCTTCTGTTCTCCAAGTATCCCAGCCTCTAATCAACTGTGCTAGGGTTTATCAAAATTGAGGAAAAAGAGAGGGGGATGAGGGTCTCCATTCTCCCATCATAACTTTGTTATAGGCTTGGTCCCCTCACATGGCCCTTCTACCCTCCTTATATAATCAGTGAAGGAGAGAAAAAGAAGTTATAACCACTCAGGAGGTTTCCCAAGCAACTTAACTTACTCAAATTTCGATATTTTGACCAAACCAGGGGTGTACCCTACTCTATAGTAGACAAAGTAGCGTACAGGTGGAGATGAGCACTACTTTGATGAAGCAGAGTATGGTATACATGCTACTATCATGACTATGTACCAGTGCCCATGTTGAAAAATGGCCAAAAGCATGCTTTTTTGCTCATTTTCACGAGATGTTTTGGTCTGGAAAAATGTTCGTAAAGGCCATAAACATCAAATGGGTCAAGAATGAGGTAATTTCAACCATTTTTAGTGTCCCAAATGACTCCTCCATCCACAAGTGTTCTCTTGTGTGACTGAAACTTGATCTCAAGAAATGTCGTCATGCGACCAAGGGAAGCAAGTGTCGTCATGGACGGAGAGGTGTCATTTCAAGCTATAACACTTCCCCGGGTTTGGAATCAAAGTTTGGAATGTCTGATGGTAGTTTGGCAGGAACGGGTGGCCAATGTGGTTCATTCCAAATTGGATTGTTTATGAGTCTTGACAAGTTGGGTAGATATAATCTAATTTCCCTTGTTAGGAATTTTATTATAATGGCAATCTTTCACTTTTTTCCCTAGTTAGACGTTTGACTAGTTTTGAGATCTAGGTCCCCAAATTACTCCAATTGCTCCCAAATATTCTGAGAAGGTGTTAAATTTTGAGCATTAATTCAATATACTATAGGATCTTTACTGAGAGAATAACATGTATAGTATATCAATGCATAACAATCATATCAAGCATGTCAAGCATCACAAGAATCAAAAGCATGAGAGACAAGAGACATAGAGTTTCCGTGGGGAAAACCCTAAGGTGAAAAACCCCACAACTTCCTCAGATATAGGGAGAGAAATGGCTCAACCAAAGTACAACCAAAATACACTGAGATAGTCTCCTAGTAGCAGATG
The DNA here is from genome assembly GCA_027924585.1 of Larix kaempferi. Classification (NCBI taxonomy): domain Eukaryota; kingdom Viridiplantae; phylum Streptophyta; class Pinopsida; order Pinales; family Pinaceae; genus Larix; species Larix kaempferi. The sequence goes on along the minus strand of BSBM01001158.1, from coordinate 3,957,621 downwards.
ATCCTCCTCCTCACTAGTGCGCCACTTTCTGAGTGCGAGAAGTATGAGTTTCTGAGTGATCAAAATAGAGATCTCCCGATCTCTATTTATACTTAACTTGTTTTCCTAGTTACACTATGGGGCCGACTTGTCTAGCTAGGTACATCCACAATATAATATATATTTTAGGGCCGACCCCACACATGGTGGTCTAATAACCCATCGGCAAGTACACACACTTGTGACACTTTTCAATACACATGACGACACTTCCTTATAAAGGAATAACACATCTCTTATAAGGGTACAATAAATATATATGAAATACATAGATGAAATACATTTCGAAGTTACATATACATCAACACTCCCTCTTAACTAGGAAGGTATTTCTCGACACAGATCTGCTAGACAAGTCTTCTTCTCGGGATCATCGTCATCATCATCATCACTACTGCTGCTATCTCAACCAATCTCTGACTCTACTCATCATAGGAAGTTCTATAGAGACAGTCCTTTTTCATACTGGATGTAGGCCCACCACCTGCAGGTCTTCATCATCTGTGCGAACGGTCTAATAGAGGTGGCCTCTCAGGACTAATTTTATGTGCGGATGTAATACTGGAAAGAGTATCCCAGGAACATTTATGTGCCTAAGCACGACCGACAAGATCTCCCAGTACTGATTACATGTATCTCCTCCACAATACCTTTAAAGAGCATCCCAGGAACATTTATGTGCTGCAGTACGACCGACAAGATCTCTATAGAGAATCCCAGGACTTATTACGAGCACATAGCTCAACCTCTCAGATATCCAGGATTGATTACATGTGGATAGACAAAACCTTTAAAGAGTATCCCAGGAACATTTATGTGCCACAGCATGACCGGAAAGATCTCTAAAGAGCATCACAGGACTAATTACAAGCACACAGCTCAACCTCTCGGATCTCCAGGACTGATTACATGTATCTGTAGTAATATGTCAACCCAGTACTGACTACGAACACATAGCTCAACCTATCGGATATCTGAGGACTGATTACATACTACATAGCAATACCAGAAAGAATATCCCAAGAACATTTATATGCCGCAACATGACCGGAAAAATCTCCCAGGACTGATTACATGCTATTTGCACAACCTGCCACATATCATCTCTGACATCTAAGTATCAACCTAATACTCATGATCCAACGGATCATCATCGCTCAAAGCATCATCCTGATGCTCATGATCACACTGATCATCATCACTGTACCATCCTGGTACATATCATCTGGAGCAACATCTTGAAGCTCATCATCATGATCATCCTGATCATACAATGCATCCACCTTATGCATACCAAGTATCTACCTAATACATATCATCATACATGATCCACTTGATCATATAGTGTATCCACTTGATACAAATACAAATAGATGATACATATCAACATACATGATCTACTTGATCATACAATGTATCCACCTGATACATTATACAGATACATGGTCCAAGCATCTAACATGATGCATATACAAAATACATACAAATGATCCAACCGATCATATCCAACATCCAACATGATGCGTACATACATATACATCTAAATGATCCAACTGATCATATCCAGCATCCAACATGATGCATACATACATATACATATAAATGATCCAACTGATCATATCCAACATCCAACATGATGCATACATACATATACATATAAATGATCCAACTGATCATACAAAGCAGAAACTAGAACATCATCCTGATGCTCATCATCCAGTGCTTACATCCACAGCCATGTGAAGGATCCTCCTTCCAACATGCTTAGAATGGCTTCAGCAAATGTGTCCATCACTTCTTCCTCAAAGTGTCGTTGATCTGAAGAACACCAAGCCTCTCCCTGAAGTATTCAAACTTTACTCTGGCTAGTGGCTTCATCAGTACATCTGCAATCTACTCGTCCATCGCAACATACAGGAGCTTCACATCTCCTCTTTGCACCATATCCTTGATATAGTGATATTTGATCTCTATGTGTTTCGACCTATCATGAAACACTGGGTTCTCGGACAGCTTCACACAATTCTGGTTATCACAAAAGATACCAGTAGCATCCAACAGGAGATCAAATAACTCAGATAGTAGCTTCCGTATCCATACTGCCTCACAACTAGCTGAACAGGCTGCAACATACTCTGCCTCAGCTATACTCAATGCTACGCAGGACTGCTTCCTGCTAAACCAAGAGATCACACCTGATCCCATACTAAAGCAGCATCGAGATGTGCTCTTCCTATCTGCAGCACTGCCAGCGCAATCTGAATCAACATAAACCTGCAGGTTAAACTTTTGATTTGCTTCATACTTGAGCCCATAATCCACTGTACCCTTCAGGTACCTCAGAACATGCTTTACAACAATCAGATGAACACTCCTTGGATCTGTCAGGAACTAACTCAATGTGTTCACAGCAAAGAAAATATTTGGTCTCATGTTCGTTAGGTACATCAAGGACCCAATCATCTGACGATACATAGAGATGTCAACTGGCTCAGATGAAGCATCACATAGAAGCTTCAAGTTCGATGCCATAGGTGTGGCCATGGCCTTGCAATCCATCATCCCGAATCTCTTCAGTATATCTACTGTGTACTTCCCTTGACCAAGGAAGATCCCACCTGCACTCCGCCACACCTCCATACCTAGGAAATAATGCATCATTCCCAAATCTTTCATATCGAACTCGCCAGCAAGCTTCCTCTTAGTATCTGCAATCAATCTGTCATCCCCTGTTACAAATAAGTCATCCACATACAGGAGTAGAATCATAGGATTCCCTTCCTCAACCTTGTAGTAAAGGTTGGAATCCGCTTTACTCTTAGTAAATCCCAAACTAGATAGGAAACTGTCCATCCTACCATACCAAGTTCTGGGATCTTGCTTCAAGCCATACAAGGCTTTCTTCAATCTGCACACATATGAATCCCTATCATGTATTTCAAAACCTAGTGGCTGCTCCACATATACTTCCTCTTCAACTACACCATTCAAGAAAGTAATCTTGACATCCATCTAGTGTATTTTCCATTTCATTGCTGCAGCCAGGGCAAGTACTGTTCTGATGGAAGTATACCTGGCTACAGGTGCAAAATTTTCTTCATAATCTATTCCCTCTTTCTGAGAGAAGCCACGAGCTACGAATCTTGCCTTGTATTTCTCTACACTACCATCTGCAGCATGCTTGATTTTGTAGATCCATTTGAAAGTCACAACAGACTTCTCTTTAGGTCTTGGGACAACATCCCAGACATCATTCTTCATTATTGATTGGTATTCTTCAACCTTGGCATCCCTCCATTCTTTCTTTTTCACTGCTTCTTCATAACTAGAAGGTTCTTTGTTCATAATGTCACAGAGTAAAGCAACATAGCTGGTATGTGATCTGGTTCTCTTCTTTGCTCTGTGTTCTTCTTCTGGAATGCCAAATCTTTCTGCATCTTGAATGAGCTCTCTAGCCCATGTAGGTTTCCTCTTGTGAGAGTTATCCTCACGGGGTGGATCTACAGGTTCTTGTGGATCTTCAAACTCATGAACAACTTCTGGAATTGCTTCAGTCATGGTAGTGTCTTGAAATCTAGTTTCCTTAGGTTCTTCATAAACTTCAATAGGTTCCTTCCTTGATTTGATGAATGCTGAGTTTTCATCAAAGGTTACATCCCTTCTTACATCAATCTTCTTGAACCCTGGAAAGTATATTTTGTAAGCCTTCGTGTTTTCATTATAACCCACAAAGATACCCTTCTTTCCTGAAGGATCTAGTTTGGTCCTCTTTTCTTTTGGGACATGAGTGTATATTGGACAACCAAATATTCTAAGATGGCTGACTTCAGGTTTCTTACCAAAAAAGACCTCTTCTGGTGTCTTGTTGTCCAATATCTTGTGGGGTGTTCTATTCTGCACATATACAGTTGTTCTAGCTACTTCTACCCATAGATGCATAGGTAGATCCTGGTCATGCAGCATTGCCCTTGCTGCTTCCATGATTGTTCTTTTCTTCCTTTCTGCAACTCCATTCTGTTGAGGATTATAAGGAGCATTCAACTCCCTCTTAATCCCTGAATCACTACAAAGCTTCTTGAATTCACCTGAGATGAATTATCTACCATTATCGAATCTAAATGTTTTGATCTTTTTATCAGTTTGATTCTCCATCAAGGTTTTGGATTCCTTGAACTTATCAAACACCTCATCTTTGTTCTTCAAGAAGTAGACCCAAGTCTTCCTGGAGAATTCATCTATGAAAGAGACATAGTAAACATACCCACTTAGAGAACTAGATGACATGGGACCACAAACATCTGAGTGGACGATTTTCAAGATGCCTTTTGCCTTGCTTTCACTGCTTGGAAATGCCTTCTTAATGTTCTTTCCTTTTGTACATCCTTTGCAAACACCTTCATGTTTGGTCTTGATTTCAGTAAGACCTTCTATAGCCTTACTTGCAATTGGTAATGGTCTGTAGTGCATATGTGCAAGTCTTCTATGCAAAAGTTCACTTGGCTCCATGGAATAAGGCACCATGGCATGTTCAGGTTGTCCTTTCAATTTATACAAACCTCCCTCTTGCTCTCCAATCACCACTGCATCATCTATGGTCTTTCCCTTTGGCCACATTAGGACATGGCCATCCACAAATGCAACCCTCATACCTTTTGCATCCAATGCAGAGATGGAGAGTAAGTTCTTCTTGAGCCCAGGTATATAAAGGACTTCTTTCATCTTCAAAGATTTTCCAGAATCTAGGTTGTAGGAGGCTTCACCACTTCCTTTGATGGGATATTGATAATCATCCCCAAGTTTCACTTTGCGGAGTGATTCATGTTCAGACAGATTTACAAAAGTATCTTTAAACCCAGTCTTGTGTTTGGAAGCCCCACTTTCAATTAACCAATCATTACAACCATGGGAGATTGTACCTATGAGAGCAAATATTAGGACATACTCTTCTTCACTTGATGAGTCATCTTCACTTTCTGCCCTAGATTTCTTCTTTGGAGGTTCTTCATCTTCGACAGCATGAGCATGGTACCTTCTTTTGTTACCCTTCTTCTTCTTGTTGGAGTTGTTGTTGTTGTGGTTGTCCCTTTTGTTCTTGGGACATTCTGAAGCAAAGTGACCCTTCTCATTACAAGTGAAACACCTTAGATCTTTCTTGTCTTTGTGATAATGATGAGAATATTTCTTCCTGTAATGGGATGGCTCCCTCTTGAACTTGCCCTTCTTAGTGTGAGTTGTGAGAGCTTGATCTTCATTCCCCATCTTTTCTTCTCTTGCCACAAGCCTTGCTTCTTCTTGAGAACATTGCTCCCACAATCTACTGAAGGAGATTAATTTCTTTTTGGCACAGATCCCCTGGATAAAAGAGTCCCATGACCTAGGTAGGCCATTCAAAGTGGTCATAACAATTTCACCATTCTCCACCATTTCATCTACAGCTTCAAGTTGTTCCTTGATCTTAGAGACCTTGGAGAAATAGGATTGAATGGTTTCTCCATTCGACATCTTGACTCCTTTCAATTGATTCCGCAAGGTCATCTTCCGATTTATGTTCTTCCCTTCAAATAGCTTGTTCAAAGAGTCAAACATCTCCTTGGGTGTCTTTAGAGAAGACACATGGGGTATGAGATGGTCTTTGATATAATCAACAATGATTCTCTTTGCCTTGATCAAGTTCTTCTTATGCAATACCTTAGCCTCTTCATCCTTTGGGATAGGGATGTCTTCTTTTATATATGAGTCCAACTCATTCTCTTCCAGGATTAACCCAATCCTATACTTTTAATCTCGGAAGTCATCAGCCCCATCAAGCTTATCCTCAAGCTTGGTGTGGTGATACATCTTAAACAGTATTTCAAATGGAAATAGAAAAGATTTAGGTCTTACCACTTGAAATGCTGAAAACTGGATCTAGTCCTAGATTAGGGTTTGTCGAAAAAACCCTAAAAATTCAAAATGTCAATTTCAACTTTCTGAAAGGATAGAAAGATGCACCTTGATGATCTAATCAGCCTGGTGTATTCAGAATTTGAGATCAATAAAGCTTTACCCTCAGATTTTCCTTTTTGTCCTCCCAGGTTCACTGGGGAGAGCCTTGAATTAGGGTTTGAGTTTCCCGGAGATCTACCCAGCCAAAAATCTCGATCCAAAGCTCTAAACTTTGAGTTTTGCAAGTAGCTTCCAGCTATGTCTTCAGATTTCAAAAATTCCTATTTTTGTGGAAAACCTAATTTTTAGGGCAAAATCTGAAAATGCTCAGAATTGAATTTTGATTGGGCAGATAGATTCTCCTTGATGAGTAGAGTCAATCTATTATACTTCTTTTCCAAAATCTGTGGAGATAAACCCAATAAACAAGAAACTCAAGTTTTCCTCACTACAAAATGTCTTCTTCTCAGGTTAGCTCTGATCCCATGTTAAATTTTGAGCATAAATTCAATATAGTCTAGGATCTTTACTAAGAGATTAACATGTACAGTATATCAATGCATAACAATCATATCAAGCATGTCAAGCATCACAAGAGTCAAAAGCATGAGAGACAAGAAACACAGAGTTTCCGTGGGGAAAACCCTATGGTGAAAAACCCCACAACTTCCTCAGAGATAGAGAGAGCAATGGCTCAACCAAAGTATAACCAAAATACACTGAGATAGTCTCCTAGTAGCAGATGATCCTCCTCCTCACTAGTGTGCCACTTTCTGAGTGAGAGAAGTATGAGTTTTCGAGTGATCAAAATAGAGATCTCCCGATCTCTATTTATACTTAACCTGTTTGCCCAGTTACACTATGGGGCCGACTTGTCTAGCTAGGTACATCCCAAATATAATATATATTTTAGGGATGACCCCACACATGGTGGTCTAATAACACATCGGCAAGTACACACACTTGCGACACTTTTCAATACTCATGACAAAACTTCCTTATAGAGGAATAACACGTCTCTTATAAGGGTACAATAAATATATATGAAATACATAGATGAAATACATTCCGAAGTTACATATACATAAACAGAAGGTATATGGATGATGTTAGAACATAAATATATGTTTTAGGGATGATTTTGGACCTTTAAAATACTTCTACAAATCCTCTTTCAATTCTGGCCAATTTAGGGAACTTTACTAGTAATTTCCCTTTGACTAGTATTGGTCTCTAGGTCTCAAATTGACTCCAAATGCATTCAAATATTCAAGGAAGGTTTATGAATGATATTAGGACTTGAATATGATGTTCATGGATGATATATGGCCACCAAAATAACTCTTCAAACTCTCTTAATATTATGGACCAAGTATGTAATTTTACTAGTAATTTGGGGTTCAAATCCCCCCAGGGTAAGTACTGAAAATGGCTTCCCAAATGCCTCCAAACCCACTCAAATTTCTAAAAAGAGGTAGGGAATGTATTAAGGATGTTATTAAGGTCTCATTTGCACCATTAATTTTTTATTATATCTGTTACAACCCTCTCCCATTCAGCTGCAAAAATCACCCATTCGACCCTTGGGGAAATGGCACTATTTCTTCTCCCAATGCAATTAAACTGAGTAAAAATACTTCAAATGCTCAATTACAGTACATGAAAATCATAAAATACATCCATGGAAGTCCATTAATCACAAATGTATCATATAATCATCCATTCATTTGAAATCATCAGCATTACATTGGTTCACAACAAGGTAGTGGGGAAATGGCACCGTTCTTTCATTAAAAATGCGATTTATACATTTCTACTTGGAATTTCGACCTGAAACTTTCTAGAGATTAATAAAATAGTATTTAATTCATATTACAAAACAAATGGAGCATTATAATCTCCCCTAAATAGTACAATAGCTCACCAAAAACGTCCTTCCTCAAGGATCAAGAATATGCCATCAAAACTGGAAATGGTTGAAGGAGTGAGATGCAATAGAAGAAACCATGAGCTGCCTTGTATCTTACACCTACAAATAAATAATCCATTAAATCTCCAAATTAAATTTCTGAATGGACTTTCCAATTACCAACTTGGATGGGAATCTTTCACCCTCGAAATTGGCTAAGGCAAGAAACTAGTCATCCACTAGCTCTTCCTCTTCACAAATGCGATTGTAAATTCTACAAATGATCAAAAGATGGTTTCATTCTTTTCTATTGACATTTATAAATTTCTAATTTCCTCCATGGGTCGAATTCCTTCCAAGAGACTCATGCCAACTCAAGTTGGGAAGATATTCCAAAGAACACCACTTGTACAACAATTCCTAGTCTCCCACTTCCACCAAATCACATGTGGAAGCATCTTAGCTTCCCTAAAACCCTTGAGTGCCCTCTTGGAGTCTATTTTTATCCCTGACATGTCATATATGTCATATGTCATCCTTCAAGTCTGATTTGTGTCATAGGTTTCATAGCATCTTCATCATTGTTGTCATAGAGCTAGGGAATCTAGCCCAAGTGTATCACTAGCTCCAAATTGCTTCTTCCTCTTCCATGGGAGTTACTCTTCCTTTATATTTGGACCTCATTGACTCATTCCAGGTATTACTGACCTTATAAACTATCCCAAGAACATTAGGCTTCCCATGGATTCGAAACTGCAAGAAGAGGATGCCATGTGGCATATAAATTCTAGCTTGTGTGGGTCCCACTTCCTCCATGTGTCTTCATGATCAAATTCCGCTTTGATTTTCAATTGTATATATTTATTTATATCCTTTATTAAATATTTATTCCATCCCAATGTTCCAACATCATTTATTATCCCCATTATTCCAAATCCCAAAGCTTCCACCCCAAACCTAGGAAACTAGTAATTTTCCTCCTTGGCAATTATTTAACCTTTAGCATCAATTTGAAAAACTCTAATGAATAGGGCCAATTTTCTTAGGCCATTGTAACTCAATAAAAAATTTGGGACATCAAAAATCATCCCTTCCCAATATTGCTTGTCCTCAAGCAATTCCAAACATGGGTGTTGAAGAACCTGCTTTCTGTATAATTCTTTGAAGTTGCCATTGAATTTCCCAACCTTGAGTCTTTGAGATTCCATGAAGATTTTAGAGAGGAACCACCATGCTTGCTGCTGCACCACTGTGATTAAAATAACTTTATTAAGTGGGGAATCCATCCCCCATACTACTTGTTTCCCAAAAAAAATTGAAACCAATGAGACAAAAATGATCCCAGGGTCCCATTGCTTGTATTGCACCCCAACAATTAAGAGTGTTGTCCAACCCATACCATCAGGTAAGAGGATTATTGGATCCCATTTTCTTGTATGCATTCTTCCAAACATCATGAGTTTAAAATATATATCATCAAAGTACATAACAACATAATGAAAATGTACATCAAGGACATGCTTAATCGAAGAGTCATGAAAGTGCTTATACCTCCAAGCATGTAGACCACCATTTTCCAAGTGCATACAATCTTCAAGTGACCCATCAAATCTGCTCCAATGACATAGGTGAGGATCCCATGTCCTATAATTCTGCTCCAAATGGATGTGATATCCATCAAAATATTCAGCCATATATTCCTTCATCCAAGAAGTGAATGAAGAATCTCCACTAAAATCTGAACCAAATAATGAGCATAAAAAACAAGGAGACTTCAAAGGAATCAAATAAGTCTCACCCATACATCCATGAATGTGAGAATCATAAAGATGTAACAAAGTATGTGGCTTCCAACAAAAATGTTCTCCCATTATAAATCTATTCACCCAGGTGTTGGATGAATTTCCTCTAACATCAAATGAACCAAGTGTTGAGCAAGAAAAACCATGAGTCTTCAAGTGACTCAAATGCATATCATAGGTGCATCCATGTAGATGTGCATCATCATAAAGTGACAAATGATGCTGCTGCAAATGTGAATAAGAATATACTCCAACCATGTCATCATAAAAGGTAAATCTAGGACTTCCATACTCCTCATGTGGCACCATCAAAAAGAACCCTTTCACCCATACTTCATTGAGACTAATGCTGCAAAACATGGAATTGTAGGATGTAGGAGAATTAACTAACTCACCCAAATGATCAAAAAGTGTAGAAGTTTCATCACGAGAATGATCCATATGGGTAGTATCACGCAGATCCTTCAAAAGTGTGAAACCTTTGTCATAGAATGGTTCCAATGTAGAGGATTCGTGCTCTTCTTTAAAAATTGCATAACCTTCATCAAGTGACAATTCAAGTTCCTCTTCCACCACATCAAGTGTTTGGATCTCTTCACGTTCATCTTCAAACACATCAAGAACATTTAAATTTCCACATTTCTCATGATCCACCATGTCATGAGAATCCTCCAAACAATCTACCATTTTACAATCTGAAACATAGGAGGAAAAACAAGTATCTTGCAACTTTTCAAGAAGTTGCTCATTTTGAAGTGTGAGCTTTTGATTATCCTTATTATTCTTCAAGTATGCATCATGTAACAATTCATTAAGCTCAAACAAATAGTTTCTATCAAAAAGCAAAGACATGAAATTACCTTTGATGTGGAACATTGCTCTTTGAATCTTCTCCATGTCTTCAAGGAAGAATGTTTCCTCCAATGAAGTAGCTCTCCAACAAGAATTTGACACCAATGCTTGAGTGTCATGGAGAATGCTGAGGGACTGTTGGATCTTATTTTCATTCATCTTTAAGGACCCTTCAAGAAAATGAGGCTCTTGCAAATGAACCTCCTCATCTTCTTCATTTTTGCTTGGACCAACTTCATGAAGCTCAAGTGGTCATGGGGAAGTTGATCGTGGTTCTTCTTCAACTACTACAAGGTTTTCATTTTCATTCTTAATGGAACTTGGGATTGCAGCAACACTTTCAAAAGTGATCTCTATGTCACCAACATAGAGGTGTGAGCACCCATCAATAGGTACTCCTTCATAGTTTAAGCATCAATCAGTAGATCCTCTTTGGTTCATGTCTAAGCTAGAAGGTGTCTCAAAATAATCTTCCATATTTTCAAAAGAATCTTCTTCATGCTCTTGTGATGTCTCTTCCTTTGGCTCCTTCAAGCAAGCTGATGCATTTTTCCCCTTGTTTTCCTTAGGACCAATATATTTGGAATCTCCTTTTGAAGAATTCCCAAAAGCTCTTTTCAACTAGGACATAATTTCACACACACATATATGATACTCTCTCCAAGGTTCTTTACAAGTAGGGCATAAACCTTTCTTTACTAACTCCACATCTTCATTTTTGGGCCTATTTTCAAAAATATGTTCAGTAAAGTACTCAAAAACATGGCATTTTGTGTATTTTTTCTCATAGCAAGATATTCCTGATATTTTTGATATTGTTGGGGCAAGGTGATACATCTTGCTTTCCATCTTTGGAACGCATTCATAGAATTATCCTTGGTTGGTGTGACACACTCATATTCATCAGATTTAAATTCATAAGAATAATCTTCATTTCTCCTGAAATTGTAAGAAGTTTTGCATGATGGTACCTCTTCCTCGTATCATTCACATTCTGCTTCATATTGCTCATAAGCATCTACATATTTGTTGATGCCTCGAAAATCATAGCATCAATCAGCAAGGGATTCTCCCCAGTAAGCGATCCCAATTAGATCGCCCACCGTTTGGTGTAGGGAATCTGTCCGGTTAACGGTCCGTCTACCATGTGAGTTTTAAGGATTTGTTTATTTTACCGGTTGCGGCTCGATCCACCATTTATATATTTTATATTTAAGATGATATGCATATGCCCTAAATTAAATGCATGCGTTAAACAAATCTGTTCTAAGCTATTTAAATATGAATTAACCTATCCTTGCAAGGAGCAAAACTTTAAAATATGAGCAATAAACTGAAAGTAACCTTTAAAGATTGAAACAGATAGCCATTTAATCCCATAAAAGCATTTTCAATAGAATATAAATGATATCAAAGAGAACTCTGAATATATTAAAACATTCCATCACTCATAAGGTACATAAATTTTTCCAAGAAGTAAAATCATTCACAGCATGGAATTAATTCACATAAGCCAGGAAAGATCTCACTGAATGTATATAGAAACTGTCGAAATAGTTCGACAATTATTCATCACAACTCAAAGCAAAACCATGCACCAGCTTTCACAGGTCCAAATCATTTCTCTATTCATGTAGCTAAAGAAGTTCTCATACCCAAGAAGAAATTCTTTCACCTGCCAAAAGTCCCTTACTTCTTCTCTAACTAGCTATATATAGCTTTAAAAAATGCTCCAAGAGCTGCCACCTACACCCTAACCCCACATTCCTTTAATTTGTCATGTACTGCTTAATTTACAAAAATAAATAAAAATCCCCAACAATATTGCAAAAAGAACGAGGACTAAATCCAGATGTCATTTTAATATTCCGAAGATATACAAAGTCCAAGAAGATGTGGCGGCGTCTTTAGCAGATATGGACTATTTTCGAATGGGCATCACTGTTGGGTCTGGGACTTCTACTACAGCTGGCGTCACTACTGGAACTGTTGGTGCTGCTGGGGGTGGTGAAGTTGATACTTGCTTTGTTGCTTGTGTTCTGTCTACCTCGGCTATATAATTCACCCAAAGTTTTGCCTCTCTTATAATACTGTTTCCAATCAAGGGGAGCAGAAATCTAAGAGAGACCTCTTGCTTGGAGAGTTCTTCCTCGAGGATGATCACTTCTGTTGCTGCTGCTTGGAGGCTTTATTCCAATAGGTGTGCATGAACGGCAGCCTGGCTGATAAACTGGTCCAGATCTTCTGTGGTTAACACATCCACTTTCTTTACATAGACAATTTCTGTGCTCAGTCTATCACTCAGCTCAGATGAATTCTAGGTTCTATTCGGAAACTCTTCTATACTTTGGGGTGTCACTATTCAACAAGCCCCCTGAGTAGCTCACATCTTGAGGTATACAGTCTTGCACTGTTCATAGGTGGTCTGTGTTACAGTGTTCAACTTTGCTCCACAGTCTTTAGAATATACCAAGGTGCGCACATATGCTCTATACTTAGCGATAGACTTAAGGTGAAGAGTTGTCAAAAAACCTAATTTCCCTTCCCTCCACACAATGTGTTCCTCTAAATATTTACTAATGCATGCATGTTTCCTTCTAACCCGATTGGCTTCGACGTTAATCTATTTGACCCTGGCCATTATTGCTTTTAACTTGTACACCTCTTCTAATATAAGTTCCCGGAGTTGGTGGTTCTTCTTAAGTATTTCACACACCTGCTCATGAAAGGGACCAAGATCACCTACCTTGCTCGTCACGAATTCTAATTGTCATTCCATCAATTCCCCTCCTTCTTACAATTTCTCTATCTTTTCTTTCAAATCCTCGATTTGTTGGGCATCGTCAAATTTTTTAGATTCAAGCTTTAGGTTCCTACTTTTAAGATCTTTCTTCTCTTCCTCTAGAGCTCTTATTTGGATCGCCAGAGCTCTCTTTTCAGTCTCTAGATGCTGAAATTTTTTGCTTAGTTCCTCCTTCTCTAATATGAGGGTGTCACATTTTTCCACCATCAAATTCGTATAATTTTGTTCTTTAACCAGAGTCTCTTGCAACTGACAAGATTTCTTCTTTTCCAGTCCTAACTTCGCCCCTAACATGTGTACATTGTTTGCGGTTGCTTTAACCGAGGCTACAGATATGGATTCCATGAGATCGGGAGCATCCTACGTACTTTGCATGATTATGGTTTCATGCTTAGTGATAATATCTGGTCGGAAAGGTCTCTTCATTCGAGGTACTGTCTCCTTTACAATGGACTTTCTCTTTTTGTTATAAGGAAACCTTTCCCACTGGGACACTGTACTATTCTTTGATTGAGTAAAAGGGATGAGTGGGAGGTCTCTTATAGAGAGGTCTGTATCCAAGTTTTGTATGTTTGGACTCTTTGGATTAGCATCTTCCCCGACTTTCATTTCTTCCTTTGCTTTTCTTTGCGCTTCTTCTTCTTGTTCCCTTCTAAGTTTCTCATCTTCTACTTGTTTGGCAATTTCTTCCAATCTAATTCTTTCCTTCTCCTGAACTCTTCAAGATTCATCTTCAGCTGCTTGGACCCTTTGAGTCTCTTCTTCTCGAATTTTATCTTCTTGTGCTTTATTGTCTCTCTCTCTAGCTTCCTTTTGAATTTTTTCAGCTTGGTCCTTGAGATTTTGTTCTTCTCTGGAGGGGGCTTCAATAGCTCCTAAGGTTTCTTTTGCTTGTCATAGTTTTTCTTCTTTGATCACAATAGAGCTAGAGGTGGATACAACCTGACTTAGTTGATATATCTGTAGTTCGGTCATGTTACTGACCCCTCGATACACTTCTTCTTCCTCATCATAATAGTGGGCATATTCAAATTTACAATGGAGTTCTCTGCAATGTCATGCAGCCTTGCCTTCTCGATCGTTCCTCCAGAAAATCCTTTCCCCGAAGTGAAAGTCCTTTAGTTATGCAATGAACTCCTCTACAGTTGCAATTCCTGAGAATTTGTAGGACCCAATATAGAAAGGTAAAGGTGGGAAAGTTTCCTTTTTTGCCTTGTACAAGGTGCTACCAATCCCATCAATGAAAACTTGCCTCACCATCTCCTTGTGGACTATGTAGTCCATGGCATAACTGGGTAGGATATATGGGGGTTTAGAGCCTCCATACATTCTTATGAAAGTACCTTGTGGCAAAAAATAGAAATCACCATAATTATCTCGGACTTCCATGGCATTTTTGGACAAGCAGTTAGGTTCTTCATTGAACATTAACTCATATAAAGGCATGATAAACTCCTCACAAATCATTTGCTAGATCCGTTTGTAGTTTTGTGCCCAAAAGATTTTGTAAGCAGTGAATACCGAGGTGTTGGCCTCTCTCTAGTTACATCCAAGATTTGGAAAAGGGTGGTTTGCCATAATACAGTCTACCAAGTAGGATGGCATGTAGAATTATGCCTTCCTTTCCCCTATTCCTTCTTAAGCGGCAATTATGGCTGATGATAGGATATCTGAGAAGATGTCTGCCTAATTAAAAATTTTCCCCTTCAATGCTACATAATGGATGATGGGAACCCATTGGAGCATAAAAAAAGTACCATCGGGCCTTCCAAAAATTATACTAAGCATGAGGTCGATCATTCTGAAAGGAGGCCTCAGATTCTGAACCTCATACTCCTCACTATCCTTTCTTCTGATCTATTTGCCCAAGATCAACAACTTTCTAGCCATCTCTAGATTATCCATTTGGATTTGTCCTAGCCATTCATCATCAAGCCGCTGATGAGCCCGGGCCAATTTGTAAGCAGCTACGATATAAGATGGATGGAAGGATGCAAAAGCTTCTCCCTTAATGTTTGGAAGGACCCTTGTCTATGCATTCGCATGCTGCAACATCCGTCCAATTACCTCTGAGCATGGAAAAAGTTCTGGGCGTGTAGCTGCATTGGAGATGCAGGAGAGTCTGATGTTCCGGTAGAGGTACTCTTCCTCGAGGAGTGCCTCAGGGATGTTCTGTTTCCTTATAATAAGATATATGTCTCCCCATTTGACTTCAGGAGGTATGCCTGTATTGCACTTAGTATCTTTGAATAAAGTTTCCATACCTGTGTCAGTCGGTCCTGACCCAGTCGCCTTCAATTTTCTTTTGCGACCCTTAGGCATTTTGACTTAGCACCTGTCAATAATCAAACATAGGTAGATATAAAAAGACATGACACAATGTCAACAATCCAAACTAGCATCCTACTCATAATGTTAAGGCTCAAACATCAACTGAAATATTCTAACTCTGCTTGTTTCACCATTGATTTGCAAATTTCAAATTGTTATGGCCTTTCCATTTTCAAATTAAACATTTATTCACATGTCATTGAATATTCCTGCACATTTTATTTCAATCTGATTCTTTTCGTAGGCCGATATTGCAACTACGAAATATAAGAGCAATGCACACAAAGTAATTTTCAGTATATTGTGTTTTATGGCATGAGAATTGATATGGTAATAACCCGTTCCAAAGTATATAAAAGGTACGACACTTCGTATGTAGGGTAGGAACACCAATGTTCTTCTCATAATGGCGAACGAGACTGGGTTCCATTCTATGATGCCACTAACTTCTGAAAACTGGACGATGGTGTATCGTAGGGCCTGCTAACAGTTTATGTGGTAGAGGATTACGGTCTGGGAAACTATGCACCCCTATGAGGCCAGGCTCAGCTGTGTCTAACAAGATAGGGGCATGGTTTTAGTCTCGGCAGAACATAGGACCAAGCATAAAAATAAAACACAGATTCCAAATAGCTTGGATTAAAAGAACCATGACCACGACCCCTTTTAACTTGAAAGAAAATAATTCAATTCAAGATAAGAGGCCTACTTGGTGAATTCTGCCTGGTGTGAGGGTGCAGTAGTGTTTCTAGGGGAGCTGGCGAGCTTGAATCTCTAAGCATGCAGTCTTCAAACATAAATGGAAGAAGGCCCTCAGTAAGTTGAAACAATGAAATTCAACGGGGTTTAAACCCTACATATAGCGTTTAGACACGTGCAAGCCATTAGTAGGGTAGATGCGAACATAAAATGGGGTTAATGAGGTGTACGGAACAGTCAAATCAACACATTTGGCATTAAGTGTGACTGCCAAAATCGGAAGGACTCGCTTAACTTTTATGACCATTGCGGAAAGAACAAATGAATTTGCTTGCTATTGCGGAAGAATTATCGGACTTGATCCACAGAAGAACAGTGCGAAGTTGCGAATCGAAAAACTTAATCGAGTTTATCCACCGTTGCGGAAAAGTTATGTGAGTTCTTCCATCGTTTCGAGAAAACTAGGGAAGCTATTCTGCCAAAGTTCGACATAATTTTCTCTTTCGCTGCTGAGGGAGATTTAGGTGGGCTTCTCCGCCATTGCAGAAGAATCTCATGAGTTCACTCCACTGATATGTGGCTTGGTTCTTTTCTCGCCTTTTTGGCAAGGTTGGCCCAGATGTTCTGCCGTTGCGGAAAAGTTATCATAAAAGTGTCGTTGCGGAAAATTTATCATAAAATTGTCGTCATTGCTTGACTCGATCTTTTCTTCTATCGTTTCGAAAAGGTTGGTCCAAAACCGTGGCTGATTCAGAAACTTTATCTTAAAATCTCCGCCATTGCAGCTCAAGAACTTAAGTTTTACTTGGTCAAAAACAAAAAAAATAAAATCAAAGGGAGCAAGCTAAGGACCTATCTCTAAAGAAATCTAAGTAAGAGAATACTTTGATGGCCTTAAAATTCTAGGTAAAATTTCTCTTTAAAAACAAGGAGGGGGCCTAATATTCAAAGAATTTGTTTTCGGGGGTGTTGCAGCAACAACAATTGGCGATTCGCTGGTGAACATAGATCTCTAAAACAACTCATCATATGGTCGGGAAACTTACAAAATGTTGATCATATGTGCAACAATATGTCTTCATAGCTCAACTTCTGAGAATGTAGTGATTACTCTTATGATAATGGTGATGAGGGAAAAAAGCAACTTATACTCAACCTTCCTTCCAACTCTCTAGGGGCCAAAGTGTTAGGTTTATTTTAGAATTCTTCCTTTCAAAAGTTTACCATTACAAGACTCCATAGGATTGTAACAATATCTCAAAGATATATTCGTTTGTTCCTCATTCCCATGCTATTTTGCATCATTTTGGGTGTTTCTTTAATTTACGACTTTTGTTGTGTGAGCCTTCCAGAAATGGACTTCTTGAGCTTCCAAAAAGTTCTTCAATACATAATGTCCTTTTGTGTGAGTGAGAGATTCATTGTTTTTCATGCTTCACGGACGGAGAAGAACCTTGCTGGGATGATTTTATTTGAAAAGCTTCCTTGATTTTGAAATTTTCTTTTATTTTCTCAACCATGCTTTAATTAAGGTGAGAATTTCTGGAAACCAGACTCTTTGATATAAGCCTTTTGGCCTTTACTTGTAGCATGGGATCATTTAAAATACTATATATCAACGAGACATGCTTCCTTTCCATGGGTCTGTCATAGCAAAACTTCATGATACAGTTATTTATGTTAGAGTGAATGGGGCCCTAAGATAGTTCAAAAGGAAAGGTTGAATTCTCAGTTATTTTGATAGGGGTTAAATTTACCAATTAGAAAAAGAATCTCTGCATTCCAGTAAGCCACTCAGTGGAAACATAACCACACACATATATTCCTTTTACCAGTGAGCTTCTTCATGACCATCCTTTTGAGTTTGCTTAGAATCTCCTCTTTCCGTTTACACCAACATTGAGCTTATCTTTATTTAAACAAAGGACTCAAAAATGCAAATCGAGATTACTAGTAGACCGAAAGGTAATCAAAAACAAAAAACAAAAAGAAAACAAACCAAAAAAAAGAAAAGACACTGTTTTATTTATGTACAAAATTCCACCTAGGACTTATGCGAAATATTGCTTTAAGGTGAGGCCATTGAGAGGGATATTTAATTCCTCTCCTTGCAAGTCTTTTAGTTTATAGGTTGACGGGCCAAGCTTTTCAGAAATTTGGTAAGGACCAACCCATAAGTATTGAAATTTTGTGTGCATTCATTTTCCTTCATGCTGGTGATCCCATTTCAGAACTAAGTCGCCTACTTCAAAATTTCTCCTACCAGACTTCCTTTTATCAAACCACCGCTTGACTATGTCTTGGTGATGATGGAATCGGTCTTTGGCTTTCTGCCATGATTCTTCAAGCTTTAGCAGTGTATCAATTCTAGATTGGAGGGAGGGTTTGACTACCAGAACCTAGGGAGGCTTGGGCCAATTGCAAATATGGGAGTAAAACATTCGGGGGAGGGATAGCTTCTTTTCCATAGACTAGGGTGAAAGGAGAAACACCTAAATCATTCTTAGGAGTGACTCTGTCTTCCCATAAAGCGTTCGGGAGGGCTATGTGCCAACATCTCTGATTTTCAATCACGGTTTTCTTAAGGATTTGGATGAGATTTTTTTTGGTAGACTCAACTGATCCATTTCCTTGAGGATATTAATTGGATGAATAATGGATTTTAATTCCTTTCTCATACATGAATTCATTAATTTTCATTGACAAAAAATAAGGTGCATTATCAAAAACTAGGGAAATTGGAACTCCAAACCTGGTTATGATGTGTTCCTCTAGGAAGTTGATGACCACATCTTCATTTACTTTACGTAGCGGAATAGCCTTAGCCCATCTTGTAAAATAATATGTAGCTGTTAAAATATAATGGTGTTGCAGCGAGGAATTGGGGTTTATTTCACCGATAATATCTATGCCCCATTGCTCAAATGGTTCAAAGATAATAACTGGCTACAAGGGTTCAACTGCCTTTGGTAACTTTCTGACGCTTCTTTGGCATACGTCACAATTTCTAGCATAGGCATGGGAATCCCTGAAAAGAGTGGGCCAATAGTACCCATCCCTGAGGATTTTATGAGCTATAGTATCTCCAGAGCAATGTCCCCCAGTGGGGCCATCGTGTAATTCTTTGACCACGTTGCTCGCATCTTCTTTCTCCAAACATCTAAGGAAAATGCCATTGTAATTCTTCCTGAAGAGCACTCCTTCAATGATTTGGTATGCTGCTGATTTAAGACAGAGAACTCTTCTTTGCTTCGGACTCCAGTGCTCTGGCAAGTAACCTGACTATAAATAATGCACTAGGTCCTTGTACCAAGACTCCAGCATTGTAAAAATTGGACATACATCAATCATGTTCAGCTCGGCTTCATTCCTCCAATCTAAGTCTTCATCAGTTGGATTTTCAGTAAGCAATTTGCATAAACCTTGACCTTCGATAATAGTGGCTGGTTTGAATTATAAGTCATACTCTTGAAGAGAAGTGACCTAGTTTCCTCTCCTTTCTCCCAATTCTTTCTGAACGAAAAGAGATCTAACAACGGGATGAGGAACTATGACTTTAGTTCTATTTTTTAGAATACATGGCCTAAACTACTTTACCGCTTTGAAAACTGCATATGCTTGCTTATCTACCATGGGGTAGTTCAGTTCAATGCCCTATAGACCAGTGCTCATAAAAGAAATTGGGTATTCCTCTCTTGATTCCGCCTTTTGTGTGAGCACAACTACGAGAGAGTTATCAGAAGCAAAAGTGTACATAATAAAATCTTTATCGAATTCTGGACTTCTTAAAGAAGGTGCCTTGGCTATGGCAGCTTTGATTTCTTTAAATGCAACCTTTCCCAAGTCTGTCCACTTAAATTGTACACTCTGCTTGACCATTTGTTGCAAAGGTTTAACGATCTAAGTGAAGTCTGGTACGAACCTTCAAACAAAATTTATGGTGCCCATGAATGATTGCATAGAATTTTTTCTATGGGGCATGGGAATCTTGTTGATAGCTTGTACTCTCTATTGATCTATCAAGATTCCCTCCTTTGAAATGATATGACCCAAAAATTTTCCCTCAAGAACAGCAAAAACACTTTTGTAAGGTTTAAAGAGATACCATACTTCCTACAGTGGTCAAAGATTTGCTTTAGGTGGAAAACATGGTCTTCTCTTTTCTTCGAAAAAACTGTCACATCATCTAAGTATACTACTACAAATTTACTGCCCAATCCTCGAAAAGCAATGTCCATGGATCCCTGAAATGTAGCTTCTGCATTAATTAATCCAAAGGCATTCTTTGATATGAAAAGGTTCCCCACTTTGTACAAAAAGTGGTCTTGAGTTGGTCTTCTTCCTCTACTAGCACTTGGTTGTAACTAGAAAAACCATCTAGTAGGGAGAAAAGTTATGATCTTGACACCATCTACAAGATTTGTTCCATTGGGGGCACAGGATAGTTGTCTTTATCAGAAGCTCTGTTTAAGTTTCGGAAATCTACACACAGTCCGATTTCTCCCGATTTCTTCTGCACGGGAACTAAATTAGCCATCCATTCAAAATGTCGGACTTTAAAAATAATCTTGGCATCCAACAAATTTTTTAACTCTTTCTAAATTAGAGGCTTGAGTGTTGGATGCATCCTTCTTAATTGTTGCTGAGAAGGTTTGACACCTTCCTTCATTGGTATTATGTGTTGAATGATGCGAGTATCATATGTTTTCAGATCATCGTAGGTCCAAAGAAACACATCTTTATATTACTGGAACAATTTGAATGAATTTACTCCTCTCGCCCGACGTACAACACTTACCAATATTAATATATTTCGGTTCACCTTTTGTGCCCATATTTATTAACTCATGCTGCCTGGATGACCTGTGAGTTTTAGCATTTACAGGTCTTCTGAACTTGCTCTGTAAATCAAATAATGCTTCAAGATTTCTCACGCCTTTGGGCATGAAGTTTCCCTTCACAGCATATTTATTTTGTAAATCTGAATCATGTCGTTCTTCATCTATTATGGCCTCTTGAAATACATATTCATTTATTAAGAAACTAATGATCTGATCATCATCATCAAATACCCTGAGATTTGTGATGTTATCTGAAACAGAGGTCTTGAAAATTAATTCAATAGAGCATTTGTTATTAGTGGGCACTAATCTGGAAGCAGAGGTTGCTAGCAAATCAGCTACAACATTCTTCAACCTAGGAACATAATTAATATTGAAAGCATCAAACCATGAAATCAGATCCCAAACCTCAGCTTGATAACCCTTTAAGTGTGGTAAGAGGCAATGAATTATATTTTTTATTTGCCTGACCACTATTTCTGAATCACCAAAGACTTTGAAATTTTTTACATTCAAACCAATAGCTTTCTTTAACCCATGGATCAGACCTTCATACTCAGCAGTATTATTCATACATTCAAATTCTAACATACAAGATAAAAAATGCTTGTTTCTTTCGGGGTAAATTAAAACACAACCAGCTCTTGATCCTTCTTGAGTTTTGGAGCCATTAAAGTAGAGAGTCCAAAAAGTATTTTCTTTTTTAACTCAGTTAGTGCTATTTCTATCTATGTTAGTAACTAAATTTACTATGTTACCATCAATATCATCAGTCCGTGAAAAACGAAGGAGATCAGACTATTTGTCTAAATCATGGCTAGCATCTTCTGATTGATAATTTCCAGGTTCGATTTCTAGGAAATAGTTCCCTAACATTGAAGATGAAAAAGCTACAGCTTCATTTTTCTCCTCTAGCCAAGTGACATTTTGTTTCATGTGTGGCTCCCTTAATATCTTGATTTGATTTTTCCTATTTTGATAGGGTAGCCACAAATGAGACGAATCCGTTGCAAAATAACCATTTAGTTTTGAAGACCAGTCGCTACTCAAAATTAAACGATATGCCTCAGGGATATCGACCACCATTATATCAATGAATTGACATACTCTAGAATTGGATGACAACCTAATAAGTACATCTTTCAATTCACCAATAACCTTGACAACAGTTTTATCTAATTGAATGATTTGAGATGGGGAAGGGATAGGTTTCCCATTAATCTTTCTGCAAATAGATAGAGGCATGACATTTGAGCTAGCACCAGGGTCTACCAAACAATTGTGCACATTGTGATTAAAAATCTCAAAAGTTAAGAGGAAAGGCAGAGTTTGAGATTTTGAATTTCCACCAATACTTGCTTCATTAATTTCTAGGTTTTCATCGATGTTTTCTAATGAAGTACTTGTTTATGGATCAAAAGCCTCCATCAATTTCTTTCTTTGTTGCGGAAAAATACACATATAAAAAATGGAAACGTTTGCTTTTGTTTTCTTAATATCTTTGATTATATCATAGCTCATGTCACATTCCTTTGAAACTTTTGACGGATTTTCTATTTTATTTGAAAAAGCTTCCAACTTTTGGGTTATTTCTGAGTTTGGTTCTTTAGTCACCATGGGAGCAACTACTGGATTTGTCTTGGGTTAGGGTGGAATGATAGTTATGTGCCTTTTTGGTATTTGATTAGATCTAGCTTTAGGCGCTTCTACTGTCGGATCAATCACTTGGCCGTTACTCCTGGTAATGATATTAACAGATGTTGTTTGCACTTCATCAACGAAATCTTCACAAGATGGTTCTTGGGTAGGAGTCCAATCCCAAAGGATCATCGTAGTGTCGGTAGAAGACTCTTCCTTTTCAGGAATTGGTTCTTGTTGGGGATTTTTTTTGCTCAGGCATATGTGCATCTAACATTTGGTTCATTACTAAACTCATCGAATTGATCCACTATGGACAACTTTTTTCCGAGTGTTGTTCTTGATGGAAAGTGCAGAAGTGGTCCATGCCTATTTCATTTAAGTTTAGTATAGCATAATTGTTTACCGGTGGGGTCGACTGTCCATTTTCTTCTTTCTTTTTATAGAATGGATTGAAAGGTGGCCTTGAAGAACTGGTTGCCTTATCTTTCTCTAAATCTACAATTTTAGTGGAGAGTTTTTGCATCATTTTTATGACATTTTCTAAACCTGTTGTGGGTTCTTCTTTATCCCTAGTTAACAGAAAAGGTTTTTTAATGGCTACTGGCTTGACCTCTGCATCGAGAGCATGTTTGGTGATGTTGTCAGCTTCTTCTTCTACTTTCTTGGCCTTTTCAATTTTTTTTGTCAAGTTAATCTTCTTTGTTCTCTTGACAAACATTGCTAGCAGGGATTTAAGAGCTATTGTATAATATTCTACCAAGCATTCCTCAACAGGCTTTGTTGCATCACTAAAATTACTTAACAATGTCGTGAATCTTTGATTAAACTGTTGAACTTTCTCATTCTTTTCCATTCTCATAGAAAGCAATTATTTCATAAGAGTAGCTACATTTTTCTAATTCCCATACCTTTTTAGAAAACACTTCTCAAAATCCTCCCAACTTGTTATCGAATTAGCTTGTAGACTAAAGTACTAGGAATACACTTTGGGTTCGAAAGTGTAAGGAAAAAAGCGACAGACCACGTCTTCGTATTCTACATTAAGAAGATTCAAGGCCAAATAGAAACTTTTGAGGTGGTCTTCAGCCGAAATCCCTTTGCCAGGGTCATACTTAGGCAGAACCTTTTCTAGGTTTTTAGGAAAATCGTGGAATGGTCCGACTACGTTTAATGCTCCTCTTGCTCTCCATGCAGGCACGACCATGACTCTTGGTGGAGAACGTGGTGGTGTGTGCAGTGGTGAGTTATGAGGAGTATGCCTTGGAGTGTGTGGATGTTCTTGATTTGTGTGAGTCTCGGGCCTGACCTCATCGAATGGTTCAGTAATTTCTTCTAGAGACAAATCTAATAATTCTTCTAGACTTTGAACCAAAACAAAATCTCTAGTGCATTGAGGGTTTTTTTCTTGGAGCTCTTACTCTGGGAAGCAAAGGAATGGTAGTTAATCCTCCTAGGATTCTAACATAGGAACGGGTATGTCTTCTAAAGCGGTTTACTTCTTCAAAAGGGACAACATACAATGTTTCTTGCTATTTTGTCTCAGAATTAACATTTTCTTGATTTCTTGATTCCAGATCTGAAATGTCTCGGATAGTTGTTTCAGATGGGTTCTTAGTGCAAAAGTTTCTAACAAAAGGGTCTCTTCTGCTAGCCATGCATTGGTGGCCCTCCTTCTAGCGCCAAAAACTGTTGATGCATCGAAAATCATAGCATCAATCAATAAGGGATTCTCCCTAGTAAGCGATCCCAATTAGATCGCCCACCATTTGGTGTAGGGAATCCGTCCGGTTAACGGTCCGTCTACCATGTGAGTTTTAAGGATTTGTTTATTTTAGCGGTTGCGACTTGATCCACCGTTTATATATTTTATATTTAAGATGATATGCATATGCCCTAAATAAATGCATGCGTTAAACAAATATGTTATAAGTTATTTAAATCTGAATTAACCTATCCTTGCAAGGAGCAAAACTTTAAATTATGAGCAATAAACTGAAAGTAACCTTTAAAGATGGAAACAGATAGCCATTTAATCCCATAAAAGCATTTTCAGCAGAATATAAATGATATCAAAGAGAGCTCTGATTATATTAAAACATTACATCACTCATAAGGTACAAAAAATTTGCCAAGAAGTAAAATCATTCACAACATAGAATTAATTCACATAAGTCAGGAAAGATCTCACTGAATGTATATAGAAACTGTCAAAATAGTTCGGCAATTATTCATCACAACTCAAAGAAAAACCATGCACCAGCGTTCACAGGTCCAAATCGTTTCTCTATTCATGTAGCTGAAGTAGTTCTCATACACAAGAAGAAATTCTTTCACCTGCCAAAAGTCCCTTACTTCTTCTCTAACTAGCTATATATAGCTTTACAAAATGCTCCAAGAGCTGCCACCTATACCCTAACCTTTCACATTCCTTTAATTTGTCATGTAGTGCTTAATTTACAAAAATAAATAAAAATCCCCAACAATATTGCAAAAAGAATGGGGACTAAATTCTAGATGTAATTTTAATATTCTAAATATATACAAAGTCCAAGAAGATGTGCTGGCCACTTTAGCAAATATGGACTATTTTCAAATGGGCATCACTGTTGGGTTTGGGACTTCTGCTACAGCTAGCATCACTACTGGAATTGTTGGTGCTGCTAGGGTTGCTGAAGTTGACACTTGGTTTCTTCTTGTGTTCTGTCTACCTCAGCTATATAATTCACCCAAAGTTGTGCCACATAATATTGTTTCCAATCAAGAGGAGCAGAAATCTAGTTGCGACCTATTGCTTGGCAAGTTCTTCCTCGAGGATGATCACTTCTGCTGTTGCTGCTTGGAGTCTTTCTTCCAATAGGTGTGCATGAACGGTGGCCTGGCTGATAAATTGGTCCAGATCTTCTGTGGTTAACACATCCACTTTCTTTAGATAAGCAATTTTTGCACTCACTCTATCACTCAGCTCAGATGAACGTTGGGTTGTATCCGGAAACTCTTCTATACTTTGGGGTGTCACTATTCGACAGGCCTCCTGAGTAGCTCGTATCTTGAGGTATACATTCTTGCATTGTTCATAGGTGGTCTGTGTTACAGTGTTCAACTTTGCTCCACAGTCTTTAGAATATACCAAGGTGTGCACATCTGCTCTATACTCAGCGGCAGAATTAAGGTGAAGAGTTGCCGGAAAACCTGATTTCCCTTCCCTCCACACAATGTGTTCCTCTAAATCTTTACTAATGCGCGCATGTTTCCTTCTAACCCCAGTGGCTTTGACGTTAATCTCTTTGAACCTGGCCATTATTTCTTTTAACTTGTACACCTCTTCTGATATAAGTTCCTGGAGTTGGTCGTTTTCTTAAGTATTTCACACGCCTGCTCATGAAAGGGACCAAGATCACCTACCTTTCTAGTCACGAATTCTAATGGTCATTCCATCAATTCCCCTCCTTCTTCCAGTTTCTCTATTTTCTTTCAAATCCTCTATTTGTTGAGCATCGTCAAATTTTTCAGATTCAAGCTTCAGGTTCTTGCTTTTAAGATCTTTCTTCTCTTCCTCTAGAGCTCTTATTTGGATCGCTAGAGCTCTCTTTTCAGCCTCTAGATGCTGAAATTTTCTGCTTAGTTCCTCCTTCTCTAATATGAGGGTGTCACATTTTTCCACCATCAAATTCATAAAATTTTGTTCTTTGACCAGAGTCTCTTGCAACTGACATGCTTTCTTCTTTTCCAGTCCTACCTTGGCCCCTAACACGTGTACATTGTTTTCGGTTGCTTTAACCGAGGCTATAGAGATGGATGCCATGAGATCAGGAGCATCCTCGGTACTTTGCATGATTGTGGTTTCATGCTTAGTGATAATATCCGGTCGGAAAGGTCTCTTCATTCGAGTCACTGTCTCCTTTACAATGGAATTTCTCTTTTTGTTATAAGCGAACCTTTCCCACTTGGACACTATACTATTCTTTGATGGAGTAAAAGCAACGAGTGGGAGGTCTCTTATAGAGAGGACTGTATCCAAGTCTTGTATGTTTGGAATCTTTGGATCAACATCTTCCCCGACTTTCCTTTCTTCCTCTGCTTTTCTTTGCTCTTCTTCTTCTTGTTTGGCAATTTATTCCAGTCTAATTCTTCATCTTTAGCTGCTTTGACCCTTTGAGTCTCTTCTTCTCGAATTTTATCTTCTTGTGCTTTATTGTCTCTCTCTCTAGCTTCCTTTTGGTTTTTTTCAGCTTGGTCCTTGAGCTTTTGTTCTTCTCCGGAGGGGGCTTCAACATCTCATGAGGTTTCTTTTGCTTGCCGCAGTTCTACTTCTTTGATCACAATAGAGCTAGAACTCGCTCCAACCTGACTTAGTCGAAAAATATGTAGTTCAGTCATGTTACTGAGCCCTCAATATGCTTCTTCTTCCTCATCATAATAGTGGGCATATTCAAAGTTAGCATGGAGTTCTTTGCAATGTCGTGCATCCTTGCCTTGTCGATCGTTCCTCCAAAAATTCATTTCCCCAAAGTGAAATTCCTTCAGTTCTACAATGAAGTCCTCTACAGTTGCAATTCTTGAGAATTTGTAGGACCTAATATAGAAAGGTAAAGGCGGGAAAGTTACCTTCTTTTCCTTGTACAAGATGCTACCAATCCCATCAATGAAAACTTGCCTCACTACCTCCTTGTGGACTATGTAGTCTGTGGCATATCTGGGTAGGATATATGGGGAGCCTCCATACATTCTTATGAAAGTACCTTGTTGCGAAAAATAGAAATCACCGTAATTCTCCAGGACTTCCATGGAATTTTCGGACAAGCAGTTAGGTTCTTCATTGAACATTATCTCATATAAAGGCATGATAAACTCCTCACAAATCAGTTGGTAGTTCCGTTTGTAGTTCTGGGCCCAAAAGAGTTTGTAAGCAGTGAATACCGAGGTGTCGGCCTCTCTCCAGTTACATCAAAGCTTTGGAAAAGGGTGCTTTGCCACAATACAATCTATCAAGTAGGATGGCATGTAGAATTCTGCCTTCTTTGCCCCTATTCCTTCTTGAGTGGAAATTATGGCTTATGATAGACTGTCTGCCCAATTAAAAATTGTTCCCTTGAACGCTACATAATGGATGATGGGAACCCATTGGAGCATAAGAACAGTACCATCGGGCCTTAAAAAATTCTACTAAGCATGAGGGCGATCATTCTGAAAGGAGGCCTCAGATTCTGAACCTCGTACTCCTCACTATCCTTTCTTATGATCTGTTTGCCTGAGATCAGCAACTTTCTGGCCATCTCTAGATTATCCATTTTGATTTGTCCTAGCCATTCATCATCAAGCCGATGATGAGCCCAGGGCAATTTGTAAGCTACCGCGATATAATATGGATGGAAGGATGCAAAAGCTTCTCCCTTACTGTCCGAAAGGACCCTTGTCTATGCATTCGCATGCTGCAGCGTCCATCCAATTGCTTTTGAGCATGGAAAAAGTTCCGGGCGTGTGGTTTCCTTGGATATGCAGGAGAGTCTGATGTTCCAGTATAGGTACTTGTTGATGCCTTGGATGTGCAGGGTAAATGAAAGGTACTGGAATAGTGTCCAAGGCACACAATAGGGCATGAAAACCCAGCCAAAGGCTTCGAAAGACCCTACACGAGGGCAATTCTATCATCAAGTTGTTTGGTGTGGTAATCACCCATGGATATTAGGCCTCCACTGGCACTCTACGAGTTGATGGTTTGATCAATTAGATCAGTTTCCCAATTAAGGAAAACAGAGATGTGGAAAACAATAAACAATTCTAATTTAACCTATTTAGAAATAAGAATCTAATCTAAGTCAGACCTATTCTAAGATGAAAGCTTGATGTTTGTGCAGATCAACCGTGAGGCGTAAGGAACAAATAAATTATCACCCTTAACAAAAATGCCTTTAGATGAGATATTTGTTGACTTAAATTATGATTATTTTATAAAAATCAAACAATGATAATTCAAGCTTAAAGACCATCAAGATATAACGTGTTATCACTTTGTTGATTGAAAAATCAACAATGATTGAATGTATATTTGATCAATTGCAAAAATAGATACAAAAAGTATTTAATTAAAGAAATTCAATCAAATATTTTCATACGTACATCAGTTATACAGAGAAATCATTAAAACAGATTTATGCATTCATTAGATATCTGACAAGAGATCATACATATAGCAGATGACAATCTGGAATATAAAATCAGAAATTCTCAGAGTAACAACCAGAAGATGGATCCAAAGATAACATTACTGTACTAGGATGTCTTGTACTGAAATTACAATGACTGTGGCAACAGAGTATCCCCAGTCTTTTCTCCTGCTGACTTTATACTCCAAAATTCCCAATCATTTGGAAGCAATGTTTCTCCTTCTTCTTCCCTGTCACTAAGAAACTATAGCAAGAAGAGTGCGGATCAGAAGAATGAAAATTCTTCCTATCTCTAGAGAACTCCCTCCTCCCCAGATCGATCCTGCAAGCTCCTTTTATAAATAAAATGGAATCTATTTCTGGCACATAACCGTAGGTAAGGAATTCCTCCCCCAAAAAATTGGTGAACAGGTACAACCATCTCGACGAGCATCCTTCATCTTCTCAGCATTTCGGTTATAATCTAGCGAGATGTGTGGAGACCCTTCGCCACAACTATCTTGAGTGATCTTATTAGGATTGATCCTGGTTTTCACTTCGCTTCGTAAAAAGAACTAGAGAACCGGAAAGAGTCTACAGAAATTACCTGCAAAATAAACAATAACTTGTGAAAACAAATCAATCCAAGATAATACAATCTAAAAAAATGATAAAAAGCAATCTAAAACTTATTTGCGCATTTTAACCATTTCACTTCCCTTCTCATAGATGCGAAGAAAAAACTTCACCAAACGTGATAATGTGAAAACTATTTCAATGGAGGGTAATATTCATGGTGCAGGACTCGTGGAATCTTCTCTTCTCAATGGTGCGTTATGGCGAATCGCTTTAATCTCGGTTTGATCTTCAACTGTATGATGACCTGATATGTTCAAAGATAAACAGCGATTTCCTGCTTTGAATTCTTGAACCCTTTGAGCTAACTAACTCGACGGTGTAGTCTTTATCATGATATCCGGCCGATGTTGTTGATAAGGCGACGACTTGTTTCTTAACGTATAGCTCCAATAATATCTTTTTTGCCTGCAAGTGACAACAGACTCGCAACAATATCGCCGAAATTTTTAGAGAAATGATAAAACCGGCACTTGTAATTTATTTGATAACAGCTTAATAGAAGACAGAGCAAGCGTTTATGAGATTCCTTTTGTCTTATCCTTCAGAAAAATCCTTCATGTAGCTGTTGCAAATTGATTCAGTGTCTTTCTGGCGACGACCTTGACGGTGTGATAAACTACCCAAGCCTTGACCTTCGCAATTAAGTAACATAACGTGGCTTGTTCTTCTCCTAATTCGCTGGAGGATTGATAGTATGATCAGACGTGGATGTCAAAATGACCAATATCTTGGTGATATGAAACCCCATGCCTCTAGCCTGTTAAATTATAACTTATCTTACAATCGTATAGATTGATTTTCACCGTCTTCAAAGGTTGCATCGTGACCCAGCTACGAATGGCGATTGGTCTTGCTTTCTCCGGATTTTACGTTACCTTGATTCTTTTCACGTGATGTATGATATAATATTCATGTAATGTATGATATAATCTTCATGTAATGTATTTTCCACCTCACAATCATGAATAAAATAATATGATGTTAGAAGCCCTTTTAAATCTTTCACAACGCAGCCATCTATTTTGGCATTTGAGAATGTACAAGAGTCAACCCAAAATTTAAGCTTGACATGGATATCCATATTATCCTGCAAAAAGAAACCAAAATATAAGAGAATTTAAAATGAAAATAAGGGACAACGCATTTTGAGAGAAAACAAAATAAGTAAATAAATTAAGTCATTCAAAAATGGTTTTATACAAGCTTTGGGAATCTTGTTTTGCAAGGGAATAGTGTAAAGCATTAGTGGGGAAGGAATAAAGTTTTATTTGTAAATGAAATGCATGCCCTTGGAAAGAGTAAACATGACATCACCCTCCATAATAATTTAGAAGTATCACTATTTTTAAAGTGATAGAACGTGAATTCTATTTCATCTTCATTTTTACTCAAGAAATTTTGAATTAAATTTGATAAAGTTAAGGATATATAAAATTGATTTTGTTTATAAATATAATCAATTTATGATTAATAAATCTTTATCAAATTATAAAATCAAAAGAATTAAAAAATGACCTTAATTTTTATTGATGTCCTCTCCTTCCCCTTATTAAAATGTATATAAGCCAAATAATTATCATTAAAAAGAGAATTCCTTAGTGAGAATGAATTTAGTGAATAATGAAAATTATGAAAATGATGAATGAGTGTTTCAATTAAGGAATTCCTTAATAATAATTGTCAATATTGGAATATATTTTCAAATTGGAACTCGAATTATGCTAACAACATATATTTGGTCATATAAGCTTAGGAATAAGAGAGAAAACTCAATATAGAAGAAAAATAGAATTAATGCTTTCATTGAGATTTGGTGCATATCTTCAAACTTTAATAAAATAAATCAATCCCCTAAAATGTTCAAAGATTCACAAATTCCCTATTTATCTTGCCCAAAATAAATCGTGAAATCAAAAGCGACTAGAAAAATCACCATATCATCATGAAATGAAAGCCAAGCCCAAAAAGGTAGTGCAAAGAGTCAAGGCTCTGAAGGAGATCATTCAACGACTGACTGAATCCAACAAGCAAACCAAAGACTAAGTATTTACAAAATTTTACATTATGATTCTAGGCATGCAAAAGTTAAAATTAAAACTCTATCAAGCTTGAATATCAAACTAATGCAATGTCTAAAATCACGAGAGAAGAAACCATAAGATCAATCGAAATCCTAAAGTGAAGGTAATGACCAGCCATCATCTCGAATGATCAGTTTGTGTAGCAAAAACCAAATCCAGGTGGGGCATGTGAGGAACGACATAGTAAATTAACCACGAAGATCACAGAACCAAAACAAACGAATCAAAAGCAAATAACTAAAATGTAAACGACCCAAATAAACACTCAAATCGCGCAGTGTAATCTCATCCACAAGATCAAGACAATTCAATGGTCAAGATTAAATCTTGTGGCTGCAGGGTCAAGTCGCGGGGGTTTATTGTCAAGCATTATTTATGACTCCCGGAAGCCACAACCCGAAACTTGCGGGTTGCGGGTTTCGGGATCGCAAATTGCTGAGCAAAAAAAAAGGATTCCCGAAAGCCACAACCCGACATTTGCAGGTTGCGGGTTTCAGGAATGAAAACAAATACAAATCGAAGAGCTTTTCCCAAAATCTGCAACCCAAAACTTGCGAGTTGCGAGTTTCGGGAACACACAAGAAAAGTAAATCAAGAAACCAATTCCCGAAAGCTGCAAGCCACAGATGCGGGTTTCAGGTTTCGAGTTTCTGGAAGAAGATTTCCCAAACTTATTAACAACAAGACCTGCAACCCGAAATTTTCAGGTGCAGCTTTCGGGTTTGCAAAAAACCAGAAACACAAAGAGCAATCCCACAACCTGCACCTGTCGGGTTGCGGGCTTCGATTTTCCAAAATGTTGGGTTTCGGGTTGACAAAAGCGAAAGATAAAATACTCAGAATTTGAGCTTTCTCCGGACCAAAACACTTAGAAAAATTATTCAAAAGCATGGTAAACAGGAAGACCAAAAGCATGGGTAAGGGATCATTAAGATGGAAATCAAAAAATGATATTAGCAAGCCAAATCACCCAAATACCTTTGCATTTATTCAAAAATGGGGCTCCCATGCTTGAACTAAGCATGGGATATGTTGTGACCACAACAGTACTCTTCCTCGAGGAGTTCCTCAAGGATGTCCTGGTCCCTTATCATACGATATATGTCTCCCCATTTGACTTCTGGAGTTACGCCTGTAGTGCACTTAGTATCTTCGAATAAATTTTCCATACGTGTGTTAGCCGGTCCTTACCCAGTCGCCTTCAATTTTCTTTTGCCACCCTTAGGCATTTTGACTTAGCACCTGTCAATAATCAGACATAGGTAGATATAAAAAGACATGACGCAATGTCAGCAATCCAAACTAGCATCCTACTCATAATGTTAAGGCTCAAATGTTAACTGAAATGTTCTAACTCTACTTGTTTCACCATTGATTTGCAAATTTCAAATTGTTATGGCCTTTCCATTTTCAAATTAAACATTTATTCACATGTCATTGAATAATCCTACGCATTTTATTTCAATCTGATTGTTTTCGTAGGCCCATATTGCAACTACGAAATATAAGAGCAATGCACACAAAGTAATTCTGTGTATACTGTGTTTTATGGCATGAGAATTGATATGGTAAGAACCCATTCCAAAGTATATAAAAGGTACGAAACTTCGTATGCAAGGTAGGAACACCGACATTCTTCTCATAATGGCGGACGAGATTGGGTTCCATTCTATGATGCCACTAACTTCTGAAAACTGGACGATGGTGTATCATAGGGCCTGCTAACAATTTATGTGGTAGACGATTATGGTCTAGGAAACTATGCACCCCTATGAAGCCATGTTCGGTTGTGTCTAGTAGGATAGGGGCATGGTTTTAGTCTTAGCGGAACATAGGACCAAGCATAAAAATAAAACCCAGAGTCCAAACAGCTTGGATTAAAAGAACCATGACCACGACCCCTTTTAACTTGAAAGAAAATAATTCAATTTAGGATAAGAGTCCTACCTAGTGAATTCTTCCTGGCATGAGGGTGCAGTAGCGTTTCTTTGGGAGCTGGCGAACTTGAATCTCTAAGCACGCAATCTTCAAATGGAAACGGAAGCAGGCCTTAAGTCAATTGAAATAATGAAATTCAACGGGGTTTAAACCCTACATATAGCATTTAGACCTGTGCGAGCCATTAGTAGGGTAGATGTGAACATAAAACGGGGTTAATGAGGCATACGGACAAGTCAAATCGACACATTTGGCATTAAGTGTGACCTCCAAAACCAGAAGGACTCGCTTAACTTTTCCAACCATTATGGAAAGAACAAATGAGTTTTCCCATCGTTGTAGAAGAATTATTGGAGTTGATCCATAGAAGAACGATGCGAAGTTGTGAATCGAAAAACTTAATCGAGTTTATCTTCCCTTGCGGAAAAGTTATGTGAGTTCTTCTGTCGTTTCGAGAAAACTAGGCAAGCTCCTCCTCCAAAGTTCGACATAATTTTCTCTTTTTCCGCTGCGGGAGATTTAGGTGGGTTTCTCCACCATTGCGGAAGAATCTCGTGAGTTCACTCTGCCAATATGTAGCTTGGTTATTTTCCCTCCTTTTCGGCAAGGTTGGCCCAGATCTTCCGTCGTTGCGGAAAAGTTATTATAAAAGTGCCGCTGCGGAAAAGTTATCATAAAAGTGCCGCTGTTGCTTGACTCGATCTTTTCTTCCATCGTTTAAAAAAGGTTGGTCCAAAACCTCCACCGATTTGGAAACTTTATCTTAAAATCTCCACCGTTGCGGCTCAAGAACTTAGGTTTTACTTGGTCAAAACAAAAGAAAAAAAAATCAAAGGGAGCAAGATAAGGACCTATCTCTAAAGAAATATAAGTAAGAGAAGAATTTCATGGCCTTAAAATTCTAGGTAAACTCTCTTTAAAAACAAGGAGGGGCCCCGATATTTAAAGAATTTTTTTTTGGGGGGGGTGTTGCAGCAACAACAATATTCCTCATAAGAATTGTACTCATAGGATTGATCATAATAGTAAGACATGGTTTCCAATTATTCTTTAATGTATGTACCTAATAGAAAAGTGCAAGGACCATGCTATGATACCACTGTAATGTCCCTTGTTAGGAATTTTATTAAAATGGTAATTTTTCACTTTTTTCCCTAGTTAGACCTTTGACTAGTTTTGAGCTCTAGGTACCCAAATTGTTCCAATTGCTCCGAAATATTTTGAGAAGGTATATGGATAACGTTAGAACATAAATATGTGTTTCAGGGATGCTTTTGGACCTTTAAAATACTTCTGCAAATCCTCTTTCAATTCTGGCCAATGTAGGGAACTTTACTAGTAATTTCCCGTTGACTAGTATTGGTCTCTAGGTCTCAAATTGACTCCAAATGCCTTCAAATATTCAAGGAAGGATTATTACTGATATTAGGAATTCAATATGATTTTCATTGATGAGATATGGACACCAAAATATCTCTGCAAACTCTCTTAATATTTTGTACCAAGTATGCAATTTTATTAGTAATTTGGTGTTCAAATCCGCCTGGGGTAATTAGTGAAAATGGCTTCCCAAATGCCTCCAAAACCACTCAAATTTTTGAAAAGAGGTAGGGAATGTATTAAGGATACTATTAAGGTCTCATTTGCACCATTAATTTATTATTATATCTGTTCCAACCCTCTCCCATTCAGTTGCAAAAATCACCCATTCGACACTTGGGGAAATGGCACTATTTCTTCTCCCAATGCAATTAAACTGAGTAAAAATATTTCAAATGCTCAAGCACAGTACATGAAACTTGTAAAATACATCCATGGAAGTCCATCAATCTAATGTATCATAGAATCATCCATTCATTCAAAATCATCAACATTACATTGGTTCACAACAAGGTAGTGGGGAAATGACACTATTCTTTCATTAAAAAATAGATTTATACATTTCTACTTGGAATTTTGACTTGAAACTTTCTGGAGATGAAGAAAGAGTATTTACTTAATATTAAAAAATAAATGGGGCATTATAAGATCCCCAAAGACTACAATATCTCACCAAGAACGACCTCCCTCAAGGATCAAGAATATGCCATCAAAACTGGAAATGGTTGAAGGAGTGAGCTGCAATAGAAGAAACCATGAGATACCCTATAGATTACACCTGCAAATAAATACTCCATTAAAGCTCCAAATGAAAGGTCTAAATGGCCTTTCCAATTATCAACTTGGATGGGAATCTTTCACCCTCAAAATTGGCTAAGGCAATAAACTAGTCATCCACTAGCTCTCCCTCTTCACAAATGCAGTTGCAAATTCTACAAATGATCAAAAGATGGTTTCATTATTTGTTATTGACATTTATAAAGTTCTAGTTTCCTCCATGGGTATAATTCCTTCCAAGAGACTCATGCCAACTCAAGTTGGGAAGAGATTCCAAAGAATGCCACTTGTACAACAATTTCTAGTCTCCCACTTCCACCAAATCACATGTGGAAGCATCTTAGCTGCCCTAACACCCTTGAGCGCCCTCTTGGAGTCTAGTTTTATCCCTAACATGTCATATATGTCATATGTCAGCCTTCAGGTCTGATTTGTGTCATAGGTGTCATAGCATCTTCATCATTGTTGTCATAGAGCTAGGGAATCTAGCCCAAGTGTCCCACTAGCTCCAAATTGCCTCTTCCTCTTCCATGGGAGTTACTCTTCCTCTATATTTCGACCTCATTAACTCATGCCAAGTATTATTGACCTTATAACTCATCCCAAGAACATTAGGCTTCCCATGGATTCAAAATTGCAAGAAGAGGATGCCATGTGGCACATAAATTCTAGCTTGTGTGGGTCCCACTTCCTCCATGTGTCTTCATGATCAAATGCCACTTTGATTTTCACTTGTATATATTTATTTATCTCCTATATTAAATATTTATGCCATACCAATGTTCCAACATCATTTATTATCCCCATTATTCCAAATCCCAAAGCTTCCACCCCAAACCTAGGAAACTAGTAATTTTCCTCCTTGGCAATTATTTGACCTTTAGCATCAATTTGACAAACTCCAATGAATAGGGCCAATTTTCTTAGGCCACTATGATGCAATGCCAAATTTGGGACATGACATATAATGTTTCCAAAAATGAAAGTTTTTGATTGGGTTGCGGGAATGAATAGTGTTGATGGGGTGCTAGGACGCCTGTTGGGCCCTACACTACATATTGTTGCATGTTATACCCATACATGTTTCCCACAGGGTACTTTTGGAAGTTTTGTGAATTGGGGACCATCTGGTTGACCAGTTGCTGGTTAGGAATCATTGGATTCACCAATTGATTCAGGATTGAATTATAAACTGGTTGTTGAGGAAACTGCTAGTGGGATTAAACAGGGTAGGTACCTGGGGTTGTGGGATCCAGGAAGTGTTCCAAAATCCTTGATTGGGTGTATTTTCAATACCTTGAGTGGGGGGGGGGTGTCTAAAAGAATGGATCCGATGAATTGGTTGTTCCTCTCTGATTAAGAGACGAGGTTTGAGGGGGTGGGTTCCATTGATTGTTTGAGACATTGGGGTAAGGGAATCCAAAATTAAGGTTAGGGGGACAAATGATTGATGTTGATTTGTGTGCCCTAGACTGGGTTCTAGTTTGCGAACATATGTTCCACCCAAGTAGGTGGGATTTATGGCCCCCAAGAAGGAAGTGGCCCGAACGAAGGAAATTGGTTGTCGGTCTCGCTTGGGTTACTAACAAAAGTCTGTCCTCCGCTAGGTTGGGTTTGTGGCCCCCATGGAGCAGATGATGTTGATGGAGGAGGTTGGTGATTGATTCCACTTTGGGCACCAAGAGATAGTTGTCCTCCAAAAAATGAGGCTTGTGATACCCATAGGGTAGATGGTCCTGACAGAGGAGATTGGTTATTCATTCCGGTTAGGGGCCAATGAACAATTGTCCTATGGAAATAGTATAGATTGTGGCTGAAAATTGACCTCCAGTAACAATAGGTGTTCTAACAGTAGAAATGGGTGGCCTTCCAATGGGAACATTATAAGGAATTGGTTGTAAAGGTTGGATGGCTTCATTGGTGGTACCGACTTGTGAAGATGATCGCGCACTAGTTCTAGGTGATAAGGGAAATGACGGGAAAGTAGCGTTTGCCCTATAAGTAGGAATGTTCCCCAAAGAAGAACAAAAAATGTCATTTGGTAATAAATGAGGTGAAGGTTGGAGTGGGCTTTTTGGAGTTAGTTGCATGGGTGCTGAAAAAAAGTGCATAAATCATCAGGGGCTTGGCCTAGAGTGGTGTTCCATAATGATGAGGCTGGACCAAAAATATTTGTTGATCCTGAGTCATCAAGGAAATATTTTGGATGGATCTAGTCCGTGGGTCCAGATCAACTTACGAATGATGTGCCATAGGTAGTATCATAGGAAGTGGATTGAAGGGATTTGGAATCACGCAGATTTACCACTTGAGAAGTGAATATTGGTGGGTACTTTGAGGTCGAAGCTAGGATTTGCACAGCTTCATGTCTAAATAATTTTGTTTCCGCTTATTTGTGGGATAGACTAACCATTTCTATTCATATGGATGCCATGATGTCATGGCCTGAGGGGAGATCAAGAAAAGGCTGTTGATGCAACGTCCATCGACAGGGGTTCACTCCGCACTGTTTCCAACAAAATATCAACCCAAACTCCCTTAAACACCGGACCAGAAAGGTGTATCCCTTCCCAGCAACACTTGTAGATCAAGTGCAGTCTCACCCGAGGTCGATAAGCGGGCTGCTAGAACCAAGTTTCCGCAGTTGTGTAGAGGATATGCACACATTACCTTCGCTTTAACCAAAGATTATAATATTCATAACATACCATTAACTTATCAATTGCATTTTAAGTCATTCGCAGTTTCTAACAAACATTTAGAACAACATACTCAACTTACTAATTCAAATTACAACATATCCACATTACTCAATATAAAACATTCACATAACCCATTATTCATCATCACATCATTGCATAAAGATAGAAATTATATCATAACCGAATATCTCCATTCATTAACCAAACCTATGGAATCAACCTCGAAGGAACTGTCAATACATCATTTCGTGGATACAAAGAAAAAACCAAAGGATAGGATCAATCTCCAAAACTCCAATGCCCTTAGGCTTACATTCTTACTCTATTTATATGATTTTATCTTATTACAAAATGGTCCACATGATCGAATCAACTAATATAACAATTCTTGCACACCCGTGAATACTGCGAATGATCCTTCTTTCGCGGAATGACCTTTTTGAGTCTGTCGGCTTCCGCACTTCCTGTGGATCTATCCTGTTCCAACATGCCCCTTGTAATAATATGCAAGGATCTGACAGCTGTAGCAACTCACAATCAAACTCACAAATATGTTGCAAAGAAGAAGAGAAGGAGACACTCAATGATCACTCATAAACACAGTAGAATAGAACATAATCTCAGTATTATACAACGAATAAGAATGTAAGTGAATGAGTACAATAGAATAGTAAGGTGCATAATATAGGATTCGAATAGGCCAAGTAGGGAATTCAAATTCCTAACTCAGAGTGTGGCTTGAATGATAGTGGAGTCATCATCCAGTCAATGTATCAATGTTAGGAACCCATGTCTTTACTTTGTTAGTATATTGTTGTTGGACACATATGCTTTGTAAGTCGTCCCGTAGTATTTGTTGATCCATAGTTTGTGTTATTGTTGTTGGTGCATATGCTTTGTAAGTCGCCCATAGTTTGTATTGGACCATGGTTTTGACTCGTAATAATTGTTGATCTATATTTTGTATTGGCCCATGGGTTGTATTGACACATGGTATTGACCCATGGTATTGGCACCTAGACTTAGTATATAAGTGTGTGTTGAGGCCTATGAAGGCACCGTGAAGTTAATTCTATTGAGCTTGCTCAAAGGAGGTTTCCCCCTCAAAGTGGCCCGTGATCAATATAAAAGTGATTATGAGTTTTTTTATTTCTGATATCTCATGTATTTGCATTAATTAATTATTGCAGGTTCTTCACATCTAGTATCATAGCACTTTCTTGGGCTCGTTGGGTGGAATTTCTGCCAAATTTTTTTTCTGCATCTGTTGCAGCTTCGGATTTGGGAATAATCCCTATCCGCTTAACTGTGGGAAGTACTTGGGCATAAGCCCTAAAATTCATTGTGAGGAGTACCACGGGAACCCCAAAGTAGCTGGCCCATTGAGAGGACCTGCTACCAAAAAGGGCAACGACCTCTACCTGATTGACTAGTTCCCACCCGTGAGGTAAACCAAGAGCTGTTGTTTGTGGCAAAGAGGTTATCAGTTTTACCTGAGCCGTGGAGTGAGGGATACTGCCCCAATACGCAAGCTGTCAAATAGCATTGGTGGCCGAGTGAAACACCTAAACTGTTAGGAAGCCGTACATACCTGGGGTCCATATCTACTTTCAGCTGAACTGTTGCCGATCACTTCCGCTCCAGATCCAGCCGTTTTAGATCTATTCTGAAAGTTGTTCCATATCCAGTCGCCATTTTTGATCCCTTCCGCGCCATTGCAGATCCTTCTGTTGCAGATCCCTTCTGCGCCGCTGTTGCCGATCCATTTCTTGAAAAAAGAAAAAAAGAAAAAAGAAAAAAAAAGGAGTATAAAATTCTGTTTTTCGGCCATATCTCCCTTATTTCAACTCTATTTTCCCTGAAACTTTACTGACATCCCTGCAATCCCATTCTGCATATTTCATTCCTGAAGACCCTATCCCAAATTCCACTTCCCGAGACCGGAAATCCCACATTTGTCTATTTTTAGGGTTTGCCATAACTTCTTCAATTTTCACCTGATTGCCTTCAAATTTTACCATAGAGTTCCCACTTCTGAAATCCCCATTTTTTGCTTCCCTGTCCCTTAGAAAGTGTCGAAAACCTAGTCAAACCCCAATTACCCCTCCGAGTTTTTCCCAAATCCAAATTTCCCCTTACTAAATAAGCTTGTGTTTGTGTTTTTCTATCCATTCCCACCCCCCCCCCCATAAAAATAAATAAATAAATAAAAAATCCTGGTTATGGTTGTCACTCGCACAGGAGCAAAAACCATGGAGGAAGCACTTGCAGCCATCCAAACCAAACTCCAAGATCTGAATGAAAAATTTCTCAGCCTCCATCTTCAACATTCAGCCATGAACAATAACCGACAACCAAAATATTCTACAGCCACTGGGTTCTCTTCTTCCAGCAATTTTCATGGGCCGAAGCTTGATTTCCCTCGCTTCAATGGTACTGATCCGACTGGATGGATATACCGAGCAGAACAATATTTCATTCTGCATAATACTTTTGATGTCCAAAAATT
The DNA here is from genome assembly GCA_027924585.1 of Larix kaempferi. Lineage (NCBI taxonomy): Eukaryota > Viridiplantae > Streptophyta > Pinopsida > Pinales > Pinaceae > Larix > Larix kaempferi. The sequence continues at coordinate 3,916,610 of BSBM01001158.1, read as the reverse complement.
TCCACTTGCATCCTTTCATTTGGAATAGGAATCCCTTCAATGGTACCGTTGGTACATCAAAGCTCATCCTGAGCCAAACTGGACAGAGTTTTGCCAACTCCTTTTGCCATGATTTGGTCCTAGTGCTTTTGATGAATTCATAAGAGACTCACTAAACTTCACCAAATTGGCACAGTGAGAGAGTATCAGACAAAATTTGAGAAACTGGCCAATCACATAGAAGGATTGTCTGATGAATTCTACAAGAGTTGTTTTATCAGTGGTCTCAAGGATGAAATCCCCTCAGAAGTTAAAATGTTTTGTCCCAACACAATGATGGAATTCCTAGGGTTGGCTAAGTTCGCAGAGGACAAGATCGCAGCTCAACAACGCTCCAAAACCACCTTTGTTCCCTTCAGAAATATGGGTTCCCAACGACCTCCCATCACGCCTACTCCTCGACCAACTCCTATCAAGCATTTGTCTGAAACAGAGATGCAGCCACGCTAAGAAAAAGGGATTTGTTATAATTGTGATGAGAAATTCACTTGGGGACATAGATGTGTACAACAAAATCTCTATCTCTTGGATGTGGATTCTCCGCCTGCCTCAGAACTTGGTGAAGAAGCTCCAGATACAGTAGATGTTTAGGTCGACATTCAACACCCGCCTGTTGACACCCCATCTCAAGACGACCCACCCGAGATCTCTCTCGATGCTGTAACTGGCGTCACCACCCCACAAACAATGCGGGTCAGGGGATACTTCAAGAAGCTCCCTCTTACCATACTCATTGATTATGGTAGCACTCATAACTTCATGGACCCTCGGATTGCCAAACAGGATGATTGTTTTGTCCATCCTTGTTCCAACTTTGAAGTCATGGTTTCCAATGGGGGCACCTTACCTTGCAAGGGGAAGTGTCATAATGTGCGTATCTCTATGGAAGATTATAACCTGCGCTCTAACATGTTTTCCTTGTCCTTGGGTGGATGTGATGTAGTTTTGGGTGTTCAATGGTTACGCACACTTGGCCCCATCTTATGGGATTTTGATGAACTTTGGATGCAGTTTTCAGTCAATGGGACACAACACAAATTTATGGGCTTACAACCAGGGTCTCTCTGCATCATCATTTCATATCGCTTGGAAAAGATCCTTAAGAAGAATTCACATGGTGTCATTGCTCAGCTCCATTCCCTTCAGATGCACCCACCAATGGTCTCCACTACTTCCTTGGATAGATATGCAGGTGTCCTTGTTGCACCAATGAGCTTTCCGCCTTCACAAGACCTTTCCGGTAAGCATTTTGCTGCATCTACATCTCAGCAGGACATGATGGCTATTTTGCATGCAATACAGAAGTGGCAGCCATCCCTATTGGGGAATTATTTCTGCATCAAGACTGATCTCCAGAGTCTGGAAACTTTCTTGGAAAAATGGATCTCCTTCTAGCACACCTGAAATGGGTTCTCCAACTCATGGGTTAGGACTATGCGACCACTTACCAGCAGGGTAAGGACAATATGGTGGCAGATGCTCCTTCTCGCACATTTGATGACCCAGTTTCTCTTACAACTATTTCTCTGCTTGTTTCAAATTGGTTGCAATCTGTTCAACGGGGCTATCTCTTCTATGACCTCCATGCTTCTTCATCAGCAGGGCACTCTAGGTTCCTCAAAACATATGATCAAGAACAATGTAACTTCTTTTGGCAGGGATTGAAAATGACAATTCAATGGATGGTGGTTGACTATGATACTTTCCAGGTCAACAAGGGTGAAACGACCCTCCTTTCGGGACTGCTCGAACCCTTTCCCATCCTTACACAGATTTGGACAACTATTTCTATGGATTTCCTGGAAGCGCTCCAGTGGTATAGTACCACATCTGAAAGGACACCATATGAAGCAGTCTCTGGACAGGAACCGCCAGTTCTTCTTCCATACACCTTCAGTAGCTCCCTAGTTCAGGAAATTGACTCAATTCTTCGAAACCGCGATCAACTTCTTCTCATTCTGTAGGACAATCTTCACATGGCAAGAATTCGACTAAAACAACAAGCCTATCAGCACCGTTTTGCATGCACTTTTGACATCGCTTATACGGTTCTTCTTCGTCTACAGCCTTCCATGCAATCCTCCCTGAAACTCAAAAGGCACCAGTGGCCCGGAATGCAACCCAAGGATGCTACAGGGGACCCACTCCTTCAGATTCTGCATCAATTTCCACATCTAAAGATTTGAGGACAAAGCTTTTTCTAAGGAGAGGGGATGTTAGGAACCCATGTCTTTACTTTGTTAGTATATTGTTGTTGGACGCATATGCTTTGTAAGTCGTATTGTAGTATTTGTTGATCCATAGTTTGTGTTATTGTTGTTGGTGCATATGCTTTGTAAGTCGCCCATAGTTTTGTTGATCCATAGTTTGTATTGGCCCATGGTTTTGACCCGTAATAATTGTTGATCTATATTTTGTATTGGCCCATGGTTTGTATTGACACATGGTATTGACCCATGGTATTGGCACCTAGACTTAGTATATAAGTGTGTGTTGAGGCCTATGAAGGCATCGTGAAGTTAATTGTATTGAGCTTGTTCAAAGGAGGTTGCCCCCTCGAAGTGGCCCGTGATCAATATAAAAGTGATTCTGAGTTCTATTATTTCTGATATCTCATGTATTTGCATTAATTAATTATTGCAGGTTCTTCACAATCAATCATTAGATGTAACAGTCAGTAAATTGAGTCTAACTGAGTGAAGTAGGCACTAACTAAATGAAGGAGGCTCAGTGGAGGGCGCGATGAGGAGTCTAACTGAGGGAGGTAGGCATGAAATGAATGAAGGAGGCTCAGTGAAGGGTGCATGAGGAGCTAACTAGAGTCAGAATGGACAGACTAGTCTCACTGGAGGTCTATTAGAGTGAAATAGTTAGTGGGGGAGTCAATCTAGCCTCAAATCAAGGAAGAACTGAGTGATAACTGACTAGTAGGTGAGAATGGCACCTAACTGGTTGTGGTAGGTGAGAAAGGCGCACTTGGAAAGAAGAAGGGTGCCTTTGGTAGGTAGGAGGCCCCTTGGGGGTTGTAGACAGGTTGTGGAGAGCTAGAATGAAGCTCTAGGAGCTGGGAGGCCCACCATGATGATGAATGGATGCATGCAGAATGCATGCATGCATGCAAAAACTAAAAATGATGGGGAGAATATTCCAACACTCCCCCGCAAGCTATACTATGAGAAATAACTGAAGAGTAGGGCCTTGGTAACTAAGACCAAAAGTCACCCCATACAATCAATCTAAAATAAACTAAGTGAGGAAAGAGGGAAAACCCAATGGGAAAAATCCCTCCCTCAAAATAGACCGAAGGAGCTAAAGTAGCATATCATGACTTGCCCCTGAAGGAGGCAAGTGACCTTCCTTTCCAAGGGAGGTTTGATCAGCCTGAAATGGGTCTGCATTGTGAAGGGGATGAGCCCTTACATGTTGAAAATATGATCTGGTTCTTCTATGATCATGTGGATCGCCAACCAAATCACCTGCAGATCGAAGTGTAATGGAAGCCCATCGTGGGAGAGGAGGAGCATCAGGTTCTTGTGGATCTGGATCTCTCATCCTCTCATCTTCATTATCAGTTACTAGATCTTCAGGTTCTTGTGGATCTGGATCTAGCATTCTATCATCATCTCCACTTTCGGATTCTGTATCTGATGAATCATATGAAGATGTATCACTCTCATCAACCAAAGGAGGAGTGCTTGGCGAGCTTCATTTCTCAATAGAAGGAATTTCATGAAGAGGCCATTCCTCAAACTAAACACTTCTCTCCAAGAATGTGTTCATGGAGAAAGGATCAAGTAACTTGTAAGCGTTTTCATTATATGCATAGCCCACCATAATGCATTCCCTGCTTTGAGAATCAAGAGCTCTCCTTCTGTCAACTGGAATCCTTACCCATGCTCTAGATCCAAATACCTTAAGATGAGATACATCAGGTTTGTATCCCATCCATGCTTCAAAAGGAGTAGAGTCACTAAGTCCCTTGTGAGGAACTCTGTTCTGAAGATAAGTGGCACAGTTGATGGCTTCTGCACAAATACTAGGATGTAATCCTTTTGAATTTAGCATGCAAGTGGCCATCTGTTTCAATATTTTGTTCTTCCTTTTAGCTACACCATTCTGTTGTGGTGTGTAGGGAACAGTGTGTTGCATTTCAATGCCCTCTTCAGTACAGAAATATTGAAAATCACCCTTGATGTAATCACCACCGTTGTCAGTGTGAATGGCTTTTATCTTCCTTTCTGAAAGTTTCTCTACAAAGACTTGAAAAACTTGAAGAAACCAAATACTTCTGATTTCAATCTAAGGAAATATACCCAAGTGAATATGGAATAATCATCAACAAAAGTGAGCACATACCTTGCCTTATTTAGAGACAGATCAGGAAACAGACCAGCCACATCAATATGAATGAGATCAAGGGATTGAGAAGCTCTCCTAACCTTTCCCTTTGTAAATTTCTTCTCAGGATGCTTTCCCATCAAACAACCATGACAGTTACCTTTGGTAAATTTTATTTTGCGTAGCCCATCAACCATATCCTTTGCATGCATGTCATGCAAGTATTTGTAGTTGAGATGCACAAATCTTTCATGCCATAACCTGCTTTCTTCATTTGCATGAGTATGGAGGGTTGATTGCTTCGAGAGAGACAGAAAGTGTGAGAATTCATATAGCTTGGAGTTGTGATTTACAATTCATTTTGTAATGATCTCACCTGAGACCATGTCTTGTATCTCGACCTCATTTGGAGAAAATATCACCCTTTTGGGGTTCCCAATATGAGTCATTTGATATACAAAAAGCAACTTAGCTGTAAGAGAAGGAACATAAATCACATCAACAAAAAAGCCATGGTCAACATTGATTTTTCCAATACCTTGAGAGGAGACTTCTGCATTATTTCCCATCATGATAGGTGGGCCAATTGAGCTCTCGAAGTCTGAGAAGAGGTTCTTCGAAGAAGACATGTGTCTTGAGGCCCCTAAATCTATGATGAAAGAAGAATCCGTTGATGCACTTGCCATGTAGGCATGAAATCTTTCTTTGTCTTTAGATCTGGAAGATTCAGGATCTTTCTTCTTTGCACATGTAGGTACAGGAAGGTTGTTCTCTTCAAGTAATTTTTCCATCAAATCTATAGTCTTCCGCATGCAAGCACTCTCAGGATGAGGCCCTCTATGACAGTATGTGCATTCTGCCTTTCCCTTTTTAGAGTGTTTGGCCTTCTTAGAGCATGATTCTCTATCTGATTGGTGTATAGGCCTTGTATCACCAGTAATCTCTAGCTTTCCTATATCATTCGCTCTCTCTACAACTGTAAGGGCTGAATCCAATTTGGGTATTATCATTCCCATTGAAATCAACTTTTCTTCCTCGCGGGTAGGAGATTGTGTGAAATCATCAAATGAGAGAAACTTCCATCTTGGAATGGACAACCTAGCTGACTGGAAAGAAGAGACAAAAACTGAGAAATTTGCCCCCAACTTTGAGAGAATGGTAATTATAAGCTGCTTATCTTCCTTCACTGTCTCATACCTTTTCAACTGTGATATCAATCTTTTGAACTTGGTGAGAAAGGCATTAATAGAATCGAAGCTGCTAGGACTCAAACATATGAGCTCATTCTCCAATTTGTGTGCTACCATATCATCTTTTGGCCCAAAGAGAGATTCGAGCTTGTCCCACACCTCTTTCAGAGATGTAAGATCGATGACATGAAAGTGTAGTTCATCAAAAATTGAGAGAAGGACGGGACCAATTGCTTCATCAAGCTGATCCAAGTACTTGGACTTTTCAACTGGATTGAGAGGTTCTACCATCATTCCGTTGAGTATTCAGGTGAAGCTCTTGGATCTCATGAAGAGCTCCATCTTGGATTTCCACTCGACATAGTTGAAAGATGTAAGATTTAGATCCATCTGAATAGAGAAAGTCAATAGTTGAAGAAGATTCCAAACGAGTGAATGAACCTGCAAAACAATAAAAGATACGCTTGACGAGCTTTTTAATTGCATTCTAATTACTTAGAAAACAACTAAGAAGTGTACATTAATTGTCAACCGGGTGTTCATGAGAACTTGCGAGTTACCGTGCACTATATGTGCAAACCACAATCTCCTCTTACATTGGTTTATCTACTTGAAGTTGTAGTTCAATAATATTACTTACAAACAATGGTATGAACAGTTACATAGTCTTGGAAAGAAACTACCAACTAAACAACTACCAAACTAAGTTGAATGGAAAGTCACATGACATGAAAGTAAATGTTAAAATTAAATTCACACTTGAAAGTAAATTCTAAAACTACATTCACACTCTGCAGATAAGTAAATTCTAGAACTATGTCACACTTTGCAGGAAAAGTAAATTGTAATACTACATTCACACTGTGCAAGAAAGTAAATTCTAAATCTAAGTTCACAACACACTTGACAGAAAAAGTAAATTGCAGAAATAAAATCTAAAAGTTATCCTTTCCAAATACAAGTTACTGTTTATGATCCAATGGAGTAAATAACATTATTGCATCAAGCTCAATGATTGTAAAATAAACATTTAAATCTCTATATATGCATTGAAATCAAATTGCAAAAAGAAACTACATAATGAGAAATGCAAAATTATCTAATTGAAACAAAGCAACAAATTATAACTACATCAACATAAAACAAATAAAATCATGCTACAAAAAGAAAATAATAAAACTAAGATCTAATTGAATCAAAATGAGAGTATAGCTTTATTCCATCATCAATTGGACTATTGCTCTAAGAGTCCTCCCATAGAATGGAGAATAAACTCTTATTTATACATGATTTCTCCATAACAAATAATAAATGAGAATCCAAAATATCCTCAACAAATTCCTAAAAGTTTGGATCTCAAAACTAATTCAAAACTAATCCAAGATCCTTACTGACTACATGCTATTTAGAATACCTTTGAAGTCAAATTCGAATTTAGGGATAGAGGCTATAATAAAATAGTCAAAACTCATCCCAAATGTCTCTTAACAACTTTTGACTTCTTAGGTCCATCATATATTTGATAGAGATCTTCAAATCTTTGTGAATAAGCCAAATATGTACTCATATCCACCTCCATTTACCAACTTTAATTTAACATCATGATTTGAGACATATAAGAATAATAGAAATAATGGATTTATAAGAATCCATTACTTCTAATGAATATCTTTCTCCAAAGTTGGTGGTTGAAGGTAAAATTTGAATTATTGACTTTCTATAATGCTGCAGATAGAGTTTCCGTAATGCTGCAGATACCTGTAGAGTTTTTGTAATGCTGCAGATAGAGTTTCTATAATGCTACAGATAGAGTTTCTATAATGCTGTAGATACCTGTAGAGTTTCCATAATGCTGCAGATAGAGTTTCTGTAATGCTGCAGATACCTGTAGAGTTTCCGTAATGCTGCAGATAGAGTTTCTGTAATGCTGCAGATAGAGTGTCCGTAATGCTGTAGATACCTGTAGAGTTTTCTTAATGCTGCAGATAGAGTTTCTATAATGTTGCAGAACTACCTCAAATATGTTGTAGCTGCTTCCAACAATGGATTCAATATTCAAAGCAAATATATAGTACACTAATTCCCTCAATGTTAGTAAAAAATCAAATGAAATATTAAGACATGTAATGGAAAAATTACTTAAGCATAAAAACCTGGATATGAGTGTAAGAAATGATTAATGCATGAATATGGATAGGCAAAAGGATTTATAAATAAGGTGAAATGGTGGTAAAAATATGCTAAATCCAAGGCCCGTCATCTCCCCCAAACTAAAAATGTTGCATGTCCTCATGCAACCTTGTGTCAACCAAGCTGAATGATGTTCATTTTTAATGCAGGCCTCAAAATTCATTGTCAACAAGCCACCACCAATGTATCTGATTATCAAGAGGTATGAAATTTCATCCTGAACAATCCTCCATGCCAACTTAACATTTTTATTGCAAAAATGCAAGAAAAAATATATTTTGTAGCCAATGGACTGGCAATTTGCAGCTTTCACAAAAAATGTCATTTTTCCAAAAATATGAACTGGGTTTTTACCCAACTTGGCAGGGGTGTTAGGAATGCCATTATGCTTCTCCCATCCAAAAATTGGAGAAACCCACATCACGGTTTTCGAGAAAATGAGAAAATGGTTGTAGGTGACTATGCTTGATTTCTCGAAAAATATCAACTAGGTTTTCACCAAACTTTGCAGGGGTGTAAGGAATGCCATTATGCTTCCCCTTACCAAGACTTGGAGAAACCCACATCACGGTTTTCAAGCAAATGAGAAAATGGTTGTAGGTGACTATGCTTGATTTCTCAAAAACTGTGCATTGGATTGAGCTGAAACTTGGTGTATTTATTCTTCTTACCTTGATACTTATCTCCACCAAGTTTCATGAAAACCCATTTCACTGTTTGGAAGATATCTCCACTTCAATTTCTGCAATTTTTTATGCCATAAAATGCTCCATTGTTGTGCCTGTATTTGCCAAGTGAATTGTGTGAAGACTTGAAATATACATGAATATAAAAATCAGAACAGAGTCTCCTCCATATTTTTCTAAACGGGCTGGTAGCATCATTATGGATTCTTAAAAGCTTTTTTCTGTATGCATGTTACATAGACCCAACTGATTTCAACAAAGTGCTTCTTCTAAATAATGTCACCCTCTTATAACTGTCACGAGAATACTCATTCAACTGTATGATAGCTTTTATGCATGGAGATTCACTTTCATTTCAAAAGAAACAGTGTTGCTTCAAACTTTGAAAGTCATAAAACTCATGATATATGAGGTGAAGAGAATTACCAAGACTGATGTAATTGTTGCAAATAATGGCAATGACCCTCTCCTCCCCCAAGCTGAAGAATTCACATGTCCTCATGCGCAAATATAGCCAGAGCACAATGTATAGTTCAATTTGCAGTCATGGAGGAATTGTAGTTGATTAAGACTTGAACTGCTTTCTCCTCTAAACATAAAGTTGTTGAACATGTAGTCTTCAACTTGCTGATCTAAATGCATTTCTGCTACCATAGTCTGCTTATGATTTTCCAATTTTGTGCAAATGTGCTGCTAAAATTTTGAAACCAATCTTCTTGTTCCATTGAATATGGTCGTAGTTGGAATGCTTTCTTCAGAACTGTAAAACATTTTCATTGATAGCTTGACCACATTCTCCAAATTTGGCAATTGAAATAACATGAGATGTCCTCCCAACTTTTCAATTTCTTGAAATGTGAATACAATGCCTGTTGTAAAAGTTCAGAAAATGTCTCTGCAACTAAATCACAACCAGATTTTCATCCATTCTTAATGCAAGAAAAATTGCAGTTTTCAATAGTGAAGAAAAATGTGGAGTAGGCAATCACCAACTAGTTTCAAGAACACATGAAATCACATCCAATGACCCATTCTCACAAGGCATGATATCTTGGCACTGTGGCAAATTTAAAATCATGGATTTTTATTTTTTATTTTTTTACCAAATGAATGCTGCCATATGTATGATTTAGGGTCATTTATAACAGCAACATAGTTCTTGAACATACTATGGAGGTCATAAGCAGGTTGCAACCCTAGACAGAGACCCACCATGATATTATTGATTTGAACCAATGCGTACAAACTTTTACTGTTGAATATAGGATATGGGACCAGAATAAATGCTATCCAAAAAATATCAGAAGGTTGTCTTACAAGCTGCTACAGGACTGTACTAGTCTTTAGGGTAGATTTGGTTATGGTTTTGTTGCAATTTTGTCCATGTCAATAATCAGTCCTTTTTTGTCACCAAAATCATCCAAGTTTACAAACAAAATCATAAGCATCCATGTCGGAGAGACATGCATTAAGCCAACTTTTCAACACAAATTAATTTGAACATTAAAACAGGGTTGACTTACAATATTATTCCTGAGGATTGTGCTCTGTTATGTCTACTCACCCCACACTGTTTCTTATATATCTCCACAATGTTGAGATATTGTAACTTCAAAGAATATTATATTTGTACTTTATTATTCCGGAGATGATTCATTCCTCCATGAAGATCTTATTGTATATCCGGAGATGTTTATTCCTCCGTCGGAATGTGGTAACTCGGGTTATTAGACTTCCCTAGTGGGGGTAGGCCCTAAATGTGTTATGTGGGTCAAAGGGTTATTAGACCACCCTAGAGGGGTTGGCCCAGTCAGTTATAATGGGGTATTTAACCTTATAATGGTTAAATACGAGCCTACATGTACTTGTGTAAAATACATATCAGAGTAGTGTATAAATAGAGGAGGTGTGTTCCTCATTATACACACATTCACTCACTTGAGGATAGCGCAATTGTGGAGGAGGAGATCATGTCTCAGGGTTTCATCTTTGTATATTTCTGGTCATCTATATTGAGGAAGCTTTGCTGGGTTTTCTACCCCATGAGGGTTTCCCAGGATAAATCTCTGTCTCTTGTGTTTATGCTATGCTTGTTGTTTCTTCAGTGATCCTGTATATGCTATTATTGTGAAATGGAATGTAATACTGCTATTTTCTGTCTTAGCATATTGAATTTTAACATGGTATCAGAGCTAACCTGAAGGAAGGCAAGGTATGGCACTTACGACACTTGCTTTACTTATGACAATTTGAAGGTTAGGGTTTTACATAGCAAAAACCAGTCATCGTGGAACTTTCACTATAAATCCATTTTTGCAAAGGTTCAGGGTCTGAAAAGTTTACAGGTCGAAGATAACATCCCCAGGTACCCTGTGTCCAAAGGGAACCCTCCGATTCGTTGTACTTTATGAGTTATGATCAGTACAAGTTAGGGTTTCTGCCTCTTCCAGATCTCAGTCAAAATTAGGTGACCTTGGAAAAAAGGTCATAACTTGGGCTACGAAGCTCCAAATGAAATTTTGTAAAAAGTGATAGGTAGTACACAGACTGTACTATCTCAGGAAACTTTTTTCGAGGCCGAAGGTGAACCAGTGACACGTGGCACGCCGTACAAGTTTGCTCTCCTGTTTTATCGCATAAACAGGTCACGTTGCGACACTTGGCATAACTCTCTCTCAGAAAATCCAATTGAGGTCAGAACTGCCAGGATGGAAAGATGACAGGTCAGGCTACTGCAGGAAAAAGGTTTCAGACCCTATGGAGCAAAAATTTCAGAGTTATAGCAGAAACAATCAGGTGCATATTTCTATCAAAACAGAATTATTTTTGGAGCACCTTTATTCATGGCTTCCGGAATTTAGGGTTTCGGAGAAAGTTAGAATTTTTAGAATCAGAGTCCACGGCTGAATGCTACTCAGGAAAATCGAAATTTAGAGACCAAGATCGAATTTTTTGGTTGGGTAGAAGACCGGGCTTGATCAAACCCTAGTTCGGTATTTTGATCAGAAAGATGGAAAATTAGGGCTTCAGCAAAAGTTGGAAGTTTTGAAGTCTGTAACCACGACTAGAAGCTCCTCAGAAAAATAAGAGTTTAGAGCCTTGGATCGAACCTTTTGATTGGACAGAAGGGTGGGCTTCATCATACCCTAGTTCGGGTTCCTGTCCAGAAGATCCAGAAGTTTCGAAGGCAATTTTGAGGGGTCAAATTTTAGAGATTTAAAAATTGAAGAATGCTAGTTTGATCAACTCAACAAGACACATTCTTCCATCCATTCAGAAGTGTGAAAGTCAAAGATTGAATTTTTAGTGTTTCTCTAGCAAACCCTAATCAAGCTCCAGATCAAGTTTCAGGGGGAGTTGAGGCTAAGGACTTACATAAGAAGACTACAAGAAGTCTCGACAAGTATGACTTAAGGAGGTTCAGGTATGTCTTGAAATCTGATTCTTGATTAAGTTCATAATGTGTTTGTCTTCATGTTATTTATTAGTACAATCTTGATTAATGTTATTAATTGTCTTATCACCCTAGTAACAGTATGAATGCATGTGAATGATCGAAGACATTCATTGATTAGGGCTATATGATTATACTTATGCATTATGGTGTTGTGTGAGGTTGATGTTGTCTGCTAACAAGATACAGGTACATCACAAAAGACAAATCAAGTTCCATGACCATGACCACATGAAGACAAAGACTCATCCATAATATTTGTTCTACTTATGAGGTATGTATGACTTTTGTTATATTATGCTTAACCTATGAGACATGTAGGTTCTAGCTCAGGATCTCTAAATCATTGAAGAGATTGTTTAGGTATGTTGTACATAACTAAGGAGGTATACTAATCCAGGTATGTTTTTCCTATGTCATGTTAGAATCTTACCTTGTGTTAGGATCCCTTATATAAGTATACTTGGTATGATTGGTTATGCTTATTCATAAAGTTAGTAATCAAGGGTTTATGCATATTATGTCTCTTATCTTGGTTGATGATTTAACTAACTAGATCAAACAAGAATATGCATGAGTAAAAGAAGACTTCCTTGAAACCATGAATACTAATGATCATGACTGTACATATTCAAGATTATTTAGAATTAGAATGTTTTGAGAATATACTAATGAATGTATGTTTGTGTATGAGTTCATGAGGATGACACTAGTGCACACTTGAGCATGCACAGTAGTATAGAATGAATAGAAGTTCAAAAGACATATAGAAGATCAAGCGGGAGGCAACCACACAAACATAAAAGATAAGTATTTGAGTTGTTATTTGAAATAGTAAATGATATTGCTTGTATCCATATTTGTATTCCTAGAATACATCATGCTGAGTGTAAACATTCATAGAGCATTGAACAATATACTACTAATATGCATATGATTGGTAAGTTGGACAAACATTCCATTGTTGCTTGTCTAGAATGAAACCTCTTTGCTGACATGCTGAGAGTTGTGCACACTCTCGACAGTATGTTCTGGTAGAGATGGAAGGCATCTAGATAGCCATTGTATGCATACAGAATATGGAAAAGTGTTGTGCCAAAGTATTGGTCAAAATAGTTGCATAACTATGTAAATGATATATGTATGCATAATAGGTTATCATGTCAATATGATTTGATGATTATGAAGTATTACTAATCCTGTACTTAATTTTGATTTGTAGGAAAGATCATAATGAATGATGAACACTGAACAAGCGATGGATGTTCAACAAAAGATTTACAAATCAAACACACTATAGAAGGCTTGTGGCTAGAAGATTATCTTAGAAAGAGGAAGAGAATCATGATGAGATGTTTTGCTCCAAGTGAATAGATAAAGACCATTCTCTTAATGGTGCAATTAAAGAAGAAGTGTGAATCAGGTTCTGTATGGGTATCCAGGATCGATAATAAATTGATGAGCTTAATGATCACCATGGGTGATGTGGATCTCAACCTTTGCTACAAGGTTGAATATGGTTTCTATACACAGATGACATGGATGCAAGAAGGAACTCACCACAGAGTTCGAATGATATTGAGGTTCATATCAGTAGACCCATCTAACGAGAGATGGCACAGATAGATGGCTGCAGAAATGAAAAATGAAAGATCTCATATTGATGCATTGCTTCCTAGATCTGGAAGTATGGCAAGGATCAGAAAGAATCTTTCTCAACCAGGGAAAGTATGTCGAGAAATATTAAAAGGACTTGAGGTGTTGAAATGGCCACTCTTATGGATTCCAACTTGAAGCTGTTAGGGGATGACTCATCAGAGTTAGTGGATATAACTTTGTACAGTCAAATTATTGGGTGATTGATGTATCTAACATATATTAGGTTAGATATATGCTTTGTTGTGAACACCTTGAGTCAGTATCTAGTGAAAACTAGATGTGTTCACCTGATAGTTGCAAAGCATGTGATGAGGCACCTAAAGGATACGATAGACTTTGATCTATGCTATCTTGGAGATCATAACTTCAGATGGCTAATCAGATGCTGGTTGGGAAGAAAGTGTATCAGACAGGAAGAACACATCAAGAGGATGTTATTGCCTGGGATTAGCCATGATCTCGTGGTTTAGATGGAAGCAGTCTAGTGTGGCTCTCAACACAAGCAGAATATATGGCTGCTTGCTCTGCTAGTTGTGAAGAAGCTTGGCTTCAGGATTGGTTTGAATTAGAGATAGAACCAACTGTGATCCTATGTGACAAATAGAGTTGTATGAAGATGACAAAGAATCTAGTGTTCCATGATAAGTCAAAGAACATAGGGATCTAATAAGATATGATGCAGAAGGAACTAAAGTTTGAATTTGTAACAGGTTACCGATGTACTAACCAAATCTCTACCTCAAGTGAAGAGGTTACCAACATACTAACCAAACCTCTGTCTCGAGTGAAATTTGAATACTTCCGAGACGAGCTTGGTGTAGCTCAAAAGGACCCTCCTCGAAAGGGGGAGTAGTATAGTCACTGATGATGAGATTGTCTCATTGAACAACAAGGTCGATGATGAGGTAACCTTTTCTCTACACCTAGATACTTAGAAATATTTAGATTTAGGACTCTTATGCTTAGAATACTTTGTTTTACTTATACATGCTTTTGATGTTAGATGTATTAGTAAGAATACATGCTTTTGATGATAGATGTATTGGTGAGAATACATGCTTTTGATGATAAGATGTATTGGTAAGAATACATACTTTTGATGACACATGTATTGATTAATGTACTTGTATGGTTGAGGATACTTGTACTTGTATTGATGAGAATACATGTGGGGATTGTATCATCCTTGAACACTTGTTCTAAAGTGAGCCGTAGATAGGTGTCTCCGAGAAAGAAAAGGGATTGTATCATCCCTGGACTTCGGTCCCTGAATTGATCCGTAGATGTATGGTCTCTGAAAATGAAGTCCTTAATGGACAGTTGAGGGGATTGGATCATCCCTAGACTTTCAGTCCTAAAGAGAGCCGTAGACGTGAGGTATCCGAGAATGAAGTCCTTAGTGGACAGTTGAGGGGATTGGATCATCCCTGGACTTTCAGTCCTAAAGAGAGCCGTAGACGTGAGGTATCCGAGAATGAAGTCCTTAGTGGACAGTTGAGGGGATTGGATCATCCCTGGACTTTCAGTCCTAAAGAGAGCCGTAGACGTGAGGTCTCCGAGAAGGAATTCCTTAGTGGACAGTTGAGGGGATTGGATCATCCCTGGACTTTCAGTCCTAAAGAGAGCCGTAGACGTGAGGTCTTCGAGAATGAAGTCCTTAGTGGACAGTTGAGGGGATTGGATCATCCCTGGACTTCCAGTCCTAAAGAGAGCCGTAGACATATGGTCTCCGAGAAGTGGGGATTGTATCATCCCAGGACTTCGGTCCCTGAATTGATCCGTAGACGTGTGGTCTCCGAGAAGTGGGGATTGTATCATCCCCGGACTTCGGTCCCTGAATTGATCCGTAGACGTGTGGTCTCCGAGAAGTGGGGATTATATCATCCCCGGACTTCGGTCCCTGAATTGATCCGTAGACGTGTGGTCTCCAAGAAGTGGGGATTGTATCATCCCCGGACTTCGGTCCCTGAATTGATCCGTAGAAGTGTGGTCTCCGAGAAATGGGGATTGTATCATCCCTGGACTTCGGTCCCTGAATTGATCTGTAGATGTGTGGTCTCCGAGAAGTGGGGATTGTATCATCCCCGGACTTCGGTCCCTGAATTGATCCGTAGACGTGTGGTCTCCGAGAAGTGGGGATTGTATCATCCCCGGACTTCGGTCCCTGAATTGATCTGTAGACGTGTGGTCTCCGAGAAGTGGGGATTGTATCATCCCCAGACTTTGGTCCCTGAATTGATCCGTAGATGAATGGTCTCCGAGAAAGTGATTTTTTTATTATGATATGGTTACTTGTATCGGTATGGATACTTGTATTGATGATGTGGTTACTTGTATCGGTATGGATACTTGTATTGATGATGTGGTTAATTGTATCGGTAGGATACTTGTATTGATGATGTGGTTACTTGTATCTATAGGATACTTGTATTGATGATGTGATTACTTGTATCAGTATGGATACTTGTATTGATGATATGTATACTTGTATTGGCATGAATACTTGTACTAATGATGTGGATACTTGTATTGTTATGGATACCTGTATTGATGATGATGCTGATGATCGTGTGATGATGATGTTGATGATCATGAGATGACAATGCTGATGATCGAGTGATGACGATGCTGATGATCGTGTGATGATGATGTTGATGATTGTGTGATGACGATGTTGATGATCGTGTGATGACGATGTTGATGATCATGTGATGACGATGCTGATGATCGTGTGATGACGATGCTGATGATCATGTGATGACGATGCTGATGATTGTGTGATGACGATGCTGATGATCGTGAGATGATGATACTGATGATCATGTATCGTGAGGATCGAGATGATGATATTGTTGTAGCTATTCAAGTGCTACAGAAGATAAAGACTCAATACTGAAGATGTCGATGTTCCAGTAACTGCTTGAGTTACTAATGATGTTGAGAAAGATTCCAATGATTTATAGATGTATCATGTATGATGTTGATGACTCCTTGCTCGGGTAGATGCTGTTATAATATCCTTCTCGTTAAGGGGGAGTGTTGAGATATTGTAACTTCAAAGAATATTATATTTGTACTTTATTATTCCGGAGATGATTCATTCCTCCGTGAAGATTTTATTGTATATCCGGAGATGTTTATTCCTCCGTCGGAATGTGGTAACTCGGGTTATTAGACTTCCCTAGTGGGGGTCGGCCCTAAATGTGTTATGTGGGTCAAAGGGTTATTAGACCACCCTAGAGGGGTCGGCCCAGTCAGTTATAATGGGGTATTTAACCTAATGGTTAAATACGAGCCTACATGTACTTGTGTAAAATACATATCAGAGTAGTGTATAAATAGAGGAGGTGTGTTCCTCATTATACACACATTCACTCACTTGAGGATAGCGCAATTGTGGAGGAGGAGATCATGTCTCAGGGTTTCATCTTTGTATATTTCTGGTCATCTATATTGAGGAAGCTTTGCTGGGTTTTCTACCCCATGAGGGTTTCCCAGGATAAATCTCTGTCTCTTGTGTTTATGCTATGCTTGTTGTTTCTTCAGTGATCCTGTATATGCTATTATTGTGAAATGGAATGTAATGCTGCTATTTTCTGTCTTAGCATATTGAATTTTAACACACAATCTCTCCCCAAACTGAAGATGGAGCATGAATGCATTGTCAAGACACCTCATTTACATGAACTAATATGCTGATTTTCTGCTGTCAAGAATGAATGATGCTTTTTTTTCTTGTTCCATCAGCATATTCATATATAGGAATGGCTTCTACAACAACTCATTTTGCTGTAGGTTCTTGTGGCTAGTCTATTCCCTTCTTCCTGTAGTTTCCTTGGCTTGTAGATGAGCTTTTGCCTTTTTTCTTTCTGCTAGTTCTTGTGTGACAGTAGTAAGACTTCTTCTTCCAACAAATTCTTTGGCTTGTCCATGTGCATTGGTTGTCCATCTTTCCTTACTACTGGTTCTTGTGTGGTAGTAGTAGGGATTCCTATTGTTGGTTCTTGTGTGACAACTATATGGATTATGTAGCAACATACTTTTCATGCTTGGGTGTTTAGGAGATGTCAGGTTGGGTTTATCTAGGGAAGTAAAGATGAAGTAATGCTTAAATGGAAGGATGAAGGTTTGGGTTGAGCAAGGATGGTAGAGGATGGAAAAGAATGATGACGAGTAGTGTAAGGATTATGATGTGTAATGGTGTGGTCATGATAGTTAATGGTGTAGTCATGGTAGGTAATGGTATGCCCCTTCCCCCAAACTGAAATATTTTACTACCCTTAGAAATATAGGAGGAAGTAGTGAAAAAGGCTCAAGTGATTTTTCAAATACAAATCTATAGCATTCAATGAACTTGACTAATAATAAAGCAAATGAGCATACCTGTACCTACCTACGAATATCATGAAATGTGCGGCAGCATCCTGAGAAGCATGAGATCTGATGTGGTCCACAATGGTGTAGAAACTGATAAGAAAGAGCAATACGGAATCTAGAGCTTCAATTTGGAGATGAAAAATGATCTTCTGATGTAGTAGCAAATCTTCGAAACTTTATTTCTCACTTATTTGCAAACCTTGTCCGCCAGCAAGATGGTTTTTAGACAAGATCTGTCTGACTACGCCCAGAGGGTTTTCACAATAAAAAAAAATTTATTCCCGAGGGATGCCCGCCAGAAAGCTGGTTTTCAAGCATTCCAAGGTTTGATGGCACCTGAAATAGGTTTTCACCATCAAATTTTATTTCGAAAGGGGGTAGGGAGGTGAGGGAGCTTGACATTGTAAGTGAGCCAAGCTACTTTATTGTGTGGGTCAGGGATGGATAGAGCAGAAAGTCATGAGAGAAATGGAATGGTGGGGGATGAAGTCAATCTGATGATAGTGGTGATATAGATGATGTTCATGAGAAAATCTTATCAACAACATAAGGAAATGAAATATTTATTAAGTTCAACAGGCATGCATATCAAAATGGGAAAATGAAATACATAAGCATACCATGGTGCTGGTGAATGAGCATGATGAATCTTAGGTCTTCTGAAAGGATTCTTTATAGAAATCAGGGATGTGGAAATGGGAATGTGAGAATGGAACTTGACCTCTAGAGCATTGGTCTTCAGATTCTTCATATCAATTCTTTATGTCTCATTCTGGATCCATCTTCCATCTTTGATAAAAAGTATTCTTATTGGTGTATTTTACTGAGACACTGCTAGATTAGGATTCTAGGAACTTGAGCTTCAAAAGTAGCACAATCATGCTAATGAATATTCTTTTTTGGATTTCTGGAGAGAATTCCCATCAACATTAAATTTGGTCTTCATGAATCATTCATCCATAGATTAAATCTTCCAAGGACCTGCAAAAAAAGTTGGCACTTACCTGCAATAAAATGTGAGCTCATGGAAGAAGAGAGGTGATCAGTCCCTCTTAATCCCAAACATATGAAATATAAATACAAAAAATTATTATAAAACAAATACAAGGAAGATAAAACAAAAATTCATTTTTTACCTGTTGGAGAGTGGTGGCCACCTTAGACAACCCAATGGTATTTTGCTAATAACTTCCTCATTTCACAACTAATTTGAGTGATTCCAAATCCAAAAGAAAGCGGATTCATAGGGATAAATCCAATAGAAACAAGTTTTAAAAATTCATTAATATGGTATTCCAAATCTGCTAAAGAACATCATGTAAGACAAACTGGTCGCAATTTTCAGCCTGGACCAATAGTCAGTGATTTGAGCATAACTTTTCCGTTTCTTGACGGATTGCCTCGATTCAACTTAAAGGTTAAATTAGATTTCCATATGTACCTCCAATAGAAACATGTTTTTAATTCAATAAGAATTGATAGGTCGAATATGCCAAAAAACAACCGATGAGGCAGAGTTCTAGGAGTGCTGATTTATGATAGGCAATTAGTATTTTGGGCATAACTTCCTCGTATGATATCGGATTTCAGTGATTCAAATTGCGT
Organism: Larix kaempferi; assembly: GCA_027924585.1. Taxonomy (NCBI): domain Eukaryota; kingdom Viridiplantae; phylum Streptophyta; class Pinopsida; order Pinales; family Pinaceae; genus Larix; species Larix kaempferi. The sequence goes on along the minus strand of BSBM01001158.1, from coordinate 3,897,072 downwards.
TGTAAACTAGATTCATAGAAGAATATTACTTAAAAAAAAGTTTAAAAAATTCATCCATTTAGGCACCCAAAAATTCACTGTCCCAATCGTGTTCTTGAGATGTCTACCCTACACCCAGTCAATATTTTGACCATAACGTTTTTGTTTGATATCCAAATTGAAAAATTTAAATTGGGTTAGAAAATATATTCCAAGGGCTACTTTGGATAGAAACAGGTTTTAAAAATGTGTCCATATGGTCTCTCAAAACACTACTGTCCTGACTGCGTTTTTAGTAAGCCCAACACACCAAAATGCGCAAATAGCCAATTTTTCACTAAAATGACGATTTAGATAGAAGTGAATGTTTTTATGGATATAATTTCAATGTAATACATCAAATAACAAATAAAATCAACAATCCATATATTTTTTTAATGTTCCGCAGTTGAGCTACGGATCATCAAAAATTGAAAAATTTTCAAAAATTGTATTTTAGTGCTATATGATGTATTTCTATGAATTGAGTAACATATTACATACCCCTTTTGAAATTTTCGAGTCTTTTGTACTCTTTCTTCAATCGCTTCCCCTCGAATCCTCTTGAATCCTTCAATAAAATCTTCATTCGCCAAGCCTCATTCCTCTTTCCAAGCTTTCTGCAAAACACAAATTAGTAATATGTGTGGCTCTTACTGCACCACATAATTATCATCTTGAATCTTTGATTTTATTCATGAAAATAGAAAGCATAAACAAATCTACTGCTATTGCATAAATTATTAACATGGTTCGTATTTTCAGAGACTTGCGGCTGGCTATTATACTATAGCAATGCTACAACAAGGTCGTCTTTGCGTCTTACTTGTCTTTGTGCCTCCATCCCTAAAAAAAACATATGCATGTATAATGAAAAAAACAAATAGCTCACTACGAAAAGAAATTTTACTTAAGCAAAAAGATGAAAAATTCTCACACAAAAATAACTATGTCAACCAAGTAAGGGGTTAAAGTGGTCATGGTAACTCCCCAGCAACGGCGCCAAAATGACGGGTTTTTTAATTGCATTCTAATTACTTAGAAAACAACTAAGAAGTGTACATTAATTGTCAACTTTGGGTTCGTTGAGAACTTGCGAGTTACCGTGCACTGTATGTGCAAACCACAATCTCCTCTTACATTGGTTTATCTACTTGAAGTTGTACTTCAATAACCTTACTTACAAACAATGGTATGAACAGTTACATAGTCTTGGCAAGAAACTACCAACTAAACAATGTTAAATTTTTAGTATTAATTCACAATACTATAGGATCTTTGCTGAGAGAATAACATCTACAGTATATCAATGCATGACAATCATAATATGACAAGCATCACAAGAATCAAAAGCATAGAGACAAGAGACACAGAGTTTCCGTGGGGAAAACCATAAGGTGAAAAACCCCACAACTTCCTCAGAGATAGAGAGAGCAATGGCTCAACCAAAATACAACCAAATAATACTGAGATAGTCTCCTAGCAGATGATCCTCCTCCTCCTCACTAGTGCGCCACTTTTCAGAGAGAGATAGTTACTTTTCCGAGTGAGTAAAATAAAGATCTCCTATCTCTATTTATACTCACCTTTTTGCCTAGTGACCTACTGGGGCCGACTTGTCTACTTAGATACATCCACATTATATTATATATAATTCCAGGCCGACCCCAAATGGTGGTCTAATAACCCATCGGCAAGTACACACACTTGCAACACTTGTCAATCCACATGACGACACTTCCTTATAGAGGAATAACACATCTTTTATAAGGGTACAATAAATATATATAAAATATACAAATGAAATACATTCCGAAGTTACATATACATCAACACTCCCTCTTAACTAGGAAGGTATTTCTCGACACAGATCTGCTAGACAAGTCTTCTTCTTTGGATCATCGTCATCGATGCATTGTCATCATCATCGTCACTGCTGCTTCTATCTCAACCAATCTCTGACTCTACTCGTCATAGGAAGTTCTACAGAGCCAGTCCTTTTTCATACTGGATGTAGGCCCACCACCTACAGGTCTTCATCATCACTGGCCATACTGTCGAATCCTCAGGACTTATTACGTGCATCACAAAACCTCGAAAGAGCATCCCAGGCTGTTACGAGCACACGGCTCTACCTATAGGATCTCACAGGGCACAAATTACATGTGAACTCACCACAAAACCTCGAAAGAGAATCCCAGGACTGATTATGAGCACAAGGCTCAACCTATCGGATCTCCCAGGGCACAAATTACATGTGGTCACCACAAAACCTCGAAAGAGCATCCCAGGACTGATTACGAGCACACAGCTCAACCTATCGGATCTCCTAGGGCACAAATTACATGTGGTCATGGCAAAACCTCGAAAGAGCATTTCAGGATGTTACGGGTACACAACTCCGACCTGAAATCTCCCAGGGCACAAATTACATGCCATAGGACAAAACCTCGAAAGAGCATCTACCAGATATCCCAGGGCACAAATTACATGCCATAGGCAAAACCTCGAAAGACTATCTGCAGATCTCCCAGGTCACAAATTATATGTCCTCCCAAGCAAAACCTCGAAAGAGTATTTGCCAGATGTCCCAGGGCATCGAATTACATGCCATAGGAAAAACCTCGAAAGACCATCTGCAAATCTCCCAGGGCACAAATTATATGCTTATCTGCACAACCTGATCCACGGCCACAGAGTATCAAACTGATACTCACCATACATCATCCTGATGTATCCATGATCATCCTGATCATCATCACTGCAACGTCCTGCTGCATGTCATCTGGAGCAACATCCTAAAGCTCGTCATCTATGATCATCCTGATCATCACTGCAACGTCCTGTTGCATGTCATCATACCTGATCACCTGATCATCAATGCATCTACCTGATGCATACCAAGTATCTACCTGATACATATCATCATACATGATCCTCCCGATCATCAATGTATCCACCTGATACAAATAAATACATGATACATATCATCATACATGATCCACCTGATCATACAATGTATCCACCTGATACATATACAGATACATGGTCCAAGCATCCAACATGATGCATATACAAAATACATACACATGATCCAACTGATCATATCCAACATCAACATGATGCGTACATACATACATAAAAATGATCCATCTGATCATATCCAGCATCCAACATGATGCGTACATACATACATAAAATGATCCAACTAATCATATCCAGCATCCAACATGATGCGTACATACATACATAAAATGATCCAACTGATCATATCCAACATCCAACATGATGCATACATACATACATAAAATGATCCATCTGATCATATCCAGCATCCAACATGATGCGTACATACATACATAAAATGATCCAACTGATCATATCCAAGCAAAAACCAGAACATCATCCTGATGCTCATCATCCAGCGCTTACATCCACAGCCATGTGAAGGATCCTCCTTCCAACATGCTTGGAATGGCTTCAGCAAATGTGTCTATCACTTATTCCTCAAAGTGTCCTCGATCTGAAGAACGCCAAGCCTCTCTCTGAAGTACTCGAACTTCACCCTGGCTAGTGGCTTCGTCAGCACATCTGCAATCTGCTCATCTGTCGCAACATATAGGAGCTTCATAGCTCCTCTCTGCACCATATCCCTGATATAGTGATATTTGATCTCTATGTGTTTCGACCTGTCATGAAACACTGGGTTCTCGGACAGCTTCACACAACTCTGATTATCACAGAAGATACCAGTAGCCTCCAACAGGAGATCAAATAGCTCAGACAGTAGCTTTCGTAGCCATACTGCCTCACAACTAGCTGAACAGGCTGCAACATACTCTGCCTCAGCTGTACTCAGTGCTACACAAGACTGCTTCCTGCTAAACCAAGAGATCACACCTGATCCCATACTGAAGAAACACCCAGATGTGCTCTTCCTGTCTGCAACACTGTTAACACCTAAAAAGTGCTCACTAGCTCATTCCCTTACTCACATGACCCATTTGTCCACTTTTCCACCATCTGAGCCTCTGAAACCAACAAAAGGTCACCAAAAGACCTTGGTACACCCCTTTTTCCATTAAAAAAGATTATTTTTCCAAGAAAATCATAAAAAACCCTCAAAAAGGGTCCAAATTCCCAAAAATATTAAAAAGGGAATTAAAATATTATTTTTATTCAAAAAAGGAAAAAGGAGGGAAAATTACCTAAACCATGTTGGTCAATACCATTGGTTTCCACAAAACCACAAATGGTATTCCTCACCACCAAAACCTATAAAAAGGTGGTAGGGGCTCCTCATTTCAGATCCTTCCATTATCTCATCCTTATGCTGCTGAAATCTCCCATGAGCACTTTTAGCCATTGAAGCAACCTTGGAGAAAGAGACCTATTGGAGTTTGGAGCTACTCATCTTGGGAGTTGCTCAACATCAACCTTCACCATTGGAGGTAACATCGCAAGCACTTGCTTGCCCCCCACTTTTCAATACAAAATTTATTTCTTATGTTTCTTGTTCTTGATTTTTGAAATATTTACATTATTTGCTTAGATTCTTGTTTAGATCCATGAAAAGTATTGTTTATTTAGTTTATTGTTTTTATTTCTATTGAAACTGCTACTACTAGTTAGTAGGTGCCCATAGCACTAAGCTTGGTTGCAAAACCGAGCCAACAGTTTTGGCGACTCCGCTTTGGTTTGAACTTTAGATCTCTAGCTTTGCCATTAAATCTTAGTTTTTATGAGTTTTTAACCATTAGATCCATAGATCTGCCATCTTAGACAGCAGATCCATTGCTGTTCTGAGATTTGGCCCCAAAAAACAGCCCTAAATTTTAAATTTTCGAGTTCGTTTCTCGTTTTCCGTGCACGGTTTCCGCCTCGCGGCTTTTTGCCAGACAGTCGCGCGGTCCATCGCGACTTTTCTGCATTTTTCCGCGCGGTCCATCGCGGCCTTTTTCCAGACAGTCGCGCGGTCCATCGCGACTGTTCTGTGTTTTTCCGCGCGGTCGATCGCGACTGTGCGCCCAAAACCTGCGCGGTCCATCGCGACTGTGCGCCCAAAACCTGCGCGGTCCATCGCGACTGTGCGTCCAAAACCCGCGCGGTCCATCGCGACTGTTCGGCCAAAACCCGCGCGGCCCATCGCGGCTGTTCGTCCAAAACCCGCGCGGCTGAATTTTTTCATTCGGCCATCCCGATTTTGAAAAATATTTTTTACTGTACTTTCTGCCCATAGCACATTTTTTACAGTATCAAATTCTGCATATTTTCCAGATTTAGAAAATTTTTTTACTATTTAAAAGTGCATACATAGAAATCTTTTTAAAAATTTTCAAGAAAGTGAAAGAAAGATTCATTTTGCATTCTTTATCTAGATTCAAATTTTTTCCTGTTTACTTCTTTAGAATCTTGCCCTTAGCAAATTTTATTGAAACGAAGAAATCCATTTATTTCTTTTAGAAGTTTATTATTTGCTTTCAAAAATCCAAAAAATCCATTATTTTTTCGAGTTATTTTTTGAAAAAGCAATTTAATTTCTTTTAGTGAAAAAAGTCTTAAATATTTGCTTATTATTTTTCGAAAAGTCCTTTATTTTTTGAAAAATTTCCCTTAAAGCATTTAATTTTTTCAAGTTCAGTTTACAACACCTCACGTGCACTCACACGATCACTTAATTGAACTAAGACTTAAAACTTACCCTAATTTGAACACACTCTTAACCCCACTTGGGGAACACAAAAAGAATTCTTGTAGCTAGGTAGTATTGGGGGGATAGGTGTTCCAATAACACCCCTCAGTTCATACATCTGAGACATAGAAGTTGTCCAATTAGGGAGCTAAAATCTCTTAGTACTTTTTGGCGCGGTCACAACCGGTTTGTGGGAAGGCCTCTCCCCTAGGAGGGTTGAAGTCGCGAGGATGGTTCCGGAAGCCTGAGTGGGATACCGAAACCCATTCAGTAACCGAAGGGCTACCATTCGCAGTTCTCGGGATATCCCTGTATTGGGATATTGCGATCAAAGGACCAAACGGCAGATTTACCTTTTCTCGACGCGTCATGAACGGAGTATCCTAGTAGCCTGTCTTTTTAGGATTGATTACCCGGTGTCCCTCCCGGTAGGGGGATATCTAGCCGTTGTCTCTACATTCATATTGTCTGACTTGGATTTCATCACCTTGCAGGGGATATCGTCTGTTTGAGTCACAATACTTTTAGATTAGGTGTTTGCATGATCTTTACCACCTTTTGAGTCTAGTTACACCTATTTTTTTTCTAGGAGCCGCTTGCATGTTGGTATTCTGACCGGTTGTTGCATTCCTCCACTTATTGTAGCACAGCTGCTAGAATAAGTGCATTTTTTGAGGATTGATTTTTTGGCCTGTGAGCCTTCTTTTTTCACTCCCCTTTTTGCACCCTTGGTTGCATTAGGGTTTTGAGTCTTTTACATATATATCACCACCTGATACTTAAAACAATTTTTTACATAAAAACCATATTCTCACCATTGAGAATTCTAGACGTTCTCGTCGTCTACAGGGCGAACTCCCAGAGTTTAGTCCACTTGGCTCTCCACGTCACAGACGCAGAGCATTATCCCTTGATTCGACACATCGTCGATCATCTAGACGGTCATCCGATTCTGACATACCCCACTTCACCTTTGATTTGGAGGTAGAATCCGAAAACCCCACAGAGTTACTACCTACCACAAGTATGTCTGGAACACCAGATGATCCACAATTTACATTAACCATAGGTCAGACATCCGCAAACCCTTCTGCGGGAGTACCGTCCATGGCAACAACCACCCCCTTGGGTATGCCCAATATGGGTAACACTCCACATTCAGGAATGCCTAGCACAGGACCACCACCTGTCATGGGCATGCCCAACATGGGGGTCATACCCCCTTCGGTTTCCACAAACCCTATCCCAGGAATCCCTAGTACGATTCCTAACCCAAGTGTAACTCCTGTTGCACTTGGGAGCGCGATCCCAGGGATCCCTAGTGCGATTCCTAACCCAAGTGTAACTCATGTTGCACTTGGTGGTGCTATACCAGGCATCCCTAGTGCGATTCCTAACCCAAGTGTAACTCATGTTGCACTTGGGAGCGCTAACCCATATCAGGCCACACCTTTTGGAGGGCACATACCCTCCATACCTAGCATACCTATAGGCGCTACTGGACCCCTACACCATACCACTATGGCTAGGCAAGTCCCGGTTACGGTCACCACATCCGCTAGTCTACCATACATGGCAAGCCTCAACCTGCCAGATTTAGCTAGGCTCACAAATGACCCCATCAGACATGATCCTGCTTGGCCCCATATGCCCACTAAACTTCCCTCTGACATCCCTAAGTTCGAGGGTAAGGCTGGTGAAGACCCCCAAAATCACATCATGTCCTTCCATTTATGGTGTTCCTCAAACTCCACAGTGGATGACTCAATCCGCCTACGGCTTTTACAACGCACCTTCACTGGCTCCGCAGCCAAATGGTATATCGAGCAACCCCATGGGACGCATTCCACATTTACCTCCCTTGCCTCCACCTTTCTACAATTCTTCCAGCTACCCGTCCGCTACGATGCGGGCGTCGAGATCCTACTGTCTTGCAGACAGAACACGGCCACGCATATCACTGACCATATTCATGATTGGCGTCGGCGCCGAAGCCTATGCAAGATCAAATTGGACGACCGAATCTTTTTAGACTGGTTCCTTAAATCCCTCCTTCCTCTCATTGCGAAGGATGTAGCATCCGAAAGACCCCAGTCTGAGGAGGAGGCCATCCTTAAGGCCCAACAGTTTGATCTTATCTATGCCCAGTCAGGTTACCTATACACGATCATACCTGACGCCCCACGAGGTGACTCTGCACGCGGTGACACACCGGGGGCATCACATGCCGCTGATGGCATTATTGGCCAAATTACACCGCAAGCAAAACCTTTCAGTATGGTGAGCACCATGCCCGCCCCAGACCTTTCTAGGGCTACATCTAGTTCTGGGGCGACAACTTCTTATGCTCCAACAAACCAGACCCATCACGTTCATGGACCCTCTTGTCCACAACATTGTTATGGCCAAGCGCCATCAGCATATGTACCCCCTACATACTATGCTCAACCTACGGTACAAAACCCCATGCAGTTCCAACAACAGCCCATGCATTACCCACAACGGGTTGCACCGGCTCACCTCACAACTCCACCAGCTCAGGGGTACCAACAACCCCAGCAGGCAACTGGACCACCTCCAGCTCCACCTGCGTACTATCCACCGCAACCTGCTCCCGCACCTGCGGCTCCTCAGAATCCCCCCAATGCTCAAGGGCATGTGTACGCACAACAACATCAGCCCCAATACCAAAACAACCAGCGCAACCAAGGTGCGCAACAGAACCGTGGTAGAGGTCATAACCATGGTAATAACCAACAACATCAGCAAGGTCCTCCACCTCCCAATCCTCCGCAAAATAACAATGCTGCTCCTCCCAACCGCAATCCGGATCGGAATCCTAAGCAGCCTAGAAATAATAACCTCAGAACAAACCACCCTTGTTCTATTTGCGGGGTCTATGGTCATTACACGCATTCTTGCCCACATTTGGAGCGAGCTCGACAACTCTGGACCAACGATGCCCATCGTCAAGGGCAAGCGGTTCCTCAGCCACCACCCAACCCTCCACCACCTCAACATCAACCTTTGGTGCTGCAAAACCCCTTTCCAAACCAAGGTGTAGTGAACACTCAGCCGTTAGCCCCCCCTCAGGGAAACGTGCCACCACAGCAGATCACTTATGCAGCCCCTGATCAACCCATGTTCGATTCAGGTACTCACCATTTGTTGATGATGTCGACTGCCGACGCTAACCTCCAAACTCGTTGGAACCAATATGGCTCCACCTCTGAAGCCCCTCCCGCCGACAAGAACACTAACGTTAATCCCACAGATCAAACGTTACGTATACCTCCGGCTTCACTTGATGGCGCTTCCAAAGCACCTCGCTTCCCACTTTGTCGCATCAACAGTAATCCCAATGCTCGCGCTGCGTCGAATTACAACATCCTTGACGACTTAGCCCAGTCTCCTGCAGCCATGTCTGCTTTAGAAGTTTTGCAAAACTGTCCTTCGCAGCGCAAAACTTTGCTCTCTGCCATTGGCGCCATTGACCCAAATGATTCGAACTTGATGACCTTTGATTTAGACCAGTCTGAACCACGGCTTCCTTCTACAATAGCAGTCCAAGTTTCCGTTTCTATTCAGAATCTTGTCATCCATCGATGTATCATCGACGAGGGTGCCTCCACATGCGTCATGTCCACTTTTGTTTGGCAGAAGTTGGGATCCCCTGCTCTCCAGCAATCCACCACTGCCTTGCGGGCCTATGACGGCCGTTCGGCTCAACCCCTAGGTCTGTTAGCCAATGTCCCTATCCAGCTGGCGGGTAAAACCGTGCTCATTGACATTGAGGTCATCAATGCCCCACTAGACTATAACCTTTTACTTGGTCGCAACTACATGTACGCCATGAAAGCGGTTGCCTCATCCGTTTTTCGTACCATGATGTTCCCCCATGAGGGACGCGTGGTCAAGGTCGACCAGCTCACCTATTACGATCCCAAGGCCCCTACCACACCTGAAAATGGTCTCACCATGGTTGAACAACCTGTTTGTGGTGCAACTACCTCATTCATTTCCTCAGTAGGACCCAGACTTTACTCCGAGGCGTCGATAACCTCTACATTCCAGGCCATTCCACCACCGTCACTGGAGACCCAGGTCGCTAACCTCTGCACTCTTTCACAAACACCCGGTAATCAACCCTCCTTGTTACCCAAACCACCATTGGTCCCTAGTCACATCGGTGTTACACCTATCCACACAATCCCCTTTCTATTTCCTCCTTCGGGTGTAGTGAGCGCCCCGTTTATGGCTACCCTTAGTCTCCCCGGGTTAACATTAGGATTACCCGTGTGGTATATTACGCCTCCCGTTCCTCCACCGACACCAAATGTCATCCTACAACCGGTGCAACCCATTGTTACTTCTACCCAACCACCTCCCGGTATCACGACTCCTTCGCCGTCGACGAATCCCCCTCCATTCGTCAGGCCCACTGGGGGCAGAGGCCCACAACCATACACTGCGGTTCCCCCACCCAAGGCAGTTAAACCTCCCCCCATATTTTGTGCTCCTCCAAAATGCTCGCTGTGTGATGAGTTAGGCCATCCAACCCATCAGTGCCCACAGTTACCTGCATTGCAGGAACACATGCAAATGTTGGACGACGACCCCAACATCCCGGTGGTCAAACTATATCCAAACCCTATGCCTCGTGATAAATCACTGCGTACCAACCACCCATGTGCGATATGCGGTATTTATGGCCACTACTCGCATAACTGTCCTGACATCCCAGACTACAGAGCAGCTCTCTACGAGATGAACAATTTGGACCTAGAGACGGCACCCTCTACTATCGAGGAGATCTACCCTCCCGCATCATCCTCATCCGGAGAGATTAACACCATCTATATGATCTCTTCGACTACCACTACCTCATCACTCGATTTGACCACTCAAAGGTCCCGCAATGATGAAGAGGTTCTCGAGACTCCTACTACCTTTGATTATCCCGGGGAAGACATGCACCATCGTCCATACTTCCTCCTGGAAGAGACTTCATCCACCACCGCTACCCAATCCGCGGTTGAGTCCAAGGATTTCCTTCCTACTAAAATCGACTGGTTAACGGATCCCATGGCCGATATTTCTCCCGTCATCCACATTGACATCTCTGACCCACTTGGTGCCCTTGATACCATCACATTAGGAACCTCCCACAGTGAGCATGAGATCGGAGAATACCAACAACTGTTCCAAGAATTCACTGATGTCTTTACTTGGTCAGATACCGAAATGCCTGGCCTTGACCCCGCCATTTATATGATCTCCACTGGATACCCCTCTGTCCGGTCGGCCCCTTCCATTGATCCCTTTGACACACAGGTTGAACCCTTTCAAATCAACCAGGAAACCACATGTCCACAACATGGGGGCATGCCCAAAACCTTGCCTACTCATCATCACCGTGATCCTCGTCAGAGATACTGGGGGAATCCACCCCACAAAGGGAATCCCCCATCATCATATCATCACTTCAGTATGCCACCACGACCCACAGCCTCATGGTATAACACCCCGCCAGCAGTTGCTCAATGCCCTATTGATCTCTCTATGAGACAACATCTGCACCACATTGACACCTCTGAGTTAGGGGGCATAATAGATTACCTCGACCCCGGGATAGGGGGCATGATCAATCATTTTGAACCTTCCCCATCATCTCTATCTCAACACCTCAATGAGCCCATCATTCAAACCAACACATATGTGATCCACATTCACAAACCCCATGCACATAGCATGGGGGCAGGTCATTAACCCTGCTCACTTTTTCATATTCGTGATCTCAACCATTTTTGAGGTCATGTGTCACTTGTATATTTCAGTTGATTTGATACACCTAGTATTTTTCCCCCACGGGTCATCATTTCTCCCCACCACTGCATCCTTCGCTTGGTGGGATCACCTTTATTTGTAGCCATTTTTTAACCTAGTTCTTTCCTTTAACCATTCCGGAGTCCTTATGACCTCCGTTTTTCGCACCATTTGCACTGCCGGATTCATATTTCCGTGCCCGTGATGATGCTTGAGATCATTTCTCGCTCTCACCTTTAGATTTTTCGGGCATCTTTTCCACGCCCCCTCGTCACCTTGGTTTGCGTGCCACATCGGCCGTTCTCCGTTTTCGATGTGTCTTATATCGCCGGATTCAGTTTTCCGCGCCCTTGATGATGCTAGAGATCATTTCTCGCTCTCACCTTTAGATTTTCCGGGCATTTTTTCCACGCCCCCTCGTCGCCTCGGTTTGCATGCCACATCGGCCGTTCTCCATTTTCGATGTGTCTTATATGGCCGGATTCAGTTTTCCGCGCTCGTGATGATACTTGAGACCATTTCTCGCTCTCACCTTTAGAATTTCCGGGCATCTTTTCCACGCCCCCTCGTCACCTCGGTTTGCGTGCCACATCGGCCGTTCTTCGTTTTCGACAATCCTTATGTCACCGGATCCAGTTTTCCGCACAGATGACGATGCTTGAGACCTTTTCTCGCCCTCGTCATTCCTTTGTTGTTCGGTATAATTTTATCCCTTTTTCGGGCCGAGCAACCCCTTTTACGAAAAAGGCACTTAGGGAGTTTCTGTTAAGCTCTTTTCTGACTCCTAAAACAATGAAAAGATCGTCGAGCAATCTTGCTTCCTTTCATGCTCGATAAATGTATCTGAAAGGGCGTCTACCTGGTATAAGTTTACCCCTTTTCCGGACCTCGTAGACTAATTACGAAAAAGGTATACTCTAGTCACATCGGCTAGAAGAGTTCCCCATCCGCATCAGTTTATGCTTTTTCGGGCCTTGGAGACTAAACTACGAAAAAGAACACCGACAGAGTCCACTTACCGTTTTCAGACTCTCTAAACATGAAAGCAACCATGAGCATCAGCCGTCCTGGGCTCACAAAATCCACAGGACCGTACCATTTCAGAGCACACTTTTATCCCTTCTTGGAGCTCATTAAAACTACGAAGAAGGAATCAATGGTGCCTCTTGGCTACTCGCATATCAGCTTCCCCATTTTTTGGTCGCCTTTGTTCAGAGTATTCTGCAGTATGTCACCCCGAAACTCCCTCGACAGCTACCATCAGCTTGTCCTCCCCCCCCAGAGTCAATATATACCATTCAGTCAAAGATGATCCCTGCACCTACAAGTCAGTTCCCTACACTGCCAGGTCAACCATGTCATCATGCTCTGAACAAAGGAAGTTTGAGTCTACCCATTTTTTGACCCAGTTATTTCCCATCCCCACAAGTATGTCAGTCCTACCAGCCGTACTACATCACTTCTGTTTACACCTCGCGCTCCTAGCAAGGAAACATCATTGCCTTGTTAGTTGCTGGTCTCCCTCTGTCGACGACAACCACATTTATTCCAGAGGATAGACCTAGAGGCCCCTGTGTCTTGGACTCATTACCATTTATGATGAGTGCCTACGAATCATTTCGAGAGGAATCCTCAGTGCCTCTCCCAATGGTTGTTTCTCACATGCTCGACTTCAACACCTTGATCGCATCGTTGAGACTCGCACAGGGTATTGGTCCGTTCAGTTATTAGTCGAAGACCCCGGATACCTCCTGACTCCTCCACATTTGAGAGTCTTCCTATGGATAATATCAGTTACACTTTTCCTATAGTTATCCGGGCTGCGCATGGCGACAATATTCAGATTCACACCTGTTTCATACTCCCTTGAGTATACAGTTACATTTATTCCCAGATTTGACTCATAGTCTTTGAGTCCCTACAGATGTTGGACACCTTCAGTTTCAGCAGTTCCACAGTTGATCCAGTGTATCAGTTATTGAGATCATTCTTATTGAGATCATTCATGATCATGAGTATATCCCACCATCATGTCCCCTCTGGACCATTATGATGTACCAGTATATTTCTTCACGTATTAGATCCCCCTTCTTGGGACTAATTGTTTTGTATATGCCTTGATACGAGCATGGGAATGCCCGCCTCGTCCTTTATCAGAGATTATACCTCATTCATATTGAGGCCATGTAATATTTTTTGTTTTTGCAGCTTCCAAGGGCCGTGGCTCCAGTCTCCAAACGGTCTCTTCTCTCCCCTAAAACCCAGAAAAAGGACAAAAGAACTATGATGTCTATCGGCCATACGATGAGCTCCTGCCCTCACACATCAGGGGGCAATCTGTTAACACCTAAAAAGTGCTCACTAGCTCATTCCCTTACTCACATGACCCATTTGTCCACTTTTCCACCATCTGAGCCTCTGAAACCAACAAAAGGTCACCAAAAGACCTTGGTACACCCCTTTTTTCCATTAAAAAAGATTATTTTTCCAAGAAAATCATAAAAAACCCTCAAAAAGGGTCCAAATTCCCAAAAATATTAAAAAGGGAATTAAAATATTATTTTTATTCAAAAAAGGAAAAAGGAGGGAAAATTACCTAAACCATGTTGGTCAATACCATTGGTTTCCACAAAACCACAAATGGTATTCCTCACCACCAAAACCTATAAAAAGGTGGTAGGGGCTCCTCATTTCAGATCCTTCCATTATCTCATCCTTATGCTGCTGAAATCTCCCATGAGCACTTTTAGCCATTGAAGCAACCTTGGAGAAAGAGACCTATTGGAGTTTGGAGCTACTCATCTTGGGAGTTGCTCAACATCAACCTTCACCATTGGAGGTAACATCGCAAGCACTTGCTTGCCCCCCACTTTTCAATACAAAATTTATTTCTTATGTTTCTTGTTCTTGATTTTTGAAATATTTACATTATTTGCTTAGATTCTTGTTTAGATCCATGAAAAGTATTGTTTATTTAGTTTATTGTTTTTATTTCTATTGAAACTGCTACTACTAGTTAGTAGGTGCCCATAGCACTAAGCTTGGTTGCAAAACCGAGCCAACAAACACTGCCAGCCCAATCTGAATCAACATAACCCTGCAGGTTAAACTTTTGATTCGCCTCATACCTGAGCCCATAATCCACTGTACCCTTCAGGTACCTCAGAACATGCTTTACAGCAACCAGGTGAACACTCCTTGGATCCATCAGGAACTGGCTCAATGTGTTCACAGCAAAGCAAATGTCTGGTCTCGTGTTCATCAGGTACATCAAGGACCCAATCATCTGACGATACCTAGAGACATCAATTGGCTCAGATGAAGCATCACATAGAAGCTTCAGATTTGATGCCATCGGTGTGGCCATGGCCTTGCAATCCATCATCCCGAATCTTTTTAGGATATCTACTGTGTACTTCCCTTGACCAAGGAAGATCCCACCTGCATTCTCCCACACCTCCATACCTAGGAAATAGTGCATCATTCCCAAATCTTTCATATCGAATTCAGCTGCAAGCTTCCTCTTAGTATCTGCAATCAGTCTATCATCTCCTGTCACAAATAGGTCATCCACATACAGGAGTAGAATCACTGGATTCCCTTCCTCAACCTTGTAGTAAAGGTTGGAATCTGCTTTACTCTTGGTAAATCCCAAGCTAGATAGAAAACTGTCCATCCTTCCATACCAAGTTCTGGGAGCTTGTTTCAAGCCATACAAGGCTTTCTTCAATCTGCACACACATGACTCCCTGTCATGTATTTCAAAACCGAGTGGCTGTTCCACATATACTTCCTCTTCTACTACACCATTCAGGAAAGCAGTCTTGACATCCATCTGGTGTATTTTCCATTTCATTGCTGTAGCCAGGGCAAGTACTGTTCTGATGGAAGTATACCTGGCTACAGGTGCAAAGGTTTCTTCATAATCTATTCCTTCTTTCTGAGAGAAACCACGAGCTACGAATCTTGCTTTGTATTTTTCTACACTGCCATTTGCAGCGTGCTTGATTTTGTAGATCCACTTGGAAGTCACAAAAGACTTCTCTTTAGGTCTTGGGACAACATCCCAAACATCATTCTTCATTATTGATTGGTATTCCTCAACCATAGCATCCTTCCATTCTTTCTTTTCTGCTTCCTCTTCATAACTGAAAAGCTCTTTGTTCATAATGTCACAGAGTAAAGCAACATAACTGGTGTGTGATCTGGTTCTCTTCTTTGCTCTGTGTTCTTCTTCTGGAATGCCAAATATTTCTGCATCATGAATGAGCTCTCTAGGCCATACAGGTTTCCTCTTATGAGAGTTATCCTCACGGGGTGGATCTACAGGTTCTTGTGGATCTTCAAACTCACGAACAGTTTCTGGAGCTGCTTCAGTCATGATAGTGTCCTGAAATCTTGTTTCCTTAGGTTCTTCATAAAATTCGGTAGGTGCCTTTCTTGATTTGATGAATGCTGAGTTTTCATCAAATGTTACATCCCTACTGACATCAATTTTCTTGAACCCTGGAAAGTATATTCTGTAAGCCTTCGATCTTTCACTATAACCCACAAAGATGCCCTTCTTTCCTGAAGGATCTAGTTTAGTCCTCTTCTCTTTTGGGAGATGAGTATATACTGGACAACCGAATATTCTGAGATGGTTGACTTCAGGTTTCTTACCAGAAAAGACCTCTTCTGGTGTCTTGTTGTCCAATATCTTGTGGGGTGTTCTGTTCTGCACATATACAGCTGTTCTAGCTGCTTCTGCCCATAGATGCATAGGAAGATCCTGGTCATGCAACATTGCCCTTGCTGCTTCCATGATAGTTCTGTTCTTCCTTTCTGCAACTCCATTCTGTTGAGGATTATAAGGAGCAGTCAACTCCCTCTTAATCCCTGAATCACTGCAAAGCTTCTTGAAGTCACTTGAGGTAAATTCTCCACCATTGTCAGATCTGAATGTCTTGATTTTCTTGTCAGTTTGATTCTCCATCAAGGTTTTGAATTCCTTGAATTTATCAAGCACCTCATCTTTTCCCTTCAAGAAGTATACCCAAGTCTTCCTGGAGAAGTCATCAATAAATGATACATAGTAAACATACCCACTCAGGGAACTGGATGACATAGGGCCACATACATCTGAGTGGATGATTTCCAGAATGTCTTTTGCCTTGCTTTCACTGCTTGGGAAAGCCTTCTTAATGTTCTTACCTTTTGCACATCCTTTGCAAACACCTTCATTTTTGGTCTTGATTTCAGGAAGACCCTCTACTGCCTTGCTTGCAATTGGAAGTGCCCTATAGTGCATATGAGCAAGTCTTTTATGCCAAAGTTCACTTGGATCCATGGATTCATGCATCATGGCATGTTCAGGTTGTCCCTTCAATTTATACAGTCCTCCTTCTTGCTCTCCAATCACTACTGCATCATCTATGGTCTTTTCCTTTGGCCACATTAGGACTTGGCCATCAACAAATGCAACCCTCATACCTTTTGCATCTAAAGCAGAGATGGAGAGTAAGTTCTTCTTGATCCCAAGTACATAGAGGACTTCCTTCATCTTCAAAGATTTTCCAAAATCTAGGTTGTAGGAGGCTTCACCACTTCCTTTGATTGGGTATTGATAATCATCCCCAAGTTTCACCTTATGGGGTGATTCATGTTCAGAAAGGTTCACAAAAGATTCCTTGAACCTAGTCATGTGTTTGGAAGCCCCACTATCAATCAACCAATCATTACAACCATGGGAGATGGTACCTGTAAGTACAGAGATCAAAACATACTCTTCTTCACTTGATGAGTCATCATCACTACTACTTTCTACCCTAGCCTTCTTCTTTGGAGGTTCATCATCTTCGGCAACATGAGCATGATATCTTCTTTTGTTATTCTTTTTCTTTTTGTTGAAGTTGTTGTTGTTGTCTTTCTTCTTCTTGGGACAATCTGAAGCAAAGTGTCCCTTCTCATTGCAACTGAAGCATCTGAGATCTTTCTTATCTTTATGATAATGGTGGTGAGAGGATCTTCTATTATGAGATGATTCCTTCTTGGATTTACCTCTTTTGGTGTGAGCTGCAAGAGCTTGATCTTCACCTCCCATCTTTTCTTCACGAGCTATAAGTCTAGCTTCTTCTTGAGAGCATTCTTCCCGAAGTCTACTGAAGGAGATCAACTTCTTTCTTGCACAAATTCCTTGAATAAAGGAATCCTATGACCTGGGTAGGCCATTCAGAGTGGTCATCACCACTTCACCATTCTCCACCATTTCATCCACTGCTTCTAGTTGTTCCTTGATCTGGGAGACCCTTGAAAAATAAGATTGAACGGTTTCTCCATTCTGAAACTTTACTGCTTTCAATTGGTTCCGCAGGGTCATCTTCCGATTTATGTTCTTTCCTTCAAATAGCTTGGTCAAGGATTCAAACATCTCCTTGGGTGTCTTGAGAGAAGACACATGGGGTATGAGATGGTCTTTGATAGAATTAGCAATGATTCTCTTTGCCTTGACCAAGTTCTTCTTGTGCAATGCCTTGGCCTCTTCATCCTCTGGGATAGGGATGTCTTCTTTCACATATGAATCCAACTCATTCTCTTCCAGGATTAGCCCAATCCTATACTTCCAGGCTCAGAAGTTATCAGCCCCTTCAAGCTTATCCTCAAGCTTGGTGTGGAGAGACATCTTTAAGAGTACTTCAAATGGAAATAGAAAAGATTTAGGACTTACCACTTGAAGTGCTGAAAACTGGATCTGGTCCCGGATTAGGGTTTGTCAGAGAAACCCTAAAAATTCAAAAAGTGAATTTCAAAATTTTGAAAGGATAGAAAGATGCACCTTGGAGAGCTGATCAGCCTAGTACATTCAGAATTTGAGATCAGCAAAGTCTTGCCCTTCAAAATTGCCTTTTTCTCCTCCTGGGTTCACTGGGGAGAGCCCTAAATTAGGGTTTGAGTTTTCCGGAGATCTACCCAGCCAAAAATGTCGATCCAAAGCTCTAACCTTCGATTTTTGCAAGGAGCTTCCAGCTGTGCCTTCAGTTTCCAGAAATGCCTATTTTTGTGGAAACCCTAATTTTTAGGGCCAAATCGGAAAAATGCTCGGAACTGGATTCTGATTGGATAGATAGATGCGCCTTGATGAGTAGATCCAATCTACTATACTGAATTGCAAAAATCTATGGAGAGAAACCCAATAAACAAGAAATACAAGCTTCCGTCACTACAAAATGTCTTCTTCTCAGTTAAGCTCTGATACCATGTTAAATTTTTAGTATTAATTCACAATACTATAGGAGCTTTGCTGAGACAATAACATCTACAGTATATCAATGCATGACAATCATAATATGACAAGCATCACAAGCATCACAAGAATCAAAAGCATAGAGATAAGAGACACAAAGTTTCCGTGGGGAAAACCCTAAGGTGAAAAACCCCACAACTTCCTCAGAGATAGAGAGAGCAATGGCTCAACCAAAATACAACCAAATAATACTGAGATAGTCTCCTAGCAGATGATCCTCCTCCTCCTCACTAGTGTGCCACTTTTTAGAGAGAGAGATAGTTACTTTTCCGAGTGAGTAAAATAGAGATCTCCTATCTCTTTTTATACTCACCTTTTTGCTCAGTGACCTACTGGGGCCAACTTGTCTACTTAGATACATCCACATTATATTATATATAATTGTGGGCCGACCCCAAATGGTGGTCTAATAACCCATCGGCAAGTACACACACTTGCGACACTTGTCAATCCACATGACGACACTTCCTTATAGAGGAATAACACATCTCTTATAAGGGTACAATAAATATATATAAAATATACAAATGAAATACATTCCGAAGTTACATATACATCAACAAACAACTACCAAGCTAAGTTGCACGGAAAGTAAATCACACGACATGAAAGTAAAACACATGACATGAAAGTAAATGCTAAAATTAAATTCACACTTGAAAGTAAATTCTAAAACTACATTCACACTCTGTAGAAAAGTAAATTCTAGAACTATGTCACACTTTGTGGGAAAAGTAAATTCTAATACTACGTTCACACTGTGCAAGAAAGTAAATTCTAAATCTAAGTTCACAACACACTTGACAAAAAAGTAAATTGCAGAAATAAAATCTAAAAGCTATCCTTGCCAAATACAAGTTATTGTTTATGATCCAATGGAGTAAATAATATTATTGCATTAAGCTCAATGATTGTAAAATAAACATTTAAATCTCTATCTATGCATTGAAATCAAATTGCAGAAAGAAACTACATAATGAGAAATGCAAAATTATCTAATTGAAACAAAGCAACAAATTATAACTACATCAACATAAAATAAATAAAATCATGCTACAAAAAGAAAATAATAAAACTACGATCTAATTGAATCAAAATGAGAGTATAGCTTTATTCCATCATCAATTGGACTATTGCTCTAAGATTCCTCCCATAAAATGGAGAATGAACTCTTATTTATACATGATTTCTCCATAACAAATAATAAATGAGGATCCAAAATATCCTCAACAAATTCCTAAAAGTTTGGATCTCAAAACTAATTCAAAACTAATCCAAGATCCTTACTAACTACATGCTATTTAGAATACCTTTGAAGTCAAATTCGAATTTAGGGATAGAGGCTATAATAAAATAGTCAAAACTCAACCCAAATGTCTCTTAACAACTTTTGACTTCTTAGGTCCATCATATATTTGATAGAGATCTTCAAATCTTTGTGAATAAGACAAATATGCACTCATATCCACCTCCATTTACCAACTTTAATTTAAGATCATGATTTGAGACATATAAGAATAATAGAGATAATGGATTTATAAGAATCCATTACTCCTAATGAATATCTTTCTCTAATGTTGGTGGTTGAAGGTAAAATTTGAATTATTGACTTTCTATAATGCTGCAGATAGAGTTTCTATAATGCTGCAGATACCTATAGAGTTTTCGTAATGCTGCAGATAGAGTTTCTGTAATGCTAGAGATAGAGTTTCTGTAATGCTGCAGATACCTGTAGAGTTTCCATAATGTTACAGATAGAGTTTCTGTAATGTTGCAGATAGAGTTTCCATAATGCTGCAGATACCTGTAGAGTTTCCGTAATGTTGTAGATAGAGTTTCTGTAATGTTGCAGAACTACCTCAAATATGTTGTAGCTGCTTCCAACAATGGATTCAATATTCAAAGCGAATATATAGTACACTAATTCACTCAATGTTAGTCAAAAATAAAATGAAATAGTAAGACATGTAATGGAAAAATTACTTGAGCATAAAAAACCAGATATGAGCGTAAGAAAGGATTAATGCATGAATATGGATAGGCAAAAGGAATTATAAATAACGTGAAATGGTGGTAAAAATATGCTAAATCCAAGGCCCGTCAGTGTTGATAGAGAATGCTACACTTCGACTGAACACTAACTTAAGGACACTTGGAACATGGACTAAGTCTTTCACACCTGGATAGACCTCAATGGATTTCTCCAATGAAATCAAGTAATAGCACTAGGATTTACTGTGGAAACTCAGAGGCTTTTGGTGCACAAGTGAAAGATAGTTGCTCAAAGAAATACTGCAACTGCTACAATTCGAATACCTGCTTCCTGCTCTGATACCATGTAATAATATGCAATGATCTGACAACTGTAGCAACTCACAATCAAAATCATAAATATGTTGCAAAGAAGAAGAGAAGGAGACACTCAATGATCACTCATAAACATAGTAGAATAGAACATAATCTCAGTATTATACAATGAATAAGAATGTAAGTGAATGAGTACAATAGAATAGTAAGGTGCATAATATAGGATTCAAATAGGCCAAGTAGGGCATTCAAATTCCTAACTTAGAGTGTGGCTTGAATGATAGTGGAGTCATCATCCAGTCAATGTATCAGTCATCAAATGTAACAGTTAGTAAACTAAGTCTAACTGAGTGAAGTAGGGACTACCTGAATGAAGGAGGCTTAGTGGAGGGAGCATGAGGAGTCTAACTGAGTGAGGTAGGCATGAGCTGAATGAAGGAGGCTTAGTGAAGGGCGTATGAGGAGCTAACTGGAGTCAGAATGGATAGACTAGTCTCACTGGAGGTCTATCGGAGTGAAACAGTCAGTGGGGGAGTCAATCTAGCCTCAAATCAAGGAAGAACTAAGTGATAACTGACTAGTAGGTGAGAATGGTGCCTAACTGGCTCTGGTAGGTGAGAATGGTGCACTTGGAAAGAAGAAGGGTGACTTTGGTAGGTAGGAGGCCCCCTGGGGGTTGTAGACAGGCTCTGGAGAGCA
Organism: Larix kaempferi; assembly: GCA_027924585.1. Classification (NCBI taxonomy): domain Eukaryota; kingdom Viridiplantae; phylum Streptophyta; class Pinopsida; order Pinales; family Pinaceae; genus Larix; species Larix kaempferi. Next base: position 3,875,248 of record BSBM01001158.1, on the reverse strand, counting down.
AGAATGAAGTTCTAGGAGCTGGGAGGTCCATTATGATGATGAATGGATGCATGTAGAATTCATGCATGCATGAAAAAATGAAAAATGATGGGGAGAATATTCCAATACCCCCAACACAAATTTGTGTCTCATATCAAGCCACCTTAGCTGGACACTACTGAGTTGTACCCATCCATCATTGTGCTCTGTTTCTGAAACTATTTTTGCTGTCTGGAACTCGCTGTTGTGTACGTCTCATCTCTGTCCGTCGTATTCTGGTTTGCTGTCATGTACTTGTTGCACTCATCCTCCAGTCTCTAGAAGCCTTGATCATCTACCTCTTCAGAGTCTGTTGGTTCAATCCATGTCGGTTCCAGACTAGGGAGAAAGTCATTGATGTCTCCAAGGTGGGAAACAGGCCAACTGCTCCGGTACATTTTTTTCACACCTTATAGTGCTTCCTATTGTGGCCTGGGGACCGCCGCCCCTGTCAATTTGGTGGTCACCGGGACCACAAAGCTTTGAACTACTACCACATACCTAGACATCTCGGATGAAACTTCGCCTCTATGACACCCGAGTGCCCATGCCTCTTCTTGCTTAGGATGCTCATGCCCACTCATTGTTCGGGCCCGCAGTGCACCTGGTGTGCTACCACACGAAATTAAATGGATCATTTCCACAACCTCCTTGGAATTCCTAACTTATCCAATTACCTGACCTACTCACAGCATGTATTTTTTGCTTCTGGTAAATACCTCTTTGCTTTGCTAGCCTCTCGTTCCTGTATTTATGCATTTCCATCTTTCGGGACACCTGCCTCGAAAAATCCTCTACGAATTTGTTCACCCAAGGAGCCGATTCTATCATCATTTGTTTCCTGCATGTTGTGACCAGACTTCCTATGTGCGTGATTAGTGACCATACTTCTCCCGGCTGCCCTTCGTGTCACAACCATGCGAACCATCATCCTTGGTGCCACTAGCTATGCTACCAAGGTGTGTTTCCATGTGCCAAACATGCTTGGTGCCGGCGCCGATCTAGGCCAACTAATGATGATTCCTGTTAGAAAGAACTGTCATCTGAAAAAGTCCAATCTACTGACGATTCAGAATGATTGCGGATTTGATATGGTCACAATCCTGCCACTGTCACAGTCCAAACTCCAAACTGTGAAACGACCCATCCCTTTTGCACATTCTCTTCTGGTTGGTGCACCATCTGCCGCATCATATTTTCTATATATTGTTGATGTATATGTAACTTCGGAATGTATTTCACATATATGTATATTGTATTCCTATAGAGATGGTATTATTCCTCTATACGGAAGTGTCGTCATTTATATTGTAAGTGTCGTAACTTATACTTGATGGGTTACTAGACCACCTTGTTTGGGGTCGGCCCTGTATAAGTCATGTGGGTCAAAGGGTTATTAGACCACCCTATTGGGGGTCGGCCATGTGGTTCAAAGGGTTATTAGACCACTCTATTGGGGGTCGGCCCAGTCAGCATTATGTTATGTGGTTAAGTTCGAGCCTACATGAGTTAGGTAAAAAGGCAAGTCAAGTCAAGTATAAATAGAGTGCGGGAGGCACTCTATTTTCTCACTCACTTCTCACACATGCACTCAAGGAGGAGTGGCGCACTTATGGAGGAGGAGGATCTGCTGCTAGGTTATGGCTATCTATCTTGGTTGGTTGTATCATTGCTCTATCTATCTCTGAGGAAGTTATTGGGGTTTTTCACCTTTATGGTTTTCCCCAAGTAAATCTTTGTGTCTCTTGTGTGCTTGCATTATTGTCTCCATGATTGATATGCTGTAGATATGCTATACATGTTGTTCTCTCAGTTAAGATCCTAGATCATATTGAAATAAATTCAGAAAATATAACATGGTATCAGAGCTAGCCTGAAAGAAGGCATGATATGGCATGTATGACACTTGTTGCACTTACGATGCTAGGGCTTGATATAGCAAAAACCAGTCATCGTAGCACTTTCACTATAAATCCGTTTTGGCGAATTTTTCGGATCTGAAATTGTTACAGGACGAATCTAAGATCTCCAGGTACCTTGTGTCCAAAGGACAACCTCTAATTCATTGTACTTTGTGATGTATGATCTGTGCAATATAGGGTTTCTGCCTCTTCCAGATCTGAGTTAAAATCAGGTGACCTTGGGAAAAAGGTCATAACTTGGGATAGGAAGCTCCAAATGAAATTTCGTGAAAAGTGAAAGGTATTAAACAGACTGTACTATCTCAGAAAACTTTTTCAGAGGCCGAAGTTGAACCAGTGACACGTGGAAATCCGTACAAGTGCGCTCTCCTGCATTATCCCATAAACAGGTCATGTTGCAACATTTGGCATAACTCTCTCTCAGAGAGTCCAATTGAGGTCAGACCTGTCAGGATGGAAAGGTAACAGGCTGAGATATCTCAGAAAACTTTTTCAGAGTCTGAAGTTAAACAGTGACATGCGGCACTCCGTACAAGTTCGCTCTCCTGGTTTATCCCAAAAAAGGTCACGTTGCGACATTTGGCATAACTCTCTCTCAGAGAATCCAATTGAGGTCAGACCTATCAGGATGGAAAGATAACAGGTCAGGATATCTCAGAAAACTTTTTCAGACCTTGTGGATCAAAAATTTTGGAGTTACACCAGAAACAATCAGGTACATATTTCTGTCAAAACAAAATTATTTTTTGGTACCTTCATTCATGGCTTCCGGAATTTAGGGCTTTGGAGAAAGTTGGAATTTTTGTAATCGGAGACCACGGTTGGATGCTAATCATAAAAATAGAAATTTAGAGACCAAGATCAGAATTTTTGGTTGGGCAGAAGGCCGGGCTTGATTAGACCCTAGTTCGGGACTTTGATCAGAAAAGTGGAAAACTAGGGCTTCTGTAAAAATGGGAATTTTTGAAATCTGTGACCACGGCTGGAAGCTCCTTAGAAAAATAGAAGCTTAGAGCTTTGGATCAAAAATTTTGATTGGGAAGAAGAGTGGGATTCATCAAACCTCAGTTCAGGGTCACGTCCAGTGAATCCAGAAGTTTCAAAAGCAAAATTGAGGAGTGAAACTTTGCAGTTATCAAATTCTGAATATACCAACTTGATCAACTCATCAAGGCACATATTTCTATCATGTCAGAAGTTTGAAATTCAAAGTTTGAATTTTTGGGGTTTCTCTGACAAACCCATATCCAGCTCAAGGTCCATTTCTTGCAAATCAAGTGGATTGGGTTAATCCTAGAAGAACATGGATTGATCACCTGCATAAGTGAAGAAGTTCCTATCTCAGAGGGAGATGAGGATAAGGCCTTACATAAGAAGATTACAAGCGATCTTGACAGGTATGACTCATCGAGGTATGTTTCGATATTTGTCCATGATTAAGTTTATGGTATGTTTGTCTTCATGTTATTACGGTTAGTACAATTTTGATTTTAGATTTGTCGTATAACCTTAACAAAATTATGAATGCATGATAGAAGATATTCACTGGTTAGGGTGTTGACACTTATGATTGTACTAATGCATTATGGTGTTGTATGAGGTTTATGTTGTCTACTAACATGAAAGGTACACCAATAAAGACAAATCATGTTCTGGTCCAAGAACATATGATCATGATAACATGAGGACAAAGATTCATCCATTGTCATGGATCTCATACAAGATCCATTTACGAGGTATGTATAACTTGTTTATACAATGGTTAACTTATGAGACATGCAGGTTACTAGCACAAGTCACTGAAGAGAAACAAAAGACATTATACGGGTATGTTAGACATAAATAGCTAGCATGCTAATCCAGGTATGTTTTTCCTATATCAAGCTAGAATCCTACCTTGTGTTAGGATCTTATACTGTTGTTGATAATGATTATTCCTGAAGAGTCATAGGTTTGAATAATCATGGTTTTATGCATATTATATCTCTTATCTTGATTGATGATTCAACTAACATGAAGAGTCATACGTTTGAGTAATTACAGGTTTAGACATGTTATGATTTGACTAACCATAAGAATCCTACATAAACCTTGAATGCTAATGCTTATTATTTCTGTTTGAAATGATCATGACTATACATGCTTGAGATCATTGTGTTTTAATAGTATACTAATGAATGTATGATTTTATATGAGATCACAAGGATAACACATTCATGATACTAATAAGCATGCATAGGGACCAAGGATGAATATGAGTTCAAGAACAAGTAATCCAGGAAGCAAAGATCAAGAGGGAGTACACTCTAGTAATTTATGCAAGGATGCAGATATTCAGAGGGAGTTGTCCATCTCTCTACATTCCACAATAGAAAGGTGTAGAAGAAGCTACTTCAGATTAGGACTCCAGCAGCTCCTGCAAGGAAGCGAAGACTCAGAGGGAGTCCACCCAACGAACAAACAAAGATAAGTATTTTAATTATCATTTCTTACATATTTGTTTGTTTAAATAAAATTGTTCAATGATGTATATGCTCATGGTCTTAGACTTAGGATATGTATTGTGCATATTAGAATAATTACATTAATGAACAATATACTACTAATATGCATGGGTAAGTAGCCTATGGCACTGTACAACATTCCATTGCTACTTATCTAGAATGAAACCTCTTTGCTGACATGTTGGGAGTTGTGCACAATCTTAACAATGTTCTGGTAGAGATTGGAAGGCATCTAGAAAGTTACGGGATATGGATAAATGTTGTATTGAAGCATTGGCTAAGATAATTGCATGACTGTATGACATATTTATTTATGTGTAAGAATTTGTTCTGAAAACTATGAGATGTTTTCTAATCATGCAATTTAACTTGTTGTGTAGGAAAGATCGTATGCCATCTCCTACAAAAGAAGAACTACAACATTTGTTCAGCAACAAATTTATTTATTGAAGATATTGAAGTTCCCAGGATCTGGGATGAAGAAATGGAATGCCATGATCCGTCGATCATGAAGAATGATGTTTGGGATGTAGTCCTAAGATGTGAAGGGAAGTTTGTTATGACTTCCAAATGGAACTATTAGATCAAGCATGTTGCAGATGGCAGCATTGAGAAATATAAAAGTGGTGAAATAGAAGATGCACCAGATGGATCTCAAGACAGCATGGTGTAGTCATATATGTGTGCTGAACTTGGTATGGTAGGATAGACAGCTTTCTATCCAGTTTGGGCATTACCAAGAATAAAGCAGATTCCAACCTTTTCTACAAGGTTGAAGAAGGCAATCCAGTGATACTACTTTTGTATGTAGATAACCTGTTTGTTACAGGTAAATATAGATTGATTGCCGACACGCAGCGGAAGCTTTCTTCCAAGTTCGAGATGAAGAACTTGGGGATGATGCACTATTTGTTTTTGGCATGGAGGTGTGGCAGAGTGCATATGGAATCTTCCTTGGACAAGGGAAGTATGTAGTAGAGATCCTAAAGAGGTTCGAGATGATGGAATGCAAGGATATGGCCACACCTATGGCATCGAATCTGAAGCTTCTATGTGATGCTTCATCTGAGCCGGTTGATGTCTCTTTGTATTGTCAGATGATTGGGTCCTTGATGTACCTGACGAACACGAGACCAGACATTTGCTTTGCTGTGAACACATTGAGCCAGTTCCTGACAGATCCGAGGAGTGTTCACCTGGTTGCTGGAAAGCATGTTCTGAGGTACCTGAAGGGTACAGTGGATTATGGGCTCAGGTATGAGGAGAATCAAAAGTTTAACCTGTAGGGTTATGTTGATTCAGATTGGGCTGGCAGTGCTGCAGACAGGAAGAGCACATCTGGGTGTTGCTTCAGTATGGGATCAGGTGTGATCTCATGGTTTAGCAGGAAGCAGTCCTGCGTGGCACCGAGTATAGGTGAGGCAGAGTATGTTGCAGCCTGTTCAGCTAGATGTGAGACAGTATGGCTACAGAAGCTACTATCTGGGTTATTTGATCTCCCATTGGAGGCTACTGGTATCTTCTGTGATAACCAGAGTTGTGTGAAGCTGTCTGAGAACCCAATGTTTCATGACAGGTCGAAACACATAGAGATCAAATATCACTATATCAGGGATATGGTGCAGAGAGGAGCTGTGAAGCTCCTATATGTTGCGACAGACAAGTAGATTACAGATGTGCTGACGAAGCTGCTAGCCAGAGTGAAGTTCGAGTACTTCAGAGAGAGGATTGGCGTTCTTCAGATCGAGGACACTTCGAGGAAGAAGTGATGGACACATTTGCTGAAGCCATTCCAAGCATGTTGGAAGGAGGATCCCTCACATGGTTGTGGATGTAAGCGCTGGATAATGGGCATCAGGATGATGTTCTGGTTTCTGCTTGGATATGATCAGTTGGATCATTTATGTATGTACGCATCATGTTGGATGCTGGATATGATCAGTTGGATCATTTATGTATGTACGCATCATGTTGGATGCTGGATATGATCAGTTGGATCATTTATGTATGTATGCATCATGTTGGATGCTGGATATGATCAGTTGGATCATTTATGTATGTATGCATCATGCTGGATGCTGGATATGATCGGTTGGATCATGTATCTTTGTATGATCAGGTAGATCATGGATGCTGATGGATACATTGTGTGGATCATGTATCTTTGTATGATCAGGTAGATCATGGATGCTGATGGATACATTGTGTGGATCATGTATCTTTGTATCATCAGGTAGATCATGTATGTTGATGGGTACATTGTGTGGATCATGTATCCTTGTATGATCAGGTAGATCATGTATGTTGATGGGTACATTGTGTGGATCATGTATCTTTGTATGATCAGGTAGATCATGTATGATTGATGGATACATTGTGTGGATCATGTATCTATGTGTGCATCAGATGGATGCATTGTATGATCAGGATGATCGTGGATGATGAGCTTCTCCAGATGACATGCAGCAGGATATTGCAGTGATGATGATGAGTATCAGATGATACTTCGTGGCCGTGGATCAGGTTGTGCAGGAAAGCATGTAATTTGTGCCCTGGGAGATTTGCAGATGGTCTTTCGAGGTTTTTCCTATGGCATGTAATTCGATGCCCTGGGACATCTGGAAAATGCTCTTGCGAGGTTTTGCTTGGGAGGACATGTAATTTGTGCCCTGGGAGATCTGCAGATAGTCTTTCGAGGTTTTTCCTATGGCATGTAATTCGGTGCCCTGGGATATCTGGCAGATGCTCTTGCAAGGTTTTGTCCTATGGCATGTAATTTGCTCTTGGGAGATCTGGACAGGATGAAAAAGGCCTCAGATGCTTCAGCCAGGTTTTGCCATGACCACATGTAATTTGCTCCTGGGAGATCTGGACAGGATGAAAAAGGCCTCAGATGCTTCAGCCAGGTTTTGTGGTGGACCACATGTAATGTGCTCCTGGGAGATCCGACAGGTAGAGCTGTGTGCTCGTAACAGCCTGGGATGCTTCAGCCAGGTTTTGTGGTGAGATCACATGTAATGTGCTCCTGGGAGATCCGACAGGTAGAGCCGTGTGCTCGTAATAGCCTGGGATGCTTCAGCCAGGTTTTGTGATGGGTCACATGTAATGTGCTCCTGGGAGATCCTACAGGTAGAGCTGTGTGCTCGTAATAGCCTGAGATGCTGCAGCCAGGTTTTGTGACGCACGTAATAAGTCCTGAGGATTCCACAGTATGGCCAGTGATGATGAAGACCTGCAGGTGGTGGGCCTACATCCAGTATGAAAAAGGACTGGCTCTGTAGAACTTCCTATGACGAGTAGATTCAGAGATTGATTGAGATAGCAGTAGCAGTGATGATGATTATGACGATGCATCGATGATGATGATCCAGAGAAGATGACTTGTGCTAGAAGAACTGTGGTGAGAAATACCTTCCTAGTTAAGAGGGAGTGTTGATGTATATGTAAATTCGGAATGTATTTCACATATATGTATATTGTATTCCTATAGAGATGGTATTATTCCTCTATACGGAAGTGTCGTCATTTATATTGTAAGTGTCGTAACTTATACTTGATGGGTTATTAGATCACCTTGTTTGGGGTCGGCCCTGTATAAGTCATGTGGGTCAAAGGGTTATTAGACCACCCTATTTGGGGTCGGCCATGTGGTTCAAAGGGTTATTAGACCACCCTATTGGGGGTCGGCCCAGTCAGCATTATGTTATGTGGTTAAGTTCGAGCGTACATGAGTTAGGTAAAAAGGCAAGTCAAGTCAAGTATAAATAGAGTGCGGGAGGCACTCTATTTGCTCACTCACTTCTCACACATGCACTCAAGGAGGAGTGGCGCACTTATGGAGGAGGAGGATCTGCTGCTAGGTTATGGCTATCTCTCTTGGTTGGTTGTATCATTGCTCTATCTATCTCTGAGGAAGTTATTGGGTTTTTTCACCTTTATGGTTTTCCCCAAGTAAATCTTTGTGTCTCTTGTGTGCTTGCATTATTGTCTCCATGATTGATATGCTGTAGATATGCTGTACATGTTGTTCTCTCAGTTAAGATCCTAGATCATATTGAAATAAATTCAAAAAATCTAACATATACATCATATTTTTTTTTTTTTACCTATTGGTCCTCATCCGCTCTACGTTGGATCATGGTGATAGGGATTCAACCTATTCCCATTGACTAATTTAGGCAACAGTACTCCATCCAAGCTCTGTAACTATACTGCCCCTCCGTTGGTGATGAAAGTGATAACATATGGTCCCGACCAATGCATTTGCAACTTACCAAGGTGTTTCGCAAACTTACAATCATACAACAAAAATGTATCCCCATTCAGGAGGTGCTTCATCTTGACATGGCGGTCATGCCACGCCTTCTAGCAGTCCTTTTCTACCTTTTGATCAAACCCTGCGATGATTCATCTTCGTCAAGCTGTATTAGTTGTGTCAATCGTTCCTCCAATGCACCATCGTCACTCATCCCTATTGCTGTGGCGATGGGCAAGCTCGGTACTATGTATTCCATTGGAATCACTACTTCCTAGCCGTAAATGAGTTTAAATGGGGTATGTCCAGTCAATCGCTTGCATATGGTGCGATATGCCCAAAGGACCGCTGGGATTTTTAGGTCCCAGTCATCGCGGATCACATTGCACACCTTGGTGAGAGCGTGCTCCAATATCTTATTAAACGCCTCAACTGTCCCATTTTGCCGAGGGTGGTAAGGCATACTTTTCTTGTGCTGGATCTGAAACTCCTTTGTCATCACGGTGATTGTTTGGTTGACAAAGTGCATCCGCTAGTCGCTTAACAAAACTTTTGGGCACCCAAACCTAGTGACCACATTGTCGAATAGGAATCATGCTGCAGTCACAGCAGAACAATCTTTCACTGGTGCAGCTTCCACCCAACATGTCAGGTAGTCTATCGCAGTGATGAAATAATGTTACCCTGTTCTCTTCCCAAGTGGGTTGATGGGTCCAACAAAATCAACGTCCCATTTTTCGAAGGCCTACAGTGTTATTTGTGGTACTAGTGGCATTTCGTCTCGACGTGAGGGCTTCCCAGTTCGTTGGCATATGTCACAACTCTTGGCATTGTCTGCGACATCACCATGCAAAGTTGGACACCATAGCCCTGTTCGAAGGATCTTTCTAGCAGTTCCTCGTCCACTGTAATGTCACCCAGCAATTCCATCATGAGCTTCTGACAGAATTTGTTCTTGTTCATGCGGAAGGATGTAGTGTTGCAAAACCTCATCTGGGCCCATTTTATATAACTCTCCTGCAATTAGCTGGATGTCTACAACTCAGACAACTAAATGCTTCTTTTGGCTGGTAGTGAGCTAGGTCGACGCCTCCCCTGTCGCCAAAAATTGAATGATTTGTTCATAGTGGTTATCGACCATGCCAATCCTAAAAAACTGAGCATCCAACAATCCTTCATCGATGCAACTCCTTGGTTCCTCTCCTGATTCTATCCGTGAGAGATGATTGGGTCTTGCGTTCAATCATTCTGGCTTTATGATAATCTCAAAATCAAACTCTCGAAACAGCAATAGCCAGCGGCATATATTCCCCCCCAACACAGGCTTGTTCAAAAATTATTTCAATGCGGAATGATTCGTGAACATCTTGAAGTGGCCTCCCAAGAGGTAATGCCATAATTTCTGCAAATCATAGACCATTTCCATCCCTTCATGTTCAGTGGTCGTATAGTTCCTCTCCACAGTAGATAGTTTTCTATTGGCGAATGATATCGGGTGGTCAATGTCGTCGGTTCCTGGTTGGACCAAGATAATGCCAAGTGCGACTGACAACGCATCAACATGTATGTGAAATTCCTTCGTCCAGTCCGGAAATGCAAGGATTGGCACTGCGACCATCTTCTCTTTCAATATGTCCAATCTTTTCTGGCATTCCTCGGTCCACTCAAACTTAGCATCCTTCTTTAGTAACTTTTCCATGGGTGCTGTGATGGCTGCATATCATTGAATGAATTTTTTGTAGTAACCTGTGTGTTCCAATGTTGCTCGTAGTTGTTTGGCCATCGTTGGTGGTGGGAGGTCGACAATGATGGCAATCTTCGCCAAATCTACCAACATGCCTTCTTGGCAAATAATGTGTCCTAACAGTATGCCGAACGGGGCACAAAAGATACACTTTTTGAGGTTCAGAGAAATTTGATGCTATCGACAGCGTTCTAGCATGAGTCTTAAGTTCGCAACATGATCTTTGACTAACCCATATACCGTCCAATCATCCATGTAGATAGCGAGGAACTTATGAATATAATATTTAAATGTCGCTACTACTTGTTGATGCCTCGGGGGTGCAGGGTAAGTGCAAAGTACTGGAATGGGTTCCAAGGCACACAACAGGGGATGAAAACCCAGCCAAAGGCTTCACTTAACCCTACGCAAGAGTTACCCTATCCTCGAGCAGTTTGGTGTGGTAATCACCCACAGATATTTGGTCTCCACTGGCACTCTAAGATTACAAGGTTTGATCTTTCAAAGATCAGTTTTTTTATTAAGGAAAATGAAGTGTGATAGCTGATTAACAAACCTAACCTAACCTACCTAGGGAAAGAATCTATCCTAAGTCAGATCTAACCTAAAGAGGAAAAGTTGATAATGTGCACATCAGAACTGAAGTATGATAAACAAGTGATCAAGTAACTTAAACAGAAATGTCTTCTAGTTCTTCACTTGTTAATTAAATTTTTATCAATTAAGAAATTAAGTGACAATCCTTCAAAGTGTTTAAGGTCATTCAAATAGCGGATCTGTAATTATGGTGTTAATTGAAAATTTAACAATTGATTATGCATATTTAATTGCATCGAATCATTTGCAAAAATATAAAAGTAATAACTGTTCAATCAAAGAAATTTAACAGAACAATCAATAGCTTGGACCTAACATACAGAAAAATCAATATGAAGGCTTTGTGCAGAAATAAATAACCTAAAAAATATTAAATACATTTAAACCGATGACAATCTGAAACATTTAACTCAGTGATTCTCAAAGAAATTTGAAGAACACAAGAAGGTGGAGAAAATATAACTTTAATGGATATAAAAGTCTTGTACCAAAATTACAATGGCTCGAATAGACAGAGCATCTTCATTCCATACTCCTGTTGAATCAAAATTCCAAAATTCCCAACCCCTTGCTAAGGGAAACATTCCTCCTTAAATACTACAATTTACATCAAAGTCTGAGAGGGAGAAATTCTACCGAATTAGAAATTACAAAATCGGCTCCAACCATCTATCCAAGAAAACTTGTTATTTTCCAGCTTGAAGGATTTTCCGCCACCTTATTACCAAAAATATGTTACAAAGACTCGCTCTTAAATCAGATAGGGTCTCGTGGCACCATAAAAATTCAATAACAAATTGCTCATTATCTTCGATAGGTGGCATGGTTTGTGAAACATTTGCTGTACGAAATTCAGGATCAGGTAATTCATGGTAAAAAACAGAGAAATCCATTAAAGGATTTACTTCAGAAACAGTGGCCGGTACGTCAGGTTCTCCATTGATTATAAAGTCTCATATGACATCGTCATCAAGGTCAGCTGGTTCTTACAGAATTTCTTTGCTCTGCTCCATGGAATTTTGTACATAGGAAGATAACGCTTCAAAGTCCTCTTCACTACTGCCGCTGCTAAGATTGGGAATACCTGCATCAAATGGTGGTGACAACGTTTCTTGATACAACAAGGGGTAAAGTTCCTCATTATCAACATGAATATTAGAAGGTTCACCTTCTGCATGGAAATTACTCATCCTGGATAAATCTTTAGATAACAGGATGCCCAAAACGCTGCGCAGAAAGTTTCCTATTACAGAAAGCAATGAACAATGTAGAATTTTCACGTTAATTGCTACTTTAAGACCAACAGGAAGGGTGATGTCGATTGAGCGAGGCAATTTGCAATGATTAAACTTATGCAGTGAACCCATTATAATTACTTCAACTGTCCTGAAAAAAACCGAGATTTGAGTTTAAGCTTGTGCGAAGTACAGGTTCAATTACTGCTTGCATGGTTTTGAATTGCTTTTACGATCACATCGTTATAGGAAACTCCCCATCAATAATTATAACTGGAAATTAATAATGGAAATGGAGGCTGTGGTGATAGAATTGACTTGCAAAAAAAAAATCTCGATTAGGAGTTCCATTACACGAGTGATCAGTTCTTCACACGTAACAAATCGGATTAATCTGACCCAACTTCGATGAGACAGATAGAAGCTTTGAAGTCAGAATTTAAGTGAAAAGACATGATCATTAAAAAGCAGAAGAATAACGACAAATTGTCAAGACTCAAGATCAGACACGATTAACTTAAAGCAGAGCAATGGTGTCCATCCAGCATGAAGCATTTGATAATCTTGTAGTAGTATCCACTGTTACAGAAAAATGATAATTTTGGAGAACCAGTTTTCAACAGACAAAATAATGCATCCTGACTTAGCTGATTGCCCAAAATCAACATGATCATAAGTTCATAGCAATGGATGATTGAGATTAGCTGGAACGGGATGCAGAATCGAATTCAATTATGTTCATGAAGTTTTATTGAAAGATTCTGCAAGCCGAAATCCAAAAGTGTGGGCTTGCGGGTTGTGGGTAGCAAAAATGAAAATAAAAAAAAGGATTTCTGAAAGCTGAAAACCTATTGTGTTGGTGGCGGGCTTCGGAACGTTGAACTGTGATGTAAAATATCCATCCCGAAAGCCACATCCCGAAATTACGGTTTGCAGGTTTCGGGAGCACACAACAAATAAACGAAAAACGACCATCCCAAAAGCCGAATGCTGCCATTGCGGAGTTTGGGTTTCAGGGTAATTATTCCTTGATCTTATTACCGATCAGTTCTGAAACCCCGAAATGTCGGGTTGCGGATTGCGGGATCACCAAATACCAAAATTTCAAACAACAGTCCCGCAACCCGCAAATGTCGGGTTGCGGGTTTCGGAGACTCCAAATGTTGATTTTCGGAATGACAATAACAATCAACAAAATAACCAAAAATTTAGCTTTCCTTTCCTTTTAGACCGAAACATCTTGGAAAAATGAACAACAGTTGCAAACAAGCAAACCAAAGGCATGGGTGAAGAACTTTAGAGGTAAAAATCAAAATTCTAATACTCACAAAATGACTCACCCAAACACCTTAGTGTTTATTAAGATAGGGGGTTCCCATGGTCAAGTAAGCATGGGATCTGTTGCGGTCACAACAAATGGCAACTAGATGGGAAGAACTAGTTATCTTTGCAATCAAATCCAACTAAAGACAACATGTTAATCAACCGATTTCTCGAAACCCAAGTCATAGAAGATACTGTAAAGATAACAACCAACAAATAGTGAACAAAAAATGGATAAATCTCAATCAATGATCATTGTAAAGATAACACTCATATGATAAGGAGATTTAGAGAGTGATACCTGTTGGCCCGGTTTTGCAACCAGGCTTAGTGCTATGGGCACCTGCTAACTAGTAGCAGTAGTTTCAATGGAAATAAATAACCATAAACTAATTAAACAAGACTATTCATGGATCTAAGCAAAGATATTAAGCAAATAACAAAGATAATTTAAAATCAAGAACAAGAACATATAAGAATAATAAATTTGTATTGAAAGAATGGGGCAAGCAAGTGCTTGCGGAATCAATACCTCTAATGGTGAGGTTGAATGGCTCCAAGGATGAGCAACTCCAATCTCCAATGGTCTCTTCTCCAATGTGGTTTGCAATGGCTAAAATGCTCAGGGGAGATTTCAGCAGCATAAGAATGAGATAATGGATGGATATGAAATGAGGAGCCCCTACCACCTTTTTATAGGTTTTGGTGGTGGGAAATACCATTTGTGGTTTTGTGGAAACCAAATGGTATTGACCAACATGGTTTAGGTACTTTTCCCTCCTTTTTCCTTTTTTGAATAAAAATAATATTTTAATTCCCTTTTTAATATTTTTGGGAATTTGGACCCTTTTTGAGGGTTTTTTATGATTTTCTTGGAAAAATAATCTTTTTTAATGGAAAAAGGGGTGTACTTAGGTCTTTTGGTGACCTTTTGTTTGTTTCAGAGGCTTTTGATGGTGAAAAAGTGGATAAATGGGTCATGTGAATAGGGAAATGAGCTAGTGAGCACTTTTTGGGTGTTAACAGATTGCCCCCTGATGTGTGAGGGCACGAGCTCATCGTATGGCCGATAGACATCATAGTTCATTTGTCTTTTTCTGGGGTTTTAGGGGAGAGAAGAGACCGGTTGGAGACTGGAGCCACGGCCCTTGGAAGCTGCAAAAACAAAAAATATTACATGGCCTCAATATGAATGAGGTATAATCTCTGATGAAGGACAAGGCGGGCATTCCCATGCTCGTATCAAGACATATACAAAACAATTAGGCCCAAGAAGGGGGATCTAATACGTAAAGAAATATACTGGTACATCATAATGGTCCAGAGGGGACATTATTGTGGGATATACTCATGATCATGGCTGATCTCAATAACTGATAGACTGGAATAACTGTTGAACTGCTGAAACTGAAGGTGTTCAACATCTGTATGAACTTAATGACTGTGAGCCATCTCTGGGAAGTATTTGTATCTGTATACTCGAGGGAGTATAAAACTGGGGTACATCTGAATACTGTTGCCATACGCAACCCGGATATCTATAGAAAAAATATAACAGGTTGTATCCATAGGTAGACTCTCAAATGTGGAGGAGTCAGGTGGTATCCGGGGTCTTCGACTAATAACTGAGCGGACGAATTCCCTGTGCGAGTCTCAACGATGCGATCAAGGTGTTGAAGTCGAGCATGTGAGAAACAACCATTTGGAGAGGCACTGAGGACTCTTCTCGAAATGATTCGTAGGTACTCATCATAAATGGGGACGAGTCCAAGACACAGGGACCTCTAGGTCTATCCTCTGGAATAAATGTGGTTGTCGTCGACAGAGGGAGAACAGCAACTAACAAGGCAATGATGTTTCCTTGATAGGAGCACGAGGTGTAAAACTGAAGTGTTGTAGTACTGATGGTAGGACTGACATACTTGTGGGAATGGGAAATAAATGGGTCAAAATTGGGTAGACTCAAACTTCCTTTGTTCAGAGCATGATGACATGGTTGACCTGGCGGCATAGGGAACTGACTTGTAGGTGTGGGGATCATCTTTTAGGGACTGAAGGGTATGTACTGACTCTGGGGGGGTGAAGCTAATGGTAGCTGTCGAGGGAGTTTTAGGGTGACATACTGCAGAATACTCTGAACAAAGGCGACCAAAATGGGGAAGCTGCTATGTGAGTAGACATGATGTGTTGTAGCGCCAAGAGGCACCATTGATTCCTTCTTCGTAGTTTTAATGAGCTCCAAAAAGGGATAAAAGTGTGCTCTGAAATGGTACGGTCCTGTGGATTTTGTGAGCCCAGGACGGCGCATGCTCATGGTTTCTTTCATGTTTAAAGAGTCTGAAAGCGGTAAGTGGACTCTATTGGTGTTCTTTTTCGTAGTTTAGTCTCCAAGGCCCGAAAAAGCATAAAATGATGCGGATGGAGAACTCTTCTAGCCGATGTGACTAGAGTATACCTTTTTCGTAATTAGTCTATGAGGTCCGGAAAAGGGGTAGACTTATACCAGGTAGACGCCCTTTCAGATACGGTTAGCGAGCATGAAAGGAAGCAAGATTGCTCGGCAATCTTTTCATTGTTTTAGGAGTCAGAAAAGAGCTTAACAGAAACTCCCTAAGTGCCTTTTTCATAAAAGGGGTTGGTCGGCCCGAAAAAGGGATAAACTTATACCGAACAAAAATGGATTGATGAGGGCGAGGAAAGGTCTCAAGCATCGTCATCTGTGCAGAAAACTGGATCCGGTGACATAAGGATTGTCAGAAACGGAGAACGGCCGATGTGGCACGCAAACCGAGGCGATGAAGGGGGCATGGGAACAAAATGCCCAGAAAATCTAAAGGTGAGAGCGAGAAATGATCTCAAGCATCATCACGAGCGCGGAAAACTGAATCTGGCTATATAAGGCACGTCGAAAACGGAGAACGACCGATGTGGCACGCAAACCGAGGCGATGAAGGGGGCATGGGAACAAAATGCCCAGAAAATCTAAAGGTGAGAGCGAGAAATGATCTCAAGCATCATCACGAGCGCGAAAAACTGAATCCGGCTATATAAGGCACGTCGAAAACGGAGAACGGTCGATGTGGCCCGCAAACCGAGGTAAACGTGGGGGTATGAAAAAATGCCCTGAAAATCGGGACGTGACAGCGAGAAATGATCTCAAGCATCGTCATGAGCGCGGAAAACTGAATCCGGTGATATATGGCACGTCCAAAATGGAGAACGGCCGATGTGGTATGCAAACTGGGGCGACAAGGTGTCGGGACACAATGTTGATATTGGTCCTGGTGAGAGCGAGAAATGATCTCAAGCATCATCACGGGCACAGAAATATGAATCCGGCAGTGCAAATGGTGCGAAAAACGGAGGTCATAAGGACTCCGGAATGGTTAAAGGAAAGAACTAGGTTAAAAAATGGCTACAAATAAAGGTGATCCCACCAAGCGAAGGATGCAGTGGTGGGGAGAAATGATGACCCGTGGGGGCAAAATACTAGGTGTATCAAATCAACTGAAATATACAAGTGACACGTGACCTCAAAAATGGTTGAGATCACGAATATGAAAAAGTGAGCAGGGTTAATGACCTGCCCCCATGCTATGTGCATGGGGTTTGTGATTGTGGATCACATATGTGTTGGTTTGAACGATGGGCTCATTGAGGTGTTGAGATAGAGATGATGGGGAAGGTTCAAAATGATTGATCATGCCCCCTATCCCGGGGTCGAGGTAATCTATTATGCCCCCTAAATCAGAGGTGTCAATGTGGTGCAGATGTTGTCTCAGAGAGAGATCAATAGGGCATTGAGCAACTGCTGGCGGGGTGTTATACCATGAGGCTGTGGGTCGTGGTGGCATACTGAAGTGATAATATGATGATGGGGGATTCCCTTTGTGGGGTGGATGCCCCCAGTATCTCCGACGAGGATCACGATGATGATGAGTAGGCAAGGTTTTGGGCCTGCCCCCATGTTGTGTACATGTGGTTTCCTGGTCGATTTGAAAGGGTTGAATCTGTGTGTCAATGGGATCAATGGAAGGGGCCGACCGGACAGAGGGGTATCTAGTGGAGATCGTATAAATGGCGGGGTCAAGTCCAGGCATTTCAGTATCTGACCAAGTAAAGACATCAGTGAATTCTTGGAACAGTTGTTGGTATTCTCCGATCTCATGCTCACTATGGGAGGTTCCTAATGTGATGGTATGAAGGGCACCAAGTGGGTCAGAGATTTCAATGTGGATGACGGGAGAAATATCGGCCATGGGATCCATTAACCAGTCGATTTTAGTAGGAAGGAAATCCTTGGACTCAACCGCGGATTGGGTAGCGGTGGTGGATGAAGTCTCTTCCGGGAGGAAGTATGGACGATGGTGCATGTCTTCCCTGGGATAATCAAAGGTAGTAGGAGTCTCGAGAATCTCTTCATCATTGCGGGAGCTTTGAGTGGTTAAATCAAGTGATGAGGTAGTGGTAGTCGAAGAGATCATGTAGATGGTATTAATCTCTCCCGATGAGGATGATGCGGGAGGGTAGATCTCCTCGATAGTAGGGGGTGCCGTCTCAAGGTCCAAATTTTTCATCTCGTAGAGAGCTGCTTTGTAATCTCGGATTTCAGGACAGTGATGGGAGTAGTGGCCGTAAATACCGCATATCGCACATGGGTGGTTGGTACGCAGTGATTTATCACGAGGCATGGGGTTTGGATCTAGTTTGACCACCGGGATGTTGGGGTCGTCGTCCAACATTTGCATGTGTTCCTGCAATGCAGGTAACTGTGGACACTGATGGGTCGGATGGCCTAACTCATCACACAACGAGCATTTGGGAGGAGCACGAAATACGGGAGGAGGTTTAACTGCTTTGGGTGGGGGTACCGCAGTGTATGGTTGTGGGCCTCTGCCCCCAGTGGTCCTGACAAGTGGAGGGGGATTCGTCGATGACGAAGGAGTAGTGATACCGGGAGGTGGTTGGGTAGAAGTGACGATGGGTTGCACCGGCTGCAGGATGACATTTGGTGTCGGCGGGGGAACGGGAGGCGAAATATACCACACGGGTAATCCCAATGTTAACCCGGGGAGGCTGAGGGTAGCCATAACCGGGGCGCTTACTACACCCGAAGGAGGAAATAGAAAGGGGATTGTGTGGATGGGTGTAACCCCAATGTGACTAGGGACCAATGGTGGTTTGGGTAACAAAGGTGGTTGATTACCGGGTGTTGGTGTATTCTGTGAAAGAGTACAGAGGTTCGCAACGTGGGTCTCCGGTGATGGTGGTGGAATGGCCTGGAATGTAGAGGTCATCGGCGCCTCGGAGTAAAGTCCGGGTCCTACTGAGGAAATGAATGAGGTAGTTGCACCACAAACAGGTTGTTCAACCATGGGGAGAACATTTTCAAGTGTGGCGGGGGCCTTGGGATCGTAATAGGTGAGCTGGTCGACCTTGACCACGCGTCCCTCATGGGGGAACTGCATGGTGCGAAATACGGATGAGGCAATAGCCCGCATGGCATACATGTAGCTGCGACCAAGTAAAAGGTTATAGTCTAGTTGGGCATTGATGACCTCAATGTCAATGAGCACGGTTTTACCCGCCAGCTGGACAGGGACATTGGCTAAAAGACCTTGGGGTTGAGCCGAACGGCCGTCGTAGGCTCGTAATGCAGTGGTGGACTGCTGGAGAGTAGGGGATCCCAACTTCTGCCAAACAAATGTGGACATGACCCATGTGGAAGCACCCTTGTCGATGATACATCGATGGATGACAAGATTCCGAATAGAAACAGAAACTTGGACTGCTATGGTGGAAGGCAGACATGGTTCGGACTGGTCCAAATCAAAGGTCATCAATTTCGAATCATTTGGGTCAATCGCCCCAATGGCAGAAAGTAAAGTCTTGCGCTGCGTAGGACAGTTTTTCAAGACTTCTAACGTAGACATGGCTGCGGGAGATTGAGCTAGGTCATCTACAATGTTGTAATTTGACGCAGCCCGTGCATTGGGGTTGTTGTTGATATGACGGAGAGGGAAACGAGGTGCTTTAGAGGCACCATCGAGTGGAAGAGGTGGTATCCATAACGTCTGATCGGTGGGATTAGCGTTAGTATCCTTGTTGGCGGGGGTAGCCTCGGAGGTGGGACCATACTGGTTCCGTCGGGTTTGGATGTTGACGTCGGCAGTGGACATCATCAATAAGTGGTGAGTGCCTGAATCAAACATGGGTTGATCAGGAGCGGCGTAAGTGATTTGCTGTGGTTGCACGTTGCCCTGTGGGGGGGCTAACGGCTGAGTGTTCACCACTCCTTGTGTTGGGAAAGGGTTTTGTAGCACCAAATGCTGTTGTTGAGGTGGTGGAGGGTTGGGTGGCGGCTGAGGAGCCGCCTGCCCTTGACGATGGGCGTCATCTGTCCATAGTTGTCGAGCTCGCTCCAGATGTGGGCAAGCGTGGGTATAGTGGCCATAGACACCGCAAATGGAACAACGATGGTTTGTTCGTATATTAGCATTTTTGGCTTGCTTAGGTGGCCGATCAGGATTCTAATGAGCAGGCGCCGCGTTATTGTTTTGCGGAGGATGGGTAGGTTGTGGAGCTTGGTTATGGTTTTGGTTGTTTCCACGGTTACGTCCTCTTTCGCGGTTTGGTTGCCCACCCTGGTTGCGTTGGTTATTTTGGTATTGGGGATGATGTTGTTGTGCGTACACATGCCCTTGAGTATTGGGGGGATTCTGAGGAGCCGCAGGTGCGGGAGCAGGTTGCGGTGGGTAGTATGCAGGTGGGGCTGGAGGTGGTCCAGTTGCCTGTTGGGGTTGTTGGTACCCCTGAGCTATTGGATGTTGTAGATTAGCTGGTGCAGTTTGTTGTGGGTACTGCAACGGTTGTGGTGAGAACTGAATGGGGTTCTGTGTAGTAGGTTGAGCATAGTATGTAGGAGGTACATACGCTGATGGCGTTTTCCCATAACAATGTTGTGGACAAGAGGGTCCATGAATGTGATGGGTCTGGTTTGTTGGAGCATAAGAAGTTGTTGCTCCGGAACTGGATGTAGCCCTAGAGAGGTCTGGGGCGGGCATGGTGCTCACCATGCTGAAAGGTTTAGGTTGCGGGCTGATTTGGCCAATGATGCCATCAGCGGCATGTGATGCCCCCGGTGCGTCACCACGTGAAGAGTCACCTCGTGGGGCGTCAGGTATGATTGTGTATAGATAACCTGATTGGGCATATATGAGATCAAACTGTTGGGCCTTGAGTATGGCCTCCTCTTCAGACTGGGGTCTTTATGATGCCACATCCTTCGCAATGAGAGGGAGGAGGGATTTTAGGAACCAATCTAAGAAGATACGGTCGTCTAATTTGATTTTGCAGAGGCTTCGGCGGCGACGCCACTCATGAATGTGGTCCGTGATGTGGGTGGCCGTATTCTGTCTGCAAGACAGTAGGATCTCGACACCCGCATCGTAGCGGACAGGTAATTGGAAGAATTGTAGGAAAGTCGAGGCAAGGGAGGTAAATGTGGCATGCGTCCCATGGGGCTGCTCGATATACCATTTGGCTGCGGAGCCAGTGAAGGTGCGTTGTAAAAGCCGGAGGCAGATTGAGTCGTCCACTATGGAGTTGGAGGAACACCATAAATGGAAGGACATGACATGGTTCTGGGGGTCTTCCCCTGCCTTACCCTCAAACTTAGGGATGTCAGAGGGAAGTTTGGTGGGCATATGGGGCCACGCAGGATCATGTCTGATGGGGTCATTTGTGAGCCTAGCTAAATTTGGCAGGTTCAGACTTGCCATGTATGGTAGACTAGCAGATGTGGTGACTGGAACTGGGACATGCCTGGCCATAGTGGTATGGTGTAGGGATCCAGTAGCGCCTAAAGGTATGCTAGGTATGGAGGGTATATGGCCTCCAATAGGTGTAGTCTGGTATGGGCCAGCGCCTCCAAGTGCAACTTGGGTTACACTTGGGTTAGGAATCGCACTAGGGATTCCTGGGATAGCACTTCCAAGTGCAACATGGGTTGCACTTGGGTTGGGAATCGTACTAGGGATTCCTGGGATGGGGTTTGTGGAAACCAAAGGGGGTATGACCCCCATGTTGGGTATACCCATGACGGGTGGTGGCCCTGTGTTAGGCATTCCTAAATGTGGAGTGTTACCCGTATTGGGCATACCCAGAGGGGTGGTTGTTGCCGTGGATGGTACTATAGCAGAAGGGTCTGCGGATGTCTGACCTATGGTAGTTGTAAATAGTGGATCAAAGGGTGTTCCAGACATAATGGTGGTTGGGGGTAACTCTGTGGGGTTTTCGGATTCTACCTCCAAATCAAAGGTGAAGTGAGGTGTGTCAGAATCGGATGACTGCCTAATTGATTGACGATGTGTCGAATCAAGGGATAAGGCTTTGCGTCCGTGACGTGGAGAGCCAAGTGGACTAAACTCAGGGAGTTCGCCCTGTAGACGACGAGAGCGTCTAAAATTCTCAATGGTGAGAATATGTGTTTGGTTAAAAAATTTATTTAAGTATCAGGTGGTGATATATATAAAAGACTCAAAACCCTAATGCAACCAAGGGTGCAAGAAGGGGAGTGAAAAAAGAAGGCTCTCAGGCCAAAAATCAATCCTCAAAAAAGGCACTTATTCTAGCAGCTGTGCTACAATAAGTGGAGGAATGCAACAACTGGTCAGAATACCAACATGCAAGCGGCTCCTAGAAAAAATAGGTGTAACTAGACCACAGGTAGGTTGATATCATGCAAACACCTAATCTAAAAGTATTGTGACTCAAACAGACGATATCCTCTGCAAGGTGATGAAATCCAAGTCAGACAATATGAATGTTGAGACAACGGCTAGATATCCCCCTACCGGGAGGGACACCGGGTAATCAATCCTAAAGACAGGCTACTAGGATACTCCGTTCATGATGCGTCGAGAAAAGGTAAATCTGCCGTTTGGTCCTTTGATCGCAATATCCCAATACAGGGATATCCCGAGAACTGCGAATGGTAGCCCTTCGGTTACTGAATGGATTTCGGTATTCCACTCAGGCTTCCGGAACCATCCTCGCGACTTCAACCCTCCTAAGGGAGAGGCCTTCCCACAAACCGGTTGTGACCGCGCCAAAAAGTACTAAGAGATTTTAGCTCCCTAATTGGACAACTTCTATGTCTCAGATGTAAGAACTGAGGGGTGTTATTGGAACACCTATCCCCCCAATACTACCTAGCTACAAGAATTCTTTTAGTGTTCCCCAAGTGGGGTTAAAAGTGTGTTCAAATTAGGGTACGTTTTTAAGGCTTAGTTCAATTAAGTGATTGTGTGAGTGCACGTGAGGTGTTGTAAACTGAACTTGAAAAAATTAAATGCTTTATAGGAAATTTTCAAAAAATAAAGGATTTTTCGAAAATAAAAAGCAAATATTTATGGCTTTTTCACTAAAAAGGAATTTAAATGCTTTTCAAAAAATAGCTCAAAAAACAAAGGATTTCTTGGATTTATGAAAGCAAATAATAGACTTCTTTTTAAAAGAAATAAATGGATTTCTTCGTTTCAAGAAAAAATTGCTAAGGGCAAGATTTTTAAAGAAGTAAACAGGAAAAAATTTGAATCTAGATGAAAATGCAAAATGAGTCTTTCTTTCACTTTCTTGAAAATTTTTAAAAAGATTTCTATATATGCACTTTAAATAGTAAATTTTTTTTCAAAGCTGTCAAATATGCAGAATTTAATACTGTAAAAAATGTGCTATGGGCAGAAAGTACAGTAAAAAAAATTTTCAAAATCGGGATGGCCGAATGAAAAATTCAGCCGCGCGGGTTTTGACAGAAAAACCGCGATGGACCGCGCGGGTTTTTGTCGCACAGTCGCGATGGACCGCGCGGGTTTTGGCCGCATAGGCGCGATGGACCGCGTGGGTTTTAGCCGCACAGTCGCGATGGGCAGCGCAGAAATTGGCCGCGAAGCCGCGGTGCGCAGCGCGGAAAAACGCAGAAAGGTCACGATGGACCGCGCGACTGTCTGGCAGAAAGCCGCGATGGACCGCGCGGAAAAATGCAGAAAAGTCGCGATGGACCGCGCGACTGTCTGTCAAAAAGCCGCGATGCGGAAGCCGTGCATGGAAACCGAGAAACGAACCTGAAAATTGAAAATTTCGGGCTGTTTATGGGGCCAAAACTCAGAGCAGCGATGGATCTGCTGTCTAAGATGGCAGATCTATGGATCTAAAGGTTAAAAACTCATAAAAAACTAAGATTAAAGGCAAAACTAGAGATCTATAGTTCAAACCAAAGCGGAGTTGCCAAAAACTGTTCGCCCGGTTTTGCAACCAGGCTTAGTGCTATGGGCACCTGCTAACTAGTAGCAGCAGTTTCAATGGAAATAAATAACCATAAACTAATTAAACAAGACTATTCATGGATCTAAGCAAAGATATTAAGCAAATAACAAAGATAATTTAAAATCAAGAACAAGAACATATAAGAATAATAAATTTGTATTGAAAGAATGGGGAAAGCAAGTGCTTGCGGAATCAATACCTCTAATGGTGAGGTTGAATGGCTCCAAGGATGAGCAACTCCAATCTCCAATGGTCTCTTCTCCAATGTGGTTTGCAATGGCTAAAATGCTCAGGGGAGATTTCAGCAGCATAAGGATGAGATAATGGATGGATATGAAATGAGGAGCCCCTACCACCTTTTTATAGGTTTTGGTGGTGGGAAATACCATTTGTGGTTTTGTGGAAACCAAATGGTATTGACCAACATGGTTTAGGTACTTTTCCCTCCTTTTTCCTTTTTTGAATAAAAATAATATTTTAATTCCCTTTTTAATATTTTTGGGAATTTGGACCCTTTTTGAGGGTTTTTTATGATTTTCTTGGAAAAATAATCTTTTTTAATGGAAAAAGGGGTGTACTTAGGTCTTTTGGTGACCTTTTGTTGGTTTCAGAGGCTTTTGATGGTGAAAAAGTGGATAAATGGGTCATGTGAATAGGGAAATGAGCTAGTGAGCACTTTTTGGGTGTTAACAATACCGAATCTTTACCATGATGTAATCATAGAAAACCAGCTTAAGTTGAACCTGAGAGAAGCCTTAGAAATGCTCATGGATATCCTAATTACAGATCTCTTTGGTTTATTAATCGAGTAATCTTATCGGGCTATATTTTCTTTTCTTTTTTCTTCTTTTTTGGAGAAAAGATAAATATATACTATACATAAAAGTTTTTCGATACAAGACCACTGTACTAACTTGGTGATCAGAGGAAACAGTGTCATTCACAGGCCTGATCTGGAAACTGGTCAAGCTAGCTCGATAATGAGACTCCTTGTCTCTCTGGTTGTAAGACCAAAAGAAATTATCATGGCTTGGTGACCACATAGTGATAATCCCAATCCAAGGTCAAACCCATGATCATAGCAGGACTGGCTTGTGATAAGACCCCCCTGTTCTTGTATACAAAAAAATCTTACGTGAAGGAAACAATTTATTATGGCATAAGCTACAAGGAATTAACATAGCTTGGTGACCATTTAGTGATAATTTTACTCACCAGTTCTTTGCGGATCATGAATGGACCGACCTGTAATAGGATCTTCTATCTTTCAGAATAACTGAAAGTCACCTTCCAAGTGTGGTGGCTTGATGTGAAGATGTCATTCTACTTTAAGCACTTATGAACCTAATGGGTTAGCTTGATAACAAGACTACCCACCTTGTAACTTATAATTTTTTTTAAACAAAATTTATATTCAAAGTGATTGTAAAAGGATCCACGAGCAATCGAAGCTGGTCAAGCTATTATGGTATGTTGTTCAACCATGAAACATCAGATAGAAAAATGATAACCAACCTCCATACCTCAATTACACAAATGAAGCATTGTAAAATATAATGATCAAGGTGAAAAGAATACATAAATACTGCACTTATTGACTGTTTATTCCTTAGAGAAAATTCTAATCATAAGGCAGGAAATAGGATGAATAACAATGTTGGTACTCCAGAAACAATTGTTGCCCCCAGAAAAATGATTCAAAGCCATTACCAAAAGTGTGAAGCCTTACTACTAAAATCAAATCAAAACAACAAAATCAATCAGCCTGTCCAGACTAGAAAAGAAATGTCTGAAAACCAACCACACCTATATACAAATGCATCAAATTGCTCAAATGAAATACTTATTGAGAAGAGATATATTCACTGGGTAGGTGTCTACAACTGCCTCCAATGTCTGCAATTAAACTATGCTGGGACCAATCTTTTCAGCAATAATGAAAGGTCCTAGCCAAAGGAGTTGGAACTTGGTGTACAGATTTTTGTCTTTATGTTGCTTGTCCCACCTCAAAACTAGGTCACCAATGGAAAACTCCCTATCAGAAGAAGATTTTTCATCAAACCATCTCTTCACCATCTATTGATGATGATACAACTTGTTCTTAGCTATTTCCCTATCCTCCTCTAGCTTCAAAAGGGTATCAATCCTCTGCTAGAGGGGAGAAGAATCATCTTCTTGAATAGACTGGGCCAATTGTAACAAAGGAATGGTGAGATTAGTGGGGAGAATGGCTTCTTTGCCATAAACCAGACAATATGGGGAATTTGCAATTGTTGCTTTTGGGGTGATTCGATCTGCTCATAATGCATTATACAATTGTGTGTTCCAATCTCTGTGATGAGAGGCTACAGTTTTCTTGGGAATATTAATTAGGTTTTTATTTGATGATTCAGCCAAGCCGTTACCCTGAGGGTAATAATTGGCAAAAAATTTGAGCTTAATTCCCATCTCAAAGGCATATTCAGTTATATCGATTGAAGAAAAGTAGGATGCATTATCAAAAACTAAATACTCTGGAGCACCAAAGCGTGTGACAATCTGGCTGTCAAGGAAAGAGATCACTTGAGTGGCATTGCATTGCTTAAGAGGAGCTACTTCAACCCATCTAGTGAAATAGTCCGTGGCTGTGAGAATATACTTATGCTGGAGATATGAGGGAGGATTTATAGGACCAACAAAATCCAGTCCCCATTATTGAAATGGAAACTGAACCGTAACTGGTTGTAAAGGAAATGTAGGTTTCCTAAACTTCCCTGTGCATTTATGGCAAGGCTCACATTTTCTCACATAAGCATAGGCATCTTTAAAAAGTGTGGGCCAATAATATCCATCCCTGAGAATCTTGTGTGCTGTTGTCTCTCCTGAAAAATGGCCTCTGGCTAGATCTGCATGAAATTGAAACAAAATGTCATCAGTTTCATGTTTTTCCAAGCATCTGAGAAATACTCCATCATATTTTTTTCTAAAAAGAACTTGATCAATGAGTTGATAAGGAGTAGACTTTAGTCTTAAAGCTCTTTTTTTTCTTAAAATCAAGGGTTTCAGGTGGAAACCCATAGTTCAGAAAAAATTTGATATTGTCGTACCATTCTGATGTCGGGACATCGATAACATTAACAACACCTGGGGGAATTTCTTCCTCGCAGTCCCATTCAGACTATTGTTGTGCGGGGTCATTGGATTGTGCTGTAAGAAGACAAAGGCCTTGCCCCTTTTCAATTTTCGCCGGTCTGATCTCAAGATCATATTCTTGTAGGGCAGTCATCCAATGGGCCCTCTTTTCCCCTAATTCTTTTTGAATGAGGACATTCCTGATAGCGGAATATGGAACAATGACTTTGGTTCGGGACTTTAGCAAGTAGGTGTTGATGTATATGTAACTTCGGAATGTATTTCACATATATGTATATTGTATTCCTATAGAGATGGTATTATTCCTCTATAAGGAAGTGTCGTCATTTATATTGTAAGTGTCGTAACTTATACTTGATGGGTTATTAGACCACCTTGTTTGGGGTTGGCCCTGTATAAGTCATGTGGGTCAAAGGGTTATTAGACCACCCTATTGAGGGTCGGTCATGTGGGTCAAAGGGTTATTAGACCACCCTATTGGGGGTCAACCCACTCAGCATTATGTTATGTGGTTAAGTTCGAGCCTACATGAGTTAGGTAAAAAGGCAAGTCAAGTCAAGTATAAATAGAGTGCGGGAGGCACTCTATTTGCTCACTCACTTCTCACACATGCACTCAAGGAGGAGTGGTGCACTTATGGAGGAGGAGGATCTGCTGCTAGGTTATGTCTATCTCTCATGGTTGTATCATTGCTCTATCTATCTCTGAGGAAGTTATTGGGGTTTTTCACCTTTATGGTTTTCCCCAAGTAAATCTTTGTGTCTCTTGTGTGCTTGCATTATTGTCTCCATGATTGATATGATGTAGATATGCTGTACATGTTGTTCTCT
The DNA here is from genome assembly GCA_027924585.1 of Larix kaempferi. Classification (NCBI taxonomy): domain Eukaryota; kingdom Viridiplantae; phylum Streptophyta; class Pinopsida; order Pinales; family Pinaceae; genus Larix; species Larix kaempferi. Next base: position 3,847,362 of record BSBM01001158.1, on the reverse strand, counting down.
CAGTTAAGATCCTAGATCAGATTGAAGTAAATTCTGAAAATTTAACATGGTATCAGAGCTAGCCTGAAAGAAGGCATGATATGGCATGTATGATACTTGTTGCACTTACGATGCTAGGGCTTGATATAGCAAAAACCAGTCATCGTAGCACTTTCGCTATAAATCCGTTTTGGCAAATTTTTCGGATCTGAAATTGTTACAGGACGAAGCTAAGATCCCCATGTACCTTGTGTCCAAAGGAAAACCTCTAATTCGTTGTACTTTGTGATTTATGATCTGTGCAATATAGGGTTTCTGCCTCTTCCAGATCTGAGTCAAAATCAGGTGACCTTGGGAAAAAGGTCATAACTTGGGCTAGGAAGCTCCAAATGAAATTTCGTAAAATGTGACAGGTAGTACACAGAATGTACTATCTCAAAAAAAGTTTTCAGAGGCCGAAGTTGAACCAGTGACACGTGGAACGATGTACAAGTTCGCTCTCCTGTATTATCCCATAAAAAGGTCACGTTGCGACACTTGGCATAACTCTCTCTCAGAGAATCCAATTGAGGTCATACCTATCAGGATAGAAATACAACAGTCCGAGATATCTCGGTAAAAATTTTCAGAGGCCGAAGTTCAAACAGTGACACGTGGCACGCTGTACAAGTTCGCACTCCTGTATTATCCCAAAACAGGTCACGTTGCGACATTTGGCATAACGCTCTCTCAGAGAATCCAATTGAGTTCAGACCTGTCAGGATGGAAAGGTAATAGGTCAGGCTATCTCAAGAAACATTTTTCAGACCCTATGGATCAAAAGGTTCAGAGTTACACCAGAAACAATCAGGTACATATTTATGTCAAAACAGAATTATTTTTGAGTACCTTCATTCATGGCTTCCGGAATTTAGGGCTTTGAAGAAAGTTGGAATTTTTGTAATCGGAGACCACAGCTGGATTCTACTCATCAAAATAGAAATTTAGAGACCAATATCAGAATTTTTGGTTGGGCAGAAGGCTGGGCTTGATCAAACCCTAGTTCGGGACTTTGATCAGAAAAGTGGAAAATTAGGGCTTCTGTAAAAATGGGAATTTTTGAAATCTGTGACCACGGCTGGAAGCTCCTCAGAAAAATAGAAGCTTAGAGCTTTGGATCAAACCTTTTGATTGGGCAGAAGAGTGGGCTTCATCAAACCCCAGTTCAGGGTCACGTCTAGTGAATCCGGAAGTTTCAAAGGCAAAATTGAGGAGTGAAACTTTGTAGTTTTCAAATTCTGAATATACCAGTTTGATCAGCTCATCAAGGCGCATATTTCTATCCTTTCGGAAGTTTGAAATTCAAAGTTTGAATTTTTGGGGTTTCTCTGACAAACCCATATCCATCTCCAGGTCCAGTTCTTGCAAATCAAGTGGATAGGGTTAATCCTAGAAGAAGATGGATTGGTCACCTGCATAAGTGAAGGAGTTCCTATTTCAGAGGGAGATAAGGCTAAGGCTTTACATAAGAAGATTACAAGCGATCTTGACAGGTATGACTCATTGAGGTATGTTTTGAGATTTGTTCTTGATTAAGTTTATGGTATGTTTGTCTTCATGTTATTACGGTTAGTACAATCTTAATTTTAGACTTCTCATATCACCTTAATAAAATTATGAATGCACGATAGAAAATATTCATTGATTAGGGTGTTGACACTTATGATTGTACTAATGCATTATGGTGTTGTATGAGGTTTATGTTGTCTACTAACATGAAAGGTACACCAAGAAAGACAAATCATGTTCCAGTTCAAGAACATATGATCATGATGACATGAGGATAAAGACTCATCCATTGTCATGGATCTCATAGAAGATCCATTTACGAGGTATGTATAACTTGGTTTTATAATGGCTAACCTATGAGATATACAGGTTACTAGCACAAGTCATTGAATAAGAACAAGAAGACATCATGTGAGTATGTTAGACATAACTAACTAGCATGCTAATCCAGGTATGTTTTTCCTATATCAAGATAGAATCCTACCTTGGGTTAGGATTTTATACTATTGTTGATAATGATTATTCATGAAGTCATAGGTTTGAATAATCATGGTTGTATGCATATTATGTTTCTTACCATAATTTATGATATGACTAACCAGAAGAATCATGAAGGTATAGGTTCGAATAATCAGAGGTTTTATGCATATTATATCTCTTATCTTGAGTGATGATTCAACTAAAGAGTCATAGGTTTGAGTAATTATAGGTTTAGACATGTTATGCTTCTTATGATTTGACTAACCATAAGAATCCTACATAAACCTTGAATGATAATGCTTATTATTTCTGTTTGAAATGATCATGACTATACATGCTTGAGATTATTGTGTTTTAATAGTATACTAATGAATGTATGATTTTATATTAGACCTAGAGGATAACACAATGATGATACTAACAAGCATGCATAGGGATCGAGAATGTATATAAGTTCAAGGACAGGTAATCCAGGGAGCAAAGATCAAGAGGGAGTGCACTCCAGTGGTTTATGAAAGGATGCAGATATTCAGAGGGAGTTGACCATCTCTCTACATTCCACAACAGAAAGGTGTAGAAGAAGCTACTGCAGATTAGGACTCCAGTAGCTCCTGCAAGAAAGCGAAGACTCAGAGGGAGTCCACCCAACGAACAAACAAAGATAAGTATTTTAATTTCTTGCATATTTGTTTGTTTAAATAAAACTGTTCAATGATGTATATACTGATGTTCCTAGAATTAGGTTGTGTATTATGCACATTAGAATAATTGCATTGATGAACAGTATACTACTAATATGCATGGGTAAGTAGCCTATGGCATTGTACAACATTCCATTGCTACTTATCTAGAATGAAACCTCTTTGCTGACATGTTGGGAGTTGTGCACACTCTTAACAATGTTCTGGTAGATATTGGAAGGCATCTAGAAAGTTACGGGATATGGATAAATGTTGTATTGAAGCATTGGCTAAGATAATTGCATGATTGTATGACATATTTCTTTATGTCTAAGAATTTGTTCTGAAAATTATGAGATGTTTCTAATCATGCAATTTAACCTGTTTTGTAGGAAAGACCGTATATCTTCACCTACAAAAGGACTACAACATTTGTTCTAGCAACAAATATATCTATTGAAGATATTGAAGTTCCCAGGATCTGGGATAAAGAAATGGAATGCCATGATCCATCGATCATGAAGAATGATGTTTGGGATGCGATCCTAAGAGCTGAAGGGAATTCTGTTGTGACTTCCAAATGGAACTATCAGATCAAGCATGTTGCAGATGGCAGAATTGAGAAATACAAAAGTGATGCACTAGATGGATTTCAAGACAGCATGGTGTAGTCATATATGTGTGCAGAACTTGATATGGTAGGATAGACAACTTTCTATCCAGTTTGGGCTTTACCAAGAGTAAAGCGAATTCCAACCTTGACTACAAGGTTAAGGAAGGGAATCCTGTGATTCTAGTTCTGTATGTGGATGACTTATTTGTAACAGGAGATGATAGACTGATTGCAGATACTAAGAGGAAGCTTGCTGCTGAATTCAATATGAAAGATTTGGGAATGATGCACTATTTCCTAGGTATGGAGGTGTGGCAGAGTGCAGGTGGGATCTTCCTTGGTCAAGGGAAGTACATAGTTGATATCCTGAAGAGATTTGGGATGATGGATTGCAAGGCCATGGCCACACCTATGGCATCAAATATGAAGCTTCTATGTGATGCTTCATCTGAGCCGGTTGATGTCTCTTTGTTTCGTCAGATGATTGGGTCCTTGATGTACCTGACGAACACGAGACCAGACATTTGCTTTGTTGTGAACACATTGAGCCAGTTCTTGACGGATCCGAGGAGTGTTCACCTAGTTAGTGTAAAGCATGTTCTTAGATACCTGAAGGGTACATTGGATTATGGACTCAGGTATGAGGCGGATCAAAATTTTAACCTACAGGGTTATGGTGATTCAGATTGGGCTGGCAGTGCTGCAGATAGGAAGAGCACATCTGGGTGTTTCTTCAGTATGGGATCAGGTGTGATCTCCTGGTTTAGAAGGAAGCAGTCCTGCATAGCACTGAGTATAGCTGAGGCAGAGTATGTTGCAGCCTGTTCATCTAGTTCTGAGGCAGTATGGCTACGAAAGCTACTGTCTGAGTTATTTGATCTCATGTTGGATGCTACTAGTATCGTCTATGATAACTAGAGTTGTGTGAAGCTATCCGAGAACCCAGTGTTTCATGACAGGTCGAAACACATAGAGATCAAATATCACTATATCAGGGATATGGTGCAGAGAGGAGCTCTGAAGCTCCTGTATGTTGCGACGGACGAGCAGATTGCAGATGTGCTAACGAAGCCACTAGCCAGGGTGAAGTTTGAGTACTTCAAAGAGAGGCTTGGAATTCTTCAGATCGAGGACACTTCGAGGAATAAGTGATGGACACATTTGCTGAAGACATTCCAAGCATGTTGGAAGGAGGATCCTTCACATGGCTGTGGATGTAAGCGCTGGATGATGAGCATCAGGTTGATGTTCTGGTTTCTGCTGGATATAATCTGTTGGATCATTTTTATGTATGTATGTATGCATCATGTTGATGCTGGATATGATCAGTTGGATCACTTATATGTACGAATCATGTTGATGCTGGATATGATCAGTTGGATCACTTATATGTACACATCATGTTGGATGCTGGATATGATCAGTTGGATCATGTGTATGTATTTTTTATATGCATCATGTTGGATGCTTGGACCATGTATCTATATATGTATCAGGTGGATACATTGTATGATCAGGTGGATCATGTATGGTGATATGTATCATGTATGATGATATGTATCAGGTAGATACTTGGTATGCATCAGGTAGATGCATTGATGATCAGGTGGATCATGTATGGTGATATGTATCATGTATTTGTATTTGTATCAGGTGGATACATTGTATGATCAGGAGGATCATGTATGATGATATGTATCAGGTAGATACTTGGTATGCATCAGGTAGATGCATTGATGATCAGGTGGATCATGCAGCAGGATGTTGCAGTGATGATCAGGATGATCATGGATGATGAGCTTCAGGATGTTGCTCCAGATGACATGCAGCAGGACGTTGCAGTGATGATGATCAGGATGATCATGTGTACATCAGGTTTATGTATGGTGAGTATTAGGATGATACTTTGTGGTCGTGGATCAGGTTGTGCAAAGGAGCATGTATGGGATATCCTATAGGTCGGAGTTGTGTACCCGTAACAGCCTAGGATGCTCTTTCGAGACATTGATCTGGGAGGACATGTAATTTGTTCCCTGGGAGATCTTTTAGGTCGGAGTTGTGTACCCGTAACATCCTGGGATGCTCTTGCGAGGTTTTGTCCTATGGCATGTAATTTGGACCCTGGGAGATTTCAGGTCGGAGTTGTGTACTCGTAACATCCTGAGATGCTCTTTCGAGGTTTTGCCATGAACACATGTAATTTGTGCCCTGGGTGATTTCAGGTCGGAGTTGTGTACCCGTAACATCCTGAGATGCTCTTGCTAGGTTTTGTGGTGACCACATGTAATTTGTGCCCTGGGAGATCCTTCAGGTTGGAGTTGTGTACCCGTAACATCCTGGGATGCTCTTTCGAGGTTTTGTGGTGCGGTCACATGTAATAGCGCCCTGGGAGATCCTACAGGTCAGAGTTGTGTACCCGTAACATCCTGGGATGTTCTTTCGAGGTTTTGTGATGCACGTAATAAGTCCTGACGATTCCACAGTATGGCCAGTGATGATGAAGACCTGCAGGTGGTGGGCCTACATCCAGTATGAAAAAGGACTGGCTCTGTAGAACTTCCTATGATGAGTAGATTCAGAGATTGATTGAGATAGCAGCAGCAGTGACGATGATAATGACTCGATGACGATTATCCAGTGATGATGAATCCAGACAAGATGACTTGTGCTAGAAGAACTGTGCTGAGAAATACTTTCCTAGTTAAGAGGGAGTGTTGATGTATATGTAACTTCGGAATGTATTTCACATATATGTATATTGTATTCCTATAGAGATGGTATTATTCCTCTATAAGGAAGTGTCGTCATTTATATTGTAAGTGTCGTAACTTATACTTGATGGGTTATTAGACCACCTTGTTTGGGGTCGGCCCTGTATAAGTCATGTGGGTCAAAGGGTTATTAGACCACCCTATTGAGGGTCGGTCATGTGGGTCAAAGGGTTATTAGACCACCCTATTGGGGGTCGACCCACTCAGCATTATGTTATGTGGTTAAGTTCGAGCCTACATGAGTTAGGTAAAAAGGCAAGTCAAGTCAAGTATAAATAGAGTGCGGGAGGCACTCTATTTGCTCACTCACTTCTCACACATGCACTCAAGGAGGAGTGGCGCACTTATGGAGGAGGAGGATCTGCTGCTAGGTTATGTCTATCTCTCATGGTTGTATAATTGCTCTATCTATCTCTGAGGAAGTTATTGGGGTTTTTCACCTTTATGGTTTTCCCCAAGTAAATCTTTGTGTCTCTTGTGTGCTTGCATTATTGTCTCCATGATTGATATGATGTAGATATGTTGTACATGTTGTTCTCTCAGTTAAGATCCTAGATCAGATTGAAGTAAATTCTGAAAATTTAACAGTAGGGTCTAAAATGTTTGACATATTTATAAATTGCATAGGCTTGCTTATCAATCTGTGAATATTTAAGCTCTGCACCTTTGAATGTTGACCTCATGAAAGGGATGGGGATTTCCGCATCATTATCATGCTTTTGCGTTAGCATAGCTGCATAAGAGAAATCAGTGGCAAAAGTATAAAGAATGAAATCTTTATCAAAATCTGGGGACATGAGGGCAGGAGCTTCTACAATGGCCTTTCGAATCCTGATAAACACATCTCTCTGCTCTTGTGACCAAGTAAACTGCACATCTTTCTTGACCAAAAGTTGCAATGGTTTGACTATTTGGGCAAACTTTGGTACAAATCTCCGTACAAAATTGATCTTACCTAGGAAATATTGCATGGCTTTGTGCAAGCTAAGTAAACCAATCTTTGGAATGGCCTCTGTACGTTCAGGGTCAATAACCATACCTTCTTTCGAAACAATGAAGCCCAGAAGCTTTCCTTCAGTTACCGCAAAAATAGATTTCTTCGGGTTGAGAGAAATGCTGAATTTTCTGCAGCGATCAAAAACTTGTTTCAAAGCAAACACATGTTCATGTCGTTTCTTAGAATAAATGGTGATATCATCAAGATAAACTACAACATAATTATGCATTAACCCTCGGAAAGTTATATCCATAGCTCTCTTAAAAGTAGCTCCAACATTGATCAACCCGAAAGGAATTCGTCTGTAAGCAAAAGTACCCCATGGGGTTCTGAAGGCTGTTTTCAATTGATCATCCGAGGCAACCATCACCTAGTTATACCCTGAAAAACCATCCAGGAAGGAAAACATCTTTGACCTGGCTACTTTCTGAAGAATCTGCTCCATATGTGGAACAGGGTAGTTATCTTTCTCAGAAGCCTGATTTAGGTTTCTGAAATCAACACAGAGTCAAATTTCCCCATTTTTCTTACGGACAGGTACTAAGTTGGCGATCCACTGAGTGTGCCTGACTGGAAAGATAATCCGAGCATTGAGTAACTTCTCCAGTTCCTTTTTAACATAAGACTCTAAACTGGGGTGCATTTTTCGCAGCTTTTGTTGAAATGGCTTGACCTCTGGTTTCATGGGTATGTTGTGGAACATGACATTAGTGTCAAACGTTCTCAATTCATCATAAGTCCAAGCAAAGACATCTTTATACTGTTTACACAATGTAATGATGGCTTTGCGCTCTTTAGGGGTGCAATCAATTCCCAAATTGATGAAACAAGGTTCCTGTTCGGTGCCTAGGTTGACCCGCTCATAGTTTAAAGATGAACTTTGAGTTTTACAATTAGTATGAGATTTGAATTTGTCCTTTAAATCGTAAAAATTTTCTAGATTGATCACTGATTTCGGGATAACGTTTGAGGAATCAGTGAGAGACTTTTCATGTTCTGCTTCATCAATGGCCATGTCCTGAAACGTATCCTAAGCAGTGAGGAAGTCAATTATCTGTCGATCATCATCAAATACTTTCCAATTAGTCACATTATCTGGAATAGATGGTCTGTAGATTAATTCAATTGAAAAGGTTTGAGGAGACAAACCTTCCGGCGGAATCATTCTAGAAGCCGTGTTTGCTAACAGATCTGCATCAAAATTATGTGATCTAGGAACTTATTTAATATTGAATGCTGAAAATGAGTTGGTTAGTTCCCTTACCAACTTTTGATAATTAGCCAAACGCGGAGATAGGCAGTGAATCTTATTTCTAACTTGTTTGACTATAATCTCAAAGTCCCCATAACATTCTATTGCTTGAACACCCATATCAATGGCTTTCCTGAGCCCCTGCACAAGAGCTTCATATTCGGCTACATTATTAGTGCAGTCAAATTCTAATATGCAAGCGATCATGATTTTCACTCCTTTAGGATTGATAAGAACACAACCCGCTCTAGCTCCCTCCTTGGCCTTGGAGCCATCAAAAAATAAAGTCCAGGAGACAGGGTCTAATCTAAAATTTGTATTCACATTATATACATTATGCACAATTTCACCAGAAAAAGGTATAGAAGTAACCTAAGTGATTTGTGATTCATTATGAATGATTTCTTCTGGCGAGGCATCAGCTGAGAACTCACCGAAAAAGGTGTCGAATGTAAAGTGCTATGTACGAGAGGTGAGATAACTAGCAAGTTCACTTGAATCATTAAGATTAGTAACTGTCTATTTCATAAAAGGATCTCTGCTGAACTTAATTTTATTTGGTTGACCATTGTATGGCAACCATAAGTGGGACCAGTCGGTTGAAAAATAACCTTTAAGTTTCTCTGACTAGTCCCTGCTCAGCCACATCCCATAAGCTTCTGGGATGTCAGCTATCACAATGTCAGCTATCTGATGGATCTTGGGGTCAGCTGATAATGTAAGCAGAACATTCCTCAATTTTCCAACCACTATGACTTTGGATCTGTCAAGCTGCATGATTTGGGTTGGACAGGGTTCCCACGTTGCATTCAATTTTCTGCAAACAGAGAGGGGCATCACATTGATGGCGCACCTGAATCTATCATGCAGTTGTGCACATTCTGGTTGAAAATCTCAAAAGTGAGCAAGAAAGGATGAGTTCTTTTACTTGTTGGTTTTTGATCATCAGTCTTAGTGACAGAGTCTAGATTATTATTCTATAACTCTCTAGGTTCTTTGACTACCATGTTTTTGGGTAAAGAATCCCTCATAACAGGAATTTTAAGTAGCTCAAATAGAGAGATATTTGCTTTGACTCTTTTTAAGTCCTCGACTAGTTTGTACTCCATTTGAGGAAGGACTGTATCCTTCTGTGGGACAGGATAGTTTTTTGTGGGAATCGAGGAAGAAGGTGAAGGTTGTTGAGGTGGTTGTGGTTTCGGCCTTGTATTGTAAGGATGTTGTGTGTTAAACATCACCTCAGGTTCTTCTTCTTCTTCACACATAGGTAGTTCTGAAAAGCATCCCACAGCATCAACATGTGGGTCACCTTCCGATTCATCTTCAAGTAGTGGAGAATTGGGAGCAGTCTGTTCATTGGGAGTGTTGGGATTGACTTGATATTTTGCTGCTAATGCCTTAAAAATGGAAAAGAGTTCCTCGTTTGTGAGTGCATCCATTGGATTTGGTGGTAGTGGATTTTGTGGAGGCTAGTAAGGTCTCCTGAATGGTGGCCTTACAAAACCTCTGTTTTGGTTCTAATTTTCATTAGTGCTCTTCTTTAAATCCACCATCTCATTTGACATTTTCTGGAGAAATTTTTTCATTTCAGTCATATCAAATGTATCCTTGTTCTGAACTGTGGGTTTAGGGACATTTTCTGTTCTCTTCCTAGAAGTAGAAGGTTTCCCTTTTGAAGTTTCAGGGTTGTCTTCTAGACAAAATATGTCTTTCTCAACTTGGATTGCTTCGTCAAAAGCTTCCAGTAAAGTACCCTTTTGTGCCCTTTTGACCCATATTGCAATAGGGGGAGGAAGTCCCTTTTCATAATAGGCCACCAACAACTCTTCAACGGGAAGAAGATTGGCAGGAATTCTTTTTTTAAGATATGAAAACCTTTGGTTAAAGTCTTTTACTCTTTCTTTTCCTTTGGCTTTCATGGATGACAATTCTAAGACAAGATCTTGCAGTGTTTTGTCATCCCCGAACTTCTGGGTAAAATGTTTCTCGAATTCATCCCAGGAAGTTATAGATTGAGCTGGCAAAGCAAAATACCAAGTGGCCACTCTGCCTTCAAACATGTATGGAAACAGTCTACATACTACATCCTCATGTATCACACTTCTAAGCCTGATTGCTCGCATAAAAGTTTTTATGTGGTCCAACACAGGTATCTTGTCGTCAGGTTTGTATTTAGGCAGCCATTTCTCAGGATTCTTTGGTAATCTGTACTGATCACCTAGTATGAAAACTGCACCTTGGTCAAGCCAAGGTCTGTTTTGACCTTCTCTAGCCATTGGAGGTTCTTGTTCTTCTTCTTCAGATGATGAACTAGATGAATTTTCTTCATCTGAGGAAGATGATGAAGATGGAGGGGACGGTGGTGGACCGCCTGCTCTAAGATTTGGCTGACCTTGTGTTACTGTGTGAGTGGTCTCACGATTATATTCAGGAGAATCTGGTTGATTAATTTGGTCCCAGTTTCCAGATTGATGATCAGTTGAATGTTGATCCTGTGTGTTAAAACTATCAGTCAGTTGAATCGGTGGATCAGAGGTCTGTGAGGTGGGAACTTGTTGTTCTTCCCGATCGCTAGCCTGAAAAATACCTTCTAAATTTAGAGTTGCCAGACCTCGTCTTCTTTGATCGGCAAGATGTTGTTGTTCTACTCTTAAAACCCTATCGACGGATGTTTTCAATAACTGTTCTAATGAAATGGGTCCCCTTGAGGGCGATGTGAAGATGATTTCTCCTCTGTTCTCCTGTCGTACCATCGGTGTAACGAGTATAACTATAGGTTGTGCAAATATAACAGGGAGAACTGTAAGTTACGAATCAGTTGGTTGTTCAGATGTTGAAGCCCTAGTTTGGTTTCGGGTTTGAACCATTGAAGTACTTGCTGGAGGAGGTTTATCAGTAGCTTATTTAGGAATGCTTTACTAGCTGCCCTCCTTCTAACGCCATTTTTTGATGCCTCAGGGGTGTAGGGTAAGTGCAAAGTGATGGAATGGGTTCCAAGGCACACAACAGGGGATGAAAACCCAGCCAAAGGCTTCAGTTAACCCTACACAAGAGTTACCCTATCCTCGAGCTGTTTGGTGTGGTAATCACCCACGGATATTTGGCCTCCGCTGGCACTCTAAGAGTAAAAGGTTTGATCTTTCAAAGATCAGTTTTTTTTATTAAGGAAAATGAAGTGTGATAGCTAATTAACAAACCTAACCTAACGTACCTAGGGAAAGAATATATCCTAAGTCAGATCTAACCTAAAGAGGAAAAGTTGATAATGTGCAGATCAGAACTGAAGTATGATAAATAAGTGATCAAGTACCTTAAACAGAAATGTCTTCTGGTTCTTCACTTGTTAATTAAAGTTTTATCAATTAAGAAATTAAGTGACAATCCTTCAAACTGTTTAAGCTCATTCAAATAACTGATATGTAGTCATGGTGTTAATTGAAAAATTAACAATTGATTATTGTTAAATTTTCAGTATTAAATTACAATACTATAGGATCTTTGCTGAGAGAATAACATCTACAGTATATCAATGCATGACAATCATAATATGACAAGCATCACAAGCATCACAAGAATCAAAAGCATAGAGACAAGAGACACAGAGTTTCCGTGGGGAAAACCCTAAGGTGAAAAACCCCACAACTTCCTCAGAGATAGAGAGAGCAATGGCTCAACCAAAATACAACCAAATAACACTGAGATAGTCTCCTAGCAGATGATCCTCCTCCTCCTCACTAGTGCGCTACTTTTCAGAGAGAGAGATAGATACTTTTTCCGAGTGAGTAAAATAGAGATCTCCTATCTCTATTTATACTCACCTTTTTGCCCAGTGACCTACTGGGGCCGACTTGTCTACTTGAGTACATCCACATTATATTATATATTAATTAGGGCCGACCCCATAAGGTGGTCTAATAACCCATCGGCAAGTACACACACTTGCGACACTTGTCAATCCACATGACGACACTTCCTTATAGAGGAATAACACATCTCTTATAAGGGTACAATAAATATATATATAATATACTGATGAAATACATTCCGAAGTTACATATACATCAACACTCCCTCTTAACTAGGAAGGTATTTTTTGACACAGATTTGCTAGACAAGTCTTCTTCTCTGGATCATCGTCATCGATGCATCGTCATCGTCATCGTCACTGCTGCTGCTATCTCGTCCAATCTCTGTCTCTACTCGTCATAGGAAGTTCTACAGAGCCAGTCCTTTTTCATATTGGATGTAGGCCCACCACCTGCAGGTCTTCGTCATCACTGGCCATACTGTGGAATCCTCAGGACTTATTACGTGCGTCACAAAACCTTGAAAGAGCATCCCAGGATATTACGGGTACACAACTCCAACCTGTAGGATCTCCCAGGGCGCTATTACATGTGACCCCACCACAAAACCTCGAAAGAGCATCTCAGGATGTTACGGGTACACAACTCCGACCTGAAATCTCCCAGGGCACAGATTACATGTGGTCCACCATAAAACCTAGCAAGAGCATCTCAGGATGTTACGGGTACACAACTCTGACCTGAAATCTCCCAGGGCACAAATTACATGTGGTCATGGCAAAACCTCGCAAGAGAATCTCAGGATGTTACGGGTACACAACTCCGACCTGAAATATCCCAGGGCCCAAATTACATGCCATAGGAAAAAACCTCGCAAGAGCATCTCAGGATGTTACGGGTACACAACTCCGACCTGAGATCTCCCAGGGCACAAATTACATGTCCTCCCAGAGCAATGTCTCGAAAGAGCATCCCAGGCTATTACGGGTACACAACTCCGACCTATAGGATCTCCCAGACATGCTCATCTGCACAACCTGATCCATGGCCATAGAGTATCAACCTGATACTCACCATACATCATCCTGATGTACTCATGATCGTCCTGATCATCATCACTGCAACGTCCTGCGGCATGTCATCTGGAGCAACATCCTGAAGCTCATCATCCATGATCATCCTGATCATCACTACAACATCCTGCTACATGTCATCTTGAGCAACATCCTGAAGCTCATCATCCATGATCATCCTGATCATCACTGCAACATCCTGCTGCATGTCATCTGGAGAAACATCCTGAAGCTCATCATCCATGATCATCCTGATCATCAATGCATCCACCTGATGCATACCAAGTATCTACCTGATACATATCATCATACATGATCCACCTGATCATCACTGCATCCACCTGATGCATACCAAGTATCTACCTGATACATGATACATATCACCATACATGATCCACCTGATCATACAAAGTATCCACTTGATACATATACAGATACATGGTCCAAGCATCCAACATGATGCACATACATAAATGATCCACCTGATCATATCCAGCATCCAACATGATGCGTACATACATACATAAAAATGATCCAACTGATCATATCCAGCAGAAACCAGAACATCATCCTGATGCCCATTATCCAGCGCTTACATCCACAGTCATGTGAAGGATCCTCCTTCCAACATGCTTGGAATGGCTTCAGCAAATGTGTCCATCACTTCTTCCTCGAAGTGTCCTTGATCTGAAGAACGCCAAGCCTCTATCTGAAGTACTCGAACTTCACTCTGGCTAGTGGCTTCATCAGCACATCTGCAATCTGCTCATCCGTCGCAACATACAGAAGCTTCACAGCTCCTCTCTGCACCATATCCCTGATATAGTGATACTTGATCTCTATGTGTTTCGACCTGTCATGAAACACTGGGTTCTCAAACAACTTCACACAACTCTGGTTATCACAGAAGATACCAGTAGCCTCCAACGGGAGATTAAATAACTCAGACAGTAGCTTCCGTAGCCATACTGCCTCACAACTAGCTGAGCAGGATGCAACATACTCTGCCTCAGCTGTACTCAGTGCTACGCAGGACTGCTTCCTGCTAAACCAAGAGATCACACCTGATCCCATACTGAAGCAACACCCAGATGTGCTCTTCCTATCTACAGCACTTCCAACCCAATCTGAATCAATATAACCCTCTAGGTTAAACTTTTGATCCACCTCATACCTGAGTCCATAATCCACTGTACCCTTCAGGTACCTCAGAACATGCTTTACAGCAACCAGGTGAACACTCCTCGGATCCATAAAAAACTGGCTCAATGTGTTCACAACAAAGCAAATGTCTGGTCTCGTGTTCGTCAGGTACATCAAGGACCCAATCATCTGACGATACAAAGAGACATCAACCGGCTCAGATGAAGCATCACATAGAAGCTTTAGATTTGATGCCATAGGTGTGGCCATGGCCTTGCAATCCATCATCCCGAACCTCTTCAAGATCTCTACTGCATACTTCCCTTGTCTAAGGAAGATTCCTTCTGCACTCTGCCACACCTCCATGCCAAAAACAAATAGTGCATCATCCCCAAGTTCTTCATCTCGAACTCGGTAGTAAGCTTCCGCTGCGTGTCGGCAATCAATCTATCTTCACCATACCAAGTTCTGCACATATATGATTTCCTATCATGTGTCTCAGAACCAAGTGGCTGCTTCTTCTTCAACTACACCATTCAAGAAAGTTGTCTTGAATCCATCTGGTGTATCTTCTATTTCATCACTTTTATATTTCTCTATGCTGCCATCTGCAACATGCTTGATCTGAAATTTCTATTTGGAAGTCACAACAGACTTCCCTTTAGCTCTTGGGATCGCATCCCAAACATCATTCTTCATGATCGACGGATCATGGCATTCCATTTCTTCATCCCAGATCCTGGGAACTTCAATATCTTCAATATATATCTTTGTTGCTGGAACAAATGTTGTAGTCCTTTTGTAGGTGAAGATATACGGTCTTTCCTACAAAACAGGTTAAATTGCATGATTAGAAACATCTCATAATTTTCAGAACAAATTCTTACACATGAAGAAGTATGTCATACATTCATGCAATTATCTTAGCCAATGTTTCAATACAACATTTATCCATATCCCGTAACTTTCTAGATGCCTTCCAATCTCTACCAGAACATTGTTAAGAGTGTGCACAACTCCCAACATGTCAGCAAAGAGGTTTCATTCTAGATAAGTAGCAATGGAATGTTGTACAGTGCCATAGGCCACTTACCCAACACATGCATATTAGTAGTATACTGTTCATTAATTCAATCATTCTAATATGCACAATACATATCCTAAGTCTAGGAACATGAGCATATTCATCATTGAACAATTTTATTTAAGCAAACAAATATGCAAGAAAATTAAAATACTTATCTTTGTTTGTTTGTTGGGTGGACTCCCTCTGAGTCTTTTCTTCCTTGCAGGAGCTGCTGGAGTCCTTCTACACCTTCTTGTTGTGGAATGTAGAGAGATGGACAACTCCCTCTGAATATCTGCACCCTTGCAGAAACCACTGGAGTGTGCTCCCTCTTGATCTTTGCTTCCTGGATTACCTGTTCTTGAACTCATATTCATCCTTGGTCCCTATGCATGCTTATTAGTATCATGATTGTGTTATCCTTGTGATCTCATACAAAATCATACATTCATTAAAACACAATAATCTCAAGTATGTATAGTCATGATCATTTCAAACAGAAATAATAAGCATTAGCATTCAAGGTTTATATAGGACTCTTATGGTTAGTAATATCATAAGAAACATAACATGTCTAAACCTGTAATTACTCAAACCTATGACTCTTCTGGTTAGTCATATTATTAATTAAGGTAAGACACATAATATGCATATGCCCATGATTATTCAAACTTATGACTTTATGAACAATCATCATCAATCATGCCATGCATACTTATATGATAGATCCTATGATATAAGAAACACATACCTGGTCACCATATTTGCTAGTTATGTCTAGCAATGTGTTCTTGTTCTCTTCAATTACCTGCATAACTCATTAGTTAACTTTTGCAGGAACAAATTATACATACCTCTATGTGATCCATGACTATGGATGAATCTTTGTATTTATGTCACCATGGCATGTTCAGGTTGTCCCTTCAAATTGTACAAACCTCCCTCTTGCTTTCCAATCACTACTGCATCATCTATGGTCTTTCCCTTTGGCCACATTAGGACTTGGCTATCCACAAATGCAACCCTCATACCTTTTGCATCTAATGTAGAAATGGAGAGTAAGTTCTTCTTGAGCCCAGGTACATAAAGTACTTCCTTCATCTTCAATGATTTTCCAGAATCTAGGTTGTAGGAGGCTTCACCACTTCCTTTGATTGGGTATTGATAATCATCCCCAAGTTTCACCTTATGGGGTGATTCATGTTCAGATAGGTTCACAAAGGATTCTTTAAACCCAGTCATGTGTTTGGAAGCCCCACTATCAATCAACCAATCATTACATCCATGGGAGATGGTACCTGTAAGAGCAGAAATTAGAACATATTCTTCTTCACTTGATGAGTCATCATCACTACTACTTTCTGCCCTAGCCTTCTTCTTTGGAGGTTCATCATCTTCGGCAGCATGAGCATGAAACCTTCTTTTGCTTCCCTTCTTCTTCTTACTGGAGTTTTTGCTATTATCCCTTTTGTTCTTGGGACAATCTGAAGCAAAGTGACCCTTCTCATTGCATGTGAAGCATCTTAGGTCCTTCTTACTCTTTTGATGGAATCTTTTGGGGTGAGGGTGATCCTTCTTGGTTTTGCTTCTTTTGGTGTGGGCTGCAAGAGCTTGATCTTCTCCTCCCATCTTTTCCTCACGAGCTATAAGCCTAGCTTCTTCTTGAGAGCATTCTTCCCTCAATCTGTTGAACGAGATCAATTTCTTCCTTGCACAAATTCCTTGAATAAAGGAATCCCATGACCTAGGTAGGCCATTTAGAGTAGTCATCACCACCTCACCATTCTCCACCATTTCATCTACTGCTTCTAATTGTTCCTTGATCTGAGAGACCCTTGAAAAGTAAGATTGAATGGTTTCTCCATTCTGAAATTTTACTGCTTTCAATTGGTTCCGCAGGGTCATCTTCCGATTTATGTTCTTTCCTTCAAATAGCTTGGTCAAAGATTCAAACATCTCTTTGGGTGTCTTGAGAGAAGACACATGGGGTATGAGATGATCTTTGATAGAATCAGCAATGATTCTCTTTGCCTTGACCAAGTTCTTCTTGTGCAATACCTTGGCCTCTTCATCCTCTGGGATAGGGATGTCTTCTTTCACATATGAGTCCAACTCATTCTCTTCCAGGATTAGCCCAATCCTATACTTCCAGGCTCGGAAGTTATCAGCCCCTTCAAGCTTATCCTCAAGCTTGGTGTGAAGAGACATCTTTAAGAGTACTTCAAATGGAAATAGAAAAGATTTAGAACTTACCACTTGAAGTGCTGAAAACTGGATCTGGTCCCGGATTAGGGTTTGTCAGAGAAACCCTAAAAATTCAAAATGTGAATTTCAAAATTCCGAAAGGATAGAAAGATGCACCTTGGAGAGCTGATCAGACTAGTACATTCAGAATTTGCGATCAGCAAAGTCTTGCCCTTCAGAATTGCCTTTTTGTCCTCCCGGGTTCACTAGGGAGAGCCCTGAATTAGGGTTTGAGTTTCCCGGAGATCTACCCAGCCAAAAATCTCGATCCAAAGCTCAAACCTTCGATTTTTGCAAGGAGCTTCCAGCTGTACCTTCAGTTTCCAGAAATTCCTATTTTTGTGGAAACCCTAATTTTTAGGGTCAAAACTGAAAATGCTCGGAACTGAAATCTGATTGGACAGAAAGATGCGCCTTGATGAGTAGATCCAATCTAATATACTGAATTTCAAAAATCTGTGGAGAGAAACCCAATAAACAAGGAATACAAGCTTCCGTCACTGCAAAATGTCTTCTTCTCAGTTAGGCTCTGATACCATGTTAAATTTTCAGTATTAAATTACAATACTATAGGATCTTTGCTGAGAGAATAACATCTACAGTATATCAATGCATGAAAATCATAATATGACAAGCATCACAAGCATCACAAGAATCAAAAGCATAGAGACAAGAGACACAGAGTTTCTGTGGGGAAAACCCTAAGGTGAAAAACCCCACAACTTCCTCAGAGATAGAGAGAGAAATGGCTCAACCAAAATACAACCAAATAACACTGAGATAGTCTCCTAGCAGATGATCCTCCTCCTCCTCACTAGTGCGCTACTTTTCAGAGAGAGAGATAGATACTTTTTTCGAGTGAGTAAAATAGAGATCTCCTATCTCTATTTATACTCACCTTTTTGCCCAGTGACCTACTGGGGCCGACTTGTCTACTTGAGTACATCCACATTATATTATATATTAATTAGGGCCAACCCCATAAGGTGGTCTAATAACCCATCGGCAAGTACACACACTTGCGACACTTGTCAATCCACATGACGACACTTCCTTATAGAGGAATAACACATCTCTTATAAGGGTACAATAAATATATATATAATATACTGATGAAATACATTCTGAAGTTACATATACATCAACAATTATGCATATTTAATTGCATCGAATCATTTGCAGAAATATAAAAGTAATAACTGTTCAATCAAAGAAATTTAACAGAACAATCAATAGCTTGGACCGAACATTCAAAAAAATCAATATGAAGGCTTTGTGCAGAAATAAATAACCTGCAAAAGATTAAATACATTTAAACCGATGACAATCTGAAACATTTAACTCAGCGATTCTCAAACAAATTTGAAGAACACAAGAAGGTGGAGAAAAGATAGCTTTACTGCATATAAAAGTCTTGTACCAAAATTACAATGGCTCAAATAGACAAAGCATCTTCAGTCCATACTACTGTTGAATCAAAATTCCAAAATTCCCAACCCCTTGCTAAGGGAAACATTCCTCCTTAAATACTACAATTTACATCAAAGTCTAAGAGGGAGAAATTCTACCGAAATAGAAATTACAAAATCGGCTCCAACCGTCTATCCAAGAAAACTTGCTATTTTCCAGCTTGAAGGATTTTTTGCCACCTTATTACCAAAAAGATGTTACAAAGACTCGCTCTTAAATCAGATAGGGTCTCGTGTCACCATAAAAATTCAATAACAGATTGCTCATTATCTTCGACAGGTGACATGGTTTGTGAAACATCTGCTATAGGAAATTCAAGATCAGGTAATTCATGGTAAAAAACAGAGAAATCCATTAAAGGATTTACTTTGGAAACAGTGGTCGGTATGTCAGGTTGTCCATTGATTATAAATTTTCGTATGACATCGTCATCAAGGTCAGTTGGTTCTTTCATAATTTCCTTGCTCGGCTCCATGGAATTTTGTACATAGGAAGATAACGATTCAAAGTCCTCTTCACTACTGTCGCTGCTAAGATTGGGAATACCTGCATCAAATGGTGGTGACAACTTTTCTTGACACAACAAGGGGTAAAGTTCCTCATTATCAACATGAATATTAGAAGGTTCACCTCCTGCATGGAAATTACTCATCCTGGATAAATCTTTAGATAACAGGATGCCCAAAACACTGCACACAAAGTTTCCTATTACAGAAAGCAATGAACAATGTAGAATTTTCACATTAATTGCTACTTTAAGACCAACAGGCAGGGTGATGTCGATTGAGTGAGGCAATTTACAATGATTAAACTTACGCAGCAAACCCATTATAATTACTTCAACTATCATGAAAAAAGATGAGATTTGAGTTTAAGCTTGTGCAAAGTACAGGCTCAATTACTGCTTGCATGGTTTTGAATTGGTTTTACGATCACATCCTTATAGGCAACTCCCCATCAATAATTATAACTGGTAATTAATAATGGAAATGGAGGCTGCGGGGATAGAATTGACTTGTAAAAAACAATCTCGATTAGGAGTTTCAGTACACGAGTGATCAGTTCTTCACACGTAACAAATTGGATCAATCTGACCCAACTTCGATGAGACGGATAAAAGCTTTGAAGTCGGAATTTAGGTGAAAAGACATGATCATTAAAAAGCAAAAGAATAACGACAAATTGTCAAGACTTGACATCAGACACGACGAACTTAAAGCAGAGCAATGGTGTCCATCCAACATGAAGCATTTGACAATCTTGTAGTAGTATCCATTGTTACAGAAAAATGATAATTTGGGAGAACCAGTTTTCAACAGACAAAATAATGCATCCTGACTTAACTGATTTCCCAAAATCAACATGATCGTAAGTTCATAGAAATGGACGGCTCAGATTAGCTGGAGCGGGATGTGGAATCGAGTTCAATTATGTTCATGAAGTTTTATTGAAAGATTCTGCACGCCAAAATCCGAAAGTGCGGGCTTGTGGGTTGCGGGTAGCAAAAATGAAAATAAAAAAAAGGACTTCCGAAAGCTGAAAACCGACTGTGTGGATGGTGGGATTTGGAACGTTGAACTGTGATGTAAAATATCCATCCCGAAAGCTGCATCCCGAAATTATGGTTTGCGGGTTTTGGGAGCACACAACAAATAAATGAAAAATGACCATCCCGAAAGCTGAATGTTTCCATTGCGGAGTTTGGGTTTCGAGGTAATTATTCCTTGATCTTATTACCAATCAGTTCCGCAACCCACAAATGTCAGGTTGCGGATTACTGGATCACCAAATACCAAAATTTCAAACAACAGTTCCGCAACCCGCAAATGTCGGGTTGCGGGTTTCAGAGACTCCAAATGCTGATTTTCGGAATGATGATAATAATCAACAAAATAACCAAAAATTTAGCTTTCCTTTCCTTTTAGACCGAAACATCTTGGAAAAATGAACAACAGTTGCAAACAAGCAAACCAAAGGCATGGGTGAAGAACTTTAGAGGTAAAAATCAAAATTCTAATACTCACAAAATGACTCACCCAAACACCTTAGTGTTTATTAAGATAGGGGGTTTGCATGCTCAGGTAAGCATGGGATCTGTTGTGGTCACAACACTACTATTTTGGAAAATATTGCAGGAGCATTCTTTAATCCAGATGGCATCACTGTGTATTGAAATCATCCCCACTCTGTGACGAATGTAGCCTTGTGTCAGTCTTCTTTCACAATCTTGATTTGGTGGTAGAACGAAAATCCATCTGTACAGGAATAATCTCCTGGCCTCCTACGCCTTCAAGTACTTCATTTGTGAATGGAGTCGGGAATGGATCATGTAGGAAGGCATCATTCAATTTCCTTAGGTCGACGCATATGTGTACTTTTCCGGTTTTCTTGTCATGGACAACCATTGGACTGATCCATTATGATTCCTCTACTGGTTCTATAATGCCTACCTCCATCATTCTTTCAAGTTCAGCTTGCACTTGTTCCTTGTATCTCGGGTTCAATCGATATGGCCACTACTTAACCAGCTTCGCATCGGGTTGCAGAGGGATCCTCATTTCCTCTAAATATCCAGAAATTCCCTTCGTCTCTGAGAACTTTGTTGGAAACAAATCCTAAAAATCATGAAGTAGGTCAGTTATTTTCGCAATGGTTGACTCGTCCCAGTAGTCACAAATGTTTGCGAATTTTGGGTTTTCCTCTGAACCAATGTTCACCTTTTTTTTATCTTTAATGGTTGCTAAAATTTGTCCAATGGTATATCTGGTGCCACAACACTACGACTACGCTCTGATTCTAGTACATACGCATCCCTCGAGTCATCATCATCTTTGGGTTCTCCAGTGACGTTGTAACACTCCAACATTTCTAGTGTTGCAGTCCATTGGAATGCCATTGGTTTTCCGGTCGATACCGCTTCACATATTTTCCCGCGGATCTCCTGTAGCATGGTGTGGATTAAGGGATTTTCGTCTGAGAATGAGAACGTTTGGATGAAGCCAATGGTGAGTTGTTCCCAAGATGTTGTCCCACGTCATAGTTCTGCTATGACATACCAGCTCCATAGTACCTCTTCCAATGTGTGTATGAATGCATGTACCCACTCTTGTCGTGCTCTCAATACCCATTGATGTTAACAGGAATTTAGATGCACCTTCAGGTCTCCCCATATGTCATATCGCATATGGTTGTCCTTCGCAGCTTCGCCGAACCGAACCTCCATGAGGCATCGACATACTGGCCAAGATGTGATGTTTGATTTATGCGCTACCCACCATCGCACAGGAGTAGCCTTTAGGGATTCCTCCAACGCTAGTAGACGCTATGGTTCTGCCACTTTTTCCTCAAATTCTATGCGAAATGTGCCCAAGTTGGGAAATACCTCATAGGTAGGTAACACGTATCCCTCGGTGGCTACCCTTCACAGGGACTGTGTTATTCGTGCGCAACTTTGAAAGGACACTTCATGCAACCAGTTCTGCCAATTCTCCAAGGCTTCGTCTGAGTCAGAGGATGCTGAGTTGTCACTGCGCCATCCTAATTCTCCATTCATGGTGGGATTAACGTAATCCTCAGATATGTTATACAATTTGTCCCATCCTTCCGTAAAATCATCTTTGGTTGGATCCGTATAGCGCAGCCCTTCTGCCGGATCCAGTGGTGCATTGACTCTCATTTCCTGATTCTTGAATAACATTATCCTTTTCTTAAAGTTGATGATTTCTTGAGTCTCCATCGCCCAGTCGACTCCCAGCAGTACTGGATAGGGACTGGTGTTATCCACAATTTCAATGACATCGAAATCCACATACGTTCTGAGTCCTTCAATTTCGACCAGAAGTTGACATACCCGACCGAGCGGGGTCACCTTGCTTTGGTTCGCTAGTCGCAGCTATATTGGTGACCAGGTCATCTGCGGCTTTCCCATTGTCTCCCATGTCTGTTTCATCAGGATATTCACATCCAAACCCAAATCCAAAATGATGGAGTCGACATGAAATTCCCTGATTTGTGGCGACATCCGCATCTCCCTTCCTGTCTTTCTTTTATGTATGCGATTGAATTTCTATTCTAGTCGTGCACCTCCTCGTCGTTGCAGTAGCCTAGCTATCTCGTCTAACACATATGGATCCTTTTCCAAATCCAACCAACTCCCCAAGAAGGATTTTAGAGTGTTTTCCTTCCTTCGTGGCTTCGTCGAGTCGAACGTCAGTGGCATGTCATAAATTTTTTTCTTCAAAAGGTATCTGTCTCCTGTTCCTCATTGCGTCTTGTGCCTTTGAAAACATGTCCTTTTCTACTTCTACACCGACAGTGACATGCTTACTCTTTGCTTGCATTGGTATGACATCGGTGTGTGGCCTCTCACCACCCATCACCGACCCTCCTTGTGTTACTATCCCGACTGTTGCATGGTTACCTCTCGCTTCTATCAAAATCATCTGTACTGCAGGTGGAGCATTCAGATTATTTGGGTTCTGGTTCTGCTTAGTTTTCCATTTCACAATAAGCTGAGGGCAATGTTCTATACTATGATCTACAACACTGCAATATGTACACTGTGGCTTAGGATTCAGACAATCCCGCTGGTAGTGCCCCTGCTGTCCGCAATTGTAACAGATGATTGGTCCTCTTCCTTGTCCAACAGCTCCTCCACGTCCTATACTAGCACCTCGGACTCCCCAGAATCCTTCCCTAAAACCTTCGCGTGGCGATGCATATTTTTGATACTACGGTTTCCAGTACTGCGGTTACTGATACTGTTGTTGGCCATACACCGGTGCTGGCTACTGCAGGTGCCCGTCCTATGGCTTCCCATATTGCCCCTGGTCATATTACTGTGGTTGACTATACAGCAATTGCTACTGCACCCTCGGCGGTTCTTCTCCCTTCATAAAATACATGTCAGTTGTTCAATCTTGCAGCATGTCGTAGGATTTACAGTCCTTCTCATCATGGCCAATTGATTGTCAAAACTTGCAGTATAAGTTGGTTGACTTTGATACCATCTTTTGCAGATATACACACTCCTCCAATCAATGCCCTCTTGTCTGACAGACAGTATACGATGTCATGTGTAAAATCTCAAGCACAGTTGAATCTAGCTACTGTGGATTCCTCACTGGTGAAAGATTGCACAACATTTGCAAGAATTAGCATAAAAAATTTAAATGAATGAAGAACAATACACATGAATTGGTGAATAATATCAATATTATTAACTGTCCAACCTTAACAAAGGTTAAGAACACTCATATATACAAATCTGGAAGAATTCGAATCCATCTGGAGTGTTCACACTGATCTAGCTTAGAAAAAGCTCAAACCCCCCTAGGTTGACCAAAATATCCCAAACCATCCCAAACTGGTTCGAATCTGCAGTGTGAATGCTGGGAATGACTGGACAGGCCCATGTGACCTCACACATGTGAAGAAACTGGTTGGGTAGAGGTTTGGAGTCTAAAATTGGTCAAAAATGTGACAAAACAAGGCAAAATTGTCCACAAGAGAGCAAATGCGCCCTAGGTAGAAGAGAAGCATGCTGAGTGCATTAAATGACCTGAGGAGGGCGCTCTAGGCATGCTGAGTGCATTAATTGCCCTGGGGAGCGCTCCACTTAGCTGGTTTGACTCAGCACTTGTTCACATTGCTAACTAGTTCAAGACAGTTTGACCATTTGCCAATCTAATCAACTTAGGGATGTAATCATTAATCACTTGGGCTAATTAATCATCAATTAATACATGATTAATTTACATAGGTGGAAAAATGTTCTAACACCCCCCCTTAAGCTAGACTTAGTGAAATATCAAAAATTAAGGCCTTGGCAACTAGGCTCAAGTCACCTTTTACATCATAAAATTTATTTGTCCATGTAAAATGAGGAAAGAGGCAAAACCACATGGGAAAAACCCTCCCTCAAGAATGGACATCATACAGAGATGATCAAAAGGTCTTCAACAGGTCTTGTTCTTCACTTGAATGAGTTGAATGAACAACTTCTTGCTGAAATACTTGGTGAAGATGTTGTGGATGTCATGATCATGCACCAATTCTTCAATGTTTTGTAGGAAAAAAACATGTTGGAAGGCTCCTTGAATCTCATCATTTGATGATGGGGGAGAATTATAAGAATGCTTCTTGCTGCATACATACTCTGATATGAATACATGATCAATAATGGAAAAGATATCTCTGCAAAATCCTTCCCAAAGAACATCAAAAATCTCAACAAAATCTGCATTTTGAGGAGCTTCCACATGGCAAATCAAACCATGAATCTTCCTTCCGAACTGATGTAGCACCTTCCCAAATCTGTAATAGAGATCATGTGGCTCTGATATATCAGAATAGGATCCATATGGAGCAGCAAAAACTAGAGGTATAATGTCTCCATGATCGAATGGTTTTACAGTAAGAGAAGTGTGTGTAACTGGATCACACTGACAGTTGAGCAAACTTGAAGGGTCTGGAGACTTGAGTTTTGAACCATAGGTGGTAAGATCAGGTCCAGACATGTGGAACAGCAGTCCCATGATAGCCAATGACATGGCTGTCCAACCAAGGAATGATATGCAAGACATAAAACCAAGATAGATCAGTGACACAGTTTTGGAAACAATAAAATTGTGAGATTTTCCAACTGTAGAACTTGGGGTTTGTGTGGTCTTTTGGGCATCCGATGGTTGGGGAAATGGTTTGATGGCTGTCATAACCTGTATATCAGCCTGCATATTATCTTCCATATCAGAATATGAAATATCTGATTGAAGTGGGAAAGAGCTTTCAGAAGGCATGTCAAAAACTAGTGAAAAATTACTAGTATTGGGAGAAAGCTTCGGTGAACTGGATGGAGATTCTTTCAGGGAAGAGACTGATTTTTCTGAATCTGATATATCAGAATGTAAATCAGAAACAGAGATATCAGAAAAATATTTGGCTCTTTCACCCAAATCATAGAGCTTTTTACCTTTGCATGTGGCATAGAGGCAATGATCTTGTTCCAAAGAGAGCTTGGATTCTTCTCTTCTTGCAAAATCTGGAACATCAATGTTATGTTCTTCAAGTAGCTTGGTTAGAATGTCTATCTTCTTTCTGAAACATGATTTTTCATTGTGAGAACCTCTGCAATAACCACATTTGGGCTTCTCTTTCTTGCTCTTCATCTTCTTGACTTTTGAATCTTCATCACTTGAACTTGAGCTTTCATCACTTGAATGCTTCTTCTCCTTCATCTTCTTCTCTTGAGGTTTCGGCCCCTTTGGTTTTTGCTTGCCTCTTCCATATTTCGAATCTCCAGCTGCAAGAACTTGGTCTTTTTGCTTGATGGAGCCCATCAAGACCAGCTTGTCTTGCTCTTGAGTTAGCATCTCCATGAAGTCAGCCAAAGATGGCATCTTCCAACCTCTAACTGTGAGCCTTGTGGAGTTGAAGGAAGACACAAAAACTGAGTATTCTGAACCCAATTTTGAGAGAATGGACAACACCAACTGTTCTTCTTTCTTCTCTATGCCACATTGTCTGATCTGCAAGACCAAGTTCTTGAACTTGGTGAAGAAGTCCTGGATGGAATCGAAATTCCCTGGGCTCAGTGAGACAAGCTCATTTTCGAGCTGGTGGCCTCTCATCTCATCAGTCTTTCCAAACAGTGTCTCAAGCTTGAGCCACACTTCATTTGGAGTTGCTAGACTTTCTACATGAAACAGGAGGTCTCTCGAAATGCTGAGACAAAGGAGGCCAAATGCCTCATCCATTCTGTTGAAAAACTTGGATTTCTCCACAGCTGAGTTTGGCTCAACCTCAGTGCCCATCGTGATTCTGTAGAGACCCTTGGATCTCAGCAAAATCACCATTTCTGCCTTCCAATCGAAATAGTTGAAGGGTGTGAGCACGTTTGGGTGAGATGGCTCCATTCTCCTCTGCTGCAATTCGCACTTGCTGACAATGCTGAACTCCAATACCTGCAAACAACTCTCAAATCACTCTGGAGGGATCTACACTCACAGATTCGAACCCTGTATGGATAGTGGGTGCATTCGGGAGAGCATCACACCTGAGAGGAGCCACTAGATTTCTCCAGTAAGATCAAGGCAATGGCCTCAGGAATTATGTGGTTTCTCCACTGCTTCTGGCAATCCACTACAACAGTCTTGCTGGTTCGAATTCTAGCTCCAAGAGCTCTGATACCATGTAAAATCTCAAGCACAGTTGAATCTAGCTACTGTGGATTCCTCACTGGTGAAAGATTGCACAACATTTGCAAGAATTAGCATAAAAAATTTAAATGAATGAAGAACAATACACATGAATTGGTGAATAATATCAATATTATTAACTGTCCAACCTTAACAAAGGTTAAGAACACTCATATATACAAATCTGGAAGAATTCGAATCCATCTGGAGTGTTCACACTGATCTAGCTTAGAAAAAGCTCAAACCCCCCTAGGTTGACCAAAATATCCCAAACCATCCCAAACTGGTTCGAATCTGCAGTGTGAATGCTGGGAATGACTGGACAGGCCCATGTGACCTCACACATGTGAAGAAACTGGTTGGGTAGAGGTTTGGAGTCTAAAATTGGTCAAAAATGTGACAAAACAAGGCAAAATTGTCCACAAGAGAGCAAATGCGCCCTAGGTAGAAGAGAAGCATGCTGAGTGCATTAAATGACCTGAGGAGGGCGCTCTAGGCATGCTGAGTGCATTAATTGCCCTGGGGAGCGCTCCACTTAGCTGGTTTGACTCAGCACTTGTTCACATTGCTAACTAGTTCAAGACAGTTTGACCATTTGCCAATCTAATCAACTTAGGGATGTAATCATTAGTCACTTGGGATAATTAATCATC
This sequence comes from Larix kaempferi, assembly GCA_027924585.1. Taxonomy (NCBI): domain Eukaryota; kingdom Viridiplantae; phylum Streptophyta; class Pinopsida; order Pinales; family Pinaceae; genus Larix; species Larix kaempferi. The sequence continues at coordinate 3,819,392 of BSBM01001158.1, read as the reverse complement.
AATTAATACATGATTAATTTACATAGGTGGAAAAATGTTCTAACATCATGCCTCCTTGACTAAGGGGGTTTGGCGCCCCTTCCTACAAATACTCATGGAATTCTAGGAAATTTTCCTTATGGTGCCCCTCACTTCTACATCTGGTACACCATATGTCTCCATGGGTCTCCTTACCCTTCTTGATATCCTCCAATTCAAGTGTTAAGTTGCCCAACTGTTCCTGAACTCTATCCATTCCCATTCCTGCTTCGCCAATCGGTGAAGTCTCTAGCTTCATCACAATTTCTAATGCTTCTGCCTGTGTTGTGACTTTTTGTTGCATCAGCGGTCCTCGGATATGTGACACTAGTCCTGCGATGAACCATTCTTTATGTTGCAGCTCATTTATCAGAAAGCTCACTTTCGCTATCAACGTCTTGTATCACTGATCGAATTCCCACACTGACTCATTCGGGAATTGCTTAATTACCTTAAGCTCAGTGACATATTGCAACTCAGATTTTGGTTTTTTAAATTTGTCAATCATCGTCATTCTAACATGCACTAGTGTTTTGGTTGTTGTTCCCACTGGAACCCTTAAAAACTTCATGTACCAATCTAATTCCCGACCCCTAAGGGTCGTTGCTATTTGTCCCATCTTTATAGCATCATCATGAACCTACTTCACAGTCTAGACTGCTTCGCATATAAACCAATACTGTTTAGGATCCTCAGTCCCATTCTCCTAAAATGTGGGAATCTTTTCCTCATCTGCCACCCTAACGTTGCTAGTATTGTTGTTCACTGAAGCGCTACTCTTGCCGCTACACGTAGAAAAACTCCGTGAGTAGTTTGGATTTCTTCCTATAAAATTCAGAGTAGTGTGCGGGGTCGAAGGTACGTGGTAACTTATGATTTGACCTTCCTCTGCTTCTAGGGTAGCCTGGTTGACGTTTCCTTCGCAATAAGGTCGCTTCCTTCCTTGTGGTCTGTTAGATTTTCAGAATTTACTTCAATATGATCTAGGATCTTAACTAAGAGAACAACATGTATAGCATATCTACAGCATATCAATCATGGACAAAATAATGCAAGCACACAAGAGACACGGAGTTTACTTGGGGAAAACCATAAAGGTGAAAAACCCCAATAAATTCCTCAGAGATAGATAGAGCAATGATACAACCCAAGCATAAGAGATAAACATCTCCTAGCAGCAGCTTCTCCTCCTCCACAAGTGTGCCACTCTCGAAAGAGTGTTTGTGAGAATAGAATGATCAAATAGAGTGCCTCCCGCACTCTATTGATACTTGACTTGACGTGCCTAATAACCTTTACTAGGTCGGCCTTAACTTAACCACATAACATAAAGCAGACTGGGCCAACCCCCAATAGGGTGGTCGGCTAACCCTTTGACCCACATGACTTATACAAGTCTGACCCCAACAAGGTGGTCTAATAACCCATCAAGTAAAAGTTACGACACTTACAATATAAATGTCGACACTTCTGTATAGAGGAATAATAACATCTCTATAGGAATACAATATACATATATGTGAAATACATTCCAAAGTTACATATACATCAACACTCCCTCTTAACTAGGAAGGTATTTCTCCACACAGGTCTTCTAGCATAAGTCTTCTTCTCTGGATCATCATCAGCGAATCATCATCCTCGAATCATCATCATCGTCACTGTTGCTTCTATCTCAATCAATCTCCGATCTACTCGTCATAGGAAGTTCTACAAAGCCAGTCCTTTTTCATACTGGATGTAGGCCCACCACCTGCAGGTCTTCATCATCACTGGCCATACTGTGGAATCCTCAGGACTTATTACGTGAGTCAACCAAACCTCGAAAGAGCATCCTAGGATTGATTACGAGCACACAGCTCAACCTATCGGATCTCCCAAGACCTTTTACATGCTACTGCACAACCTATCCATGTCCACAAAGTATCATCCTAATACTCATGATCATCGTTCATGAAGCACAACCCAGATGAACATCACACAACACTTACATCTACGCCATGGGAGAACACATCTACAACCATGCGAGAATGGCACAACACTTATATTGCAGCCATGGGAGAACACATCTACAACCATGCTTAAATGGCCCAACACTTATATCACAGCCATGGGAGAACACATCTACAACCATGCTCGAATGGCCCAAACACTTATATCGCAGCCATGGGAGAACACATCTACAACCATGCTCAAATGGCCCCAACACTTATATCACAGCCATCGGAGAACACATCTACAACCATGCTTGAATGGCCCTAGCACTTATATCACAACCATGGGAGAACACATCTACAACCATGCTCGAATGGCCCTGGCAATTACATCACGACCATGGGAGAACACATCTTCCACAATGTCAGAAAAGCCCATCAATTACATCGCGACCATGGGAGAACACATCTACAACCATGTCCGAAAAGCTCATGTGCATCTATGTCTTCGGAACTCATCACACATAATCCAACTGATTATGTAATGTATCCACCTGATACATGTCATGCATCCACCTGATGCATATCACATACATGATCCACTTGATCGTATAATGTATCCACCTGATACATATCATGCATCTACCTGATGCATATCATATACATGATCCACCTGATCATACAATGTATCCACCTAATACATATCATGCATCTACCTGATCCAACTGATCATATCCAGAGCAGTAACTAGAGAATCGTCCTGATGCTCATCACACAACGCTTACATCCACAGCCATGGGAGGATACTCCTACCACCATGCTTGGAATGGCTTCTGCAAATGTGTCCATCACTTCTTCCTTGAAGTGTCATCAATCTGAAGAACACCAAGCCTCCCTTTGAACTAATCAAACTTCACTCTGGCTAGTGGTTTTGTCAACACATCTGCAACCTGCTCATCCATCGCAACATACAGGAGATTCACTGCTCCTCGTTGCACCATATCCATGATATAGTGATATTTGATCTCTATGTGCTTTGACCTATAATGGAACATCGGATTCTCAGACAGCTTCACACAACTCTGGTTGTCACAAAAGATACCAGTAGCATCCAACAGGAGATCAAATAGCTCAGACAGTAGCTTTTTTAGCCATACTGCCTCACATTTAGCCGAACAAGCTGCAGCATACTCTGCTTCGGCTGTACTCAGTGCTATGCAAGACTGCTTCCTGCTAAACGAAGAGATCACACTTGATCCCATACTGAAGTAGCACCCAAAAGTGCTCTTCCTATCTACAGCACTGCCTGCTCAATCTGAATCAAAATAACCCTGCAGGTTAAACTTTTGATTCGCATCATACTTGACCCCATAATCAACTGTACCCTTCAGGTACCTCAGAATATGCTTTACAGCAACCAGATGAACACCTCTAGGATCTGTCAGGAACTGGCTCAATGTGTTCACCACAAAGCAGATATCTGGTCTTATGTTCGTCATGTACATCAAGGACCCAATCATCTACGATACACAGTGACATCAACCGTATCATATGAAGCATCACACATAAGTTTCAAGTTCGATACCATAGGTGTGGCCATGGCCTTGCAATCCATCATCCTGAACCTCTTCAGGATCTCCACTGCATACTTCTCTTGTCCAAGGAAGATTCCATCTATACTCTGCCACACCTCCAAGCCTAGAAAATAGTGCATCATCCCCAAGTCTTTCATCTTGAACTCAGAAACTAGCTTTCGTTGCGTGACGGTAATCAATCTATCCTCACCTGTAACAAATAGGTTATCCGCATACAAAAGTAGTATCACTAGATTGCCTTCTTCAACCTTGTAGTAAAGGTTGGAATCTGCTTTACTCTTGGTAAAACCCAAACTGGATAGAAAGTTGTTTATCCTACCATACCAACTTCTGCACATATATGACTTCCCATCATGTGTCTCAAAACCAAGTGGCTGCTCCACATACACTTCCTCTTTGACTACACCATTCAAGAAGGCTATCTTGACATCCATCTGGTGTATCTTCCATTTCATCACTGCAACTAGAGCAAGTACTGTCCTGATGGAAGTGTATTTGGCTATAGGAGCAAAATTCTCTTCATAGTCAATCCCTCTTTTTGGGAGAAGCCACAAGCTACAAATATAGCTTTGTATTTCTCCATGCTACCATCTGCAGCATGCTTGATCTTATATATCCACTTGGAAGTCACGGCAGACTTCCCTTTTGGTCTTGGGACTGCAACCCAAACATCATTCTTCATGATCGATGCATCATGGCATTCTTCCATTACTTCATCCCAAATATTGGGAACTTCAATATCTTCAATAGATATCTTTGTTGCTGGAACAAATGTTGTAGTCCTTCTTTTGTAGGTGATGTTTTACGATCTTTCCTACAAAACAAGTTAAATTGCATGATTAGAAACATCTCATAGTTTTCAGAACAAGTTCTTACTCATAAAGAAATATGTCATACAGTCATGCAATTAATTTAGCCAATCTTTCAACATAACATTTATCCATATCCCGTGACTTTCTAGATGCCTTCCAATCTCTACCAGAACATTGTTAAGAGTGTCCACAACTCCCAACATGTCAACAAAGGGGTTTCATTCTAGATAAGTAGCAATGGAATGTTGTACAGTGCCATAGGCCACTTACCCATTATATGCATATTAGTAGTATGCCGTTCATTAATGAAATTATTCTAATATGCCAAAATACATAGCCTAATTCTAGAAACATCAGTATATACATCATTGAACAATATTATTTAAACAATCAAATATGCAAGAAATGATAATTCAAATACTTATCTTTGTTTGGTTGTTGGGTGGACTCCCTCTGAATCTTTGCAACCTTTCTGCAATTCCATTCTGATGTGGATTGTGAGAAGTGGTCGACTCCCTCTGAATATCTACATCCTTGCAGAAACTGCTGGAGTGTGCTCCCTCTTGATCTTTGCTTCCTGGATTACTTGTCCTTGAACTTATATCCATACTCAATTACTATGCATGCTTACAAGTATCATTATTGTGATATCCTTGAGATCTCATACATAATCATACATTTATTAGTATATTCTCAATACTATCAAAACACAATAATCTTAAGCATGTATAGTCATGATCATTTCAAACAGAAATAATAAGCATTAGTATTCGAGGACTCTTATGGTTAGTCATATCATAAATTAAATTAAGAAACATAATATGCCTAAACCCGTGATCACTCAAACCTATACTTTCATGACTCTTATGGTTAGTCATATCATCAATTAAGGTAAGAAACATAATATGCATACACCCATGATTATTCAAAACCTATACTTTCATGACTCTTCTGGTTAGTCATATCATCAATTAAGGTAAGAAACATAATATGCATACACCCATGATTATTCAAACCTATGAATAATCATTATCAATCATGCTATGTATACTTATATAAGAGATCCTATCACAAGGTAGGATTCTAACTTGATATAGGAAAAACATAGCTAGATTAGTATTTTAGCTAGTTATGTCTAACATACCCACATGATGTCTTCTTGTTCTCTTCAATGACTTGTGCTAGTAACCTGCATATCTCGTAAGTTAACCATTATACATACCTCATAAATAGATCTTCTATGTGATCCATGACAATGGATGAATCTTTGTCTTCATGTCACCATGATCATATGTTCTTGAACTAGAACATGATTTGTCTTTCTTAGTGTACCTTTCACGTTAGTGGACAACATAAACCTCATACAACACCATAATGCATTAGTACAATCATAAGTGTCAACACCCTAATCAATGAATATCTTCTATCATGCATTCATAATTTTATTAAGGTGATACAAGTCTAAATTTAAGCAATATTGTACTAACCGTAAGAATATGAAGACAAATATACCATAAACTTAATCATGAACAAATCTCGAAACATACCTGGATAAGTCATACCTGTCGAGATTGGTTGTAATATTCTTCTGTAAGGCCTTGGCCTCATCTTCCTCTGAAACAAGAACTTCTTCACTTATGCAGGTGACCAATCCATTCTCTTCTAGGATGAACCCAATCCACTTGATTTGAAGGAACTGGATCTGGAGCTGGATTAGGGTTTGTCAGGGAAACCCTAAAAATTCAAACTTTGAGTTTCAAACTTCTCAAAGGAGAGAAAGATGCGCCTTGATGAGCTGATCAACCTGGTATACTCAGAATTTGAAAACTGCAAAGTTTCACCCCTCAAACTTTCCTTTGAAACTTTCAGATTCACTAGACATGACCCCGAACTAGGGTTTGATAAAGCCCACCCTTCTTCCCAATCAAAAGGTTCGATCCAAAGCTCTAAGCTTTTATTTTTCTGAGGAGCTTCCAGCCGTGGTCACAGATTTCAAAAATTCCCATTTTTGCAGAAGCCCTAATTTTCCACTTTTCCGATCAAAGTCCTGAACTAGGGTCTGATCAAGCCCAGCCTTTTGCCCAAACAAAAATTCTGATCTTGGTATCTAAATTTCGATTTTGAATGAATGAATGAATGTGCTAAAAAATAATTATGTTTTGACAGAAATATGTACCTAATTGATTCTGGTGTAACTCTGAACTTTCCAATCGATAGGGTTTGAAACTTCTACCTATGGTATCCCGCCCTATCATATTTCCAACCCCATAGGTCTGGCCTCAATTGGATTCTCTGAGAGAGAGTTATGCCAAGTGTCACAACGTGACCTGTTTATGGGATAAAACAGGAGAGCGAACTTGTACGGCATTCCACATGTCACTGGTTCCGTTTCGGCCTCTGAAAAAGTTACCTGAGAAAGTACAGTCTGTGAAATACCTGTCGCTTTTTACAAAATTTAATTTGGAGCTTCCTATCCCAAGTTATGACCTTTCTTCCTAGGTCACCTATTTATGACTCAGATCTAGAAGAGGCAGAAACCCTAGATTGTACATATCATAAAACACAAAGTACAACAAATTAGAAGTTTTCCTTTGGAAAAAAGGTACATGGGGATATTATATTCAACCTGTAAATGTTTCAAATCTAAAAAAATTTCCAAAATGGATTTATAGCAAAAGTGCTATGATGACTGGTTTTTGCTACATCATGCCCTAGCATCGTAAGTGCAACAAGTGTCATACATGCCATACCATGCCTTCTTTCAGGATAGCTCTGATACCATGTTAGATTTTCAGAATTTAGTTCAATTTGATCCAGGATATTAACTGAGATAACAACATGTACAACATATCTACATCATATCAATCATGGACATAATAATGCAAGCACACAAGAGACAAAGCATTTACTTGGGGAAAACCATAAAGTTGAAAAACCCCAATAACTTCCTCAAAGATAGATAGAGCAATGATACAACCCAAGCATAAGAGATAGACATCTCCTAGCAGCAGCTTCTCCTCCTCCACAAGTGTGCCACTCTCCAAAGAGTGTGTGTGAGAATAGAATGATCAAATAGAGTGCCTCCCGCACTCTATTTATACTTGACTTGACTTGCCTAATAACCTTTACTAGGTCGGCCTTAACTTAACCACATAACATAAAGCTGACTGGGCTGACCCCCATTAGGGTGGTCTAATAACCCTTTGACCCACATGGCTGACCCCCAATAGGGTGGTCTAATAACCCTTTGACCCACATGACTTATATAGGGTCAACCCCAACAAGGTGGTCTAATAACCCATCAAGTATAAGTTACGACACTTACAATATAAATGGCGACACTTCTGTATAGAGGAATAATAACATCTCTATGGGAATACAATATACATATATGTGAAATACATTCTGAAGTTACATATACATCAACATGGTCCTGTTTTATAGTTCCCTATTCCGGTCCTCTCAGGAGACTCTCTCTCAGTCCTCCTCTTCTTCTCAGGATGCCAGAATATTGATCCACTCCTCAAGAGACCACACTCTTCGTCAGCTTCCCTTTCAAATTCGTCATCGCTCATGTACATCTACCACATCTTTTTGTTAGACTCGCATTTATGCGATACCTTCACCCTTGCACACCGATTCTTCTACTCATCAGAAGACATCCTCAATATTCCTTTTTCGCAGACAAGCATTTTAATCCACAGTTTTAATGATGACAAGAATATTCCTCTCGACCCCCTCAAGAAATTTCTTTCGGCGTCGCCGTATGACTTGATAGTATCTACCGCGAACTCAGTTACATACCCTTCGAGGATACTGTCTACCCAAAAATCAACAACTCGTGATACCTTTTTATTGACTTGCTTCAGCTATCGCACCAACTCCGGGGTCCACCAATCAAGTTCATTTTTTTGGTAGTGGTTCTTGCGGAACGTCAACTGTGCTAGCCAATCATGTAATAACATCGGGAATTTGTAGAAAACGATTTCGTGAATATCTGAATAAATGTATCTGTTATCACTCCAGGAAACTCTCCTAGGTTGTATCTCAGAGATTCCTGGTAACTTTACTATTCTCTCAATAATGGTTATGTGATTGGATCAAGGTGAATATCTAACTCACTGGATTTTATAATCAAGACTGTCTAAGGATATTCGAACAGTACAAGGCCTTCAAGAGCTATTATCAGATAGGTAGTGTATCAAATGAATAAATAAACTAATCAATTAACTAAAACATACATATAAGACAATACATATGATGGGCCAACAAACTAGTATGATTACTTATGATCCTTTGCTCACTAATCAGTAGGTAAGATGACAGTCACCCATGGATTATGTAAACATAGATAAAGAACAAAATTCAATTCATAAGCATAGAACAAAAATAGAAGAGAAGATCTGACAATAACAATGAAAGAAGCTTGTAGGCTGAATATATTATAGAAAGGGTCTTTGTCACAATAGCAGTACAGTGTAGAACTCAAAATTGAACCTTCTCTTCTTCTATAGAAATCTCAAGCTTTATAGCCTTTACAAAATAGTTTTAAGATCCTATAAAACTAGATCTGATATGCCAATAATAGGAAATCAAAACAGTTTTCATAAAACTAGGAAGATATCCCATTTAAGGGGGAAACCTCCATCTTGGTAGTCTCTATATCTTCGAAAGCTGCAGTAGGCCTCCAAAGGCTAATGAATTAGGTTGAAAATGCTACTTGGAGGATTGACAGGTCATCTTTTGCCAAAGATAGACAAGAAGCTTCATCTCTTTCATCTTGCTGGCATCTCCAAAACTGGATCAGCACATTGAAACAACTCCTATTTATTATCACCTTCAATTGGAAACCATCCTCATGCCTGTTGGAATGACAAAAGTTGGAACTGTGCAAAAAGATGTCATTCTGCCTTTTTCTGCGTTTTTGGTGGCTAAAGAGCCAAAATTCGAACTTGTAAGCCACCGAAAACTCTGTTTTAAAACTGTCTTTACAATTTGCAAAGACGATTCCTTTGCTCTATCTGCTACATATTTTCCAACATAACATGTCCTTAGAGCATCAATATCTACAGGTAGTTGACTTGAAAGATTGCACATCAATAGCATATATCGAGATAATTATCCCAGTTGTATGCTTGTTCTATTTTAATAGATCTATCTCCTAAGAAATTATGTTATGCAAAAACAACGTAGCTGCATAATGGCGAGCCCTATATGCTATACAAACTAAAGGCTTATTCATAAGGAATACAAGGAACCCTATCATGTCCATCAAGTAAAAAAACAAGTTTCACACTCAGCAACTGAAATGAATTTGGTGTCTTAACCTCGACATCCTTCCAATCTATCATTCTTTTGAGAACTGTCACATTGCATTCCAGCTCCATCCATCTTGCCATCAAACATATACACGAGTGCTAAGGAAGCCATAAAAAGCGACCTCTTTGATCCAAATGATGAACAAATTCAAAAACCTATAGAGGCAATCTAGCACATGCTGCCATGACCATTAAAGCTTCCAGATCTGTCTTTGCATGCCATATGAATTAACAAAGGGGCAATTTCCAAATCTTTTGATGGAAAATTACACCTATACAATATTAAAACTCATCATGGCACCTTGATTCGAGGCTATTGTACATGGAATCGATGAGATATGTAGGAAATTGGCATTGGCTTGGTGTTCAATAGAGAGCTTGGTATATATCGGTTGGTGGATTGACATGTGGACTGGAATTGATTCAAATTATTAGAAATGAAATAGAGCTCAGCGTAACATGTGGCTTAATGTGTCAACATGTGGGTCAATTCATAACTTGACTCATGGATTGGATGCATAGCTTAGATCGTGGCTTCATCTTTAGTGTAGATAGTATAAGAATAGCTTGGAATAAGGCATATTGAATGGCTTAGTAGATAAGCTAATTCATGGAATAACTTTTAAACCAAACCATCAAACCCAATAGTCTTAGACTTAGATATAAAGGGAGCTTAGACTTGTGGTTAACTAAGACTCATGGTTTGGCATATGACTCATAACTTGGTAGAGTTGGACTTTAGATTAGATCACTTTTAGCACCCACTACTTTCACAAAAATACAAAATAATAAGTTTTATTTGAAAGTATTATAAGTGGAAGTTTTAGGTGAACTAACCCTTTTGATTTTGTAGGTCAAAAGGGAAAAACCAAATATTGAGACGATGGCCATTGTTTTGAAGAAAGCAATAAGTCAAATAGAGTGAGATGAAAATGCTCTCAAAAGTCCATCATATTTTGGTCACTAATAGTATCTTTCTAACCAACCGGTTGCTGTATGTTTAGGATCTCGCTTCTCACTTTCTGCAAATTCGTTCGCCTTCTTGTCGAACCACTCTTGGATCTCTAGTTTTGTCGGGTGCCACAGCATATCCTCTTTTCTTCTTCCTTAGGGTCCTAGCAACGGAACTATTTTTTGACGCAACGTCCATCGACAGGGGTTCACTCCGCACTGTCGCCAACAAACTATCAACCCAAACTCCATTATACACCGGCCCGAAAAGGTGTAACCCTTCCTAGCAATACTTGCGGAGCAAGTGCAGTCTCACCCGAGGTGGATAAGAGGGTTGTTGGAACCAAGTTTCCGCAGTTGTGTAGAGGATATGCACACATTACCTTCACTCTAACCATATATTATAACATTGATACCATACCATTAACTTATCAATTGCAATTTAAGTCATTCGCGGTTTCTAACAAACATTCAAAACAACATACTCAGCTTACTTATTCAGATTACAACATATCCGCATTAATCAACATAAAACATTCACATAACCCATTATTCATCATTGCATCATTGCATAAAGACAAAAATTATATCATAACCGAACATCTCCATTCATTCACCAAACCTGCAGAATCAACCTCGCAAGAAATGTCAATACATCATGTCGTGGATACAAAGCAAAAACCAAAGGATAGGATCAATCTACAAAACTCCGATGCCCTTAAACTTACATTATTACTCTATTTATATGCTTTTATCTCATTACAAAATGGTCCACATGACCGACTCAACTAATCTAACAATTCTTGCACTCCCGTGAATACCGCGAATGATCCTTCTTTCACGGAATGACCCTTTCGCGCCTGTCGGCTTTTGCACTTCCTACGGATATCTATATCGTGCCAATAAAGGCATTCTGAATGATCTATTGCTAGAAGATACAAATTTGTAGCTACGCATAACTGGGGAATAAGTTATGACAGGTGGGGTTATGACCTGTACAAAGGGTTGGTTAAAGTTTGTAGAGAAGTGGATCGTCGAAGGGGGTGCTGCATCAAATTCCTCAATAAATTTGACATATCCTTCAGGGAGATATAATTGGGATGGAATAACTGGAGTGGTTCCATCCTATGGAATAACTTCCGGCGTAACGTCGTCTTGGGGTGATATACTAACCTCATGTGCTAAAGTAGTTTCCACTGTGGTGCTAACTTCTAGTGTAACAGTGGATTGTGGTACTAGACTAGTCTCAGCTACTGCACTAGTCTCTGGGATAGTACTAGTATATGGGGTTATGCTATAATTTTGGGTTACCGTAGCAACTCGTGGTGTCTTGCTAAGTGATTGTGGAACGGTCCCCTGGCCAGCTAGTCTGCTAGTAGGGGATGTGGGTATGCGTGAAGGAGGTGTACAACTAGTTCTAGGTACTAGTTCGAGACTCTTCCCTTGTTGTCTTTGTGATTTCCATTTGTCCACCATGGAACAGGATTAATTGTTCTAGGGAAATATAGCTAGAAAATAAATAAAAGACCTTAAAGAAACCAAGTGTGCAAAAGAAGATCTAGGAAAAGAGGAGATAGACAGGCCAAAAAAGAAAGCTTAGAAAAATACATTGAGATAGCAGTCATAGTAAGTGATATACAACAAAATGGCCAGAAAGCCAACAAGCAGCACTAAAATTAAAAAGACCCTCTATAAGTTACAATAGCAGGAAATCTTCATATCTAAGGTCGGGAGACCTCAACAAATCGTGTCCTTCACAAGGTGATGAAATCCAAGTCAAACAATACAAAGTGAGAGACCAAAAGCTAAAAGGATATCCCTCTACCGAAAGGGATCTCGGGTAAAAGATCCCTAGAAGGAAGGTCAGTAAGATACCTCGTTCATGACGCTTCTAAGAAGGTGTACTGGATCGTCTTCCTTTGAGACCTTGTACAAACGGTATGGAGGTCGTAAATTACAAGGAATAAAATGGACTGATGTCCTTAGGTGCTAAATGGAGTGCGGTATTCCACAAATTCCACCTGGAACGAGTCCTCACTTCTTACCCCCGTGAAATGGGAGGCCCTCCCAATAAATTGGTGTATAAGCGTGTCAAAAAATACAAGAGGATTTGAGCACCCTAAAGGAAACAAATATGTTTCAAATGTAAAGTGACAGGGGGGGAATTATTTGGATTCCTATCCCTGATGTCCTACCTAACGACATGATTGTTTTGTATCCTCAAGTGAGGTTAATATGTGTTTAGTTAGGAGATTGATTTTAAGGGCTAGTTGTTAACTCACGGGGTGACGGAAGTGCAACTCGATAGTGTGAAGACTCGACTCAAACCATGCATTTAGATTGAATCAATGCAAATTTTATTTTCGATGAATGCCTAGCTAAAGAGAGGAGATATTTCTTTCATTCCCAATAACAAGCATAAACACGCTCTTTTAAAAAAGAGAGAAAAAACCATTCACTTTTATATGCCAAACAAAAAGTAAACTACTCTTTCAACAAAATGAATGAATCCAAGTACTAGTTGAAAAACAAATTTTTTGTTTTCTTTTCTACTTCAGATGAGTATATAAAGTATGACAAGTAAATGGAACAACGTCTTATGACTGCAAAAAACAACTTGATTGTTTAAGCGAAGGATAAATAGATCTTGAAGAACAAATTTCTAATCCAATTCAAAGAATTATAAATGCAAATATTTTTTCTCAAGCAATGAAATTTCCACTAACGTTTTCAAGGACGCAAACTAGTATATATATAAAAAAATGTCCCTGAATTTTAAAAAATGATCACTTTTTGCAATGAAAAAGTCAAGAATCCAAGCATAACAAATTCACTCTTGTCTCTTTCACTCAAAAAATCCAAACCAAAAGAGATCAAGCAAACCAAGCTAATACAAGGGTTCAAAGGCCACTACAAGAAATGCAGGATTCAGACTAGAATCACACAGGTCTGATCAGGATCAGAGAGGTGCACTCAAACCAAAAAATCAGAAACCAAAAATCACCAAGCAAAAAACAAATTGAAATGGGACACAGGGAATTTTCGCTCCCTTGAAGACCACCGAGGTGCGGTTTTTTGGGATTTTCGCATTCTGCTGCACTACTGGGGAGCAAAAATATCAGTATTTTCTGTCAGTGGTGTATGGGGGGGGCACAAAATTTCTCTATAGGTGGGTAAGGGTGAAGGTCTGATTTTTTTTTTTGTTTTTCTCAGGTTTGCAGACCTAGAGAACTAATTTCTGAGGATCAAAGTAATAAATAGAGGTCAAGGGTTGATGAGATGCAGAGATAATGAATCAAATGGGTAAAAAATAGGGATTTAATAACCAAATGAAGACTAGGATGTCCCCAAAGGAGTCGCTAGTTTCTGTACTAGTAAATTCATCCTACAAATAGTTAAACTGACGCATAGATTAGAAAAGATTCAAGCAGGCCTAATCTAAGACAACTAAGTAACAAGTGGGACCTTAAAATCCTAGATATAGTTCAATGTATGAATATCAGGGAATTGAGAGAGAGATAATAAGGCATAACTTACTTCAGACCAATCGGTTTTCCAAGATCCAGCTCCAAGCTTGATGTCCAAGATACAAACATCTGTGAGCAAGACAAGCACAATATCTCCAAATACCAAATACAAATATCAAGATCTAACTTCTAATGAAAACATATCATGAATATAAACTAACAAGAATCATCATATGGAAGAATAAGCCAAGTTCCATTAAGGTAGCTTAAAGAAGAATAGTACAATGTTACCCTTGATGACCAAGCAATAGTGTATCCTTCCAAGCCTTCCTCCTTGCTATCTCTGCAAAAGCTACAAGACCATAGGTTTGATGCCTTCAATGTTCTCCACTTAGCTCATGGATGGCCTTGGAGGCCAACTAATAAGAGAGGAAGGTGGATCTAGATGAGTGAATGGTGGATCAAGAGGTTGAACCAGACCAAATTGGGAGGGTGAGTTAGGATCGAAAGGAGCTTCAATCACAAGAAAATATCCCAAAGGTAAGATCCAATTTCCAAGCTAAGATACGGTTAAGAAAATTTTCGCACCCCAGACACTGGGCAAGGAGCGAAGATGATGTAATTTTCACACCATTGCCGGCATGCAGAGCGCGAAAATGAGGAATTTACGTGCCTTACACCACTAGAAGGGCACTAAAATCCTAGTAAAAGGTGCTCAATGACGTAGCATTTGGAATTCGGATGAGGTAAGTTGGATTTATCTGCAAGGACTTCAAAGAAGGCCTAGGAGGGGACCAACTACGTAGGAGCAAGGTCCAACACTCGTTACGAGGTAGCACCATTAGGTTCCACATGTTATTATGACATCAATATGTGAAATGGCACTCAAAGCGGGACTGTGTGGTATAACAGACATTGAAGGAACACTTAACGGAGGTCCTCCAAATGCTTCAATATCTTCTTGGATCATGCAATAAGGTTGTCCAAGTAAACAAGGATGATGTTGACCAAGTAATGGAAACAATATGACATGGGATGTTGAAAGGTGTTTCCAACAATCTTAAGTCTAAATGGCATGACTCGGTAGGAGAACATGCCCCAAGATGTTGTAGAGGAGGTTTTGTATTGATCTTCTTTCTGTATCTGTATTTGGTTGAACCCATAGAAACCATTCGTTAAGGATAAAACTTCATGGTTGGTGCAAGCAACGATTATCCGATCAATAAAAGGGGTGGGAAAGTTATATTTTGGAAAGATGAACAACGACTATAGTTATGACCGGGATATAGACTGAATACCCAAAGAATACAAGGTGTAGATACATGCCATGTTCAAAGGTGATGACTCATAAGCTTCCAAAAGATATACTTGGCTCATTCCCTCATTTTTCCCCATCATGGTTGACGAGTACCCCTTTTTTTTAACAAGCTTGAGGAGGATAACATATGTCGATGTAGCTCACCTTTAATTGAGTCCAACCTTGTACATTATACAAACCCAAGGAAGGAGAGTTTCATCTCCATATGGATCCTTCGATGTTTAATTTCATGAGTCCAAAGAAGGGAAAATCGGCAATTGTTCATGTTTAGAGAGTGTGAAATAACCTAAAGAAGACTCCAAGGTTTGACTTTCTTGTAAAAATTTGTCATTGGACCCAAAAAAGTATAAAATAATATCCAAAAGAACTCTCCTAGTCATGACTGAGTAAGGTATACCTTTCTTGTAAATAGTCTAAACGGTTTGAAAAAGGGATAACCTACCACCGGATAGATGTCCTTTCAAATAATTTTACAAGTGTGAAAGAGAGAAGTACACTTGGAAATATTTTCTAAGCGAGGGAGTCCAAAAATAGCTTACAAAGAAATCTAGTGGTTCCATTTTTGTCAGTTAATCAACTTAGTCCGAAAAAGGGAGAAAATAATACTAAATTGATACTTTGCTCATTGTTTTATGAGCACGAGTAAAGAAGACTAAGCTCGACACTATTTTACTTGGTTTTAACAAGCACGACTCAAGTGTGAAAAGAACTTGGAATCTCTTTCATAGTTCAGGTCTAGAACATGAAAGAGAGAAAGTAAGCTCGAAAGAAGGTCAAACACTCAACTCCACCAATGTGAACAACTCATGCGAACCTGCCAAAGGAGGTCAAAAAACCTAGAAAATACATTAGGTCATGTTAAATGTGAAGAATAAATGTTCAACCAAGGCTTCTAATGTGAAAAATAGGTAAAAATGACTAAAAAAAATGTATAAGAGAGGGTAAAATGGGAAATTACACATTTTAACTTGGCCATTTTTACACAAAGAGGATTTTTACCTTATTGAGAACAAATATTCAGCTGGAGATATTGAGAGATCCGAGGTGTCATTTCAACCACCGTTTGAATCAAGTAAGTCGTTTCAACCTCGTCTTTCTTTTCATCCATTTAGTTTATGATTTCATATAAATTTTGGGGTTTTCAAGGGCCTTAGGGAACCAAATTTACACTCTGAAATTTTTGTGCCCTCTCTATTTCGAGAGGCATGAGAATTCAGGGAATTTCTCATTCTAGGCATTAGCAGGGGAGCGAAAATTATCAGTTTTCACGCTCCCTACATTGCCCAGGGCTTGAAAATCCACAGACTTGGAAAAATGAAAGCTTTCCTCTCCCTCATGGCAGAAAAATAGGTTTCCATGTTCTGACTAAAGTCTCCTTTGATGATTTATAGGAGATTCCAAGTGGTTAGAGAAAATATGGTGGACTAGAAAGAAAGAGAACACGAAGGGGATGGAAGGGCCTCTTTGAATAATAATAACACACTAGCCTCACTAAGGGAGTGTGGTCTGCTTAAATTTTTCAAGACCAGGGGCATCTGTAAATAGGGAAAGATATTGAACCACATTATCCAATGTGGGATGCTGATATCCAATCTTTCCATATCGGAGAGCACATCCTCGAGACAAATATTGAATACATCTACTTATTCAGTATCTCCAAGAGAGGGGCATGGGTCAATTTATCAGGGCACCGGGATACTTAAGAGACTACAGATACCTACATTGCTGTAGGAAAGGATACCGCAAAAAGAGCGGTAAAGTGCTCATCGTGGATTTGTTGGATACTAAAGCTCAGATGACTTATGTTGTGGAGTGCATGGAGCCCAAGTTGTGCAATTGGTGTGAAGGGATACTGATCAACCTCAAGGATTACGTGACTAAATGCATTAATGGATGCATCAACCATTTTGGGTATGGTAGTATCCTGGTCACCTTCTTCTTGGATAGGGCTCCTCTACTGTGTCCTCAGATAGAGAGGCCTCGCCGTCCTACATCCGAGCCGTGGATGGGGAGGTGGAGTGACTATGTTGGGTGGCTTGGTGGGTCACAGGTCCTAGCATTTGGTGAGGACTTCTTGTCATGTCTCGAGGAGCATATTGTCATGATCGAGGACTATCCCTATGCTAGGGTGGACTTCCGTTGCGATATCAATCTAGCCTTAGCTGAGGATGACGACTGGGATGAGTCAGGTATATGACCTTCAGTCTTGTTTTTAATTTTTTAATTTTATGTCATTTTTTTGTTTTGTTTTGATAATGTATAGAAATCCTAATATATATCTATAATGTTGTAGATCGAGGGCCGATGAGGCCAACATGATCCTCTCCACTGCGCCAATGAGGGGTGGAGTACGAGGCTGAAGAAGATGAGGCAGGAGGGCTTTGCGATGTGGAGCGTAACTTAGAGGGACTGACCATGGGCATTCCTCCGATGAGGATGCCCGAGGTCCCATATCATCTCCAAAGGCACACTGTGGGTGTGCTAGA
Source organism: Larix kaempferi (assembly GCA_027924585.1). Classification (NCBI taxonomy): domain Eukaryota; kingdom Viridiplantae; phylum Streptophyta; class Pinopsida; order Pinales; family Pinaceae; genus Larix; species Larix kaempferi. Next base: position 3,801,493 of record BSBM01001158.1, on the reverse strand, counting down.
GTGTTGATGCCCCGAAATTCGCAGCACTAGCAGTTAGGGATTCTCTCCGGTAAGAAATCCCAATTAGATTGCTCACCATTTGGTGTGGGGAATCTGTCCAGTTAACGACCCGACTACCGTGTGTGATTTAAAGTTTGGTTTTATTGGTTGCGGCCCAATCCACCATTTATGTATTAATTAAAGATGAGATGCAAGAGATCTAATTAAATGCATGTAATCTAATCTAATCTATCTAAATTAATCTAAACTATCCCTGCATGGAGCAAATCTGAATTAAGAGCAATAACTGGAAATGCACATAAAAGTCTCACAGATAGTTGTTTTAACATAATAAGCAAATTTACAACAGAACTTGAAAGATACCAAAGATAACTCTGATATAATTAAAGCATTCTATTACTCATTAAGCACATTAACATTTACATAGGAAAAGAAATCATTCACAACCATGAAGTAATTCAAGACAGTTTAGAACAATCTCACAGTATTCATATGAATGTATGAAGAATTAGTTCCACAATGACATTCCACATATTCCAAGAAAACATCACTGTGCTCACTTTCCTCGAGAAACAGATCCTTCTTTATCAAGCAGAAAAATAGTTCTCATACAACATAATCCAGCTCTATTGTACCTGCAAAAATCCCTTCTGTCCTATTTCCTTCTCCTATTTATAGCTTTACAAAGTTGTCTCTAGTGTCTCTTTACATACCCTAACCCTAGGGAATCTCAAAATTTTGTCCTCTAGTGCTTACATCATAAAATATAAAAGATAATTACAAATTCAAATTTATGTGGGCCCAGTGAAACTAGTGAAATAGTCCTCCCACGCATTAGCTCATTCAGTGATGACGTTCAGCCTTTTGGGCTCTAATACTTTAAAACGACTTCATGGTATGACAACTGGGTATCAACCTGCACCACTCCTGCTTCTACTGCTATGCAACTATCCTCCATGAAATATGCATGTATTGATTCTTTCCTCACAAACTGATGTATGTCTTCTTCAATGAGAGCATCCATTTTTCTGATGTATTATAACTCCCCTTGCAATCCACTCTGCAGCTCTGTCATACGCAGATATTCTGAAGGAATTTCATCCATTGGCAGGACAGGATAAAGATGACACTTCTCATGAACTTGCTAGATTTTCTTATAGAACTCGAGATATTTGTGAGAAGTATTTAGGACGTCATTATTCAGCTTTATGGAAGCTTTCCTGTAAAATTCTAAGAGTTCCATCTCTGACTTCAAATCTGCTACTGTTTTAGGAAACAAGTTTTTAGGGTATTCAAAGTTTGTCTCTCTCCAGGCCATTTGGATTTAATATTTTTTACAACCTCTTACTGCTTTTTCCTGACTGCCTGTGACTCTACAGATATCTCATCCATTCGTGCCATCATTAGTTTCATCTTGTATATATTTTTAGTGAGAACCACCTGAGAATGATATATTTGTTCTTGGATCTTACAAGCTTGATAACAGAACAAATATATATCTAGCTTTCTATTGTCTATCGACTCTAGCTATTCTGCCAAGGATCCTTTCTACTTCTCTAACCCTTCTACCTTGGCTTCCAATCCCCCAACCTGGTTATTGGCAGCTGCCTCACTTGATTCTAACTGGCTGGAACGAGCTTCAAGATCATTTTTCTCACCTTCTAATATCATCAACTATACCGTTAATTCTTCCTTTTCTTCATCTAGACTGTGGTATTCATTCATTTTTCTTTCTTGCTCTAATAAAAGGGTGTCGTATTTCCTTTTCCACTCTACCCCTTCTTCTCGTTCCTTCACCATCTTAACTTTTAATTTGCGGACCTTCTGTTTGCTTTGCTCAATGTCATCCGTCAGTTTGTTAATGTTATATTCACTTGTTTGGGAAGCGGCTACGTTGACAGATGCTATAAAGTTGGGATCCATGTGTGTACCCTCCATGAAGGTGCTTTCCTGCATAGTGATGATGTCTGCTTGGGAGATTATTTTCATTCTCTTTTCTGTATTCCGCATGATATATTTTCTCTTACGATCGAAGATGATTGTGTCCAATTGGGCCACAATGTGCTTCTTCAACGAGGTAAATGGTGTGAGCCCGATATCGGCCAAAGGGAAGTGGACTCCCATGATTATTTCACCAAGTACTTGGGGTGGGTCTGTGTCCAGTTTCTGCATGTTTGGACTTCCCACTTCAACAACTTTCTTGTACTTTTCTTCTTCATATTCTTTCTTTTGCAGTTTAGCTACTTCCTTCTCTGCTCTATCTCTCATTTCTTGCCGCTTCTTGGCTTGTTCTTTCCGGATACTTTCAATATCTTCTCTTTGAATCCTTTCGGCTTCTTCTCTCTACAATTTGTCGGCCTCTTCCTTCTGGACTCTTTCTATTTCTTCCCTCTGAGCTTTTCTAGCTCCTTCCCTCTGAGCTCTATCAGCTTCTGCTTTATGAATTCTTTCAGCATCCTCTCTCTGAGCCTTCTCAGTTTCTTCTCGACGCATTTTTTCTGCCTTTTCTAATTGTGAGGCTACTTCCTACTGTGAAGCTTTGGAAGCAATGTTGGAACTGGATTCACCTTTGGGATGAAAGTGTTTGTTGAGTTCAGTCATGTTTCTAGCTCTTCTGAATACTGCTTCATCCTTGTCAAAGTGATTAGCATAATCACAATGCACCTTGACTGCTGCACAATTCTCAACAACCTTTCCTTGGTTATCCTTCCAGGCGAAACTCTTTTCATTAAAATGGAATGATTCCATGTCTTGGACAAAGGTTTCAGCCATCTTGACCTTGGTTAATTTGTATGCTCTGATGTAGAAGGGTAGAGGCGAAAAATAAGCTTTCTTTTGGTTGTGTAGGAATTTTCCCATCCCATTGATAAATACATGTCTTACTGCCTCTTTGTGAACTACATAATCAGTCACACACTTGGGAAATAGAGATGGAGGTTTGGAATCCCCATACATCCTAAGATATGTACCCTCCTCAGAAAAATAGTAATCCCCAAACTATTCTACAACCGCCATGGCATTTTCAAATAAGCAGTTAGGTTCTTTGTTAAAAATTAACTCATACAGAGGCATGATAAATTCCTCGCATATGAGTTTATATTAACTTGCATACTTATAAGCATACAAGATCCAATAGGAAACATAAACAGGGGAATCATATGAATTCTGGATGCATCCCACCTTTGGGAAAGAGTGCCTTGATAGTATGCAATATACAAGGTATGAAGCCATGTAGAACTTTGCTTTCTTCTTGGTTAAGCCGTCTTTTGTAGACGTTATTGTCATCGACAGACTGTCCGAGAGAATGTATGCCCAGTTGAAGATCGTACCATAGAAGGCTACCTGGTGAATCATAGGTATCCAATTTAGTTTATAGACAGTACCATCTGCCCTACCGAAAATCCTACTTAGCATCAGGGCTATGATCCTAAAGGGAGGCCTCAGGATTTTAATTTCATATTCTCCGATCTCCTTTTGCCTCAGTTGTTTATCCTGTTATTAACAATTTCTTGGCATAGTCAAGAGTCACTACTAAATTTTTGGCCTTTAGGGGGGATTGTCTTCCGCCCCCAAAAGTGACCTAGGGGGGGGGGGGGGGGGTTTGGCTTTGGGGGAGGTTTTGGAAAACCCGCCCATAAAGGCACCGATGTTAAAAGTTTTTTCCTTTAAGGGCAGTTTTTTACGAGATTGGAACTGCCCCCAAAAGTTACTTTTGGGGGCGGTTTGTGACCCCCCTCGTAGAGGTCTACGGAAGCGGTTTTAAAACCCCCTCATAGACCCCTTCATAGAGACCTACGGGGGTGGTTTTGAACCCACTTCATAGAGACCTACAAGGGCGGTTGTGAACCCCCCTCATAAGCCCCCTCATACAAACATACAGGAACAATTTGGAACCCCCCTCGTAGATGACTATAGAGGTGGTGTCAAACCCTCCTCGTAGAGGCCTATAGGGGCAGTTGTGAATCCCTCTCGTATAGTCCTATAGGGGCGGTTTGGAACCCCCCTTTTAGAATCCTATAGGGGCAGTTTAGAACCCCCCTCGTAGAGGCTTATAGGGACGGTTTTGAAGCCCCCTCATAGAGGCCTATAGAGGCAGTTTGAAACCCCCCTCGTAGACACCTACAGGGGTAGTTTGAAACCCCCCCTAAAACTCCATCTTACAAACCTTTGGGGGCGGTTAAGAACCCCCCCTGTTGTAACATACAAAGACAGTTTTGAACCCCCCTTGTAGTGACATATGAAGGCGGTTTAGAACCCCCATTGTAGCAACATACAAAAACGGTTTGAAACCCTCCCTATAGCCATAATAAATCATAATAAAATATATTTTATTAAAAATACAAATATTGCAATATCATTAGGGCATGGAGGAATCTAACAACCTACCTCCTACTTGTAAGGCAGGCACTCTTCCATTGAGCTGAAACCCTTTAAGAATTGGGGAAAGGAGAAATATTAACACCAAGATTGCATCATTTGTAATTCTAATAAAAGAAAATAAGATCTAAATACAACCTTGCTTAAAATCAAATTTATATTTCCAAATACAACCTTGCTTAAAATCACTCATCAGCTACCTACATGCTCATATCTATTTTCAAGGCACCTAAAAATTTAAAAAAAATTGGGAAAAAAACAACAAAGATTATATTCAAATGAACACTATCCATCAAGCCAATGCACCAATCTATAAATAAATATGCCTCAAGCTCAATAAATGCATCGGGTAGCTCTCCAACTTCTCGAAGGACTTGCCCCACAATCCTGTCAACATGTATTAGTGTGGATCTATTGTTGTACCCACACCAATAAGGCCTCCAGGAACAACAAACTATATAGAAAGTTGGTATTATTGATTTACTTTATGCTTGCACACTAGAATTAGAGCTTGAAGTGGTGACAAGAGCTAATTCCCAACCAATGGCTCCATTTTGAATATCTTCAGCATTGTTTAAAGATCAATTTCAAGAATTATCTCTTTATCATTGTTTAAACATCACGTTTGAATTTTAGAAGAAAATAATAACATAATCTAATCTCTTTATTGCATTGAGTCAACCGCAAATATAGACAAACGACTAGATTTAATAGTTAGTTAAAAAGTAACAAGTCTACAATAAGGTTTGATGTCTAGGACATCCATAACTTTGAGATTTATGAAAAAAGTTAGTTTACATTAAAATGATGTCGAACTTATCCACAAATTCTTCATTAAGTTCCAAAGCAACTCAAAATGCCCACAATAATAGTAATGAAGCACTTTCTAGAAGAAGGTACCTTCTGTAGGTTGTGGCAGTTTTCAGTTTTGAGGAAATGCCATTTCTTTCTTTAACTGCTTCAAAATATCTTCCATTGTATATTCATGCCACCAATTTCCTAGCATTTAAAAGAGTATCAGTTCTACCTGCAGTGTTTATATTTTAAAAGGTGAGAGCAAGGAAATTTGAAAAGCAGAAACAAAAATGAAAAAAATTGGACCAATAAAGTGTTCCCAACTGAAAATCCCAAGGAAAGATGGAACTACTTGTAAAATCTTGTTGATAGGCAACATGTACTAGTTGGGAAAGAAAGTGTGTGATAATCTGATATATTTAATATTTCATGTCCAAGAATAAGCCAAGACAATTCCAATATCCAAAACATTAATAGAACACTCCCTCCTGAGATTTGGAACCTTCATTGGTTGGACAAGTCAAACTAGGAAAAGAGCTTGTAGTTCATAAAAGTCAAATAGCATTTGAAACTATCATGTTCGAAACTAAAAATTCCAAAACTACAAAACCAAAGTTTCTTAAAATTAGAGCCAATTCTTACCACCCCCAGTTTCCTGATTCACACGTCATGTTTATCCGGAAATAAAACCTTGCAGTGGGAGGAATTTCAGGATAGTCCTTGTCACAAAATAGCTTCACTTGATAGATCCGATCTTCATGCATAGAAATCAAGACTGTCAGGAGATGCATCTGACCTTTTACACAGTAACTATGACTACAAGAACTAGAATATATGTACTCACAATAGATAGTACTGTGTCCTAGTTCAAATTTCAATAGATGTCAATCATTTAACAACCTAAATAATTAAAATAAAAGTGATCTCATTGGAATGAACATGAAAAAGGAAATATATCGTACCTTATGAGGCCCAATAATAGTTCCAGTCCAGGATCACATGCATATGTCATCTCCATATGCAATTTAGTCTGTCGTTAGCACTCTTGTATGCCCAAGTGGCTCTTTTGTTTCTCTCAATGCTCTTGGGCAATCTTGGTAGTAGGGTCCACCCACTGTCGGACTAGCGAGTGGTGGCATATAAAAAATGCCCAATATGTACATTCTTTGTTTATATTAAGAGTCCAGGGAACCATTTTATTCAAAATATTTTCCAAAAAATCTATAATACAAGCAGCTCTATAAAGAATGTCAAAAGAACCGTAATGGCCTGTGGAAATTCATGAAATGGTATAATAACCTAATGTATAAACTTAGGCAAATGATATCTTAAAAATGAAACCCAACAATCAGGGAAATTGACTTGTTCCTGCACTAATTTATCAAAAAATTGCAAGCCATATTCAACAAGCATCCATATCAACATTTCATAAGTCAAAAGTCAATAGAGTCCCATGGTACAAGATAAGATAGGATGATTTTATATAAGTTCAAAATCAATAATCACTCAAAAACTTGGCTAATGGGAGAATCTTCTTACTCGTTCATCCTTGTAACTACAATACTCTTCTTTCCTAATGATCTAGAATCATCCACTTAAAACAAATATATAATATTTATAGAAATTCAAAACTCATGAACATTCAACAACTTGGCTGCTATGAGATTCATCTTGCTTATTTTCATCCTTGAAACTACAATTCTATTACTTTCTGATGATCTAGAATCATCCAATCAAAACATATATTTAATATTTATATCACCCAAATAGAAAATTGCTTTCTGGTTGACAACGCACTTGATCATTTCGACTGAGCCAATTCTTTAGCAAGACCATACCTGGCTTCAAGACCTAGATTTCCTTTTTTCCCTCGTGATAGTCAGTACATTTATTATTATCTTTGGTCTAGACATATAAAGAGGAGCATAGTTTTATCAGTTTTCCTCCACCAGTTACGGTATCATCTTTCGAAATACAAATATCAAATACATCTGACGTAGCTCTTTCTGTCAAAGAGTGTAAGTTGCGAAACTCATGATGTACTCTCACACTGCTGACCTTCATGTTGTCTGATATTCTCATGCTTCTAGAGTCAATGCGTTGTGAAGATTTGCCAACATCGACATAGACTGTGGATGTTTTGATGTTTGGACTTGGCTCTACATGGAAATTTTGGAATTTTTCTTTATTTGCAACATGGGAAGATACATATGTTTCATGAATATCATCTTCAGTGGAAACTGAAACATGTTTAGATATTCATGGTTTATCAGTACATATGTATACACTAATTTAACTGGAAACATTTATGTGTCACTTTATCATGTTAGGTCTCTACGCGAAGATAATGATGTACAGCATAGACAAAATGCCACATAAAAATACATATGATTTTATTGAAATCAAATGAATAATATCACACAAAAAACACATCTGAGCATTAAGTAAAAATTTTCATAGAAAATAAACATGGAAATATCTATAGTTGCACAAAGGGTACAATCAGTCAGGAAACATTTTTGAGTCATGTTCCTATAAAGGAACAGAAACCCAGAGGGGCATTGTTTTTGTTTTGAGATAGAAAATATGAAAAATATGGAAAGTAGTAACAATTCAAGGCCATATATAAGGTATCACCTGCAAATAAGATAAGATAATTTTATTAATGTCCAGGCAATGACCAGAATAGGTAAATGGGACTGAAACAAAAGTACATTTAACAAAAGCACCTGCTAGAGTGCCCAGGGCTATTCCAAAAGCATGCTCACTATCCAAAAAGATACATGGGAAGAGCGTGGAAGAGCTAGCACAAGTACTAATGAAGAAAATGAGGGAGCTGGGCGTAGACATAATGACAAGTCCCTAACTCCATGTTTGCATCATAAATGGAAATAAAGGTAAGGGCACTACTGGAGAGCCCCTATCACCCCCAATCACTGAGATGGGACCAATGCAAAGCCTGGTGGTGTCACTTGAAGATGCTGGTGAGGACCCTGCAACTTCCCTAACACTATAGGTCATCTCGAATAAGCTAGTGATGGAACTCTGGTGAACCATACTCTGTCCTGAATAGGAAAACTCTAATGACTCATAACGTAGGAGTTGTGGGTGTGATGGCATATGCGCTGAGAGTTATATTATGCGGTGCAACATAACTTGTGCCCAAAGCCTCAAGGAGGCACAAGTGGGAACTAACCTACTGGTCATTGATCTAGAGAACTAACATTGCATAGTACCAATCTAGAAGTTGGTGCTATGTGAGGTCTTCCATATTGCTTACATTCCTCAGTCGTCAAGATCAGGGGGAAGAAGAAAGTAATCAATCTAACAGGGCTTGTCCTAGGTAGACTCTGTAAAATTTGTCTCCTAAGGTCAAGGACATTCCTCAAGAGTAAAACTAAGCATCGCTGATCTAGATACCTGAACAAAATAGTGAAGGATCTACTCACCCAAATGTTTGTATAGACAATGGAACCACCCTTTGATCTCATAATACATGGAACACTGGAACATAAGGTGATACCTGAATTCCTGTATTGTAGATGACAAATCATATAGATCCTTTCGGATCTCAGAATATGGTGGTTAGTAAGTTGGCCTAAGGGAATCCTTGGACAGTGCATCCAATGCTTTCAAGTGTACTCAAGTCTAATAACTAAGCCATCCCTCAAATGTATGAAGTGCTCAAAGGTAAAAAGGGACCAAGCTACTGAGTCCGTAGGAAGACAGATCTAGTTGATCTGTATGTATTATTTGTAAACATCATCTCTCATCACCTTGTTCAACCCCTGTTTGGAGGGCTGGAAGTAGTGAACTGCATCAAGAATGCTTGAAAGGGGGGAGGCGCTCAATTGAGATGTCAACAAACTGGAGGAACAAAGAATTCCTCACAGAATTGACAATGTTGTCATCTAGGGGAAACAACTGTAAAAGTGGAAGAAATTTCCTCAAAGGAGCAAAAAGCAAGGACGAGGTACCATTGTTACCACGAAGCTATCTCACCGAGAGATCATAACATGTGGAGGAGGGGAACTAGTCTGACAATAACCTCGAGGCAAAGAGGGTGTGCCCCAAACTCCACCTGGACTATGTCATCAGGATTATTTTAGATGTTGACACTGAAGGAGAGAAATAGAAGAAGAAATATGTAATCCAGAATGATAAAACAAATTGTTTCCTTTGTGAATGTTGAACATGTTCCCAAATAATGAGGGAAGTGTTATGAAAGGGGGATCTAAGAATTATGAACACATTCCCAAACAACTATAGTTTCTTCCCTGATGCCTCTTCATCATAAGTCAAATCTTGATACGTGTTTGTATTTACTATTAACCATGGCCATCAACCAGCAGGACGTTATCTTGTTCTATGCTGCAAAAAGGCTATGACTTCAAATATCCTTGACATTGACACTGAATGAGATGAATAGAAGAAATATGTATGCCATGATGATAAAAGAAATTGCGTCCTTAGTGAATGTGGAACACATTCCCAAATAATGAGGAAATGTTATGAAAGGGATATCAAAGATCTAGGAACACATTCCCCAACTATAGTTTGGTCACATAGGAAGGGATATGACCATTGAAAGGAGGTCCCTATTGATTAACTAGGTTTAATTATGTAATTATATTCATTACACACACCTCCATCAGATTGATGGAGATATCAACAATCTGGAAAAAATAATTTTCAACAAAGGTGAAACATCTTGATTCCAAGGTGACTGAAGCACTTCAGCACCTTGCACAAAAGGAATTGTGGATGACAGGGAAACTAATCAGTAGCCAATAACAGATAAACTCTATGAGCATGGAAAGGACTTTTATAATTTGTGAATAGAATTTTCAGCACTGAGCCTCTTGTTAGAATTAAGGGATTACTGTTTCCATATGGTTGTGTTTCCTACAGGATGTTATTAACAGTTTGAATCTGTCAGGATTGATAGGCAGAGTACTGCTAGGCTCTAGGTTTTCCTGCTTGTGAACCATCTGAAGGAATTGAGAGATAGATGAAAATGCCAGTTTTGTATGTTGTACATGCTATCACCTGCTCAGGCAATGATATATAAATAATATTATTTTTTATTAGGAATAAAAGGGAAGGATCTTGAATTAGGAAAAGAAAGATAGTCATCAATCAAAAATATTCTCATTAAGCAGCAAATCAGTAATGGAACTGGAAAAGGCTAGAAATATAACAAGTACAGAAAGATATCTGGGTAGCAAATGTTCACATATAGTTTTGGAAGACTCTAGGAGTACCCTCCTAAATTTGAGAAATCAAGTCAAGCACTGCAATTGTTGACATCTTAAAGCACTAGATTATTCACAACCAAAAATTATTGTCACGGAGTTCTTAAAATGTCTCACTCTATATTAAAAAGCTTCTCATTTACTTTTTGACCATTATTTCTGTTCATTCTCAAAGGAAATCCAATAATTGAAATAATAGCTACTTTGCATGACTATTGAGTCCGTTTAGAATATCTAATCTAATAGCTTATTCAATGTTTTATTGATTCTTAGAAATATCTTACAATTCCATCTACTTCAACGTAGCCTTCCTTTTGCACTTATAAATTGCCACCATTTTAATTTGGTAAATACACCCCACTGAAATATGCTAGAACGAATCAACAAGAGACACGTTTATAACTTTAGTAATCCCACCTTTCTACCAGCTGGATCCAACAACATAACTGTTCTTCTCTGACTTATATTTTTAACTTTCGCATGTTCCTCTCTCTGCATCTCCTTCTTTTCCTGTCACACCCAATGTAGTTAGATTCCATGGTTATAGATCAACAGCTCGATTAGATTAATGTGCATAAAATGCAAGCCAGACACAGAAGTTCCTATGTTGCAAGGTAAAAGAAACCTACAAGACAAAAACACACCAACACACCACAAACTCAAATGTCTAGGAAATATAGCAATGAAAAAACTGAAAAAGTTTGGAAAAAGTAAGAATTGATGCCCAAAACTTGTCTGCTCTACAGGAACAAAATGCACACTGTATCAAAATAAGAGACAAGTCACATTACTTTGGCAGTAGGGCACAATAATAAAGAATAAAGAATATTTCCTGGCCAAAATGCTTCAAATATAATTCCAGTAAAGCTTGATCATAACAGATGGCCAAAACAGTAGGCTTCCAGCTTTCACTCAAGAAAACATTATAGAGGGAAGAGCATACACATCATATACAGGACAATATACATGTTACAAACATGAAGCATATTTCTTGTTTTAGTTCTTGGTAAGCATTCACTACAAGTACTCGAATTCATAGGTCTTCACTTCTACAAAATTGCTTTGTATCCACAAAATTCAAGTTATATGCATTTAAGTGTAGATAGAGAATCAATGTATAGTTCCAAAATTTGGAATAATTATCCACCAGCTTTGGAATGAATACTGGTTACAATAGAATACAATACATACCTCAGGTGATAACCAAGAATTCCCCTCAATATTGAAGTAATCACTTTGATCATCAATAATAGTTGTCTGTGAATTTTCATTGCGGTCGTACGCTAGAAGTTTATTCTTCAAGATATTTGCTTTCTCCTCTGATTCTGAAATTTGTTCTGAAGGCCCTTTATAATGTTAGTCACGGTGACAAACTTCACTGCCACAAAAATTGCGGGGGCCTTCACCCCCCTGCTCACAGACAATCTTACCACAACCAAGGAAATTGTTCACTAAATTGTGCCTCCTAGCTTGACAATCACATGGCTCACCAGGCTTCAAGTTCTTTATAGGAAAAGATAATGTACCCTCTCTTTCTTGTCTATGCTCCTTTCTATTATCCCTTGAACTCCTGCCAACTCGACAGATGGCTAATGGAGCCTCCCCTTCCCACGATCACGACAGAAGGCGATTGGGAAGGTTTAATGGTGAGTCAAATCATCAGGGACTGCCCCACATGGTCCAACATATTATAATAGTATGGAACACTAGGGGAGGAACAGAGGGAGAAATGGGAGAGAAGAACATGATTGGCACTGTCATGCCTTCAAAACTAGTAGGGTTGCTTAGGGATAAGATGACAATGCTTACTGGAAGCATCATAAATGTCTTACTAATGATAATGCTTATTTGGTGAAAGCACTATTACAAACATTACTATTGTACTATATGTTGCTAATTATCAACAAAAGGTTTCCCATGAATAGAACTTGAAAGATCTCAGAAACATATTTGTCAATCAAGTCAATTTGTCAAAAAATGATCATGATAAAATCTACACCCTCAACCAAGAATCTAATAGTATTTACTCAAGTGAATTGGTATTGAAAACTTTCATCAAATTTATGAAACCTTCAGCATTTGTGATGTAAATAACAGTGATACCACCAACCATAGATGAAGATGTAAACATAACCCTCAATTGGGGGACAAAAGACAAAACATGGAAGTAGTGGATCAAGCCCAGTCACTAAATCACATACAATGGAGTAAAGTTCAGAATAGTATCCCTGTCACGGGGATGTTGATAAGTATCTGGACAAAAGTAGGAAGAAGCAAAAAATAATAAGGTGCATAAAATGCTGCCAAAATTTTAAGCAATACCGAATACTGAGATTACTGAAGTAATGCAAGTTTTCATGATTAGAGAATCCACCAAATATTAACAAGCACACAATGTGATCATCTACTATGAAATCATAATCTATTGGGGAAGTCAACTCAGCATCCCAATACATTGTGGAGAATGATACTCAGGTTCCCTAGCCTACATGCAGGGCACCAGGCCACTGATGAAAGAGATAAGCTCTGATATCAAACTAATTTGAGTTGAGATGGAGTTGTATGAGAAGAATAATAAATTCTTCTAACTGTAGGTGGAATAAGCAAGACTTGCCCCAAAAACATAGATTCTAATAGTACTAAGAAACTCAATTTAGGTTTCCTTGTCCTAAATGCAAGGCACGTGGCCACAAAGGAAAGAACTAAACTTTGATTCCCTTTAATATGAGCCGAGATAGAGTTATATTAAAAGAATACTTAAGTTTTCTAACTGCAAATGGATGAAGAAGGACTTGCCCCCAAAAAAACTATATTATCAGTAAGGAACTCAACTGTTGTACATGATAATTGAGGGCATTAAAATAGAGAATAGGCCTTTACATGCATTTGTCACCTTACATAACTATCCATCCTCAAGCAAGAGAATATGCTAAACCCTCAATGGGAGTTATAATTAGTTGACCACCCAAGTGATAGTTACTTAAACACTAAGAGACAAACATGGCACTAAAAAAGAAGCAAAAATACGAGTGCATAAACATTGAATATGATATTCATATAAATTAAATGTGAGTTAGAAATAGATGACCACCAGAGTGACATTTACTTGAACCAATATTAACCGAACCAGACTAGTGACTGAACTTTTCAAACCCCAAAAACAAGAACTAGATTGAAACCGGATGACAAAAAATACATATAAATTTATAATATTGAAATTTTGATTAAAAAATATATTCATGTACAACAATCTGAATCCAAACCATTAGACACAAATCTGCAAAGTTTTCTCATGTATATAGCATTGTAAGGGTGAATATAGCAAAATGACACTAAGTGCAATATATATCTAAACCAAAATACAACTACATGAGGCTCTAAATGGCTTGCAAAGTCCAAAAATTAATCATACTATAGTCTAAAATCATATCAAACTAAATAATCATCCGAATGTTTTGACATTTTGGACGAACTACACATGCACTTCATCAAGAAGCTTCTTTAGGATCGTGTCCTCGAACTTTCGAAGTGCTCTATTGTCAAACAAATGACTGAGATGATGGTTTAAAGTTGAAAGAAGCTTCAACATATTGAAAACAACTCAGCTCTGTTGAATTTCTCTATAATGACTGAAACCAACCCTCTACACTGAGACATTCACACTTTGGATGGTTTCATATGTATAGTGTTTAAACCAGGGTGGAAAATTATAAGCCGTTTATAGTTCTCCTGAAGACAGACTTGCTTTAGGGTTCAAAATGTCAAGATTAAACTCACCTCTTAATACAAATTTTCCACTGGTTGATTATATTCATCTCTATAAAAAATGAATAGTGAAATTTCTACCCTCCATGAAAGGGAAATGCTTCATAAGATTTGACTCTTTGAAAACCTAAGGGTTAAGATTGCTCACAGATCAGCTGAGTTGGCATTTTTAAAGAGAGGCCGTGACAACCAAGTAATTCCTAGCTTTGCAACTCTAAACCATCATCTAAAAGATAGGCTTTTAAAAAACAAACTCAGCATATTACCCACTGTCCACTGTAATTACTAATATGGGTATTAATCTAAGAGAATCGATAGCCTGTAAATTATTTTTTGAAACCCGAAAATTAGGGTTTTGAGTGCAAAATGCTTACACCAAGAAGTTCTGCAGCATCTAAAGGAGGAGATCGTTCACAGTGGAAAATAATGGTGGGAATAGTTTCTGGGTCGATAAGACGTTCACTCCCAAGAGCTTTCCATAGATAGTCTTCTGGGGATGATGGTGATAAATTGTCCATGGTTTCGCCCAAATAGCCATCAACAATTTTTCTGCTCTCAGAGCCACTTCAAACAAGACTGAATGGTAAGCCACTTTAATTGTACTAACAAAAGTATTTACCCTTTGTTGAAGCCCGTAGAATCTGTGAATACCTTCTCATATTGGTCCACGGGGCGTCCAGGGATCAAGTTTGAAGGGCTACCCTTAATTTCAGTTTGAAGGGCATCTATTGATGTTGCACTTCTATGATGAAGGGCTTAAAAAAATAGCATTTCAATTTACAATAATAAATTAATTATGCACTTTATAAAAAATTGTTAAATAATATTATATTTTCAATTAAATTTATGTTATTAAAAAATCAATAAATCATAAATTATCACATTGACAAAAGGCATTGTGTAAATAAAAATACATTCAAGGCTCTAGTTTCATGTCACAAACCATCAAATTCAATCGAAATTCATATTTTTCAATGAAATTGAGATGAGGTTCTCCATTAAATTAATCATTATATATTGTTTACAATAAAAATTATATTTTATAATACATTAAAATATGTTGATATACACAAAACAAATTAATATATATTATATAAAATGAATAAGATTGAATAATTATTACAATAAATAAAATATATTTCCATAGCCATAAGCGAGCATGGGTGTTGTTAATACTTAAATTCTTAATGTTTCATACTCCTGCATCAATGAAATGAAACCTACCTACCTTCTATAAATGAATAAGAGAGCAAACTATACCATACCGCTATCCAAGAGAGAATATAACTATTGTTATTCGAGGGTAAGAATAAAGCTACAGATATATAAATTTACAGGGTTTTTCTGAGAAATTTGAGCTACCCTATCTCAATCACTATGATGATTCTATCCAGTTACCTCAATTAAGGAAAAGGAAGAATTAATTTTATAAAACAAACTTCAAATAAATGTTTACTATATAATATAGAAAACAAAATGGAAGAGATTACACATTTACCTCAAAAGCCTCACTTTCAGAATTTCCATGGCCGCTACCTTGAAATTGAAAAGCATTCCTCAAATTGTGGGCAGGATGCGGATGAATTCCCCATGGGTTTTATGATCTCCTTCACCCTCTTTGTCCACATCCTGCTGGACATCCATGACAGCTGCTACCAACGGAAGAAGAAAGTCTGCCTCCTCCTAGTTGCCATTATCAATGATAATGTCAATACATGAAGTAGAGATATTGACAGTTTCCCATGACAGCTGCTACCAACGGAAGAAGAAAGTCTGCCTCCTCACAGTTGCCATTATCAGTGATAATGTTGATACATGAAGTAGAGCTACTGATCCTTTCCCATGACAGCTGCTACCAATGGAAGAAGAAAGTCTACCTCCTCGCAGTTGCCATTATCAGTGATAATGTCAATACATGAAGTAGAGTTGTTGACCCTTTCCCATGACAACTGCTACCAGCGGAAGAAGAAAGTCTGCCTCCTCGCAATTTCCATTATCAGTGATAATGTTGATACATGAAGTAGAGCTATTGACCCTTTCCCATGACAGTTGCTACCAACGGAAGAAGAAAGTCTGCCTCCTCGCAGTTTCCATTATCAATGATAATGTTGATACATGAAGTAGAGCTATTGATCCTTTCCTATGAGGAGAAAGATGTGAATACATTTACAGAATGCATTTGAATCCTCGTATCTTTGTATTACCCACTTAGGCTTCTACAAAATCCAAGGAATGCGAACTTAATTGATTTATTGCCACATGGAAGCTTCACATACTTCGAAAAAACACCACAATGATCCCAAATCCCATTTCCCAGCCCCTGAATCCTTGATATCTGATTCGTATCTTAGTCGTATGAATCCATTAAAGATAGTGATACAGATAAATAAATATTACTGTAAACTTGGTACAGTGGTAGCTATGTGTGTCCTTCTGACTGGGTCGATCAATTGTTGCTGTAGGTTGTATTTAGTGGGTTGGTTTTATCACCGTGGTCTTTCTTCTCCTTAGGCCCAATCCCTATTTCTTAAGCATGCATCATGCCCTTAGCAAGCAATCAACACACTCATATCTTTGCTGGTTGATGTTATTCGCCCAATCAGCCATCACTAGTCTTGGCCCAGGAGGCTAGGGGTGAAGTGAATCATAATTTTAAAAAATATAATATAACTCCACAATGATAAATTATTAACTCCACTCAAACTACAAGTGACGGGAGTTAGAATTAATATTTGACGTGTTGTTGGTAAGATTTCCCTTTTATTGAAATTTTAGACCAAATTGCACACTTCTTTAAAAACGGTTAAAAATAAGAAACGGAATTTTAAATGACGGGGATTTTTTTAATGCCACTTCTGAGACGTGCTAGGGGCCCTTTAAAGGGATATGACAGGTTCAATTTTGAACCCTAGGGACGTCGTTGATATAATATGATGGTACAATACGACCTGTGGAAAGCGCTAGATTATAAAAAATTTAGAGCTTAGGACCCCTTAATTCAAAAAATAAAAATAAAGTTGGTAAGAAAATAAAGTTGCTTCTTACCTTTGAAAGAAAAAGAAAAATAGTAATAAGATTAATTTACAAATAAATAAAAAATTCTTGCATGGGTAATCAAGACAATTATTAAAAAAGAAACTAGTTGTATGGTAAAGAGATCTAACTCAAGGTGGTTTGTAACCTCAAGTAGTTATATAGATATTATAAAGTAGGTTATTTATATTGTTGTTATTATTATTTACATAGATTTAAAGAAGAATCATTTAAGTTTAATTTCAACTAGGGAAAAAGCTGCGTGAGAGCTTAGTCCCTGCCAAAGGGACTGGGCCACGCTCCACGTGGCAGCTATGCAGAAGCAAAACCATAAGGGAGAAGTCTAAAGCACCTGGAAGAGAAGTGTGAACGTGTCAGAGGGTTGGAGCAGATGTCAGGATAGCAGGAGGTTTGAGAAAAACCATCGGTGCACTAAGCTGTAAGTCTTCATCTAAGCAGTAAGACAATGTTGGGATGCTCGAGCACAACCGTCGCAGCAATAAGTCAAGCTGAAAGAGCTCAATTTCTGCGAGGGAAGAGATCGCTTCTTGAAACTAAATTTGCGTCTAATTCTGAAAATTCGTGCTTGGAATTTGCTGCTGCTACAACTTCTATACAACTCTATTGTTCGTGTAGGTACAGTACCACCCGACGTGAAGGTTGAAAACATAATTCCTTACTCGTCTATTCAAAACAGTGAATTTTTCCTTCCAAGTCTCCAAACCAACAGAAATCCTGGAAGCCAGACTTTGTCCTGGCATTGTGCTTCTTCGAAGGAAACAATGGACTATCTCCTTTTCAATTGTCCTTTTGCAAAGGAGGTTTGGAATATTGCACTTGATCCATGAACAAATACAACATCCCTTCCCATTGAGATATCCATTCTTCTCACCATATGGCAAGCTCTGAGTCCCTTTTCTCTTATCAAAAAAGAAAGGCTCAAATTTTGCTGGATGACTCTTCCAAAATTTATACTCTAGAAAATCTGGATAGAACGCAATGCTCGTATCTTCAAAGGGAAATTCATTATGGCTGCTCACCTAGTTGCCAAAGCTAAAGCAATGATGCAACATTTCCTCTCATCAACTCCGGTGCACACAAATATAGATCCGATATCTCCTATGGAATAAAACTGGATGGTTGATTTTTCCCCTATCTTTTGTCCCAAAATATGAATCCCTTACCTTATGTATTTAAATGGGAAATCCATATGGACTCCTCATCTTCCATAAAATGGCGGAAAACTTTGCAGCAGCACAACCTCTTCTTTGACGGAGCGTCTAAAGGAAATCCAGGAGCGGTAGGAGGGGGAGGGGTTCTCTATGGCCCCAAAGAAATTCATGTAATGTCATACTCTTGGGGAATTGGAATGGACACCAACAACATCACAGAAGCACTCGCCCTCTGGAAAGGACTTCTCCAAGCTCGAGATAAGAATATCATAGATATTCACATCTTTGGGGATTCTTGTATGATTATCCAATCCCTAATCACCAATGATCTTCCCAGCAATATTATACTCAGACAACTCCTAAAGAAAATAAGGCTTCTAATGACATCCTTCAGCTTTGTCCATTTGTTCCACATTCTCCGGGAATTGAATGGCAAAGCTGATCTAGAAGCCAACAAAGCGACTATATTGAGAAAAGGCAGTTTATTACTCAATGGAACTGCAAGCCAAGCTAATCTGCCTTATGCCCTGGATCTCGGGGTCTAGGAATCACGGTAAGTCTAAGGTCATAATTCTGATTCACGTGTCAAGTAAGAGGACCCTTCAGTAGGCTAGGAGATCCATGCATTTCAACTTAAATGTGGTATTAAATATGAAGGTTCGTGTAGCTAGGGCTTATGTTTGGAAGCAATGGTCGAAGAGGATGAACAAATCCTCCTCCCCACCCTCTCCCTCCCCCGCCTCCAGTACCGCAAGAGATTGCAGACTTTAAAAGACTTGTAGCAATACAAGGAAAGCAACATGTGACTTCCAGGCAACAAAAATTTGTCAAAAAACTAGCAAAAATCCCTTTTGTGGCTCTTCCAACAATGAGGCCGTGCAAAATGGCTCTAAATCTCTCAAAAAAGGGTTTAATTGGGCAATTCACGGGTCTGTGGCCTTCTCCAAAAGTGATCGAAACTTGGGTGAAGTGGAACTGGAATCCATTGATAAAGGAAGAGGTAAATTGTTTCTTTGTAAGAAGAGGTAAATTGTTTATTTGTAGGAAGAGGTTATTTTGTATTTGTTTTTTAAAGAAAACTAGACAAAGATCTCATATTCAGAAATGGACCTTATTTTATGGGACCACAAGGGTTATATTTGAAGAAATGGTCTCTTGATTTTGACCCTACTCAAGGCATTCCCTCGGTAATCCCAGTCTGGGTAAGACTCCCTCACCTTCCTCTGCACTGTTGGAACCTAGAATCCCTAGAAGCGATTGGAAACACCCTTGGAAAATTCATTCAGGTAGCAGACAGGAAATATCAATATTCATGTGCCCGGATCTATGTAGAGGTAGATCTGGAAGTTGGGCTTCCGGAGGCCGTCAAACTCATTGTGGTAGACTAGTCTCATATCTAAGAGCTAGATTATGAACATCTACCTTTCAAATGCCGTTGTTGTCATTAATACGGACACTTCGCCAGGCACTGCAAAAAGAAACTCGAGGAAACAACAAAAGGAAATAAGGGAGAATAATGGCAGATAGTTCAAATAGATTTCATTCATGTCTCTTTTACATTCGAATGGTTTATCTTAATGTGATATCATTTGGTTTTCTTTAGACACTCTAAAATATAAAAAGAATGTGTGTTATGTTAGTTCGTTTATAGTTATATATGTGTGTTTCTATGATATTTATATGGTTAGTTCTCAGTTCTCCTCTACGTGTGAAGTATCATTTTCATGCACATTGCAAATATACATTAGCACTAAAAAAAGAATATCAAGCTTAATGCCTTATGTGATGTTATGCAATATTTGTCACAGTAATTACTAGTTTGTCTCTGTTATTAGTTTAATGTATGTAACTCTACAACTATCTCTTTGGGTTTAATATATTCAAACCTTATTACTAGATACTATGAACATTGAGACCATGTCATTTTTAGGCTATAGAAATAGGGTGATCATTCTTTTCTCTTCTTGGTTTAGCCGACCGAGAGGCTGAAAAATTTGCATAGGAACCTTCATTTTCCTAGGTCAACAGAAAGTATACTAATTGGACAAGGAAAATTCCAAATGTATTTGGACACATACTACAATTATATCTTTATGATATATAGATAACCAAAATATAGTAGATACCATTTATTAAGAAGATAATATTTGCTCTTTTTTATTATTAAAAATACATTTTCATCATCAAGTTATATTATTTTAAAAACCTTTTTTTCAATGAAATGCACATGATGGGAATCCCTGTAGGTACTTCCCTTCATTTCAAGGATTGTACCCGAGATATACTATTTGGTTTTGTTATCCACTAAGTTGCACTTGGGGGTTTTCTAGTGAGCCACTAAGGATCAGAACAAGTCAATTGTTTCCACTCGGTGCTCAGAAGTTCCATGGTTTCATCAGGACCAGTTGTGGTTCCTTTTTCATTTTCGCATGTTCACACCCTCTTGGGAGGATTGTAATAAATGATGTATCATGGTGGTATTTTGTAAAAGGGATTGTCCTTCTTGGGACTTAATCATCAAACTAATCACCCTTGAGTGTTTTTTCCCTTGTTAATTATGCTACATTTTTTAGCGACACATAATTTCTGAGTTTTTCACTCAAAATCCTCCAAAGCCGGGGCGGTGAAAGCGATGATTAGGCCTTGAAAGGGTTATTAAATCCTAGATTCTATGTATAATACCATGCTAGCAATAATCCCAGAGTCTTGTGAGCATGCACAAAGTCCCCCTAGTATTTCTTAATTTTCTAGTTTTTTAATAAAATCATTGATAATGTCTATTTTAATTGTAAAATTTCAAAAGGTCATAAAAGTGGGACTAGGGGGCCAAATTTATCATGGGGTGCTTTTTTTTGGACCCAGAGCCCCCACTTAACCCCTAAACCCACTTATGAGAGTCTAATTGGTGATTTTCAAGTACTAATTTTGATTTTCTCTTGAAAATGACATTTTGGGTCAAATAATTGGGAAATATGGAGAAAACCATTTCCTAAATAAAATGGAGCTTGTCTCTAAGGTTTCTAGGTTGGTTGGCATCTTGTCTGGGTCAAAAAATGAGTTCTTGGAGCATCTTTCCCAACTCATAATGTGGATTTTAGTGGTTTCTATGTTTGAGGAGAGAATCTCTCCAAGAGAGGGAGAAATTCCCCACGAGGGTGAGTTGTTGGAGCTTGATTTGACATATGGAAGCCTCCCATGAGTGTTTGGGACACCTCGTGAGAGTTGGAAACCCCATTTCTCACATGAAAGACACTTGCCACACTCTAAAACCCCCAATCCAACTCCTCCATTGGGAATTTTTCCCTCCAAGGGTTTGGAGCCCAATTCTTCTATAAAAGCGAGCCATTTACCTTCTCTTTGGTGGAAGCAAGGAACCTCTGCTCTTGTGATTAACCACACTATATTTATTTCACTTGTTTAAAGGTTTTTGTAGCTTCCAGATCATCTTAGGTGAATAAGATTGATTTCACTACCAATATGTGCTCTATCCAAGGTGATGCACTTGGTCATATGAACCCTTTGTCTAATAATTATTGTAATTGCATATTGAATTCACTCGACTCATTAGTTTGCAATATATTCTAGGCCTTGGATATGGGCATGTGTGTGTTATGTTATCCTCTCTTGTTCCCATTGTTGTCCATTGGAATCCACTTGAGTCACCCTTCACAAAAAGGGGAAAACAATAAGAAGAAAGGGTGATGGAATGAAAATTACTAGCCTGTTGAAATTGACAGGAAAAATTTCATTTGTGGTGTTACAGATCTAAAAATTACCAACATATCCCACTTGTAGTTGAAATTAGATTCACTCTTTAGAGATTATGTGATGTCGCAAGGAGTTAATCATCACTCAAGAGAAACAGAGGGAATTGTTACATGTAGGCGAGATATTCCATATCTAGGTCATATGTAGTAGTCTAGGTTAACATGCATGGACCATAAACCCCATAGAAAATTAATATGGTATTAGGCCTTAAAATTACTTTATAGGCCATGGTATAGGCCACAAGAACCATCGTCAATGTTACAAATATTGAAATGGCCACAATATCTTGCTTGTAAGGTAAAGTAATTATGTGTAGGGCCCTACACATAGACCATGAATCATATAGTAAATTTATTAACCATGGACCATTATTTAGGTTATGAGAACCACTATTGGTTTACATAACCTATAAATATTAAACCATGGTTGGTTTATTGGTTTACATAACCATGGACAAACCAACAACAACAATGACATCGACGATGGTGACAATGATGATCATGACAATCTCACATGTAGGCTATAGATTCTTATGTGGTAATCTAGGTTAACATGCATGGACCATCAACCCCATGGAAAATTAATATGGAATTAGACCCTAAATTTAGTTCACATGCCATAGTCCAAGCCACGAGAACCATCCTTTGTGTTACAAATATTGAAATGGCCACCATAAATAGTGCCACTAATTAGACACTGACCTAACACAACCAACCCATGTAAATGATTCATTCACTTGGCACACTTGATCCATGGAATGAATTCATGCACCTAGGAAACCTCAACCTCCAACCCCCCCACCTCGTACCTAGCCTTAACATCTAGCCCCAAACCGAATAACATGATAACTTATAAACCACTTAACCACTAGTACCAACAAAACTAGAACCCCTTGCCCATTAACCCACGGATCCCTTAGATGCCTCGCTTCTAATCCAAAAACTCCCCAAAGCCTACCACATTATGAAATTGTAGAAAATATCCCTTAAGCCAGTGTCCCTCTAACCCTAACCCACTACCCCCTAACCCAATCACTAACATGCCTACTGCACCAAATCAACACACCAATAAACTTTGACCTTGGGTTATTTATAACCAAGGTTTTAGTTTAAATACTTTGACATCAAGGTTTGAATGATCACTCTATGGGATTTTATCAAACCAAAATTAGTGCAAAAATAAACACAAGAACTTAGACTATAAACAAAATATTCCCTATCTAGGGTATGTATGATGACTCAATTCCCTATGCATGGCCCATGAGTCTCAAAATAAATTATTATTGCCCAATAACCTACATTTTGGCCCTATACCATAACATAGGCTCCTAGAACCATCCACGACGTGAAAATACTAAAAAGTGACAATGTGTTACTCAAAAGCTAAATATTCCTTGCCTGTGGCCTATGTGGTGGTACAGAGAAATGCCCATAGGTCACAAGACCTTGAGGTAACTACTAGTCATAATAAACTAGATTTTTATCTAACACCATGGTCACCATGGATTAGGCTTCAAGAACCATCCATGATGTTGTAAATATTGAAATGGCCACCATACCCACTTGCAAGCTAAATATTCCTTGTGTAGGGGGGCTTTTCAGACAAGTTATGAGAATTGAAATTTTAAGGGGGATTTTCAAACAAACACCTCCAAAAGTTCAATTCTCATGACTTTTAAGGGGGGTTCCAAAAAAACCGCCTCCCAAAGTTCAATTATCATGACTTCTAAGGGGGGGTTTGACAAACCGCCCCCAAAAGTTATGAGAATTGAGCTTGTACGGGGGGTTTTGAAACAACTGCCTCCAAAAGTTCAATTCTCATGAATTTTAAGGGGGGTTCCGAACAAACCGCCTCCCAAAGTTCAATTCTCATGACTTTTAGGAGGGGTTTTGACAAATTGCCCCCAAAAGTTATGAGAATTGGGCTTTTAGGGGGGGTTTTCAAACAACCGCCTCCAAAAGTTCAATTCTCATGACTTTTAAGGGGGGTTCCAAACAAACCGCCTCCCAAAGTTCAATTCTTATGACTTTTAGGGGTGGGTTTGACAAACCGCCGCCAAAATTTATCAGAATTGGGCTTTTAGGGGGGTTTTCAAACAACCGCCGCAAAAAGTTCAATTCTCATGACTTTTAAGGGGGGTTCCAAAAAACCGCCTCCAAAAGTTCAATTCTAATGACTTTTAGGGGGGGTTTTGACAAACCGCCCCCAAAAGTTACGAGAATTGGGATATTAGGGGGGGTTTTCCAAAAACCTCCCCCAAAAGTCAAATTTTAGGACATTTGGGGGCGGATTTAAAAAAACCGCCCCCAAAAGTCTAATTTCGATGACTTTTAGGGGCGGTTTTAAAAAACCACCTCCAAAGGTCTAAAAAAACTTTTAGGGGGGGGTTTACCAAGACCCCCGTAAGCCAAAACGACCCCTAAAGGGCTATTTTGTTGTAGTGAGTGTCCATGTTCAAACTTTCTATCCAATCTTTAGTTAGCAGGGCCTAAGGGTGCAGAAACTTGTACGTTGTTGCTATGTGGGATGGATGGAATGATGCAAATGCTTCTCCTTTTTTGTCAGAAAGGATCCTTGATTGGGAATCATCCTATGATAGAATCCATCTGATGAATTCTGAGCAGGGAAATAGCTCTAGGCACGTGGCTACTTTAGCGATGCCAGAATTCCTAATGTTTTGATATAATAACATCTCCTCAAGAACTGCACTGGGGGAATCTTGGTCTCAGATCATCTGATATAATTCTCCCCATTTGAATTTAGGGAGGGCTCCTGTCAGTGCTTTGGTGTCCTCGAACACGGCTCCTACCTTGGTATCTAATACAATTTCAACACCTGACTCCGCCTCAGCCACCCTGGATTTCCTCTTGGCTCGTTTCTTGGTCATTGTTTAAATTCTTATAAAATGAAACCATGTGTAAGCGAACTTTTAACAAAATTTGATCAAGCATTTCCTTTGATATTAAGAGGTATGCAGTTTTGAACAAAACACCGTTTACTATGTTTGTTAAGTTTCAAGTTTTGTTTTAGACATACACAGGTAAGCAACAGATTATATGCAACATAATTCAAAACAAAAATGAACACCATATTTAACAAAATAACCAACTGCGTAACTTCTGAGTGTGACTTGGGGAAGCAATCAAACAGAAACTAGCTGTTGGTAGTAACCAAGAAAACTGAAAGCAAAGCAGGGTGGATACCTAAAGCAACACCTAAAAGACCAGTCTAAGGGTGTAAGTGATGGGCGTTGGTAAGGTTCTCTTTATGAGCGTGTGGTAAACATTTTAGGGGAGGGCGACCCGGTTAATCACTTGAGGATAGGAAACGGGGTTCTAGTCTGCAGAGTGATAGTGCCACTACCCAGGGTTTCCTTTGTTCTCATGGCCATAGTGGTTAAGCTCGCACGACTGGTTTTCAGTGTAACGTCCGATGCTAACAACTCTAAGACACCGAAAAGAGGCCCAACAGGGTCGCGGAGAGGTTCGATGCACATTTAATTCGAAGCAAGGTCACGGTCGAGGTGGGGTCACGATCAAGGAAGGGAAACTATGGGTGATTAACATTTAGACCCCCCTCTACTGATAGAAAAACTAAGAAAAACTCAAATGGCTTCCCCTTTGTGGGTTTGTGTGGCGGGTAACAACCGGTGGTAAGGTAGAAAAAACAACAAAGCACTCTTCTCCTTAATACAAATCAAGATAAATACAAAAAAAAAAGATCGAAGGGGAAGGCCTACCTATCAAGCGCTGACTGACTACAAGGCTTCGATGGAAAAGGGATACTTAGCGCTTGGTGAATGGTGGACAGTTAACATCGAATGGCATTCCCAGAGCTTAAGAAAATAAACAAAATGGAAAACCCCCAATCCTATACATAACCCTTTGCAAATAAGAACAATTAATGCTTATTGGATGTGGTTGGTGGAAAAATAAAACGCCATTGATATGGTGGGGCCCAACGCCCTTTTTTGGTGCCATAAACACTTCAACTTTCCCGCCACTAAATCATGCCGCCGATGGTCTAGGTGGGACTTGTCAAGTTCCTGCGACAACTATCGACAAAGTTATCGCAACATTACTGTGTGAAGGCCTTTTCTATGTCTACGACCATTTCGGCGGTTACTTCTGAGTTCTGCCGAATCAGTGCGTCGAGCTGACTCCTCCTCTCAAAACGGTGCATCCTAGCGACTGTTGGCGATCGTTTCGGCGCAATATTTTTAGTCTCACCAAAATAGATCACGGCTCTCAACCTTCTTCGCTAACCCTAGGAAAGTTCTAAGTGTTAAATAAAACAAGGGTAGCACTAGGCCATTTTGGCGGAGTTGGATGAGAACTACCGACCATTTCGGCTTGGTTTAGCAAGTTTCACCAAAACAAAAGACGTTAAGAACTTTAAGAGAAAATCGCTAAATGTTTCAGCTTGACTTGGGGAGTTTCGGGGACAAGAAAAAGGCGTAAAACAAGAGAAAACTAAACCTTCAGCTCGACTCGTCGAGTCTCCCCAAAACACAAAAGCTCGAAAACAACAAGGAAAGAAGCGCGACGTTTCAGTGGATAAGACTGAGTTACGCCGACCGTTTCAGCTCTACTGGCTGAGTATTGCTGACCATTTCGGCGCAAAAAGTTGAGTTTTACTTGGTGAAAAAAACTTTCCTTCCTCAACTTCTTAGGAACAACTAAGTATGAAGGCGATTTTCTAAAAGACTTAAACTTCTAAAAACTCTCTTAGCAACAACAATTAGCGATTCGCTGGTGAACACAAATCTCTAAACAATCTCTTTCCAAGGTCAGAAAACTTACATGTTAGTGATCCCATAAGTAACAAAAATGCTTATACAACTCAGTTTTGATACAAGGGAGTAACCAATTTATCATATTGGTCATTTGGGAATAAGGGCGACTTTGAATTAGATTTCTCAACTACTCTCTTGAGGCCAAATTGTGAATTTCATTTTAAATCCATCTTTAGGATGCCCGCTAACTAATACTCCATAGGATCATAAGAAAATCCCACAGAAGTATTCGTTTGTTCCTCATTCCCATGCTGTCGACATTTCTTTAGATGCTTTTTTTATCGACGAATTTTGTCGTCTGAGTCTTCCATGATAGCTTTCTTCAATCTTCAACATTTGACTTAGATTCTTCCATCCATATTGTCCTTTTGTGTGAGAAAGAGATTTATTTGATTGTCATGCTCACGGACGGAGAAGAACCTTGTTGGGTTGACCATCAGAGCAACTTTCATGATTGGATGTCTTTGCTTTCTCAACCATGCTTTAATAGAGGCGAGATTTTCTAGAAAATAGACTCGATATAAGCTCTTTTCTCTTTTGATTTGCAGCATGGGATCATTTTAAATACCATACATCTGTGAGACTTGCTTCCTCTCCATAGGTACATCATAGTGAACTACCTGAGATAGTCATTAATGTGAAAGTGAATGAATCCTTAAGATAGTAATTCAGAAATCATAAATTTTAGTCATTTTACAGGGGTTATCATGACTCAAATATGAAGTTGAAGAGGATCTTTCCTTTAAAACAAGTCAACAAAAGCAAAGTCACATAGAGAAACTTTCTTTTATAAGTAGATCATGTCCTTTCAATGCCTTTTGAGATTGCTCAGAGCCCTATCTTTCCATATACAAAGAAGTTGGGCTAGGATTTTATTTAAAATAAAGAAATCAAAGAATAAGCAAATAAATGAATCAAATGAAAGCAACCAAACAAAACAAACTACTCAAAACTGAAAACAACAAACTTGAAAATAAAACAAAACAAAGTTTATTTATGTACAAAAGTGACCCTAAAACTACGAGAAATACTACTTGAGAGCAAGGCCGTTGACAGGGATATTTTCTTCATCCCCTTGTAAATCTTTCAGTTTGTATGTCGACGGACCAAGCTTGGAGGAAATTTGGTAAGGGCCAAGCCATAATTGTTGAAATTTTGTGTGCTTTCCCTTATCATCATGTGGGTGATCCCACTTCAGAACCAAGTCACCTACTTCAAAACTCCTTTTGCCAGACTTTCATTTATCAAACCACCTTTTGACAATATCTTAGTGTTGGTGGAACCTATCTTTGGCCTTTTTCCAGGACTCCTCGAGTTTCAGCAAGGTGTCAATTCGTGATTGTAGGATTTGACTACTGGAACCTCAAGAGACTTGGGATAATTGTAAGGATGGGAACAGTATATTAGGTGGGATCATGGATTCTTTCTCATAGACCAGTGTGTAAGGGGAAACTCCTAAGGAATTCTTTGGAGTCACCCTATCTACCCATAATGCGTTCGGAAGGGCTGCATGCCAATTTATCTGATTCTTAATAACAGTTTTCTTAAGAATTCAGATGAGAGTTTTATTTGTGGATTCGGCTAGTCCATTTCATTGAGGATAATAATTTTCTGAATAATGCAATTTAATTCCTCTTTCATAAACAAATGAATTTAAATTTATAGATGAAAAGTAAGTTGTTGTTGATGCCCCAAATATCGCAGCATCAAGCAGAAAGGGATTCTCCTCGATAAACTATCCCAATTAGATTGTCCATCGTTTGGTGTGGGGGATTTGTCCAGTTAACGGTTCCGGCTACCGTAAGATTTAAAGTTTGCTATTCTTTCTACCAGTTATGGCCCGATCCACCATTTATGTATTTTATTTTGAAGATGATATGCAAGTGCCCTAAGCTAATTTAATCTAAATGCAGAGCTGAAACAAATCTGTATCTAAAACTTGAAATAAATTTAATCTATCCTTGCAAGGAGCAACACTGTAAATATGAGTAATGTGTTGAAAGAAATATCTAAAGATCAACAAGTAGCCATTAAATCATAAAGATGCATATACAGTGAGAGGTTAAAGATATAAAATATAGCTTTTAATCCACATGAAAACATTCTATTACTCATTTTGGAGAAACATCATTGCACAGAAAATAGTAAGATCATTCATTACAGAGAAATAATTCAGAATAGCAAGGAAAGATCTCACAGTAGTGTGTGAATGTCACAAGAATAATCCAGCGAGCATCTAATCCACATTTAAAGGCAAAGACGTCCTCTCCAAGCTCTTATTAGGGAAAATCGCTTTCATGGAGCAAGTTACAAAGTAGTTCGTACAAGCTAAGAAAATTGTTTTTCCCTACAAAAAGTCCTTCTATTCTTCCCTTAATCTTCTATTTATAACTTTACAAAATGATCCTTGAGCTGTGGGTGTACCCTAATTCTGGAATCTTCTAATTTGTATTTTGGTGTACAATTACCTATTTCCTAGATTCGTGGGACACTTTTCATACAGGACAAAATGACAACCAACTGTCCCTTTAAAGTATTTACAAAATAAAGGAAATAAAACAAATCAACTTCTGATTTCAGCTGGCTTTTTTCTGCTGATTTGTTGATCCTTCTCCAACAACAGGCTCGCTTGTAGATTCTTGGCCATCCATGCTCTGTATATGAGTGGCCCATAGATTAATCTCTTTCACTATAATCTTGTCCCGAACAGATACCGTCACTTTTGCCGCAATTTCATGTTTGCGTAGATCTTTTTTGACTTGTGCTGCCCCTGTTGCAGCCTCTTGAGCGATTGCTTCTAGAAAGTAAACATGTACAACAGGCTGAGCAATGAACTGTTGAAGCTCATCTTGGGTCATCACCTCTACCTTTCTGACGTACTCCAAATCCTAGTCCAACTCATTTTGCAATTCTATCAGCCGTTGTTCTTGTGTTGGGAATTCATAGATAGACTCCGACAGGATCAAGTGGCACTTGCTAAAAGATTCTTTCATCTTAGAGTAGAAAGAGTGACACTTGCGGACAGTCCTTTTAATCTCCAGGCTTAGCCTGGTGCCATAGTCTTTACTGAAATCCAGAACTCCTGCATCTAGGTCACATTCGTCTTTAGTGGGGACGCGCAAGCTTGAGGGGAATCACGACTTTCCTTTTCTCCATTCAAGCTACTACTTTAATTCCTCCACATGTTTGGAAAATTTGTCCCTGTTCCTCAAAGCTCTACCTTCGATGACTAACATTTTATTAATCATTTCTTTCACGCTGCAAACCTCATGTGAGATCTGTACTAGCAGCTGATGGGCTTTTATCCGCATATCACATGCCTGTTGTGAAAGGTGAGCAAATCTTGCTTGTCCTCTGCTGCATCTTTGAGTTGACCCAATAATTGCTCCTTCTCTTTAACCATCCCTTCATACTCATGTTTGTGGAGGTGAACTTGTTCAGCACTGCTGGCCTCGAGTTCCTCTAATTCTATTATGCGGGCTTTTAAATTCTTTTGTTCACCTTCTGAGATGGCCAACTACATCTCTAAGGAGTTTTTCTCATTCTCAAGCTGGAGAAATCCTGAATTTAGCATTAAATGCTCTCCTACCAACTCATTGTATTTCTCTTTCAATTTGTTTTCTTCCAACACCTCCCTCTTCCTATCATCTCTAACCTTAAAGCATTGATCCTTGTAGTGCTTTATCTCACCTTTCAAAAATTCAATATTGGCTTTAGTTGCCTCAGCTTATGCTATAGTGCATTGGGCTTAGAACGAGGGGTCAGCATCATTTCCTTGGACCAATGTGGTCTTTGATACCCATAATTCATATTTGTCAACCTCGCTTTCCATTTTCTTTACCCTCCTATCAATGATAGCCCTTTTTCGCTCATGGAAATATACAGTATCTAGGTTTGCTACTTTGCACTGCTTCCTAGGGTTATATGGGGTCAATGCTAATCCTACTATAGAATCCACCCCTTCCTGAGTTGTCCCTGGAGAGTTCATCAATGGTGGTTCCAATTCCATGTATTTTGGAGTAGACGGCTCCGGCTCGGGAGACTTCTTTGTCTACTCTCTTTCCTTCTCTCCTGCTATCTCTTCTTGATGTTCCTGTAATCTAGCTGCTTCTTCTGTCAGGAGCCTTTCTTCTTGATTTTGTTGCAGCTCAATAGCTTGTTCTTGGAGGCCCCTGTTCTCTTCTTCTCTTTGGACTCTAGCAGCCTCTTCCTGCTGCTACAACTGAGAAGCTTGTTCTTGTTGCATCCTTGCAGCTTCTTCCTGCTGAAGCTTGGCAGTCAGCTCATTTTGAATTCTTGCTTCTTCTTCTTGATCCTGCTGCTGCTTGAGGATTTTCTCTTGGAGCACTCTGTCTTGCTCCTCCTGCTCTAATCCTGATGGATCCCCTGATTGCGAGGTTGATGCCTCCCGCTCCCTTTGGACCAGACCAATGGGTTTGGAACTTGGATTCTTCACAGTCTTCTTCTTGTAACGCTTCCCCAATGCAGCTAGGTTGCAGGCGCTCCTGAAGAATTCCTCATTTTGGTCCATAGCATGAGCATATTCAAAATAGATCTTGAGGTATGCACAATGCTGATTAGCCCTACCACAAGGGTCATGCCTTCTGAAAGGGACTGTGCCAAAATGGAACACTTCTAAGCCTTGAGCGTATTTTTCCCCGTCTCTTGCTCTCGAAAGGCTGTAAGCTCCAATGGTAAATGGAATGGGAGGATACATGTTCTTCTTTCGGTTTGTTAAGATCTTACTTATTGGGCCCGTGTCGAAGAGTTGTCTTACGGCCTCCTTGTGAATTAGAAAATCTGTAACATGCCGCGGGAACATAAATGGTTCTTGAGTTCCTCCACTCATCCTGACGTATGTGCCTTCGGCATTGTGATAATAGTCCCCGAATGTTTCAATGATAGGCAATGCATTCTCTGACATACAATCTGGTTCTTCTATGAAAATAAGTTGGTACAATGGCATGATAAATCTCTCGCAAATCATTTTGCAGTAGCTTGCGTATTTACTTGCCCATGTACATTGATAGACCATGAAGAGAGCAGTTTCTTTTGGCTTCCATGAGCAGCCCAAGTCCAGGAATGTGTGCTTTCTTAAAAAATAGTCAATCAAGTATGAAGACATGAAAAACTCTGCCCTCTTTTGGGTTAGTCCTCCCTGGACCGTTGTCAGCTGCGAGGCCAAACTGTCTGAAATTATATCATCCCAGTTAAAGATGGTGCCATTCATGGCTATATGAAACATCACCAACACCCATCCAATCTTAAACACACTTCCAATAGGCATGTCGAAGAGTCGACTCAACATTAGCACGATGAGTCTATAAGGAATCTTTAGGAGGGTGCTTTTGTATTCATTGTTCTGCCTCTTCCTAATATGCCTGTCATTTATCATCATCTTCCGGGAAAATTCTAGGGGGTCCATTGGATGTCTTGCTATCCAATCATCGTCCAAACAAGCTCTGTGTGTAGGCAATCTGTAGGTAGCAGCGACATGCTCGGGAGCGAAAGATGCCAGGCTCAACCCATTTTTATCACTCATGAGCCTCGTGTCGGTCCGGATGTGGGGAATTAGCCATCCCATGATTTCGGAACAAGAGAACAATTCGGGACGAGTGGTTTCCTTATGCAAACAAGACCTTCGGATTTTGGCATACACTAGCACATCCTTTATGGAGGTTGTTGTACTATCTTGACCCATAATGAATCTGTACATATCGCCCCATTGAAATTCAGGGGCAGAGCTCCCAGGGGAAACACCAGTGGTAGCTTGCGTGTCAGCAAACATCGTCTCGAGAGAAGTATCTAATAAGATTTCCCTATCTGATTCTGAGTTTATTTTCTGTGCGGCCTTCTTCTTTGTTGACCTCCTATGCATGATAATCCTGCAGTGAGCAAGATAATGTAAATAAGGAGTATGCATACATTCAGTCAACTGTTAAAATGCAAGGTGACAGAAATTTGACAGAGCTGGCTTTAGTGAGATGATGATTTTTTTTCTTTTTAGCATGTGCAATAGTTATGCCAAGATTCAAAATATACTAGTTTCACAACATGGGTGCTATTTCAAAAATAATCAAT
Source organism: Larix kaempferi (assembly GCA_027924585.1). Classification (NCBI taxonomy): domain Eukaryota; kingdom Viridiplantae; phylum Streptophyta; class Pinopsida; order Pinales; family Pinaceae; genus Larix; species Larix kaempferi. The sequence continues at coordinate 3,768,452 of BSBM01001158.1, read as the reverse complement.
CTCACCACAATTGGAGAACATCAGAAATATTAGAAGCAAATATCAATAACTTACACAAGATGTTGTTATTTCATAAATCAGACAAATTGAAACATAGCTTAAGATCACATCCAATTTGACTTTATGTTTATAAGGCTTATCATAGTCAGGCCAACTCATAACGATAAGCAGGATATCGACATGGCGAAGGGGTGGCAATATAATCTTTTATTTGCGCCACTCATTTTACAGTGCACAGGTGTCTTTTACAATTCCACACAAACTTACTGGGAAGAAGGGATCGGAACAATAATGGTGCAAAGGCAATTGCAGGGATGCGCGAGCCTAAAGAAAATTTCTATGCTAGCGCCTAAAGTCATTTATGCGCCAAGGCCTAAATCTTAACATGTGCTACCCAAAGCTATTTTATGCGCCATTGCTGAAATTGTACATGCACCATCCTAATATTTGCTTCTGCGCTAGCACCTAACATTATTTCTGCGCCAACGCCTAAACGTTTATATGTGGTATTTTTGTGCGCCAATGTTTGAAAAAAACTTTATGCGTTGGCACTTGATAGTGGAGTTTGTGCAAAGATGGGAAAAACTCGTAGCTGCTGGCCTCTATTAGTTAAAAAATCCGGCTTGGTTATCCAGTTTCCAAGTGGGCTCGGTGGGTTGATTTAACACATCCCAAGGTATTTTGGCCGAGCGTTGTGGGTTTTATGCGCCCTCGGCGTGAATGAATCAATGCTCTCCATTGATCTCTATGCAGTTTACCTTGGTGTCCGTAGAATAACACTCTTAGCTGCAAGAACAACAAGAAGCGGGTCTTACGCGCAGAAGTCGCTTGGCAGGGAGTTTCTCTTTTTCATGGGGTGTCATGTGAAAGCAGCTTCTATGGGTTTGAGCTTAGAACAGAACTCTGTGGCCATTAAGATACTACCGGGAGGACTCAGGGATACCAATATGTGCGAAACTTACTTAGGACGCCGAGGACATGATGGCAGAACAAATTTCATGCTCGCAGGAAAGGACAAAGCTTTCCGGGTTTCAGTTCGCATAGGGTGACTTCGAATTCTCATTTTGGGACCAAGGACGAGACTAATTGTTCTATGCCCTCAAATCTCCTTGAAGACTATGCAAAGAACTTGCTATGGTGTAAAGCAAACTCATGAAAACGAAAGGGGAAAAGAGCCTACCTATCAGACTGGAAAGTTCCATTAAGGGTGAATGTTCCGAGGCAGGAGATGAATTCCGCAGGCACCTGGCGAATAGAAATCCTTGCTCTTGATGAGAATGGCGAACTCTGGTCACTCGGTGAATACAAAATATGTTGAAAACCCCATTGCACTTGTTTAAATAAGGGTGGAATTTATGTCACATACGTCGAAAGGTTGGCGCATTTAATTTCATGGGGCTCAAGGTTTTTTTTCCATTAAAATGGCACATGGCCCTATTAAAGACCCCACCAACTTAGCCGATGCACAAGGATCGATGAGATTTTTTCGCGCCAAGCGCCGAGTGACAATTTAACCTTTTGTGCTAAGGTGGCGAGCGTATCTTTTGCGCTTTGTGCTAAGCGCGGGTCTTATCATTAAATCTCGCGCTCAAGCGACAATCCTTCCATTACAGATACGCCCCTAAGACCATGCCAGAACTTGGGCTATCGAAAGAGACAAAGCATGAACTTGCAAGCGGGAGGGATAGGTATAGCTCTTGCACCATTGGCACAAATTCTATCGTCAGGATTTGCGCTGGGAGAAATGCGCCAACTCATAATTCTTCTAAGAAAGCGAAGTGCAACTCCAAAGGTGGGCGTGATAAGGGTAGGAACCACGCCATCAATGGCCGAAATACGGCAACAACCTGCGCTGAGCAGCATGCACCTATGGTGGCCGAGTCATTGTTAAATATTCCTGCCGGATGAAAAGGACTTGAGACTTAGAGCTTTGGACCAAGTAGGAACTTATCTTTGGGAGGTGGGCCAAAGCGGCGGAGGGATGTTAAGGCTAAAACTTGCGCTACAGCAGGTGAGTTAAGACTAAAATCCACGCTGAAGAGAAAAGAATGATTTTTCCTTAGAAACATCAATGAGAAAACTCTTTTGGAAGCAGGTGATGAAACTTTTCCAAGCTAGAGAAAGAAATAAACTTGAAAGGCAAAGGAAAATGTTGCTACAAAAGTGTTAGAAGGAGGGGCCCGAAATAACTTCTGAATTTTGGGAAAAGATGTTGCATCAACAATGGTTGCATTATCAAAAACTAAAGAAATCGGAACCCCAAACCTGGTTATGATATTCTCTTGCAGGAACTTGATAATTACATCTTTGTTCACTTTCCGCAGAGGAGCATATTCTATCCATCACGTGAAATAGTCACTGGTTGTTAGGATATACTGGTGTTGCAACAAGGAATTTGGATTTATTTCTCCAATAACATCTATGCCCCATTGCTCGAATGGTTCGTAGATAATAACTGGCTGTAATGGTCCTACTGCTTTTGGCAATCTGCTAGCACTTCTTTGACATACATCACATTTCCTGGCATGAGCATGGGAATATTTAAAAATAGTAGGCCAATAGTATCCTTCCCTCAATATTTTTTGGGCAATGGTATCTCCATAATAATGTTCCCCAGTAGGGCCATCATGTAATTCTTTAACCACCTTTTCAGTGTCCTCTTTCTCAAGACATCTGAGAAATATCCCATCATAATTATTTCTGAAGAGTACTCCATCAATTATTTGATAAGCTGCTGATTTTAATCGGAGTGCCCTTTTCTGCTTAGAACTCCAATGTTCTTGTAGATATCCTTGTTGCAAATAGTACACCAAATCTCTGTACCAAGACTCTGAAGAAGCAAAGATAGGCCATACCTCAGCTAGATTTAATTCAGTTTCGTTTTCCCATTCCTGATATTCGTTGGCAAGGATTTCGATAATCAATTTAAACAAGCCTTGCCCTTTAATGATGGAGGTTGTTTTAAATTCTGATCGTATTCTTGAAGAGCAATTACCCAGTTACCTCTTCGTTCACCCAATTCCTTCTGAACGAACAAAGATCTGACAATTGGGTGAGGTGCTATGAATTTTGTCTTGTTTTTAGGATATACGGCATGATCTGCTTCACCGCTTTAAATACTGCATATGCTTGTTTATCTACAGCCGGGTAATTCAGTTCATCCCCCTACAAACCAGTGCTCATGAAAGATATTGGATATTTGTCTCCTAATTCTCCTTTCTTAGTGAGCACTGCTGCGAGAGAGTTATCCAAAGCAAAAGTGTACATTATAAAATCTTTTTGAAAATATGGACTCCTTAAAGAAGCAGCATGGGCTATGGCAGTTTTAATGTCCTTAAACGCAATATTCTCTATGTTATTCAATTTAAATTACACACTCTGCTTTACCATTTTCTATAAGGGTTTAACAATCTAAGCAAAATCGGGCACAAACCTTCGAACAAAATTTATGGTGCCCATAAATGATTACATAGCTTTTTTATTATGGGGCATGGATATATTGCTTATAGCTTGCACTCCCTCCTGATCTATTGAGATTCCCTTCTTCGATATTATGTGACTGAGAAGTTTACCTTCAAGAACAATGAAAACACTTTTCTAGGGGTTTAGGGAGATACCATATTTCCTGCAGCAGTCAAAAATATGTTTTAGGTGGAAAACATGGTCTTCCCTCTTCTTAGAAAAAACAGTCACGTCATCTAAATAAATGACCATGCAATGGCCAACAAAACCTCGGAATGCAATGTCCATGGCCCTCTAAAAAGTAGCTCCAGCCTTTATTAGGCCAAATGGCATTCTCCGATATGAAAACAGTCCCCATTTCGAACGGAAAGTGGTCTTGAGTTGGTCTTCTTCCACTACTAATACCTGATTGTATCCAAAAAATCCATCTAGTAGGGAGAGTAGCTCTGATCCTGATACTATTTGTAAAATCTATTCCATTGATGGCACCGGGTAGTTGTCTTTATCAGATGCTCCGTTCAAATTCTAAAAATATACACACAATCTTATTTCTCCCGACCTCTTTCGCACAGGGACTAAATTAGCCACCCACTTGGAATGTCGAACTTTAAATATGATCATAGCATCCAACAATTGTTTTAACTCTTTCTGTATTAATGGTTCGAGTGTTGGATGCATCCTTCATAACTATTGCTGAAAAAGTTTCATGCCTGGCTTCATGGGTATAAAATGTTGTATGATACGCGTGTCATATGTCTTCAAATCTTCATAAGTCCATGCAAAAACATCTTTGTATTGCTGGAAAAGTTGGATGAACTTATACCTCTCGCCTGGAGAACAACATTTATCTAGATTAACAAATTTGGGCTCGGCTTCTGTGCCCAAGTTTACCAACTCATGCTGCATCGATGAGATATTAGTCTTGACATTTGCTGGCCTTTTGAATTTGTTCTGCAGATCAAACAGTCCTTCAAGAGTCCTTACTTCTTTCGACATAAGGTTCCCTTTAGCCACATCCTTGTTCTGCAAATCCAGATCGTGTTTATCTTCATCAATTATAGATTCTTGGAAGTCATCTTCATTTGTTAAGAAACTGATAATCTGATCATCATCATCGAAAACTATTAGATTTCTAATGTTATGAGGTACGGATGACCTAAAAATCAATTAAATAGAGCATTTGTTATTTGTTGGTACTAATCTGGAAGCAGAAGTAGCTTATAAATCAGCTACAACATTTTGTAATCTAGGAACAACATTTGTATTGAAAGCATCGAAATGTGAAATTAAATTCCAGACTTCAGATTGGTATCCTTTTAAATGCGGCGATAGACAATGAATTGTATTTCTCACCTGTCTAACAACTATTTTAGAATCATCAAAGGCTTTCAAATATTTGACATTCAAACTAATAGCCTTCTTTAAACCTTGAACTAGAGCTTCATATTCTGCTGTGTTATTCGTGCATTCAAACTCTAGTATACGAGATAACAAATCTTTGTTTCCTTCAGGATTGATCAGAAAACAACCGACTCCGGATCCTTCTTGCGTTTTAGAACCATCAAAGTATAAAACACTGCATTTATTTTATCTTTTAACTAAGTTAGCATTGTCACCTAAGTCAATAACTAATTCTACTATGTTACAGTCAATATCATCAGCCGTGAAAATTGAAGGACATCAGACTATTTCTCTAAGTCATGGCTAACATCTTCTAATTGATAATTTCCCGATTCAATTTCTAAAAAATAATTCCCCAATACTGAAGACGAAAAATTTACAGGTTCATTATTTTCTTCCAACTCAGTCACATTTTCTTTCATATGAGGCTCTCTGATTATTTTGATTTGATTCTGTCTATTTTGGTAAGGCAACCACAAGTGGGACCAGTCTGTTGCAAAATTACCATTCAGTTTCGTAGACCAGTCCCTGCTCAATATTAATCCTTAATCTTCAAGTATATATACCACCATAATATCTATGAATTGACATATTCTACGATCTGCAGATAGTCTAATAAGGACATCTTTCATCTCTCCAATTACTCAAACAACAGACATATCTAACTAGATGATATGAGAAGGAGATGGTATTAGATGTCCATTAATTTTCTTGCAAATTGATAATGGCATAACATTGGAGGAAGCCCCGGAATATACCAAGAAATTGTGCATGTTATGATTAAAATTTTTGAAGGTTAACAAGAAAGGCAATGTCTGAGATTTTGATTTTCCACCAATACTAGCTCCATTTATCTCAGTTCTAGATCCAATGTTTTCTACAGTACTGCTAGATTGTGGGTCAAAAGATTCTAACAATTTCTTTCTTTCTTTGGGAAAATTGCATAGTTCAAACAAATAAATATTTTCTTTAGTCTTCTTTATATCTTCAACAATGTCATATCCCATCTTGTATTCTTCCAGGCTTTTCCCACCATTCCTTGTTTTGTTCACTATGATCTTTGCCTGTTTATTAATTTTTGGCCTTGTTTCCTTTAAAACCACTAGATTTTCCTTAGGTTGTGGCTGAGTGACACTTATGTTCCTTTGTTGGTCACTTCATTGTTCTAGAGGTTTTCCAAAGTAGACCCAGGTACTTCACGGTACAAGATACCAACAAAATCCTATTCATCGGCCCTTTTAGCAACAGACTGCGAGCAGTCTGAGGTCTCACCCAAGGAAACGTTGAGGGGGTGGTTGCAGAAGAAGGTTTCCACAACCTTGTGATGCAAGTGTTTAAACTGATTCATGTACAACGCGGTACAAGTTGCGTGTTGTGGTCAATGACTGCGCGAATTCTTCTACTCCGCGTCGATTTCTTCAGGAACAAAGATATTTGGACCCTCAGCACGTCCACAAGCCGCGCAGTGGGGGTTACGAGACCTAGTCACTTCTACTCAATCTTATTCGACAATCCTTAATCATTCATCATTACTTAGCTTGATAAACATCATAACCTATGCAGATGAGTGAGATGCGCAGTGCTGTGTGCTTGATGTCGCGATTCAAATTTAACCAATTGTTGTGTGGTTATCTCATAGATCCATTCATTTGAGAACTTATAGGTGCTTTATTGTTAACATTCCTCCATACATGAACTACTAGCATCTTATTCCATCCTTTTCACGGTGAATACAGGTAACAGTAAACATATAACAGACAATAGTAACTTCATGCATGCACTGTAAGTAAATTAAATCACAAATTAATGACAATCATACACAGCAGTCACATAACACAATGGTTTAACGTGGTTCACCCCACTGGATGGGAAGCTACGTCCAAAAGAACTGTTGTTTATTTATCATGGAAAGGGTACAACAACTCTTCGTCTGCGCACTTAGCTGCAAACTCTCTTCTCTCTCTCTCTCTCTCTCAAAATTAGGTCTCTGTGCACTCAGCTGCAGAGCCTGTACAATGCTTCAATCTAACAGATCCCACAATATTCGATAATATCAACAAAATGAAGAGTTAAGCCTTTTCCTTTACAAAATTGCCTTATTTATAGATCAAGACCCATAAGTCATGTCTTTACATTTACGAAGGAAAAAACCTTAGGTTTACAAAACTATCATGGTTTTCCCAAAACCGGACTACTGATATCTGGTAGTGGATCTTCTCTCTCTTGCACGCCAATAGGTTACTTCCACCGAGTTGTTCCTTCTTTCACGGCCTTAGATGACTGGTTCGAGTAGTAGTAGTCCTCTTTTGGTTGTGATCAGTCACCTACCTCCGATCTGCACCTACCCACTGCTTGGTAGTTATCGACGATCTTTGCCAAAGATAGGTCTTCTGTGACCTAACCAAAATAGTTTCCTTCATCCATCCATGCTCTGCTTAGCTGGATCTTCGTTGACGTGGCACATCGCTGCACTATTCTCCTCGCAGCACCTACCTCGCCGCTCCTTCGACACTGTGCTACGCGCAACTTCACAGCATACCAAAACTTATCCCAAAATTGTTCAAACTTAACTGCACTAAGCTCCGCAGTTCTCAAAATTATTCTTGTTCAAAAATGCCCCATCTGGGCCAAGCCCAACAGGCCCATAACACTTACATGTGGCTCACCCCCAAGCCACTTGCAACTCCTTGAAGGTTTTCCACTGATTGTGGACTGATCTTCGCAGCAAACTCCTTGAACGTGTCAATCAATTTTTCAACCGCGGTCTTCGTATCTTGTTCAATTTGCCCAACTCTTTCGACCATCTCAAGTGTTATCTCATGGCCGATCTGGCCTTCCACCTATTCTTGATTCTGGTTTAGTTCTTTTAACTTTTCTTCAATCTCTTGTGAGATCGTGCCGGGTTCCTCTAATAATGGATGTGACTTATCGCCCATTTCTGTCTCCTTCTCACGCAAAGCTTTAACTTCCTTATTTAGGGTGTTGATTTCTCTGTATTTTAGGAGTTTCTCTCTTGCTGGTAGCACCTTAACCTCCTCACCCATCTTTTCTAGTGCTTCTTGTTTTTCTTTCACTTCCTTCTTTACTTCCAGTCATTGCTAGTCTTCTTCAAGGGTATTAAATGCCTTCAATGATGCTTCCAATAGACTCTGGACTTAGTCACTTCGGTAGCAATATTCTGTGTCGCGACCTTCACTACTCCCTGTCTTAACTATTGTTCATCTGGTGGAGTCTGTGGATTGATCTGCGCTTTCAGGGCAGCAATTTCAGACTCATGGAGAATCTCCATGTATTCCTTCTCAGTCTTAAGGCTATTGACCAAATCGCCAATCTTGACAATAGTATCTGTTGGTTCTATTTGTACTTCAAATTCATCTATATTATCTGCAACCGCAGTGATCGTGTTCTCCAATCTCAGTCAACGATCTCTTTCATCTTGTAATTGCATAGTACACTGTAAGCTATGTTCCTTGAGTTGCCTGTGCAACACTGCCTGTCCTTTCAGTGCTTCTATGGTTCTATCATGCATTTCTTCACTGACTTGCGTCTGTAAGTAATGTAGTCCTGGCAATGGTATCCTTGCAAGATCAATCTCCATGCGCTCTATATTCTTTGTATCTAGCATTGCTTGATCAGGTGATGGCAATCTTATAGATAGTGGCTGAAATGGAAAACACGGGACCTCGCGAGAACCGTGATTTGCTGCTGCGAAGTTCCCATGGACCCTTTTTCAGCTATTGTCTCATGCTGCAAGGGTAATCTTCTGCTTACTTCATCAAATGTTTGGGATATCCCTTGCAGTGTATTTAGGTTCTGGTCTAAGCTGTCTTGAATTTCCTTTTCCTTCTTCTCTTTGTCTGTTGAAATTTCCTCCATTTGTTCAGTGACCTTTGCGGCAATCATTATGTAATCATCTTTGCGAAGCACTGTGTCTATTTGGTCTTTATTTGATTCCTGCTTCTTTCTTTTTTCCTTGTGCCCCGAGGGACTCCCAATGTCTTTCCTTTTGCTTGACTCTTTGTCTTCTACTATAAGACAGGGGATAGGGTTATCTTCGTCAGAATCACTTTGGATATCCACGACCTCAACTCAGAATTCAGCTGGCCATTCTTTCATAATATTCTCAATATCTTCCTTGTACATATGTTAATTTCCTGTGTACCAATCAACATTCTTCGTCTGCGCTTTGGGTGAAATGGAGATGCATTTCATCGCAGCATAAAAATTGATAATGCAGATATATTTGCTTGTTACTTTCTTTGGTATGCGAGGTGTAAGCATGATGGCCCCGCGTAGCTGATCATAATATGTATAGAAGACCAGCATTGTCTCGTGCTGTCTGTCGGGATTCAAATTTTCCGACAGATTCTGAAAGCGAGCACCTCTACAGTCCGAAGTGTCTGTGATCACTCCGATGTAATGCTTCGGCTCCTTCCATCCAGGAAGGCGATCAACATGATTAACCAGGTGAAGTGGAAGTATCCCCCATTGATTTGCGTATCATTCAATTCCCCTAGGAACTCATTTAGTAGAAATTTACACCAATTGAATTATTCTCCCTTGGTGGCTGCAGCGCCAAGTAGTACTGCGCCCGCAGACACTTCTAGCGGTCTGCATTTTCTTAGAATATTACCTACTAACTATTGTGTGACAAATGTTATTGCCTGATCCTTTATATCGTCTATATGGAAGCCTCACTTCCCTTTTAAAATAGACTGTGTTTGCTTCATCAATGCAACTACCTCTTTATCCTTTGTTTTTCCCTGAAAGAACTTCCTTGGGCCTGCTCCCCTTTTTCTCAATCCAGTTATCTGATGGATTAAGTCGATTGTTAGGTCGATATTCTGGTCCATCCATAAATATCCTTGGTAGATGTGCACAATAAGAGTTTTCACCACCGCATTGAGCTCCGGTGATCTATCAAAATGTGGGAGTCTGAGCAGGTTTAGCAGCCCTGATTTGGCTACTCCGAACAACCAACTTTCGGCGACCAGAGTCAGGTCTCCCCTTGCTGTCTTCTTCCAGCAAATGTATTTGTTGGGCTGGAACTATGAGAACCTTGGCTCGGTGGGCTTGTCCTTTTGCATTGCTAGCAAATCATAGTCCTCCCATTTACATTTTGGAATCTTTCCCGATAGATTTTTTTCCACCTCAACATGTTTTGATATCGACGAGAGTGGTATCTCATACTTTGGACTCTTGAGTAGTTTAATGGTCGGTGCATCCACTGAACGCGGCAAGATTCAGTATGGTGTCATAGTTAGAGGTATCTCTTTATCTACAATGGGTTTATTTGGTCCTACCAAACTTGTCTTCGGTAGCTTTGATCTCGGTGCTACTGGGTTTTTTCCTTTGTCTTGCATTGAGGGGTCGTGTCTTGGTGATCTTCTTGGACCTTGTTCTGATTCCATGATGAATTTCTTGCTTGGGGTTCTCATTAACTCGTCAATTCGTTCGTGTTGGAACAACTTCACAGTCTCTTTGACCGTGAACTCTTTGTCAACAAAGGACCTCTGTGTCATTCGCTTGCACACTTACTCGGCTAACCAGTGGATAACTTATAGTCTAAACTCAGGAAACAGTATTTGCAAGAATTTCTAAGTGCTTTGGTAACGCCTGCGAGTCCAACTGTTGCATTATATATAGTCGCGGCTAATCCATCTCCATGCCCTTGAACGGTTAGATAAGCATTAAATGCAGTATCCATTAGCCAATTCTTGCAGATGATTCGGTCAATTCTGTCATTAAGTCATTTAGGATGGCTATCTGTTCTTTAAATGCTTGAGCAGTCGATCGGAAAGTACTATATAACGGCTATATTTTTTACCAACACTGTAATGGCTATTTTCTGGAGCTTTGCGTCGAACTGTGCGGTATGTTGTCTTTATTTCCACAGAGTTACTTCGTGGTGTCGGATTTGTTTCTTTCCTCAATGTTGCATTTTGAGTGTCGCAACAATGCATTTTTTTTTTCGCCCAACCTCAATAACGCTGCGGGGTACATAGATCTATCTATCTTTACAAGTTTTGTGTACAGATTGTTCATAGTTCCCAATTCCAACTGTACTTAGAACTTAGAAACTTTTGTTTCTTCTGATCATTCTGGATGCTGCGAAACATGACTATCGTGGTAAAGCTTTGGTCTGCTTCCATTTATCAAATTGGGTAATGTATCATTGGCTAAAGTAGCTAACTGGACTGCGCCACCGTTAGTAACATCTATTACAGTATATGGTCCAATCCAATGCATTTTAAATTTCCCTGGAAACTTCATGAATTTACTATCATATAGGAGGACTAGGTCATCTCCCTGAAAAGACTTATTCTTGATGTGGCGATCTTCTTCCGAACCAACCAAGTGTAACAGCCTTTCTTCCAGTGCTGCGGCATCTGCCATCCCTGTAAATGCAACTATTCTTAAGCTGGGTATAATATATTCCATTGGCATTATTGTTTCCTGTTCGTAAGCCAATATGAAAGGTGTATGTCCAGTTAATATCTTGCATTTTGTTCTGTACGCCCATAATACAGATGGAATACGCAAGTCCCAATCATCGTGGTTTACATTTGCATATCTTGGTTAGCGCATTTTCAAGTACTTTGTTAAATGCTTCAACAGTTCCATTCGCTTGTGGGTGATAAGGCATACTTCGTTGATGATGGATGGAGAACTCCTCAGTTAAAGCTTTAATAGTTTTGTTCGGGAAATGAGTACCTTAATCACTCATCAAAATTTTTGGGCATGCAAATCGTGTAAGTATGTTCTCAAAGATAAACTGTATGGTTGTAGCTACGCTACAGTCTTTGACTGGTTTTGCTTCTGCCCATCTGGTGAGGTAGCTAGTTGCAGTAATAATATACCTCGCACCAGTTCTTTTTCCTGGTGGGTTAATAGGTCCCACAAAATCGATTGCCCATTTGTCGAATGCCTGCAAGGTCAGCTGAGGGTTCAATGGAATTTCATCTCTTCTTGATGGTTTCCCTGTCCTCTGACAGACATCGCAGTTCTGGCAATGTTCTTTGGAGTCCTTATGAATCGTAGGCCACCATAGCCCTACATGCAATATCTTCTGCACAGTAGCCCTTCCTACATAATGACCTCCTATGACTCCTGAATGTGCATCAGCTAATATAAATGGATTCTTATGATCTAACACACATCTTCGCAGCACTTCATCAGGTCTTAAGTTGTAGAGTTATCCTACGATAATGGTGAAGTCCGCATCTCGCACTACTAGTTGCTTCTTTTGTTGCATAGTGAATTTAGTAGGTGCGAACCCAGTAGTTAGAAAGTTAATGATATCTTGATAATAATCATCGACAATCTATATAGAAAATAATTGCGCATCAGGAAGATTGTCTTTTAGATTCGTAGGTTCCTCTCCTGACTTGATCCTTGATAGATGATCAGGGCCTAAATTTAATCTGCCTGGTTTAACTATTATTCAAAATCATACTCTTGGAAGAGTAAGAGCCATATGCATATTCTCCCCCTTAACACTCGCTTATTGACCAGGTATTTTAATGCAGAATGGTCAGTAAACATTGAGAAGTGCGCACCAAGCAAATAGTGTCTGAACTTTTGTAGTGCATATACCATTGCAAGTCCTTCCCTTTCAGTAGTGGTATAGTTTTTCTCAGCAGATGATAGCTTTCTGCTTGAGAATGCAATGGGATGATCAATTCCTCCTTCTCTTGGCTGCATAAGAACAATACCCAATGCTATACATGAAGCATCAACATGTACGTGAAATGGCTTTTCCCAGTCTGGAAAAACTAGGATCGGCGCAGTGGCCATTTTCTCTTTCAATGTGTCGAATCCTTTCTCATAGTCCTCATTCCAAATGAACAGTGCATCCTTTTTTAAAACTTTCTCCATTGCTGTGGTTATATGTGCATACCCCTTTATGAATTTCCTGTAGTATCCGGTATGCCCCAGTGTAGTGCGCAATTGTTTAACTGAATTTGGTGTAGGCAAGTTTACAATAACTGCTATCTTTGCAGGATCAACCATCAACCCTTGCTTACACACGATATATCCCAGTAGAATCCCATAATGAATAGAGAAAATACATTTCTTCAAATTCAATGAAATCTAATGCTGTCTGCATTTTTCTAGCATCATCCTGAGGTTCGCGGCATGGTTCTCTAGTAACCCAAAAATGGTCCAATCATCAAAGTAAACTTCTAAAAATTTGTGTATGAATTCTTTAAATGTTGTGATCACCACTCTTGAAAATATGGCTGGTGCGTTCTTTAAACCAAATGGAATTACTGTATACTGGAACAAACCCCATTCTATTGCAAAAGTGGTTTTGTGCATATCGGCTAGATCAATTCTATTCTAATGATATCTAGAAAACCCATCAGTAAAAGAGTATGCTTCGTTACCTCCCACGTTATCAAGTACTTCGTCGGTAAAAGGAGTAGGAAATGGGTCATCCATTGAAGCATCATTTAGCTTTCTAATATCAACACAGATCCTAATTTCACCCTTTTTTTCTTGTCTTGGATGACCATTGGGCTTATCCATTCAGATTCTTCAACTGGCTTAATGATTCCTGCATTGAGCATCTTGTCGAGTTCTTCCTTAACTCATTCTTTGTAGCATGGGTTCAGTCTATATGGCCTTTGTTTAATAGGTTTCACTCCTGGCTTAAGAGGAATTCTCATCACTCCTAAGTCTCCCAGGATGCCTTTCATCTCTGTTAAATTCGTTGGGAATACTTCCTGATATTCCTGTAATATAGCTGCGATCTCCGCAACTGTGTCATCATCCCAGTAGTCTCCTATTGCTGTGAATTTCGGCTCTTCAAGGGTGTCGATGTTCACTTTCTTTGTTTTAACCGATCCATCCATATCTGGAATTTCTAGTGGAGGTCCTTCTACCTCACGTACTCCTTCTAATTCTTGGATTTTTATGTTGCGTGGGTCCTTCGTGTTGCTGTCTTCAACTTCTTCAGCTATGTTGTATCAGTCTAAATCCTACTCTATCTGTTCTGACCAATCTGGTTGTAGACTCGAAAGTACATTGTTTGTGTCAAAAAAATCTTCTAGTGTTATGTTTTCCTCCTTGAGATGTGGGCTAAATATCTTTTGCTTGATCAGCTGCAGCGTGTCATGGATAGTCGAATGGTCATGGTGAATACTAAAATCCTTCTAGAAGGTCACAGTGAGGATGGACCAATCCGTGGTTCCTGTGCATATCTCCTCGTCTAGATACCATTTGTTTGGAATAGGCTCCTCCAGCGGATGCACAAAGAGATGTACCCATTATGTCTGTGGTCTTTCCTTCCAATCTTGTACACAAGTTGCGATATGATTTCCTGGATCCATTTGACCATTATATTTTTGAAATGGTAGTGTGACCTTATCAGCAAATCGAATATGCATTGTTCCCAAGTTGTCAATGTCTTTTTATGTGTATCCCACCATCTGTCAAGTGTTTCTCTGAGTGCCATGTCTAATGTTGAAACGCAATGTTCATTTGCAACTGCTGCAGTGTATTCTTTGATAAATGAATAGACGTTAGCTGTACCATCATAAGTGGGGATTGGACTTACCTGCTTTCCAATCCAGCGGAGTGACTTTGTAATTGTCACGCATCTCCTGGCAGATAATTCATGTATTCTGTGTTTCTAGTTTTCTAATCCTGCCTCAGAGTCGAAGATGCAAGAACTATCGCAGCGCCAGCTAAGTGTTCCATCCGCAGTAAGATGAATATAATCCACAGCATTTGTTGTCATTTGTTAGATACGATCAAGGTCTTGACTGTTGTACTCTTCTTGAATAGGTTCAACATATCTCTCCCCCTACGAAGGATCCAATGGTGCGACGAATCTTATGTCGTTGCCTTCAAATATCATTTTCATTGTCTTCAAATTGATAATAGTGGAGTTTTTCATTGCCCAATCGATGCCCAGCAGTGCTGGATAAGGATTGCTATCATCCACAATTTCAATTATTTCGAAGTCTGCATAACTTCGCACTCCATCGATGTTGACAATAGTATTGGTTAACCTTCCCAAAGGTATAATTATGCCTTGATTAGCCATTCTTAACTGTATAGGTGACCACTATAACTTTGGTTTTCCCATTGCTTGCCATGTCTGCTTGGTTAAGACATTCACTTTAGATTTGAGATCAAGAATGATCTCACCCATCTCATAGTCTCCTCTCTGTGCAGTGAACCGCATTTCCCTACCGGCTCTTTTGGGACTCCTAATGTTATGTACTGTGCCATGTGCTATTCCTTTCTTATTGCATGATTCGTACTGATTTATCAGTTTTTCAAATTCCATAAGAGTGCCTTTCTTTTTTAATAACTTGATGCAGCTGTGTATAAATTGTACAACAAAAATAGAGATCTCTGGTGCAGCACGTGTCTGATCATATGCCAGTGGCATATCTTCTATTTGCGGTACTTCACTTCGCAATGGGATCCTTGGTGAAGTAGGTGGTGGTTGTTTAAACATGTCCCGCGTTTCTTTAAGTATTTCCTTATTTTTATGTAAGTTCAATGGAGGTGCTTTCCCAGGAGCTTTTCTAATCCCTACTGTTTCTCCAGGGTTCTTCTTAAGATAAGTTGTTCTTCTTCTTAAGATAAGTTGTTCTAGAAGTCGAGGCTTCTGCACTATTGTCTTTTCCTGTATTAGTGCCACTTCGTGTTATTGCATTGACACTCTAACCTTTAGGTTTGTTCTCTGATGCGATCAACTGGATGTTACGGTTCGGTGTTTTTGTTCTTTTCTGCTTCTGCATGTCTCAAGCACGGGGCAGTCTTCAATCACATGATCAAATGATTTACAGTAGTTGCATGTAGTGCATGGATTAGTACATTCTCTTGATACATGACCTGGCTGGCCACAGTTATAGGATATTACCTGGCCTCGTCCTCTTCCTTGATTTTGACCAGTATTTCTTCCTCTCCCGCAATATCCACCACCATGGCCTTTATATCCTCCTTGATCATAGTGGGTGATCTCTTGCTTTGGCTGATTTTCCTCTTGGACGCGGTACATTCCAGCACCTCGCATTGCTTCCATATGTCGCTTCCTTTCATTCATCAGTTCATAAGCGCAATAGTTGGGCTCATCATGTCCAATTGACTTACATAAATTATAGTATAAGTTTTTAGGTGTCTTTACATATTTTTGTATCAGGTAGCAATCCTCAAGCCTATGTCCTCTGCTTCTACAAATTTCACACAATGGTACCTGTTTTTTATTCATATTTATTGGGTTTGGTGCGCCACTGTTAAGATATTCTTGAAATAAGGGGCAATGTTCTCTAGTGTGGCCCTCTCCTTTTCATCTTGTGCACCAAACTTCATGTCATTGTTCATGTCTATGCTCTTTCCCATTATTTATACCTTGTAATTCTAATGTCAAGGTAGCGAATTGGTTATGGATCTGTATCATCCCAGAACTACTTTCTCCAATTGGTGAAGCTTCCAACTTCATTGCGATCTCCAAAGCCTCATCTTGAGATACAACCTTTTGTTGCATTAGTGGTTGTCTGATATGGGGCAACAACACAGCAATAAACCATTCTTGATGTTGTTATGGAGCTATAACAAAGCTCGCTTGGTCCAACAATGTTTTGAATTTTTGGTCGAATTCCCAGACCGATTCAGTAGGTTTCTGCTTGATTTATTTCAACTCTGTTATGCACTGTGATTCTGATTTGGGTTTCTTAAAATCTATTGCAATCGCGGTCTTGATGTCTACTAAGGTTCTTCATTATGCTTGAGAATAATTCGTAAACCAATGCAGTGCTCAATCTCTAAAAGTAGTGATGAGCTGCACTCTTTTTATAGCATCATCTATCACTTGCTTAACACTCCACATGGCTTCGCATAAAAACCAGTGTTGATCAAGGTCTTCCTGACCCATTCCTTTGAATATCAGTAGTTTTGTATCGTTATCTGTCATTCTCCTTCCGAATTGTGTGCTATTATGGAACTGATTCCCTGTGACAAAAGTAGACACAAGCTGCTGGATTGTGCTAGGGACAGTATTATGCGGAATAGTGTGAGTCGCAGTACTATGAGCACTCGCTCCTGCGGTGTTACTAGTATTACTGATCTGTAGGATGGGGTGCACGACACTCGCAGTGGGCGGGTTCTGGACTAATTGATTATGAGGTATAGTACACTGGACTGTGGCCGATAACTGAGTGTTCGTATTATTGAGATCACATGGAATTTTGGTATCTATATGGTTTCTAGATTATGTGGGTTTGTTCTTGTTAGTAAGCTTGTATCTCTTTCAATTTCTCAAAGTATGGTTTTCTTCATCATAATCAATGTATGTATTCTCTACCATGAAATATTTAGAACTATTGTTGCATTCTTAAAACACCTTCTCAGTTAAAAGCATTTTAATGTATAGACTGAGGTTTTTTTAGGAACTTACCTCTGAATCCTTCAAAAAAGTATGCTTCAGCTTGGTTGTAGGAATTCAACGTATCTACATCAAATTCGGTCACAAATCCTTCTAGTATGCTATCAACCCAGAATTCAACTGCTCATGACAGTGGGCTGTCGATTGCTTTGAGTTGTTCAGTAAGCTCCGGACTCCACTCTGTAGGTATTCCACCTTGCGAACAATTCTTTTTTATGTTAGGAACGATATCCACTCGTGTAGCTCATTTGGAAATGAAGCCCAAAAAATTTCATGGATGTCCCGCCACAAGTATCTGTTCAACCACTGTACGTCAGATAGATGCGGATGTCTATTTTCTTTCTTTGTGAAGTATCTTTCGATCTTATCGCACCAAGCCCAGATCTCTTTATTTTTTGGATGCCAACTGTCGGACATTACTTTTGTGAATACACTATCACATCACTGGTCTTAACACAGCAATGGAACCATCTGTTGGTTGCTTCACTGTTCTAGAGGTTTTCCAAAGTAGACCCAGGTACTTCGTGGTACAAGACACCAACAAAACCCCTATTCACCGACCCTTTTGGAAATATACTGCGAGCAGTCTGAGGTCTCACCCAAGGCGAAGTTGAGGGGGTGGTTGCAGAAGTAGGTTTCCACAACCTTGTGATGCAAGTGTTTAAACGGATTCATGTACAACGCGGTACAGGTTGCGCGTTGTGGTCAATGACTGCGTGAAGTCTTCTACTCCGCGTCGAGTATCTTCAGGAACAAAGATATTTTCACCCTTAGTGCATCCACAAGCCGTGCAGTGGGGGTTACGAGACCTAGTCACTTCTACTCAATCTTATTTGACAATCCTTAATCATTCATCATTACTTAGCTTGATAAACATCATAACTTATGCAGATGAGTGAGATGTGCAGTGTTGTGTGCTTGATGTCACAATTCAACTTTCACCAATTGTTGTGTGGTTATCTCATAGATCCATTCATTTGAGAACTTATAGGGACTTTACTGTTAACATTCCTCCATACATGAACTACTAGCATCTTATTCCATCCTTTTCACGGTGAATACAGGTAACAGTAAACATATAACAGACAATAGTAACTTCATGCATGCACTGTAAGTAAATTAAATCACAAATTAATGACAATCATACACAGCAATCACATAACACAATGGTTTAACATGGTTCACCCCCCGCATGGGAAGCTACATCCACAAGAACTATTGTTTATTTATCTTGGAAAGGGTACAACAATTCTTCGTCTGCACACTCAGCTGCAGATGCTCTTCTCTCTCTCTTTCTCTCAAAATTAGGTCTCTGTGCACTCAGCTGCAGAGCCTTTACAATGCTTCAATCTAACAGATCTCACAATATTCGATAATATCAACAAAATGAAGAGTTAACCATTTTCCTTTACAAAATTTCCTTATTTATAGATCAAGACCCATAGGTCATGTCTTTACATTTATGAAGGAAAAACCCTTAGGTTTACAAAACTATCACGGTTTTCCCAAACCCGGACTACTGATATCTGGCAGCGGACCTTCTCTCATTCACGTGCCAATAGGTTACTTCCGCTAAGGTTTTCCTTCTTTCACGGCCTTAGATGACTAGTTCGATTAGTAGTAGTCTTCTGTTTGTTGTGATCAATCACCTACCTCTGATCTGCACCTACCCACTGCTTGGTAGTTATCGACGATCTTTGCCAAAGATAGGTCTTCTGTGATTTAACCAAAATAGCTACCTTCATCCGTCCATGCTCTGCTTATCTGGATCTCTATTGACGTGGCACATCACGGCATTGTACTCCTCGCAGCACTAACCTCTCCGCTCAACTTCGCAGCATACCAAAATTTATCCCAAAATTGTTCAAACTTAACTATGCTGAGCTCCGCAGTTCTCAAAATTCTTCTTGTTCAAAAATGCCCCATCTATGCCAGGCCCAACATCATTTTCGGTATTTATTTTGCAACCTTTGATTTAGGCACAAGTGGGATTTGATCAACAACTGGCCCTTTACTCCGAATAGTGATATTAACTGATGAAACTTGGATTTCTTCAGCATGAGCTTCTTCATTCAATCCCTACATTGGTGCCCAATCCCATAATACCATCGTGGTGTCTGGAGTGGGATCTTCATGTTCGAAAGTCTGATCTTCTTGGGGTCCTCTTGTTCTATTACTTGCACATCTTGCAATTGATTCATGACAAACTCATTGAATTTATCCACTACGAGCAGCTTTTCAAAATGTTGTTCTTGATGAAAAGTGTAGAAATGATCCATGCCTACTTTGTTTAGATTCAGAACAACAAAGTTATTTACAGGAGGAATAGGTTGTCCACTTTCTTCCCTTTTCTTGTAGAAGGGTTTGAAGGGTTTTATAGATGTACTGGTTGCCATATCCTTTTCCAAATCTACAATTTTATTGGACAGTTTTTGCATCATATTGACTACATTTTCTAATTCGTTTTATGATTCTTCTTTAGGCCTAGAAAACAACAGAGGCTTCTTGATGGTTGTTGATTTTGTTTCCAAATCAAGTGAGTGTTTATCAATACTATCTGCCTCAGCTTCTACCTTCTTGGCTTCTTCATAGTTTTCTATTAATGTAACCTTAAGCGCTCTTTTAACAAACATAGCTCTGGGTGGATCCATGCTATAGTATAATATTCTACCAAGGATTCTTCAGCGGGCTTTGTTGCAGCACTAAAATTATTCAACAGGGTAGTAAATCTATGATTAAACTCCTGCACCTTTTCCTTCTTTTCCATCCTCATAGATAGCAGTTCTCTCACAAGCGTGTCAACGATCTTTTGATTTCCAAATTTACTTATAAAAAATTTCTTGAAATCATCCCAATCTGCTATTGAATTAGCTTCCAAACTAAAATACTAGGAAGATTCCTTAGGTTTGAATATGTAGGGAAACAGTCTGCAAACGACATATTCATGCTCTACAATTAAGAGATTTAGATCCAAATAGAAACTCTTAAGGTGATCTTCAACAGAAATGCCTTTTCGAGGATCATATTTAGGCAGCACCCTTTCTGGATGTTTGGATAGATCTTGTAGAGGAGTGACCAAATTGAGTGGTCATATGGCTCTCCACGCAGGAACAACCATAACCTGTGGTGGTGGATGCGGTGATGGCTATGGTGGAGTATGAGTATCTTCTCGAGTCGGAGGAGTATCAGGTCTTAATTGATCAAGGGGATCTATGATTTATTGCAAAGAAAGATCCAATAATTCTTCCAAACTTTCCACAAGTACCGAATCTCTTATGCACTGTGGCTTTCTCCTAGGGGCTCGCCTTTTGGGTAACAGAGGAGTTGCGTTCAAACCCCCCAGTCTCCTCACATAAGAATGCCTGTGTATTCTGAAGTGATCTACTTCTTCAAAGGGGACAATGTATAATAGTTCTTGATGTTCACCTCTAGAATTGGGATTTTCTTGATCTTCTGATTCCAGAAAGAAATCTTCTGGGATAGTTGTTTCAAGTGGGTCTTCAGAGGAATTTCTTCTAACAAATGGGTTTCCTCTGCCATCCATGCACTTGTGGCCCTCCTTATAGCACCAAAATATGTTGATGCCCCTAAATTCGTAGCACCAGCAGTCAGGGATTCTCCCTAGTAAGCAATCCCAATTAGATCGATCACCATTTGGTGTAGGGAATCCATCCGGTTAACAGCCCGACTACCGTGTATGATTTAAATTTTGGTTTTACCAGTTGCGGCCCGATCCACTGTCTATGTATTAATTAAAGATGAGATGCAAGTGCTCTAATTAAATGCATGTAATCTTATCTAGTCTATCTTATCTATCTAAATTAGTCTAAACTATCCCTGCAGGGAAAAAATCTGAATTAAGAGTAATAATTGGAAATACATAAAAGTCTCATAGATAGCTATTTTAACATAATAAGTACATTTAAAACAAAAAGAAAGATACCAAAGATAACTCTGATATAATTTAAGCATTCTATTACTCATTAAGCACATTAACATTTACATATGAAAATAAATCATTCACAACCATGAAGTAATTCAAGACAGTTTAGAACAATCTCACAGTATGCATATGAATGTATGAATAATTAGTTCCACAATGACATTCCACATATTCCAGGAAAAAATCATTGTGCTTGCTTTCCCCAGGCAACAAATCCTTCTTTATTAAGTAGAAAAATAATTCTCATACAAAATAGTCCAGCTCTATTGTACCTTCCAAAAGCCCTTATGTCCTATTCCCTTCTCCTATTTATAGCTTTACAAAATTGTCTCTAGTGCCTCTTTACATACCCTAACCCTAGGGAATCTATAAAAAAATTCATCTAGTGCTTACATCAGAAAATATAAAAGATAATTACAAATTCAAATTTATGTGGGCCCAAATAACTAGAGAAATAGTCCCCCCAAGCATTAGCTCCTTCAATGATGACATTTAGCCTGTTGGGATCTAATACTTGCAAAGAGACTTCATGGTATGACATCTGGGTCTCAACCTGTGCCACCCCTCCTTCTGTTGCTGCGAAACTATCTTCCAGGAAATATGCATGTATGGATGCTTGTCTCACAAAATGATGTACGTCTTCTTCAGTGAGAGCATCAATTTTTATGATGTATTATAACTCCCCTTGCAATACACTCTGCAGCTCTGTCATATGCAGATCTTCTGAAGGAAGTTCATCCATTGGGAGGAGCGGAGAAAGATGACACTTCTCATGAACTTGCTGGATTTTCTTATAGAAATCGAGACATTTGTGAGCAGTCTTTAGGACGTCCTTATTCATCTTTATGGAATCTTTCCTACAAAATTCTAAGAGTTCCATCTCTGACTTCAAATCTATTGTTGTTTTAGGACACAAGTTTTCAGAGTATTCAGAGTTTGTCTCTCTCCAGGCCATTTGGATTTTAATCTTTTCTGCAACCTCATACTGCTTTTTCCTGGCCACCTGTGACTCTACAGATATCTCATCCATTCATGCCTTCATTAGTTTCATCTTGTATATCTTTTCAATGAGAACCACCTAAGAATGATATATTTTCTCTTGGATCTTACAAGCTTGATCAAAGAACGAAGATATATCTAGCTTTCTATTGTTCTGCCAAGGATCCTTTCTCCTTCTCTAACCCTTCTACCTTAGCTTCAAATTCCCCAAATTGTTGATTGGCAGTTGCCTCGCTTGATTTTAATTGACTGGACCGAGCTTCAAGATTGTTTTTCTCACCTTCTAATATCATTAGTTGTACCGTTAATGCTTCCTTTTCTTCATCTAGACTATGGTATCCATTCCTTATTATTTCATGCTCTGATAAAATGGTGTCGTATTTCCTTTTCCACTCTACCCCTTCTTCTTGTTCCTCCACCAAATTAGCTTTTAATCTGCGCACCTTTTGTTTGCTTTGCTCAATGTCATCCGTCAGTTTGTTAACATTATATTCACTTTCTTGGGCAGCAGCTACATTGACGGATGCTACAAATTTGGGATCCTTGTGCGTACCTGTTGGCTTAGTTTTGCAAACAAGCTTAGTGCTATGGGCACCTGCTAACTAGTAGCAGCAGTCTCAATATTAAGCAAAAACAATAAACTAAAACTAAACTAGCATGTGCATTTTTGAATTAAAAAACAAGAACAAGAAACATAAGAAATAATTTTGTATTGAAAATGGGGGCAAGCAAGTGCTTGCAATAAGAATACCTTCGATTGATGAAGATAGTTGAGAAGCTCCAAGGGTGAGCAGCTCCAAACTCCAATGGGTCCTTTCTCCAAGGTTGCTACAATGGCAAAAAACTCAAGGGAGATTTTGGCAGCATGAGGATAGGAATATGGATGGATGTGAAATGAGGAGCCCCTACCACCTTTTTATAGGTTTTGGTGGTGGAGAATACCATTTGTGGTTTTGTGGAAACCAATGGTATTGACCAACATGGTTTAGGTACTTTTCCCTCCTTTTTTCTTTTTTGAATAAAATTAATATTTTTATTCCCTTTTTAATATTTTTGGGAATTTTGGACCCTTTTTGAGGGTTTTTTATGCTTTTTTAGGAAAAGTAATCTTTTTGAGTGAGAAAGGGGTGTACTAAGGTCTTTTGGTGACCTTTTTTTGGCTTCAGAGGCTCAGATGGTGGAAAAGCGGACAAATGGGTCATGTGAATAAGGAAATGAGCTAGTGAGCACTTTTTAGGTGTTAACAGTACCCTCCACGAAAGTGCTTTCTTGCATAGTGACGATGTCTGGTTGGGAGGTTATTTTCATTCTCTTTTATTTCTTCCTCATGATATATTTTCTCTTACGACCGAAGACAATTGTGTCCAATTGGGCCATAGTGTGCTCCTTCAATGGGGTAAATGGTGTGAACCCGAGCTCGGCCAAAGGGAAGTGGCCTCCCATGAGTATTTCACCAGGTACTTAAGGTGGGTATGTGTCCAGGTTCTTCATGTTTGGACTTCCCACTTCTACAAATTTCTTGGACTTTTCTTCTTCATCTGCTTTCTTTTGCAGTTCAGCCACTTCCTTCTCTGATCTATCTCTCATTTCTTGCAGCTTCTCGGCTTATTCTTTCTGTATTCTTTCAATCTCTTCTCTTTGAATCCTTTTGGTTTCTTCTCTCTACAATTTGTTGGCCTCTTCCTTATGGACTCTTTATACTTCTTCCCTCCAAGATCTGTCAGCTCCTTCCCTGTGAGCTCTTTCAGCTCCTCCCCTCTGAGCTCTCTTAGCTTTTGATTTTTGAATTCTTTCATCTTCCTCTCTCTGAGTTGTCTCAATTTATTCTTTGATCCTTTGTTCTGCTTTTTCTAATTGTGAGGCTACTGCCTGCTGTGCAGCTTTGGCAGCAGTGTTGGAACTAACTCTGCCTTTGGGATGAAATCGTTTATTGAGCTCATTCATGTTGATAGCTCTTCTTAATACTGTTTCATCCCTGTCAAAGTGATTATCATAATCACAATGCACCTTGACTGCTGCAAAATGATTAGCAACCATGCCTTGGTTATCATTCATGGCAAAACTCTTTTCACCAAAATGGAATGATTCCAGCTCTTTGACAAAGGTTTCAACCGTCTTGACCTTGGTGAATTTGTATGCTCTGATGTAGAAGGGTAGAGGCGGAAAATAAGCTTTCTTTTAGTCGTGCAGGATTTTTCCCATCCCATTGATAAATACCTATCTTACTGCTTCTTTGTGAACTACATAATTAGTGGCATACTTGGGAAACAGAGATGGACGTTTGGAATCCCCATACATCCTAAGATATGTACTCTCCTAAGAAAAATAGTAATCCCCGAACTGTTCTACAACCTCCATGGCGTTTTCAGATAAGCAGTTGGGTTCCTTGTTAAAAATTAACTCGTACAAAGGCATGATAAATTCCTCGCATGTGAGTTTATATTGACTTGCATACTTGTGAGCATACAAGATCCGATAGGAAACATAAATAGGGGAATCAAATGAATTCCAGATGCATCCCAGCTTAGGGAAAGGGTGCCTTGATAGTATGCAATCTACAAGGTATGAAGCCATGTAGAACTATGCTTTCTTATGGGTTAAGCCGTATTTTGCAGCCACTATTGTCGATGACAAACTATCCGAGAGAATGTCTTCCCAGTTGAAGATCGTACCATAGAAGGCTACATGGTGAATCAGAGGTATCCAATTTAGTTTATAGACAATCCCATCTTCTTTGCCGAAAATCCTGCTCAGCATCAGGGATATGATCCTAAAGGGAGGCCTAAGGCTTTGACTTTCATATTCTCTGCTCTCCTTTTGCCTTAGCTATTTTCTTGTTATTAACAATTTCTTGGCGTAGTCAAGAGTGTCCATGTTAAAACTTTCTAGCCATTCTTCAGTCAGAAGGACCTGAGGGCACGAAAACTTGTACACTACTTCTATGTGGGATGGATGGAATGACACAAGAACTTCTCCTTTGCTATCAGAAAGGAACCTTGATTGGGCATCAGCCTGTGATAGAATCCATCCTATGACTTCTGAGCAGGGAAACAGGTCTGTGCGCGTGGTTGCTTTAGCAATGCCAGACTTCCTGATGTTTTGATATAAGCATATCTCCTCAAGAACTACGTCGGGGACATCTTAGTCTCAGATCATCTGATATAGTTCTCCCCATTTGAATTCAGGGAGGTCCCTTTTCACTGCTTTGTTGTCCTCAAACACGACTCCTACCTTGGTCTCTAATACAATTTCCACATCTGACTACGCCTCAACCACCTTGGATTTCCTCTTAGCTGTTTTCTTGGTCATTGTTTAAATTCTGATAAAAGGAAACCATGTGTAAGCGAACTTTTAACAAAGTTTGATCAAGAGTTTCCTTTGATATTAATAGGTATGCAGTTTTGAACAAAACATAGTTTACTATGTTTGTTAAGTTTCAAGGTTTATTTTAACCATACACAGGTAAGCAACAGATTATATGCAGCATAATTCAAAACAAAAATGAACACCGTATTTAACAAAATAACCAACTACGTAACTTCTAAGTGTAACTTGCGGAAGCAGTCAAACGAAAACTAGATGTTGGTAGTAACCAAGAAAACTGAAAGAAAAGCAGGGTGGATACCTAAATCAACACCTAAAAGACCATTCTAAGGGTGTAAGTGAAGGGCATTGGTAAGGTCCTCTTTATGAGCGCGTGGTAAAAATTTTATGGGGGGGAGACCCGGTTAGTCGCTTGAGGATAGGAAACAGGGTTCAAGTCTGCAGAGCGACAATGTCATTGCCCGGGGTTTCCTTTGTTCTCATGGCCGCAGTGGATAAGCTCGCGTGACTAGTTTCCAGTGTAACGTATGATCCTAACAACTCTAAGACACCGAAAAGAGGCCCAACAGGGTCGCGGAGATGTTCCACGCATGTTTAAGTCGAAGCAAGGTCACGGTTGAGGAAGGGAAACTGTGGGTGAGTAAAGTTTAGACTACCCTCTACTGACAGAAAAACTAACGAAAACTCAAATGACTTCCTCTTTGTGAGTTTGTGTGGCGGGTAACAACTGGTGGTAAGGCAGAAAAAACAACAAAGCACCCTTCTCCTAAATACCAATCAAGAGAAATACAAAAGAAAAGATCAAAGGGAAAGGCCTACCTGTCAAGCGCTGACTAACTACAAGGCTTCGACGGAAAAGGGATGCCTGGTGCTCATTGAATGGTGGACAATTAACTTCGAACGGCATTCCCAGAGATTAAGACAATAAACAAAATGGAAAAACCCCAATCCTATATATAAACCTTTGCAAAGAAGAACAATTAATGCTGATAGGACAAGGTTGGTGGCAAAATAAAACACTGTTAATGTGGTGGGTCCCAGTGTTGGCCCGGTTTTGCAACCAGGCTTAGTGCTATGGGCACCTGCTAACTAGTAGCAGCAGTTTCAATAGAATTAAACAAGAAGCTAATCTAAACAAAACTAATCATGGATCTATGCAAGAATATGTGTAAACATTTAAAAAACAAGAACAAGAAAATATTAAAGAATGAATTTGTATTAAAAAATGGAGGGCAAGTAAGTGCTTGCGATAATACCTTCAATGGTGAAGGTTGATGTTGAGCAACTCCCAAGATGAGTAGCTCCAAGCTCCAAGAGGTCTCCTTCTCCAAGGTTGCTTACAATGGCCAAAAATGCTCAAGGAAGATTTCGGCAGCATGAGGATGAGATAATGGATGGATGTGAAATGAGGAGCCCCTACCACCTTTTTATAGGTTTTGGTGGTGGGGAATACCATTTGTGGTTTTGTGGAAACCAAATGGTATTGACCAACATGGTTTAGGTACTTTTCCCTCCTTTTTCCTTTTTTGAATAAAATTAATATTTTTATTCCCTTTTTAATATTTTTGGGAATTTGGACCCTTTTTGAGGGTTTTTTATGCTTTTCAAGAAAAATAATCTTTTTTTAATGGAAAAAGGGGTGTACTAAGGTCTTTTGGTAACCTTTTGTTGGTTTCAGAGGCTCAGATGGTGGAAAAGTGGACAAATAGGTCATGTGAATAAGGGAATGAGCTAGTGAGCACTTTTTAGGTGTTAACAGATTGCCCCCTGATGTGTGAGGGCAGGAGCTCATCGTATGGCTGATAGACATCATAGTTCTTTTGTCTTTTTTCAGGGGTTTGGGAAGGAGAAGAGATCGATTGGATAATGGAGCCACGGCCCTTGGAA
Source organism: Larix kaempferi (assembly GCA_027924585.1). Classification (NCBI taxonomy): domain Eukaryota; kingdom Viridiplantae; phylum Streptophyta; class Pinopsida; order Pinales; family Pinaceae; genus Larix; species Larix kaempferi. The sequence continues at coordinate 3,741,033 of BSBM01001158.1, read as the reverse complement.
GCTGCAAGAAACAAAAAATATTACATGGCCTCAATATGAATGAGGTATAATCTCTGATAATGGACGAGGCGGGCATTCTCATGCTCGTATCAAGACATATACATAACAATTAGTCCCAAGAAGGGGGATCTAATACATAAAGAATCTACTGGTATACCATAATGGTCCAGGGGGGCATTATTTTGGGATGTACTCCTGATCATAACGAATCTCAATAACTGATACACTGGAATAACTGAGGAACTGCTAAAACTGAAGGTGTCCAACATCTGTAGGGACTCAAAGACTATGAGTCATCTCTGAGAAATAACGTAACTGTATACTCAAGGGAGTATGAAACTGGGGTACATCTGAATACTGTCGCCATGCACAACCCAGATATCTATAGAAAAAAGTGTAACTGGTGTTATCCATAGGAAGACTCTCAAATGTGGAGGAGTCAGGCGGTATCTGGGGTCTCCGACTAATAAGTGAAACGAACGAATACCCTGTGCGAGTCTCAACGATGCGATCAAGGTGTTGAAGTCGAGCATGTGAGAAACAACCATTTGGAGAGGCACTGAAGATTCCTCTCGAAATGATTCATAAGCACTCATCATAAATGGTGATGAGTCCAAGACACAGGGACCTCTAAGTCTATCCTCTGGAATCAATGTGGTTGTCGTCGACAGAGGGAGACCAGCAACTAACAAGGCAATGATGTTTCCTTGATAGGAGCACGAGGTGTAAAACTGAAGTGTTGTAGTACTGATGGTAGGACTGACATACTTGTGGGAATGGGAAATAACTGGGTCAAAAAATGGGTAGACTCAAACTTCCTTTTTTCAGAGCATGATGACATGGTTGACCTGGCAGCGTGGGGAACTGACTTGTAGGTGTGGGGATTATTGCTTTGACTGAATGGTATATATTGACTCTAGGGGGGAGGACGAGCTGATATGTGCCGTCGAGGGATTATCGAGGTGACATACTGCAGAATACTCTGAACAAAGGCGACCAAAATGGGGAAGCTTCCTGATGAGTAGATGTGATCTGTCGTGGCACCAAGAGGCACCATTGATTCCTTCTTCATAGTTTTAATGAGCTCCAAGAAGGGATAAAAGTGTGCTCTGAAATGGTACGGTCCTGTGGATTTTGTGAGCCCAGGATGGCTCATGCTCATGGTTGCTTTCATGTTTAGAGAGTCTAAAAACGGTAAGTGGACTCTATTGGTGTTTCTTTTTCGTAAGTTTAGTCTCCAAGGCCCGAAAAAGCATAAAATGATGCAGATGGAGAACTCTTCTAGCCGATGTGACTAGAGTATTCCTTTTTCGTAATTAGTCTACAGGGTCCGGAAAAGGGGTAAACTTATACCAGGTAGATGCCCTTTCAGTTACGTTTAACGAGCATGAAAGGAAGCAAGGTTGCTCGGCAATCTTTTCATTGTTTTAAGAGTCAGAAAAGAGCTTAACAGAAACTCCCTAAGTGCCTTTTTCATAAAAGGGGTTGCTCGGCCCGAAAAAGGGATAAAATTATACCAAACTAAAAGGGATTGATGAGGGCGAGAAAAGGTCTCAAGCATCATCATTAGTTCAAAAAACTAGATCTGGTGACATAAGGATTGTCGAAAAGGGGCTACGACCAATGTGGCATGCAAAACGAGGCTACATGGGGGGCATGAAAAAATGCCCTGAAAATCGGGACGTGATAGAGAGAAATGATCTTACGCATCATCATGAGTGCAGAAAACTGAATCCGACGATATAAGGAACGTTGAAAATGGAGAACGACCGATGTGGCACGCAAACCGAGGTGACGAGGGGGCATGGGAAAAATGCCCAGAAAATCTAAAGGTGAGAGCGAGAAATGATCTCAAGCATCATCATGAGCGCGGAAAACTGAATCCGGTGATATAAGGCACGTCGAAAACGGAGAACGACCGATGTGGCACGCAAACCGAGGTGACGAGGGGGCATGGGAAAAATGCCCGAAAAATCTAAAGGTGAGAGCGAGAAATGATCTCAAGCATCATCACGAGCGTGGAAAACTGAATCCGGCGATATAAGGCACGTCGAAAATGGGCAACGGCCGATGTGGCACGTAAATCGAGGCACGAGGGGGGTCAAAAAATGGACCCCGTCAAAACGGGAAAAGGAAGGAACCTACATGAAGTTCTCGCTGTGCTGATTCCAATGGTATGAACGGTTTGAGAAATGGACTTCGTATGATCCCGCAATGGTTGGTTGAAAATTGGTGGAATTTCTATAAATAGGGCGTGGGGCCCAAATGACTTATCATTGTTACGTGCGAGTTTGATAGAGCTATCAGAGCTATTTCTTGATTTCCGAGAGATTTCACCGTTGGTTTTCGATTCTGCGAGTTTCAGGTAACTCTATTTGCGTTAGCCTTTTCAATTATGTCTTTTTTGTTTGGCGGCGGGCCCCCGAAGGCCGCGAAATTCCATGTTGACCCTCCAACGTGGAATATCGCGGGTTTCGGGTCTGTTCCCGCGATGAACCGCGTGGGTTTCAGGCTGACAGTCGCGATGTTCATCGCAACTGTGAGGTTGGAACCCGCGATGTTCATCGCGAGTTCATGGGAGATAGTCGCGATGTTCATCGCGACTGTCTGGCCAAAATCCACGATGTTCATCGTGGGTTTTTGCAAGGAGGCTGCGATGGTCATCGCGGCTTTTGGTGGAAATGCCGCGATGGTCATCGTGGCTTTTGGTGGAAAAGCCGCGATGGGTTTTTTTTCAAAAAATTTTGTGATGGGGCTAAAAAAAAAAAATTATGTTTTCTGGCAGGATGTTGAGGAGACCATTGTCCTCGTGGCGGGAGTGGGAGATCGATGATGATCTTATGGCGAGGATTCAGACTGATCCAGGGGTGCAACAGACTTTGGTTGTGAGCGGACTTTTGAAGTTCGCTCAGATTCCACCTATTCGTTCAGTGAGACGGCTCCTGAACAAGCTAGTGAGTTGGTGGGTGCCGGCGGAGGGTGCATTTATTATTGGGGGTGAGAGGTTGGAGATCACCCTCACGGATGTCTATTTTTTGACTGGGTTGCCTCGTTTGGGTGAGGTGGGTGATCTCTTACCGAGGATCCCGCCGGGTGTAGACATGGAGGACTTGTTATAGACTTTCTGTGTTGATGATGCTGTTTTGCAGAACAACTCTATTAGTCTGCGATCCCTACGTGAGTGGGATATGCGGGCTGTTGGTGCATGTGTTTTGCGGATATTTGGTGCTGCTGCGCCTCATCGTATGTCTGGGGGACAGACGATGATGGTGGAATCTGTTCTCCGGGGGACTTATTATGCCTGGGGGCAAATGTTTCTAGCTGGTGTCCGGAGAGATCTGGACAAGGCCATTCGAGAGGGAGGTGAGTTCTGTTATGCCTCCTTCCTATGTTGTTTTTTCTTTGAGAGCTTGCCGACCTTGCGGCCACGGGTACCCATTCGTGCTGGTCTGGTGAGTGAGCCTCGTATGATGCGGTGGGGGCAGATGATGCCTCGTGGCGGCGGTGGTGTCCGTGGTTTCTTCACGGAGGATTTTTATGAGCAGTGGGAGCAGATGCCCCTGGTGATTGAGGACTACCCCTACGCCGGTATGGACTATCGAGGTGACCCGGATATGCCTCGTGCCCCAGGACAGGCCTGGATTTTAGAGGTTATGTTTTGTGTTTTACTTTATACTATATCATGTGTTGTTGGATTTACCAGTCTTATGATTATAGTTGCATATGATGGTTGATTTTGCATTGTGCAGATGTTGGGCCTGTACCACCGTCCGGCTACGTGGCTCGTCAGGGGCGGGTGATGGTGGTCGCTCATCCACCTGCAGCGGTTCCACCTCCACGTGGTGGAGGTTTTGCAGCTCGTGGGAGAGGGGTTGGCCCTCGCGATGACGCCATAGAGGGTGTCAGACAGACCTTCGACCGGATCCTATCTGGACTCCCCGAGGATGGTTGGAGAGACCTGGATCGGGATATTTTGGAGGGTTGCTTCGGTGCGCCGCCTGAGTGGCAGTCGCTCTTGTTGAGGACAGCGGTGTTTGTGGCAGGGCACGGGGGTGGTGCTCGGGATGTCCTGGCAGAGCCGGCTCAGATGAGGATCCGTCTACAGGATGACCCAGCGGGGCCAGCGGAGGAGGCGCCAGAGGAGCGCAGAGTTCGGGCTCGCCATGACCCGTCGGGGCCAGCGGAGGAGGGGCCAGAGGAGCCTAGGGATCCTGATGAGTAGATGATATTGTATCTGCCCCCAAATGCTGATGAGCATATGGGGAATCATTTTTGTATGATTGATGTATTTTTTGTATATCAGGTGCTGAGGGCACCTATGACATGTTGACTATCATGGTTTATATATATATGTGTATATATATTTGGATATATGGTCGTGTATGCACGTGTATGCACATTTGTTTTTTGTATATGCCCGTGGAGGCACATGTTATGCACGTGGGTGCAATATTTTGTTATTTGTGTATGCCCATGGAGGCACATGTTATGCACGTGGATGCATTATTTTGTTTTGTTATATGCCCGTGGAGGCACATGTTATGCACGTAGATGCACATTTTGGTTATGACATGATGTGATTGGTGTGCCAATCGAGGACATTGTTGGCCATATGGTCTGCTACACCGTTGAGGTGTCTTGGGACATGTGTGAATGAAATGGATTCAAACTGTCTAACCATTTGTTTAGTGCGCAAGAATTTTCTGAAAAGACAGGGATCGCGTACCTGGTAATCATTGTTGAGTTGGGAAACTAGGAGCTGTGAGTCCAAGAAAACATTGAGGTGACCGATGCTCATTTGGAGAGCTGCGGCCAGGAGACCGATCACGGCATCGTATTCAGCTTGGTTATTGGTGGCGGCACCTAAACATACTCCGTCAATGTGAATTAACTCATGTGAAGGGGAGTATATTACCCAAGCTACGGAGGCAAGATTGGGAGACCAACGGCTTGCACCATCAGCGAAACCGACATAGCAGAGTGGAAGAGGATCCATCTGTGGTCATGCAGAGAAAAACAAATATTTAGGTTTTAAATTTTTTGTGAGAAAAGAAAGTAATCCTATACTAGAATGGACGGTGGTGTCCATCAGATTTTCTATGCGTAAAATCGTTTAAGGTACAACCCGTTACGTGGGTTGCGTAGGGGATTGCCTTCTGAATCAGTCAGAATGTATGCCCCCTGCCCGAGGCAAGTGTGTATGATGTAAGGGCCTTGCCACATAGATACAAACTTTCCTTTTCCGGTTTTATCATGAGCTTGATCGTAAGCGAGGACAAGGTCTCCCTCAGAAAAGGTTCTCGGGTGGACGTGTTTGTCGTAACTTAGTTTTGATTGTTGTTTGGATGCTTCCATGTTTTGAATGGCTGTGCGCCGATCTTCATCGGCCTGCTCTAGGAGTAGTAATCGTTGCTCAATCGAGGAAGTGTCCGGTAGGAGTTCAACGGCGATATGCAAGGCTGGAATCTAGCACTCAATAGGAAGGACGGATTCGACACCATGAACTAAATGGAAAGGGGTAAAACCGGTGGCGGTTTTGGTTGAGGTGCGGTAAGCCCATAGTGCCGGGAAAAGCATGTGGTGCCAATTGGATTTGTGTTTGTCTACCGTTCGTTGGAGGATGGTCTTCAAAATTTTATTGATCGCTTCGACCTGGCCGTTTCCTTGGGGATAGTAGGCGGACGAGAAATGGTGTTCAAATTTCAACATGGTTGATAATTCTTTCCAGACGGCATCTTCGAAGTGAGAGCCGTGGTCAGAGACTAGTTGCTTTGGCACTCCGAAACGAGTGATAACATGGTTGAAGAAAAACCGTGCGGCGGTGTCGGCCTTGCAATTGTAAGTCGGCATGGCTTCTGCCCACTTGGTGAAATAATCTATGGCCACAACGATGTGTTTGTGACCGCCAGCTGACGTGGGGTTGCAATTTAGGAAGTCGATGGCCCATTTGCAGAATGGTCCAACAGTGATAACTGGATGAAGGGGGGCGGGCGGGGTTCTTGCTTTGGGGGCAAAAAGTTGGCAGTTCTGGCAATGCTTGACTGCGTTGATGCAATCAGTAAACAATGAGGGCCAAAAGTAACCTGCCCGAATGATCTTCTGGGTGGTGGCCATGCCGGAGAAATGGCCTCCGCAAGCACTGCTATGACAATCATTGAGGACTTGTTCTGCCTCACTATGGGATAGGCATCGGCGTAGGATGGTATCAACGCCGCGTCGATAAAGTACATCCCCTTTCAAGAGGTATCGGGGGGCATGGTGTCGTATCCGACCGCGTCCGTCACGATCGACGTGTGGTCAAAATTTTTGCGTGCGTAGGTAAATCAAAATGTCTCCATACCATGGGTCGTCAGACGAGATGATGAAGATTTGTTCGTCAATCAGATCCGTTTGGATAGCGGGTGATGACGAAGAGGATGGGAGTTCGGTGATGAGTTGAGAAAGCGCGAGGGCTTTGGTGCTTTTAGGAGTTCTGAAAGTAAGGTCATATTCTTGGAGGATAATGACCCATTTAGCAACACGACCTTGTAGGAGCTGCCGGGTTAGGAGATAGACCATAGGGTTGGATTTGGCCACAACCGTGGTATGACTGAGTAGAACGTAGTGTCGCAATTTTTGTATGGAAAAGACTACAGCTAGGGCTAATCTTTCCTCGTATGGATAACGCAAAGGTGGGACAGACAAGGTCTGGCTGACGTAGTAAATCACATGCTCTTGGTGAGAGGCATCTTCTTGGATCAAGACTCCGGACACGGCATGTTCAGATGCCGAGACATAAAGGGTGAAGTCTTGAGAGAAATCCGGTGGGGATATCAAGGGGGTTTGTGTGAGAGCTTTCTTGAGGGCTTCGAATGCCGTGTCTGCTTGCTCATCCCAAACAAAGTGTATGTGGGTACGAAGTAAGCGTAAGAACCCGTGGACTTTGGTGGTGTAATCAGGAACGAAGAGCCTAAGGAAATTGGATCGCCCTTGTAGACTCTGGAGCTGCCGAAGCGTGCGAGAAGGAGGAAGTTCTAATATGGATTTGACTTTCAAGGGATCGACAGTGATTCTGTCTTGGGAAACAATGAAACCCAACAACTGGCCTACCGGGACGCAAAAGGCACACTTGTGTGGGTTCAAGCGGATTTTATATTTGCGACAACGCAGGAAAACTTGTCGGAGGTCGTTAAGGTGGTCTAATCGTTTTTGGGAACGAGCTGTGAGGCCATCAAGGTAGACTCGTAGGATATGAACCAAGTCGTGAAAGCAATAGGTCATGGCTCGCTAGAAAGTGGCACCAGCATTTTTAAGGCCAAACGGCACGACGCAATAGGCAAAGGTGCCCCATGGGGTGGTGAAGGCAGTCTTGTACTGATCCTCTTTACAGATGTGAATCTGGTTGTATCCGGAAAATCCATCCATGAAAGATAGGACCTCATGGCCCACACACTCATCAATGAGTTGGTCAATGAATGGCGTGGGGAAATTGTCTTTTGGACAAGCGTGGTTTAAGTCATGGAAATCAGTGCATACTCTAAGGGTGCCTTGATTTTTATTGACGGTAATAGGGTTCGACACCCAGGTGGTGTACGGAATAGGATAAATGAATCCTGCTTTGCGAAGTTTCTTGACCTCAGCTTTAACAGCGGGGAGCTTGGAAGGATGAATGGGTCGCTGTTTTTGATGAACAAGGGGTACCTCTGGCCATGTATCAATGTGGTGTTCTATGATGGCGGGGTCGAGACCAGGCATCTCGGTATAGGACCAGGAAAAGACATCACGGAACTCTTGAAAGAGCTTTTTGTACGCCTGAGTTTCTGCTTGAGTGCAAGATACGCCCAGGTGTTGTGGAAATATCTATCTGTATAGTAGGGGAAATGTTGGACATGTTCCCTTCTTCAAAGGCATCTGGTGCTAGGATGGGGTCCTTTAACCAATCGACTTTGGTGGGTATGAAATCTTTCGATTCGACTGATAGCTGGTTGGATGCGGTGGATGTAGTTGTTTCTGGGAGGAAATACGAGCGATGATGCATATCATCCCAAGGGTAGTCGGGTGCAGTGAGTGTCTCCAAAATTTGCTCATCAGTATTGAAGTAGTCAGACCATAAATCAAGGGGTTCTGGTTTGAAAGTTGTTGAAATCATATATATTGTATTGACTTCTTCCGACGAGGATGATGGTGGGGGGTAGATCTCCTCTATTAGGGGAGGAGATATCTCCAAATCAACGTTGTTTAACTCATACAATGCTGCTCTATAGTCAGGGAGATCAGGACAATGATGAGAGTAGTGGCTGTAAACACTGCATATGGCACAAGGATGGTTGGTGCGCAGTGATTTGTCGCGAGGCTGAAGAGGTGGCTCAAGTCTAACGACTGGGATGCTAGTGTCATCGTCCAACATATTCATATGCTCTTGGAGTGCTGGTAACTGTGGGCATTGATGAGTTGGATGGCCTATCTCATCGCACAAAGAGCATTTAGGAGGAGCTCGAAATACTGGTGGGGGTTTGACTGCCTTAGGGGGTGGTATAGCAGTGTATGGTTTTGGACCTCTGCCCCCAGTGGGCTTGACAAGAGGAGGAGGATGGGTTGACGACGAAGGGATCATGAGACTAGGAGATGGTTTTGTCGACGACGAAGGGATTGTGACACCAGGAGGAGGTTGAGTAGTGGTAACAATAGGTTGTACCGGTTGGAGGATGACATTTGGTGTCGGCGGTGGAATGGGAGGCAAAATGTACCACACGGGTAATCCCAATGTTAACCCGGGTAGACTAAGGGTAGCCATAACCGGGGTGCTTACTACACCCGAAGGAGGAAATAGAAAGGGGATGGTGTGGATGGGTGTAACACCAATGTGACTAGGGACCAATGGTGGTTGACTACCGGGTGCTTGTGTATTCTTTGAAAGAGTACAGAGGTTTGCGATGTGGGTCTCCGGTGATGATGGTGGAATGGCCTGGAATGTAGAGGTCATTGGTGTATCTGAGTAAATTCCGGGCCCCAAAGAAGAAACAAAGGAGGTAGTTGCACTAGAAGTGGGTTGTTCAACCATGGGGAGAACATTTTCCGGTGCTGCAGGGGCATTGGGATCATAGTAGGTGAGTTGGTCAATTTTGACCACACGTCCCTCGTGGGGGAACATCATGGTGCGAAAAACGGATGAGGCGACCGCTTTCATGGCGTACATGTAACTACGTCCAAGTAAAAGGTTATAATCGAGCTGGGCATTAATGACCTCTATGTCGATGAGCACAATTTTCCCACCTAATTGGACGGGGACCTTGGGTAGTAAACCTTGAGGTTGAGCTGACCGACCGTCGTAGGCCCGCAATGCAGTGGTGGATTGTTGGAGAGTAGGGGATCCCAACTTCTGCCAAACGAATGTGGACATGACGCATGTAGAGGCACCCTCGTCAATGATACACCGATGGATGACAAGATTCCGAATAGAAACAGAAACTTGGACTGCTATGGTCGAAGGCAGACGTGGTTCGGACTGGTCCAAATCAAAGGTCATCAATTTCAAATCATTTGGGTCAATCGCCCCAATGGCGGAAAGTAAAGTCTTGCGCTGCGTAGGATAGTTTTTCAAGACTTCTAACGCAGACATGGCTGCGGGAGATTGAGCTAAGTCATCTACGATGTTGTAATTTGATGCAGCCCGTGCATTGGGGTTGTTGTTGATATGACGGAGTGGGAAACGAGGTGCTTTAGAGGTGCCATCGAGTGGAAGCGGTGGTATACGTAACGTCTGATCAGTGGGATGAGCGTTAGTATCCTTATCGGCGGGGGGGGCTTCGGAGGTAGGGCCATACTGGTTCCGACGTGTCTGAATGTTGACATCGGCAGTGGACATCATCAATAAGTGGTGAGTGCCTGAATCAAACATGGGTTGATCAGGAGCGGCGTAAGTGATTTGTTGTGGTGGCACGTTGCCCTGTGGGGGAGATAACGGCTGAGTGTTCACCACTCCTTGTGTTGGAAAAGGGTTTTGTAGCACCAAAGGTTGTTGTTGAGGTGGTGGGGGGTTGGGTGGCGGCTGAGGAGCCGCCTGCCCTTGACGATGGGCGTCATCTGTCCATAGCTACCGAGCCCACTCCAGATGTGGGAAAGTGTGGGTATAGTGGCCATAGACCCCGCAAATAGAACAAGGATGGTTTGTTCGTAAATTAGCATTTTTGGCTTGCTTAGGTGGCCGATCAGGATTCTGATGAGCAGGCACCGCGTTATTATTTTGCGGAGGATGGGGAGGGTGTGGAGCTTGGTTATGGTTTTGGTTGTTTCCACGGTTACGTCCTCTTCCACGGTTTGGTTGCCCACCCTGGTTGCGTTGGTTATTTTCGTATTGGGGCTGATGTTGTTGTGCGTACACATGCCCTTGAGCATTGGGGGGATTGTGGGGAACCGCAGGTGCGGGAGCAGGTTGCGGTGGGTAATATGCAGGTAGAGCTAGCGGTGGTCCAGTTGCCTGCTGGGGTTGTTGGTACCCCTGAGCTATTGGATGTGTTGCATTAGCTGGTGCAGCTTGCTGTGGGTACTGCATTTGTTGTGGCGAGAACTGAATGAGGTTCTATGTAGCAGGTTGGTTATAGTATGTAGCAGGTACATATGCTGATGGCGCTTGTCCATAGCAATGTTGTGGACAAGAGGGTCCATGAATATGATGTGTCTGGTTTTTTGGAGCGTAAGAAGTTGTCGCTCCGGAACTGGATGTGGCCCTAGAGAGGTCTGGGGCAGGCATGGTATTCACCATGCTGAAAGGTTTAGCTTGGGGTGTGATTTGGCCAATAATGCCATCGGCGGCATGAGATGCCCCTGGCGCGTCACTGCGTGAAGAGTCGCATCGTGGGGCGTCTGGTATGATTGTGTATAGATAACCCGAATGGGCATAAATGAGATCAAACTGTTGGGCTTTGAGGATGGCCTCTTCTTCAGACTGGGGTCTTTCAGATGCCACATCCTTTGCAATGAGAGGGAGGAGGGATTTTAGAAACCAATCTAAGAAGATACGGTCGTCTAACTTGATTTTGCAGAGGCTTCTGCATCGACGCCACTCATGAATGTGGTCAGTGATGTGGGTGGCCATGTTCTTTCTGCAAGATAGTAGGATCTCGATGCCTGCATCATAGGGGACAGGTAACTGAAAGAACTGCAGGAAGGTTGAGGCAAGGGAGGTAAAGGTGGCATGCATCCCATGGGGCTGCTCGATATACCACTTGGCTGCAGAGCCAGTGAAGGTGCGCTATAACAGACGGAGGCAGACAGAGTCGTCCACTATGGAGTTGGAGGAACACCATAGATGGAAGGACATGATATGGTTCTGGGGGTCTTCACCTGCCTTACCCTCAAACTTAGGGATGTTGGAGGGGAGTTTGGTGGGCATGTGAGGCCATGCAGGATCGTGTCTGATAGGGTCATTGGTGAGCTTGGCTAAATCTGGCAAGTTCAGACTTGCCATATACGGTAAGCTAGCAGATGTAGCGACTGGGACTGGGACATGCCTAGTCATGGTGGTATGGGGTCCAGTAGCACCTAAAGGTATGCTAGGTATTGAAGGTATATGTCCTCCAATAGGTGTGGTCTGGTAAGGGCCAGCGCTTCCTAGTGCAACATGGGTTACACCAGGGTTAGGAATAGTAGTGGCGATTCCTGGGATAGGGTTTGTGGAAACCAGATGGGGTGTGACCCCTATGTTGGGCATACCCATAACAGGTGGTGGCCCTGTGTTGGGAATTCCTATAACAGGAGGTGGCCCTGTGTTGGGCATTCCTAAATGTGGAGTGTTTCCCATATTGGGAATACCCAGGGGGGTGGTTGTTGCCATGGACGGAACTTTAGTAGAAGGGTCTGTAGACGTCTCTCCTAAGGTGCTGGTAAAGAGTGGATCAAATGGTGTTCCAGACATAATGTTGGTTGGGAATAAAGCAGTGGGATTTTTGGATTCTGCCTCGGAATCAAAAGTGAAGTGAGGCATGTCATAATCGGATGACTGTCTAGTTGACCGACGATGTGTCAAGTCAAGGGATAAGGCTCGGCGTCGGTGACGTGGCGAGCCAAGTAGACTGAACTCTGGGAGTTCGCCCTGTAGACGACGAGAGCGTCTAAAATTCTCAATGGTGAGAAAATAAGTTTTCGTGGAAAAAATCTGTTTAAGTATCAGGTGGTGATATATATGTATAAAAAACTCAAAACCCTAATGCAACCAAGTGTGCAAGAAGGGGAGTGAAAATGAAGGCTCTCAGGCCAAAAAATCAACCTCAAAAAAGGCACTTATTCTAGCAGCTATGCTACAATAAGTGGAGGGATGCAACAAATGGTCAGAATACCAACATGCAAACAGCTCCTAGAAAAAATAGGTGTAACTAGACCAAAGGTGGGTTGAATCATGGAAACACCTAACTAAAAGTGTTGTGACTCAACAAACGATATCCTCTGCAAGGTGATGAAATCCAAGTCAGACAATATGAGTGTTGAGACAATGGCTAGATATCCCCCTACCGGGAGGGACACCGGGTAATCAATCCTAAAGAAAGGCTACTAGGATACTCCGTTCATGATGCATCGAGAAAAGGTAAATCTACCGTTTGGTCCTTTGATCGCAATATCCCAATACAGGGATATCCCGAGAACTGCAAATGGTAGCCCTTCGGTTACTGAATGGATTTCGGTATTCCACTCAGGCTTCCGGAACCATCCTCGCGACTTCAACCCTCCTAGGGGAGAGGCCTTCCCACAAACCGGTTGTGACCGCGCCAATAAATACTAAGAGGTTTTAGCTCCCTAAAGGACAACAACTATGTCTCAGATGTAATAACTGAGGGGTGTTATTGGAACACCTATCCCCCCAATACTACCTAGCTACAAAGTTCTTTTAGTGTTCCTCAAGTGAGGTTAAAAGTGTGTTGAAATTAGGGTAAGTTTTAAAGCTTAGTTCAATTAAGTGTTCGATTGGGTGCACGTGTGGTATTGTAAACTGAACTTGAAAGAAGTAAATGCTTTATAGGAAATTTTCAAAAAATAAAGGATCTTTCAAAAATAAAAAGCAAATATTTATGACTTCTTTCAATAAATGGAAACTAAATGCTTTGCAAAATTAACTCAAAAAACAAAGGATCTTTGGAATCATGAAAGCAAATAATAGAGTTTTTGAAGAAATAAATGGTTTTCTTTTCAAGGAAATTGCTAAGGGCAAGATTTTTTAAAGAAATAAACAGGAAAAAATTTTAACCTAAATAAACTGCAAAATAAGTCTTTCTTTCACTTTCTTGAAAATTTTTAAAAAGACTTCTAGATGTGCATTTAAATAGTGAAATGTTTTCTATAACTATAAAGTATGCATAATTTAATACTGTAAAAATGTGCTATATGGGCAAAAAGTACAGTAAGAAATTAATTTTTTGAATCGGAATGGCCGAATGAAAAAATTAGCAGCGCGGCTTTTGACAGAAAAACCGTGATGGATCGCGCGGGTTTCTGTCGCACAGTCACAATGGACCACACGGGATTTAGGCGCACTGTCGCGATGTGCAGCGCGGAAAATGTCCACGAAGCCGCAATGTGCAGCGCGGAAATAGGCCGCGAAGCCGCGGTGAACTGCGCGGAAAAAATCCGAAAAGTCGCGATGAACCGCGCGGAAAAAAGCCGAAAAGTCGCAATGGACCGCGTGACTGTCAGGCTAAACACCGTGAGGCGAAAGCCGTGCGCGGAAGCTGAAAAATGAACCCAAAAATTGAGAATTCTGGGCTGTTAATGGGGCCAAATCTTAGAGCAGCAATGGATCTGTTGTCTAAGATGGCAGATCTATGGATCAAAAGGTTAAAAGCTAATAAAAAACTAAGATTAAAAGCAAAACTAGAGATCTATTGTTCATCCCCAGTAGAGTCGCCAAAAACTGTTGGCCAGGTTTTGCAACCAGGCTTAGTGCTATGGGCACCTGCTAACTAGTAGCAGCAGTTTCAATAGAATTAAACAAGAAGCTAATCTAAACAAAACTAATCATGGATCTATGCAAGAATATAAGCAAATAGTGTAAACATTTAAAAAACAAGAACAAGAAAATATTAAAGAATGAATTTGTATTAAAAAATGGAGGGCAAGCAAGTGCTTGCGATAATACCTTCAATGGTGAAGGTTGATGTTGAGCAACTCCCAAGATGAGTAGCTCCAAGCTCCAAGAGGTCTCCTTCTCCAAGGTTGCTTACAATGGCCAAAAATGCTCAAGGAAGATTTCGGCAGCATGAGGATGAGATAATGGATGGATGTGAAATGAGGAGCCCCTACCACCTTTTTATAGGTTTTGGTGGTGGGGAATACCATTTGTGGTTTTGTGGAAACCAAATGGTATTGACCAACATGGTTTAGGTACTTTTCCCTCCTTTTTCCTTTTTTGAATAAAATTAATATTTTTATTCCCTTTTTAATATTTTTGGGAATTTGGACCCTTTTTGAGGGTTTTTTATGCTTTTCAGGAAAAATAATCTTTTTTCAATGGAAAAAGGGGTGTACTAAGGTCTTTTGGTGACCTTTTGTTGGTTTCAGAGGCTCAGATGGTGGAAGAGTGGACAAATGGGTCATGTGAATAAGGGAATGAGCTAGTGAGCACTTTTTAGGTGTTAACACCCAGGGCCCTTTTTTGGCGCCATAAACACTTCAACTTTGCCTCCACTAAAGCATGCCACCAACGGTTTCAGCCAGACTCATCAGGTTCCTGCGATAAGTATCGGTGAAGTTATTGCAACATTACCGCATGACAGACTTTTCTATGTCTACGACTATTTTAGCGGTTACTTCTGACTTCCGCCGAAATGGAGTGTCGAGCTGACTCCTCCTCTCAAAACAACGCATCCTAGCGACTGCCAATGATCGTTTCGGCACAACATTATCAGTCTCGCCGAAAAAAATCACGGCTCTCAACCTTCTTCGCTAACCCTGAGAAAGGTCTAAGTGTTAAAGAAAACAAGGGTAGCGCTGGGCCATTTCAGTGGAGTTAGATGAGAATTGCCGACTGTTTCAGCTTGGCTTAGCAAGTCTCACCGAAACAGAAGACATTAAGAACTTTAAGAGAAAATCGTCAAACGTTTCGGCTTGACTTGGCGAGTTTCGCCGACAAGAAAAAGGCATAAAAGAAGAGAAAACCAAACCGATTGTTTCGGCTCGTCTCGTCGAGTCTCACTGAAACACAAAAGCTCGAAAAGAACAATGCAAGAAGCGTGACTTTTTGGCGGATAAGACTTAGTTATGCCGACCATTTTTAATCTACTAGCTAAGTCTCGCTGACCGTTTCGGCGCAAAAAGTTGAGTTTCACTTGGTGAAAAAAACTTTCCATGCTCAACGTTTTAGGAACAACTAAGTATGAAGGCGATTTTCTAAAACTCTTAAACTTCTAAAAACTCTCTTAAGAGAAAAGGAGGGTCCCCATTATTTTTCAAAATTTTGGGGGGTCAGGTTGTAGCAACAACACAGAGTGTATTGGCAGGCTACTCCATCAAGTTTCCTAGGCAGTGGTTTTCTACCATGAGCACCCTGCACCTCGTGACTAGTGTTTAGGTAGTAGTTTTGTTAGCAACGACATGTATACTATATGTAAGCTAGAGAGCCAATTTTTTTATGGGTTGTGATCCCAATATTTGGCTTTCGACACATTATACTATTGCATGTGGAAAAAAACACTTTTTACATGATATATACATATGGATATATCTCTATTGTTTACTTATGATGAGTTGTATCTTACATTTTTACATGTGTTATTGTATGGTGTATTGATTATGTGTGTGCTAGATGCCAATCCAACATATAGTTAGCTAACGAATCAACCACCATGTTGAATTCCCTTGGTATATGTTGATATAAAATGTAATCAAATTATCGTTCAAGGAGGTGTACCCTTGTGTATAAACAAAGTAGTGTAGGATCAAGGATGTTGTAGACATTATTTAACTGAGATACCACAAGTTGAGAGTTCAGGTAGACTATGAAGGAATGGATTCCAAGAGAACAAACTTTAGTTAGAAGTCCAATGACTACATGATACTCCATGATTTTATATGTTTTAGGGCCCAATAAAATGCCACCCGAGGATATCAACTCACTGACAGGGGCATAAAGTACCCATGCCGCAGAAACAAGGTTCTAGGTATGCCGACTAGCACCATGTGTGAATCCAAAGTACGCGGACATCTGTGCATAAAAGCACAATTCAAGATAAATGATTGTGTACGAGATAGAGTCCTAACACACGACAATTGAATCAAAATCACACTAAATACATTATATACAAAGTGTTTTAATGCAGGATGAACCTATGCATAGAATATATTTAGGTAAATCCCGTTGTGGGGCTCTCCCAAAGATATACCATTGTAGTCTATGAGATTGTAAGCTTCCTTCTCTAACACATGTTTAACAACGTAGGTACCGTACCACATAGATTATAATTTTCCTTTTCCTAGCTTATCGTGCATTGGGTCATAGGTTAAGCGTAAGTCACCTTCATTGAAAGCCCAAGGTTGTATGGTTTTATCATATTGGGCCTTAACGTGCCTTTTATGGGTCTCATTGGAAAGTGCAGCATGTCAGCGAGTTTCATCTAGATTGGCTAGGTATAGAAACCATTCTTCCTCGATGGTTGTGTTGGGTAAGAGCTCTACAACTAACTTGAGGGATGGTATCTCACACTCAATCGATAGGATTGCTTCTAGGCCATAAACCAATTGAAATCGTGTGAACCCAGTTGCATTTTTTACCGATGTCTTGTAGGCCCATAGAGCTTAGAATAGAGCTAAGTGCCATTTAGATTTTTGGGTACCCATGGTGCATTGGATCATACATTTCAAGAATTTATTGATCGCCTCTACTTTACCATTCTCCTGTGGGTAGTATGGGGTTAAGTTTTCCTGACGAAAACCTAGTTTGGAACTCCGTTTGTCCATCATATGGTTCCTAAAGTGGGAACTATGGTCAGTCACGATGGCCTGCGGGTATATGAACTTAGCTATAATGTGATTGAATATGAATAGCATTGTTGTATTGCCACATTATCCATACATAGGCATGGATTCAACCCATCTAGTAAAGTAGTCAACAACTACAATGACATTGCTATGGCCCTTGGCTGAAGTGGGCTTACAGTGCATAAAATCAATACCCAATTTTGCAAAGGTTCCGACGGAAATGATAGGATGAAGTGGATCTGGGTGTGAGCGCTTCTTGGCATGAAATAATTGGCATGGATGACAGTTATTAACTACTTCAACGCAATATTTGAATATTGAACGCAAGAAGTAACCCGCGCGCAGTATTTTCCAGGTTGTAGCCATCCCCGAAAGATGACCACAACATGCTCTGTAGTGGGAGTCAATAAGAATGTGTTCGGATTCGTCAATTGTTAGACAACGTCATAACAAAAAATCAATACCACGCTAGTACAAGGTATCACTAACGATAAGGTAATATTGAACATGGTGTCTTATGCGGTGACGTTCATCGCGGTTGAGGTCAGGCCAATTTTTTTTTTTTTGGAGATATAAGATAATGTCTCCATACCAGTGATTAGTCATGTCAATCAAGAACAAAGATTCACCCGAAAGAGAATCAATGGGGTCACATTGATCATTGACGTGAGGAAATGCACAAATAATATCTGCAAAGACCAAGGATTATTTGGATTTCACTTTGGAAAACTCCAAATCAAATTCCTTGATAAATACAATCCAACGGGAATATTTTCCACCTAGCACTTGACGTGTTAGGATATAGTACATCGGATTGAATTTCGCAATGACGATGGTTTTGCGGATTAATATGTAATGGTGAAATATCTAGACGGAAAAAACTATGGCCAAAGCCAGTTTCTCCACATGCGAGTAACGTGTCTCATAGTCGATGAGACTCTTGCTGAGATAGTAAACCACATGTTCCTGACCACTGTTGTCTTCCTGTACAAGCACCATGCCAATGGTGGTAGTAGAGGCAGTGAGATATAGAATGTAGTCCCATGTATAATTGGGGGGTGTATCATGGGAGCATTGGTAAGGGCCTTTTTTAAATTGTCAAAAGACCGTTGGTATTCATCATACCAGATGAAAGGAATGTATTTCTTAAGAAGCCTCATGTAGCCCTTAGTAATCTCGGAAAAATTGCAAACAAAGTAGCGTAAAAAGTTCCATTACCCTTGCAAAATTTGGAGTTCTAGAATGTTGGACGGGGGAGGTAAGGCTAGAATAGCCTCCACCTTCGATGGGTCTAGGTGAATGCCATCCTTAGAGATTATGAATCCTAACAATCTACTAGCTTCGACATAGAAGCCACATTTATGTGGATTCAGGCGGATGTTGTAGTGGTAGAAACATGAGAATATAACACTCTGATGATCTGGATGGTCCTCTTGTGTATCAGAGTGAGCTGGTAGTTCATCCAGATAAGGTTCCACAACATGCTTGATATCGTGAAATGCATATGACATGGCCCATTGAAACGTGGCCCCAACATTTTTGAGATCAAAGCGTAATTTGAGATTTGAAAAGGTCCCCCATGAGCATATAAAAGCAGTCTTGTGCTGGCCATATGGGACTCTCTCAATCTGATTGTAGCCGGAGAAGCCATCCATAAATGAAAAGATGACGCTCTCGACATAGTTGTCGATAATCTGGTCAATAAAGGGAGTTGGATAGTTTTATTTGGGACAAGCTTTGTTCAAATATCTATAATCGACACAGACTCTAATTGTACCCTGTTTCATAGCTACAGTAACTATATTGGACAACCAATATGTCAATGGGATAGGGTAAATGAAGCCAGCACGAAGAAGGTTTTCAACTTTCGCTTTAATGGCTACAATTTTGCGAGGATGGACGGGTCAGAGTTTCTCCTGGACGGGTTGGGAACCACGAGAGACTTGAATTTAAGTTGTTGGGCCTGGCCCAAGTAAGCCAATTTTGGATAACTTAGTTTTGGGAGCTGCGAGGATACAGTGTAGTGCAACATCGACAGAGTAAGAGAGCCAACGCCATGAAGTTACTGCACTACGGAGATATAGCGTTGCAAAGTGCCAGCTCCACGAAGATCCAACAAGGAATAGTTTTGGAAGGAAAATGGTATAAATTCTGACGAGATCAATCGATGATATGTTTTTGTTAAGATACTCTGAGATTCCCAGTAGGCGGGTAAGGAGTGGCGAAGAAGGAAAGCAACCGGTCACATGAGAAAATGCAGCACTACATGAACCAGGCGCATGAAGTCGTTAGAGAAGGAACGACGGGGTGAAAGCGACCCATCAACATGCGCTTGACAAGGGGGATGAAAGTGACATGACCACGCGTAGTAGGATGGCCATGATGACAAGTCTCTATCAAATCCTAACAGTCCTGGTTAGCGAGGTAACTGCACCAGTTTTGGGTAACAACCTTAGGGTTTTGATCCCATCGTGAATGACCTAAGGGAATGGGTTAGAGAGATGTTGATTGATATTATTGTTGAATATCAATCTCTGTAGAGAGACTTAGTGTAAGAGGCTCTGCAGCTATGTGCACAGAGACCCATTGAAGAGAGAAGAGAGTCTGCAGATATGTGCGCAGACTAGAACTGTTGTACCCTTCCCATTGATAATATAACAATAGTTCCTGTGAACGTAGCTCCCATCCTGGAGGTGAACCACGTTAAATCCTTTTGTTATGTGATTGAATATGTTTTTGCATCCATATATTTTCTTTTGATGAATGGTTAAGTTCCCACTTGTGAGTAGATGTATCTTCGCTTTTGTATGTATTCGCCATAAGGGTAAGTGATGGGAATAATATGTTAAGTGTTGAACATGTATGCATAATAGGTTGAATGTGCAAGTATTTCTAAGTAAGATGAATGCATAAGTTGGTTGGCTAAACACTTAAGCCAGTGAAGTCTATATAGTGGGATTCCCTAGCATCGAAAGTGCACAGTTATGTCGAAGTTCATCATGTTGTGTAAGTTTACAAGATTTACAATCTAATATGCTTGTTGAATGCCTAAGTTTGCATCAAGTTAAGTCTATTGAAGTTGTGTGACTGCTGAAGAGGACGTGCAGTCCTCAGTTGCGTTGTCTTGTTGCTAAGTAGTCAATCCGCATCGCGCAGTCCTTAGAAGCGCTATTGCATAAGTATTAGCCATGAAGTAGGTGAACTTCGTGCAGTCCACCATTCTGTTAAAGGGAGGATCTCCTGGTTGTGGAAACCTAATTCCCCAACCTCCCCATAATTTTGCCTCGGGTGAGACTTGAGTCTGCTCGCAGACTGTTACCGAAAGGGTCGGTGAAAATTTCCCTGAACCGCGTAGAACCTGGGTCTATCTATATTGGAATACTTAAAGAACATATATAGAGCCAAGAGAAGTCCTTGAATAAGTCAATATAGAATTCCACCTTAGTAGGTGTAAAGGTTTTGTCTAAATGGATTTGTTCCATGATACCATGTTTCACGAATATGTCAATTGGAATGGTTTCGATGATATTTGCTAGGTTTCCCTTGGAAAACACATCGTGTGTAGGGATGGGAATCTTAGTGTTGACAATATTTGGTGAAATGATGGATTTTGTATCAAGTTCTACCATCTCGATCATAGGGAAAGAAGATCGGTGATGGTGATCTTCCCATGGTGGTTCATCGATGCTCATGATCTCCATAATAGACTTTTTGGAAGGAAAATTCTATGCAAGGGAGTTAGTATAGGGAAAATATGAATGGATTCGCTATGAAAGACGTGCCACCGTATGGTGGTCAATTGCGTTGATCCAATCAAAAGCGGATTGAATCGAATGGTAAGTTGCTTCATCAGAGGCATGCAATCACCGATGGTTTTACATTCGGCGGGACTTGGTATAACCCATGAGTAGTGATATTTGTGAGGTTGAAAAATACTCAACGTGATCATGTTGATTGAAAATATCAGGGGTGGGATCTCTATAAATACTCCAATGATGGAGGAATATTTCAACAAACCAACACCAATGTGTTCATAGTGATGTGTCAACAGCAGGACATTATTGGCAGTGTTGCAGTGAACTTCAGGAGTGCAAAAGTCTAACTAATAAATGGTAACAATTTTCCACTGATGAGGAAATTGGACCAAACGAAAAACATAAGATGCTACAGCAGTCATGGCATAAAACCAATTGCGACCGAGTAGGATGTTATAATCCAATGAAGCATCTATGATTTCAACATGGATAAAGACGGTTTTTCCCCCTAGTTCTACAGTGAGTGATGGGATGAGTCTGTAAGGTTGAAAACCACGGTCATCAAAATATTTTAGAGTAGTTGGAGACCGAGTTACCTCTGGAGAGAAGATAGCTGGCCAACAAGAGAAATACATGATCGAGGTGGAAGCACCTTCGTGCAAAATGGTATGATGGATGTTGTTTCCACAAATCTTAGCATGAATCTGAAAAGCTAATTGATGAGATACTCTCATCTTAAAGTATTCCAAATTGAACGTGATTGTTGTTGGGAACTCTATATGTCAGTTAATTAAAGCTAACACACAGAATGATCAATATAAATTGTCAACCCAGGAAGGTATTTTCTTTCAAAGGTAATAAGCACAATCTATGCATAAACAGATTAAGCAGTTGATTAATGAATGCAAGTAATGATCCTACCTAGATACTCAGCCAACTCATTCCCTAAGCAACTAATGTAATTCACACATCTACAAATCCCAATTGAAACAATCCTTCTTACAGAATCAATCCAGAAAGTTAATGATCTAATAATGAAATGAAACAAGATTACCTTTTGCAAGAAGTTCAATCCTTATGATCATCAAACTATAGCATTCAACCTTTACCAAAATGATCTATCCAGTGACTACTGCAACTCCAACATTATCTGTCTAATCTATGTATGCAATTAAAGATACAACAACAACCAGAATTGAAATACAAGCTTGAACTCTACTGATGATTACTGGAAGTTCTAGAAAGCATAAATAACTACCAATTGATTGGGATCGAGCTTGGGCTGTTACAGCTGATAAAAACACAAATTCAATTAATTGAATTGTTCTACACAGTCGACTATCACACCACTCTGCTACAGCTATTCAAGATGCAATTGTAAACTACCAGCAAGGAAGCTAATCTCTGTTACAACTATCAGCAATGTTTGCAACATTCCACACCATGCAACATAAATGAATTTAAACTATTCTACCTACTTAAATCAGCTATCTCTATGAGAAGGCGGCCCCTGGCCTTCTAATGGAGACGCCGAGAGTCACAACTAATTAAAACTCAGAAATGAAGAATTCTGCTCTCATATTATTAATGGAAGATCATGAGCTTCAATGCTTTGTTACAGCTTACACCAGTAATGATTGTCTAACCCCAGGATACGAGATCCTTCTGGGATTTATACAAAAAGAAAGACAGTTTCACATCCATAAAAATAGCACAGTAATGAAGATCTATGATCTTCATGCTGTGCAGTTACAACTAACAGATATAGCATGTTGAATAGTGTTGTTAATACTGAAGGATGTTGTTGTCCCGATGGCAATTGGATCAACAGACTTGACAGCTGGAATGCCACTTGTCTGTTGCAACTAAACTCTCCTTCAATGGGATCGGTTACAATGGAAATATGTTACAGCTCGCGTGGAGGATGCGCCGTCCCTTAGAATATGAGGAGCTGACGTTGAAGAGTCACAGCTGGCACTACTGGGCTGATACACCTGCGCTTTTAGACCTTGGCTAAATAAAGTCACAAAAATTAATTTAAACCAAGGACTAAGATCCATAATCTTTAACAGTCTTAGGCATAAAAACAAATAAAGTAATAGCAAATTATACCTGTCAATGTTATGGGTTGATCTGGAAAGACATGGATATAGCTCATGATAATAGGATGGAATTAGAGCAAAAAGGTGTAACAGAGGTAGCCAAAAAGGGGCATTTCCTGAACCCAACATCTCCCCCCAACTATCCAATTGCATGTCCTCATGCAACAACCTCCTTTAGTCTGAATCTGAATCTGAGTGAAATCTGTGGAGATTGGTGATGTTATAAGCAAATTTAGGTGCCTCCCCTCGAGGGACAAACCTGTAGCAGTATTCCCAATGCTCCCACCAACTCTCTTCTTCTTCTAATGTTAGAGCATAACTGGTTCTATAAGCATTGCTTATAGGAAACCAAATGATGGGGAACTTAAATTTTAAACCAATCCACCAAGGTCCACACCTCTGCATGCACTGCACATATCTAGGCACCCTAGTGAAGGATTGCCTGAAATTTTTGAAGCCATATGGATCCATTTCCTTCAGAGATGAGGATGAGTATAGCCATCTGTATTCACTGCCTTCCAGGGCATCCTGCTGCATATTAAGAATCATTGGGAAACATGTAGTAAGGAGTTTATCTCGTAGGCTCTCAAAATATTGAGCAATTGAAGGAACCCTGAGGGATTTAGCATGGCTGGCCATGAATGTTGGTGGATTCTGAGGTTCCTCCCTAATCCAGAGAGTAGAATTCTCCTCATTCCTGAGGATGGTTTGGAAGGAATCCTTCCATCTTACATGGTTAGTGACAAAGGAGGCAAATTCCCTCAGGTTAACATCCCCAAGAACAAGTAAAGGGTCAGATGGAACGGTATTATAGCAAGCCCTATCATGCAAATATAACTCACATAGAAAATGTTGATCCTCAAAGTAACTCTTCAGAAAGGTCCCCAGAAATTGATCAGTTGTTGCCAACTCAAATGATCTTCCATCTTTGAGAGCCTTCAATTTAAATAAGGTTGTCTTCTCATAGAGGAAGACAGGATAAGAGGGGGATGGAGCTCTGCAACTCATCAATTCTATAGAAAGATTATACATTTGGTTTTTGTCCTGCTATAGGGACTCAAGCTTCTTCAAACCTTCCAGTTTTTCTTGGAGTTTCTCCCACTGGAGTTTTTGGAAGAACAGCTCCTCAGCCCATTTTTCTCTTAGTCCTTTAATGACATTCCTATGCTCCTGGAGAGGGATCATACCTTCTTTGAATGGTTCAATCCATTTGAGCCATTTATCCAGTTCAAGGTTTAACCAACGAATTTTCTTCTCTAGTCGTCGAATCTTTCTATCTTCTACTTCCTTTTCATCATCAGAATCTAGATGAATGACTTCCTTGTCTTGCCCCAGCACTATGATAGCTTCATCTTCTATCGATATTGCAATGGTCTATGCATGTGGTGCGGTATCAGCCATGGGGTCTAAGGATGCTAGTTCTTTTGTAACAACATTCTTCATGTCCATATCCATCTTAGCTTCCTCAGCCAGTGTTACAGTCTCAGTTAGTATTTTTAGGGTTGTTGGTTCTTGTGTAACAGCACCCAATTCTTTCATTTCAATCTCAGCCATTTCAGTTTGTGTTTCCACTATAGCAAATGATTTTGGAAACACTGGTTCTTGTGTAGCAGTGTTTCTCTCCTGATTCTCCACATCAAATGTTGCTATCTGAGTTGCAGATTTAAACATTCTCAAGGGTACTGGTTCTTGTGTAACAGTCCCCTGTTCCTCCATTTCTTTAAACTACTGAGATTTTTTCTGGTCTTTATCAGATATTTCTGACTAGTAAGTTTGGTCCTAAAGGAGCTCAGTATCCCCTGATGGCTGGGACTGTACCATTTCATCCCCTAAATTCAAATCAGGGATTTCTTCCATTCTTGGCTCATTCTCCTCTATCAATTCAATCCATGGCATTCCTTCTTCCACCTCCTTTATCTATACATGACTATGGGATGCAAGTCCCAACACAATAACTCTGTGTCCTGCTGAAGCAAATATATCTCCACATTCTGGGAAAATAGTCTCCCCATACTTCTCATTTTCAAATGCAAAAGATGGGTTTTCGAGCAAATTTGCAGCATTTGCTAATGTATCCAAATTTCTCTATGCTTGTCTTCCAGTTGCTCCCTTCCACTTTTCCATCTCCTTTCTTAGTGCCTGCACTTCCTCCTTTAATAATTCATTTTCAAATAGGAGGTTTTCGATTTGGGGTTCTTCCCTAGAGGGTTCCTGTGTAGCAGTAAGCAATTTGGGGTTCAAAATAGGAATCTCTATATCTGCCCCTACTGTATGTGCTTCTTCTAATGCAGGGGACCCCCTATTCCCTTTAACTACTCCTGTCATCTCTGATAGGGGTGTTCCACTATTACCCCCAACAGTATTCACTGTATCAGCTTCTGTTGCTGTCCCTGTTAATTCTACTGCCATTACAGTTACTTCTATTGTTGCCACTGTCACAGCTGCTTCCGCTACTGCTGCTGACCGACTTATTCTTTTCCTCATCAATCCCACTGGGTGTTCCTCACCAATTGTTGCTACTGATGCTTTGATAGTCCCACTCTTCTTCCTCTTTGCTGCCATGGGTGTATGACCCCTGTTTCTTGATTCTATTCTTCGTTTCTTTGACACGGGGGTGTTCACCTTGGTTTCTTCCTCTTCAATAATGGTGCCCCTTATTTCTGAAGAGGACTCCACTTCCAAGACTTCCATAGTCCCTTCTTCTACTATTTCTGGCCAATATCCTTCCTTCTAAATCCCTACTTCTGCCATTGCAGCTTCAACAACTGCTCCAGTTTCAGCTTCTTTCAATTGAGTACTTGACTCTACAATTACATATTCCAATTTTTCTACCTCCTGCTCCAGGGTTTCCATCACACTTCCTTCAATTATACGGTTTTCTGCTACTCTAGCCTCTTCTTTACTTACTTCCCCTTCATTATTGGCTTGACTTTCTGTTACTCCAACCTCCCCCCCAACTGGGTTTGAGGAACTCTGGTCCTCACTATCCTCACAAGCACCTCCCTCTTCTAATATAGGTTGTTTGATTGGTGCATCCCCAACCAAAAATTGCTCCCAAGTTAAATGACGACTTGCAATGGCTCTTACAACCAATAATTTAATTCAACCATGATTAGTGAGGGAGGAAACTGGGTGCTGGGCAGTTCTTGCATAGCCAGCCATGGTTTGTAGGGCTTTAAACAAATAGAATGGTATATTTACTAAGATACCATGTCGTAAATGAGACAGTAAGGGAAGTTCAAAAAATGAAACAACTTGGTACCTAACTCCACAAGAAATATATCTCTTCACAAAGACTACAACTTGACTGCAGGGTGGTGCTAAGGATGCCAGTTCTAGCCCACGGAGATTTGGAATAACCTGTTCTCCTACTGACAGAAATTCCCTCACTGCATTCGCATTATGTACTTTCCACCCAAATGACTTCTTTCCCACCATGGGAAAACCAGTAACCTCAACTATGATTTCTTCTGTAACATCCACGCGCAGTCCTCTGACCTCGGCATGAGTATCAGTCAGGCTGAGGGCGAATTGCAATGCGGTTTCGGTATGAAAACCATTCAACCATTCGAAATACTCCATCCAACCTACTGCTATAAAAATATTGAGAACCTCTGCATTGGCACGCATAGTGTCTGTATTCACAGGTTTGTGTCTGACTGGATTTCCCATTTTAACCTCTCCTCAAGGTTCATACCTCAACAATTTCTGGTTTAGAAATGGAGAGTTGCAGCTTATGAACATGCAAAGGGTCGTTGGGGTTCAAGAATCAGGTTTCAGGCTAGTCTATGATAGTATGAACGTTCTATGGAAGCGACGAGGTTGGCAGATAGGAGTAACAGGTGTAAAATCAGGTAAGGTGACGAAAACAATAATCACAATTATGACCTTTAACTTAATCTTTAAAGTGTGATTCAATTCGGTTCATTGATTGAGGGTTATGACAGGACATAATCGTTATTACCGTATTAATTCTTTGCCAAATCATGTAAAATATAGGACCCGTACCTTGCATTTATGAATTTGAGCCATGAATTAATCATTGCGGCCAGCCGTCGTCCGGGCGGATGTAAATGCACATGTGCCTAAGTACGTGGCCCTTGCCACCCAAGCTGACAGCTACTCAAGGCATCCGAATTGTCCTTCATGGTGGATCATGGTTGGACCGTGTGGAGCAAGTGCCAAAACTGACACCTAGTCACATCGTTATTGACATCATTAATCGGAGAGCAGACAAATTGGCAGAGTATCAGCTGCGAAATCTAGCAAAATAAACGAAAAATGGCGGAGTCATAGTTGTATAGAAGGAGCTATAATGAAGTGGAAGGAATGGATCCGCGGTGCTAGATTTAGCAGAACGGACAAAGGTTTCGGAGTCTCAACTGCTATATTTAGCGGAATGGACAAAAGTGGTGGAGTCACAGCTGCAAATTTTGGCAGAACGGGCAAATGTAGCGGAGTCGCAGCTACGAATTTGGCAGAATGGGAAAATATAGTGGAGTTGCAGCTACGAATTTGGCAAAATGGGAAAATGTAGCGGAGGCACAGCTACGAATTTGGTAGAATGGGAAAATGTAGCAGAGTCACAGCTACGAATTTGGCAGAATGGGGAAATGTAGCAGAGTCACAGTTGCAAATTTGGCAGAATGGGAAAATGTAGCGGAGTCGCAGCTGCGAATTTGGTAGAATGGGCAAATGTAGCGGAGTCGTAGCTGCGTCCAACTATAGTATAAGCAAATTTTATTTGTGAAAGACCATGAAATATTAATCTTCTTCAAAGAGCTTTATTAGATCAAGAACAAATATGGGGTGTCTGCAGTCATCTGGCCCAGTCACGGCTGATGTTCCTCCAATAAGTTCCTACACACAGTTCTTTAAAACAAACCGATCAAGTGCAAGAACAATTAAAAAATAGATAAAATACAGAATGAAAGAAAAACCTATTATTTATGTCCAAAAATATGTGTGGAAACTGCAACTTTTAGGAATTTACAGTGTTTAAAAATCCCTTCCCTGACATTAACTGATACTCTGGATCAGATGCAACTTGTGAAATAAAAGCCTCCCTTGAGATCGGCCTGTGATACAGTCGCAGCCAATGACCATTTGTGAATAATGGTACTTTGTTCTCATCAATGGTGATCAATTGCACTGTTCCATTATCAAATACCCGATCTATCTGATAAGGTCCCAACCAACGGGTGCGCAATCTGCCTTTAAAATCCCTCTTAAACCATGAGTCATACAACAGGGCCCAGTCTCCTTCCTGGAAGACTCTTTTCTTTATAAATCTATCATGCCATCTAGAGCACTATTGTTGGATTAAAGCTGTATGATGCACTACAGTTGTGCATTTCTCATCCAATTCATTGAGCTGATTCAGTCGATTCCTCTGAGCCTCTGATAAATCTAGATTTGCTTCAACAGCTGTTTTCAAAGTTCTGATTTCAAATTCAATTGGAAAAACAACGTTCTTGCCATATACTAGGTCATATGGGGAAAAACTAGTGGTGTTACGCCAAGTACTATGATAGGCCCACAGTGCCTCTGGAAGTCTTTCAGCCCAATCTTTACAATGGCTCTTCACTGTTTTTGTCAAAATAGCCTCAATAACCTTGTTTGTGCTCTCCACCTGCCCATTGGCCTATGGATGATATGGTGAGGTTATTCTGTGCTAAATATGAAATTTCTGCAATAGCGCCTCCAACTTGTGAGATACAAACTGTGGTCCAGCATCTGTAATGATCTCCTTGGGTACTCCAAAGTGAGTAAAAATTCCTTCATACAGGAAATCAATCACAGCCTAATCATTGGCCTTAACCAAGGGTACAGCTTCCACCCATTTAGTCATATAGTCTGTGCAAACCAAGATATGAACTTTATGCTTTGAGGGAGGGTTGATAGGCCCTACAAAATATAGATCCCACCTATCAAATGGTTCAGCTACAAGTTGTGGTTGTAAAGGCATCTCATCTAATCTGTTGGGTTGGCCCATCCTCTGGCAGCTATCACATGCCTAAACATACTTCTTCGCATCCCTGAATAATGTAGGCCTGAAATAGCCCATTCTCAAAACTTTATGACCTGTCCTCTTGTCAGCAAAATGTCCCCCACAGGGCTCATCATGGCAAGCTTTAAGAATGCTGAAGATTTCATCCTCTCTAACACATCTTCTGATTTCTAAATCAAGCCCAGTGTAGGAATGATGGCCATCAATCCAGCAGTACCTAGCACTCCGTTGTATGATTTTCTTTCTTTCCCTCTTCAACAGATGTGATGGAAGCTTACTTGCAGCCAAAAAGTTAGCAATATCTGCATACCATGGGGGATGAGCTGATACTGCGAACAAATGTTCGTCAGGAAAGGAATCTTCGACTGGTAAATTGTCATCACTGTTAGTAAGTCGAGATAAGAAATCTGCAACAACATTTTCCTTTCCTGGTCTATCAATAATTGTGATATCAAATTCCCATAGCAGTAACAACCATCTAGTAACTCTAGCATTTGTGATTGGTTTATTCATTAAATAATTGATGGCAGAATGATTAGTGTGAACAAAAGTAGGATATCCAATAATATAATGCCTAAACTTATTGATGGCATAAACAATGGCAAGAAATTATTTTTCTGTGACAGTATAATTCAGTTTAGCAGGAGACAAATTTTTACTAATATAATAAATAGCATAAGGAGCATTCCCTTCCTATTGTCCCAAAACTGCTCCAATGGCAGTGTCTGAAGCATTTGAAGAAATATGGAAAGGTAGAGCCCAATTGGGTTCTCTTAAGATGGGTTATGTGGACAGCCTCCTTTTTAGCTCAGTGAATGTTGTTTGGCATGCATCATTCCAGATAAACTGTGCATCCTTAATTAACAAAGTGAACAAAGGAGAAGCCAATTTGGAAAAAATTTCTATGAATCTTTTGTAATAACCAGCATGCCCCAAGAAGCTACGCACATCCTTCTGAGTTCCAGGAGTTTGTATGTTTTCGATTACCTTGATTTTAGATGGGTCTAGCTAGATACCAGTAGAAGAGATGAAGTGCCCTAGCACTATGCCTTCACTCATCATCATGTGGCACTTTTCAGTGCTCAAAGAGAGCTAACTTTGCTCACAGCATTTCAACACCGTTTCTAAGTTCTTCAATGCTTATTCATAGCTGTCACCATATGGAGTAAAGTCATCCATAAAGATTTCAATGCAATCATTCACCATTTCTGAAAAGATTCCAATCACTTCCCTCTAAAATGTAGCTGGTGCATTGCACAACCCAAAAGGAAGTACTCGGTATGCAAAAGTCCCCTAAGGACAAGTGAAAGTGGTTTTGTCCTGATATTCTGGACCAATCTGAATCTGGTTGTAGCCACTAAAGCCATCCAGAAGAGAGAAATACTTCTTCCCAGACAAGGTATCAAGGACCTGATCGATGAAAGGTAAGGGGAAATGGTCTTTCTGTGTTTCCTTGTTCAATTCTCTGTAATTCACACGGACCCTCCATTTCCCATTTTTCTTTGGCATGATCACAAGTGGAGAAAACCACTCACAGTCTGAAATTGGATATATGAATCTAGCTTCCAACAGTTTTTGGATTTCCTCTTTCACTATGTCTCTCAGGTTCGGGTTCATCCTTCGTTGGGGTTGGCATACAGGCCTAGAGTCACTTTTAATATAGATGTGATGAGTGCACAGATGAGAGGGAATTCCCTTCATATCTGTGTACTCCCAGTCAAAAGCTCCCCTATGTTGTTTCAGCAGAGCGACTAGCTGTTCCAGCTCGCTAGGTGCTAGATTAGGATTAATATTCAATGTTTTTCCTAGATCAATCTCCACTGGAACACTCTTCGAATTCTTAAGTACTGGAATTACATTATCATCACCGATTAGAGTTTCTTCTGTAAGTTTTTCTTGTTTTGTTGTAGCTAAAGTACTGTCCAAGATCTGATAAACATTCTTATTGACTAACATGGGCTCACTAATGAAACTATTAATGGCATCATCCTCTGTTTAATCTTTAAATGTCAAGGCTCTCCCTATGGTTAATAGTGGTTGAACTCCCTCTTCCTTCTCCAAATCTACCCATAATGGAGTATTAGCTTCTGTGCTTGGTCGAGCTGGAGGGTATAGGGTTAGATTCTTGATCTCAGTCCCATCTGAAATGGTCATAGAGGCATCAGCTGTGGCCAACCATGGTCTTCCCAGGATCAGTGGGTGTCCCCCCAACTGAGATTTTGGCTGTAACACCAAAAAGTCTGCAGGGTATTCCCATGATTCCAATGAGATTACAAGGTCATCTAAAATTCCTTCAGGCTTGATCGTTGATCTATTAGCAAGTTCCAAAACAATAGGGGTTGTCCGAAGATTAGTGAGTCCCAATTCCTTCACAGTTTTTATGGTCATAACATTAATAGCTACACCCAAATCCACCAAGACATTTGGAATACGTGTGTTCCCTATGTGCACTATAACAGTTGGGTTCCCAGGGTCATCATACTTTGCCACAGGGGCCTTTCCCATTATTAATTTTGACAGTTTTCCCAGCACGTGGACAGTGGGAGGATCCCTGGGCCTTCTTCCTAGTTTCTTAACACACAAATATTTAACTGTCTTAGCATAAATAGGCACATCACGAAGGGCTTGTAACAGTGGAATTTTAACATATAAATTCTTCAACTCTCCAACGAGATCAAATCAGGGTTGTTCCACTGTCTTCTGCAGCTGCAATCGTTCAAGATATGGTGGTTCTCTATTCAACTGTGTAGGCCATGGTAGATTGTGTGTTGCTTCCTGAGTTTCAGCTGCTGCTTTAGTAGGAGTATCAGCATCCTCAATAATGGGGCTTGTTGAATAGTGCTGATTTACTCCAGTTTCAGTCACTGGGGATGACAGATCCTCAGTGATAATAGGCTCCACTACCCTCCCTGATCGTAATTGTATATCATTGCAGGGAATTTGAGTAATGGAGTATGTAGGCATGTTGGCAGTCTCAAACTGATGGATTGCTTTATTGTTTGGGTTCGGGTTAGGTTGTGCAGGTAGCTGGGGTCGAAGTGGTGCATTCATGGGTGCGGCATTGTTCTGGAAAGGGAGTTGTGGTTGCTGATACTGCTGGTGCTAATACTATTGAGGAGGGTATTGTTGATACTGAGCCTGGTGATGGGGAAAGTTATTTCCTTGGTAAGGGTTCCTCCAGTTGGAATTCCAAGGAGCTTGGTTTGACTGTTGTGGCCAAGGTGTCCATGAATTAGGATTTTGCATTGGGTTCTGAGATGGATTCCACTGGTTGTTGGAAAAATGTGAAGGGAATTGTGTATTCATATTATGCATGTTGTTAATTCCATTCATATTATGCAGAAACAATGCTGGATCTGGATTCATACCTTGGTTTCTAGGCTTCCATGGTTTCTTCTGTGCCATAAAGTATGCTGGCTCTACATCAGGAATAGATGCCTGCAGGACTACTTTAACCTTAGGTAATGAAGTACACTCTTTAGTTTCATGCTTGAGTTCACATATCCTACATACCTCTGCTTTGTCCAATGTGCACTCCTTCAGTGGATGCTTCTTTCTACATTTGGGACAGAATACCCCAAGTGTAAGATCTTCTATTACTTGTTTCTGTTTTGCCTTCATGGCATCCAGCTCTGAGGACAGGGAACTCATCATATATGTTTTAAATTTCTCCAGTAGGTTTCCTATTTCTGCTCGTGTGGCACCTCCACTAGCTGACTTCTGAGTCATAGTGAAAACATCTTGATCTTGATCCTTTTCTCGTTTGTTGGTTCTGGAAGATCCCCTGGAGTACCTTCGGCATAATTCAACAATTTTTTCAAAAGGTTCCTTCGAGATATCCCCTTTACCCAGCAGATTCAACATGTCAAGGCAATCTTCCCTAATTCCTCTTAGAAAGATGATCTTGAGCACATCCTTGCCAATCTCAACATGACTAGATCTTTGTAAATTGTACAGTAATCTCTCCACAAAGTCTTCCAAACTCTCTTCATCCTTTTGAACCATTTTGAACAACTCTTCCCTCCTATCTCTAGTTCTGCAATATTCTTGATATTTAGAAAGGAAGGTGTTCTTCATTTGATCCCAAGTAGTAATGGTCTCATGACCCAAACTCATGAACCAGCGCAGAGCATTTCCTTTCAAGGTGGCTAGGAATAGCTTCACCTTCTGAGCACTGGAGGAGTAATCATAGCTACGACAGAGAATATCAAACTCAAAAATAAACTCACCAGGATCCTCAGAGGACTTACCATGGAAATAAGGGAGGACTGATGGTGAGATATTCTTCATAGGAGCTGCTCCAGGTGTCTGAAGGATATGGAATTCTAATGTAGCCATAGTATTACCAGGCTGATTATTTTCTCCTTCTTCCTCTCGGCGATCCTCATGTTCATTCTCACCCCCCTGTTCTCTACCAGCCATGGTTCTGGTCCAAAATTCAATGGTCTCTTTTATGCGTTCTTCCTCTGCCTTAGCTTCTTCCTCTTTTCTCCTCTTCTTTTTGCCTTCTTTCTTCTTCTGCTATTCTGTGAGTCTCCAACCACACCTCTTTAGTAACTCTAGTTCCGTCAATATGATAAATCTCCTCTCTATCTGGTGCACCTACATCACTTCCCTTATCTTCAGGAGGTTTACTTTCTGCAACAGGAGTTGAAGGTCCCATTGTATTCTCCATTGTGGATGCTGAATGTTCAAGGTTAGGAGGAACAGAATTTCCCCTGCCTGTAGAGTTCCACTGTGGTCTAGTGGAAGAAT
Source organism: Larix kaempferi (assembly GCA_027924585.1). Lineage (NCBI taxonomy): Eukaryota > Viridiplantae > Streptophyta > Pinopsida > Pinales > Pinaceae > Larix > Larix kaempferi. The sequence goes on along the minus strand of BSBM01001158.1, from coordinate 3,707,470 downwards.
CATCTCTAGCAATTATCTCGTCAATATAGGTGTGTCTCCCCTGTCCTGCATTACGACCTCGACCTCTTCCACCTGCGATTTTAGTATTCAAAGGGGGTTCCCGATTTGTTTTTCTTGTAGTCATGCATACCGTAAAAATATTGAACTAAAAAAAAATCAAATGAAACCAACTACTAACTCTATCTATCTATTACCATCCCCAGCAACGGTGCCAAAATGTTGGGCACTCTATATGTCAGTTAATTAAAGCTAACACACAGAATGATCAGTATAAATTGTCAAACCCAGGAAGGTCTTTTCTTTCAAAGGTAATAAGCACAATCTATGCATAAAGAGATTAAGCAGTTGATTAATGAATGTAAGTAATGATCCTACCTAGATGCTCAGCCAGCTCATTCCCTAAGCAACTAATCTAATTCACACATCTACAAATCCCAATTGAAACAATCCTTCTTACATAATCAATCCAGAAAGTTAATGATCTAATAATGAAATGAAACGAGATTACTTTTGCAAGAAGTTAAATCCTTATGATCATCAAACTACAGCATTCAACCTTTACCAAAATGATCTATCCAGTGAATACTGCAACTCCAACATTATCTGTCTAATCTATGTATGCAATTAAAGATACAACAACAACCAAAATTGAAATACAAGCTTGAACTCTACTGAGGATTACTGGAAGTCCTAGAAAGCATAAATAACTACCAATTGATTGGGATCGAGCTTGGCTGTTACAGCTGATAAAAACACACATTCAATTAATTGAATTGTTCTACACAGTCGACTGTCACACCACTCTGCTACAACTTCTCAAGATGCAATTGTAAACTACCAGCAAGGAAGCTAATCTCTGTTACAGCTATCAGCAATGTTTGCAACATTCCACACCACACAACATAAATGAATTTAAACTATTCTACCTACTTAAATCGGCTATCTCTATGAGAAGGCGGGTCGTGGCCTTCTAACAGAGACGCCAAGAGTCACAACTAATTAAAACTCAGAAATGAAGAATTCCGCTCTCATATTATTAATGGAAGATCATGAGCTTCAATGCTCTGTTACAGCTTACACCAGTAATGATTGTCCAAACCAAAGCTACGAGAGCCTTCTGGGATTTATACAAAAAGAAAGACAGTTTCAGATCCACAAAAGTAGCGCAGCAGTGAAGATCTATGATCTTCATGCTACGCAGTTACAGCTAACAGATACAGCATGTTGAATAGTGTTGTTAATACCGAAGGATGTTGCTGTCCCGATGGAAATTGGATCAACAGACTTGACAGTTGGAATGCCACTTGTCTATTGCAGCTAAACTCTCCTTCAATGGGATCTGTTATAGTGGAAATCTATTACAGCTCGCGTGGAGGATGCGCTGTCCCTTAGAATATGAGGAGTTGACGTTGAAGAGTCACAGCTGGCATTGCTGGGCTGATACACCTGTGCTTTTAGACCTTGGCTAAATAAAGTCACATAAATTAGTATAAACCAAGGACTAAGATCCATAATCTTTAATAGTCTTAGGCATAAAAACAAATAAAGTAATAGCAAATTATACCTGTCAATGTTATGGGTTGATCTGGAAAGACATGGATATAGCTCATGAAAATAGAATGGAATTAGAGCAAAAAGGTGTAATAGAGGTAGCCAAAAAGGGGCATTTCCTGGACCCAACAATTGTATTGGAAGAATCAGGATCAACAACTCTAAGTGCTGACAATAAGGTTCTACATTGAGTAGCACAGTGCTGTAGAACTTCAAGAGTAGACCTTGCACAAGGTGCTTCAGCTAAGTCCTCAACAATATTGTAATTTTGGGCAGCTCGCGCATTTGGATTGAATGTCATCTTTCAAATGGTGGCCTTTGGTGGGCGCAACACAATGTTAGTATGAGGCCTCTCTATATCAAGAGAGACTATAGAAGGAGGAGCAGAAGGGATGTCTTCTAAGGGAGTTTTCTCTTTGGAATTCCCATTCTTGTTTGGAGTGGGAATCTAGTCATATGTATTTGAATGAGTGGATATGTGGAAAGTCTCATTACTCATCATAAGAATGTCTCCATTTGAAGATGTCTCTGGTTGAGAATTATCGTTTTGGTTTCCACCTTGCAGGGGGTGTGTAAATCCATTTGTTGTTGTTGATGTGGGAAAGGGTCGGTTAAGTCTGTCGGGCGGGAAGATCCTTTGACAAATTTATTGACTTCCCCTTTACAAGGATATTCTTTTGTGTAGTGGTATTCCCGACATATGAGGTAGGTGAACTTAGATTTTTGTTTAGGTTTGTTATCAGCGTTGGTTTGTTGAGGTTTAGTATTTTCCTACTGATTGGAATTTTTTTTAGCTTTCCCTTTATTATTATTCTTTTTCCCTCCGGATTGTTGTGGCGAGGATTGAACAGCATTGACATCGAAGGTTTGAGCAGGAGAAGTAGAGGTTTTGGGTGTAGCCTGGTTTTGAGGTGGAGCAATAACGCTTTCTTGTCCACTCGATTTGGTTGCAGGATGGGCCTTCATAGAACCAACTACACCATCGATAGGTGGTTTGGAAGCGGGCCCAGATAGATCGCTAGTAGGGAATGGGGACTGAAGAATCAACTCGTATAGGGTTCCAGATTGGGAATAAACCAAATCCAGGTATTGAGAATGAACATTTTCCTTTTCTTCTATGACAACCCAAACCATTGCAACATCCCTAGCAATGGTTCTTAGTAATTACTTTGTAAACCAATCAACCAGTAATTAGTAAGGGATATGAGCCTTAATTAATATTTGGAATCTCCACCACTCATGAATATGATTGGAGATGTGAGTGGTAGTAGATTTCCACAATGAAGTTAAAAGGTCTCTGCTAGTATCATATTGAATGGGAAGTTCGAAGTGTGTAAAAAACTGTATGGTGAGGGTGTTGAAATCCCGTAAAGAGTGTTGGGGCATCTCAATATACCATTTTTCTTTCGTTCCGGTGAGCGTGCATTGGAAGAGCCTCAATCGTATGGAGTCATCCATTAGTGAGTTTGAAGAACACCAAATATGGAATGTCATGACATGATTTTTTGGGTCTTCCTCAGGTTTGGCATCAAAATTTGGAATGTCTGATGGTAGTTTGGAAGGAATGGGTGGCCAATGTGGTTCATGCCAAATGGGGTCATTTATAAGTTTTGACAAGTCAGGTATATCTAATGTTGAGAAAAATGGAAGTTGTCGATTGGGTTCCGGGAATGAATAGTATATATATGGTGCTAGGACACCTGTTGGTCCCTGTTAAAACCAAAACTGACCCCCAAGATTGAAAGAGGGTAATCTCGGGTAACCACTGAGCCCTCTCTATTTACATTTGATCAGAGGCATAAACCAAAGATTGGTTAGTGGTTACCCGAGATTACCCTCTTTCATCCTGGGGGGTTAGTTTTGGCTCCACTCAAGATTCGATTCAAGTTGCAGACTCCATTGGAGAACGGGCTCAACCGCCTTAAAAATGGGAGAATCAAGGTTCAGGTATCAAAGCATTAGTCCCTTCAAAGAAATCTTGTTTTTCTGTATCAATCTCCTTTTACCTCTATGTATATATATCAAGAAAATTTTGTTCCACCGAAGAACTCTAGGTCATGAGAGACTCTCTTTTGTATATCCTTCTCTAGATCTTACAGATGTATATCCTCCTTCAATCCCTAGAGCTGATCCCATTCTTTCTTCTAAAACCTACAAGATCCATAGCCATCCTTACAAATCCCATGAGAATGAGGCTGAAGAGGTTCCCCCTATACATATTCCTTTTCCCCCAAGATCTCAACTGAGATATGGCCCTTTAAAGCTACCCCCTTTTCTTCATGAATACCCTCCCAAATACCATAGATACCTTCCCAGATTTGATGGAGAATCAGAAAACCTAACTGCTGAGAAACATCTTCAAGTCTTTGAAAAAAATTTGGATCTTTTTGAAGTGGAACATGATGATGTTTGTATGAGGGATTTCACCTAATTCTTCCAGGGAGATGTGAAGAAATGGTTTAGCCATTTGCATCTTTAGTCTATAGACACATGGCAGGGGTTTTCTGATGTTTTCTTGAAATTTTGGGGTAAGAGAAGGCCATGGGACCTAGTGCTTTCAGAATTTTACTCCATGAAAATGCAGGAGGGGGAAATCATATCCAGATTTAACAAAAGGTTTGCAAGTTTTTATTATGATATGCCAAGGGAAATTCGACCCCTAGAGAATGCCACCAAGTTACACTATACATCTATCTTTCCTTCTAATTTATCTTTTCTTCTTTTGGAGAGAAGATCTTCAAATCTGTAGCATATGTTTATTGATGCCTTGGAGTTTGAAGAAAACCTTAGAGTGTCTGGAAAATTATCAAGTAAAGATAACGATGAAAAGATTGAAGAGGAATCCGGATTCGAAGAGAGGCATGAACAAGGAGAACTTGCTTTGCATTCCAGTCTTTCCTGGGATGTACAGAGAGATGATCAGCCCGGTGATGGGCCAGAAGAAGGTAATTCTGATTTGTTTAGGGAAAATTACAATCAGCTTGCTAGAATTTTTGGTGGTAATGATATTAAAAAGAATTTCAGTCCACCTAAGTATGATGAGTATGATGATTATGAAGAAGACTGCTCGGGTATTGAGTCGGCTAAAAAATTTACAAGTTCCAGGACAATTAGTAAAGAAAGTCAGGTCACTGTCAATGACCAAACCTCTGAAAATAAACATGCGGAAAGTGATTGCTTACCTCTCTATTATGCCTCATTTGAATTGATAAAACAAAGAATCAGGGCTTCTAATCAAAAGCAAAAGTCTAAAATGGAAAGTTTCCAAATCTTTTTTGAGAGTGATGATAGAGAGGAGAGGAAAGTGTGTAATAAATCCCAAGAAGAAAAAATTTCCCATAGGGAAGAGAAGTACCAAACAGAAAATCAAATCCCTCCTTCACATTCAAAAATCTCCTATCAAGAAGTGTTTGTTGCACTTAATTTTATTGAAAAATTTAAGGATATTTCTGTTGGGTTTGATCAAGAAGAGCAAGTTCCAAATTCCAATATTTTGGATGAAATTGGTGATGACCTTCATATCTATGCTCCTGAGAGGGATGAAAATTTTCTTCAGTTTTTCCAGTTGTCATATGATTCAGAAAAAGATCAAAATAGTCAGGTGAGCTTTTCTCCATGTCATTCGACTTCAGATTCTTGTTCTCTAGAAGGAATTGTTTTCTTTAATACATTTGAAGGTCATGATGCCATTTCGATTGGAACCCAAGAAGAGCATTAGTTCTATCAGGATGGTGTACATATGTTTGATTGTCCAATACCTCCTGATAAAGAAAATGAATATGCTTTTCAAAGTATTTATGAAACTCATTTTGGCAGATGGTAAGTAGAATTGCAGTTTGATTGGCCTTGTTGTGACATAGATAATGTGAACAGTCAGCAAGAATCCATTGAAGAGGCTCTCATGATTGGCCATAAAGATGTAGGACTCTTCCATTTTATTGAAGATATTTTTGCTAAATTGTTGGAATCATCAGAGAAGTTGGAGGCTATGCTGTTCAAGAATGCGGGGATTGGAAAATATTTTCAGTTGGGGTTATCATTTGCTAGGTTCTTTTTCCAGGTTGGAGAGGCTAAATCCGAATTTCAGTCTGGAAGTCATTTGCTTGAATGGCTTCATTGGGAATATGTGATTACCTGATTTGGCCCTTATGCTCAACAAGTAGGGTAGAAAATCATTTGTATATAAATAAGATTGAAGGTCAATCATTTTCATTGATTTCAGTAAAGTAAGATAGGTAGGAAGAATAAGTTTGAACAGCAAGCATTTTTTAGTATATACAGTGTTATTTTTTCAGTTGCAGTTTTTAGACGAAAGACAGGTCACAGGTTGCAGTTGACAGGGTTGGGAGCTGCCAAATGGATCAGGAACTTAGTCTATGGGCGTTCTTCGCTACCTCCCTGGGAGGATAGCATCCCCGTTGGAGCCAGTTGTTAGAACTCAAATTGTGTTGAATGCTTTGCCATCTTTTGGTGTCGGTGTAAATACCTCACGAACATCAAAACCCAAATGGATAATCGGCTCTCGGACTACGTCCCTTGAGACCAAGGAGTCGGAGGTCAGCATGGTATGGAACAGTTCAAGGAATGAAGCAGTCAGGGAGGAGCCGACGGTTTTTAGAGGTCATAGTGTAAACAAACATGTTAAACGTGCCGGAAATAAGCAAAGTAGGTGATGATAGATGAGATTGAACATCCCGAAGATCGACGGTCCCGAGCCCACTGTGCGAACGAATATGTAGGAAATATAGCATAATGAATGGATGGTAATCAGTGGGCAAGTGATGAAATCAATTGATGACAGAGATCGTCGTGTAGAAAGATCTATGGTGCGGAGTCTCCGCGCTGATCCAACAAGCGCGAAGCATCTTATGTTTTAAATCGCCACGGTCGAGTTATGTATCGCGCAACTATCAACGACACAGATTTGCCAAGGGAAAATCAACGGCCCAAGATCACCGCGCTGATTTTGCTCACCGGAGATTTAACCATATCTCAAATTGGCGCGGTCGGTGAAATTAAAACCATCAAACCGCGGAGTTTTGTGAGGGAAAAGATCAACAGTGGACATGGCTTTTCCATTGCCACACTTGGAAGGACGATAAGGAATCCGACGTTATAGCCAGGTTCGCCTTTCCCCAATGAGAAAGGGGAATCTCCTCGAGAGATTAATGATGGCCACATGGGCTAAGCCACCTCAGCACCGTTAAGGGTCCTTTATGTATGATCCGAAATGCGAGGTCGTATGTGCATTACGTCAGTCCTATCCTCAGTCATCGCCACAAATCATTTGGAAGGTCTATGTCAGAGAATCATGATAGCATAATTCACATGGAGACGCCATCGATATTGGTCATTATAAGCCTGACTCTCCGAGCCTATAGCTTACGTCGAATTCCAAAAGGTGGTGAGTTCATCTATTTGGTTATTTTTTGCATGGTGTATCACAGACATTGAGAGGGAGCAAGGGGATGAGATAATAGTTGCATTATAACATGTGTTGTCTGAGATAATGGAGGAGTATACTCTCCCACCTCTTATGTTTTTCGACCAAGCGAAAGACGGTTCTGCAAGGGGGTCGGAAGAGCCTAAGACACAATAGGGGTGTTGGAATTTGCTGCAACAGAAAGGAGGAAAAGCACACGAGTAAGAGGAGCAGAAAATCCCCTCTGATGAAGATATAATCCAAGACTGGCTCCTCTCTACTGAAGAAGTACCCCCTGTTTCCCCACCCCAGGAAACCCGAACGAATGTTCCCTCCGACGCTGGTGATTTCCTCAATTGGTATGATCAAGTGAGAACCCAAAAATAGGGTGGCGGCACTCTTACGTCTTTTGCATTCCACTATCCGGAAAGTTAGTTCTCTTGGCTATACAAGTATACTCCTGGTTTCCAAGTTTTGAAGATACTCAGATGGCTTGCAAACCCATTTTTGAAAAGCAATCCAGCTGGCAGCGGCCACATTTTTATATTTCTGTACTTTTGTTTAAAATAGTTGGACTATATAGAGAAGCAGATATGTAATTATAAATGGCAGTTAAAATCTGTCCCGTAGATATTTGTTTAAGGATAGCGACAGCAAACGATGTCCGTTTTGGTTGTTAAATAGGTGTCGATTGGTTGTAACTAATTTCTGTTGAGAAGGAGCCGAGTCTAGAGCTCAAGGCCACCTATATATACAGTTGTAATCAGGGACACAAGGGTTGAAAATTCTTATGAGAAATTATTTGTATTTTTATGATCAGTTTGTAATACATTTTCTTGGAGCTGTTTAATAGAATTTGCAAAGCTTGATGCCTACGCTTTTTGACAAGGATTCCTGTGTAATCGGTCTCATACTATGTACCTTTCTTTTTCCCATGTGCAAATTTTTTTCTATCTTTTGTTATTCCATTCTGTGATATTTCCTTCATTCTTGGATTAGGGTAACAGTTAATTAGAATTCATAGAAATTATGCTCTGCTTAGCTTATTCCAAGCGTTTCACCAAATATATTCTGCTAAAGCTGATGTAGGATTCATCCTTGTTAGATGCCTTACATTGATGGATTGTTTCTTCTCTCTTCCGTTCCACAAATTAAAGCCCTTTGACTACTAGCTGCTTGCTACCTTTCCCTTGTGAATGCGTTCACTAAATCTTTTGTGAATAATGTTTGCAGAACCAGTTAAATGTGACTCCATCGCCCCAAATGAAATTCATGCATTTTCAACCAAATAGCTCTTAAATCATTTTTTGTTCCATAAACAAAACTCTGATCTTCTGTGAATTGTCGTAATTGAATATCTTTAGTGTTTGAATGCTGGTGTATGTTTTCGTTGATTGACACCTTTGAAGATTTCCAGTATTCTATGAGTTTATAGAGAGAACCCTCTCTGTTTATGTTTGATCAGGAGCGTAAACCAAAGATTGGTTAGTGGTTACCCGAGATTACCCTCTTTCAGCCTTGGGGGTCAGTTTTGGTGTTAATAGTCCCTACACTGCATATTGTTGCATGTTTCCCGCAAGGTACTATTGGAATTTTTGTGAATTGGGGACCATATGGTTCACCAGTTTCTAGTTAGGAATCATTGGATTCACCAATTGATTCGAGATTGAATTAAAAACGGGTTGTTGAGGAAATTGCTTAGTGGGATTAAACGGGGTAAGTACCTGGGGTTGTGGGATCCAAGCAGAGTTCCCAAATCCTTGATTGGGTGAGTTTCCCATACCTTGAGTATTGGGAGGCGTCTGAAATAATGGATCCCAGGGATTGGTTGTTTCGCTCTAATTTTAAGACGGGGTTTGAGGGGTTGGGTTCCATTGATTGTTTGAGACATTGGGGTAAGGGACTCCAGAATGCAGGTTAAGGGGGACAAATTATTGATGTTGATTTTTGTGACCCCCGACTGGCTTTTGGTTTCCGAACATATGTTTCCCCCCAATAGGTGGGATTTGTTTCCCCCAAGAAGGAAGTGGGACAAACGAAGGAAATTGGTAGTTGGTCCCGCTTGGGGTAGTAACAAAAGTTTATCCTCTGCTAGGTTGGGTTTGTGGCCCCCACAGAGCAGATGATGTTGATGGAGGAGGTTGGTGATTGGTTCCACTTGGGGCACAAACATATGGTTGTCCTCCAAAAAATGAGGCTTGTGATCCCCATGGGGAAGATGGTCCTGACAGAGGAGGTTGGTTATTTGTTTCAGTTAGGGGACCAATGAACGATTGTCCTCTGGAAATAGTATAGATTGTGGCTGGAGATTGACCTCTAGTCACAACAGGTGTTCTAACAGTAGAAATGGGTGGCCTTCCAATAGGAATATTAGAAGGAATTGGTTGTGCAGGTTGGTTGGCTACACTAGTGGTACCGAATTGTGAAGATGATCGTGCACTAGTTCCAGATGATAAGGGCAATGACAGGAAAGTAGGGTTTGTCCTCTAAGTAGGAATGTTCCCCGAAACAAAACAAAAAATGTCATTTGTTAATAAATTAGGTGAAGGTTGGAGGAGAATTTCCAACGTCAATTGCATGGGTGCTAAAAAAGTGCAGAAATCGTCGAGGGCTTGGCCTAGAGTGGTGTTCCATAATGATGAGGGTGGATAAAAAATAACTGTTGTTCCTGAGTCATCAGGGAAATATTATGGATGGATCCATTCTATGGGTCTAGATCGACCCATGAATGATGTTCCATAGGTAGTATCATAGGAATTGGATTGGACGGCTATGGAATCATGCAGATTTCCAACTTGAGAAGTGGATATTGGTGGCTACTGTGAGGTCAAAGATATTATTTGCATAACTTTATGTCTAAATAATTTCGTTGTTGCTTGTTTGTGGGATAGACTAACCATTTCTGCTCGTATGGATGCCATGATGTCATGGCCTAATGGGAGATCAGGGGAAGGCATTCCGAATGATCTATTGCTAGAATATCCAACATCGTAGCTACGTATAACCAGGGAATAAGTTATGACATGTGGGGTTTCCAACTTTACAAAGGGTTGGTTAAATTTCACAACGAAGTGGATCGTTGAAGGGGGTGCTAGGTCGAATTCCTCAATAAACTTGACATATTCTTCAGGGAGATCGAATTGGGATGGAATAAATGGAGTAGTTCCATCCTCTCGAATAACTTCGGGCATAACATCAAATTGGGGTGAGACGTTAACCTCAGGTGCTAAAGTAGTTTCCACTGTGGCTCTAAATTCTGGTGCAAAAGTGGATTGTGGTACAGCACTAGTCTCAGGTACAACACTAATATTTGGGACAGTACTAGTCTCTAGGAATTTGTTATAATTTTGGGATACCATAGCAGCTGGTGGTTTCATTCTAAGTGATTGTGGAACGGTCCCCCGGCCAGCTAGTCTGCTCCTAAGGGGTTTGGGTATGCATGAAGGTGGTGTACAACTATTTCTAGGTACTAGTTCAGAACTTTTCCCTTGTTGTCTTCATTATTTCCATTGGTACGCCATGGAACAAGATTAAAACTTCTAGCGGAAATCTCGCTAAAAAAGAACTGAAAAAACCTAAAGAAATCGAGTGTGCAAAAGGGGATCTAGGAAAAGAAGAGGCGCACAGGAAAACAAATAAATCTCAAAAAACTACACTAAGACCACTGTAACAGTAAGCGAGCTACAACAAAATGGCTAGAAATCCAACAAGCAACACTAAAAATAAAAAGACCGTCTATAAGGTACAATATCAGGCAATCTTCCTATCTAAGGTCAGGAGACCTCAACAGATCATATCCTTCACAAGGTGATGAAATCCAAGTCAAACAATATGAAGTGAGAGACCAAAATCTAAAAGGATATCCCACTACCGAAAAGGATCCCGAGTAAAAGATCACTAGAAGGAAGGTCACTAATATACCTCGTTCATGACACATCTGAGAAGGTTTACTCGAGCTTCTGCCTTTGAGCCCTCGTACAACCGATATGGAGGTCGAAAAATACAACAAAGACGATGGATTGATGTCCTTACGTGCTAAGTGGATTGCAGTATTCCACAAAGTCTATCTGGAACCAGTCCTCACTGCTTAGCCCCGTGAAACGAGAATCCCTCCCAATAAATGGGTGTATAACCATGTCAAAAAATACAAGAGGATTTGAGCACCCTAAAGGACAAAAACTATGTTTCAAATGTAAAGTGATAGGGGGTAATTTTTTGGATTCCTATCCCTAATGTCCTACCCAAATACACAATTTTTTTGCAACCTCAAGTGAGGTTAATATGTGTTTAGTTAGGTTATTGATTTTAAGGGCTAGTTGTTAAATCACAGGGTGACAAAAGTGAAACTCGATGGTGTTAAGACTCGACTCAAACCATGCATTTAGATTGAATCAATGCAACTTTTATTTTCGATGAATGCCTAGATAAAGAGAGGAGAGAGTTCTTTCGTTCCCAATAACAAGCATAAACACGTTGTTTTCAAAAAGAGAGAAAAAACCATTCACTTTTATATGCCAAACCAAAATTAAACTACTCTTTCAACAAAATGAATGAATACAACTACTAATTGAAAAACAATTTTTTTGTTTTCTTTTCTACTTCAGATGAGTATATAAAGTATGACAAGTAAATGGAATAACGTCTTATGACTACAAAAAACAACTTCATCATTTAAGCAAAAGAGAAATAGGTCTTAAAGAAAACATTTCTAAGCCAATTCAGAGCATTATAAATGCAAAGAGGTTTTCTCAAGTAATGATATTTCCACTAAATTTTTCAAGGATGAAAACCAATATATATAAAAAATTTGCCATGGATTTTAGAAAATGATCACTTTTTGCAATGAAGAAGTCAAGAATCCAAGCAAAATAGATTCACTCTTGTCACTTTCACTCAAAAAATCCAAACCAAAAGAGATCAAGCAAGCCAACTAATACAAGGGTTCAAAATCCACTACAAGAAATGTAGGAGTCAAACTGGAATCACACAGGTTTAATAAGGATCAGAGAGGTGCACTCCAACCAAAAAATAAAAAACCAAAAATCACTAAGCAAAAAACCAAATTGAAATGGGACACAAGGAATTTTTGCTCCCTTGAAGACCACCCACGCGTGATTTTTTTAGATTTTCACGTTCTGTTGCACTACTAGGGCACTAAAATCTCTGTATTTTCGCTCTGTGGTGTATGGTGAGGGGCACAAAATTTCTCTTTAGGTGGGTAAGGGATAAGGTATTATTATTTTTTTGTGTTTTTCTCAGGTTGGTAGACCTAGAGAACTTATTTTTGAGGATCAAAGTAATAAACATAGTTCATGTGTTGATCATATGTAGAGATAATGAATCAAATGGGTAAAAAATAGGGATTTAATAACCAAATGAAGACTAGGATGTCCCCAACAGAGTCACCAATTTCTGTACTATTAAATTCATCCTACGAATAAATAAACTTACTGATAGATCAGACAAGATTCAAGCAGGCCTAATATAAGACAACTAAGTAACAAGTGGGACGTTAAACTCCCACATATAGTTCAATGTATGCAGATCAGGGCATTGAGAGAGAGAATAAGGTATAACTTACTTCAGACTAGTCGGTTGTCCAAGCTCCAGCTCCAAGATTGATGTCCAATATGTGAACCAAAGTGAGCAAGACAAGCACAATATCTCCAAATACCAAATACAAAGATCAATATCTAACTTCTAATGAAAACATATCATGAATATAAACTAACAAGAATCATCATATGGGAGAATAAGACAAGTTCTATCAAGGTAGCTTAAAGAAGAATAATACAATGTTACCCTTGATGACCAAGCAGTAGTGTCTCCTTCCAAGTCTTCCTCCTTGCTATCTCTACAAAAGTTCCAATACCATAGGTTTGATGCCTCCAATGTTCTCCCCTTAGCTCATGGATGGCCTCCTTCTTATAGGATTTGGGAGGCCAACCACTAATAGAAGAAGGTGGATCTAGATGAGTGAATGGTGGATCAAGAGGTTGGACCTGTCCAAAGAGGGAGGGTGAATTAGGATTGAAAGGAGCTTCAATCCCAAGGAAATATCTAGGAGGTAAGATCCACTTTCCAAGCTAATATATGGTTAAGGAGATTTCCGTGCCCCAGATCCTGAGCAAGGTGCAAAAATGATGTAATTTTCGCACCCCTATAGGTATGCAGAGCGCAAAAATGAGGAATTGTTGTGCCTTGCACCACTAGGAGGGCGCAAAAATATTCCTAGTAAAAGGTGCTCAATGATATAGCATTTGGACTTTATGAGTTGGAATTCAGCTGAGGTAAGTTGGATTTATCTCCAAGGACTTCAAAGAAGGCCTAGGAGGGGACCAACTAGGTAGGAGTAAGGTCCAACACTCGTTAGGAGGTAGCAGCATTAGGTTCTGCATGGTGTTATGAAATGAAGATGTGAAATGGCACTCAAAGTGGGACTTTGAGGTATAACACACATCGAAGGAACACCTAACGAAGGTCCTCCAACTGCTTCAATATCTTATTGGATCATGCAGTAAGGTTTTCCAAGTAAACAAGGATGATGTGGACCAAGTCATGGAAAAAATGTGACATGGCATGTTGAAAGGTGGTGCCAACAATCTTAAGTCTGAACGACATGAATCGATAGGAGAACATGCCCCAAGATGTTTTAAAGGAGGTCTTATACTGATATTCTTTTTGGATCCGTATCTAGTTGTACCCAGAGAAACCATTCATTAAGGATAAAAATTCATGGTTTGTGCAAGCAACGATGATCTAATCAATAAAAGGGGTGGGAAATTTGTCAACGAGTATTGATTGATACTAGGGAAGATAAAGAAATGGTGTGAGTAATTTCCATGGATCCCACATATTGCACAAGGATGGTTCATGCACAACAACTTGTTATGGGCCTTGGTGCTAGGAATATGAATGACCAAGATCTTCTCATTAGTTTCAGCGTCCAACATTTGGATATGAGTGTGCAAAATAGGCAAATCTGGATAGTTATAGTTAGCGTGAGCCAAAACATCGCACAAAGAATAAGGATAAGGTGCTCGAGCTGAAGTAGTAGGGGAGGGTTCATGGATTTGTTTGGATTTAACCATGATGTCACATTTGATTCTTTCATCCATGTTTCTTATTATGAGGAGAGGGTGGAGTGGTGGTTACTACCTTCGGGGCTCTAGGAGGAAGATGATTAGCAGTAATAAAGGGATGCACAGGTGTCAAAACAAATTATGGAGTGGGAGGTAGATTCGACGAGGTGAGATACCAAATGGGGATTCCTAACATCAAATTCGGGAGGCTAAGAGTCACCATTACTAGTGTTAACACATGTTATGGTTTCCACCAAGGAAGGTAAAGGAAATCCCCTCGCCGAAGTGCCAAGGTCACCCATCGGCTGCTTACACTAAATGAAGAGTCAGGAAACCCAAAATAGCTAAGTATCGAGCAAATCCAAGCTAAATAACCGACCCCCAGTAAGAAAATGAGAAAAAGCGAGGAAATAGGGCTTTTCCGCAAAAAAAAAACATAACAATAAGAACTTCTTCCACAACCAAAGGAGATTCAATGGCCAGGATTGAATGGTGAGATCAGATCTGTGGTTGAAAATGTGTTTTGCAAGACCATTTCTGAGTTCTGCATCTTACATTGTGGATTGCGGATTGCGGAAAAGCAATTTTCCGAGGACATAAAAAAAGGGATGGTTTCCGATTCCCGCAATCTGCAATGCGGATAGAGGATTTCAGAAAGGCCATTTTCCAAAGGGGTGAAAAACCAAGTTTTCGAATCCTGCATTCTGCATTGTGTATTGCGGATTGCGGAAAGGCCGTTTTCCAAGGGGGAGAAAAAGAAAGTTTCTGAATGCCGCATTCCGCATTGCGGATTGCGGAAAGGTCATTTTCTAGTAATGCAAAAAGCAATTTTTTGAATCCCACATCCCGCATTGTGGATTGCAGAAAGATAATTTTCCAATAGGCATAAAATCGAGGTTCTGAATCCTGCATCCCACATTCCCAATTGTGGATTTCAAAAAGGTCATTTTTCAGAAGGAACAAAATGGATATTCTGAATCCTGCAGTCTGCATTACGGATTGCGGATTACAGAAAGGTAATTGCAGATTGAAAGAATTTTTGCAAAGAAAATCGTGGTGGTAGGGAATGACGATTTTCACAGAAAAATGGCACATTTGAGAATGACAAAGGGTTCTGTTTCGGTTACCTTTCCTAATCAACCTAAAATGTCCTGATCCGAAGGACAAGCAGGCGGCTTCCATGGCCCAATGGTACATCGCCAGCATAAATGATTCCCTTCCTCTGCGCATGTCAGAATCAAAGGCTATTGATTCAGGCAGCCCAGCTCAAATGACCTCATCATTATTGCTCTATGCATGTATTTGAAGTCAACCTCTTAATTCAATGAGAAGACCCGATTCTGGAGCTTAAGATTCCTATGATGTGTGTTCTTATTTCTGTTATTTCCTATGTATGTGTTCTTGCTTTGTATATACATTGATTGTTTACTTCTGCAGTACCTAAAGATGAAGATTACATGGTATAGAATTCATGCCCACATGCGCAAGATGCATATGACTAGGTATTCCATACTTTTCCTCTTGAAGTTGCAGGTTAGAATTCATTTGTAAATGCTCTGACTTTGTAATGGAACTTGTTCCCTTTTTTCTGCCTTCACCTGCTAATCATTTTGACTTGAAAGAACTCCATCTACCTTCCTCTTGTTGGTTGTGGAGCCAGATCTTCTAGTCTCATAGATGATATTGTATCAGCCGTGTTTGTACCCCAATTCTACATGATATGTAGGTCGATTGTACACTCACCCAGCGGGGGGGTGTGGAGGGATTCCAGCTATTTTGCGGGCCCATGGTTTTGGGTATCCCGTGGTATTTTCCCATTGTATTTCCCTTATAAATAAAGACATTGTAATACGGCTAGGTAAGAGGATGTATTAGGTTTTATGCATTGTAAAGATCTATGAGATCAGGAGAGAGACTGTGAAACAGTGAAGAGGAAGTGCAGCGATTGTGCTGCAGGTTGTATCCCTTCACCTTGCTGGATGGTAATAATAATAAGGACTGGAAAATTCAGTGTGGACGTAGCCCAAGTTGGGTGAACCACGATATATCTATGTCTCTCTTGTAATGTGTATGTGTGATTATATTTTCATTTATGTTTATTGTTATTGCTCTACGATCCAGTTTTTCTAACAATTGGTATCAGAGCCAAAGGTCTATTTGGCAGTTAAACCCGCAGGAAGCTAGGGTTTCTGGTTCGAGTGGGAGCAATGGAAGAAGAAGAAAAGTTTAAGGTCGAGAAGTTTAACGGCCAAAACTTCGGGTTATGGAAGATGCAAATGGAGGACTATCTGTACCAGAAGGATCTATTCCTACCGTTGGGAGGAAAAGCAAAGCAGCCGACGGCTATGAAGGATGAAGAATGGGAGGTTCTTGATAGAAAGGCTCTGGGAACAATACGGTTGAGCCTGGCTTCATCGGTGGCTTTCAATATCTCAAAAGAAACGACAACAGAGGGTTTGATGAGCGCATTGGGTAAGCTGTATGAAAAACCCTCGGCCTCCAACAAGGTATTTCTAATGAAGTGTTTATTTAATATGAAGATGTCTGAAGGTGGATCTGTTACTGATCATTTAAATGAGTTTAATACGGTTACAAATCAGCTAAGTTCTGTAAGTGTGAACTTTGATGATGAGGTTAGGGCTCTCCTAATCTTGTGTTCATTGCCAAAAAGATGGAATAGCTTGGTCATGGTTGTAAGTAACTCTGTCTCTGGTTCAAACACCTTGAAATTTGATGATGTTATTGGTGTTATTCTTAGCAAGGAAATGCGAAGAAAAAGCACAGGTGAGACATCAGGTAATGCGTTTACCATGGAGAGCATGGGAAGACAAAAGGAGAGAGGAAAGAGCCAAGGTAATCATGGACAGTCTAAAACGGGCAGATCCAAGTCCAGACTGGGAAAGATAGAGTGCTGGAACTGTGGAAAGAAAGGACATCTGAAGAAAGACTGCAAATCTCTAAAGAAGAAAGGAGATGCACAGAAGGAAACTACCCAGGAAGCAAATGTAGCAGGTGATGTGTTACAAGATGCTTTGATTCTTGCATTAGATAATACTAGTGATTATTGGGTAGTAGATTCAGGAGCTTCATGTCTTGCTACACCCCATAGGAAATACTTTCATGAGTATGTTCCTGGCGACTTTGGACATGTTTTATTGGGTGATGATGAGCCATGTAAAATTGTTGGAATGGGTAAGGTATGGATAAAATTTAAGAATGGAACTAATTGGTTGTTGAAAGATGTTAGGCATATTCTTGCTATGAAAAGAAATCTGATCTCAACAGGGCAGTTGGGAGATGGCGGTTGTTTATCTACGTTCGGAGAAAAGTGGTGGAAGATCACTAAAGGATCAATGGTGATAGAAAAAGGAGACAGAGTAGGTACGTTGTATTTATGTCCTCATAATACTGATCATTCTATCTCTATAGCTTCCACAGGAGCATATACAGCATTGTGGCATCATAGGCTTGGCCACATAAGTGAGAAGGGGATGCAGATTCTCCACTCAAGGAAGTTGCTGCCAGATTTGAAGCAGGTAAGTTTGGAATTCTGTGAAAACTGTGTTTATGGAAAACAGAAGAGAGTCAGATTTCTCAAGGTTGGGAAATAGAAGAAGAATGAAAAATTAGAGCTTGTGCATACAGATGTATGGGGACCGGCTCAGGTACAATCTCTTGGTGGCTCTCATTATTATGTTACATTTATTGATGATGCAACTAGAAAAACTTGGGTTTATTGCATTAGACAGAAATCTGATGTGTTTGCTACTTTTAAGAAGTGGAAAGCTTTGGTTGAGAATGAGACAGGAAAAAGGTTGAAGTGTCTCAGATCTGATAATGGAGGTGAGTACTACGACAAGGAGTTTGATAGTTATTGTTCATACCATGGGATTCGTAGAGAGAAGACAGTCCCAGGAACACCACAGGAAAATGGTGTGTTAGAAAGGATGAACAGAACGATCATGGAGCGTGCAAGGTGTATGAGACTGCATGCAGGGTTGCCCTTATATTTTTGGGTGGATGCTGTAAATATTGTTGTTTATTTAATAAATAGAGGACCTTCAAGTGCTTTGGATGGTGGTATTCCAGAGGAAGCATGGACAGATAAAAAGGTAAACTACTCATTTCTGAGAACGTTTGGTTGTGAAGCATTTGTCCATATTGATAAAGAAAATAGAACAAAGCTTGAAGCTAAATCCAAGAAATGTACCTTTATTGGATATGGGGTTGATGAATTTGGTTATCGTTTATGGGATTATGAAAATAACAAAATCATCAGGAGTAGAGATGTGATATTCAATGAAAAGGTCATGTATAAAGATCAGTTGCAGGGAAAGAAACAAGAAAAGGAAAACACAGAGTATATAGTGCTTGATGAAATTAAAGAAAATGAAGTTCCGAAGGTGCCAGAAAATCAAGAGCAGCAGCAAGTACCTGAAACTCCTGCAACTGTAAGAAGATCTACCAGGTTAAGTAGAGTCCCTGAATGATACTCTCCTTCAATGTATTATTTATTGATGATTGATTCTGGTGAACTAGAATGTTACGAAGAAGCAATGCAGGTGGAAGCTAGAAATAAGTGGGAGCAAGGCATGAATGAGGAGATGGACTCATTGGTAGGAAACCAGACTTGGGATTTGGTTCAGTTGCCTGCTGGTAAAAGAGCATTGCAAAACAAATGGATTTACAAGTTGAAGAAAGAAGAAGGAGGTAAGAAGCGGTACAAGGCCAGACTTGTTGTAAAGGGGTTTGCACAGAAGAAAGGTATAGATTTTGATGAAATATTTTCTCCTGTTGTTAAGATGACTTCAATTAGGACTATCTTAAGTCTAGTGGTGGTAGAAGATTTGCATCTTGAACAGTTAGATGTAAAAACAGCCTTCCTCCATGGTGATTTGGACAAAGAAATATATATGCATCAGCCACAAGGGTATGAGGTCAAAGGTAAGGAGGATCTGGTATGCAGGTTGAAAAAGAGCTTGTATGGCTTGAAGCAAGCTCCAAGGTAGTGGTATCTAAAGTTTGACAGGTTTATGACAGAACAAGGTTATAGTAGATGTCATTCTGACCACTGTGTTTATTTCAAGAAGCTAGACAATGGAAGATATATTATCTTGTTATTGTATGTGGATGACATGCTTGTTGCAGGGTCTGACATGCATGATATAAATGTACTCAAAAGGAAGCTAGCTAATTCATTTGCGATGAAGGATTTGGGTGCTGCAAAGCAAATCCTTGGTATGAGAATAACGAGAGACAGGAAAAATCGCAAATTGACATTGTCTCAAAGTGAGTACATACAAAAGGTGTTGGAGAGGTTCAGAATGCAAAATGCAAAACCTGTAAGTACACCTTTGGCTAGCCATTTCAGTCTAAGTAAGGAAATGTGTCCCAAGACACAAGAAGAGACAGATTACATGTCCAAGATTCCCTATCAATCAGCAGTTGGTAGCTTGATGTATGCCATGGTGTGCACAAGACCAGATATTGCACATGCAGTGGGAGTTGTGAGCAGATATATGAACAATCCAGGTAAAGAACATTGGAAGGCAGTACAATGGATTCTCAGGTATTTGAGAGGTACTACCACTGAGTCATTATGTTTTGGAGGTTTAGACACTGTTCTACAGGGATATGTTGATGCAGATATGGCAGGTGACAAGGATAGCAGGAGGATCACCACAGGGTATGTGTTTACTGTAGGTGGAACAACAGTAAGCTGGATTTTGAAACTGCAGAAGGTTGTTGCACTTTCAACAACAGAAGCAGAGTATGTTGCCATTATAGAGGCTAGTAAAGAGATGATTTGGTTGCAGAGGTTTATGGAGGAAGTGGGTAAGAAGCAGAAGGATAGCAGATTGTATAGTGACATCCAGAGTGCCATTCACCTTGCAAAGAACTTCGCATTCCATTCCAGGACTAAACATATACAGCTCAAGTACCATTTCATATGCTCTGTTCTGGAAGATGAACTGTTGAAGCTGGAAAAGATACATACTATCCAGAATCCTGCAGACATGTTCACAAAGGTAGTGACCAGAGAGAAACTGAGTTCGTGCTCGGTTTCAGTTGGCCTTCTAGCATGAAGGTGAAGAGGAGAAATTTGCCAAGTCCAAGTCCAGCAAGTGTAGCAGCGATGGAGTTGCTGTGATCAGTCTCCAAGTGGGAGATTGTTGGTTGTGGATCCAGATCTTCTAGTCTCATAGATGATATTGTATCAGCCACGTTTGTACCCCAGTTCTATATGATATGTAGGTGGACTGTACACTCACCTAGCGGGGGGGTGTGGGGGGTTCCAACTGTTTTGCGGGCCCATGGTTTTGGGTATCCCATGGTATTTTCCCGTTGTATTTCCCTTATAAACAAAGACATTGTAATACGGATAGGTAAGACGATGTATTAGGATTTATGCATTGTAAAGATCTCTGAGATCAGGAGAGAGACTGTGAAATAGTGAAGAGGAAGTGCAGGGGCTGTGTTGCAGGTTGTATCCCTTCACCTTGCTGGATGGTAATAATAATAAGAACTGGAAAATTCAGTGTGGACATAGCCCAAGTTGGGTGAACCACGATATATCTATGTCTCTCTTGTAATGTGTATGTGTGATTTTATTTGCATTTATGTTTATTGTTATTGCTTTGCGATCCTGTTTTTCTAACACCTCTTGCCTCTGCAATTATTGTCTGAATCTTTCATTGGTGACAGTAAACCCACCAAAGTTGACTCCATGCCAAACTATCCTCCTTTTCTTAACTCCAACCAAACAAAAACACACCTTTAATTTGTTGTTTGAAGATCTAGCCACCACTTTTATCAATATACCATCCCATTCAAGCTATATCCCATTGCTGGAAGCACTAAAGAGAGATCCCTCTCTGTGGTTGGAAATGATAGTTTCCATCCACTAAAGATTGGTTTGCAATAGTTACCTCATGGTATTTCCTACCACAATGCAGGAAAATATTGAGTGATAACATTGTGGCAACTCCACTTGGGAGAATCTCTAGTTTTCACAGTATTAAATCAGACCTCTGAGGGAAAACATAGAGTCTAATGTTCCAAGGTTGTATCTGTAACATCCCGTATTTTCATAAAAATTTAAAACTTTTGAAAACAACATTTAAAAACGAAAATATAGTTGAGGAAAATAATAATTGTTTGATTATGACAGTAATGATTAAAAGTTGTTGGTAATAACCATAATTTAATTTCTGTATTAGCAACATTGTGATAGTGACAATTTTTTTTAACACACATTCAAAATCATGATTATGGTAATAAATGAACTAACAAGTCGGAAATATGATGCGACACTTTTTCTTTCGAAATGATACTGACAGTTTGACTTTTTATGAACAAAGGTGTCCTACGAGGTACCCTGGAGTTTACTTAGCTGCAACACTAAAGCATTTGAATGTTCTATGTGCAGACGACAGGTAAGAAGTTCCATGATTGCGTAAAATCAAAGTACGTGTATAGTTCAAGTTCAACGTCCTAATTAAATAGAATATTAGAAATCTATTTTGATTAACAAAAGTTATGCAGGTATTAATTACATGGTTATAATTACTGGTTTCAAAAGCTGTCTTATAGCTCAGAAGTATTGACAATACTGATGTCTAGATAATCTACATGTTATTTACGTTTGATGTCGTAAAAAAATTGCGTTGTCATAGTTTGGCTTTAGTCAAAGTATTATGGTAATTAATACTTGTATAATACTAATGTTGTAATTGTATTGCTAACCATCAAATGCATGACATTTAGAGTTAGGGTATGAAGTACATAGTACTGACATGGTTTTCATGCTAAAATATATTTATTAGTTCTATTGAGATTCCAAAAATGTGAACTCTTATCATTTTAATAGTTGCAATAATGCAAACTATGATTATCATGTTAATCTTATAATTCTTATAGATTACTATCCCATGCAATAGTTTTACAATTGCAAACTATTCATATATATATGAAAGTTCGCAATATTAAATTTATATGAAATTGAAACTTAATACATGGCCATATAAAGCATTATATCACTAAGTCGAAGTCATGATTATAGACTTAGAACTAATAACCATTATATGTTTATAACAATAAATTTTTTATATTGTAAATATCTATTTGGAGGTTATATCGTTTGATTTTATGGCACTGACATGTATTTATGACGACAGGGTGGACGAGTTGACAGTTCATTAAAATCGCATAAGCCTGGAGCTGTCGTGGAGATAGTGTCTCGATCCTGCATTAAAAGCTCGAACCAAAACTCCGGATAACAGGGATTGTTAACAATCCACGCAGTGTGATATCAAAGTAATAGTAACTGTGACAACCACTGGGTAATGGTTTTTATATTGAACTCCTCAGAGCTGGCTATTGATCGATCCTCCATGTGCATAAGTGGCATTTCCATGATTGTGTTAAAGAATGGGACATTAAATGTAGATATTGCTCGTCCTGATGCAATCTTGCTAGCACTCTTATGATCGTTGATTTTGATGAGTTTGGGTCGTTGGATGTAACCCTAGCGTTTTGTCGTCGTTTTGGTTAATGAAAATTGAATGGTGTTCATTGTTACTATTGTTTCGGCAGTGAGGCCGACAGGTCACTGAAAGTTAGGGTTAGAAATATTTGTAAGAGGTTTCGACCTCGACAACTGTAGGTTAGGGTTGAAGTTGCAGGTTCTTTCTCACTATAATGGCATTGTGCTAAAATGTTGGGTCTCTGGTTTGAATTGATATTGAGTTGATAGTTTATAGATTTTCGTTTAGAGTTTGAGTGGAACACACAATGCTGCAAAATGATAGAGGGTATCATGGTCTCGTCTACAACAAAGAGCTCGTCGTTTTACTGGAGAATGTAAAGAGCTTGGTCGCTTGTTGAAAAAGGTAAACATCCTCAAAGAAAATAGTGGTTCTTTTATTGAACTTCGACTTATGGTTTAAAATATAACAATTATCTAATTATAGGCCATCGTTGTGTCTATTACAGGGTTCGAAGAACGACTTGAGAAAGGGTCTGGAAAAAGGTAGGCATGCTTCCATTCCTGGTAAGCTCTCGGTCTCAAACCCTCATAAGTGCTCTTTTTGGTCTTGGTTGATGTCGTCTTTTAACAAATGAGTAACCAGTCCTTCCATGCTTCGGCGTTTGCCTGTTAGTTGAGCATCTATGAAGATTTTTATAGTTGAAGTGGAAACTTTACAGGGACGACCCTCATTTATTTAAATGATACTCTATATTTTATTTTAGATGTCTAGTTTCGTCTAAAGGGAGTTGTAAAACTCGAATTTAAGAGTGGGAATAAACCCTGTGTGGTTTTCTCTTTTGGAAATGTAAAGTCGACCTGTGTAATGATGCTTCCTTTGTGAAGTTAGACATTTGTGTTGGTTTGAAACCTTGAACAAAAACCTGTTGGTTTACAATATGAGGAGTGAGAAGTAGATTCAAGGCTCGTCTACTGTGGATACAATGCTTTTCTTCTCGACAATGAAAATATGTTATTTCTTTTTGTGCTAATCGTCTGTGTTTAATGTTTGAGTATTGTAAGTAGATAATGTGATTATCGAGCTAAGTAAGGATCTATATGCTTTGTCATAGATGATAAACTTTGTAATATGCAATGACGAAATGGTTTTTCTTTTCATTTGTAAGTGGAAAAGAATAGGGCCATACCCTAGTTCAAGTCTTGTTTTAAATATAAAAGATATTTTAAATGAAAACTTCCAGAAAAGCACTGTCGAGCCAAACTGGGTTTTAAATTTGAAGCTTGTATAGATCATTGTTTGTTCATTTATGCAAAACGATGATAAGTGTGAGAATTCTATATATGTTGAATACCATGAAAGAATTCTAATAGTCAAGAATCTTGAAGCAAATAAGTCCACACAAGAATTATTCAAAGATATGCAAGAATAATAAGAAGAAATATTGAGACAGAAACATAAGAGAAGGAACTCAATTGATGGAAATATAATCTCATGTATTATTCCTCAATGTGAATACAATATATAATACATCTCAAGAGAGAAAATAGAATTCCTTAAAGGCAAGTTGTAAAGCACAAAAAGTAAGGCTTACTAAAAACATAAAAACCCCTAGGTGGAAAAAGCAGTTTCCAAAACTGTGCTAGAGGCTCACGAATTTGAAAAGCATAGTATGGAAGCTCATGAGTGAGGTAAATGGAATGTAATGGTGTCTTTAGGAGATAAAATATGATGTTGAGGTCGAATTGGTTAAGTGGTAAGAGTTTCCAAGTAAACTAGCTTTTCCTTATCCACTAGAAAGTAGAAAAAACAAGATAAAGCTGTCTAAATCAGGAAAGTGTCTTTCTAATTCAGGAATGGAATAAAATCAGACAGAATGCAAGGAAATATTATCTAGAATTTGTCCAAATTCGTTTTTGTGACTTAGGATGGAAAGTGGTCCACTAAAAGACAAAACTGGCTCTATTTAGCTAGTCAAAACTTAGGAAATTAATCTAGGTGACTAGTAAAATATATCCTAAGTATTTAATGGGTTTTTAAATGTTCCAACAATAAGGATATAGTAGTATTATTAGGATTGATACGAAAACCAGTTTTGAATGATACATCAATATTTTAATATATATAGAGAGTAAGATGGATGAAAATGAAGAAAATAGGGTTTACATTATTTTCATTCTATGATAGAATAAAATATTTTATGAAATTGTTATAACAGGAAATGAAAACAATGTGTATGTGGCAATGTGAAGACTATGAAAAATGACTGTGATTTGCAACTGGATCCATTGTTAGTAATTCTATTTATTTACAGCATTACTATTTATATTGCAGACATGATATGATGTATGAAATTTTGTATTCCATTTTATTCCTATGTACATAGTAGAGATAAGAAAATACAATGTAGCTAAACATGAAATTAACAATATTTGTTTTTCATGAGACAATGGGGTATTCTATCATATATTAAATAATATACTGTAATTGTTATTGTTATTAACTATAGGGCAGAAAATGAAACACAACTCAATCACTGTACTTACTTATCGAATCAAAGGTAGTTTGCCTATTTTTTCATCTATACTTAATTTGCATCTTTACACTAGAGTGTGATGCATAAAACAATATATGGAAAAATGTAGAGATTGGATTTTTCAATTCAGAATAACATAAAATTTGACATTCAAACTTCAAATAAAATCAGAGATCAATTCTACTTCAAAACAGAGATTTCTAATTTACTTAAACATAACTATTAACTGAAATAAAGTAGAAAACTGTAAAACCTCGATTAATCTGTAGGGAAACAAATAGCCCAAGAAGACTGTTCCGCCAAACCAATTCTTGAAGACAGCCAAGTACTTGCCTTAGGACCCCCGAGCCTGTTCACTAAACCACAAGGAGGAAGAAACTTAGGAATTTAGGATGTCTTCTTGCAGTAACAAATAACTTGTCGAATCTTCAAGAGCTAGTAGTCCAAGGGACCTGCTCCAGCACCTCTGGTTCTCCTTAACAAATAGTTTGCAGACTTATGATTGCACTCACAACTCGCCTCCCTATTCGAACCTCTCAGTGATCACCTGATGTACATGAGGAAATATTTCAGCATAAAATATTGTGTAAGGGCTGCCTAACCAATTTGAATTTGCCTTAAGTAGGCTTCCTAGGCCTTTTCAGTTGTTACTTGGTCATTAAATGAGCTTCCTGTCCTCTCCCACCACCTGGGGGATAATGCCACATTTTAGGGGTAGTTGTCCCATAACCAACAGCTAGTGGTGAAGTGCAATTGCTGCCATCTGTCCCATGCCTTCCAACAGCTTCCATTCCTCCTAGTGGGTCAGTGAACACTCATTTAACAGCTTCCTTGGGTGTTTCTCTCCTCCTTTAATTTATTAAATAATAATTATTCAATAATTACATTCATCCTTGACCAAACTTGGTCATAATTACAAAAATTTGTAATTAAATTTTAACATAAAGTATTTTGTCAATAAATAATATTTTCAGAAATTTGGGTAGGTGATAGTATCATTTTCTCTGATGACTCCAATTTTCAAATAGGCGATTCCACTGGAGATCCAGCTTACTTCAAAATATTTGTATCAGATCAGAGCTGATTGTTGAGGGAGAATAGTAGTCAGGGACCAAAAATGTCGTGTATTATTCTCTTGGATATTCCATCTTCTGGATCAGTGAGCTCCTAGGAGGAAGTATGTCTCCAAGGAGGATTCCTACCAGAAGTCATCCAGACCTCGAGCTACCAAAGGTTACTTCTGACCAGGACAAGGTCATCAAGAAAGCAAAGAAAGGCCAAAAAGGTATTTCTCCATTAACTAGGTCCTTTTTTTACCTAAAAAGGAGGCATTTACTATAGAGAGCGTCCCTTCAAGTTTAAGGACTGGGTCTTCCCCATTCATATCTAGGTATGAGATTGATCTAAGAGAAGCCTTGTTAAACTAGAGAGGGTTCCAGGCCCATTTCCTAAGTGCTTTGTGGGAAAATTTACAAGCCCGGGAAGAAGCTAGTGGCATGTTTCCCTTTGTTAAAGCTACTGGCCAAAATACCCACGTCCTGAGTACTCCTCCTAGTGCTTCTAAAACGCCATCTGACCTAAGAAAAACCCAAGAGCCATGGCTTCCCAATATGCCCCTCTAGCCCTCCCAGCCAATCTCGATGACCTTCCTTGTTGATGTATATGTAACTTCGGAATGTATTTCATCTATGTATTTCATATATATTTATTGTACCCTTATAAGAGATGTGCTATTCCTCTATAAGGCAGTGTCCTCATGTGTATTGACAAGTGTTGCAAGTGTGTGTACTTGGCGACGGGTTATTAGACCACCATGTGTGGGGTCAGCCCTGAAATATATATTATATTATGGATGTACCTAGCTAGACAAGTCAGCCCCATAGTGTAACTGGGCAAACAGGTTAGTATAAATAGAGATCGGGAGATCTCTATTTTGATCACTCGAAAACTCACACTTCTCTCACTCAGAAAGTGGTGCACTAGTGAGGAGGAGGATCATCTGCTACTAGGAGACTATCTTAGTGTATTTTGGTTGTACTTTGGTTGAGCCATTGCTCTCTCTATCTCTAAGGAAGTTGTGGGGTTTTTCACCTTAGGGTTTTCCCCACGAAAACTCTGTGTCTCTTGTCTCTCATGCTTTTGATTCTTGTGATGCTTGTGATGCTTATTGTAATTGTTATGCATTGATATACTGTATATGTTATTCTCTCAATGAAGATCCTAGAGTATTGTGAATTAATGCTCAAAATTTAACATTCCTGTGGGCCATGCCCAATGCCTCATGAGATTCGATGGGGAGGGAAAATTTTCTACACAACAACATATAGACCGGTTCAATAATTTCACAGGCCTAGAAGAGGTGGATGAAGATGATGTCAATATTAAGTTGTTTTCCCAAAGCCTTTCAAAGGAAGTGAATAAATGGTTTAAGCCCTTTTGAATAGAGGAATTGTTACTTATGAACCTAGCTAGATTGAAGGATAAGAAAAATCCTCTCCAGATTCTCAATCAATATGAAAACACAAAGAAACAAATGTTGAGACTGTCCAAGAGTTCTCATCCAGGTTCATGAGGGTGTACAATTCTATCCCTGTGGACATAAAACTTCGTGTGGGGGAATCCAAGCTTCATTTTTCCAACTGTTTTGACAGTGACTTTGTTCTCATGCTGAGAGAAAGGAGGTATGCCACTCCCTGATATGATGAGAGATGCATTAGAAGTGGAAGCCAACTTGATGTCCTCGTGTAAAATGAAGCACATACTTGAAGCATAGAAAAACAGATGCAATGAAGTAGTGCAAACTTCCACATCTCATTCCACGGATGCCAAATTTGAGCGGATGATGAGAAATATGGACAGACTAGTGGATAGGGTCTCCCTTGACAATAGACCTTCTACTCGAGAAAACCCAGAGACTCAAGCTCAAAATAACAATCTCAGAAGGACCCCTGCCCCACAAGGAATACCTAGAGAGCCAAGAGACCCTAGAAACCCTGAGAATCAGCCAATCAGACCACCTTTTGCTGAGAATTTTGTAGATGAAGAGGAGGAAGATAGAAAGGCTATAGACCAAATCCATCTCTTTGATCATATCCAACCCCAATTCTATTTGACTAAAGATGAACATGACCGGTCTTCCCTACAATTAGATGATGTCCCAGGTGAATCAGAATCTGACCAATACCAAAGAGGGCTCCACAATGCCATCTGTGAGTTCGAGAGGAAGCATAATTTGAGAAGTAGAAAAGTAATAGTAGACTGAGGAAAGGATGTTGCTGATCCATCCCCTTCTCAACTATCAAAAAAGTAAATCTCTGGGGGAAAGGACCCAAAAATTACAATCTCTATGTAGACCCTTGGGAAGGTGGCATAACCTCTTAAAAAGAATCCAGAATAGAGAGATGAAGGTGATACAAAGACAACAGAGAGGGTCTGTACTTCTTTTAGTTTGGAGAATGAAATATCTAAGATTAAGATCTCCATCCCCTTAAATGAGTTGGTCAAAAAATTGAAATACAAAGACCGAATTATGAAAGTAGTTAATGGTAGAGAAGTAAATCAACCTGATACTCTCAATTTGCATGATGAAAAAGCCACTCTTCTATTTGCTCCCCATGTTGAAAATGCCTCAGAAATCGATGTGCCTCCTTTCTATATCAGTCTCAACATACATGACCATATTCTGCACAATGCCATGTTTGATTCAGGAGCCTCCCATAACCTCATGCCATGTTCAGTGGTGGAGAATCTAGGGTTAGAAATCACAAGACCCTATAAAGACTTGTTCTCCTTTGATTCTAAAAGGGTTCCATGTGTGGGGATGATTAAAGACATCGTGGTCTCGCTGACTCAGATGCCTCAGAAGAATATGATCATGGACGTGGTAGTGGCTATTAATCCACCTAAGTTTGGGATGTTTTTGTCTAGGTCGTGGACAACCAAGTTAAAGGGAACCATGCAAACGGACATGTATTATGCTACCATCCCCGTATTCAAGGAAAGAAGAAGGTTGTACATGGAACACAAGCTGTCATACGTAGTAAGAAATAAGGACAGGCCGGATAACCACTCCATATTTTTCGTAGACACTGATGTCGGTTCCTCCATTCTCTGTTATGATCCAGGTTCAGAAGAAGGAAGTGTGGGAGTTTCCAAGTTACCTGAACCAGATGATAAAGATAATGGTGGGGATGGGGTACAACGACCTGACAACTTGACCAACACAGAGAACAATGGGAAACTGACAGAAGAGGGAAGTAAGGAGAAATCATAGTTAGAGACAGAGGCCACGGTATCCCTCCAAAAAGAAGATCGATGGGTCATGATATTCGATGGAGGTGTAAATATAGAAGGAGCTGGAGCAGGAATATGGATCACCCCTCCAGACGAGGGAAATGCATGCGCCAGATTTCATACTTCAAAACTAATGTTTGACTGTTCAAATAATGTGGCAGAATATGAAGCTCTTCTATTGGGCTTGAATATACTCAAAGGCCTCAAAGCTAAGAATATCAAGGTCTATGGAGATGCAGAGATGATAATACAGCAAGTGAATGATAACTATGAGGCAAAACACCCCAGGTTAAAGGCTTGCAGAAATGCTGTGTGGGATCTGTTTCGCAATTTCTTCACAAAACATCATATTTCTTTCATTCTCGGGGAGCAAAATGAAAGAGCAGACATTCTATCCAACTCCACTAGCATGTTTCAACTCCATGCCTATCCTACTAGGACTCACATGATTAATATAAGACACATACCTTCTTTCCCAGACAATACAAAACATTAGAAAATATTTGAAGATGACCAATAGATCAAGAAATTTATGGAGATGACTGGGGAATTTTCCAATGTCGATATTGATCAAGAGGACTGTGAAGTGGAGGAGTGGGATCCTGATCCGCTAGTTCTCAAAACTACTTTGGGAGTCAAATAGATTTTGCAGCTAAAAATCAACTACATACCCAAAGGATTGGTTCCACTGGAAATATTGTTTGATGAAAATGATGTGGCCAAGGATCACAGAGTGGCTCCAAACCCAAAATAAATAGAAGATTGTAACATTGTGAGTGATGAAGATCCCAAAATTGTCAAAATATCAAAATATTTGGCCCCAGGTACCAAAAATGAGTATATGGAATTAATCAGAAAGTTTTCTGATGTGTCTGCATTGTGCTACGAATATCTGAAATAATATTACACAGTCGTCATCCAGCATACCATACTAGTCAAGGAGGGGGAGAATCCATTCAGGTAGAAGCTCAGAAGGATGAATCCCATGCTTCTCCCGCCGATAGAAAAAGAGGTAAGGAGGTTGTAGGAGGCCAAAATCATAGTCTCTTTGTGGTTTTCGAAATGGGTGGCTAACATAGTCCCAGTAAGGAAAAATAACAGTGAGATCAGAATATGTATTGACTTCAAAAATATCAACAAGGTGTCCCTAAAGGACAACTACCCCCTGCCCAAAATGGACCACATTTTGCAGAAGGTTGTAGGTTTAGCAAGAATGTCCATGCTAGATGCATTTTCAGGGTACAATTAGATTAAGGTGCAGCCAGAATATCAGAACATTACAACCTTTAACACACCTTGGGGAACCTTCATGTATGCTAAGATGCCCTTCGGTCTGTTGAATGTAAGAGCCACCTTCCAAAGAGTTATGGACATAGATTTTGCAGGAGAGAAAGACAAATTTATGGTTGTCTACATGGATGACATCACTGTATACTCTAAATCTGATACAGAACACCTAAAGCATTTGCACCAAGTGTTCATCAAGTGCAAAAAATTTGGAATCTCCTTGAACCCTAAAATTCAAATTTTTCCTTCCAAGATAGAAAGCTTCTAGGCCACATAATATCCAAAGATGGGATCAAAATTGACCTAGACAAAATGGATGCAATACAGAATATTGAGCTCCCCAGGAGTAAAAATGAAGTCCAATCTTTTCTAGGCACAGTGAATTTCATAAGGAGATTTATCCCCAATTTTTCAGAAATCATGAGGCCAATCACCTACAAGCTTAAGAAAGACATGCAAGTCAGGTGGACTGTCGAGGCTAGGCAAGCGTTTGAAGATATAAAAAGAGAAATTGTTGAAGCCCCTGTACTGATCAGCCTAGATTTCGACAAGGAATTTCTTATGTTTTCCTTCGCATCACAGCATTCCATAGTGGGTGTGCTTTTACAGAAAAATCAGGAAGGAGATGAGCAACCTATAGCTTTCTTTAGCAGGGCTCCCAGAGATGTTGAACTCAAATACAACATTATGGAGAAGCAAGCCTATGCCATGATCAAAACTCTGAAAGATTTTAGGGTTTATATTCTACATTCCCATGTTGTAGCTTATGTTCCTAATGCTTTTGTGAAAAATATACCGACCCAACCAAATCCAGAAGGCAGAAGGGAAAAGTGGATAGATGTGCTACTGGAATATGACTTGGAGATCAAACCTACAAATCTTATTAAAGGGAAAGGGCTGGCTAGACTCATGGCTGAGTCAAATTGGGATTCAATGAGTATGAACCTGTTGTCACACATGCAGGAAGGAACTTCCCAAGATCCACTACCTTAGGTATTAGACAAATTCCTGTCCACTCCTTGGTATTCTGATGTTGTATATGTTTTACAAAACTTGCAAGCACCCCCTGAGTTGGGAAAAAGAAAATATAGATCCACCAAGATGAAGGCTACGAAATATTGCATAATGGGTGGTTGTCTTTACTAGAAATACCCTGGAGGTATGCTCTTGAATTGCATGGTATAAGAGGAGGCCCAAGTGACCTTGAAAGAGTTTCACAGCGGTGTCTATGGAGGACATCATTACTGGAAGGCCACTGTTAACAAAATTCTCAAGGCATGATTCTATTGGTCTACTATGTTCAAAGATGCTTATAAGGAAATAGCTAGCTGCCATGAATGCCATGTTTTTGAAGGAAAGAGGAAGCTCTTATCACTACCTTTGAAATAAATATCGGTGGAATCCCCATTCCAGCAGTGGGGGATTGACTTCATTGGTGAAATTCCCCCCAACTCCTCTCGACAACACAGGTGGATATTGACTGCCACTGATTATTTCACCAAATGGATCGAGGTGGTGCACACCAAGCAGGCTACAAATATAGTCATCATCATGTTTCCGAGGATAATATCATGTCTACGTTTGGGTTCCCTATTAAGATAATCACTGATAATGCACAATATTTCAAATCCAAGAAGATGATCAAATTCTGCTACAAGTTCCACATCAAATTGAGTTGTTCTACTGCTTACTATCCCTAGGGAAATGGATTGGAAGAATCCTCCAACAAAAGTGTGGTGAGGATAATCAAGAAGTTACTACAAGAAAATAAAAGGGCCTAGCACACCAAGCTGACCTTTTCCCTATGGGATGATAGGATCACCTCTAAAAAATCCATCGGAACTTCTCCTTTCAAATTGGTATATGGAACATAGGTAATATTCCCAGATTCCCTCAGAGGGCTATCATTGAGAATGCTGCAGGAGAAAGAAGAAGATCCAAATCCTAAACTAAGGAGAACTAATCAGCTGGTGGAAGTGCAAGAATTTAGAGAACGGGTACTGTGTAATGTCCCCATTCAAATAAATTCATAACAGGGAAATTCCATCAATCCTACTAGTTCCCTAGGTTGGATGGAGACATGAGGATTTGCAATAAGGGATCTAATAAATGGTGTTTGGAAACTAGAATGGAATAAAAATTTAATAAAGTATCTAAATAAATAAATTCAAGAGAAAATAAAAGTGGCAATTGATCATGAAGACACATCGAGGATGTGGAACCCACACAAAGCTAGATTCCTCATGCCACATGGAATTCTATTCTCACCCATTCTAATCCAAGGTGGGTTATAATGGTATTGGGTAGTTGGAAGGTCAATATACTTGGCATGACTCATTGCAGGTCGAATTGGAGTGGAAGAGTAACTCCCATGGAAGAGGAAGAGGCATTTTGGAGCTAGTGGGACACTTAGACTAGATTCCCTAGCTCTATGACAACAGTGATGAAGATGCTATGACACCTATGACACAAATCAGACCTGAATGTTCACATATGACATAAATGACATGTCAGGGCTAAACATAGCCTCCAATAGGGATCTCAAGGGAGTTAGGGAAGCCAAAGAGACACTTATTCGTATTTGGTGGAAGAGTAGGCTAGAATTGGAATCTCTTCCCAACTTGAGTTGGCATGAATCCCTTGGAAGGAATTAGACCCAAGGAGGACCTTAGAATTTTATAAAATAAAATAACAAAGAGGAAGGACGTATTTTGATCATTTTCATAATTTTCATTTGTGAAGAGAGCTAGTGGAGTGCTTCTCTACTTGCCTTAGCCAATTACGAGGGTGAAAGATTCCCATCCTATTTGGTAGTGGGAAAGGTAATTCAGACCTTTCATGAGAGATTCAATGGAGTTTTTTTTTTCAGGTGTAATAGATAGAGCATCTCTTGGTCACTCTTGGTTCAGCTCATTCCTCCAACCATTTCCAGCTTGCTTGGCATATTCATGATCCTTGAGGGAAGGCACACTTGGTGAGATATTGTACTCTTTGGGGGAGCTTCTAATGCCCCATTTATTTTGTAATATTATTTAAATGCTGTGTTCTTCGCCTTCCCAAATTTTCAGGTCGATATTCCAAGTGGAAATGTATAAATCTGATCATTAATGAGAAAATGGTGCCTTTTCCCCACTATGTTGATGTTTGCCGATGTTGTGATGCTAATTTAGAATTAATAAGTGAACCATTGATGGAATAATGATATATGGAATTTTAATAATGTGTATTTCAAGTTTTATGTTCATTTACTAAGCTTTTGGAGTCATTTGGTTCAGTTTCATAGCAATTGGAGAAGTTTGCCTATCATTTCCCCCAAGGTCAAAACTAGGATTTTATACCTGATTTGGAGAGATTTGTAACAGACTTAATAGCCTGAATAGTGATGAATATGAGACCTTAATAATGTACCCTAAACATACCCTTCTCTTGTCCTGAAATTAGAAAGGATCCAACAACACTTGGAAAGCCATTTTCATCATCTACCCAGGGGGTATTTGAACCCCAAATTGCTAGTCAGGTTCCCTACATTGGCCAGAATTAAAAGGGGATTTGCAGAAGTATTTTAAAGGTCCAAAATCATCCCTGAAACTGATATTTATGTTCTAACATCATCCATACACCTTCTTATAATATTTGGGAGCAATTGGAGCAATTTGGAGACCAAGACATCATAACTAGTCAAAGGTCAAACTAGGGGGAAAAAATTGAAATTTGCACTATTTTCATAAAAATAAAAAAAGGGACATTACAAGTGGTATCAGAGCATGGTATTGGCACCTGATGTGGTTAGCCATTCATGAATACAAGGAGTCAAACAAATAATCCACCACCCTTAGAATCTGAAATTGAAGGTGTTGTTGTTGAAGAGGAAGAAGTAGGTGAAGAAGGGTATTTTGTTGAAATTATGACTAAGGATGAGAAGGGACTCTCTTATGATAAGGAGGAATTTACTAAATTCATGAAACCATTCTTTGAAGACATGAAAAAATAGCTTATGAAAGGATTCGAATTGATGGCTAGCCAACTTGGAAGCAAATGAGAGATAGGAGGCAGCAGTACTTCACATTCAAAAGAAAAGAAGATGATGATTTGGCATATTTTCTCAAAACAAACACCCCATAATAGACCTAATGAATTCAGAGCACACTAAGGACTACTACACCAAAATGTATTGTGACCAAAGAAGAACCTAACACCCAAATGTATATGAATACATTGGTGACAGAATGGGAAAAAATGAGTGAAGAATGTAGAAGGACGCTACCATTTGATCAATACTTTACTGTTTCAAGCAAAAAAAAAAAAAAAGGAAGATAATAGGGCTCTATTCCATAACAAAGAATTAAATTATGCTATTGGTAAAATGACACTTCCCACTTTTTATGGTTCCTCTCAAATTTCTGCTAACACTTGGGTGCAAAAACTAGATGTGTATTTTCAGCCGAATCCAATGGTACAAGGGGATGCCTTGAAAATGGCTCTTTTCAATCTAGAAGGAGATGCCAATGAATGGTGGTTTCATGGTATGAAAAATTTAGGACATGATCAGGTTACTACCTATGGAGAATTTTTTGACATGGTATTAGATAGATTTGAGCAAAAGGACCCATAATTACCTTTCAAAGAACTAGTCCAATTGAAGCAAGTGGGAACCCCTGTTGAGTATATGATGGAATTTCAAAAATTATCAGTCAAGGTGGCTGAAATATCTATGGTAAGATTAGTATTGTTGTTCATTGAAGGTTTGGCTAAACCCTTTAAAGGTTTAGTGAAGGCCCACAAACCCAATTCATTGAAGGATGGTATGAGTTTGACAAGAGATCTACAAAATGTACTACCTAGGACAAGGTTTCCTCCCAATCCCAACTTACCTCCCCAATTCAGATATGAAAAGAAGCCATTGCAAGAAGATGAACGTTGAAAGGATAAGAAAGAAGAACTAAGCAGGGAAGAACTCAGTAGGAAGAAATTGTGTTACTCATGCTTCCAACCATGGGAACTAGGACATAAATGTGCTAAGGGAAAGGCCCAATTCATTGAAGTATTTTGTGATGATGAGTATGAAGGGGGATGGAGGAAGAAGGACATATTTCAGCCCAAGAAGAGGGATATACTACAGCAAAAGAAGGTAAACAAGAGGGAAATCATCCCTCACCTTACAAACTAAGAATGGCAGTACTTTCAGGAGTGCCTCGTTATCACACTATTCGATGTAAGGGTGTGGTACTAGGACAAAGGACCTCAGTTTTGGTATATGGAGGAGCCACACATAAATTCATTGATGTAGAAATGGTGGAGAGAAGAAAGATACCTACTAAACCATTCGATGGCTTCACAGTTGTCATTCCAGGTCACAACACTACGAAGTGCAAAACATGGGTTCCAAAGCTACAAATCACCATAGGTAACTATACCTTTTTTGATAGCTTTTATGTGGTTGATGTTGCTGATACTAATGTGTTTTTGGGAGTGCAATGGTTGTACTCTAGAGGGGAGCATACAGTGAACCATAAAATTCCTGAAATGAAATTCCAAGATTCAGAAGGAATACTAAGGGCTACGAGAGGGAAGCACACCTATCTAAATCAAGATTCCCACAGTATGAAACACAAGAATGGAAAGGTTTTGGGAGACATTCCTCATGTAAGGCCACTTGATAGAGGAGGAACAATGTTGCAGCATGATAAATTGAGATTGCTTGAGGGAAAGCAATCTTGGGTGGGGAGGACTGTAATGTCCCCATTCAAATAAATTCATAACAGGGAAATTCCATCAATCCTACTAGTTCCCTAGGTTGGATGGAGACATGAGGATTTGCAATAAGGGAGATAATAAATTGTGTTTGTACATTAGAATGGAATAAATATTTAATAAAGGATCTAAATAAATAAATGCAAGAGAAAATCAAAGTGGAAATTGATCATGAAGACACATGGCGGATGTGGGACCCACACAAAGCTAGATTCCTCATGCCACATGGCATTCTATTCTCACCCATTCTAATCCAAGCTGGATTCTAATGGTATTGGGTAGTTGGAAGGTCAATATAATTTGCATGACTCATTTCAGGTCGAATTGGAGTGTAAGAGTAACTCCCATGGAAGAGGAAGAGGCATTTTGGAGCTAGTGAGACACTTGGAATAGATTCCCTAGCTCTATGACAACAATGATGAAGATGCTATGACACATATGACACAAATCAGAATTGAATGCTGAAATATGACATAAATTACATGTCAGGGCTAAAAATAGCCTCCAATAGGGTGCTCAAGGGAGTTAGGGAAGCCAAAGAGACACCTATTTGAATTTGATGGAAGAGGAGGCTAGAATTGGAGGGACAAGTGGCACACATTGGAATCTCTTCCCAACTTGAGTTGGCATGAATCCCTTGGAAGGAATTAGACCCAAGGAGGAACTTATAAGTTTATAAACTACAATAACAAAGAGAAAGGAGGGATTTTGATCATTTTCAGAATTTGCATTTGTGAAGAGAGCTAGTGGACTGCTTCTCTACTTGCCTTAGCCAATTTCGAGGGTGAAAGATTGCCATCCTAGTTGGTAGTGGGAAAGGTCATTCAAACCTTTCATGAGAGATTAAATGGATTTTTTGTTGCAGGTGTAAGATATAGGGAAGCTCGTGGTCACTGTTGGTTTAGCTCATTTCTCCAACCATTTCCAGTTTGCTAGGCATATTCATGATCCTTGAGGGAAGGCGCACTTGGTGAGATATTGTACTCTTTGGGAGAGATTAGAATGCCCCACTTATTTTTTAATATGATTTAAATTCTCTGTTATTCACCTTCAAAAAATTTCAGGTCGATATTCCCAGTGAAAATGTATAAATCTTATCATTAATGAGAAAATGATGCCTTTTCCCCATTATGTTGATGTTTGCCAATGTTGTCATGATAATTTCGAATGAATAAGTGAACCACTGATGGAATAATGATATATGGACATTTAATAATGTGTATTAAAAGTTTAATGTTCATTTCCTAATATTTTGGAGTCATTTGATTCAGTTTCATAGCATTTGGAGAAGTTTGCCTATCATTTCCCCCAAGGTCGAAACTAGGATTTTATACCTGATTTGAAGAGAGTTGTAACAGACTTAATAAATTGAATAGTGATGCATATTAGACCTTAATAATCTACCCTAAACATCCCAATCTCCTGTCCTGAAATTCGAAAGAATCCAACAGCACTTGGAGAGCCATTTTTCAGCATCTACCCAAGGGGGATTTGAACCCCAAATTGCTAGTCAGGTTCCCTACATTGGCCAGAATTAAAAGAGGATTTGAAGAAGTATTTTAAAGGTACAAAAGCATCCCTAAACCTCATATTTATGTTCTAACATCATCCATACACCTTATCACAATATTTGGGAGCAATTTGGATACCAAGACATCATAACTAGTCAAAGGTCGAACTAGGAAAAAAAAAAGAAATTTTCACTATTTTCATAAACATAAAAAAAAGGGACATCACATACAGGTTGAAGCCACAAAACCTCAGGAACGTATCAAGAAGACATTTGACATAAATACTAAGGTGAATGATTTCCAGGTAGAATATCTCGTATTAAAATGGGATGCTAGAAGAGAAGACCAGGCCCAAAAGTTTGGTAAACTTTGGAAGGGGCCCTATCCAATCACCGCCTACCATGGGAATAATGATTTCTTCCTATGGGACGAATATTATGAACCATTCGGAAAGGGATCCGTCAATGGATGGTTCTTGAATCATTATTTCAAGTAAAAAACCAAGTCCTCCATCCCACCCCCACTGTACATTGCCTTTTTTTATTTTCCGTTAGTCATGTTTCAATTTTTGTGATACAAAGAAGGAAAAAGAGGAGGAGAATAATGGCCACTAGTCTACATGTTCTTTCTACCTCAAACGGAGGATAGCATCCCCAATTGGAGCCGCTATTAGCACCTATTATGGTTTCCACCAGGGAAGGTAAAGGAAAGCCCCTCGCCGAAGCCCCAAGGTCACCCATCGGCCGGTTACACTAAATGAAGAGTCGAGAAAACCCAAAAAGAGCTAAGTGTCGAGCAAATCCAAGCTCAATAACTGATCTGTAGTAAGAAAATGAGAAAAAGTGAGCCAATAGATCTCCTTTACAGAAAAAACTAGCAATAGGAGCTTCTTCCGCAACCAAAAGAGATTCAAAGGCCAAGATTGAATGGTGGGATTAGATCTGCGGTTGAAAATGCATTCCGCAAGATGGTTTCCAAGTTCCACATACTGCATTGTGGATTGCAGAAAAGCAATTTTTCGAGGACATAAAAAAAGTAGGGTTTCCGATTCCTGCAATCCGCATTGCGGATTGCGGAAAGGCCATTTTCCAAAGGGGGGAAAAACCAAGTTTTTGAATCCCGCATTCCACATTGTGGATTACAGATTGCGGAAAGGCCATTTTCCATGAGGGTGAAAAAGCAAGTTTCTGAATCCCGCATTATACATTGTGGATTACAGAAAGATCATTTTCCAGTAATGCAAAAAGAATGTTTTGGAATCCCGCATCCCGCATTGCGTATTGCGGATTACATAAAGAAAATTTTCCAGCAGGCATGAAATGGAGGTTTTGAATCCCGTATTGCAGAATGCAGATTGCATAAAGGTCATTTTTCAGAAGGCACAAGATGGAGATTCTGAATTTCGCAGTACGCATTGCGGATTGCGGATTGCAGAAAGGTAATTATAGATCGAAAGAAGTTTTGAAAAGCAAATCGCGATCACACAGAATGAATATTTTCACAAGAAAATGGCATGTTTGAGAATAGAAAAGGGGTCTATTTCATTTACCTATCCTAATCAACCTAAAATGGCTTGATCTGAAGGACGAGCAAGTGGCTTCCGTGGCCCAATGGTACACCTCTAGTGCAAATGATTCCCTTCCTCTGCGCATGTCAAAATTAGAGGTTGTTGACTCGAGTGGCCCAACTCGAACGGCCTCATCATTACCTGTTCGAGTTTTTTCTCAATCAGGTAGGATATTTTGATAGTTTGTAAGCCTATAGAGGCAAGTTCTGAAGAGGACCAAACGGTTGGAGGTTTTTGTTTCAGAGAGATTACTGCTCTATGCCTATATTTGAACTCAGCCTCTTAATTCAATGAGAAGACCCAATTCTGGATCTTGAGATTCCTATGATGTGTGTTCTGATGTCTGTTATTTCCTGTGTATGTGTTCTTGCTTTGTAATTCCATAATTTTTTTACTTCTGCAGTACCTAAAGATCAAATATTACATCGTCTGGAATTCATGCCCACATGCTCCAGATGCATATGACTAGGTATTCCACCCTTTTCCTCTTGAAGTTCCAGGTTAGAATTCATTTGTAAATTCTCTGACCTTGTAATGGAACTTGTTTCATGTTTCTGCCTTCACCTGTTGATCATTTTGACTTGAAAGAATCCCAGCTACCTTTCCTCTTGCCTCTACAATTGTGGTATGAATATGTCATTGGTGACTGTTACAT
Source organism: Larix kaempferi (assembly GCA_027924585.1). Lineage (NCBI taxonomy): Eukaryota > Viridiplantae > Streptophyta > Pinopsida > Pinales > Pinaceae > Larix > Larix kaempferi. The sequence goes on along the minus strand of BSBM01001158.1, from coordinate 3,667,329 downwards.
TTTGAGCATTAATTCAATATGATCTAGGATCTTATCTGAGAGAATAACAAGTACATCATATCAATCAAAAGAGACAAGCACAAGAGACAATAGACACAGATTTTCCTCGGGGAAAACCAAGAAGGTGAAAAACCCCGCAACTTTCTCATAGATAGAAAGAGAAATGATACAAAACCCAAGTACAAGAGATAGTCTCCTTAGTAGCTCCTCCTCCTCCACTAGTGCACATCACACAAGTGAGAGAATATATGAGTAAGTGACTGATCAAATAGAGTGACACCCTCACTCTATTTATACACAACTCGACTTTCCTAATAACCTAATAGGGATGACTTCTCTAGGAGAGTCTAATAACCCAACTCAGGGCCGACCCCACACTTGGTGGTCTAATAGCCCATCTTGTATAAGTTACGACACTTGCGAAACTTGTAAATACAAATGACGACACTTTCGTACAGAGGAATAATAACCTCTTTGTAGGGATACAATATACATATATGAAATACATTCTGAAGTTACATATACATCAACACTCCCTCTTAACTAGGAAGGTATTTCTCGACACAGGTCTTCTTCTTTGGATCATCATATCATCATCATCAGATCATCGTCATCGTCAATGCTACTATCTCAATCAATCTCCAATATACTCATCATAGGAATTTCTACAGAGCCAACCCTTTTTCATGTTGGTTGTAAGCCTAGCCTCCATGTAGGTATCCATCATCTCTACTAGCAAGCCATCAAGTAAGTACACCTCAGGACTGATTACACTGCCTCTACAAAACCTGCAAGATCTCCCAGGACTAATTACACTGCCTCTGCAAAACCTACAAGAGCATCTCAGGACCGATTATATGCCTCTGCAAAACCTGTGTACCATACGATCACCTCATCGTCATCGTCCACAGAGCACAACCCAAATGCACACAAACACAACACTTAGATACACCGGCATGGGAGGACCTTCCTACCACCATCCGAGAATGGCTCAGCACTTACATCATGACCATGGGAGGACTTACCTACCACCATGTCACCATGGGAGGACCTACCTACCACCATCTCGAAAAGGAACAGCACTTACATCATGACCATGGGATGACTTACCTACAACCATGTCACCATGGGAGGACCTACCTACCACCATGTCAAAAAGGAACTAAAATTACATCAACGACCATGGGAGGACCTACCTGCCACCATGTCCTAAAAGCCCGGCAATTACATCAACGACCATGGGAAGACCTACCTGCCACCATGTCGGAAAAGCCTGCCCAGCCCTTACATCTCACCATGGGAGGACCTACCTACCACCATGTGAGAATGGCCCATCCCTTACATCTGCACCATGGGAGGACCTACCTACCACCATGTGAGAATGGCCCCAGCCCTTACATCTGAACCATAGAAGGACCTATCTACCACTATGTGACAATGGCTCATGTGCATCTGTCTCCAGACTCGTCACTTCCCTTTGGAGGGAATCTCGATCTGAAGTACACCAAGTCTCTCTCTGAAGTACACCAAGTCTCTCTCTAAAGTATTCAAACTTCACTCTGGCCAATGGCTTAGTCAACACATCAGCTATCTGCTCGTCCGTCACAACATACAGGAGCTTTACTGCTCCTCTCTGCACCATATCCCTGATATAGTTATATTTTATCTCGATGTGCTTCGACCTATCATGGAACACTTGGTTCTCATATAGCTTCAGACAACTCTAGTTGTCACAAAAGATACCAGTAGTATCCAACGGGAGATCAAATAACTCAAACAGTAGCTTCTTAAGCCATACTGCCTCACAACTATCTAAACAAGCTGCAACATACTCTACTTCGGCTGTACTCAGTGCCACACAGGACTGCTTCCTGCTAAACCAAAAGATTGTCATGTCCCCATATTTTTCCATGGTCCATGGGGTAATTTTGGCCTAAGTCACCTAGGCAATAATTATTTAATTAACGAGCAAGTATGGAAACTACCTTATGGAAGATGCCTAAGGTTGTATTTGGGAATTAAATGGACAAGGAGGCCCCCCCATGTAGTTATTAACCTCGTGACTAAGTCCAACTGATTGACTAATTGAGAAATTAATTAATTGGGGAAATTTGGAGGCATTACACCATAACAATTAATTAATTACTGGATAATTAATTAATTGCTAAGTTAAATTATTTCTGAGTTGTATTATTTTCATTTAAATGTTTATTGCTAATAAATGTGCCAAGTGGTTGATGACTTGGCTAGGAAATTCGAATTGGTAAGTGAGACAAACTTGCCTAAGTGGTAAATCTCAAAAAAGCTAAGGAATCTAGTGGAGACAAGTTGGCAAGATGAACCCAGAAAGGAAACTGACAAAAGCTAGAAAAATCAGACAAAAGCAAGAAAGAGGAAAGTAAATAAAGTGGAAAGATTCAGAAAAGCTTTCTGAAAGAAAATAGCAACAACCAGAAAAGCTATCTAAAGCGCACTTGCCCAAATTTAGTGAAGGAGGTGAAGCAAAGAAAGTTTTGAAAGCTCAGAAGTTGCTATTCTCCTCAAGAAAGGCGCCCTCATGGCTTTGGAGTAGAATGGGAAAGTGGATAACCTAATCTCACAGGTCACCAAGCCAAGAAATTGCTTAGCAGGTCATCATGAAGTTTATAAAAGAATCCAACCAATTCCATTTGACAACTTTTGATCATTTGTAATTTGTGAATGAGAGCTCTGAGCTACTCACATGTTGAGAGATGTGCCTCAACCATTCCTCTTGGGTGATGTGCCCCAAGGCCCTATGAGTTTCCCATGAGTATTATGAAGGTCCAGCAAACAATATTACAGCCAGTAACCTTCAGTATAGTTCAACCATGAAGATCTAATGCCAGATTGAAGAGGAGGCTACCATTGGAGGAGATTCACAGCTAGATTTGGTGGAAGAACACTAGAGGAAGAATATAATTATGGAGAGATGTTCTCAGGACCTCTAGTGAATTCTATCAGCTGAAGTTGTATAGATTAGTTGCTTCTATATTCCAGAATTCCATATCAGATCGATTTTCCACTCCTCTTCTACCTCTACTACTCCCACAGCTAGATTTGTAGGTGATTCCACTAAAGAAGAGAGCTAGTTGATGATGGCGCCCATTTGAAGATAAGCCACTCAGAGTGCAGAAATATCATCCATATAATATTTATATGGACTGATATTCACTTCCAGAACATAGCCACAGTAACTTCTTACTTCTCTTCTCTATTCTCCCAATATTGTAATCAAGAAATTAGCCTGTGAGGCACTATCATTTGAAGAGCAAGCAGTTAAATAAAGGAGGAATGTTCTGAATTAAATATATTGTGTTTTATGTATGGAACATCTCATATCATATCTAAATAATCATTAGAACATAGTTTGTAATTTATAAAAGCAATTTGCCAATTTAAAATTCAAGACTAGCTAGATTGATGCCCATTCTAGACAAGTTTTACCACTTTTACTGCCATTTCCATTCTAAGCAATATTTTTACATTCTGTCAGTTGGAGCATGTCCTTAATTCATCCCAGTATCCATATAAGTCATAAAAATAAAAAAATTGTAAGCCTTTATACCCTCTTTGGAAATATTAGGAAAAGACTAGTTCAGCAATCCCGGGAGAGCCCAAAAACCCCAATTCTTCCCAAACTCTCCCAAGTATGCTAAATTATCTTCCTGAACATAAACATAATTCATTAACTGATATAACCTATGTTATTAACTTTAGGAACCCACCCAGTCTAGTAAGCATATGCTAGTGTGCCCATAAAGCTTTGTGGTAGGCTTCAGCGGTAGCTGATGTTCGAAACATAAATGGCCCCAGTACTTTGTGCTTAGGAATCTTTCTATGATCTGATTGGTTTCTACTGCACATTCCCCATACAAATTCCATAATTGAATGTTCATTCCACCATCCTCATTTCTTGCCTCAATAGCCCTCACTTACCTCTTGCTCCATTCGGAGAAATTGTCAGAAATTTAACTAGAGAATTTCATAAAAATTTTGAAGTTGAGTTAATATCTTGGACAAATATTACCAAGGATATTACAGAGATCACACATGATCCCATACGGAAGCAGCACCTAGAAGTGCTCTTCCTATCTACAACACTGCCTTCCCAATCTGAATCAACATAACCGTCAAGGTTAAACTTTTGATTCGCATCATACTTGATCCCATAATCAACCGTACCCTTCAGGTACCTCAGAATATGCTTTACAGCAACCAGGTGATCACTTCTCAGATCCATTAGGAACTAGCTCAATGTGTTCACCGCAAAGAAAATATCTAGTCTCGTGTTCGTCAGGTACATCAAGGACCCAATCATCTAACGATACATTGTGACATCAATCGGCTCAGATGAAGCTTCACACAGAAGATTCATGTTCGATGCCATAGGTGTGGCCATGGCCTTGCAGTCCATCATCTCGAACCTCTTCAGGATCTCTACTGCATACTTCCCTTGTCCAAGGAAGGTCCCATCTACATTCTGCCACACCTCCATGCGTAGAAAGTAGTGCATCATACCCAAGTCCTTCATCTCGAACTCGGCAGCAAGATTCCTTTTTGTATCAGCAATCAATCTATCCTCACCTGTCACAAACAGGTCATCCAAATACAATAGTAGTATCATAGGGTTTCCTTCCTTAGCCTTGTAGTAAAGGTTTGAATCTGCTTTACTCTTAGTAAAGCCCAAACTGGATAGAACGTTGTCTATCCTACCATACCAAGTCCTAGGAGCTTGCTTCAAGCCATACAAGGATTTCTTCAATATGCACACATATGACTCCCTGTCATCTGTCTCAAAACCAAGTGGCTACTCCACATACACTTCCTGCTAATATCACCATCCCTTCCTTGCAACTAGCCCAGTCTATCCAAGATGATGACTCTTCTCCCCTTCAGCACAGACTTGACACACTACTCAAACTAGAGGAAGATAGGGAGAAGGCAAAGAATAAACTATATCAACATCAGCAGATGGTGAAGAGATGGGTTGATGAGAATTCTTCATCTGACAGAGAATTTTCAGTTGGGGATTTAGTATTAAGATGGAATAAACAACATAAAGATAAAAACCAGTATACCAAATTCGAGCGCCTATGGTTGGGACCTTTCATTATTACAGAAAAGATGGGTCCCAGTACTGTCCGATTACAAACACTAGAAGGAGTCGTAGACACCTACCCAGTGAATGTTTCACTACTCAAAAACTACTTCGTCTAAATGATTTGGTGCTTTTGTACATATGTTTGGTGTGTGTTTCCTATTTCCTTTGTTTTGATTGGTTTTTTTCATTTTATTGATAATAAACTCCACGCATTTGGTAATGTTTTAAAACCAGTTTTACTCAGAGATCATTTGAACTGAAGTTGCAGAATAGTTTGTTAGTCTCAGTTTTTCCGGTTGATATCAGAATTTGTTTTGCAAAGGACGCACAGCCAATAAATGCAGGACCTTGATTGATGTTTTTTTACCTTGGTCATTATCTTTTATATGTTCTATCTGTTTAATTGAGATATGGAGAATGGTTGAAATATTCTTATCTTATGTCTCATTGTCACAACATATCATAATAACTTGATCAGCTTTATCTGCTCTATATCCTTTTACAATCACCTTGATAATAATTTTTTTTAAGTAATTGTGGATTACAAGGAGTGGGGTCTTATTTTAAACCAGCCCTTTAGGTTCATAGTTGTTTAGTGGAATGACATCTTCACATCAAGCCACCATACTTGGAAGATGAATTTCAATTGTTGCTGAGAGGTGGAAGATCCTATCACTAATCGGTCCATTCATGATCTGCAAAACACTGGTGAGTAACGCTGCTATCATAAGGTTACCAAGCCTTGGCAGTGCCTTGTAGTCCGCTCTTTGAATAAAATTTGTATTTATCTTTTAGAAGATATTTGTTGTGTATAAGGACAGGGGGGTCTTATTACAAGCCATCCCTGCCATGATCATGGGTTTAATTTGGACTGAAACCATCGTCATGTGGTCACCAAGCCACGATTGTTGCTTAAAGTGTCACAGTTGAAGTACAAGGGGTCTCCTTATCGAGCCAGCTTGATCAAGTTCTGGATCAAGCCTATGAATGGCACTGCTGATATCTGATTACCAAGTCGGGGCAATGGTCTTATATCAACAAAGTCTTATGTGCAGCTGTCCATTTTATTTCAAAAAAAAATAAAAATAAAAATGTGTGTATATACCTAAAAGAACTGTTGTATATAAAAGCGATTAATAAACCTAGGTGATATGTAAATTGGATATCCATGAGAATTTTTAAGCTAGTCCCAGGTTCAACACAAGCTGGTGTTCAATGATTACATAATGGTAAAGGATCCTTGTTCTTCCTTAATTATCCTTAAAAGATTTGCATTATTTTTAACATGATCAATCATGGGAATACATCAACCTTATGTACCTACACCTAATCCCTGAGAGGCTAATCTTGGTTGTCCATTCCTCGGATCCCATGCATTTGATTCTGTCGTGGCTTTTATGTTTAATTTCCTTGTTTTTCGTTGTTTTGGCGATTAGGTTTCCGACTGTAATTCTCATTTCATGATCACCTTTGAAGATATGATTGCTTGATTGGATTGGCTTGTAATGACATGTTTCATATGCAATTTCAAACCATGCGTGATTCCGTTAAAACTGTACTTTATTATGATCCAATTTGGATTAACACATGATGCGATGTCGTTTCATTACAGTTCAGATGATTGCAGTTCCCAATTCGTATGATTTTAATCATAGAAACTCATCATATTCAATCATTATGATCTTTTTAGTTTTTCTTAAATATGGCGACAAGTATGAAGCACTTAGTTCGTCATCTATATTCGTTAGAGGATTTTTTTATTTTATTTTGAAAGGTTTCCTTCTGCCAATCTGGTGTGAGAAATATGCAGGCAAGTTATGAATCCTTTGATGCATGTTATATTGAAGAATAACTTCATCCCTTGCTATTCCGAGAACCTATGTCGCCAGCCTTTGACGTAGGTGTTCCTGATATTAGCAGTGATAGCGAAGAGGAAGATTCTGAAACTCTGCATGTTTGCATACCACTCCCTTAAAGGAATGAAGAGAAAATCGATGAACAACCAAGTGATCGAGATGAATCTATTATCCATGATTTTATAATCAATAAGGAACCTGCTACTCCACAAGCTCCCGCAAAGAGAGACCCGTTGTCTAACTTTTCTGTTCTCGAAAACGTTATGGATCAATGGGAATATTCTAAGGCAATTCATTTGGAGGATTTGTTGGGCCATCTGTTGCCTGTTATCAACAACTAGTAGGTCATTCTTGAATTCCACAATTTTGTTATGGGATTTCTCCCGAAATTAGAAAATGACCCTTATTTCAAGCGTTATCATAGGCTTGGAGGGAATCATTTGAGCTAAAATTCTTCAGATAAGTGGCAGGATTTTCTGGATCGATAGCTTGATCCAAATTTTTGTTATCCCTATTTTTGGGGAATTTCCATTTTTACTCTGTTGTAATTCTTATTTAAGGAGGAATGCCTCTAGATGTTAGGGGTTGATAAGTTTTGGGGGTTGATCATTTTTGGGTTATAAATCAGCAGGAGACAACTGGAGATACTCTATCTTAGTATAGCTTTGTAATTTTGTTTACAGACTTCATTAATACAATAAAGTAATCCCTTTCACTACTACATTTTTGGCCTTTCGGGAGGGTTGTCCCTTTAAGGGTGGTTTTTGACGAGATTGGAACCACCCCCGAAAGTGACTTTTGGGGGCAGTTTATGACCCCCCTCATAGAGGTCTACTTAGTCGCTTTTAAACTCCCCTCGTAGACCCCTTCATAGAGACCTACGGGGGTGGTTTTGAACCCCCTTCATAGAGACCTATGAGGGTGGTTGTGAACCCCCCTCATAAGCCCCCACATACAAACATACAGGAGTGGTTTGGAACCCCCCTTGTAGAGGACTATAGGGGCATCTTCAAAGCCCCCTCATAGAGGCCTATAGGGGAAGTTGTGAACCCCCCTCATATAGTACTATAGGGGCAGTTTGGAACCCCCCTTGTAGAGGCCTATAGGGGCATTTTAGAACCCCCCTCGTAGAGGCTTATAGGGGCATTTTTGAACCCCCCTCGTAGAATCCTATAGGGGCGATTGGGAACCCCCCTCGTAGATGCCTATAGGGGCAGTTCCGAACCCCCCCTAAAATTCTTTATTACAAACCTTTGGGGGTGGTTACAAACCCCCCTCGTAGGTACCTACAAAAGTGGTTCTAAACCCCCTTCGTTGTAACATACAAGGGAAATTTCGAACCCACCTCACAGTGACATATGAAGGTGGATTAGAACCCCCCTCGTAGTGACATATGAAGGTGGTTTAGAACCCCCCTCGTAGTGACATATGAAGGTGGATTAGAACCCCCCTCATAGCAACTTACAAAGACTGTTTGAAACCCCCTCTATAGCCATAGTAAATCATAATAAAATATATTTTATTAAAAATACCAATATTGCAATATCAATAGGGCGTGGAGGAATCAAACCACCAACCACCTGCTTGTAAGGCAGGCACTCTTCCATTGAGCTAGAACCCTTTCAGTAATGTGGAGAGGAGAATATGAACACCTAGATTGCATCATTTGTAATTCTAAGAAAAGACAATAATATCCAAAGACAACCATGCTCAAAATCCAATTTATTTTTCAAAACACATTGATAAGCACAAAAATCTACCATAATAAGCCTAGAGCTCCTTCTAACTTTTGGAACTATCTGAAGAGACCCCAAAGATGTCTAACCACAAAAATCTACATAAGTAATTTCACATAGGATCTATGTGGATTTAAGTCCCTCGTTTACAAATAATTACCATTTATCATATACTAGATCCACAGGGTATACTTCAAAATTGCTAAACACCATAACCATAAAAGCATTACAAGATTATACTAATCCAATGAAAATGAAATGAAATGCAAGAAATCATAAAAATTTTAATAAACTCACCTTCATTTAGTAAGGCCTAGAAATGCTTGCAAGGCTTTCGGAAAAGGCCCAGAAATGTCCGCAAGGCTCTGGGAAAGGCCCAAAAATGCCCGCAAGAAAGCATTTGAATTGTATGAAGCCACTCAAATATAAAATACTTGTAGTCATCATAATGTATGCCACATACTATATCTTAGCAAATATTCAATGTGAATTCTTAAACCACGAGATTAGCTCATAATCAAATCTCTTCCAAAACTCCAAAACAAAGACTATGATGCAAATGAATTATATTTTATAATATGAAAAACATTAAGCATACATGCATAAAAGTCAACAAAGAAATAAATGCCAACCCTTTATTGCAAAATATATACATGGCTTCATTTTGGAAGGATAGTTGGAATGTTTTTCTCTTTTCTTTTTTTGTAAAGCATGAAGCTAATATTATGCTAAAAATGTATTACTTCCTTTTTCTTTTTAGCCCCATGCTTCAATTTCAAAAGTTGACCACATACCTGTATCCCAAATTGTTAATTTCAACCTTTTCCCTCCTATTGTCATCAGCTTTAACTTAAATTCCACGCCTACATTTGAGCAATCAACCATAAATAAAGTTTATTAGCTACAAACAATCCGAATAAAGGTGTGTGAACTATAAATTGAAAAGAAAAATGAAGAATTGAAATAAATACAAAGTAATGAGCTTAAGAGAGTGACACCTTGTGAACTTCTGGGAACATTAAAAATTAAAGAACTAATGACCAAAGGACAGTGATATGCAATTAAAATTACAACTATATATATTATAAACTAACAAAAATTGGAAAACATTGATTAAACCAATGTAAGGGTACTATACCAAATACAAGCTTACAAAAAATTTACTTTCACTAACATATGGGTGTAGGATACAATATCAAAATTGATATACTCTTTAGCCTTTTGAAAGCATTATCCTTGTTGATTTATTGCTGATGCCGAGTCTGATGACTATGGTTAGTGTATATACAGTATATTACTATATACACAACTCGAGGTGTAGGTGACTTTCCCCAAGAGGGTTTTTGAGTCTTAAATATAATAAATGATACAATATAAGGTTGGTCATGACTGAAAGTGAAACTTACACTTTTCTCAATATCTCATCATAGGTAGCTGAATATATATAAGGAAGCAAGAAGGTTCCTTGGAGGCCTTGCAATTCTTTGTGACCCTTCTATTATCAAAGTGAGGAGTAAAGTCAAGATTGATCATTGGACAACTCTACATTGTGAAGTAGTCTCTTCTATGTTAAATTTTGAGCATTAATTCACAATACTCTTGGAGCTTTACTGAGAGAATAACATATACAGTATATCAATGCATAACAATCATAATAGGCATGAAAAGCATCACAAGAATCAAAAGCATGAGAGATAAGAGACACGGAGTTTCCGTGGGAAAAACCCTAAGGTGAAAAACCCCACAACTTCCTCAGAGATAGAGAGAGAAATGGCTCAACCAAAGTACAACCAAAATACACTAAGATAGTCTCCTAGTAGAAGATGATCCTCCTCCTCACTAGTGCGCCACTTTCTGAGTAAGAGAAGTGTGAGTTTCCGAGTGATGAAAATAAAGATCTCCCGATCTCTATTTATACTAGTCTGATTGCCCAGTTACACTATGGGGCCAACTTGTCTAGCTAGGTACATCCACAATATAATATATATTTCAGGGCTGACCCCACACATGATGGTCTAATAACCCATCGGCAAGTACACACACTTGCGACACTTGTCAATACACATGACGACACTTCCTTATAGAGGAATAACACATCTCTTATAAGGGTACAATAAATATATATGAAATACATAGATGAAAAACATTCCAAAGTTACATATACATCAACACTCCCTCTTAACTAGGAAGGTATTTTTCAACACAGTTTTGCTAGACAAGTCTTCTTCTCGGGATCATCGTCATCGATGCATCGTCATCATCATCATCACTGTTGCTGCTATCTCAACCAATCTCTGAATCTACTCATCATAGGAAGTTCTACAGATCCAGTCCTTTTTCATACTGGATGTAGGCCCACAACCTGTAGGTCTTCATCACTGGCCATACTATGGAATCCTCAAGACTTATTACGTGCATCACAAAACCTGGCTGTAGCGTCCCAGGCTTTTACGAGCACACAGCTCTACCTGTCGGATCTCCTAGGAGCACATTACATGTGACCCATCACAAAACCTGGTTGAAGCATCCCAGGCTGTTATGAGCACACATCTCTACCTGTCGGATCTCCCAAGAGCATATTACATGTGATCTCACCACAAAACTTGGCTGAAGCATCCCAGGCTGTTACGAGCACATAGATCTACCTGTCGGATCTCCTAGGAGCATATTACATGCGATCTCACCAAAAAACCTGGTTGAAGCATCCCAGGCTGTTACGAGCACACAACTCTACCTATCGGATTTCCTAGGAGCATATTACATGTGATCTCACCACAAAACCTGGTCGAAGCATCCCAGGTTGTTACGAGCACACAACTCTACCTGTCAGATATCCTAGGAGCACATTACATGTGGTCCACCACAAAACCTGGCTGAAGCATCCGAGGCCGTTTTGCTCCTGTCCAGATCTCCCAGGAGCAAATTACATGTGGTCATGGAAAAACCTAGCTAAAGCATCTGAGGCCTTTTTCATCCTTTACAGATCTCCTAGGATCAAATTACATGCCATAGGACAAAACCTCACAAGAGCATCTCAAGATGTTACGGGTACACAACTACGACCCAAAGATATCCCAGGGCACAAATTACATGTCCTCCTAGAGCAATGTCTCGGAAGAGCATCCCAGGCTGTTACGGGTACACAACTCCGACCTATAGGATCTCCCAGACATGCTCATCTGCACAACCTGATCCAAGGCCACAAAGTATCATCCTGATACTCACCATACATCATCCTGATGTACACATGATCATCCTGATCATCATCACTGCATCGTCCTGATGCATGTCATCTGGAGAAGCTCGTCATCCACGATCATCCTGATTATACAATGCATCCACCTGATGCATACCAAGTATATACCTGATACATATCATCATATACAATGTATCTACCTGATACATACATAAATACATGAAACACACAATGTATCCATCAACATACATGATCTACCTGATCATACAATGTATCCACCTAATACAGATACATGGTACAAACATCCAACATGATGCATATACAAAATACACACAAATGATCCAACCGATCATATCCAGCATCTAACATGATGCCTACATACATATACATATAAATGATCCAACTAATCATATCCAGCATCCAACATGATGCGTACATACATATACATATAAATGATCCAACTGATCATATCCAGCATCCAACATGATGCATACATACATATACATATAAATGATCCAACTGATCATATTCAGCAAAAAATAGAACATCATCCTAATTCCCATCATCCAGCGCTTACATCCACAGCCATGTGAAGGATCCTCCTTCCAACATCCTTGGAATGGCTTCAGCAAATGTGTCCATCACTTCTCCCTCGAAGTGTCATCAATCTGAAGAACACCAAGCCTCTCTCTGAAATACTCGAACTTCACTCTACCTAGTGGCTTCATCAGTACATCTGCAATTTGCTCGTCCATCGCAACATACAGGAGCTTCACAGCTCCTCTCTGCACCATATCCCTGATATAGTGATATTTGATCTCTATGTGAATCGACTTGTCATGAAACACAGGGTTCTCGGACAACTTCACACAACTCTGGTTATCAAAAAATATACCAGTAGCATCCAACGGGAAATCAAATAACTCATACAGTAGCTTCTGTAGCCACACTGCCTCACAACTAGCTGAACAAGCTGCAACATACTCTGCCTCAGCTATACTCAGATCTACGCAGGACTGCTTCCTACTAAACCAAGAGATCACATCTGATCCCATACTAAAGTAGCATCCATATGTTCTCTTCCTATCTGCAGCACTGCCAGCCCAATCTGAATCAACATAACCCTGCATGTTAAACTTTTGATTCACTTCATACTTGAGCCCATAATCCACTGTACCCTTCAGGTACCTCAGAACATGCTTTACAGCAATCAGATGAACACTCCTCGGATATGTCAGGAACTGACTCAATGTGTTCATAGCAAAGCAAATATTTGGTCTTGTGTTTGTCAGGTACATCAAGGACCCAATCATTTGTTGATGTATATGTAACTTCGGAATGTATTTCACATATATGTATATTGTATTCCTATAGAGATGTTATTATTCCTCTATACGGAAGTGTCGTCATTTATATTGTAAGTGTCGTAACTTATACTTGATGGGTTATTAGACCACCTTGTTTGGAGTCGTCCCAGTCAGCATTATGTTATGTGGTTAAGTTCAAGCCTACATGAGTTAGGTAAAAAGGCAAGTCAAGTCAAGTATAAATAGAGTGCGGGAGGCACTCTATTTACTCACTCACTTCTCACTCATGCACTCAAGGAGGAGTGGTGCACTTATGGAGGAGGAGGATCTGCTGCTAGGTTGTGTCTATCTCTTATGGTTGGTTGTATCATTGCTCGATCTATCTCTGAGGAAGTTATTGGGGTTTTTCACCTTTATGGTTTTCCCCAAGTAAATCTTTGTGTCTCTTGTGTGCTTGCATTATTGTCTCCATGATTGATATGCTGTATATATGTTGTACATGTTGTTCTCTCAGTTAAGATCCTATATCAGATTGAAGTAAATTCTGAAAATTTAACATGGAATCAGAGCTAGCCTGAAAGAAGGCATGATATGGCATGGATGACACTTGTTGCACTTACGATGCTAGAGCTTGATATAGCAAAAACCAGTCATCGTAGCACATTTGCTATAAATACGTTTTGGAAAAGTTTTCGGATCTGAAATTGTTACAGGATGAAGCTAAGATCCCCATGTACCTTGTGTCCAAAGGAAAACCTCTAATTCGTTGTACTTTGTGATTTATGATCTGTACAATATAGGGTTTCTGCCTCTTCCAGATCCGACTCAAAATTAGGTGACCTTGGGAAAAAGGTCATAACTTGGGCTAGGAAGATCCAAATGAAATTTCGTAAAAAGTGACAGGTAGTACACAGACTGTACTATCTCCGAAAACGTTTTCAGAGGCCGAAGTTTCACCAATGACACATGGAACTCCGTACAAGTTTGCTATCCTGTATTATCCCATAAACAGGTCACGTTGTGACACTTGGTATAACTCTCTCTCAAAGAATCCAATTGAGGTCAGACCTATCAGGACGGAAAGATAACAGGTCAGGCTATCTTAGAAAACTTTTTCAGACCCTGTGGATTGAAAAGTTCAGAGTTACACCAGAAACAATCAGGTACATATTTCTGTCAAAACAGAATTATTTTTGAGTACCTTCATTCATGGCTTCCGGAATTTAGGGCTTTGGAAAAAGTTGGAATTTTTGTAATCGGAGACCACGGCTGAATGATAATCATCAAAATAGAAATCTAGAGACCAAGATCATAATTTTTGGTTGGGGAAAAGGCCGGGCTTGATCAAACCCTAGTTCGGGACTTTGATCAGAAAAGTGGAAAATTAGGGCTTCTGTAAAAATGGGAATTTTTGAAATCTATGACCACGGCTGGAAGCTCCTCAGAAAAATAGAAGCTTAGAGCTTTGGATCAAACCTTTTGATGGGGCAAAAGAGTGGGCTTCACCAAACCCCAATTCAGGGTCACGTCCAGTGAATCCGGAAGTTTCAAAGGAAAAATTGAGGAGTGAAACTTTGCAATTTTCAAATTCTGAATATACCAGTTTGATCAGCTCATCAAGGCGCATATTTCTATCCTTTCGGAAGTTTGAAATTCAAAGTTTGAATTTTTGGGTTTTCTATGACAAACCCATATCCAGCTCCAGGTCCAGTTCTTGCAAATCAAGTGGATTGGGTTAATCCTAGAAGAAGATGGATTGATCATCTGCATGAGTGAAGAAGTTCCTGTTTCAGAGGGAGATGAGGCTAAGGCCTTACAGAAGAAGATTACAAGTGATCTCGACAGGTATGACTCATCGAAGTATGTTTCGATATTTGTCCATGATTAAGTTTATGGTATGTTTGTCTTCATGTTATTACGGTTAGTACAATTTTGATTTTAGATTTGTCGTATCACCTTAACAAAATTATGAATGCATGATAGAAGATATTCATTGGTTAGGGTGTTGACACTTATGATTGTACTAATGCATTATGGTGTTGTATGAGGTTTATGTTGTCTACTAACATGAAAGGTACACCAAGAAAGACAAATCATGTTCTGGTCCAAGAACATATGATCATGATAACATGAGGACAAAGATTCATCCATTGTCATGGATCTCATAGAAGATCCATTTACGAGGTATGTATAACTTGATTTTGTAATAGTTAACCTATGAGATATACAGGTTACTAGCACAAGTCATTGAAGAAGAACAAGAAGACATCATGTGAGTATGTTAGACATAAATAGCTAGCATGCTAATCTAGGTATGTTTTTCCTATATCAAGATAGAATCCTACCTTGTGTTAGGATCTTATACTGTTGTGTTGTTTGATAATGATTATTCATGAAGTCGTAGGTTTGAATAAGTCATGGCTGTATGCATATTATATTTCTTACCATAATTGATGATATGACTAACCAGAAGAATCATAAAGGTATAGGTTTGAATAATCACAAGTTTTATGCATATTATATCTCTTATCTTGTTTGATGATTCAACTAACCCGAAGAGTCATAGATTTGAGTAATTATAGGTTTAGACATGTTATGCTTCTTATGATTTGACTAACCATAAGAATACTACATAAACCTTGAATGCTAATGCTTATTATTTTATGAAATGATCATGACTATACATGCTTGAGATTATTGTGTATGATTTTATATGAGATCACAAGGATAACTCAATCATGATACTAATAAGCATGCATAGGGACCAAGGATGAATATGAGTTGAAGAACAGGTAATCCAGGAAGCAAAGATCAAGAGGGAGTACACTCCAGTGGTTTATGAAAGGATGCAGATATTCAGAGGGAGTTGACCATCTCTCTACATTCCACAACAGAAAGTTGTAGAAGAAGCTACTGCAGATTAGGACTCCAGCAGCTCCTGCAAGAAAGCGAAGACTCAGAGGGAGTCCACCCAACGAACAAACAAAGATAAGTATTTTAATTATCATTTCTTGCATATGTGTTTGTTTAAATAAAATTGTTCAATGATGTATATGCTCATGTAGTTACATTGATGAACAGTATACTACTAATATACATGGGTAAGTGGCCTATGGCACTGTACAACATTCCATTGCTACTTATCTAGAATGAAACCTCTTTGTTGACATGTTGGGAGTTGTGCACACTCTTAACAATGTTCTGGTAGAGATTGGAAGGCATCTAGAAAGTTACGGGATATGGATAAATGTTGTATTGAAGCATTGGCTAAGGTAATTGCATGACTGTATGACATATTTCTTTATGTGTAAGAATTTGTTCTGAAAATTATGAGATGTTTCTAATCATGCAATTTAACCTGTTTTGTAGGAAAGATCATATGCCATCTCCTACAAAAGAAGAACTACAACATTTGTTCCAGCAACAAAGATATCTATTGAAGATATTCAAGATATTGAAGTCCCAGGATCTGGGATGAAGAAATGGAATGCCATGATCCGTCGATCATAAAGAATGATGTTTGGGATGTAGTCCCAAGATGTGAAGGGAAGTTTGTTATGACTTCCAAAAGGAACTATCAGATCAAGCATGTTGCAGATGGCAGCATTGAGATGAAATAGAAGATGCACCAGATGGATTTCAAGACAGCATGGTGCAGTCATTTATGTGTGCAGAACTTGGTATGGTAGGATAGACAGCTTTCTATCCAGTTTGGGCTTTACCAAGAGCAAAGCAGATTCCAACCCTTACTACAAGGTTGAGGAAGGAAATCTAGTGATACTACTTTTGTATGCAGATAACCTATTTGTTACAGGTGAAAATAGATTGATTACCGACACGCAGCGGAAGCTTACTACCGAGTTCGAGATGAAGAACTTGGGGATGATGCACTATTTGTTTTTGGCATGGAGGTGTGGCAGAGTGTATATGGAATCTTCCTTGGACAAGGGAAGTATGCAATAGAGATCCCGAAGAGGTTCGGGATGATGGATTGCAAGGCCATGGCCACACCTATGACATCAAATCTGAAGCTTCTATGTGATGCTTCATCCGAGCCGATTGATGTCTCTATGTATCGTCAGATGATTAGGTCCTTGATGTACCTGACGAACACGAGACCAGACATTTGCTTTGCTGTGAACACATTGAGCCAGTTCCTGACGAATCCGAGGAGTGTTCACCTGGTTGCTGTAAAGCATGTTCTGAGGTACCTGAAGGGTACAGTGGATTATGGGCTCAGGTATGAGGCGAATCAAAAGTTTAACCTACAGGGTTATGTTGATTCAGATTGGGCTGGCAGTGCTGCAGATAGGAAGAGCACATTTGGGTGTTGCTTCAATATGGGATCAAGTGTGATCTCTTGGTTTAGCAGGAAGCAGTCCTACGTAGCACTGAGTACAAGTGAGGCAGAGTATGTTGCAGCCTATTCAACTAGTTGTGAGGTAGTATGGCTACGGATGCTACTGTCTGAGTTATTTGATCTCCCATTGGAGGCTACGGGTATCTTCTGTGATAACCAGAATTGTGTGAAGCTGTCCGAGAACCCAGTGTTTCATGACAGGTTGAAACACATAGAGATCAAATATCACTATATCAGGGATATGGTGCAGAGAGGAGTTGTGAAGCTCCTGTATGTTGCGACGGACGAGCAGATTGCAGATGTGCTGACGAAGCCGCTAGCCAGGGTGAAGTTCGAGTACTTCAGAGAGAGGCTTGGCGTGCTTCAGATCGAGGATACTTCGATGAAGAAGTGATGGACACATTTGCTGAAGCCATTCCAAGCATGTTGGAAGGGGAACTCTTCACATGGCTGTGGATGTAAGCGCTAGATGATGAGCATCAGGATAATGTTCTGGTTTCTGCTTGATATGATCAGTGGGATCATTATATGTATATATGTATGCATCATATTGGATTTTGGATATGATCGGTAGGATCATGTGTTTGTATTTTGTATACGCATCATGTTGGATGCTGGATATGATCGGTTGGATCATGTGTATGTATTTTGTATGTACGCATCATGTTGGATGCTGATGGATACATTGTGTGGATCATGTATCTTTGTATGATCAGGTAGATCATGTGTGTTGATGGATACATTGTGTGGATCATGTATCTTTGTATGATCAGGTAGATCATGTGTGTTGATGGATACATTGTGTGGATCATGTATCTTTGTATGATCAGGTAGATCATGTGTGTTGATGGATACATTGTGTGGATCATGTATCTTTGTATGATCAGGTATATCATATGTGTTGATGGATACATTGTGTGGATCATGTATCTTTGTATGATCAGATGGATACTTGGTGTGCATTAGATGGATGCATTGTATGATCAGAATGATTGTGGATGACGAGCTTCTCCAGATGACATGCAGCAGGATGTTGCAGTGATGATGATCAGGATGATCATGTGTACATCAGGATGATGTTTGATGAGTATCAGATGATACTTTGTGGTCATGGATCAGGTTGTGCAAGTAAGCATGTAATTTGTGCCCTAGGAGATTTGCAGATGGTCTTTCGAGGTTTTGCCTATGGCATGTAATTCAGTGCCCTGGGACATCTGGCAAATGCTCTTGCGAGGTTTTTCTTGGAAGGACATGTAATTTGTGCCCTGGGAGATCTGCAGATAGTCTTTCGAGGTTTTGCCTATGGCATGTAATTCGGTGCCCTGGGATATCTGGCAGATGCTCTTGCGAGGTTTTGTCCTATGGCATGTAATTTGCTCCTCGGAGATCTGGACAGGATGAAAAAGGCCTCAGATGCTTCAGCCAGGTTTTTCCATGACCACATGTAATTTGCTCCTGGGAGATCTGTACAGGATGAAAAAGGCCTCAAATGCTTCAACCAGGTTTTGTGGTGAGATCACATGTAATGTGCTCCTGGGAGATCCGACAAGTAGAGCCGTGTGCTCGTAACAGCCTGGGATGCTTCAGCTAGGTTTTGTGATGGGTCACATGTAATGTGCTCCTGAGAGATCCTACAGGTAGAGCTATGTGCTCGTAATAGCCTGGGATGCTGCAGCCAGGTTTTGTTACGCACGTAATATGTCCTGAGGATTCCACAGTATGGCCAGTGATGATGAAGACCTGCAGGTGGTGGGCCTACATCCAGTATGAAAAAGGAATGGCTCTGTAGAACTTCCTATGACGAGTAGATTCAGAGATTCATTGAGATAGCAGTATTAGTGACGATGATGATGACTCGATGACGATTATCCAGTGACGATGATCCAGAGAAGATGACTTGTGCTAGAAGAACTGTGTTGAGAAATACCTTCCTAGTCAAGAGGGAGTGTTGATGTATATGTAACTTCGGAATGTATTTCACATATATGTATATTGTATTACTATAGAGATGTTATTATTCCTCTATATGGAAGTCTCGTCATTTATATTGTAAGTGTCGTAACTTATACTCGATGGGTTATTAGACCACCTTGTTTGGGGTCAGCCCAGTCAGCATTATGTTATGTGGTTAAGTTCGAGCCTACATGAGTTAGGTAAAAAGGCAAGTCAAGTCAAGTATAAATAGAGTGCAGGAGGCACTCTATTTACTCACTCACTTCTCACTCATGCACTCAAGGAGGAGTGGCGCACTTATGGAGGAGGAGGATCTGCTGCTAGGTTGTGTCTATCTCTTATGGTTGGTTGTATCATTGCTCTATCTATCTCTGAGGAAGTTATTGGGGTTTTTCACCTTTATGGTTTTCCCCAAGTAAATCTTTGTGTCTCTTGTGTGCTTGCATTATTGTCTCCATGATTGATATGTTGTAGATATGTTGTACATGTTGTTCTCTCAGTTAAGATCCTATATCAGATTGAAGTAAATTCTGAAAATTTAACATCATTTGACGATACATAGAGATATCAACTGGCTCAGATGAAGCATCACATAGAAGCTTCATATTCGATGCCATAGGTGTGGCCATGGCCTTGCAATCCATCATTCTGAATCTCTTCAGGATATCTACTGTGTACTTCCCTTGACCAAGGAAGATCCCATATGCACTCTGCCACACCTCCATACCTCGCAAATAGTGCATCATTCCTAATTCTTTCATATTGAACTCGGCAGCAAGCTTCCTCTTAGTATCTACAATCAATCTGTCATCTCCTGTTACAAAAAAGTCATCCACATACAGGAGTAGAATCACAGGATTCCCTTCCTCAACCTTGTAGTAAAGGTTGGAATCCGCTTTACTCTTGGTAAATCCCAAACTAGATAGGAAACTGTCCATCCTACCATACCAAGTTCTGGGAGCTTGCTTCAAGCCATACAAGGCTTTCTTCAATGTGCATACATATGACTCCTTGTCATGTATTTCAAAACCGAGTGGCTTCTCCACATATACTTCCTCTTCAACTACACCATTCAGGAAAGCAGTCTTGACATCCATCTGGTGTATTTTCCATTTCATTGCTGCAGCCAGGGCAAGTACTGTTCTGATGGAAGTATACCTAGCTACAGGTGCAAAAGTTTCTTCATAATCTATTCCCTCTTTCTGAGAGAAGCCACGAGCTATGAATCTTTCCTTATATTTCTCTACACTGCCATCTGCAGCATGCTTGATTTTGTAGATCCATTTGGAAGTCACAACAAACTTCTCTTTAGGTCTTGGGACAACATCCCAAACATCATTCTTCATTATTGATTGGTATTCCTCAACCATGGCATCCTCCCATTCTTTCTTTTCCGCTGCTTCTCCATAACTAGAAGGTTCTTTGTTCATAATGTCACAGAGTAAAGCAACATAGCTGGTATGTGATCTGGTTCTCTTCTTTGCTCTGTGTTCTTCTTCTAGAATGCCAAATCTTTCTGCATCTTGAATGAGCTATCTAGACCATGCAGGTTTCCTCTTGTGAGAGTTATCCTCACGGGGTGGATCTACAGGTTCTTGTGGATCTTCAAACTCATGAACAACTTCTGGAATTGCTTCAATCATGGTAGTGTCTTGAAATCTAGTTTCCTTAGGTTCTTCATAAACTTCGATAGGTGCCTTCCTTGATTTGATGAATGTTGAGTTTTCATCAAATGTTACACCCCTGTTGACATCAAGCTTCTTGAACCCTGGAAAGTATATTCTGTAAGCCTTCGATCTTTCACTATAACCCACAAAGATACCCTTCTTTCCTGAAGGATCTAGTTTGGTCCTCTTTTCCTTTGGGACATGAGTGTATATTGGACAACCAAATATTCTTAGATGGTTGACTTCAGGTTTCTTACCAGAAAATACTTCTTCTGGTGTCTTGTTGTCCAATATCTTGTGGGGTGTTCTGTTCTGCACATATACAGCTGTTCTAGCTACTTCTACCCATAGATGCATAGGTAGATCCTGGTCATGTAGCATTGCTCTTGCTGCTTCCATGATTGTTCCGTTCTTCCTTTCTACAACTCCATTCTATTTTGGATTGTAAGGAGCAGTCAACTCCCTCTTAATCCCTGAATCATTGCAAAGCTTCTTGAAGTCACCTGAGGTCAATTCTCCACCATTGTTAGATTTGAATGTTTTGATCTTCTTGTCAGTTTGATTCTCCATCAAGGTTTTGAATTCCTTGAACTTATCAAACACCTCATCTTTGTTCTTCAAGAAGTAGACCCAAGTCTTCCTGGAGAAGTCATCTATGAAAGAGACATAGTAAACATACCCACTTAGAGAACTGGATGGCATAGGACCACATACATCTGAGTGGATGATTTCCAGGATATCGTTTGCCTTGCTTTTGCTGCTTGGAAATGCCTTCTTAATGTTCTTTCCTTTTGCACATCCTTTGCAAACACCTTCATGTTTGGTCTTGATTTCAGGAAGACCTTCTACAGCCTTACTTGCAATTGGTAATGCCCTGTAGTGCATATGTGCAAGTCTTCTATGCCAAATTTCACTTGGCTCCATGGAGTCATGTACCATGGCATGTTCAGGTTGTCCCTTCAATTTATACAATCCTCCCTCTTTCTCTCCAATCACTACTGCATCATTAATAGTTTTACCTTTTGGCCACATTAAGGCTTGGCCATCCACAAATGCAACCCTCATACCTTTTGCATCCAATGCGGATATGGAGAGTAGATTCTTCTTGAGCCCAGGTACATGCAAAACATCTTTCATCCTCAAAGACTTCCCAGAGTCTAGATTGTAGGAGGCCTCACCACTTCCTTTGATAGGGTATTGGTAGTCATCCCCAAGTTTCACCTTATGGGGTGACTCATATTCAGATAGGTTAGCAAAGGATTCTTTAAACCTAGTCATGTGTTTTGAAGCCCCACTGTCAATTAACCAATCATTACAACCATGGGAGATAGTACCTATGAGAGCAAATATTAGAACATACTCTTCTTCACTTGATGAGTTATTATCATCACTTTCTGCTCTAGCCTTCTTCTTGAGAGGTTCATCATCCTCGGCAGCATGAGCATGAAACCTTCTTTTGCTACCCTTCTTCTTCTTGTTGAAGTTGTTGTTGTCCTTCTTGTTCTTGGGACAATTTATGGCAATATGTCCTTTTTCATTACAGGTGAAGCATATTCTTCTTTCTTTATAGTGATGTGAAGATTTATTAGAGTGAGATGGCTCTCTCTTGGACTTCCCTTTCTTGGTGTGAGCTGTGAGGGCTTGATCTTCATTCCCCATCTTTTCTTCTTGAACCAAAATCCTTGCTTCTTCTTGAGAACATTCTTCCCGCAATCTGTTGAAGGAGATCAACTTCTTCCTTACACAAATTCCTTGAATAAAGGAATCCCATGACCTGGGTAGGCCATTTAGAGTGGTCATGACAACTTCACCATTCTCCACCATTTCATCTATCGCTTCCAATTGTTCCTTAATCTGGGAGACCCTAGAAAAATAAGATTGAACGGTTTCTCCATTCTGAAACTTTACTCCTTTCAATTGGTTCTGCAGGGTCATCTTCCGATTTATGTTCTTCCCTTCAAATAGCTTGGTCAAAGAGTCAAACATCTCCTTGGGTGTCTTTAGAGAAGACACATGGGGTATGAGATGGTCTTTGATAGAATCAGCAATGATTCTCTTTGCCTTAACCAAGTTCTTCTTATGCAATACTTTAGCCTCTTCATCCTCTGGGATAGGCATGTCTTCTTTTATATATGAGTCCAACTCATTCTCTTCCAGGATTAACCCAATCCTATACTTCCAAGCTCAGAAGTTATCAGACCCTTCAAGCTTATCCTCAAGCTTGGTGTGGTGAGACATCTTAAAGAGTACTTCAAATGGAAAAAGAAAAGATTTAGGTCTTACCACTTGAAATGTTGAAAACTGGATCTAGTCTCAGATTAGGGTTTGTCGGCAAAACCCTAAAAATTAAAAATGTGAATTTCAACTTTCTGAAAGGATAGAAAGATGTGCCTTGATGAGCTGATCAGCCTGGTGTATTCAGAATTTGAGATCAGCAAAGCTTTACCCTTCAGATTTTCCTTTTTGTCCTCTCGGGTTCACTAGCGAGAGCCTTGAATTAGGGTTTGAGTTCCCCAGAGATCTACCCAGCCAAAAATCTCGATCCAAATCTCTAAACTTCAATTTTTGCAAGGAGCTTCCAGCTATGTCTTAAGATTTATGAAATTCCTATTTTGTGGAAACCCTAATTTTTAGGGCCAAATCTGAAAATGCTCAGAATTGAATTATGATTGGACAGATAGATTCTCCTTGATGAGTAGAGTCAATCTATTATACTTCTTTTCCAAAAACTATGGAGAGAAACCCAATAAACAAGAAACTCAAGTTTTCGTCACTGCAAAATGTCTTCTTCTCAGGTTAGCTCTGATACCATGTTAAATTTTGAGCATTAATTCACAGTATTCTTGGATCTTTACTAAGAGAATAACATATACAGTATATCAATGCATAACAATCACAATAAGCATCACAAGCATCACAAGAATCAAAAGCATGAGAGACAAGAGACACAGAGTTTCCGTGGGGAAAACCCTAAGGTGAAAAACCCCACAACTTCCTCAGAGATAGAGAGAGAAATGGCTCAACCAAAGTACAACCAAAATACACTAACATAGTCTCCTAGTAGAAAATGATCCTCCTCCTCACTAGTGCGCCACTTTCTGAGTAAGAGAAGTGTGAGTTTCTGAGTGATGAAAATAGAGATCTCACGATCTCTATTTATACTAGTCTGATTGCCCAGTTACACTATGGGGCCGACTTGTCTAGCTAGGTACATCCAAATATAATATATATTCCAGGGCCGACCCCACACATGGTGGTCTAATAACCCATCGGCAAGTACACACACTTGCAATCAATACACATGACGACACTTCCTTATAGAGGAATAACACATCTCTTATAAGGGTACAATAAATATATATGAAATACATAGATGAAATACATTCTGAAGTTACATATACATCAACATTCTAATCAGTCCTTTCAAGTTTTCCATGTGTATGCCCCTAATAATCCTCCAGAAAAATAAAACAATGTTCGAAACAGAATTCCATTTCTCCAGTCCCCTCTTCAATGGAATCATTATGGGAAATTTCAACGTGATACTTAACAGCAAAAATAAAAGGGATGATCTAGGATACAGGACCCTTGTAGAGAAATTGTTGAAGATTTGGTGTTCCAGTTTGGTTTCCAAGACATTATACCCAGGAAAGGAAATAATACATGGACTAATATTGGAAAAATGGTCCTGGATTTGAGTATTTAGATACGTTTCTTATTCAAGAGTCTTTCTTGCATGGTGGGCTCAATTTAGTCCATCATACCTTAAGTAGGCTCCAATCACAAGCCTATCACTCTGGAAATCACAAGCCTAAAAATTATGGCCTCCTTCCCTTTAACTTTAGTTTAATCTTGTTGAAGCATCATCAGTTCAGAGACCTATTTCTTTATCTTAGCTCTACCCCATGGGTTTATAGGGTTCTGGAGATTTCCTATGGGAACAAAAAATATAGTCTTAGGAAAGATATTAACGAATTGATGAAATCAAACATTTAGGATCCTGGTGAGAGTAAATATTATTAGAAAATCCTTCAAGGAATACAAAACAGATTGATGCTGCTGGATATTCCCCTGGTGGAAGAAGAGAAAAATCCCAGCCTCAAATTTTTTGGAACCCATCGCAATGAGGAGTAATATTGGAGACAAAGGACTAAGTTGCTTTGGTTATAGGCACGAGATCAAAATACAAAGCATATTGACATTGTTGGATATTCCCCTGGTGGAAGAAGAGAAAAAGGCCAGCCTCAAATTTTTCGAAACCCATCACAATGAGGAGGAATATTGTAGACAAAGGACTAAGTTGCTTTTGTTATAGGCACAAGATCAAAATACAAAGCATACCATGCTTTGTATTTTGAGGGATTAACTCACTTTTCATACTAGTTTTTATAGTGAGGGATTAACTCACTTTTCTCACAGTGTTCCCTGCAAAGATCAACACATTTGCCTCAGGAAGGTTTAGGCCTATATCACTTGGCAATGTCTCATATAAAACCTAATCAAGATAATATCATGGCACCTCACGCCATTGATCTCAGAACGGTTTCTGAATCCATCCACTCAGCAAAAGATTTCAACAGGAGGAATATGGTTCCTAAAGCTACATATGGCAAACACCTTTGACAGAGCGAATTAAATTTTTTTCTCAAAGTTTCAGGAGTATTTGATTCTGCTGAAGAATTCATATCCTTGTTAAAAGGATGTATTTATTTTCAATGGGCATCTCTCTTAGTTAATGGAAGGCCCATGAGGTTTTTCAATGGCACTAAAGAGCTAAGGAAGGGCTTCCTACTTTCCCCTTATTTATATATCCTTACAGAAAAAAAATTTGGAAGATCTCCAGAAGCAGACAGAACAATGGAAAGCTTCCGAGTATCCAATTGGTCCATGGGACCAAACCTATAAGCCATTCCTAATTTGCTTCTGGCACCACCCTTCTACATGTGGAGCTTAAAATGTTACGACTGGAAGAGTTAAACCTTCTATTTCTAAATACTTGAATGCATCAGGGGGTCAATTAAATAACAAAAAATACAAATTTATGGCATGAATGTTGATGAAGTCACCCTTTATAGAATAGCTAAAAAAATTGAGCTTTGCGCTAAGAGCAAATGGAGATCCATTACTTATCTGGGAACCTTTCTTTCCCTAGTAAACCTAAGATCTACTGACTAGCTTCCTGTGATTGAAAAGCATAAAAGGAAACGAGCAAAATGGAGCACTGAATGGTTGAATCCCCCGGCCAGAAAAATTCTCATAAAATCAATCCTCTATAGCCTCCCCATTTTATCTGTGCTAAACCCTGTCAGCCCCTACTGATATCTTAAATAAAATGGGAAGAAAATATCATGGCACCTCAAGCCATTGATCTGAGAGCAGTTTCTGAAGCCATCCACTCCGCAAAAGCTTTCAATAGGAGGAATATGGTTCCTAAAGCTACATATGGCAAACACCTTTAACAGAGTGAATTAAAAAATTTTCTCAAAGTTTCAGGAGTATTTGATTCTGCTGAAGAATTCATATCCTTGTTAAAAGGATGTATTTATTTTCAATGGGCATCTCCCTTAGTTAATGGAAGGCCCGTG
The DNA here is from genome assembly GCA_027924585.1 of Larix kaempferi. Taxonomy (NCBI): domain Eukaryota; kingdom Viridiplantae; phylum Streptophyta; class Pinopsida; order Pinales; family Pinaceae; genus Larix; species Larix kaempferi. The sequence goes on along the minus strand of BSBM01001158.1, from coordinate 3,640,547 downwards.
AGGTTTTTCAATGGCACTAAAGAGCTAAGGCAGGGCTTCCTACTTTCCCCTATATCCTTATGGGAAAATTTTGGGAAGATCTCCAGAAGTAGACAGAACAATGGAAAGCTTCCGAGTATCCAATTGGTCCATGGGACCAAACCTATAAGCCATTCCTAATTTGCTTCTGGCACCACCCTTCTACATGCGGAGCTTAAATTGTTACGACTAGAAGAGTTAAACCTTCTATTTCTAAATACTTGAATGCATTAGGGGGTCAATTAAATAACAAAAAATACAAATTTATGGCATGAATGTTGATGAAATAACCCTTTATAGAATAGCTAAAAAAATTGAGCTCTGCGCTGAGAGCAAATGGAGATCCATTACTTATCTGGGAACCTTTCTTTCCTTGGTAAACCTATTATCTATTGACTAGCTTCCTGTGATTGAAAAACATAAAAGGAAAAGAGCAGACTAGAGCAATGAATGGTTGAATCCCCAGGCTAGAAAAATTCTCATAAAATCAATCCTCTATAGCCTCCCCATTTTATCTGTGCTCAACCCTGTCAGCCCCTACTGATATCTTAAATAAAATGGGACGGATGATTAAAAAAATCCTATGGAAGGGTGGAAAGTAGTCGAGGGGAAGGGCATTTCCCTTGATATCATGGAAAGAGTCAATCCCAACCATCCTAGGTGGACTGGGTATCAACAATCCCTATCTCAAACACGTTGGAATGGGAGCCAGGATCTTGTGGAGTCTAATCAGTGGGGATTCGGCCTGTTGGAAGCACATAATTTAAGGGAATACCTTGGAGCATGAAGGAAATTCATATTCAAAGATATCCCTTCCCTGTCTGGTTCACAAATATTGAAATTCATCCTTAGTCAAAGGATAAATCTATTTGATTCCTAAGGAGTCTTACAGTCAGCATCTGAGAGGATTCTATCCTCAGAGCCCCCCTCTAAAATTTATATTGAGACGTTCCACCCCTCATGCAATGGTGTTTAATCAATAAAATATCTACCTCAGAAGACATCTCTTCTTGATCAATATCTGATCCCCATCTAAGAGAAATGGCATTCCCCTATTCTAATCCCCAATGCCTTGACCCCCCTTTTATCCAAAGAAATTGTATTCCCCTATTCTTATCCCCAATTCCTTGACCCCCCGTTGTTCTACCTCATTGGTCTCTTGGCAGGGTAAGCTCCTATATTAAAAGTAACAAAAGATTTGTAATATAGGGCTCTAAATCTGGAAGATACTCTGTCAAAGAGGGATATCTCAAACTTCTTAGCAGGGATTTTCCTCATATTCCAATTGGCATCAGGTAGAATAAAATTTGGCTAAATGGATTTTCCCCAAGAGACTTATTTTTCCTTTTTTCTCATGGGAAAATTTTAACTAGGAAACATTTGATCAAGCATTTGAAGGATGTTAGTGTATATAGCAACCAAACTGGAGAAAAACACAATTGAAAAATTCCAAATAGTAGCAAACCATGAACCCTAAACTGCCATAAACCCTAACAACAACAAAAATCACAGCCAAGGCCTTGAAAATTCAAAGGAGAAGAATTTTGCATGGGATTATTGTGATAAGATTCCTAGAAATACTGTAGTTGTTCTATAAATTTTGGAAAAACTAAGTGTAGTCATGGAATAGATAGATTCAAATACCACCTGGCTCAAATTCCTAGGCATGGCATTAATCCCTGTCTTGTCTTCCCCCAAGAGGTTAAACATAAAGCAAGTTTGGCACTTAAAGCCAAGAAAGCACAAATAAACAAAGAAATGACAATGATTGCAACTCGGAAAACTTGTTCTAACACCTCCTTGTTGTCCCTATCTGTAGAATCCAGAATGCCAAACCCAAGTTTCACTACCACAGTCTCAAAGTCAAGTCCAAACCCAAATTCCTATGCTTCCTATTCCTTGGTTCCTACAAATCTCAGCCGTGAGGTGGAAATATAAACACTTTTTGTGCCCCACTCACAACAAACCTAACTCAGGGAGCAATGGTTGGAAAAAGAATGTACATACACAGGAAAGGAAGTCCATTTCCATTTTTTGGAATTACTTAGACATTCCATTCAACTATGCTAGGAGCCTTTATTGGCAGGGTATGATTGGATTTGTTGCAATTGCGGGTCCAGGGTTCAAATCCCCTACATGTGAGAGCCTCAAGACAGATTTTCTAGCCGGGAGTGTTGAAGATGTCAACCTTATGCCTGTTGTTAGAACAGTAATCCATACTTAGTACCATAGTCCATAACCATAGTCAATTTTTATTGCTCAGTTGCTTCATTACACCATAGTTTGGACTAGGTGACTTTAGTTGGTCAAATACCCACATTTGAGAGTGTTCACACCCACTTCCAAGCAAACCAGTTCACCCAACCTCCTATTTTTTCCACAAGTGTTCCCTCATTAAATGCTGGAGCGCTCTCTCTCCTTGATTTGGGGAATTGCTGTTGACTAGGAGCGCTAGGGTGGATTTTGCCCAATTTTGACTAGATTTGGAGCATTTATTGGTCCCTTGGTCTTCCCAAACACCTCTATTTGCTCACCCATGCCTACCTTTGCCTCATTTATGATCCATCATGCTTTAGCCACCTTCACACCTGAATTCGTGACTATTTGGGATGATTTGGACTGAGTTGGAGCCACGTAGGGGGGATTGAGACCAATTTGGCAGTTTTGACTTGTACACTCATATTGAGCTATCTAATGCTCTCAAATTTCTCATGGATGTAATAAAAACCTATTCTTAACATTTTCAAATGTTAGACAGTCAGTTAATGCAAAGATTAAGTTCACATTGTGTGTAAAATTGTCTCCTATTTCAAGCTTTTTCACTGGTTTTGCAAATAATTTGATTTTATGAGGTTCTCCATAGCTCCTAGATCTTACTGTGATCAAAATAATCACATGTTATCAGAGCTATTGTGGATTTAATGATTTGCAGTTCAATATTGAGCATTGAATTGCATTCTAGAGAGGATTTCCAGATAAAAATTGAGTGTTTTTTGCAGGTGTTTCAGTAGTTTTCTCACCATTAATGCAGCATTAATGGAAGCAAACCAAATGTTGCTCACACCCTTCAATTTCTTCAATTGGAAGGCTGAAATGGTTATCAAACTGAGATCTAAGGGTCTCTATAGAGTAACCATGGGCACAGAAGTGGAGCTAAACTCTGCTGTGGAGAAAACAAAGTACTAAAATCGACTTGATGAAGCTTATGGATTGCTATGCCTGAGCATTTCGAGGGAACTCTTGTTTCATACAGACAGTTTGACAACCCCCAATGAAGTATGGGAGAAGCTAGAATCACTCTTTGGGAAAACTGATGAACTGAGAGGCCACCAGCTTGAAAACGAGCTCATTAGCTTGAGCCCAGTGCATTTTGAAACCATCCAGGAGTTCTTCACTAAGTTCAAGTCACTAGTGCTTCAACTGCAACAATGTGGAATTGTTAAGAAGGAGGAACAACTGATTTTGTCCATCCTTTCGAAGCTAGGCCCAGAATATTCTATATTTGTTAGCACATTTCACTCAGCCAAGATGACCCTTCGAAATTGGCAAATTCCATCACTAGCTACCTTCATGGCATGTCTCACTCAGGAGCAGGACAAACTAGTTCAGATGGGCACCATAAAATCAAAGGACCAGGCACTAGCAATGGGTGTTTCAAATGCCAACAAAGGCAAGCAGAAAGCCAAGAATTCGAGGCAGCAAGAGAAGAGGAAGTTTGACAAGACCAAGTCTGCAGATGGAGGTTCGAATCTATCAAAGGAGAAGGACAAGAAGGGAAAGGAAAATACCAAATGAACCTATTGTCATAAGGGATGGCATCTAGAGATCTCATGCATGAAGAAAACCATTGACTCAATGGCGCAGCTGCTGGAGAAGAACAACATCCCAGTCCCTGAGGGCACAAGGAAGAAAGAGAGCACCTCAAATCCTGACAATAAGGAGAAATGTCATGCTTTGGTAGCAGGTATTTCGAATCTCTCATCCTTTATCATTGATTCAGGAGCTTCCAGACATATGATTTCATCCAGAGAGCTCTTCTCTTCTATGCATTCGAATGCTGGCCCAACAGTTCGAATGGGAGATGATTCAAAAATCCAGACCAAGGGGATTGGTAGGATTGACATGGAGCATGGCTATTTCAGTGATGTGCTCTATGTACCTTCATTGGCTGCAAATTTGCTATCAGTTTATCAAATGACCCATACAGGAGAAGCCAGGAGAGTAACATTTACTCCAGATTTGGTAGAAATCTCAGAAATTTCTTCAAATCAAGTTGTGGCAGTGGGGTATGCTGATCATGAAGAGAGAATGTACAAATTCTCCAATTTCATTCCAAATTCTAGTGACCATGCTCTTGTCTCTCATGCCAACGAGACCTCCAAGTTGTGGCATGAAATATTTGGCCACATGAACTACAAATATCTCGAGACATTGCACAAGGACGAGATGGTGGAAGGGATTCCAGAAATCAAATCTTCAAATGGTGCATGCATTGGTTGTGTAGTTGGAAAGCATATTGAGCGAAGCTATGAGAAGGGAATGGCAAGGAGAGCCACTCAACCACTTGGATTGGTACATTTAGACCTCATTGGTCCTCTTCCCACTCCATCATATGGTGGATCAAGGTATGTACTCACATTCATAGATGACTACTCTTGATTCTGCTGGGTTTACTTCCTTAAATTGAAATCAGAAGTGTTTGAGAAATTGAAGATTTGGAAGGCCTTAGTGGAGAATCATAGTGGTCATAAGATAAAGATCCTTAGGACTGATAATGGAAAGGATTATGTGAATAATAACATTCAGCATCTTTGTGAGGAATGTGGCATCCAAATGCAACATTCAATCCCCTACACACCTCAGCAAAATGGTGTGGCAGAGAGGAAAAATAGATCTCTCAAAGAGATGGCCACTTGCATGATTGAAGCTAGGGATATAAGCCCTAAGCTATGGGCTGAAGCCATCAATTGTGCTGCTCATATTCAGAACAAAGCCTTTCACAAATCAGTCAAATGAAAAACCCCCTATGAGGCATGGTTTGGCCAAAAACCAAATGTGTCAAATTTCAGAATGTTTGGGTCTAGAGCATGGGCTCGAATTCCATCAGAAAAGAGGAAGGCTTTGGAGCCACAGAGCAGAGAATGTATCATGGTTGGATATGGTGAAGACACAAAGGGATACAATCTCTTTGACGCATCCACACTCAAAACTTTCATTGAGAGAAGTGTGCAATTCGAAGAAGAACCAATTCCTGATTTTGAGCTTGCACCGAGGGAAAGCTCTTCTCCTCCACACCTTAATGAAATTAGTGATGATTCCACTTCTGATTTTTCTGATATTGCTGAAGATGACATGGCTGAAGATGACATTTCTGTACATGAGTCACCATCAAGGCCCAAGTGGGCTGAAAAAATCATACAAGCTGCAGGTGAATTGGCAGGCAATCCCCAAGAGCCTAGGAAGACTGGATCTCAAACAATCAATGCTTCCTTTGCAAATGAAAGTGAACTTTCTGATCACTATTATATGATGATTGGATCTAATCCAACATCATATCAGGAATCTCATCATGATCCAAGGTGGAGAACAGCAATGAAAGAAGAATTCCAATCTCTCCAAGAGAACAAAACATGGGATTTGGTGCCTCTTCCTCCCAAGAGGAAACTTGTGCAATGTAAGTGGATTTTTCGAACCAAAACCTATTGCTGATGGTTCTGATCTGAAGTATAAGGCTAGATTAGTGGCTTAGGGCTACTCATAGATCCATGGTGTGGATTATATAGAGACCTTTGCACCAGTTGCAAAGATGGACTCAATTAGACTAGCTCTAGCCATGGCAGCTAGTAAGGGTTAGGAAGTTCACCATATGGATGTTAAAAGTGCATTATTACATGGTGAGCTACAGAAAGAGATCTATATGCAGCAACCTGAAGGATTCCAAGAGGATCCCACACTTGTTTGTAGGTTGAAGAAGTCACTCTATGGACTCAAGCAAGCCCCCAGGGCTTGGTATGCCAAAATGGATGCTTTTTTGCTCTCAATTGGTTTTTGTCAATGCAAGTCTGATACAAATGTTTATTTGCAGCAATGTGATGATAATTTGAAGGTCATTGTACTGTATGTTGATGATCTTTTAATTACAGGGAGCTGCAACAAACAAATTGGCTCAATTAAAGCTTCTTTGCACAGTGAATTTGTCATGAGCGACCTAGGATTGCTAAGGCAATTTTTGGGTTTGGAAATTGAGCAATCTGAGAGAGGTATATTGCTGATTCAACCTAAGTATGCTTCATACCTATTATTGAAGTTTAAAATGGCTGAATGTAAGGTGTAGATTTTCTGCCCTCACTGACTGCTGGTTTAATGCCAAGTTTTAAGGTGGTTTTCACCTACAGCCCTGTTTTGCATTGGCTGTAGGTTACTTAATGCACATTAGATTTAAACAATAAACACACAGAAAAGGAATTTAACGGGCTTCAAACTAAACTACCAACATGCACACATAAATTGACACAGTAGTTTTTGGCCAAATCGAGCCCTGGAAAAACCCCCACGGGGAAAATCAGTTGAGTGAGAGAGAGAGATTCTTATTGCTTCATTTATCTTCAGTACATAAAATCATGGCAGAAATATTTTACTTATCTCTACAGTGAATTTTCACCCAGCAGATTTCTCGAATACAGTGCCAAAATCAGCAGTCTGACTGTGCTGAAAGTGCCTCGAAAAATGTGCATGAAAGTACAGTCCCAGATCTGTACGGAACACTTGGAATCCTGTGCTGTAGCAGTCTCCAGACACCGAGACCCAATTTCTATCTCAGGCAGAGAGCAGCCCACAAAATCTGTGCTTAAACCCTCACAGTTTTGTGCCCAGATTCACCTTCACAATTTGTATGCAGACTGTCACGGGTTTCTGTCCAGACTCACTCTACAAAAATGTGCAGACTGTCACAGGTGTGTGCCTAGGTTCACTTCATCAAAGTGTGCAGACTTTCACAGGGTATTGTGCCCTGAAACTCTCAACCAATGCGCCCAGATTCCTATGAAACTTGTACCCAGCTTCAACCAAAAAAACATGTGCCCTGTACCTGTTGTACTCTCTCCACGGGTTATGTACTGTAGCCACCTGCAATCTAATTAATAGTGCTGGTGTAACATGCCTGAAGCATGCCTCGAATTCTGAGCTAATGCTGGAGTCAGAACATGGTAACTCGTGCCCTGAATCTGCAGTCACCGTACAGTACCTGCGCCATAGCTAGCTCGACCTCCTTCTTCAGCCTCTCGAGCTCTCTCCTCTCATTCACATCACATAATGATTTAGTTATTTGCCTCCCTCCCTTTTATCCAACCCTAAAAGGAATCTTTAAACCAATGGTCCAGATTAGATCAAATCAATGGCTCAGATTAGAAGTGAGTAAAGTCTCATTAATTAATTCACTCAATTAATAATTACTCACTCACTTTTAGACTTAGGACAAAAGTGACTTTATGGTCTCATTAATTAAATAATTTATGTGAGGGTCCCACCACCCCATTCTTAGTGACTTAGGCTAAATCACTAGGGGAAATCGACCAAGGTACAAAACTTACATAAGGAAGACAAGTGCCCATTCCTTTCCGGCATAAAACTAAGTGAATTTGGAGGCTCTCCATTGGTGGATTGCACACTCTACAGGCAGCTAGTTGGAAGCTTGTTGTACCTTACACATACAAGACCTGATTTGTCTTATGTTGTAAGTGATGTAGCAAGATATATGCAACAGCCACATGAGATCCATTGGAAGGAAGCCAAAAGGATCCTTCAATATGTCCAAGGAACAAAGAGCTTTGGGGTACACTATGCAGCTGGTTCTTCACTACAACTAGCTGGATTTTCTGATTCCAATTGGGCTGGAGATCCCATTGATAGAAATTCCACTTTAGGTTTTGTTTTTATATTTGCTGAAGGTCCCATTTGCTGGTCAAGTAAGAAACATCATACTATTTCACTTTCATCAGCAGAGGCCGAGTATAGGGCAGCAATGAACGCAGCCACACAGTGTGTTTGGTTGCAAGGCATTCTTCGGGAGTTTGGTGTTGCTATTGATTCTCCAACCAATATTTGGGTGGATAATCAAAGTGACATCAAGATATCTACTAATCCAGTACAGAGGAAAAGAACAAAGCACATTGAAATCCATATGCACTACATTCGGGGCTTGGTGCATGACAGGGTGATTTCCTTGCAGTATTGCCCATCCACCGAGCAAACTACAAATATTTTCACCAAGTGCTTTACTAAGAAGACCTTCACTCACTTGAGAGCTTTGCTTGGAGTGAGTGATGGATGGTGATTGCTGCAATTTAATTGCAGGTTCATCCCCATGTCCATTTTAGAGGGAAGTTTTTATCCCATGAGTTTTTACTTCTTGTCCTCGATTTATATGGACAAATAAAAATTATTTTTGTAATGAGGTGACTTGAGCCTTTGTTGCCAAGGCCTCCCACTTATTTTCATGAGTTGTACTAATTTCTGGTTAAGGGGGGGTGTTAGAACAGTAATCCATACTTAGTACCATAGTCCATAACCATAGTCAATTTTTATTGCTCATGTGCTTCATTACACCATAGTTTGAACTAGGTGACTTTAGTTGGTCAAATACCCACATTTGAGAGCATTCACACCCACTTCCAAGCAAACCAATTCACCCAACCTCCTGTTTTGTCCATAAGTGCGCCCTCATTAAATGTTGGAGCGCTCTCTCTCCTTGATTTGGGGAATTGCTGTTGACTAGGAGCGCTAGGGTGGATTTTGCCCAATTTTGGCTAGATTTGGAGCATTTATTGCTCCCTTGGTCGTCCCAAACACCTCTATTTTCTCACCCATGCCTGCCTTGGCCTTATTTATGACCCAGCATGCTTCATCCACCTTCACACCTGAATTCGTGACTGTTTGGGATGATTTGGACTGAGTTGGACCCACCTAGGGGGGATTGAGGCCAATTTGGTAATTTTGACTTATACACTCATCTTGAGCTATCTAATGCTCTCGAATTTCTCATGGATGTAATAAAAACCTGTTCTTAACATTTTCATATGTTAGACAATTAGTTAATGCAAAGATTAAGTTCACATTGTGTGTAAATTTGTTTCCTTTTTCAAGCTTTTTCACTGGTTTTGCAAATAATTCAATTTTGTGAGGTTCTCCATAGCTCCTAGATCTTACTGTGATCAAAATACTCACACTTGCAGAGTATCATAACTACTGGAGTACAGAAAGGTTTCACAGTCATGAGTGATGGTTGGACAAATACCAAGAATGGGACCCTAATAATGTTCCTTAAATTTTGTTGATGCCTAGGACAAAATCAACACTGCTCAAATGCTTTGTGATCTAATGGATGAGTTTTTTCAGGGGCTAGGTGAACATATTCTATAGATCATCACCAATAAAGCAACTAATTGTATGGCCTCTGGTACACTATTTATGATTAGGTACCCCACCATATTTTGGACATCTCGTGCTATACACTGTGTAGATTTGGTGTTGAAGGACATAGGTAAAACTGATTGGGTAAAGGAGGTTGTGGACTAACCAAATACCTTTTTAATCACACTAATCTCCTCACTGTCATGAGAACATACACAGTTTTTTCAGGGGCACATTGTCAAGATTTTTATTATGTTTTGTGTGGTAATTAGGAATTTTATGTTTTGCAAACAACCATGGCATATAGTTAAACAAGAAAACAAAACGGAAGGAAAATGTTGTATAGTTGCTAAGAAATTTTGGTTCTTGTTTTTTATGGGGTGTGTATTGAAAAATTAATAAATCAAATTTATTGAATTCTAGTAAATCAAATTTTATTCTTCCCTTGTAGATATACAAGCCCTAACTGTGTGGAAAGAGGAAATAGAACATATTAACAATACGAGTTCTACATTCATGCAATCTATGGGTTGACTTACTGTTTGAACTTTGGATGACCCTTTTGTGGAAAATAATTGTTTATTAGTTTTCTTGACAATATTACTTGCTAAGAATAAATCACCTCAACATGCATTTGGGAATAATACTACCCAATACTACCCACCCCTTGTTGTTTACTCATGTTATCCTTAAAAAATAGTTAATTCTTCCTTCAAAAAAAAAATTGATATTTTCGATGTTGTTTATTTAGCGAGACCTCACCCAAAACAACAATTTGCATGCTCTAGATCCTTAAGGGAAATCAAGGTGCATGCATGTATGCTTTCAATGGGAAATAAAGGAAACAAATCATATTCCTCAAATAAGATAACTTCCAAAATTTTGATATGCATGGAAGAGCTTTAATGGATAAGCATGGAAATTTTAGAAATGATCAACCCAATAAATATTGCACCTCACCAAGCCTACCATCCTTTATCTCATCACAAATAGCTCATTCAAGGTTGGCAAGATAGTTTTTCTCCATTGCCTTACTGTCTTTCCAAATTCATTTTAGGAAGAGATGGTCCTCAAACAATCATTATGCAAATCCACAGCACATACATGGTGCATGGAGGATACAAAGTCCAAAAGACTTGATTCATCTAAAAAACCTATAGAGTTTGATTTAAGACCATCCCTATTTGAGGAACCTGCTACCAATAGAAATTTCCTTTCACATGAATACTTTGAATTTCCTATAGAATGAGTAGTCTTAGCCCTTATTTTGAGAAATCTCTTGTAGTTAAATATGCCCTTGAATGATTTCTATTACTCTAATCTGCTAGTCTCATTCTATAGATGCTTCATTTTCCATGTATAAATGACAACCTATATAACATACTGACCTCCATATTAAATTTTTGTATTAAATTGCTGGAAACAGTAAATTAGATGACACCTACCAGAGAAAACCTTCGACAGTGCATTCATTAAGATGAAACAATAGTTATCTCACTCCATACTATTAGAAAAGAATCATTATAGCATTTCTTATTTGATAAATATCCAAATATACACCTAAATTGCTGGAAACTCACCATATATCTCCTTTACTCAACCTTAAATTGGCAATTTCATGCAGATCTACAAAAGGTAAATCACTCCTAAGCTAAGCCTTCCAACAAATCTCCATTTACGAATTAGCTTTCTCCAAAATATATTTCATGGAAGTTTTAGCAAAGGAAATTAAATAGCATGGAAGGATTGGATATAGCATGATTAGGCTTTAAAATCTTGTTAGGATCGGCAAGACTGCTAAATAGTAAATATGAAGGTAGTCAACTTAGCTTTTTTGCTTGACCAGGTTAGCATCAGGAATATTGCTTTCAGGCCTTTTTGGTTTGGGCAGAATTAACACACTTAGTAAACATGGATACATAGTGGAGTAGGATTTTGGCTATGTCAAAATTAGGAAACTCAAACTAAGGTTTTGGCAAGTCAAACTAAGAAAAAATGACAACTAAACATAGCAATTCAAATTAGGGTTTTTGAAAGCAATTTTGGAATCTCATATAAATAGAAAACCCTCCAACTAGTTGTCATGTGTCACACAAAGAACAATTCACCTACTCAATGTTAGATTTGACTCATCATCTTTCACCCACTGGAATTCTAGAAACCACTCCATTATTGCATACTTGGAATCTTGACTTCACATCCTATACCTACTAAATATAGACATGCCCCAAAAAGTAATCTAGCTCCAAAAAAGTAGAAAAAGTTGGAAAGGATGAAAATGAAGATAATAAGTCACATCTAAAAGTATATACTGCAAGATATAGCAATATATTGCATGTCAATGAAAGAAGTCCCATTAGACTTCCTCTTTTGCAATGAATCCAAATATGTGCTTAGAAACGCTATGCAATCCCTCAAAAACAAACTACTAAAATTCATAGTGTTGTGAAAGTACTCACATGTCACCCAAAATGGGCTCATCAACATCGTGAGCTCATGAGGACCAAGAAGATGTAAAAATATCTTTACATGTGGGCCTTGGAACTCTGACTCCTACAAAAACGTAGACTACTAAAAATAGTTTAGCAATTTCTCTAAGTCTAGTGAAACTTACTCTATAGCAAGATTTGATCACAGTAGCAATCTTTGATCATTGTGAAGCCATGGATGCACCTATGATCGAACTAGCATGATGCAATATATGTGCATCTTAACCCTCCATCTGCACAAGAAAATCTAGGTGCTAACAATGGCAACTCAAGTGGCTCAACCGATAGACGAATAGTTGCACGACTTATGCATTAGTTGAGTTTCTGGCCTGCACAACTAACCCATGTACCCTATAATTCTATGAGGTCATTAAAATGCATTACTTTTGTTGAAAAAAAACACGAATGTTGTGGAAAAGAGCTAAAAATTCGTTCGGGTATTAAAAACAAAATTTCTTTTTGATTTGGCATTCTAGAGTCTCATCTTGTGCCCGAGATATGTTTGGATACCCCGCTTAAGCAGACACATGGATGATACAGACACATGGAGGTTTTGAGTTATCTTGCTCTCTAACTCTCCCAATATTATTGCTATATAGACAAATTAACATATAAATAAGAATTTAAAACTCACTATTAACTCTTCTAAACTGACAACCTGACTATTCTAGAAAGGGTACTCCAGTTAGAGATAACCATACTAAAAAATCACAAACAGGAATCAAGCATTGACCGAATCTGAGATTTGTTTTCTCAAGGTAGGAAGCACTATACAAGAGGAGTGAGGTGCACTAGAAAAGAAAAATCTAACTACAAATGAGGCGCATTCACTCTTATTAATAATAACACGCAACAATGACCAATAATTAGTCCAATTGCACTCTAAAAATAAAAGTAAAAGAACCCCCTAAAGTAGGAAATGATGCCAAACAAAGGAAACGATGTGGAGAACATATTCAGGGCAATAAACTAATAGTTATCAGACTCTGATTTGGTTCTAACTTAGTGAGGAAAAATATTAAGACTTGACTCATACTCTATGAGAGAAAAGTTAAAACTTACACTGGTTTCCAGTTTACATGCATTTGTATATTGCTGACACAATTTCTATGTTTTGCAAAGGATGTATAATTGACTTTCTAACCCTTACTACTTTTTATTGTTAAAACTTTGTAATTGTTAACCACTTAAGAAATCATTCTCCTTGGGCATCCCCCAAAAGAAACTAGACTTATCCCTATCTAGAATGATCTTGAACTTCAGAGAATGCACTTTGTTTTGTGCTCACACGCACAAAAATAACAACTTAGATGTCTTTTATGGAACTTGACATTTATATAGAGTCAATGTTCATCATTTACAATACAAGTTAACAACATGTTCTCTACTTGACAGAGGTCAAAAGGTACTTAACCCTAGAAAATTTAATCTGGTTGTAACCCTTCAATCCTTTCATGCTGAAGATAAATCAATGCCTACCATTTTTCGTTTTTGTATTTTTGCTTATGTGACCTAGTGTCAACATCAAATTCAGTAGTGGCATCTATCTCGGTCAAGTCATTGTTTTCTATTTGACTCATTGAAGTCAAATATTCACTAATTCGAACTGAAATTGCAGAAGAAGCAATGTTCTTCATCCAATATATTTACAATCATATGAGGGTTTTTAACACATGCAAAAGGAAAAGAGTTAATACATCTTGTCAGCACTAGATTTGCGACTAGCGTCATTGCCTTATAGTGTATTGTTTTACAATAGCTAGATTTAAAGAGAATGTCTGTGGCCATATTGTTTTACAACAGCTAGCTTTAAAGAAAATGTCTGTGGCCATATTGTTTTACAACAGCTAGTTTAAAGAGAATGTCTGTGGCCCCATAAGGAATTCAAATTCCTACTAGATCCTAATTTCATAAATTTATTTTTTATCTTGAATTCTAGTTTTTCAATTTTACTATCAATAGTAGTACCATGCCATGTAATTACTAATGACATGTACTATTCCAAGCACATAGTGGGAGAAAAAAGGCAAAGGCACCCCTGACTTACAAAGACTTGTTGTTTGAATCTTGAGCCAATGATGCTCCACATTTAGTTGTGAGAGAAATTGGAGTCTATTTCAACATATACTCCAAAATATGCAACTAGATAGACGAGAAACACCAAATGATTTGGTGTTTGTCAAGTATAATCTCAAACTTTGAATGAAGTTACTGAGATGTTCAAACTCATCAACAATCTTTTTACTTAATGTTATTTAAGCACTATTTAAAATTCTTGGTTTCAAATGTATTTAGATTCTAATATTTATATTAAATTCTAGATATTTGGTATAACACTTCAAAAAGAACCATTTTTATGATCATTGAGATGGATAACACAGATCCAACATCTAATTGGGTCATTAAGTATGGTGATGGCCAAGAGGACACTAGTAAACGGTCAAAGAAGCAGTAAGGAATTGATGTATGTGGAGTACACAGTGACAACATGTACAGGACCTGATATGTAATTCATAAAAATAAAATCATTTTGCTTCATGCCATGGTCCATCATTTTGAATGATCCATGGCATTCTTTTATGTATTAGGTCATAACTATGGAAGATGAGAAGACCACAGGGGATAGAGCAATTACTAATGAGAAACTAAGATGAGAAGTTGTAAATGGAAGGTCACGAGTTCAAATCCCCCAGGGTTCTTACAAAAAAAAAACTGTGGAAGATGAGAAGACATGAAGACAAATGGTAGGAAATTGGACAAACATTTGGATTAGATATTGTTGCAACTGAAACATGATTTTGTTGTGTAAATTGAAATATTGTGTTAGATAGCAAGAGGGGTAGGACGTGTGAGTGATAGAAAGAGTGGGATATCTTAGAAGATTAGCTCATTATGTGAGCAATTGTGATTGGTGGAATACCAATAGAGAATTCTAATCCATGCACTTATTCATTGCATGCAATTTTTTTTTAAATCTTTGGAGATATCCATTTGTCATTTGGTATACATTGCAAGGTTACTTATGATTGCCTCTTTCCCAGTTGTTCCAATGAGAAGGAACAACCAAGGTTTACTACAAGTATAACAAACCATAATGAAATTACACACAACAAGGAGTGTATGTCTAGGATTCGATATCTACAACTATTTCAACAATAATGGGTTCACCTATTCCTATTGCATCAGTAGAGTAACGTAAAGAAAACAGAGAATACAACTAGTTGTAAAGCCTTGATTATTTATGTTTAGATCTAATTAACTATAGATGAAAGTAGGCCATGATTGTATAATTTTCCAACTTGCAATGAGGTAGGGCCATCTAAAGACAGAGAGTTCATATGCATGACAAGACTAATACAAAATGACCTGTAACAACATTAGCCAACAATATTTAGTGGGAATGTATATAAACAATGGGTGGCTTTGATCACTACTATTAAAATGCAGCCCATGAGGAATTAAAGTTTTATGGTGCCTACATAGGCAATCTGGGTTCTTCGAGGCTTGGGGTAAAAAAGGCAGAAGGACAAGAAAAATATATAAAGGGAACAAATGGGAAAACGATTAATGATATGATTTTTCCTTCTGCTAGTTGTGGTCAATTAAGAAATATAAATAAAGGGAAAAACTAAGCGTATAAATTGAGGATGAAACTTTTCCCACACAACAATGAGTGAAGGATATTATATCATATACTATTGCCTCTTTGTCAGGAGCTCCAAGATACCACTCCTTTCAAGTAAAGGGAGGATTGGTGGGCAGCATATAGTAGCTCTTAGTGATGGAGGAGCAACCCACAACTTAATTGGCCAAGGAATAGCAGCCCGTTTTAGGTTAAAAAGATAAGTTTGCAGGATTTGAAGTAGTAGTGGCAGATGGGTATTCTTTGGCTTGTAAATAGGTCATCCACCAACTCCAAGTGGTACTAGATGGTTTTACCATCACCCATTATTTCTATGTCATTCCTCTGGGTGGGGCTCATATGGTATTGGGCATCCAATGGCTGCATTCACTTGGTGAGTTCACACAGAACTACCAAACGATGACCCTAAGTTAAGAAAAATGGCGGGAAATAAATATTCTTAAAGGTATTATTAGTGAGCCAGTACAACAAGTTTCAGCACATTAGATAGAAAGGCCCATGAGACGAGACCAAGTCAGTTGGATTGCAACACGTGAAGGATTACCACAAGGCACTGTAGATTCAGCTAAGGGTGAGTACTAGGTCATCCGCCAACTCCAAGTGGTACTAGATGGTTTTACCATCACCCATTATTTCTATGTCATTCCTCTGAGTGGGGCTCATATGGTATTGGGCATCCAATGGCTGCATTCACTTGGTGAGTTCACACAGAACTACCAAACGATGACCCTAAGTTAACAACAATGGAAGACAATAAATAATCTTAAAGGTTTTATTAGTGAGCTAGTACAACAAGTTTCAACACATCAGATAGAAATGCTCATGAGACGAGACCAAGTCAATTGGATTGCATCACGTGAAGGATTACCACAAGGCACTATAGATTCAGCTAAGGGTGAGTACCACCCTAATATCTAAACTTTTCTATAAAAATATGCTTCTTTTTTTGGAGACATGTCTGTTGGACTTCCATAAAATAGGGGATTTAAGCATACTATTTAATTAGAAATAGCGAAAAGTCCTGTTATTGTGACTCCCTATCGTCATTCGTGAGCCTTAAAGGATGAGATAGAACAGACCATACAATAACTGTTGAGTCTAGATATATCAGGCCTAGCATGAGTCCTTTCGCTTCTCAAGTGGTACTGGTGAGAAAAAAGGATGTTACGATGAGGATGTGCATTGATTACTGGTCTTTTAATAAGAAAACCACCAAGAGTCGGTATCCAATTAGTGTAGATAAAATCTCCAAAATGACCTAGGATTGATGAGCTGATTGATTAGCTTCATGGGGAAACATACTTTAAAAAGATTGATTTACGATCTGGATACCATCAGATTCGAGTTAAGCCCGAGGACTTCCATAATAAATCCTTTCGGTGTCATTATGGGCACTTTTAGTTCCTATGAATGTCTGTTGGGCTTACTAATGCACCGACAACTTTTAAGTCTGCAATGAATTCAATTTTAATACCCTGCTTTAGGAAGTTTGTCCTTGTATTTGTTTTATTACATTCTTATTTACAGTCAAACCTGGGAGGAACACTTGGTGCACCTGGATATATTTTTGGCAAATTGACAACAGCAGACCTTTTTTGCCAAGCCAAAAAGAGCAAGTGCGATTTTGGGTTGTAGAAAAAGAAATATTTGGGACATCTAATAGTAATGCAGGAGTCGAGATGGACTAAACTAAGGTCCAATCCATTCAAGAGTGGCCTACCCAAAATACCTTTACTCAGCTGTGAGGATTTTTGGGTTTATTTTAACTATAGAAGATTCATACGAGGATTCTCTCATCTTGCAGCACCACTGACTGAGTTTACAAAAAAAGAAGCTTTCATTTGTTAACAATTGCACAGGACACATTCGACCATATTAAAAAGGTAATGTGTACTGGTATTATTCTTGCCATTCCTGATTTTCATTACCTTTTTTGTTTGAGTGTGATGCCTCAGGAGAAGGTTTAGGAGTTGTCCTTATGCAAAGAGGGTAACCCATTTAATTTGAGAGCCGAAAAATTACAAAAGTGGAAAGACACTTCTCCATTTATGAAAAAGAAATGTTGGTTGTTATATATGCTTTGGATAAATTAAAGCAATACCTAGTTTGCGGGCGATTTCTGGATCACAATAGTTTTAAGTTATTTCTATCACAACAGGATCTCAATGATAGGAAACACAAGTGGGTGAGCAAATTATAGGCATATTACTTTGATATTAAGTATGTCAAAGGCAAAAATAACAGAGTTGCTGATGCACTATCCAGGAGACCTGAGTTAGGGGCTATCTCTTCAGTATAAGTTTATTGGAGGGAGGAGTTGATGGCTGAATATGCCAAAGATACTTATTCTACATGGTTGCTTGAAGACAGTATTGTGATTTCAGACAAGGACGAGAGGTACCAAGTGAAATAAGCAATCATTCTTGATAAAGACATAATCTATATGGTACCATGGTTAAAACTAAAAATGAAAAGAATTGCAGCCTTCCATGATTCTCCATTAGCTGGACATACGGGATTCTTCAAAACTTAGAAACAGGTACAGAGTAAATATTATGCATGGAAGGGTATTAAGAGAGATGTAATTTAGTATGTACGATAATGTGATATTCGTAAAGGGATGAATCATGAGACCACACATCCAGCAAGATTGCTTCAGCCTCTTCCCATTCCACAAAAAAAGTGGATTCAGTTTCCATAGACTTCATTACATGTTTGCTTAGAGTGAGAGGAAATAGTTGCATTTTTGTGGTGGTAGATATTTTAACAAAATTTGTACATTTCTTCTCCATTCCTAGTGATTTCAGGGCACCACAAGTGGCAGAGTTATTTTTTAGGAAGGTTTTTCAACTTAATGGGGTACCCCGCACCATTATCAGTGACAGAGATGCATGTTTCATGAGTGCATGTTGGCAGGAGCTATTCAGACTTACAGGGACACAATGAACTCCAAGTACCAGTTATAATCCCAAAACCAATGGACAAACTTAAATTGTGAACAGCTGGATTGAAGGCTATTTATGGAGTTATGTGACTGATCACCAGACAGCTTGGGTAAAATGGTGACAGCAGTGAGTGAGGGATGTGTATAAGACTTATAATTTTCCTTGGATGGGAAAAAAATAAAAAATAACAAGACCATAAAATATAAATGACAACCACAACCAAAAAGTATTAACGTTATAGAATGCATGCAAGGAAACACAAATGCAACTAGCAAAAAGTGTGGGCAAACATAAAAAAACTAAGCAAAAAAATACCCTAATTATGCATCATGGTCTTTATTTTTCCTTACACATGGGACATAGGTATGGACTAAATACAATAGGAACCACAATAAGCAGGATGGAATGTCCTTAAAACTAGCATTGTTTTAAATAGCAAAATCTAGTGGAAGAATAACATACAGTGGTAGTAAAAAATGACAACAGAAACTAAAACATCAGCACTATTTCATCTAGTTAAACCCAGAGTCAAGAAACCTTTTTTCAGTTTCCTCATACTACCAACTATAGAAACTAAGACATCATCCTTATTTCATATTGTTAAACCCAGATCCAAGAAACCTTTTTTCAGTTTCCTGACTTTACTTCAAGTTTAGTTGAAATTTTCATTCGGCCCCATTCTTTATTTAAATCAGTAAGGATAGAATACAGGTTAATCACGTAACTGATATGATGGAGAAGAAAGGACATAAATGTTACCTTTCAAAAAAATAATTCTGGTTGCCTCTATTTTTCTACCTTGTCCAATGAAAATGACTTCTAAATTCTAATTAATAGCAATTTGGTACTTTCCACTCACACCATTAATAATCATCCTAAAGACCATACATTGATGTTTCACTTACTTTTAAATATGAAAATGAATAAAACTGGCTTAACCTAAGGTAAAAGTATTGGAGTAAATACAAATAATTTTACCCAACATACAAAGCAGAAAACACACTGGCTAAAAATTATAACAGCTCATTAAACTACCATTTAATAAATGGGCACAATTATATTTTAATAAACAGGAATGTATGAGAGTTAGTTATCCAAAACTTCACCTTCCATGTCCATGTCCATATCCATGTCTGAAACAATAGAAAATGTTGAAGACACTCCAGAGGAAACTTTTGGACTTGTGGGCAATCCTCCTGTTACAACTCTTGGACCTGCGGGTACTCCTCCTGCTGGTTGGAATCAGAAGGTAATAATGGAGCTGTAAACAGGCTCATTCCCTCTCCTTTCTTGCTTGTTCTTTGTTCTATCTGGCACTTCATCTTGAACCAGTGAAAATAGTCATGCCCAATTGCAACGTCACTTCCAAGTTCTCTGCCAAAAAGAAATGAAAACTTTGAATTTCCTGCCTCCTTTTCTCGATCCATATTCTCAAATACAGGCCCATTCTTAGCAACAAATTGTGATAAAATTTCAATGTTCCAGACCACTTAATCGTCTATTGGCTTCTGCGAAGGTGGAGGCAAATCAGTTGCTAGCAGATGCCCCTAAGAACCTTGTGGAGAGGTCAGAATGGGTGAAGAAGAATTTACCAAAGGACCGCATTCAGTTGAAGATCAATTTAAAGAAGGAGCTACCGGATGCAGAGATCCCAGAGACAAAGCTCCTAGAGCCATCCCATGTGATGGCTTCCCTAATGGTTCCACTTGTGGACCAGCGGCAGGTGGAAATCCTAGTGGAGGAGGAGGCCTCGGGGGCATTGTTCCAGGAGTAGATTGAGAATACATCATGTGAACAGGTGGAGCAGCTGGCATCGGTTTCCCAGGAGGTAATGCATTTCCACCATAAGGATGTGGCATGACAGGAAGCGGTCCAAATCCAGGACGTTGTTTCCTGCCTAGGAATCGAGGAGGTGGCCTCATAGGGCCTCGGCTGTGCATTGTAAAAGGTTCAAAAAGAAAACCCATGTTCATCGGTCCGGGGTGGAAACCCGCGAGAAGGTGTGGGGGCACCGGTGGGGATGGGGTCGTTGCTGGAGGTTCGTGCCTGAACTGAGGAAGATCCCCCCCTGGCCTTTTCATTTTAAAACTATTTCTTCAACCAAATATGAAATTACTAAATAAATTAAGACCTCCAATCCATCATTCAATATCTAGACACTGAACACTCAAGACCCGTGACACTGTGCCTCCTCGACATCTTATCCCCCCCCCCCCAATGCAAGATAAAAATGTACCACTTCTGACTTTAGAAAACTCATCCTCCAGATTCGTCAAGACATCCTAACCCTAACACAAACTCCCTGCAAAAAAATTAAAAGCCCTAATGTCAAAACCACCAGACATGCAATTATACTCTGCACAAAGAGGATGGAATCTCATGAGAATTAACAGCTTCCAGAATATTCCACAACAAAGAACATAATATCCCTTTATGAAAATAAATCTGAGCGGAACTTACCTGCAGAAAATGGTCATAGATCGATGCCCTATACCCTGCAAATTTACCAATTTAGTGCGACCCGGGAGAAGAAACGATTGGAAACCAATTTACAGATCAGCATCTAATTACTTCAGCATTTTAATTATTTAAAATAGATTCCCTACTTTATTTCTCAGAACATATTTACTACTTTTAGCACTTTAATTCTTTTAATTAGATTTATTGCTTTCCAGTATTTAATTCCATAGCATAATCAGTTTTCACATTTAGTAGACAATCTTTAGAACATTGATACTAACGTCCAACTATGACAAGAGATTATCCTATAAGAGCACAAATAGTGCATGCATCTCTAAAGTTTGTACATTCCCCGGGTTGACATTTAAAGTAGGATCTTTGTATAGCTTCCCTCATTAGGCATCCACATTAGGATCTCACCACTTTTTGGCGCCATTGCTTATAACACTAATATCACACAATTCCCAACTTATGTTGTAGACACCATAGAAATAAATGAAATAAACCTACGATCTGGAAAAACGTTGCACAATACATCCCCACACAACATCCAACAAATTGTACCTGAAGTTCAAGACCACACATCAGAACCCTATGTTCAGCATCCTGATGAACCAGAACCTCCTGAGGAAGAAATTATACAACTCACACGAACTAGAAGCCCTCCATTTCCAGAAAAAACTTGTCTGGAATACAAAAGAAGAGGAAGAGAATATAATCTTAAACGAATTCAAACACTTAAACATCCAAATCCCAATCTTACAATCCATAAGGGATGTGCCCATCTGCAACAAATTCATTAGAGAAAATTGCCTAAAGAAGCCAAGAAGGAGAAAGCATGACCCACCAACTATTAATGTAGTGGGACAACTGGCCGATTTGATGCTAGGTGTCATAATAAATCCTAAATATCTTGATCCTGGTAGTCCTGTAGTAAGCGTCACCATAAATAACAAGCAAATAAATAAAAGCTTAATCGATCTAGGAGCTACGATCAATGTCATGACTAAACAAACCATGTTATACCTAGGACTCCAATCAATGGTAAGACCAACCACAACAGTACTCCAATTAGCAGACATGTCCACTGTGAAGCCCGAAGGAATGCTAGAAGACATTATGATCAATATCGAGTCCTGGGAATACCCAGCTGATTTTATAATAATCGAAATCAAAAGCAAACTTAGTGGCTATCCAATTAAATTTGGTAGACCTTGGTTAGCAACTGCGGACGCTTACATAGGTTTTCGATCTGGAAATATGACAATCACCAGTGGACATACCAGGAAGAAAATAACAATCTACCCACCAGCAATGAAATCCTCAGAGTCAGAATATCAAAATTGGATTGATGATTACCAGAACACACCAAATCAAAACCTCCAACCTATCCTAACAATTGATGCTGCAATATCTTTAAAGGCAGTAGATGAAGATGGCCATATAGATAGATTTATACAAACTATATCTCCTAACAATCATGTTATTCAAGAATTTTTTTCTACAGAAACAGGTGAAAGTTCAAGACAGAACATGGATGACTTATGGACAGAAGTGCTACCAGAATAGATTGAGAAGGTAAAAGTCGTGGAAATTAACCCTCGCAAAATAGTCAACATAAATTCCAATTTAGAACCAGAGCAAGAAGAGAAATTGATGAAGATACTAACACAACAAAGTAAAGCATTTGCATAGACATATACAGATATGAAAGGAATACATCCTGATATCTACAAACACTACATTTACATCAAAGAAGGTTCTACTCCCATCAGGAAACCACAAAGAAGGCTGAACCCTACACTAAAAGACATAGTCAAAGTGGAATTACAAAATTTATTAGACGCAGGGTTCATCTATCCAATATCTGATAGTGAGTGGGTCTCACCACTAGTCATAGTGCCCAAAAAAGGAGGCAGATGGAGAATTTGTGTGGACTACAGGGAGCTAAATAAAGCAACAAAGAAAGATCATTTTCCACTTTCATTTATAGACCAGGTGTTGGATACATTATCTGGAAACAAGTACTTTTCATTCCTAGACAATTTCAGTGGTTACAACCAAATTTTAATACACCCAGTTGATCAAGATAAGACGACCTTCACATGCCCATGCGGAACTTATGCCTATACGGTCCTACCCTTTGGTCTATGTAACGCCCCAGCAACATTTCAAAGAGCCATACTGAGTATTTTCTCCAATTTTCTGAATAACAAAATGGAAGTATTCATGGATGATTTCACACCTTATGGACAGAGCTTTGAGCAGGCATTGAAAAATCTTGAATTAATATTAAAAAAATGTATTGAGATGAGCTTGTGCCTAAGGAATGACAAATGCAGGATGTTAATGGAAGAAGGAATTGTTCTAGGACATCATATATCATAGAGAGGTATAGAGGTCGATCAAGCCAAAGTATCAATAATCAAGACACTACCTCCACCTATCAAGAAAAGAGATGTGAGAAGCTTCCTTGGACAGATAGGCTACTACAGAAGGTTTATTGAGAATTATAGCAGAATTGCTGCCCCTATGTTTGCACTTCTCACAAAAGACAATGAGTTCATATGGACAAGCAACTGCATGTTAGCCTTTGAAAGTCTTAAACAGAAAACCATCACAGCACCAATACTTCAAGGACCAAACTGGGGAATTCCATTTCACATTCACACCGATGCATCAGATAAAGCAATCGTATATGTGCTTGGGCAAGAACAGGACAAGAAACTCTATGCCATATACTATATAAGCAAAAATTTGGCTGAGGCAGAACTCAACTACACAGTCACAGAGAAGGAATTTCTGGCAATCATACATGCAATCAACAAATTCAGTCATTACATTACAGGATACCAAAGTTTTATCCATACTGACCACTCAGCAATCAGATATCTTATGAACAAACCTAATACCAGTGCAAGAATTATTCGATGGATGCTACTTCTATAGGAATTCGACATCACTATAATAGATAAACCAGGCAAGCATAATGTCGTAGCAGACTTTTTGTCAAGAGTAACACATGGGAAGGATAATGAATTGGTCCAAGACAACTTCCTTGATGAGCGCCTTTTTTCCATATCAATAAAAAGCCCATGGTTTGCTGACATAGAAAACTATTTGGTATCCGGGAAGTTTCCAGAACATTACAGTTATAAAGAAAGGACAAAAGTAATAAGACAAAGTGCCACATATACATGGATAGAGGGCATGCTTTTTAAACAGGGACCAGATCAAGTACTTAGAAGGTACATTAGGGACGATGAGGTACATGACATAATGCATGCCACCCACAATGAACCCTGTGGAGGACACTACGCTGCAAAAAGGACAGCCTACAAGATCTTGCAAACATGGTATTATTGGCCAACACTCCACAGAGATGCTTATGAGTATGTGTCCCATTGTGATGATTTCCAGAGAATGGGAAAGCCAACACAAAAACAAGAAATTCCACTACATCCACAAATCTCTTTAGAGGCATTCGATAAGTGGGGATTCGATTTTGTTGGCCCATTCAACCCACAGTCCAATCAAAAGAGCTACATCCTTGTGTGCACTGATTACCTTACAAAATGGAAAGAGGTAGCAGCACTGGCTGCTGCAAATGAAACCAATGTGGCCAAATTCTTTACTGAGCAGATCTTTCACAGATTTGGGGTGCCAAGAGAAGTAGTTTTGGATCAAGGACCACAATTCACATCAAATGTAATTGAAGACATGATGAAAAGAAACAATGTAAAGTACAGACAGTCATCCTCCTACCACCCTCAAGGAAATGGTCAAGCTGAGGTAACCAACAGGGAATTAGAGAGAATCTTGACAAAAACTGTCCAACTTCACAAAAGAGATTGGGCTGACAGACTTAGTGAAGCAGTCTGGGCTTACAATACTACATGGAAAACAACAACAGGATTCACACCTTATGAACTGGTCTATGGGAAAAAGGTCATGCTACCAATTGAATTTGAAGTAAAAACATTAAGAATTGCATCTGATCTAAATATGAACCTATCAGACATTCAAAAAGAATGCATGCTACAGCTAAATCAACTAAATGAACACCGCCAACAAGCACTTACACATACTGAAATCATCCAACAGCAAAGAAAGAAATGGCATGACCAACATTTGAAGGATAAGAAATTCAAAGAAGGTGATTGGGCACTACTCTACGACTCCAGATTTCACACATTCAAAGGAGAGCTAACCACTAGATGGATTGGACCTTACAATATACAGAAAATTTATGACAATGGGGCTATGAGAATTATTACAATTGATGATGATGAGTTCCCCATGATAGTGAATGGGCATCGCCTAAAACTCTACAAAAAAACAAATTCCAAAGAAGAATTTACACAAGTACTCTATCCGCAACAATTGATGCTGATAGAGCATGCTGCAAATCAGTAAACTTCAACACATATCATGAAAAAAAAAAAGAGAAAAAAATATATATAAAAAAAGAGAAAAAAAAAAAAAAAAGGGTAACAGGAAGCTTACAGGGCATCAACCTATTCAAGTGAGCCTGCACAATGATTCAAGCGAGCCTGCAAAATGTATCAAGGGAGGCTGCAATTTATTCAAGTGAGCCTAAAATCAATTCCAGCGAGCCAGCCACGTCTACATGCATATTTCAGGCGAGCCAGCCACGTCTACATGCAGAAATCAGTCTTCATCTACTACGGAATTCTTCAAGACACACCATGCAAACCTTTTTCAAACATATTCAAGCGAGCCTGCAAGTTATTTAAGGAATCCAATCACATCCAACCATGCAAACATCCAAATATAAAGCACGATCGCCTGAGTCGTATCAGCAATTGGCACAATTTTCAAAAGCACATATTCAGCAAATTCAAAACGCGCAAAACAGAAAAAGCAGCCTATGCACATAACTACTGACATGCATAAATCAACTACAGACACCGCCAAAATATACTACAGAATCCACCACGCATGAAAAACACACTATATCATCAATGCAGGTACGCATACATACCAAGGTAATCTCTAAAACGAATTTATTTGATTTTTAAAGTAAAGCACTTTCCCACAATCCATTCGTTTCTAGTCAGCTGAGGACAGCTTCCAATTCAAATCAGCGGCATGGTGGAATGACCTTCATAACTCATGATTGCTACCAAAGCCCTGTCACCCTCAGCAAATCATGATCGCAACCTTCACCACATGAAGTACAGAGGTCGATTATGAGAAGGCAGAGGTCAATCATGAAAAATAGGGGATTAAAAGTGGCAAGTACAGGTATGATGGAAAGAATAGGTGCAGAAAGGCAGTGAATTAGGGTCCAAAATATTCCACGATTTTGCATATAAGTAACCACCCGGAATTCCCGAGAAGAAACCACCATTGTATTCCTTGAGCCTATAGGTAGAGCCCGACCAAGTTAAAAGTATAAAAATGCATTCCAAAAGCCCGGGTTTGTCTAGTTATAAAGAAGATTTGAAAAATGACAAAGGGTTTTAAAAAGAGTGAACCGGAAGATCACAGTGCCATTTATCAAAGCCCGAGAGTCCTACACATCATTCGAAACTCAAGCTAGATTCCATTTATCCTTGGACTAAGAGGATACCATACAGGGGTAGCCCAGGAGTTCACAAGAAACTTCAAGCATATTAAGGATGAACAGTACGTCACCCAGGTGAAGGGGTTACGCATAAAAGTGGATGAGGACATGATATCCAAACACACTAGTCTTCCAATGGGCCCGCATTGGAGCAGCAACGACCGGGAGGAAAACCACACAGCAAAAGCAGCATTCTTTGAGCATGGAGAATTTTATGATGAAGACAAAAATGGAGTCAAAAGACCCTCCATGCCAGCACCATGGGATGAAATGGATGTAATTGTCCTGAGGTATATTACATGCACTGGAATATTAAGCTATGTTCGCATTTTCCATTTTCGTATTTTAGAGCTTCTCAGGCACAGAAGTCACATTTCATCAAACAAAAATATTAGCATTCCATTTTACCTACTCCAATCCCTAGCAGAGATGAGAAGGAAGGTGGCTAAGGGAAAAGAGGATGCTTTGGCCCATCATGGGCTAATCAAACTAATAGTTGGTGAGGAGCTAAAAGCTCAGATTCCAGAGCTCTCATGGGACAAGTTCATCGTGGTGTCTATTGAGGACGTTCAGAGAATGAGGACTACGCCCTTGCCACCCGAATTGAAAAGTAAGACCACCTCTGTATCAGGGGCAAAAAGAAAAATTGACTTGGACAGTGTGGCCAACACCTTGGTCAAAATAAAACACTCAAAAGAGGACTCCCCCAAATCAAACCCAAATATTCCTACCAGTAGTCATGGGTCGAAGAGGCACAGCAAGAGATTCACACAGGTATCTAAAATCCGAGTCTCCAAGGAGAAAGAAAGGGAACCCAACCCCCTGATTACCAATGTGTCTGATGATGACATTGATCCTTTTATAGATCAAAAGGATCCAACTACAGATGAATAAGAGCACGAAGAAGAGGATGAAGAAGAGGAAAGGAATGAAGAGGAAAAATAGGATACAGAAGAAGAAATGGACAAAGAAGAAGGGCAGATCTTACAGGAGTAAGGCAACTTTCAAGAAAAACCTCCAGAACGTAATGAAGACCTCGAGGTCATTTCCCAGCTCGCTGAAGCACAAGCAGAATTGGAAAGGCTCAGAAATGAGTTGGCAACATTAAGAATTCGGCCAGGAAGCCAAGCCACACCTCTCCCATTCTCAGCCGAGAAGACACAATTCCTAAAGATGCACCATGCAGAAGAGCTCCGGCTGGCTGAGTAGAAGAATTTAGTGCTACAAGAAA
Source organism: Larix kaempferi (assembly GCA_027924585.1). Lineage (NCBI taxonomy): Eukaryota > Viridiplantae > Streptophyta > Pinopsida > Pinales > Pinaceae > Larix > Larix kaempferi. The sequence continues at coordinate 3,612,763 of BSBM01001158.1, read as the reverse complement.
AGTTGGCCGAAGCACAGAGCGAATTAGCAAGGAAGGACCAGGAGATTATCAAAATTAAGGATGTTTTTTCCACTACTATCGGCATATATGAGAGACTGCGTGACGTCAGACCGCCGTCGGTGGTCTATGCAGCTTATTTACAAGAGAAATGGGGCGAATTCCAGCTCCAGAGGTTGAAGAAAGATCTCCCTATAGAGGTAAGCACTCCTAAAGAATTTATTGATGCATCTTTGAACTCCACAAAGCTAGAGAAAGACCAATTGAGTGAGTTATTCTTGCACAATTTCGTAGTTTCTGGCTCGCCCAACTGGTCCCCAAACCCATATGTGGGCGATTTCCAATTAAGGGCATTGTGTTCATGGATGAACCATGAAATTGAGCGAGCCCAGGACTATCATCTCTATGTTGCATCCAAATGGAAAACCCCATTAATGATCAGACCTGATCCAACTCACCCTGAGGGAATAATCTATAACCACGGGATCCTCACTCAGGACGAGGAACTGATACCCATTCTCCTCGCAAAACAACAGGAGGCGGTGAGTCATTTTGACATTACACTCCACAGCACACAAAAGGAAGTTAATGAGTCCATCAGGGAAAGGTGGAGCAGGGTGGAAAACAATCCAAAACGAAGAGAACTCCACTCTCCCCTCAGGCTTAAGGATGCTCTCTTCAAAGCCACACTCTACAAAGAATCCCCGGCAAGAAACCAACTCAGGTGTATTGGGATGAGACTAAATCCCCCATTCTTTCTTTCCCCAGTCCTCAAAGAACAAATTAATGAAGAGGAGGAGAGGAAGGCATGGGCCAGGGAGAATCAGAATTTTGGATATCTCAAGTAGGCAGGGACACCTAAGGTGGTAGCATGGGATATCAGGGAGGTCATCGACGAATGGAATAAGTCACCCAAGGATGGGTGAATCCTTCAAGTAGGGGAGAGAATGATGGGTCCAATTTTCAGGTATTTGATAACCCTTTTTCCACAGTCCAGCTCAAGCAATGGTAAAGAAACGCACTCAATTGTGGGGAAAGTGTTTTACTTTAATTATTTAATGAAATTGTTTTTATGATTATTCTTGTATGTTAGAATGCGTATCAAATAAACTGATTGTATGGAAACCAAGCGTGATTGAGCAGGTTCATGGTCATTAAAGGATGGACGTGTAGAAGACTAAAGGATCACCAAGCTTGGCACCCTATTTCCTGATTTATGGAGGACACACTCCCACTTTCAAGAAGAATCGGCATTTTGACAATCAGTTGGGATCAACATTAAATCGTATAAATATGGACCTCTCGGGTAGCGAGAGGTCCCTGCTGTTATTTTTGGGAAAGACATTATTTTTAACATTTTCTGCACTATCGAGATACTGAGAAGTACAGACTTCTATTTTGACATGGATTTTATATCTTAATGAACGATTGATGATTAATTCCAACCAGCGTTTCTGAGTTTTTATTCTCTCCTGAGAACGGGTTGGGGAGGGACCCTCCAACACGTAGGTCAGGAGATTCCTATTTGCAGGTATTTTTCCAAGTATGCGTTTTCCATTGATGAACAATTATATGACATATGGGAGCGTTTGAATGATTCATTATTTCTATAGTAGGTATAGTAGTTTACAATCATCAGATCCACTTCCATAATCAGACATCTTTGCTTCTTTTGGAACAACAATTTGGTTTTGTTCAAGAAGCTTGGTTAGAAGATCAATCTTCTTATGCATGCAGGCATGCTTAGGATGGTTTCCTCTCTTGCAGTAGGTACAATTAGGCCTCTTTTGTTTGTCATTCTTGGATCTTGAAGGTTTCTTTCCTTTGCCTTTTTGTCCCCCTTTTGCATTCACTCCACTTGATTCACCAGCTAAAAGAGCTAGATATCTGGAGGTTTTGATGGCACCCATTTGAATCAATTTGTCCTCTTTTTGAATGAGAGCGGTAGTAAAATTTTCCAAGGTAGGAAACTTCCATCCAGGGATTGACATTCACCCAGAATGGAAAGTAGAGACAAAAACAGAAAATTGAGATCCAAGTTTGCTCAAAATGGAGAGTACTAATTGCTCATCACTTTTGGTGATGCCACAATGCTTGCATTGAGTAACCAAATTCTGAAATTTTGAGATGAATGTTTGAATGCTCTCGAAATTGCTAGGTTGCAGACAATCCAATTCATTTTCAAGAGTGTAGCCTCTCATCCCATCTTGTTTGCCAAAAAGGTTCTCCAATTTGGTCCATAACTCTTTTGGAGACTTTAAACCTTCAGCATGGAACAATAGATCCTTGGACATGCAGAGACATATGTATCCAAAGGCTTCAGCCAATTTGGTGAGATGCTTGATTCTTTCTCTATCTATATGTGGTGTGGCATCTTTTTCATAAACCAATCTTTCAAACCCTTTTGTCATCAACAAAATCTTCATCTCACTCTTCCATTCGAAGTAATTGAAAGGAGTGAGAAGTATAGGAGAAGAAGGAGCATTCGAATTGCTCATCTTGACTGCTTGAACGAGTGCAAATAGAAAGCTGCTGAACCTGCTGCTGGAACTTTGAAATACCTGCAAAAAACTCTCAAGAATGGAGGTAGAATATACTCTCAAATGGCTCTGATACCATGTAAAATTTCCCACATAAGATCCAAAGAGATGATGTAAACCTCACAATGAAAGAATTTAGGAATAATAGAAGAAGAGACAAGCAATAGAACTTAGATCCAAAGAAACTCTGATTGAGGAAGAATAATACACATGTTACATTAAACTGAATAGTAAACAGGTAAATATACAATGCTGAGTATGAGGATTCGAATTCACTAGGAGGAATTCGAATTAGCCTTCATGTACAGATCCATAATCAGTGGAGAGTCATCAACGCCTAAGTAGGAGTCCACCTTCTCATCAGTGAAGTCATCAATGCACAAGTAATGATCAACCGGGAGTCAAACTGAGTCTAACTGGATGTGGTTGGTGTAACTGGCACATGGAAGCACTAATATAGTGAAGGAGGCTCAGTGGGGGTGCCATAGGAGTTAACTGGATTCCGAATGGTCAATCTAGTCTCACTGGAGGTCCAACAGAGTGATAAACTCAGTAAAGAGTCAGTTAAGCCTTAAATCAAGGGAATAACTGAAGATAACTCAATATAACTGAATATAACTAGACTGGTAGGTGAAGAAGGCGCCCTTGTCATGCAGTGGAGCAAAGGAGGGCGCATTAGTCACTGGGAGGCCTAGAACTGATCTGAAAGAAGCTTCGGGGGCTAGTTTGTTGAGGACTAGGTGCTGGGACTGATGACCTAGAATGCATGCAAACCCTAATTGCATGCATGACTGAAAATGAAAATGACTGGAAAGCTAGTAGGACTAGGATGGAGTATAGGAATATCCTAACACCCCCCCTTAATCCATCCTGGGCCCTGGTAACAAGGACCAAAGGTCACCCATACAATAAATGAAATGATAATAAAATACATAAGTGTCCATAAACTGAGGAAATGAGGAAAACCTCATGGGAAAAATACCCCCCCTCAAAAGAATAGTAAATAACTCAAAGAACCATCATGCAGAAAAGAAAGAAGCTTTCACTAGTGAAAACTTTTGCGAAAGACTTGGCAAGCTGATCCCATGTAGGAAGGTCTCCCACTATGTGGAGGATGAAGCAAGTCTTTCAGGAACTTTTTCCGTATCTGGAGCGAATGGAACATGAGTAGTCTTCCCAAAAGATGGAAGAGAGAATCCCATCATCATGCTTCATCTCTCATGGAGAGATGGATGGCATAATGCAAGGTTAGCATGCTGCTGAAGTCTAGTAGTTCTGCAAGCAAATAAATCATCAACTGTGTTCTCAGTAGTAGCAAGGACTGTGTGAGAACATATTTCTCTTGAATCTGGACCGAGAATAGGTGTTGGTTATGAATCTTCTTGAACCATGATCTCAACATCAAAATCTTGATATTCTTCTTCACTAGAATAGGAGTCACTGGAAGAGAAGTCACTGTGATCTTCATTAGAATCTGAAGGAATAGTTGGAGAGAAGGGCATGAAGTGTGAGAACTCATATGCCTTTGAGGCGTGATTAGCAATCCCATTCGCTATAACCTTTCTAGTGGAGATTTATGTAATCTTACTGTGTCTGGACCAAAAATTACTTGTTTTGGAGATCCTGTATGAGTCATTTGATATATTGACAACAAATTAGCTGTAAGAGAAGGAACAAATAAGACATTTTTGAACTTACCATGCTCCATATGAACTGTACCCAAACGTTTGGAAGAAATCTGAGATTTGTCTCCCATGTGAATGGTAGGCCCATCTTGAATATCCAAAGAGGAGAAGGATTCTTCTTGTGCCATCATGTGGTTGGAAGCTCCAGAATCTATGAGGAGAGCTTCTGTCTTTGAAAAACCAGCCATCAATGCATGACAATCATCAGATCCACTTCCAGAATCCGACATCTTTGCTTCTTTTGGAACAACAATTTGGTTTTGTTCAAGAAGCTTGGTTAGAAGATCAATCTTCTTATGCATGCAGACATGCTCAGGATGGTTTCCTCTCTTGCAGTAGGTACAATTAGGACTCTTTTGTTTGTCATTCTTGGATCTTGAAGGTTTCTTTCCTTTTCCTTTTTGTCCCCCTTTTGCATTCGCTCCACTTGATTCACCAGCTAAAAGAGCTAGATCTCTGGAGGTTTTGATGGCACCCATTTGAATCAATTTGTCCTCTTCTTGAATGAGAGCGGTAGTAAAATTTTCCAAGGTAGGAAAGTTCCATCCAGGGATTGACATTCTCCCAGAATGGAAAGTAGAGACAAAAACAGAAAATTGAGATCCAAGTTTGCTCAAAATGGAGAGTACTAATTGCTCATCACTTTTGGTGATGCCACAATGTTTGCATTGAGTAACCAAATTCTGAAATTTTGAGATGAATGTTTTAATGCTCTCGAAATTGCTAGGTTGCAGAGAAGCCAATTCATTTTCAAGAGTGTAGCCTCTCATCCCATCTTGTTTGCCAAAAAGGTTCTCCAATTTGGTCCATAACTCTTTTGGAGACTTTAAACCTTCAGCATGGAACAATAGATCCTTGGACATGCAGAGACATATGTATCCAAAGGCTTCATCCAATTTGGTGAGATGCTTGATTATTTTTCTAGCTATATGTGGTGTGGCATCTTTTTCATAAACCAATCTTTCAAACCCTTTGTCATCAAGAAAATATTCATCTCACTCTTCCATTCGAAGTAATTGAAAGGAGTGAGAAGTATAGGAGAAGAAGGAGCATTCGAATTGCTCATCTTGACTACTTGAATGATTGCAAATAGAAAGCTGTTGAATCTGTTGCTGCAACTGCTGGAACTTCGAAATACCTGCAAAAAAACTCTCAAGAATGGAGGTAGAATATACTCTCAAATGGATCTGATACCATGTAAAATTGCCCACATAAGATCCAAAGAGATTATGTAAACCTCACAATGAAAGAATTTAGGAATAATAGAAGAAGAGACAAGCAATAGAACTTAGATCCAAAGAAACTCTGATTGAGGAAGAATAATTACACATGTTACATTAAACTGAATAGTAAACAGGTAAATATACAATGCTGAGTATGAGGATTCGAATTCACTAGGAGGAATTCGAATTAGCCTTCATGCACAGATCCATAATCAGTGGAGAGTCATCAATGCCTAACTAGGAGTCCACCTTCTCATCAGTGAAGTCATCAATGCACAAGTAATGATCAACTGGGAGTCAAACTGAGTCTAACTAAATGTGGTTGGTGTAACTGGCACATGGAAGAACTAATATAGTGAAGGAGGCTCAGTGGGGATGCCATAGGATTTAACTGGAGTCAGAATGGTCAATCTAGTCTCACTGGAGGTCCAACAGAGTGATAAACTCAGTAAAGAGTCAGTTAAGCCTTAAATCAAGGGAATAATTGAAGATAACTCAATATAACTGAATATAACTGGACTGGTAGGTGAATAAGTTGCCCTTGTCATGTAGTGGAGCAAAGGAGGGCGCATTAGTCACTGGGAGGCCTAGAACTTATCTGAAAGAAGCTCCGTGGGCTAGTTTGCTGAGGACTAGGTGTTGGGACTGATGACCTAGAATGCATGCAAACCCTAATTTTGCATGCATGACTGAAAATGAAAATGACTGGAAAGCTAGTAGGACTAGGATGGAGTATAGGAATATCCTAACAGTAGGGAGGTTAAGAAATGTGTTGCTTACATTATCTGCTGATCCTCGTATCCACCAAACTATAGACATTGTTGTAGTTGACATTCCTGAAGCTTATGGGATGTGGCTGAGTAGAGACTAGTCTGAGAAGCTTAAGGGATACTTTGCCACCGACCGGTCTCACCTGTGTTTACCCTATAATGGACAACTGAACAAAATTAAAATTAGTAGGGAGCCTTTCATGAAACAAACAATCATAGACCTTAATGATTCCAGTGAACCTGTCAATTATTACAGCGCACACATTGAACACTTTACTTTCGATACCTTCTTTGGAGATTTGACAGCCGATCCTTCACCAGAAGAATATGTACAGAAAAAATCACAAATCACTCAAGTTACCTCTATACCTTTTGTTTGTGTCAGAAATTGTTACTAAGGCTAAGGTAACAAGCCAACACAATCTCAAAATAAAAATCAATCCAAACTAGGTTTTTAGGGTTTTGTTTTGTAGGTTTTGGTTAGAAACTTCAAGAGCATAAGGGAATACATTCAACAGATAAGTAAAAACTAATTCATATACATATATCCATGAAGATGCATATATATCTCAGGAATCCAACAAAAGATTGCAATGAAGTTCATACAATAAAAGACAAGCACCACTGGAAATTATACTTAAAACCAGAAATGAATTTGTCAATCAAGAAACTGTATAAGTTTAAAATGAAACCAACACATATCAGAAGTGGAATAAGGAGTTATATATTCATAGTTTCATCAAAAATGCAACATGAGAGTTTGCAATACTTAGCAGTGAACAAGTCTGGATGAAAGCACAGTTTGCAGACCTCCTCTAGCTCTCCAAAAATTCGAACCTCCTTCAGTCCCTTTGTCCCTCTTTTATAATTACAAAGACCTCATTCTATTTCCCCCTCATTAGGTCGAAATTCAAACTTCCTAGCAGTTACATTAACTAACTAACTCAACTAATTAACTAAAAATAGCAAATCGGATTCCTGGCAAATGTGGCGAATTTCTGGAAAATAGGTGTCAAAGAAGATTCCATATCTCTCAATTGGTGACACCTGTGTAAAAACTGAGAGAGGTTTTTGTTAATGGGTCCGTGATGGACAAAAACCTCTCTTGGTTTTTCAAAATTCATCTCCAATCAATCATAATCGGTCCCGCAAAATGAACACTAAAACAGGAAAATATTAAATATTTTCAATCCCTAGAAAATAGGCTGCAAAGATTAAACCGGATCTTTTAAACCTTGACAGCTGTTGCAAAAATGAGAGAGGTTTTTGTAGATGAGTATATTAGGAACAAAAACCTCCTTCGGTTTTCAAAAATTCCTCTCCATCAGCTCGCGGTCTGCATTTGACTTCAATCACTCAAACAGGAGAAAATAGAGCAAAATTCTGTGCCAAATACCCTGTTGAAAAGCATTTTTCTCTTTCTTTATCATTCCTATCAAAGGAAACTGTAACCCACTGTGACACCATATCTGAGTGAAACCATGGGGCGTTGAGCTCATCCATACACAGAGCAGCTTCATCCATGTCTCTCACACTGTAGCATTCCTTTATTGCCATATCAGACTTCTCCTGTATGTAATTCATTTGCTATTTATACTGTTTGACAGTCTTCTTCAAATTCTCCTTGTCAGAATTAACCAGTTTTTCTATTGCAGCCTCCTGATCTTTATTTGGTTTCCAAAACATGTCAAACTTTTTAAACATTAATTCCTCTGTCAATGGTTTTACAGCAGTATCTTCAATGATAGGGTTTGAAACATTTGTTACCTGTGCTGATTTAATCTCTTCTGTTAACAATTTTCCAGAATTGTTTTCAACAATGGATTTAGAGCTTTCTTCACCTGTTATCTTTACAGACCCAAAATCCTCTCTTTTAACTGAATGCAATTTATTTTTCTTTGACTGCTCCTCCTCCATGGACTCTTCATCCGAGATGGTTACCTTATCAGTCTTCAATTTTGGATTTGACAGTTTTTCATACTTAACCTTAATTTGTTTTTAGACCTAGTTTTAGGTCTCCATAAAGAAGCTGCTTCTCCCATCATTTTTAATTTCTTCCCTTGATATTGGATAGATGCTAACTCTACCACTTCCAGCTTTTTGATCTTCTTCTTAGGCTTGGTGGCTTTGTCCTCTATAGCTTGATTTTCTTTAATCTCAGTTTTAACCTCAATCTCAGGAATAAACTGCTCTTCTTCTAACATATAGCCCTCATCATCTGAGAGGACTGTGATGGGGCTTCTTGGCTGATTATGAACTTCTTCTTTAGCTACAGGAATCACTTTGATATCAATTTTCTTCTCTTCTTGAAAATCTGCTATAGGTGATGACTTCTTTTCAAGAAATTCCTCTTCCTTTTTATCATCAAATAATGAGAACTTGACTCTATTGTGCTCTGGAAATTCCTGAGGCTGACTGTCATTCTGTCCTTCATCTGCTACCTGTTTTCTCATATCCTTCTTTTCAGGGAACAAGCACAGTCTAGTTTCAGGTTTTCAAAAATGTTTTATAAGCTGTTTTCTGAGCAAATAATTCTGCAGGTTATAACAATTTCAGTGATATTTAAATCTCCTGCACAAATTAACAGACCTTCCTGTGTAACACCTGTATCAAGCTAACAGACTCCCTTCTGTGTAAAAATTGAGTTCTACAGATAACTCTGTGAGTCTTTTTGACGCCCTATTCTGTATATTCTGATGTTTAAAACATTAGGTCATGAGAGAAAAATTCATGCAAATTCCTCCTAACTGGCTTCAGGTGACTATTTCTGTGGTGAATTCCTCATCTAACGATCTATTACACCCTCCTCAGCAACCAATTTTTTCAGAAAATCGCGCAGCAGAAAAAAAACCCAAATTTTCCAGCTATACGGATTATAACATAATACCTGTCAATTACTCGTCCAATGTGGCTTAATGTCTTCAATTTGGGGAGTCAATGATGTTCTCCTTCGAGCACAGATGTCCTCATATCGATTCTTTGGCCCCAGGTGAATGAATTTAAAAGCCCTAATCTTTGCTGGCGCCAGAACACACCTGTCTCCTTTCCAAAGCAACACAATCCACCGTTTAACAGCGAACCCTCCTGCACAAACACTGCCTCCTCTGTGATGATGCGTGTGACAAGAGAAAATGGACAGCTAAACCCGGAATTGGCTGGTCTCTGTGCAACTGAACCCGCATAACATGTAATGATGCCCTTCTTTTCTCTTCGTGATTAACACCAACTAAAATCATGCTCAAAATGCTGCAAATACGTGTTAAAACACTCACACAATATGATTAGACAGTCTCACTCTGCATCATGATTGAAATCGGATCGAAAATTGACAAAAAATTCTAGCCACGATATTCCTGTAGCGCGCTCTGTGTTAAAATTTTGCCCAGCGCTACAGGAATAACTGCTATGCCAAAATTTAGCAGTTTTTTCACTTTCTGCTAATTTTTCAGAGATTCTGGCAGCTATTTGGTTTAGGACATTAATTCAACTACTCTCTAAAGTCATTAATGATTCTCCTTTTGAATATATAACTCACATTGACCCACTTTCAATATAGAAATGACCAAAATCAAATGAAATCTGAAAGGACTGGGCTCAAACTTTATTCAAGCATTCATAAGGTTCTTAAGAAGGCAAAAAAAAAAAAAAACTGAAAACCAACAATTAACTAAGGTAAACTCAAAAAACAAACCAAAAATTGGAGAGAATAACTAAAAATGCAGAAAAATTTACTGACTTAACACCTTTCTCTAGAAATATTTTACATAATGTTTTTAATGTAAATACAAATTTTAGGATAGATCTGATTGCTTGGACTTTATTTTTTTATGGCTCCAGGTCTAAGGATGGAGCGGGTGCGGGTTGTGTACTCATTAACCCAAAAGGGATTAAAACTATGATAGCATGCAGACTTGAATTTGATTGTACCAACAACGTAGTTGAGTATGAGGCCCTTGTACAGAGACTTAAAAAAAAATTTGATATGGGTGCGCAGGTAATTCATTGCTTTGTTGATCCTAAAATCATTGTCAAACAGGTAAGGAATAAAATACACTGCTTGCCTCCACACCTGATGAATTATCAAAAGCTGGTAAGGGACCTTACCAATTCCTTTTCTGCATTTAACATTAATTTAGTACCTAGGTCACAAAACTTCGATGCTGACATCTTAGCAAACACAGCATCTCAATTGATACCACCAGAGGGCTTGTCACCTCAAACCTTTTCAATTGAACTCATGTACAGGCCTTCCATACCAAACAATGTAACAAACTGGAAAGTGTTTGATGACGACCAACAGATACTTGACTTCCTCACATCCCAGGATACATTTCAAAACATGGCTATAGACGAGGAAGAACATGAAAAGTCACTCTCTGATCCTTCAAACATTATCCCGAAAGCTGTTATCAGTTTAGAAAAGTTCTACGATTTACAGGATAAGTTCAGACACAAAACCAATTGCAAAACCCAGAGCTCCTCACTTAACTACGAGCCAGTCAACTTAGGTACCGAGAAAGAACCCCGTTTTATCAATATAGGAGTTGATTGTTCTCCCGAGGAAAGAAGAGCTATCATTAAATTATGTAAATAATACAAGGATTTTTTTTCATGGACCTATGACGAGTTGAAAACCTTTGTTATGAGTATCATGCATCACAACATACCTATGAAGCCGGAGGTGAAACCTTACCAATGGAAACTATGAAAAATGCGCCCCAGCTTGGAACCTTCTGTTAAAAAAGAACTAGAAAAACTACTGATAGCCCAAATCATCTTTCCTATTAGACACACCCAATGGATCTCCAATTTGGTACCTGTGCGTAAGAAGAGCGACGAAATCAGACTATGTGTTGAATTTCGAAATTTGAATGGCGTTCTGAAAAATATAATTATCCTATTCCGCCCATGGAACAGATTCTACAAAAGGTAGTAGGTTCAAAGATGTTCTCACTCCTAGACATTTTTTCAGGGTACAACCAAGTTATGGTTGCTCTCGATGACCAACTGAAAACTGCCTTTAGAGCCCCTTGGGGTACTTTTGCTTATAGGTGAATTCCTTTCGGGTTGATAAATGTCAGGACCACATTTCATAGAGCTATGGATATAGCTTTCATAGGTTTGATGCATAACTCTGTCTTAGTTTATTTAGATGATATCACTATATATTCCAAGAAACGACAAGAACATCTTTTTTCCCTGAAACAGGTTTTCGAACATTGCAGGAAATACGGGATTTCCTTGAACCTGAAGAAGTCAATATTTGCAGTGACAGAAAGAAAGCTCCTGGGTTTCATCGTCTCCAAGGAAGGTGTGATTATTGACCCAGAACGCACTGATGCTATTTCAAAGATCGGCTTGCCTAGTTCGCGCAAAGCCATGCAGTCCTTCCTCAGTAAGATCAATTTTGTACATAGATTTGTACCTAATTTTGCCCAAATTGTTAAGCCTTTACAGTAGATAGTCAAGAAAGATGTACATCTTGCTTGGTTGCAGGAACAAAAATATGCGTTTGTTTAAATTAGAAGGCCTATTGTTGAGGCTCCTGCTCTTATGTCCCCTGATTTTGATAAGGATTTTATTCTCTATACCTTTGCCACTGATTTCTCTTATGTAGTTGTTTTGACACAGAAGCATGACACTGATACCGATATTTCAATATCCTTTATGAACTCAACATTCAAAGGAGCAAAGCTTAATTATTCCTAGACTAACAAACATGCCTATGCAGTTTACAAATCTGTTAAACATTACAGAACATATTTGTTAAAATCTCGAACAAAGGTTATTGTGCCATATTCTGCCATTAGAAATATGTTAGTTCAGAAGGAATTGGGAGAGAAAAGGGCCCATTGGATGACATCCTTGCAAGAGTATGATCTGGAAATCCAACCGGCCAAAATTGTAAAAGGACAAGTGTTATAGGTCAAACTTGCACCTCTCCGTCCGTGATCACCCTGAGCTGCTGATCACACAAAAGGACAACTTGGATGGAGGAGCATGTTGACCTTGATGTTATGACAACTCATCCCATTTCCTGAAAATACTGGAAAACATACAAAAATATCATTTTGAGGTATGAGCGCTACTCTACTTAAAGAGACTAGCGCCCATACGCGACTCCAGTGCACAATAGTAGCGCCCATATCAATATATACGCTACTCCTTCTTATCAAAGTAGCGCTCGGAATTTAAAACTAAATGAGCGCTATTTATCAAACAATAGAGTAGCGCCCTATACGCTACTCCACTGTGTAATAGTCGCGTGTATCTTAAAAATGATTAAAAATATATTAATCCATCGAAGAGGATTAGTTGAAGTCAGTTTCTTAACTTCCCCAACCTCCTCATCGACTTGAACTGCTTCCTTAAACCTATAAATTCCTAGAAAGCTAAGGGAGCAAGGTTAGAAGAAATTATGAATGCAAATGATTAAAAAAGAATGAGAGGATGAGTTAATGGAGAAACTGTTGCAGAAGACATTCAGACCAGAGCAGAGCCAGAGCCCAGGATCTAGTTGCAGGAGCCTGCTTCATTATCAGGTATATTTGTACTGCATACTATTTTGACAAATAAAGGTTGAAGTGTTTCCTTGTTCCAATCTGAAGGTGTTATAAAATGGCATTTTGAGTTGGATTTACTTTGGTCAATACTGGATATTAAACATAATCTTTGTTTATTTTATGATTTATATGTTGCCCAAAGTGTTTGAGGAAGGTATTGTTGTTTCAGGTTTGCTGAAAGAAAGTAGATTTGAGAGCTGGACACAAGACTGGGTCAAGGCTAGGATCAGACTCCAGTAAAAGGTATGTTCTCTAAATCTATAATCTATTTCTTTTGTGAACACCTCTGTTATGACATAAATGCACTTACCTGTCACCCCAACCAAGTTGATAGTTTAGTTTCCTGACTATAGGGTAGAAATATCCGCCAACAGACTGGCGACTCCGCTGGGGATATAGAGTTTTGGCTTTAGGAAACCATTGTTTTTGGATGTCTTCTCGGTTTATTTTGATTCCTTCGATGTGTTAAAAACCTTTTTAGGTATCCTGTGTTTTTGGCTTGCCTGCATTCATCAATTTCCATACCCTCCAAGGTCAGTTTCCTAGCCTTTGAAATATGAGCGCTACTCTTACATATACACAGTAGCGCCCATACGCTACTGTACTGTATATACAGTAGCGCCCGTTTTGGCATGGGCGCGAGTTGCTCTACTGCACAGTAGAGTATTTTTCCTGAAGCAGTCATTTTTTATTTTTCTTGCTTTTTAGCCCTATGGAGACTTACTGACTTTGCTGTAGGATTCTTAGGATGATTGCATAAGGTTTTTAATTGTTGATTCAAGTTATAGAACCACTCCTTAAAGTTTTTCCATTTTTTAAACCATTTGTTGACCTTTGGATTTCTTTGAGACCTTTTTGACCTATTTGGAAGACCTAGTGGTGTTCGGTGACGAACATTTTCACTTTTCTTTTCAGACCCTGACTGCTTTTGCCCATTTACAAACCTGTACACTCCTGTGTCTGTTGTTTGTGGTGAAGTTGTCTGCTCTCTCCTATCCTTGTCCTTTGTTTAGGGTTTGGTCTTTGGTAGAGCTTCTAGGGTGTCTTCTTTTGTCAAGTTTCATTTTTTTTTCCGGGACTTTTTGTCTTTTGATGGTCACAAGTGATTTTTAAGCAGCTGTAGGCTAGTTTTCACCTCTCAGTTTTCTTCGTGTTAGTAGGGCAGCCTGCTTGTCTACGTGTACTTGGCTTTGTGGTCTTGTTAGGGTTAAACACTTTAGGTCAGTCCTTGGGTGTTCTCTCCTTGGTTTTCTCCCACTTAGTGTCCAAGTTTATAGGATTTTTCCTGAGTAAAAAACCTGTAGATCAAGCCTTTCTCGAGTTAGGTTTCGATAGCTTTAGGCCCAAGAACATTTGCCATACTTCCACCTTTTTGCATAAGAAGTTTTTATTTGGCTTTTCATTTTTTTTTTCATAGTTCTTTTTCGGTCATTGAAAAAGCAAAAAAAATTGGTACTTTGAGTTAAATAGAACTTGTTTTTGTCAATGCAAAATAGCTTAGTATATTTTTTTTAATTCAAAAAGAAAACAAAAAATTAGTAGGGAAGTTTGCTTAGATTTTCATTTTTGAAAAAGGTAGATAAAAAAAAAATAAAAAAAATAAAAGAGTTTTGTTGTAAGAAAATTTGAATATATTTGCATTTAGTTTTCTTGTTATAACCACGTTCACACACTCACTATCCCTTTTGCGTAATAAAAGCCCTTAAAATTTATTAATAAAATGAACTAGAAACCTTTTCTTTTTTAGGGTACACTACACCAACTAGTTTTGGTTAGGGTCTTGGGTTTAAATCACCTTAAACCACCCAAGATCACACATTGCGCAATAATCGTAGTGAGATTATCATTTAGGCAAATCCACCACACTCAAAAATTGCCTGGGAGCATATGCAGTAGGTCAATGTGAGATCAGTTTGTGGGAATACCTCTCCTACTTTCTGATTGAGCATACGCCAGGATTGGATAGCGTATTGGGGACTCTTTCGAGTTTCGGGCTTAGCTACCCTGCCCACGCTTTCTGATTCGACCGGTGACTGTTCCCCCAGGATTTTTCGGTGTTGTGGTATCCTTAGTATCAGACTTCTAGGTTCTTACACAGGTGACAGCAGAGGGTATATCTGTTGTACCTAGGACAGACGTGGGAGGAAATCCCTTGCAGGTCTTTGGGAGGGCGGTTGGGTGATTCCAGCGCTTGCACCCTTAGTCATTGTATTGTGGACCCCGGGTAACTGTTCTTCATCCTTCGTTGATCTGTTCTGGGCCCTCATCATCCCAGACTCTTCTCCGGAAGGCACCTTTGTTTGACTGGTTTGTTTACTTAGGAATTTTTAGTTGGTGTGTTGTTTGCCCCCTAGTCTTAGTGGCCACTAGGTTCTAGGCTGTTTATTGGATATCTATAATCACGGAGAATCAACAACTCCGTAGATCGAGAAGGATTCAAAACCTTCCGCCTGTTAGAATAGAACCTTTACAACCAGCTACAAGACAGCGGGTAAACCCCAGTATTTCTTCAGAAATTACCTCTGAAATAGAACTGCTTGAAGAAATACTTATAACAGAAAACCTTGAAACTGAGGTTCCTGAGGAACCATCACCAGGTATCACAGATCAACAACATTTTAGTACTGTTGAAGTGGAAGATCTTACTTCCGCGGAGTATAGCACTCCTTTCAATCCTCCCTTAACTAACACTAGAATTCCGTTGCTGTCACCTGTTGGTTTCCAACAGCCTCTTTTCAGTGCAGATCTTTTGCTTCCTGATTATCTGATGACTAACACAGGAGGTGAACCAGGGGGTCCCCAAACTCCCACTTTAGGTATGAATACCAGCACAGTTAACCCTTCTTTTACCGCTACATCTAGTCAGGCACAAACTACGTCTGTGCCTACTCCATCTTTCAGTTTTAACACTAGTACTTTAGGAATGCCTAGTTTCACAACAATGGCATCTATTCCCACGTCTACTGTTAGACCTAGCGGTATGGCTAACTGTGCAACACCTTCTACTTCACAACCTTTATATCAGATCCCTAGTACTTGGGTTTCCACACCTGTGGTAGGACCAAGTGTTTCAGCAAACATGCCAGTCATGGGTACCATGACTGCACCGTCCACATCAGCTTCGGCTGGTTTCAACAACTTTGTAGGCCCTAACTTGAATCAGGGTAGCATGCCTGCAAATAATGTTCCTTTTTCCTTATTCTCAGGGGGAGGGGGCAACTTTTTCAACCAGCAATATGGCGGGGCTAACACCCAGCCACAATGGACGAACCAACAAAGCACTAATCCGCTCTCGTACGGGTGGGGAAATTTTAATCATTCTTTCTCACAACAACAACAACTGGCAGGGGGCAACCCCTACCAACAAATACCTGGGGGTAACCCCTACCAATAGTTAACTGGGGGTAACCCCTATCAACAGTTGGGAGGTGGAAACTCCTACCAACACATGGCCGGGGGCAACCCTAATCACCAAATGGCTGGGGGCAACCCCTACCAACAATTCATGGGACAAACAATGGGTGCTTTCCCTTATCAAGCTTCATCTTACCGGCCTCGTCTACCTTTTCTGGCAACTTTGAATTTGCCAGACCTTTCGAAATTGACAAATGATCCTGTGTGTCATAACTCAGCATGGCCATCAGTTCCTACCAAATTACCGTCGGATATTCCCAAATTCGAAGGCAAAGCTGGTGAAGATCCTGGTGACCATGTCACTACCTTTCACTTGTGGTGTTCTTCAAATTCATTGAACGAAGATTCCATCAGATTGAGATTGTTTCAAAGGACCTTAACTGGTCCCGCGGCCAAATGGTACATTGAGTTACCTGCGGCTACTTTCTCTAGTTTTGGGGATCTGGCCACCGTATTTTTGAACCATTTCCAACTTCTTGTTCGGTATGATGCCGGAACAGCACTTTTGTCTACTTTTAGACAAAACAAAGCCACTCACCTATCTGACCACATTCAGGAGTGGCGAAGACGGAAGAGGCTCATAAAGGCCAATATCCCTCCAGAGTTCCTGCTCGAGTGGTACTTGAAATCACTCCTTCCTTACATTTCTAAGGAAGTAGCGACATCTGGAGTCTCCAATGAAGAAGAAGCCATCTTAAGGACTCAACAGTTAGACCTTGTATACGCACAATCTGGTTTACTGTATGAGATTATACCGGACGCACCGAGATCAAACATTGATCTAAGTAGACCCAAACCTGGACCACATGCTGATGGCATAGTGGGTTCGGTTAACTCTGCAACTTTCGAAGCACTGACCAAACAGGTCCAAGCCTTAACTGTCAAACATTCGACTGCAGACATTGCTTCCGTCACAACCTCTCCTTCTACTTCTGAATCTGTTAATCAGGTTCAGAACAATCAAAAGGGCCCTCGGCAGCCCAACAACAAAAAGAAGGGCAAGAAAGGAGAGGGGAACCAACAAAATCCCCAAAAAGATAATGCCGAAGAGGGTAACAAAGAAGAGAAGAAGGTTAGGTTCCCTTGTAAACTTTGCAAACAAAACCACCTTACTCATCAATGCCCTCTACTAGAAGAAGCCCAGAAGCTTTTGAAAGAGAAGAAGCCTGCCATCTTGAAAGATCCATTTCCCAAAGGACAAGGCTCCACTTCTGGCACCTCCAAAACTGGGGGCACTTCACACGCTTCGGTTGATCAAACATTCATAAATATGGTCAACTCAGATGCACTTTTGCAAACCAGAGCTAAAAACTATACCCCGGAAACGCAGAAAAAGGATAAGGAGATTGCTGAATCCTCCACTCCACTCCACATACCTGTGGACCCAATGCCTAAGATTCCGAAAGGTGTCTTAAAGAGGGCATCCCACAATCCCAACACGCGGGCTGCTTCCAACTATAATGTAGTTGAAGATCTAGCCCAAACTCCTTGTGCCATGTCTACCTTAGAAGTCTTGCAGAGTTGTCCTTTGCAACGAAATGCACTTCTGGCAGCTATTGGGAGTATGGAGTCCTCCAACATGTCTGCGCGATTTGATATGACTGATGTCAAATACCGGTTGCCATATCACGTCGCCCTCCAGATTGAAGTCGTTCATGGTCCAATGACCATAAGACGAGCTGTAGTAGATGAGGGAGCGTCGACTTGCGTAATGTCTATTTCCTGCTGGAAAGCTCTAGGTTCTCCTGAGTTAGTCCCTTCCAACACAATGCTTACTGCATTTGATGGCAGAACTTTCCGTCCACATGGAGTTCTGCCATCATTTAATGTCACTTTGGCCAGTAAGACAGTTGCTGTTGAGATTGAAGTTCTGGATTCTCCGCTCGATTACAACATGTTATTGGGTAGGAGTTGGACTTATGCCATGCAAGCTATAGCATCGGCAGTTTTTCGAGTGGTCATGTTCCCATTTGAAGGGAAGATCGTTACAGTCGATCAACTTTCTTTCACTCAAGGAAAACACCAGACTTCTACGGAAACCACGATTCCTTTGGTTGATCAAACCGCCCCGGTTAAGGAGAGTTTAGGAGCAGGGTTGTATGGTTCGTTAATAGGCACTTTCGACATCCCCTCCCCTGTTCTTTTTATGCGTTCTGATGTGGGTACCGTTACTGAAATATTTACGATTGGTTTAAGAACTGATCCTTGGATCCTTCCTACCACGTCAGATCCTTTAGTGCCTCCCTCCATTGCAGAAGTAGCCTATATGGAAACTCAACACGCTACAATGGAACATATCATGACTCCACCAGTCTCTGTCGAGTCAGATATGGACTATGCTCCGGCATGGTCACTGAATTCTACTCACTCATTCGATTGTTTAGATACGGTTTTGCCATCTGATGAAGCCATCTTAGAAGTCATGATGGGCCTGGATCAACCTTGGGAACATATGCATCATAGGTCCTACATACTTCCGGATCTAGACAGAATTGAGAGAGGAGAATTCCCTGTGAGACCCGGTGGATTTGTTGATTTGTCATCTTCTCCTTCTACTTCAAAAGCTGTTTATGCTGAAGGGAACATGGCTAATATTTCAAAAACAATTCCAGTCAACATTTCCACCAAGCCCGGGGTCGTGGAAAATATTTTTATTGGTGCAGACTGTTCTCCAGAAGAGATAGCTCTGTATACAAAATTGTTTAAAGAATTCCGCGACGTTTTTTCCTGGTCATATGAGGAGATGCCAGGTATTGACCCAACCATTGTGGAACACGTCATTACGACATATCCTAACGCGAAACCTGTGAGGCAAAAGCTCCGTCCCGTAAACCCTAGAAAAGCAGCCGCCATCAAAGCTGAGGTGGAAAAGTTGCTCAAAGCCGGTTTCATTTATCCGATCGATATGACGGAATGGGTTTCAAACCCCGTTCCGGTTGATAAAAAGCAAGGCACTATTAGAGTTTGCACTGACTTTCGAGATTTGAATAAAGCTTGTCCGAAAGACAACTATCCCACACCATTTATCGATCAAATCATAGATGCGTGTGCAGGACATGAAATGTTCTCTTTTATGGATGGTTTTTCAGGATATAATCAAATAGAGATCAAACAGGAAGATCAGCATAAAACAACTTTCATTTGCCCATGGGGCACCTTTGCTTATCGGAAAATGCCATTTGGTTTGAAAAATGCTGGGGCTACCTTCCAGCGAGCAATGAATTTTGCTTTTCATGACATCAAACACATTGTAGAACCTTACTTGGACGATCTCCCGGTGCGATCTCGAAAGAGACGGGACCATCCAGATCACCTTAGACAAGTGTTTGAAAGATGCAGAAAATATAAGATTCGTTTGAATCCGAACAAATGTGTATTCTGTGTCGAATCGGGACGTTTACTAGGTTTCATTGTTTCTAATCGTGGCATAATGGTTGACCCACTTAAAGTTGAGGCGATTGTAAATCTGCCTCCTCCTCGCACCTTGCGACAACTTCAAAGTCTGCAAGGCATGTCTAATTTTTTACGGCGATTTATAATAAACTACGCCAAAATTACCAAAGGTTTTATGAGGCTACTCAAACAAGATTCTTACTTTGTGTGGGACGAAGCTGCACAATCATCCTTTGAAGCATTAAAAAAGGCACTTCTTTCAGCACCCTTGTTAAGTCCGCCAGATTACTCAAAAGATTTTCTGTTATACCTGGCGGCGTCTCTTACTACAATTGGTATAGTTTTGGTTCAGGAAGACGATATGTTCCAAGAACATGTTGTCTACTATCTTTCTCGCGCATTGATAGCCCCTGAGGTTAAATACTCGCACGTTGAGAAGTTAGCACTTGCTGCGGTCTATGCGGTCCAGAGACTTCGTCACTATATACTTTTACGAACCACTACAGTGATAGCAGAGGTAAACCCTTTCCAGTACGTTCTCACCCGACGAATCATTGGTGGGAAATACAATAAATGGATTGTAATTCTACAAGAATTCGATTTGGTTTTCCAATCAGCTAAATCAAAAAAATCACTAGTATTCGCGGAATTAATCTCAGAATTTCCAAGTGACCTAGAATGCATGGAGGAAGAAACATCTTTTCCTGATGAACATATCTTTCTCATCGCCTCCTCTGACCCATGGTACGGAGATATCTTAATATATCTCCAGACTTTGAGGTGTCCTACCACTTTTTCCCGAGAAGAGCGACGTAAACTTAAAACCCATGCGAAAAATTACCTTATTATATCTGATACTTTATATCGGCGTGGGGTAGATTCCATTTTACGACGTTGCTTAACTAGGGAAGAAGCTGAAGCAGTGTTAAATGATGCCCACAGTGGAGCTTGTGGGGGACATCTTTCCGGGTTGGCAACAGCTCAGAAGATACTGCGTGCCGGATATTTTTGGCCCACGATCTTTAAAGATTGTGTGGAAGCAGTGAAACACTGTCGACCATGTCAGTTTTTCACTAAGAAAATGAGGGCACACCCAGCTCCTCTTCATCCTATAATTACAGCAGGTCCCTTCACAAAATGGGGGGTTGATTTCATGACATGTAATCCAGTTTCAGCTGGAGGACATCATTACATCATCGTTGTCGTTGACTACTTTACTAAGTGGGCAGAGGCAATGCCTACTGTTAAGGCAGATGGAGAAACTGCCGCTTATTTCGTATTTAATCAGATCATAGCACGGTTTGGTATACCTAAAGAGATAGTGACTGACCATGGTAGTCATTTCCAAAATAGCATGATGACTGAGTTATATACAATGCTTGGTTTTCGACAAGAACATTCGTCCTCATACTATCCTCAGGCGAATGGACAAGTTGAAGCAGTGAATAAAACGTTAAAAGTTATATTACAACGAACTGTTAATGCCAGTCGAAATAACTGGCACATCATGCTATACCCGGCTCTTTGGGCTTATCGAGCCAACGTTAAGACTGCTACTGGTTTCTCTCCTTTCCAACTTGTGCATGGGATAGAGGCAGTGGTGCCGATTGAATGCGAGATTCCTTCGCTAAAACTAGCAGTTCAGTTACTACCCGATACTTCAATACTTGAAGAACGTTTGTTACGCTTAGAACATCTAGATGAACAGCGCCGGGATGCGCTTACAACAAACGAAGTTCACAAAAAACGAGTCAAAGGACAATACGACAAATCCGTTAAACCTAGAGTTTTCATTGAAGGAGATTTGGTCCTACTTTGGGATCAAGACAAAGAACCTTTGGGACCCGGTAAATTCAAATCCAGATGGCTCGGACCTTATATCATTTCTAAAGTATTGAAGAAAGGTGCCTATGAACTGGTGGATTACGAAGGTAATAAGTTGGACGAGCCTAGAAATGGGCTCTACCTGAAGAAGTACTACGCCTAGGTTGAAGTACTTTTTCTTGTAACATAGCTGTATATTTTTTGTATAGTTAGTTTTGTTATGTTCGTTAGGTGATCTGATGTGTACTTCTCGTTTCATGTACCAGATGTCAACCGCACATTTCTTAGGATTTGCTGATGGCGCCAGTCGCCACACCTGTCAGTTGGCTGCAGCAGCTTGGGTCATTTATTCACCCGCTGACCAACTTGTCTCTTCGGGGGGGGTTTGTTTGGGACCTACCACGAACAATGTGGCTGAATACAGTGCAGTTATAGAACTTCTCCGAGATGCCCTCAGTCATGGCATTTCATACCTGGAGGTAAGGCTTGACTCACAACTAATTGTATTTCAGTTAACAGGTGTCTATCGGATTAGAGATCCAGGATTGCTACGACAGTTTCTACGAGTTAGATTATTGGAAAGACATTTTCATTCTATCAGATATGAACACATTCCAAGAAATTTAAACAATTTAGCTGATTCGTTAGCAAACTATGTGTTAGACTGGCATTTGCATCATACATTATAAACAACATTCCACACATAAGATTTAAAAACACATTCACATGTAAATAACCGATATATATAACTGATACCGTATCAAAAAATGTGAGTTTCGAGTCATGAGTCTCATAAGTCAAGTCATAAAAGTACAAAAGTTGGGCATGGCAGCCTCAAAAATATATACATATAATGTTTTTCTTCTCCTATGGAGAAGGAGGAACCTCCTCATCATCTACCGCATTACGGTAGCATATCACTAGTCTAGCAACTCTCCGCAGTAATCTAAGTCATGCTGGGGGCACCCCAACAACATCTTCCTGCATGTCAACAGGTATCTGGTCCATGCGGCTGGTAGGAATCTCATGAGTCAGTCGACTCATTTTCCTCTCCAGGGTTCCCAGCATAGCTTCTGCTGCGGTGATATCAGCTGGCCTCACATAGATAGTAGGATGGCCCTCGGGACGAACAGGCCCAACATCTGCATTGAACACTTGATTAGAACTCCAAAACTCATTTCATAAAAATAAAATATTTGAAAAGTTTGAAAAAATTAAATAAATTCTCAAAAAGTAAACATACCAATATCTCCCCAGGCTCCACCTGGCGGAAGCACCAGCTCTGGGTCGTGACGAAAATCCAGTCCAGCATAGGGAAACTGCTCAAAAGCGGGAACTTGCCTCTCCCACCACCCCCAGAAATCATCTGTATGGTAACAATAGTGACTCTCCCCACCACCCTGGCGGAGAAAAATGTCACCCCAACGGCCTAGTCTGGGCTCACGGGGGTTAACCTGTGGTAATGGCATTCCCAAACTAATAGCAGGCATTCTCTCGAAGAAGAAAGTACACAAGATACTCCCGTACCCGAAATTCTTCATTGTACCAGATTTACAACTTGTCAATTGATACTTCATGTTTGCCAACAAGCTAGTACTCCAATCATAAACATGCCCATGCAAGCACTGTACACCGACATGCATCGAGTGCCTAGAAGCCAAGTGTTGTGATGCACTGCCGGATACCCGGTTGATCATGCTCACTATCACTTTCAGCGGGAGACCATCAATAATTGAAATCAGGATTTGGCTTCCCGATTTTTCTGCTCCGGCAACACAGTAGGTGTTCACATATTCTTGCACTGATCGTGCACCCAAGCGAGATGTCCCTTTTATATTGATTACGTCTCCTCTCCTTGAGAGACCGGTAATAAAATATATATCCTCAACGGTAAGCTCAAGAGTTTGCCCCCGGATGATGAAGGTATTTGTATCGACATCCCAATACTGAATCAATCTCCGAAACAACTTGTTTAGTGCCCGCATGTTTACGGTTCGATAAAATTTCAACAAACCGCATCTACGGAGTGCATGAAGGGTAGCAGGGTCTTGCATAGCTAGTCTATCCATATCTTCATGCTCCCTTTCCCTCCATTGTAAGACCATCCTGCACAAAAACCCCAAAAATTTTGAGTCTCGGCGCTTTAATTTGGCTTTGCAAATATGTACGCTACTGTGTATATTATACAGTAGCGTGTAGGCGCTACTCTGTTTGAGCAAAGTAGCGCCCATTGCCTTCGTACGCTACTGTTATGTATATACAGTAGCACCCGCGCATAAAACTTTATGAGCATTGCGTTTCGGGCCATTTTTCCTCAAAATTTTAAAAATAAACCATTGAAATGCAAGTTGGGTTGATTTCTACTTACTTGGTGGAAGCAGTTTGGCGATTGGATGCTCCGTTCGATCACAAAGGAGATTTGAAATTCGTGAAAATGTGCCCAATGTTTGCCCTACAACACAAAATGCAAATTGATTTGTTAATATTGAAATTATATATATAATTGGATTTTAATTTTTACCCATAATTTTTAATTTTCTATAGTTTCAAACATTTTCAAAAACCCTAATTAATCAATTGAAACACAAAATAAGGTATAAAACTGATCCAAGTTCAATTTTCACTCAAATGTTGTCGAATTCGTCTCCTGACCTCAAATTTCTTAACGATAAATCTTGTCAATTAGCTAAACATTTCAAATCCATATATTCTTTAAGATTTTTGCGTCATCGACTAATATTTTGTTGAAAACCTAGTTTTTGGCAGGACATGAAGTTACGATCCCAGAAGCTGACCTTTAAGTCATTTTAAGCCCTTGTTTGGACTATTTAAACCTAAACAAGATTGCCGAGCAGACTTGTCCTATTCGAGCTCGTTAAAGTATCCGAAGGCTCATCCACTCAGGTATAGAATTACCCCTTTTCCGGGCCTCAGTGGATTAACTACGGAAAAGGTATACTCTAGGTATACGTCAGTATGCGCTAGAAGAGTTCTCCTTTCATTGTTTTATACTTTTTCGAGGGAGGAGACTAAATATACGAAAAAGGACTTTCTGGAGTCTCTCTTTAGGGTTTTCAGACTCTCTAAATATGAAAATACCAGGCGAGCATTAATCTGCTTGGGCTCGATACTAAAATCCACGAGCAGATATATGGAGTTATTGTTTAAGTTTTTCAGACTCCTTAAAATTGAAAACACCGGCGAGCAAGAACAGATCTCGGCTCGATACTAAAATCCAGAGATCAGTACATATAGAGTAATCTTCTATCTCTTCTTCGAACTCTTTAAATTATGAAGAAGGTACTGAGTCTTCCTCCCATGGGCTCATTAAACTATTTACATGGTTGGACCTATTGAGTTTTCATTCTTTCTTGGACTCATTAAATCCACAAGAAGGGTATTCTTTTATCTAAAAAGAATAAGGAACGGGAAAACACATCATATCTTCATTGTTAAAGGCAGTATCAGTCAAGTCCTATCCTTGAACACAGCACCTACTTGAGTCTATCTTGTCGGTTGGGTTTAGTTTTTGGCCTTAGGGTGAACCTTTCCTCCGAGTTATTTACTCCCCCGGTTGGTTATTCTTCCAACCATATGGAGGGTCTGCTAATGTCTCTTACATTTCAGACTTATTTACCCCTTTATGTCAGAAATTGCCTGAGTCACTTTGTGTCGTGCTCAATGTTCAAGGATATACCCTGTGTCGGCCATTCTGCAGTTTACCTTGACCTCATGTGTCGGCCTTCCTAGTGTCAGTCTTGTTACATATCATTTCATATCAGCTCTTACCAGTTGAGTGTTCCTCGAGTTGGATGATGGAGGATGCCTTAAGGCCTCCCTTCCAACGGACTTCTTCCCATCGACATCAAATCATTATTCTGGGATTGAAGTTTAGAGTTTCGGTTAGTACCTTGGAGATTGCAGTCACCAGTGGCAATCTTCCTCGCTGTTGAATGATGAGAATACATCAATGTCTCTTCTTTGACAGGATTCCCAAGTGTTCGACTCCAAATCCATCTATTCACATTTGGCGAATCGTACTTGGTACCTTGGACTCCATCATCATTATCGATGGAAGTCCTCGCGTTTGTTAACGGTATACATCAATGACCGGTAATCAGACGATGCCCTCCATGTTCGACTGTCAACTCATCTATTCACATGGCTCGGGTTTGTACCTAGGGTCGTTATGGGATGAAGACCTTGGGATTTAGATGACATAACCTCATTTTGTTATCACCCAAGTTGCGCAAGACTGAGCCTCACTTCTATACGGCTCTCCATGAGACATAGATCCAGTGTGTTATTATGGCTATGATCTCTTAGTTTGACATGGATCCACGCTTGTATTTCAAGTGGCCATGCTTTTATATACATCTCCTTGTTATGTATCGGAGATCATGTTGTATCACCCTACACATCTATAAGATGTCAACAATGTAATTGCTCGCTGACCTTGATTTTTGTTGCAGGTTTCTTGCGACTTTTTTCTGTCGTTCTGTGCTCTCTCTCTGGTTTTGGATTATAATGTATTTCGGCCATCGTTACCCTCTGATCTCACACATTAGGGGGCATCTGTTATAGGTCAAACTTGCACCTCTCCGTCCGTGATCACCCTGAGCTGCTGATCACACAAAAGGACAACTTGGATGGAGGAGCATGTTGACCTTGATGTTATGACAACTCATCCCATTTCCTGAAAATACTGGAAAACATACAAAAATATCATTTTGAGGTATGAGCGCTACTCTACTTAAAGAGACTAGCGCCCATACGCGACTCCAGTGCACAATAGTAGCGCCCATATCAATATATACGCTACTCCTTCTTATCAAAGTAGCGCTCGGAATTTAAAACTAAATGAGCGCTATTTATCAAACAATAGAGTAGCGCCCTATACGCTACTCCACTGTGTAATAGTCGCGTGTATCTTAAAAATGATTAAAAAATATATTAATCCATCGAAGAGGATTAGTTGAAGTCAGTTTCTTAACTTCCCCAACCTCCTCATCGACTTGAACTGCTTCCTTAAACCTATAAATTCCTAGAAAGCTAAGGGAGCAAGGTTAGAAGAAATTATGAATGCAAATGATTAAAAAAGAATGAGAGGATGAGTTAATGGAGAAACTGTTGCAGAAGACATTCAGACCAGAGCAGAGCCAGAGCCCAGGATCTAGTTGCAGGAGCCTGCTTCATTATCAGGTATATTTGTACTGCATACTATTTTGACAAATAAAGGTTGAAGTGTTTCCTTGTTCCAATCTGAAGGTGTTATAAAATGGCATTTTGAGTTGGATTTACTTTGGTCAATACTGGATATTAAACATAATCTTTGTTTATTTTATGATTTATATGTTGCCCAAAGTGTTTGAGGAAGGTATTGTTGTTTCAGGTTTGCTGAAAGAAAGTAGATTTGAGAGCTGGACACAAGACTGGGTCAAGGCTAGGATCAGACTCCAGTAAAAGGTATGTTCTCTAAATCTATAATCTATTTCTTTTGTGAACACCTCTGTTATGACATAAATGCACTTACCTGTCACCCCAACCAAGTTGATAGTTTAGTTTCCTGACTATAGGGTAGAAATATCCGCCAACAACAAGGTCTCTATCTTCTTACTGCTCAGTCAAACGATCTTGCACAGTAGCAGATAGAATGGAAGTAGGAGGAAGATGTTCTAACAGGTTCTGTCAATGCTATTAATACCCCTTCATCTGAATGGTATGACCATATCAAGTTTTTTCTGAACCATGGGTTTTCTCCTGAAACCCTTGACTTCAAGAAACGTAGAGCTTTGAGATTAAAATTTGCTCCTTACCAATTCATTAATGAATTTTTGTTTAGAAATAATTATGATAGGGTTTTTCTTAGATGTCTGGAAAAGGATGAGACTGATGATATTCTCTTTCAATTTCATACAGGACCAGCTGGAGGCCATTTCTCAGGGGAAACTACAGCTCATAAAATTCTCATAGCAGGGTATTACTGGCCTACATTGTTTAAAGATGCATATGCCTATGTAAGAAAGTGTGAACCGTGTCAAAAATGCACAGGGAAATTCAAGAAACCTGCTTTCCCACTATAGCCAGTCAAAATTCAGTTCCCATTTCAGCAATGGGGTCTGGATTTTATTAGACCAATAAACCCTACCTCATCCCTGCAACATAGATACATCCTTACCGCAACTGATCACTTCACCAGATGGACAGAAGCAATCCCACTTAGGCAATGTAATGCAAACCAAGTAATTTCCTTCCTTGGAAACCAGAGTATCTTGTTTTTGTGCCCCGGAGTATCTTGTTTTCGATAATGCATCTTATTTTTGTTCGATTGATTTGACTCATTATGCCCTTGAAAAAGGGATTAAGTTAAATTTTTATTCCAATTATTACCTACAGGAAAATGGTTTGTCCAAGTCATCAAACAAAAATCTGATAAATATTCTTAACAAGATTGTAGCCTCTCATCATAAAGATTGGCAGACACAGCTCTATAATTCTCTTTGGGCAGATCGAATCACCCCAAAGGAAGAGATTGGAAATTCTCCCTATTGTCTGGTCTATGGAAAGGAAGCTTTCCTTCTTGCTAATCTCACCATCCCTTCCTTGCAACTAGCCCACTCTATCCAAGATGATGACTCTTCTCCCCTTCAACACAGAATTGACACACTGCTCAAACTGGAGGAAGATAGGGAGAATGAAAAGAATAAACTATATCAACATCAACAGATGGTGAAGAGATGGTTTGATGAGAAGTCTTCATCCGACAACGAATTTTCAGTTGGGGATTTAGTATTAATATGGGACAAACAGCATAAAGATAAAAACCAGTATACCAAATTCCAACGCCTTTGGCTGGGACCTTTCATTGTTACAGAAAAGATGGCTCCCAATACTGTCCAATTACAAACACTGGAAGGAGTTGTAGACACCTACCCAGTGAATGTTTCACTACTCAAAAATTACTTCGTCTGAATGATTTGGTGCTTTTGTACATAGGTTTGGTGTTTGTTTCCTATTTCCTTTGTTTTGATTGGTTTTTTTCAATTTATTGATAATAAACTCCACACATTTGGTAATGTTTTAAAACCAGTTTTACTTAGAGATAATTTGAACTAAAGTTGCAAAATAGTATGTTAGTCTTAGTTTTTTCGACTGATATTAGGATTTGTTTTGCAAAGGACGCACGGCCAATAAATGCAGGACCTTGATTGATGTTTTTTTTACCTTGGTCATTATCTTTTATATGTTCTATCTATTTAATTGAGATATGGGGAATGGTTGAAATATTATTATATTGTGTCTCATTGTCACAACATATCATAATAACCTGATTAGCTTTATCTGCTCTGGATCCTTTTACAATCACCTCGATAATCATTTTTTTAAGTAATTGTGGATTACAAGGAGGGGGGTCTTATTTTAAGCCATCCCTTTAGGTTCATAGGTTTTTAATGGAATGACATCTTCACATCAAGCCACCACACTTGGAAGATGACTTTCAGTTTTTGTTGAGAGGTGGAAGATCCTATCACAGGTCGGTCCATTCAAGATCTGCAAAACACTGGTGAGTAACGCTGCTATCATAATGTTACCAAGCCTTGGCAGTGCCTTGTAGTCTGCTCTTTGAACAAAATATGTATTTATCTTTTAGAAGATATTTGTTGTGTATAAGGACAGGGGGGTTTTATTACAAGCCATCCCTACCATGATCATGGGTTTAATTTGGACTAAAACCATCATCATGTGGTCACCAAGCCATGATAGTTTCTTTAAGTGTCACAGCTGAAGGACAAGGGGTCTCCTTATCGAGCCAGCTTGATCAGTTTCTGGATCAAGCCTATGAATGGCACTGCTGATATCTGATTACCAAGTCAGGGAAGTGGTATTATATCAACAAATTCTTATGTGCAGCTGTCCATTTTATTTCAAAAAAAAAAAATGTGTGTATATACCTAAAAGAACTGTTGTACATAAAAGCGATTAATAAACCAAGGTGATATATAAATTGGATATCCATGAGCAGTATTAAGCTAGTCCCAGGTTCAACACAAGTTGGTGTTCAATGATTACATAATGGTAAAGGATCCTTGTTGTTCCTTAATTCTCCTTATCATATTTGCATTATTTTTAACATTATCAAGCATGAGAATACATGAATCTTATGTTTTCTTCTTATTCGTTGTCCTCTTTATAAATATTTTCTAAAAATTTTCAGTTTGGAAAACAGTTGACTGACATATTTTCTCTAGCTAAATTTGTGTTTACAGAGATAACTTGTTATTCCCAGCCAGTCACCATTTGTTGTGGCCACAACAAATCGCATGCTTCAGCCGAGCACGGGAGCCCCCATTTTGAAAATAAACACAAAGGTATTCAGGTAAGTGTTCTCGTTAACATGAGGTTTTGGACTTTGTTTCTATGATCTCGTTCCTGTACCTTTGCTTGCATTGATTGTCTTTTGTTTCCTTTCTCTTGGAAATTTCTAAGTGTTTTTGGTTTGCTGGAAGCCTTAATTTTTAACCATTTTGTGATTTACTCCTGCTAACCCAAAACTTGACATTCCGACAACCCAAAACTCGAAACCTGATAGGTGCGGGTTGCAGGATTTCATTTTAGGTTTTTCGATTTTTGGTTAACCCAAAACCCACAACCCGACAGGTGCGGGTTGCAGGAATCCTTTGCTAATAACTTTTGGGAAATATTCATCCCAAAACCCGCAATCGTGGCTTTCGTATTTCGGATTTCTCTTTTATTGTTTAGTTGCGTTGTGTGTTCTTGAAACCCACAACTCGCAATTTCGGGATGCGGGATGCGGGAAAATATTTTTTATTTTTAACGTTTGTTTCCTTTTGCGAAACCTGCAACCCACAAATTTCGGGTTGTGGCTTTCGGGATTCATTAATAAATTCCTGAATAAGTACCTACACCTGATCCCGCAGAGCCTAATATTTGCCATCCATTCCTCGGATCCCATGCATCTGATTCCGTCATGGATTTTACGTTTAATTTCCTTGTTTTTCGTTGTTTTGACGATTAGGTTTCTGACTATAATTCTCATTTCATGATCACCTTTGAAGATATGATTGCTTGATTGGATCTGCTTGTAATGACAGGTTTCAGATGTGATTTCAAATCGTGCGTGATTCCATTAAAACTGTACTTTATTATGATCCAATTTGGATTAACACATGCTGCGATGTCGTTTCATTACAGTTCAGATGATTGCAGTTCCCAAATCGTATGATTTTAATCATAGCAGCTCATCATATTCAATCATTATGATCTTTTTAGTTTTTCTTAAATATGGCGACAAGTATGAAGCACTTAGTTCATCGTCTATATTTGTTACAGGATTTTTGTGTTTTATTTTGAAAGGTTTCCTTCTGACAATCTGGTGTGAGCAATATGTAGGCAAGTTATGAATCCTTTGATGCATGTTATATTGAAGAAGAACTTCAGCCCTTGTTATTACGAGAACCTATGTCGCCACCCTTTGACGTAGGTGTTCCTGATACTTGCAGTGATAGCGAAGAGGAAGATTTTGAAACTCTGCATGTTTGCATACCACTCCCTTAGAGGAATGAAGAGAAAATCGATGAACAACCATGTGATTGAGATGAATCTATTATCCATGATTTTATAATCAATAAGGAACCTGCTACTCCACAAGCTCCCGCGAAGCGAGACCCAATGTCCGAATTTTCTGTTTTCGAAAATGTTATGGATCAACGGGAAGATTCTAACGCGATTCATTTGGAGGATTTGTTGGTTCGTCTGTTGCCTGTTATCAACAGCCAGTAGGCTGTTGTTGAAGTCCACAATTTTGCTATGGGATTTCTCCTGAAATGAGAAAATGACCCTTACTTCAAACGTTATCGTAGGCTTGGAGGGAATCATTTGAGTTAAAATTGTTCAGATAGGTGGCAGGATTTTCTGGATCGATAGCTTTATCCAATTTTTTGTAATCCCTATCTTTTGGGAATTTCCATTTGTACTCTGTTGTAATTCTTATTTAAGGAGGAATGCCTCTCAATGTTAGGGGTTGATAATTTTTTGGGGTTCATAATTTTTGGGTTAGAAATCAGCAGCAGACGACTGGAGATACTTTGTCTTAGCAGAGCTTTGTAATTTTGTTTACAGACTTCATTAATACAGTAAAGTAATCCCTTTGAATCATCTCTTGTTTATTGTTCAAATTTCTTTGACAGTATCTGATTTCTTCCTTCGATTTATCATCTACATTGTGTGATTCTTTTGCATATGTGAATTAATGCACAGATCTGTAATACTGATTTCTCTTTATCATTGATCTATGTATGAAAATATCTTGTTCAGTTTCTTTAATTGAGATAGTTTTTATCGATTTCTGCAAATGCTCCACAGTAACTTCAATCATTGTTAATTTTTCAATTAACGAAGTGATTACAGGTGAATCTTGAACAGGTTTAAATACTTAAATTGTTGTCATTTAATTTTCATTAATTGATTATGATCTAAACGAATAAGTAAATGCATCTTTTAACATTTTTGTTGAAGTTGACAAACACACTTATCCATTTCACATCAAGATTGATTTGCACAACAACAAGCTTTTCCTTAGAATAGATCTAACCTAGAGTAGATCCTTTTTCTTGAATAGGTTAAGTTAGAAGAGACTAATTTTTTTTATACTTTTGTTTTCCTTAAGGGGAGAACCGATCTATTGATAAAAACACCAACTCATAAAGTGCCAGCAGAGGCCGAATATCCGTGGGAGATTTCCATACCAAACAGGCTAGGGATAGAACTGCCCTTGCGTAGGGTCTTTCGAATCCTTTTAGTCTGGGTTTTCACCCTCTGTTGGGAACCTTGGAACCCATTCCAATATCTTTCACTTACTGTGCACCCCTGAGGCCTCAACAAGAAGTCTAACTGATCTATAGTGACAATCTTCCCTTGGTGAGGAAATTGTACTAGTCGAAAGACGGAAGATGCAACGGAAGTCACGGCATAGAACCAATTCCGGTCGAGTAGAAGATTATAATCCAATGGTGCATATATGACTTCGAAGTTTATAGATACTGTCTTGACCCCTAGTTCGACGCCAATCACAGCAATGAGTCCATACGGTTCAAAACTGTGTCAATCAAACGCTCTAAGAGTAGTGGGATAAGTTGTGACTTCGGGTGAGCCTATGGCTCTCCAACTAGTTAAGGACATGATCGACGTGGAAGCAACTTCGTCTAATACATTGCGATGAATGTTATTTCCACGGATCTTTGTTTGGACCTAGAAGTCTAACTGGTGCGAAAGCCGAGGTTTAAAATACTCCAAGTTAAACATAATCATGTTTGAAGTATCCGGGTCCACTACCCCCAGTGCTGAGATTAAGGTTCTGTGCTATATGGGGCAGTGTTGGAGAACCTCGAGAGTCGACATCGCACATGGTGCTTGAGCTAAGTCCTCAACAATATTGTAATTTTCGGTTGCTCATGCGTTAGGATTAAATGTCGCCTTTCAGATGGTGCCCTTTGGTGGGTGTAGCACTGTGTCTGTGACAGGTCTCTCAATGTGGAGATGACCGTTAGGGGGAGGGATGATAGAAGGATCTTCAGAAGGAGACTTGTCGTTGGCTGTCTCCGGTTTGTTTTAACTTGGAGGGGTATTGTATGTCTTTCCTTGAGTGGATATATGAATATCTTTGTTACTCGTCATCAAAATTTCACGGTTTGTGGATGTTTCTCAGTGGGGTGGGTTGTTCGGATTTCCCCCTTATGGGGGATCGTGGGTAACCATCTGTTGTTGTTGATGGGGGAAAGGATCGGTTAACATTGCCGGGCGAGAGGATCCTTTAACAAATTTGTTGACCTCATCCTTGTAACTACATTTGCGTGTGTAGTGATCTTCCTAGAAAATCGGGTAGGGAAAATTTTCTTTCCAACGTGGTTTGGGATCATTGTTGGTTGGTTGTGGCTTGGGGTTCTCCTATTGGTTAGAATTTTTCTTGGATTTTCGATGATTATTCTTCTTCTTTCCCCCGAATGGTTGTGATGTGTATTGAACCGTGTTCATCTCGGAGGAAGGAGAAGGAGAGGTAGAAGCTTTGGGAGAAGCCTCAGGTGGAGGGGGGGAAGCAGTAGCTTGCTGCCCACTCGGTTTGGTGGTAGGATGTGCCTTAACTGAGCCGACAATACCGTCAATGGGGGGTTCAGTTGTAGGCTTGGTTGGATCAGTAGTGGTGCGGGTGGCATGGGGAATAATCTCATATAAAGTTCTGGGTTAGGTATATACCAAATCCATATACTGAGCACGAGCAATCGCTTGTTCCTCCATGACAGGTCTACCCATGGAAATATCCCTGGCAATGGGAGGCAGAAATGACTTCGTGAACCAATCAGCAAGTAACTGGTCCGCAATGGGTGCCTTAAGTAACCTATGGCATTGACACCACTCATGAATATGATCGGAGATATGTGTAGAAGTGGTTTGACGTAATGAGGTCAATAGGTATGTTCTAGTCTCGTATTGGATGGGGAGTTGGAAATGTGTCAGAAACTGCATGGCCAAGGTATTGAAATCGTGAAAGTAGTGTTGTGGCAGCTTGATATACCATTTTTCTGCCATGCCGGTGAGCATACACTGGAAGAGCCATAATCAAATGGAGTCATCCATCAATGAGTTCGAAGAACACCAAATATGCAAGGTCATTACGTGGTTCTTGGGGTCTTCCCCGGGTTTGGCATCGAACTTGGGAATGTCCGATGGTAGTTTGGTTGGGATGGATGGCCAATGTGGTTCATGCCATATGAGGTTGTTAATAAGCCTCGACAAATTGGGTAAGTCTAGCGTGGCCAAGAAAGGAAGTTGACGATTAGGTTGTGGGTATGAGTAGTAATTGTATGGCATAGGGATGCCCTTAGGACCCTGCATAGCATAGTACTGTGTGTTGTACCCGTACATGTTTCCCACGGGATACTGTTGGAAGTTCTAAGGGTAGTATACCATCTGGTTAACTGGTTGTGTGTTCGAACTCATGGGATTTATCGTCTGAGTCGGAATCACAGTAGTAACCGGTTGTTGAACATTTTGTTAGGTGGGGATAACGGGTATAGTACCCTAGGGTTGTTGCATCCCAGGAATGTTTCTTGTTCCTTGTTGGGGTATGGTTCCCTAGGATTTTTGCATCCCAGGAATGTTGCCATGACCTGATTGGGTGGAGGATTTCCCATACTAGGGTTAGGGGATGCCTGAAAAAATAGTGTCCATGGAATATTTGTTCCATCCTGATGAAGAGGTGGAGGATGAAGAGGTGGGTTCCGTACAGTATTCGCGGCTGAAGGATAAGGAATGTCGAAGTTCAATTTGGGGGGAATGAAAGGTTAAGTAGGTTTCCCCCCAGCTTGATTCCAGTTTCTGAACAAAGAGTATCCCCCACTCTGTGGGGCTTGGGATCCCCAAGAAGCAAACGTGCCTGATGAGGGATGTTGAAAATGGGGTCTGGTTGGGATACCATCATGAGTTTGTCCACTGCCAGGTAAATTGTACGTGCCCAACTGAGTCGATAGTGTTGGTTGAGAGGGTTATTGAAAGGTGCCAGTGGGGGCATTGACAAGTGGTACTCCTCCAAATGAAGGGCCTTATTGAGCCGATGGAAAGAATGGAGGTGTTTGTTGAGTAGCCCCGCTTTGGATGGTACCAAAAGGTTTCCCTCTAGCAAGTGGATTGGATGGTTCAATGGGAGGAGGTTAGTGACTGGGACCAGTGTTCCCAAAAGATGGTTGTCCTCCTACAGGCAGGTTTGATGGTCCGCCCAGAGGGGGTTGGTTGTTGGGATCAATGGTTCCAGTAGTCGGTTGTCCGCCTCTTGAAATGGTATAGATGGTGGCCGAAGATGAACCTCCGGTCAGCATGGATGATCCAGTAGTACAACTTGATGTTCTTCCAATACTAGAAAGGTGGGGTAGTGTCAATTGACCAATAGTGCCAAAGGTGTCAATTTGTGGAGGGGTTCTTCCATACATTTCAAGTGGGGACTGTGAGAACATTGGGTTATCCCTCATAATGGGTGTGTTCCCATAAGATATGCCAAACATATTGTATGGCAGCAAGTGTGGCGAATTTAACCGAGGGGTATCAGGCATCACGTCCAGGGAGTCTTGAAAAATAGGAGGATCATTGAGGGCTTGGCCTGGATTTTTATCTCGTGAAGGGTCAAAAATGCGAGCTGTCTGATCAGGATCTAGAAAGAGTTCAGGTAAAGTGAAATCTGAGGGTCTGGATCCGTCAGCATAGGAGTGATGAAACTCTGTTCTAGATGAAATATTGGGAGCTCGGTAACCAGGAGGACGGGTGGCAGGGGGGTATTGGGAAGCCGATAAGAGCATTTGCTCGGTATCACGTTTGAACTGTTCTGACGCTAAATGAGAGTTAGCCAGACTAACTATGCTAGATTGGATAGACACCATAATCTCTTGTCCTGAGGGGAGATCAGCGACGGACATGGTGAACAGAATATTGCTAGAAGCACCCATTTCGTGAGTGTGAACACCTTATGGTGTAGTGGTGGCAGGCGGAGGTTCCACTTGGGAGGTAAAAAATTCAAACTCAGATTGAAACAGTGTGTTAGGTAGTTCGGTTTCCTCAATAACTTCAACGTATCCGTCCGGGACTGGAATCAATTCAGACATATCTTCGTCAGATCCTTTAGGAACATCGTAGAAAGTGTCTATTGGAAGGGTAGTGGTAGCATCTGAGAGGGTGATGACCTCCAGGATAGCATCATGTGCGGTACTAACTTCAACAGCTGATGTGTTGTCCACTGTGGGAGGAGTTTCTGGAATGACAGTGGGTTGTGGGACAGCTGGAATCTTAGGTGTATTACTGGTTTCAAGAAATGTAAGAGGTTCTGAGACGACACTGTGAGTTACAAGTACAAAAGGAGATGAAGATGTAGTACGGATAGGTGGTGTAACATTCCCCCGGCCAGCACCGTGGAAGGAAGGGACAGGGATACGTGATGCAGGTCCACCAGAAGTCCATGGTGGTGGTGGTGGGATTCGTCCCTATATTCTTCGTGATCTCCGTGGTTCAAACATAATGATGGGAATACAACTTCTATGGGAAGTCTCGTTGAAAATAACTCAAAAACCCTAAAGCAGTCGAGTGTGCAAAAAGGGGAGCTAGAAAAATGCAACTCTCACAGGCCAAAAAAGCAAGCTCAAAAAACTATACTGAGACCGGTGTCACAGTAAGTGAGCTGGAACAAATATGGCTAGAATGCCAACAAGCAACACTAAAAATAAAAATGACCCTCTAAGAAGATGAAATAGAAAGCAAAACCTCCTAACTA
Organism: Larix kaempferi; assembly: GCA_027924585.1. Taxonomy (NCBI): domain Eukaryota; kingdom Viridiplantae; phylum Streptophyta; class Pinopsida; order Pinales; family Pinaceae; genus Larix; species Larix kaempferi. The sequence continues at coordinate 3,576,026 of BSBM01001158.1, read as the reverse complement.
AGAGCTGGAGACCTCAACAAGTTGTATCATTCGCAAGGTGATGAAATCCAAGTCAAAAAATTCAAAATGAGAGACCAATAATGGAAGGATGTCCCCCTACCGAAAGGTATCCTGGGTAAAGAGCCCTAGAAGAAAAGTTACTAAGATACCTCGTTCATGGCACGTCGGAGAAGGATACTAGCACTTCTGCCTTATCCCCCTTGTATCACCTATATGGTAGAGTACAAGGAAGACAATGGATCGATATGCCTTAGGAGCTAAGTGGAGTGCAGTATTCCACAAAGTCCGTCCGAAACCAATCCTCAGGGCTTACCCCCGAAACGACGAGAGGCCCTCTCCACAAACTGGTCGATAACCGTGTCAATAAATACCAGAGGATTTTAGCACCCTAGAGGACAACAACTATGTCTCAAATGAAAATAACAAGGGGGAATTATTTGGATGCCTACCCCGGTGTCCTACCTAACTAGCAAATTCTTTTTCTCCTCAAGTGAGGTTATAGTGTGTTGAGTTAGGGAGTGTAAATGTTAATGGTTGTATTACTCAATCGGGTAAATGGGAGTGAAACTTGTGGTGTTGTGACGACTCAAACCATGCAACTGAAGATGAATCGAAATAATCCTTTTTGTTCGATGAAATCTCGCTAAAGTAAAGGGAGATTTCTTTGATCACAATGCATGAACTTTTTCAAAAACAATGAAAAAAAACCACTTCAAAAACAAACTTTTTGTTTTCTTTTTTAAAAATTTTGACAAGCCAAACTAATGAAACTACCTTCAAAATGCAACTGATCTACAACTAATGATGCTTCAAAAGTGAGTAAAATTATGTGACAAATAGTGATAAGTGATTCACTTCCTAATACACTTCCTAATATGCAAAAATAGAGACTTGATCTTTTCAACAAAAGTAATACAATGTTCCAAAATGAAATTTCCACTAACGAATTTGATCATAAGAATGAAAATTATTGCTATAAGAACAATGTAGTCTTGATTTACCATGTAATCAAGGAAAGACAAATGATAGTAAAACTTGATTATCATTAAAATACCAAGCAAATGCAAAAATAATGAGGAGGTGATCAATATGGGTATGATGCCACTAACTCAAGAAATCCAAGCACAAAACAAATAAAATCCAACCACGATCGACTTGCAAAAAAGCAGCAAGGTATGTAGACAAATGGTAGCAAGTAAGGAATAAGTAGGTATGGTAACAATCAATTACTAGAAACCCAAAGATGGCCAAAATGTCTACAAAACTTCAAAAGATTAAACGCAAGCACTATGCTGCAACTGGGCAGGTTACAAAAGTCTAGTAAATAGCAAAGCAACAACCAACAACAGAGAAGTCAAAAATTGACCAAAAGTCACCAAGAAACTGAGGAAAATTTCTTGTTTGCAGAGACTATCACGTTGCCATAATCATCCCAGGCGCGGTACTGATGGATTATCACACTTTGAAAAGAGTAAGGGTAGCGGCAAACTGGTAATTACCACTCTATAAGCAATGGTAGGGGCACGGTAATGCTCAGAAAAAAGAAAAAGGTGGGAATTTAAGAAAAGTTATTAACTTTTGAAGGGTTTTCCAACGCAGAGGACTCACTGATCATGGACAGGGGTCTGATGCAGAGGGGAGGAGGGTGAAGGGAGGTCAAAGAGACCCGCTTTCACTACTGGTTTGAAGAAAAAGAAAATTCACAATCAAGAATAAATGAAAGTAAAAAAACTCAAACAACAGGGGTTCAAACCAGTGGAGTCGCCAGTTTTTGTTGTAGAGATTTCTTCCTACGGATAAGAAGAAGCCCTCTTAGGATAAAGGAAGAAAGAGTAACTCTATACTAAGACAAAAAGAAACAAATGTGATCTTGTTCTCTAGATTAAACAAGTGTTTCAGAATTATTGTATTGAAGAGAATGAGAGAAAGTAACTCACCTTCACTCTTGATGTTTCTTCTCGCTTGTCCTTTCGATCCCAAAGTCCTCGTGATGAACCTGTTGAGATCAAACAATACACAAGCATATACAATTCTCCATATATTTGAATCATGAGTTGGAATCTAAATCCACATAGATACAAGCCATGAAATTGAAATACAATCAACACACATGAGTTGGGAAACAAGGCAAGTTAACTTTATTACAACTTGAAGATTCTTACGAAGGTTGCTTGATGTCCAAGCCAAACTCCAGCTCCAAGTCCTTCCTCTATCTATCTCTAAAAAGGCTTATGATCATAGGTTAGATGCCCCAAAAGTCCTCCCTTTGGCCCATGGAAGGCCTCTCCTTTATAGTGTTGGGAAGGGTAACCACTAGGAGAATCAAATGGATCTAGAGAGTGTTTAGTGGATCAGGCCTACTAAACAGAGAGAGGGGTTGGGATCGAATCAAAGATGTAGCCCAAGAAAATCTCTTGAAAGGTAAGATCCCAAAATCCATGGAAAAAGGCTAAAACTAGATTATCGCGCCCCCAGGTCTAAGCATAACGCGGTATTATCGCGCCCTAGGGTAGGAGAAAAACATGGTAACCCTAATTATCACGCCCCCATAGATGTGTAGAGCACGATAATTCCTGCATATTGGATCTGTCTGGATGAAACGTGGTACGTAAGATATTGCTTTCAATGTTCAAGGAATAGAATTCACTCCTGGGTGTCCAGATGATCATTAAGGGGAAGTTTCGTTTAGCACGCTTGGTGTAAGGGTGCAACACTAGGGTTTACTGTGTAATATTGAGGTATAACAACATCCATCTGTCAACAAAGGAGGCCTAACTATTAAACTCACTACTACCCCTCTCTCAAATTTACAATTCCTCATGTACTGCAAACTTCACCTTCAACAAGCCCTGTACAGATGAAAACAAATTTACAAGCTACGTACATAGGCATAACAGAAATGGGTATTAAGATATTAAGTGAAACTAGGAAGCAAGTGGGAACATCTGGAAGAAATGTTCTCATAGTGGCAGACCTGCAGAATGACACATTGAGGTTCTCTGTGTTAGATCCTAAGGTACCTATGCCTCCTACTCTAGATGAATGGAGAGAAATAGAGTATGAAATGGACTTTAAATAATTTGACAATCTAGAAAAGATGGAATTTTATAAATAGGAAAGTGATATGATATGTACAGAAGTCACTAGTACAAAATGAGAGATAAGTGACCAAAAAAACAACCAAAATCCACATATAAATGACCACTTTTGAGTTGGTGACCACTGGTAGCAAATTAGTGGCCATATATCACACAACCAAAAATGTGGTCATATTTAGCTTGGTCATTTATAGCTTATCTTGTGGTCATATATTTGGTCGTATATTTGGTCATTAATTTGGTAATATATTTGGTCATTAATTGTCACAATTAATGCCACATTTTTTTTGACATGATAAATGACCGCTAATTTGCTACCAACGATCGCCAACTCAAAAGTGGTCATTTATATGCATATTTTGGTCATTTCTTTTGTCACTTATCTCTCATGTTGTATTGGTGGTCGTTTATATGCAAATTTTGGTCATTTTTTTAGTCATTTATCTCTTTTTAGTAGTTTCAGAATATAAATAAGGCACAATGGAATCGAACAACCAACCTCCTGCCTATAAGGCAGGTGCTCTACCATTGAGCTAGCACCCTTAAATAGAATTCCTTATGGGTTGTGCACCTTGCAGTTATTAAGAATGCTCTATATTAGAATTTAGAGTGGATTTGCAGTGAATAATTGAGAAACTTTCTTTGTTTGTTTAAATCAAAAGCACGCAGATTGTGATTGAAATTTCTAATTTGGGTAAGAAACAAAGATTACTCAATAGTCACAAAAAGGGTCGTGTTAATGATAACTTTCTTTTTCCAAAATCTCTCAAAAATCAAGAATGCAATTGTATTGTCAATTTTTTCTCCAAGTGGTACCAAATCAAGAATCACAATTGTCTTTTCCTGATCTTGGGCATCTGCATTTGCTCCCATTATCCTTGGATTTGTTGCAAGAAAGTTCCTGCTGCTAACTATGCAGCCAGCACTGAAACCAATGGGAAAAAAGAATAAAGTGTCACCCCAAGCTCAAGCTCCACCTGCATTAGATATACACATCCACATAGTGCACCAGGAAGAGTAGAAGTCAATGGTTGAGTGCAAGCCATTGAACCGCAATCTATACAAAGAATGCATCAAGTTAGTCACACATAACATATCTTGATTCTTTATACACAGAAATAAGGTGAAATCTAAGCAGACTGATCTTATATGCATGTAGTAAATTTATTTGCAAATAAAATGATAACAATTAAAGAGAAATTCAACTCGTGATGCCTTATGAAATATATGTGAGTACCAAATATAAGACTTATTTAAGAAAATCTATAGTATAAATACCGTAAGAAGGAAAAAGTAATGGAACCAATAGGTGATGTCCGACTATCGAAGAAGGCATCATAAGGTTTTAGGGTAGCCGCTTTGAATGGAGGTTCAATATAGAAATAGGAAGGGATTCCTTTGTGTCATGAGTGAACTAATGATGAGTCAATGGTATATTCCAGCTTATCTGTTGGTAGGTATATAGTGTAGTTATATAAATCTATAGAGTAGGGTAGGTTTTTTGCTAAAAGTAAAATAAAGAATCCTGTGTAAATGAAGCCTAAGGGTTTGGTACTTCGGTATGGTTTTCGTGTCTGTTTCTATGGGTTTTGGTGTATAAGATCCATTTAGTTAGAGTTTGAGCTCTATGTTTATACCTAGCTTTATGGAGTAATATATTACTTGTGTTAGGAGTTAACTAATAATAAGTAAACAGTATATTCATGTCCTAATTGTGAGGAGTTTAATAATGATGATAGAGGAGTAGAGTGTTGTTCTAGTTTAGTAAACAACCGAGTCTATATACTTAGTAATATATTCCATCGTTATATAGTTCTATTTTTAGTTCGGACAGGTGGTTTGAGTTAGAATGATAAGCTAGTTCAAGGAGTCAAGTATAAGATAACTAATCCTAATATAGTTTTATTTGTAAATTAGAAGTAGAAGTAAAGTCTAAGAGAAGTGTTAGGAGTCGTTATGAATGATATAAGAGTTTATTCATGTTCCTTGTTCCCTAAGAACCTAACCTCATAGTACCTCATACCTAACCTACCTAATCCAAAATAAGATAATACCTACTATAATGGAACCTTCCTAAAGTCAAGAGCTAATACCCTTTCTAATATTTTATTTCAAGTTTCATTTTTAAAAGACTTGGGTTTCGGAGCTTGTTAGAAAGGAGGCTACTAGAAGCCATAGAGTTATTTAAGCTTGTTCTGCTCCAATGTGCTTTTATGAATGTGCAACATCGTCACTTATTTTGTATTTTTTTTTAAAGGTGGTGAATACATATATCCTTGTGTCACCATTAACCTCATAACAAGAGGCTTTCATTTAGTTATTACAGATGTGACTGCTCAATTGTGTCTTTGGATTCTCGAATTGTTTTCAGGTCTTTCTTCAAAACGTATTGATTCAAACAAGCAGGAAAAAGGATGGAATAGAGTTTGGCTCCATGTTCTGCTATTTTTGCTTGATTTGCTTCACAATGGTGTTCTATCCACTCATTCAAATGTTGAACCTAATTAACCCAACTTACCATGAGTCCTTCATAATATAGAGATCCTTTTAATAACCTGGTACTCGACAGTTATCATTATCAAAAGATGTAAAATATTGGTTCCTTCAGAATCTAGAGATCCTTTTCAAAATATATAATGTACTGGAATTGCACATATGGATGACAATTCCATGATCATGCATTCCTTTGGCTTAATGTGAACATAAGTCGTTGCTACCATTTCATTTGAATGCCTTTCTATTTGTTTTCTGGTAGATCTATTTATAAGATATTTAGCATGATATTCTATGGCGTTCTAATTAAGATACCAATAAAAAAGAAAGCCTATGAATCTTAGAATCCTACTCTTTGGTCATTCCTGGATTATACAAATAAATATCATTTTAATGTGACTATAAAAGACAAGACAAAAGTGTATATTAAACATGACATCAAGAATTCATGATAAACATGGAATTTGTATCTTGTATCAAATCAATATACATCTACATCTTCTCTCGGACATCTGTGACAAGAGTAAATTATAAAAGAGAAGAAGATAAATTCGAAGTATCAAGAAATCTGGAGATACTTACGTTGAAAGTGATTTGTTAACATGCAACAACTCTGTGAGCCGTTCACCACTTGCTTCCTCCCGAGTCAGACGATCACTTCAATCCATATCAACTAATGAAATATTTCTATATAGATATTCCCCATCAAGACTATTTGAGTAGTTTATATGGATTGTGACCATCCTGCGAATGTGAAACATTCTGAGTTTACATCATAAATAATAAATAATAAATACTACAACCCAAGTTATTGTAATTTATTGTAATTGAAACAAATAATGGAGAACAACAAGAGCTTAAGGTCACTGTTCTTCCAATCATTTATATAATTAAATAAAGGAATCTTGTACTGGGATTATTACATCTACACATATTAATGTGTAAGCATATATTTTGAAAAGTAAAAACCCATGGGGATATTCTAATCATATAATTTCTAAGCATATTGGCAAAAAATAAAGACTAGACAAGATATTTTATGTTTGAATCACAGAAAAGAAATAGAATATATTTGCATAGAAAAATTGAGGCATAGGAAATATACAAACTAAACAATTTTATCATTGAAAGGATACTGAGTCCATCCATTGGTTTTTTTATCCCATTTGCAGTTTGGGAAGAGCATAATGAAAGGAAAACTAAACACCAAAGAAAAGCAAAGAGAATTGATTATTATACATGACATGGCTGCTCTTTGGATCAACATTTTTAAGACATCCATCCTGATAAAATTATTCAACTTCAAGCCCAAGGGATTAGCTCAACTAGTTGTCACCAATGTTGTTGTCCATTTGGCTAGTCCTGTTCCAGCGGGTACCTAGTTTGAATCCCCCTAAGTGAGGTGCACTAGTCTAGACTCTACACGAATGGATTTACTAGGGATGCTATCCACAAATGTGGGAAAGCATCCCTTGGGTTCCCCATGAGGTTTTCCATGGAAAAACAATTATGCAACTTCTATATTGCTGAAATACAGCCACTAACTAGCCATCCCACTAAGGTCTAGAGCTGCTTAAAACATAAGTAAGCTACCAAGGAACTAGTGACAAGCAATCAGAAGCCAAAAAAAATTATACAAATTCTATATTGTTGAAAGACATCCCCTGTCTAGCCATCCCACTAAGGTCTAGAGATTCTTACAATATACGTAATCTATCAAGGAACTAGTGACGAACAATCAAAAGCCACTCAATCAACAGACCCAGTAGTCGGAAAGGCTAATCCGGAAAGAAAGAAAGATTATATTGGTGTTCACCAGTAGCCAAAAACATCCAATGGTATTGTGAATGCACATCATAACATTCCATCTGTTTAGCATTGAGGGGACAGGACCTTGTGCACCTTGAAGAAATTAAAACTAAAAAATACAAATTAATTAGGTATAAATTAAAGATGAACACATATTCAAATGCATCAAGTAGTGAGTCAAATTTTTAATATATGAAAAGAAATTAAGCTAGATAATAACTAGAAGTTGGAAACACTCCATAGGATTAAAGACTTAGGTAAGAGCAATGGATAGATAAGATAAGATGATCTAGTTTTACCCATGTCCAACTAAAGAGAACAATAGTAGGTCAACAGGACTCAACTTCTAGTAGTTACTCCAGTTCAATCAATTTGGTCATTTTCTGCCACTTACTTTTAGGAATAGCTCATTTTTTCTAGCTTAGGGTAATAAGCCTTTGGGGCTATGTTTAAACTAATCACTAGTTCCTAGAATCTATTAGAAAATTTGTAACTTGTTCCCTTAAAGGGGTTATATGATTATAACATACAAAAATCTAATTATCACTTTATTAAAAATAGATATTATACCTATTCTAGCTCACATGTAAACATAGATTCTAAAAAAGCACCAGAAGGAATGGTCTTCTTGACATGTAAAAGAAAGTAATAACATAGCTTTGCATTGTAAACTTAAGATATGTGAAACATACAAATGAGAATGCTTGCATCTATCAGCACTATTGTGTTCCACTCCATGCTTCTGTAATCCTATTTTGAGTAATCTTGCAAAGTTCGTCGGGTATACAAAACATGATTTTTGGCACTATTTTGTTATGTGAACTTTGTACAGGAAAGGTGATTGTGTTTCAACATCCTTGGGTTGATTTTTTAGCATTACACTATCTGTACAATTTGTGCTTCGATGGTGATTGTGTTTTTTTGGGAAAGAGGTTTGCAGGTTGCATGTTTGGGATCCGAGCATAAGCTGAATGAAAGGATCAATAACAGTTTTGATTATGCATAGCTTATAAGTTTTTTGTTTTTTGTGCAAGTTTTCCATGATATATACTATATAGAGAACCATATTTCATTGTTCAGGTGTTGATCCTAATATTAAATCGATTCATATGGCTGTAGTGTCCCCTCTATCATACCAGCGTGATAGAGAGGATCACAGTGCTCAGTCCAGGAAATTAGCCCCAAAACGTTTGAATTAAAAACATTGATGCAAGAACTGTATCTGTGCATACTATGGAAGAACGACGGTAATCAAATAAATGCTATTGATCTCTAATACACATTCAAGATTCTGTGGCAGCCATGAAATAAAGATCTGTGCAGAAATTATACAAGATCATATGGAAATGCCTAAACTTTTAAAAACACAGCAGAAGCAAATTCGTTTAATACATCCACATACATTCATAACATTCATCAAATGATAATTGCCAATTTACACAAGAGAATACTTATCTCAATAAGGCAGTCCCAAGCAACTGGCTATGCAACTGCAACGTTCCACCCAACCATAGGCCAGTGTGCTCCTCAATCTCTCAGCACCACTGCCACCCCCGAGCTGGGCATGATCTCTACAAGGAACCAGGGAACAGCAGACTCACACATAGCCAAGCATACACCAAGATGAGCCAAGCCAATCTACAATTGGGTTTATCAGGCTACTAGGAGATGGAAAGGAAGAGTTGCTAAGCTAGTGAGCTCCAGCACAGAGCCAGGGATAACCTTGCAAGATCTATCTAGCTTGGCACCCACAATACCTACACACCCAGCACAAGGAAGTATTCTTTTCACTGTTGTGCAGTCCCTCAAGCCATACCTTCCCTATCTAGTGCTCTCAGGGTATGCATAGAAGAGTAACCAAAGCCCTCTTGATCTTTTTGAGAGGTTGTCTCCCCCACTAGGTTTATCAAGCCACTTCTATCCACTACCACTCCAACACTTCAGCTCACAGGCTCAAACCAGAACAAGGATGCACATAACAGCAGAACCCCACTTGATGGGCATGAGGAAAACGTTTTCCACAGTGGAATGCATGAGCTGGGGTTTCAACTAACCCAGAAAAACGTGGGAACCCACAAAAACGAAATGGGGAGTTGGTGAACAACCCAGGAAGCCAAATCCATTTTTAGAAAAACGTCCTTGGACATTCAGGGGCAAAAATGACCTCCCTACAGTCCTCAAAACGTGGCCCTCCCTCTCCCAACTGTTATATACTGCAAAAACGACTCCCAGGCATGGAAAAACGCAGTATTTAGATGAAAAACGTAAATGGAAAGAGCCCAGCTAACTTCAACTGCGTGACCCCTGAAGACTGCCCATTCCCCATGGCTTTGGGCACCATTTCGTGGGTGGTTTCTTTCCCAAGGAGACAAAACACGATTTTCCAAGTTGATGGCTTGCCCATGCACGAAAATGGCTTGCCCATACTCTTTCATTCCCAAGGCATTAACTGCCTTAACCAATTTCTTGGAAAAAATTAAATGATTGGGTACATGAGACAAAATGGGTAGTTGGTGGTTTATGGGTTTCCCCATTGACACATGGATTAATACCATTGGCTCAAGGTTTGAATAATTTCCCTCCCTTTTCCTTGTAGAGTCATGCCCCATCTCTTTTGTTGCATTGCATAGCCGGTTGTGGGTTTTTCCATTAAAATTCGTAATTACATGGTGTCTTATATACAATGTGCCCATCTTGCACAAGAACCATGGGCATCTATTTTTAATTGCCGATTAATGAAACGCTAAATCAATGGTGGGGCCTTGGCCTTGAGCTCCTCACCATGATTAATTACAATATTTACATCATTTACGGTTTAATACAAAGGGGGGTCAAAATGGGGACATTACAATGGCCAGATTGATCCTTGTTTTAAATTGCTTTGTTTCAGGACAAACATTTCGATCTCTCAAGACTAACTTTCACTTCAATGGTAGAGTCATTTCACTCAATTTAGGTTAGGAGTACAGGCATTTTTTCCTTTCTAACTAAACAAACAGGTAATTCAACGTTGTTTGCTAATTGGATTGTGACATTTCATGTAGTTTGGTTAGCAAATATTTGAAGCTTTAGGGGAGAAATTGGCCAAAAGACCATAATTTGTAAGTTCTAATAGATTTCTAAGTTCTAAGAGATTGATGAACTAGACAAGGATAATACAACTAACCAAACAGACTACAATACCTGTTTGGCTAAATGGTATGCAAGATTACTGAAGTACACGACCCATTACACCTGCAAATATGCAACAACTAGATATATTAGAACCCATGTCCTTTTCCTTTGATGTGAGATGGGATGTTCGATTTCCATTACCTGTATAATTCCCTTGACATGCCATAAGCCTTGTGTTAAAACAACTATATGTGAACCATCTGGGTGAAGCGCTTTTAGTTCCTTTCAAACCTCCTCGATGGCTACATTATGTTCAATAGACAATCTCTCTGCTTTAACCGATTTCTTTGTTGGGCTCGAATTGCCCAAAACAGCTCTTGAATCACCAAGATTTGTAATATATAACATATCATTGGATATTTCTCCTACAAAACAACAAGATCCCATAGAAGCAATATGTGGTTGCTGTTAAATTTTGAGCATTAATTCACAATAATCTAGGATCTTTACTGAGAGAATAACATGTACAGTATATCAATGCATATCAATCTTAACAACCATGACAAGCATCATAAGAATCAAAAGCATGAGACAAGAGACACAGAGTTTCCGTGGGGAAAACCCTAAGGTGAAAAACCCCACAACTTCCTCAGAGATAGAGTGAGCAATGGCTCAACCAAAATACACTGAGATAGTCTCCTAGTAGCAGATGATCCTCCTCCTCACTAGTGCGCCACTTTCTGAGTGAGAGAAGTGTAAGTTTCCAAGTGATCAAATAGAGATCTCCCGATCTCTATTTATACTTAACTTGTTTTCCCAGTTACACTATGGGGCCGACTTGTCTAGCTAGGTACATCCACAATATAATATATATTTCAGGGCCGACCCCACACATGGTGGTCTAATAACCCATCGGCAAGTATACACACTTGCAACACTTGTCAATACACATGATGACACTTCCTTATAGAGGAATAACACATCTCTTATAAGGGTACAATAAATATATATGAAATACATAGATGAAATACATTCTGAAGTTACATATACATCAACACTCCCTCTTAACTAGGAAGGTATTTCTCGACACATATATGCTAGCACAAGTCTTCTTCTCTGGATCATTGTCATCGATGCATCGTCATCATCACTGTCACTGCTACTGCTATCTCAACCAATCTCTGAATCTACTCGTCATAGGAAGTTCTACAGAGCCAATCCTTTTTCATACTGGATGTAGGCCCACCACCTACAGGTCTTCATCATCACTGGCCATACTGTGGAATCCTTGGGACTTATTATGTGAGTCAACAAAACCTCAAAAGAGCATCCCAAGATTGATTACAAGCACACAGCTCAACCTATCGGATCTCCCAGGACCTTTTACATGCTACTATACAACCTATCCACGGCCACAGAGTATCACAAAGCACAAACCAGATGCACACACACAGCACTTACACTCACCGGTATGGGAGGACCAACCTACCACCATACATGAAAGGCTCACAACACTTACATCAACGACCATGGGAGAACACATCTGCCACCATGTTGGAAAGGCTCTACACTTACATCAACGCACATGGGAGAACACATCTACCACCATGTCGGAAAGGCTCTGCACTTAAATCAATGCACATGGGAGAACACATCTACCACCATGTCGGAAAGGCTTTGCACTTACATCAACGCACATGGGAGAACACATATACCACCATGTCGGAAAGGCTCTGTACTTACATCAACGACCATGGGAGAACACATCTGCCACCATGTCGGAAAGGCTCTGCACTTACATCAACGCACATGGGAGAATACATCTACCACCATGTCGAAAAGGCTCTGCACTTACATCAATGCACATGGGAGAACACATCTACCACCATGTCGAAAAGGAACTGTGCATCTATGTCTTCGGAACTGATTATGTAATGTATCCACCTGATACATATGATCATCCTGATCATCCAATGCATCTACCTGATGCATACCAAGTATCTACCTTATGCATATCATCATACATGATCCACCTGATCATATAATGTATCCTCCTGATACATACACAGATACACAATGTATCCACCTGTTATATATATCAACACACATTATCTACCTGATCATACATAGTATCTACCTAATACATATACAGATACATGGTCCAAGCATCCAACATGATGCATATACAAAATACATACAAATGATCCAACTGATCATATCCAACATCCAACATGATGCATACATATAAATGATCCAACTGATCATATCCTGTATCATCTTAATGCATATATACACAAATGTAAATGATCCAACTAATCATACAGAGCAGAAACTATAACATCATCCTGATGCTCATCATCCAGCGCTTACATCCATAGCCATGTGAATGATCCTCCTTCCAACATGCTTGGAATGGCTTCAACAAATGTCTCCATCACTTATTCCTCGAAGTGTCATCGATCTGAAGAACACCAAGCCTCTCTCTGAAGTACTCGAACTTCACTCTAGCTAATGGCTTCGTCAATACATCTGCAATCTGCTCGTCCGTCGAAACATACAGGAGCTTCACTACTCCTCTCTGCACGATATCCCTGATATACTGATATTTGATCTCTATGTGTTTCGACCTATCGTGAAACACTGGGTTCTTAGATAGCTTCACACAACTCGATTATCACAGAAGATACCAGTAGCATCCAACGGGAGATCAAATAACTCACACAGTAGCTTCTAAAGCCATACTGCCTCACAGCTAGCTGAACAGGCTGCAACATACTCTGCCTCAGCTGTACTTAGTGCTACACAGGACTGCTTCCTGCTAAACCAAGAGATCACACCTGATCCCATACTGAAGCAGCACCCAGATGTGCTCTTCCTATCTGCAGCACTGCCTGCCCAATCTGAATCAACATAACCCTATAGGTTGAACTTTTGATTCGCTTCATACTTGAGCCCATAATCAACTGTACCCTTCAGGTACCTCAGAATATGCTTTACAGCAACCAGGTGAACACTCCTCGGATCCGTCAGGAACTGGCTCAATGTGTTCACCGCAAAGAAAATATCTGGTCTCGTGTTCATTAGGTACATCAAGGACCCAATCATCTGACGATACATAGAGACATCAACCGGCTTAGATGAAGCATCACATAGAAGCTTCAGATTCAATGCCATAGGTGTGGCCATGGCCTTGCAATCCATCATCCTAAACCTCTTCAGGATATCTACAGTATACTTCCCTTGTCCAAGGAAGATCCCATTTGTACTCTGGCACACCTCCATACCTAGGAAATAGTACATCATCCCCAGGTCCTTCATATCAAACTCAGCAGTAAGCTTCCTCTTTGTATCTGCAGTCGATCTGTCATCTCCTGTTACAAATAAGTCATCCACATACAGGAGCAGAATCACAGGATTCCCTTCCTCAACCTTGTAGTAAAGGTTGGAATCCGCTTTACTCTTGGTAAAGCCCAAACTAGATAGGAAACTGTCCGTCCTACCATACCAAGTTTTGGGAGCTTGCTTCAAGCCATACAAGGCTTTCTTCAATCTGCACACATATGACTCCCTGTCATGTGTTTCGAAACCAAGTGGCTGCTCCACATATACTTCCTCTTCAACTACACCATTCAAGAAGGCAGTCTTGACATCCATCTGGTGTATTTTCCATTTCATTGCTGCAGCCAGGGAAAGTACTATTCTAATGGAAGTATACCTGGCTACATGTGCAAAAGTTTCTTCATAATCTATTCCCTCTTTATGAGAGAAGCCACGAGCTATGAATCTTGCCTTGTATTTCTCTACGCTGCCATTTGCAGCATGCTTGATTTTGTAGATCCATTTGGAAGTCACAACAGACTTCTCTTTAGGTCTTGGGACAACATCCCAAACATCATTCTTCATTATTGATTGGTATTCCTCGACCATGGCATCCTTCCATTCTTTCTTTTCTGCTGCTTCTTCATAACTAGAAGGTTCTTTATTCATGATGTCACAGAGTAAAGCAACATAGCTGGTATGTGATCTGGTTCTTTTCCTTGCTCTGTGTTCTTCCTCTGGAATGCCAAATCTTTTTGCATATTGAATGAGCTCTCTAGCCCATGCAGGTTTCCTCTTGTGAGAGTTATCCTCATGGGGTGGATCTATAGGTTCTTGTGGATCTTCAAACTCACGAACAACTTCTGGAATTACTTCAGTCATGGTAGTGTCTTGAAATCTAGTTTCCTTAGGTTCTTCATAAACTTCGATAGGTGCCTTCCTTGATTTGATGAATGTTGAGTTTTCATCAAATGTTACATCCCTGCTGACATCAATCTTCTTGAACCCTGGAAAGTATATTCTGTAAGCCTTCGAGCTTTCACTGTAACCCACAAAGATACTCGTCTTTCCTGAAGGATCTAGCTTGGTCATCTTTTCCTTTGGGACATGTGTGTATACTGGATAACCAAATATTCTGAGATGGCTGACTTCGGGTTTGTTACCAGAAAATACCTCTTATGGTGTCTTGTTGTCCAATATCTCGTGGGGTGTTCTATTCTGCACATATACGGTTGTCCTAGCTGCTTCTGCCCATAGATGCATAGGTAGATCCTGGTCATGCATCATTTCCCTTGCTGCTTCTATGATTGTTCTATTCTTTCTTTCTGCAACTCCATTTTGTTGTGGATTGTAAGGAGCAGTCAACTCCCTCTTAATCCCTGAATCACTGCAAATATTCTTGAAGTCACCTGAGGTGAATTCTCCTCCATTGTCGGATCTGAATGTTTTGATATTCTTGACAGTTTAATTATCCATCAAGGTTTTGAATTCCTTGAACTTATCAAACACCTCATCTTTGTTCTTCAAGAAGTATACCCAAGTCTTCCTAGAGAAGTCATCAATAAACGAGACATAGTAAACATACCCACTCAAAGAACTGGATGACATAGGACCACATACATCTGAGTGGATGATTTCCAGGATACCTTTTTCCTTGCTTTCACTGCTTGGGAAATCCTTCTTAATGTTCTTACCTTTTGCACATCCTTTGCAAACACCTTCATGTTTGGTCTTGATTTTAGGAATACCCTCTACAGCCTTGCTTGCAATTGGAAGTTCCCTATAGTGCATATGAGCAAGTCTTCTATGCCAAAGTTCACTTGGCTCCATGGATTCATGCACCATGGCATGTTTAGGTTGTTCCTTCAATTTATACAAACCTCCCTCTTGCTCTCCAATCACTACTGCATCATCCATAGTTTTACCCTTTGGCCACATTAGGACTTGGCCATCTACAAATGCAACCCTCATACCTTTTGCATCCAATGCAGAGATGGAGAGTAAGTTCTTCTTGATCCCAGGTACATAAAGGACTTCTTTCATCTTCAAAGATTTCCCAGAATCTAGGTTGTAGGAGGCTTTACCACCTCCTTTGATGGGGCATTGATAGTCATCCCCAAGTTTCAATTTATGGGGTGATTCATGTTCAGATAGATTTACAAAAGATTCTTTAAACCCAGTCATGTGTTTAGAAGCCCCACTATCAATAAGCCAATCATTACAACCATGAGAGATAGTAACTGTGAGAGTATAGATCAGAGCATACTCTTCTTCGCTTAATGAGTCATCATCGTCACTTTTTGTTCTAGACTTGTTCTTGGGTGGTTCATCATCTTCAGCAGCATGAGCATGATATCTTTTCCTGCTGCCCTTCTTCTTCTTGATGTTGTTGTTCCTTTTGTTCTTGGGACATTCTGAAGCAAAATGACCCTTCTCATTACATGTGAAGCATCTGAGATCTTTCTTATCTTTATGTTGATGATAGTGTGAATATTTCTTGGCATGAGAGTGCTCTCTCTTTGACCTTCCTTTCTTGGTGTGTACTGTGAGAGCTCTATCTTCACTTCCCATCTTTTCTTCTTGGGCCACAAGCCTTGCTTCTTCTTGTGAACATTCTTCCTGCAATCTGTTGAAGGAGATCAACTTCTTTCTTGCACAAATTCCTTGAATAAAGGAATCCCATGACCTGGGTAGGCCATTTAGAGTGGTCATGACAACTTCACCATTCTCCACCATTTCATCCACTGCTTCCAATTGTTCCTTAATCTGAGAGACCCTAGAAAAATAATATTGAATGGTTTCTCCGTTCTGAAACTTTACTCCTTTCAATTGGTTCTGCAGGGTCATCTTCCAATTTATGTTCTTCCCTTCAAATAGCTTGGTTAGAGAATCAAACATTTCTTTGGGTGTCTTTAGAGATGACACATGTGGGATGAGACGGTCCTTGATAGAATCAGCAATGATTCTCTTTGGCTTGACCAAGTTCTTCTTAAGCAATATCTTAGCCTCTTCATCCTCTGGAATAGGGATGTCTTCTTTTATGTATGAGTCCAACTCATTCTCTTCCAGGATTAACCCAATCCTATACTTCCAGGCTCGGACGTTATCATCCCCTTCAAGCTTATCCTCAAGCTTGGTGTGGTGAGACATCTTAAAGAGTACTTCAAATGGAAATAGAAAAGATTTAGGTCTTACCACTTGAATTGCTGAAAACTGGATCTGGTCTCGGATTAGGGTTTGTCGGAAAAACCCTAAAAATTCAAAATGTGAATTTCAACTTTCTAAAAGCATAGAAAGATGCACCTTGATGAGCTGATCAACCTGGTGTATTCAGAATTTGGGATCTGCAAAGCTACACCCTTCAAAAATGCCTTTCTGTCTTCTCGGATTCACTAAGGAGAGCACTGAATTAGGGTTTGAGTTTCCCGGAGATCTACCTAGCAAAAAACCTCGATCCAAAGCTCTAAACTTCGATTTTTGCAATGAGCTTCCAGCTATGTCTTCATATTCCAGAAATTCCTATTTTTGAGGAAACCCTAATTTTTAGGGCCAAATCTCAAAATGCTCAGAATTGAATTCTGATTGGACAGATAGATTCTCCTTGATGAGTAGAGTCAATCTACTATATTGCTTTTCCAAAATCTGTGGAGAGAAACCCAAAAAACAAGAAACCCTAGTTTATGTCACTGTAAAATGTCTTCTTCTCAGGTTAGCTCTGATACCATGTTAAATTTTGAGCATTAATTCACAATACTCTAGGATCTTTACTGAGAGAATAACATGTACAGTATATCAATGCATATCAATCATAACAACCATGACAAGCATCATAAGAATCAAAAGCATGAGACAAGAGACATAGAGTTTCCGTGGGGAAAACCCTAAGGTGAAAAACCCCACAACTTCCTCAGAGATAGAGAGAGCAATGGCTCAACCAAAGTACAACCAAAATACACTGAGATAGTCTCCTAATAGCAAATGATCCTCCTCCTCACTAGTGCGCCACTTTCTGAATGAGAGAAGTGTAAGTTTCTGAGTGATCAAATAGAGATCTCCCGATCTCTATTTATACTTAAACTGTTTCCCCAGTTACACTATGGGGCCGACTTGTCTAGCTAGGTACATCCACAATATAATATATATTTCAGGGCTGACCCCACACATGGTGATCTAATAACCCATTGGCAAGTATACACACTTGTGACACTTGTCAATACACATGACGACACTTCCTTATAGAGGAATAACACATCTCTTATAAGGGTACAATAAATATATATGAAATACATAGATGTAATACATTCCGAAGTTACATATACATCAACAGTTGCATTGGCCAAGACCTCTTAACAACTTGCAAAAATTCTTCTTCAGTTGCACTGACTGCTTTTTGGAGAACTTCAACAGACATTCCCCCCTGCTCTAAAGCAAATCCTGAAATCAATTAGAGGTCGAATCAGTTATCCAAAATACCAACAAACCATATGGATGGAAAACGTTGCCTTGTATTAATCAAATAAAAGAAAATAAGCCCTCGCTTAGTCATAAGGTGAGGAGATCAATTGAATTCTAAATGAGAAAAGCGCCAACAAATATTTTTTGACATAAAATTTTGATTGTTAAATGTAATCACTCCGAACTCCAGACGTAATGCTGCTGACAATCACAAAAACGCACCAGAAGCTATCTAGGTAGCATTAAAAGGAGAAATATATGCTTTATGTAGGAGAGCTTGCACTAAAAGAAATCTAGGCATCTTTCATGGGTGGCATTACCAAAAGTACAATTGTAAACCATTCGGAATATGAATAGTATCAAATCAATAATGATTATATAGGGGAGCAATTGATTTGGAATTCTGATGTTGGGCGTCCTCTTACTCTGTCGGCTTGACTATCACATTAAAGTTTAGGAATGGAAAGGCTACGACAAACAGGTTGAGCACGCCTGCAAAATCCTAAGAAGTAGCGATATCTTAATCACTTGATAGATTGATATAATTTTGAGCAGTTGTTTGTGTAACTCATAGGCTGCTTGTGTTAGACGGGAAAATCTAATTTGGTGGCCTGGGTTCCTTATGTTTGAACTCAGTTGCTAGAAACATCGACTCATATTAAAGAGATCCCTGCACATGGTTGTTCCATGCCTCTTTTATTATTACCAAATACAATGGATTTTACGACCATAACGGATTAAAATCAAATGAGGCAAGAGTTGATACATAAATGGCTCTAATATTCCCCCTTCCTATCTGTAACACAGCTGCAAAAATTACATCTAAGCTCATTTGAAATGGCAGTGCAGTATAGTGGAGGTAAAAAGAGCATAAACAAAAGGTACCTAGGATCCTTGGATCTAAATAATTCTTGGAACAGCCAACAACTGAATAATGAAATATGGTTTTCTATATAGTATATATCATGGAAAACTTGTACAAAAAACACAAAACTTATAAGCTACGCATAATCAAAACCGCTATTGATCCTTTCATTCAGCTTATGCTCGGATCCCAAACATGCAACCTACAAACACCCAAGGGCCAAATGCAAACACACAAAGTAGAACTGCCAAAAAAACACAATCACCATCGAAGCACAAATTGTACAGATAGTGTAATGCTAAAACGTCAACCCAAGGATGTTGAAACGCAGTCACCTTTCCTGTACAAAGTTCACATAACAAAATAGTACCAAAACACCAACCTCAATTGCTAAAAACAATAATCACTCCAAATTTCTGCAAAAACGCCAAATCCAATAGCTAGAACCCCAATCACTCTCCTAGATATAAAATTCTAGTAACATCCACATACAAAAAAACCAAACCCAACTATACAAAATACAAACTATTTTCCAAACTAAAAATTCAGGAGTGCCCAGGTGCAAAAACAGCCAAATCTGTTAACATCCAAATCCTAAAAGCATCGACCCAGATGCAAACTATAAATACACATCCATGATGTAGAGATTATAAGAGCACCCAAATGCATGAAATCCAATAGCTCAAAATCCAGTCACCATTCTAGTGTAAATTTCTCGTAGCAACCACGCAGTAATCGAAATCGAAATCTTTTTCCAAACTAAAATCTTGGAAGAATTCAAATGAAGAAACAATCAAATCTATCAACACCGAAATCCTAAAAACACCAAATCTAGTTGGATATAAACACCTTCATGACACTCCTAGGAGAAAATACAAAGCTATTTCCTATCTATACCTTAAACAAGAATAAACCATAAGTGTTATGGCTGCAAATGACACATTCAGCTCATAATTTGCAATAACGGTTGGAGTGTGGCTGGGACTGGGTTGACCCAGACTAAATTATAGGGTTTGAAATGGCAAGAACTGGTGGATTACCGGTAGGAGAGTAATGGGTGATGAAACCCTAGTACCATGGAGGGCGTAGATGGACTCTGGCCAATTGGGATTTATCCTCAGATCGGGAGCCTTCATCATTTCAAAAAACAAAATAGAAAATTTGTAGACTTTACTGCAATCTCATGCCTATGTAAATTGAAAAAGGGAAGAAAAAATGCAACAGTAAACAGAAACATTTTCACTGTTTTATTTATTACATAAAGAGGAAAGGCACACTTGTGGGTTGAGTATAGAGATCAGGGAGAGAGGACACATTCCCTATATGAGTATTCATGCCTTCCACTTAGTTGAGTCTGGAATATGAAAGCCAGTTTATGGAAATTTAATAGGGCCATCAAAAACCCTAAATTTTTGTAAGTCGTATCTGCTGCTGTCAAGCAAGAAAATCCAAAGCGGATTTCGGGCTCCTTTGCAGCTCCCTCCTCTGTGGTTGGATATGCAGGAAGTGATATGATCCACTGAACACATTAGTTGTAGAGGAGATGTTCTACTCAATAGAATAGCCTAGAAACCCCAGAAAAATATTAAATGCAAAAACCCCATAAAATATTAAATACAAGAAGACCCTGTCAAAGGAGGGGCATTCTTTAAATCACCAAAAAACAGTGACAGTTCTGCCCAAGAAGTCTCCCAATGCACAAATTTGCTCCCAAATTTTGATGTGTCCGAATGAACACATTTTGCTTCCAAATTCTGTCAAAGACTAGACGCATATTCTAAATCACCAAAAAATAGGGAGGTCTACCCAAGATGTAAGGATACTTTGGGATAAGGTGTTTGTTTTGTTTAGTGTTTTATTTATTGTTTGTTTTTTAAAATATTATCTAGAATGATTCGCTGAAAAAAAATATTATATAGAATGATATATTTATTTTTAATATATATATATAATACATAATAGTATTATTTTTTGTTATTTGTTTATTTATATAATATAATATATAAATGTTTGTTTTGTTTAGTGTTTTATTTATTCTTTGTTTTTTAAAATATTATATAGAATGATTCGCTAAAAAAAAAATATTATATAGAATGATATATTTATTTTTAATATATATAATATATATATATATAATACATAATAGTATAATTTTTTGTTATTTATTTATTTATATAATATAATATATATAATATTTATTTGTTGTTTATTTATATAATATAAAATTAAAAATTTAATAATCAAAATAAAATTTAAATTAAAAAATAAGATAAAAATAGTATTTCCATTGCATAAGTTAAGACATGCAGAGTTTTTTTTAACACCATTAACTCTTTATTTATTCAATGTCAATGTAGTAAGGAAATATCATAATCATGGTAACTCTTCTTTAAAAAGAATTTTAAAAAAGGGAAGATTTTTTTTTCTTTCCAAAATGGAGGATATTGGCAATTTTTTGCAGGGGAGAGACCCGAGGGGAATTTTAGAACTTTCAAACTTAGGCGTGAAGAGAAGCATGATGAATGGATGCATATGGAGAATAAGTTGACGTTGTGAAATTGACAATATTTAGCTAACAAGACGCAAAATACACGAACTTGCCGAAACTTTTATAGACTGCCGAGAAGGTCAAACGACGAGGGTTTTGTTCAAACAAATTATGAACGCATCTAGTATGATGAGCCAAAAACAATGACACAAACTTTACGAAATGAAAATGCCAAGAGGGAAAGGAAACAAATATCCAAGACATGACTCAACCACACTATGATGATGCACATGACGCAACTTGGCCAATTTGTCGAAGGGATAATACAAAAGAAAAAATGGTGAAATAAAATATGTACATGATAAGCACATCAAACTGGATGTGACAGTATCGATGAAACAATCTTGCAAAAAATTTCAGTAGGTTCTCCTATGACATCATGTTTCGACACTAGCTCGTGTCTTTGGATCCATCTACAATGTTACAATTTACTAAATTTTTAACACTGCAGATGGATTCGGAGACCCCCTTGTTTAACACTGCAGATGGATTCGGAGACCCCCACTGTAGATGGATTCAGGGACCCCCTAGAAGGGGGTCTCCGAATCCATCTACAGTGTTAAAATTTAGTAAATTGTACAAATTCATTATCAAAATTATAATTTTTCATTTCCGGAATGACACAACTAAAAAAGACCACATAAATGCCCAATTGTTATGTGGTCATTTTTAGTTTAGTTCTTATCTCCTGACCAAATTGGTCATTTTTAGTTTAGTTCTTATCCCATGACCAAATTGGTCATTTATCTTGGTCAGTTTTAGTCAATTCACTTAAAATTTCTCAATTTTAGTCATTTATCCCTTGAAAAAGCTGTGGTGACCAAAACGTTTGGCCACCTGGTCACTTATCTCTCATTTTGTACTAGTGAGTGGTTAAGTCATCCAAAGAAGAAAATAAATTGAAGACAACCCTAGAATAGTTTGAGCATCTTTGGAAAGTAGAGAAAGTGTCTGAGAAAGATAAATAAGTCACTATCAGAGATCTAGAAAGAAAGATACTATATTTAGGAGTTGATCCACTGATGGATCTTGTGTCAAATCATTGATAGAAGAAAAAGACAATGAAATTGCATAGTTAAGGAAACAATTGAATACGCCTGGGCCTCAACCTATGCAAACTCCTGAGCTGAGGGAGGTGCAAAATGAAAATGAGTAGCTCTATTCCAACGTGCTAAAGTATAAAAATATTGATAAAGAACATGCAAGAAAGATAATTGATTTGGAAATGCATATATCTTCTATGAAGTTGCAAAATAATTCCTTGGGTCCTAAGTCAGACTTACAAGCATCCTCTCCTAAAAATCAAGAGGTAAGTCAGCGTGCAACATAAAGAGAGCAAGTTCAAAAGGAGCCTGAAAAACCAATAGTAGATCAGGATGTGATCGATTTAATGGGAGAAGAATATACCTTGATACAGCAGCCAAAAGACAGAGAGGAAAGAATCAGAGAGAAAGAAGATGAGGTCAATAAAAGGGATAGAAGAATTATAGAATTGGATACTGAAGTTAGCAAAAAGGAGGATAAAATTGAAGATCTGGAGACTGAGATTAATGAGCTCAAAAGTCAAGTTACTAAATTGAAAATAGATATTGAGGGAGAAACACTACTGAGAAGACTAGGTCAAGATCTATGGGATAAAATAGCCCATATATTTATAAATAATGGGACTATTGTGAGGTGATTCAAGATTATTTCAAAATGGAAAAATTATCCCAAGATATGGCTAAAATAGTGGAAAAGTAGCTTGGTGATATGAAACAACAAGCCAAACAGATCATTGATTACCTAAACAGTAGAACTAAAAGGAAAATTGATGAGTAGCAGATTGAGAATAAGAATCAGATAATCAAAACAACCATATATATGATAATGAAGCAAACCATGTTAAGTAAAATTCAGGATAACATAAATACATTGACTGGTGAAATCGCCACTTTCAAATGACTCTTTGAAGAAGTAAGGAATTTAGGATTGCCATCTCCATGGGATGGAAATGGGGAAATTCATACGAAGGAGGAGTATATGAACAAGTTGAAACAGAAGTGATATGTGGTAATCCAATTTTGTGTATTAGAAGGAGTTATAAGTGAAGAGAAGGTTATTGAAAAGCTTAAGGTTGAATTTGAAATTTGGATATTAATGAATAATATTTTAAGTAGGTTGGGGCCTATTTCATATGAAAATACCACGCATGCATAAAAATATCATTGGAGGCTTTAAAATATCATAGATATCCTATAGGTAAAGAATGGAAATATGTGTTCAAATACCATAAGTTAGCTTTCCACCTCAAGGGAAAACAACATGACAGTCATCAAGACAAGGGTCAGGACAATATGCAAGTCATCCTACTCCTCGGGACTTTATGCCACCAAGGGGGCAATCAAATGTTCAAATGATGCAACAAATTATGAGGAGGGCAGTTGTCATACCAATGAATCAGCCGAGAGCTCATCCAAGTGGATAGCCCACTATGAGACCAAATGTTTACATGAGGGGGAAGAATTATCAACAACAAGGAAGAAAAAAAGGCTCAAGTAAAAGGAAGTAAATCTTCTAAGTCCATGAAAGGTATGTACATCAGCATGACTAGTATTTTGTTAGATTGATTCAATGAGAAGCATTGGAAGCCCTAAAGGTTTTTGTATAGTGTTTGGGGTTCTTAAAGGTCTAATAAGAAGAACAGATATTGATGAATTAATGATTGTATAATTTTTGAGTCAGTATCAGAATGATTTAGAAATCTAAATATTGATTAAGAATAAGTTTAAAGGGTTGAGTACATAATATATTCGGATACAGAACATACAGAACATGAAGCTTGAAGAAGTAGAAATAGAGATAAGTAACTGGTAAAAGAAGGAAATTTTCAAGAAACATCGCACACAATCAATAAAGAGATATTCAGAGTGTATTGAACAGAGAAAAAATTAAATTAGGGTGCTAAAGGATCCTTGTCATTGGAGCATATAGAAACATTTTTTTGGTTGCGGAGCCTGATCTTCCTGATTCAAAGATGTTGTTTTTTTGGTCATGTTTGTACCTCAGTTCTATATGTTGTGCAGGTGGACTGTACACTCATCCCAGTGGGGGGATGTGGGGGCCATCACCCCCCACACGGGGGTCCATGGGGGACCATCCCCCCCAGCTGGGGGATTCGGGGGCCAGCGGGTCCCCGACAGGTGCTCGAGGACAATACACTCAAAAAAGGCGGTTCTGTGGCGAAGCCCCCAAAATGAATTTCTTGGGTTGTTTGTTGGCCAACAGTTTATGGGCCCATGGTATTGGGTATCCCGTAGTATTTTCCCATGGTAATTCCCCTTTAAAAGGAAGACATTGTAATATGGTTGTGCAATGTATTGTAGAATTGTAAATATCTTTGTTATTGGATAAGAGATATTATTAGAGAGTGAAGAGGAAGTTGCAGTGGATGTGTTGCAGGTTGTATCCCTTAATTTGTTGGACGGTACAATAATAAGAACTGGAAATTTATGTGTGGACGTATCCCATCTTGGATGAACCACATTATATTGATGTCTCTCTTGTATTGTGTTTATATGAATTATATTTGCATATTGTTTATTGTTATTGCTCTACGATCATGTTTTTCTAAGAAGTGGTATCAAATCCAAAGGTCTATTTGGCATATAAACTTGGAGGAAAGAAGGGTTCTTGGTTCGAGTGGGAGAAATGGTAGAAGAATGAAAGTTTAAGTTCGAGAAATTTAACGTCCAAAACTACCATTTATGGAAGATTCAAATGGAGGACTATCTATATCAGAAGGATCTATTCCTACCGCTGGGAGGAAAAGAAAAAGTGTCGACGGCTATGAAGGACAAAGAATGGAATGTTCATAATAGAAAGGCACTATGAACAATACTGTTGTTCATGGCTTCATCAGTGGCTTTCAATATTTCAAAAGAAAATACAAGGTAGGGTCTAATGAATGCATTGGGTAAATTGTATGAAAAACCCTCGACCTCCAACAAGGTATTTCTAATGAAGAGTTTATTTAATATGAAGATGTCAGAAGGTGGATATGTTGCTGATCATTTAAATGAATTTAATATGATTACAAATCAGCTAATTTCTGTAAATGTGAACTTTGATGATGAGGTTAGGGTTCTTCTAATATTGTGCTCATTGCTAGAAAGTTGGAATGGCTTGGTCATGGTTGTAAGTAACTATGTCTCTGGTTCAAACACTTTGAAATTTGATGATGTTTTTGGGGTTATTCTTAGAGAGTAAATGAGAATGAAAAACAAGGGTTAGACATCAGGTAATGCATTGACCATGGAGAGTAGGGGAAGACAAAGGGATAGAGGAAAGAGCCCAGGTAATCGCAGAAATTCCAGGAAGGGCATATCCAAGTCCACGCTAGGAAGATAGAGTGTTGGAACTGTGGAAAGAAAGAAATTCTGAAGAAAGACTGCAGATCTCTAAATAAGAAAGGATATGGACAATAAGAGACTACTCAGGAAGCAAATGTAGTAGGTGATGTGTTACAAAATGCTTTGATTCTTTCATTAGATAATACTAGTGATTATTGGATAGTATATTAAGGGGCTTCATGTCATGCTACACTCCATAAAAAAATTATTTATGATTATGTTCAAGGTGATTTTGGACATGTTTTATTGGGTGATGATGAACCATGTAAAATTCTTGGAATGGGTAAGGTACGGATAAATTTAAAGAATGTAGTTGAATGGTTGTTGAAATCTGTAAGGCATATTCCTTCTAAGAAAAGAAATATGATCTCAATAGGGTAGTTGGGAGATGGTAGTTGTTTATCTGTGTTTGCAAAAACATGGTGGAAGATCACTAAATGATCAATGGTGATAGAAAAATGAGACAAGAAAGGTACGTTGTATTTATGTCCTCATAATACTGATTGTTCTATCTCTTTAGCTTCCACAGGAACATATACAACATTGTGGCATGATAGGATTGGTGATCCAGGTGGATATTGGTGGCCACCCACCTATTCCACTTGGGGCCCCAACATTGTTCTTTCATTTCTTCTTGTTTCCTTATTTATAGCACAACTTACTATTTTTAGAATTTTTTCGGGTCCTAAACTTCCGGAGCCATTTTGAGGCCCTAAAAGACGTTTTTTGGGGAATCTTGCTCGGCGAATGTCCCCATTTGCAATTTTTGGTATAGCCCTTGGATAGATATTTACAACAAGGTATCATTTGCATCAAACAGAGATTGTATTCCAAAGTTACGGCGCCAAGAAATTTATGTACCAATTTACCTCACCAGGGCCCATAGTTTGGCATGGTTTAATCTCCTAGGGTTAGGTTTTTGGATGTTTAGGGTTTTCCTTTGTTTCTCAATAATAGAGAGGCTTCAAGCCCATTGTGGAGAGATTTCAGAGGCCGGTAGCTGACACATCTCTTCTAAGAGATAGCTACCAATGCTCTAGCTAGTTTATTTCTATTTTGTCTGTAAGCATATTTCTGTTATGTGATATTAATGAAATGAAGTCTAATTTCTGCTGCACCTCTGCATTTACGTGTATTTTTGTAACCCCTTGCATTCCTTCATAAGTCCAGATCAATGGTATCAGAGCAGGTCTTCTCTTTCTCAATCCTTCTTTGCATGTCCACAACGAGGTTGGGGTATAAGGAGTTAGGGCTCGACCTGGTTGAACCCTTGCAAGATCAGCCTCGCAAACCTCGACAGCCGCCCATGGCAGACGAAAAGAAAGACGAGGGAGTAGGAGATCCTATCAAAATATTGCTCGAGGAGGCCCTCGAGCAATAAAGGAACACGATGATGTATAACTTTGCAGAGATCCTTCAATGACTTCCCAATAGCAGCCACTCTAGAGGCGCAACCCCTTTTAATGTACAAGTAAATTTTGACATTCCCATATTTGAAGGCCAAATAGATGCAGACGTTGTAGATAGATGGTTGAATCTATTAGAAGGGTATTTCTCGGAGCATGAATTTTACAACTGCGAAAGGGTCACTTTTGCACACCTCAAAGCTGCCCCTCATGTCAAGGACTGGTGGGAAACCAACTGTGAGCAGAAGGACGAGAGGGAACCCTCTCTATTTTCGGTCGCATCCACTTGGAATTCTTTATGAGATGCCATCAAGGAACAATATTATCCCATGGGAAGCTATGAGGACAAGCACATACAATGGACTACACTGCGGAAGCAAAGGGATCAAGATGTGCATGAGCTGACGAAACTGTGACATACCCTACGCACAAAATTGGGTATCAGAGATTCAAAGAAACATTTGGTGCTGAAGTACCACAGTTGTCTGCATAGATACATTCAGGAGGAAATGGAGTTCCTTGACATCTCCTTGCTTGGCGCAGGATATCAGTTTGCTGCCAATATTGAGCAAAAGTTCAAACAGAATAAGCGAGACTTTGGATCTACAACTCAGAGGCAAGGTAAAGGTGCCTTCAAACTGCAAAACAAAGGACCAAGCCAAGGCGAGGTGGCCCAGGATAATCCACCAAAACTGCAAGCAAATAACAACACTGCGGAGCCAAAGAAGGACACGAGAAAGTGTTGTGACTTTCATAAGAGCATCATGCACAAAACAAGTGAGTGTCAGACCAAGCAGTCACTGGTGGTCGAGTTGAAGGCCTCTGAATTGGATGCATACTCCAAATCTGAACCAGAACCCGAAAAGGGTAATGACAGGGGGATGCAAATTATCGATGCGGAGCCCACCACCACTGTTGCCACCATGAAGGTCCAGAAGGAGGAACCGAAATATCCAATGGAGGGGGAGCGCCTCTTCCATTCCCAGATGTGGGTAAAGGGTTCCGCGTTGTAGTTCATTGTTGACAACAGGAGCCAAAAGAACCTCATTTCAGTAGAGGTCATGAAGCGACTGGGCTTTCCGACCACAACACACCCACAACCGTACACCATTGGGTGGTGTTAGTCCCAAAGATGTTCTAAAGCTAACTTTTAGAACTGTTTCTAAGCATCAATAATCACTTCTGAAAACTTTACTGAATCAAAACACAGCTGACAGAAAAAGATGTAGAATTCCAATCTTGAAATATGAATGGGCAATATTTCAAGGTGCCAAGAAATCAAACTTTGAGTGGTAAATGGAAAATGAAATGGTGCAAGATAAAGGTACTGTGGAAGTAAATCTTTATCCTACATTTACAGCATGACATGTTGAGCCTAGGAGAGGAATTCAACAGCCTTAACAAAATGAGCATTGAACGCCACTAAGTAAAACGAGAATATCACTTTAAGACAAATCAGCATGAACACTTCAATTACCAATCCTCTTAGAAGAAATACATTTAAGCATAAGCACTCATATAACATTCAGAACGGCTCTGCAGATCATACATAAATGGAAGAGATGAAAAACAATAGAAGGTACTAACTGTGCACATCAAAACTTTGAACCCATCAAAATCCAAGATAAGGAAATAATATGTTTCTTTATGTATTGATCAAACTATCCAATATAGAAGTAATACTTCTTACAAAAGAGAGATGACCATTCGGCCAATGCCTTTCTTGCTCTTATATAGCTTTTCTATTCTATCCTAAAACAAGATCCTTCTTACAAAAATCTTTCCTGCCTCAACGGTTTTAAGAAAATATAAAATATTACAAAAGTTGTTGCAGCCCAATGGCTTAATAAAATCTACTCATCGTTCTCAACAAAAACTGTTACAAAAACAAACAACCTTAAGGACTACGACTGATTAGAGAGTCTGGGACCCTCTCGCTTGCTGTAGAGGTATGTCGTGCTGGCTAGAAGATGTTTCGGCCATGGGTTGTTTAGTTGAAGTTGCGGCCTTTGCTTGATACTTAGTAAACTGCTCTGACTTCTTGACCGTGATAAACTTGGAGATGGCCTTCCACTACTTACCCACCGGGAAAGTGTAGTACTTGAGTTCCCTTAAGGATGAATCTAAATCAGTGCATCGTTCGAAAGAAGCCTTAGGTAAGCCTTTGAAAATAACATGAAGGTGATTCAGTATCTCGAAATTAGAGTGTAGTTTATCAACAACTTCCTTCCCATTGAGTTCCTGAAGAGTGTCTGTCAGACGGATTTCGAAATTTCTTGCTTCTGCCATTTGGGAAAGGTAATCTCTTTCTGGGTACAAATCACCATTTCCATTCCAGAAATATCGGAGGCCCAATGCAAGAATTGTTTGGAATTGTTCCTTGCAAATGCGCACATCATGCTTCAGCTGAGCAGCCATATCTGCCACATTCTGGGCCAATGACACCTTAGTAATTACCTTGTTAGCATCCATTACTATATTGGTGCGATCTTTGATGGAATAAGCCTGAATCTCATCAAATGTATTCTCATTAAGGAACTCAATTACTTCCCGAGCAACCTCATCCTTTTTGGCTATGCTACTCTCCATGGCCTGAGCATCCTATTCGAAAATCCTAGAAATCTCACATTCCTCTTGAACTATACTGAAATGGATCCACTGTGAACATATCAACCATGCCAGTTCATCCCATATCGCAGTCTTGGCATCTCTAATTAATGGTTTATCAGTGAATCTCCTAGTTAAATCTTGAATCTCGGCACGGAGCTCATCCCCAGCCTACTATATTTCTGAGATAAGCTAATCCCTCTGAGCCAGCCTCGCATTAGCAACGAAAAGCTCGTCACACTTGTTTTTTAACTGATCTTGCACCTAGTTGAGCTTGGCTTCCTTGAGACTCATTTCGGATATTGCTTGAACTAATTTGTCGGCAGGGTCTGAGACTACAGAGATCTAGAGGGACGCTGCTTTCTACTGAAAAATATCTTGATTTTTCTTTCTGGCAATTTCCAAGTCTCCTTCTAATGAGACAATCCTTTCTCTGAGAGTTTGACTGACGGCTACTGATTTTTCCATCTCTGTTTGTATCTCAACCACCTATGTGGTCTACGAGTGTTCGGTAGTAGGAATATTTAGCCTCTTTCTTAGAGTTGCAAACTCTTTATCTTTCTCCTTTAACACAGCCTCTATGGGAGTCCGTTCGTTGGGGTCTTGCACCGCTTTTACGACCTGTTGCTCTAGTTCAGCTATCTTCAATTGTTTGGATTTATTTGAAGTTTTCTTGTTCTTCAATTGTTTTTCAAGATTATGCACTGCAGCTTGCAAACTGTGAGCGCTCATGGTGAATTTGCGCAAATCCCTATATACTGCTTCACATGTTTGTCGATGAAGCTCCATTGTATCTCTAGATGGAATCTCATCATGCTTTATGGTTATCTGGGTGGCCTTAAAAATGGAGGGGCTTTTCTTCCCCCTTGATGCAATTTATTTTAAGACCACAATCTTCAAGGCTCCCTCCTTAAGATCAAGAGCAGACAACATCCTGGACTGTCTTCCTGCGTCTAACTCCTACTTCGGAAAGAGGGACTTCTCTACGCATGCACTATCTTCCTTAAGTTGAGCGTAATGCCCGAACAATCCAATCTTAAAAGGCGAAGTAGCGACCAAAGATCCTTCCATAGGTTGGTTCTTTAGATCCTGTGGCCACGTATCCAAGGGAAAACTTTCTAAAACGACAGGTGTTACACGAGTAGATGCTGACATACCTTTTGAGGTCAAGCTAGAAACACCCTTCAGTTTTAACTTCTTTGTACCAGCCTCCTTACTTCCTCATTTCTCACTTTGCATTGAGAATGAAGGCTCTAACCTTTCTCTCTTCTCGGATGCCTCCAGCTTGAGGGGTGTCGGAATAACTTCTGTGTTCGTGGTCTTACAAGGGTTTAGCGCAGCCAGGAATTCTTCCCAACTATTCAAATTGGCCATCTTGTCCAACAAAGGATGTGGTATGTGGGGATAAGCAGCGGAACAAGCTGACTTCCTCTTCTAACAAATGATACCCTTGGGATCGTAATTACACTTCATGCTTTCCAGAAAGTTGTAATTAGCGAGCAATTCTTCGACCTCCTTTTGAGTGGCTCGGCTCTTTACTTTAAAAGGTCCTACTTCATTAGGGCCCTTAAAGGTCCTGACACTGTTTCCCCTCATGAAGTGCATATCGTCACAGTTAAAACTCTGATGAATATACTCAAGTGCAAAAACTCGAGGGGTCAGAAACATGGGTAACTTGTATGGAGCCAGCTCTACCCCGTATACTTGGATCTCTGTATGCTTCTCAAAGCAAAACCAATCGCCCACCGGCTCGTTCGGATTTAACTGAAGTAACTGCTTGCTTTCTGGAAAGGCTCATGGTAGAGGTGCATCAAAGAGTAGAGTATATATAGTGGCCACTACGGTATCCACGAACAAGGAAAAATCTTCTTGCGGGGTGGCTGTAAATATCACCCTTTCCAGATCGTCTTTGCTAAAAAGGGTATTGTTGCTAAAGATGATCATGTATAAAAGAAAAGAGCAGAAACGGAACAACTTCTTAGATGAGAAAACTTTTAGCTAGAGATGGATAGATTGAGCCAAGAAGATATCCCAATCTAGCTTTATAGGGTTCTCCTGCTGTGAAAGGTTCATCGTGAACAATAAACTGAACACCGCATAGTCTATCGCCCTGTCATTTTCGTATCCAAGGAGAACACAAATCATTGACAAAATGGACTTAGCCGAGTCCGATAATAGCTCCAAATTACACAGGGAGTTGTTGTCTGGAAAGCTCCCTCCGGGTCGTAATAATAATCCGATGAAGGTGTCTCTTCCTTCTACGGGGAGCTCCTACATCTTATTGCTCAGCACCTCCTCATCAAGCTGAAATCCCGACTCTTCGCGGGTGCTTGTTAACTCCATAATGAGCTCTTTGCTTATGGAACAAATTACATTTCCCCTTCTAGATATGATGGCTCTCTTCTTAGGCATGTAGCAAGCTTCACACCACTATATTATTTTAGGAAAAGTTTTGGTCATCGGGAGGATCATTTTTGCTAATCCGTAAGTTGACGCGTTAAACAGGTCATTTCTATTCTTTGCTTGCTCTCGGGCCTCAAGAGCTAATGAGTGCAGGTTGTGGAAGGAGGAGATGGGGTCGTGGACGTCAAAGAATTTGTCACCGTATGGTCATCTGGATTGTTGGTCGAGGACGTGGAGGCACCCTCAAGGATGAGTTCAGAGGTCATGTTGGTGTAGGGTAATGTGCAGGATGCAAACTATGGGATGCTTTGAAGAAAATGGGTAAAGGTTTGAGAGCCTCAGATTCAGGGAAACAGTTAATAAAATGGTTTCTCAAGGCGAGTATTTATAAGGATAGACTCAGGAGAGGCAATCATAAATGCAGGTAGTACATGGAGTGTTTAGATTGGTTTCAGGACTAAGGGGTAGATGGCCTCTTTAAATGCTCAGGCACCAAATTACGTAGATGACGACAGGAATGACCGTTTAGGCATGCTTGAAGTTAATGTGAGGGGATAGGGATGCGAAACCTCGGGAAATGGTAAGTGGTGGATAAAAGTGTTTCCAAGGTCCCCCTAGGGTGTTTTGAGGAAACCGCTTTCAAGATCCTGATTTCAGGAAAGAACGCCACGTGGAACCAGTGGTTTCTATCCAGGGGCGGCTTTGTAGGGTTAAAGATCGAACAGCTTGGACACTCTGAAATGTTGGCTTCCATTGATCTTTCGAGTTAATCTCCCCGGGATGAGCGCTCATCAGTATACCTTTCCCGTGTGTGGCCCACCTCCATTGTCATATAATTTCCCGATGGCTCCACCTTACGAAAACTGCCCTGACTGCCCCAAGTGGTTTCACGGGATCGAAGAAATGGTTTGGGAAAACCATCTTTTTCCCCTTGAATGATTAGGGAGGTGACACTTGTCCCTGGAATTTTTTAATCAGTAGTGCTCTCATGGAGTTAAATCCCGAGCTCCTTCCTCCCCTTGACTAGATCTCGTCCGTTGTTGAACTATCCCTCAAACTCTGGAAACCTCTATCGGCTTCTCTAAACTTCATGTGACGAGCGTGCCCCTCGGTATTCCTATTTTAGAAATGGTGATTCACCCTTCGGTGCATCCAAGCAACTTGTGGATAATATTACTAACATTGGCTTCAACGGGGACAACCTTTTCCTCCGGGAGAGGCTGAGAATGGTAGACCAATGCCTTTCAAGTCTGTTGGGTTATGGATTCATGCCCCCCCCCCCATTTGTCTTCCTTCCAACAAGTGACTCCCACTGCTTGAGGACCAGTGGTAATACTAGAATACTAGTGTCATGTCCATGGTATAGAATCTTTATGTTCTATATACGGCATGGAGGTCTTCCTACTCACAACGGATGAAGACCTCTAGCACCTCTCTGGAATTACCTTTGAAGAATTTCCCATGGATCGTATAATTTTCTATGATTGGCTTTCTTTTCCAAACATTCCTTTCAAAAACAACCATTTCAGAATCTCCAATTGACTGCTACTTTAACCTTGTTCTGGTGCCTATTGCTAGGGTTTCTTATGTTCTTGTGACCATCAGGACATTGACCATCATTCGGACTTCCCGAGGTGGGTTTGTGAGATTTCCCTTCTGCCTTCAAACTAGGCTGTGAATTTTTTAGAAAAACGGACCTACTTAGTAGCTGGAAATGCTTCCTTGCCAACCTAGCTCTTCCTGGGGTAATCCATTTAGTGACCTTTGAAAAAATTTTAATCCAAGGATCAGGACGCGTAGCTTCATATCTTTCAATATTGTTCGCTTTGGTTGAGCTTGATTTGTTGGGCCAACTGCTTTCGTCCTGGGCGAGTGGGACAAGTGTTGTTCTCTCCCCAAATTTCACTTTTGCTACATTCCTTTCAAAGCGTGCCTTCTCTGCTTCATCCACGTTGTCTCTGTCAGTGTACTTTCATTCCTCTAATAATGTTGCTTCTCCTACATACTGGTTTTCCATTGACAACATGTATAATTTTGCCTCTTTATTCTCTGAATCTATAGGATAGTTTTTAGGGCTATCAAACTTGCTTACGGTATATGTTGTCATGGTCTAACGATACAACTTTCTAGATTTTCCTGCAATCATCGGTATCGTGGCGTATTTCATGTCCATTCGTAAAGTTCCCCCCAACTTTCTTTCCCAATCTCTTGATAATAGCATGTCGTACTTTGCAGGAACATTTGCTACTATAACATCCATTTTCACACTCTTGTCTAGCAGCTGAGCAGGAATGACTATTAATCCCGCTATCGTGCCAATACATTTTACTTTTCTCGAATCAAAACTATAGAGGTCATGACATGTTCTGGTAACTTTCAGTCCTAGCTATTCCATGACTACTATGGGCATCAAATTATGAGATGCTCCAGAGTCCAACATGCAATTGTGAAGCAACTTTCCGTGCACTCTCAGGGTGATGAAAAAGGGAGCAGTGGATGTTTCCTGATCATCAATGTGAGGATTGTACTGAAAAACTAGGGCCTGATCACTTAGAATTATAGAATCATTCTCCTCACCCTTCCTGGCCTTGAGCAACATACTCCTGATACTTTTTCGATATAATCGATTCTTCATCAATTTAGTGAGGGGAATAGCTACTTTTAGCTTACTAAATTCATGTTCCAGATCAAAAGCGGTAGAGGTTCCTTGACAAGTGTCAACTTGAGCTGATCTCTAAGGTGGCTTCTTGGGAGAAGCTATATTTGATTCATATGTCAAATTGGGTGTTGACCTCTCGTCGCATCTCTTTTGTAGGTCTCACGACAGATCGTTGTGCAAGAATCTATGGTCTAGGATTTCATCCCTTCCTTGGGAGTTCATAATCTCTGAGGCATTCTTTTCATACAGGTGTGAAGACTCATAATCCTCTTTAGTGAGGTTCATAGAAGAGGGATTTTCTTCCATCCAGTTCATGTGTGCATTGAACCTTTCCTGAAGTACTTCTACCGGAATTTCGGTTAGGCCACTCCTTTTTTATATAATAGGTGGCTTTAATTGTTGTTCTTCATTTTCTTTCTTTTTGTATACCATACGAGGATTAGGAGGCCGCCTGTAACCTACAAGAGGTCGGGTCGATGACTGCTTGTTAAGACTTCTTTTACCTAATTTGATTTTAGAAATTTTATTTTCCAAACTCTTGATAACGCGGGCCATCTTGTCAATCTTTGCACCCTGAGAGTCTCTTATTTCTGAAGCAGCATAATTTTATTTGGGCTCTCTCTTATCTTTAGGTTCGATCTTGTTGATCGTTCCAATTTTTCCTCCCACTCTTAAACTTCCTTCGAAATCCATGGCATATTCTTGCATATCGCTGAGTGAGAGCGGTCTTCTCCTTCTCAATGCTATAGCGAAATCAGAGGAAAAAGCAGCTGCATAAGCTACTTGAGCTATCATTTCAGTAGGGTGAATGTGCTCAGGAATTCTGGAGTAGAATTTATTAAGCCTTGCAGTGAAGTCAACTATGTCTTCTGCACTGTTCTTCTTCAGGGCGAAGAACTCTGTTAATTGATAGAGACCATCTCCTTTAATCTCCCACTTCTTGGTAAAGGTCTTTTCAAAGACTTCCATTGTGTTGATGGAGCTATTGGCCAAATTCTTGAACCAATTTATGGCCTCTCCTTCCAGTGTTTGAATGAACATCTGCATAAGTACATCATCGTGCTTGATCAAGATGTTATCCATAAAATATAGAAATCGGTCTACATGGTCCTTGGAAGACATCCCTATGCTTCCATCATACTTTGGGAGAAGCTTCAGGTTGTGGGTAGGCATATCATTCAGGGGAGTGGGAAATTGCAGAGGCCCATGTCGTCTTGCCACCCATCTTGAGGTTCTGGGTGGTGATGGTGGCCCTTCACCTCTTTCTCCCAACATGAGATGGCTGGTGCTTGGAGTTACTGCTTGTGAGGTAACGAGGGAATTGAGCTGATTGATACGAGCTGAAACTTCTTCGTTTGCAGCGGGAATCTTTCGGAAACTAGGAAAAACACAGGGAATGCGGGAAAACGTTTCTTGCTCAGGGGTTTGGATGATGAACTCATATGAAGGGAATTGGGGACCAAACAGAGGAGAAGCGAAACTTCACTGATAGCTCGGTGAGGTGGACTGGAATCTCTCACATCTATGTCTCTAAGAAACTGAGTCTTCAAGGGCCACAAATTCTTCGTGGCTTGGGTTCTAGCGAGTGTGTCTTCGTCCAGATGCCAGGTTTACTTACTATGGAGTCACCAAGTGGATAACAGCCTGCAACTCAATTTCATCCACCATGAAACTGAGAACGTATAATTTTTTCGTTATACCCAAGGAAGATATATCTTCTTGATTGCGTCCCCAGCAATGGTGCCAAAAAAGAAGTTAGTCCCAGAGACGTTCTAAAGCTATCTTTTAGAACTGTGCCTGAGCATCAATAATCACTTCTGAAAACATTACTGAATCAAAACATAGCTGACAGAAAACAATGTAGAATTCCAATATTGAAATATGAATGGGCAGTATTTCAATGTGCCAAGAAATCAGACTTTGAGTGGTAAATGGAAAATGAAATGCTGCAAGATAAAGGTACTGTGGAAGTAAAGCTTTATCCTACATTTACAGCATGATGTGTTGATCCTGGGAGAGGAATTCAACAACCTTAACAAAATGGGCATTGAATGCCACTGAATAAAACGAGAATATCACTTTAACACAAATCAGCATGAACACTTCAATTACCAATCCTCTTAGAAGAAATACATTTAAGCATAAGCACTCATATAACATTCAGAACAGCTCTACAGATCATACATAATTGGAAGAGATGAAAAACAATAGAAGGTACTAACTGTGCACATCAAAACTTTGAATCCATCAAGCTCCAAGATAGGGCAATAATATGTTTCTTTCTGTATTGATCAAACTATCCAATATAGAAGTAATACTTCTTACAAAAGAGAGCCGACCTTTCGGCGAATGCCTTTCTTGCTCTTATATAGTTTTTCTATTCTATCCTAAAACAAGATCCTTCTTACAAAAATCTTTCTTGCCTCAATGGTTTTAACAAAATATAAAATATTACAAAATTTGTTGCAGCCCAACGGCTTAATAAAATCTACTCATGGTTCTCAACAAAAACTGTTACAAAAACTAACAACCTTAAGGACTACGACTGATTAGTGAGTTTGGGACCCGCTCGCTTGTTGTAGAGGTATGTCATGCTGGCTAGAATATGTTTAGTCCATTAGTTGTTTAGTTGAAGCTGCGGCCTTTGCTTGATACTTAGTAAACTGCTCTGACTTCTTTACCGTGATAAACTTGGAGATGGCCTTCCACTGCTCACCCACCAGGAAGGTGTAGTACTTGAGTTCCCTTAAGGCTGAGTCTAAATCAGTGCAACATTTGAAAGAAGCCTTAGGTAATCCTTTGAAAATAACATGAAGGTGATTCAGTATCTCGAAATTAGAGTGTAGTTTATCAACAACTTCCTTCCCACTGAGTTCCTGAAGAGTGTCTGTTAGACAGATTTCAGAATTTCTTGATTCTTCCATTTGGGAAAGGTAATCTCTTTCTGGGTACAGATCACCATTTTCATTCCAGAAAGATGGGTGGCCCACTGCGAGAACTATTTGGAACTATTCCTTGAAAATGCGCACAGCATGCTTCAGCTGAGTAGCCATATCTTCCACGTTCTGGGCCAACGACAACTTAGTAATTACCTTGTTAACATCCATTACTATATTGGTGCGATCTTTGATGGAATAATCCTGAAGCTCATCAAATGTCTTCTCATTAAGGAACTCAAGTACTTCCCGATCAACCTCATCCTTTTTGGCTATGCTACTCTCCACGGCCTGAGCATCCTGTGCGGAAATCCTAGAAATCTCACATTCCTATTGAACTATAATGAAATGGATCCACCGTGAATGTATCAACCATGCCATTTCATCCCATATCGCAGTCTTGGCATCTCTAATTAATGGTTTTTCGGTGAGTCTCCTAGTTAAATCCTGAATCTCATCACGGAGCTCGTCCCCAGCTTATTGTATTTCTTAGATGAGCTGATCCCTCTTGGCCAGCCTCTCATTAGCAACGAAAAGCTCATCACACTTGGTTTTTAACTGATCTTGCACCTGATTGAGCTTGGCGTCCTTGAGACTCATTTCAGCTATTGCTTGAACTAATTTGTCAGTAGGGTATGAGACTGCGGAGACCTGGAGGGACGTTGCTTTCTGCTGAAGAATCTCTTGATTTTTCTTTCTAGTGATTTCCAAGTCACCTTCTAACGAGACAATCCTTTCTCAGAGTGTTTGATTGTCAACCACTGATTTTTCCAGCTATGTCTGTATCGTAACCACCTCAGTTGTCTATGAGTGTTCGGTAGCAGGAATATTTAGCCTCTTTCTTAGAGTTGCAATCTCTTTATCTTTCTCCTTTAACACAGCCTCTAAGGGAGTCTGGTCGCTGGGGTATTGCACTGCTTTTACGACCTGCTTCTAACTCCTGCTTCGGAAAGAGGGACCTCTCCAGGCCTGCACTATCCTCCTTATTTTGAGTGTAATGCCTGGACAAGCTCCTTCCATAAGATGGTTCTTTAGAGCCTGTGGCCACGTAGCCGAGGGAAAACTTTCCAAAATGACAGGTGTTACATGACTAGATGCTAACATACCTTTTGAGGTCGAGCTAGAAACACCCTCTAGTTTTAACTTGTTTCTAGCAGTCTCCTTACTTCCTGATTTCTCACTTTAAGTTGAGAATGAAGGCTCTGACCTTTCTCTCTTCTCGGATGCCTCCAGCTTGAGGGGTGTCGGAATAACTTCAGCATCCATGGTCTTACCAGGGTTTAGTGCAGCTAGACATTCTTCCCATCTTGTCCAACAAAGGATGTGGTATGTGGTGATAAGCAGTGGAATGAGCTGACTACCTCTTCTGGGAAATGATACCCTTGGGATCATAATTACACTTCATGCTTTCCAGAAAGTTGTAATCAGCCAGCAATTCCTCGACCTCCTTTTGAGCGGCTCGACTCTTTACTTTAAAAGGTCATGCTTCATTAGGGACCTTAAAGTTCCTGCCACTGTTTCCCCTCATGAAGTGCACATCATCATAGTTAAACCTCTGATGAATATACTCAATTGCAAAAAGCCGAGGTGTCAAAAACATGGGTAACTTGTATGGAGCCAGCTCTGCCCCGTATACTCGGATCTCTATATGCTTCTCAAAGGAAAACCAATCACCCACCAGCTCATTCGGATTCAGCTGAAGTAACTACTTGCTTTCTGGAAAGACTCGTGGTGGAGGTGCATCAAAGAGTAGAGTATAGATAGCGGCCACTACTGTATCCACGAACAGGGAAAAATATTCTTGCAGGGTGGCTGTCAATATCACCCTTTCTAGATCGTCTTTGCTAAAAAGGGTATTGTTACTGAAGATGATCATGTATAAAAGAAAAAAGCAGAAACGGAACATCTTCTCAAATGAGAAAAATTTTAGTTGGAGATGGATGGGCTGATCCAAGAATCTATCCCAATCTATCTTTACAGGGTTCTCCTGCTGTGAAAGGTTCATTATGAACAGTAAACCGAACATCACATCGTATATCACCCTGTCATTTTCGTATCCGAGGAGAACACAAATCATCAACAATGTGGGATTAGCCGAGTCCGAAAACAGCTCTAAACTACACAGGGAGTTGTTGTCTGGAAAGCTCCCTCTGGGTGGTAATAGTAATCAAATGAAGGCATCTCTTCCTTCTGCAGGGAGCTCCTGCATCTTATTTCTCAACACCTCCTCATCAAACTGAAATACCAACTCTTCGCGGGTGCTTGTTAACTCCATAATGAGCTCTTTGCTTATGGAATAAATTACATTTCCCCTTCTAGAAATGATGGCTCTCTTCTAAGGCACGTAGCAAGCTGCACACCACTATATTATTTCATGAAAAGGTTTGGTTGTCGGGACGATCATTTTAGCTAATCCAGAGGTTGATGCATTAAACAAGTCATTTCCGTTCTTCGCCTGCTCTCAGGCCTCAAGAGCTAATGAGTGCAAGTTGTGGAAGGAGGAGACGGGGTCATGGATGTCAAATAATTCATCGCCGATATGGTCATCTAGATTTTTGGTCGAGGGTGTGGAGGCACCCCCACGGATGAGTTCAGAGGTCATGCTTGTGCAGGGGAATGTGTAGGCTACAGACTCCAGGATGCTTTGAAGAAAACAGATAAAGGTTTGAGAGCCTTTGAGTCAGGGAAACAGTTAATCAAATGGTTGCTCAAGGTGAGTATTTCTAAGGACAGACTCGAGAGAGGCAATCATAAATGCAGGTAATACATGGAGTTTTTAGATTGGTTTCAGGGCTAAGGGGTAGATGGCCTCTTTAAATGCTCAGGCACCAAATTATGTAGATGACGATAGGAATGACCGTTTAGGCATGCTTGAAGTTAATGCGAGGGGACAGGGATGCAAAACCTCGGGAAATGGTAAGTGGTAAATAAAACTAGTTTCAGGGTCCCCCTAGAGTGGTTTGAGGAAACCGCTTTCAAGGTCCTGAATTCAGGAAAGAATGCCACATGGAACCAGTGGTTTCTATTCAGGGGCGGCTTTGTAGGGTTAAAGATATAACAGCTTGGATGCCCTGAAATGATGGTTGCCGTTGATCTTTCAAGTTAATCTCCTCGGGATCAGCGCTCATCAGTATACCTTTCCTGTTTGTGGTCCACCTCCATTGTCATATAATTTCCTGATGGCTCCACCTTACGGAAACCGCCCTGACTACCCCAAGTGGTTTCAGGGGATCGAGGAAATGGTTTGGGAAAACCATCTTTCGCCCCCTGAATGATTAGGGAGGCGACACCTGTCCCTGGAGGTTTTTAATCAGGTATACTCTCAAGGTTTTAAACCCCAGTCTCCTTCCTCCCCTTGACTGAATCTCTTCTGTTGGTGAACTACCCCTCGAACTCTAGAAACCTATGTCGGCTTCTCCAAACTTCATGTGACAAGCGTGCCCCTTGGTATTCCTATTTTAGAAATGGTGATTCTCCCTTCGGTGCATCCAAGACTTGTGGATAATTTTACTAACAGGTGGCTTCACCAAGGATGGGATCTTTGCGTCATCCAACAGTTTTGCCTCCCCTACAGCATCAAGCCCTTCACGGATGAGGTATTATGTGACATTTCTCCTCTTGATGTTTCTGATGTATTATTAGGCCACCCATACTTGTGGAAGAGACATGTTGTGTATGAGTCCCGGCCTTGCACTGTTATTATTACTTTGGGAAATAAGTTGTACATGATACCACAGGTAGCACCGCCTTCCACCATCTCTTTGGTTACTACAAAACAATGCAGTAAACTCATTTCCAAAAAGGGGGAATTTGTTTTCCTGGTAATCCGCCCTCGGGGAAAGAATAAGAATGTGGCCACGACCTCCAGACAGAGCTCCTCCGCCCAACGACAATAGATGGAAAAGGTCGTGGAGGAGTCCGGGGACATGTTCACCTCACCCACAGGGGTGCCTCTGCACTATCAGGTCAATCACCCCATCGATCTGACCCCAGGCACCCCGGTGCACAATGGACCGATATATCAGCGCTCTGTTCTGGAGAATGATGAAATCAAGAGGTAGATTCAGGAACTGTTGTAGAAAGGGCACCTCCGACCAAGTTCATCACCCTATGGGAGCCCGATCATGCTGGTGAAAAGAAGGATGGGACTTGGATACTATGTATTGACTATCGGGGGATGAATTAAATCACTGTCCGGAATAGGTACCCGATCCCACGGATTGATGACCTTCTGGACCAAATCAGGGCGGAAAAATATTTCAGTAAGATCAACTTGATGTACAGATACCACCAAGTACCAATCGAACCCTATGATGTGTGGAAGACTTCCTCTAAAGCTGAGGAGGCCCTTTTCGAATGGTTGGTCAGGCCTTTCGGGCTGACAAATTCTCCCGCAACCTTCATGAGGATGATGGACGACATCTTGCGGCCATTCACCAACTCATTTGTAGTAGTGTACTTGGATGACATCCTGATCTTCATCCAAATGTGGGAGGAGCACCTCCACCACATCGGACAAGTCCTCCAAACAATGTGGCAACAGAAGTTGTGTGCCAATTTGGAGAAGTGCACTTTCGGCATGACCCAAGTTCAGTATCTGGGATATATTATTGATGACCGAGGGATGCATGTGGATCTGTCCAAGATCCAAGTCATTTGGGATTGGCCAGCCCCTACCACTCTAACAGAGCTCCACATCTTTCTGGGTCTTGCCAATTTCTACCGCAGGTTCGTGTTGGGATTCTCTCATATCACTTGGCCCTTGAGCCAAGTCACCAAGGGAGGGGCAAAACCAAAATTATTTTGGTATGCATCTCAACATGAGGCATTCATCGAGTTGAAACATCACCTCTGCTCTACCCCAGTTCCCACATTACCAGACTTGCAACAACCATTTGAGATCGAGATTGATGCCTCAGACTATGCTATTGGGGCAGTTCTTACTCAACGGGGACATCTAGTGGAATATCACAGTGAGACACTGCCCGTCATAGTCCGAAAGTATCCCATTAATGACAAATAGATGTATTCCATTGTGCAGGATTTCCAAAAATGGAAGCATTACATTTTGGGGAAGGAAACGATCATCCACACAGACCACTGGCCCCTGTAGTTCATGCAAACCCAAGGAAACCTGCAAAACGAGCGCCATCAGAAGTGGTCCACATATCTACAACAATTTAATTTGAATATCAAGTACAAGAAGGGAAGCACCAATAATGTTGCAGACTGTCTTAGCAGACCACTAATCATGGCGTTAACCACCGTGCTCAACTCTTGTGGGAACGAAACTTCTGATTAGCCACTTCTCTATAAGAGCGATCCAAAATTTGGCCATGCATACACGACACTCTTGGAGGGTAAGAAAGTTCCCAATTTTCACCTTTAGGATGGACTGTTATGTCACCTGGGACACCTTTGTGTTCCTTCAAGCGAGCACGCCAAGATGATTTGGGAATCCCGCTATAGTCGGGTTGCTGGGAATTCCAGGGTCGAGAAAACTGTGGCAGTGCTACATAAGTATTTCTATCGGCCAAACCTTCGAAAGGATGTCGGGAAGTACATCAGGTTTTGCACTGCCTGTGCCATTGCCAAACTGACCATCAAGAATCAAGGCCTCTACACTCTGCTTCCTACCCCTAGTCAACCATGGGAATCCATCTCCATGGATTACATGTCGGGCCTTCCTTCTACTAAGCATGGAAACGACTTTGTTTTCATGGTCGTCGACAGATTCTCAAAGATGGCCATTATGGTGACCTGCAAGAATAAAATCACATCAAAAACCACTGCTAAAGTCTTCTTTGAATGAGTGTGGGTACACTTTGGGATCCCACAGTCTATCATCTCAGATCAGGATAGCAGGTGGTGGGCTCTAAGTATGGGTGCCTAATGAGGGAAGCTAGACTAGAAGCCTACTTTAATTATCAAACCAGGGGACATGCAAACTTTAGAGGTACTGGCACTATATGTGCTCTTTAGGATAGTCTTTGTTGAAGTTGGGTGTTTGTATCAATGTTTTTAAAGAGGTCCCTAAAAAAGAGTAAATGAACTGTAAACAGGATTGTTAATCTATGGAGGAGAAATTCCTATGCTAAGAAATTCAAATACTGAAAGCAGGAAATCTATGGCTAAGAATTTGAATGCAAGAAACAATACATCTATTTTTAAGAATTAACTTGCTGAAAACAATAAAAATTATTCTATGGAATTGAATGCTGGAATTATAACAGATCTATTCTAAAGTAATGAAAGCTTGATATTTAATCTAAGGGGTACTTACAGTAAATCGAATGCATAAAACTCAAAGTCTGATCTAACATAATCTAATGCTAAAGCTAAATTCGGAATGCCATTATCTAATGTTGCAATTTTAATCAAATCATTGAGTGAATGTCATCATGTAACCAATAAATACTGAAAGAAATCAATCTATATAAGCAGTTCTAATAATGAAATGAATACATAGGCTGAAGATCTAGATCGTTGCTTCAAAAGTAAAAGAAAGTACATCGAGAAATGTGTGTTAATTATGCCTTGGAAGAATGTTGCTACAGAACTACAGACATAGCTTTATCATACTACAGAATGCGTTGTAATGAACTACGGAATCAGAAGTGTTCAACTACTACAGAAATCAAATCATGTTATTTAAACGTTATTTAGAATACTCTCATCTGCAATATAAATTCAACCAATGCACAACACATAATGAGAAATACCTGTACTGCAAGATCTCCTGACTTACATGTTGGAGGGGCCCTCTCCAACCCATACTCAGGAGTGAAAG
This sequence comes from Larix kaempferi, assembly GCA_027924585.1. NCBI lineage: Eukaryota > Viridiplantae > Streptophyta > Pinopsida > Pinales > Pinaceae > Larix > Larix kaempferi. The sequence goes on along the minus strand of BSBM01001158.1, from coordinate 3,531,134 downwards.
GAACTTATAAACGCTAAATCATAGGTAACATAAAGTCTTTATTTAAAATAGAAACTGCATAGTTTAAAACCAGGTCTGTAACTCAACTGTCTTGATTGTCTGAAATGTAAAACAATAATTCTTCAAAATAGCAGTAGGGGCCTCTCGCTACCTGAGAGGTCCATATTTTTATAATTCTAATGCTTAACCTAACAAATTGTCTAAATGTCGATTCTCTTTGAACAGGAGTTCATTCTCTACAGATCAGGAAAAAGTCGCTGAGGTTGGTGATGTTCTTTCAGTTCTTCACTTGATTTGCACGTTTTCCTTTAGTGCACCTACACCTGCTCATTCAAACTCGTTTTTCATGCAATTAGCTCATACAACACTTTCAAAACATAACAGAAATAATATCTTAAACAACTTCATTAAATAATTAAGGTAAATCATTTTCCCACAAAATGAGTGTATTCCTTCTCCCTTTCTTGTGTTTTTGCTGTGGAGAAAGGCCTATCAGATACCTGTATTTTGGACCCATCAACAAGTTCCTCAGTACATTTTGGTCCAGCCTTTGGTCAATGCTGGACACCAAGTCCACAGCTTTCCATCCCCAAACTGATGGCCAGACAGAGGTTGTCAACAGGATGATCATGCACATTCTGCACATGTACAACTCAAAGAATACACGCAGATGGGATGAGAGCTTACCCTATGTACAACATAGCTATAACCGAGCTCTCCACAGCTCAATCGGCCACAGCCCCTTTCAGGTGGGCTTGGGATTCCAGCCACTATGTCCCATCAACATAGCCATGCCCTTTGCGATCACTCCGGTTGATTCGGATCATGTTCATTCGGAAGCTGACAAGGAAAACAACTTCATCGAACGCATTCAGCAAATCCGCCAACAGGTTCATAACATATTGGAAAGAACCAATGCCAAATACAAGTAGTGACATGATCAGCATCGGGTGCCACACAAATTCTAGGTGAGCGACAAAGTGTGGCTACATTTGCAGAATGAGCGCCTCGCTGGACCCTACCGTAAGCTTTGGATTCTCCGATATGGACCATACACTATCACCAAGGCTATAGGGGAAAATGCCTTCTAGCTCAGTATTCCACCATTCCTTGGTCTGCACCCAGTGTTCAATGTGGATCTCCTTCGGCCCTACTTTCCACCTCTACTGGACATCTCCAACATTGCAGAACAACTCATAGCAACAGAGTTAAACCCAGACTGCAGGGAACAGGCCACCACATATCATATCATGGACATGCAAATGAAGAACACTCACCAGCAACAGATCCAATTGTATCGAGTTGTCAAAGCGAGCCAACGCCTACACCAAGGCAAATGGCTCACCAGGGACCAAGTTTAGTAGAGGTTTCCTCATCTCATGGAGGAGCTCCACGCAATGGGGACCATTACTTCTTAAGGGGGGGGGGAATGATCTAGGTGGATATTGGTGGCCACCCGCCTATTCCACTTGGGGCCCCAACATTGTTCATTCAGTTCTTTCAGTTTCCTTATTTATAGCACAACTTACTATTTTTAGCAGTTTTTAAGGTCCTAAACTTTCGGAGCCGTTTTGAGGCCCTAAACGACTTATTTTGGGGAATCTTGCTCGGCCAATGACCCCATTCTCATTTTTTAGCGTAGTCCTCGGATAGATCTTTCCAACCAGGTATCATTTGTGTCAAATAGAGATCATATGCCAAAGTTACGGCACCGAGAAATTGATGTACCAATTTACCCCAATGGGGCCCATAGTTTGGCATGGTTTCATCTCGTAGGGTTAGGTTTTTGGATGTTTAGGGTTTTCCTTTATTTCTCAATAATAGAGAGGATTCGAGCCCCATTGTGGAGAGATTTCAGAGGCCGGTAGCCAAAACATCTCTTCTCAGAGATAGCTACCTACGCTCTAGCTAGTTTATTTCCATTCGGTCTATAAGCATATTTTTGTTATGTGATATTAATGAAATGAAGTCTTCTTTCTGCTGCACCTCTGCATTTATGTGTATTTCTATAACCCCTTGCATTCCTTCATAAGTCCGGATCAGTTGGCCACATGAATGAAAAGGGGATGTAGATTCTCCACTCAAGGAAGTTGCTGCCAAATCTAAAGAATGTAAGTTTGGAATCCTATGAGAACTTTGGTTATGGAAAACAAAAGAGAGGCAGATTTATCAGGGTTGGGAAACATAAGAAGAGTGAAAAGTTAGAGCTTGTGCATAGAAATGTATGTGGATTGGCTCATGTACAATTTCTTGGTGGCTCTCATTATTATGTTACTTTTATTGATTATGCAACTAGAAAAACTTGGGTTTATTGCATTATATAGAAATATGATGATGTGTTTGCTACTTATAAGAAATGGAAATCTTTGGTTGAGAATGAAACAGGAAAAAGGTTGAAGTGTCTAAGATCTGGTAATGGAGGTGAATATTGCAGCAAGGAGTTTGATAGTTACTGTTCATACCATGGGATTCGTAGAGAGAAGGCAGTCCTAGGAACACCACAAGAAAATGGTGTGTCAGAAGGATGAATATGACGGTCATAGAGCGTGCAAGGTGTATGAGATTATATGCAAGGTTTCCCTTACAGTTTTGGGTAGATGATGTAGATACTATTGCTTACTTAATAAACAAAGGGACTTCAAGTGCTTTTGATGGTGGTATTCCAGAGAAGATGTCGACAAGTAAAAAGGTCAACTACTCATTTCTAAGAAATTTTGGTTGTGAAGTATTTGTCCATATTGATAAATAAAATAGAACAAAGCTTGAGGATAAATCCAAGAAGTGTACCTTTATTGGATATAGGGTTGATACATTTGGTTATCGCTTATGGGATAATGAAAATAACAAAATCATTAGGAGTAGAGATGTGGTATTCAATGAAAAGTTCATGTATAAAGATCCGTTGTAGGGAAAGAAACAGGAAAAGGAAAACACTGAGTATAGAGTGCTTGATGAAATCAAAGAAAATGAAGTTCCAAAGGTGCCAGAAAGTCAAGAACAACGACAGGTATCTCAAACTCTTGCAAGTGTTAGAAGAAATACCAGGTTAAGTAGACCCCCTGAATGATTCTCTCATTCACTGTATTATTTATTGATGACTGGTTCTGGTGAACCAGAATGTTATGAAGAAGAAATGCAGCTAGAAACTAGAAACAAGTGGGAGAAAGGAATGAATTAGGAGATGGACTCATTGGTAAGAAACTAGACTTTGGATTTGGTTTAGTTTCCTGTAGGTAAAAGAGCATTGCAGAATAAATGGGTTTACAGATTGAAGGAATAATACAGAGGAAAGAAATGGTACAAGGCTAGACTTGTTGTAAAGGGATTTTCACAAAAGAAAAGTCTACATTTTGATGAAATATTTTCTCCTGTTCTTAAAATGACTTTAATTAGAAATATTTTACACCTAGTGGCAGTAGAAGATTTGCATCTTGAACAGTTAGATGTAAAAATATCCTTTGTCCATGGGGATTTAGAGGAAGATATTTATATGGAGCAGCCACAAGGGTATGATGTCAAAGGGAAGAAGAATTCAGTATCAAGGTTGAAGAAGAGCTTGTATGGGTTGAAGCAAGCTCCAAGGAAGTGGTATTTGAAATTTGAAAGGTTTATGGCATAACAAGTTTATAGTAGATGTCATTATCACCACTGTGTTTTTTTCAAGAGGCCAAATAATGGAAGATATATTATCTTGTTATTTTATGCAGATGACATGCTTGTTGAGGGTCTAACATGTATGATATAAATTTTCTCAAAATGAAGTTAGCTAATTCAATTGCGATGAAGGATTTGGGTGCTGCAAAGCAAATCCTTGGTATGAGAATAACAAGAGACGGTAAAAATCGCAAATTGACATTATCTCAGTGTGACTACATACAAAACGTGTTGGAGAGGTTTAGAATGCAAAATGCAAAACCAGTTAGTACAGCTTTGGCCATCCATTTCAAACTAAGTAAGGATATGTGTCCCAAGACATGAAAAGAGATAGATTAAATGTCCAGGGTTCCATATTCATCAGCAGTTGGAAGCTTGATGTATGTCATGGTGTGAACAAGACCAAATCTTATACATGCAATGGGATTTGTGAGCAAGTATAGGAATAATACATGTAAATCATATTGGAAGGAAATACAGTGGATTTTGATCATGTATTTGAGAGGTACTACTGCTCATGCATTATTTTTGGAGTTTCAGACACTGTTCTACAGGGATATGTTGATTCATATATGGTCGGTGATAAAGATAGTAGTAGAAGCACCACATGGTATTTGTTTACTGTAGGTGGAACAGTTGTAGGTTGGATTTTAAAAATTACAAAACATTGTTGCACTTACAACAACAAAATCGGAGTATGTTGCTGCTACAAAGGCTAGTAAAGGGATTATTTGGTTACAGAGGATGCGGGAATTGGGTAAGAAGCAGGAGAATAGCAGGTTGTACAGTGGTAGCCAGAGTGCCATTAATATTGCAAAGAACTCAACCTTCCATTCTAATACTAAACATATACAGCTCAAGTATCATTTCATACAATCTATTCTAGAAGATGAACTATTGAAGATGAAAAAGATACACACTAGCCAGAACCCTACAGACATGTTGAAAAATGTAGTAACCAGAGAGAAAATGAGTTCTTTCTTAGTTTAAGTTGGCCTTCAAGCATGAAGGTGAAGATGATAAATTTTCCATGTCCAAGGTTTAGAGCATAGTCTAGCAAATGCAGCAGTGGTGGAGCTGTTGTGATCAGTCTCCAAGTGGGATATTGTTGGTTGTGGAGACCGATCTTCCTAATTCAGAGATGTTGTTGTTTCAGCCGTGATTGTACCTCAGTTTTTTTTGTGTGTGTAGGTGGAAAGTACACTCATCCAAGCGGGGGGTGTGGGGGGTCAACGCCCCCCCATGGGGGTCCGTGGGTGAAGCCCCCAGAAGAAATTTTTTGGGTTGTTTGTTATCCAATAGTTTATGGGTCCATGGTATTGGGTATCCCATAGTATTTTCCAATGGTAATTTCCCTTTAAAAGGAATACATTGTAATACATGTGTGTAATGTATTGTAGCATTGTAAATATCTTTGTTGTTGTGTAAGAGAGATTGTGAGAGAGTGAAGAGGAAGTTGCAGTGGATGTGCTATAGGTTGTATCCCTTCATTTTTTGGATGGTATAATAATAAGGGCTGGAAATTTCTGTGTGGACATAGCCCATCTTGGGTGAACCACGTTATATTGGCATCTCTCTTGTATTGTGTTTATGTGATTTATATTTGCATCTTATTTATTGTTATTGCTCTGTGATCATGTTTTTCTAACACCTTTGAGGGTTGTATCTTCCTTCTTGTTGGAACAGGAGGACAAGGGTGTTATAGCATCCTTTCTTTTGGAGCAAATAAAGCAAGGGGGTCGGATCCTCATACCATTTTTAGCTGTTAAAACAATGTGTTGGAGCATCCTTCTATCATAGCAAAAAAACCTTGGGGTTTGGAGCCTCCTTCTAGTTGTAGCTGGTAAAATTGGATATTGTAGTCTCCTCATATACTTGAATATGGTTTTTATAAATATATATTGTTGAGTTGTTCCATATATATATTTGTGCACTCCTAGTTGATGTTGTTTTGATACATATGATCAGATTGTTCATTTGATGAATTGATTTAGTTAATGATTAACTAAGTGTTGAAGAACTAAAAAGAAAATTAGTAATAGATATTGATTCAGCCCCCTCTCAGTATCTCAGTGTATTCTACACTAACCAATCGAGACTGAGTGGAGATTTGAGAAGGAATAGTTGGGATCTGAGAAGAAACGGTTTTCAAACTACGTTAAGGATTTGAAGCATGTTATCATTCGATTTCAACTGTGATAGCCCACCAAAACACAACCATCATTAATTCATTTATTTACGACAAGGCTACTAGCTTACCACAACAGATTATCAATTAATTTAAGTTTATTTTCTACCACGCTACGAGCTTACTAGAGGTGATTGTCAATTAATACTTGGTGCTTAGGTTTGCATCGTGCATCACATGTGGTTACTGGTTATAAACTTTTGGAAAAGAGTGGAAAGGTATAGAATCCTTGATTTTATGGATCATATTTGTCAATATAATAAAAATTATCCATAAAATTTAACCTGCGAGAAGGATCTATCAAATCACCTTATTTGAGAAATTTTCTCATTCAAATCCCTTCATTTTGGACAAGTTTTCGAACCAAAAATTGAAACATATATCTATACCAAAAGAGTGTGTGAATATGGCTTCCACGCGTCATGCATTCTCTTCTTTGAGTTTGGCAGTATTTTTGTACCATTCTCCTCCATTATTATCTTGATGTACAATCTCATTCATTTATGCTCCAAGCCTCTAGACTCTTGAACTAGCCATAGTTGATGACATGGAAAATTTTATGGGCTAAAATTTTGAGGTTTTTTTCCAAAAAATTATTTTCCATTTTCTATCTTTTCCAATATGATTTGTCCAAATTTCATAGAATTAAAATTTTTTACTCTAAAAATCGCCAAAATTGTCAAAAAACTGCATCAACCCCTTACAAATTTGAATATTTTTTAATAATATTTCCAAACATTTAATGGTTGGGAATTTGATAATTAGTAAGATTCGCCAAGGTTACTACACTTTAAGAAAATTACGGATCCTTAAAATTTTTCTTAGTTGATGAAATCATGAATCCATGGATAGTAGTGAAACCACATTACATTATAGCATACATCCCATCCAATAAGTGATAATTGTTGCATACAATAAACCAAACATGGATTTGGAAAACACAGTTTTAGAGGATTCGAATCCTGAAAGAAGACAAGGTTGTGGAGCAGAATTTTGAAGGCTTGCACAATATCTCAATGGCCTCTTCCCTACAACAATGAAGAAAATTCCCATCTAAAAATCCAAGGGGATGATATTATGAAAGGAAGGGTAGTAATGAAAATGCAACCATCCTATTATTAAGTCTTCCCAAATGCACCCATGCAAAAAATCAAAATTTAAGTATTAGATCATATCAATGTTATTATCAATAATAGCCTACATATATGTATGATTAATACTAGTGCAATTGTATAGCTACTCGGAGATCCAAACCACATAATTATAGTTCTAATAAGTTTTATAAAATCAATACAGCCCATTGCAAAGTCACATCATTACAAAAATTATCAACTATTGTAGTATCGAAACAAATTAATAAAGATTAAAAAAGTTATTTTCATTTAATTGTTTATAAAGAACTTATATTTGAATAAAAAATCATTATTGCACTGAGAGGAGTGAGGTGCTCTAAAGCCCGGTATGGGGGATATGTTGTAACATAACGTAATGTTACCAAAAATAAAATTAATTAAAAAAATCTGTCGGTTCATAAAATAAAAAAATTATGAAAAGTAATTAAAAAAATCCATGTGTGCTTATAAAATTAAAAATGAAAAATTCAACCTAGATCTATCAAGCAAGAGAGGAATTAAAAAAAATATATATATTTTTTTAAAAAATACACCTAAATAAATTGGATCCCTCTCAGTCCTTAATAGATCCGCTTTTAATATGGATCTATGCTAGTATAAATACATCAATCTTGAGCTGAGAGTCCATCCATATCTTGTAGTATAGTCTCATTCGGTTAATAATTGAATGATCTTTCACTATTTACTTTATTAGGGGCTTAAGTTTGTTGCGCAATTTTATCCACTTATGAATTTAGTTATGAGTTAATCGTATGTGTGTCCATAAATTATCAAGGACATTGCAATTTAAGCTATGTGTTGTATATGTGTTCGGAGTTGAGCATTGAAAAACTAGATGGAAGAAGCTACACATTGTTGGGCCTGGCCCAAGTGGGGCATTTTGAGCAAGAAGGATTTTTGGAACTGCAGAGCTGAGCGCAGTTCAATTGGAATATTTTTGTATAAGTTTTTGGGATACTGCGAAGTTGTGCGCAGTGTAGCGTCGGAAGAGCTGCGAAGATCAGTGTTGCAAGGAGGCAATGCTGCGATGTGTCCAGTCTACGTGGATCTGGCAAAGAAGAGAGTAGGACGGAAGACGACACAGATTCCGGTTAGACCATCGGCAGTCTATTTTTGGTAAAGATGCTCCAAGAGTGCCAGGTGACGAGTAAGGAGCAGAAGCGGAAGAAAGCGATTGGTCACACATGCGAAAGAACCACTACCTAAACCAGTCACACGAGACCATTATAGGAAGAATGGCTCGCCGAAAGCGAAATGTTGGCATGCGTGCGACAGGAAGGCCGATAGCAACGTCAAGCATGTGTTGAAGGTGGCCACGACGGAATATTCGCTACCCGAATCCAGCAGTCCGGTTAAGGGAAAACCGTGACAGTTTTGTAAACCTAAGGGTTTTTGCCTTCAAATTGTAAAGACATGACCTACCGACATGATCTATAAATAAAGCATTTTTGTATGGGAAAGGGTTGACTCTTCATTTTGTATTGTTCTTTTTATTGATTTGATAAATCTCTGTTGAGGAACATTTTGTAAAGGCTCTGCAAGCTGTGTGCACAGAGGCCTATTGAGCGAGAGAAGAGAGTCTGCAGCTGAGTGTGTAAACAAAGAACTGTTGTACCCTTCCCAAAAGACTAATACAACAACAGTTCTTGTGGATGTAGCCTCCATCCTGGGGGTGAACCATGTTAAATCCTACGTAGTGTGATTGTTTACGTTTTGCACTTGTCTGTTTGCTTACGAATGAATGTATGAGTTCCATTTATCGGTTGTTATGTTAATGCTTTTATATGTATTCGCCATAGGATAAAGATGGGAATAATATGTTAAGTATTGTGTGAATGGATGAATGATGAATGCTCAGTACTCTAAGTCTGCGAAAGTATCAGTTTATGGAATGATCACAAGTGTACGTAGAGTTTGGGTTGTGTAACTCTTTAGACACACTGCACTGGAAGTGTGCAGCATTGTATGTTTCGTCTGCTTGCATTTGTTATAAAGCTAAATAATCTAAAGCAGTAAATGAATGATTAAGTAAAGTATTCATAGTGGATAATCTTGGAAGAGGAAGCGTATAAGTCAGTTTCATTGTCCTGCGATTTGCATTCTATCTGAACCGTGCAGTCTGTAGATGCACCGGTTGCGTCAGCATCTTCGCTTGCAGAAATAAGAACTGCGACGCAGTCTATCGTCACGCAGTCCTCGGCCCGTAGTGCAGGTCTAATAGTGCGATGCACAGTATTCATGTCCAAACAACTCATCACATCACTGTGGAAACCTGATTCTGCAGTGCCCCCATAGCTACACCTCAAGTGAGACCTTAGCCTGTTCGGAGGCTGTTGCCAAAAGGGCCGGTGAGAAGGGGTTTTGTTGGTTCCTTGAAACCGCGAAGAACCTGGGTCTACATTTGAAACCTCTAGATCAGTATTTAAGCCAACAAATGGTTTTTTTGTCGTGCTAAGAATCCCTGATGATTTGAATTCATGATGTGCGAAGTAGAAGAAGTTGAGTTGGGCATCGATGTTTGGTATCCAAACAAGAAAGAAATCTAGGATTGGTGTGACAAGATAGAGAGAGACTTCTCAAGGAAAGAAAATAGACACCCACATCTCTTTGACATCGAGTGGTTGAATAAATACATGTGGAAAGACGTTCACAAAGTTTTCTGGGCATCTTTTGGGAAGAGCTACACGAGTGGTTGTCAATGCTCGTGGAACACAGAAACTGTACCCCGCAAAGCATACCGACCGAGTGGACACCAGAGCCTATTGAAAGGATCAAAGAACTAGATAGTCCATTCTTAAAAGCAGTCGACTTCTGGGTCGACAGTACATTACAAAGTTTTGTGACGCAGTTCCCTGTGGACATGCTAAAGTCCTACAGCGCAACCGAAAGATAGTTTTTCAAAATAATTAGAGGTAAGTATCTGAATAACCTTAGTCTATATATTAAAATGCTTTTAGCTGAGAAAGGTGTTTTTAGAATGCAGTAAAATTTTGGAACTTTGTAATGGTCAATAGCATTTTTAGTGAGTCAGGCGAAGACACACATAATCTAAGAAGTGGGAAAAGCTATAAATATACACATAAGAAGACTACTAGTGGACCTGGACTCCGCGTAGACATTGATTCAGAAGATGAACCTGATAGCCAAACCGCACCTCTATATTCCACCTATCATCCTATTACTCCGCAGAATCCACCCGTTGGGAACATAGCGCCTTCCATTGCACAAACTCAACCAGTCCAGAACCCCCATATTGCGAATATCCCTAGCACTCAGACCATTTCGATTATCTTTTCTGCTCAGCAACCTACGCAGAACCCTCCACCAACTAGAAGAAGCATGACCGAGGATATTAAGCTGTCGATATTCAAAGGAACGGGTCTAGAAGACCCTAATCAGCACTAGTTTCTATGTGAAGTTGTGTGGAGTGTTAAACAAGTATAGGACGATGCTGTTAAGAAAGCACAGCTCATCACCACTTTTAGAGACAGAGCCTTGCATTGGTTCATGAAATACTTGCAGGGACAGCAAAGAACCCTGGTAGAAATCAAGGCTGCACTCTTAGCAAAATTTAAGAAGCCAAAGTCAGAGTCACAGTGCATCATAGAGTTGAAAGAGATCAAACAGAAATCTAATGAAATGGTCTGGGAATTTGACCAGAAGTTGAAGACGTTGTTAGACCAAGTAAGCTTCGTCATAGCACCGCACAAGCACAAGGAGTGGTTTTTAGTCGCGACGTTGCCCCATATCAGACAGTCGTTGATGCAGCATAAAGTGGCTTCGCAGGCAGAAGCCTTAATGGAGATCATGATGAAGCTGGAAGCTTCACCCATGGGAGAAACTAGCACTGGTATGTCACAGATTCAGAACCAGTTAGCTACCCTGACACTACAATTACAAGATATCAAGAAAGGAAAGCAAGATAGATAGGAAGTATGGTTTACAGGTTGTAAAGGGGAAGGACACACTAAGGATCATTGTCCTTTATTCCAAGACTTCCTTAACATGGGTGGACCAATCCCATTAAATCCAAACCAAGGGACATGGTGTGAAATTTGCAGAACTAGAGGACATCAGCCATAAGACTGCCACCTGATACAAAAATACATAAGAACACCTAAAAACCTATACTATAATTTATGTAAGTCAGTTGGGAATGATGAGTCCAATCGCCGCACATATGAGCTCATGCTAGAAAGAAAGAAAGATATTGAGCATATGTATGGAAGAATGTACAGAGTCCAAGGAGAGACTCCGCAGAAACAAGAAAATGCACCGCAAGATCAGAGAGCATACAGAGGCTGTGGAGGATACCAGGGGAGAGGAAGGAATAATGGCCCAGCATAGGGATGAGACCCAGGTCAAGTAATCTGTTACAACTTTGGCCAAGTAGGCCATGTATCTAGAGATTGTACCAACCCATGCACTACATGCAGTTATTGTCAATCATTTGATCATGTTATTGAAGACTGCCTAGTGTTAGAGGTAGAAATGAAGAAAAGAAAACGACCAGAGGCACCAAACCCAAACATCCAGTTGATTGCAGCAGAAAGGAGACCTACGGATCCAAGTATCAACATAGTGACTGTTGGGAACCATTTTGACCTCTTTTTGTCATCTAAATATCCTCCATTTTCCTCCATAAAACCCTCATATTTATCTATAAAGCTTTTAGTTCAACACAGACTTTGGTTAAAAGGTATAAATGTCATTGCTTGTTAACAAATTGAATTTTGAGATTTTTAGAGCATTAAACTAAGGTTTTATTCATAATTACAGGATGTTCTAACTTCCCGTAATGTCTCCAAAGTTGAACACTTGCAGGCCAACTAGGCATTAACTGAAAGATGGAGGAAAGATCCTCAGTATCCAAGGATGGACGAATTTCCAAAGAATAGATGATGTGGCTCTCACAGGTGGCAAGTCAAAGTCGGTCAAATATGACCACCTGTGCTACCACTCAGCACAAAAGCAGGGCAGTTTGGATTCTGTTGAGTTTCACGATTCTGAATGAGGATCTCGATGGCTATGTTCATTAATTAGTTTACAGGATTATAGCATTTCCAGTTTTCTTTCGAATTTGTATAAGTACTTCACAAAACATTGGATCAATAATCACGATTTTGGGAAGAACGCATCTTGCTTCTAAACTGCGTGGTTTTTACTGTGTAATCGATTAATGGTGAATACATTTAGAGTTTCAGTTCTGTAAATCTTCAATTGTGTGTGGAACGAGGCATTGGAGGGCCCCCATTATTGATTTCACACACCCTTACATTGCCAGTGAATGCGATTTAGATGTTTGCAGTGATTTGATTTGATGCAGGCGATTTAGATTGTGCCATTGGTATGTGTTAATCCCTGTAGTATTTAGTTTATTATTGCAGAACGAATTCAGCTAGTTTTGATTGATTTTATTACAACTCTGTTATCTCATTTAATGGTTCAAGCTACGATTTCATTGTGCTACACATCACTTACCTTTTTATGAGCTCTGTCTTCTATTTTGTTAAATGTTAAAAGAACGGTTCAGACTGTGATTTTATTATCTCATACATTGCTGCTCATTTGAAGATAAAGTGTTTAGAACAATTATCAATTACGAACAATGTCCTGTAAGGGAATTTAATGGTTAATTATTCATTCAGCACTAGGATGTCAGGCAGAATTTTGTAGTCTATATCTTAGGGTTAGAATTATTGTTAAATTGCTTTCACTATCTCAGTTCTTTCACCAATAGATTGCTTTCCTAAATAGATTACTGTGTACTTGAAAAGAAGCAAACAAAGTTATCCCTGTAAAAGGATTTGTGTATCTTTAAGTTACAGTATTTCTCATCTGACAGTAGATTCAATTCATAGATAATTAAGTTAACCAAACAAGTCTAGCTCTAAGTCCTAAAACTTGGATATGCCTCTAAGCTTACTGACCCGGATTGATATAAATTTAAGGTTCGATCTGCATTAGTGGATTGAAGCCCAACATTTTGGCGCCGTTGCCGGGGAGGCATTGTAGAAGCAGGCTTAGGAACTTTAGTTTTCTGATAAAAAACGAAAATTTCAAGCAAAAACACAGAATAGATTTTACTTTTATGTTAAGACTAAGAGACGAGAAAGGAAGATTTCTTAAAAACCCCCCAAAAACAGAAGTAACAGGAGCTTCTCTTCCAAAAGGATTCATCTCAACAGTTGGTAAGTTCAAAATGTCTGAGGAAGAAACATCAAAAGGTCCAACTGCAGAACAGAGAAGGGAGTATGAGAGGATGTTGGAAATAGAAAACAAACGCAGATAGGAGAGAAGGGAAGAAGAGAGAAGACATGAGAGGGATGACAGAACAACAAAAGGTCAGGAAGCCACCTTTAAAATTCCTATCTTAGACACTAGCGTTATCCTAGGAGAAGAGGTGAAAATGAAGAATATTCCACCATCTGTCTTACCAAACTTCTATGGCATGACCTCTGAAGATCCTAACTCTTTCCTATTCGAATTTGACATCTTGTGTCGAACTTATGGGCATACTAATGACACCCATAAGCTCTGTCTTTTCCCTGCTACTCTTAAAGCAGCTACTTTGAAATGGTTCATGGGTTTTGGAGAACATTCTATCACTAGCTGGGATGAAATGAGGAAAATCTTTCTTCGAAAATATCAGGCATATTGCAGATCAAAGGGTTTGAAAGATGACATTTTTGGTATGACTCAACGGGAAGATGAGAGTTTGGAGGAGTATTTGGAAAGATTCTCATACAACTTACAGAAATCTAAATACAATTCTTTAACACCTGAAATGATTAGAACAATATTTTTGAAAGGAATAAGAGAAGAGTATTTGGACATTTTGAATGTTATGGGCAAGGGTGACATCTCTTACCTTCCCTTTGATGAGATACAATATTTATGTCAGAAATATTCAAGAGGAAAGGCTCGAACTGGAAAAAGAGATAGTAATACCAAAGCAACTAAATCTGCAAACAGTGGTATTTCTAGAGCTGAGCTTGGAAATCTGCTAGAAGATTTCAAGACTGATTTATTAACTACCTTGGGCACACAAGTCGAAGCAACAAAAACCAAGAACAGGCAAGAACAACAGGACCAACAAGATGAAGCTTTGTCTATTTTTTGTCCTAAATGTAGAAAGAAACATCCACTTAGAGAATGTCCTTTAAATACTGTTGAAATTTGTGGCTTATGCACTTTTAATCACAAAACTGATGATTGCCCTAGATTGAAGGAATTGCAGGCAGCTCGAATGGAGGAAAATCACAGCATGGAGTCTCTCTACTTCATGGGACAACGGAGACCTTGGCAGCCACGATTCTCAGGTATGTCTCAAGATCCTATGCAGCAATTTAATACAAATTATCAAACTCCTATTCAGAACTCATGGAATGCACCCATGCCTTGGCAAACTTGGTCTCCTCCATTAGCTCAATCTGCTCCAAATTGGAGAGGATATGCCCATGGTAACCAGACATATCAGCAGGCTTATTTGCAGCCCTATCAACAACCTTCTGCCTATCCTCAATATCAGCAGAATCAAGTCCAAGCCCCATCTTTTCAAAATCCATCTTTTCAACAACCCAACAACATGGCTCCTCAATTGGGTACACCACCTCAACAACTTCAGTTGCCATCCAATCAGCCTCCACCTCGGCCTACACAACTGCCAGCTCAGCCAATTCCAAATCCAAATAATAAAACGGACAGACCTATGTATAATGTTGATGATGGAACGGCGCTTCCCTACTCCATTCTCCCACGGCAAAATATCAATTTGAGATCTGGGAAAACCTTACAAAAACAATATCATGTTATCTTAGAAGAACCACCAGAAACTGACAAAACTCCAAAAAAAATAAATACAGAAAAATCTCAGTCAGAAAATCACAGTCAACGAGGGAAAACAACAGTATCTTATACACCTCCTTTTCCTGAAAGGTTAGTCAAAGAAAAACCTTCGATTTCCTTACCTGATTTCGATGTTCTGAACGAGTTAACAAATGTATATGTCAAAATTCCTCTACTGCAGGCTATAAAAGATATTCCAATTTACACTAAAGCAGTTAAATAACTATGTCTTAATAAAAGAAGGAAGGATCCATCGAAAATTCATGTGGTAGGCAATCTAGCGGGATTAATGTCCAACACTGTTTTCATTGAAAAGTATGTAGATCCTGGAATTCCAATGGTTACAATTACTATTAATAACTTTTCAATCCCAAAAACATTGATCGATTTAGGTGCTGCCATTAATGTCACGACACTAGAGACAATGAATTACCTTCACTTAACAAATCTCAGACCCACCACAACAGTCTTGGAATTAGCTGATAGGTCTAAAATTACACCTGAAGGGGTCTTGGAAGATATTATGGTTTCTTTAGACTCCTGGGAGTATCCTGTTGATTTTATAGTACTACAAACAAAATCTAACTTAGGAGGTCACCCATTGATCCTTGGCAGACCCTGGCTGGAAACAGCGGATGCTTTCATAGGATGTAGGTCAGGAAGTATGCTCATTTCACATGGGACAGAGAGAAAATAGATTGCACTTTACCCTTCTGCCCAAAGACCTTCTACATTAGATCAGCTGTCATGGATTAATGAAACCAAAGAACAAGAAGAAGACGTGATTCAGCATGTTCTGAGTATAAATCAGTTCTTTGATTTTCAGGAAGACAACCACGAAAATCTACTGGATTATTTCATTGTTGAACCTGATATTTCTGCAGAATTACGAGATATGGAATATGCTGTAGCAGATCAAGTTTTGGGTTATAATTTTCAAGAAAATTGCAATGTTCATTCCCTTGAATTAGCACTTCATGACGTCTTTAATGTTCATTCCATCACCGATATTCACAATCAAACGGTTGAAATCAGTCCAGGCAAAACTCTGAAAATAAGTGCACATCTTACCACATCACAGGAAGAACAGTTGATTACTTTGTTGAATAAATATTCCCATGCATTTGCCTGGGAGTACATTGATATGCCCGGTATTCATCCTGAGACATGCACTCACCACATTTACCTAGATGAAAAAATACGACCTCTGAGACAACCGCAATGCAGAATGAACCCTATGCTAAAAGAAATAGTCAAAGACGAGTTGCAAAAGTTGTTAAAAGTGGGATTTATTTACCCCATCTCCGACAGCCAATGGGTCTCACCCTTGGTTGTTGTTCCTAAAAAAAATGGTAAATGGCGCATATGTATCGATTACAGGGAATTGAATAAGGCAACTTTAAAAGACTATTTTCCATTGCCTTTCATTGATCAAGTGCTGGATGCTTTAGCTGGAAAGGAATATTTTTCATTTTTAGATGGCTTCAGTGGTTATAATAAGATTAGTATTGCAAACGAAGACCAAGACAAAACCACCTTTACATGTCCCTGGGGCACTTATGCCTACAAAGTCTTACCTTTTGGCTTATGTAATGCCCCAGCTACCTTTAGAAGGGCTGTCTTGGCCATCTTTGCAGATCTAATTCATGAGTGTGTTGAGGTTTACATGGATGATTTTTCTATATATGGACGTACCTTTGAAGATTCCTTAGCAAATTTGGAGAAAATTCTAAAAAGGTGTGTTGACTCAAACCTTTCCCTTAGTAACGAAAAATGTTTTATGATGATGACTGAAGGGATCATTTTAGGGCATCACATTTCTTCCTCTGGAATAAAAGTAGATCCTGCTAAAATTCAAGTCATTACAAATTTATCTGAACCAACTACTCAAATAGATGTCAGAAGCTTTTTAGGATACGCAGGTTATTATCGTAGATTTATTGCAAATTTTAGTAAGATAGCTCTGCCATTGTTTAAATTGCTTTCAAAGGATGTGAATTTTAATTGGGATACTGGTTGTCAATCTGCATTTCAGACACTTAAAGAGAAACTCTCAGCTGCTCCCATTTTAAGGGGACCAAATTGGACATTACCTTTCTATATTTCAACCGATGCCTCTGCTACTGCAATAGGAGCCTCATTGGGCCAGAAAGAACATACTTTGACTTATGCTATATATTTCATTAGTAAAAATTTGACACCTGCAGAGCTGAATTATACAGTCATTGAAAAAGAGATGTTGGCAGTGGTTCATGCTGTAAACAAATTCCGTCATTATATCACTGGCTATGAAATTTTTGTTCATATAGATCATTCAGCCTTACGCTATTTAATGAATAAATCTATCACTAATGGTCGGATTACTAGATGGTTGTTATTAATGCAGGAGTTCAATATCACTGTTTTAGATCATCCTGGACGAGAAAATCAAGTGGCGGATTTCCTGTCTCGCTTGCACAATACTGGTGAGGTTGTTCCGGTTTTAGATAGTTTTCCTGATGAACACCTATTTGCAATTTCTGTTATCACTCCTTGGTATGCTGACATTGCCAATTACTTATCATCAGGCCAACTACCCCCATCTATGACATCTAAAGAAAAAAAGAAGATTATTAAACAAAGTGCTAGGCATATACGGGTTAATGGTGATATCTTTTACACAGGATATGATTTAATTATAAGAAGATGTGTATGACGGGATGAAGTCTTAGATATTTTAAAGGCCTATCATGATGAACCATGTGATGGCCATTTTGCAGACAAGCGGGTAGCATACAAGATACTCAATCTGGGGTATTATTGGCCTTCCATTTTTAAAGATGCTAAGAGGTATGTTAGAAGTTGTGATACTTGTCAACGAATGGGACGGCCAGTCCGGTCTAATGAAATGCCACTCCAACCACAAATTCTCATTGAACCATTTGAAAAGTGGGCCCTTGACTTCATTGGTCCCATTCATCCACCATCCCATGGATAGAAATACATTTTGGTCTGCACAGACTATGTTACTAAGTGGGTAGAGGCCAAACCATTGCCAAGAGCCACCGAACAGACTGTGGTAAACTTTCTTTTTTAGGAGATCTTTGTTAGATTTGGGGTGCCTAGAGAGATTGTAACTGATCAGGGTGCCCAGTTTACCTCTAAATTAGTGCAGGAGATAGCATAAAAGTATAAGATTAAGCATCGAAAGTATACCCCTTACCACCCTCAAGCAAATGGCCAAGTGGAATCTACAAACAAGACTTTAGAAGGAATCATTACCAAAACTGTCCAGATGCATCGGAAGGATTGGTCAGCTAAGCTTACTGAAGCTTTATGGGCATACCGGATCACCTGGAAAAACAGTACTGGTTTTTCTCCTTATCAACTTGTTTATGGTAAGCAAGTCCTCCTTCCTATAGAGTTTCAAGTTCATACTTTCAAGTTAGCAGCAGATTTGGGCATGGATCTTTCAGAAGCTCAGCAAGAAAGAATACTTCAGTTGAATCAGCTAGATGAGATGAGACAGGCTTCCATAGAACACAATATTCTGATACAACAGCAAAGAGCTCAATGGCATGACAAATTTATCAAAAAGAAGCAATTTCACATCGGTGACTGGGCACTATTGTTTGACTCAAAGTTTAAAGACTTCAAAGCCAAATTCACTACTCACTGGCTTGGTCCATATGAGATTGTTGATGTCTATGACAATGGTTCAGTAAAACTTCAAACCATAGATGATGAAGCACATAAATTTGTGGTCAATGGCCACCAGCTCAAGCTGTACAACAAACCTATCAACATGGCAGATTTTGTACAACAGATTTCACAGCAAAAGGAACTGCAAGTGCTGGATAGACACCTCAGTGTTTCTCCTTCACCTGCTCCTTAGCTGATCTGATACAGCAAGCAAATAAAACAAAAAGATACAAACAAAATAAAAATCAAAAAAAACAAAACAAAAATCAAAAAATATATATATATATATATATATAAAGGACGTTTAGTTGTGGAAACCAGTTCACTGGCACAATATAAACTTGAATTTTCTCTGGAAAACCAGGTTTACCTGGCCATTGAAAATTCACAAAAATATATTTTTCCAATTTCCTGTTTTGTTTTCCAAATAATGAAGATCTTGTTTGACTTGAGGACAAGTCAAAAGGTAGGCCTGTGAGGGGGATAAGCATTTTCATGAACCCTCCAAGTCTTTTCCATATGCAGAGGATTGTGATTTTTCATAATGCAGAAGGGACCTGATTTCCAGCAATACAAGTGATTTGTCATAATGCAGAAGGGACCTGATTTCCAGTGAGGCAGAAGAAATCTACAGAAGGACCTAACTTTCAGTAAAACTGAAGAATTTGAGATGGAAAACAGAAGACATCAGAAGGATAGAAATGAATCAGGATACAAACCAACTCCATCCGACAGCAAGCTCATCATACAGAGACATAAAGCAAAGTCTGTAAGAATTTATAGTTTTTATGTTTTAAAAAGTTTCGAAATTCTTTGTTTTTAAGCAATGGCATATTACCAACTACTGTAAAGCTTGACTGCCTATTTTTTTCATTACTCTGACAGTCTCTGCTAGTACCCTACTTACCTTCCATTAGCCTCACAGTCTCTGCCAACATTTCATTTACTTTCCATTATCCTACCCTAGGGGTCAAGATGGTGGTCAAAATCAAACCTAAGAGCAAATTTTTAATGGCCAAAACTATATACTGCATTCTACAGGCAGGTCTTTTCAACAGAAAGCAGAGAAAAACAAAATATAGATACATGTTTTATTCACCAAGGAAATTTCAATATTTTCGTGTTCTCTTTCATATACTCTAAGACGAGGGCATTATTGCATGATATGCATTAAGTTAAAAAGAAAAGTTAGTATATGAAAGAAGGTCATATAATATATCATAAAGTGGTGAATCCACAGGGAAGTAAATGGCCGGTTCAAAACATCATTGCTAAAACGAGGGAATCATGGATTTTACCTCCTACGAATCTTGCCCATGTATAGGGAAGCTCAATTCAAAAATTTGAAATGATATTTCATACATCCATGGTTGTCCAGCTGATTTGCTCTTCCTCAAAACTGCACATCCATGCTGAGAGTTGGCAGACTTCCATTAATCTAAGGAGGAAACACGGGTTGCATTACAGTAGAAGAAATACAGACACGAGGATGCGTATTTCATCCAGAATGTGCAAAACAAGGAACCGCGCAGGCTAGGTAAGCTTGACACCCTAGTTTTGTTTGCTATCAATTCAGACTATCAGAAGAACAATTGAAGAAAGAAGAAATTTTACAGAGTTTAAAGTTTGAAACTGGAGTTATAAGCTAGGGTTCAGTCTTATTTGAAATTTTCCACTGCATATAAAAAAATTTCTTGTTAAATTTGTAAAATGGTGTCTAGACTGGAACCAGAGAAATTTGATCCCACAGTCATTCATGAAAGATGCATGGAAATTTTCGAAAAGAAACAATGGGTGTCTTTCTTTGAAAAATTTGATGGGCACAATGACAATGTTAGCCTAGCTTTCGCTGGCTCATTCGATGGAGAGAGGGCTACAGTAGGAAATTTAAGTTTCAGACTGTCTGAAGACATTTTGGCACAGATCATTGGCTTACCACAACAAGGGGAAAGGTTCTTTAAAACAAAACAGTTCAAGGAGAAGGCATGGACACCCTTTCTATGCAGGTCAAGGGCAGGTTCAGTGGAATGGAAGAAGGGGATACCAAGGAGTTGGTTGGTTCATCCCTAGGATGAAATAGTGTATATCATCCAAAGGTTCATCACCTGTGAAGGGAGATTTAGTATTGTCTACCTTTACCACATCAAGCTGTTGCAGCATTTGAAAGGTGAATGTGAGATCAATATGCCCTATTTCTTGTTACAGAGTCTAACTAAGATGGCTAAGGCTGTCCAAAGGCGTGAAAAAGACAAATTGACAAGTCTTTTTCACTATGGACTCATCAAAATAATCATCATATATGAGTTATAGAAACAAAAATTGACATGGCAAGAATTTATCATTCATAATCAGTTTGAAGAGCTAGAAGAGCTGCCTGAAGAAAACTTGGAAGAAGACAAACTGTTGATGATAACATACCCCAAGGATGAAGAACAGAACCCTGAAGCAACAAGCTCAAAACTGCTTAAAGGGAGAAAGAAATAAAATGTGTTAATAATCACAGATGATGAAGATAACTCTGAGGCAGCAATCCCAAAACAACCTCAGAGAAGAATACGAACCAGGAGCATGTTAAAAGAAGAAAGAAAGCTTCAAGAGCAAGATCAAATCTTCACCACCTATGAGAAGAAGCCGAGGAAACATCAGCAAGCTCAAAACAAGTCAGCATTAGAAGAGGATGATGAAAGCCAGCAAAAGCAGTATGAATATATACAATCCTTGGAAAGCCAAGAAGAAGAGCCAACGGGTGAGATAGGGCAAGTCCATGAAAGTAAAAGTGCCCCAGAAACTGAAAACATTTCAGATGAAGTGATAAGACAGACTAATAAGATAAATCTTTTCTTTGATCAACAAGAAAAAGAAAGGAAAAAGCATCCAGGACAATAAATTTTAGAACAAGCTTCTCCTTTCTTGGAGCAACAAACTCTAGAAAAAGAAAAGAGAGGAGATTCAGTGCAAAAGAATGAAGGTATGAATACTAATTCTGAGCAGCCTTCAGTAAAGTTGGGAAAGAATAAAACTTCCAAAACCAGTAAAAAGATTAAAAAGTTGAAAATGGAAGTAAAGGAATTAGAACTGAAGAATGAGAAGTTAACAGAAAAGAACAGAAAACTTAAAGTTCAAAGGGCACGAATCTCCAAGTATGCATATAAATGGCATAAACAAAAGAATATTTACCAGACCAAGTATGAAAAACTGAAAGTTCTTTATGCAGCTCGAACTTATACAGACGCATCATCTCAGAAAGGGGGTACATCAGAGGATTAGAAGCAGAGTTTCAGCAACAAGATTTTGTTCAGAACATAAGCAGGGTCAAAAATTTTGGAGATACTTTTTCCTTTGTGCATGAGGACATGCAACAGCTTCCTCTTGGGGGAGATGTTGGGCACCATTTTGACCTCTTTTTGTCATCTAAATATCCTCCATTTTCCTCCATAAAACCCTCATATTTATCTATAAAGCTTTTAGTTCAACGCAGACTTTGGTTAAAAGGTATAAATGTCATTGCTTGTTAACAAATTGAATTTTTAGATTTTTAGAGCATTAAACTAAGGTTTTATTCAGAATTACAGGATGTTCTAACTTCCCGTAATGTCTCCAAAGTTGAACACTTGCAGGCCAACATGGCATTAACTGAAAGATGGAGGAAATATCCTCAGTATCCAAGGATGGACGAATTTCCAACGAATAGATGATGTGGCTCTCACAGGTGGCAAGTCAAAGTCGGTTAAAGATGACCACCTGTGCTACCACTCAGCACAAAAGCAGGGCAGTTTGGATTCTGTTGAGTTTCACGATTCTGAATGAGGATCTCGATGGATATGTTCATTAATTAGTTTACAGGATTATAGCATTTCCAGTTTTCTTTCGAATTTGTATAAGTACTTCACAAAACATTGGATCAATAATCACGATTTTGGGAAGAACGCATATTGCTTCTAAACTGCGTGGTTTTTACTGTGTAATCGATTAATGGTGAATACATTTAGAGTTTCAGTTCTGTAAATCTTCAATTGTGTGTGGAACGAGGCATTGGAGGGCCCCCATTGTTGAGTTCACACACCCTTACATTGCCAGTGAATGCGATTTAGATGTTTGCAGTGATTTGATTTGATGCAAGCGATTTAGATTGTGCCATTGGTATGTGTTAATCCCTGTAGTATTTAGTTTATTATTGCAGAATGAATTCAGCTAGTTTTGATTGGTTTTATTACAGCTCTGTTATCTCATTTAATGGTTCAAGCTACGATTTCATTGTGCTACACATCACTTACCTTTTTATGAGCTCTGTCTTCTATTTTGTTAAATGTTAAAAGAACGGTTCAGACTGTGATTTTATTATGTCATACATTGCTGCTCATTTGAAGATAAAGTGTTTAGAACAATTATCAATTACGAACAATGTCCTATAAGGGAATTTAATGGTTAATTGTTCATTCAGCACTGGGATGTCAGGCAGAACTTTGTAGTATGTATCTTAGGGTTAGAATTATTGTTAAATTGCTTTCACTATCTCAATTCTTTCACCAATAGATTGCTTTCCTAAATAGATTACTGTGTACTTGAAAAGAAGCAAACGAAGTTATCCCTGTAAAAGGATTTTTGTATCTTTAAGTTACAGTATTTCTCATCTGACAGTAAATTCAATTCACAGAGAATTAAGTTAACCAAACAAGTCTAGCTCTAAGTCCTAAAACTTGGATATGCCTCTAAGCTTACTGACCCGGATTGATATAAATTTAAGGTTCGATCTGCATTAGTGGATTGAAGCCCAACAGTGACATGAAGTGGTGCTATGACAGGAAGAGATGGAGGAGCAGAAGCTTCGACTTCATGGAGATTTCAACACTAAGCATACTCCTCTTGAAACAATATGGATAAGGAAAGCTGTTGGGAAAGCACCTGCTTTCGACTTCAAGAAAAACAGAGAGGTCTTTGAAGAAGCACGAGATATATTCAAAGAATCATCCCCTGAATCACCAAGAATCTCGTTGCGCAGCGAAATACCGCATATGGAAGATATGCTGACTACTTATGACAGAACGAGCACCACAGTAGAGACATGCACCTCTGTTGCACAGTTCCTCGGGAGCTGCATGAAGTTCTTGAAGAGTCCAAATGCTATAGCAGAGCCACAGAAGCTGTTAGATCAGTACAAACCATGCAGCAAAAATGAAACTACTGATAGTGCAGTTCATCACATCAAGAAACACAAGAGAACGGGCAAAGAAATGAGACTCGGTGCATAGATAGGAGATTATGAAATGGATGAGATCATTCTTGACCTAGGATCAGAAGTAAATGTCTTAACCAAGAAGACATGGCAGCATATGGGGAGACCAAAGCTGTCATGGTCACCTATCCAATTGAGAATGGCCAATCAGGAGAAATTCATACCCTTTGGACAGTTAGCCAACCTGATTGTTGACATTGATGGAGTGCAGAGTCACACGGATTTTGAGGTTATCGAGATTGTCGATGATAGTCATCCTTTTCCTGCGTTGTTGGGAATTGACTGGGCTATCGATAACCTTTCCATCATAAACCTGAAGACAAAGAAGATGATCTTTGAAGTAAATCATCTCAGGGCCATCGCACCATTGGACCCTGCGGATGGAGACAAATACAGCGAGCCGATTCAGGAGTAATCTAGAGCTCAAGATTTGGACCGACTATACAAGATGACTATGAACCAGGAAGACTACATTAATCCTACTACGGATGGAACACTCAGCTGGAGATGCGACAGCTCTTGCATTTCAGACTCTGATGCAGGACTCAAGAACTGGAAAAGTCACATGCTTTAAGTATTTGTGAGGAGATGCGCACAGGTTACAAAGTCACTGCACTGGATTGGAAAGGAGGTAATCCCAATCCCCACCTACGATGGTTTAGCTAATGTTTACTCCTTTATCAAATATTATATTGCAGCAATTGCATATGAACATCGCTTACTAGCACTAGATATTGCACTACGCAAGACACCTGGATTTCACTATTGACCTGTCCCAAGGAACCGTACCAAATTCTAAGGCAACGTATCGGATGAGTACACCTGAATTGATTGAGCTGAAAGCACAATTAAAGGAGCTGTTGGAAAAAGGATATATCCTCCCAAGTGTATCCCAGTGGGGAGCACCGATTATTTTTGTAAGGAAGAAAGATGGAACTTTCCAGTTATGCATTGATTATAGACAGCTGAACAAGGTAACCATCAAGAATCGGTATCCCTTTCCAAGGATAGACGATATGTTCGATCAAGTTGGGGGTGCTACTATCTTTTCAAAGATTGATCTAAGGTCGGGTTATCACGAAATCATAATTAAAGAAGAAGATGTGCATAAAACAACTTTCTGTACTCATTATGGACATTATGAATTTGTGGTGATGCCATTCGGTTTGACGAATGCACCAGCCACGTTTATGTGCCTAATGAATAATGTTTTCAACAAATACTTGGATAAATTTGTGGTAGTGTTCATTGATGATATCCTCATCTATTCGAAGAATGAAAAAGAACATGAGGAACATCTAAGGTTGGTTCTGCAAGTTCTAAGTGAAAATCAGCTTTATGCCAAGTTATCCAAGTGTGACTTCTACAAGGACCAAATACAATACTTGGGTCACATTATTTCAGTGCAAGGTATTGCGGTGGACCCTGACAAGATTAAGGCCATAATGAGCTGGCCTACTCCCCTAAACGTGAGCGATGTCCGCTCTTTCATGGGATTGACTGGGTACTACCAGAAGTTCATCGAAGGATTTTCTAAAGTGGCCCATCCCATTACCTCTCTTCAGAGAAAGGAAGTTAAGATCCTTTGGACAGCCAAGTTTGAGGCAAGTTTTGCAAAGCTGAAATATTTGCTCACTTTCGCTCCTATTCTAAAACTAGTTGATCCATATGGTGATTTTGTGGTATGCACTGATGCATGCAAGGATGGTTGGGGAGGCGTGCTGACGCAAGACGGTTCTATAATCGGCTATGAGTCTAGAAAGATGAAGATGCATGAAGTAAATTATGCAATGCGTGATTTAGAACTGGATTCCAACATTCATGATTTAAGAATGTGGCGACATTACCTTCTTGGAAAAAGGTTTGTTTTGAAAACTAATCACATTGGGCTGAAATATCGTTTCGAACAGCCAAACTTAAACAGAAGACAAGCAAGGTGGTTGGCTTTCTTAAGCGAGTTTGACTTTGAAATTCAGCATATCAAAGGAAAGGAAAATAGGATTGTTGACGCACCTAGTAGACGCATGCATCTACTAACTATGACTTCTGTTAACAGTTTTCAGACTGATTTATTGTCGCAAATCCGGACAGTAGCTAAAAAAGACTAGAAATATTTGAATCTGAGACAAAAGTGTCTCACAGAAAATTCAGACCAACAAGAAATAGATTTCAGCATGTCCAAGGATGGACTGTTGTTGTTCAAAAACAAGCTGTACATACCGGATCAGCCAGCATTAAAACAATTGATCATGGATGAATTTCACATGAGACCATATTCTGGTCATCCTAGCTACCAGAAAATGCTAACTGTTGTTAAAAAATATTGATGTATTTGTAACTTCGGAATGTATTTCACTTTTATATTTTATATTGTTATTGTACACCCAACAGAGAGGTTATATTCCTCTGATTGGAAGATTCATTATCATTATTTGATGGGTTATTAGACTCCTCTTGTGGGGTCGGCCCAAAGTTAGGGTTTTATGGGTTATTAGACTCTCCTAGGAGAAGTCGGCCTAGTAGGGTAAAAAGGAAAGTGAAGTAAAGTATAAATAGAGAGTGTGACTCTCTCATTTGATCACTCACTCACTCACTCATTTGCATAAGAGAGAGACAAGTTCGCACAAGTGGAGGAGGAGGAGTTGTTCGAGTCTATCTTATTGTTTTGGGGTTTTGTACTATTGCTCATTCTATCTCTAAGAAAGTTGCAAGGTTTTCTCCTTTATGGTTTCCCCGGTGAAATGCTTTGTGTCTATTGCCTCTTGTGATTGATTTGATGTGCTTGTTATTCTCTCAGATAAGATTCTAGATCATATTGAATTAAATGATAAAAATATAACATGGTATCAAAGCTAACCTGAGAAGAAGACATTGTATAGCTGCGGAAGCTTGGGATTCTTAATTTTTGGGTCTCTTTCCACAAAAAATGAAAGGAAGGAGACTAGGATGACTCTCCTAAGGAAGGTGCGTCTTTCTGTTGAGACAGAATTTGATTCCGACCATTTTTCAGTTTTTGGCCCGTCACTGCTGCAGGAAATGAGGGATTTTGACAGAAGAGAAATTTTGGAGTTCTCTCAGCATAAGATTGCTCTCCTCAGCAAAATCGAAGTTTAGATACCAAGATCAAACTTTTTGGTTGGGCAGAACCCCGGGATCTATCTAACCCTAGTTCGGGTTTTGGACCAGAAAAACTAGAAAACCAGAGTTTGACAGAAATTGCAGATCCGAAATTCGGAGGTCACTTTTGAGGGGCAAATTTTTGGAGTTTTCAAAATCTGAGCACACCAGCTTGCTCGCCTCAGTCAATTGCATCTCCCGATCCAGACAAAAGTTTGAAATTCCAAGTTTGGATTTTTAGGGTTTCTCTGTCAAACCCTAGCCAGCTCTAGATCCAGTTTCAACAAACCAAGTGGTAAGATCTAAATATTTTATTTCCATTTGATTTTCTCATAAAGATGTCTGACCACACCAAGCTTGAGGATAAGTTTGAAGGGGCTGATAACTTCCAAGCATGGAAGTATAGGATTTGGTTAATCCTAGAAGAGAATGAATTGGACACCTACATAAGTGAAGAGGTTCTAGTCCCAGAGGGAGATGAGGCTAAGGCTTTACATAAGAAGAACTTGGTCAAGGCCAAGAGGATTATTGCAAATTCTATCAAATACCATCTCATACCTCATGTGTCTTCTCTAAAGACACCTAAGGAGATGTTGGATTCCTTGACCAAGTTATTTGAAGGGAAGAACATAAATCGGAAGATGACTTTGCGGAACCAATTGAAGAATGTCAAGGTACAAAATGCAGAGACCATGCAATCTTACTTCACAAGGGTCTCTCAAATAAAAGAACAACTTGAAGCTGTGGGAGAATATATAGAGAATGGTGAAATTGTGATGACCACCTTGAATGGTCTCCCTAGGTCATGGGATTCCTTCATTCAAGGAATTTGTGCTAGGAGGAATCTCATCTCATTCAGTAGGTTGTGGGAGGAATGCTCACAAGAAGAAGCTTGACTTGTGGCTCGAGAAGAGAAAATGGGTAATGAATACCAAGCTCTCACAACACACTCCAAAAGCCATGATGACAAGAGGGTGCACCACCACAGTGAGAAATAAAAGCACCACCACCAGAATCAGAGGGGTAACTTTAAACCCCGAAGAGATACGTCCACTATTCGATGCTATACATGTTATGAGAGGGGACACTACTCCAAGGATTGTCCCAGAAATAATAAAGGTGGCTCTCACAAGAAGAAGAGCAACAAAAGAAGGCATCATGCTCACACTATAGAGGATGATGAACCTCCCAAGAAGGGAGCCAGAGAAGAAAGTGAATATTCTTCAAGCGATGAAGAGTATGTTTTGATTTATACCCTCACAGGAACTATCACTCATGGAAGCAATGATTGGCTTATAGATAGTGGGGCTTCCAAGCATATGATAGGATTCAATGAATCCTTTATGAACCTATCTGAACATGAGTCACCCCACAAAGTGAAACTTGGGTATGACTACCAATATCCTATAAAAGGAAATGGTGAAGCCTCTTATAAGCTAGACTCTGGAAAGTCTATGAAGATGAAGGATGTCTTGTTTATACCAGGACTAAAGAAGAACCTTCTCTCCATATCTGCATTGGATGCAAAAGGTATGAGGGTTGCATTTGTAGATGGCCAAGTTCTTATGTGGCCTAAAGGAAAGACTATAGATGATGCAGTAGTGATTGGAGAGAAAGAGGGAGGATTGTACAAATTGAAGGGCCAACCTAAACAAGCCTTGGTTCAAGTGAACTATGGCACAGGACGCTTGCACATGTGCACTAGAAAGCACTACCCATTCCAAGGCGGTTGAAGGACTTCCATAAATCCAGTCGAAGCAAAGAAAGTGAATAAGGCATCTTGAAGTAGCGAGAGAAAAGAAAAGATCAAGAGGGAGCATGCTCCAGTAGTTCATGCAACAAAGCAAAGATTGAGAGGGAGTCCACCCAACAAATAAACAAAGATAAGTATTTGAATTGTCATTTCTTGTATATTTAAATAATATTGTTCAATGGTGTATATACTTATGTTCCTAGATTTAGGTTGTGTATTATGCATATTAGGATATTTGCAGTATACTACAAATATGCATGTGATGGGTAAGTGGCTTATGGCACTTTACAACATTCTATTGCTACTTATCTAGTATGAAACCTTTTTGCTGACATGTTGGGAGTAGTGCACACTCTTAACAATGTTCTGGTAGAGATGGAAGGCATCTAGAAAGTTACGGGATATGGATGAATGTTGTATTCAAGCATTGGCTAAGATAATTGCATGATTGTATGACATATGTCTTTATGTGTAAGAATTTATTCTGAAAACTATGAGATGTTTCTAATCATGAAATTGAACTTGACTTGTAGGAAATATCGTATACCATCACCTTGTTGAAATATTGTAACTTCTAAGAATATTATATTTGTACTTTATTATTCCGGAGATGTTACATCCCTCCGAGGTGACCCTATTGTATATCCGGAGATGTTTATTCCTCCGATGGATTGTGGTAACTAGGGTTATTAGATCTCCCATGTGGGAATCAGCCCTGATTTAATTTATTAGGGGTTATTAGACCCTCTTAGGAGAGGTCGTCCCCATAGGGTAAAAAGTCAGTCGAAAAACAAGTATAAATAGAGGAGGATGCTCCTCACTTATCTCACTCATCCATCACTCGAAAAGTAGCGTGCAAGTGAGAGAGAGATCTGCATAGGAGGTAGAGAAGGAGCTCCAGTATTGGACTACATCTTGTATTTGGTTGATCATCTTATTGAGGAAAGCTTTGCTGGGTTTTCTACCCCATGAGGGTTTCCCAGGGTAAATCTTTGTCTATCTTGTGATTGTGTTTATTTCAGTGATCTTTAGAGTCAAATTAGTATAAACTTAACATGGTATCAGAGCTATCCTGAATAGGACATCTTTCACAACGTGAAAATATCTCTCTCTCTCTTCCTCTGGTGAAAATTAGGGTTTCTATAAAAGTTGAAATTTTTGGATTCTGATTACATGGATGGATAACCCTAGATCAAAATTTTTGGTTGGGTAGAACTCCGGGAAAAAATAAAACCCTAGTTTGACAAAAAGTGTGGAAAACCAGAACCAGATTTCTACAGCAGGTCCGAAGTTCGCTGGTCAAATTTGGGGGATGAAAAATTGAAGTTTCCATAAATTAAGTACATCAGTCACCTCGCCTCAGTCAAGCCAATCTCCTGGTAAGGTCAGTTTTTTATTTTTGGAATTTTCAATTTTTGGTAATCCCCTAGGCAAGATGGCCCCAAGCACTAAGCTTGAGGACAAGATAGAAGGTATAGCGAATTTTCAAACATGGAAATATAGAATTGGTCTCATTCTTGAAGAGAATGATCTTTACCAATATATCAAGGATGAATTTGCAGAACCTGAGGAAGATGAATCCAAAGAGAAGTATAGGAAGGACCTAATTAGGGCAAAGAGAATCATTGCTAATTCTATCAAAGACCACTTGATTTCCCAAGTGGCATATAAGAAGACCCCAAAGGAAATGTATGATGCCCTAGGAAGAATGTATGAAGGGAGGAACATCAACAGGAAGATGAACCTAAGATCTCAGTTGAAGAGTACCAAGATGAACAAAGGAGAATCTATTCAAGACTACTTCTCAAGGGTTTCTCAAATCAAGGAACAACTAGATGCCATTGGAGATA
Organism: Larix kaempferi; assembly: GCA_027924585.1. Lineage (NCBI taxonomy): Eukaryota > Viridiplantae > Streptophyta > Pinopsida > Pinales > Pinaceae > Larix > Larix kaempferi. The sequence continues at coordinate 3,500,677 of BSBM01001158.1, read as the reverse complement.
CCCTTGATGAAGATGAACTTGTAATGACTGCTCTAAATGGTCTCACTAGACCTTGGGAGTCATTTATACAAACTATGTGTGCCAGAAAAGAAAGTATGAAGTTTGATGTAGTATGGGAGGATTGTATTCAAAAAGAAGCTAGAGTAGCCAATAGAGAAGCCCTTCTCAAGGAATGACCAAGCTTTTGCCACTCACAACAAAATAAGAAGAAGGAGTCACTTCAACTCCAAGAAGAATGGAAACAAGGAGTCTCAACCTCCTCATAGATTTAAAAGGAGAGGAGTAAGCTCAGAAAGAGACATCTCCTCAGTTCAATGTTATAGTTGTCACAAACTAGGACACATTGCTAGAAATTGTCCTTCAAAGAAGTAGAAGAATTTTCATAAAAGACACCAAGCACATTTGGCAGAAGATGATAGTGAAGAAGAGGAAGAGGAAAGGCCTCAAAAGAAGAGAACTAAAATAGAAAAAGAAGAAGCGGAAGAATAGGTTCTATTCTCTGCACTCTCTGGGTCTGTGACACCTGGAGAAGATACATGGCTCATTGATAGTGGTGCTTCAAAACACATAACAGGACAAAAGAAGACTCTCTCAAGACTTGAAGAGAAGACCTCTCCACATAAGGTATCTCTAGGAGATGACTATCAATATCCCATCAAGGGAATTGGTGAAGCAAGCTACAAGCTTGATTCTGGAACCCCATTGAAGATGAAGGAAATCTTATATGTACCAGGTTTGAAGAAGAACTTACTCTATATCTCTGCTTTGAATAAGAAAGGCTATAGGGTTTCATTCATAGATGGGAAAGTACTAATGTGGCCCAAAGGAAAATCAATTGAGGATGCAATTGTTATTGGTGAAGAGGAAGGAGGTCGATACAAACTCAAGGGCCATCCAGAATCTACCCTTGTTCATGAAGCCACTAGCCCAAGTGAGCTATGGCATAGAAGGCTTGCTCACATTAACTACAAAGAACTACCTCATGTGAGTAAGGTAGTCATAGGATTACCAAACTTAAAGATTGATCATGATGGCACTTGCAAAGGGTGTGCAAAAGGAAAGAATGTCAAGAACCCATTTCCAAAGAGTGATACAAAGACTAAGAGTACATTGGAATTGATTCACTCATATGTATGTGGACCAATGCCATCCACATCCTTAAGTGGATATGAATACTACCTTACTTTCATTGATGACTACTCAAGAAATACTTGGATACATTTTCTGAAGGGAAAAGATGAATTTTTTGGAAAGTTCAAGGAATTCAAAGCCTTGATAGAAAACCATTCAGAAAAAAGATTAAGATACTCAGGACAGATAATGATGGAGAATATACTTCAAAAGATTTTGAAGTCTTTTGTAAGGAAGCTGGAATCAAGAGGGAACTAACTACTCCCTACAATCCCCAACAGAATGGTGTTACGGAGAGAAAGAATAGAACTATTATGGAAGAAGTAAAGACAATGATACATGATCAAGACTTACCTATATATCTATGGGTTGAAGCAGCCAAGACAACAGTCTATGTGTAGAATAGACTATATCATAGTGCTCTTGAATTCAAGACTCCAAAAGAAGTGTTCATAGGAAAGAAACCTTAGGTAAGTCACCTCAAGATATTTGGATGCCCAGTATACATTCACATTCCAAAAGAAAAGAGGACCAAGCTAGATCCTTCTGGGAAGAAAGGAATATTTGTTGGATATTGTGAAGCATCCAAAGCATTTAGAATATACATCCCATGATTCCATCATATGGAAATAAGTAGGGATGTGACATTTGATGAAAAAGCACCTCTCAAGAGATCCAGGATGCCAACATGAAGAAGTATATGAGGAAGAGGCACCTTCCAGAATCACAGAAGTTGCACCCACCCCTGAAGAGACAACTCCTGAAGACCATCACATGATGGAACCACAAGAACCCCCTGTCATAGAAATTTCACGGAAGAGAAAGCCAGCTTGGGAAAGAGACATTATACTAGGAGCTGAAAAATATGGAGCACCTAAAGGCTCCACTAGGGTGAGCAAGAAACCAAAGACATTTTCCAACTATGTGGCCCTGATGTGTGATCTTGTAGATCAAGAACCCACTAGTTATGAAGAAGCATCCCATAAGAAAGAGTGGGTAGAAGCAATGACTGAGGAGTACCAGTCAATAATGAAGAATGATGTTTGGGATATAGTTCCCAAGCCAAAGGACAAGAGTGTGGTATCCTCCAAATGGATATACAAGATAAAGCATGCTATGGATGGCAGCATTGAAAAGTATAAGGAAAGGTTTGTGGCCAGAGGATTCTCTTGGAAAGAGGGAATTGACTATGAAGAAACATTTGCACCAGTTGTAAGGTACACTTCCATTAGAACCATCATGGCACTTGCATCCATGATGAAGTGGGAATTACACCAGATGGATGTGAAGACAGCCCTCTTGAATGGTGTGATTGAGGAGGAAGTGTACATAGAACAACCACAAGGATTTGAGGTGGAAGATGGAAGAACCCATGTGTGCAAACTAAAGAAGGCCTTGTATGGACTGAAGCAAACTCCCAGAGCTTGGTGTGGCAGAATTGACAGTTTCTTGACTAGCTTGGGCTTTACCAAGAGTAAAACTGATCCTAACCTTTATCTCAAAGTTATGGATGATGAACCTATCATATTGTTGCTATATGTGGATGATTTATTTCTGACTGGAAATGAGAAACAGATTATCGAGTGCAAGAAGAAGCTCTCGTCGGAGTTTGAGATGAAAGATCTCGGTTTAATGCACTACTTCCTAGGTCTGGAATTGTGGCAAGGACCAGATGGAATCTTTCTCAACCAAGGTAAGTATGCTGTGGGAATCTTGAAGAGATTCGATATGTTGGAATGCAAAGCCATGGCCACTCCCATGGATTCCAACCTAAAACTATTAGCTGATGACTCATTAGAGTTGGTGGATATGACTCTATAAAGACATATTATTGGGTCATTGATGTATTTGACAAATGCCAGACCAGATATATGCTTTTTCGTGAATACCTTGAGTCAATATCTAGTGGAACCTAGACGAGTTCACTTGATAGCTACAAAACATGTGATGAGGTATCTAAAAGGTACGATAGATTTTGGTCTATGGTATATTGGAGATCATGACTTCAGACTGCATGGTTATATAGATGTTGATTGGGAAGGAAGTATATCAGACAGGAAGAGTACATTGGGATGATGTTATGGTCTAGGATCTGCTATGATCTCGTGGTTTAGAAGGAAGCAGTCTAGTGTGGCTCTCAACACAGCTGAAGCAGAATATATTGCTGCTTGCTATGCTAGCTATGAAGCGGTATGGCTTCGGAAGTTGTTATCAGGATTGTTTGACTTAGAGATGGACCCCACTGAGATCCTGTGTGACAACTAGAGTTGTATCAAGATGACAGAGAATCCAGTATTCCATGATAAGTCAAAACACATAGAGATCCGATATTTCTACATACAGGATATGGTGCATAAAGGAGCTATCAAGCTCGAGTATGTAACCACTAACGAACAAGTTGCTGACATATTGACCAAACCTCTATCTCGAGTAAAGTTTGAGTATTTTTTAGACAAGCTTGGTGTAGTTCATAAGGACCCTCCTCGGAAGGGGGAGTGATGTGGTCACTGATGATGAGATTGACTACATCGACGATGAGGTCAATGATGTGGATACCTAGATTAGTGATATCGACAGTGAGGTTGATGAATGGTCCTTAGACTCGGTCTAAGTTGACGAGGGGATTGCATCATCCTTGAACACATGTTCTAAAAGGATCCGTAGACATATGTCTCCGAGAAAGAAGAGGGATTGCATCATCCATGGACTTCAGTCCCCTGAATTGATCCATAGACATCTATCTTCGAGAAAGAAGTCCCTAGTGGACGAGAGGGATTGCATCATCCCTGGACTTTGGTCCCCTGAATTGATCCGTAGACATCTGTCTTCGAGAAAGAAGTCCCTAGTGGACGAGAGGGATTGCATCATCCCTGGACTTCGGTCCCCTGAATTGATCCGTAGACATCTATCTTCGAGAAAGAAGTCCCTAGTGGACGAGAGGAATTGCTTCATCCCTAGACTTCGGTCCCCTGAATTGATCCGTAGACATCTGTCTTCGAGAAAGAAGTCCCTAGTGGACGAGAGGGATTGCATCATCCCTAGACTTCAGTCCCCTGAAGTGATCCATAGACATCTGTCTCCAAAAAATTGATGATAGGACTGCATCGTCCTTGAGCGTTTAGTTCAAAATGTACGTGATAAATCCTATATCTGATCTAGGTCACATCCAGTATGAAAAAGGACTGGCACTGTGGTCAAGACTGCATCGTCCCTAGACATGGATTTGTCTTAAATGGATCAAGGAATGCATCGTCCCTAGTCATGGATTTGTCTTAAATGGATCAAGGACTGCATCGTCCTTAGACATGGATTTGTCTTAAATGGATCAAGGACTGCATCGTCCCTAGACATGGATTTGTCCTTAATGGATCAAGGACTGCATCGTCCCTAGACATGGATTTGTCTTAAATGGATCAAGGACTACATCGTCCCTAGACATGGATTTGTCTTAAAAGGATCAGGATTGATCATCCTGTAAGTAGATCTGGATTGCATCATCCCTAGACATGGATTTGTCTTAAATGGATCAAGGACTGCATCGTCCTTAGACATGGATTTGTCTTAAATGGATCAAGGACTGCATCATCCCTAGACATGGATTTGTCTTAAATGGATCAAGGACTGCATCATCCCTAGACATGGATTTGTCTTAAAAGGATCAAGATTGATCGTCCTGTAAGTAGATCTAGATTGCATCATCCATAGACATGAGACTTGTCTTAAATTGATAAGGATTGATCATCCTGGGAATTGGATCTGGATTTCATCGTCCATAGACATGAGAGGTGTCTTAAAGTGAGAGGGATTGATCATCCCATAATTGGATCATGTGTGTTGACTGTAGATCGAGATGATCCAGATGCTATAGATCGAGATGATCCAGATGATGTTGTTGATCAAGATGATCAAGATGATGATGCTGATCGTGATGGTCCAGATGACGATGCTACTGATTGTGATGATCTAGATGACGATGTTGATGATCGTGTGATGACGATGATCATGTGATGACGATGTTGTTGATTGTGAGGATCCAGATGATGATATTGCTGCAGCTGTTCAAGTACTGCAGAAGATGAAGACTCAGTACTGAAGATGTTGATTTTCTAGTATTGAAGATCTTGAACATATTACAGTAACTGGTTGAGTTACTGATGATGTTGAGAAAGCTTCCAATGATATATAGATATATCATGTATGATGTAGTCGATGACTCCTTGCTCCTGTAGATGTTGTTATAATATCCTTCTCGTTAAGGGGGAGTGTTGAAATATTGTAACTTCTAAGAATATTATATTTGTACTTTATTATTCTGGAGATGTTACATCCCTCCGAAGTGACCCTATTGTATATCTAGAGATGTTTATTCCTCCAATGGATTGTGGTAACTAGGGTTATTAGATATCCCATGTGGGGGTTGGCCCTGAGTTAATTTATTAAGGGTTATTAGACCCTCTTAGGAGAGGTCGGCCTCATAGGGTAAAAAGTCAGTCGAAAAACAAGTATAAATAGAGGAGGATGCTCCTCACTTATCTCACTCATCTTAGGACTACATCTTGTATTTGGTTGATCATCTTATTGAGGAAAGCTTTGCTGGGTTTTCTACCCCATGAGGGTTTCCCAGGGTAAATCTATGTCTATCTTGTGATTGTGTTTCTTTCAGTGATCTTGCTAGTCAAATTAGTATAAACTTAACACACCTACAAGAGAGACTTGTTTCGAAGAACAAGCGACAGAGAATTAGCATACATCTAGAAAGCTACATGTTGAAGACATTGAAGAACCAAAAGCACCCAGGATCCGAGATATAATAATGAAAGAAGAAAATCCAGAAGAAGACCGTGAGATCCACAGGAACCTGTAGATCCACCATGTGAGAACAATTCTCACAAGCGGAAACTAGCATGGGTATGAGAAGCAATTCAATATGCAGAGAGATATGGTGCTCCAGAAGAAATGCATAGAGAAAGCAAGAGGCCGAGGCCATTCTCCAGTTATGTATCCCTGTTGTGTGACATCATTGACAAAAAACCTTCCAACTATGAGGAAGCAGCTGAGAAGAAATAATGGAAGGCTAACATGATCGAGGAGTACCAGTCGATCATGAAGAATGATGTCTGGGATGTGGTTCCGAGACCAAGAGGGAAGACTGTAGTGACTTCCAAGTGGATCTACAAGATCAAGCATGTTGTAGATGCAAGCATATAGAAATACAAGGAAATATTTGTGGCACGTGGCTTCTCCCAGAAAGAAGGAATAGACTATGAGGAGACATTTGCACCTGTAGCCAGATATACTTCCATTAGATCAGTACTTGCTCTGGCTGCAATGATGAAGTGGAAGATACACCAGATGGATGTCAAGACAACGTTCTTGAATGGTGTAGTGGAAGAGGAAGTATATGTGGAGCATCCACTCGGGTTTGAGACACATGACAAGGAGACTCATGTGTGCAAACTGAAGAAATCCTTGTACGGTTTGAAACAAGCACCCAGGACATGGTATGGAAGGATAGACAGCTTCCTGACTAGTTTGGACTTTACCAAAAGTAAAGCAGATTCCAACCTTTACTACAAGGTTGAGGAAGGAAATCCATTGATACTCCTACTGTATGTAGATGACCTGTTTGTGACAGGTGAGGATGGGTTGATTGCTAATACGAAGAGGAAGCTTGTTTCCAAGTTCGAGATGAAGGACTTGGGTATGATGCACTATTTTCTAGGCATGGAGGTGTGGTAGAGTGTGGATGGAATCTTCCTTGGACAAGGGAAGTATGCAGTAGAGATCCTGAAGTGGTTCGGGATGACAGAATGCAAGGCCATGGCCACACCTATGGCATCAAACCTGAATCTACTGAGTGATGCTTCATTAGAGTCGGTTGATGCCATGATGTATTGTCAGATGATTGGGTCCTTGATGTACCTGACGAATACGAGACCAGATATTTGCTTTGCTGTGAACACATTGAGCCAGTTCTTGACGACTCCGAGACATGTTCACCTGATTGCTGCAAAGCATGTTCTGAGGTACCTGAGGGGTACGGTTGATTATGGGCTCAAGTATGATGTGAATCGAAAGATTAACCTAGAGGGTTATGTTGATTGGGCAGGTAGTGCCATTGATAGGAAGAGCACTTCGGGGTGCTTCTTCAGTATGGGATCAGGTGTGATCTCTTGGTTTAGCGGGAAGCGGTCCTGCGTGGCACTGAGTACAGCCGAAGCAGATTATGTCGCAGCTTGTTCGGCTAGTTGTGAGGCAGTATGACTGAGGAAGCTACTGTCTAATTTGTTTGATCTCTAGTTGGATGCGACTTGTATATATTGCGACAACCAAAGTTGTGTGAAGTTGTCTAAGAACTCGGTGTTCCATTACAAGTCGAAGCACATCGAGATCAAGTATCACTATATCAAGGATATGGTACAGAGAGGAGCAGTGAAGCTCCAGTTTGTTGCGACAGATGAGTAGATAGCTGATGTATTGACCAAGTCGCTGGCCAGAGTGAAGTTCGATTACTTAAAAGAGAATCTTGGTGTACTTCAGATCGAGGTTCCTTCCAAAGGTAAGTGATGAGTCTGGAAGACGCAGATGCACACAGGCCATTCTCACATAGTGGTAGGAAATTCCTCCTATGGTGTAGATGTAAGGGCTGGGTCCATTCTCACATGGTGGTAGGAAATTCCTCCCATGGTGCAGATGTAAGGGCTAGGCCATTCTCACATGGTTGTAGGAAATTCCTCCAATGGTGCATATGTAATGGTTGGGCGTGGCTTTTCCGACATGGTCATAGGTTAGTCCTTCCATGGTCATTGATGTAATTTCCATGGATTTTCCGACATGGTCAAAGGAAAGTCCTTCCATGGTCGTTGATGTAATTTCTGAGCTTTTCTGACATGGTCAAAGGAAATTCCTTCCATGGTCGTTATTGTAATTGTTGAGCCTTTCCTGGATGGTCAGAGGAAAGTCCTTCCATGCCGGTGATTGTAAGTGTTGTGTTGTGTGCATCTAGGTTGTGCTTCGTTGACGACGAGATGATCTAAAGATGATGAGGTGACTATATGGTACACAGGTTTTGCAAAGGCATATAATCAGTCCTGCGATTCTCCTTCAAGTTTTGCAGTGGCATATAATCAATCCTGGGATATCTTGCAAGTTTTGCAGAGGCAGCGTAATCAGTCCTGAGATGTACCTACTTGATGGCTTTCTCGAAGAGATGATGAAGACCTACATGGAGGCTAGGCCTACATCCAGCATGAAAAAGGGTTGGCTCTGTAGAAATTCCTATGACGAGTAGATTGGAGATTGATGATCGAGATAGCAACAGCAGTGACGATGATGATCCAGCTTTGATGATGATCTAGTGATGAAGACTTGTGCCGATGAACTGTGTCAAGAGAATTCCTTCCTAGTTAAGAGGGAGTGTTGATGTATTTGTAACTTTAGAATGTATTTCACTTGTATATTTTATATTTTTACTGTACACCCGATGGAGAGGTTATATTCCTCCGATCGGAAGAGTCATTATTATTATTTGATAGGTTATTAGACTCCTCTTGTGGGGTCGGCTTAGAGTTAGGGTTTTATGTGTTATTAGACTCTCCTAGGAGAAGTCGGCCCAGTAGGATAAAAAGGTAAGTGAAGTAAAGTATAAATAGAGAGTGTGAATCTCTCATTTGATCACTCACTCACTCACTTACTCATTCACATAAGTAAGAGAGAGACAAGTTCACACAAGTGGAGGAGGAGGAGAAGCTGGAATCTATCTTATTGTTTTTGGGTTTTGTACTATTGCACATTCTATCTCTGAGGAAGTTGCAGGGTTTTCTCCTTTATGATTACCCCAGTGAAATGCTTTGTGTCTATTGTCTCTTGTGATTGATTTGTTGTGCTTGTTATTATCTCGAATAAGATCCTAGATCATATTGAATTAAATGATAAAAATCTAACAAAAAACAACATTATTGGCGAAGACTGAAATCATAAATTGTTGAATACATTGCAAAATGTATGGAGTGTCAGCGGGTGAAAATAGAACATCAACATCTGGTTGGTTTGTTGCAGCCCATACCAGTGACAGAATGGAAGTGGGAAACCATTTCCATGGATTTTATCACCGGATTGCCTAAAAATAATAAGCAACATGATGCAATCATGGTTTTGGTGGACAAAATGACAAATGCATCTCACTTCATACCCGTTAAATCCACTTTTAAGGCAATAAACATTGCAGAGGTTTTCATGAACGAAGTCTTTCAACTTCACAGAATTCCTAAGGTGATTATATTTGACCGGGACACCACGTTCACCTGACACTTTTGGAGGGATTTGTTTGCAGGTTTGGGGACTAAACTGATTTTTAGTACAGCCTACCATCCGCAAACAGATGGGCAGACTGAGAAGGTGAACCAGATCCTTGAGGACATGCTTCGTCTTTATGTCATGGACAACCCAAAACAGTGGGAAAACTACCTACACATAGCTGAATTTTCCTACAATAACGGTTATCAAACTTTTGTAGGAATGAGTCCCTTTGAAGTGTTGTATGGCAGGAAGTGTAAGACCCACATGACATGGGATGATCCGGTGAACCAAATAGTTGAAATGTGCCCATTTTGACCCTATGGCATTAAAATTGTAAATGATGTAATATTGTTATTGAATCGTGGTGAGGAGCTCAAGGCCAAGGCCCCGCCATCGATTTAGTGATGCATATGGTTTACGTGCTAGCTAGGCACATTGGAATTTCAAATATCATGTAAATATGCATTTTAATAAAATACCCACAACTAGCTATGCAATGCAACAAGAGATGGGGGCATGATTTTACAAGGAATTGGGAGGGAAACATTCAAACCCTTGAACCAATCAAGTCAAACCAAGTGTCAATGAGAGAACCCGTAAAACCCTCAATGACCCATGTTGACTTTTGTACCCAATCATTTATTTCTCCCAAGAGTTGGGTGAAGTAGTTAATGCCTTGGGGAATGGAGAGGTATGGCTGTCCAAATTCGGGTATGGGAAAGCCACCCTCCATAGAAAATAGTGTTTTGCTTCTTGGGAAAGCAAAGAGCCATGAATTGCTCCCCAAGCCATTACCCATCAACCAATTTCTCTCCCTCACAAATTTGGAGCTACCTAGGCATTTTCCAGCCATGTTTTTCTAGTTTTTCTTTGTTTCTCAACTGGGAGAAGGGCATTTTTGTGTTATATACCAGTGGGGAAGAAGCGGAATCGAATTGGGGTTCCATTGAGAACATTTTGACAGTTGAATGCTTATATATATCTGTGGGAGAAATCGTTTTCTTCCCTGTGGTCGAATTTCCCTCTCCCAATCCATTTTGGTGTGCCCACGATTTGGGGAAAACCCATGGCCATCCTATTTGTAAATCCCATTATTGGAAATGTGTACCCATGCCCGGTTTTTGAATTTGTTGTGTGTAAGAGAATGTTGGGGTTGAGATGGGTATCTGTTGTTTTGGCTTGAGCTTGAGTGCAAGCATCCATAAATGAAGATGGTTTAGATTTAGCCTGATAAACCCAGTTGTGGACTAGCTTGGCTTAGATGCAGTGATTATTGGGCTGTGTATGAGTATGAATGTCCCCTTCTCCTTGTAGAAATCATGCCCAGCTCAGGGGTGGTCTCTGAGTGCTGAAATAATACAGGCTGGGCAGAGACCTATGGTTGCCTGGAACGCTGGAGCGACATAGCTAGTTGCTTGAGACAATTGCACAATGAAGATGAGTATATTCTTATGTATATTTAATTCTGCAATGTATTAATTTGATGACTGTTGATATGTTGTATGCATGAGTAATATGTGTGGATAGTTTAATTCCGTTGTGCATGTTTCATTTGTTTTGCATCTGCACACAAATGTTTTATTCATATGATTCTAATGAATGGGCGGAGATTATGTGAAAGCCCACAGATTGGTATCATGTTCCCTTCCTTGAATTGGGTCCACGGGAGAGGACGTGACAATAGTGATGGGTCCCGAAATGCTAGCTGAACTAGAAAACTTTGTGCTGAAAGTTAGAACAAACTTAAAAACTGCCCAAGACAAGAAGAAAAGCTATGCTGATCTGCATAGGGAAAACAAAGAATTCGAAGTTGGGGATCATGTATTCCTAAGAGTAAAAGCAAAGAAAAGTTCTTTGAGCTTGGGAAAGGTTGCCAACTTGCACCAAGATTTTGTGTTCCTTTCTAAATACTTGCTAGAGTAGGACATGTTGCTTATCAGTTAGCTTTACCAGCAAATTTTAAAGTATATGATGTGTTTCATGTTTCATTGCTGAAGAAATATGTATATGATCCTAAGCATATTGAAAACTGGCATGTGATTCAGGTGGAATCAAAAGGAGACTTCCAGACAAACCCTATATGCATACTGGATCGGAAAGAGGTGGTCCTTCAGAATCGAACCAGCGTTCAAGTAAAAGTGCAATGGGAGCACTACAAGCCTAAAGGGGATACCTGGGAAATGGAAAGGGAAATGCAAGTAGCATACCCTTTCTTGTTCGAAGAAGACCATGATACAAACTGAATTTTGTTTGTTGTGATTTTGTTGTTTTGCAAAACTGTTTAACACTGAGGACGGTGAAAACTTAAGGGGAGGGGAAATGTAATACCCCAATTTTGGACTTTGAACCCCTATTATATTTCTGCTAAGTATTATTTCATTTTACTTAGGTGATTTTAGAAATCTGATAAATTGATTTCTAATGACCATGTGGACCAGTACATTAATGAGATGGGAGTCACAGTCCCCTAAGGGTTAGAGGGGAAAATGCCACATAATAATAATAATAATAATAATAATAAATTATTATTGGAGAGAAATGGAAAACCCTAAAGAAGAGATTTGAGAAACTAATGAATTAAAAGAATTAATAAAATGAGGAATTTTCCCCTAAGTGAATAAAAAGTGAAATTCATTTGAAACATTCATTCATTCATCTCTATCAATATTCACATTCTCATGAGATAAACACACAAGAGAAATGGGTGTTGGGGAAAAACAAAACCCTGAGACAAATGAAGATTGGTGAGGGAGGACAGATTTGGGAGAACCAAACTGGTCCTGAAGCCAAGTGATTGAGGACAGATTTGGGAGCACCAAACTGGCCTAGTTTAAGAGGAATCATACAGCTTGGTATGAGCTTGGCCACTTAATTGTGTGCGGGTAGGAGAACTACCCCAAGCTGCAGGAGTACTGCATTTACCTGAATAGGCTGTGTTTTATTGATTCTCTTCATGGATAAGGCTTAAAATCCCCTGGAGCATCCTGGAGCTCAGGAGTACTAAGTTGGGTGTTGGGTTTCCTATTGCCTCTGAGTTAATCCTGAATAACTTTGGGAAAACAAGTTAAGGGTAATTTAAAATCTATACTCTACCTAGGGGACTGTGAACTCAGCTCAGGGGTGACCTGAAAGCAAGGAGAACTTGCTGGTCAAAGGCTGGGAGGTTTGTGCTTGGTTCCACTGGTCAGCAGATTTCAGATAAGTATCTATATGTTGTACTTGCAGGATAATTGTTTATGAAGCAGTATTTGCATGTGTTTCTAAATATCTCTAATTTACAGTTGAATGACCTACTTATTACATCTAACCAGATGTAGAATGTATTATTGATTATTGAGGAGACTCACATTCTGTTTACAGTAGAATTACAGTATTGGAATCCCTATAATGGTTATATGTATGCAGCTGTTTATACAAGGCATTATGGTCCATATATTAACCTAGGGTTTTATGGAGCCTATTTATAACTGCATATAATTGTATTAGACTTATTCCAGCTTGAGCAGAGCTGCTATATCTTTTATCATTATGCTATGAATAGGGAATCCATGTAAACCGTGAGGTTTACATGTCTAGCCCTCATATATTCTCTTAAATCTGTAATGTTAGAGTTTTTTGCAAAAAACCCTAGAAATACTAATGTTCAGATCTACAACATTTTGAGTAAATAGATCATCAGAGATTGAGATTCTGGATGCATTTGTTTTGAAGGATTGTATGCTGTAGCAACACGTTTATGGGTTAATCATTTATGAACTAAGTTTTTGTGTATTGTTTTATTGCTGAGTTGAAGCATTGATATAAACCCCATGCTGGGATGAAACATTATCATTTATACAGAAATCAAAGTAAGTTCATTATATTAATATCTATATGATATTACTTTTGACTATGGCACAAAACGAATCGTGGCTGACTTAGCTCGTCGCGCTATATGTTTGCATATAACATAAACATTGTATGAATGCATATACGCAGGAGAAATTTATTATATGCACATAAGGGTTTCACCCCTAGCCCGAAGGGCTCTATCGTAATCTATTCATTTATATTTCAGTAATTGCATTTGTAATAAGAAACTGCGATTTCATACATTGTGTAAATTCATTAAAAACACATATATTTATATACCTAAGCTATGACAAAGAAGAGCTTAACATTTATGCGCAAGCAGTGTTTATTTAAATATGAAATCTTTTGCAGTTATTGCTGGAAGATAAATGATATATATTAATGCATAACCATTTCACATACAAGCTAGGCAAGTGTATCGCCTTCACCCAAAACCATAAATCATTCAAGAATAAAAACAATATTATTGTATGCCAATGAATGCAACATTTAAATGCATGTAAACTGTAAAAGATGCGAAGCCCAAAGGCATTCCATTTAATAAGCATAGTAAAAACAGTACATCCTTGTGCATTTCGTAAATGCCTACATGATCAGACTTGCTACAAGGTAAAGTATAAAGTATGCTTTAAGGTTAACATCAAGTGCGGTGAAGAGTGCTTTCATAAGCTTCGTATCCATTGCATTCATATTAAAAAGAAACCACACAGTATTGGCCAAAACGCAGAAAGGCATTACAAGTCCACAGAGCTGTGCATATATTACCCATAACGAGTTTACAGCATTACGCATACACACAAAAAGAGACACAACATTTTAAGATGTAATCTTTTCCATTAAAATCGGTGGATTTTTATACATGGTATCGACGCAGCTGCCCAGGTTAGCGCATCATGAGAATACTTAAGTCACTCACGGCAGTGAGACTAGAACTCAAAAAATTTCATTGTAATTGTGTAGACTACCAAGTGTTTCCCATGGAGCACACAGAGGTCGCGAGGACCCTTCATAGGCAGGCTCCATGCCCCTACTAGCTCGACCGATGGCCTTGTCATTTTATCCACAAAAATGAAATCAGGAAACCCTAACCATAGTCACACCCAAACGTTCTAAGTAACTTGTCCCCCACCAACGGGGTAAACCAAACCCGAGGCGGTTGGTTGGTGAGTTACCTGTTAACCCCGCAATCCTTACACATTTCACACAATGGTTGAGAGCTTGTTGGAGTGCACCCCACTCCACCTTGGTCGTGGTTACCTGCACAGGAATTTGTAACACGAGGTTAAACCTCGGGAAGTTTTCACACTAAACACCATAAGTTAAACAGGCAACGATTTTTGCATACTGAAAGGAGTTACGTTACCTGATAGTGATGGTGGAGTTCCAGCATAGCCAGCTCCATCTACCCTAAAACATATCGCAAGGCATTAAAGGTTAAACGTTGGACAGTATAAATGTATGCATTAACCAACAGTCAACAATGCTAACATTTCAACATAAAGCTTGCAAAAGTACTACACGACTTTTACCTGGTAGTGTTGACGAATGCGGGAGTATAGGTTCGAAATGTTGATGTATTTTTAACTTTGGAATATATTCACTGGTATATTGTATGTATTACATTTGTACTTTATTGTATCCCAACGAAGATGTATTATTCCTCCAATTGGAAGTGTCATCATTTGTATTTGCAGGTGTCGCAAGTTACATTGTAAGTGTCGTCATTTGTATTTGATCGGTTATTAGACCACCTTGGTGGGGTCGGCCTGTATGAGCCATGTGGATGGGTTATTAGGCCTCCTTAGGAATTCGGCCTAGTTAGGGTTAAAGGCAGGTCAATTCAGTGTATAAATAGAGAGTGTGTCTCTCTCATTTCACTCATCCAACTTGCATAGTTGAGAGAGAGGAGTGCATACAAGTGGAGGTGGAGTAGCTGCTAAATACATCTATATTTTTGGGTTTGATCTTTGTGATCCTTGTATTGGTGCTATTTCTATCTCTAAGGAAGTTGCAGGGTTTTTCACCTTCTTGATTTTCCCCAGGAAATGCTTTGTTTCCATTGTCTCTTGTGATTGTTATGATGTGCTTGTTATTCTCTTAATGATCCTATTAATTGAAATTATTGAAAAATTAACATGGAATCAGAGTTGACCTAAGAAGAAGACATTGTGCAGCAAAAGAATCTAGGGCTTCTTGTTTTTTGTGTTTGTTTCCACAAGTCATCAAAGGCTAGACTAGAGAAGGGCTTTGCAATAGCAAAACCTAGTCATCTTGGCACTTTCGCTATAACTTCATTTCTGCGAAGGTTCAGGATATGAAACTTTTACGAGCTGAAGATAACATCCCCCTGTACCTTGTGTCTGAAGCACAGCATCTGATTCACTGTACTTTCTGATTTATGATCCGTACAAATTAGGGTTTCTGCCTCTTCCATATCGTAGTCATAAACAGGTGACCTAGGGAAAAAGGTCATAAATTGGGATAGGAAGCTCAAAATGAAATTCTGTAAAAAGTGTCAGTAAGAGCACGGATTGTAGTTTCACAAATCCGAGTTTCAGAGGCCAAAGTTGAATCAGTGACATGTGGAACTCCATACAAGTTCGCTATATTGTTTCATCACATAAATAGGTCACGTTACGACACTTGGCATAACTCTTTCTTGGAGAATCCAATTGAGCTCAAAATGGTGGGGTTGGAAAGATAACATGATAGGCTACCACAAGACAAAGTTTAAGACCTTGAGGATCCAAAATTTATGAGTTACACTAGAAACATTACAGACAATTCTGGAAGGTCAAATTTTGGAATTTCCACACCATCTTGCTCATCCAGTTCTCAGCATTTAAGTGGTAAGATCTAAATATTTTATTTACATTTGAGTTTCTCATTAAGATGTCTCACCACACCAAGATTGAGGATAAGTTTGAAGGGGATGATAATTTCCGAGCATGGAAGTATAGGATTGGGTTAATCCTAGAAGAGAATGAATTGGACACCTACATAAAAGAAGAGGTTCTAGTTCCAAAGGGAGATGAGGTTAAGGCCTTACACAAGAAGAAGTTGGTCAAGGCCAAGAGAATCATTGTTGATTCTATCAAAGACCATCTCATCCCCCATGTGTCTTCCCTAAAGACACCTAAGGAGATGTTTGACTCCTTGACCAAGTTGTTTGAAGGAAAGAACATAAATCGGAAGATGACTCTGCGGAACCAATTGAAAGGGGTAAAGATCCAGAATGGAGAGACCATCCAATCCTACTTTACTAAGGTCTCTCAAATCAAAGAACAACTTGAAGCTGTGGATGAAGTAGTGGAGAATGGAGAAATTGTAATGACCACATTGAATGGCCTACCTAGTTCATGGGACTCCTTCATCCAAGGTATTTGTGCAAGAAATAAATTGATCTCCTTCAGTAGACTATGGGAGGAATTCTCACAAGAAGAAGCTAGGCTTGTGGCCCAAGAAGAGAATATGGGACGTGAAGACCAATCTCTCACAGCACACACCAAGAAAGGTAAGTTCAAGAGGGAGAAATCTCATCACAAGAAATCTTCTCACTTCCATCAAAAGAAGAAAGATCTCTCTTACATTAGATGCTTCTCTTGTAATGAGAAGGGACATTATGCCTCAAAATGTCCCAAGAATAATCAAGACTTCAACAACAACAACAAGAGATATCATGCTCATGATCTTGAGGATGATGAACCTCCCAGGAAGAAGACCAGGGCAAAAAGTGAAGACTCTTCAAGTGATGAAGAATATGTTCTAATCTCTGCTCTCACAAGTACTGTTACACATGGGTGTAATGATTGGATTATTGATAGTGGGGCTTCCAAACATATGAAGGGATTCAAAGAACCTCTTATGGACCTATCTAAACATGATTCACCTCACAAGGTGAAACTTGGGGATGACTATCAATATCCTATAAAAGGAAGTGGTGAATCCTCCTACAATTTAGACTCTGGGAAGTCTTTAAAAATCAAAGATGTTCTATATGTACCTGGACTCAAGAAGAATCTTCTCTCCATATAATATTTGGATGCAAAGGGAATGAGAGCTGCATTTGTGGATGGCCAAGTACTCATGTGGCCAAAAGGCAAGACCATAGATGATGCAGTAGTGATTGGATAGCAAGAGGGAGGATTGTACAAATTGAAGGGACAACCTGAACATGCCATGGTACATGAACCCATGGAGCCAAGTGAACTTTGGCATAGAAGGCTTGCTCATGTGCACTATATAGCACTACCAATTGCAAGCAAAGCAGTAGAGGATCTTCCTGAAATCCAGTCAAAGCATGAAGGTGTTTGCAAAGGATGTGCAAAAGGAAAGAACACAAAGAAGGCATTTCCAAGTAGTGAAAGAAAGGAAAAAGGAACCTTGGAGATTATCCACTTCGATGTATGCGGTCCAATGTCATCCAGTTTTGTGAGTGGCCTTGATAGAAAATCAAACTGATAAGAAGATCAATACCTTTAGATCTGACAATGGTGGAGAATTCACTTCAGGAGACTTCAAGAAGTTATGCAGTGATTCATGGATTAAGAGGGAGTTGACCACTCCTTACAATCCACAACATAATGGGGTTGTAGAAAGGAAGAATAGAACAATCATGGAAGCAGCAAGGGCAATGCTTCATGACCAAGATCTACCCATGCACCTATGGGCAGAAGCAACAAGGACAACTATATATGTGCAAAACAAAACACCACACAAGATACTTGACAACAAGACACCAGAAGAAGTCTTCTCTGGTAAGAAACCAGAAGTTAGCCATCTCAGGATATTTTGTTGTCCACTATACACACACATTCCAAAATAAAATAGGACAAAGCTAGATCCTTCAAGAAAGAAGGGCATATTTGTGGGTTACAGTGAAAGCTCGAAGGCATACAGAATCTACTTTCCAGGGTTCAAGAAGATTGACATCAACAAGGATGTGACTTTTGATGAAGACTCAGCATACATCAAATCGAGGAAGACACTTGTTGAAGACAATGAAGAACCAAGAGTACCCAGAATACAAGACACCACTATGAATGAAGCAATTCCAGAAGTGGATCGTGAAATAGAAGATCCACAAGAACCTGTAGATCCACCCCGTGAGAAGAACTCTCCCAAAAGGAAACCAGAATGGGCTAGAGAGCTCATCCAAGATGCAGAAAGGTATGGTATTCCAGAGGAGGAACACAGAGAAAGAAAAAGGACAAGGTCACACACCAGCTATGTTTCCTTACTATGTGACATAATGAACAAAGAACCTTCCAGTTATGAAGAAGCATCGGAAAAGAAAGAATGGAAAGATGCCATGGTCGAGGAATACCAGTCGATCATGAAGAATGATGTTTGGGATGTGGTCCCAATACCAGAAGGGAAGTCTATTGTGACTTCCAAGTGGATCTATAAGATCAAGCATGCTGCAGATAGCAGCATAGAGAAATACAAGGCAAGGTTTGTGGCTCATGGCTTCTCTCAGAAAGAGGGGATAGATTATGAAGAAAACTTTGCACCTATAGCCAGATACACTTCCATCAAAATAGTACTTTCTCTGGCTATAGTAATGAAGTGGAAGATACACCAAATGGATGTCAAGACAGCTTTCTTGAATGGTGTAGTCGAAGAGGAAGTGTATGTGGAGCAGCCACTCGGTTTTGAGACACATGACAGGGAGTCATATGTGTGTAAATAAAATAAAGCCTTGTATGGCTTGAAGCAAGCACCCAGAACATGGTACGGCAGGATAGACAGCTTCCTGTCCAGTTTGGGCTATACCAAGAATAAAGCGGATTCCAACCTTTACTACAAGGTTGATGAAGGCAATCCAGTGATACTTCTATTGTATGTAGATGACTTGTTTGTGATAGGTGAGATTGGGTTGATTGTTGATACGAAGAGGAAGCTTGCTGCCGAGTTCGAGATGAAGGACTTAGGTATGATGCATTACTTTATAAATATGAAGGTGTGGAAAAGTGCAGATGGAATCTTCCTTGGACAAGGGAAGTATGCAGTAGAGATCCTGAAGAGGTTCGGGATGATGGACTGCAAGGCCATGACCACACCTATGGCATCGAACCTGAATCTATTGAGTGATGCTTCATCAGATTCGGTTGATGCCATGATGTATCATCAGATGATTGGGTCCTTGATGCACCTGATGAACACGAGACCAGATATTTGCTTTGCAGTGAACTTCTTGAGCCAGTTTCTGACAGATCCTAGACATGTTCACCTTATTGTTGTAAAGCATATTCTGAGGTACCTGAAGGGTATGGTTTATTATGGGCTCATTTATGATGTGAATCAAAAGTTTAACCTGGAGGGTTATGTTGATTCAGATTGGGCAGGCAGTGCTCCAGATAGGAAGAGCACTTCGGGTTGTTGCTTCAGTATGGGATCAGGTGTGTTTCTTGGTTTAGCAGGAAGCAATCCTGCATAGCACTGAGTACAGTTGAAGCAGAGTATGTCGCAGCTTGTTCGGCTAGTTGTGAGGTAGTATGGCTAAGGAAGCTACTATCTGATTTATTTGATCTCCAGTTGGATGCTACTTGTATCTATTGTGACAACCAGAGTTGTGTGAATTTGTCAGAGAACCCGGTATTTCATGACAAGTCGAAGCATATCGAGATCAAATATCACTATATCAGGGATATGGCGCAGAGAGGAGTAGTGAAGCTCCAGTATGTTGCAACAGATGATCAGATTGCAAATGTGTTGACCAAACCACTAGCCAGAGTGAAGTTTGAGTACTTCAGAGAGAGGCTTGGTGTTCTTCAGATAGAAGATACTTCGAGGAAGTGATGGGACACATTTGCAGGATCCATTCCAAACATGGTGGTAGGAGGATCCTTCCCATGGCTGTGGATGTAAGTGTTGTGTGATGAGCATCAGGACGATGCTGCAGATGATATGCATCAGGACGATGCTATGATAATGATCAGGATGATCATGTGATGATGATGAGCATCAGGACGATGCTCCAAATGATGTGCATCAGGATGATGCTATGTATATGATTAGGATGATCATGTGATGATGATGAGCATCAGGACGATGCTCCAGATTTTGTTATGTATATGATCAGAGTGATCATGTGATGATGATGTGCATCAGGATGATGTACTGTATGATGATGATCAATATGATCATGAGTATTAGGTTGATACTCCGTGGCCGTGGACAGGTTTTGCAGCTGCATAGAAAAGATCCTAGAGATCCGTACAGGTTGTGCTAGGCACGTAAAAGATCCTGGGATGCTCTTTAGAGATCTTGCAAGATGCAAGATACTCTTTTAATGTTTTGCAAGGGCCGCATAGAAAAGATCCTGGAGATCTGGACAAGTTGTGCTAGGCACGGGAAAGATCATGGGATGCTCTTTAGAGATTTTGCAGGATGCAAGATACTCTTTTAAGGTTTTGCGAGTTCACATGTAAAAGATCCTGGAGATCCGGACAGGTTGTGCTAGGCACGGAAAAGATCCCGGGATGCTATTTAGAGATCTTGCAGGTTGAAAGATACTCTTTTAAGTTTTTGTGAAGGTCACATGTAAAAGATCCTGGGAGATCCGATAGGTTGAGCAGTAAGCTCGTAAAAGTCCTGGGATGCTCTTTCGAGATTTTGTTGACACACATAATCATCCCAGAGGATTCCACGGGATGGCCAGATATGATGAATACCTATAGGAGGCTAGGCCTACAACCAACATGAAAAAGGGTTAGCTCTGTAGAACTTCCTATGACCAGAAGAATTGAGAGATAGCACCAGTGATCGAGATGATGAGTACAGCAGTAGTGACGATGATGCTTCGTGATCCAATGACGATGATCCAGTTCTAGAATTGAAGACTTATTCCTATATGCATTGATGACCTGTATCAAGAAAATAGCATCCTAGTTAAGAGGGAGTGTTGATGTATTTGTAACTTCAGAAGATATTCACTTGTCTATTGTATGTATTACATTTGTACTCTATTGTATTCCCAACGGAGATGTGTTAGTCATCCGATTGGAAGTGTCGTCATTTGTATTTGCAAGTGTCGCAAGTTACATTGTAAGTGTCGTCATTTGTACTTGATGGGTTATTAGACCACCTTGGTGGGGTCGGCCCTGTATGAGTCATGTGGATGGGTTATTAGGCCTCCTTAGGAAGTTGGGCCAGTTAGGGTTAAAGGCAGGTCAAGTCAATGTATAAATAGAGAGTGTGTCTCTCTCATTTCACTCATTCATTTACTCATCCAACTCGCATAGTTGAGAGAGAGGAGTGCGCACAAGTAGAGGAGGAGTAGCTACTGAAGACATCTATATTTTGGGGTTTGATCTTTGTGATGCTTGTATTGGTGTTGATTCTATCTCTGAGGAAGTTGCGGTTTTTTCACCTTCTTGGTTTTCCCCGGTGAAATGCTTTATGTCTATTGTCTCTTATGATTGTTATGCTATGCATGTTATTCTCTTAGTGATCCTATTGAATGAAATTATTGAAAAATTAACACGAAATGGTTCGGTGAAGCATTCTTGTGATGACGAAGCTAAAAACCTGTAACTCTTTCTCCACTAATGGCGCAGATCCAAAGCTCCATGCGCCAACCTACAACAATGACCCGAATGCCTCAGTCCAACGGAGAACAAAGAAATTGCATCGGGTAGAGCAGGTGGTTAACCAATGCCACTGGTGATGGGAGAACTTAATGCAGCGATGTAGATTTCGTTGGAGCATTTTTCTATCGCCCAGATCGATGGTGAGGATACCCTCTCGTTTACCCAAATGCTGGATCGGATCACTATCGACGGTCCAGAGCCTTTGAGCTTTCAATGCATACAACTACTGGTACAAGGTACGTTTTGGCGGGGTAACCCACGGACAGTGAGCACAGTTGGTTGAGGGAGCCCCATTAATGGAGCGACCTACCTTCTCCACGTCTACAATCCACGATGCAGCCAGCTGCAACTTCATCCACGCGACAAGCGTAGTGACAACCTACCAACGAAGCAACATAATGCGGGTTTAAAACATGTTTGGGGAGTGGTCAAGCCTGCATGGCGCTATCCACTCTACCACTCAGGCCACCGGTTGATCAAGACACGTAAGACCAAACCCGTAACAACAAATTCCATCCAGGCTTGCAAGGGAGTAACGCATTTCGTCACCTAGCTCCACATTGTTTTATCGTGGCTTATGGTCACTTACGTGGAGGATGGTTCATCAAATTGATATTTGTTTAAGGTATCGTGTTATAACTTAAGTAGGGTATCAAACTTATGGTGGTGGGGTCGGCTTCCATACGCGCCCAATGTTTGCAACCATATGTTGATACATATTATACATATATGTTTTATAACCCTTGTTTCGTATGTGTGGAGTATGGGCTATGTAACCCATAGTTTTTAAAAGTGCATTAGCTAATATATATATGATATACTATAACCCTTGTTTTGTATGTTGGGTATATTGGCTAAGTAAGCCTTAAGTTTGAAAGCGCAATATTTAGATAGAAAAATATATAACCATATATATATATATATTTAACATTGTTTTTATATGGACTCAAAACAATTCGAGGCCTATGTATTAATAAATATAGTCTCATGTTTATATTTATATGGAATCTGTTATATAGGTTGGTTCAATATTTAAGTCATGGTATATGTTGAATTAATATCTCTCGTCATTGTTTTATATTGTGTATTAAATATATAATATTAATACATATGGAATATGTATTAATACATGGCTTTTGCCCATGTTAATCTTTAGTCCTTCAAACGTATGATAAATGGCTAGTTAAACCATAAGGTTTAGTATTGATGAGTATGTTATTAATTGATAATAGTAATATACATTTATGCATATATATATAGTGTGGTATATATATATATGTACAGTCATCCTAGCAAGGAACCAGGACCTAGGGAAAGGTGGTTTGCGTACATTCTCATGTACAGTATTTTAATATAAGTGTGAGTGCATTTATTAAATCCATTAATTAATTAATTATATCCTTGGTTCTGTAGACAGCATGTGTTACTGTAATTTGTTTAGAGGAGACTATGTTCTTTCATGTCGACGTACGAGACCTCTAGCGCACACACACCAATGCAAGTGAACTCTATCTTATAACACGTAGTACATAAGGGTGCATATAGTCTATAACACTATAACACTTCAGTAAAGTTCACATCTGGTGGCGTAATTCATAATTAGTACTATAGGTTCTATAGACCCGTGCAAAAAAAAAATTGGTTAAGTTGAGACATGACACAAGGAAAATTGAAGAAGAGGATGTTCATTGTCATGAACCATCCTTCCTTGAAGGGACATTAAAGATGAACACATTGAAGATCAAGGAGACCCTTAGCATTCTCCATGTCACTCATGCTTTAGTGTCACAATATTGTTGGAGAGCTGCATCAATGGATAATCCACTTTCCATTGAAGACATGGAGAAGATTCAGAAGTCAATGACAAACATCAAAGGTAAATTTTCACAATTGCTTTCTGACAGAGATTATTTGTTTGATATTTCAGGATTATATCATGATGCATTATTGAAGAATGAAGAAGAGCTTGAAAAGCTCTCATATGAGTTGGAATCCACCCAACATTCTTTGAGAAGTACTCAAAGTACTCTCTTGGAATCTCAGATGCAAGTAGAGCAACTTCAGCAAGAGTTTCTAAGATCTCGTATTCCCTCCTATGTTCCAATCAGCCATTCGCTTTTGGTTGATGATTTTCAGATTTCTATGGAGGAATCTCATGTGATGGTGGAACATGAGGAGCATGCTTATTTGAATGTGCTTGAGAGGGATGAAATCAAGCAAGAAGGTAACCAATAACTTCCCTTGTTTCAAAGAGATTATGAGTTACCTCATGATGAGAGATGCATAATTTTGGAGGAGACACATGGTCTCACATTTGATGGATCATCCCATGTTGATGAGATACATAGATCCACATGCTTGGTCGATAATTGTTGCAAAGAGTTTATTCATTCTCTTTCACCCCACACTTCTGTTTCAGTCACATCACTTGAAGATGAGAATTGGGTGAAAGGATGTTTCTTAATAGTACCCCAAGAGGAGCAGGAGGCTCCCACAGTCATTCGGGATGAGTTGATGGTCAATCCATGGGGTTTGTAAAGTGCTCATATTCCTCCTAGCAGCCATGATATTGATTTAATATCCTTGGAATCAAGTAGCAGAGAGTTTTGTCCATCTATGGATAGATGCACCACAAATTTGAAGACTCCAGGAGGTAAAAAAAATTTGTGTAAAATTTGTAATGCCTATGGCATTGATATGTTTTGTGATCAGTATAATTGGTACATATTGCTGCCATTAGATACCATTCATCCACACATGGATTGGGTGGAATATTACATGTTCCACATGGAGTCTCCTCACAGAAAACTTTATGCACATTGTAGGTGGAAGACAACTAAACAAACAAGCTGCCAAAGGAAGTTGGTGAGATATTGGAGATATGCACTTGGAGAATCCACAAGCTCCTTACTTGGACATGATTTGGTGAGTATTTGTTCATCCACTGATTGGGTGAGTAAATACTTGATGGAAGTAAGAAGCACATGTTCTTTCCACTTGAGTGGAACCAATGGCAGAGAGTTGAGCCATTGGGATAGTACATGTTTGCCTTTTGGATCCTGTGGCAGAGAGTTGAGCCATGAGATTACTTCATTGGAGATATATACCCCTACGGGTATTGGTTCTACTTGCACTTGTGTTTTTTCATTATATTCATCATATTTTACTTGTGAGCCGTTAATGAGGCATTTTTGGTGTTTGTATGATGTCTATCTTTCTCATGATTGGATAAGGGACTTCCACCCTTGTCATTTGAGCTACAGTAATGACATTTTTTATTCTTGTGTACATTGGGCACATGAGAAATTTCTTGTTGGAGTGGAAAGAATTGATGAGGTTTGGCATCACCCTTTGGAGGCATATTTGGTGGTGCATAGTCTTTCCTTGATTGGGTCCTACCATGGATAGTTTCATATCTTGATTGAGGGGCCCTCAAAGTTTCAGGGTTGCATTGGAAAGGATCATTTTCCAATGTGGTGGTATGATGTTTTCATCCTTCCTAGAATTTCATATGATAATGATTTTTTCTTGTTACTAATGTTTGGTGAGATGCAGTATGATCAGTGGGATCTTGGTATTTCATGGGATGACATTTTTCCGCACATGACACTGCTACTTGGAAGCTTGCAGTTGAAGTAGTGGGATCCAGGAATTCTTTTTCCTTATAGATTTTGTTGGATGGTATTCTGATCCATGGGAGTGTCATACAAGCAATGGGATCCTGGCATTTCTTTCCTTTGGAGCAGTTCTTTGCATGTTGGCATGTTGGCATGATGGAGCAAGGCAATCCTCTTTTACATCAGTTCATATATGTTGCACTTGGTTTCAGTTTCCTACATGGGGAACACCTCTTTGGATGGACTTATAGTTTTCATAGTAGTGGTATCTTTTCATTTCTGATATTTATATGGGATCATGGCACACTTTCCAGTTGCTTCACTTGGATAAAAGTAGGCATGTTCAGTTACATATGTAGTGGAGATTTTCTTTGGAAAGATAATTATGATCAGAGTAGTGCAGCAAAAGCATGATGAACCTCTTGGGATATTTTGCTTGAGGACAAGCAAATTTTTGGGAGGGAGGACTGTCATGTCCCCAAATTTTGACAAGGTCTATGTCACTAGGTCATAAGCATTAAAATATTTAATTAATGATGCCAATAGTACTAGGAAAATAATCAAATTATTCTAAGTGATTAATTATGGTTTGGAAGCATTTAATTAATTAAATTCTAGAATATGCACTTTGGAATAATTAATTACTTGGTTTGAGTATTTTTATTTCTAATTACTAATATTTGGATTAGAAATAATGAGCTAAGATAATGAGGGAGAATTAGAGAGGCCAAGTTGACCAAAGAGGATGGAAATTGCTAAAAATTGTTAAAAACATGTTAAAAGCAGCAAAGCAGGATAAAGCAGGAAAATCATGATAAAGAAGGATAAAGTAGGAAAGAAAGACAAAGATAATCCAAAAGTAGGAAATTCCAATCCAACTCATGAGGATCCACTAGTGGAGGTGACCTACTCTCACATGTGGAGATGACTTAGCCAATAGGTCATTCATTCTATAAAAGAAAGGGAGAGAGCTCTATTCACAACTTTTGGCTTATTTTTTTTATGAATTTGAGAGCAATGAAGCTTCTCATGATTGGATAGATGTGTCTCTAATCTCAGTTGGGTGATGTACCCCAATTGTTACCATTCTACTCAGTTATGTTCCAATTGAAGATCCAGTTGAAGACCATTAAAGTTTGTTTCTATTGAAGACTCTTTTATGCAGGTTTTATGAATACATCTACAGCAAAATTCATTCTCATATGATTTTTTGAAGGAACCACAGTGAATTCTTCCAGTCATAATTCCAATTATTCTCTTCTTCTCTCTTTTATCTTCTCAAGAATGCTATGGAATCAAGATGTGATGAAGCAACTGATTCTCATGGCTCTAATATGATGTAATAATGGTAAATATTAATCTATGATATCATTCATTACATTTCTTATTGCAGAAGTCTGATGTTTTCTTCAATTTCTCCACCCCCTATAGAATTGCCTAGATTTTGACTAGTTTTCATAATGCTTATAGTAGATGAATGAGAATAGATCCAAATGAGATCATTTATATTCCATATGTTAAATAACATGTTTTATGATCAAATCCATGTCTGAGAAGAGGAATTCGTGATCCTTCATTTCATGTTTGGAAGCTCCTGAATTTTACTAGCTATGCAATCCTAGAATGCTAATGTACTCATCTTTTTGTAAATATTTCTTAAACTTTCTGGATTTATATATGACTATATATTTACTGATATTTTATGGTATTTATCCTGTCTGATTCATAAATGCTCATCCCTAGCTTCCATTTAGAATTTAGACCAATACTAGTCTATATATATTGGGTGCCCAGAAGCATTGGAGTAGAGTTCATCCGGGATGATCTTGAAACATAAATGGTCCTGGTACTTTGTGCATAGATATTAAAATATATCATATCATTCCATCCATCCATATCCTTTGACCCTACCCCCCCCTCCAGTCAAACTAGCTTCCATAAACATTGTTTTTAATTAATTATGTGTAGAAGAAAGTTTTTGTATCACTAATCCTAGTTGGTACATTACTTGTGTCGGTATATTCTGTTGCATAAGTGGAATTCTGATGTGGGGCAGCAATGCAGTAATAAACCAGTACTTATGTTGTAAATCATTCATTGTAAAGCTTGTACGAGCCATCAGCATTTTAAAACATTGGTCGATGTCCCAAACAGACTCATTCGATGCTTGATTGATTTCATTCAATTATATAATACATTGAGATTCAAACTTCGGCTTATTAAATTCAATCTTCAATCCTTCCTTGACTTCTGCCAAGGTCTTCGCAAGCTAGTTACCAGTAACTTTAGAAAATTTCATGAACTAGTCTAGGGAACGACCTCTGAAGGTCATGATCAACTGAGCTAACTTGACATTATCATCTTGGACTTGTTTCATAGTCCATATGGCGTTTCATAGGAACCAAGGTTGTTCTGAATCTTATGATACATTGCCATTAGAAACAGGTAACTCCATGTCGTCCCCATCCATTCTAGACCTTTGGGGCTTTGATTGATTTACTACTAATGGACCACTACTTGGAGCCTTTCCAATTGGCGGAGTACTCTTCGGACTACTACCACTACTCTAACTATATGGAATAAAATGTGAAGAAATATTAGGTCTTACCTCGGCCTCCAGAGATGTACGCAGGGTCATGGGTATGTTGCAACCTTGAGTCTGGAACAATCCTTCAAGCCCTTCTTCTTCCTCGGGAATGAGATGGTAGTCAACCTCTTAGTCACTAGAATCCTCGTTAAGCTATGGAACTGATCCGTAATTTTCTCCTTTCAGTCGCACTACAACCCCTCTTTTTTGTCGCAGTTCTCCTCCTTTTGTTCGACCGAAATCGTCTTCAACTCCGTAGAAATCCACACTCTTCGTATGATTCAATTTCGTCTCCACTTATCATCTCATCTCATCCCATTAATTTTGTCCAGGCAATTGTCTATACGATACCCATCCCCACTACGCGCAATCGCTCTACTCTTTAGACTCCATTCGCACTACGCCTTTTTCACGAAGAAGATATTTTATTGACAAGTTCTAGGACTTTGAGGTATTTACCGTGCAGACCTTCAAAGAGCTCACATTATGTTGCACTATATGACTTGATAGTGTCAACAAAGAATTCGATAATATACCCCTCTAACACACTTTCTAGCCAGAAATTTACTACGCGAGAGATTTTGTTGTTCACACCCTTTAGTCGTTGTATCAACTCAGGTGTCCAATATCTAGGTTCACCTTCTTGGAAATTTTTATTTTGTTCAGTCACCCTTGCTAACCATTCATGCAATATCACCAGGAACTCGCCGAAAAACACTTCATGAATATCAGTTAAAACATACTTTTGTTATGCTTCTTTGCAAATTCGTCCAATTTCAGGTCTACCCAATCCTATATCTCCTGCTCAATCAGATGCCACAACATTCCCCTTCACATCAAAGTCCCATGTCCCGACAATAGAACTATTTGTTGGCACACTTTTACTTCGACCAGGGTTCAACACTTAACATTCACCAACAAACACCACAATCCACAGATATCGGCCCAAAAGGGAATTAATCCCTTTCGGAAACAACTACAGAGTAGATGAAGTCTCATCCGAAGTATCTATGGGGACTACAGGAACCAGAATTCATGCAGCACAGAAGGGGAATACTCAACAAGAAAATACATTCATTATTATACTAGCTACAGATCATTGACAGATTGGAACATCGGCAAATTCAAAACATCGACAAGATTCATGACTTAACATAAATCAGGTTACATCCTATTTTTGTTCCCTTAAGCACATCATACATTTACCTGATTAATTAATAGAGGAAATAAACACATACCATGCCACATCAAATCATACATCAACACACATGAAGACACCATATATTACGTGGAAAACCATCTGGGGAAACCCACAGAAGCGCTTGTATTTTATTAAGAGTTGCATCCAAATAAGCACTTCAGGCAAAACTTACAGGCTTTTTCGTGTAATACAATGGATCTGCGCACACATCCTACAGATCTGTGACTCGGCTTCTCCAAAATGTCTTCAACATACATATTGGATATCTTCATTACAGAGCACAAAGTCTCAACTATCTCGACTACTCCCCTCTAACCACAAAACATCCTTCTTAATACATATTTATAGGGCGCGCTAAGCTTTCCCCGCTCCCACTAACCTACTAACTTCCTAACCAACCCATTATTACAATGTGGATCAATTCTAACTAACTGGCTCAAATCTAAACTTTGACACAATCAACATGATCGTTTTCCCCATTTCCCGACCGCTTCGTCAGAGTTGACCATTTCGTCGAATTGGTTCCATCATGTCTCCATCCACACCAAAATTGTTTTTTCAAAAATGGCACCTTCAAAACACTAGGCCCAATAGATAGTCAATGATAGTCTTGGAGACCTTGACCATTTTCTAATAGTCATATGAGATCTTGACTATGTCTCTACTCATGTAGGTGCACTCCACATGAGATATTACAGCCCCTGGCTATCTGAGTCATGTACCATGACTTACTGGTGTCTAAGCCATGTACCACTACATGACTTACCAGTGTTTGAGTCAGGTATTATGCATCACTTACTAGTGGGGAAAACTTCCTGAGTCATGTACCACATGACTAATTGATGGGGGAAATGACTACCCATTATTTCCCATGGAGAAACATCAACACTCCTTTTCAGCAAGGGGATTCGTTTTGTACTACACAAATCTTGTCTCGAAAGTACTCAAAGTTTACTTTAGACAGAGGCTTAGTAAGTATATCGGCAATCTGTTCATCCATGTATATGTACTGGAGGTTCATTGCTCCCTTTTGTACCATGTCTCATATATAATGGTATTTGATCTCTATATGCTTTGACTTGTCGTGAAATATTGAATTGTATGAAAGATTCACACAGCTTGGTTGTCACGGTAGATCCAAGTCGTCTCTAACTCTTGATCAAATAAACCTGCAAGAAGCTTTTGGATCCATACTGCTTCATGACTAGAAGCACTAGCTACTATGTACACTGCCTTTGTAGTCCTGAGTGCAACAAATGTATGTTTTCTACTAAACTATGAGATCATAGTTGATCCCAAGATAAACCAAGATCCCGATGCGTTTTTCTTGTCCATTGCACTTCCTTCCTAATCAGAGTCTACATACCCTTGCAATTTCACTTCATTGTCTGAGACATATCTGAGTCCATATCCAACTATACCCTTTAGGTATCTCAACACATGCTTTGCCACTATCAAGTGTACATGCCTACACTCAACAATGTACTGACTCAAGGTGTTCACTAAAAAGCATATATCTGGCCCAGGTACATCAAGGATTTGATCTGTCTATACATCGTGGTATCCACCAAATCTAAAGAAGAGTCATTTAACAAATTCAGATTAGTCACAATTGGTGTGGCCATGGACTTACAGTCCATCATCCCAAATCTCTTCAGGATCTCTACTGTGTATTTTACTTGACTGGGGAGAATCTCATCTGGTCTCTGCCACACTTCTAATCCCAAGAATTAATGCATCATTCCTAGATCCTTCATTTCAAATTCTACTGCAAGCTCCCTCTTGCACCCATCTATGAGATTCTCATCCCCTGTGAGAAAAAGGTCATCTACATACAGTAGTAATATCAATGGTTGGCCATCCATGACCTTGTAGTAAAGGTTGGGATCTTCTTTACTCTTGGTAAAACCCAAGCTCAAAAGAAATCCATCTGTCTTGGCATACCATGCCATGGGTTCCTACTTGAACCCATACAAATCTTTCTTCAATTTACAACCTGTGATTCTTTGTCATGAGTCTCAGATCCTGGAGGTTGCTTGATGTACACTTCTTCCTCAATTACATCATTCAAGAAAGCAGTCTTAACATCCATTTGGTGTAGTTTCCAACCCATCGCAGAAACTATGGAGATAATAACTCTAATAGAAGTGTACCTGGCCACTGAAGCAAATGTCTCATCATAATATATTCCTTGTTTCTAAGAGAATCCTCAAGCCACAAATATTGCTTTGCACTTCTCTATGCTTTCATATGCACCATGTTTGATCTTATAGATCCACTTGGAAGTCACCACTGACTTTCCTTCTAGTCTCGGAACCACCTCCCATACATCATTATTCATGATGGACTAGTACTCCTCCATCATGGCTTCCTTCCATACTTGATAATTTGTGGCTTCTTCATAACTGGAAGGTTTTGCATCAATGATGTCACTCATCAATGCCATGTAGCTGGAATATTGGCGAGGTCTTTTGCTTTCTCCAAAAGACCCATTGGGAGCACCATACTTCTCTACATCCTAAATTGCACTATAGAACCATGTTGGTCTATGTGATATCTCTAGGTGGATCTATAAGTTCTTCTGTCTCTATTGTCTCTTTTGGAATGTGTTCTTTTGGAGTAGATTTATTTACCACTACATCTTCTACAGCCTTGTGCTCCTCTCTGTCCTCATCTATGTAAGACTCTATGGATATCTTGAAGGTTGTTTCTTCATCAAAGGTGATATCCCTACTGATATTGATCTCTTTGTCTGCAGATGTATATTCTATAAACCTTTGAAGTTTGATTGTACCCTTCTTTTATGAAAGTCCCATCTTCAAGAGTCTTGTCCTTCATTATCTAGTGAGGATATTTGATTTGAGCATAGCTTTCGTACTATATTCTTCTTCCCATAATATATTGGCATATCTTGATCACGGATCATTGCTTTCATAGCCTCCATAGTCGACCTGCCAGAAATGTCCACAAGGGTTAATCAGTACTAATTTAACAATGATACTATTCATCAATAAAATAACAATTCAAATTGAATAAATAACACTTATTTCACAAAACATTAAATACTTATCTTTGTTTTGTTTTGTTGACTCCCTCTTGATCCCTGTCTCCTTGCAGAGATCATTGAAGTCCTAAATCTTTGATCTTCTTCTTCATAATTTTTGAACTCTTGGAACTTTCTTAAAACTTTCATCCTTGGTCCTCATGTCTTTTGGATGCACTAGATCTAAGATCACCTTCTTGGAACTACCTTCATAGTTTGGGAAAGATTCCTTGCCATTATCTACAAACTTCATTATGCTTCACTTGAATCTAGCTAATAGGAGACTTCTCCTACTCTTTAACTTCATGCTTGGAATTGTTTCCAAGTTCCTTATGAAGAATTTTTGTAACATGTCAAGTGCTTAGAAGCACCACTATCCATTAGCAAAACACCACTCCCTTCAGTGATAGTACATAAAGAATAAATTATTCGTTTAATGCTTCCTTTTTCTCCTTATGTGAAGTAGGTTCATCGGCATCCACCATATGAGCATGATGCTTCCTTTTTCCCTTTTTGTTCTATTGAGTGCAATTTCTTGCATAGTGTCCCAACTTGCTATAGTTGTAACACTTGATCTTGGACAGATCCATCTTGTTCTCTAATACTGGTCTTCTATTAGTGTTCTCGGTAACATTTCGTCATTTTCCTCTTCTTGCATGAGCTACAAGTTCTTGATTCTCTTCATCATTTTTCTTCTACATTTTGGAGAAAAACCTTGCCTCTTCTTGAGTGCAATCTGTCCATAACTTGTCAAACTTGGGTAGTTTTCTCCTTGAACAGATGCCTTGAACAAACACATCCCAAGAAGAGGGAAAACCACTCAATGTTGTCATCACTAGCTATTCATCTTCTATAGTCTCTCCAATAGCTGCTAGTTTATCCTTGATCTAAGAAGCCCTTGTAAAGTACGAGGACACTGTCTCTAACTCATTCATCATCACATTCCTTAATTGATGTCTTAACAATAACTTTATGCTAGTATTCTTTCTTTGATATAATCTTGTCAAGGCCTCAAACATTTCCTTAGGAAACGTCAATTCTGACACATGCGGGATCAAGTGGTCCTTGATTGAATCAAATAGAATTCTTTTTGTTTTGACCATATTCTTCTTGTAGTTTGTTTTAGCCTCCACTTCTTCTGGTTCCTAGGTAACTTCTTTGACATAATCTAAGAGATCATTCTCTTCTAGAATGAGAAGTATCATATTCTTCCAAGATCTAAAGTTATATGATCCATCCAATCTATCCTCAATTGTTAGATTGGTTGTCATTTTGTCAAATTTGAGATTTGACCTAGAAACCCTAGCTAAAGATAGGTCAAAAATGAAGTTTATCAAATGGAAAATATGATCCCAAGGAAAGATGAACCCTCTTAGGGCAAGTTGGAGAGCACTTCTTTTCAGTCAATTCTGTGGACGGAATAGCTCAAAACTGGAATCCCTAGATTCCTGGTTCCGACAGTAATTAGGTCAAAATTAAAATTTCTCAAATTTGAGATATGTTTCCATAGATAGTTGCCCCTTCCTAGGGAGAATTCCAAAACCCTACTTTTTAGTCCAATCTATGGTTGCTAGTGTTTGGAACTGGAAACCCTAGTTTCCAACTTACAGTTATTACGGTTGTTGCAATGGCTTCTTTTAGCTCTACTCTTTCAAGGTGCTTTTTTGGACTACTTTTTCAGGCTGATTTTTCAGGCCTGCCTTTTCGGGTTGCTTTTTCATGCTTCTTTTTCAGGCCTACATTTTTGGACTGTGTAATGGCCTCTTCCAAAACCGCTCTGATACCATGTTGAATTTTCATAGTAGATAGATTTTTTTAACTTTTCATAATTTTTCTATCACATAAACATAAATTGCATGCATAAAATGATCACTAAAAGAAACAAAACCATAGTAGACACAATGTTTACCTCGGGAAAACCCTTTCACGAAAAAAATCCAACAACTTCTCTAGATAACATTCTTCAACAATATACAATGTCAAAACTAGTGCTCAGCACTAGTTACAGAAACAGAATAATGATATACAAGAAGGATACAGAATGACCTATGAATATGTGTTCCCTTTTGAGAGAGAGAGAGAGAGAGAGAGAGAGTATGATAGCCCCAAAGATTATGCTTCTTGTGTTCCTCACTTGTCCTCCTAGAGAAATGCACATCACTTGAGAGTGAGAGAGATGTGCTTGCTTGATGATCAAAATGAAGTGTGGAAACACTTTATTTATAATCTTCTTTTTAGTACAAGTTTCCACAGTTAGGTTGGCTTGACTTTTATTTAATCTTTAATGTATCTTTCAAGTTGACTTGTCATTTTTCCTTCTAGGGTCAATTTACCCATTTCATTGGGTTAGTTGTGCTCTTCATTTATTTCCACTTTCTCTAGGAATTCTTATGAATATATTCCGATGCTACATAAGCATCAACATGGTGTTGTCATTTATAGGAATGGATTAGATCCCTTTGACCTTTCAATGATAAATCTCCACAATTTTGGTTTACCATCTTGATTATAAATCATCTTTTTTCCCAAATCTTTGGATTGGCTAGTGCTCTCTAGATCCTTTTCCAAAACGTCTATCAATGTCCTTTTCTCCTTGAGTGAAATGTTAGTTTCCAAAAAGATTCAATTCGATTTTATAGATATTCAATCTTTGGTAACTAGTTAATCGAAGGCGAATTGATTGAGTTGTGTTTTCATGTTTTCTTAAAACATCCACACTCATTTGTGATGCATTGCAATATCAAAAACCACCTAATTTGAAAGGTATATGTGTGACAACACTTTGTGAAGAATTCCACCTACATATTACATACTTTGCAATTTAAATTTAAAATAATTTATTTAATTGATAAAAATATTAAAAATTCAATAAAATAAAATAATTCTACTTTATAAAAATTTAGATAAATATTGTTTAGAAAATTTTAAAATTAATAAAATGATATTTTTAGTTCCTAAAGTTTTATTTCATTAATTAAACGAAAAGTATATTTAACCGAAACCAATATTCTGAAATTGAATTTATGTAAGCACATTTAAAATATTACACATGAAAAGTAAAATAAATATACTTCTACATTTTATGAATATATAATATATATGGTAATTTAAAGGCCTCATTAAATTGTTTTCTCAAAATGCTATGAGGAACACACAGATTGGCAAAACTTACATCAAAACAAGATCAAATTGGTTGAATCTATCCTCAAAAGGTTTTGTGCTCTTTTCCTATGAACTTCCACTAGTGAACGATTTTCACAGTTTTGTTTTCCATTTTTTAGCAATAGTATTTTCTACAAAGAAGCCTATAATTATGGCAATGTAGTGAAGGACCAACATTTTTCTCCCAAGGAAAAATATTTTGACTATTTTGGGGCATGTTCTTTTACAAATCCCTCTGAAATAAGCTCATTTGGGATTGTTGTATCTACAGTTTTGTTTAAACGCAATCTCCCCTATTCAAGCTAGGTACTCTACACGAAGTCATCCATCTCAACCCTTAAAAACACTAAAAACTTATATGCTCGGGACATCAATTGTTCGAATCCTGTAAAGAAGAAAGTCCCCTACAAGACAAATGAAGGAGAATGCAAGAACGGCTACATGTCATCACGGATAACTATCGTGTAGGCACACTAGGGGATATTTTCATCATAACCAGCTATGTACAACAAGCCAAGAAGCAAACATATTCATTGTTAATTTCAGTTATTTTCGACATTCCATTACATATTCCATATTCTTAAACATATTAAATAAAAATGGTTTATTATAGTAAAATAGTCAATTCGTAAAATATATATACAGTCATTAGACTACACAAGTTTTTACTGTAAAAATATATTAAAAATAACACCATATTAAAAATAACACCATATTATAAATAGATCATTACAACAAATGAATATTTTAGGAACATTTCAAGTTTTTATTTTTGAACTTTTTACGAACTAAATAAACCCTAAGGAAATTTCACAATTTTGATTATATGTATATAAGTTGAAAAGAATATGATATCAATATATAAAAAATTAATTAATTTAATGTTAAAATGAAATTTCTTTTGTTAAAAAAAAAATTCACATATATATATATATAAATAAATATTAAGAAATATATAAGATATATATATAAATATAGACTTTACATAAATAAAATTAATATTTATATTTATATTGACCAATTTTCTAATAATAATTTTGAGATAATAAAATTTTCACAAGCTTTAATAATTTTCATTTATAATGAAAATATCATTACTATAATAATAATAACTCATCAATTTAAATTATAAAGAAAAAAATAAAGAATTAAGATAGCAGGGTTTTGTATTTTTATTAATTGTAATATTATTTTTTAATACACATACATTTAATATTAATTTTAATACTCATCCATATCAAAAAAAAACAATTGCAATTTTATCTATGTACTTTTTATTATTTATAAATACTTTATTATATATTTTAGGTGAACATTTTTTAATTTAGGGTTTGGTATCAATCATGTAAAGAATAATGCAGTGATCTATCATGTTTTCTATCAAAACCAACTTTTGTGTCATCAAATCCTTCATAACCTCAAACTATAACTAAGATGAGATGGTGAGATACCTATCATTTTTCATTGGGATATACATAGCATTATCAAGCTGTGACACCATGTTATGTGAAATCAGATCACATGATGAGATTGAATAACGCTTCTCACACAAATTGCTAGTCTAGAATTAACAAGAACACTCAAAATCAGACTCGGAATTATGCACAATATTAAATTGTATTAGCATAAATGTACATCAGCCAACCATGTACCATACGGTGGCTGCAAATATATAGAATTATATCAAAAAACTGAAATGCTTTGGATGCACTCGAATAGCTCACAAAAATCAGGCTTTCTAAACTAGTTAAAACCCCACAAGGTAGAAGCATCTTACTCTAACTCAACCATAAAGCTCACGAATTGTCCAAACTACTTTTGGAAGGTGATGTAGGATGAAATTCGAAAAATATTGTAGCTTTTGGAGTGAAAAAGAGGAAAGTTGTGTTGGCCACAAAAAC
Source organism: Larix kaempferi (assembly GCA_027924585.1). Classification (NCBI taxonomy): domain Eukaryota; kingdom Viridiplantae; phylum Streptophyta; class Pinopsida; order Pinales; family Pinaceae; genus Larix; species Larix kaempferi. The sequence continues at coordinate 3,463,291 of BSBM01001158.1, read as the reverse complement.
AAGCAGTTGCCAAAACCTCTAAAGTGCCTAGCTTTTACCTTATCTACTGAAAAACAGGAAAAGCAGTGCAAAAGCGGGAAAGATTCCTTTGACACTTAGAACATCCAAAAAGACATCCAGGATGCTCATGAATGCACTCATGTGGATAAGGATGGCAAGTGGTGGACCAAAGAAGTCAACTAGTGGCCAAAAACATGGTAAAACTACCTAGGAAAGTAATAAAAAATGAAATAAATTATATCATAAGTATTAAGTGGGTTTTAATGCTCTAATACCCTCCCTTGAGCCTAATTGTATTTGACAAAAATATCAGGGCCCAACAACAAAGGCTTGGTCACCCTTTACATATCGTTGTCCAAAAAAAACAAGGAAACAGAGAAAACCTCATAGAACAAAACCCTCCCTCAAAATGGACAAGAACAAAAAACTTTGTACCTGATCATCAATCAACCTTCACCTCATGTTCAACCACTCCAAGCAACAACTTAAGATGGTTGAAAGTCTTCTCTGTGAAGGATTTAGTGAAAATGTTAGCAGTTTGCTCAGCAGTGGGGCAATACTCCAACACAATCAATTTGTCATGCACTAGACTCCAAATGTAATGCATGTGCACTTCAATGTGCTTGGTTCTTTGTGTAAGTACTGGAGTTGAGGATATCCTTATAGCACTTTGATTATCAACCCAAAGAACAGTGGGAGTGCTAAATTCAATCCGGAACTCACCAAGAATTCATTTCAACCAGATGCACTAAGTAGTTGCACTCACTGCTCCCTAGTACTCTGACTATGTTGAAGAGAGTGCAATTGCATTTTTCTTTTTACTAGACTAGCATATAGGACCTTCTCCAAGCATGAATACAAACCCGGAAGTGGACTTCCTGTATGTTTTATCCCCAACCCAATCTGAGTCAGAAAATGCAACTAGATCCAGTGAGGAATTAGCAGCATAGTGGATCTCATGTGTCTTTGTGCCTTGCACAAAGTGCAAGATCCTTTTTGCATCCCTCCCATGGAGCTCATGTGGTTTCTCCATATATCTTAAAACATGACTTACTACATATACCAAACCTTGTCGGATTGAGTTAAGTACAACAGGTTTCCAACTAGTTTCTTGTAGAGGGTGTTGTTCACCAAGGGTGTAGAATCCTCTTCATCTAGCCTGACTCCTGAAAGGAAATGAGTCTTTGCAGCCTTACATTCTGCCATCTTGAACCTTTTTAGCAGATCAAAAGCATATTTGGACTGACATACAGTGATTCCATTGGGTGATTGAGTGATTTCAAGCCCCAAAAACTACCTGAGAATCCTCAAATCTATCATGGAGAAATCTTGATGCAAAGTTGTCCTTAGTAATGAAATTTCATCAATGGCACTTCCTGTGATTAGTAAATCGTCAACATATAATATTGTAATCACAATCTTACCATCGATGTGCTTTAGATACACATTTGGATCAGATTTGCACCGATGGAAATATTGTGTTAGGAGGAAACGGTTCATCTTTGCATACCAAGCTTTGGGAGCTTGCTTAAGTCCATACAGTGATTTCCTTATCCTGCACACAAGTGATGGATCTGCAACATAGCCTTCAGGTTGCTGCATATAGATCTCCTCTTCGAGATCACCCTGAAGAAAAACAGATTTCACATCCATGTGGTGAACTGCACAACACTTTGTTGTTGCAACTGACAAAACTAGTCGAATAGAATCCATTTTTTCCATTGGGGCAAAGGTCTCATTATAGTCCATACTTTGGACTTGTGAAAATCCCATTCTTCTACAAGGAGTGGAACTCCTCATCCATAGCAGACCTCCATCTTGGATCTTCTAAGGCTTCTTCAAATGTTTGGGGACCTGGTTCAATCATGAGAAAACATTTCTCAGCAAGATTTGGATCCCTTACTGAAAGTGCATTCTCATATTGTGAGCTTGTCTTTCTAGGATCCTGAGGATTCCCAGCAAGTTCACCAGCAGCTTCTATGGTTTTTGCTGCCCACTTTGGCCTTGATGGTGATCTTGGGTATGCAATCATTTCATCATCTGAATAAGAATCAGAATATTCATCATCGGAAGCTCATTCAACTCTTAATTTCCTTCTTTCGGTGGTGATTGAGAAGACTCCAATCTCAACTCCTTGTAGGGTCTCTTCCTCAAACTGAACACTTATTTCTATAAATGCTTTGTTGGTGATCAAATCAAGAATTTTGTACCCCTTTGAGTCTTCTGAGTAGCCAAAAAAAAAGCATGGCCTACACAATGGCTCTAAATCCCTTCTCTTCTTGGATGGCACTCTAGCCCAAGCCTTGACACCAAATATCCTGAAATGTGAAATATCAGGTTTCTTGCCACACCAAGCTTCATGAGGGGTAACTCCTTTCAGTGTTTTATGTGGGAATCTGTTTTGTATGTAGGATGCCCAGTTGATTGCTTCAGCCCACAAATTTGGTGGAAAGACCTTGCTTCCGACATATAAGTGGCCATCTCCTTCAGAGATCGATTCTTTCTCTCAGTAACTCCATTATGTTGAGGAGTATATGGCACAGTGCACTGCATGTGGATGTCAGCCACTGCACAGAGTTGTTGAAAATCAAATTTGATGTATTCTCCCCCATTATCATATGTAATTTCCTTTATCTTCCTTCCAAACTGGTTCTCAACTATGGCTTTAAAAAACTTGAAATGGCCAAAAACTTCAAACTTAAACTCCAAAAAATAGACCCAGCCGCTACCTAGTACGATCATCAAGAAAATTTAATAGGTATATGGCTTTGTTCAGTGACATAAGAGGGAAAGGACCAACAATATCACTATGGATCAGATCCAAAGGTTCGGAGATTCTCTCAGGGCTTGATCTCTCAAACTTTTTCTTAGGATTTTCTTAGGATGCAACCCTAGCAAACTCCTTTTGTGAAAGTGATGTTTGGAAAGCCTACAACCATGTTTTTGTCATGAAGTTCATGACGGTATCTGTAATTTAGATGGCCAAACCTCTCATGCCAAAGCTTGTTTGCTTCATTAGCATGAGAGAGGAGCGCTACTGGTGGAGAGATAGGAAAAAACTATGAAAACTTGTAGACTCTAGTGGAATGATCCGCATTGCCTAATGCAACAACTCTTCCTGTGGAGATCTCATAGATCTCCACATTATCTAGGGTGAAGACAACTCCTTTGGGTGAACTGGTATGAGTCATTTGGTAGACAGACAAGTTTGCAGCTAGACTTGAGACATATAGAACATTGAAAAATGAGCCATTGTCTATATTTACTCTACCTTTACCCTTTGAAGCAGTTTCCGAGTCATCTCCAAGAATATTGATGGGACCTGGGCCATCGGAGGATTCAAGAGTAGCAAATGACTTGCTAGTTGCAACCATGTGCCTTGAAGCTTCAGAATCAATGATGTAAGAAGTGGATGAAGATGTGCTAGCCATTAGAGCATGCACTCGCTCCTTATCATCTGAGTTAGAGCCTCCTTCCTTCTTCTTTGCGCCTTCAGTAATGGAAATATGGTTCTTCTCAAGGAGTTGTGCCATCTGATTTGTGGTCTTTCTCATACAGGAGCTTTCAGGATGAAAGCCCTTTGGCAGTATGAGCACTCGGTTCGCTCATTCTTTTTCTGCTGATCCTTTCTAGAGGTGGAGGGCTCCTCTTATGGATGAGATCTCTCCTTCTTTTTCTTAGAAGGATTTTTAGAGTTTTCCTTCTTCTTACTTTTTGAATTCCTTGAGTCACCAGCAACTTGAGCTTGATATTTTGAAGGCTTCGGTGCGCCCATCAACATAAGCTTATTCTGCTCCCGAGTCAAAGACTCCATGAATTCGAACAGGCTGGGCATCTTCCAATTCTTCACAGCCAGTTTTGTAGCATGGAAAGTGGAGACAAAAACTGAATAGTCTTGCCCCAATTTCGAGACTATGGCCAAAACTAACTGCTCATCATTTTCTCAATCCCGCACTGCTTCAACTGCGAGACAAGTGACTTGAATTTGGAGAAATAATCCTGTAGATTCTCAAAACTGCTCTGACTTAGAGAAATCATCTCATTCTCTAGTTGATGTCCTCTGAGATCATCGGTCTTACCAAACAAAGCTTTCAATTTCTCCCACACTTCATTCGGTGAAGTCAGACCATCCAAATGGAAAAGAATATATGCCGATGTTCTGAGGCAGAGAAGGCCATAAGCCTCATCTCTCTGATTGTGCCACTTGGACTTCTCTACAGCTGAAGTAGGCTTTGCTTCAGTCCCCACGGTCACTCTATAGAGGTCTTTCGACCTCAACAATATCTCCATCTGTGCCTTCCACTGAAAGTAATTGAATGGATTCAAGATCACACTCTGAGATGGATCCATGAGTAGACTGAGGTGCACACTGTAGGCTGATTTGTACCTACAAAATCACAACCAAGCAACTCTCCAGAGATTGATTCAAACTACAGAGCTCTGCAAGAGTAGGCACATTCAGGAGTCCATCACGCCCGGGTAGACCTCTTGAGCTAAACTCATGAGTACAAGGTAATTGTCCACAGACTTCTATGGAAACTCCATTGTTTCTGGTGCGCTACTGGATGCAATTATGCTCTCCTCAACAACTATGATACCATGTGAAATCATATCACAGGCTGATCATAAGATTGAATAACACTTCTCACACAAATTGCTAGTCTAGAACTGACAATAACACTCAAAATCATACTCAAAATTATGCACAATATTAAATTGTATTAACATAAATGTACATCAACCAACCATGTACCATAAAGTGGTTGCAAATATATAGAATTACATCAAAAAATCGAAATGATTTGAATGCACTCGAATAGCTCACAAAAAGCAGGTTTACTAAACTAGCTAAAACCCCCCAAGGTAGAGACATCTTACTCCAACTCAGCCATAAAGCTCACGAATTGTCCAAACTGCTTTTGGAAGGTGATGTAGAGGATGAAATTAGAAAAAGATGGTAGCTTTTGGAATGAAAAAGAGGAAAGTTGTGTGGGCCACAAAAACAAGTAGTTGTCAAAACCTCTAGAGTGCCTAGCTTTTACCTTATCTACTGAAAAGCAGTAAAAATAGTGCAAAAGCAGGAAATGTGTCTTTAACACTTAAAACAGCCAAAAAAACATCCAGGATGTTCATGAATGCGCTCATGTGGATAAGTATGGCAAGTGGTGGACCAAAGAAATCAACTACCAAAAACATGGTAAAATACCTAGGAAAGTAATAAAAAATGAAATAAATTATATCTTAAGTATTATATGAGTTTTAATGCTCTAACATGGTATAGTTATGCTTATATGTCTACTTGCAACCACTTAATTTACACCTTATATGAAAATTCTCTACTAAAAATACAAAACCCACTTCCAAAATTAGTCATATTTACCTTTAAAATGATCCACTTCCAAAATTATTAAAATTTAACTTCAAAAATAACTTGTAAATAAGACAAGATGTTTTTTGTCAAAGTAATCTTCAAATTATCACTCCTTACCCATCTCCCCCCAACTTAGTTATGTTATAACATGGATAGAAGATTGAAAATATGGATGAGAACAAGCTCCTACTCAAAATTGAAACATCACTAAACACTAACCAAAAGTTGATGCACATTTCAAGTATAATAAACAACAAAATCTATGTTCGCTTTGGAAATATCAATGCTTGAAATTAAAGATTGGTTTTTTATAGGCCTAATATATTATGTACAAGGTGCATTGGTATAACAAAAGCTTTGTGTTATTTAAAAAGATCATTAGATTCATATCATGTTGAAAAACCATTAATGGTTTCCTGATAGTAAGATATATACAACAATGTGTGTGATTTTGGCATAGGCAACACATTAAAGGAAAAGCATAGGGTTTTGGGTAACATAATAAAAAATGGACCTAGAATAGTACTTACAACACAGAACCCTTGGGAGGAAAAGTAGATGGTAAAGTTGCATGCATGGAGCAAAGTAGTATGTCATTCTTTCTATGCCACTAGGTGTAAGGCTTAATGGAATGTAGTATCTTTGCCAACAATTTTTAGGCATAACGAAATGTAATCTCTACGTCGATAACGTCAAGGCTTCATAGAATGTCAATGCTTTACTCATGATGGGTGCATTTATAATGTTAGCAATATTTTTCTTAGCAGAACATTGGAACTTGGTTACTCATATAATCCTTCCTCTTTGCATTGGCTTACTATATCTAAGAATCAGCTACAAGGTTCTGTTCCACCATTCTAGATTGGTGTTATAGTTTACGACATTTCTCTATGGCCTTTAATAATCCCATAGGAAACATTCCCTCACAACTATGTGTTTTCTCCAAATAAAAATTCATTACCTTAATATTTAGAAAATTGAAATCATAATCTGCAACTTTATTTGTGTTTGCATTCCTTAAATCCATCTCACTCATGTACCTCCACTACAACAAATGAATAAAAAAATACTCAGTTGGCATTTCTACTTTCAATACAACATAGTGCTTTGTTATCCATGATTTTACTATTTTATTCTTTCCTCTCCCTCATCTTTTTTAAATTCCCTTTGTGTAGAGCTTCTCTTCTTCTTCAAGGTACAAAAGGTTGACAGCTTCCATATAACGAAAATACAACATTGGTCCTTCCTTGAACAACAACCCCATATCAATAAATTATATTGACTTTACATAAACATCTTTCTTATAAAAGTCTAGTCAAATTTTGGTTCAATTTTTATATCATATCCTAATGTAGATTCCTCTTTGAACAAATGTTGTCAATGCACGTTTACTAGCACTTCTATGCTTGTACTATGTTTTCTAAATTATAAATGCTAGTACTCCTAGTAACACTCCTGCATTGAAAAAGAAATAGTACACTAGTGTTATGTAGATTTCTTATTATCTATTTCTAGCACTTCCATGCGTGTACTATGTTTTCTAAATTATAAATGCTACCAATGCACTCCTAGTAACACTCATGCATTGAAAAAAAATAGTACACTAATGTTATGTAGATTTCTTATTATCTACTTTTGGATGTTCAATATGCTTGAGATGGACACATTTAGCGTTCATGTTTTACATGTAATACACTCAACAGTATCTACTTTTCAAAAAAAGCTTTTCTTATATCAATACATTTACATTTACACATTTACCCTTTCAACATTTTCTTAAACTTCTTAATTTGCACTTCCTGCACCATCAGCCATCAGGTTGCTTACTTTACACTTTCCACATTTACCCTTTCCAACATTTTCTTAAACTTCTTAATTTGCACTTCCTGCACCATCATCCATCAGGTAGAATTGCTAGTTTTATATGCTATAACAATTAACAATACTTATCAAGGCAACTTGAGAGATAGACCTGTGAAGACTTCATGTTAACCTGAGGATCTATAGTAGCCTGGGCTGAAAAGGATGTTATTAGTTAATTAATTTTATATGCTGTAACATGCTTTTAGTGAGTTGATTGGTCTTTTTCTTAAGAATTAAATCCATGTTGCACATTGATTTTGAGTATGCCGGAAGATTAGTCTAATTCAATGCACATATGTGAAAATATATTAACAATAATACTATGCTAATCCGTAACTTAAATATATTTTTTGAATGTAAAATATATGATAAGTCAAATATATTTTCTGAACCAATATTGATGTTCGGAAGAGTTAATCCGTACTATCTAAACCCTAATCAAATCTTGCCTGACATCTAGCATTGACCCTCAAATATACCTCTGCAGGTTTATAACGAATATTCCCAGTGGTAATTTCAATATTGCCAGTTGTGATTCCTGTGTAAGCATATGAGGAATAACAGATAAATAACACACTTAAATGATTGAGAAAACCCATCTCAGGAGATAAAATAACACACTAAAATGAATGAGAAACCCCACTTTACACTGGCTAGTACATTTAAATAAACGAAAGAAAAGGCGTTTTTCAAAGAGTAAATCAAAGTATGCAGGAACATATTTCTTAAATATATTGAAGCACATTACCAGCTACATTAGCAAGGCATTAAAATCCAAAGAAGATTTGATTCTGCAGATTTTATCTTGAACAAGAGTTGCATAACAGCACGTAGTTCCAACTGGAAAAAGCTCCATTCAAAATTTATCTTAGTTTATGTTCGTGTTAGGTGCCCCTAATTCTGTATAATGTGTAGAACCACCGAAAAGCAGAATATCAGGAATAAGCTCTCAAAATCCTAGGAATCTAGAAAATCTCTTTCGAACAAATGTATCTAGAAAGAAGGTAGATCTCAAAGTGGAATAACTGAACAAATCTGCAGAGAACCCAGATCAAACATGTTATGCAGCAGTCAAATTAATTGTGTGGTAGAATTACTCTGATGTCTGGACTTCCATTCATATGTCATGTGTTTCTTCTAAAACAACACGGTTACTATAATCCATTCTGATTCTTCAATATAAACTGTGAGGAAATTGGAATCTACAAAGCTCCCCGTCATTATAACCACATCCATGATAGATGCATGCGACAGAGAATATATCGCCCAACACAAATTAGTTCATCCATGATAGATGCATGTAATCTAAGAGTGAGTAATATGCAGCAGTGAATGATAGGTTCATCAACATCAAGTTGAGAATTACACCAACATCTCAAGCATGCTGGTGGAGATAGGTCAGTAAAAGATTCCTAAATAGTAAAAGGAATGACAAGTTCATTTATGCCATATACACTGGACAGAAATTGTTCAAGTCAGCACACAAAATAGTGAAAATTAGATGCAAGGAGATCTCACAACGAGTAAAACAATAGGCCCTGCTTTGGATGCCCTAAGAATCCATTTTTAACGAGTACAGAACATTTTGCACAGATGCATATGGGACTAAGATTATTGTTGTGAAGGCTAAGAATCTATGCATTACAAAGTTTCAGATCTGGAGATTGGCCTGTCAAATATAAAAAACATGGAAGGCACTCTGGTTCTTTCAATCCATGCAAGAAGCAAACACACCAGGTGTAACCTAAAGTTCTTTGGACTAAGAATGACGGAATTTAAGATATCAAGATGTCTATATCTACTTTCAAACTATAAATATAATGAAGGCACATGTGTGGAGCTAAAGGGAATATCTTCAGCCAAAGCAAACGACATTGAAGAGACATAATCGTGTGAAAATTGAAATGGCTCCTGTCACAAGCATAGGCTATCATACGCTATAAACTCTTTGAAAAGGCCAAAGCTAAATGATTAAAAGGCCATATTTAAGTTCATCTTGATATTACTGGAAAATTAACTAGTGCTTCCACAACAAAACAATGTTCAGATTCTCAGAAAAGATGGAAACAATGTTTTATAAAAGATAACATCAAACCCCTCTTTTTAAACTCACCTTTGGCGTTCATCAGATATTAGAGACCATATAACATGAGTCATGAATTGATTGTAATACACTATAAGACGGAATCGATTTCCTTCATTATCCTAGTAGTGACACCGAACTAAAGAAACAAGTTTTCCTGCAAAACTAGTGTAAGCAATTCTGTGCAACTGATAAGAAAGCAAGGGTTGGAATATGCGATTTAGACACAATAAGCGAAGGGGTAGCCTTACAAAATAAATTTCCAATGAAACAAAAATGAAGCTCTGATGTGCAGGAGAAAACTCACTTCCTGTACCCTTCACAGTGAAGCTGGTACATACTAGTAGTAGAAAATATTAGTTTTACTATGGAATTAGACAAACTTACATTATAGTGATAAGTATATAGAAAGAACTAACCCACTTGTACATATCAGATTAGCAAGATGAATCTAAAGCTTAATATATTGCTACCTATAGATATCTTCATTTACCCTTTTGATCTTGATGTGCATTATGTTAAACTATCGGTTTTCAGAAAAATGCTCGACTGCCATAAAAAACCCTGGAGCCTGCATTTCTTCCAGATTGTGCATTTTTCTGATCCGTTCCAGACTTGGTAGAATCATCAGACTGCTGGTTCTCAATGTCCATGGGAAGCTTCATCTTTGCTAATGACTCTGTGAACTGCTGCATGCTCTTCATATACATGTCAACTATCTGCTCCTGCACCACAGATTGCTCTGGCTCAAGATTCACACTCAGAAGAGGAGTTGTGAAAGCAATCCCTGTCTCCCCTTCTAAAGTTTTGGCTTCATTACTAGAAGCTGCTCCTTCTTTGTCGGAATCCACTGAAGAAGACTTTTCCTGATTCTTAGAAGAAACATTATCATTGAAGGAAGTGCTGTCAGAAAGACTACTAATTTTCTTCAACCTACAGGATTCCTCACTGGAGACACTTTTCTGAGGAACAAAACCACGCAGACCCTGGTCTTGAGTGCTTGAGCTCGTTGTACTAGAGATTATAATAGTCGAGGGGCTCTTTGCATCAGCCTCTGTTTGGGAATCAGCCACATTATTATTACAAGTAATAGGTGTTGAAGGACTTGAACAATTCGCAGCTGTCATGTTTGGTGCCATGTCATAGTCATCTTCTGTAGTGGGAGACGGACCCAGATGTAAAAATGATGCTCCAGAGAATTCATTTTCACTCGGGTTGGCTATCATTAAATCCCTCTTTAAACCGTTTTCAGGCTTCAGATCATTGGAGGCCATTTTGAAGTATTCAGAAACCATGAGGTTATTTTCGCTGGCAACTTGCAAATCTGGAAATTCAATGTCATTGTAATTGGTAGGCTCGGGATTCTCCGCCGCACCGTCTATCGAAACAACATCTGAACTTACAGGGGACGGAGGTATAGACAACTTTGCTTCATCAATTGACTTATGACATTCTGATGGTGCTGATCCATGGTATGCAAGTGTTAACTGAACTATGCCAGCAGGAGAATGAAAAAGGTCGGTCGAAGATATTACAAAATCCTGGGTCAGTTTTCCCTTACCCGCCACAGTAGACAGAGGTATTACGACGAACCCCAACAACTGGTCTTCCATGTAGTTTCTTGCACGGCTTAGCATCCATAGCTCACATTTCAGTGATGCATCGACTTGATTGTCGATTTTGAGCTGCAGGCTCTCGTTGAATACTGGATTCCTTCCTCCTCCATTCGATATGCGAGTCGGCAATGCTCCCTCGGGATTGCAGGTAAGAGACAGCTTAGCATAGACATCCTGCTTGTCATAGATGCATATATTGTGAATGTCTCTGGCATGATGGACATAAATCTCCAGAATGCCTTCAAAGACTTGCGGCTCTCCCTCACCCATTATTTCCCCTTCGCCTGCAGCACTGTGATTTCCATTACTCCTGTGATTTTCAGAATTCAGGCGTCCTCCATGTTGTATGTTACCAAAAATTGAATCATCGCTATGATTTACCTGTTCATTACTACTAGAATCGAAAGTAACTGGACATTCTACAGAAGAAGAAATAAATTTTGCAGAAGCTTGAAGATAAGAGTCCATGATGACTTTCTATATGAAGCAAGAAAGCACGATTTCTATATGACAAAAACAAAAGAAGAAAGTGCGTGCCTGTGGAGGCGTACTAAACCCTCAAATCAATTGAGCTTTTACTGGATTCAATTTCTATCAGGTTACGACAGCAGAGAAACAAGAAAGAAGGTCAGGAAACCAAATTCTTTGTAACGAAGATGCAGACAGCGATAAGAATTGCAAATACCACAAAATCTTCAAGCCAAACACAACCTCCAAATCCCAACTTTACACACAATATTCCACGGACTTCAAAGCCTCTACACCACGATCAAAGGAAAGAAGAAGAACAACGATAGGCACGGATCATTCTTTCACAAGAAATTAAACAGAGGAACCTGAAGGCAGCCGCAAGCACTACAGAAAATTAGCAAGGTTTTCCAAGCACAGATAGGAGTCGGACCTTTTCCTCGGAGCTCTCTTAAATGGACGAACCCTAGCCTCCACTAGACCCCATCATGGTCCAAATGTCGAGGAATGTCCTCCATAATCTCTCTATCCTCAAATTAAGTATGCCATCCCTTTAAATTATTTGACTCCTAACACCTTCGAGATGTTTGAACCACGAAAATTACCGTTAATGACGGTAAATTAACACTCTACGCCTTCTTGCAAGAATCTCACTGTGCGGAGCGTTTAAAGAAAAGCGTTAAATCGACTACTCTATCAGTAAAGCGTCAAATCGAGTATACTCTACACCAAGAAAACAATGCTACAAGGCTGTCCGTAGGTTGAAGAAGTAACGCTTGAAAACTTTACTGAAATGCAATTTAACCATTTAACCCTGCCTATCGTCATTTTCACTCGTTCGCTCTTTAAAATATAAAAAACATTAAAAAACATCAAAGCAAGCAATTTAACCATTTAACCCTGCCTATCGTCATTTTCACTCGTTCGCTCTTTAAACATCAAAAACATCGAAGCAATCAATTTAACGATTTGGAATCCTTAATTAAGTGAAAACAAGCTTCCTAACGGCAAATTTGAGCATTTTAAACATTAAATTACAGAAAAAGGATTCCGTAAAAACTTGATTGACAAGCACCAAAGCCTTTATAAAACTGTTTGAAAAATAATGAAAAAAAAACTGTTTGAAAAATAATGAACAGTTTAACAGTGAACATATATGAGTCAAGCATACACTGAACCTAGCTTAAATTCAAGTATCTTTATAATAAAAATAAATAAATGACGTACAGAAAAGCTGATCGTCTGCGTCGGGCTTTACCAGATAGTCAGGCTTGGGTCAAAACCACCAACTGTTCCTCGCGTCACAGAGAAGAATAAATTTAGATATAAACAGCGCTGTAAAACACCAAAATAGGAGACGGTAATTCAGAAAACCCTACAACCGGAAAATTCAAACCGCGTATAATTAAAAACAAGACGAACAGGTACTTAAAAATATTGCTCATACAGACAAATATCGGTGTCAAACATCTACAGGTGACACCGGAAACGCTGCACAGTTCCAAAATGATCGTATGCGAGACTTTTTCACCTTCAAGGTGCACGGACTTGCAAGCTGGGACCGCTGCCTAAATAATCTAGGACTTTAGAAGGGAGAAGCTTAGTAGCTTACCTAGCTGCGTCATTGGGATTCGATCTCCGGTTGTCCCCGTAAAAGTTTCTAGATTCTTTAACCTTTCTTTTTCGCCAGACGTGCTTTATTTTCCTGCAGCAGTTGAAAATGATTATGAGCAATCGGGCCCGCCAGTCACCCCCTCGTACAGTTTTTATTATTCCCCTGTTCAACCGGTAACCCGTGCCGCCTACTCCGGTAGTGCTGTCACGATTTTCAAAGTAGATACACGCAAAAGTTAATTAAAGCAAACCAAAGACCCTGTCGACGTCCGCCAATGAAGCTGCGGAATGACACGTGGCATATTCTACTGTATTCATTAAATCACCTTCCAAATTAAAAAAACATTAAAGGTTAAATAAAAATGCGGGAAATCCTGCCCTCGATTTGTTGTATTAGACGGATGGGATATAAAGTAGAATGAATGATTCCACAGCAGAGAAAGAGTGGGGCCCGGTGTTGTGAAGCGCCATTATAGCACAGCGACTCATCCAGAGCAGTGAAAGCGTCGGAACATTTTCTTATGTCATACAGCACGGAAAAGTAGACCCCTGTAGAGAGGGCACGAGATTGAATACTTATAGCTATGTTCACATTAAAAAACTAAAAAAGGAGCTATGTTCACATTATGTGAGGGATAAAGAAGTTTACATTTTGTGTGATTAAAAAAATTATTATATATATATTGTGAATGTTGTAATGGTAAGTTTTTTTTTTTTTAAAATGATGGTTTACCGTTTGTTAGAGGGCTACAAAGTCAATATCTAATATTTCGGAGAATCAAGATATTTAGAGTTACAATCATTACATAATCAAAGTCGACTCCCAAGGAGCAAGTGTCACAAAGCTAGATTTGAATCGCGATGGAGAGGATAACAACATTCCTCCCAACCACCCGATCTACACTCAATTGACATTGTAATGGCAAGATCTATATCATATATTCATTATTTTATTTTATTTTTATGTATTTTTCATTAAAAAAAATTGAAAGATTTAGTCCTGATTCTTGAACTTGTGAATATGTTGTGCAATATGAGAGAAAATGTTACTCAATTTCGACATCTTCAATATTTCATTTTCTCTCTATGTACTTTTCATAAAATCTCATTGAAAGATTTATTCCTGATTGTTGAATTTGTGACTGTGTTATGTAACATAATAGATAATGTTACTCAATTTTGACCTCTTATACATGCCATAATCTTTTGTCCTATGACATTTTATATTGTTCTGTATGTTTCACATCTCAATCTATCTATGTTGGCTCTTATTTGTGCCTATATGTGGCATTTTTATAATTTTCTACATTGTTGATTCCATGGTCTCTTTCACCTTTTCAACTCATCTTCATCGATTATTCACCAGAATCATGTCTTGTTTCTGATTTTAATCAGTATAACCTTGTTTTATCTAGGAATATCTCATAAGCGATAGTGTTTTTAATTTGAGTTTATTTAATTATATATATATACATGGTCCCCATACTTCACATCCATAAGAAGTATTAGGCTTATGCACATTTGAAAAAAGGAGCATAACATTTACCAGCCCCAAATCTATGTTATCTTTCATTTATTTTACAAGGAGAAGAAGATATTCCATTGTCCTTGTGATGTTTTGTTTGAATATGTATCCAACTTGGCTTATCATTGAATTCCAATCCTAATTATTTATAATTATGTGATATCCCTCTATAATTGATTTGATTAGTGGTAGTTTCATTTTTATTATTTTTAAATATTGTCTTAGTTTCATCTATATTCATATTCATTCAACATGACCCATTAGATTTATATGACAACCATTAGAAACTTTGTAATTCTAAAATATCATGAAGTCAAATCACCTTGGTTACTTCAGTTATTGTTTTACTCTTATAGACAATAAATGGTGAAGACCAACACCCCAAGTCCAAGGCATGGGATAAGAGGCACTCAACTAGTCCTTCTTATCCAGTAAAAATTATGCTTAAATAGACAAGTCATAGTTCCACCTCATTGTTGAAAACTTTGAGTTTATTTAATTCTATATATACATGATCCCCATACTTACACCCATAAGAAGTATTAGGATTATGCGTATTTGAAAGAAGGAGCATAACATTTACAAGTCCCAAATCTATGTTGTCTTTCATTTATTTTACAAGGAGAAGAAAATATGTCATTGTCCTTGTATTGTTTTGTTCGAGTATGCATCCAACTTGGCTTATCATGGGATTCCATTCCTAATTATTTATAATTATGTAATATCCCTCCAGAATTGATTTGATTAGTGGTAGTTTCATTTTTTAACAAAAAAATCACTATCTTAGTTTCATCTATATTCATATTCATCCAACATAACCCATTAGATTTATATGTCAACGATCAGAAACTTTGTAATTCTAAAATATCATGAAGTCAAATCACCTTGGTTACCTCATTTATTGTTTTAGTCTTGTAGACAATAAATGGTGAAGACCAACACCCCAAATACAAAGCATGGGATAAGGGCACTCAATTGGTCCCTCTTATCCAGTAAAAATTATGCTTAAATAGACAAGTCATAGTTCCACTTCATTGTTGAGAACTTTGAGTTTATTTAATTATATATATACATGATCCCCATACTTCACATCCATAAGAAGTATTAGGACTATGCGCATTTGAAAGAAGGAGCATAACATTTACAAGTCCCAAATCTATGTTGTCTTTCATTTATTTTACAAGGAGAAGAATATATTTCATTGTCCTTGTAATGTTTTGTTTGAGTATGCATCCAACTTGGCTTATCATTGAATTCCAACCCTAATTATTTATAATTATGTGATATCTCTCCATAATTGATTTGATTAGCGGTAATTTCATTTTTTTTAACAAAAAAATTACTATCTTAGTTTCATTTATATTCATATTAATTCAACATGACCCATTAGATTTATATGTTAACGATCACCTTCACCTTAAAAAGACTTTGTAATTCTAAAATATCATGAAATCAAATCATCTTGGTTACTTCATTTATTGCTTTAATCCTATAGACAATAAATGGTGAAGACCAACACCTCAACGTGTGAGATAAGGAGCACTCAACTAATCCATCTTATCTGATAAAAAAATATACTTAAATAAACAAGTCATAATTCTACTTCATTATTAAAAACTTTGTTGGTGAAACTTTGCTATAAAGATTTTAACTTCTAATGGTGAAGACCAACACCCCAACGTGTGAGATAAGGAGTACTCAACTAATCCATCTTATTTGATAAAAAATATACTTAAATAAACAAGTCATAATTCTACTTCATTATTGAAAACTTTGAAAACTTTGTTGGTGAAACTTTGCTATAAAGATTTTAACTTCGTCATCAAATTAAAAAAAAATGAAACTATACCTACCCAAAAAATTCACTATCTCCAAAATAATTTGAAAACCCACTATCATACAATATCTATAAAAATAAAAATCAAATCAATTCTAAAAATTAAGAATAGTAAAAATTGTCACATTCAACCAAATTCAACCCCGTCATAAACGAAAATGATAAAATAATCACAATCATCCAAACCTTCATAAATTGCATAGTATTCTAGTCGTAAGTGTCACATCTATGCATACACCAAAATCTTGATGCAATAACCTTGTTTTCATCTTGTTGACATTATAAGCAAATTTTGAATTGTTAATTATTTGTCAGATTTAGCTTTTTATATAATAATTTATACACGAGTAGGTATTGTACTCTCTAAAAGACTTTTCTATCTATGTTGGATTTTTGCGGTGGCGCGGAGGCCTAAGCGGTATGGCAAAAAGATTCCTCAATGATCAAATAAATGTACAAAGTCTAAAGCGTGGAACGGGGAAGAGGAAAAAGTAAAAGTTACAGTCCTAATGATGGGAATAAGAAACCAAGTGTGTAAAGGAGAAGAGGGTGATCCTAAAAGATAAGATCCTAGATATGGTTGTAGGTCCATTTGGGGAAGATGATTAAGTTGTAAGGATAGAAAGAAAGGCAATTTTGAATTTTATTATAAAAAAATATATGTACACAATAAGATTATAAAAAGTATGAATTTAAAGAGTTAATTTAATTAATGGTTATTAATTTTGTTGAGTATTTGATTAATGTTGTGTCAATATGTGATAGTTTAATCTCTTATTGTTAATGTTGCTAGGTATTTAACTAGTTTTGTGTCAACCAGTATCCACTTCAAGTCCTCTTGGTTGAGGTGTAGTAGTTTATGTCCATGGATTTATTAGGGATAAATATCCACAAATGTGGGGAAGTGTTTCCTTGGAAAAAATAAAGAACATGAAGATTTACAATTTAATAGTCAAATTTGATTACTATTGCCCATTGTGTCTAACTCAATTATATCTAGGGAAGGCATATAAATATCTTACAAAGTAAAGGGAATGTGAAGAGGCACAATTCTTCTTAACTAATTTATTCAAATCTCGATCTATATTATATGTTTCATTAAGATTAAGAGGTAGAGACAGGAGATGTGGTGGTTCTTGGTGTTAGTTGAGCTAAGCTTCCTTAGATGTGGCTTTGTGTTGTAATTCATCCCCAAGTCATGCAAAATATATATGGCATGCACTACTACACTCATCTCATGTGAGGTGCTCATAGAGCTTTAAGCGTTTTGCATTATGATTGGATGGATGCCCATACATGCTAGCAAATCAAACTTAAATGAAATCTCTCCCATCCACCATGTATGAGTCAATTAGTTTTATTATCTTTATACTTAAATTAAGCATTTCTTCTAAAGTTAATCCCAAACCCTGCCTCCTATGGGAATTTGATGGTATGCACAATGTTGATCATGTCAGGATTTATGATTATGTTGTTTCTTTCACAAAGTCCCTTGAACTTGTTCATGGATCTTTTAGATCTAGTCTAGAAACCTTATGACTTGTCTATGAGCAATGAATTCCTTCCTTCTTGTTTCCTTGGGTATCAAGCACAGAACAACTATAATATCACCAATTTTGACTTGGAACGTATTTAACCAAAATTATGTAAATGATGTAAATATGCTAGTATGGATTCCTAGTGCGTAGCTCAAGGCTAATGCCCGATTAGCGAATGGCAAGGCATGTACGATGTAAATATTGTTATTGGATCGTATGCTTGGCTTTTCGTGCCAACTCGAAATGTATGTAAATATTATGTTGCATAAATAATAAAATGGTCTAAGAGTCGTTTTGTAAAGAGCACTAGAGGGGCTATGATTCCACCAGAGGGGAAGAGGAAAGAGGGCCTATGGGACACTAAATCCATTGTTTCCAAGTGTCAACCTTAGAATTCATCCAAATTCTACCATTTGATTTAAGAGAACCAATTGCCTCCTTTTGACTATTTCCAATCATTGAATGCATGGTGAGTTTGGTGGGAAAAGTCACCTCATGCAGTTATTGAAGCATGGGGTTGAATGCACTTTTATGTCAGTTCTGTCATATGTCATAAGTCAGTCTGCAGCTACTAGGAGTCCTTTCTTCTATGGTCAGAAGCTATGTCAATTGTCTTTTCACCATTATCTCATATCCCTTGGAGTCAACACTCATTCTTTCACTCTCTCTTGCAGATCTGCACTACGCAGAGCTCTGTATTTTCGTTCATGACCATTACCCAAAAATTTGAAATTGGAGACAAGACTGCAGATTTGGAAGGGAAAATAGATGGTTGTAGGTGAGGACAGAGGTTGGGCAAGCTAGGAATCCTTACCCATTGAGTTTTATTGCTCACGGGTGCTTGAGAATCCATGAATTAAGGCTACAGGTGGTTCTCCAACATCACATATTAGAATGGACTCCTTCTAACCACACACTGGAAGCACCTGGAAAGATGGACCGCCCAAGAGAATAGTGGATCGGTGAAGGGGATACATAAGCCTATAAGGGTTTTTTGTGGGGTAGGTAGTGTTGGGGCCAAGGTTGTGATGGTTGAGTGAGACCCCTGTAGGGCTCTATATGAGCATTTGGCTAAGCATAGAGAGCAGGACAGGTTGTGGGATAAGAGAGAAAAGTTGGTAGTTGTTTCCTTCATCCTGGTGACCTCATAGCCTGGCTTGGGGGTGGCCTCTCAACAAAAAGAGTATATGTTGAACAAAGTGCCTACGGTTGGGTGGAAAATTGCTCTTACAAGGTTAGTTTCTTGGATCTCTGTTGGATAAAGATAAGTATTCTCTTGTATTTGAACATGCAATGTGTTTAATTGATGTATGTGATAATTTTGTTGATATATGCATGCTAGATGTGTTTGGATAGATTTTATTTCCATTGTGTATGTTTAATTATGCATCTACGCACATATTCTAAATGTTATGAATTTGTAATATGGATACAGGGAAAATTTTGGAAGTTGTATTTAGTTAATGTCCCCTCCCATTGGTCAGATTGGGTGAAGGGGGTGTTACAACAACTAACAGATTGTTGGCTGCTTTTTGGACAGACCCGGGTTTTAATGAAGCGCAGCAACAAAACCCCTTGGCGCACTGGCCCTCTCGGCAACGAGCTGCGCGGAAGCTCGAGGTCTCACCCGAAGTGGCTATGGAGGGGATAAGGAATCAGGTTTCCTTAACCTAGGCGAC
Organism: Larix kaempferi; assembly: GCA_027924585.1. Lineage (NCBI taxonomy): Eukaryota > Viridiplantae > Streptophyta > Pinopsida > Pinales > Pinaceae > Larix > Larix kaempferi. The sequence continues at coordinate 3,443,697 of BSBM01001158.1, read as the reverse complement.
ACGTAGATTGCTCTTTCCTCCTTGACGATTCCTCTAAGGCGACGGTCTGACCCCTCTTCAGACTTATGAGCGCAACAGCTCTCAAGCTCCTGCTCAACAGCCTAGCTGCGCGGTACTTTCCCTCCTGCGCTATGACCCATTACCCGCTGCGCAGATATTCTATGCGTCGTCTCGCGAGCGCGTCCGTCGCAGCAACAAGTTCTCCTATCGCTGCGGCGACATTATCTACCGAGTCCTTCGACCCTTAACGATTATAGTCCTCAAGGAAGCTTCAAGAACTTACTCAATACACTCCTAAAGATAATGCAATATTTCTGTATTTACCGTTAGTAAGCTAAAACAGGTAATCATCTCTATCACAACATCATAATAGCGAGAAATATGAAGTCCACCTCCACGGGGAAAACCACGTCCACGGGAGTATCTTATATTAACCAGAAAATGATAGACTTATACAATATGCTGCGCACTCAGCTGCAGCCTTAGATCTTTCCAAGAAACTCCACGCACACAGCTGGGAGCCCTTCTCTCGATCTATTCTCTTCCTCTCAGAGATTACAATAGTTCAGACGTCGCCTCGGACTGTCTGCACCACAAGGATTAGCTTCACTGCTAACCCGCTTACTGACTAGTTAGCTATCTGTCTCACCAACTGACTCTCTATCTCACTAACTAACATCTACCCATTACAATTATTCATATATATAGGTGGCCATGGCGGTCGCACCTTTACAACACTGTGGGCCTTTCCCAGCAGTAATCCCCAAAAACCCTAACCACGCACATGGCTAGGTGTACTGTAGGCGCCGCTTGCAGTCATGTCGCCGCTTCCTGCAGGCTCCATGAATTCCGGCGCAGCTTACGGGTATGGATGCCTCGTCCTTTGCCTTCAATGCTTTGGTCCGTTGCTCTTCCTTGATCCGAGCAACCATAACTTCTGTACTTAGCTTTAAATGAGGGTAGCTGAGCCCTCTACTCCATTGCTTCATTGATTATGGTAGCTGAGCTTTCCACTCTGCTACCTTCATTCCCTTCTGACGTGCGCGCGAGCTCCGCAATTTCCGGTTCGTGATCCGCTCTGAGCTCCTCCATCTGGCACCGTACTGCGCACCGTCTTCTTCTGTCCCCAAAATTGGCGCTTATTCAAAACTTAGCATTCTTCCATACTTGTGCTTTTTCCTCAAAATTCGCAGCTTTTACCATAGCTGCGGCCTTGGCTCCAACAGGCCCCTAACACTTACTTGTGGCTCGCCCTCGAGCCACTCGCACTAGCGTGTGGTCGCTTTACTTGCGCATCTGCTTTTGCTTGGGTCTGCGCGAATGTTTTCTTCCACTGCGCAATAGCGTGGTCCAATTCATCGACACATTCCACAGCAGTCTGCACTGTTTCTGCAGTGGCTTCTTCTTTAGTGATGGCATCAATCACCTCTTGAGATTCAGCAATCTCTTTGATTTTTGCCTCGACTTGACCAACGATATCAGAATACTCATCCATAAATGGCTGAATGCTGTTGGTGAGCTTCTCATCTTCAGTTCTGAGCTTGTGCAGTTGCTGTTGCATTCTGCACACTTCACTCATTTTCTTCATTTTTGGTAAGCCTGTTAAGGCCTTAGCTTCTTCAGTCAGAACAGTTAGGGACTGTTCTGCGGCTTGCACCTGTTCCAAAAGACCAACTTTGAAAGGGAGCTTCTCAAGCTCCGTCCAAGCTTCCATAGCTTGGCTCATCGGGTTCTCGGCTTCCTGTATTCTGTCTTTCATCTGTGTGGAAGCTCTGCTCAGCGCTTCAAATTGTTCCTGCGCATCATCTGTAGACTGCGCGGCAACACGGGCTTCTAGCTCCGCGATTTGGGTTCTATGGCCCTCTGCCATAGCAACTATTTCATGTTCCAGGGTTTTCACCCTTCCTCCAATAATTTGAACTTTCTCAACCAGAGGGAGGTCTGGTTGAATCTCGCAAGCGGGCAACTCCTGGGCAATCTCATCCACTGCGTTTCTGATGCCGATGTCTTGCGCCTCCTAAAGTGCGAGTTTCTCGGAGATATTCTTATGACTTGCCTTCAGCTCTATCTCCTGCGATTGCAGTCGTTGATTTTCCTGGAATGTAGAGAGCTCTCTAGCCCTCAACTCAAGAGAAACTTTCTCGTGCACTAGCTGTAGAGTCTCTATAGGAATTAGAGACAAATTTATTTCAACGGGCCCAACGGCGCTTACCTGTAGTGCAGCTAGTGTATTTGGAAGTGTCATGCTCGTAGGCGGAATATGCACGACAGTATGCCTTTCTATGAGTTCTTCAACTCGCTCGGTACTTGGAATTTCTTGTGGCGCCTGCGAAGTAGATGCTGGCGCATGAGTCTGCGCAATCCTTCCTGCGAGACCTTTTATTTCCACAAACTGCAGATCTAGAGCACTTCTGATGTGAGCGTGCGTGTTTCGCAGCTCGCGAAATTGCTCTTTCAGATACTGGTCGATCCCTGAGGGAATGGCCTCAGAGGGATGAGACACCTTTTGTTTCTTGGTCGCAGCTCTGTCGAGCCTTCATCACTTCTTTGCTCAGGGGCTTCCTTGCCCTTATCCTTCTCTTGCGCAGCGGCGGGTGGCATCGCGGATGCGATGTCGGCAGCTTCTCTCCATTCGTCCGGCCAAGACTTGATAGTTTCTTCGACATCTTCGGTGGTCATCCTGTAAAGGCCTACGGCCCATTTCTCTTCAATGCCGCAGGGACGGAGGTAAAGTTGATGTAAGTCGGCAGTAAAGGCCAACATTCCTTCATATAGCGTCGTTGTCTCCTCACTCAGCCTTGGCATTTCCTGAATGGTATCTTTGAGGAGATAGTAGTATTCACAAAATACAGCGCGGTTCATCTTGCGCTTCGTGGGATTAGGGGATTCCCAAAGGTTAACATAGCGGATTCCGGCAGGTTCTCCTGTGCGGCGCGGAAGGAACTGAGTGTTCGGGGGCTCCTTCCACCCGACGAGAGCACATAAAATTAAAAGCCAAGAAAAATGGAACGACTGACCGGGGTTATCTTGGACGTTCCGGCAGTCTTCCAAAAAAGAGTTGAGGAGGAAGAGGCACCAGTTGTACTACTCTCCCTCCGCAGCTGCGATGGCAAGTTCCACGACAGCTCCAGTAACTTCCTTCGGTCTGCACTTCGTGAGAAGTCTGCCCGCGAGCAAACTTCCTGTAAATCTGAGTGCTTCGTCTTCTACTATTGTGAGCTCATAAGCCCGACCTCCTCTTGTAAGGTTGTATTTCTGGACCAGCTTTGCAGCCAGTTTTCTATCCTTCTCCTTTCCCATAAAATGGATATTGGGATCCTTACCAACCTTAGACAGGCCAGTAATGCGATGAATTAAATCGACATTTAAATCGATTGGCCTCCCGAGCCAAAGGTAACCTCCATGAGCGTAGGATAGCAGCGTTTTAACAACTGCGTTCACTTCATTGCTACGCCCAAAATGCGGTAGCTTTAACAGGTTCAGGAGTCCAGGGCGCTCCAGATTTGCTGCAAATCCCTTCGGGATGAATTCATCAACCTTTCTGGTAGGATTATGCACTACTGTCAGATATCGGTCTAGCTGGAACTGAGGATATGTCTTATAGTCTCCCAGGTTGAAATCAAAGAACTTGACCAGTGGAAGGTGTCCGAGCAAGGACCCTTCTATTCGCACGCCAATCGGTAGTGGAGGTAACGGAAGCGGATACTTTGCATTCTTCGGAATATGCACCTCTGGTGCATCGTCTGGTCGCGGCGGAATATAATTCACCATAGTGGCCAACGGCTCTGGAACGGGCTCTTCTGGCTGTGGCTGAGATGCTCGTGTGGCCGGAGATTGTCTGGGATCCTGATAACCAGGGTGTACATAAGTCGAAGCAGTCACGGGGGTAGTCATGCCGAAATCTAGGCCTTGGCGCAGGAATTGACGAACAACTTCTTCAGTCGACAGGTTCTCCGTCGTGAACGGGTATAGGTAACAAGAACTAGGACAGAAACAACAGACCAGCGTGGGATATGAGCACTGACAACAAAGGAAGCACTCTGCACGACTCGGCTCTGAAAACAATGGCTTAGATTCACACAAGACTATGCAGCTCGAGAAAAGTAACCCGAAATTATACAAGTGTTGGGTATTTATAGCTAAGGTGAGAGTAAATACGGGCAAGTGGGGCTACTAGCTATAGGCGGCTATGCATGAGTTGACAACCCTTCTATTCCCTTCACCTCTGTGGTGCATTTACTGTGATGGACGGGCTCTGACAGGCTTCCGGGAGAAGCTAAAACTTTTCGTCACATGGTTTAAATGCAAATCTTACGGAGATCAAGCCGAATCTGTCAGAGCGGCTATACTTAAATGGCAGGTTTATCCTTCATTTATTCAGACGCGGCTACATAACTGCTGTAATTCAAATTTTTCCGGTGGGTCACTTCAACTTAGGAAACTGTGCCTATAGGGGTCCACAACAAGAATTCTTCAAGCGGCAAATTGACACCGGGAACTTCGCAAGAGCGACAGTTCAATGATTCGGGAAAAACCTCGCAAGAGCGCAAATATGAGCTCGCTCAATCCCAAATTGTTACTCGGTATGCGCGGACGTTTCAGGGAACTGCGCGGGAAGGAGGAGACTGAGTGTCTCGCAACTTTCGTGTAGACTGATAATGCGATGCCTCTTTCAACTACACTGGACATCTGCATTTCTTTGAGCAGCTATTTAAGTCGACAGGGCGGAGTGGCCGTCGTGGTAAAGCTTAAGCCGACTCCCGTTGATCATGATAGGTAGCAATTCTCCATTCAGCTTCGCAAGCTGAACTGCTCCTCCTTCCGTTATCTTCGTCACCTGAAAAGGGCCTAACCAGTGTACACGAAACTTGCCTGGAAACTTGATGAATTTACTATCATAGAGGAGTACCAAGTCTCGTTCCTAAAAGACTTTATTCTTAATATGCCTGTCATGCCAAGCTTTCTGTCTTGCCTTCTGTACCTGTTGATGGAATCCGGCTAAGAGTCTGTCTTCTTCTAAGGCAAGCAGTTGTGAGAGTCTTGCGCTTATAGTATCAGGATCTGTCATTTCTGTAATTTGCGCAATTCTGAGACTGGGAATAATGTATTCCATAGGCATAACTGCTTCCTGTCCATACACCAAACTGAAGGGTGTGTGGCTTGTTAGTTTCTTGCAGGTGGTTCTGTAAGCCCATAATACAGCTGTGACTCTAAGGTCCCAATCATCTCTTTGTTGGTTACAGATCTTCGTCAGGGCATTCTCAAGAATTTTATTGAATGCCTCCACCGTACCATTAGCTTGAGGATGGTAGGGTGTACTCTTATGGTGACTAATTTGGAATTCTTCAGTAAGGGCTTCTATAGTCTCATTGAGGAAATGTGTACCCTGATCACTCATTAGAATCAGCGGACATCCGAATCTAGTGATAATATTCTCAAAAATGAACTGCGCGGCCGTAGCAGCGTCGCAGTTCTTTACTGGCTTAGCCTCATCCCATCTGGTGAGGTATTCAGTAGTTGTGATGATGTATCTTGCGCCGGTTCTCTTTCCTGGTGGGTTGATAGGACCTACAAAATCAATGGCCCATTTATCAAAAGCGCGTAGTGTTATCTGAGGTCTTAGCGGCATTTCATCTCTTCTTGAAGGTTTTCCTGTTCGCTGGCACACATTGCAAAATTTGCAGAATTCCTTAGTATCCTTATGCAATGTCGGCCACCAAAGACCTGCAGCTAAGATCTTCTGAGCAGTCGGCTTTCCTACGAAATGGCCTCCTGCGATGCCTGAGTGCGCTTCTGCGATGATAGAGTTCTTTTCATGCGGTAGGATACATCTGCGCAAGACTTCATCGGGGCCCAACTTATAAAGCTGGCCTGCTATCAAAGTGAAGTCTGCGGCTTTGACGACAAGTTGTTTCTTCTGCTGGACTGTAAACTCAACTGGCGCTTGTCCGGTGGTAAGAAACTCAAGGATATCAGAATAATATTCATCCGCTGCTTGAATAGAGAACAACTGCGCGTCAGGAAGATTGTCCTCCAGATTTGTAGGTTCTTCTCCTAACTCTATCCTAGATAAGTGGTCAGGTCCTGCATTCAATCTACCTGGCTTTACAATAACCTGAACATCATATTCTTGAAAGAGAAGTAGCCATCTGCAAATTCTTCCCCCTAACACTGGCTTATTGACCAAGTATTTCAAAGAAGAATGGTCAGTATACATTTTAAAATGTGCGCCCAGTAAGTAGTGTCTGAACTTCTGTAGGGCGTACACCATAGCTAGTCCTTCTCTCTCTGTAGTAGTGTAGTTTTTCTCAGCTGTGGACAACTTTCGGCTAGAGTAAGCAATGGGGTGATCGATACCTCCTTTTCCTGGTTGTGTAAGTACGATCCCCAATGCTATAGAAGAAGCATCGACATGAACATGAAAGGGTTTATTCCAGTCTGGGAAAACTAGAATTGGCGCAGTGATCATCTTGTCTTTAAGTGTGTCCAAGCTTTGTTGGCATTCTTCTGTCCATTGGAATTTCGAATCCTTTTTCAGCAGTCTTTCCATAGGTGCTGTGATCTTTGCATAACCTTTGATAAATTTTCTGTAGTATCCAGTATGTCCCAATGTAGTGCGCAATTGCTTGACTGAGTTGGGCGCCGGTAAATTAGCAATGATGGCAACCTTCGCAGGATCCATCAGGAGTCCTTGTCTGCATACAATATGACCCAACAAAATACCAAAAGGAGCACAGAAGATACATTTTTTCAAGTTAAGGGAAATCTGGTGCTGTCTACATTTTTCTAACATCATTCGCAGGTTCGCTATATGGTTCTTTAATAAGCCAAATATAGTCCAGTCATCAAAATAGACTTCTAAGAACTTATGGATAAATTCTTTAAAAACAGCAACAACGACTCTAGAGAAGATAGCAGGAGCGTTTTTAAGACCAAAGGGCATTACCGTGTACTGGAATGAGCCCCATTCAGTCGCAAAAGTAGTCTAGTGGCGGTCGTCTGGATGAATTCTGATCTGATGGTATCCCAAAAATCCATCAGTGAAGGAGTAAGCCTCTTGTCCTCCAACATTATCAAGCACTTCATCTGTAAAGGGCGTAGGAAATGGATCATGCGCTGATGCGTCATTGAGTTTGCGCAGGTCCACGCAAATTCTTATTTCACCTTTTGTCTTCTTCTCTTGCACAACCATAAGACTAATCCAATTGCTTTCTTCTACTGGCTCAATAATACCTGCTGTGAGCATCTTGTCAATTTCTTCTTTGAATTTTTCTTTATAGCGCGGGTTCAACCTGTATGGGCGCTGCTTTACTGGCTTGGCATCTGGTTTCAGAGGTATGCGCATCACTCCTAAGTCTCCTAGGATGCCTTTCATTTCTGTGAATTTGGTAGGAAAGATATCCTGGTAGTCACGTAATAAATCTGAAATATGCGCAATAGTTTCATCATCCCAATAGTCTCCTATAGAAGCAAACTTGGGTTCGGCTTCTGTACCAATGTTAACCTTTTTAAGCTTGATGTGTTCTGTAATGGCAGGGCTATCAAGCTGAGGACCTTCAACATTGCGCGTCCCTTCGGATTCTGGAATATTGATGTTGCGAGGATCATCCTCCTCTTCTCCAGTGGTGAAATTATAGCATTCCAGGGCATGTTCTATCTGAACAGCCCAATTTGGTTGGGAATATTCTGGTAATAGACATGGTTCAAATACCTTCTTTTTAATACACTTCAGAGCTTGATCAATACTCGGATGCTCTGACTCAAAACTGAATGTAAGTTGAAAACTTTCTATCATTAGAGGCCAAGTAAGAGTGCCTCTGCGCAATTCTGTTTCAGTGTACCAGTTCCTTGGAACTGTGTCCAATGTGTGGATGAATAGGTGAACCCACTCATCATCCGGAATATCTGACCATTGCTGAATGCATGCTTCAATGTGTGACCTGGGGTCACTCTGTCCCTCGTATTTGCGCGACACTTCTGCTGTAGTGTCCTGGAATTTGCGCAGTATCAATCTGCGACAGTATTGCCATGTGTGAATATTCGCTTTATGCGCACCCCACCATCTTGCTGGTGTAGCGCGCAGTGATACATCTAATGCCTGTATGCGCTGCTGTTCTGGAAGCTGTTGTTCATATGCCTGTATGAATTCACTTACGTTAGTTAGACCATCAAAAATTGGAGTGTCAGTCAATTCTGTGCTAATCCATCGAATGGATTTAGTCATCATGGCGCAACGTCTTGTAGAAACCTCATGTAAGCGATTCTGCCAGTTTTCCAATCCTGCATCTGAGTCTGATGTGCACGAACTATCGCATCGCCAGCTGATATGGCCATCTGCTGTGGGATTGACATAGTCACTCTGACTAGCAGTCATCTGATACAAACTTTCCATGTGGCGCGCTTCTTCTTCTGCCCGAATGGGTTCTATATACCTTGGTCCTTGAATAGGATCAAGCGGTGCAATGACCCTAATCTGGTCGTCCTCGAAGGTCATCTGTCTTTTCTTCAAGTTAATGACAGCTAAATTATCAAATGCCCAGTCTATACCTAAAAGTGCTGGGTAAGGTCTACTATCATCCAGGATTTTGATTACTTCAAAGTCTGCAGAACTTCTTACTCCCTCGATATCAATAGGTACATTGGGTAATCTGCCCAATGGAGAGACTTGTTGCTGGTTCGCGAGTCTTAGCTGGATGGGAGATCTTGTAAGTTGAGGACTTCCCATCTGTTCCCATGTCTGCATGGTGAGAACATTAACTTCTGAGCCCAAATCTAAAATGACTTCATCCATCTCAAATGCTCCAATCTGCGCTGTGAGCCTCATCTCTTTTCCAGTTCTAATGTGACTCCCAATCTGGTGAACAGCACGCTGCGGCGTGTTCGTCGAAGCAGATTGTTGACATTTATCCAATAGGTGTTGAAGTTCCATAGTTGCTTTTTCATTGCGCAACAACTTTAAGCAGTTCCTTAGAAAATTATGGACAGTACCTAGTGCATCTTCTTCATCGGGCCTTCCGGATGTAGTGGCCTGTTCTTGTACCAGGTTGTCTTGTCTTAGCACTTGCGATCTAATATCATTATGCGGATTTGTGACAAAACTTGAAGCTCTGGGATCTGAGAAATACTCTTGGGCTTGCTTGAATGCTTCTTTCTGCTTCTGCAGATTAAGTGGGGTTGGTTTAATATTAGCGCGGCACACCCATTGCGTCGCTTGCTTTCCAGTTCCCGACTTTGGCGCACCAGTGGTTGTTCCACTGCGCGTCACAATATTAACTGTACGGTCTGGTTCCATTTTTTCTGCTCCAATCAATTGAATATTCTGGTTGACCTGTGGCATCTTTGCTTGCATTTTAGTTATCAATTGAGGGCATTCTTCAATGATATGATCATAATATTTACAATATCTGCAAAGGGTTGTAGGGTTTTGGCAATCTCTTGCAAAATGACCTTGCGCTCCACAATTATAACAAGTGATCTGGCCTCTTCCGCGGCCAAAGTTTGTTGTGCGTCCACGGCCTCTGTAATTTCCTGTTCGGCCGTCGCGAGTTTGGTCATACTGTGGACCTGCTACGGGTCCTTGTGCTTCTGACTGTACTCTATAAACATCATGTTTCCTTTCCATCATAAGGTCATATGCTCTGCAATTGTTTTCATCGTGGCCTACTGATTTACAGAAATTACAATATAGGTTCTTTGGAGTTTGTACATATTTCTGAAGTAAGTGACATTCTTGAGGTCTATGACCTCTAGTTCTACAGATTTCACACCAAGGCCCCTGTGGCTGTGGTAAAGGGTTAGGTGCTCCAGTTGCAATATACTCTATGAAAACAGGACAGTGGTCCTTTGAATGACCTTGTGCTTTACATTTTGTACACCATATGTCTTCCTTAACATCCTTGCCTTTCTTAATATCATGCACTTGCAGGGTTAAGTTTGCTAACTGGTTCTACAACTGCGCAACATCGTTGCTTGTTCCAGCAATTGGTGAAGCTTCTAGTTTCATAGCCATCTCTAGAGCTTGTTCCTGAGTAGTGAGATTCTGTTGCATAAGGGGAAGTCTAATGTGTGGAAGCAGTGCAGCAATGAACCATTCCTTATGCTGTTGAGGTGCAAACTCAAAGCTTACTTGATCTATCAAGGCTTTGAACTTTTGGTCAAAGTCCCATACTGACTCTGTAGGTAACTGCTTGATGTCTTTGAGCTCTGTTATACACTGTGATTCTGATTTAGGTTTCTTGAATTCTCTAATCATTGCATTTCTTACCTCAGCAAGCGTTCTATTCTGTGCTGCTGAGTATTTCATGAACCAAGTTAAGGCTCTGTCTCTTAGTGTGGTTGCTAACTGAACCAGTTTAACAGCATCATCATTAATTTGCTTAATTGTCCAAATGGCTTCACATAGGAACCAGTGTTGCTCAGGGTCTTCTATCCCTGTTCCTCTAAAAGTTGGTAGTTTCATGTCATCACCCATCTTTCTTGTGCTAGTTTGAGGTGTAGGTGCTGTAGCAGTTCTTCTGGACTGAGCGAACAAAGGTGGTACAGAGGTACTAGAAGTACCGTGTGGGCTACTAGAAGGTGTTACTGCGGGATTATACTGAGCTTTGTCTGGCTTTTGCGGTGTAAAAGGGTGGTAAGGGATATGAACACTCCCTTGTCTTTCTATGTGGCTTGCTCTAGGAACTTGACTGTCTTCTGGGCTTGACTCAAAAGAATGTTGGTCAAGGCCTACTTTATACCGTTTTCCACTACGAGTGCAACCAATAACTTCAGGGTCACTATCAGAGTCTACGGACATTACTTGTCTATGCTATTCATCTGAAGCTATACATAGTTTTGCTTTTTCATACAGAAGCATTTTAATCGATAAGTTCAAAGAATTCAGGAACTTACCTCTATGTGCTCGAAAGAAACTCCTCTCAGCTTCACTGAAACTCTTTCTTGTATCCACTGCAAACTCAGTGATGAAACCTTCCAGCAGACTATTCAACCAAAATTCTACTGCGCGGGACACAGAATTATCTACCCGCTTCAGAATGCTGACTAGCTCAGGGGTCCAAGCGACTGGTTGATCAATATGCACAGTGGGTCTAGTATCTGCTAACTTGGCTATCCAAGCATGTAACTCAAGTGCAAATGTGACAAAGAAAATTTCGTGAAGGTCAGTATAGATATACTTCTGCAACCATTCTTCTGGCTGGAGTCTAGAGCTTCTATTTTCTTGTTCAGCGAACTCTTTAGCCTTTAAGTCGAACCACTCCCGAATTTCTGTAGTTGTAGGATTCCAGTAACACATTTGTTAGCTGAGCAACAGAACCATTTGTTGGCTCCAGCAACAGTCTTCTTTGTCGCAAAAATAGCAAGTCTCACAGTAACAAGTCACAAGACAATGGAACCATTTGTTGGCTCCCTTCTTTCTCTGGATTTCGCCTCAATCTCGCGTGTCGCTGAAATAACAAGTCTCATTCACGCGGAAACGGAACCATTTGTTGGCTGCTTTTTGGACAGACCCGGGTTTTAATGAAGCGCAGCAACAAAACCCCTTGGCGCACTGGCCCTCTCGGCAACGAGCTGCGCGGCAGCTCGAGGTCTCACCCGAAGTGGCTATGGGGGGGCTAAGGAATCAGGTTTCCTTAACCTAGGCGACACGTAGATTGCTCTTTCCTCCTTGACGATTCCTCTAAGGCGACGGTCTGACCCCTCTTCAGACTTATGAGCGCAACAGCTCTCAAGCTCCTGCTCAGCAGCCTAGCTGCGCGGTACTTTCCCTCCTGCACTATGACCCATTACCCGCTGCGCGGATATTCTATGCGTCGTCTCGCGAGCGCGTCCGTCGCAGCAACAAGTTCTCCTATCGCTGCGGCGACGTTATCTACCGAGTCCTTCGACCCTTAATGATTATAGTCCTCAAGGAAGCTTCAAGAACTTACTCAATACACTCCTAAAGATAATGCAATATTTCTGTATTTACCGTTAGTAAGCTAAAACAGGTAATCATCTCTATCACAACATCATAATAGCGAGAAATATGAAGTCCACCTCCACGGGGAAAACCACGTCCACGGGAGTATCTTATATTAACCAGAAAATGATAGACTTATACAATATGCTGCGCACTCAGCTGCAGCCTTAGATCTTTCCAGGAAACTCCACGCACACAGCTGGGAGCCCTTCTCTCGATCTATTCTCTTCCTCTTAGAGATTACAATAGTTCAGACGTCGCCTCGGACTGTCTGCACCTCAAGGATTAGCTTCACTGCTAACCCGCTTACTGACTAGTTAGCTATCTGTCTCACCAACTGACTCTCTATCTCACTAACTAACATCTACCCATTACAATTATTCATATATATAGGTGGCCATGGCGGTCGCACCTTTACAACACTGTGGGCCTTTCCCAGCAGTAATCCCCAAAAACCCTAACCACGCACATGGCTAGGTGTACTGTAGGCGCCGCTTGCAGTCATGTCGCCGCTTCCTGCAGGCTCCATGAATTCCGACGCAGCTTACGGGTATGGATGCCTCGTCCTTCGCCTTCAATGCTTTGGTCCATTGCTCTTCCTTGATCCGAGCAACCATAACTTCTGTACTTAGCTTTAAATGAGGGTAGCTGAGCCCTCTACTCCATTGCTTCATTGATTATGGTAGCTGAGCTTTCCACTCTGCTACCTTCATTCCCTTCTGACGTGCGCGCGAGCTCCACGATTTTTGGTCCGTGATCCGCGCTTAGCTCCTCCATCTGGCATCGTACTGCGCACCGTCTTCTTCTGTCCCCAAAATTGGCGCTTATTCAAAACTTAGCATTCTTCCATACTTGTGCTTTTTCCTCAAAATTCGCAGCTTTTACCATAGCTGCGGCCTTGGCTCCAACACGGATCCTTTGGTAGAAATTGAAGGCATGTTTTAAAACATAATGTGAGCTTTGCTATGGAGTGTGAAATTATAACTATGCTACACATATGGGTCGTTGGAATGCCAAGGTTTTGGATTTTCAAGATTAAACATGCATAAGAATTAAACAATGGTGTAATTTACTACCTATGTATGAGAATTTGTTTGAGGATGGAATGTAATATCCTCTTCAACATAGCATCCATCAAACCTTGCAATGCTTACCAAACATAGCTATTAGAGAATCTACTATTACCCCTTAGAAATTTTTGATGATGATAAGCCAAAATGCACCCTACCTTCTCAAAATAAATGGGTTGCTTGCTATGTTAAGAGTGTCTTCTTACGTGGGAGAAATACAAAGATCTAATTGCATTGATCAACAACTATCATAAGACAGTCATTGCACATATTGGTCATTTGTAATCCTCTAGGAAAATCCATTGAAACTTATTTTCATTGTCCTCTCAAGACTAGAAGTGGAATATGCTTGCCCAAGTTCATATTCATTGGCTTGGATAGGCAATAAAGAGTGCAACTCTTCATGAAATTTTCCATCATCTATGCAACCTTTGGCCAGTATAAATACCTCAACAAATTGGTGATTATTTCTCCACTCCAAACTGTCATGATACCTTGGAATGGTGTGCCTTTAAAAATAACTATAATTCATGATCTTGCCAAGGAAAACAAGTGTCATTCCATTTATACATAAGCCCGCCCTTTTGTAGATAATCACATGATTATTCTTCATATGGTGAGATCTCTGTATAATTATGCATGGTTGCAGAGATGCACACAAAGTATGGACAATGTACATAACTTTCCTTGAAAGCATTGAATCCAAATTATTAAAATTGCACAAACACACTCAATTTTACTATTGGAGATCTTGAAAGGAAACCCTCAATCTTGTTTGACCTTCCTTTTCAATGTTTAGTCACAATATTGAACTTTTACAAATTTGTGATCCACATCACATGTTGTGATGTGTACCTTAGATCTAAAAGTGATATTATGCAAAAAATAACCCAGACTTTATTAAATCACAAACTATGGTATTTATGCAAAAAATAACCCAGACTTTATTAAATCACAAACTATGGTATTTAGAAATGCTTCACACGTTATTAATATCAAAACCCTTGAGGTAGGGTAACACGATTAAATATTCCTTATGAAGGGAATCACTCCACATACCATGCTTCCTACAAAATAATTTACCAATACTTCACAAGAAATCTCATTACATTGTTTCCACTTCTTTATATAATTTCTATCAAACCTCCTAGGTACTTTCTTATAGATAAGGAACTTTCTAGTAGGTGAAACTTTCTAGGTACTTTATAGAGAAGGGAATTTTTAGTAGGTAGAACCCTCTAGTAAGCCTTCTTACAATTACTGCTTTTCACACTACATGTACTTCATTGGCCTTATTTACTAGAGATGACCTCAATATATAGCATTATCCCCTTGGGTACCTCCTTAGGTGCCCCATATTACCCCCCCACCCCCTAGGTACATTACATTCCATCCCCGTTTTCATGTTTCATCCTCAAAACATGGGAAGGAAACCATACAGTATGATCTATGAATTGATGTAGCCAATTGGTCCCAAGCACGGGCATGCATCCAACCTGGTGTTGGTTGTGGAGCCTGATCTTCCAGTCTCATAAATGATGTTGTTTCAGTTGTGTTGTACCTCAGGTTTGGTTATGATCCTGACACACGCCCCAAGGGGTCCGGGAGGCGCAGGGACAAGCGCCCCCAAAGGAAAATTTTGGGTTGTTTTGCCAATAGATTACGGGCCCATGGTTTTGGCTAACCCGTGGTATTTTCCCTTTGTATTTCCCCTTTATAAGAAAGACATTGTAATACGGCTAGGGTTAATGTATTAGGTATTATGCATTGTAAAGATCTTTGAGATTGTGAAGAGAGACTGTGAGATAGTGAAGAGGAAGTGCACCGGATGTGCTACAGGTTGTATCCCTTCATTTGTTGGATGGTATAATAATAAGGACTGGCAATTTCAGTGTGGACGTAGCCCATCTTGGGTGAACCACGATATATTGGTGTCTCTCTTGTAATGTGTCTGTGTGATTATATTTGCATTTCTGTTTATTGTTATTGCTCTACGATCCCGTTTTTCTAACAATTGGTATTAGAGCCAAAGGTCTATTTGGCAGATAAACCTGCAAGAAACTAGGGTTTCTAGTTCGAGTGGGAGCAATGGCGGAAGAAGGAAAGTTTAAGGTCGAGACATTTAATGGCCAAAACTACCAATTATGGAAGATGCAAATGGAGGAATATCTGTACCAGAAGGATCTATTCCTACCGTTGGGAGGAAGAGCAAAGCAGTCGGCAACTATGAAGGACGAAGAATGGGAGGTTCTTGACAGAAAGGAACTAGGAACAATACGACTGTCCCTGGATTTGTCGGTGGCTTTCAATATCTCAAAAGAAAAGACAACAGAGGGTTTGATGAGCACATTGGGTAAGCTGTATGAAAAACCCTCGGCCTCCAACAAGGTATTTCTAATGAAGCGTTTATTTAATATGAAGATGTCTGAAGATGGATTTGTTGCTGATCATTTAAATGAATTTAATACGGTTACAAATCAACTAAGTTTTGTAAGTGTGAACTTTGATGATGAGGTTAGGGCTCTTATAATCTTGTGTTCATTGCCAGAAAGCTGGAATAGCTTGGTCATGGCTGTAAGTAACTTTGTCTCTGGTTCAAACACCTTGAAATTTGATGATGTTATTGGTGTTATTCTTAGCGAGGAAATGCGAAGAAAAATCACAGGTGAAACATCAGGCAATGCGTTGACCATGGAGAGCAAGGGAAGACAAAGGGAGAAAGGAAAGAGCCAAGGTAATCGTGGTAAGTCTAAAACAGGAAGATCCATGTCCAGATTAGGAAAAATAGAGTGTTGGAACTGTGGAAAGAAAGGACATCTGTAGAAAGACTGCAGATCTCTAAAGAAGAAAGGAGATGGACAACAGGAAACTACCCAGGAAGAAAATGTAGTAGGTGATGTGTTAGAAGATGCTTTGATTCTTGCATTAGATAATACTAGTGATTATTAGGTAGTAGATTCAGGGGCTTCATGTCATGCTACACCCCATAGGAAATATTTTCATGATTATGTTCCAGGTGATTTTGGACATGTTGTTACAACGTAATTTTCCACCTTGTGAGCATCAGCATTCTTTGGCCTGCAGGATCCATTTTACTGACTCGGATCCACTTTATATCCTTTAGACACTATTTTACCCTATTTTTTCCCTTGTACGCTTGCTGCATCATTAAAGTGGGCGTACCTACGAGTTGCATCACTATAGCCCGCAGGTAGCATGTAAAATGGTAAAAATCACTAGTTTATTACTTTTTACTCCCAAAAAGCGGTCATTGGGTGACCCTTGACCCTCCATCTGCCCAAGAAACGCCTCGATGTGTCCTTTCACTTACCTTTGAGAGGACTATATATTGAGCACATATGGCTTATGGACGGGAGGAGAAAGAAGAGCAAGAGAACTCTAGTGGATTTTTGCCCTATCTTGAGTCTACACTCATTGATCCTTGTAGTTGTGAACCCTTATGTTCACCTTCCAAACTCCTATCATAGTTTGAGTTTGCCATTCCATGGAGGATTGAAGTGGTGGAGGCACAAGTGGATTGATCCATATCTTGGTTCAGATTGATTGCTAGCAAGAGGTCGTATCACATTGTACTTCTTCTTGTTTATTAATAGAAATACTCATATTCTCGTCCATTAATGTTGTGAATGTTGTTTGTTCTACATTGGGTTGCATTTACTTATAATATCATGGACCATTGCTATTGATGATGTTAATGTCGTTTATATATTATATGTACTTGTTGTATATTGGCTGTCAAGACTAATTTGCAGATTCAAGTGCATGGATTGAAAGCTCCAACTGTGATCTACATCAAACGTTTGGATCAAGGTTGGTTATATTCTTCATTATCTTAGCATTGTCATTTATATAGCATAGCATTGATAATTGAGTTAATTTCTAGTAGTCAGCTGTCTGTAGTGGTCTACCCCAAGCCATAGTGAGTTTTCTCTAATACAGAAATGGCAACTCCACTGCGGAAAACATCCATTTTTGGGGATTTCTTAGCATTAGTCCTTAATTAGATTTGTTGTTTGTCGAAGCTCTATGTCACTGATTGGCCGTTGAGATACACTATAGAAAACTTGTTTTTTTCTGAGCCATTGGACTCTTTATTTGCCCATTTGCCTTTCCTTACCCACGGGATAGCTTAGCTCTTCCCGCGTACACACGCCTCTGTTTACTCTACTGCTCGCGGGTAACTGTAGGTTTTCCTTCGACATTAGCGTACAACTCTGGCTTTGGTTGATTGATGACTTTTGGTTGTTGTTGGGTTGGCTTTGGATGATCCTGAGTCTTTGCTGGCCTGTTTCTTGACTGTTCCATGCCTTGGTTGTGACCAAACTCTTCTTTTCTCTTGGTTGAGCCTTGTTGGTTTTTTACCCATCTTTGGATTTAGCCTTCTTGGTTTCTTCCTTTTGAGCTCATTCCTTTGGCTGAGTCTTATTGTTTGGTATCTGCTGGGTTGTCTTAGTGATCTCCTCGGCATATCAGTGACTAGATAATAGGAATTTGCTTGCATTTTTCATTTCCTTATATTGAAAAATACAAAAAAATACATGTAGTTTTGCATTTCCCTTTTGCTTATAAGAGAGAATACAAAAAAAGAAAATTGCTTTTATGTACTGCATCTTGCATTGAGTGATTGTTGCTTTCATTTAGGTTCTGCTTGTGCATCGAAAATATAAAAAGATTGCATTTTTATTTCGAAACCGTTGGGTTGATTTTGCATGCTAGTGACATTGTTTTTATTGGATAGATGAGTCTAGGATTTGACGATTTTGCATACTATTGAGTCATACACATCACTAGTTTCACGACCATATCCCTTGAGTAATCACAACAATTAAAATTAATGCTTAATCTTAAAATTGATTAGACCGATTTTATTTATAGGGTACACCAACTAGCATAGGTTTAGAGTCTTGGAATAGATCATTGTGAGTTAACAATCCAAGACTACTAGACGAAACATTAGGTGTCTAACCAGGGAGTGGAGGAATCCATGGTATACATCGGTGTTCTCAGGAAGCTCTACTCAAACCAGAGTTAAGCACAAGGTAACATGAGGTTGGTTGAGGAGATATCCCTCTGATATCGACTGAACGTGGGAGATATTTCTAGGATTTGTTCGTATCTGGGGACTCTTGGGGGATTTGACCCTCATTGAGTTTTGGGCTCAGCTACCCTGCCCATACAACGGATCCCACCTGCGACTGTCCCCCTGAGCATTGTTTATATTGCAGTGACCATAGTTGCCTTACCTATGTATCGCATAAGGTACTTGCACTGGTTATGTTGTTTGTGTCCTAAGTCAGATAGGGATTGGACAGCACAGTTGTTTGTTGCTGAGGGTTACGACCCTTTGCACGCAGTGAAGCCTGGGTATCTCTATAACTGATTCTGTTACCTCCGGCTATAGTTTGGGAGTCTCAAGCCTCTCCTAGGCGAGACATACTGGCTCTAGTGTCGGGAGCTCATTTATCCACTTTGTTTGTCTGCTCTTGGCTGTAGTTTATCTAGGTGTGTGCTTTTGATTTACTATTTTTTGATCGATAGTTGGCCTTTAGGGGACGTTTTGATTTTATATTCTCTTCGAAGATATCGTGGCGCGGAGTCCTACTCTCCGCCGATCCCGTCGGTTGGCTGGTTTGCAGCCTGCCGAACTTTCACACCGCGTTGCTAGAGGACGCCGACGGGCTCCCTCCGAGTCTTTGGATTCTTACGAGACTTATGTCTTGGATGTCATGATCACTGCACACTCTGACATGGGATAAATCCCTATGAGTCCATCGGGTAGAGTTGAGCACACTTCAGACACCCCTACTCCTCGTGAGGCATGGGGGGTTGATCCACCTGAAACCCAACCTAGTTTGTTTGGTCTAGATCCACCCGAGGACGACTCATTCGATCCTTCATTTCCACATAATTATTTATATGGGATTCCAGAGGTCCATGATGATTCAAGCCCTACGGTCAACCCTATCGCATTCTCATATGGCATGCTGAATTACACCACAGTTAATCCTTCCACTGCTTTTGGTAGTCATGCTGGCACCATTCATGGTGTTAGCAACATTGCACCCACTGGGGGCAATACCCTTGCCGGGGGAACCACGTTGTCCACTCACACACATAGTATGGGGACTGGTCATATTCCTCCTAACAATGCTAATGTTGGAAGACGACTGCCTCCTAGGGCTACCCAACCTAATAGGAACACTGTTCGAAACACGACTCTCCATCCACCACCTAACACACATATCGCTACCCGTCAACCCATGACCACTTTCGCAAATGTTAATGCTCCTCCTAACCATGGGGGTGGACATATACCGCATACTTTTGTGTCCACTACCGCTACTAGTAATACTAATGTAGGAGGTAAGAATATATCTTATCCTCATGGTCATAATGCCACCATTTCTGCTACTAGTAACACCAACGTTGGGGTTGGGAATACTTCTCATGCTTTTGGTCACCACATGACTGCTCATGCTAATCCTAATGCTGGGGATGGGAACATACCTCACCATTATGGTCATTACAACTTGGTTCCCACTGCGAATAGTACGTATATGCCCCATACTTATGGTGGCAACCCTTACTACAACACAGTCGGTGCTGGACACTAGTACAACCCACCTCAATATGGTGCCCAAAATACTTATATGCCTGCTTACTCTCATATGGGTCAGGTCGGAGGAGGTTATCAACCTTATGGCCATGGTCAAGCTTATGGTCCGTCAGGTCCTCATTATCAGCAGTTTAATGCTCATGGTCAAGCTTTTGGTCCACCTTATAAATCGGTTCCGTTCAACCAACCTTTTATGGGAGCTTATAATCAAGCTTTCCAGCCACAGCTCCCGTTCCTTGCATGCTTGAATCTTTCGGATCTTTCAAATCTCACGAATGATCCGATGTGTCACGACCCCAATTTGCCCCCGGTCCCTACCAAGATCCCTTCGGACATTCCTAAGTTTGAGGGGAAAGGTGGTGAGGACCTAGGTGATCATGTCACAACGTTTCACCTTTGGTGCTCCTCCAACTCCTTGAATCACGATTCCGTTAGATTACGACTATTTCAACGCACCCTCATGGTGGCAGCTACGAAGTGGTATGTTGAGTTGCCTGGGAACACTTATAGGGGATTCAATGAGGTCGCTTTAGTTTTCTTGGACCATTTCCAGTTGCCGGTTCGCTATGATACTGGTACTGAACTTTTGTCTACCTTCTGTCAGAATAAGGCCACACATATTTCTGACCACGTTCAAGAGTGGCGTCGACGGAAGAGATTAGTGAAAGCCAACATTCCTCCATAATTTATGTTGGAATGGTTCCTCAAGTCTCTACTCCCATACATTGCTAAGGATGTTTCAATGTCCGACATTGTGACTAAGGAATAAGCCATCTTAAAAGTCCAGCAGTTGGATTTACTTTATTCTCAGTCTGGCATTTTGTATGACATCATTCCTGGCGCACCGCGAACACAACATGAGTCCAAGTCAGTTCCTGGACCACATGCCGATGGCATCGTGGGATCCGCAAGTACTCGCCCTGTAGATTTGGTGGCTAATCAAATGCAAAATTTGTCGCTAAACCAATCTACTCCCGGATAGGTTCACACCTTGTCCACTTCCACCCTGTCGTCTGATGTACACAATGTGCAATCAACGAAACCGTCAGGTAACCAGCAACCTAGTGGTAAGAAAAAGGAGAGAAACAATCGTAGGGGTGGAAACAATGGGAATAACAATCATAGTAATCGCAATACCCCTCGTAAGGAGAATGCCAACCCTCCTCGGGAAGGCGAAAATGCTGGTGAGGACTGTAAACCTAGGCATAAGGTGAAGTTTCCTTGCAAGCTCTATGGGTAAGATCATCTTACTCACTTATGTCCTCGAATAGAAGAAGCATCGAAGCATTTGGATCAGAGCCTAGCTGTGTTAAAGGATCCCCTTCCTCATCATCAAAACATGGCTTCGCATGCTCCCACCACTGGTTATGGACCTACTGAAACGACAACGTCTTCTTCCAATACTAGTGGTTATGGATGTGTGAATATGGTTCAATCGGAGGTTAGTGTTTCCACTCGTCAACGCGATTATGGTGCACCCCAACCTAATATGGGGAGTGAGCCTCCCCCTCCTCCTAACAATTCCTTGCATATCGAGAAGCCCTCTAATATGTTGCGGATATCGAAAGGTGTTCTCAAGCGCTCTATGCATAATCCTAATGCTCGAGCCGCCCATAACTACTCCATTGAGGAAGATTTGGGCCAAACTCCGTGTGCCATGTCAGCTCTTGAAGTTTTGCAGGCCTGTCCTTCTCAAAAGCATGCTATTTTGAGTGTGTTAGGAGTTCAGGATGGGGGAAGTCCTAGTGTTATCAAGTTCAACACTACTGATGTTCAACCTCGCTTACCTTACCACGTGGCTTTTCAAATCCAGGTGGCATGCCTTCAGAATTTTGTCAAACGTACGATGGTTGACGAAGGTGCTTCCGCGTCAGTAATTTCGTTAACTTGTTGGAAATCTCTCTGCTCTCCTCCTCTACTCGCGTCTAGAAGCACGCTCATTGCATTTGACGGTCGGTCATTTAAGCCGCATGGAATTATCCCTTCCCTTGTTGTCTGCCTGGGAGGTAAATCTGTGCCTATTTAAGTCGAGGTGGTTGATGCGCCCATCGACTACAACCTTTTACTGGGTCGGAATTGGATGTACGCTATGAAGGCTGTCTCGTCTACTGTATTCAGAGTTATCCACTTTCCTCATGAAGGCAAGATTGTGACCATCGATCAACTAGATTTCGTTCATCCCCCTTCCATATCATCCACGGGATCCATAGTCCCGCAGGTTACCGATTCTCAGTCGGCAACTGGGAACATGGGTGTTGGTATGTACCCTTCATTGATGGGAACTTATGATTTTCCTGCACCTGTGAATTTTATCGGAACCATTTCCGATGATGCGTCTCCTCCTTTGCATAATATGTCATTCCGGACTTCCTATTTTAATGATCCATGGACTTTACCATCCACGAGTTCCACGTCTGGAGACATTACGCACATCGGGATGTCTATGCCACTATCTGTAGCTGAGCTTGCTTACCAACATATTCAACAAGCCATTGCAGAACCGGATCTCTCTTCTTCTCAGACAGTCGAGGAAGATCCCGTTACGCTGCCAGTTTTGGCAGCCAACTCGTCTTGTTCACACGACAGCCTTGATGATACTTTTCCTTCTGATGAAGCTGTTATGGAGGCCATGTGTGGTAGTGAGAGGCCTTGGGAGGATATGCACCATCGCTCTTATTTCCTTCCCAACCTCGAGCTCCCTGAACAGGAAGAGTTTAGGACGACTCTAGCAAAGATGGTTGGTCACCCTGTGACCCTTTTAGGGTCACATGATATTTATGCGGAGGGGAATATGGCTAATATTTCCCCAACTACGTCGATCAACATCTCTCATACTCCCAGAAAGATTGAGAATGTCTACATCAGTGACGATTGCAATCCTGAGGAGATTGCTATTTACATTGATTTGTTTACAGAACTCCGGGAAGCTTTTGCCTGGTCGTATGAGGAGATGCCAAGAATAGACCCTCGCATTGTTGAACATGAGATTAGAACGTATCCCAATGCTAAACCGGTTCAATAATGCTTATGTGCTGTGAACCCTAGGAAGGAAGCCGCTATCAAGGCAGAGGTGGAGAAACTGCTCAAAGTTGGTTTCATCTACCTCGTTCCCCTTACCGAATGGGTGTCAAACCCTGTTCCTATGGATAAGAAGTAGGGAATGATCCGCGTATGCACCGATTTTAGATATTTGAACTATGCATGTCCGAAAGACAACCTCCCCACGCCATTCATCGATTAGATCTTGGATGCTTGTGCGGGAAGTGAGATTTTTTCATTCATGGACGACTTTTCAGGGTATAACCATATTCAAATCAAACTCGAGGACCAACATAAGACAGATTTCATTTTTCCTTGGGGAACGTTTACATATCGGAAAATGCCCTTCAGCCTTAAAAACGCTGGAGCTACGTTTCGGCATGCCATGACCTACGCCTTTCACGATCTTAAAAAGATTATGGAGGTTTTCTTGGATGATCTTGCCGGCCATTCTCGCAAGAGAGTGGACCACCCCAAGCACCTCCGCCTGATTCTCGAATGATGTATACGCTACAAGATTCGATTGAATCCTAATAAATGCATCTTTGCTATAAGGACTGATCGCCTTCTGGGCTTCATAATTTCAAAAGAGGGTATTAGAGTCGATCCTCTTAAAGTTGAGGCAATACTTTGGTTGCCTCCTCCGCGCAACTTGTTACAACTTCAGAGCCTCCAAGGAAGAGCTACTTTTCTACTTCAATTTGTAGTCAATTATGCTAATCTTACCAAAGGTTTCGCTCGCTTATTGAAGAAAGACACACCTTTTATCTGGGATGAGCGAGCCCAACAGTCTTTTGATGCCCTTAAGAAATCTTTGGTATCGGCCCCTGTGCTTAGTCCACCAGACTTTGCACGATATTTTATCATTTATGTGGTCATGTCTCAAGAGACGATTGGCATGGTCTTGGTTCAGGTTGATGACGCGCTCGTCGAGCATGTTATCTATTACCTCAGTTGAAATCTAGTAGATGCTGAGCTAAGATATACTCACGTAGAAAAGATGGCGCTTGTGACTGTCCATGCAGTCCAACAGTTACGACATTACATTTTGCTTAGAACAACCACAGTTGTAGCACATATCAATCTGTTTCAGTTCGTGCTATCATGACGCCTTATAGGGGGGAAATACAATAAATGGATTGTGATCCTTCAGGAGTTCGATCTCGATTTTGCTTCGGCGAAATCAGTGAAATCATTGGTGTTTGCTGAGCTTATGTCGGACCTTCCGAGACTTGATGAGGATGTCATCCATGAAATTCCTTTGTGGATGAGCATTTATTTCTTATCTCGTCCGAGGACCCTTGGTATGGGGATGTCATTGTATATCTCCAAACTTTGAAGTTTCCTCCGCGTTATTCACGAGACGAGCGACGGCGTGTGAAACATCACACTAAAGATTATAGTATCGTCGGTGACACTTTGTATCACCGAGGAAAGGATTCTATCCTCCGTCGTTGCTTCACCCACAAAGAAGCGGAGCGGGTGCTTAATGATTGCCATGCAGGGGCGTGTGGCAGTCACTTATCCGGCCTTGCTACAACCCAACGTATTATGCAAGCTGGTTACTTTTGGCCTTCAATCTTTAAAGATTGTATTAACACTGTGAAGAGATGCCACCCTTGCCAGGTGTTCTCTCAGAATATACACTCGCATCCAGCGCCCCTTCATTCGGTCATCACTGTCGGTCCCTTCACCAAGTGGGGGGTGGATTTCATGGATTGCAAACTAGCTTCGGCTGGGGGGCATCACCATATCATAGTGGCCGTGGACTACTTTTCCAAATGGGATGAGGCCATGCCTACCATAAAATCCGATGGTGCTACTGCATCCCATTTTGTGTTCAATCAGATTATTACTCGGTTCGGTATTCCGAAAGAGATTGTCACTGACCATGGCAGTCACTTTCAGAACAAGATGATGGAGGATTTGTCTCTCAAGCTTGGATTTTGTCATGAGCACTCATCCTCTTTTATCCCCAAGTGAATGGTCAAGTTGAAGTAGTTAATAAGTCTTTGAAGACCATTCTCCAATGTACCATCCAACAAAGCAAGAACAACTGGCACATCATGTTATATCCTGCTTTGTGGGCGTATCGAACCGCAGTCAAGACTACCACCGGGTTCTCACCATTTCAGTTAGTACACGGTGTGCAGTTGATTTTACCGATTGAATGCTAAATCCCTTCGCTTAAACTGGCCATAGAGCTCCTCCTTGATACGACAGATATTGAGCAACGTTTAATCCACCTTGAGCAACTTGACGAGCAACGTCAAGATGCCAATGTGGCTATAGATGCCAACAAACATCATGTCAAGGTTCAGTACGATAGGTCTATACGTCCCCGGCAGTATGCTGAAGGTGACTTGGTCCTCTTATATGACCAAGCTAAAGAACCCCTGGGGGAAGGCAAGTTCAACCCCATGTGGCACGGTCCTTACATCGTGAGGCATGTCCTGGAAAAAGGAGCCTATTAATTAGAAGACTATGAGGGTACCGTCTTGAAGGAACCTAGAAATGGGCTCTACCTCAAGTGGTATTACGCTTGAACCTCTGGTTCAGGCTAATACTTTTGTATACTACTGTATAGTTACTTCTGTACATAGTTTAGCTTTTTCTTGGTTTTTCAGGTCTGCTGATTAGCTTCCATTTGATTGACAGATGTCAGCGGAATCTCCTACGTTCTTAAGTTTCGCGGATGGTGCTAGCCATCATACGCAGTAGCTGGCTTCTGCTACCTGGGTTATTTATTCACTTGACCATCTAGTTGTGTCCTCAGGAGGTGCCTGTCTCGGTCCTACATCTAACAATGTCGCTGAGTATAGTGCCGTGATTGAGCTATTTCAGGATGCTATTTTACATGGGGTCCAGTCTTTAGAAGTCCGCATGGATTCACAATTGGTTGTGTCTCAGTTGAATGGTCAGTACTGCGTGAGAGACCCTATTCTACTACGGAAATTCCTAAAGGTAAGACTCTTGGAACGACATTTTGTTACAATTACATACATACATGTTCCAAGAAGTGTTAATCATATCTCTGATGCATATGCTAACTATGTATTAGATTGGCATTTATCACATTCATATTGAAGCACACAAATAAAATAAGACATTCACACATTTGTACATACACACATATAGTAGAACCGAAGAACCATAGTTTATATATAAATATGTCCAAAAATGGTAGTGTCATGATACAAAACTGGAGTCCGTAGCCCTCAAAAATATACATATCGCTACAAAAATGAGATCCTAAGATATCTACTCTCTACGAGGAGGCCTAGCCGCCACCCTGATAGGATGAGTCTCATACATGTACTGTACTGCATTTACTATCCGCTGTAGTAGCCGTACCCAATTACCCGGAACTCCCACTACCTGGCGCTGCATAGCCTCTAGAAGTTGCGCCACCTCTATCTGTGGTACCCTGGCAACCATCCGTGATAGGTTTCCCCGCAAGGTCTGTAGAGTGAGGTTTGCTGCGGCACCTCCTGCCTCATCACCCCTGCCTCGGCGACGATGTCTCGGGAAGCCATCGGGTCTCACTGGGCCCTTGTCTACGAGCAAACAGTCAAACATTAATACATGATACTAACCCTAAAAATATTTTTGCATTTACATCTATAATAAAAAATCCCTAAAAAATTAGTAACAAAAACTTAAAAAGAGTACTCACCAATGTCTTTGAACACTGCATCCAGTGGGAGCGGCATGTCCCGATCCTGGCGGAAGCCTATCCCTGCATAAGGATAGTTCTCTATAGCAATGACCTGTCAGCCCCACTAGTGGAAAAACTCTTGAGTATATGGTGATGCCAGACGGCCACCACCCTGTCGTGTCAAGATCTCGGCCCATCGGGTCAGGGCTGGATCGCGGAGACTATGAGGAGGGACTTCAACCCTCAGACTGAGCCCCGGAACTCTCTCAAAGAAGAAGCTACACAAGATACTGCCATACCCAAAGTTTTTTGCCTCCCCTTCTTTGCATTCTATCAGTTGGGTCTTCATAGACCCCAGTAGCGTGGTACACCAATCAAATACTATAGGCTGCATACACTGTGACGCATAGAACATCACTGGCCTGGATGCCTGGTGCAGAGCTTTTGAACCAGTTATCCGCACTAAGGTAGCCACAAAAACCTTCATACTCAGATTTACTATGGCATTGATGGGCACCTGACTCCCCACCGTTCATGTATTTGCAAGACAATACCGTGCTATATAATCGAGGATGGTGATCCCACCACCCACAGTACGAGACCAAAGACTTGCCACCTCACCTCGACGGGACAAACCGGTAATGAAGTAGATGTCTTCCACTTCCAGTGTGAGTATTTTCCCGTTGAGATTGAAGTTCTGTGCATCAACATCCCAATAATCTATCAAGCGGCAGAGTAGTAGGTTTTGGGCCCTTAAACCCCTATACTCCAAAATTTATACAATCCACATGCTTGTAATGCTTGCTACGCTTGCACATCATTGTGGATGGCCTCATCTACTTGGTCATGTTCCCTCTCCCTCCACTCTAGAACCATCCTAGAGTAAGAAAAAACAGAGTTTTTAGTCAATTTCATTTGCAAAATCAACTTCACGGCCGTACCCACAGGAAAATTTGCATACAGTGGCAGGTACCTGCGGTCAACCTGTGCGTTGACTGTGAGTATGGTGCCCTACCTGCGACGTGCATAGTAGTAGCCCACAAGTAGCACCGAAGCCATTTAGGGCTTGGCCAAACTAAAAATCCAACCACCGAAAACTGAAATTAAAGCAATGAAATTGAAGGTATGGATGAGACTACCAACCTGCTTCGGACGATTCGATGAACGGACGCCTGTAGCTCCCAGAATCGACAGTTGAACTTCGAGGTGAAAACTAACCACAAAGCTCCAAATGGGTGAATAGTAAAAATGAATTGTAAATTGTAAATTTTTGTTACCATTTATAATTTTCAAAACCCACTTGTCTATAGTTTTCACCATTTTTACGCTGTTTTGGACTAATATAACGTCTTGGAGTAGCATTTTTAACCAAATTTCTTTGGCAAAAGTTGTTTTCGACTGTGAGGACTGCTTGGGACTAGTCTGCTCGATCTTTGACACTCGTTCCCTCACTTGTTGTACTATAAGCAATTTTATTCTTTTTCAAGCTTTTCCAAATATGAAAAGACCAAAAAAATGAAATATTCCAAAAAGCCGAATGGGATTATGGTTACTACTTCTTATTGGCAACCGTTGTGTCACCTTTGAACAGAGTAGTCATTCCACTCCGTACATTATGAGTCGGGACTATAGTGGGACCTTAGGAGCTGTACTTGTTTCTCAGTTTACTCCACCGATTGGTTAAGCTTCCATTCATTATGGAGCCCTATGTGATGCCTCCTGCATCGCACAGTTTATATTGAGTCTGTGCTGCCTGAGTCTATCCATCTGCTCATGTTCTTGTTCAAAGGAAATCCTGAAACCAGAGTTGGCCACTCCTCATATCTCTTGACTATTGCATGTCAGCCATAGTTTTTAAGTCAGTCTGTTTCACCTGAGATCTTCCAAATCGTTCAGCATAGTTGGTACCTCATGCTGGTTGATGGGGGATGCCTTAATGCCCTCCTTCCAGCGAGTCTCGTTCCGTCGACTTCAACCCATTTATTTTGGGACTTGAGGCTTAGAGTTCGGTTGAGTACCTTGAGGTTTACAGTCATTAGTGGCAGTTTCTCTCGCCATCGACAGTTTTGGGAATACATCAATGTCCCCTGATTGATGGATTCATCCTAGTGTTCAACTTCAACTCATCTATTCACACTCCGATGATTGTGCTTTGTGCCTTGATGCCCATTTTCATTATTGGTGGGTTATCTCGCGTCTGTTAACAATATACATCATTGACCGGTAATCAGACAATGTCACATCAGGTTTGACCCCAACTCCTTTATTCACTTGATGGGACTTGCACCGTCGAAGACTTGTGTAGAAGACCTCAAGCGATAGTGGCATTCAGTATGCTACTTATGATTATGACTTTACATCTGAGATATCACCTCTCAGATATCATCAGTTTGTACCTCTAGTTTGCACCAGTTGTTTCCTTTTCAGCAGGAGACCATATCTTACTGTAGAGGGATCATGGCTGTGATCACTTATGACATGTATTCATTATGTATTGCCTATTCATGGCCATTGTATCATATTGTGGTACTACCGACATGTATTCAGGGATACTATTGTATTATGATAAGTGAGTTGCTCCTTCCACTTGTGTCTCCATCACTCCACTTCTGAGATCTTTTTATAATGTATTTCGGCCATCGTAGCATCAGTCTCTGACCTCACACATTAGGGGCATCTGTTACAACATAATTTTCCACCTTGTGAGCATCAGCATTCTTTGGCCTGCAAGATCCATTTTACTGACTCAGATCCACTTTATATCCTTCAAACACTATTTTACCCCTTTTTTTCCCTTGTACGCTTGCTGCATCATTACAGTGGGCGTACCCATGAGTTGCATCAATATAGGCCACAGGTAGCATGTAAAATGGTAAAAATCACTAGTTTATTACTTTTTATTCCCCAAAAGAGGTCATTGGGTGACCCCTGACCCTCCATCTGCCCAAGAAACGCCTCGATGTGTCCTTTCACTTACCTTTGAGAGGACTATATATTGAGCACATATGGCTAAGTGAAAGTCCTCTCAAAAGTAAGTGAAAGGACACATCGAGGACTATATATTGAGCACATATGGTATAGTCCTTTGAGAGGACTATATAAGCCTTATGGACGGGAGGAGAAAGAAGAGCAAGAGAACTCTAGTGGATTTTTGCCCTATCTTGAGTCTACACTCATTGATCCTTGTAGTTGTGAACCCTTATGTTCACCTTCCAAACTCCTATCATAGTTTGAGTTTGCCATTCCATATAGGATTGAAGTGGTGGAGGCACAAGTGGATTGACCCAGATCTTGGTTCAGATTGGTTGCCGGCAAGAGGTCGTATCACATTGTACTTCTTCTTGTTTATTAATAGAAATACTCATATTCTCGTCAATTAATGTTGTGAATGTTGTTTGTTCTACATTGGGTTGCATTTACTTATAATATCATGGACCATTGCTATTGATGATGTTAATGTCATTTATATATTATATGTACTTATTGTATATTGGCTGTTAAGACTAATTTGCAGATTCAAGTGCACAGATTGAAATCTTCAACGGGGATCTACATCAAACGTTTGGATCAAGGTTGGTTATATTCTTCATTATCTTAGCATTGTCATTTATATAGCATAGCATTGAGAAGTGAGTTAATTTCTGGTATTCAGCTGTCTGTAGTGGTCTACCCCAAGCCATAGTGAGTTTTCTCCAATACACATGTCTTATTGGGTGATGATAAGCCGTGTAAAATTGTTGGAATGGGTAAGGTATGGATAAAATTTAAGAATGGACCTGAATGGATGCTAAAAGATGTTAGGCATATTCCTGCTATGAAAAGAAATATGATCTCAACAGGACAGTTGGGATATGGCGGTTGTCTATCTACGTTTGGAGAAACGTGGGGGAAGATCACTAAAGGATCAATGGTGATAGCAAAGGAGATAGGGTAGGTACGTTGTATTTATGTCCTCATAATACTGACCATTCTATCTCTTTAGCTTCCACATGAACATATACAACATTGTGGCATCATAGGCTTGGCCACATGAGTGAGAAGGGGATGCAGATTCTCCACTCAAGGAAGTTGTTGCCGGATTTGAAGCAGGTAAGTTAAGAATTCTGTGAGAACTGTGTTTATGGAAAACAAAAGAGAGTCAGATTTCTCAGGGTTGGGAAACAGAAGAAGAATGAAAAGTTAGAGCTTGTACATACAGATGTATGGGGACCGGCTCAGGTACAATCTCTTGGTGGCTCTCATTATTATGTTACATTTATTGATGATGCAACTAGAAAAAATTGGGTTTATTGCATTAGACATAAATATGATGTGTTTGCTACTTTTAAGAAGTGGAAAGCTTTGGTTGATATTGAGACAGGAAAAAGGTTGAAGTGTCTCATATCTGATAATGGAGGTGAGTACTGCGGCAATGAGTTTGATAGTTATTGTTCATACCATGGGATTCTTAGAGAGAAGACAGTCCCAGGAACACCACAAGAAAATGGTGTGTCATAAAGGATGAATAGAACGATCATGGAGCGTGCAAGGTGTATGAGATTGCATGTAGGGTTTCCCTTACAGTTTTGGGAAGATGCTGTAAATACTGATGTTTATTTAATAAACAGAGGGCCTTCAAGTGCTTTGGATGGTGGTATTCCAGAGGAGACATGGACAGGTAAAAAGGTAAACTACTCATTTATGAGAATGTTTGGTTGTGAATCATTTGTCTATATTGATAAAGAAAATAGAACAAAGCTTGAAGATAAATCCAAGAAATGTACCTTTATTGGATATGGGGTTGATGATTTTGGTTATCGCTTATGGGATTATGAAAATAACAAAATCATTAGGAGTAGAGATGTGATATTCAATGAAAAGGTCATGTATAAAGATCAATTGCAGAGAAAGAAACAGGAAAAGGAAAACATAGAGTACACAGTACTTAATGAAATTGAAGAAAATGAAGTTCCAAAGGTGCCAGAAAATCAAGAACAACATCAAGTACCTGAAACTCCTGTAAGTGTAAGAAGATCTACCAGGTTAAGTAGACTCCCTGAACTATACTCTCCTTCAATGTATTATTTATTGATGACCGATGTTGGTGAACCAGAATGTTATGAAGAAGCAATGCAGGTGGAAACTAGAAAAAAGTGGGAGCAAGGCATGAATGAGGAGGTGGACTCATTGGTAGGAAACCGGACTTGGGATTTGGTTCAGTTGCCTGCTGGTAAAAGAGCATTGCAGAACAAATGGATTTACAGGATGAAGGAAGAAGAAGGAGGAAAGAAGCGGTATAAGGCCAGACTTGTTGTAAAGGGGTTTGCACAGAAAAACTGTATAGATTTTGATGAAATATTTTCTTCTGTTGTTAATATGACTTCAATTAGGACTATCTTAAGTCTAGTGGTGATAGAATATTTGCATCTTGAATAGTTAGATGTAGAAACAACATTTCTCCATGGGGATTTGGAGGAAGAGATATATATGTAACAGCCACAAGGGTATGAGGTCAGAGGGAAGGAAAATTTGGTATGCAGGTTGAAGAAGAGTGTGTATGGTTTGAAGCAAGCTCCAAGGCAGTGGTATTTAAAATTTGACAGGTTTATTATAGAACAAGGTTATAGTAGATGTCATTCTGACCACTATGTTTATTTCAAGATGCTAGATAATGGAAGTTATATTATCTTGTTATTGTATGTGGATGACATGCTTGTTGCAGGGTCTAACATGCAGGAAATAAATGTGCTCAAAAGGAAGTTAGCAAATTAATTTGCGATGAATTATTTGGGTGCTGCAAAGCAAATTCTTGGTATGAGAATAACAAGAGACATGGAAAATCGTAAATTGACATTGTCTCAGGGTGAGTACATACAAAATGTGTTGGAGAGGTTCAGAATGCAAAATGCAAAACCAGTTAGTACACCTTTGGCCAACCATTTAAATCTAAGTAAGGAAATGTGTCCCAAGACACAGGAAGAGACAGATTACATGTCTAAGATTCCTTATTCATCAGCAGTTGGCAGCTTGATGTATGCCATGGTGTGCACAAGACCAGATATTGCACATGTAGTGGGAGTTGTGAGCATATATATGAACAATCCAGGTAAAGAACATTGGAAGGAAGTATAGTGAATTCTCAGGTATTTGAGAGGTACTACCACTCAGGCATTATGTTTTGGAGGTTTAGACACTATTCTACAGGGATATGTTGATGCAGATATGGCAAGTGATAAGGATAGCAGGAGGAGCACCATAGGGTATGTGTTTACTGTAGGTGGAACAACAGTAAGTTGGATTTCGAAACTGTAAAAGGTTGTCGCACTTTCAAAAACGGAAGCAGAGTATGTTGTTGTTACAGAGGCTAGTAAAGAGATGATTTGGTTGCAGAGGTTCATGGAGGAATTGGGTAAGAAGCAGAATGATAGAAGGTTGTATAGTGACAGCCAGAGTGCCATTCATCTTGCAAAGAACTCAACATTCCATTCTAGGACTAAACATATATAGCTCAAGTACCATTTAATACGCTCTGTTCTGGAAGATGAACTGTTGAAGCTGGAAAAGATACATACTAGCAAGAATCCTGCAAACATGTTCACAAAGGTAGTGACCAGAGAGAAAATGAGTTCTTGCTCGGTTTTAGTTGGCCTTCTAGTGTGAAGGAGAAGATGAGAAATTTGCCAAGTCCAAGTCCAGCAAGTACAACAGTGGTGGAGTTGTTGTGATCAGTCTCCAAGTGGGAGATTGTTGGCTGTGGAGCCTGATCTTCCAGTCTCATAGATGATGTTGTTTCAGTTGTGTTGTATCCCAGGTTTGGTTATGATCCCGGTATGCACCCCAGGGGGTCCGGGGGCGCGAGGCCCAGCGGCCCTGAGAAAGGGGGTTCAGGGGAGAACCCCCCGAAGAAAATTTTTGGGATGTTTTACCAACATATTACGAGCCGTGGTTTTGGGTAACCCGTGGTATTTTTCCTTTGTATTTTCCCTTTATAAGAAAGACTTTGTAATACGGCTAAGGTTAATGTATTAGGTATTATGCATTGTAAAGATCTCTGAGTTTGTGAAGAGAGACTGTGAGAGAATGAAGAGGAAGTGCAGCGGATGTGTTGCAGGTTGTATCCCTTCATTTGTTGGATGGCATAATAATAAGGACTAGCAATTTCAGTGTGGACGTAGCCCATCTTGGGTGAACCACGATATATTGGTGTCTCTCTTATAATGTGTCTGTGTGATTATATTTGCATTTATGTTTATTGTTATTACTCCGCGATCCTGTTTTTCTAACACCTGGTGAAATGTGGACACAGGGTCCAATTGCTTCATTTCCACCTTAATATTCATTATGATTTCTCCTTTGGTTCCATGTTGTCATTGCGCTACTTTGTTATCTCCGTTTATTGTTTTTATTCATCCATGTGGATCCATATTAGTTTCTTTTTTTGTTCAATTTTTGTTGATGCTCCCAACATTGCCTTAATTACTATTGTTTCTCATGGTTACTAGTGCAGGTGGTGATGCATAACAACCTTTGCTATTGATTATGTTTTTCTTACTCTTCAAACCATGTTTCCTTTGATGCTTGTAGCTCCTTATATTTTTCTTATTGTTTATGTTCATTTGTAGTTTTTTCTTCTTTTGAGTTCATCCTCAAATTGTTCATTTGATATATGGGTAGGTGCTACAAAAAATTCTCTGTGTGCCACCTTGGGCCATTTAGAAACACAAATACAACATAATGTGATTTTTCGTTTTCTTGTACCAAAGCTTCAAAAACTTCTTTTGCACATTAATGTTAATTGTAGCAACTAAGTCCATCCAAGGATACCCCAAAACAATATCCCCATCATTCATATCTATAGCATGAAAATATGAATTCAACACATATTTGTCCATGGCAATTTTTAAGTCTTTAAAATTTTGCACATTTTCACCCTAAATATGTGTTCTTTGAATATGCTTTGTGGGGACTTGCAAACTTTTAAACAATTTAACATTGATGAAAATTTTCTTGCTACTAGGGTTTATAGAAACAATGACCTTCTCTTATTGAATACATCCATGAACATGTAATAGGAAGTTGTCACATGAAAATAAACCCTTTGTGTTATTTTTATCATTCTTCACATCATGAGACCACCTATCTAAAAATACTTGTTCATATGCTTCATCTAAAAGTTTTGATAGCTCCTTAAAATGAGGGTATAGGTACATTTTCCAAAATGACACACTTTTCTTATAATGTGTAATGTATTCTTGAGTATTAGGACCATCTAATTTCCCTATAAAATACCTTTTTTAAATAAAACCCACAACCAAAACTATAATTTATTGTTTAATGCTGTTTGAGGTGACAAATTTAAAATGATCATAATTTCATCAATATTGCTCAAAATTGCTATTATGACCACAATTGTGAAATACCATAGTCATCATGCATCTATTGGAGGTGGTTGGATGAAAATCTAAGTGCTCTATAAATAAATGATCTAATCTTTAATTTGTGCGGCTATCACCGAAAAACCCGTTAAATAGCTAATTTTAAATCAGTAATAGCTCCACTTATTAGTCATTTATTTAGATGTTTTTTAATTTTTTAAATTGATTATTTTTAAGAGAGGAACTTATATCTACAACTCATTTCTTTATATTTTTCATATAAAGTTTCA
Organism: Larix kaempferi; assembly: GCA_027924585.1. NCBI lineage: Eukaryota > Viridiplantae > Streptophyta > Pinopsida > Pinales > Pinaceae > Larix > Larix kaempferi. The sequence continues at coordinate 3,408,690 of BSBM01001158.1, read as the reverse complement.
GAACCGATATGAATATAGTCATCCTCTTTTTTTCCTCCAGAAAATCTCAAAAAATAAAAATTAAAAAAAATGTTCCTTACTTTTTTCCCAAGAAATTAGGGATCTAATACCTTATGTGGTGTTTCTTAATAGATAATAGATAAAATTCCCTTAACTTAACTTCATAAACCTCAAAATTCATATGGACAATAATAAACATAAGAATGTAAAGAAGAACACTTAAGGTAGGGTAACAACATTAAATATTCCTTATGAAAGGAATCACTCCACAAAGCATGTTTGTTACAAAATAATTTATAAATACTTCATAAGACATATCATTCCATTGCTTTTAATTCTTTATATAATTTGTATCAAACCTCCTATGTACTTTCCACATAATGAACTTTCTAGTAGGCAGAACCTTCTAGTAAACATTCTTACAATTATTTCTTTTCAAACTACATCTATTTCATGGGCCTTATTTACTAGATATGGCCTCAATACACAAAATTATCCCCTTAGGTACCCCATATTATCCTTGATAGGTACATTACATGGCACACATTTGTAATGTCCCTTTTTCAATTTTTATAAAAATGCCCAATTTTCCAATTTTTCCCCAATTTCGACCTTGACTAGTTTTGCTGTTTTGGCCTCCAAATTAACCCAAATGCTCCCAAATATTCTGTAATGGTATGTGAATTATATTTAGACTTGAATATTAGGTTCAGGGATGATCTATAACCCTCAAAATACTTCTACAAACTTGATTTATATTCTGGTTAATGTATGGGATTTTAACTAGTAATTTGTGCATCAAATCCCCCCGAGGTAACACTGAAAATGGCCTCCCAAATGCTTCCAAACTCCCTAAAATTTTAGAATAGAGGTAGGGAATGTATTAATGATGTTATTAATGTCTCATGTGCACCCTTAATTGATTATTATATCTGTTCCAACCCTCTCCCATTCAGCTGCAAAAATCACCCATTCGACCCTTGGGGAAATGGCACTATTTCTTCTCCCAATGCAATTAAACTGAGTAAAAATACTTCAAATGCTCAAGTACAGTACATGAAAATTGTAAAATACATCCATGGCAGTCTATTAATCACAAATGTATCATAGAATCGTCCATTCATTTGAAATTATCAGCATTATAATGATATACATCAATGTAGTGGGGAAATGGACATTATCTGCTCATTAGTCAACATTTTTGCATACAATCAGTGGGTATTTCGACCTGAAACTTTCTGAATATGAATAAAAGGGTATATGAAGCTATTACAATCATAAATACATCATATGAAGCTCTCCCAATGAGTACAAGAGCTCACCCAAAACGCCCTCCCTCAAGGAGCATGAATATGCCTTCAAAACTGGAAATGGTTGAGAGATGGTGCTGCACTAAAAAAAACCACGAGCTGCCCTGTAGCTGATACTTGCAAATAAAACTCCATTAAATCTCCATGAAAGACCTGAGTGGCCTCTCCAAAATCCAACTTGGATGAGAATATTTCACCCTCGAAATTGGCTAAGGCAAGAAACTAGTCATCCACTAGCTCTCTCTTCACAAATGCAATTTTTCTCAAATGATCAAAAGCCATTCTCATACTTGATTTCTACATTTTATAACCAACATTATCCTTCTAAGGGTTGAAATCCTCTCATTAGCTTCTAGATATTTCCACTTAGGAAATATTCCACATTGCCACTTGTCTCCTAGTTTCCAACCTTCCATCTTCTCTCAAATTCGAGTAGGAGTCTCTTGGGATTCTCCAACTCCATCTTCATCATTGTTGTTATAAGACTAGGGAATCTATCCCAAGTGTCCACTAGCCTTAATTTGACTCTTCCTCTTCCATGAAGGTTACCATTCCATCCCATTTTGACCTAAGATGCTCCATGCCATGTGTATGCCTTACCAACTCACCCAATAATGTTTGCCTTCCCATGGATTCGAAATGGCAAGTGAGATTTTCCATGTGGCAATGAGAAACCAAGCTAGTGTGGGTCCCACATCCTCCAAATGTCCTCAAAACCATTTTCCACCTATAATTCCTCTTGGATTCATTTATTCAACTTATTTATTAAATACTTGGACTATTCTAATGTATAAACATTATTCCTTTGCTCCCTTATTACAATTCCCAATGTACCCATTCAACCTAGGGAACTTGGTAGGATTGATGGGGATTGTCTGCTATACAATTATTTGAATGGGGACATTACAGTCCTCCCCACCCAATATTGCTTGTCCTCAAGCAATTTCAAATTAGGATGTTGCAAAATCTTCTCCTCTTCCCATGTGGCATCTTCATTTGGTAAGTTGTTCCATTGCACTAAATATTCTTTTATAATTCTTCTCCTCAACCTCCTTTCCCGTGTCTTCAAAATATTTTCTGGAACAAGTGTGAGCTGACCTTCATCATCCAAAGGAGGGAGTATTTCTGAAGTGATGATTTGCTGACCAAGGGATTTCTTGAGACAAAAAACATGAAATACATTATGGATTTTACTCCCTTTTGGAAGTTCTAGTTCATATGCTACTTCTCCAACCTTCCGCACTACCTTGTATGGCCCACAGTACCTTGGTTTTAATTTTTCTGCTCCATTCTTTTTGAGAGATGTTTGTTTATATGGCTGCAAACTTAAATATACTAAATCATTGACCTAAAAGGTTCTTTCTTCTCTATGTCTATCAACATATTGTTTTTGCTGATTTTGAGCAACCTGCAAATTGTCTTTCAAGAGCTTTAAAATTTCTTGGCTTTCTTCCACCCAATCTTTAGCCTTTGGGGCTCTACTATCACCAAATATAATTTCAGAAAATGTAAGTGCATCATAACCATATAATGCTTTGAAATGAGACATCCCTATTGACATATGATAAGTGGTGTTGTAGCAAAACTCACCCAAGTGTAGCCATTTTGCCCATGCTTTTTGCTGCTCTCCCACATAGTTTCTTAGGTACCATTCCAACCATTGTTTCACCCTCTCTATTTGTCCATCAGTTTGTGGATGATAACTGGTACTTGGCGTCAATTGAGTTCCCACCAATCTAAAAAGTTCTTGCCAAAAAACACCCATGAATATACTATCTCTATCACTGACAGTGCTCTTGGGGAGCCCATGCAATGTGAAGATTTCTTTGAAAAAAATATCAGCCACTTGTGCAGCACTAAAAGATGATGTAACATCAAATAAATGAACAAATTTTTTCAACCTATCCACTACCACATAGATGCAATCCTTACCCAAATATTTAGGCAAACCGGTGATGAAATCCATGGAGATACTGTCCCATTTTTGCTCTGGAATGGGAAAGGGTTGTAATAGGCCAGCTGGACATGTAAGTTCTGATTTGTTTTTTTGACATACCTTACATTCATTCACATATTTTTGAACATCTTCCTTCATCCCCTTCCAAAAAAACCTTTGCCTCAATTGTCCATAAGTTTTGAAGATCCCTGGATGGCCCGCTAGTGGGGAATCATGTGCTTCTTGCAAAATTTGGTACTTGAGCTTTGAGTTCTGAATAAATAAATTCTTCCCTTATAATATATCAGCCCATTCAAAATCCCATAGTTATCATCCCCTTTGATTCCATCCAACATATCACAAGCAAATTTGTCTTTAGCATATTCAACTAGTAGCATGTTTTTTCAATCCTTGGCAATGTCCATGAGAGAAAAAGAAGGTCTTCTTGACAAAGCATCTGCTACTATATTATTCTTTCCTTTGACATGTTCAATATCAAAATCATAAGCTTGAATCTTGCTTACGCACTTTTGTTTCCTTTCATTTAGATCTTTTTGGGTGAGAAAGTGTCTTAGACTATTGTGGTCATTTTTCACCACAAACTTGCTGCCCATTAAGTATTGTCTGAATTTGGCCAATGCATGCATAATGGCCAGCATTTATTTATCATAGATGGAGTAAATTTTTTCATGAGGTTTCAACTTTCTGCTCTCAAAGGCTATGGGGTGTTGGCCTTGCTTTAGGATAGCCCCTATTCCTCCACCTGAAGCATCACATTCCACAACAAAAGGTTTAGTAAAATTAGGAAGTGCAAGTATGGGACAACTATTCATTACCTCCTTCATTTTTTTGGAAGGCATTTTCAGCCTCTTCATCCCACTTGAAAGCATCCTTCTTAGTCAAATCAGTGAGTGGAGAAGTCAACTTGGAGAATCCTTTCACAAATTTTCTGTAGTAAGTGCATACGCCAATAAAACCTTTCAATTCGGTAATATTTTTTGGTGATGGCCATTCTAAGATAGCCTTGATTTTTTCCAGGTGTACCTTTACCCCTTCTTGCCCAATAATGTGCCCAAGATACACTAGTTCTTTCATCCCAAATTCACATTTTGATAACTTAGCAAATAAGGACTCTTCTTGCAAAATTCTCAACACAATCTCTAATTGCTGCAAATGCTCTTCCCATGTTTTACTGTAAATGAGAATGTCATCAAAGAAAACCAAAACAAACCTTCTTAGTTTCTTTCAAAATATACTATTCATGCATGCTTGAAATGTGGCTGGAGAATTAGTTAACCCAAAAGGCATGACAAGAATAGGCATGACAAGAATTTCAAAGTTGCCATAATGACATCGAAAAGCAGTCTTTTGCACATCTCCATCTTTCATTCAAATTTGATGATACCCTAATCTAAGGTCAATTTTGGAGAAGTATTTGGCCCCATGTAGCTCATCAATCCTAGGAATATGATACCTATTCTTTATAGTCTTTTTGTTCAAGGCTCCCAAATCTATGCACATTCTCAATGTTCCATCTTTCTTCTTCACTAGCACTACTGAAGAAGCATAAGGGCTAGAGCTTGGTCTAATGAGTCCCAACTCTAGGAGTTCTTGGATAGATTTTTCAATCTCATCTCTGAACTTTTTAGGATGTCTATAAGGTGGTATCTGAATGGGTGTAGTTCCCTCCTCCAAAACAATGTCGTGCTCGACCCCCCTATCTGGTGGTCTACCGTGTGGAAGGTCTCTAAAAACTTTTTCATATTTTTGCAAGAGTCTCTCTATCTCCTTTGAGTGTTCAACAATATTTATATTTGTCTTGGGAGATGTAATATGTCTTCATGCCTCAATATATATCTCATGCTATTGCAAGTTACTACTTGATTTGGATAAGTGTGCTTCCCTCTCACCACTCTTAGTACTCCTTTTGAATCTTGGAATTTCATTTTAGGAATTTGATAATTTACTGTATTTTCTCCTATTTAATACAGCCATTGCACTCACAAAACCACATTAGTATCAACAACATCAACCACATAAAAATTATCAACAAAAATATAGTTACCTACGGTGACTTGTAGCTTTGGAACCCATGTTTTGCATTGCATTGTGTTGTGACCAGGAATGACAACTGTGAAGCCATCAAATGGTTTAATAGGTATCTTTCTTTTCTCCACCATCTCTGCATCAATGAAGTTATGGGTGGCTCCTCCATCTACCAAAACTGAAGTTCTTTGTCCTAGTACCACACCCTTGCATTGGATAGTATGATAGCGAGGTACTGCTGAAAGTACTACCATTCTTGCTTTGTCCGGTGAAGGCTGATTTTCTTCTTGTCTTTTCTCTTCTACTACTGTATCATATGCCTCCTCTTGATATGAAATATGTCCATCTTCATCCATGCCCCCATCATACCCCTCATTATCAGAAAATAATTCTATGTATTGAGCCCTTCCTTTAGTACATTTGTGCCTCGGTGTCCACGGTTGAAAGCATGTGAAGCACAATTTATTTTTTCGAAGTTCATCCCTGTTTAGTCCTTCTTTTTTATTCCTTTCGAATGAATATTTTTGCCAAGGTTTCTTATCATATGTATCCCTTTTCCAAGGTTTCTTTTCAAATTTGAAGTTAGGCGTGGGAGGAAATCTCGTTGTAGGAAGCATATTTTGGAGATCCCTAGTCAAGTTCATTGCATCTTTTAATGTAGTTGGCTTGTGGGATTTGACCAAACCTTTTAGGGGTTTGGCCAAATCTTCAGTGAACAGGAATACCAACCTTCCCATAGATACATCAGCCACCTTAACTGATAAATTTTGAAAGTCCAACATATATTCGGTAGGGGTCCCAGTTTGCTTCAATTGAGCTAGTTCTTTGAAAGGCAATTCTGGATCTTTTTGTTCAAATCTTTCTAGTACCCTATCAACAAATTCTCCATATGTTTTAACCTGATCATGACCCAAGGTTTTCAGCCCATGAAACCACCATTCATTGGTATCTCCTTCCAAGTGCAAAATGGCCATTTTTAATGCATCCTCTTCCAACATAGGATTCAGCTGAAAATACACATCCAATTTTTGCACCCAAGTGTTAGCAGGATTTTGAGAAGAACCATCAAAAGTAGGAAGTGACATTTTACCAATAACACTATTTAATTCCTTGTTTTGGAATGGACTCCTATTGTATTCCCTCCTTTTCATTTTATGTATAGAATCAATGTAGTCACTGAATGATAAACCTCTTTTACACTCTTCACTCAACCCATTCCATTCATTTGCTAGTTTAATACTATCCACCTGAATGTCAGGCTCTTCTTTGGGTATGAGAAATTTAGGTGCAGTATGCCTTTGTGTACTTTGAAATTCATAAGGTCTATTATGTGGTCTCGTGCTTGAAAAAATATACTCACTCCTTTTTATCTTTTGCCCTGAGTGTGAACCACTATTATCTCCTATCACCCCTTTGCTTCCAAGTTGGATGACCAACAATTCCAATCCTTGCATTATTTTGTTACCCATTCTTTCATAATTGGTGGAAATTTTAGAGAAACATGGTTCTAAGGTTGTAATAAGTTCCTCCTGATGTCTTAATTTTTCATCCTCCTCTCTACCCATGGTTTTAGAAAAAAAATATTTTTCTTCTACTACCTCTTCTTCAACAAAAACTTCTTCAATTACTGGTTCAAAGGGTGGTGGTTTATTTGTTTGGCTTCTTGTTAATACCATTAGGTGCCAAGACCATGCTATGATACCACTTGCAATGTCCCTTTTTCAATTTTTATAAAAATGCCCAATTTTCCAATTTTTCCCCAATTTCGACCTTGACTAGTTTTGTTGTTTTGGACTCCAAATTAACCCTCAAAAGACTTCTGCAAACTTGATTTATATTCTGGCCAATGTATGGGATTTTAACTAGTAATTTGTGCATCAAATCCCCCCTGGGTAACACTGACAATGGCCTCCCAAATGCTTCCAAACTCCCTCAAATTATAGAACAGAGGTAAGGAAATGTATTAAGGGTGTTATTAAGGTCTCATGTGAGCCATTAATTGATTATTATATCTGTTCCAACCCTCTCCCATTCAGCTGAAAAAATCACCCATTCGACCCTTGGGGAAATGACACTATTTGTTCTCCCAATGTAATTAAACTGAGTAAAAATATTTCAAATGCTCAAGTACAGTACATGAAACTTGCAAAATACATCCATGGAAGTCTATTAATCACAAATGTATCAGAGAATAATCCATTCATTCGAAATCATCAGCATTATAATGATATACATCAATGTAGTGGGGAAATGGACATTGTCTGCTCATTAATCAACATTTTTGCATACAATCAGTGGGTATTTCAACCTGAGACTTTCTGAATATGAAGAACAGGGGATATGAAGCTATTACAATAAGAAATACATCATATGAATCTCTCCCAATGAGTACACGATCTCAACAAAAATGCCCTCCCTCAAGGAGCATGAATATGCCTTCAAAACTGGAAATTGTTGAGAGATGGTGCTGCACTAAACAAAACCACGAGCTTCCCTGTATCTAATACCTACAAATAAAACTCCATTAAATCTCCATGAAAGACCTGAGTGGCCTCTCCAAACACCAACTTGGATGGGAATCTTTCACCCTTGAAATTGGCTAAGGCAAGAAACTAGTCATCCACTAGCTCTCTCTTCACAAATGCAATTTTTCTCAAATGATCAAAAGCCATTCTCATACTTGATTTCTACATTTTATAACCAACATTAGCCTTCTAAGAGTCGAAATCCTCTCATTAGCTTCTAGATATTTCCACTTAGGAAATATTCCACATTTTCCACTTGTCTCCTAGTTTCCAACCTTCCATCTTCTCCCAAATTCAAGTGGGAGTCTCTTAGGCTTCTCCAACTCCATGAGCGCCTTCCTTGAGCCTATTTTTGGGGCTGACATGTCATAATGGTCAGATGTCAGAAGTCATATCTAAATTTTGTCATAGATGTCATAGATGCTTCATCATTGTTGTCATAAGACTAGGGAATCTAGCCCAAGTGTCCACTAGCCTCCAATTTGACTCTTCCTCTTCCATCGAGGTTACCATTCCATCCTATTTCGACCTAAGATTCTCCATGCCATGTGTATTCCTTACCAACTCACCCAATAATGTTTTCCTTCTCATGGATTCGAAATGGCAAGTGAGATTTGCCATGTGGCAATGAGAAACCAAGCTATTGTGGGTCCCACATCCTCCAAATGTCCTCAAAACCATTTGCCACCTATAATTCCTCCTGGATTCATTTACTCAACTTATTTATTAAATACTTGGACTATTATAATGTATAAACATTATTCCTTTGCTCCCTTATTACAATTCCCAATGTCCCCATTCAGCCTAGGGAACTTGGTAGGATTGATGGGGATTGTTTGCTATACAATTATTTGAATGGGGACATTACAACATTCTCAATCTTTGCATACGTCTAGATAATTATGATCTTTGTGGAGGATAGTCTCTTTTCCAAACAAATAATGTATCTATTGCTTTATAACTTGAACTAATGCATACATATCTCAATCATAAACTGAATAATTAGAATAATTCTTGAAAATTTCTTGGAGTGGTATACAACAAGTCTTTTGTGTGCACCAAACATGTTATTGTGCCATGTCTAGAGGCATCCACATAGATCTCGATGGGTTGCAAAAGATCTAGTGGGCAAGTACTAGAGTATTCACAACTCTTTGCTTTTTCTCATTAAGGCTTCCTACTACATATTGTCTCACTTAGATATGAATTTGTTTGGATTCAACAATTGAGTGGGAGCACGACATGAGGAAATTGTATAATAAATTTATAGGCCACTCTTGTGAATATTTATAGTTCATTAATGTTCTTTGATCGTGGACAATTAAGAATGGTTGCAATATTCATTGGATCAATGCTCAATCCATCCCAATTCACATGAAATCCGAGATAAACAAGTTTTATTTGTCCAAATGTACAAGTCTTCTTCAAATTCACTAGTAGCTTATCTCTATGCAATTCTACAAATACTTGGCACAAGTGTTCTAAGTGATCCTCCCAACGTTTATTGAAATTAATATATCATCAAGGTACACGATTATAGAAGAGTCAAGATAAGGTCTAGAAAATTCACTCATTGTGCCTCATGAACTTGGTAGGCATATTAATAAGACTAAAAGACATTAATGGCCATTCAACCATTCCTTAGTGTGTCTTAAGGATAGTTTTCCACATATCTTCTTACTTGCTTTGAAGATTGTAGTATTATGACTTCAAATTGATATTACTAAATTACTTGTCTCCCTTGATATATCAATTCATCAAGGCACACAAATTGATATTAATCACTAATAGTTACTTTATTCCAGTGTCAATAATTCACATGCATTCTCTACATATCATCCTCTAGAACAAGAACACCAACTTATCCACATGGTGATTAATTGGGTAAGATGTGACCTTTATTTAGATTTTTCTAAATTTCTCTCTTAATTTCTTCATTTTCAAATAAATAAGTCTCACACATCTCATTGAATAGAATGACTCCTTATTGCATATCAATTGATTTCTCAATTACATGGTAGGAGGAATCCCATGAGGTTATCCAAGTAACTCAAAATACTTAACCAATATGTTTTAGAATTTCAATGCCTCTAATGTTTCATGTTGTGTGTTATTGTTGCATGATGTAGATTCAATCTGACCACACACTTGGTTGGAGAGTGCCACTCTCTCCTCTTCCCAAGGTTGCAAAACTAACAAAGAAAATATCTTGAAACTTTAATGAGTTTTTGCACATATGCAACTAAAAGAAGTGTTGAATGTGCCAAAAATTTCCATATTTTGACTGAGTTTACTTGGCCATCCTTCAAAAACCAGTCACAATTTAGGCACCTTTAGTAGATAACATCTCAATCTCACAGATATGGTTTACAAAATATAACACCATACAAATCCAAAGGAGCAATATCAAAATCTATTTCATCAATATAATTAGTTGAGTGGCAAACTTTACCATGTACTTTCATCGCACATAAAAGTCCTTGTTATTGCACATACAACCCAATGAATATGGTTTAGGATGTGGAAATATAGGTAGGTTATGCTTTTGCACTACCACTTCTATGATAGGATTTCATTGGATATCAACATTAAGCATTGTGGTCACAAGCTCATTCTTGATTTGGATTCTAATAGAGATTAGATTTTCAAGCCTTACACATCTTCCATGCACATTTTCCATCGAATAAATACCTTTGGATGTGATTCTAGGTATTGTTATATCTTTCTATCTGTTTTCTTATGCACCCAATTTGGGTATTCTTCTACATGTACTGCAGGGTATTTTTTAAGGGTTATAATATTATAGTGAAGTATAGTATCACAGACGATTATTTTGGATTGAAAAAGCATGTTTATAGATAGGTAGGTGAATATTAAATATGAAACGTGTAAATTTTGGTGAATATTATGATAACAAAAACATATTTTATGTAAATATAGGCGATATTAGAGACAAAAATGACCAAATAACGAATTTATTTTTTGAAAAAATGCTCAAAAAATAGCCAATCGGTGAAATTTCGCCCCTAAAAATTACCCTAATGTAGCCTCCAACATTCATATTTAGAATTCCCTTTTCTCCTTCAATAACTGCATAATGGAACATACTTTGTTTGCACACGATGTCACTTAGGTAACATGCAATTACTACTATTTTGTTCCATGGTCCCTATGAATGGTTTTGTTTTTGCATTATAATTAACATTGGTATTCTTCCCTTGATTACAGTTTTCACTAGTATAACATTGTTAGACATTCTCCAATCATTCTTATATTTTGTTAATTTATCTTTTCAATGAGCATCTCAAAGAGTTCGAATGTTGAACATCTCAAGATATTTTTGAACTAGTGAGGTCAACCCACCAATGAACTTGGAGAACGATTTGGATTATTTTTGCATCACTCTTAGATGATAAAATAATAATTAAAGTCTTGGATTTAGAAATCTACTATCTAACTAGACTTATATTGCAAGTAGTGCTATTGTTGTTGTTCACACCCTATTTTGTAGTTTTGTTGTGCACACCCCATTTTTAGTTTGCACATCATGGTTTTATTATTGGAAAAGAATTCACAATTAAACATGTTGGCATCAGTTGGAGATGCTGCAGTGGAGTGACAGAGACCATTTGTTTGTCAATGTCTTGATTCTCTGCTTAGGCTCATCTTTAGGACAATGACGGTGCCGAGAAGACTTCCGCTCTTTTCCAAGCAATGAATATGAAATAATGACCTTTTTAATTTAATTTTCTATATTTATATGGCCGACCTTTTCAAAAATCCCAAGGATGACTCATCACATTAGGAAACAAAGGGTCACCCACTACCAAAAGAGAAATTTGAAATCTTTGCACTTAAAATCATTTAATTATTTAATATGATCTTGGAATTATTTAATGATAGCTAGCAGCCATGCTCTGCTTTTGATGAGACAATTGTCCTGATTAAGGTAGTTCTTATTTTTCACATTTTCAATGGCATCTCTTATTCTTCTTTTGTTTCAATTGTCCACCCTGGCTAAAAACGTCGTGACTTCAATTTTTATATGGTGCTTTGTGTCATGCCAAATTTGATTTATGTATTATATTCAAGTCGATGTCAGCATTATGTTCTTTAATTCTCGTTTGGATAGACCTCCATGTTTCCCCAATGTATATTTTTTGCAAGCACAAGAAATTTGATAAACTCCTTTTTGTAACCTTGGGTCAATAGGATCCTTCATTGATATAAGAAGCTTCTTGATGTTGTTTAATGGAGAGAAGACCACAAAATTGTTCGTCTTTCTTAATTGCTTGGTGATTTTGTCAGTAACCCCTTGAATGTAAGGTAGGAACACTTTATGGCCTTATACATTGCTTACTCTATCCCTCTCAATTTTCCTCTCACGCCTTTCTGCCTTTTTGAAGGCCTTATTGATATGAGCCCAAGAGTATCCATTACTTATCAATACTCTAGAAATATGTTCTTTTCCTTTTTCAATGTGATCCCTATCAAATATCCTCATGGCTCTAGTGATCAAAGTATTAAGGACACCCATCTTTTGGCTAGGATGATGGTGTGATTTTGCAGGTAAATATTGTTTTGTGTGTGTTTTCTTTCAATAAACCTCATGTGCCACATCACCATCTCGCTTTCTACTAACCAAGACATATGAGAAAGGGAGTGATCAATTTTCTTTTGACTCTATCGTGAACTTGATTGTGTTGCATTGGTTGTTCAGGTGTTGGACGAATTTATCAAGTTCTTCTCTTCCATGGCTCCAAATAACAAAGGTATAGTCGACATATCTTGACCACCAATTCAGTATTAAACTAGCAGTTTTAAGATCTTTTTGTTCAAATCTCTCCATAAACAAGTTTGCTACAATTGGTGAAAGTGGAGATCCCATGGCTACACCATGGGTTTGCTCATAAATTTCTCCCTAGAAGCTTAAAAAGGTTGATTTGAGACACAAGCCAACAAGCCCTGATGTTTCTTGGTTTGTAAGATCTTCTATAACTTTGATAGCCTCTTCAATTGGAATCATAGTAAACAAGGAGACCACATCTAAACTTAAAAACACCTCATGTTCTTATCTTTAATCTTATTAACAAAGAAGGGTGAGTCTTTAATAAATCATTATGTGTTTCCTACCAAAAGTTTTAGCTTATTTGCAAAAACCATTGCAAGGTTGTACTTTGGCGAACCAATCGTGTCTACAATGGGTCTCAAAGGAACTGCCTCTTTGCATATCTTTGGGAGGCCATTAATCCCGTGAATCAAGCGAGATGAAGTAACAAGCTTCTTTTTAGTTTCTTCATCCAACGATGATCCTTTAACAACTTCCAAGACTTCTTTCATTATTCGCTTTAAGGGATTCTTATTTAGTTTCTTGTAGCAACCAATATTGAGCAAGTGTTCATTCATCTTTTGAATGTAATCATCCTTGTTCAAAATCACTGTTGCCCCACCTTTATCAGCCTTTAAAATAACAATATGCTCATTCTGGTTAAGTTTCTTGAGTGCTTGGCTTTCTTCTTTGGTAATGTTTCTTCTTAGTGCCTTGGCTCTTCTAAGAATTCTAGAGCAATCCTGACATATTTCCTCAGCTTCTCTTTCCGATAGATGTCTTATACCATCCTCCAAACCACAGATAATTTCCTCAATTGGGATCAATCTAGGAGCAACTGTAAAGTTCATACCAAGTTTCCAATAAACTTTTGGCATGAGGATCTAACTACACATTTGATAGGTTCACCACCAAACAATTTGGATCCCTAACCACGACCTCACTTCTTTTATTGTTATTGTTAATAGAGCCGTTGAATTTAGTTGAGAGGATAGAAACATTGGAGTTAGTATAGAGGATAGTTGAGCCGTACAACTTGAGTGGGCCTAATGGGTAAGAACATGTGTTCCTTCCTAGGAGGCTACGGGTTCAAATCTAGAGGGGGGTAGGGTATGTACACCTCTGTAGACTTTAGCAGTTAAATCGCTCCACAGAGGAGGTCCCTTGTCCCACAAACAAGGAGATCTCATACACCAAATTGGTGTCTCTCTTGACGGTGACCTTAAAAATAGATTATTTTTATTATTAATGATGTTATCTTTTTCATAATTTGAAATGCTTTCATTGCTGGAGTATTAAAATTATTATCTACGCTCACGCTTCCTTTATTGTTATTGTTCGGAGTATGATGTCAAGACTTGAAGTTAATAGAGCCGTTGGAGTTCATTGGGAGGATAGAGACATTGGAGTGATCGTTTGAATCATCAAACATATTGTCTACATGCACAGTCTATTATTCAATGTTGACCACGATGCTCATTGAGGGGTTTTTACAGTCATGATTTTTCCCAATAGACCACGCATTGAAAACATCATCAATTTCCACGCGGTGTGAGTCGCGACTGTTCATTTCCCATTAATTTCTTTAGTTTAACCTATGGGCTTTCAATTTGTAGCATCAATTCACTTTTCTTGCCGAACTGTTGTCCCCGTCAGTGATCAAATTTGAAGGGTGGGTCTTAATTTTTATTGGAAGGGCATTTGTTCTTGGAGCCCTTCAAAGATGAAAGACAATTTAAATAATTGTACTTCAATTGACAATTATAAATTAACTAAACCCTTCCCCCCAAAAAATGCAAAAAACAAATATTGCCCATCCAATTTTTTACAATCTTAACCGAATTTGAACACATTAATTTGACATATATGTAACATTAATTTTACAGTTCATTAAAATAACAACTATTGTTGTATTTTTTTGGGTTAGACCACACTTCATTATACAGAAAAACTACTTAGACTATGCAATAACCGTATTGGGGCATCTGCACGATCTTATGCATAGTGCAAGACATTTTAACTATATATAGTCTTAAAATAAAACTAGAAGCATGAGAAAATTACTTACTGTTAACTATGTACAAAAAGAAGTCACTAAGCAAAACGAGGCTATAATAAACCTACAACCAAAATATACATATAAAACCAACCAAAACCTTAATTCAAACCGGAGAGAGGGAAACCATACAAGCTTGAGAGATGTAAGAATGATGGAGATTAGGAGCCTAAGCAAAAATAGTACATAGCTCAAAAAACCATTAAAAAACAATTCTCCATACCAAGCAAGTTAGCAACGCTAGCATCATAGGGGCCTGGGCATCAAATTTTGTTGTTCAACACTTGTTGCGACAACAAATAGGTATGGGATGGATGGGAAATGGAATCAAGCCTAAGTCAACTGGATCGTTGCGACTCGCTGCATGTTTGAGTCTCGACAATCTACCTTTTAAATTGAACCAGAACAACAAAACAAGTTTGTTAATGGCTCGATTTTCGAAAATTCTAGATTCATGAGTAATTACGAGCTCGAGGATCTAAAATTTGATGTGTTTTTTACCAATCCATGTTTCGGTGAATTCGTAGTCACTGGAATGAAATTTAAGTTATTTAATGAAAGAATTAATGCATCTACCTCTATGCTGAAACCGTTTTCCATGCTGATGCGGGCCATTGCCCTCCTTATTGTCTTACCAAAAGGCATAAGAATGAGGAAGAAGACTTAAAATTATGGACTTCACCATCAAATAATCCTTACGATCACATTGGTAAGGAGTGATAAGAAGATCACAACAATCCAACGTGTCAAATCTCAGATGATAGTGTCAATTAAAGACTTATATGGTAAATTTAATATAAGACTTACTTATAGTTGTCTCTTACTCTTTGTGTCTTGACACAGTTGATAATTTATGCTTGTCTTTGCGCCTTGAACCAATTGATATTATAAGGCGAGGGTGTGCATGCATAATAATCCTTAGTTATGACTGTGCGATGATGATTTAAATGGAAGAGGATGTAAAGACATGTAATTTTTATACGTATTTTGGTGGCGAGTGTCGAAGACAAATGTGGTGAGAAACCACATATGTTTGAAAGGACGGGGGGAGATTACATGATCATGATCATGCCACCCATCAAATTGATTACAATTCCTGAGCCAAAAATTGTTTTTTTTTAAATTATTAATAACCATTGTGGTACTTTGGTCCAAATGTTTTTTCTAACTCATTGTTTCTCCATATTGTGTGCCTAGTGCCACCTCTCTATATCAATGCATAAATCAACCTCTTCTTGGTCTGTGGTTCTAGCTGCATGGCATTATTTGTAGTTGCATTCCATTGAGTGTTGTTTAGAGTTGTCGTGAGTCTGTGGCATTCATGCAAGAAATGAAGTCTTGTAGAGGAGGACTCATCAAAGCGGCAATTTGAATTTCATTTTGACGAAAAATGAGTGGACATTGGTAGCTAGGTTCACATTGGTAGTAGGCACAATGTTTCGGCCTTGTTTTGGGCCTAGTAGTGGTTCTCTATTGTTACAGCCATAGTCATTGACACATTGTCACACCTTGGATCTCAGCCCGAAGTGACTCGGGATTCAGAGTCAAATCCCAATGGCTAGTACCCCGTAGTCGTCAGTCATCACTCATCACCTTGCAAAGCTAAGCAGTGAGTGCATGACATGAGTGAGCGAATGATTATAATTTATGATATTTCCAATATTTTGAATGAATTTTATAGCATAGGAATTTCAACATAGAAATTGAAATTTATATGGATGGTTAATTTCAAATGTTGCCCTTCTTTTGAAATGTTGATATAAATTATGCCCTTCCTATTGGAAGGGTAAAATTCATATTTTAAATTTTTTTAGAAGGGCAATTTTAAGTTTACACTTCTAGGAAGGGCTATAACCCTTTGGAAGGGTTGGGAAGGGTTCAAATTTGAATGCTGGTCCCCGTGCTCCCACATTTTCTTGTCCAAGGAATTCACTAGTCGAAGATGCAAAAAGAGAGACTCCTGCTCTAGTTTTGCTAACGATGAGCATATAACCCTTAACTGGTCTCTAACTAACATCAAACTCAATTTTTGAAGATGCGATCATTGTGGTTGCTTTTAAGAACGTGATTAATCCTTGTGAACCTAAGTATTAATCCTTGTGAACGTGATTAATCCTTAATACTTTGATCACTAGAGCCATGAGGATATCTAATAGGGATCACATTGAACAAGAACAAGAACATCTTCATAGAGTATTCGTAAACCATGGATACTCTTGGGCTCAAATCAATAAGGCTTTCAAAAAGGCAGAAAGGCATGAGAGGGAAATTGAGAGAGATAGAGTAAGCAATGTAGAAGGCCATAAAGTGCTCTTGCCTTACATTCAAGAGGTTACTGACAAATTAGCCAAGCAATTAAGAAAGAAGAAGATTTTTGCAGTCTTCTCTCCATTAAACAACATTAAGAAGCTTCTTGATCCGTTAAGGATCCTATTGACCTAAGGTTACAAAAAGGATTTTATCGAACTCCTTGCTCTTGTGGAAAAATATACATTGGGGAAATAGGGAGGTCTATCCAAACGACACATAAATCAGCTTTGGTAGAACATTCACATGACAGAAAAGCACCCCATAAAAATTGAAGACACAATGGTTTGTTATATGTTGGCGAACCAGTCGTGTCTAGGATGGGTTTCAAAGAACTCCTTCTTTGTGTATCTTTGGGAGACCATAAATCCTAGGAATCAAGGGAGATGAGGTAACAAGCTGAGGAATAAAGCAATGCAGAAACAGTGACATTATACCTAAGTTCACAAGGATCAATCTCGTTCTTAGAAGCAACCGCGTCTTGATGTTAGTTAGACTAGTTAAGGGTTATAGGCGCGTCATTTGCAAAACTAGAGAAAGAGTCTCTCTCTTTGCATCTTCAACTGGTGAATTCATTCGACAAGCAAACGTGGGAGCACTCGGACAACAGTTTGGCAAGAATAGCGAATTGGTGCTACAAAATGATAGCCCGGAAATTAGAGGTTAAACTAAAAGAAATTAACGGGTAATTAACAATCACACTACATGGAAATTGATGATGTTTTCAATGCGTGGTCTATTGGGGAATACAACCACGAAGATACCCCTGAAGAAAGCAACCAAATTAGAAGAGAACATTTCAAATCATGACCGTGAACACCGGTCAACGAGCATCTCGGTCAACATTGCATAATAGACTGTACATGTAGACAATATGTTTGATGATTCAAATGATCACTCCAACGTCTCTATCCTCTCGACGAACTCCAACGACTCTATTAACTTCAACTATTGACATCATACTTCCAACAATAACAATAAAGCAAGCGTGCGCGTAGATAATAATTTTAATGCTAATGCTTTGGGTTCCAATGGTCACCCACATGGAGATAGAGTGGCAATTAACTCCAACAATGAAAGCGTTTCAAATCATGAAAATGATAACAGCTATACTAACTCCAACGTCTCTATCTTCTTAACTATATCCAACGGCTCTATTAACAATAACAATAAAATAAGTGAGGTTGTGTTTAGGGATCCAAATTGTTTGGTGGTGAAACTATTAAACGTGCAGTTAGATCCTCATAGCAGAAGTTTATTGGAAAAGGTCTAAACTTTGCAGTTTCTCCTAGATCGATCTTAATTGAGGATATTATCAATGGTTTGGAGGATGGTATAAGACATCTATCGGAAAGGGAAGCCGAGGAAATACGTTAGGATTGCTCTAGAATTCTCAAAAGAGCTAAGGAACCAAGCATAAACATTACTAGCATAAACATTACTAAAGAAGAAATCCAAGCACTCAAGAAGCTTAACCAAAATGAGTAGATTGTTAATTTAAAGGTTGACAAAGGTGGGGAAATAGGGATTTTGAACAAGGCATTTTACAATGAAAAGATGAATGAGGACTTGCTCAATAGTGGTTGCTACAAGAAATAAATAAAAATCCCTTAAAGCGGATAATAAAAGAAGTCTCGAAAAGCTATTAAAGGATCATCATTGGATGAAGAAACTAAAAATAAGCATGTTACCTTAGCTCCCTTGATTCCTAGGATTTATGGCCTCCCAAAGATACACAAAGAGGGAGTTCCATTCAGATCCATTGTAGACATGATTGGTTCGCCAAAGTACAACTTTGCAATGTTTTTAGCAAATAAGCTAAAATATTTGGTAGGAAACATAGACTCATTTATTAAAGACTCGCGCTTCTTTGTTAATAAGAAGATCCATCTTAAACCCGTATCTATCAAGCATTTCTTGAGGTGTATTTCTTTTTTTAAATTTAAACTCAAGAAATTTGATCTCTCTTGATTGATAGATCCGGGTCTAAATTTAAATTTTTCATTTTATAAACGAACATCTATTTTTTAATTACATTTCATAATATTTTATTTTATGAACCAACATGGATTTTTTTAAATACTTTCCATAATTTTTTATTTTATGAGCCGACATGAATTTTTTTAATTATTTTGTTAGTAACAAACATTACATCACAAACGTTACAACATCTCCCCCATACTTACTTTACTTTACTTCACTTCTTTTTACTTTACTTTACTTCTTTTTACTTTAATGTTACAAACGTTACTAATGTTATATCACGTTACAAAATCTCTCCCATAATATTCACTATTACTATTACTTCTTTTTACTTTGATGTTACAAACGTTACTAATGTTACATCAGGTTACAAGATCTCTCCCATAATATTCACTATCACTATTATTTTTGGTCGACATGTTACCAACTTTATAACGTTACCAACGTTATATCACGTTACCAACGTTATATCACGTTACAAGATCTCTCCCATACTGGGCTGTAGAGCGCCTCTCGGCGCAATTAAATATAGGCACGTGATGGAACATGAGGGTTTTTTTAAGTTTAGATGTGATCTCCTTGTTTATAATGATTCTAATTGAAGAGGCTATCAGAGTTATAGAAGATCTTATAGACCAAGAAACGACATGCCTTGTTGACTTCTATCTCAAATCAATCTTTTTCAGCTTTCAGGGAGAAATTTACGAGCAAACCCATGGTGTAGCCATGGGCTCTCCGCTTTCACCAATTGTAACAAACTTTTTTATGGAGAGATTTGAACAAAAATCTCTTAATACAACTAGTTTAAAATTGGATTGGTGGTCAAGATATGTTGACGATACCTCTATTATTTGGATCCATGGAATAGAAGAACGTGATAAATTTGTCATACACCTGAGGAACCAATGCAACACAATCAAGTTCACAATAGAGTCAGAAGAAAACCGATCACTCCCTTTCATGTATGTCTTCGTTAGCAGAAAGCAAGATGGTGATGTGGCACATGAGGTTTATCGAAAGAAAACACACACAGAACAATATTTGCATGCAAAATCACACCATCATCCTAGCTAAAAGATGGGTGTCCTTAATACTTTGATCACTAGAGCCATGAGGATATTTGATAGGGATTACATTTAACAGGAAACAGAACATCTTTCTATCTAGTGTCTGTAAGCAATGGATACTCTTGGGCTCAAATAAATAAGGCCTTCAAAAAGGAAAAAAGGCATGAGAGGACAATTGAGAGAGATGGAGTAAGCAATGTAGAAGGCCATAAAGTGTTCTAGCCTTACATTCAAGTGTTCTAGCCTTACATTCAAGGGTTTATTGACAAAATTTCCAAGCAATTAAGAAAGAAGAACATTTTTATGGTCTTCTTTCCATTAAACAACATCAAGAATCTTCTTAGATCTGTGAATGATCCTATTGACCCAAGGTTACAAAAAGGAGTTTATCAAATTCCTTGTGCTTGCGAAAAAATATACATTAGGGAAACATGGAGGTCTGTCCAAATGAGAATTAAAGAACATAGTGCTAGCATCCACTTGAATATAACACATAAATCAGCTTTGGAAGAACATTGGCATGACACAAGGCATCCCATAAAAATTGAAGACACGGTGGTTTTATCCAAGGTGGACAATTGGAACAAAAGAAGAATAAGGGAGGCCATTGAAATTGTGAAAAAACAATTGTCTTAGTCGGGACGATGGTCTCCTCATAAGAAAAACATGGCTGCCCGCTATCATTGAATAATTCCCATATCATATTAAATAACTAAATGATTTTAAGTGCAAAGATTTCAAATTTCTCTTTTTGTAATGAATGGCCCTTTGTTTCCTAATGTGTTGAGTCGGCCTTAGGATTTTTGAAAAGGTTGGCCATATAAAAATAGAAAATTAAATTAAAAATATCACTATTTCATATTTATGGTTTGGAAAAAAACTGAAGTCTTCTCGGCACTGTCATTGTCCTAAAGATGAGCCTAAGAGGAGGTTCGAAACGTTGACAACAAATGGAATCCATCGTAGCATCTCCAACTGATGCCAACATCTTGGTTTTAGTTTGTGTGCCTAATCTTTTTGTGTTGTGCACCCCTTTTGGCTTGTGCATCGGGATTGTAATTATTCTTAGAGTTAATGTGCTTGCATATCCTTGTAATAGATGGCTATATTAAAAATGGTTAAGATTTTAATTGATTTGTAAAAAGTTATATGTATTTATGGAAATGTAATTAAAGGGAAAAGGGTTGGATGGTGGTATTATCAAGGTTAAGTTATTAAGTCTATATGAGAGAAAGGAAAGGGAAATTAGAACATTGAGTTGTTGGAGCGGGTTTTGGACATGTCTTAGTAGTTGCGCACCAAAGATGGACCATGGGACAACTCAACAATTGAACCAAAACCGCGGCAGAAGGCAGAAGTTAGTTAGGTGTTTTGTCCACTTTGTAACGGGCTCAACCCATAGTGTGATGTATAAATATGTAAGGGTTTTAAGGGGTAGGAGAACTTTTTACTGAAATTCTGTTACTCATGCTAGAGAAGTGTCGCTCATGACATATGTTTTGTTGCATGGTCATGAGTCGTTGTTATGTTGTGTAATGTTGGGTAGTTGAAGGATGTAACAGAGAATGGTTGTGCACTGCGCAGGTTATGTAAGACTATCCAATTGATAATGAGATTGAGTACTTCTATTTACAATACCTTTCACTTGTATTGAATGTGATCAATGCTTATGTTTGTTGTGCACATGGATGCTATGTTATGTTTCTATCGTGAATGTGCTATCTATTTCCATGAGTAATTCATATTATATTTCCCAGTAACTAAATGAATGATATATCTATTAGATGAATGTTCACGTCCCTTCAACACTGCGAAAACTTGGTTCCTGTAGTTCCCATAGATACCTCAAATGAGACTTCTCCTGCTTGCATGTGATGTTGAAAGGGACAGTGTCTTTGGTTTTGTTGGTGAAATTTATGATGAACCCTGGGTATTCCCATGCGCCAACAAATGGTTCCGTTGTTAGGATGAGGATTTGTGCTTGAAGGGACGTGAGAATCGACTGATGGTTATGTGGAGACATATGAGGGAAGAAATAAAAGATTGGCTAAAAGAAAAGGATTACGAGTTAACCAGAGAACATAATAAGAATCCCTGTATCAACAAAGAACATTGGTTACAGAAGTATGGCTATAGAGATATGTACAAAATTTTCTCCTATGAGTTCCCCATACTTTTGGTAGAGTGGTTGCTAAGTTTAGTTGAATCGAACCCGATATATAGCGGTGATGGTCCGAGGAACTGGACCCATGAACAGATCCAACTAGTTAACATTGTAAGTAATCCTATATCGAATACAGTAGGCTATTGGCTTGATAGTATTTTGCACATCCACCACTTGTCATTTTCTGCACAAATTGATGTATCATACCTTGTGGGTCTTGCGTACACTTGGTCCTTTGCATAGTGGGACTTGCGCACTTGGAAACCACTACTCGTGGGGTCTTGCGCCCTTTAAGTATCAACAATTGGTGGGTCTTGGTCACTTGAATTGTCGAACTAATTTTTACTTCCGAGACTCTTGCGCGCTTCCAAGACTTGTATACTTCTTCTGCTTGGTGGGTCTTGTGCTCTTTCAAGACTTACGTACATGTCCAAACGCTTCTTGCTCACTCCTGAGACTTGTCCAACCATATCATTACCTTTGAAGTATCAAAACTAGATGGATTGGGAACTTGCACATATACCTTAGGTACTTTTAGACTAGATGTACTTCTAAAATTTGGATGCACTTCTTCAAACTGGCACAATGATACTAAGTCCTCTTTGACATCAATTGACATCAATGACAACCAGAGTTTAACAAATGTAATGAAGAAGTATTTGGACAACATAGACAATTTCCAAGGCCAACTTCTCAATGTGAGAATAACGAAGTTCAGGGCTTATCAATGAACGACTAAGATAATAGATAACATGCTCTTGGAGCTGGTCATCTTCCTGAACTATGACTATACCACCCGTTGAATCCGATGCAGCTAGATATAGAAGGAAATCCATCATATAATCTGGTGTGCAAAGTAAAGGAGCTGTTAATAATGCTTTCTTAATATTTTTGAATGAATTTTGAGCAGCTTCATCCCAAATGAATGGGACACCTTTCTTAAGCAATCACATGAATCATTTGGTAATTTTAGCATAGTTTACTATAAATCATTTGAGAAAAATAGCCTTCCCTTGTAGCCTTTGAAGCTGAGGAACAGTACGAGGAGGAGGCAGATTTACAATATCCTTGATTTTCAAAGGATCAACCATGATCCCTTTGTTGGATACAATGAAACCTAACGAATGTCCAGACTCAACGTAAAAAATACACTTATTGGGATTCAAACAAATCTTATAGTGTCTGCACCATTATAAAAAAAGGCAAAAATAATCAGGATGGTCTTGTATATTTCAATATCGAGTAGGTAGGCCATCCAAATAAGGATCTACAATGTGTTTGATATTGTGGAAGGAAAAACTCATAGCATGTTGGAAAGTAGCTCCGACATTTCTCAGACCAATGGGAATCTTCCTATAAGCGAAAGTACCCTAAGGACAAATGAATGTTGTGTTATGTTGGTCCTTGGGTTTAATTTGGATCTGATTATAGCCCAAAAATCCATCCATAAATTAAAATATTTCACTTCCAGCACACTCATCAATAATTTGATCGATGAATGGTGTGGGATAGTTGTCCTTGGGACATGCTTTGTTTAGATCATGAAAATTAGTACAAAATCTGATAATACCTTGCTTTTTGTCTACTAGAACAAGGTTGGATACCCACTCCGTCATAGCAATAGGATATATGAAACCAACTTTTAAGAGTTTCTTGACTTGAACTTTAACAGTTGCTACCTTCCTAGTATTAACCGGATGAAGTTTTTATCGAGCATGTTTAGCATTGGGGTATGTTGGAATTTCATGTTCCACAATAGATGGGTCGATCCTTGGCATATCCTTATATGACCAAGCAAAAATGTCGCAAAATTCTTGAAATAAATCGGTATAAATGTCGACTCCTTCCTCAGAACAATTCACATCGATAAAAATATTTTAGACGACATTAGGGTCTTTATAAATATTGATGGGTATAGTTTCTAAAATATTTTCCATATTTCCTTTAGCGTAGATTCCATGATTATCTAAAGGATTTATGGGCCTATCATTATTTTGAGGTAGTCTCAAATGGAACTCGTCATTCTCAATTTTTTCTAAAGCTGGAAGAAAGTAAGACTGGTGATGCATATATTCCCAAGGTCTATCAAGCCCTACCATAGCTTCTAAAATAGCCTCATTTGTAGGCAAGGATGTATCTAAACAATCCAAGGATTGATAAGAATCAATAGACCATGCAAGCTCATAACCAAGGTCCAACTCTTATGAGACTGGAAAAGTTGGTATAGAATCCATAGTAGTATTCTGGGTAGCTTGATAATTAATTTCTATTGCGGATAAAGGTGCTATTAGTTGACTGTGTTGAGAATTTTCTGCTAACTCATATCACACTCAGATGAAGTAAGCAAGATCCAAGGATCACTTCTATCTGATATTTGATGTGAGGGATCTTCAGACATAGGATCAATATCCTAAACACTAGTTGAACTAATAAAATTAACCGGATCGGGAAGGTTAAATGTGCTCATAAGTGATGGATACATTCCTTCCCCTAAACTTTTAGTAGATGGATGAGTCCGATAAATCCAAGAAATGTTAGAATATGAAGGATCTGAAGTACCATTTCAAATAAATTTCTATTGATCAATTGTAACAATTCTTCCTTCAAGAGGAAATAACAAAACTCGAAATGCATAAGATGGGATAACTTGCATAGCATATGTCCAACTCCTCCCTAACAAAAATTTTTAGTCAAGGGAGCATCTATGACTTCAAATTCTACTAAAACTTTTTTCCCTTCTAACTCAATGTCAAAAGCAGGGAGAATTCCATGAGGTCTAAAATACCTTCCATCAAACGCACTGAGTAAAGTTGTGGAGGTGGCCAATTCTGGAGATCCCAAATCTCTCCAATAAGAAATAGCCATGACACATGTGGATGCACCTTCATCGACAATAGTTTGTTCAATAGTTTTCAAACCATGGACTATGTCAATCTGAAAGGAAACATGGTAAGGTAATTGGGGTTTGATATTCGTCATATCAAATTTTACCTCTACATTATTCTTGGAGTCATTGTTTCCTATAACAACCAAGAGAGCATTCCATTGCAATGCGAAACTCTGTAACACTTCCAGAGAAAACATCACACAAGGTGTTTGGGCCAAGTCTTCAATAGTGGAATAATTTCTAGTTTCCTAGCATTAGGATTGTGCACAGTTATTTTGTAGATACCTTTCGATATCTTTGGCATAGGGTATGTAGGTTTCTCTATATGGAGAGGGGTCTGCAGCTCAGGACTATCTTTCTCCTTTAGCTGTGGTTCATGACTATAGATTTTTTCTCACGTTTGTAATAAAGTGCTTGAAATCACCATGTGAATGTAGGATTGATAATATGAATAGGCATTTTGTGTACCTCCATCACAAATAGAGTTACCAAAATCCATATGTTGTCCTTTACAAAAATGATCCTTTAATACAATAGGTTACTGTTGATGCAAGAGCTTTTGAGCTTGATCAATCAAGGGGCATTGATGTGTAAGGTGATATCCTTTGAAAATTTCTCTAGGGAACTTGACCTTCAAATGTTCTTTCTTACTCCCCTCAGCATTATTATTGGTTTGTTTTTTCTTTTATTTCCCTTCCCTTTCTTACCCTTATTATTGTTTTTCTTTCTGCCAGGTTGCTAAGGACCTTTTGGATTGGACTGCACATTGTGTACAGTAGTAGTTTAAGAAGGGGAGGTAGTAACTGAAGTTGCGCTTGCTGTAGAGCTTTTAATAGAGATAAATTTTATTTGTTTTGAAAGTGATTCTACAGTAAGACTATCAATGGAACCACCAATTCCATCAACATGAGGTCTAGGTTTCAATTTAGCCAGACTAGTTTTTTTCCGTGGTGCATCAGGAATAATGTCATATAAAATCCCATATTGTGAGAAGATTAGATCTAATTGCTGGGATTTAAAAATGGATTCCTCTTGATTAGTAACTTCTGAAGTAGATACATCTTTCAAAATGTAAGGTAAAAGTGATTTTAGAAACCATTCCAATAAAAATTTAGGAGGAATGTTAGCTTTTATCATTCTCTTCCTTGTTCGCCACTCTTGGATATGATATGAAAGATGATTGGATTTTTTTCTTCTAAAAGTACACAGTAGATCTATATTGGCATCATACTGAGCAAGAAGTTGGAAATGATTGAGAAAAATTGTTTCCAAATCATGGAAATGATGGCAAGCAGACTCGATGGCAGTTCAATGTGCCATTTAACTGCCACCCTTGTAAGGGTTCTTTGAAACAACCTTAATCTTATTGAATCATCGTTTAGTGAATTTGAAGAGCAACACAAATGGAAAGTTGTGGAATGATCTCCTGAATCCTCACTAAATTTTCCTTAGAATTTTAGGATATATGAGGGAAACTTAGTAGGGACAGGAGGCCAAGCAGGATTATGACACACTAGGTCATTCATGAGTTTTGAAAAATTTGGCAGATTCGGATTTTCCAAAAAAGGAAGTCTAGGTTTGGTCACAAATGAATTTGCAAGTGTTCCCATATAGGGAAGATTTTCATTTCCTGTATTTCCAAAAAATTGTTAGGGTATGCCCACATACATTCCTTGCAAAGGGTATACCCCTTGTAAAGGGTTTGATTGATTTTGAAAGGGGTTTCCCCCATACATCCCTTGTTTAGGGTATACCCCTTGCAAGTGGTTTGATTTATTTTGGAAGGGGTTTCCTCCAATCGACATAGGTTGGGAAAAATTAAAATTTTTCCCTTGACTATGCAAATATTAGGCATAAATAGTCCTTTCCGGCATACCAGAAAATGGAAAATAATTGCTTGTCATCCCAGTATTAAAAGAGAAAGGATTTGCACCGAAAGGTTGAAAAGTATTACTAGTTTGAGGATTCCATCCCTCAAATGGGTTGGTTCTAGTTGTGGATCCAAAAGGAAGTCCACTTCCTAAAGAAGGGACTGTAAAAGGAATATGAGCACCTCCCCAAGAATAAGCTTGGAAGGGCATAGATGACATTCTTGTTCCCACACCAGAATCATAAAACATGGGGAAAGAGGTAGGATGATTTTGGGTAAGATTGACACTTTTCATCCCAGATGAAAAAATAGCTAATTAAAAAGGAGTAGTTGTTGAATAAAGAGTTGATTGAAGAAAAATAGATAATGGTGTTGCTGAAGTATTAACAATCATATTAATCGTTGAACTTATATTAAGAGTACTACTCCGATTCAAATTAGGGGTCTGGGTAGACACATTAGGAGAAGAAACCCCCCCTAACAAAATAGATGAAGTGGGAGTATGAGTTTATCCACTTCCCGAAACTTCTCCAGTGTTATCCATTGGAGATCATCTCCTAAGTGATTGAAAGCAGTTGAACCAAAATTCGGTGTAACTGAAACAACTACAAGGAGAGGACCGTTAATATCCACTAAAGGTGAATTATAAGGTCTAAGGAACCTCCAGTTTCAAGATCTTCAACTCAAACTTATTCTTGTGATGAAGTGTTTCTTTCCATAGGTAAAATTATTTTAGAAGAAACCACTAGTTCAAATGAAACATATGTATTCAGCCAATTCCTCTGATTAGGAGGTTGGGGATCAACTCTTAAAGGTGATAGATTCTATAATTGCCTGGAACGACGAATTAAAAAGTCTACCACACTAAAATATATGACAATCCTAAGGTCCAACTAAAATACAAAGAGAAAACAACATACCTTGAGAAAATGTCCTAAGGAAGTCAACCAAGCAAATATATAATCCTCCCAAAGTTTCAGTGTGGGTTGATTAAGCCCCACAACAAAAATAGTGAAGGTTGAAAGCAATTACCAAGGCTGGGCATGTTTCCTTTCTTGGTGCAAGTGTCTTTATAGATAGTATGCACCCTCTCTAAAAATCACCCTCCAAGGGAACTAATGCTCCACAGTTAAGGTCCACCCAAGGTGTTCATGAAATATCCTTTGCTAGCATCTGTGTATAAATTCCAGTACAAGATACTATAGGTACCAATCTGTAATCTGCATTCGGGGGAATAGTTGCAGGTCAAAGTCATATGTATGGGTAGGGTAACTAAGCCCGAAACTCTATAACAACATCTGTGCTAATGAAAGTCCCAGTACACATAAAACCCTTGAGAGATGCTCGATTAGGAATTAGAGGGATCTCTCCACAACCTAACCTCACATGACCTCGTGCTTAAATTTGGTTGGAGAGGAGCTTCCTGGATACACTTCTTACAAGACTGGGTCCCACCTAACGAATGGCCACTATGTTCAAAATTTTAATTTGCTTTGGATAATTTACAATAGTCCTATCCCAAAGCACTAGCCTAAGCTATTTAGTAAACGCCCCTAGAAAAGAAAAAGTTTCTAATAAATTTTAATTTAAGCATTCTTTTTAAGTCACTATGATTATTCAAGGGTAACAGAAGGTGAAACTTTTGGTGTTTGATTACTCAACACAGGAAGAAAATGCATTTAAAAAAAAATTTCAACACTTGCAAAAGTAAAAAAGAATCTTCTATGAATGCAATGCATATCACTTTTTTTTCAAATAAGCAAATTCGAAATATGCAACTTATTCATTTTCCTTTTCTTTTAAAATGAACACTGAAAACCTACTACAAAAGAAAATATTTTCTTTTTGTTTTTCTTGAAACAAAAAAAATCAAAACAAACAAAGAATGAAACCTAACTTTTCTTTTTTCTGCTATACCTTTTGCAAAAAGGGAAAGAACCTATAACATGAAGTGGAGATTTTTACTTTTCTTTTCTTTAAATGGAACTAAAAAGAAACTAAAACTGCAACCCTTAAAATTCCTTCCTAATGAAAAAAGGAAGCCAAATACAAGCACACTTTATAAACAAAAGTTCTTTGTTTTTAAGAGTTTTCTTTTAATGATGAAACAAAAAATAGAAACAAACATAAGTATTTTATACAATCAGAATGCTTAAAATTTTTAGAAGAAGCAATCCAAAACAAAAACTTGGAAACAATCCTAAGTTCAAAATATTTCTAAAAAGAGTGTTACTTTCGAAAATAATAGAGAGTCAATAGTTGACTCAAACTAGAACCCATGGGCCCAAATTCCCAAAAGGAAACTGAAAGAAAAAGAAAAAACATATGTACACAATTTGTAAGCGAGCAACTCGTATGCATGTGTCTGTCTAGTGGACAACTCGGGTACTTGGGAAAACAATATTTTTAGAAAAAAAAAACAACATGTGCAGGCCCCAAAACATGCCTGTGTGTACAGTAGGTCACACACCTTCACGAGAAAATGAGAAAAATACTACAAATGACCCCCAAACACCAAAATATTTTCCTATAAGGGATCTAACAAGAGTATCTATTACACTAAACTTGAATAAATCAAATAAAGTAGCCATAATAAACCAAAAACAAACATATTTCAAAGAGAAAACCCTGAAACCCTAGGAATTCCGAAATGGAGACTTCCCTAGTGGAGTTGCCAATTATGTTCAGGGATTTAATTACCCTAATGAATTTTTGGGAGAAGTCACTACAGATAAGATAACCTAAAAGATAACACTCAACAATCATACATAAAATAAGTTTATAACATTTGCAAGCACACTTCTTTATCAAACAGAGGAAGCAAGTACAAGAAAGTAACCAACATGGAATCCAATGTTTGATGAATATTGTTATATTTTTAAGTGCAATAACAATAAGGATCACTTAAAGATAAACAAGCACAACATAGACAATAGTACATAATGATTTTATCCCAGGAAAACCATCTCAGGGCAGAAAAACCCAACAAACAATAATATTCCTCATGCAAATAACCAAAACAAGAAGACTCCAAAAGCAACTATTCACTTGACTCTATCTCTCCTACTCATGCGAGCTCAATGTGTGAGTGAGGTAAC
The DNA here is from genome assembly GCA_027924585.1 of Larix kaempferi. Taxonomy (NCBI): domain Eukaryota; kingdom Viridiplantae; phylum Streptophyta; class Pinopsida; order Pinales; family Pinaceae; genus Larix; species Larix kaempferi. The sequence goes on along the minus strand of BSBM01001158.1, from coordinate 3,378,613 downwards.
CAAATGAGGAGTTTGGACTCCTCGTTTATTCTAAACAAATGACTTGGCCTTTTTACTAAACAGGGTCAGCTTGACTCACCTAACTAGGTCGACCTGTACAATTTACAATATAATATTCTTTTCTAGGTATTTCCAGGCCGACCTAACAGTTAGGGTTTACATTGACTCTTTAAATGAATTTTACATGATCAATTACATTAATAATAATCCCCACAGGGTGTACAATACAAATAACACAAATGACCCAAATAATACAAATACGAATATCTTCCAATGTTACATTCTTCAACACTCGCTCTTAATAACGAAGGTATTTCTTCAGTCATCATCTCCATCGTATTCCAACTTCTTCAGTTATTGTACAAGGAATATTGACATATGATATATACCGAATCTATATGTCATAAGAAGTTTCACAGAGCCAACCCTTTTTCATGCTGGATATGACCTAGATAGAATCTAGGACTTTTCACCACAATCCAGCTCACACAGAATCTAGATGCCCATGTATGACCACCCGCTGCTACTAGGAGAAATACAGGAGCACACATTAAGTCAATATGGGACTTTCTAATGTGTGAATGATCACCCATTGCTACACTAAGCAATCCATGAGCACACATTACATCATTACAGGATCTACGAATCATCACCTGCTATTATGGACCTAGGAAAATGTTTGATGAATATTGTTATATTTTTAAGTGCAATAAGAATAAGGATTGCTGAAATATAAACAAGAACAACATAGAAAATAGTACACAATGATTTTATCCTCGTAAAACCCTCTTGGGGTAGAAAAACCCATCAAAGAATAGTCTTCCTCGTCTAAAGACCCAAAACAAGTAGACTCCAAAAGAAACTATTCACTTGACTCTATCTCTCCTACTCATGCGAGCTCAATGTGTGAGTGAGGTGACCAAATGAGGATTTCGACCTCCTCATTTATACTAAACAAATGACTTGACCTTTTTACTAAACAAGGTCGACTTGACTCACCTGACTGGGCCAACCTGTACAATTTACAATAAAATATTATTTTCTAGATATTTCCAGGACAACCTAATAGTTAGGGTTTACATTCATTCTTTAAATGACTTTTACATGATCAATTATATTAATAATAATCCCCACAGGGTGTACAATACAAATAATACAAATACAAATATCTTTTGAAGTTACATTCTTCAACACTCCCTCTTAACAAGGAAGGTATTCTTCAGTCATCGTCACCATCATCTTCCAGTTGCTACACTTCTTGTACAAGGACTATTGACATATGAAATATCCTAAATCTATATATCATAAGAAGTTTCACAGAGCCAAACCTTTTTCATGCTGGATATGACCTAGACAGAATCTAGGACTTTTCTCCACAATCCAGCTCACACAGAATCTAGATGCCCGTGTATGACCACCCGCTGCTACTAGGAGCAGTCAAGGAGCACACATTACATCAATATGGGAATTTATACATGTGAATGATCACCCACTTCCAAACTGATCAGTCCAGGAGCACAGATTACATCATTACAGGTTCTACGAATCATCACCCACTGCTACGGACCTAGGAAATTTTTTGATGAATATTGTTAGATTTGTAAGTGCAATAACAATAAGGATCACTGGAAGATAAACAAGCACATCATAGAAAATAGTACACAATGATTTTATCCTGGGAAAACCCTGTCGGGGCAGAAAAACCCATCAAACAATAGTATTCCTCGTGAAAAGACAAAAAACAAGAAGACTCCAAAAGCAACTATTCACTTGACTCTATCTCTCCTACTCATGTGAACTCAATATGTGAGTGAGGTGACCAAATGAGGAGTTCGACATCCTCATTTATACTGAACAAATGAATTGACCTTTTTACTAAACAGGGTCAAATTGACTCACCTAACTGGGCTGACCTGTACAATTTACAATAAAATATTCTTTTCTAGATATTTCCAGGATGACCTAACAGTTAGGGTTTACATTGACTCTTTCAATTACTTTTACATGATCAATTACATTAATAATAATCCCCGTAGGGTGTACAATACAAATGAACCAAATAATACAAATAAGAATATCTTCCGAAGTTACATTCTTCAACACTCCCTCTTGACAAGGAAGATACTCTTCAGTCATCATCACCATCATCTTCCAACTGCTACACTTCTTGTACACAGAATATTGACATCTGACATCTCTTGAATCTATATATAATAAGAAGTTTCATAGATACAACCCTTTTTCATGATGGATGTGACCTAGATGGAGTCTAGGACTTTTCACCACAATCCATCTAACACAGAATATGGATGCCTATGTATGACCACCCATTGCTACTAGGAGCAGTCCAGGAGCACACTTTACATCAATATAGGACCTACGAATGATCACCCGCTCCTACACTGAGCAGTCCAGGAGCACACTTTACATCATCCCAGGATTTTCATCTCACATACCTACAAATGATCACCCGCTGCTACATTGAGAAATCCAGGAGAACACATTACATCATTCTAGGAATTTCATGTCACACAGCTATGAATGATCACTTGCTGCTACACTGATTAGTCCAGGAGCACACATTACCTCATTCCAGGATTTTCATCACAAAGCCAATCCTATTTCATATTGGATGTGACCTAGACCAAGTCTAGGAATTTTTTGTCCACAAAGCTGGTTCTTTTTCATACCATATGAAACTATTCTCATCCATGAACTGAGCAATCCATATGGTGGGTCCAACCCAGGAGCGTCCATTATGTTGTACAACACAACCACCTATGTTACCTCATCACTCGTCCAGATGCTCTCGTAGCCTAGGAGACTCAATTATGTCACATGACCTATGACTACCTGCTACTCTCTCTGGATCTGGGCCACTCCAAGGTTGTCCCTGAAGTACTTTAACTTCATTCTCGACATAGGCTTGGTCAACACATCGACTATTTGCTCCCCTGTTTCTATATATTGGAGTCTCATTTCTCCCTTCTACACCATATCTTGGATATAGTGATATCTGATATTGATGTGCTTCGACTTGTCATGGAACACAGGGTTCTCTGAAAAATTCACACAACTATGGTTGTCACAAAATATACAAGTCACCTCTAACTCAAGATCAAACAATACTAATAGAAACTTATGAAGCCACACTGCCTTGCAGCTTGCCGAGCAAGCTTCCATATGCTCGGCCTTTCCTGTATTGAGTGCCACACTCATCTGCTTCCTACTAAACCATGAGATCATACCCGATCCCAAACTGAAGCAGCATCTTGAGGTGCTCTTTCTGTCTGTGACACTACTCGCCCAATTTGCTTCAACATAACCTTGTACGTTAATCTTCTGATTTGATGCATACTTGAGGCCATAATCAACTATAACCTTCAAGTACCTCAGCACATGCTTTGCTGCAACCAGGTGAACATGTATCGACTCCACCATATACAGACTCATAGTGTTCACCACAAAGTATAAGTATGGCCTCGTGTTCGTCAAATACATCAACAAACCAATCATCTGCCGATACATCATGGCATACACCGGTTCTAAAGAAGTATCACTCAAAAAATATAGATTTGATGCCATAGGTGTGTCCATGGACCTACCATCCATCATCCTGAATCTCTTTAGGATCTCTACTGCATATTTTCCTTGACTCAAGAAAAATTCCTATGGATTCTGCCACACCTCAAGACCTAAGAAATAGTGCATCATACCGAGGTCTTTCATCTCGAACTCTAGGGAAAGCTTCCTCTCCGTTTATGCTATGAGTTTCTCCTCACCTATCAAGAACAAGTCATCTACATACAACAGTAGAATCATAGGATTTCCTTCCTCAACCTTGTAGTAAACGTTGGAATCCGCTTTACTCTTGGTAAATCCTAAGCTCGTCAGAACTCCATCCATCTTGTCGTATCATGTTTTTTGTACCCGTCTCAAACTACACCACATATACTTCCTCTTCATGAGGGGATACATCCGGTATCACTCTGAGCATATCCCTGAGATACCGGGGAAAACAACCTTTGCCACAGATAGAGGCTAAATGATAATGTCTCTCAATTTGTGCTGTAGTCACTCCCTCTGAAGCGGATCTTTCTTGCTCCCTCTGTAACTAAGCACTATACTCCCTTTACAGCATGCACTTTCTGCATCGGTACATTTGCACTGGAGTGACTCATAGCCTTCTCTTCTATTGATCTTCTGTGTATCCATCTATGTCATATCTCTAGGTCACTGGATACCAAGATCTCTAACTATGTTCCATGTTTTCTCTTACACCCATCTATGAGCTCCTCATCTTCAACCTTGTAGCAAAGGTTGATATCTCATCACTCTAGGTTATCCTCAAGCTCATCATGCTATCCCATGGGTTCCTTCTAAGCTCGTACAAAGCCTTCTTAACTCTATGCACATGTGGTTCTCTGTAGAGAGTCCCGAATCCTGGAGGTTGCTTGATATACACTTCTAATTCGATTACACTATCTATCTAGTGTAATATACACCACTGAGAAAGTGTGTCTAGCCACTAGAGCAACATCTCTTCATAGTTGACTCCCTCTTTCTAAGAGAACCCTCACTTCGTAATTATGTAGTATGCTTGATTTCGTAAATATTCTTGAATGTTATAGCTGAACTGCCATCACTTGTTCTTCGGAACAAGTCTCATCATTATTCTCTTGTAGGTGATGGTACCGAATCTTTCCTACAAGTCAAATTCAGTTGCATGATTAGAAACATTTCATAATTTTCAAAACAAATTCTTATTTTCATAAAGACATAGGTCACACAGTCATGCAACTATCTTAGCCAATGCTTCAACAAAAAATTCATCCATATCCGACATTCAAATGGTAACTTTATACATGCCTTCCATCTCTACTAGAACATTATTAAGAGCATGCACTACTCCCAACATGTCAACAAAGAGGTTTCATTCTAGATAAGTAGCGGTGGAATGTTGTACAACACTATATGTCACTTAACCATTACATGCATATTAGTAGTATACTGTTCATCACTGTAAACACTCTAAGATGCATAATACACTTCCTAAATCTAGGAACATAAATATGTACACATATGAACAATATAATTTAAGCAATTAGATATATAGGAAATGACAATTCAAATACTTATCTTCGTTTGTTTGGTAGGATCCCTCTTAATCCTTGTCTCCTTGGAGGAATTACTGCAGTCTCTGACAGTGTGGTCTATTCCATCATTTGATTCTGAGGACTTGTGCCCTTTTGTTAGGAACCCGTGTCAACCCTTCTCTTTACTATGTTAGTATATTGTTGTTGGACGCATATGCTTTGTAAGTCGTCCCGTAGTATTTGTTGATCCATAGTTTATATTATCCCATAGTATTGACCCATAGTATTGGACGCATATGCTTTGTAAGTCATCCCGTAGTATTATATGTCCCATGGTTTTGACTCATAGTATTGGGCACATACTTAGTATATAAGTGTGTGTCGAGGTCATTGAAGGGACCGTGAAGTTAATTGTATTGAGCTTGCTCAAAGGAGGTTTCCCTCTCGAAGTGGCCCATGATCAATATAAAAGTGATTATAAGTTCTATTATTTCTGATATCTCGTGTATTTGCATTAATTAATTATTGCAAGTTCTTCACATCTGGTATTAGAGCACTTTCTTGGGCTCGTTGGGTGGAATTTCTGCCAATTTTTTTTTTTCGCGTCTGTTGCAAGTTTGGATCTGGGGATAACCCCTATCCGCTTAACTGTGGGAAGTACTTGGGAATAAGCCCTAAAAATCATTGTGAGGAGTACCACAGAAACCCCAAAGTAGCTGGCCCATTGAGAGGACCTGCCAGCGAAAAGGGCAACGACCCCTACCTGATTGACTAGTTCCCACCCGTGAGGTAAACCAAGAGCTGTCGTTTGTGGCAAAGTGGTTATCAGTTTTACCTGAGCCATGGAGTGAGGGGTACTGCCCCAATATGCAATCCTTCAGACAACATTGGTGGCCAAGTGAATCCCCTGAACCGATAGGAAGCCGCACATACCTGGGGTCCATATCTATTTTCAGCTGAACTGTTGCCAATCACTTCCGCTCCAGATCTAGCCATTTCATATCTATTCTGAAAGTCATTCCAGATCCAGTCGCCGTTTCAGATCCAGCCATTTTCGATCATTTCCACGCTGTTGCGGATCCCTTCAACGCCGCTGTTGCTGATCCATTTCTGAAAAAAAATAAATAAATTGTTTTTCGGCCATATCTCCCTTGTTTCAACTTTGTTTTCCCTGAAACTTCACTGACATCCTTGTAATCACATTTTGCATATTTAATTCCTGAAGACCCTATCCCAAATTCCACTTCCCAAGACTAGAAATCTCACATTTGTCTATTTTTAGGGTTTGCCATAACTCCTTCAATTTTCACCCAAACGCTGTCAAATTTTGCCACCGTGTTCCTTTCCTAATTCTGCTTCTTTGTCCCTCTCTACCAAATTTTCTCATTCTTTCACCCTGCTTCTGAAATCCCCATTTTTTGCTTCCCTGTCCATCAGAAAGTGTCCAAAACCTATTCAAACCCCAATTACCTATCTGAGTTTTTCCAAAATCCAAATCTTCCTTTACTAAATAAGCTTTTGTTTGTGTTTTTCTATCCATTTCCAAGAAAAAAAAAAAAACCATGGAGGAAGCACTTGCAGCCATCCAAACCAAACTCCAAGATTTGGATGAAAAATTTCTCAGCCTCCATATTCGGCATTCGGCCATGAACAATAACCGACAACCATAATCTTTTGTAGCCATTGGGTTCTCTTCTTCCAGTAATTTTCACTGGCGAAACTTGATTTTCCTCGCTTCAATGGTATTGATCCGACTGGATGGATATACCGAGCAGAACAATATTTCAGTCTGCATAATACTTTTGATGTCCAGAAAGTTCCACTTGCATCCTTTCATTTGGAACAAGAAGCCCTTCAATGGTATCGTTGGTACATCAAAGCTCATCCCGAGCCAAACTGGACAGATTTTTGCCAACTCCTTTTGCCACGATTTGGTCATAGTGCTTTTGATGACTTCACAGGAGCACTCACTAAACTTCACCAAATTGGCACAGTGAGAGAGTATCAGATAGAATTTGAGAAACTAGCCAATCACACAAAAGGATTGTCAGATGAATTCTACAGGAGTTGTTTTATCAGTGGTCTCAAGGATGAAATCCGCGTAGAGGTCAAAATGTTCTGTCCCAACATAATGATGGAAGTCCCAGGGTTGGCTAAGTTGGCAGAGGACAAGATCGCAACTCAACAATGCTCCAAACCCACCTTTGTTCCCTTCAGAAATATGGGTTCCCAATGACCTCCCATCACGCCTGCCCCGCAACCAACTCCTATCGAGCATTTGTCTGAAACAGAGATGCAGGCATGCTGAGAAAAAGGGCTTTGTTATAATTGTGATGAGAAATTCACTTGGGGACATAGATGTGTTCAACAAAAGCTCTATCTCTTGGATGTGGATTCTCCGCTTGCCTCAGAACTTGATGAAGAAGCTCCAGATACAGTAGATGATCAGGTCGACATTCAACACCCGCCTGTTGACACCCCATCTCAGGACGACCCACCCGAGCTCTCTCTCCATGCTGTAACCTACGTCACCACCCCATAAACAATGCGAGTCAGGGGATACTTCAAGAAGCTCCCTCTTACCATACTCATTGATTCTGGTAGCACTCATAACTTCATTGACCCTCGGATTACCAAACAGGCTAATTATTTTGTCCATCCTTGCTCCAACTTTGAAGTCATGGTTGGCAATGGGGGCACCTTACCTTGCAAGGGGAAGTGTCAAAATGTGCGTATCTCTATGGAATATTATAACCTGCGCTCTGACATGTTTTCCTTGTCCTTAGGCGGATGTGATGTGGTTTTGTGCATTCAATGGTTATGCACACTTGGCCCCATCTTATGGGATTTTTCGAAACTTTGGATGCAGTTTTTAGTAAATGGGGCACAACACAAATTAATGGGCTTACAACCAGGGTCTCTCTGCATCATCAGTTCACATCGCCTGGAAAAAATCCTTAAGAAGAATTCACATGATATCATCGCTCAGCTCCATTTCCTTCAGATGCACCCATCAACGGTCTCCACTACTTCCTTGGATAGATATGTAGGTGCCTTTGCTGAACCAATGAGCTTTCCGCCTTCAAGAGACCTTTCCGGTAAGAATTTAGTCGAAGCTACCTCTCAGCAGGAACTGATGGCTATTTTGCATGTAGTACAGAAGTGGCAGCCATACCTATTAGGAAATTATTTCTGCATCAAGACTGATCTCCAGAGTCTGGAAATTTTTTTGGAACAATGGGTCTCCTCCCCAACACACCTGAAATGGGTTATCCAACTCATGGGTTATCCCTATGCGATCACTTACAAGAAGGGTAAGGAAAATATGGTGGCAGATGCTCCTTCTCGCACAATTGATGACCCAGTTTCTCTTACAGCTCTTTCTCTGCTTGTTCCAAATTGGTTGCAATATGTTCAACAGGGCTATCTCTTCTATGAACTCCATGCTTCTTCATCAGCAAGGCACTCTGGGTTGTTCAAAATGTATGACTAGGAACAATGTAACTTCTTTTGGCAAGGACTGAAAATGACAATTCAACAGATGGTGGCTAACTGTGATACTTTCCAGGTCAACAAGGGTGAAACGACACTCCTTTCGGGATTGCTCAAACCCTTGCCCATCCCTACACAGATTTGGCCAACTATTTCTATGGATCTCCTAGCAGTGCTCTGGTGGTACAATACCACATCTCAAAGGACACCATATGAAGCAGTCTATGGACAGACACTACCAGTTCTTCTTCCATACACCCTTAGCAGCTCCCCAGTTCAGGAAATTGACTCGGTTCTTTGAAACCGCAATCAGATTCTTCTCATTCTGCAGGACAATCTTCACATGGCCAGAATTCGCTTGAAACAACAAGCCGATCAACACCATTTTGAGTGCATTTTCCACGCAGCTGATGGGTTTCTTCTTCATCTACAGCCTTCCAAGCAATCCTCCCTAACACTCCAAAGGCATCAGTGGCCCGAAATGCAACCCGAGGATGCTACTGGGGAACCACTTCTTCAGATTCTGCAGCAATTTCTCCAACCAAAGATTTGAGGACAAATCTTTTTCTAAGGGAGAGGGGATGTTAGGAACCCGTGTCAACCCTTCTATTTACTATGTTAGTATATTGTTGTTGTATGCATATGCTTTGTAAGTCATCCCGTAGTATTTGTTGATCCATAGTTTATATTAGCCCATAGTATTGGACGCATATGCTTTGTAAGTCGTCCCGTAGTGTTATATGTCCCATGGTTTTGACTCATAGTATTGGGCATAGACTTAGTATATAAGTGTGTGTTGAGGTCATTGAAGGCACCATGAAGTTAATTGTATTGAGCTTTCTCAAAGGAGGTTTCCCCCTCAAAGTGGCCCGTGATCAATATAAAAGTGATTCTAAGTTTTATTATTTCTGATATCTCGTGTATTTGCATTAATTAATTATTGCAGGTTCTTCACACTTTCTTGCTTATGATCGACAATGTTGAGCAAGTCTTCTACACCATATATCACATGGAACTGTGTACTAGTGATGAATATGTGTGTCCCTTCTTCTTCATCACTAATCACTATGAGAATTATGATCTACAGCAAGATCTAGGAGCCTTAGAGAACCTCACAAATCGAATTGCTTGCAAAAACCAGCAAAAAATCTTGAAAGAATACAAATTTACACACACACTGTGAAATGAAACTTGGTATTATCTGACTGTCTAACATGTAAATATGTTTAGAACAGGTTTATATTAAATTTGGAGAAATTCATGAGGCTTAGGAAGCCCAAAATGAGTGTACATGTCTAATTGGCCAAATTGGCCTCAATCCCCCCTAGGTGGGTCCAACTTGCTCCAACTCAGCCCAAATGGTCACGAATTGTCGTGTGAACATGGCTGAGGCATGCTCGATCAATAATGGGTCATAGGCATGCATGGATGAGCAAAATAAGGTGAGTGGGGGGTCCTAGGAGGCATTAAATGCTCCAAATCATGCCAAAATTGGGCCGTATCCACCCAAGTGCTCCCAGTCAACAACAATTCCCCATTTCAAGGAAGGGGGGCACTCTAGCATTAAATGAGGGCACACTTGTGGAAAAATGTGGATTTTGACTGAGCTGGATTGCTCAAATAGGTGTGAACACTCCAGATAAGTGGTTATTTGCCCAATTAAAGCTACCTAAGTCCAAACCATAGTGTAATAATGCATAATAAGCAATAAAATTGACTAAGGATATGAACGAAGGTACTAAGAGGTGGATTACTATTCTAAAAATCACAACTGCATCCCTTCTTATCCAATGCTAAAATGGATAAGAGGTTCTTCCATATTCCTGGTTTGAATCCTTCTGGATCAAAATATATGTTCCTCATCACTAGAGGAAACTTCTTTATCTTTCTTCTTGACTAGTTCATCATCTTCTGTGATGTGAGTATGGTGCCTCTTCTTCTTTCCTTTCTTCTTGGTACAATCTTTCACAAAGTGTCCTTTCTTCTTACAAGTGAAACATCTGAGCTGTGATAGGTCCTTCTTCTGAAATTTTTTATTCTTGCGAGAATGTTCTTTCTCTTCTTGGCATGAGCTATTTAGCACTTAATTTTCATTTTCACCCATCTTATCTTCTCTTTTCTATCAATCGATCTTCTTCTTGTGTACATTGTCTCCAAATAATTCTCTTCTAGTATGATAAGTACTCTATAATTCCATGCCCAAAAGTTCTTATCTCCTTCAAGATTATCCTCAAGCTTGGTACCATTTTTCATTTTGATAAAATGAGAATCTCAAATGGAAATAGAGAGAATAGGACTTACCAATGAGAGTGCTTCAACTTGATGCTTGCTTTAATGCTTTTCTTGAAGAATGCTTCTGGTGGACCTAGGGTTTGACAGAGAAACCCTAAATTTTCAACTTTGGTGACTTGCAAATCTGTCTGGATAGAAATATGTGCCTCCTCAAGGCGAGTTGAGCAATGTACTCATTTTCCCAAATCCGTGGACAGAATTGCAAAATATTTGATGCCCTAGTTTTTTCAATTTCTTCTATTGAATTGTCCTATCTTAATTCTGATGTGTCACGTCCCCTCTCATCGAACTAGTGTGATGGAGAGAACATGATGCTAAGGCTGGGCATCTAGCCCCATGATTATTAACAAAATTCATTGGAAATAAAAATACATATGTAGATGTATAAATGTAAGAAACACAGTGGAAGTAAATTCAACTACACATCTAGCATACATTCAACATATTCATACCATTCATCAATTAAAGACATTGCACAATTAACATAAGAGAATACTTATCTTGAGGCGAAGTAGTCTCGAGCAACTGGCTATGCAACTGCAACGTTCCACCCAACCATAAGCCAGTTGTGCTCATCAATATCTCAACACAACTGCCACCCCCGAGTGTGGCATGATTTCTACAATGAAAAAGGGAACAACAGACTCACACATAGCCAAATATACACCAAAATCAGCCAAGCCAATCCACATTCGGGTTTATCAGGCTGCTAAGGAAATGGAAAGGAAGAATTTCTAAGCTAGTGAGCTCAACCATAGAGCTATGGATACCTCTACAAGATCTATCCAACTTGGTCCCCACAATACCTACACACTCAACACAAGGAAGTATGCCCTTCACCACTGCACAGTCCCTCAGGCCATACCTTCCATTCTAGTGTTCTTCAAGGTGTGCATAGAAGAGTAACCAACCCTTTTGATCTTTCTTGAGGCTACTCTCTTCACTAGGTTTATCAAGCCAATTCTTGTCCTCTTCCACTCCTAATTCTTACTTATAGTTCAAACCAAAACAAGGATTCAAATAACAACACAATCACAAGTGTTGGGCATGAAGAGAAACATTTTGGCAGTGGGATGCCCAAAATGGGTTTCCATTAGTTTCAAAAAAACATGGGAAACCAAAAAAGAAATGGCAGATGGGAAATCAACCCTCGGAGAGAAAAATCATTTTCAAAAAATGTTTATGGGCATTCAAGGGACAGAAACAACCTCCATAAACCCCCAAATCATGACTCCCTTCCTCCCAGCCACTGTGCAATACAAAAAACGAGTTCCCAGCTATGGAAAATGCAGGAAAATGATGGAAAACGTGAAGGAGAAAGCTCCATCTAGCTCAGACTACGTGAGGGAGCAAAGACCATGGGTGAATAATGGCTTGGGAACAATTTCGTGGGTGTTTTATTTCCCAATAAGCCAAAATACGATTTTCCAGATTGATGGCTTTCCCATACATGAAATTGGCTTCCATACCTCCCCATTCCCAAGGCATTAACTACCTCAACCAACTCTTGGAAGAATTTAATGATTGGGTGCATAAGTCAAAATGGGTAGTTGAGGGTTTATGGGTTCATTCATTGACATTTGGCTTAACACCATTGGCTCAAGGGTTTGAATATTTCCCTCCCTATTCCTTGTAAAACCATGCCCCCATCTCTTGTTGCATTGCATAGCTAGTTGTGGGTATTTCATTAAAATTCATATTTACATGATGTCATAATTTCTATTGTGCGTGGCTAGCACAAGAACCATATGCATAGATTTTTAATTGTCGATACATAAATTGCTAAATCGATGGCGGGGCCTTGGCCTTGAGCTCCTCACCATGATTTAATAATGATATTTACATCATTTACATATTTAATGCAATAGGGTCAAAATCAGGATATTACATGATGTATCTCAGAAATTTCTGCTTCTCAAGGTCTGAAACTTTTTTTGATTTAGTTTCATATGACCTATTTCTAACTCCATAGGTTAGATCAATATTGGATTCATCAAGTGGAACTTATGCTAAGCTTCCCAAGGTGACCATTTTATGGACTATTTCAGTATAGAGAACTTGTATGGACTACCACGTGTCACTGTTTCAACTTCGGGTTCTGAAACTCGTACCAATGGAACTACAATACGTTCCTTTTCTTGAACATCTTACAAAATTTGATTTGGATCTTCCTATCCCGAGATATAGCATTTCTCCCTAGGCCACTTTTAAAATTGAATTTTGGAAGAGTATGGAACCCTAATTTTCATTCATATCTCCTAAAGTACATCAAATCTGTGGCTGAAAATCACACAAAAGGTACATAAAAATTTCATATTCAGCATATATGAGTTTCATATTCTGTAACTTCACCAAAAGTGAGTTGTAGCGAAAATGCCTAGATGACTAGATTTTGTCTTCTAGTGTTTCAAGCATGAATCCCTAATCTCCAACAGTTGTAGTTCTAGCAGTTGCACTATTGGCTGTGATTTCACTCACCAACAAGCAGAAAAGAGGGATCTACTAGCTTGTGGGAGACAAGGTAGAGATCTAGAGGACTATGGCTTCCCGTGGCTCTGTGTGTGAGAAGTGCGGTAAAAAGCCGGAGTGAAAATATGTAAAAAAATGAAAACTATGCATATATAAGGTATAAATCAAAATAAACCTAAGTTAAATGTGAGGTAACAAACCGTAGAAAACCAAAAACATTTAGATCTATTCCGGTAAAATGGTAAAAACAACTATCTACCGTAGTAAAAAAGACACATAAAACTCAAACCATATATTTTACGCATCTATTAAGTTACACATGCAAAAATTTATTAGATTTCTAACAAAGAATGGGGTTACAATGGTACCTATAGGGGCATGTGAATCCGCTCGTTCGCCTGAAGCTATCCTCCTCCGTCAAGCCACCACAGGGAAATGGACTGGCTAGATCTCGACCGGTGAGGGTGAAAGGAACATAAAGGGGTTCAACTTTCACATGGGAGGGAGTGCAGAGAGGAGGCTATTTAGCAACATATGCGAATGGAAAAAGTGATTCGAATGTTATGCATGGAGGTATGAAAAATTTAAATTTATCACGATGGTTTAGGGTTTTTTGATAACCCTAAACCATGGTGGCTTTCGTTTTCACTGCCGATAAAGTTTGAAAGTGGGCAAACTCCATATTTTGTGGTCTTCCCCTATTTTGGGGGAAAGACCCTATTTTCGTGGAGGTTCCTTCTTTTTAGGGGGCTTGTCCTAGATAGGGTTTTTCACTTAGGACAATTTGTTTTTGGGGTTTTTTGGCTTTATTTTTCATTTCTCGAGGGTTTTACACATAGGGATAGTATATGGTCATTTTTTGGTGTTAACAGATTGCCCCCTGATGTGTGAGGTTAGGAGCTAATCGTATGACAGATAGACATCATAGGACCCTCAAAGTGGTGGTGTGGTTGTGGTTTCTTGGGAGGAGAGCATATACTTCAGCATAACGATGCAGACGATGCCCTGCCAATACAACACTCATAATGAATGAGTCACATATAATCTCAAATATACATGGACGAGGAGGGCATTCCCATGCTCGTATCAAGATATACAAATAATAACGATGCCAAAAGGGGGGATGAACAATACATAGAGAATTGTTGTGTACATCATAATGGTCCAGAGGAGACACATATCTGGGACATACTCGTGGTCCAACCATGACTGATCTGAAGAGCTGAAATCAGAAACAATGGCATTTGTACCGAATGCGGTACCATAACAACTAATGCACTACTGGATCTGAACTGGGTACTCTAGGAAGCATATCACTGGAGGGATTCCGAATACTATCGCCAACACAACCCAGATATACACGGGAAAAAAAAGTGGGGGTTCCAAGTAGACTCACTAATGTGCTGGATTCAGGGGACATCCGGGATCTTCGATCAATAACTGACGGGACCAATACCCTATGCAAATATCAATGGTGTGATTAGGGAGTTGGAGTTGAGCACGTGAGAAGCAATCAGCTAACGAGGCACTAAGGGCTCCTCACAGATGATCTGTAGGAACTCACCAATGATGGTGGTGAGGCCAAGATACAGGGACCTATGGGTCTATCCTCTGGAATAGATGTGTTGGTGTTGACAGAGGGAGACCTGCAACTACCAAGGCTATAAGGATTCCTTGATAGGAGCATGAGGTATAGGACCCAGATCTAATAGAACTGGACTTGATACTGAGACACTGTGGAGGGGAATGAGGGCCATGAAGTGATGGGACTCAGAATTCCTTTGTTCAGAGTATGACGACAGGGATGGCCAGGTAGCATGTGAAACCAATCTCAGGGCGACAAGACCATATCTTAGGGAATCATGAGCTGTGACTGCAACAGGGGAGACTCTGGTGGGGAAGGGGGAACTGATTGATGATATCATGGGTGACTCATCGCAGAATACTTTAAACAAAGGAGATCGTACTTATAAGTGCTGCCATAACATGGGGTTGTATATGATGTGTCGTGGCACCGAGAGGCACCATTTGGGCCTTCTTCATGGTTTATTGGTCTCGAAGAAGGGGTATAGGTATGCTCAATATGGTTATGTCGTGTGGATTTTTTGAGCCTAGGATGGTAAGTGTTTGTATGTTCTTAAAATTTTAAGGAGTCTGAAAGTGATAAGAAGACTCTGAAGTGGTAAGGAGATACCATCGCGTGGATTTGTATGAGCCCAGAATGGTGAATGCTCATGGTCGCTTTCAATTTTAGAGAGTCTGAAAGCAATAAGAAGACTATGAGTAGGTTCTTTTTCGTAGATTAGTCCCCAAAGCTTGAAAAAGCATAAATCTATGCAATGGAGAACTCTTCTAGTCAGGGGGACAAGAGCATTCCTTATTTGTAATTAGTCCATTCGGTCTGGAAAAGGGGTAAACCTATACTGAATGGACTCCCTTTTCCGATACTTTAACGAGCATGAAAGGAAGCAAGATTGCTTGGCGATCTTTTCATTGTTTAAGGAGTTAGAAAAGAGCTTAACGGAAACTCCCTAAGTACATTTTTCATAAAGTAGTTGCTCGGCCTGAAAAAGGGGTAAAATTATACCGAACAAATATAATATCCAAGCAAGGAGGAAATGTTCAATCAAGGGACAGGTATGTGAACTAAGAACAAAGGTGAGGGGGGGAACACTGATGGTGCCTCCTTGTAGGTTGATGAATGGTGGAAAAATAACGCAATGACTGTAGTATGGATGGAGAAGAGGGCTCATGGATAGGTTGCGATGCATAAAATAGCTCAAAGCGACTGCAGCCTATGTGGCACGCAAACTGAGGCAGCGAGGGTCACAGAGAAAATGACTGAAAAAAGTATCAATGAGAGCGAGAAATAATGTCAAGCATCATCACAGGCTCAGATTTTTGAATTCGGCGAAGAAGACGGCACGCCAAATGGATGTCCCGGTACACGCGAAAGAATATTAGGGCATGGGATTATAAAGAGGGGGGAGGTGACCACTTATTACATGTCATTTTCACTTCTTGATTTGTGGAGAGTGTGTGGAACCCTTGGAGAGATTTGATGATATCCTTCGATAAGAGCGACTATTTGTAGTTCCGTTAGTTGCAGGTAAGAAGTGGTAATTTTTGTCATTGATTGATGGTTAATTTTCTGAGATCCAGCCTCTTGGGGGCATGGATTGAGATGATGGGGGTTTTGAGGGTATAGGGTGCACATTTCGAGGGGCTATGAGTGTTGGGTCAAAAATAGCCCTTTTTTCCTATACTTATGAATGCCTTTTCCCATGTTTTGCCTTACTTTTCCATAACCCAGGCATATATCATCCCAAGTCAAGCATGGATCTTAACAGGTATAATCTATTATTTCTTTATCTTATTAATGCCTAATATTGTCTATGGTTATGAACTTTATCTTTTGATTTGTGCTAACTTGTGTCGATTCAATAAAGATAGTTCCAAGCCTTGAAGGAATACAAGTGTAGCAGCTAGCTGAGCCTGAAGAGGAAAGGAATACTTGGTGCCAGCTATCATTTCCTGGATCTGGTTCCATGCATTGATGCAACAACGTGAGCATATTTCCACGCATCGAGTTGAGAATAGGTAGTGCTGAAACAACCAAAGCGTCTCTCCTTCCAGTTAGTTGAATCCATTCAATCCATTAACAGCTCAGAGTAACAGCGCAGGCCTGAATGCGAACAACTTCATTCAATTATATTCATGGCTGTAACTTTTTCTATTTTAACTTGGCAGGATGAAGATCGTAGATCTTCATGGCTACCCGATATTAGTGGATCGAGATTATGTCACCTATGTATAAGTATGGGAAGGCGTTCTGAGCCTGTGGTTGGTTAGCATTTGATTGTAAGAAGCTGTAACAGAGAGTACTGTAACTGTGGTTCTATTATTTTAATACAAGGAGTAGCAATTCTTTATATTTATGTGTTCTAATTCTTGTTAGTTTCCGCATCATCTATGTTAGAAGGCCAGATCCTACCTTCTCATAGAGATCGTTGAGTTAAGTAGATGTTTTAGTTTTTTTCTGTTATTTTGGTGTGGAATTACAGTAGGCATATTTACAGTGTGTTGCAACAGTAGTTGTTAATGATTGTGTTTTCCTTTGGTGTGTTGCAAAAGTGTGGTGTGACAGTCAACTGTGTAGAGTATTTTTCCATTTGATGCAAGTGTGTTTATTCGCCGTTACATTCAAGCTCAACTCTGATTCGTTTATGTTATTTATCTTTCTTAGAAATTTCAGAATTAGTCAGATTATGGTTCAAGCTTAGTTTTGGTTCATTACTGTTATTTATCTTTCTTAGAATTTGTTGAATTGGACAGGTTATGGTTTGAGTTACTTATAGTTTGATATCTTTAGGATTTAACTTCTTGCAAAAGCAATTCTAGTTCATTCATTCTTAGATTAGTTACTGCTGGATTGATGTTGTAGGAAAGTAGAAGTGCATTGAGTTCTTAGATGGATAATTTAGATTAGCTTTAGCAATGAGTGGAGTTTGACTGAGCAGTTAGGTAGGATAATTGATCTTTATTCATTCAATCAGCTACTTGAGTGTTTATGCATATATTTTGCTTAGTTTCCTTTGAAATAATAAGACCTTCCTGGGTTGACAATTTATATTGAGCATTATGTCTGTTAATTAGAATTGATTAGCATATAGAGTGACCAACATTTTGGCGTTGTTTCCGGGGAAGGTAATTTATAAACATAGATGGTAGTTTATTAATTTATTTCATTAGCTATGAATATTTGAAGCTTGCATGAATACGAGAAGAAAAATTCGGGAACCTCCCCAAAATACTAATCCTATAGGTGGAAGAGGTCGTGGCGGAAACCAAGGTTTAGGAAGACAGACATTCATTGATGAATTGATTGCCAAAGCTGATTCCTCTACCAGAATACTGCGAACATCTTCAGGAAGAGGAGGCTCCATTCTCCCTAAGCTTGAAACGTATGAGTCAACCGTGGAGAATGTAACGGGACCTTCAACTCCCATTCTGGAGAAGAGACCTCCTGAAGATAAGGGAAGTGCCACGGGTGCAATGGCTCGAGAAGAGATTTATAGAATCAACGAACAAAGAGTCACTAAGGAGGAGTGGTTAAATCATCATCAGGAACTGGAGGAAGAAAGAAGGAGAGAGGAAGAGAGAAGGAGAGAAGAAGAAAGAAGAGAAGAGGAGGAAGGAAGAAAGGAAGAACAAGAGAACCAAGGAAACATGGATAATTAAGAACATGGAGAACACCACGAACGTCCAAATAATCACAAAGAGGAATTGGGGGATAATCAACATGGAGACACTATTGTCACACTTGAATTCCCTATCCGACAAGCACCAGGGGCAGCCCCCATGAAGAATATTTCACCTTCAGTTTTGCCAAATTTCCATGATAAGTCCTCCGAAGATCCAGATGAATTCCTTTTTGAATTTGATATCCTCTGTCAGAGCTATGATTATACCTCCATTGCACAATAGTTGAAACTATTTCCTGCTACCCTAAAGGGAAATTCCCTGCAATATTGGTTCATGAGTTTGGGTCGTGAGACTATTACAACTTGGGAGAAAATGAAACAGATTTTCCTTTCCAAATATCAAGACTATAGTAGAACCAAAGATAGGAGGGAAGAGTTGTTTAAGATGGTCTAAAAAGAAAAGAAGATTTTGGAGGAATTTGTTGAAACATTTTTATACAATTTGCATAGGTCTGGTCACGCCGATATTGGGAAAGATGTCCTCAAAATTATTTTACTACGTAGAATCAGAGAAGATTTTGCGGGCATGATTAATTTGTTGGGAAAGGGAGATATCTAAAAAGAACCCTTTGAACAAATCATTGACTTATGTCAAAGATACTCGAGGGGATCCTCCATAGCCAACACTCGAGACAGAGATCAAGACTGAGATGTCCTCACCAGGGCACATAAGTCAGCCAGTGGAGGGGCTACTCGGGCAGAGATAGGTAACCTTCTTGAGAAATTTAAAACTAACATGATGAGTTCCATTTCCTCGCAGTTGGATATTTTGAGAGAAAAACAGAGGCAAGCAGAAGAATATCTCACACTTGGTTTATTTTGTGCTAAATGTAGGAAGAAGCACCCATTGAAGGAATGCCCGCTGGACAAGATGGAGGTATGTCGATTATTGAATTGGATCATGACACTAAAGAATGTCATTCACTGCCTAAATTCAAAGCAGTCCTTCAAGTATCTACTTCAGATGTGGAGCAATCTTATTTCATCTCTTAGAAGAAGCCTTGGTTGCCTCGAAATCAAGGTATGAATCCATATCCCTCACCTTTCAACTCTTGGAATAATATGAATAATAAGTTTCCTTCACATTATTCCTATTCTAATAACCAATGGCATCCACCTCAATATTCAATGCAATATCTTGCACCTTGGATGCCATGGGCACAACAATCAAACCAACAAGCTCCTTGGTCTCCTGGATGGAGGAATACTAACCCAGGAAATCAGTTTCCTCACAACCAAACTCCTCATCAACAATATCGGCACCAATAGTATCAGCAGCCGCAGCTGCAACTCCAAAAGAACGCTGCACCAATGAACATAACACTATGACCGCAACTGCCTTCTCATACTAACCCCAATCCTAACAATAAGGTAGCACAACAATTTGAAACTGCCAACATGCCAGCTTACTCCATTTCCCCAATTCCCTGCAATGACATACACCTACGATCAGGGAGGGTAGTGGATCCCATTGTCATTGAGGATGTCCCATCCTCTATGACTGAAGTGAGAATGAATCAGCAATTCGAGAATTTAGTTAGTACAACAATCCCCATTATTGAGGATGCTAAAACTCCTACTAAAACACCAACCGAAACACAGGCAGAAACACACATTGAAACAAAGCCTACAAAACTGACAAGAGAACCACCATATCCTGAACATTTGAATTTTCAAAAGGAAGTGGAACAACCTCATTTCAATCTCATAGGAGAATTGGAGAATCTTTATGTTAAGATTCCATTGTTACAAGCCCTTCATGATGTACCTATCTACACCAAGACCGTTAGGGATCTATGTGAGAAAAATCCTGGAAGGAAGCCTAGGGATCCTCCTACAGTCCATGTAGTGGGAAAACTATTTGAATTAATAATGGGAAGGGATCCATTGGCTAAGTATGACAACCCATGTAATCCTATTGTCACAATATGTATTGGGCATACTTAGATACCCAACGTCTTAGTAGATTTAGGTTCATCAATAAACGTTATGACCATTGAGACTGTAAAGAAGTTGGGACTGTAATCCTATTGTCACAGTATGTATTGGGCATACTCAGATACCCAACATCTTAGTAGATTTAGGTGCATCAATAAACGTTATGACCATTGAGACTGTAAAGAAGTTGGGACTCACTAATCTCAGGCCTACCCCTACTATACTAGAAATGGATTATAGATCCACTATCAAAACTGAAGGAATATTAGATGACCTGGTGGTCACCTTCGATTCGTGGGAATACCCTTCAGACTTCTTGGTTTTGCAACCTAACTTGGGGGACACCCGTTAATCCTAGGATGACCATGGTTAGCTACAACAGACACATGTATCAGCTGTAGATCAAGATCCATGACTATTTCTGATGGGGTTGAAATAAAAAACCTGACCTTATATCCTGCAGCCAGACCAAGTTCTGATGCTGAAACTCCATTATGGATGGATTTGGAGGAAGAGGAAGGCACTAAGTCATTGTTAACAATTGGGAAGGCCCTGACTTTCAAAACTAAAATTGAAGATGACTTCATCAACAGTTTCATTAGTGAGCCAACGTCTTTCACTAGACACACATATCAAATTCTGAATAGCACCTTAAGTGAAAAGGAACAAGAAGATCTTACCAAAGAGACCCTAGTTAGTGATGCCGAAACAATCCCAGTAATTAAGAACTTGAAAAGTGCTCTAGTAGAAATGGAGTGTGGATAAACTTTGAACATTAATCCTAATCTTGTGCCCGATGAACTGGAACGTCTGATCACATTACTAAAAAAGCATAAGGGATCCTTTGCATGGGAATATATAAATATGAGGGTTATCCCCTCAAATTTGTGTACTCACCACATTTATATCAAAAGTGACTCCAGGCCAGTGTGCCAACCTCAATGCATAATGAACCCGAATTTAAGGGACGTGTTGAAGGAAGAAATTAAAAAACTCTTGGAGGTAGGATTTATCTACCCAATTTCAGACAGGGAGTGGGTTTCCCCACTAGTGATCGTACCTAAGAAGAATTAGAAATGGAGAGTCTGTGTAGACTATAGAGAACTAAACAAAGCAACACAGAAAGACCATTTTCCCTTACCATTTATTGATCAGGTTTTGGACACCTTATCTGGAAAAATATTATTTTCCTTTCTGGATGGATTTAGTGGTTATAATAAGATCCAGATCGCCCCTGAATACCAAGATAAAACCACCTTCACTTGTCCTTGGGGCACCTTTGCATATAGGGTGCTTCCTTTTGGGTTATGTAATGCACCAACCACATTTCAGTGAGCTGTGATTGGGATCTTTTATGAGATGGTTAATGATTGCATGGAGATCTTTATGGATGATTTCACTCCATAGGGTATAGTTCTAGGGAAATTTATCTCTGCTGCAGGTATCCAGGTAGATCCAGCTAACATTAAGGTAATTGTAAACATTCCTACTCCTAGAACAAAGAAAGAGGTATGTAGCTTCCTTGGGCATGCTGTTTATTATAGAATATTTATAGAAAATTTTCCAAGCTAGCTTCTCCTTTATTCACTTTGTTAATGAAGGATGCACAGTTTGATTGGGCAGATGCATGTCAAACAACATTGTTAGAACTCAAGAGAAGGTTGTCCACAACGCCTATTCTACGAGGGCCTAATTGGGCTTTTCCTTTTCTCATCTCTTCCTATGCTTCAGATACTACTATTGGAGCAGTGTTGGGACAGCAGGAAGGCCATAGTCAGTATGTTATCTATTATGTTAGTAAGAACCTGGCCCCTGCTGAACTAAACTACACAATGATAGAAAAAGAATTCCTTGCTATTGTTTATGCCATTAATAAGTTCATACATTACATCACTGGGTATTCTACTTTCATGCATACTGATCACTCAACCATTAATTATTTAATGAATAAACCTATCACTAATGCTCGAGTAACTAGATGGTTGTTGCTATTACAAGAATTTGATATTACTATTGTATATAGACCAGGAAAAGAAAATGTTGTTGCTGATTTTCTTTCTTGACTTACTAACAATGATGATGATTCACTAGTCGAAGATTCTTTTCCTGATGAGCATTTGTTCGCAGTCTCAGCTCATTCCACATGGTATGCAGATATCTCTAACTATTTAGCTGTAGGAAAGCTTCCAGTGCACTTATCAAAAAGAGAAAAAAGGAAAATCATACAACAGAGTGCTAGATACTGCTGGATAGATGGACATCTGTTTTACATAGGTCCAGATTTGGAAATCAGAAGGTGTGTGAGGGAGGGTGAAATTTACAGTATCTTGAAGGCTTGCCTTGATGAGCCCTGTGGGGGGCATTTTATTAATAAAATAACTGGTCATAAGGCATTAAGAATGGGGTATTTATGGACAACAGTTTTTCAGGATGCAAAGAAATATGTTCAGGCTTGTGACACTGCCAAAGGATGGGCCATCCAAACAGACTATATGAGATGTCGCTTCATCCACAACTGGTGGTTGAACCTTTTAACAGATGGGCTATGGATTTTGTAGGGCCTATCAACCCTCCTTCGAAGCAGGAAGCTTATATCCTGGTTTTCACAGACTATATGACCAAGTGGGTGGAGGATGTTGCTTTGATAAGAGCCAATGATCAGGCTGTGATAGATTTCTTATATGAGGAGATTTTCACCCGCTTTGGAGTACCAAAAGAAATTGTAACAGACGGAGGACCGTAGTTTGTGTCCCATAAGTTTGAAGCCCTATTGCAGAAATATCATATTCAACATCGGATAACTTCGCCGTATCATCCACAAGCTAATGGATAGGTGGAGAGTACTAATAAGGTAATCAAGGCTATCCTTACAAAGGCAGTAAAGAGTCACCGCAGAGATTGGGCTGAAAGACTTCCAGAAGCATTATGGGCATATCAGACTACATGGAGCAATACTACAAGTTTCTCTCCATATGAATTGTTATATGGTAAGAACGCTTTCTTTCCTATTGAATTCAAGATCAAAACTTTGAAGACAACCATAGAAGCAAACCTGGACTTAATAGAGGCTAAGAGGAACCGATTGAATCAATTAAATGAATTATATGAGAAGCACACAGCTGCTGTACATAAGACAACATTAATTCAACAAAAATGCTCCAAATGGCATGACAGGTTTATAAAGAAGAAAGTCTTCTACGAGGGACACTGGGCTTTATTGTATGATTCACGGTTCAAGAGGTATTTTAAAGGAAAATTGCGCACAAGATGGCTGAGACCCTACAGAATAGATAAGGTGTTTGACAACGGAACCATCCGCTTGACCACCATTGATGAAAATTAGACGCCTTTATTTGATAATGGTCATTGGCTACAACTTTATCATAAACCTATTTCAAAGGATGTGTTCATCTCCAATGTTGCAGCTGATCCAAATTGTCAACTAATATAGGAACAGGGGCTTTCCCCTGTTTATGAGAATCTCTAAAATCTACTGCAATTCCATACTGTAATTTGTATATAAATAAATTGTTGTTGTTTTTTTTTAAAGCTTTGATTGGTTTTTTTTTTGAGAATTGTGTATAGGTATATGTGTGAAGGTTCACTCGAACAAAAGCAGTCGCAATTTGGGCCAAGCCTTTGCGGGAATTCTAGTTGACCTTCCTATCTAGTGGACAACTCCTTAAAAGAAAAGTGAATGACGTTTTAGTGCCAATTACTCAGCTAAAGCTTTTCCAACTTTTCCATTTCCCAGCTGCAAATCCGCTAAATCCTTCCAAATTTCCCTATTTCGCAGCTACAAATCCACTAAATCCTGCCAAATTTCCCTATTTTTGCAACTGCAACTCCGCTAAATCATGCCAAACTATCCTATTCACAGCAGCAAATTTGCTAAATCCTGCCCAATTTCCCTATTTTTGCAGCTGCAACTCCACTAAATCTTACCGAACTATCCATTTCGTAGCTGCAACTCCGCTAAATGCTGCCCAATTTCCCTATTTCTGCAGCTGCAACTCTGCTAAATCCTGCCAAACTATCCATTTTGCAGTTGCAACTCTGCTAAATACTGCCAAATTTTCATATATCCCAGCTATGAATCCGCCAGAACTTTCCATTTTGTGGCTGCAACTCCACTAATTCTTTAGCTAAAAGATCGTTATATTTCCACCAGTTTCTACCAATCTGCTCCAGTCTCCAAGAGGAACATTAGAAGCTCGCCTATTCTCCATAGACTCTTGTGATTTATGCCAGCATGGATGTACTTTATCCGCCCAGTTGACGACGACCAACTCATGGAAGCATGTGCACAATTATGTCTTCATTAGTGACGCGACCATGAAATGGCGCCACCATGGAAAGATGATGGCTCAACATTATATTGAAAGGTATGAGTTCTAATCATAAGCATAATTAGGCATGAATTGACACAACAATAATAATTATACCTTGTCATTAGTTCTCGTCAGCAGACCTTAATTAGTTCACCGCAAGGGAAACATGCCAAAAAAAATTATTGCCCATACTCATGACACGACCATCATTTTACCCAACTCGTGCGATATCTTGCCAACTGATTTTATCCCATAATCGTGCCAATTTACAAAAATAACTGTTCCAATTCCCAAAAATAACCGTGCCAACTTTCCAAAAATACCCAATTGAACTTCGGCTATCCATCTCCTGTTAGTGCATGTTGTAACTCCAACGTACGAATCTGGTAATTCTTGCATTTCGCTAACAAAAATTGTAGAAGGGAAGCAATATGGGTATCCTAGAGAGACGACATGGCAATTTGCTCTAAACTTGACCGATACTCACTCAAAAGTTAGAGGGTTGTGGATAGACGTTATAGAGGCAACTGTGGCGGAATTTACAGGATTACCCCAGATTGGGATGAGATGGTTTGGTCGGAAGGCGCACAATTTGGCCTTAGTAGGAGATTTTCTTGTAGCAGGCGAAAATGTTCATCCAAGAGTCAGGGGAACAACATTGGAGTCGCTGCCAAGACCCTAGGATCAAGTTTCCATCTTTTTAAAGAAGTACATCACTTGTGAAGGCATGTACCAAATTGCTTATATCTCTGAATTTTTCCTACTATCCCATTTACGCCATGGTAGATTACTCAATATTCCATTTTATCTCCTAAGAACCCTACAAAACATGGCTCACTATGTAAAAGCATCTTGGCATCCCTTATCTTCCCTAAGGAATCATGGATTAATCAAATTGTTAGTTTTGAGGGCCCTCACACGTCAGAATTTAACATGGGAACAATTTGTTGTTGGGCCAAGGGTACACCGAGAACCTGCATTGGAAATAGGGGGCATTGAGGTAGGAGGTGATGAGTGGAGCTCCTCAGATTCAGCTGGGGAGAGGGATGGAATGCCGATAAACCAATTGGAGAATGTTTAAGGGGAAGCTGCAACAACAACAAGCCCCGTGGAATTAACTTTAATATTAGAAGTTGCAGCAGCAAAAGCTAAAGCTGGAGAAACTGTAGAAGCTGCGACAATGGAAGCTGTAGCTGCAATGACAGAGGAGGTTCAGGAACCAAACCATTAGAAGAAGAATGGGAGTCCAGTGCGTCAAGAAGAGATAATAGAATGAGGAAATACAGAGGTCTTGAACGTTAAATCCTCTCCTGAAATAAGGGGAACTATAATCCAAGAGGAGGTGTTTTTTGGTGAAACAGGGAAAGTTAATGAATTGAGAACTGATTCTTCCATCCCCGTTTTAGAAAATGTGGAAATTTTCATGTCACATAGAAAGAGGAAAAGATCAAGTGATAAAGGCCAGTCATCTGGGCTTGCGAAAAGGAAGAGAACTAGAGCTTCTACTGCAACAAAAGCGGTACATGCAATAGGGGAAAATGTTGAAATTCCTATTCTAAAACTCCGATCATCCATTGTTACACAAGAACCTGCTGCAAGTGAACCCCAAATTGAAAATTTAATTTTTGAGAATGAGCTATTAAAGGAAGAAGTACAAACGCTTCGAGATGAATTGCAGAATTTGAGAGAAGTAGGAAAAAAGCAAGCGAAGCAGAGCTTGGACACTTTGGCTGAGGCTGCAGATCATTTGGAGAATCCACCTCCTGTTTTGGGGGTTGGAGAACATGATGAGCTACTATGCCTAGAATGTGGGGATCTATTTAAGCTTGCAGGGTATAAAGTCACAATGGTGGAATTAACAACATGGAAATTGGCACAAGCAAGGCAAGGGAGAGAAGGAATAACCACAATAGAATCGATGGAAGAAGGGAAGCCAAGGCTGAGCATAACCCCTGATCAGGGATTACAGGAACAAGAAGAAATACAGTCTCAGCAATCAAAGGACATCAAACTACTTCCAAATCAATCTCATCTCTCATAAGACATTGAAATGACCCAAGAACAGTCTCAGCAGTTAGGAGATACACAAATCATTCAAGAGAAATCTCAACGGTCTAAAGGCATTGAAATAAATGTAGAACAGGAGGCTGTTACACAAGAACCAACACTCTAAAGATCTGTCATTGAAGAAATAACTCAAACAGTATGTACTTTGAGTAAATCACAGAAATTGGATGTTGTTACACAAGAACCAGCATCCTCGAAATTGTTTGTTGAAGTAGCTACTCAAATAGAAGTCGATGAGATTGGAATACAAGAAAAGAATGTTGTTGCACAAGAACCATAATCCTTAAAATTGTTTGCTGAAGCTGCGACTCAAACTAAATTTGCTGGGGTTGAAACATAGAAAAGGGATGATGCTACATAAGAACCAACATTCCCAAAATTGTTTGTTGAGGCGGAAACACAGACTGAATTCACTGTAGATGGAATACAAAAGAGGGATGCTGCTACACAAGAACCAGCATTCCTGAAATTGGTTGTTGAAGTAGCCACACAAACAGAGGCTACTGCAAGACTGCTGGAGGAAGAAGCTGTTGAGTTGTCAATACAGGATGAGAAAGCTAAGACACTTGATGATAAAGTAAAAATGAAAAGATTTCAAGAGATTATTGAATTAGATACTGAGGATGAGGATGATGCAAATGATAGAAGAATTCAAGGATTGGTTGTTAGGAACCCGTGTCAACCCTTCTCTTTACTATGTTAGTATATTGTTGTTGGACGCATATGCTTTGTAAGTCGTCCCATAGTATTTGTTGATCCATAGTTTATATTAGCCCATAGTATTGACCCATAGTATTGGACGCATATGCTTTGTATGTTGTCCCGTAGTATTTGTTGATCCATAGTTTATATTAGCCCATAGTACTGACCCATAGTATTGGACGCATATGCTTTGTAAGTCGTCCCGTAGTATTATATGTCCTCTGGTTTTGACTCATAGTATTGGGCATAGACTTAGTATATAAGTGTTGGTGGGGAAAACTACCCTATAGTAAGGAAACTGATACTATCAACTGAAAGGGGATGACAGGTAAGCGTATTAACTGCATGATAGAGATGTTCATGAAAAGAAATAGGTTATAGGACTTGAGAACATACCTTTCGAATGACGTTTGATCCTAGCTCTTATTTGATCTTGCACTCGATCCTCAAGTCCACCTCCCATTCACTAAACCTGCAATACAAGTACCTTTCTCAGCGTATCTTGGATAATATATAATGATGGAAAAGACAAAGCAATTTAAACAACCAATATTAACCAAAATAGATCCAAACTAGTATATTATTTCAATGAACACTTAATTTGGGACAAGAAAGACGCTTCAACCTTTTATTGTCAAATGCAAATTGATGTTACAAAATATACCTAACTTTGTGACATGCTCCTGCAACTTGATCCTGGGGTCTTGCTCTTCTCTGGCTTGGATATCTTCCAGCATAAACTCCTCCAATGCAAGCTTCTCTTTAAAAGTCTCTTAATAACATTAATGTCTCTAACCCCTCTCTTTATTCTTCCCTGTATTTATAAGACAAGAGAAGCAGTTCAGGTCGAGAGATGGTTATGGAGGAAGTTGGGAAAGTTGGGAAACCAACTGCAGCTAATCCTCTTCGTGAAATTAATTATTTTTTAATCATCTTTTGAGATGTACGCTACTATTGCTTAGTGAAGTAGCGTTCAGGGCACTACTATAGTGCTTGTAAACTAGCGCTCATCACTTTTTAAATGTTGAGCGCTACTCTGTTGAAGAGGAGTAGTGCTCATGAGGCTTGAGCGCTACTATTACACACTAGAGTAAGGTACAGGTGCTAGTTTATTGAAGTAGATTAGCGCTCACATCTCAGAATGACATTTTTAGGGTTTTTCCAGTGTTGTTAGGAAATGGAGTAAGTCAAAGTCTCATCTAGGGTCAACATGCTCCTCCA
Organism: Larix kaempferi; assembly: GCA_027924585.1. NCBI lineage: Eukaryota > Viridiplantae > Streptophyta > Pinopsida > Pinales > Pinaceae > Larix > Larix kaempferi. Next base: position 3,349,741 of record BSBM01001158.1, on the reverse strand, counting down.
TCCAAGCTGTCATTTTGTGTGATCAACAGCTCAAGGTGATCACGGATGGAGAGGTGCAGGTTTGACCTATAACAGATGCCCCCTAATGTGTGAGGTCAGAGGGAAACAATGGCTGAAATACATTATAATCCAAATCCAGAGGAGGAGCAAAGAACCGCAGAAACAAGTCACAAGAACACCTGAAACAAAGATCAAGGTCAGCAAGCAATTACATCTTTGACATCATATAGATGTGCAGTGTGATACAACATGATTGCCGATACATAACAAGGAGATGTATATATAGCATGGCCACTTGGAATACAAGCGTGGATCCATGTCAAACTGAGAGATCATAGCCATAACAACAAACTGGATCTATGTCTCATGGAGAGCCGAATATAAGTGAGGCTCAGTCTTGTGCAACTTGGGTGATAACAGAATGAGGTAATGTCATCCAAAATCCCAAGGTCTTCATCCAAAACAACTCTAGGTACAAACCCTAACCATTGTTGAGATATTGTAACTTCAAAGAATATTATATTTGTACTTTATTATTCCGGAGATGTTTCATTCCTCCGTGAAGATCTTATTGTATATCCGGAGATGTTTATTCCTCCGTCGGAATGTGGTAACTCGGGTTATTAGACTTCCCTAAGAGGGGTCGGCCCAGTTAGTTGTAGTGGGGTATTTAACCTATTGGTTAAATACGAGCCTAAGTGTACTTGTGTAAAATACATATCAGAGTAGTGTATAAATAGAGGAGGTGTGTTCCTCATTATACACTCTCACTCACTTGAGAAAGGCGCATTTGTGGAGGAGAGGTCTGCTATGGAGGAGAAGGAGCTTATGCTCAGGGTTTGCATCTTTGTATATTGTTGGTCATCTATATTGAGGAAGCTTTGCTGGGTTTTCTACCCCATGAGGGTTTCCCAGGATAAATCTCTGTCTCTTGTGTTTATGCTATGCTTGTTGTTTCTTCAGTGATCCTGTATATGATATTATTGTGAAATGGAATGTAATGCTGCTATTTTCTGTCTTAGCATATTGAATTTTAACATGGTATCAGAGCTAACCTGAAGGAAGACAAGGTATGGCACTAAAGACACTTGCTTTACTTACGACAATTTGAAGGTTAGGGTTTTACATAGCAAAAACCAGTCATCGTAGCACTTTCGCTATAAATCCGTTTTGGCGAAGTTTTCGGATCTGAAATTGTTACAGGACGAAGCTAACATCTCCAGGTACCTTGTGTCCAAAGGACAACCTCTAATTCGTTGTACTTTGTGATTTATGATCTGTACAATATAGGGTTTCTGCCTCTTCCAGATCTGAGTCAAAATCAGGTGACCTTGGGAAAAAGGTCATATCTTGGGCTAGGAAGCTCCAAATGAAATTTCGTAAAAAGTGACAGGTAGTACACAGTCTGCACTATCTCAGAAAACGTTTTCAGAGGCCGAAGTGGAACCAGTGACACGTGGCACTCCGTACAAGTGCGCTATCCTGTATTATCCCATAAACAGGTCACGTTGCGACACTTGGCATAACTCTCTCTCAGAAAATCCAATTGAGGTCAGACCTATCAGGATGGAAAGATAACAGGCCGAGCTATCTCAGAAAACGTTTTCAGAGGCCGAAGGTCAAACAGTGACACGTGGCACGCCGTACAAGTTCGCTCTCCTGTATTTTCCCAAAACAGGTCACGTTGCGACATTTGGAATAAATCTCTCTCAGAGAATCCAATTGAGGTCAGACCTGTCAGGATGGAAAGATAACAGGTCAGGCTATCTCAGAAAACTTTTTCAGACCCTGTGGATCAAAAATTTCGGAGTTACACCAGAAACAATCAGGTACATATTTCTGTCAAAACAGAATTATTTTTGGTACCTTCATTCATGGCTTCCGGAATTTAGGGCTTTGAAGAAAGTTGGAATTTTTGTAATCGGAGACCACGGCTGGATGCTACTCATCAAAATAGAAATTTAGAGACCAAGATCAGAATTTTTGGTTGGGCAGAAGACCGGGCTTGATTAGACCCTAGTTCGGGACTTTGATCAGAAAAGCGGAAAATTAGGGCTTCTGTAAAAATGGGAATTTTTGAAATCTGTGACCACGGCTGGAAGCTCCTCAGAATAATAGAAGCTTAGAGCTTTGGATCAAACTTTTTGATGGGGCAAAAGAGTGGGCTTCATCAAACCCCAGTTCAGGGTCACGTCCAGTGAATCCGAAAGATTCAAAGGCAAAATTGAGGAGTAAAACTTTGCAGTTTTCAAATTCTAAATATATCAGTTTGATCAGCTCATCAAGGCGCATATTTCTATCCTTTCGGAAGTCTGAAATTCAAAGTTTGAACTTTTGGGGTTTCTCTGACAAACCCATATCCAGCTCCAGGTCCAGTTCTTGCAAATCAAGTGGATAGGGTTAATCCTAGAAGAAGATGGATTGGTCACCTGCATAAGTGAAGGAGTTCCTATTTCAGAGGAAGAAGAGGTTAAGGCTTTACATAAGGAGATTACAAGCGATCTCGATAGGTATGACTCATCGAAGTATGTTTTGAGATTTGTTCATGATTAAGTTTATGGTATGTTTGTCTTCATGTTATTACAGTTAGTACAATCTTGATTTTAGATTTGTTGTATCACCCTAACAAAATTATGAATGCATGATAGAAGATATTCATTGGCTAGGGTGTTGACACTTATGATTGTACTAATGCATTATGGTGTTGTGTGAGGTTGATGTTGTCTGCTAACAAGATATAGGTACATCACAAAAGACAAATCAGGCTCCATGACCATGAAAACATGAAGACAAAGACTCATCCATAATCTTTGTTCTACTTACGAGGTATGTATGACTTTGTTATATTATGCTTGACCTATGAGACATGCAGGTTCTAGCTCAGGATCTCTAAATCATTGAAGAGGTTGTTTAGGTATGTTGTACATAACCAAGTAGGTATACTAATCCAGGTATGTTTCCCATGAATATTACCTTGTGTTAGGATCCCTTATATAAGTATACTTGGAATGATTGGTTATGCTTATTCATAAAGTTAGTAATCAAGGGATTATGCATATTATATCTTTTATCAATGATATGCATGAGTAAAAGAAGACTTCCCTGAAATCTTGAATACTAATGTTTATTAACTATAATCATGACTATACGTTTTCAAGATTATTTAGTACTATAATATTTTGATAGCATTTAGAATAAACTAATGAGTGTATGTTTGTGTATGAGATCATGAGGATGACTCTTGAGCATGCACAGTGGTACACAATGAATAGACATACAGAAGATCAAGCGGGAGGCAGCCACACAAACATAAAAGATAAGTATTTGAGTTGCTATTTGAAATAGTAATGATATTGCCTGCATGCATATTTGTATTCCTAGAATATATAATGCTGAGTGTAAACATTCATAGAGCATTGAACAGTATACAACTAATGTGCATATGTTTGGACAAACATTCCATTGTTGCTTGTCTAGAATGAAACCTCTTTGCTGACATGCTGAGAGTTGTGCACACTCTCGATAGTATGTTCTGGTAGAGATGGAAGGCATCTAGATAGCCACTGTATGCATACAGGATATGGGAAAGTGTTGTGCCAAAGTTTTGGTCAAAATAGTTGCATCACTATGTAAATGATATCTGTATGCATAATGGGTTATCTTTTGATGATTATGAAGTATTACTAATCATGTACTTAATTTTGATTTGTAGGAAAGGTCATGAAGAATGATGGACACCGTAAAAGTGGTGGATGTTCAAACAAGAAGATTTACAAATCAAACAAAATATAGAAGGCTCATGGCTAGAAGATTCTCTTAGAAAGGGGAAGAGAATCACGACAAGATGTTTGCTCCAAGTATGGTGTAATTAAAGAAGAAGTATGAATCAGGTTCTGTATAGGTACCTAGGATCGATAATAATTTGATAAGCTTAATGGTCACCATGGGTGATATGGATCTCAACCTTTGCTACAAGGTTGAATATGATACACATATGACATGGATGCAAGAAGGAACTCACCACAGAGTTCGAATGATATTGAGGCTCATTAGACCCATCTAACGAGAGATGGCACAGATAGATATGCAGAAGATCATTCAATGCAGAAATGAAAAATGAAAGATCTCAATTTGATGCTTTACTTCCTAGGTCTGGAAGTATGGCAAGGCTCAGAAGGAATATTTCTCAACCAGGGAAAGTATGATGAGAAATATGACTTGAGGTGTTGGAATGGCCACTCTTATGGATTCCAACTTGAAGCTGTTAGGGGTTAACTCATCAGAGTTAGTGGATATAACTCTGTACAGTCAATTTATTGGGTCTTTGATATATCTAACATATACTAGGTTAGATATATGCTTTATTATGAACACCTTGAGTTAGTATCTAGTGGAAACTAGATGTGTTTACCTGATAGTTGCAAAGTATGTGATGAGGCACATAAAGGACACGATAGAATTTGATCTATGCTATCTTGAAGATCATGACTTCAGATGGCTATTCAGATTCTGTTTGGGCAGGAAGTGTATCAGACAAGAAGAACACATCGAGAGGATGTTATTGTCTGGGATTAGCCATGACCTCGTGGTTTAGCTGGAAGCAGTATAGTGTGGCTCTCAGCACAAGCGGAATATATGGCTTCCTGCTCTGCTAGTTGTGAAGAAGTTTGGCTTTAGGATTGTTTGACTTAGAGATAGAACCAACTGAGATCCTATGTGATATTTAGAGTTGTATCAAGATGACATAGAATCTAGTGTTCCATGATAAGTCAAAGAACATAGGGAACTAACAAGATATGACACAGAAAGGAACTCTAAAAGTTTGAATTTATAACAGGTTACCGTTGTACTAACCAAGCCTCTACGTCAAGTGAAGAAGTTATCAACCAAACCTCCGTCTCGAGTGAAGTTTGAATACTTCCGAGACAAGCTTGGTGTAGCTCAAAAGGACCCTCCTCGAAAGGGGGAGTAGTACAGTCACTACTGATGAGATTGTCTCATCGAACAACAAGGTCGATGATGAGGTAACCTGTTCTCTACACCCAGTTACTTAGAAATATTTAGATTTAGGACTCTCTTACTTAGAATATTTAGTTTTACTTATACATGCTTTTGATGTTAGATGTATTAGTAAGAATACATGCTAGATATGATGTATACATGTTTTGATGTATTAGTAAGAATACATGCTAGTTGTGATGTATACATGTTTTGATGTACACATGTTTTGATGTGATTAGTGATATGTACACATGTTTTGATGTGATGTGTACATGTTTTGATTAGTGATGTATACATGTTTTGATGTACGCATGTTTTGATGTGATGTGTACATGTTTTGATTAGTGATGTATACATGTTTTGATGTACACATGTTTTGATGTGATGTGTACATGTTTTGATTAGTGATGTATACATGTTTTGATGTACACATGTTTTGATGTGATGTGTACATATTCTGATTAGTGATGTATACATGTTTTGATGTTTTGATGTGATGTGTACATGGTTTGATGTGATACATGATTGTACCTGTATGGATAAGAATACAGTTGAGGGGATTGGATCATCCCTGGACTTTCAGTCCTAAAGAGAACCGTAGACGTAAGGTCTCCGAGAATGAAGTCCTTAGTGGACAGTTGAGGGGATTGGATCATCCCTGGACTTTCAGTCCTAAAGAGAACCGTAGACGTAAGGTCTCCGAGAATGAAGTCCTTAGTGGACAGTTGAGGGGATTGGATCATCCCTGGACTTTCAGTCCTAAAGAGAGCCGTAGACGTAAGGTCTCCGAGAATGAAGTCCTTGATGGACTTGAGGGGATTGGATCATCCCTGGACTTTCAGTCCTAAATAGAACCGTAGACGTAAGGTCTCCGAGAATGAAGTCCTTAGTGGACAGTTGAGGGGATTGGATCATCCTTGGACTTTCAGTCCTAAAGAGAGTCGTAGACGTAAGGTCTCCGAGAATGAAGTCCTTGATGGACTTGAGGGGATTGGATCATCCCTGGACTTTCAGTCCTAAAGAGAACCGTAGACGTAAGGTCTCCGAGAATGAAGTCCTTGATGGACTTGAGGGGATTGGATCATCCCTGGACTGTCAGTCCTAAAGAGAGCCGTAGACGCAAGGTCTCCGAGAATGAAGTCCTTGATGGACTTGAGGGGATTGGATCATCCCTGGACTGTCAGTCCTAAAGAGAGCCGTAGACGCAAGGTCTCCGAGAATGAAGTCCTTGATGGACTTGAGGGGATTGGATCATCCCTGGACTGTCAGTCCTAAAGAGAGCCGTAGACGTAAGGTCTTCGAGAATGAATTGAGTGGATTAAATCATCCTTGGACAGTAAATCCAGTAATTCCAAAAGGAAGGATAGTCCTAAATGAATTGTGGTTGGATTAAATCATCCTTGGACAGTAAATCCAGTAATTCCGAAAGGAAGGATAGTCCTAAATGAATTGTGGTTGGATTAAATCATCCTTGGACAGTAAATCCAGTAATTCCCAAAGGAAGGATAGTCCTAAATGAATTGTGATTGGATTAAATCATCCTTGGACAGTAAATCCAGTAATTCCGAAAGGAAGGATAGTCCTAAATGAATTGTGATTGGATTAAATCATCCTTGGACAGTAAATCCAGTAATTCCGAAAGGAAGGATAGTCCTAAATGAATTGTGGTGGGATTAAATCATCCTTGGACAGTAAATCCAGTAATTCCGAAAGGAAGGATCGTCCTAAATGAATTGTGGGATTAAATCATCCTTGGACAGTAAATCCAGTAATTCCGAAAGGAAGGATCGTCCTAAATGAATTGTGGGATTAAATCATCCTTGGACAGTAAATCCAGTAATTCCGAAAGGAAGGATCGTCCTAAATGAATTGTGGGATTAAATCATCCTTGGACAGTAAATCCAGTAATTCCGAAAGGAAGGATCGTCCTAAATGAATTGTGGGATTAAATCATCCTTGGACAGTAAATCCAGTAATTCCGAAAGGAAGGATCATCCTAAATGAATTGTGGGATTAAATCATCCTTGGACAGTAAATCCAGTAATTCCGAAAGGAAGGATCGTCCTAAATGAATTGTTGGACTAATCATCCTTAGACAGCAAATCCAGGAGGGATAGTCTTAAATATGATTGTGATTGGACTAATCATCCTTAGACAGCAAATCCAGGAGGGATAGTCTTAAATATGATTGTGGTTGGACCAATCATCCTTAGACAGCAAATCCAGGAGGGATAGTCTTAAATATGATTGTGTGATGACGATGCTGCTGATCATATGCTGCTGATCGTGTGATGACGATACTGCTGATCGTGTGATGACGATGCTGCTGATCATATGATGACGATGCTGCTGATCGTATGATGACGATGCTGCTGATCGTGTGATGACGATGCTGCTGATCGTGTGATGACGATGCTGCTGATCGTGTGATGACGATGCTGCTGATCGTGTGATGACGATGCTGCCGATCGTGTGATGACGATGCTGCTGATCGTGTGATGACGATGCTGCTGATCGTGTGATGACGATGCTGCTGATCGTGTGATGACGATGTTGATGATCGTATGATGACGATGCTGATGATCGTGTGATGACGATGCTGATGATCGTGTGATGACGATGCTGATGATCGTGTGATGACGATGCTGATGATCGTATGATGACGATGCTGATCGTGCTGCTGTTGATAGTGTGATGATGATGCTGTTGATCGTGTGATTACGATGCTGATGATCGTAATGCTGATATTGATGTTGACATTGATGTACCAGTAACTGTTTGAGTTACTGATGAAGACAAATTGAAGAAAGCTTCCAATGATTTATAGATGTATCATGTATGATGTTGATGACTCCTTGCTCGTGCAGATGTTGTTATAATATCCTTCTCGTTAAGGGGGAGTGTTGAGATATTGTAACTTCAAAGAATATTATATTTGTACTTTATTATTCCGGAGATGTTTCATTCCTCCGTGAAGATCTTATTGTATATCCGGAGATGTTTATTCCTCCGTCGGAATGTGGTAACTCGGGTTATTAGACTTCCCTAAGAGGGGTCGGCCCAGTTAGTTGTAGTGGGGTATTTAACCTATTGGTTAAATACGAGCCTACGTGTACTTGTGTAAAATACATATCAGAGTAGTGTATAAATAGAGGAGGTGTGTTCCTCATTATACACTCTCACTCACTTGAGAAAGGCGCATTTGTGGAGGAGAGGTCTGCTATGGAGGAGAAGGAGCTTATGCTCAGGGTTTGCATCTTTGTATATTGTTGGTCATCTATATTGAGGAAGCTTTGCTGGGTTTTCTACCCCATGAGTGTTTCCCAGGATAAATCTCTGTCTCTTGTGTTTATGCTATGCTTGTTGTTTCTTCAGTGATCCTGTATATGCTATTATTGTGAAATGGAATGTAATGCTGCTATTTTCTGTCTTAGCATATTGAATTTTAACAACCATGTGAATAGATGAGCTGACAGTCGAACATGGGGGGTATCATTTGATTACCGGTCATTGATGTATACCGTTAACAAATGCGAGGACTTCCACTGATAATGATGATGGGGCCCAAGGTAACAAGTACGATCTTCCAAGTGTGAATAGATGGACTTGGAGTCGAACACTTGGGGATCTTGTCGAAGAAGAGACATTGATGTATTCTCAACATTCAACAGCGAGAAAAATTGCCATTGGTGACTGCAATCTCCAAGGTACTAACCGAAACTCTAAACTTCATTCCCAGAGTAAAATGATTTGATGTCGATGGGAAGAAGTTCGTTGGAAGGGAGGCCTTTGTTGATGTATATGTAACTTTGGAATGTATTTCATCTGTGTATTTTATTTATATTTATTGTACCCTTATAAGAGATGTGTCATTCCTCTATAAGGAAGTGTCGTCATGTGGACTGACAAGTGTCGCAAGTGTGTGTACTTGCCGATGGGTTATTAGACCACCATGTGTGGGGTCGGCCCTGAAATATATATTATAATGTGGATGTACCTAGCTAGACAAGTCAGCCCCATAAGGTCACTGGGAAATAGGTTAGTATAAATAGAGATCAGGTGATCTCTATTTAGATCATTTTCAAAAAAGTACATCTCTCTCACTCAGAAAGTGGCGCAATAGTGAGGAGGAGGATTATCTGCTACTAGGAGACTATCTCAGTGTATTTTGGTTGTACTTTGGTTGAGCCATTGCTCTTTCTATCTCTGAGGAAGTTGTGGGATTTTTCACTTAGGGTTTTCCCCACTGAAACTCTGTGTCTCTTGTCTCTTATGCTTTTGATTCTTGTGTTTATTGTCATACTTATTGTGATTGTCATGCATTGATATACTGTATATGTTATTCTCTCAGTAAAGATCATAGAGTATTGTGAATTAATGCTCAAAATTTAACATGGTATCGGAGCTAACCTGAGAAGAAGACATTTTGCAGTGACGGAAACTTGAGTTTCTTGTTTATTGGGTTTCTCTCCACAGATTTTGGAAAAGAAGTATAGTAGATTGACTCTACTCATCAAGGCGCATCTATCTGTCCAATCAGAATTCAATTCCGAGATTTTTTAGATTTGGCCCTAAAAATTAGGGTTTCCACAAAAATAGGAATTTCTGAAATCTGAAGACATAGCTGGAAGCTCCTTGGCAAAATCGAAGTTTAGAGCTTTGGATCGAGATTTTTGGCTGGGTAGATCTTCAGGAAACTCCAACCCTAATTCAGGGTTCTCCCTAGTGAACCCGGGAGGACAAAAAGACAAATCTGAAGGGTAAAGCTTTGCTGATCTCAAATTCTGAATGCACTAGGCTGATCAGCTCATCAAGGTCCATCTTTCTATCCTTTCAGAAATTTGAAATTCACATTTTGAATTTTTAGGGTTTTTTCGACAAACCCTAATCCAGGACCAGATCCAGTTTTCAGCATTTCAAGTGGTAAGACCTAAATCTTTTCTATTTCCATTTGAAGTACTCTTTAAGATGTCTCACCACACCAAGCTTGAGGATAAGCTTGAAGGGGATGATAACTTCTGAGCTTGGAAGTATAGGATTGGGTTAATCCTGGAAGAGAATGAGTTGGACTCATATATAAAAGAAGACATCCCTATCCTAGAGGATGAAGAGGCTAAAGTATTGCATAAGAAGAACTTGGTCAAGGCAAAAAAGAATCATTGCTGATTCTATCAAAGACCATCTCATACCCCATGTGTCTTCTCTAAAGACACCCAAAGAGATGTTTGACTCTTTGACCAAGCTATTTGAAGGGAAGAACATAAATCGGAAGATGACCCTGTGGAATCAATTGAAAGGGGTAAAGTTTCAGAATGGAGAAACCATTCAATCTTATTTTTTCAAGAGTCTCCCAAATCAAGGAACAACTGGAAGCAGTGGATGAAATGGTAGATAATGGTGAATTTGTCATGACCACTCTGAATGGCTTACCTAGGTCATGGGACTCCTTCATTCAAGGAATCTGTGCAAGAAAGAAGTTGATTTCCTTCAGTAGACTACGGGAAGAATTCTCACAAGAAGAAGCAAGGCTTGTGGCACGAGAAGAAAAGATGGGGAATGAAGATCAAGCTCTCATAGCTCACACCAAGAAAGGGAAGTACAAGAGAGAGCTATTTCACTCCAAGAAATTTTCACATCACTTCAAAGAAAGAAGAATATGCTTCACCTGTAATGAGAAAGGACATATTTCCATAAATTGTCCCAAGAACAAGAAGGACAACAACAACTCCAACAAGAAGAAGAAGGGCAGCAAAAGAAAGTTTCATGCACATGCTATCGAGGATGATGAACCACCCAAGAAGAAGGCTAGGGAAGAAAGTGATGATAAATCATCAAGTGAAGAAGAGTATGTTCTGATCTCTGCTCTCACAGGTACCATCTCCCATGGTTGTAATGATTGGTTGATTGATAGTGGGGCTTCCAAACACATGACTGGGTTTAAGGAATCTTTTCAGAATCTATCTGAACATGAATCACCCCATAAGGTGAAACTTGGGGATGATTATCAATACCCAATCAAAGGAAGTGGTGAAGCCTCCTACAACCTAGATTTTGGAAAATCTTTGAAGATGAAAGAATTTCTCTATGTACCTGGGCTCAAGAATAACTTACTCTCCATCTCTGCATTGGATGCAAAAGGCATGAGGGTTGCATTTGTGGATGGCCAAGTCCTAATGTGGCCAAAGGGAAAGAACATAGATGATGCAGTAGTGATTGGAGAGCAAGAGGGAGGTTTGTATAAATTGAAGGGACAACCTGAACATGCCATGGTACATGAATCCATGGAGCCAAGTGAACTTTGGCATAGAAGACTTGCTCATATGCACTGTAGAGCACTACCAATTGCAAGCAAGGCTGTAGAGGGTCTTCCTGAAATCAAGACCAAACATGAAGGTGTTTGCAAAGGATGTGCAAAAGGTAAGAACATTAAGAAGGCTTTTCCAAGCAGTGAAAGCAAGGCAAAAGACATCCTGGAAATCATCCACTCAGATGTATGTGGTTCTTTGTCATCCAGTTCTCTAAGTGGGTATGTTTACTATGTCTCATTTATTGATGACTTCTCTAGGAAGACTTGGGTATACTTCTTGAAGAACAAAGATGAGGTGTTTGATAATTTTAAGGAATTCAAAACCTTGATGGAGAATCAAACTTACAAGAAGATCAAAACATTCAGATCCGACAATGGTGGAGAATTCACCTCAGGTGACTTCAAGAATCTTTGCAGTGATTTAGGGATTAAGAGGGAGTTGTCTGCTCCTTTCAATCCATAACAGAATGGAGTTGCAGAAAGGAAGAACATAACAATCATGGAAGCAGCAAGAGCAATGATCCATGACCAGGATCTACCTATGCATCTATGGGCAGAAGTAGCTATAATAGCTGTATATGTACAGAACAGAACACCCCACAAGATATTGGACAACAAGACACCAGAAGAGGTCTTTTCTGGTAAGAAAACTGAAGTCAGCCATCTCAGAATATTTGGTTGTCCAATATTCACTCATGTCCCAAAGGAAAATAGGACCAAACGAGATCCTTCAGGAAAGAAGGGTATCTTTGTGGGTTACAGTGAAAGCTCAAAGGCTTACAGAATATACTTTCCAGGGTTCAAGAAGATTGATGTCAGTAGGGATGTGACATTTGATGAGAACTCAGCATTCATCAAATCAAGGAAGGCACCGATCGAAGTTTATGAAGAACCTAAGGAAACTAGATTTCAAGACACTACCATGACTGAAGCAGTTCCAGAAGTTGTTCGTGAGTTTGAAGATCCGCAAGAACTTGTAGATCCACCCCGTGAGGATAACTCTCACAAGAGGAAACCTGCATGGGCTAGAGAGCTCATTCAAGATGCAGAAAGTTTTGGCATTTTATAAGAGGAACACAGAGCAAAGAAGAGAACCAGATCACATACCAGCTATGTTGCTTTACTCTGTGACATTATGAACAAAGAGCCTTCTAGTTATGAAGAAGCAGTGGAAAAGAAAGAATGGAAGGATGCCATGGTTGAGGAATATCAATCAATAATGAAGAATGATGTTTGGGATGTTGTCCCAAGACCTAGAGAGAAGTCTGTTGTGACTTCCAAATGGATTTACAAAATCAAGCATGCTGCAGATGGCAGTGTGGAGAAATACAAGGCAAGATTCGTAGCTCGTGGCTTCTCTCAGAAAGAGGGAATAGATTATGAAGAAACTTTTGCACCTATAGCCAGGTATACTTCCATCAGAACAGTACTTTCCCTGGCTGTAGCGATGAAATGGAAAATACACCAGATGGATGTCAAGACTGCTTTCTTGAATGGTGTAGTTGAAGAAGAAGTATATGTGGAGCAGGCACTTGGTTTTGAAATACATGACAGGGAGTCATATGTGTGAAGATTAAAGAAAGCCTTGTATGGCTTGAAACAAGCTCCCAGAACCTGGTATGGTAGGATGGACAGTTTCCTATCTAGTTTGGGCTTTACCAAGAGTAAAGTGGATTCAGACCTTTACTACAAGGTTGAAGAAGGGAATCCTGTGGTTCTACTCCTGTATGTGGATGAGTTATTTGTAATAGGAGATGACAGATTGATTCCACATACTAAGAGGAAGCTTGCTGTTGAGTTGGATATGAAAGATTTGGGAATCATACATTATTTCCTAGGTATGGAGGTGTGGCAGAGTGTAGGTGGGATCTTCCTGGTCAAGGGAAGTACACAGTAGTTATCCTAAAGAGATTCGGGATGATGGATTGCAAGGCCATGGCCACACCTATGGCATCGAATCTGAAGCTTCTATGCGATGCTTCATCTGATCTGGTTGATGTCTTTATGTATCGTCAGATGATTGGGTCCTTGATGTACCTAATGAACACGAGACCGAACATTTACTTTGCTATGAACACATTGAGCCAGTTCCTGATGAATCCGAGGAGTGTTCACTTGGTTGCTGTAAAGCATGTTCTAAGGTACCTGAAGGGTACAGTGGATTATGGGCTCAAGTATGAAGTGAATCAAAAGTTTAACCTGCAGGGTTATGTTGATTTAGATTGGGCTGACAGTGTTGCAGATAGGAAGAGCACATCTGGGTGCTGCTTCAGTATGGGATCAGGTGTGATCTCTTGGATTAGCAAGAAGCAGTCCTGCATAGCACTGAGTACAGTTGAGGCAGAGTATGTTGCAGCCTGTTCAGCTAGTTGTGAGGCAGTATGGCTACGAAAGCTACTGTCTGAGTTATTTGATCTCCCATTGGATGCTACTGGTATCTTCTGTGATAACCAGAGTTGTGTGAAGCTGTCCGAGAATCCAGTGTTTCATGACAGGTCGAAACACATAGAGATCAAATATCACTATATCAGGGATATGGTGCAGAGAGGAGCTGTGAAGCTCCTGTATGTTGCGATGGATGAGCAGATTGCAGATGTGCTGGTGAAGCCACTAGCCAGGGTGAAGTTCGAGTACTTCAGGGAGAGGCTTGGTGTTCTTCAAATCGAGGACACTTCGAGGAAGAAGTGATAGACACATTTGCTGAAGCCATTCCAAGCATGTTGGAAGGAGGATCCTTCACATGGCTATGGATGTAAGCGCTGGATGATGAGCATCAGGATGATGTTCTAGTTTCTGCTTTGTATGATCAGTTGGATCATTTATATGTATATGTATGTACGCATCATGTTGGATGCTGGATATGATCAGTTGGATCATTTATATGTATGTACGCATCATGTTGGATGCTGGATATGATCAGTTGGATCATTTATATGTATATATGCATCATGTTGGATGCTAGATATGATCGGTTGGATCATGTGTATGTATTTTGTATATGCATCATGTTGGATGCTTGGACCATGTATTTGTATATGTATTAGGTGGATACATTGTATGATCAGGTAGATCATGTGTGCTGATGGATACATTGTGTGGATCATGTATCTATGTATCATATGGATACACTGTGTATGATGATATGTATCAGGTAGATACTTGGTGTGCATCAGATGGATGCATTGCATGATTAGGGTGATCGTGGATGACCAGCTTCTCCCGATGACATGCAGCAGGATGTTGCAGTGATGATGATTAGGATGATCATGTGTACATCAGGATGATTTATGATGAGTATCAGATGATACTCTGTGTTTGTGGATCAGGTTGTGCAGATGAGCATGTCTGGGATATCCTATAGGTCGGAGTTGTGTACCCATAATAGCCTGGGATGCTCTTTTGAGACATTTCTCTGGGAGGACATGTAATTTGTGCCTTGGGAGATCTTCAGGTCGGAGTTGTGTACCCGTAACATCCTAAGATGCTCTTGTGAGGTTTTGTCCTATGGCATGTAATTTGCTCCTGGGAGATCTAGACAGGATGAAAAAGGCCTCAGATGCTTCCGCCAGGTTTTTCGATGACCACATGTAATTTGCTCCTGGGAGATCTGGATAGGATGAAAAAGGCCTCAGATGCTTCAACTAGGTTTTGTGGTGGACCACATGTAATGTGCTCCTGGGAGATCCGACAGGTAGAGCTGTGTGCTCGTAACAGCCTGGGATGCTTTAGCCAGGTTTTGTGGTGAGATCACATGTAATGTGCTCCTGGGAGAACCGACAGGTAGAGCTGTGTGCTTGTAACAGCATGGGATGCTTTAGCCAGGTTTTGTGATGGGTCACATGTAATGTGCTCCTGGGAGATCCTACAGGTAGAGCTGTGTGCTCGTAATAGCCTGGGATGCTGCAGCCAGGTTTTGTGATGCACATAATAAGTCCTGAGAATTCCACACTATGGCCAGTGATGATGAAGACCTGCAGGAGGTGGGCTATTGGAGCATAGGCCGCAGCTAGGGTAAAGCTGCCAATTTTGGGGAAAAAGCACTAAGTTTTGAAGGAGAAGTGCTAATTTTGAGGAAAAGCACCATTTTTGGCGAAAGTGAACAGTGCGCAGTACGGTGCCAGATGGACGAGCTCACCACAGAGTGCGGACCAGAAATCAGGGAGCTCGCGCGCACAAGTCAAAGAAAGGAGTAAATAAGGTGGCTGAGTAGAAAGCTCAACCACCACAGTAAATGAAGGAAGCGACGGAATAGAGGGCTCAGCTACCCTCATTTAAGGCAAAGTACAGAAGTTATGGTTGCTCGGACCAAGGAAGAGCAACGGGACGAAGCATTGAAGACAAAGGACATGGAGCAAAGAACGATGAAGCGGTGCCCATACCCGCTATCTGCGCTGGAAATCATGGAGCCTGCAGGAAGCTACGATGCGACTGCAAGAGGCGTCTAAAGTACACCTAGCCATCAGTGGTTAGGGTTTTTGGGGATCACTGTTGGGAAAGGCCCACAGCTTTGTAAAGGTGCGACCCTCAGGGCCACCTATATATATGTGTAATTGTAAAAGGAAAGGGGTTAGATGTTAGATGGGTCAGAGATAGATTGGTTAGAAGGTCATTGTAAGTTGATATCTGAGTTTGCAGATAGTCTAAATGGATGTCTGAATCATTGTAATCTCTGTAGAAGAAGAGAGTAGATCTAAGAGAAGGGCTCCCAACTGTGTGCGTGGAGTTTCCCAGAAAGATCTATGGCTGCATCTGTGTGCACAGAGTAACTGTGTAATTCCCATCTCAAGATAATATAAGATACAATTTCCGTGGACATGATTTCCCCATGGAGGCGAACCACATAAGTCTTGTTGTTATGGTAATGTTTTATGTGAATGCATGTCTGTGTGTTGCTATCTATGTTTACATGAATGTTTCATTATCTTTACGAATGAGTATGTAAAGTAAGTCCTTGAAGCTCCCTTAGAATTTATACTCGTGCATTGTTGGAAGAGTCAGTAAGAGTACTACCACTGCAGTGCTCGAGGAGCATGACTTCCACGCTGAAGCGCGAGGGAAGGAACAGTACATAGCGTAACGAATGAAGCGGGTAAACACCTCGTGCGCAGGTGCAGAGATACCACGCAGCTAAGCCTAGGCGATAAGCTCCAGCGCTGTTGCGCTGTATGACCTGTGAAAGAACCAGACGCTCTGTTCAGAAGTTACTGCATAAGAAGGGAAGAGAGAAGACTGGATTCCGCACCACTCCGGTTAAGGAAAACTGATTCCTTATCCCCCCCATAGGCACTTTTGGTGATACCTCGGGCTGCTGCGCATCCTGTTGCCGAAAGGGCCAGTGCGCCAAGGGGTGTTTGTTGCTGCGCCTCCTGAAAACCCGGGTCTGTCCATAAGCAGCCAACAAATGGTTCCGTTGTCGGGACGTGTTAAGCCAACAAATGGTTGCGTTGCCTCAAGACCTGAACTTCCGGCAATGTGCGAGATTGATGCAAAACCCAAAAAAAAAGGAAGCCAACAAATGGTTCCACCACCGGCTTTAACCCTATTATCCTGAAGGCAATGTGGTGCTGGAATCCTACAGCTAAAGAAATTCAAGAGTGGTTTGATTCAAAGGCTAGAGAGTTTGCTGAACGTGAAAATAGAATCCCTAGGCTTCAGGCAGAAGACTGGTTGCAGAAGCATATTTATACTGACCTTTATGAAATCTTCTTTGTAACATTTTCACTTGAGTTGCATGAGTGGGTATCCAAGCTAGCAGACACTCAACCCACTGTGCATGTTGATTGACCTATCGCTTGGATGCCTGAGCTAGTTAGCACTGTGAAGTGGGTAGACAATCCTGTGTCCCGCACAGTAGACTTTTGGTTGAACAGTCTGCTGGAAGGCTTCATCACCGAGTTTGCAGTAGATACGAGAAAGAGCTTCAGCGAGGCTGAGAGGAGCTTCTTCAAAGCATACGGGGGTATGTTCTTAAATTCTATGAACCTGTCAATTAAAATGCTCTTATATGAAAAATGAAAACTATGTATAGCTTCCAATGAATAGCATAGGAAAGTAATGTCCACAGATTCTGATAGTGATTTTGAAGCTATTGGGTGCACTCGTAGTGGAAAACAGTATAAAGTAGGTCTCAACCAGCATTCGTTTGAGTCTAGCCCAGAAGATAGCCGAGCTTGTAGAGCGAGCCATATAGAGAGACAAGGGAGTGTTCATATCCCTTATCACCCTTTTACACCGCAAAAGCCAGACGGGGCTCAGCATAACCCCGCAGTAACACCCTCTAGTAGCCCGCACGGTACTTCTAGTACCTCAGCTCCACCTTTGTTTAACCATCCCGGAGGCAGTACTACCGCACCTCCACGTCAACCTAGCGCAAGAAGGATGGGTGATGACATGAAGCTACCAACCTTTAGAGGAACAGGGCTAGAAGACCCTGAGCAGCATTGGTTTCTATGTGAAGCCATTTGGACGATTAAGCAAATTAATGATGATGCTGTTAAGTTGGTTCAGTTAGAAACCACACTAAGAGAGAGAGCCTTAACTTGGTTTATGAAATACTCAGTAGCACAGAATAGGACGCTTGCTGATGTAAGAAATGCTATGATTAAAGAATTCAAGAAACCTAAATCAGAATCACAGTGTATAACAGAACTCAAAGACATAAAACAGTTACCTACAGAGTCAGTATGGGACTTTGACCAGAAGTTCAAAGCCTTGATAGATCAAGTAAGCTTTGAGTTTACACCGTAACAGCACAAGGAATGGTTCATTGCTGTGCTGCTTCCTCACATTAGACTTCCTCTTATGCAACAGAATCTCACTACACAAGAACAAGCTTTAGAGATGGCTATGAAACTAGAAGCTTCACCAATTGCTGGAACAAGCAACAATGTTGCGCAGTTACAAAACCAAATAGAAAACCTAACCTTGCAAGTACATGACATTAAGAAAGGAAAGGATGTCAAAGAAGAAATTTGGTGTACAAAGTGTAGAGCACAAGGACATTCAAAGGACCATTGTCCTATCTTCATAGATTATATTGCAACTGGAGCACCTAACCCTTTACCACAGGCATAGGGGCCTTGGTGTGAAATCTGTAGAACTAGAGGCCACAGACCACAAGAGTGTCACTTGTTACAGAAATATGTACAAACTCCAAAGAATCTATATTGCAATTTCTGTAAATCAGTAGGCCATGATGAAAACAATTGTAGAGCATATGACCTTATGATAGAAAGAAAACATGATGTTTATAGAGTACAGTCAGAACCACAAGGACCCACAGTAGAGCCGCAGTATGACCAAGCTCGCAAAGGCAGAGGAGGAAATTACAGGGGCCATGGATGTGTAGCAGGTTTTGGTTGAGGAAGAGGACAGATCACTTGTTATAACTGCGGAGCTTACTATGCAAGGGATTTCCAAAATCCTACAACCCTCTGTAGATACTATAAATCGTATGATCATGTCATTAAAGAATTCCCTCAGTTAATGGCCAAGATACAAGAAAAGAAGCCACAGGTTAACCATAATATCCAGTTGATTGGAGCAGAAAAAAGAGAACCAGATCCCACAGTTAATATAGTGACACACAGTGGAGCAACCACTGGTGCGCCAGAGTCGGGAACTGGAAAGTCAACGACGCAATGGGTGTGCCGCGCTAATACTAAACCATCCCCGCTTGACCTACAGAAGCAAAAAGAAGCATTCAAGAAAGCTCAGGAGCATTTCTCAGATCTGCGAGCTTCAAGCTCTGTTGCAATTCCACATAATGATATCAGATCGCATGTGCCGAATCAAGAGAACCTGGTGCGAGAATAGGCCACTACATCTGGAAGGCCTGATGAGGAGGATGCACTAGGCAGTGTTCATGCTTTCTTGAGAAACTGCTTAAAGTTGTTGCGCAATGAAAAAGCAACTATGGAACTCCAACACCTGTCGGATCAGTGTCAACAATCTGCTTCGATGAATACACCGCAGCGTGTTGTTCATCAGATTGGGAGTCATACTAGAACTGGAAGAGAGATGAGACTCACAGCGCAGATTGGAGCATTTGAAATGGACGAAGTCATTTTGGATTTAGGCTCAGAAGTTAATGTTCTCACTATGCATACATGGGAACAGATGGGTAGCCCTCAACTTACCAGATCTCCTATCCAGTTAAGACTTGCAAATCAGCAACGAGTTTCTCCATTGGGCAGATTACCCAATGTACCCATTGATATTGAGGGAGTAAGAAGTTTTGCAGACTTTGAAGTAATCAAAATTCTGGATGATAGTAGACCTTACCCAACACTTTTAGGCATAGACTGGGCATTTGATAATTTGGCTGTCATTAATTTGAAGAAAAGACAGATGACCTTTGAGGATGACTAGATTAGGGTCATTGCACCACTTGATCCCCTTCAAGGACCATGGTATATTGAACCCATTCGAGTAGAAGAAGAAGTGTGCCACATGGAAATTTTGTACCAGATGACTGCTAGTCATAATGATTATGTCAATCCCACAGTGGACGGCCATATCAGCTGGCGATGTGATAGTTCGTGCACATCAGATTCAGAAGCAGGATTGGAAAACTGGCAGAATCGCTTACATGAGGTTTCTGCAAGGCGTTGCGCCATGATGACTAAATCCATTCGATGGATTGGCACAGAATTGAGTAACACCCCAATCTTTGATGTTTTAACTGAAATAAGTGAATTCATACATGAATATGAACAAGAAATCCCAGATGAGCAGCGCATACAAGCATTGGATGTAGCACTGCGCGCTACACCCGCGAGATGGTGGGGTGCGCATAAAGAAAATATCAACACATGGAAAGACTGTCGCAGGTTGATACTATGCAGATTTCAAGAGACTACAGCAGGAGTTTTGCGTAAATATGATGGACAGAGTGACCCCAGGACACACGTGGAAGCATGTATTCAGCAATGGTCAGATATTCCAAAGGATGAGTGGGTTCACCTATTCATCCACACGTTGGATATAGTTCCAAGGAACTAGTACACTGAAACAAAATTGTGCAAAGGCACTATCACTTGGCCTCTCATGATTGAAAGTTTTCAACTCACTTTCAGCTTTGAGTCAGAACATCCAAGCATTGATCAGGCTTTAAAGTGTATTAAAAATAAGGTATTTGAACAATGTCCGTTACCAGAGTATTCTCAACCAGACTGGGCTGTCCAGATGGAACATGCCCTGGAATGCTATAATTTTGTCACTGCAGAAGAGGATGATGATCCTCGCAACATCAATATTCCAGAGTCAAAAGGGATGCGCAAAGTCGAAGGCCCTTAGCTTGATAACCCTGCCATTACAAAACACATCAAGCTCAAGAAAATTAACATTGGTACAGAAGCCGAACTCAAGGTTTCCTCTATAGGAGATTATTGGGATGATGAAACTGTTGACCACATTGCAGATTTACTACATGAGTACCGGGACATCTTTCCTACCAAGTTTACAGAAATGAAAGGCATCCTAGGAGACTTAGGAGTTATGTGCATACCTTTGAAAGTGGATGCTAAGCCAGTCAAACAATGCCCGTATAGGTTGAACCCGCGATATAAAGAAAAGGTCAGAGAAGAAATTGATAAGATGCTCGCAGCTGGTATCATTGAGCCAGTAGAGGAAAGTGATTGGATTAGTCCTATGGTGGTACAAGAGAAAAAGGCAAAAGGTGAAATAAGAATCTACGTGGACCTGCGCAAGCTCAATGATGCATCAGTGCATGATCCATTTCCTACGCCCTTCACAGATGAAGTGCTTGATAATGTTGGAGGACAACAGGCTTACTCCTTCACTGATGGCTTTTTAGGATACCATCAGATCAGAATCCATCCAGAGGACTGCCATAAGACCACTTTTGCGACTGAATGGGGCTCATTCCAGTATACGGTAATGCCCTTTGGTCTTAAAAATGCTCCTGCTATCTTCTCTAGAGTCGTTGTTGTTGTTTTTAAAGAATTCATTCTTAAGTTTCTAGAAGTCTATTTTGATGACTGGACTGTGTTTGGTTTACTAAAGAACCATATAGGGAATCTAAGGATGATGTTAGAAAAATGTAGATAGTATCAGATTTCCCTTAACTTGAAAAAATGTATATTCTGTGCTCCTTTTGGTATTTTGTTGGGTCACATTGTATGCAGACAAGGACTCATGATGGATCCTGTGAAGGTTGCCATCATTGCTAACTTGCCTGCGCCCAACTCAGTCAAACAATTGCGCACTACATTGGGACATACAGGATACTATAGGAAATTTATCAAGGGTTATGCGAAGATCACTGCGCCTATGGAAAGACTGCTGAAAAAGGATTCGAAATTCCAATGGATAGAAGAATGCCAACAGAGCTTGGACACACTTAAAGAAAAGATGATCACAACACCTATTCTAGTTTTCCCAGACTGGAGAAAACCCTTTCATGTTCATGTAGATGCTTCTTCCATAGCATTGGGAGTTGTACTTACACAACCAGGAGAAGTAGGTATCGACCACCCCATTGCTTACTCTATCAGAAAGCTGTCCACAGCCGAGAAGAACTACACCACTATAGAAAGAGAAGGACTAGCTATGGTGTATGCCTTACAAAAGTTTAGACACTATCTATTGGGTGCTCATTTTAAAATGTATACTGACCATTCTGCTTTGAAGTACTTGGTCAATAAGCCAGTGTTAGGGGGAAGAATTTGCAGATGGCTACTCCTCTTCCAGGAGTATGATTTTGAGATGATTGTGAAGCCAGGTAGATTGAATGCAGGACCTGACCACTTATCTAGGATAGAGTCAGGGGAGGAACCTACAAATTTGGAGGAGAATCTTCTTGATGTGCAGTTATTCTCTGTTCAAGTAGCAGATGAATATTACTTCGATATTCTTGAGTTTCTCACTACAGGGCAAGCACCAGTTGAGTTCACAATACAGCAGAAGAAACAACTTGTTGTCAAAGCCGCAGACTTCACTTTGATAGCAGGCCAGCTCTATAAGTTGGGCCCTGATGAAGTTTTGCGCAGATGCATTTTACCGCATGAGAAGAACTCCATAATCATAGAAGCGCACTCAGGAACCAGAGGAGGCCATTTCGCAGGAAAGCCGACTGCACAGAAGATCTTAGGCGCAGGTCTTTGGTGGCCAACATTGCAAAAGGATACTAAGGAATTTTGCAAGTGTTGCGATGTGTGCCAGCGAACAGGAAAACCTTCAAGAAGAGATGAAATGCCGCTAAGACCCCATAAAACAGTGCGTGCTTTTGATAAGTGGGCCATTGATTTCGTGGGACCTATCAACCCACTAGGAAAGAGAACCGGTGCAAGATACATCATCACAGCTACTGAATACCTCACCAGATGGGCTGAGGCGAAGCCAGTTAAGAATTGCGACGCTGCTACTGCCGCGCAGTTCATTTTTGAGAATATTGTCACTAGATTTGGATGTCCACTAATTCTAATGAGTGATCAGGGCACAGATTTTCTGAACGAGACTATAGAGGCCCTTACTGAAGAATTCCACATTAGTCACCACAAGAGTACACCCTACCACCATCAAGCTAATGGTACGGTGGAGGCATTCAATAAGATTCTGGAGAATGCCCTGACTAAGATCTGTAACCAACAAAGAGATGATTGGGACCTTAGAGTCACAACTGTGTTATGGGCTTACAGAACCACATGCAAGAAACTAACAGGTCACACACCTTTTAGTTTGGTGTATGGACAAGAAGCAGTTATGCCCATGGAATACATTGTTCCCAGTCTCAGAATTGCTCAAATTACAGAAATGGCAGATATTGATACTATGAGTGAAAGGCTGTCACAATTGGTTTCCTTAGAAGAAGACAGACTTTTAGCTGGATTCCATCAACAAGTGCAGAAGGCAAGACAGAAGGCTTGGCATGACAGGCATATTAAGAACAAAGTCTTTCAAGAAGGAGACTTGGTACTCCTCTATGATAGTAAATTCATCAAGTTTCCAGGCAAGTTTCGTATACATTGGTTAGGCCCTCTTCAAGTAATGAAGATAACTGAAGGGGGAGCAGTTCAGCTTGCGAAGCTTAATGGAGAATTGTTGCCCACAATGATGAACGGGAGTTGGCTCAAGATTTACCGCAACGGTCACTCCGCCCTGTCGACCTAATCAGCTGCTAAAGTAGTGCAGATGTCCAGTGTAGTTGAAAGAGGCATCGCACTTCAGTCTACACGGAGGTTGCGAGACATTTTCAGTCTCTGGCTTCCCGTGCAGTTCCTCGAACCATCCGCGCAAGTAATAGAGCCTGTCTGAGTAAGTCTATTGTCGCTCTTGCGGAGTTCCCCCAGGTTGTTAAAATTTTCGCTCTTGCGGAGTTCCATGTTGTCTAATTTTGTTTGCTCTTATGGAGTCCTCACTGTGGACCCCTCCATATGCACAGTTACCCATGCTGAAGTAACCCGCTGAAAATTTGAAAATTTGAATTATGAAAGCTCTGTAGCCACATCTGAGTCTTAATGAAGGACGAGACCGCCAATTAATTGTATTTGCTTTGACAGAGTCGGCTGGATTTCCCGAAGATACACATTTAATTAAGGAGTCGAAGGCCTTAGCTTATCTCCTGAAGGCTATCAGAACCCGTCCATCACATTTAATGCACCGCAGAGGCGTGGGGGTAGGGGGGTTGTCAACTCATATGCATAGGCGCCTATGGTTATTAGCCCACTCGTCCACATCTACTACCGCCTTTAGCTATAAATACCCCTCATTCCTATATGTTTGGGTTACTTTCCTCGAGTTGTGTAAGTTGTCTTGTTTGAGAGTCTAAGTCATTGTTTTCAGAGCCGTGTCATGCAGATTGCCCCCTTTGCTTTCAGAGTTCGTATGCTACGCTGTTCCGCCCTTCTCTGATCAGTGATTAAGTCGTGTCTGTAATTTCATGATGGAGAACCTGTCAACTGAAGAATTCATCTGACAGTTTAGACGCAGAGGTTTAGATTTTGGAATGGTACCCCGATCAAGATTGTCGAGCTTCTTGAGCCCAGACAGTCCACGGGCACAAGGGCCTCTCAACTGCACCAGCCGGAGGAACCCGTTCTAGAGCCCTTGGCCACTATGGTCAACTACATTCCTCCAAGGCCAGATGATGCAACTGAGGTGCATATTCCCAAGAATGCCAAGTATCCGATTCCGTTACCACCAATGGCGGAAATCGTGCACGAAGAAGGATCCCTGCTCGGACATCTTCCGCTTGTTAAGTTTTCCGACTATAATCTAGGAGATTATAGAACGTATCCACAGTTCATGCCAGATCACTATCTGATAGTGGTCCATAACCCTGCTAAAAAAGTTGACGAATTCATCCCGCAGCAATTTGCAGTAAATTTGGAGAGGCCTGGCCTATTGAACCTGTTGAAGCTACCGCACTTCGGGCGTAGCAATGAAGTGAATGCTGTTGTTAATATCCTATTATCTTGTGTTCATGGTGGTTATCTTTGGCTAGGGAGGCCAATTGATTTGAACGTGGATCTGATTCACCGAATTACCGGCCTACCTAAGGTTGGTAAGGACCCCAATGTCCATTTTGTTGGAAAAGACAGAGACCGAAAGCTTGCTGCACAGGTGGTGCAGAAATACAAATTGTCGAGAGGAGGTCGGGCCTATGACCTCACTATAGTTGAAGACGAAGCACTCAGATTCACAGGCAGTCTGCTTGCAGGAAGACTTCTAACGAAGTGCCGACCCAAAGAAGTCCCTAGAGCTGTTGTAGAGCTCGCAGTCACAGTTGCGGAAGGAGAGTAGTATAAGTGGTCTCTCTTCCTTCTGAATACATTTTTGGATGACTGCCGCAACGTTCAGGACACCGCCAATCAGCTCTTCCATTTTTTTTGGCTCCTAATCTTGTGTGCTTTTGTTAGGTGGAAGGAACCGCCCAACACTCAGTTTCTTCCACGCCGTTCAGGAGAGGTTACAGGGATGCGTTATGTAAATCTCTGGGATTCTAATAATCCCGTGAAGCGCAAGATGAACCGCGCTGTATTCTTTGAGTGCTACAATCTCCTCAGGGATACCATCCTGCAGATACCGAGGCTTACTGAGGAGACGACAGAAATTTATGGAGCAAAGTTGGTCTTTTCTGCCAACTTGCATGAAATCTATTTCCACCCTCGCGGAATTCAGTCGAAAGAATGGGTCATAGGGCTCTACCGAATGACCACTCAGGATGTTGAGGATACTATGAAGTCCTGGCCAGATGAATGGAAGCAGGCCGCTGACATTGCTTCCGCGATGCCACCCCCTCCAGCGCCAGAAAAAGATAAGGGAAAGGAAAAGGCCACGCAGAAGGATGCTGAAGGTCCGTCAAGACCGCCTCCCAAGAAGCAAAAGCTATCGCACCCCGCAGAAGCGACAGGAGATCCCTTTGAGACCCTTGCCACGGGGCTTGACCAGTATTTGAAGGAGGAATTTCACGAGCTGCGGACCTCTCAGGCCAAGATCAGAAGTGCTCTGGACCTGCAGCTCGTGGAGTTGAAAGGTCTCGCAGGATGAGTTGCGTAGACCCATGCGCCAGCGTCCGTCTCGCAGGTGCCACAAGCGTTGACAAGCACCGAACGGGTTGAAGTACTTGCCGACAGGCACACTGTTGTACATATCCATCCTGCAAGCATGACACTCTCGGATCCTTTAGCTACACTACAGGTAAGCGCGGTTAGCGCTGTTGAAATAAATTTATCACTTATTCCATTGGAAACTCTCCATTTAGTTCAGGAGCAGGTTTCTACTGAGCTGAGAGCTAGGGAGCTCTCCACATTCCATGCCAGTCAAATACTGCAGACGTAGGAAGCAGAGTTAAGGGCGGGTTATAAGGAGATCTCTGCGCAGCTTGAACTTCACGAAGCACAAGACACTGGGTTGAGAAATGCTGTTGATGAAATCACCCAGGAGCTACCAGCCTGCCAGATTTAACTAGACATCCCGTTAGTTGAGAAAGTGCAATGCATCGGCATAAGGGTGCCAGCCCTAGAACAGCAAGTAGTTGCTATGGCTGAGGACCATAGAAAGCAGCTCGCTGAGTTGGAATCTTGTGTCGCAGCGCCTCCCGTGGAGGAGACACAAGAATGACTGGAAGCACTGCGCATCGCTTCCATCCAGATGCAGCACAAAATAGATGAAGCCCAACAGTTAATGACGCAAGCTATGGAAGCTTGGGCGGAGCTTGAGAAGCTCCCTTCTAAAGCTGCTCTTGTAGAACAGGTCGAAGGAGCAGAACAGTCCCTAACTGTTCTGAATGAGGAAGCTAAGTCCTTGGAAGGCTTAGCCAAAATGAGAAAGATGAGCGAAGTCTGCAAAGTCCAGCAAGAACTGCACCGGCTCATAAACAAAGATGCTACTCTCACCAACATTATTCAGTCGTTTATGGATGAGTATGCTGAACTTGCTGCCCAAGCAGATGCCAAGGTCAAAGCATTTGCTGGGTCTCAAGAGTTGGTCGACGGCATAGAAGGAGAAGAAGCTACTGCAGACATGGTGCAGACAACTGCGAGGTGCGTCGAAGACATGGACACCGCTATTGCGCAGTGGAAGCAAGACTTCGCTGTGACTTGAGCCAAATCAGATGCACAAGTCACTCGACCGCCATCTAGTGCGGGTGGCTCGGGGAGGAGCCACAAGTAAGTGTTAGGGGCCTGTTGGAGCATAGGCCGTAGCTAGGGTAAAGCTGCCAATTTTGGGGAAAAAGCACTAAGTTTTGAAGGAGAAGTGCTAATTTTGAGGAAAAGCACCATTTTTGGCGGAAGTGAACAGTGCACGGTACGGTGCTAGATGGACGAGCTCACCACAGAGTGCGGACCGGAAATCATGGAGCTCGCACGCACAAGTCAAAGAAAGGAGTAAATAAGGTGGCCGAGTAGAAAGCTCAACCACCACAGTAAATGAAGGAAGTGATGGAATAGAGGGCTCAGCTACCCTCATTTAAGGCAAAGTACAGAAGTTATGGTTGCTTGGACCAAGGAAGAGCAACGTGACGAAGCATTGAAGACAAAGGACATGGAGCAAAGAATGATGAAGTGGCGCCCATACCCGTGATCTGCGCCGAAAATCACAGAGCCTACAGGAAGCTGCGACGCGATTGCAAGAGGCATCTAAAGTACACCTAGCTGTCAGTGGTTAGGGTTTTTGGGGATCACTATTGGGAAAGGCCCACAGCTTTGTAAAGGTGAGACCCTCAGGGCCACCTATATATATGTGTAATTGTAAAAGGAAAGGGGTTAGATGTTAGATGGGTCAGAGATAGATTGGTTAGAAGGTCATTGTAAGTTGATATCTGAGTTTGCAGTTAGTCTAAGTGGATGTCTGAATCATTGTAATCTTTGTAGAAGAAGAGAGTAGATTTAAGAGAAGGGCTCCCAGCTGTGTGCATGGAGTTTCCCAGAAAGATCTATGGCTGCAACTGTGTGCGTAGCGTAATTGTGTAATTCCCATCTCAAGATAATATAAGATACAATTTCCGTGGACATGATTTCCTTGTGGAGGCGAACCACATAAGTCTTGTTGTTATGGTAATGTTTTACGTGAATGCATGTCTGTGTGTTGCTATCTATGTTTGCTGAATGTTTCGTTATCTTTACGAATGAGTATGTAAAGTAAGTCCTTGAAGCTCCCTTAGAAGTTATACTCGTGCATTGTTGGAAGAGTCGGTAAGAGTACTACCGCTGCAGCGCTCGAGGAGCATGACTTCCGCGCTAAAGCGCGAAGGAAGGAACAGTACATATCGTAACGAATGAAGCGGGTAAACACCTCGTGCAGAGGTGCAGAGATACCCCGCAGCTAAGCCGAGGCAATAAGCTCCAGCACTGTTGCGCTGTATGACCTGTGAAAGAACCAGACACTCTGTTCATAAGTTACTGCGTAAGAAGGGAAGAGAGAAGACTGGATTCTGCACCACTCCGGTTAAGGAAACCTGATTCCTTAGCCCCCTCATAGCTACTTCGGGTGAGACCTCGGGCTGCTGCGTAGCTCGTTGCCGAAAGGGCTAGTGCGCCAAGGGGTGTTTGTTGCTGCGCCTCCTGAAAACCCGGGTCTGTCCATAAGCAGCCAACATGGGCCTAAATCCAGTATGAAAAAGGACCGGCTCTGTAGAACTTCCTATGACGAGTAGATTCAGAGATTGGTTGAGATAGCAGTAGCAGTGACGATGATGATGACGATGCATTGATGACGATGATCCCGAGAAGAAGACTTGTCTAGCAGATCTATGTCGAGAAATACCTTCCTAGTTAAGAGGGAGTGTTGATGTATATGTAACTTCGGAATGTATTTCATCTGTGTATTTTATTTATATTTATTGTACCCTTATAAGAGATGTGTCATTCCTCTATAAGGAAGTGTCGTCATGTGGATTGACAAGTGTCGCAAGTGTGTGTACTTGCCGATGGGTTATTAGACCACCGTGTGTGGGGTCGGCCTTGAAATATATATTATAATGTGGATGTACCTAGCTAGACAAGTCGGCCCCATAAGGTCACTGGGCAAACAGGTTAGTATAAATAGAGATCAGGTGATCTCTATTTAGATCATTTTCAAAAAAGTACATCTCTCTCACTCAGAAAGTGGCGCACTAGCGAGGAGGAGGATTATCTGCTACTAGGAGACTATCTCAGTGTATTTTGGTTGAGCCATTTCTCTTTCTATCTCTGAGGAAGTTGTGGGGTTTTTCACCTTAGGGTTTTCCCCACGGAAAATCTGTGTCTCTTGTCTCTTATGCTTTTGATTCTTGTGATGCTTGTCATACTTATTGTGATTGTCATGCATTGATATACTGTATATGTTATTCTCTCAGTAAAGATCCTAGAGTATTGTGAATTAATGCTCAAAATTTAATAGCCTTAAGGCATCCTCCATCATCCAACTCAAGAAACACTCAACTGGTATGAGCTGATATGGAATATGTAACAAGACTGACACTAGGATGGCCGACACATGAGGTCAAGGTTAAATGCAGAATGGCTGACACAGGGTATATCCTTGGACAGTGAGCATGACACGAAGTGACTTAGGCAGTTTCTGACATAATGGGGTAAATGATAAGCCTGAAATGTAATAGACATTATCAGACCCTCCACATGGTTGGAAGAATAACCAACCAGGGGAGTAAACAACTCGGAGATCAGGTTCACCCTGAGGTCAAAAACTAAACCCAACTGACAAGATAGACTCAAGTAGGTGCTGTGTTCAAGGATAGAACTGACTGAATTGCCTTTGACATTGAAGATATGACACATCTTTCCCATCCCTTATTCTTTTTAGATAAAAGAATACCTTTCTTGTTGTTTTAATGAGTCCAAGAAAGAATGAAAACTCAATAGGTCTAACCATGTAAAAAGTTTAACGAGCCCATGGGAGGAAGACTCAGGACCTTCTTCATTATTTACAAAGTTTGAAGAAGAGATAGAAGATTACTCTATATTACTGATCTCTGGATTTTAATATCGAGCCGATATTTGTTCTTGCTCACCGGTGTTTTCAATTTTAAGGAGTCTGAAAAACTTAAACAATAACTCCATATATCTGCTCGTGCATTTTAGTATCGAGCCCAAGCAGATTAATGCTCGCCGGTGTTTTCCTGTTTATAGAGTCTGAAAAAATTAAACAATCCTCTTTTCACATATCCATGGATTTTATATCGAACCCGGATTTGTCTGTGCTCGGTGGTGTTTTCTAGTTTATAGAGTTGAAAAACTTAAATAGTCCTCTACTTACCCTCTCATGGATTTCACATCGAGCCCGAGTAGGTGAATGCTCGCTTGGTATTTTCATGTTTAGAGAGCCTGAAAACCCTAAAGAAAGGCTCCAAAAGGTCCTTTTTCGTCAATTAGTTTCCTCCCTCGAAAAAGTATAAAAAAAAGGGAAAAGAACTCTTCTAGCGCATACAGAAGTATACCTAGAGTATACCTTTTTCATAATTAATCCACCTAGGCCCAGAAAAGGGATAATTCTATACCTGAGTGGATGAGTCTTCGATTACTTTAACGAGCTCGAAGAGGACAAGTTTGCTTGGCAATCTTGTTTAGGTTTGAATAGTCCAAACAAGAGCTTAAAATGACTTAAAGGTCAGCTTCTAGGATCATAGCTTCATACTCTGCCAAAACTAGGTCTTCAACAAAATATTAGTTAATGTGGATAAAAATCTCAAATGATATATGAATTTGAACTATCAACTGGTTGACAAGGTCTAACATCGAGAATTTTTAAACTTAGGAGATCGATCCTACAAAAACTTAAGGAAAAATGCGAGCTAGATTAGTATTACACCATATGTATGTTTCAATTGATTAATTAGGTGATTTTGATAAAAAATTTGAAACTATAGAAAACTAAACAATGGTGGGTAAAAATTAAACTCCAATTCATATATATAATTTCATTTTAAAAATAAATTTTCAATTTGTTTTTGTAGGGCAAAGTTTTGGGGCAACCTTTGGCATTTTCAAATCTCCGTGGCGATCAAATCAAGCATCCAAACGCTGTTCTTCTTCCACCAAGTGAGTTAGAATCCTCCCCACTTGCATTTTTATGGTTTAGTTTTCATTTTTTGAGCCAAAAATTGCTTGCAACGCAATGCTCACAACTCTTATTGCGCGGGCGCTACTGTGTAACAATAGCAGTAGCGTGTAAAGGAGATGAGCGCTACTATGCTCAAACAGAGTAGCGCCCATACATTACTGTGTAGTATACACAGTAGCGCTCAAGCCTGAAAACCTAAAAACAAGTGCCGAGACTAAAAAAAATGTCATTTTTTGTGCAGGATGGTTCTTCAATGGAGGGAGAGAGAACATGAGGACATGGTAGGTTGGCCATGCAAGATCCGGCCACTCTCCACGCTGTCCGAAGATGCGGTTTATTGAAGTTTTACCGAACCGTAAACATGAGGGCCCTAAACAAATTATTTCGAAGACTTATTCAGTACTGGGATGTGGATACCAATACTTTTGTCATCCGTGGGCAAACTTTGGAGCTTACAGTTGATGAAATATATTTCATTACTGGTCTCTCACGGAGAGGAGATGTAATAAATCTAAAAGGGTCTTTTCGTGTGGGCATAAGGTTTGTGCAAGAGTACGTGAATTCATATTGTGTGGCTGGAGCTGAGAAATCAGGAAGCCATGTCTTGATTTCGACCATTGAAGGCCTCCCCTTGAAGGTGATAGTGAGTATGATCAACCGAGTGGTAGGTAGTGCCTCACTACACCTAGCTTCTAGGCACTCTAAGCATGTTGGTGTACAATGCTTACACGGTCATGTATATGATTGGTGTACTAGTTTACTGGCGAGCATGAGATCTCAATTGATAAGTTGCAAATCCGGCACAATGAAGAATTTTGGGTACGGTAGCATTTTTTGTACTTTCTTCTTTGAGAGGATGCCTGCTATAAGTTTTGGGATGCCTCTAACTCAGGTTAACCCCCATGAGCCCAGACTAGGCCATTGGGGTGACATATTCCTCTGCCAGGGTGGTGGGAAAAGTCACTACTGTTATCATACTGATGATTTTTGGGGGTGGTGGGAGAGGCAAGTGCCCGCCTTTGAGAAGTTTCCATATGCTGGATTGGATTTCCGTCATGATCCAGAACTGGTGCTTCCTCCAGGTGGAGCCTGGGGAGATATTGGTATGTTTAATTTTTGAGATTTATTTAATTTTTTCAAACTTTTCAAGTATTTGATTTTTATAAATGAATTTTGAAGTGCTAAACAAGTGTCATATGCAAATCTTGGGTCTGCTCGTCCCGAGGGACATCCTACCATCTTTGTGAGGCCAGCTGATATTACTGCAGCAGATGCTCTGTTGAGGACCATAGAGAGAAAAGTGAGTTGGTTGACTCATGAAGTTCTTGCATGCCGTATGGATCAGATTCCTATTGATATGCAGGAAGATGTAGTTGGGGTCCCCCCAGCATGGCTTAGGTTGCTGCGGAAGATAGCTAAGCTAGTCATATGCTATCGCAATGCAGTAGATGATGATGAGGTCCCTCCTTCTCCATAGGAGAGGGATACATTCTATGCATATATTTTTGAGGCTACTATGCCCAGTTTTGTACTTTTATGACATGACTTGATAGACTTGTGATCCAAAACTCATATATTTTTTGATACAGTATCAGCTATATACAGTATCGGTTATTTACATATGTATGTGTTTGAATTTTATGTGTGCAATGTTGTTTATGAAAGTTTATGATACAAATGCCAGTCTAACACATAGTTTGCTAATGAATCAGCTAATGTGTTTAAACTTCTTGGAATGTGTTCATATATAATAGAATCAAACTATCTTTCCAATAGTCTAACTCGTAGAAACTGACGTAGCAATCCAGGATCTCTAATCTGGTAGACACTTGTTAACTGAAATACAATTAGTTGTGAGTCAAGTATTACCTCCAAATGTGAAATTCCATGACTGAGAGCATCTCGGAGAAGTTCTATAACTACACTGTATTCAACCACATTATTCGTGGTAGGACCCAAACAAACCCCCCTTGAAGAGACAAGTTGGCCAGCGGGTGAGTAAATGACCCAAGTTGCTGCAGCCAACTGACAGGTGTGGCAACTGGCGCCATCAACAAATCCTAAGAAATGTTCGGTTGACATCTGGTACATGAAACGAAAACCACACATAAGATTAACTAACAAGCATAACGAAAACTAGCTTTACAAAAATATACAACTATGTTACAAGAAAAAGTACGTTAGCCTAAGCGTAGTGCTTCTTCAGGTAGGCTCAATGCCTAGATCCTCCTCGTGAGGTCGGGAAAATATGTCATGGAAATCACGAAAAAGATTGGTATATGGAATGATCTCATCGAGATAACATCCCGTTTCAATAAAAATGTTTCCGGTGACCCCAGTGGAAATGTTGACCAGAAAGGTATTCAATATATTTTCTTCAACAAAACCATCTTGTGAAGTAGAAGTGAAATTATTATTTCCACTGGGTGTTGGATAAAACTCGCCTCTCTCTATCAAGTTAAGAAAGGGAATCAAGAAGGACCTAGGATTTATATGCTCGCGAGGATGGTCCAGGTCAGTCATGGCTTCTAAAATTTCCTCCTGAGAAGGTAAAGTAGTATCCAAACTGTCAAGAGAGTGGGTCGGGTCGAGTGACTGAGTAGCAGCACAATCCATATTTGACTCAACAGACACCAATGGAGTCAATATATGTTCTGTTGCAGTTTGATATGAGTCCAAGTGGGTTACTTTTGCAATAGGAGTGGGCACGGAGGGATTTGAATTAGTTGGGAGAAACCCAGGATCAGTTGTTAAACTAACCATGGAAGTTTCAGATGATGAACATCCCTCAGAATGGACAAATAAGGTAGGATCCGGTAGGTCAAAAGTACCAATTAATGACCCATAAAGTCCTGCTCCTGAACTCTCACTAACCGGGGTGGTTTGATCAACTAAGGGAACTGTGGTCTCTGAAGAAGATTGGTTGTTTCTCTGAGTGAAAGAAAGATGATCGACTGTAATGACCTTACCTTCAAATGGGAACATAACAACTCGAAAAACTACCGATGCAATAGCTCACATGGCATACGTCCAGCTCCTACCTAATAACATATTGTCATCAAGCGGAGCATCCAGAACTTCTACTTCTACAGCAACTGTCTTATCGGCCAATGTGACATCAAATGATTGCAAAACCCCATATGGGCGGAAAGTCCTGCCATCAAAAGCAGTAAGTAGTGTGTTAGAAGGGGCTAACTCGGGAGAACCCAAAGCTTTCCAACAGGAAATTGACATTACGCAGGTCGACGCGCCCTCATCGACGACAGATCGTCTGATGGTCATTAGGCCATGGACGACTTCAATCTGAAGAGCAACGTGTTAGGGAAACCGGTATTTGATATCAGTCATATCAAATTGCGCAGACATGTTAGAGGATTCCATACTTCCAATAGCTGCCAGATGTAAAGGACAACTTTGCAAGACTTCTAAGGTAGACATGGCACAAGGGGTCTGGGCTAAATATTCAATCATGTTGTAGTTGGAGGTGGCCCGAGTGTTGGGATTGTGCGATGCCCGTTTCAAGACACCTTTCGGGATCTTGGGCATTGGGTCCACAGGTATGTGGAGTGGAGTGGAAGATTCTGGAATCTCTTTATCCTTTTTCTGTGCGTCTGGGCTATAATTCCTGGCTCTCGTTTGTAAGAGTGCATCCGAATTAACCATGTTAATAAAAGTTTGATGAACCGTAGCATGTGTAGTGCCACCAGTGTTGGAGGTGCCAGAAGCTAAGCTCTGCCCCTTAGGGAATGGATCTTTCAGTACGATAGGATTCTTTTCTCTTAATAGATTCTGGGCTTCTTCAAGCAGAGGGCACTGGTGAGTAAGGTGGTTGTTAAGTTTAAACCAAATAAACTAGCAAGATCACTGAAAGAAACATAATCATAAGATAGACACAGAATTTACCCTGGGAAACCCTCATGGAGTAGAAAACCCAGCAAAGCTTTCCTCAATAAGATGATCAACCAAAATACAAGATGTGCTCCCTCCTTCTTTACCTCCTTAGCAGATCTCCCAGACAAGTGCGCTACTTTTCTGTTTTGTACAAGTGTGTCTAATGAGGAGTTCACCTCCTCTGTTTATACTAACTCCCGACTGACCAAAATACCGAATGGGGCTGACCTCTCCTGGAGAAGTCTAATAACCCCTAAAATATAAGAACAGGGCCGACCCCCACATAGTGGGTCTAATAACCCTAGTTACCAAAAACCCCGAGAGGAATAATCATCTCCGGATACATGATAGGGTTACCTTGGAGGGATGAAACATCTCCGGAATAATAATGTACAAATTATAATATTCTTAGAAGTTACAATATTCAACAAAAAAGGGGAACCACCCATAGTTTGACCCGTGAACTATTGGTAGGGGTTGCCCCCATCCTTCTGCTGGTAGGGGTTGCCCCCAACCATCTATTGGTAAGGGTTTCCCTCGACCATCTGCTGATAGGGGTTTCCACCTATCATCTATTGATAGGGGTTGCCCCTAGCTACTGGTTGGTAGGGGTTTCCCCTTGCCATCTATTGTTGCACGAAAGTATTATTGAAATTTCCCCAACCATATGAAAGTGGGTTAGTGCTCTGTGGGTTCGTCCACTATGGCTGGGTGTTAGCCCCACCATATTGCTGGTTAAAAATATTACCCCCTCCCCCTGAAAATAAGGAAAAAGGGACATACCTGTAGGCATATTACATTGATTCATGTTGGGACCTGCAAAGGTATTAAAACCAGTGGTAGCTGACGTAGACGGTGCGGTCATGGTACTCATGACAGGCACGGTTGCAGAAGCACTTGGACCTACAGCGGGTGTGGAAATCCAAGTACTGGGTATATGATATAGCGGTTGAAATGCAGGAGGTGGCACTAAATTGGCTGTACTGCTAGGTCCAACAGTAGGTGTAGAGGTAGATGCCATAGTTGTTGAACTCGGCTTACCTAACGTACCAATATTAAAACTAAAAGACAGAGTAGACACAGAGGTTGTCTGTGCCGAACTCAGTGTAGCAGTAAAAGGAGGATTTACAGTGTTAGTGTTCATACCTATGGTGGGAGTTTGTGGAACTCCCTGTTCACCTCCTAGAGTAGACATCAAATGTCCAGGCAAGAAATTATATGCACTGTAATCGGGCTGTTGGAAACCAATGGGTAACATAAGCGGATTTCTAGGATTGGTCAGAGGAGGATTAAAGGGAGTGCTATACTCCGCAAAAGTAAGATCTTCAATCTCAACTGAACTAAAATGTCACTGATCTGGAGTACCCAATTGTGGTTCCTCAGGAACCTCTATTTCAGGGTTTTCTATTGCTGTTTGTTGTTCTTCAGGAAACTCAATTTCAAGTGGTAGTTCCTCAGGAATTCCTATTTCAGGATTTTCTGTTGTAAAAATTTCCTCAAGAAGTTCTGTTTTAGGAATGGTTTCTGAAGAAACACTGGGGTTTACCCTATGTCGTCTAGCTGGCTGTAAAGGTTATGTTCTAAGTGGTGGAAGGTTTTGAAGCCTTCTTGATCTACGAAGTTCTTGGTTCTCCGTAATTATATATATAAATAAAAACTAGAAAACCTAGTGGCCACTACGACTAGGGGGAAAACAACACGCCAACTAAAAAGTCCTAAGTATGCAAACCAAGCAAACGAGATGCCTTCCGGAGAAGAGTCTGGGATGATGAGGGTCTAAAACAGATCAACGAAGGATGAAGAACAGTTACCCGGGGTTCACAATACAATGACTAAGGGTGCAAGCGCTGGAATCACCCAACCGCCCTCCCAAAGACCTGCAAGGGATTTCCTCCCACGTCTGTCCTAGCTACATCAGATATACCCTCTGCTGTCACCTGTGTATGAACCTATGGTTAGATACTAACGATACCACAACACCGAAAACTCCTGGGGGAACAGTCTCTGGTCGAATCAGAAGGCGTGGGCAGGGTAACTGAGCCCGAAACTCAAAAGAGTCCCCAAACGCAATCTGATCCTGGTATATGCTCGAAACAGAAAGTAGGAGGAGTATTTCGAGCAATCTGATCTCACAAGACCTACTGCATAGATCCCAGGCAAGCTTTGAGTGAAATGGATTTACCTGTGATAGTCGAACTACGATTTTTGCGTAATGTGTGATCTTGAGTGGTTTAAGGTGATTTAAACTCAAGATCCTAACCAATACTAGTTGGTGTAGTGTATCCCTAAAAAAGAAAAATTGTTTCTATTTCATTTTATTAAAGATCTTTTAGGGCTGTTATTACTCAAAAGGTAGTGCGTTTGTGTGGTGTGGTTCCAACAGAAAAGAAAAAGTGCATAAATTCTAACTTTCGACAACAAAACTCTTTTTTATTTTATTTTTTCATTTAAAATTCTTTTCAAACTGAAAAAAACTGAGCAAATCTACTTAAATTCCTTTTTTTTTTGTTTTCTTTTGAAATTGTACACAAAATAACCTATGCTATCTTGTAACAAATATAAGCCTTATTAATCTTAAGCTACCAAATTTTTTGCTTTTTCTGTTATTATAAACGAAAAAGAACTATAAACATGGAAAACAAATAAGACTTGTGTGCAATGTGTAAGTATGGATAAAAATGGTTCTTAAGCTTACAACTGTCAAGGCACTAGCTCAACAAAGACTTGTCCTACAGGTTTTTTGCAAAAGAAAAAAGCCTCTATACTCGGAAACAAAGTGGGGAGAAAACAATAGGAGAAAGATACTTAAAACTGGGAATCCAACACAAGAGGACTGACGCAAAGCATCAAAACCTAACAAGACCACTACACTAAGCAAAAAGTAGGCAAGCAAGCTACCAACAACCCTACTAATACAAAGACTGAGAAATGAATCAGCCTAAAACACTTTAAACACACTTGAAACCGGAAAAGACAACAAGTCACAAAAGGTTGGAAATTAAGAAGTTTGGAAGACACCCTAAAGGCTCCAAAATAGACCAAACCCTAAAACAAAGGATAGGATAGGTAAAGAGCAAACAAATGTTGCTACAAACAACGAATTCAAAAGTATGCAGGTTTGTAAACTAGAAACATACAATCAGGGCAAGAATAAGCGGAAGTGTTCACCAAAGAACAAAACCCAGTCTTCCAAAAGAGTTATAAACAGTCCAAACATTCCACAGGTAAGCAAGCGATCTAAAGATGGTAAAAAGACTCAAAGAAAGGTTCTACTACTTAAAGAAAAGTTTAAAACCTCAAATACCAGTCAAGGAGATCTAAAAACAAAGTCAGAAGACCACCAAAAAGGCTAACAACTCAAACTGACCACTAACAGAAGGCTACAGGAAATATACTCTACTGTGCAATAGGGAAACTCGCGCTCCTGAAGAGATGGGCGCTACTGTATGTATAGGAAAGTAGTGCATGGGAGCTATTGTATGAATAACAAAGTAGTGCTCAGGTCTTAAAAGTTTAAAAACTGACTTTGAAAAAATGCAAAAAGATTGATTGAAGTAGAGAAAAACAAGCAGGGGGTACCTATAGGGTTTCCCAGCACATAAAAGGAGTTGAAATAGTTCTCGAAAGACAAACAAGAAAAGGTTTCCTAGAGAAAAACAAAACTTTCCCCAGTGGAGTCGCCAGTCTGTTGGCGGGAAAAACTACCCTATAGTAAGGAAACTGATACTATCAACTGAAAGGGGATGACAGGTAAGTGTATTAACTGCATTACAGAGATGTTCATGAAAAGAAATAGGTTATAAGCCTTGAGAACATACCCTTCGAATGACATTCAATCCTAGCTCTTATTTGATCTTGTGCTCGATCCTCAAGTCCATCTCCCATTCACTAAACCTGCAATACAAGTACCTTTCTTAGCGTATCTTGGATAATATATAATGATGGAAAAGACAAAGCAATTTAAACAACCAATATTAACCAAAACAGATCCAAACTAGTATATTATTTCAATGAACACTTAATTTGGGACAAGAAAGACACTTCAACCTTTTATTGTCAAATGCAAATTGATGTTACAAAATATACCTGACTTTGTGACATGCTCCTGCAACTTGATCCTGGGGTCTTGCTCTTCTCTGGCTTGGATATCTTCCAGCATAAACTCCTACAATGCAAGCTTCTCTTTAAAAGTCTCTTAATAACATTAATGTCTCTAACCCCTCCCTTTATTCTTCCCTGTATTTATAGGACAAGAGAAGCAGTTCAGGTCGAGAGATGGTTATGGAGGAAGTTGGGGAAGTTGGGAAACCAACTGCAACTAATCCTCTTCGTGAAATTAATTATTTTTTAATCATCTTTTGAGATGTACGCTACTATTGCTCAGTGAAGTAGCATTCAGGGCACTACTATAGTGCTTGTAAACTAGCGCTCATCACTTTTTAAATGTTGAGCGCTACTCTGCTGAAGAGGAGTAGCGCTCATGAGGCTTGAGCGCTACTATTACACACTGGAGTAGGGAATAGGCGCTAGTCTATTGAAGTAGAGTAGCGTTCATATCTCAGAATGACATTTTTAGGGTTTTTCCAGTGTTGTCAGGAAATGGAGTAAGTCAAAGTCTCATCTAGGGTCAACATGCTCCTCCATCCAAGTTGTCCTTTTGTGTGATCAACAGCTCAAGGTGATCACAGACGGAGAGGTGCCGGTTTGACTTATAACAATAAGTGTGTGTTGAGGTCATTGAGGGCACCATGAAGTTAATTGTATTGAGCTTGCTTAAAGGAGGTTGCCCCCTCGAAGTGGCCCGTGATCAATATAAAAGTGATTATGAGTTCTATTATTTCTGATATCTCATGTATTTGAATTAATTAATTATTGCAGGCTCTTCACATCTGCTATCAGAGCACTTTCTTGGGATCGTTGGGTGGAATTTATACCAAATTTTTTTTTCGCATCTGTTGCAAGTTTGGATCTGGGGATAACCCCTATCCGCTTAACTGTGGGAAGTACTTGGGCATAATACCTAAAACTCATTGTGAGGAGTACCACAGGAACCCCAAAGTAGCTGGCCCATTGAGAGGACCTGCCAGCGAAAAGGGCAATGACCCCTACCTGGTTGACTAGTTCCCACCTGTGAGGTAAACCAAGAGCTGCCGTTTGTGGCAAAGCGGTTATCAGTTTTACTTGAGCTATGGAGTGAGGGATACTACCCCAATACGCAAGCCGTCAGACAGCATTGGTGGCCGAGTGAATCCCCTGAACCGATAGGAAGCCGCCCATACCTGGAGTCCATATCTATTTTTACCTGAACTGTTTCCGATCACTTCCGCTCCAGATCCTGCCGTTTCAGATCTCAGGGACATAGATGTGTTCAACAAAAGCTCTATCTCTTGGATGTGGATTCTCTTCCTGCCTCAGAACTTGATGAAGAAGCTCTAGATACAGTAGATGATCAGGTCGACATTCAACGCCTTCCTATTAACACCCCATCTCAGGACGACCCACCCGAGCTCTCTCTCCATGCTGTAAATGGCGTCACCACCCCACACACAATGCGAGTCAGGGGACACTTCAAGAAGCTCCCTCTTCCCATAATCATTGATTCTAGTAGAACTCATAACTTCATTGACCCTCAGATTGCTAAATAGGCTGATTGTTTTATCGATCCTTGCTCCCACTTTGAAGTCATGGTTGCCAATGGGGGCACCTTACCTTGCAAGGGGAAGTGTCACAATGTGCGTATCTCTATGGAAGATTATAACCTGCGCTCTGACATGTTTTCCTTATCCTTAGGCGGATGTGATGTGGTTTTGGGAATTCAATGGTTACGCACACTTGGCCCCATCTTATGGGATTTTTTGGAACTTTGGATGCAGTTTTCAGTAAATGGGGCACAACACAAATTAATGGGATTACAACCAGGGTCTCTCTGCATCATCAGTTCACATCGCCTGGAAAAAATCCTTAAGAAGAATTCACATGGTATCATCGCTCAACTCCATTCCCTTCAGATGCACCCATCAACGGTCTCCACTACTTCCTTGGATAGATATGCAGGTGTCTTTGCTGAACCAATGAGCTTTCCGCCTTCAAGAGACCTTTCCGGTAAGAATTTAGTCACATCTACCTCTCAGCAGGAACTGATGGCTATTTTGCATGCAGTACAGAAATGGCAGCCATACCTATTAGGGAATTATTTATGCATCAAGACTAATCTCCAGAGTCTGGAAAATTTTCTGGAACAATGGGTCTCCTCCCCAACACACCTGAAATGGGTTATCCCTATGCAATCACTTACAATAAGGGTAAGGACAATATGGTGGCAGATGCTCCTTCTCGCACAATTGCTGACCCAGTTTCTCTTACAGCTCTTTCTCAGCTTGTTCCAAATTGGTTGCAATATGTTCAACAGGGCTATCTCTGCTATGAACTCCATGCTTCTTCATCAGCAGGGCACTCTGGGTTCTTCAAAATGTATGACTGGGAACAATGTAACTTCTTTTGGTAGGGACTAAAAATGACAATTCAATAGATGGTGGCTGACTGTGATACTTTCCAGGTCAACAAGGGTGAAATGACACTCCTTTCGGGATTTCTCAAACCCTTGCCCATCTCTACATAGCTTTGTCCAACTATTTCTATGGATCTCCTAGCAACGCTCTGGTGGTACAATACCACATCTCAAAGGACACCATATGAAGTAGTTTATGGAGACACCACCAGTTCTTCTTCCATACACCCTTAGCAGCTCCCCAATTTAAGAAATTGACTTGGTTCTTCGAAACTGCGATCAGATTCTTCTCATTTTGCAGGACAATCTTCACATGGTCAGAATTCGCTTGAAACAACAAGCTGATCAAAACCGTTCTTAGCGCATTTTCCGCGCAGTTGATGGGGTTCTTCTTCATCTACATCCTTCCAAGCAATCCTCCCTGACACTCCAAAGGCGTCAATGGCCCGAAATGCAACTCGATGATGCCACCGGGGAACCACTTCTTCAGATTCTGCAGCAATTTCTCCAACCAAAGCTTTGAGGACAAAGCTTTTTCTAAGGGAGAGGGGATGTTAGGAACCCGTGTCAACCCTTCTCTTTACTATGTTAGTATATTGTTGTTGGACGCATATGCTTTGTAAGTCGTCCCGTAGTATTTGTTGATCCATAGTTTATATTAGCCCATAGTATTGACCCATAGTATTGGACGCATATGCTTTGTAAGTCATCCCGTAGTATTTGTTGATCCATAGTTTATATTAGCCCATAGTATTGACCCATAGTATTGGACGCATATGCTTTGTAAGTCATCCTGTAGTATTATATGTCCCATGGTTTTGACTCATAGTATTGAGCATAGACTTAGTATATAAGTGTGTGTTGAGGTCATTGAAGTCACCGTGAAGTTAATTGTATTGAGCTTGCTCAAAGGAGGTTGCCCCCTCGAAGTGGCCCATGATCAATATAAAAGTGATTCTGAGTTCTATTATTTCTTTCAAAGAATTGAGGGAAAAATGGGCAGAAGAGTTGATCTTTCAGAAATTCCAATGGGAAAGTGTGCAGGAATAAATGAAGGAGCTGAGAAAATTCAAGTCCATGCAGAAGGAAAAAGATCAAATGTACAATTTTTCTCAGGAATTGTTGAGCTATAGATCCCCATCTACTTCCTATCATGTGTTACTCTATGAACATATGACTATTTAAATTGAAATCATTGAAGGAAGGGAGACCTTATCAGTTGGTAACCTCTCCTCAGTTTCTGGAGGCCTTTTTGCAGAGTGATTTTAGTGAGCATAATTTATTGTGTGAATTGTATTTACATGAGATGGCATATTTTATGGATTCTCTCTCTAACCCTGTTCCTTATTTAGGTGATGTTTAGTTGAGGGCTTTCACCTCCTTTGTTACTAATCAAATGCAGTGGTGGAATGTCTTTCAAACCATTACTAAGAATGAGGATAAATCCAAACTTTGGATTAGAAGTGAACCTCAATCCCCTCAGGTCCTTATTACAAAACATGGAAGGAACCTTTCATCCCCTATGAAGGTTCATCAGCTGGTAGATTTGCAAAATAACGTCACCTCCACTTGTGTTCAATTGATTTCCTTGCAGCAGCTTTATGCGCCCTGGAAGGAAATAATCATAGATGGAAAGTCTCTTCTCCATCTTTGAAGGAAAGGGACCCCTACTATTTTAAGAACTTCAAGCAGGCTCTTCCTAGGGTGACTAGATATGTTAAGTGTATGGAGACATGTGGACCACACTGGTTGGGGCTAAAATTTAAGTTTCCACTTATATGGATGCCAAAGAGGAAATATAAAGGAAATTATACATTGACCAAGACCGAGGAGAAACGATGCTGGGAAAAGTGGAATGCCTGTAATGGATTTTTGGACTTGGATGAGAAACCTAAGACTTCTTTCAATTTTACTCATCTCCATAGACAGAGCTTAGAGTAAGACTCAAACTAGTTGGCTTTATTGCATGAGGACATGCAAAGGGATAGCTGGGCGGAGATGTTGGGTCCCAAAATAGCCCTTTTTGCCTATACTTATCAATTCCTTTTCCCCTGTTTTCCCTTACTTTTCCATAACCCAGGCATATATCTTCCCAAGTCAAGCATGGATCTTAACAGGTATAATCTATTATTTCTTTATCTTATTAATGCCTAATATTGTCTATGGTTATGAACTTTATCTTTTGATTTGTGCTAAATTATGTCAATTTAATAAAGATAGTTCCAAGCCTTGAAGGAATATGGGTGTAGCATCTAGCTGAGCCTGAAGAAGAAAGGAATATTTGGTGCCAACTGTCATTTCCTGGATCTGGTTCCATGCATTGATGCAACAGCGTGAGCATATTTCCACTTGGTCAGTCAAGACTGGGTAGCGCTGAAACAACCAAAGCATCTCTCCTTCA
Organism: Larix kaempferi; assembly: GCA_027924585.1. Classification (NCBI taxonomy): domain Eukaryota; kingdom Viridiplantae; phylum Streptophyta; class Pinopsida; order Pinales; family Pinaceae; genus Larix; species Larix kaempferi. The sequence goes on along the minus strand of BSBM01001158.1, from coordinate 3,306,109 downwards.
AGTCAATTGAATCCGTTCGATCCATTAAAATCTCAAAGTAACAACACAGGCCTGAACGCGAACAACTTCATTCAATTATATTCATGGCTGTAACTGTTTCTGTTTTATCCTAGCAGCCTGAAGATCGTAGATCTTCATGGCTACCTGATGTTAGTGGATCGAGATTATGACACCTATGTATAAGTATGGGAAGGTGTTCTGAGCTTGTGGTTGGTTAGCATTTGATTGTAAGAAGCTGCAACATAGAGTAATATAATTGTGGTTCTATTGTTTTAATACAAGGAGCATCAATTCTTTATATTTATGTGTTCTAATTCGTGTTAGTTTCCGTGGCATCTCTGTTAGAAGGCCAGGGCCCGCCTTCTCACAAATATCGCCGAGTTAAGTAGATGTTTCAGTTTTGTTCTATTATTTTGGTGTGGAATTATAGTAGGCATATTTACAGTGTGCTGCAATAGTAATGATTGTGTTTTCCTTTGGTGTGCTACAACAATTTGGTGTGACAGTCAACTGTGTAGAGTATTTTTTCCTTTGATGCAAGTGTGTTAATTTGCTGTTACAGTCAAGCTCAGCTCCGATTCCTTTCTGTTATTTATCTTTCTTAGAATTTGTTGAATTAGTCAGATTATGGTTCAAGCTTAGTTCTGGTTCATTATTGTTATTTATCTTTCTTAGAATTTGTTGAATTAGGCAGGTTATGGTTTGAGTTACTTGTAGTCTTATATCTTTAGGATTTAAATTCTTGCAAAAGCAATTCTAGTTCATTCATTCTTAGATCAGTTACAGTTGGATTGATGTTGTAGGAAAGTAGAAGTCCCTTGAGTTATTCGATGGATAATTTAGATTAGCTTTAGCAATGAGTTGAGTTTGAATGAGCAGTTAGGTAGGATAATTGATATTTATTCATTCAATCACCTACTTGAGTGCTTATGCATATATTTTTCTTAGTTTCCTTCGAAATAACAAGACCTTCCTAGGTTGAAAATTTATATTGAGCATTATGTATGTTAATTAGAATTGATTAGCATATAGAGTGACCAACAATGAGAGTCCTAGGGTGCGCTTAAATGGACCATAGGAGCACTCTAGGGCGCACTAAAATGACCCTTTAGAGCGCTCTAGGACGCTCTTTTCCACCTCTTAAGAGCGCTCTCTTTACCCAAACAAGTGCGCTCCAAGACTTTGAAGAGGAAAAACATACCTAGTACTAATGGATGCCTGTTTTGCTTGTGAAGAATGCCTCAGGTGGAATGGCGGGAGAGAGACATGTGAGACCTTCGTCGCGAGGTGGAGGGGGATCCATCGATGAAGGATGCCTTGATTTGGCATGGTCTTCTGAAGTTTTTTCAGAACCCTTTGATGAGGAGCGGCAAGATGCTACTAAACAAGCTGGTGGAGTTATGGGACCATGAATCGGGGGCGTTCATCGTGCAGGGGGAGAGGATTGATATCACTATGAAGGATGTGTACTTCATGACGAGACTGCCTTTGTATGGTGTGATAGGTGACATTCAGCCAAATTTCCCGAAAGATGGTTTGTTGGAGGATTTGGTGGAGGGACACTGTTACGCCACCGCGACGACGGACAAGACCTATATCTTGATATGTGACAATGAGAGCCTAGAGACTCGGGCGGTCGCGGATGCGGTGGTGAGGATACTGGGTACTCATGGAACTTGTAGGGTCTCTAGCAGACAGATGTTGATCGTGGAGCAGGTGTTAAGGGGTACCTACTTTGGATGGGCACATATGTACCTAGCAGCAGTTTGACATTCACTGAACGAGATGAGCTGGAGGGGAGGTAACTTCTACTTCCCGTATTTCTTGTTTGCATTCTTCTTTGAGCGCATGTCGACGCTGAGACCACACGACCGAGTGGAGGGAAACGGGTCGAGGGAGCTCAGGATGAGGAGATGGTGTGAGATGATGATACATAAGGGGGGCAGTCTAGTGGGATGCTTCGTTACACGATAGATATTTGCGTAGTGGCGCTAGTTACCTATATTGATTAAGGATTATCTGTATGCGGGTATGGACTACATGGGGGACCCTTGGCTTCTTCGACCACTAGACTATATTTGGGGTTTGGAGTGTATGTGCATACTTATACCCTAGTCTTTTGTTATGTTTATGTTACTATCTTAGATGGTAGCTAGTCTTTATATATGATGTATATTGATGCATGCTTTTGTGGTATCTGTGCAGATGTGGGGCCGAGGCCACCAGCGGGATATCACCAGGGTCAAGGGAGGGTTGCCGAGGTCAACCCGCCAATAGAGAGACGATGACACCATAGATATGCTGATGATACGCTTGACTCATTGCGTACTAGTATTGATCGCTTGTTAGAGGGAGTTGATGATGATGGATGGCAAGAGCTACGTGATGACCTAATTGCCATTTGTTACCAGGCCCCTGCCGAGTGGCGAACCACTATGCGGTGCATAGCCATAGAAGTTGAGTATGTACAGGATGCAGCTTGGGGAGATGTACCCCTAGATGAGGAGGAATCAGACGAGGAGATAGATGACGAGGAATATGATGAGTCATTTGGCAGCTTATGGAGCTGCCCCCTAGTGCGATGAGCACCACGATTTTGTAACGGCCTAGTATATGTGATATTGTGATGAAGAAGTTGTTGGGGCTCCTCTTGTATGACATGCCTATATGGTGATGTAGACATTATGATACTTTGATATATATATGCACGTGGATGCACTTTTTATGTATTTTTTGATGTTAGGTGAGCCTCTTATGTGGTGGTGATTCTTGTATGCTATGTACGTACATGTGACTACAAAAATGATGTGATGATGTATTTTTATGATTTATATCCTATATGCGATGATTGATATGCCATTGTAGAATATCGTTAGCTAGTTGATCTGCGACACTATTGTGTGTTAGTTTTTCAGAAATTTCAATCTGATCTAGGATCTTAACTGAGAGAATAACATGTACATCATATCTACAGCATATCAATCATGGACACAATAATGCAAGCACACAAGAGACACAGAGTTTCACTGTGGAAAACCAAGAAGGTGAAAAACCCCACAACTTCCTCAGAGATAGATAGAGCAATGATACAACCAAAGTACAAGAGATAGTCTTCTCCTAGCAGATGATCCTCCTCCTCACAAGTGCGCCACTTTCTGAGAGAGATAGAAGTGAGTAATGAGTGATCAAATAGAGATTTCCCGATCTCTATTTATACTTGTCTTGTCTTGCCCAATAAACTAATGGGGACGACTTGTCTAGCTTAGCCTAATAACCCAATGTTACATTAATTTGGGCCGACCCCACACTTGGTGGTCTAATAACCCTTTTACCCACATGACTCATACAGGGCCGACCCCATCAAGGTGGTCTAATAACCCATCAAGTATAAGTTGCAACACTTACAATATAAATGATGACACTTCCATATAGAGGAATAATAACATCTCTATAGGAATACAAACACTTATGTATACAGGAATAATAACATCTCTATAGGAATACAATCACTTCCCTATAGAGGAATAATAACATCTCTATAGCAATACAATATACATGGGAAAAATACAATCTGAAGTTACATATACATCAACACTCCCTCTTAACTAGGAAGGTATTTCTCGACATAGATATGCTAGCACAAGTCTTATTCTATGGATCATCATCATCGAATCATCGTCCTCGAATCATCGTCATCGTTATCCCTGCTGCTATCTCAATCAATCTCTGAATCTACTCGTCGTAGGAAGTTCTACAAAGCTAGTCCTTTTTCATACTGGATGTAGGCCCATCACCTGTAAGTCTTCATCATCACTGGCCATACTGTGGAATTCTCAGGACTTATTACGTGCATCACAAAACCTCGCAAGAGCATCCTAGGATGTTACGGGCACACATCTCCAACCTATAGGATCTCCCAGTGATAGATTACATGTGACCCCACCAAAAAACCTTGCAAGAGCATCCCAGGTTGTTATGGGCACACAGCTCCGACCTATAGGATCTCCTAGGGTGCTATTATATGTGGTCACCACAAAACCTCGCAAGAGAATCCCAGGCTGTTACGAGCACACAGCTCCGACCTATAGGATCTTCCAGGGCACTATTATATGTGGTCATGGCAAAACCTTAAAAGAGCATCCCAGGCTATTACGGGTACACAACTCCAACCTATAGGATCTCCTAGGGCGCTATTATATGCCATAGGAAAAAACCTCAAAAGAGCATCCCAGGCTGTTACAGGCACACAACTCTGACCTATAGGATCTCCCAGGGTGCTATTATATGTCCTCCCAGAGCAATGCCTCGAAAGAGCATCCCAGGCTATTATGGGTACACAACTCCGACCTATAGGATCTCCTAGGGCACTATTATATGCCATAGGAAAAAACCTCGAAAGAGCATCCCAGGCTGTTACGGGCACACAGCTCCTACCTATAGGATCTCCCAGGGTGCTATTATATGTCCTCCCATAGCAATGCCTCGAAAGAGCATCCCAAGTTGTTACGGGTACACAACTCTGACCTATAGGATCTCCCAAACATGCTCATCTGCACAACTTGTTCCATGGCTACAGAGTATCATCCTGATACTCACCATACATCATCCTAATGTACACATGATCATCCTGATCATCATCACTGCATCGTCCTGATGCATGTCATCTGGATAAACATCCTGAAGCTCATCATCTATGATCATCCTGATCATACAATGCATCCATTTGATGCATACACAGTATCTGCTTGATACATATCATCATACATGATCTACCTGATCATACAATGTATCCACTTGATACATACACAAACACATGATCCACCTGATCATACCTGATACATATCAACATACATGATCTACTTGATCATACAATGTATCCTCCTGATACATCTACAGATACATACACATGATCCAATTGATCATATCCAGCATCCAACATGATGCATACATACATACATATAAATGATCCAACTGATCATATCCAACATCCAACATGATGCATACATACATATATAAATTATCCAACTGATCATACAGAGTAGAAACTAGAACATCATCTTGATGCTCATCATCCAGTGCTTATATCCATAGCCATGGGAAGGATCCACTTCTCACCATGCTTGGAATGGATCCAACAAATGTGTCCATCACTTCTTCCTTGAAGTGTCGTCAATCTGAAGAACACCAAGTCTCTCTCTGAAGTACTCGAACTTCTCTCTGGCTAGTGGTTTCGTCAGCACATCTGCAACCTGCTCATCTATCACAACATACAGGAGCTTCACTGCCCCTCTCTGCACCATATCCCTGATATAGTCATATTTTATCTCAATGTGCTTCAGCCTATCGTGGAACACCGGGTTCTCAGACAGCTTCACACAAATTTGGTTGTCACAAAAGATACCAGTAGCATCCAACGAGAGATCAAATAACTCAGACAGTAGCTTCTGGAGCCATACTGTCGAACAACTAGCCGAACAAGCTGCAACATACTCTGCTTCGGTTGTACTTAGTGCTACGCAGAACTGCTTCCTGCTCAACCAAGAGATCATACCTGATTCCATACTAAAGCAACACCCAGATGTGCTCTTCCTATCTGCAGCACTGCCCGCCCAGTCCGAATCAACATAACATTCCAGGTTAAACTTTTGATTCACATAATACTTGAGCCCATTATCAATTGTACCCTTTAGGTACCTCAGAATATGCTTTACAGTAAACAGGTGAACACCTCTGGGATCCATCAGGAACTGGCTCAATGTGTTCACCACAAAGCAAATATCTGGTCTAGTGTTTGTCAGGTACATAGAGGACCCAATCATCTGACGATACATCGTGACATCAACCGGATTAGATGGAGCATCACACAGAAGCTTCGGGTTCGATGCCATAGGTGTGGGCATGGCCTTGCATTCCATCATCCCAAACCTCTTCAAGATCTTTACTACATACTTCCCTTGTCCAAGGAATATTCCATCTGCACTCTGCCACACCTCCATACCAAGAAAGTAGTGCATCATACCCAAGTCCTTCATCTCAAATTCGACAGCAAGCTTCCTCTTCGTGTTGGCAATCAATCTATCCTCACCTGTTACAAACAGGTCATCTACATACAATAGTAGTATTACTGGATTGCCTTCCTCAACCTTGTAGTAAAGGTTGGAATCCGCTTTACTCTTGGTAAAGCCCAAACTAGATAGGAAGCCATCTATCGTGCCATACCAAGTTCTGCACATATATGACTTCCCATCATGTGTCTCAAAACCAAGTAGCTGCACCACATACACTTCCTCCTCGACTACACCATTCAAGAAAGTTGTCTTGACATCCATCTGGTGTATCTTCCATTTCATCACTGCAGCCAGAGAAAGTACTAATCTAATGGAAGTGTATCTGGCTATAGGAGCAAAAGTCTCTTCATAATCAATTCCTCTTTCTGGGAGAAGCCATGAGCTACAAATCTCGCTTTGTATTTCTCTATGCTGCCATCTGTAGCATGCTTGATCTTGTAGATCCATTTGGAAGTCACAACAAACTTCCCTTCAGGTCTTGGGACTACATCCCAAACATCATTCTTCATGATCGACGGATCATGGCATTCTTCCATTACTTCATCCTAGATCCTGGGAACTTCAATATCTTCAATAGATATCTTTGTTGCTGGAACAAATGTTGTAGTCCTTCTTTTGTAGGTGATGGTATACGATCTTTCCTACAAAACAAGTTAAATTGCATGATTAGAAACATCTCATAGTTTTCAGAACAAATTCTTACACATAAAGAAATATGTCATACAATCATGCAATTATTTTAGCCAATGCTTCAATACAACATTCATCCATATCCTGTAACTTTCTAGATGCCTTCCAATCTCTACCAGAACATTGTTAAGAGTTTGCACAACTCCCAACATGTCAGCAAAGAGGTTTCATTCTAGATAAGTAGCAATGGAGTGTTGTACAGTGCCATAGCCCACTTACCCATTACATGCATATTAGTAGTACGTTGTTCATTAATGCAATTATTATAATATGCCAAAATACACAGCCTAATTCTAGGAACATCAGTATATATATCATTGAACAATATTATTTAAACATTCAAATATGCAAGAAATGATAATTCAAATACTTATCTTTGTTTATTTGTTGGGTTGACTCCCTCTTAGTGTTTGCTTCCTTTCTACAATTCCATTCTGATGTGGATTGTGAGAAGTGGGCGACTGCCTTTGAATGTATTCATCCTTGCAGAAACTACTGGAGTGTGCTCCCTCTTGATCTTTGCTTCCTGGATTACCTGTCCTTGAACTTATATCCATCCTCGATCACTATGCATGCTTACTAGTATCATCATTGTGTTACCATTGAGATCTCATACATAATCATACATTCATTAGTATAATCTCAATACTATCAAAACACAATAATCTTAAACATGTATAGTCATGATAATTTCAAACACAGATAATAAGCATTAGCATTCAATGCTTTAGGGAAGACTTCTCTTACTCATGCATATTCATATTTGACCAAAGGACTTTTCTGGTTAGTCATATCATCAATCAAGGTAAGAGACATAATATGCATAAACCCTTGATTACTTACATTTCTAACTTCATGAATAATCATTATCAGCAATATAACGGTATAAGATCCTAACACAAGGTAGGATTCTAGCTTGATATAGGAAAAACATACCTGTATTAATATGTTAGTTGGTTATGTCTAACATACCCACATGATGTCTTCTTGTTCTCTTAAATGACTTGTGCTAGTAACCTGCATATCTCATAGGTTAATCATTATAGAACCAAGTTATATATACCTCGTAAGTAGATCTTCTATGTGATCCATGACAATGGATGAATCTTTGTCTTCATGTCACCATGGTCATATGTTCTTGAACTAGAACATGATTTGTCTTTCTTGATGTACCTTTCATGTTAGTGGACAACATCAACCTCATGCAACACCACAAAGCCTTAGTACAATCATAAGTGTCAAAACCCTAATCAATGAATATATGCATTCATAATTTTATTAAGGTGATACGACAAGTCTAAAGTTAATCAAGATTGTACTAACCTTAATGAAAACAAACATACCATAAACTTAATCATGAACATATCTCAAAACATACCTAGATAAGTCATACCTGTCAAGATTGCTTGTAATCTTCTTATGTAAGGTCTTAGACTCATCTCCCTTTGAAACAGGAACTTCTTCACTTATGCAGGTGACCAAACGATTCTCTTCTAGGATTAACCCAATCCACTTGATTTGCAGAAACTGGATCTGGAGATGGATTAGGGTTTGTCAGTGAAACCCTAAAAATTCAAACTTTGAATTTCAAACTTCTGAAAGGATAGAAGGACGCGCCTTGATGAGCTGATCAAGTTGGTATACTCAGAATTTGAAAACTGTAAAGTTTCACCCCTCAAAATTGCCTTTGAAACTTCCGGATCTTCTGGACAGGATCCCAAACTAGGGTTTGACAAAGCCCAGCCTTCTTCCCAACCAAAAGGTTCGATCCAAAGCTCTAAACTTCTATTTTTTTGAGGAGCTTCCAGCCGTGGTCACAGACTTAAAAAATTCCAACTTTTGCAGAAGCCCTAATTTTCCACTTTTTCGATCAAAGTGCCAAAGTAGGGTTTGATCAAGCCCGGCCTTCTTCCCAACCAAAAAATTTGATCTTGGTCTCTAAATTTCGATTTTGATGAGTAGCATTCAGCTATGGTCTCTGATTACAAAAATTCCAACTTTCTCCGAAACCTTAATTCCCGGAGCCATGAATGAAGGTGCTCAAAATCCAATTCTGTTTTGATAGAAATATGCACCTGATTGTTTCTGGTGTAACTCTGAAATTACAAATCCACAGGATCAGAAACTTCTACCTATGGTATCCTGACCTGTCATCTTTCCAACCCCATAGGTCTAACCTCAATTGGATTCTCTGAGAGAGAGTTATGCCAAGTGTCGCAACGTGACCTGTTTATGGAATAAAATAGGAGAGCAGACTTGAATGGAGTTCCACGTGTCACTGGATCACTTTAGGACTTTGAACCTTCGGCTTGTGAAAGTATATTCCGTTCCCTACCTGTAACTTTTTACAAAATTTCATTTGGCGCTTCCTAGCCCAAGTTATGACCTTTTTTCCTAGGTCACCTGTTTATGACTCAAATCTGGAAGAGGCAAAAACCTTAGATTGTACAGATCATAAAACACAAAGTACAACGAATTAGAAGTTGTGATTTAGAAACAAGGTACATGGGGATCTTATCTTCGACTTGTAAGAGTTTCAGATCCTTAAGCCTCACCAAAATGGATTTATAGTGAAAGTTATACGATGATTGGTTTTTTCTATATCAAGCCCTAGCATCGCAAGTGCAACAAGTGTCATACATGCCATACCATGCATTCTTTCAGGCTAGCTTTGATACCATGTTAGTTTTTCAGAAATTTCAATCTGATCTAGGATCTTAACTGAGAGAGTAACATGTACAACATATCTACAACATATCAATCATGGACACAATAATGCAAGCACACAAGAGACATAGAGTTTCACTGGGGAAAACCAAGAAGGTGAAAAACCCCGCAACTTCCTCAGAGATAGATAGAGCAATGATACAACCAAAATACAAGAGATAGTCTTCTTCTAGCAGATGATAATCCTCCTCACAAGTGCGCCACTTTCTGAGAGAGATAGAAGTGAGTAACGAGTGATCAAATAGAGATTTCCCGATCTCTATTTATACTTGTCCTATCCTGCCCAATAAACTAATGGGGCCGACTTGTCTAGCTTAGCCTAATAACCCATGGTTACATTAATCTGGGCCGACCCCACACTTGGTGGTCTAATAACCCTTTTACCCACATGACTCATACAGGGCCGACCCCATCAAGGTGGTCTAATAACCCATCAAGTATAAGTTACGACACTTACAATATAAATGATAACACTTCCGTAAAGAGGAATAATAACATCTCTATAGGAATACAAATACTTCCGTATAGAGGAATAATAACATCTCTATAGGAATACAATCACTTCCCTATAGAGGAATAATAACATCTCTATAGCAATACAATATACATGGGAAAAATACATTCCAAAGTTACATATACATCAACATTGTGATCTCGTGGGACATGTGTGAATGTAATGAGTTCGAAATTCCTAACCAGTTGTTTAGTACATAGGAATTTTCTAAAAAGGAAAGGATCGCCTACCTGATACCGGTTGTTGAGCTGTGTGATGAGGAGTTGGGAGTCTAACAAAACACGGAGGTGATTAATGCCTAATTGGGTGGCGACGGTTAAGAGACCCATAAAAACATCGTACTCAACCTGATTGTTGGTGGTAGCACTGAAACATACACCGTCGAGGTGGATCAACTGGTGTGAGGGGGAATATAATACCCATGCTGCCGAGGAGAGATTAGGATACCATCTACTTGCACCATCAGGGAAACCGACGTAGATGGAGGGAACAGGATCCATTTGGTATCAATCAAGGAAACAAATCGTGAGGCTCGACAAAAGAAAAAAGGTGAAACAAAAGGGGAAAAAATGTACAACTCGAACTGACGGGTTCGACGGTGTTAGGGGTAGAATCGCTTGAGGTACAACCCATTGTGAGGGTTGGTCAAGGGACGTCCTTCAGAATCGGCGAGGAGGTATGCCCCCTTGCGAAGGCAAGTTCTTATGACATATGGTCCCTGCCACATGGACTCGAACTTCCCTTTACCATGAGGATCGTGGGCTTGGTCATAAACGAGTACAAGGTATCCTTCTTTAAAGGTGCAGGGATGGACACATGTATCGTAATGGATTTTAGATCTAGTTTTGGTGGCCTTGATCATTTGCAAGGCTTCCTGATGGTCCTTGTCTGCTTGTTCTAATGAGAGTAATCATTGCTCGAGTGGTGAGGTATCCAGGAGAAGCTCCATGGCGATGTGTAGAGCGGGAATTTGGCATTCAATGGGGAGAACTGACTCGATGCCATGAACTAAGTGGAAAGGTGTAAAACCTGTGGCGGTTTTGGTTGAGGTGCGGTAAGCCCAAAGTGCAAGGAAAAGCATGTGATGCCAGTTGGACTTGTGCTTATCCACTGTCCGTTGGAGGATGGTCTTTAAGATTTTTTTGATAGCCTCAAACTGGCGATTCCATTAAGGGTAGTAAGATGAGGCATATTGATGATCAAACTTCAGAAAGGTGGACAATTCATTCCAAACCGAGTCTTCGAAGTGTTTGCCATGATCGAAGACGAGTTGCTTTGGGACCCCGAAACGGATAATGACATGGTTGAAGAAAAAGCATGTCACGGTCTCGGCCTTGCAATTGAATGTGGGCATAGCCTCGACCCATTTGGTGAAATAGTCGACGGCCACAATGATATATTTATGGCCATTCGCCGAGGTTGGGTTACATTCCATGAAATCGATGGCCCACTTGCAGAAGGGGCCAATAGTGATGACTGGATGGAGAGGGGCTGGAGGGGTCTTGCATTTGGGGGAAAATAGCTGGCAATTGCGGCAATGTTTGACTGCTATGATACAATCAGAAAAAAGGGTGGGCCATAAATAACCAGCGTGAATGATCTTTTGGGCTCCAGCCATTCCAGAAAAGTGGCCACCACATGCTCCGCTATGGCAATCATTTAAGACTTGTTTTGCCTCATCGTGTGTGAGGAATTGATGCCATGTCGATATAGGACGTCACCGAGTAGAAGGTATCGTGAGGAATGATTGAGGATATGGTGGCCATCATTTCGACTAAGGTTGGAGTGAAATTTTTAGGTTTGAAAATACACCAAGATGTCGTTGTACTATGGGTCGTCTGATGAAATGGTGAACAAATGGTCGTTGGGGAAGTTGGTAATAATGATAGGGTGTGATACTGGAGAAGATGGTATGTCAATCAAGTTGTTCCAGGAGGTGTGATTAAACACCTACATGAATGAACTCAATTTATCCAATTTAGAATGCATGACCTAGATATTGTGCTATCCAATAATTAGGTCACTTAAGTTGCATTGTGACGACACAAGGCGTTTTGAAAGTCATTAATTAAACATCTACATGAATGAAATCAATTTATACAATTTAAAATGCATGACCTATGTTTTAGGATATTAAACCCACCCTAGTGGTCTTTGGTCAAGCCACCATAGAGTGATACTCAAAAGAAACTCAAACTATTCAAACAAAATAAATTCTAAACATTTTGCATTCAAACTTTCTTGGATAACATAGAGAAGGGTTTCAAATAAAATTCATGTGGAATCCTATCATTTGATGTAGATCCTTTGGTTATTCGCTACTCCAATATTCTTAGCAGCACTTCAAGACTAAACTTGAAAGTGAGCAAAGATTGACAAGAAAGTAGTTACTGTTGCAAAAATATAGTTTTATAACTAGATTGTTGAATTACTCATCCTTATTGAAGAAATCAAAACTGAAAGTAAGATACTAAAATTTGGATGGAAAATAGAGTTCTTTTATAAATAAATAACAAGTTACATAAAGATATCACCGAAATCCTATTGTGGCACCATTTTGAATCCAAGATCAGAGTCCTTCCACCCAAGTCTTTCACACTCAATGTTGTTCACTGAAGGAGATGTGCCCAAAAGAATCACTTCAATTCTTTGGCACAATAAAGACTCACAACAATCACTGAAAATTTGGTTTCAGATAAGGGAATGGGGTTTTTGCAAACTAGGGAAATAGGGACTTCAACTCTGAATGAAATCCAACAACATGAGGGTACTCTACAATTCTTTGGTCCTCAAATTCCTTGTCCTATTCCTCTTTTATACTAATGGGGAGGCATTTAGGGAGGTTATGAGTGGTTACTTACATGATTGGGATAGTTGGGAATGACCAAAACTGAAATTTTCCTGCAAAGTAACTTTATTTTATTTTTTACCCTCAAATAGACATGTACACGGGCTAGAAAAAGGTAGGTCGCATGTACATAGGCTAGACATAGGTAGGTCATGTACATCTTGGAAAACATAGTTTTTGTGGGTTTTCCCAAGAACAGGCATTATTCATAGCTAATCAGGGATAAAGGGAATCTACAAAAGAGGTAAATGGATAAGATTGACTATCATAGCATATATGGGGCAAGTGTGGCAAAATATGTTATAAGAACTTGGACATTGGACATTGTGCTCTCCAATAATAAAGTCACTTAAGTTGCATTGTGAGGACACAAGGGATTTTTAAAGTCATTAATTAGGTCACTTAAGTTGTATTGGGAGAACACAAGGGATTTTGAAAGTCATTAATAAATCCAATGTGTAAAAGTGACTTATGCATTAAAGAATGTCCATAAATGTAGATTGAATTAACTTAAAACATAGGGTAGAATAATAATATAATGATTAGTGAAACATAAGTGTACTTTGTAATAATAATGAGAAAAAATAGAATAGAGTGATGTTATTGCTAAATAGAATAGATCAAATTTTTTTGTAACTAAGAGAATTGACAATTAGGATGTGCTCATACTCATACTCGCGTGGCATGGAATTAATTATGATCTACTATCACTATACCTTCGAACGTACCAACGATACCCACTAATCCAAATTTGAACCCATAGTATCACAAGTACCTTATGAATAAATAAACACGTTATTACTTAATGTTTAAATTAATTAATAAAAAACATTGAAATATTTTTAAAATTGTGATGTAATTTTATGAAGGTGTGCCGAGCTATCAATAATGTGGCACGGGAGATAGCTAATGCGTTTGTTGTAAGAAAATATGGTACTATTGTTGAATATTTAGAATGATAATATTATGGTATCGGCTATGTTATAAAGGTTTTGTACATGAAATGATGGAATTAAAAGTATGGAGCAATGAAAACTACAAATCGTTTTATGTGTAAAAAGTAAATTATTTTTTATATAAATTATTGATTAATCAGTTAATTAAATATAATTTGAATAGTTGAAAAGGAAATTGTTATTTTTTTATTCAGATTCAAAAATCATTTTATGACTTTTATTATCAAATCAAAAATTAATTATTAGATTTTGTTCACTCTTATAGAAATCAAATATATTATATTCATCAAATTGCATGTAGCATCATCATCTAGAAGGTAACTTTAAGACGTTAGAAGCGTACTTATGTTTTACTTTATTATTATATGGTATTGTGGCAAATAAGATATACTTATAATATTATATGGAAAGCAAAAGAAATTTTATCACTTTCTTAAAAAAACAATTATCTTTTACCTTTAGATTAAAATATGCCTTTTTACAATGGTAACTAGGGGTTGCATACTTTAGGGAAAATTGGCAAGTTGTACACCTTAAACAATTTTTATGAATTCTATATTGTAGTTGGCTTTGATATTATCAAATTGGGTGCCCTAAATTTTGTATTATAGTTTTATATTAGGTGGCTTGGCTTTGATGGTATCAAAATTGAGTAATCACTTAAACACAAATGTTTGATTTTACCATCCTTGATATACTAAACTTGGGATATTGACCCGCACAAATATTGTTTATCATATATAAATGACCAGAAGGTTGACATTACACATGCAGCAACGACATGGAATATCTCGAAATCTAATCATAAAAGGACATGCTAGAGAATTATTAAACTTGTCTCTAGTGTGTTCTAGCCTCAACTTCTTGCTCAACCACAAAGAGTGGCTCCACCCCATATATCTACATCTCCACGTGGGTCTCCTCCCTGGAATTCAATTGTTTGTGATTCCCACCTCAACTTAAGACAAGATGTCTTCTTCCTTAAAGATTGATTCCTACCTTATGGAACCATGAGTTTTTGTTTTGCTTTTTCATGCATCATGTGCACATAATCAACACTGGTATAGTCTGGACAGGTTTTATTCCCTATGTATTCATATGATAGTTGGACATATTTACTATTTCGCAGTATTAATAGTAAGTTAAATTTTTCAGTGGAAAAAAAAAAATCACCGACTCCGACTCTTCCATAAGATTATTAAATTAAATATTATTCATGATTTTATGGGTCTTAGAATTGTAGCATAGTCATCCTTTAACTTCAATTATGTTTTATTAATTATAATATTTTCTCCAACTTGTATACTTCAAAACAATAAATGAGGTAGATACAACTTATAAGGTTACTAATTTAAAAGGCCATGATCTTTAGAAGATGTTTGTAGATATAATATCTTATAAGTATTTTGTATTATATTATAACAAATAAAAAAGGTAGATACAACTCATAAGGTTACTAATTTAGAAGGCCATAGATCATGATATTTAGAAGATGATATTTTGAATTATATTATAACAATTCTTTTTAACTTCATTTTTAGTTTTAATATGTTTTTTTAAAAATAAAATTAGATGTAATTTAAGTATTTATTTTTATTTTTTGAAAAAAAACAAATGTTGATATTAAATTTAGTTTTATTATAAAATTAAATTTAAAATCAAAATTTGTTTTTTTCATGAAAACTAAAGTAAAAGTTAAAATAATCTCATAAAGTGTCAAATTTATTCCCATCCATAAAACTCCATCCAATATCATTCATTATATTAGTTTTTCTATAAACAAGAGTCACATAGTAGCATTGTCCCCGCAAGCTTTGCTTAAAAACATATGTAGAGAACATATTAATAATAGTTGTATGGAAATAAGAGAACGTGTTGCAACCAATTTAATCATAGATACACTTAAACATTAAATATGTAATATATAAGGACAATATTGAGATCAATTTTATGATAATTGTGTCACTAGATTAAAACTACTAACAATGCATAGAGTTTTTTTTAGGAACTCTATATACTGTAATGTTCATGTAGTCCAGAAAAGAATTATAAATGTTTAAAAAAAACTATTTTCATATATAAATAAATGATGTTTATTATTTGTAGGTATAACTTTTTCATTTTCAATTAATTTATGTTGACAAGCACTCCCACACAAGAATCTAAAATAATATTGTATTTGGAAATAAACCATGGAAAGATACACTCGTCAATGATCTTTTTTTTAATACGAAAGTTTAAAGAACTTTTTAAAGGGAGTAATGTTCCCTGAAAAAGGAGCAGCATACTAGTCTAGAAGCTAATCAATCTAATACTATGTAGCATATTAACTATTGACGGAAAATTCCAGAGCCGCAATTGAGAATCATCATAGTTTGGTAAACTTATTTACGAACAATTGTAAAAGCTAAGAACAATTGATATAAATTGTATTGGATATTGGAGTTCACATTTTTTTCCTCTATCCAATGTGACAGGAAGTTGTCCAGCAAATATGAATATGTAATTAGCACATTTCTTTGCTGCAATTCTGGGTTCACATAGTCGGCATTGGCCAGAACTATTACATCAAGAGGCAGCTACAATTTTGCAATGACTTTGATAACTTTTTGCAGAGGACCAGAAATGAATCTATCTATGAGAACTCTGTTAATGAGTGAGCAAACATCAACAACCATGAAAGCATATAAATAAAATGTGTTGTCATCAATAGATACAAACATCAATTATACAATGGTACAGGGAAGCAAAAAATTCCAAATGAAATTTGGACACTTAAACCTATTTTCTATATGCTTGTAGTTAAGGCTATTAAAAAAATTATAATAGGATATGATCCATATCATATTTCATAGAATACTTCCAAACCAATGAAAATGAATAAAAATTATTTTCCAATGTTACACCAACAATATGGAAGTGCATACCATAAACCTTGAACTTATTCTTTTTGGCACCTTAGGAATGAAGATAACTACTGTCCTTGTCAATTCGAAAAAAAAAATTATTGACATACACACCAATCAAATACAAAGGTTCCAAAATTGCAAGATTGCTAGCTATGATCCTTTTGTCACACCAATGGGCAAAGGATAACTTATAAAAAGAAGTATTCTATCCATCCTTGGTTACCTACCATGGCTTTTAAAACACCACAAAAATAGTGTGGCCCTATGAAAATTGCAACCATTGATATTGTGTAGCATTAACCTATAAAACAAAATACTAACAATAGATAACACACCTTGGCTAGTGCAGGGTCAACAAAACCATCCAATTCTATGTCAGTAGCAACAACTACCTGCCGAAGTTGTGGTTTTGAATTAGGGTCTACCGAGGGGTTTAAATCAGAAACAACAATTCTACCTAAAAAATCAATAATAGTCCATGTAAACACTTACATGATAAAATTCTAGTCATCCTAGGCTCTTCTCCCCATTGAATTAGACTTAGCTGAGTTAAAGGATTGCCACACAAAACTATGAATATAATCTTTTCCTCAATAGATTCTTGATAACAATTGACAAGAAAAAAGAGACTAACCAACAAACATTCAATGTCAGCGAACTGGATAGGAAAGCTAAAGTTACAAGCCTCACAACATAACCAACCAAATTTAAACTTATTAAAATAAATAAATTGTCACAATGATGATATGGACACAACAAATACCAATATTCGTAAGCATAAGATATTTATGAAGTTTATAGTTTTAGAATGCCATTGAGGGATCCAAGACTCAAAAGCCTCAATAGGTTTTTCGACATGTGCAAACTAGTTAATGTCTCAACAATCCATACAAAATTCATAGAAATGATATTAAAGCAATACTATTTGCAACGATTTCCTTCAAACATAGCCATCGTTGCAAGAACATGCACACAATGTTCACTAAGAACAACTAGGACAAATCTTATACTAGGCTTTGGCCTAGTAAGCAAAATGCCAGTAAAAAAACTATTATTTGGTCATATAAGTAGTTTTCACCAAAACCAATTGGGGCAAAGATTGTGCTCGGGTAAGCAAAAATGCTAATTAAATATTATATGTCTGTACATGCAAGGTTTGCAAAAAAAAGTAGGGCATAGGTTGTACCAGAATAATGCCAATTAAACTATTTTATTGTCATATATGGAAAATATTTTTCACTAAGAACAACTAGGGAAAATGTTGCACTAGGAAAATGTTAATTAAACTACTATATGGCTGCAGAAGCCCTATAAGCAATGTTCATGAAAAGCAACCACAACAAAGATTGTATCTGGGCAAGAAAAGCCATGAATTAAATTGTTATATGGAAGTATAGGCAATGTTCACCAAAAAATACAGTCACAGGGTTATTATGCAAAAATTTACACGCAAGAGGCATAGATAATCGTCCAAGCATCCAAACAAACTTACCTAGAAAAGTCACAACAACATTAAGATGAAAAAAAACAACAAAGACGTTGCCCAAAACAAATACTACAAACCATACAGAGAATGTATCAGCAAAAAAATTTCCAACAAAACCACATAAAAACTATTAGCCTGTTGTCGCCACAACAGATCCCATGCTTCAGCTAAGCACGGGAGCCCCCAAATTTAAAAAAAATAAAATAATAAACACAAAGGTATTTGGGTAAGTGTTCTTGGTTTCTATGATCTTGCACTTTTACCTTTGTTTGGCCTGATTGTCATTCTTTTCTCGGAAAAGAATAAGTGTTTTGGTCGCAGGAAGATTTAAATTTTAAGTATTTCATTATTTGCTCCTGCCAACCCGAAACCCGACAACCCGACATTCCGACACCCCGACACCCTGAACCCGAAAGGTCCGGGTTGTGGAAATTAGTTTTTAGTTTTTTGGTTTTGCGTCAACCCGAAACCCACAACCCGAAAGGTGCGGGTTGCGGGAACCCCTGTTAATAATTTTGTGAAATATTCATCTTGAAACCCGAAACCTGCAATTGCGGCTTTCGGATTTTGGATTTTCGTTTCTCCTTTTAGTTGCATTACGTGTTTACAAAACCCGCAACCTGCAATTTTAAGGTTGCGGCTTTCGCAAACTCGTTTATATGTTTTGATTCATTTTTCCAACACGAAACCCGCAACTTTCGGGTTGCGTCTTTTGAGAACCATGAATAAATTTGTGAGTAATGCTCCAAGGTCTGATCCCACATCCTGCATCAGTGAATCTTCACCATCAATTCCTATTGATCCATTGGATGAAATTCAACCATTCAAACTTACGTTGTAATGCCTTATTTTCGTTGTTCTTACGAAGAGGTTGCTCACTTCAATTCGCACCTCATGATCATATTTGAAGATATGATTGCTTGATAAGATTGACCTGTAATGACAGTTTTTAGATGCGACGTCGGATTATGCTTGATTCTGTTGAAATTGTACTTTGTTATGATCCATTTTGGATTAACATGTTGTGACGTCGTTTCATTCTAGTTCAAATGATTGTAATTCTAGATTCGTATGATTTTAATCATAGCAACTTATCATATTCAATCATTTTGATCCTCTTTAACTCTTCTTAAATATGGTCACAAGTGTGAAGCACTTAGTTCGTCTTCTAAATTTGTTAGAAAAGTTTCCTATGTTGCAAGCTTTCCTTTTGAGGATCTGGTGAATAGCATGTAGACAGTTTGTGAATCCTTCGATGAATCTTCTATGCAAGAAGAACTTCACTCTTTATTATTTCCAAAACCTATGTCGGCACCCTTTGATGCAGGTGTTCCTAATAGTAGCAGTGGCAGCGAAGAGGAAGATTCTAAAATTCTGCTCGTTTGCTTACCACCCCCTCGGAAGAACAAAGAGGAGATCAATGAACAACAGTGTGATCAAGATGACTCCATCATCCAAGATTTCATAATCAATGAGGAACCTGATACTCCACTAGCTCCCATGAAGTAAGACCCATTGTTCGATTTTTCTATTTTTGAAAATGTTATGGATCAGCTGGAGGATTTTGTGGCGATTCAACAGGAAGATTTGATGGACTGACTCTTGCCTGTTGTCGACAGCTAGTGGGCCGTTGTCGAATTCTATAATTTTGTTACGGGATTTTCCCGAAATTAAAATATGACCCTTTTTAAAACTTTATCTTAGACTGGAGGGAATCTTTTGAGTTGAAATTGTTCGGATTATTCTGGGAGAATTCCCTGGATTAATGGCCCGATTTGAACTTTGTAATCCCTATTTTTGGGAACTTCTCAATTTTTGCACTCTGTTGTAGTTCCTATTTAAAGAGGAATCCTTCTCAAGGTTTGGGATTGATAATTTTTGGGTTAGAAATCAGCAGGAGATGACTGGAGATACGCTGTCTTAGCAGAGCTTTGTAATTTTGTTTACAGACTTCTTTAATACAGTAAAGTAATCCCTTTGAATCATCTCTTGTTTATTGTTCAAATTTCTTTGGCAGTACTTGATTTCTTGCTTCAAATTGTCATCTACAGTGTGCGATCTTTTGCAAGCATTAATTTACATAGAGATATGTTATACTAATTTCTCTTTATGGCTGATTTGTGTGTGAAAATGTTTAATTGAATTTCTGTCGATTAAGATGTTTTCTTTATCGATTTTTGCAAATGATCAACATTCAATTTAATCATTGTTAATTTTTGAATTAACAAAGTGATTACAGATTTATCCTGAACAAGTTATATGCTTAAATTGTTGTCATATTAATTTTCATTAATTGATTATGATCTAAGTGAATAAGTAAATGCATCTTTTACATTTTTGTTGAAGTTGTCAAACACACTTATTCTTCCCACATCAAGATTGATCTGCACAACAACAAGTTTTTCCTTAGATTAGATCTAACTTAGAATAGATCCTTTTTCATATAGGTTAAGTTAGGACGTATTAACTTTTCTTGCCTTTGTTTTCCTTAAGTGGAGAACCGATCTTAACGATCGAAACACCAACTCATAGAGTGCCAACGGAGGCCGAATATCCGTGGGATATTTCCATACCAAACAGGCTGGGGATAGAACTGCCCTTGCATAGGGTCTTTCGAAGCCTTTTAGTCTGGGTTTTCACCCTTTATTGGGAGCCTTGGACCCATTCCAGCACCTTGAAATTACCCTACACCCATGAGGCCGCAACAAATGGCGCTAGAAGGAGGGCCAGTAGTGAACTATGCCTGAACATAATACTCAGAAACTTCCTCCAGCAAGAATACCGATTGTCACCTGTAGTCACACTCAAGCATCTACTTCTATTGAGCAACCAATACAACAACTAATATTATCCCTATTACACCAACAGCTCACCAAGATCCTAGAACAAATATTATTATTATATCACCTACTAGAGGACCTATATCACTCGAAGAAATACTCAAAAGGTCTAACGATAGTACTGCTAGGTTGCAGCAGAGACTCTCTGTAGAGAGAAATCAAGGGTTAGCAGCAATTCACCAAGAAAATACCAACCCATAGGAAAACATTCAAGATAATCAAAATTCTACTGAGCAAAATACTAAGCAAACAACTGAAAAAAATAGTTCATCGAACCAACAATAGCTCTCTGAATTTGATCTTGATTTATTATTCAGTGAAATAGAACCAGCTTCAAAAGTAGTTCCTTCAGGTGGACCACCGCCCTCTCCTCCATCTTCATCCTCCTCATTTGAGAGTGAACATTCTTCTAACTCTTCATCTGAAGAAGAAGAAGAACAACCTATGGCTAGGGAAGGCCAGAACAGACCTTGGCTTGACCAAGATGCTGTATGGATACTCGGGGACCAACACAGGTTACCTAAGAACCCTGAGAAATGGCTCCCCAAATTCAATCCAGATGACAAGTCACCTGTGTTGGAGCATATCAAAACTTTCATGCAAGCTATCCAACTTAGGAATGTAATACATGAGGATGTGGTGTGTAGAATCTTCCCTTACACATTTGAAGGCAAAGCGTCCACATGGTATTTTGCCTTGGAAGCCAGGTCCATAACATCGTGGGATGATTTTGAGAAGTTGTTTATCCAAAAGTTTGGGGATGACAAAACACCACAGGATTTAGTTTTAGAATTATCTTCTATAAATATGAAAGGTAAAGAAAGGATTAAAGATTACAATCAAAGATTCTCTTACCTAAAGAATAGAATCCCTGCTCCCGTTCTCCCAGCAGAAGAGCTTCTGGTTGCATTTTATGAAAAAGGTCTCTCTGCTCCTATTGCAATGTGGGTAAAAAGAGTGCATAAAAAAAACTTATATGAAGCCTATGCTGAAGTTATCCAAGTTGAAAAGGATATATATTGTTTGAAGGATAGTCCAGATGCAGCAGAAGAATAACCTTCTACTTCCACATCTAAGAAGAAAACTGACATCGTGCCCAAGGATACTACCCAAAAAAAGGATCCTTTTGACATGACTAATGTAAAGAAATTCCTTCAGAAGATGTTGAATGATATGGTCGATTTGAAAAGAAATAACAACGACAATCAAAACCAAAACAGAGGTTTTGCAAGGACGCCTTTTAGGAGACCTTACCAACCCCATCGGAATCCACCACCTCCTGATCCGACTGAATGACTTTCAAATGAAGAAATTTATTCCATTTTTAGAGCCTTGGAAACAGAATCCCAAACTATTCCTGAATCTTCCAATGATCATACCAACCAAGATTCACAGTTACCTGAAGAGGATGAAGAACAAGAGGACCTACAGGTGAACACTGTTAGCTATTTCTCTGAACTTCCTATGAATGCGGAGGAAGAAGAACCTGAGAATGTGTTTAATGTTCAACACCCGTATAACACAAGGTCAAGACCACAACCCCCTCAAGAACCTTCATCCTCAACAACAGTTCCCAATAAAGGAAAGATTGTTCCCCAAAAGGATACATTTATTCCTAAGATGGAGTACAATCTAGATGAAGATATGAAAAGAGTTAAAGCGAATATCTCCTTGTTTGAACTTTTGAAGATCCCTTCTATGAGGGACACATTACCCAAAAGCATGATAATCAAACAACCTAGAGAATCACAGAATAATAACCTAGACTCTTTCACTAAGCCAGATGATCAAAAACCTGGAAGCAAAAGGACACCCCCTTTTCTTCTTACTTTCGAAATCTTCAACAGGAATGTACATATCTGCATGATAGATTCCGGTGCCTCATCAAACGTGATGCCCTTATATGTGTGTAGGAAATTGAATGCCACTTGGGAGCCCTGCCCTACTTAGATCGTCCAACTCGACAGATCAAAAGTCAGAGTAGGAGGTAGGTTGAGGAATGTCTTGCTTACATTATCTGCAGATCCTCGTATCCACCAAACTATAGACATTGTTGTAGCTGACATTCCTGAAGCTTATGGGATGTGGCTGAGTAGGGACTGGTCAGAGAAGCTCAAGGGCTACTTTGCCACTGACTAGTTTCATTTATGGTTACCCTATAATGGACAACCCAACAAAATCAAATTCAGTAGGGAGCCTTTCATGAAACAGACAGTCACGGACCTTAACGATTCTAGTGAACCTGCCAATTACTACAGTGCACAAATTCAACATTTTACGTTTGATACTTTCTTTGGAGATTTTCCTGCTGACTGTTCCATAGATGAAAATTTACAGAAAGAATCGTAGATCACTCAGGTTACCTCTATACCTTTCACTAGAGATGTTGTACATAATGTTTTTAATGTAAATACAAATTTTAGAATAGATCCAACTACTTGGAATTTATTTTTTGATGGCTCCAGGTCTAAGGAAGTAGCTGGTGCAGGTTGTGTCCTCATTAACCCAAAGGGGATTAAAACTATGATAGCATGCCGATTGGAATTTGACTGTACCAACAACGTAGATGAATACGAAGCCTTGGTTCAAGGACTTAAAAAAGATGTTGATATGGGTGTACGAGTTATCCATTGCTTTGGCGACTCTGAAATCATTGTCAAATAGGTAAGGAATAAGATACACTGCTTGTCGCCACGCCTGACGAATTATCATAAATTGGTAAGAGACCTTACCAATTCCTTTTCTGCATTTAACATTAACTATGTCCCTAGGTCACAGAACTTCGATGCTGACCTCTTAGTGAGCACAACATCCATATTCATACCACCAGAGGGTTTGTCACCTCATAATTTTTCAATTAAACTCATGTATAGGCCGTCCATACCTAACAATGTGACAAATTGGAAAGTGTTTGATGACGACTATCAAATACTTGATTTCCTCACATCTCAGGATACATTTCAAAACATGGCTATAGATGAAGAAGAACATGAGAAATCACTCTCTGACACTTCAAACGTTATCCCGAAATCTGTTATCAGTCTAGAGAAGTTCTATGATTTACAGGATAAGTTCAGACACAAAACCTATTGCAAAACCCAGAGCTCCTCACTTTATTATGAACCATTCAACTTAGGTATTGAGCAAGAACCCCGTTTTATCAATATAGGAGTTGACTGTTCTCCTGAGGAAAGAAGAGCTATCATTAAATTATGTAAAGAATACAAATAAATTTTTGCATGGTCTTATGACGAATTGAAAACTTTTGATACAAGCAACATGCACCACAACATACCTATGAAGCCAAAAGTGAAGCCTTATCAACAGAAACTGCACAAAATGCACCCCAGCTTAGAACCTTTTGTGAAAAAAGAACTAGAAAAACTGCTGACGACATGAATCATTTTTCCTATTAGACAAACCTAATGGATCTCCAATCTGGTACCCATGCGTAAGGAGAGCGATGAAATCAGACTGTGCGTCGATTTCCGAAATCTGAATCGGGCCCCCGAAAAAGACAATTATCCTGTTCCACCCATGGAACAGATTCTGCAAAAGGTAGCAGGATCAGAGCTGTTCTCACTCTTGGACGGCTTTTTAGGATATAACCAGGTCATGGTTGCTCCCAATGACCAACTCAAAACCACTTTTAGAACCCCTTGGGTCACTTTCTCCTAAAGGCGGATGCCTTTCAAGTTGATAAATGTTGGGGCTACATTTCAGAGAGCTATGGACATAACTTTTAGAGGTTTGATGCAGAACTCTGTCGTATTCAAAGAAACGACATGAACATCTTTTTGCCTTGAAATAGGTTTTTGAACGTTGTAGGAAGTACGGGATCTCACTCAATCCGAAAAAGTCTATCTTTGCAGTCACGGACGGAAAGCTTCTCGGTTTCATTATGTCCAAAGAAGGTATCGTTATTGACCTAGAATGTATCGATGCCATTTCAAAAATTGGCTTGCCCGGTTCTCGCAAGGCCATGCAGTCCTTCCTAGGTAAGATAAAATTTTGTCAGTAGGTTTGTACCTAATTTTGCATAGATAGTTAAACCTTTGTAGCAATTAGTTAAGAAAGATGTATAGTTTACTTGGTCACAAGAACATAAAGATGTGTTTGTCGAGATTAGAAGGGATATCGCTGAGTCTCCTGCTCTCATGTCCCCTGAATTTGAAAAAGATTTCATTCTTTATACCTTTGCCACTGATTCTCCCTATGCAGTTGTTTTGACACAGAAGCATGATAATGATGCATAAATTCCAATTTCCTTCATGAGTTCAACATTCAAGGGAGCCGAGTTGAATTACTCCCAAATTGATAAACAGGACTATGCAGTTTACAAATCTGTTAAGCATTACAGGCCTTATTTGTTGAAATCTAAAACTAAGGTAATTGTGCCATATACAACTATAAGAAATGTACTGGTTCAAAAGGAACTGGGTGAAAAACGGGCCCATTGGATGACTGCTTTACAAGAATATGATCTGGAAATCAGGCCATCCAAAATTGTGAAAGGGCAAGGTTTATCTTTGTTGAATGCTCAGTCAAATGACCCTGTACAGCACCGGACAGAGTGGGAGCAGGAGGAAGAACTCCCTACAGGTTTTGTCAATGCAATAGATACTTCGGCTTCTGAATGGTATGACCATATCAGGTTTTTTCTGAACAATGGGTTTTCTCCCGAAACCTTAGATTTCAAAAAAAGCAGAGCTTGAAGATTAAATTCTGCTCCTTATCAATTCATTAATGGAATTTTGTTTAGAAAAAATTATGATGGAGTATTCCTTAGGTGCTTGGAGAAGTCTTAAATTGATGATATAATTTTTCAATTTCATGCAGGACCTGCTGGAGGCCACTTATCAGGCGAGACCATGGCACACAAGATCCTCAGGGCGGGATATTATTGGCCTTCATTGTTTAAAGATGCATATTCCTATGTTAGAAAGTGTGAACCATGCCAAAAATGTGCAGGGAAGTTCAAGAAACCTGTTTTTCCTCTGCAACCAATGACAGTTCAATTCCCATTTCAGCAGTGGGGATTAGACTTTGTTGGTCCCATTAATCCCATGTCTTCCCTTCAACACAGGTATATACTTACCGCCACTGATTATTTTACCAGATGGACAGAAGCAATTCCCCTAAAGCAATGCAATGCAAACTAGGTAATATCTTTCCTAGATAGTCAAATAGTTACAAGGTTTGGTGCCCCTGAGTATCTCATTTTTGATAATGCATCTTATTTTTCTTCGATCGACTTAACATGGTATTCCCTTGAAAGAGGGATTAAATTAAAATTTTATGCCAATTATTACCCACGGGGTAATGGGCTCGCTGAATCTTCAAATAAGAACCTGATAAATATTCTCAAGAAGACAGTAGCCACTCATCACCGCGATTGGCACACATAGCTTTATAATGCTCTTTGGGCAGATCGGATCACTCCAAAAGCAGCCAATGGAAATTCCCCTTATTGTTTGGTTTATGGCAAAGAGGCCATTCTTCCTTCTAATCTTACCATTCCATCACTGCGATTAGCCCAAACTATTGATGAAGATGATTCTTATCCTCTTCAACAGAGGATTGACACTTTGCTTAAACTGGAGGAAGAAAGAGAAGTGGCTAAGAATAAGTTATATCATCATCAGCAGATGGTGAAGAGATGGTTTGACGATAAATCTTCATCTGACAGGAAATTCTCAGTTGGGGATTTGGTATTAAGATGAGAAAAACAACATAAAGATAAAAACCAATATACCAAATTCTACTACCTTTGGTTGGGACCTTTCATTATTACAGAAAAGATAGGTCCCAGTACTGTCCGATTACAAACACTAGAGGGAGTCGTGGACACCTACCCAATGAATGTTTCACTGCTCAAAAAGTACTTCGTCTAAACAATTGGCACTTTTGTACATAGGTTTGGTGTGTGTTTTCTGTTTTATTTCTTTTGATTGGTTTCTTTCATTTCATTGATATTAAACTCCACACAGTTGGTAATAATTCACAACCACTTTTGCTCAAAGGTGATTTTAACTGAAGTTGTAGAATGGTATGTTAGTCTCAATTTCTTTTGGTTGATATCATAATTTGTTTTGTAAAGAGTGCACAACCAATAGATGCAGGACCTTGATATTGATACCTTTCCACTTGGTCATTATCCTTTATATGTTTTATCTGTTTAATTGAGATGTGGGGAATGGTTGCAATGTTCTTACCTTATGTCTCATTGTCACAGCATATCATAATAACCTGATCAACTTTGTCTGCTCTGGACCCTTTTTGTAATAAACCTAAATGGTTAATACAGTTGTTAATTAATGTTAGTTTACTATGTAGTCATTACTAGGTTAATTAGTTATTAATTAATAGTTATCATATGACATGTCTATTACTAATAGACATGTACATGCCTATCAGGCATATTTAAACATGGCTCACTATCTCTATAAATCATCATTCAATTATAAAAATATATATATTATCTATTAAGATAATCATGTAAGCCTGGTAGCTTACAAGTGGTGTTAGAGCTTTAGGCTCTTGCTTGCACTCAAGCTCTCAGCATTCATCCTCGGCAATTCTCGCACTCAAGCTCTAAGCATTCATCCTTGACATCTCCATTCCACCACGCTCTCCCTGCCAGTCCACGTACACTCCATCCATGCATCCGCTTGCTCCAATCTTGTGCCATCCATCTACTCCCTTCCCTTCATGCGACCTCCCTACTGTGCTAGCCCTGCACACACACCCTTCCACATGGGCTCCCTTCTTACATCTCCCTCCCCCACCCCTACTCCATGCTTCTTCCCCTTCCACCACCACTCCAGCAACCATTCCCCTCTACATCCCTACTGCATACGCCCTCTTCCACCTTCCACGCCCTTCCCACCACCTTTCCACCAACCTGCTCGCTCACCCACCCTCCCGGCTGCATACGCCCTCCAGCAACCCTTCCCCGTCCACCACCACTCCGGAAACCCTTCCCCTTCCATGTCTGCAACCCTTCCCCGCTGCATCCACTTCAGCTTCACCCCCACACTTCTCCTCTACCCCCACGTAGCTACAACCCCGCACTTCTCCTCTACCCCCACGCAACTACAACTCCGCGCTACTCCAACTCCACGTCTATCCCCTCCTCTCTCTACGCACACCTTCCACCATCCTCCACCCACACCAGCATGCCCTCACACCAACGCTTCCCTCCACAATCTACCTCCTGCTCCACTTCCCCCACACCATGCGCCTGCTCCTCTACCCCCATGCAGCTACACCCCCACACAACTCCACGTCCACGTTTCTCCCACTCCACGTCCATCCCCTCCTCTCTCTGCGCACACCATCCACCATCCTCCACCCACACTAGTGCCCTCATACCAACGCAGCTTCGACGCCTCTCCTCGAAACTTATGCGCCCACCCTCACGACGTCCAGCCCCTTTAAACCCTAATTCAAACCAATTTGAATTTTTGTTTTTAATAATAATATTATTAAAAATAATTTAGTTATTATTATAAAAAACTATATTATTTTTTATGCATAATAATAACAATATTATTATATAATAATTATTATTATCATTTAAAATTCTTGAAAAAAAAAGAAGAAAAAGAAATTTCAAATTCTTTTTGGAAGATTTTTAAGCTGGAATTAGTATGTTTCCCTCATTTAATAAGATTATTATTAGCCCTTTCCATAAACCAAGAAGAATTGAAGAATCTAAAATTGAAGAAATACAAAGAAGATGGATTAAAGAAAATGAATCACTTGCAGAACTGAAAACAATGCTATTGGAGATAAAAGAAGAAATATCTAAGAGGAAGGAAGAAGAAGAAGTAGTTATGATCCCCAAATTACCAAGTGAAGAAGAGCGGGACAATGCTACTACACCTATGATAGGAGAAGCAATTATGACCCCTGAATTACCAGGTCAAGAAGAGATGGAAATTGCATATGCACCCATAACGGAGGAAGTGACTGAAATCACAATGGAAGGAGCAATTGCATCTCCTGGGTTCCCAAGCAAAGAAGAGACTACGAAAGCTATTGCGAATACGACCATTAAGGAAGAAGCGATCACCAGGTCTGCATCAACACTCACGTCAGAATAAGAGATTGCATCTCCTGGGTTCCCAAGCAAAGAAGAGACTACGAAATCTATTGCGACTATGACCGTTAAGGAAAAAGCTATCACAACTCCCAAGTTCTCAAGACAAGTAGGGAGGGGAACTTCCTCTGCACACGTAATAGAAGAAAGGACTACCAAGGAAGAAGCTAAGTACTGTAGTAAGGAGGAATTCAAGGTCGATACTACCCCCAGGAAAGAAGGGAAGCCAAACCGACCGCTTCTTTATATCCCTCCTCACAAAAGATCCAAACCACTAGTCACTAGGAAGGATAAGAAAAGACATCCCAAAAATAAACCGCAAAATACAATACTTAGTCAGAAATATGCACGTCTTCCGGAATTTCGTTGCAGCTTCTTACAAGGTAGGGAAGTAAGGCACATTAACAGACCAACTGAAAAACCTATAAAATTGTCTAGTAAAACTCCAGAACAAGGACTTGTTAAGAAAGTTGATGACAAGGATGATAAAACAGAAGAGGTAGAAGACAAGGATGTGAAAGATCAAGATGATATTGCCAATCATAGTGTCAATATCAATTGTAAAGAAAATGATGATGTTGTCGAAGTCAATGAAGTCAACAAAGTCAATGTTAAAAACAATTATGAGAGAGTTGAAGTTGTAGAAAAAGACAATGATGAAAATAAAAGAGTCAAAGATGACCTTAATCATGATATTTCTGAATACAATACTTAGTTAGAAATATGCACGTCTTCCGGAATTTCGTTGCGGCTTCTTACAAGGTAGGGAAGTAAGGCACATTAACACGCCAGCTGAAAAACCTATAAAATTGTCTAGTAAAACTCCAGAACAAGGACTTGTTAAGAAAGTTGATGACAAGGACGATAAAACAGAAGAGGTAGAAGACAAGGATGTGAAAGATCAAGATGATATTGCCAACCATAGAGTCAATATCAATTGTAAAGAAAATGACGATGTTGTCAAAGTCAATGAAGTCAACAAAGTCAATGTTAAAAACAATTATGAGAGAGTTGAAGTTGTAGAAGAAGACAATGATGAAAATAAAAGAGTCAAAGATGACCTTAATCATGATATCATAGAAAAAAAAAACCCAAAAGATGTGGCGTCAAATGAAGAGATGAACATTCTACCAAGAGTCGCAACTCAAGATGGAAAGGATCCCAAGGAACAACTAAAGACAAGTTCGTCAGACAAGGAAGTAAGTACATTATTAGTAGTTTCCGCTACAGATAAGAAAACCAAATTAGAAGATCAAAAGAACACCATCAGATTAGAAGATCCAAAATATGTGCCATTGAGTTATTATGCATTCATCTACAGAATCATAAGCATAATAAAATTTGAATGGAAATGTGACCAATTATTCCAAGAACTGCTAAACCATGGCATAGTTATTCGTGGCAAGAATTCCAGTAGCAACTTGCTTGTATAAGATTCGTGGTCGAATCTTTTCAGAGCAGGATGACTTGTAATAAACCTAAATGGTTATTACAGTTGTTAATTAATGTTAGTTTACTATTTAGTCATTACTAGGTTAATTAGTTATTAATTAATAGTTATAATACGACATGTCTATTACTAATAGACATGTACGTGCCTATCAGCCATATTTAAACATGGCTCACTATCTCTGTAAATCATCATTCAATTATAAAAATATATATATTATCTATTAAGATAATCATGTAAGCCTCATAGCTTACACTTTTACAATCACCTTGGTAATAATTTTCTTAAAATAATTATAGATTGCAAGGAGGGGGGTCTTATTTTAAGCCAGCCCTTTAGGTTCATAGGTGTTTAGTGGAATGACATCAAGCCACCACACTTGGAAGATGACTCTCAGTTTTGCTGAGAGGTGGAAGATCCTATCATAGGTCGTTCCATTCATGATCTGCAAAAAAATGGTGAGTAACGTTGCTATCTTGAGGTCACCAAGCCTTGGCAGTGCCTTGTAGTCTATTCTTTAAATAAAATTTGCATTTTTCCAGTATAAGATACTTGTTGTGTATAAGGACAGGGGGGTATTATCACAAGCCATCCATGCCATGATCATGGGTTTAATTCGGACTGAAGCTATCATTATGTGGTCACCAAGCTACGATAGTTTCCTTCAGTGTCATAGCTAAAGGACTAGGGGTCTCTTGATCGAGCCAGCTGACCAGTTTCTGGATTAGGTCTGTGAATGGAACTGTTGATATCTTATTACCAAGTCAGAGCAGTGGTCTTGTATCGACAAGGTCTTATGTGCAGTTGTTTAAAAAAAAAATGTGTTGTATATAAAACCAACTAATAAACCAAGGTGATATGTAAATTGGATATCCATGAGCAGTTTTAAGTTAGTTCCAGGTTCAACACAAGCTGGCGTTTAATGATTTCATAATGGTAAAGGATCCCTGCTATTTCCTAACTCTCCTTACCAGGTTTGCATTATTTTCAATATGATAATGGTTGGGAAAATATCAACCTTATGTTTTCTGTTTATTGGTTGTCTCCTTTACAAATATTTTCTAACAATTTCAGGCTGAAAAGGGCAACAGACTCATATATTTTCTCTAACTGAAGTTTGTTTATAGATATAACTGTTTCTTCCCAGCCAGTTGCCATTTGTTGTGGCCACAACAGATCCCATGCTTCATCTAATCATGGGAGCCCCCAAATTAAAAAAAAGCAATAATAATAAACACAAAGGTATTTGGGTAAGTGTTCTTGGTTTCTATGATCTTGCACTTTTACCTTTGTTTGGCCTGATTGTCATTCTTTCCTTGGAAAAGAATAAGTGTTTTGGTCACACGAAGATTTAAATTTTAAGTATTTCGTTATTTTCTCCTGCCAACCCGAAACCCACAACTTTTGGGTTGCAGCTTTCGGGAACCATGAATAAATTTGTGAGTAATGCTCCAAGGTTTGATCTCTCGTCCTGCATTGGTTAATCTTCACCATCGATTCCTATTGATCTAGTGGATGAAATTCAACCATTCAAACTTACGTTGTAATGCCTTATTTTCCTTGTTCTTACGAAGAGGTTTCTCACTTCAATTCGCACCTCATGATCATCTTTGAAGATATGATTGCTTGATAAGATTGACCTGTAATGATAGTTTTTAGATGCGACGTCGGATTATGCTTGATTCTATTGAAATTTTACTTTGTTATGATCCATTTCGGATTAACATGCCACGACGTCGTTTCATTCTAGTTCAAATGATTGTAATTCTAGATTCGTATGATTTTAATCATAGCAGCTCATCATATTCAATCATTTTGATCCTTTTTAACTCTTCTTCAATATGGTCACAAGTGTGAAGCACTTAGTTCGTCATCTGAATTTGTTCGAAAAGTTTCCTGTTTTGCAAGCTTTCTTTCTGACGATCTGGTGAATAACATGCAGATAGTTTGTGAATCCTTCGATGAATCTTCTATGCAAGAAGAACTTCACTCTTTTCAATTTTCAGAACATATGTCACCACCCTTTGATGCAGGTGTTCTTGATAGCAATAGTGGCAGTGAAGAGGAAGATTCTGAAATTCTACCTATTTGCTTACCACCCCCTCGGAAGAACTAAGAGGAGATCAATGAATAGCAGTGTGATCAATACGAATCCATCATTCAAGATTTCATAATCAATGAGGAACCTGATACTCCACCAACTCCCATGAAGCAAGACCCATTGTCCGATTTTTCTATTTTTGAAAACGTTATGCATTAGCCAGAGGATTCTGTGGCGATTAAGATGTTTTCTTTATCGATTTCTACAAATGATCAACATTCAATTTAATCATTGTTAATTTTTTAATTAACAAAGTGATTAGATATTTATCTTGAACAAGTTATATGCTTAAATTGTTGTCCTATTAATTTTCATTAATTGATTATGATCTAAGTGAATAAGTAAATGCATCTTTTACATTTCTGTTGAAGTTGTCAAACACACTTATTCTTCTCACATCAAGATTGATCTGCACAACAACAAGCTTTTCCTTAGATTAGATCTAACTTAGAATAGATCCTTTTTCATATAGGTTAAGTTAGGATGTAATAAATTTTCCTGCCTTTGTTTTCCTTAAGTGGAGAACCGATCTTAACAATTGAAACAACAACTCATAGAGTGCCAGTGAATGC
The DNA here is from genome assembly GCA_027924585.1 of Larix kaempferi. Lineage (NCBI taxonomy): Eukaryota > Viridiplantae > Streptophyta > Pinopsida > Pinales > Pinaceae > Larix > Larix kaempferi. The sequence continues at coordinate 3,272,844 of BSBM01001158.1, read as the reverse complement.
TGAATATCCGTGGGAGATTTCCATACCAAACAGGTTGGGGATAGAAATTCCCTTGTGTAGGGTCTTTCAAAGCCTTTTAGTTTGGGTTTTCACCCTCTGTTGGGAGCCTTGGACCCATTCCAACAACTTGCAATTACCCTACACCCTTAAGGCCTCAACATAGCCATACCCAATAAAAAACCACATGTTGAATCATAAGATCATCAATACCATCCAAATATGTTGACACAATCCAAATGAGACACAAACAACATAACAATCATACAAAAGACCCAAGAAACCAAAACTACAATAGTATCACAATTTCATAAGCTCGCCAAAATCCAAAAACAAAGGCTCTCCTTGATCCTCCGCACGTGTAAAACCCTACTTGCAAAATAAACAGAATAAATATGATCCCTAAAACAAACAACAATCTAATACATGTAATCGTTCACGGAATTGTCTTACCTTCACAACACAAGCAAACCACGTCCAACTCCCTATCTCAGTAATAACACCAATGTTGGAATCTATTTAATACTAAGAGGGGGGGTGAATCAGTATTAGGGAAGTTATGAGCAGTTATTAACTTCTTTAACCTATTATTTTGAACTTAATATTGATCTTGAATTATGCATTCATCATAAATACAAAAATCATCCACATATGCACCAAAACACAGAACACAAAACACACAGAATTTTTACGTGGAAACCCAAACGGGAAAAACCATGGAATGCTCTTTTTGAATGAAAAGATTAGATTCAAGGAAGCACTGAATTCTTGTGTTTACTATCTCCAACTAGAAGGAGGCACCTACCCCCTATTTTTATAGGCACTGACCTGAAGGAAGCTACAACTCCCTGTGTTCTCTAGCACAAACTTGAAGGAGGCTAGGACCCCTTGCTTCTTTCCCCGTCCTACCACCCAGATATATCAAAATAAGATGTTACTCTGCTAAAATTTTGATATGCACACACTTCTAATCTTATGATGATTGTCCTGCTGTGCGCAGCTTCTGTATGTAGTATAATTGATGTCACTGTGCTGCAAACAATCCTTCAATTCAACATCAACACTTCACGTAAACTTCAACTCTTCACTTGAACTAACTCGCACTTGAGATATTGTTTGCTTCTTTATCTACTGTAGTCTGCGCCAATGATCAATTTTCCATTCTGCAATTGCGCATTTGCACTTTCAATTGATACTGCACATCAACTGAAAACTTGTTGTTCTAATATTGTGCACTTGTATCAGATGGAACTGCGCACCTTCTATGATGTGTCTGTTCTATTTATGCGCTACAGTATTCAGACAATTTGTGACCTTTTGTGCATCAATGATTCGTCCTTTCGGTGTAATGCACTTGTCTCAGATCATCCTCATCATGACCCGCATACTTGATTCTGTTGCAATTCTGTCTCTATGCATATGATGGACTGTCTTTATTTACACACTTCAAATTAGTCCTTGTGCGTCAGTGAAACTTCTTCGCATCATGCACTAGTAGATATACTTCACTTCTATCTCTGCGCAGATCTATCTTAGAACATCTGTGACGTTCTTTGTGCTTTATGTGATACTGTCATTCGCTCCTCATGCACTTGTGCATCCTCTACATTCTGCATTTCTATCTTCACGCAATCGTCACAAATTCATAGCATCATTCTGTGCACCATCAGCTATACAATTCCTCTGCTTGTGCACACTCATCTCTTTGCTAGATCATACTATTCTAGTTCCACGATCCCTTGATTCCCTGAATATAAATCTGTATCTCCCAGTTAAAATCTCTTCATACTTTCTATCAAGCTTCCAAGCTTACTATAAATCTCCAACTTGCTTTCTTATTTATACATGTCCTACATGTATTATATGTCCACAATTTGGTTGTGGCATTCCTTCTTCTTTGCTTGACGGTTTATGCTTCTGCTACATGTCATGTTCTGCATTGTTGATGTGTCCTTTCTTGTGGGTCTTGTGCATACATGGTCCTCGGCTTAGTGGGACTTTCACCCTTGTGATAAATTCTTCTTCTCTTGATGTACCATTGCTTTGTAGAAATTGTGCATACATGGTCCTCCACATAGTGGTACTTTAACCCTTGCGATGTGGTCTTGTGCCATTGATGTACCATTTCCCATGGAATTTATGCATATGATAACTTCAATTGCCACACTCTTCTTGGTACTTGTGCGCTCTTCCTTCAATGAAATATTTCTCTGATTGGTGATACTTGCTCGCTTCCGAGACTTGTATAAATTTTCAACCATTTCTTGTTCCATGTTGCTTGGGCACTCCCAATCCTTTTCCAATCAACGCTTGACATGCTTGCGCATTTGAACCATTGTCCAATCATCCTCTTGACTTGCTTGTGCATTGTTCAAGCTTATGTTCAACCGACATTTTAGGTTGAACCTTGGAGAACTATGACTAGATGGAATTGAGACCTTCTCATGTACATGTGTCACTTGTGCCTTATGTACTTCTTCAAACTGGATATACATGATGTGCTTTTGGACACACTTCTTAAGACTGGATGCACTTAAGGACAATGTACTTCTTCAAACTGGATATACATGATGTGCTTTTGGACACAATTCTTCGGACTGGATGCACTTCAGGATATACTTTTTCATACTGGCATCCATGTACTTCTCCATCTTGCTTGTGCATATATTTCTTCAAAGTGGATTCCATATACTTCTTGAAACTGCCATAGGAATACTGCATCCACTTTGACATCGATTGACATCAATGAGTCAAACTCAATCAATTGACATCCTCTTTGACATAAGTTGACATCAATGAAAACCAAATTTCAACAATCTCCCCGTTTGGCATTGATGTCAACACCTTATGAAGTTGTGCATAATTGTCTCCTGAAGTTATGTTCTTCATTTGTGCTTGTCAGAATACTGCCACTGTATGTATTATCCCCTTGATTTCTTTACTACTTTGAACCTTTGACCTCTACGGATTCTGCAATCAATAATTCTTCTGCTTTATGTTTCTTTTGTGCTGAACGCATGCTTCATGATCATTCTTATTGTGCTACTACATGCTCTTGTATTGACTTGGATTCATGCTCTTTCTCAGATTCGCTTCATGATCAGATCAGCTTCATGTTCTTTCTTCTATTTTTCCCTGATCAACGTCATGCCATTTCTCCTTGATCAACTTCATTCTCTTTCTCATCAGCTTCATGTTCTATTTCTCATCTTCAATGCTTCCTGATCCACTTCATTTTCTTTCCCCCCCTTTGACATCAATGGAAAAGAGGTGACATTACTTGCACAATTATTGGTTCACCTTTCTTCTGTTTTGCACTAGCCTTCACTTATCTACTTATAGGGATACCTCCTCCTGTCTTCATGTTTCATCCTTTTCCTGAATTTTCTGTGTTGATATCCTGCAGTCTGGACACAATTTTCATAACCATATTTGATGTGATCCCCCTGTATAGGTGTTATCCTACTACTGTATCTTGATCTTCTATTCCTGTCATAACACTTCATCATTCTCTGTGCAGGTCTTCATACAATCATCCTGTCGTTTCAACTGTGCAGTACTGAAACCCATCTTCATTCATGCCTCCTTGTTTATGTTCTCTTTATGCTACGGATTGAGAACCACACCCAGTTTTTCCCTGGGATATTCAAATTTACTTTGTAGTAGAGTTTTTGTAAATATGTTTGCAATATATTCTTTAGTATCAATATATTCTAGCTTGAAAATAGTTTCAACAACTTGCTCTCTCACAAAGTGATACTTGATGGGAATATGTTTAGTTTTGTAGTGCATAACAAGATTTTTGGAGATACTGACTGCACTTAAATTTTCGCATAAAATATGTATTGGTTGATCAATATCTAATTGCATATCCTCCAGGGTTTGTTTCATCCATAGAACTTGTGCGCAACAGATAGCTGCTGCAATATATTATGCTTTTGCTGTAGGTAGTGCGACTGGTGTTTTTTTTTGTTGCTAATCCACGATACAAGACAATTTCCTAAGAAAAATGCAGCTCCATTAGTGCTTTTTCTATCATCTACACTGCCTTCCCAATCTGCATCAGTGTATGCTACCAAATTTATATCGTTGCTTCGTGGATACCACAAACCAAAGTTCATGGTCCCTTTCAAATACCTGAAGATTCTCTTGACTGCTTGACATGTGTTTCCTTGGGTGCTGCCTGAAACCTTGCGACAAGTCCAACAACTTGCATGATATCTGGTCTTGAGGCAATTACATATAGTAGGCTGCCAATCATAGATCTGTAAATCCTCTTATAAACTTCCTTAGCTTCATTTTATTTACTCAACTTCAACCTAGTGACCATTGTTGATGTATTTGTAACTTTGGAAGATATTCACTTGTGTATTGTATGTATTACATTTGTACTTTATTGTATCCCCGACGGAGATGTCTTATTCCTCCGATTGGAAGTGTCATCATTTGTATTTGCAAGTGTCGCAAGTTTTATTGTATAACTTATATTTGATGGGTTATTAGACCACCTTAGAGGGGTTGGCCCAGTATGAGTTAAGTGGAAGGATTATTAGACTCCCCTAAGGGGTTGACCCAGTTAGGGTAAAAGGCATGTCAAGTTAAATTATAAATAGAGTGGTTGCACCACTCTATTTGCTCATTCACTCATTCATCCAACTCGCATAGTTGCGAGAGAGGAGTGCACACAAGTGGAGGAGGAGTAGCTACTGGAGACATCTATCTTTTGGGGTTTCATCTTTGTGATCTTTGTATTGGTGCTTATTTTATCTCTGAGGAAGTTGCGGGGTTTTTCACCTTTATGGTTTTCCCCAGTGAAATGCTTTGTGTCTCTTGTATCGTGTGTTTGATATGCTGTACATGTTGTTCTCTTAGTTAATATACTGGATAATATTGAATTAAATGATGAAAAACTAACATGGTATCATAGCTAGCCTTAAGGAAGGCATTGTATGGCATTTACGACACTTGTTGCACTTGCGATAATTGGAAGCTAGGGCTTGGTATAGTAAACACTAGTCATCGTGGAACTTTCGCTATAAATCCTTTTTGGTGAAGGTTCAGGATCTGAAATTTTTACAGGCCGAATATCAGACACGGATGTAACTTGTGTAAAACTTCAGCCTCATAGTTGTTGTACTTTGTGAGATATGATCCTTACAAATTAGGGTTTCTGCCTCTTCCAAAATGCAGCCCTAAATGGGTGACCTAGGCACAAAGGTCATATCTCGGGCTAGGAAGCTCCAAATGGAATTCCGTAAAAAGTGACAGTTAGCGAATGGACTGTCATTTCACAGGTACTAGTTTCGTAGGCTGAAGTTGAAACAGTGACACATGGCACTCCGTACAAGTTCGCTATGTTGTTTTATGCCATAAACAGGTCATGTTGCGACACTTAGCATATCTCTCTCATGGAGAATCCATTGAAGCTCAGATCTGTGGGGTTGGAAAGATGATAGGTTAGTCTACCACAGGCCGAAGTTTCAGACCCTGAGGATTCAAAATTTCAGAGATGCACCAGAAACAATATGGCATATCTTTCTGTTAAAATGGAATTAGATTCTGAGCATTTTCAATTTTGGCTTGTCACTACTACGGGAAATTAGGGCTTTTGATAGAAGTGGAATTTTGGAGTACTCTCAGCATAGGATTGATATCCTCAACAAAATCAAAATTTAGAGACCAAGATCAAACTTTTTGGTTGGGTAATTCTCCGGGAAAGTCAAACCCTAATTTCACTTTTGGACCAGAAAAACCAGAAAACCAGATTTTGACAAAAGTTGCAGATCCAAAATTCGCAGGTCAATTTTTGGAGTTTTCAAAACCTAAGCACACCAACTTGCTCACCTCAGTTAATTGCATCTCCTTGTCCAGACATAAGTTTTAAATTCCAAGTTTGTATTTTTAGGGTTTCTCTGTCAAACCCTAGCTAGCTCTAGATCTAGTTTCAACAAATCAAGTGGTAAGACCTAAATCTTTTACTTCCATTCGAGTTTCTCATTAATATGTCTCACCACACCAAGCTTGAGGATAAGCCTAAAGGGGATGATAACTTCCGAGCATGGAAGTATAGGATTGGGTTAATCCTAGATGAGAATGAATTGGACACCTACATAAGTGAAGAGGTTCCATTTCCAGAGGGAGATGTGGCTAAGGCCTTACATAAGAAGAACTTGGTCAAGGCCAAGAGGATCATTGCAGATTCTATCAAAGACCATCTCATACCACATGTGTCTTGTCTAAAGACACCCAAGGAGATTTTTGATTCCTTGACCAAGCTATTTGAAGGGAAGAACATAAATCGGAAGATGACTTTGAGGAATCAATTGAAGAATGTCAAGATACAAAATGTAGAGACCATGCAGTCCTACTTTACAAGGGTCTCTCAGATAAAAGAACAACTTGAAGCTGTGGGAGAATATATAGAGAATGGTGAAATTATGATGACCACCTTGAATGGTCTTCCTAGATCATGGGATTCCTTCATTCAAGAAATTTGTGCTAGAAAGAAGCTCATCACATTTAGTAGGATGTGGGAGGAATGCTCACAGGAAGAAGTTCGAATTGTAGCTCGAGAAGAAAAGATTGGATAATGAAGACCAGGCTCTCACAGTACACACCAAGAAGAATAACCACAAGAGGGAGCATCCTCATCACAAGAAGGGTGAACACCACCACCAGAATCAGAGGAAGAACTTTGGAGAATCTATGAGAGATCTTTCTTACATTCGATGTTATACTTGTGACGAGAAGAGACACTATTCCAGAGATTGTCCCAGGAACAAAAGAAGCTCCCACAAGAAGAAGAACAACAAGAGAAGACATCATGATCACACAACAGAGGATGATGAACCTCCAAGGAAGAGAACCAGGGAAGACAATGAAGATTCTTCAAGTGATGAAGAATATGTATTTTAATGAAGTTTTACATGAAAGGAGTAGAAGAAGCTATTGCAGAGTTGGACTCTGGAAAACAAATAATCTGTGGAAGAACCTCTCATCCATTTTCAGCATTGGTTAAGGTATACACTATCAGAGACTCCAGTAGCTCCTGCAAGGAAGCAAAGATTGAGAGGGAGTCCACCCAACAACCAAACAAAGATAATTATTTGAATTGTCATTTCTTGTTACTTAAATGATGTTGTTCAGTCATGTACATACTTATGTTCCTAGATTTAGGATGAATATTATGCATTTTAGAAAAGTTGCATTAATAAACAAGATATTGCTAATATGAAAGTAATGGGTAAGTGGGCTATGGTACTGTACAACATCCCATTGCTACTTATCTAGAATGAAACCTCTTTGTTGACATGTTGGGAGTAGTGCACACTCTTAACAATGTTCTAGTAGAGATGGAAGGCATCTAGAAAGTTACACGATATGGATAAATGTTGTATTGAAGCATTGGCTAAGATAATTGCATGACTATATGACATATGCGTAAGATTTTGTTCTGAAAACTATGAGATGTTTGTAATCATGCAATTGAATTTGACTTGTAGGAAATATCGTGTACAATCACCTAAAAAAAAAACGACATTTGTTCTAGTGATGAAGTTCAAGAAAACTACCTATTGAAGATATTGAAGAATCTAAATTTCCTAGGATCAGGGATGCAGTAATAGAAGGATGCCATGATTGAGGAGTACCAGTCGATCATGAAGAATGATGTCTGGGATGTGGTCCCGAGACCAAGAGGTATGTCTGTAGTGACTTCCAAGTGGATCTACAAGATCAAGCATGGTAGCATAGAGAAATACAAGGCAAGATTTGTGGTTCATGGCTTCTCCCAAAAAGAAGGGATAGATTATGAAGAAACTTTTGCACCTGTAGCCAGATACACTTCCATCAGAATAGTACTTGCTTTGCCTGCAGTAATGAAGTGGAAGATACACCAGATGGATGTCAAGACAACCTTCTTGAATGGTGTAGTTGAAGAGGAAGTGTATGTGGAGCAGCCACTTGGTTTTGAGACACATGATAGGGAGTCACATGTGTGCAAATTGAAGAAAGCCTTGTACAGTTTGAAACAAGCACTCAGGACATGGTACAGCAGGATTGACAGCTTCCTGACTAGTTTGGGACTTACCAAGAGTAAAGTGGATTCCAACCTTTATTACAAGGTTGAGGAAGGCAATCCAATGATACTCATACTGTATGTAGATGACCTGTTTGTGACAGGTGAGAATGAGTTGATTGTTGATACGAAGAGGAATCTTGCTACCGAGTTCGAGATGAAGGACTTGGGTATGATGCATTACTTTCTAGGCATGGAGGTGTGGAAGACTGTAGATGGAATCTTCCTTGGACAAGGGAAGTAGGAAGTAGAGATCCTAAAGTGTTTTGGGATGATGGATTGTAAGTCCATGGACACACCTACAGCATCGAACCTGAAGCTATTGAGTGATACTTCATAGACAGAACATGCTACCATACATAAACATCCACCTACAACATGTCTTTCTGACACAATTCTATATAAGCCAAATAGTCATTAGCAATTATAGGCAAATTCTCAAATCTGAAGTTTGTAAATCTGTTTTCCTACAGAAATTAGATTTGCAACCAGGCGACTATTCTCATAAACTTAAACCAGACAATTTTTAGATTTGTTTCATGCGTAAGTTATAACCATGAGAACCCTCTCATAACCTTTGGCTTCTGCACATGGTAGATCTCGGTCTTTACTATGGACTTATCCTCATTGCCATATGCAAGACTTTTTCTACCTGAAAACTGAAATTTCAATCAGCCAAACACGTTGTGAGTATGTATGCATATACTCTCTTCATTGCTACGACAGACACTGAAGTGATCTTAGAATTATAATGCTCAATAATTCAAACACTTTCAGTTGTTAACATTTTAAATGCAATGAAATATATACATCTCTATATATGCATTAAAAATTGCAAGACACAGTCACACTATCCATGCAATTTAGATAAACAGTAAATACTCATTACTTCACAATTCATGCAATTCTATCCTTCCAACAGAGTGCTATGGTAGCCCATCACCTGTCTACCTTCTTCATGCAGTCCTTCTCTTGCATTCATAGGAGCTCGTGAAATGGTCTCAGGATTAGCAATGGTTCACCATTTCATCTATTATCAAATTGCATTGAACATATATACATCACAACTATGCATTCTCACAATGCATCTTAACATGTGTACCTACACATGCATGCATATTTACAACATTTACCAAATATTTCAATGCACATCTCTTCAATGCAATCTTGCATTATTTCATGAATACTATGCCTTCAAACATACTATGGCCTAACCATGATTACCATACATAGCATGCACTATCATGATAGGTCCATAAGTCCTCAATTGCTCTGGTTTTTAAACTCACAACCAATATTCACAAATGGAATGATATGAATTCATATGAATGCATTGAGGTTTCTAAGAAACTATAGGGTGTAAGGCTCCCTACCTTCACCTACCCGCACCTCACCATACTTGGTGGGTTGGCATTCACATTCAGGCACTCAATGCAAACCAAATCACCATAGTTTAAGCATAGTTGAAGAGACTCACCAAATCCTCTTTCAACATTCATGCAATTAAGCACAGTTAACCCTTACCTGCATGGCTGTTATTAACACCACTTGATGTTACCTGATTAGTTGGCCTCTTACCAAGGCTTCGCAATCCTTTTGCCAACTTTACGATGCAATATACAAACATTTTCACATGCACCGTGCAATGTTTATTTATGTGCCATCTAGTGCATATTCATCTCATCTGTCTAATCTCTTGCATTTTCAGTCATGCTTCTATGATCTGATTCGTACAACCATTATCAACAACATTACTAGTGATAAACCATAGGCAATACCATTAATGGGCTATTGCATGTGTAACTTTCTTACCTTTACCCATAGGCAACATCATGCTCATGCATAAGCAATTTCACATGCACTATGCAATGACTATTTAATCATGCCCACTAATTTATTTTTTAATCTATTACTCTCTTGCATTTCCAGCACCCTTATGCCATAATTTTTCAGTATATAAATACAATAGCAAGAGAGGAGTTAAGGAATTATTCCCAATTCCTCATTCTATCATGGAGTTCCTCATCCACATCATAGCTGATCCTTTTCTTGGCTTCCCTACCAAGCACACATGGATTCATTAGCCATAATCTTCTCATGAATCATCAATTCCACATATACATACATGTATAACATTCATCCTTGCTATTTTTCCAAATATGCAATTCTTATGCTATAAACAGAAATAGTTTAAGGTGAGGAATTTCCCTTTCATCTTCCATAATGGATATCATAGCCCATTACTCTTGTTGATAATTCCACCACACTTTATGCAATCCGTGCTCCTCATCCCAAGAGTGCATTTCACACTTTCAATGACTGTCTCCGAGGGACGACAGGGGTCAAAGGGGCTTGCATAAGTTCATGGCCATTTTCAGCTTTTAGCGCCTGAATTTCACCCTGGAAAGGCACTGAAATTTCTTGTTTCGGAAAACTTGGCAATTCTCTTCTGACCATTGTGGATGAACTCACCGAGTTCTTCTGGTTTCGCGGATGGATTCGTCGATTTTCTTCCGAAACTTCCTCCGACGCTGCAGACGAATTCATTGGGTCCCTCCGGCGCTGTGGTGAAAACTTGCCAGTTCCTTCCAGCGCTGCAGCTGAAACTCGCCAATTCCTTCCGACGTTGCAGACTCGTTCATCTCTTTCTGTGTTGTAGATGAACTTGTCATTCTCTTCTGACGTTTCGGACGAATTCGCCAAGTTCTACCGCTTGTTTCGGAGCAACTCGCCAAGTTCTTCCAAAATTTCTTCTTCAATGCCGAAAATCACTTAGAAAATTCTTGAAATTTTTTTTGGACCAACTTGCCAATTCCTTCCGATGTTTCGGACCAACTCGCCGAGTTCTTCCAAAATTTTCTATTGGACGCTGAAAATACTTAGAAAAATTTCTTCTTCTTTTCGCTAGGCACTTTTGCAATTTATGTCGACGCAACTCGCCATTGCGGATGGACTCACTGAGTTTCTCTGCCGTTGCGGACGAACTCGCTGAGTTCTTCCGACCAAACTCAGCTTTTACTTCCGAAAATTTTTCCATCTTTCCGCCGAACTTATCGACTTTCTGCCGCGTTGCGGAACAACTTTACGAAGTCCTTCCGCAGCTTCGGGCCAACTTGCTAAGTTCTTTCGCAGTTTCGGTAGACACTCGCAAGTTCCTTCCATCGTTGTGGATGAACTCGCCGAGTCTTGCCACAGATTTCGGTGCAAACTCTCCAGTTCTTTCTGTCATTTTGGCGGAAACTTACGAGTTCTTTTCCGCTATAAACACTTAGATAATTTTTCAAATTTTCAAATTTTCTTAATGACCATAGTTGAGAAGGAAACATACTTACCTCTGCAAGCTGTGATAGGTAGCCCATGAAGGCCCAATGCTGCAACCAGCAGCTCTGATACCGTTTTTCATGTACCCACCCATCCATCCAAGGCAAGGGAGGGAACATGATGCCAATCTGTGGGGATTTTCATAAAACTCAGCCCACTCATTAGATTCATACCATTAAAAGAGATGTGTGCAGATGGAAAACAAGAAAATTATGCACAACGGAATTAAAACATCCACACACATTACTCATGCATACAACATATCAGTAGTCATCAAATTAATATGGTGCAGAAGTAAATACATAGGCAATAAAAATGCTTATCTCCATTTTTGCAACTGTCCCAAACAACTAGCTATGTCGCTACAACGTTCCACCCAACCATAGGCTCTTGGACAGCTTATAATGAGTTCGTCCGAACGCCACCCCCGAGCTAGGCATGATTCTCACAAGGAAATGGAACATTCAGCTCATACATAGCCCATTTCTCATTTCATCTTAGCCAAGCCAGTGCACAACTGGGTTTATCAAGTTGCATTTGAACCCTGGAGGCTTACACTCAAGTTCAAGCCAAAGTAATGGATTTACCAATAGGTTGGCCATGGATTTTCCCAAATCATTTCCAGTCAAAATTGGATTAAGGGATGGGCAAAACAATCACAGGGGAAAACGAATTCTTCCCCAGCTAATCAGGCATTCAACGGCCCAAAATGACCTCTATGGAACCCTAGGTAAATTCCTCTTCTTCCCCATTGGTAGACAACACAAAAATGCCCTTCTCCTGACTAAGGAAACAAGGATAAATAGAAAAACGTGGCTGCAAAGCACCCAGGTAGCTCTAAACTCGTGAGGGAGGAATACTGGTTGATGGACAGTGGCTTGGGAGAGAAAATCATGGTTCAATTCTTGCCCAAGAAGCAAAACGCGACTTCCCATGCAGGGTGGCTTACCCATACTTGAATTTGGACAGCCATACCTCTCATTCCCCAAGGCATTAACTACCTCAACCAACTCTTGGGAGAAAATTAATGATTGGGTACAAAAGTCAACATGGGTAGTTGAGGGTTTGATGGGTTCTCTCATTGACACTTGGCTTGACTTGGTTGGCTAAAGGGTTTGAATGTTTTCCCTCCCAATTCCTTGTAAAATCATGCCCCCATCTCTTTGTTGCATTGCATAGCTAGTTGTGGGTATTTTTATTAAAATGCATATTACATGATGTTGAAATTCCAATGTGCCTGGCTAGCACACAAGCCATATGCATCACCAAATCGATGGCGGGGCCTTGGCCTTAAGCTCCTCACCATGATTTCATAACAATATTACATCATTTACCATTTTAATGCAATAGGGTTAAGGTGGGGACGTGACACTCTTATCCTATCAGTTGTAGCACATTGTTGTAGAATGTAAACCTAGAACTTGGTAGCACCTTGGGACTTATTTTCCTTATCGATAGTTTTCCTTGTTCTCAACAGATGATATTCATAATTGGTCATTGATTGATTAGTTTCTCATATCATCAATTCAAAGACATTTATTCACATAATGGGAGTCATGATATAATGTACCCTAGATTCCATATTTTTTATTGAGGGAATGGGTATTTCTTGTGTTCTATGTTATCTCAAGTTATTGTAATAAATCAAATCATGTTCCAGTTCCTATATCATGTCGGTTGATGTGGGATTCCTCGATGACCTCCTTTCAATAAATATATTGCTATATAATTCAACTCATTTACTCCATGAATGATATCTAAAGGCCCTTTATAGTACCTTGAATATTATAGACAATGGTGGTAGGTTTTTTCACATTCCACAATGGGTATTCATTAATGATACCTTCTTGATTTATTTTATAACTATTTAACAAAGTCACATTTAGTCACACATGCTAGAATTTACCATGTTCCTTCATTCCCATCATATCATTAGTGGGTTACCTTGCATCTAGAAATGGTATTTATCAATTACTAGTGGCTAGATGGTTTCTCCCATGTTTTACCTTAGTAAATTTATTCACATGATAAAGATTCATACATTTTAATGGATTTGGATTGAATACCTTAGGTTGTGTGTCATCCCTCTTTATTTCTACCACCTGATATTATTTTATAGTTCACCTTTTTATACAACATTGGTACTTTGGAGGGCCATTTTGATATATTCAAAGCTCTAGTTGTCCTCCTGATGTACACTAAGACATATATCCACCTTGTAATTTCTCATGGCTATGGTATAGTTTTGACATGGGTCATCTATGTACTATTTTATGGCCATGAATTTTCAATCTATATAATGCATGAATACATAGTGTACATGACTTGGTGGTCATGCTTATTTTCTACTTGAGCAATGGTAAACCAACCTTGGAGAAGAGAGTCATCTAATACTCTATTTTTCTTGTAGATAACTTCATGATCTTTCATATACCATACTTATCCTCAATTATCTTATTAAAATCCTAGTGATTTATAATGCATTTTTTCCTTAGTTCCTCTTATACCATCGCACATGAGGGGACATATATTATGAATGAATTTGGTCACCCGTTGACCCTTGGATTGAGTTGAATCACATGCATACTTTGATTTAGAAGTTTATGCTTCTCTTCATAAAGTTTAAAACCTCTTTTCGATGTGTGCACCTTGCAAAAGTGTGAGTCATGCATAGCACACATGTTATTATTTCACAATCTATGTGTTCTCAAAATGCACTCCCCCCTCCCAAAAAAAGGATTTAAAATATACGAACCTTGAGTAGAGATCATGGAGGATGTACACTTTTATAAACTTGATATCAAGCCCCAAATTTTGGGATCACTTCCTAAAAATATATAAAAAAAGGGTTCATAGTTGAAGGAAAGGGAAGTTCACCCTTATGTGAAAAATATAGTCTAATCTATATCAATATCCCTTGGCTCTAATCCTCATATTGAGAAGATGTTTACATCTTATGCAAGTTTCTGAGTGAAGGAAGAATGAGTTTTTGAGTGATCCAAATAGAGATCTCCCGATCTCTATTTATACTTGATCTATTTTCCCAGTGACCTTATGGGGCCGACTTGTCTAGCTAGGTACATCAACCATATATTACATAAATCAGGACCGACCCCACACATGGTGGTCTAATAACCCATCGACAAGTTCACACACTTGCGACACTTGTTAATACACATGACGACACTTCCGTATAGAGGAATGACACATCTCTATAGGAGTACAATAATATATAAATGAAATACATGGATGAAATACATTTCGAAGTTACATATACATCAACAAAATGATGCTCTACTAGATCTAAAGGTTTCCAACAACTGTATGGACTCAATGACTAGAGTCAGAATCTTAAAGGTACATTAAACTACATCTGAACTAGATACTCTAGGAAGCATTTAGCTGAATGGATTATGAATGTTGTCACCAACGCAGCCCAGATATCCACGGGAACATATAACTAGGGGTTCTAAGTAGACTCACCAATGTGCTAGATTCAAGGGACATTTGGGGTCTTTGACCAATAACTGAAGGGACCAATACCCTGTATGAATCTCAACGGTGTGATGATGGAGCGGAAGTCGAGCACATGAGAAATAACCAATCTAAGAGGTACCAAGGACTCCTCTCAGATGGTCTGTAGGAACTCGCCACTAATGGAGATGAGTCCAAGGTACAGGGACCTCTGGTTCTATCCTCTAGAATAGATGTACTAGTGTTGACAGAGGGAGACCTGCAACTACCAAGGCAATGATGCTTCCTTGATAAGAGCACGAGGTGTACAACAAAGAGATGATAGTACTGAATGTGAGACTGACATACTGTGGGGGGATACATGGGTCACATAGTGGGGGGGGACTCAAAATTCCTTTGTTTAGAGTATGATGGAAAGGATGATCGGACAACATATGAAACTAACTATGGGGAAATGGATCATAGCTGAGGGGATCAATGACTATGGTTGCAATGGGGGAGTCTCAAGGAGCAAACTAATGAGTGAGATCAGGAGATTCTAAGGGTGACACTTTGTAGAATACTCTAAACAAAGGTGACCATGATTGGTGTGATTCCATAATGTGGGTACTAGATATGATCTATTGTGGTGTCGAGAGGCACCGTTTGGGCCTTCTTCATGGTTTAAGGAGCTCAAAGAAGGGATAGAAGTGTGCTCAAAATGGTATTGTCATGTGGATTTGTACGAGCCCAGGACAATGCATGATCGTGGGTGATTTCAATTTTAAGGAGCCTGAAATCGATAAGAATACTCTGAAATGGTGAAAAGGTACCATCATGTGGATTTATACGAACCCGGGATGGTGAATGCTCATGGTATCTTTCAAGTTTAGAGAGTCTGAAAGCAATAAGAAGGCTCCAAGGAGGTTCTTTTTTGTGTGTTAGTCTCCAAGGCCTGAAAAATCATAAAAGTATGTATGAATAACTCTTCTAGCCAATGTCACTAGAGTATTCCTTTTTCGTAGATAGTCTACTAGGTCCAAAAAAGGGGTAAACGTATACCAGATAGATGCCCTTTCAGGTACTTTAACGAGCATGAAAGGAAGCAAGATTGTTTGGCGATCTTTTCATTCTTTAAGGAGTCAAAAAAGAGCTTAACAGAAACTCCATGAGTGCCTTTTTTGTAAAGGAGCTACTCATCCTAGAAAAGGGATAAAAGTATACCAAAAAGATGTAACAGTCAAGCAAGGAGGAAGTGTTCAATCAAGGTACAACCATGGGAACCAAGAAAGAAGGTGTGGGGTGAACACTAATGGGACCTCCTTGCAGGTAGACGAATGGTGGAAAAATAATGCAATAAATGCAGTATGGATGGAGCGAAGGGCTCATGGATTGGCCTTGATAGACAAAATGGCAAAAAATGAATACGGCTTGTGTGGCACACAAATCGAGGCGACAAGGGGCATGGAAAAAAATGCCCGAAAAAGGATTTAGTGAGAGCAAGAAAAGATCTCAATCATCATCACAAACATGGAATTATAAATATGGCAGTGCAAACAGTGCGAAAAACGGAGGTCATATGACCCTAAAATGGCCAAAGAAAAAGTAGGTTAAAAATGGCTATAAATAGAGGGGAGCCCACCGAACCAAGGATGAGGTGGTGGGGAGAAATGATAACCCATGGGGGAAGCATCCTAGGAATATAAAATCAAATCAGATATAAAAGTGACACAAGACCTCGAAAATGGTTAAGATCACGCATCTGAAAAAGTGAGCAGGGTTAATGACCTTCTCGCATGTTATGTGCATGGGGTTTGTGATTGCGGATCACATATGTGTTGGATTGAAAACTGGGATCATTGAATTATTGAGATAGATGTGCTAGGAAAGGTTCGAAATGATTTAGCATCCCCCCTATTGTTGGCTGCTTTCTGGGCAGACCCAGGTTTTAATGAAGCGCAGCAACAAAACCCCTTGGCGCACTGGCCCTCTCGGCAACGAGCTGCGCAGCAGCTCGAGGTCTCACCCGAAGTGGCTATGGGGGGGTTAAGGAATCAGATTTCCTTAACCTGAGCGATGCGGAGACTATTTCTTTCTTCCTCGGCGATTCCCCAAACCGGATTGTCTTACTTTTCCGCAGCCCCCTCGTCGTAACTGCGCGGAACTTACCCAACAGTCTAGCTCCGCGGCATCTCCGTCCCGGCGCACGGGGCAACTATCCCCTGCGTTGATGCTCTATGTATCTTTCCCTTTCTCGCGCCTGGCGCAGCAATGCATTCCCCTGTCGCTACGGCGACAACGTTCACTTATTCTTCGCCACTTAACAATTATAGTTACAGGGAACTTCACGAACTCACTTAACACTTATAAAGATATTACACGATTCATGTATACATAAGTAACGAACTAAACAGGCAATCATTCAACACAGCATCCTGACAAGAAGAAGTATGAATTTCACCTCCTCGAGGAAAACCACGTCCACGGGAGTGTTATATTTAACCAGAAATTGATAGAGCTACACAATATGCTGCGCACTCAGCTGCAGCCTTAGATCTTTCCAGGAAACTCCACGCACACAGCTGGGAGCCCTTCTCTCGATCCAGTCTCTCTTAGAGATTACAATAGTTCAGACGTCGACTCAGACGGTCTGCAACTCAGGGATTAACTCCATGGCTATCCTGGCTCGACTCTTCTTCTTCTTACAATACGATAGAAGACGGAATGGCTAGCTTACTAGCGGGCTGACTAACCCATTCACTACTAATCAGCTAACTAACTAACTAACTTCTATTCTTTGTAATTACACATATATATAGGTGGCCATGGCGGTCACATCTTTACAAAACTGTGGGCCTTTCCCAACAGTAATCCCCCAAAACCCTAACCACGCACATGGCTAGGTGTACTGTAGGCGCCGCTTGCAGTCAAGTCGCCGCTTCCTGCAGGTTCCGTGACTTCCGGCGCAGATTGCGGGTATGGGTGCCTTGTCCTTCGCCTTCAATGCTTTGGTCCGTTGCTCCTCCTTGATCCGAGCAACCATAACTTCTGTACTTAGCCTTAAATGAGGGTAGCTGAGCCCTCTACTCCGTCGCTTTATTTATTATGGTAGCTGAGCTTTCTATTCAGCCACATTCATCCTTCTATGACGTGCACGCGAGCTCCACGATTTTTGGTCCATGATCTGCGCTGAGCATATCCATCTGGCACCGTACTGCGCACCGTCTCCTTCTATCCAAAACTTAGTGCTTGTTCAACATTAGCACTTTCCTTCCATACTTGTGCTTTTTCCTCAAAATTCGCAGCTTTACCATAGCTGTGGCCTATGCTCCAACAGGCCCCTAACACTTACTTGTGGCTCGCCCTCGAGCCACTCGCACTAGCGCGTGGTCGCTTTACTTGCGCATCTACTTTTGCTTGGGTCTCCACGAATGATGTCTTCCACTGCGCAATAGCGGAGTCCATTTCATCGACTTATTCCATGGCTGTCTGCACCGTTTCCACAGTGGATTCTTCTTTAGTTGTGCTATCAATCACCTGTTGAGACTCTGCAATGTCTTTGATCTTTGCCTCAATCTTGACGGCAAGGTCAGCATACTCATCCATAAATGGCTGAATGCTGCTGGTGAGGTTGGCATCCTCACTTCGGAGCTTGTGCAGATGCTGTTGGATTCTGTGCACTTCACTCATTTTCCTCATTTTTGCTAAGCCGTCTAAGGCCTTAGCTTCTTCAGTTAGAACAGTTAAGGACTGTTCTGCGGCTTGTACCTGTTGAAACAGACCAACTTTGAAAGGGAGTGTCTCAAGTTTCGTCCAAGCCTCCATAGCTTGCTTCATCAGGTTCTCGGCTTCAGCTGCTCTGGTCTTCAGTTGTGTAGAAGTTCTGTGCAACGCTTCAAATTGTGCTTGGCTATCGTCCGTAAGATGTGCTGCAACACGAGCTTCTAGCTCTGCGATCTGCATTCTATGGTCTTCAGCCATAGCAACTATTTCATGCTCCAGGGTTTTCACCCTTCCTCCAATAATTTGAACTTTCTCAACCAGAGGAAGGTCTGGCTGAATCTTGCAGGCTGGTAACTCCTGGGCAATTTCATCGATTACATTTCTTATCCCAGTGTCTTGTGCCTCATAAAGCGCGAGCTTCTCAGAGATATTCTTATGGCTTGCCTTCATCTCTATCTCCTGCGATTGCAGTCTTTGGTTTGCATGGAAGGTAGAGAGCTCTCTAGCTCTCAGCTCAATAGAAACTTTCTCATGTACTAGCTGTAGAGTCTCTATAGGAATTAGAGACAAATTTATTTCAACGGGCCCAACTGCGCTTACCTGTAGTGCAGCTAGCGGATCTGGAAGTGTCATGCTGGTAGGCGGAATATGCACGACAGTATGCCTTGCTACAAGTTCTTCAACTTGATCGGTACTTGGAATTACTTGTGGCGCCTGTGAAGTAGATGCTGGAGCATGGGTCTGCGCAACTCTTCCTGCGAGACCTTTCAATTCCACAAACTGTAGGTCTAGAGCACTTCTGATGTGAGCGTGCGCAGTCCGCAGCTCACGAAATTGCTCTTTCAAGTAGTGGTCGATCCCCGAGGGAATGGGCTCAGAGGGATGCGACACCTTTTGTTTCTTGGTTGCTGGTTCTGTCAAACCTTCATCACTTCCTTGCTCGGGGGCTTCCTTGCCCTTATCCTTCTCTTGCGGAGCAGCGGGTGGCATCACAAATGCGATATCAGCGGCCTCCCTCCATTCATCTGACCAAGATTTGATGGTTTCTTCAACATCTTCGGTGGTCATCCTGTAAAGGCCTACGGCCCATTCCTCTTGAATGCCGCAGGGTCGGAGGTAAAGTTGATGCTAGTCGGCAGTAAAGGCCAACTTTCCTTCATATAATTTTGTTATCTCCCTGCTCAGCCTTGGCATTTCCTGAATGGTATCTCTGAGGAGATAGTAGTATTCACAAAATACAGCGCGATTCATCTTGCGCTTCGCGGGATTAGCAGACTCCCAAAGGTTAACATAGCGGATTCCCGCAGCCTCTCCTGCGCGGCGCGGAAGGAACTGAGTGTTCGTGGGCTCCTTCCACCCGACAAGAGCGCATAAAATTAAAAGCCAAGAAAAATGGAACGACTGACCGGGGTTATCTTGGACGTTCCGGTAGTCTTCCAAGAAAGAATTGAGGAGGAAGAGGCACCAGTTGTACTGTTCTCCCTCCGCAGCTGCGATGGCGAGCTCCACGACAGCTCTAGTAACTTCCTTCGGTCTGCACTTTGTGAGAAGTCTGCCTGCAAGCAGACTTCCTGTGAATCTAAGTGCTTCGTCTTCTACTATAGTGAGGTCATATGCGCGACCTCCTCTTGTTAAATTGTATTTCTGCACCAGCTTTGCAGCCAGTTTTCTATCCTTGTCCTTTCCCACATAATGGATATTGGGATCCTTACCAACCTTAGACAGGCCAGTAATGCGATGAATCAAATCGACATTTAGATCGATTGGCCTCCCGAGCCAAAGGTAACCTCCATGAACGCAAGATAGCAGTGTCTTAACAACTGCGTTCACTTCATTGCTACGCCCAAAGTGCGGTAGCTTTAACAGGTTCAGGAGTCCAGGCCGCTCAAGATTTGCTGCAAATCCCTTTGGGGTAAATTCATCAACCTTTGTGGTGGGATTATGAACTACCGTCAGATATCGATCTGGCGCAAATTGAGGATACGTTTTATACTCTCCCAGATTGAAATCAGAGAACTTGACCAGTGGAAGGTGTCCAAGCAGGGACCCTTCTTGTCTCACGCCCACGGGCAATGGGGGTAACAGAATCGGATACTTTGCGTTCTTCGGGATATGCACCTCTGGCGCATGATCTGGACGGGGCAGAATATAATTCACCATGCTGGCCAACGGCTCTGGAACGGGCTCTTCTGGCTGTTGCTGAGATGCTCTGGTGCCCGGAGATTGCCTTGGGTCGGTCCAACCAGGGTGTACATAAGTCGAAGCAGTCACTGGAGTAGTCATTCCGAAATCTAAGCCTCGGCGCAGGAATTGACGAACAACTTCTTCAGTTGACAGGTTCTCCGTCGTGAACCGATGTAAGCAACAAGAACTTGCACAGATAAATGGCGAAATAGCGTAAGATACGAACATTGAAAACAAAGGAAATTCTGCACCACTCGGCTCTGAAAGCAATAACTTAGATTCTCAAACAAGACTATGCAGCTCGAGAAAAGTAACCCGAAAATATACAAGTGTGGGATATTTATAGCCAAAGGTGATAGTAAATGCGGGCAAGTGGGGTTACTAGCTATAGGCTATGCATGAGTTGACTACCCTACTATCCCCTTCGTGTTTGCGGTACATTTATTGTGATGGACGGGCTCTGACAGGCTTCCGGGAGAGGCTAACGCTTTCGGCGCATGAGTTAAATGCAAATCTTACGGAGAACAAGCCAAATCTGTCAGAGCGGCTATACTTAAATGGCGGGCTTATCCTTCATTTATTCTCAGACGTGGCTACATAACTGCGGTAATTCAAATTTTTCGGCGGGTCATTTCAGCTTAGGAAACTGTGCATATAGAGGGGTCCACACCGAGAACTCCTCAAGCGGCAAATTGACACAGGGAACTTCGCAAGAGCGACGGTTCAACGGTCCGGGGAGAACCTCGCAAGAGCGCAAATATAAGCTCGCTCAATCCCAAATTTTTATTCGATATGCGCGGATGTTTCTAGGAACTACGCGGGAAGCCGGAGACTAAGTGTCTCGCAACTTCCGTTTAGACTGTGACAATGCGATGTCTCTTTCAACTACACCGGACATCTGCACTTCTTTAACATTATATTAAGTCGACAGAGCAGAGTGGCCATCGCGATAAAGCTTAAGCTGACTCCCGTTGATCATTGTAGGTAGCAATTCTCCATTAAGCTTCGCAAGCTGAACTGCTCCTCCTTCAGTTATCTTCGTCACCCAAAAAGGGCCTAACCAATGTACTCGAAGCTTGCCTGGGAACTTGATGAATTTACTATCATAGAGGAGTACCAAGTCTCCTTCTGTAAAGTGTTTATTCTTAATGTGCCTGTCATGCCAAGCTTTCTGTCTTGCCTTCTGTACCTGCTGATGAAATCCGGATAAAAGTCGATCTTCTTCTAAGGCAAGCAGTTGTGAAAGTCTTGCGCTCATAGCATCAGGATCTGTCATTTCGGTAATTTGCGCAATTCTGAGACTGGGAACAATGTATTCCATGGGCATAACTGCTTCTTGTCCATACACCAAACTGAAAGGTGTGTGACCTGTTAGTTTCTTGCATGTAGTTCTGTAAGCCCATAATACAGCTGTGACTCTAAGGTCCCAATCATCTCTTTGCTGATTACAGATCTTCGTCAGGGCATTCTCAAGAATTTTATTGAATGCCTCCACCATACCATTAGCTTGAGGGTGGTAGGGTGTACTCTTATGGTGACTAATTTAAAATTCTTCAGTAAGGGCCTCTATAGTCTCATTGAGGAAGTGTGTACCCTGATCACTCATGAGAATCACTGGGAATCCAAACCTAGTGATAATGTTCTCAAAAATGAACTGCGCGGCAGTGGCAGCGTCGCAATTCTTAACTGGCTTCACCTCAGGCCATCTGGTGAGGTATTCAGTAGCTGTGATGATGTATCTCGCGCTGGTTCTTTTTCCTGGTGGGTTGATAGGTCCTACAAAATCAATGGCCCATTTATCAAAAGCACGCAGTGTTATCTGGGGTCTTAGCGGCATTTCATCTCTCCTTGAGGGTTTTCCTGTTCGCTGGCACACATCGCAACATTTGCAGAATTCCTTAGTATCCTTGTGCAATGTCAGCCACCAAAGACCTGCAGCTAAGATCTTCTGCGCAGTCGGATTTCCTAAGAAATGGCCTCCTGCGGTACCTGAGTGTGCTTCTGCGATGATAGGGCTTTTTTCATGTGGTAAGATACATCTGCGCAAGACTTCATCGGGACCCAACTTATAGAGCTGGCCTGCTATTAAAGTGAAGTCTGCGGCTTTGACAACAAGTTGCTTCTTCTGCGGGATTGTAAACTCAGTCGGCGCTTGCCCGGTAGTGAGAAACTCAAGAATATCGGAATAATATTCATCTGCTGCTTGAATAGAAAACAACTGCGCGTCAGGAAGATTGTCCTCCAGACTTGTAGGTTCCTCGCCTGACTCTATCCTGGATAAATGGCCAGGTCCTGCATTCAATCTGCCTGGCTTTACAATAACCTCAAAATCATACTCTTGGAAAAGGAGTAGCCATCTGCAAATTCTTCCCCCTAACACTGGCTTATTGACCAAGTATTTCAAAGCAGAATGGTCAGTATACATTTTAAAATGTGCGCCCAGTAGGTAGTGCCTGAATTTCTGTAGGGCATACACCATAGCTAGTCCTTCTCTTTCTGTAGTAGTGTAGTTCTTCTCGGCTGCGGATAGCTTTCTGCTGGAGTAAGCAATCGGGTGGTCAATACCTCCTTCTCCGGGTTGTGTAAGCATGACCCCCAATGCTATGGAAGAAGCATCGACATGAACATGAAAGGCTTTTCTCCAGTCCGGGAAAACTAGAATTGGCGCAGTGATCATCTTTTCTTTAAGTGTATCCAAGCTCTGTTGGCATTCTTCTGTCCATTGGAACTTCAAATCCTTTTTCAGCAATCTTTCCATAGGTGCTGTGATCTTTGCATATCCTTTGATAAATTTTCTGTAGTATCCTATATGTCCCAATGTAGTGCGCAATTGTTTGACTGAGTTGGGTGCAGGTAAGTTGGCAATGATGGAAACCTTCGCAGGATCCATCAGGAGTCCTTGTCTGCATACAATATGACCCAACAAAATACCAAAAGGAGCACAGAAGATACATTTTTTCAAGTTAAGGGAAATCTGATGCTGTCTACATTTTTCTAACATCATGCGCAGATTCCCTATATGATTTTTTAATAAACCAAATATAGTCCAGTCATCAAAATAGACTTCTAAGAACTTGTGAATGAATTCTTTAAAAATAGCAACAACGACTCAGAGAAGATAGCAAGTGTGTTCTTAAGACCAAAGGGCATTACCGTGTACTGGAATGAGCCCCATTCAGTCGCAAAAGTAGTCTTATGGCGGTCATCTGGATGGATTCTGATCTGATGGTATCCCGAAAAGCCATCAGTGAAGGAGTAAGCCTCTTGTCCTCCAACATTATCAAGCACTTCATCCGTAAAAGGAGTGGGAAATGGATCATGCGCTGATGCATCATTAAGTTTGCGCAAGTCCACACAGATTCTTATTTCACCTTTTGTTTTTTTCTCTTGTACAACCATAGGACTAATCCAATCGCTTTCCTCTACTGGCTCAATAATACCTGCTGCGAGCATCTTATCAATTTCTTCTTTAACCTTTTCTTTATACCGCGGATTCAATCTGTACGGGCGCTGTTTTACTGGCTTGGCATCTACTTTCAGAGGTATGCGCATCACTCCTAAGTCTCCTAGGATGCCTTTCATTTCTGTGAACTTGGTAGAAAAGATATCCTGGTAGTCATGTAATAAGTCTGAAATATGCCCGATAGTTTCATTATCCCAATAATCTCCTATAGAAGCAAACTTGGGTTCGGCTTCTGTACCAATATTAATCTTTTTGAGCTTGATGTGTTCTGTGATGGCAGGAATATCAAGCTGAGGACCTTCAACATTGCGCGTCCCTTCTGATTCTGGAATATTGATGTTGCGAGGATCATCGTCCTCTTCTCTAGTGGTGAAATTATAGCATTCAAGGGCATGTTCTATCTGGACAACCCAATCTGGTTGGGAATATTCTGGTACTGGACATTGTTCAAATACCTTCTTTTTAATACATTTCAAAGCGTAGTCAATGCTTGGATGTTCCGATTCAAAGCTAAAGGTAAGTTGAAAACTTTCTATCATAAGAAGCCAACTGATAGTGCCTCTGCGCAATTCTGTTTCAGTGTAGCAGTTCCTTGGAACTGTACCCAATGTGTGGACAAATAGGTGAACCCACTCATCTTCTGGAATATCTGACCATTGCTGAGTACATGCTTCAATATGTGACCTGGGGTCACTCTGTCCCTCATATTTGTGTAATACTTCTGCTGTGATGTGCTGAAATCTGCGCAGTATCAATCTTCGACAATCTTGCTATGTGTGAATATTCTCTTTATGCGCACCCCACCATCTTGCGGGTGTAGCGCGCAGTGCTACATCCAGTGCCTGTATGCGCTGCTGTTCTGGAAGCCATTGTTCATATGTATGTATGAATTCACTTATGTTAGTTAAGCCATCAAAAATTGGAGTGTTAGTCAATTCTGTACCAATCCATCGAATGGATTTAGTCATCATGGCACAACGCCTTGCAAAAACCTCATGTAAACGATTCTGTCAATTTTCCAATCCTGCATCTGAGTCTGATGTGCACGAACTATCGCATCGCCAGCTGATATGGCCGTCTGCTGTGGGATTGACATAGTCACTCTGGTTAGCAGTCATTTGATACAAACTCTCCATGTGGCGCACTTCTTCTTCTGCCCGAATGGGTTCTATATATCTTGGTCCTTGAATAGGATCAAGCGGTGCAATGACCCTAATTTGGTCATCCTCAAAGGTCATCTGTCTTTTCTTCAAATTAATGACAGCCAAATTATCAAATGCCCAGTCTATACCTAAAAGTGCTGGGTAAGGTCTACTATCATCCAGAATTTTGATTACTTCAAAGTCTGCAGAACTTCTTACTCCCTCGATATCAATAGGTACATTGGGTAATCTGCCCAATGGAGAGACTCGTTGCTGATTCGCGAGTCTTAACTGGATGGGGGATCTTGTAAGCTGAGGGCTCCCCATCTGTTCCCATGTCTGCATAGTGAGAACATTAACTTCTGAACCCAAATCTAAAATGACTTCGTCCATCTCAAATGCGCCAATCTGCGCTGTGAGCCTCATCTCTTTTCCAGTTCTAGTGTGACTCCCAATCTGGTGAACAGCACGCTGTGGTGTGTTCGTCAAAGCAGATTGTTGACATTTATCCAAGAGGTGTTGAAGTTCTATAGTTGCTTTTTCATTGCGCAATAATTTTAAGCAGTTTCTCAGAAAAGTATGGACACTACCTAGTGCATCCTGTTCATCAGGCATTCCGGATGTAGTGGCCTGTTCTTGTACTAGGTTCTCTTGTGTTAGCATTTGTGGTCTGACAGCATTATGTGAAATTGCAACCGAAGTTGAGGGTCTCGGGTCTGAGAAATACTCTTGAGCTTGCTTGAATGCTTCTTTTTGCTTCTGCAGATTAAGTGGGGCTGGTTTAATATTAGTGCGGCGCACCCATTGTGTCGCTAGATTTCCGGTTCCCATCTCTGGCGCACCAGTGGTTGCTCCACTGCGCGTCACTATATTAACTGTAGGGTCTAGTTCTCTTTGTTCTGCTCCAATCAACTGAATATTCTGATTGACCTGTGGCGTTTTTGCTTGCATTTTAGCCATCAACTGAGGGCATTCTTCAATGGCATGATCATAAGATTTACAGTATCTGCAGATGGTTGTAGGATTTTGGCAATCCCTTGCAAAATGACCTTGCGCTCCATAATTATAACAAGTGATCTGTCCTCTTCCGCGACCAAAATTAGTTGCGCATCCGCGACCCCTATAATTTCCTGCTCGACCGTCGCGAGTTTGGTCATACTGTGGACCTGCTGTGGGTCCTTGTGTCTCTGATTATACTCTATAAACATCATGCTTCCTTTCTATCATAAGATCATATGCTCTACGATTGTTCTCATCATGGCCTACTGATTTACAAAAATTACAATATAAGTTCTTTGGAGTTTGTACATATTTATGAAGTAAGTGACATTCTTGTGGTCTATGACCTCTAGTTCTACAGATTTCGCACCAAGGCCCCTGTGCCTGTGGTAGAGGGTTAGGTGCTCCGGTGGCAATATACTCTATGAAAACGGGATAATGGTCCTTTGAATGACCTTGCGCTTTACATTTTGTACACCAAATTTCTTCCTTAACATCCTTGGCTTTCTTAATATCGTGCACTTGCAAGGTTAAGTTTGCTAATTGGTTCTGCAACTGCGCAACATCGTTGCTTGTTCCAGCAATTGGTGAAGCTTCTAGTTTCATAGCCATCTCTAGAGCTTGTTCCTGAGTATTGAGATTCTGTTGCATAAGAGGAAGTCTAATGTGTGGGAGCAGCGCAGCAATGAACCATTCTTTATGCTGCTGTGGCACAAACTCAAAGCTTACTTGATCTATCAAGGCTTTGAACTTCTGGTCAAAATCCCATACTGACTCTGTAGGTAATTGTTTGATGTCTTTGAGCTCTGTTATACACTGTGATTCTGATTTAGGTTTTTTAAATTCTCTAATCATAGCATTTCTTACATCAGCAAGCGTCCTATTCTGTGCTGCTGAGTATTTCATGAACCAAGTTAAGGCTCTTTCTCTTAGTGTGGTTGCTAACTGAACCAGTTTAACAGCATCATCGTTAATTTGCTTAATTGTCCAAATGGCTTCACATAAGAACCAGTGCTGCTCAGGGTCTTCTATCCCTGTTCCTTTAAAAGTTGGTAGCTTCATGTCATCACCCATCCTTCTTGTGCTAGGTTGAGGTGGTGGTCCTGTAACAGTGCTTCTCGAATGGTTGAACAAAGGTGGTACAGAGGTACTAGAAGTACCATGTGGGATACTAGAAGGTGTTACTGCGGGGTTATGCTGAGCTCCGTCTGGCTTTTGCGGTGTAATGGGGTGATCAGGGATATGAGCACTCCCTTGTCTCGCTATATGGCTTGCTCTCGGAACTTGACTATTTTCTGGGCTAGATTCAAAAGAATGCTGGTGAAGGCCTACTTTATACCATTTTCCACTACGAGTGCAACCAATAAGTTCAGGATCACTATCAGAATCTGCGGACATTACTTGTCTACGCTATTCATTGGAAGCTATACATAGTTTTTCTTTTTCATACAGAAGCATTTTAATCCATAAGTTCAGAGAATTTAAGAACTTACCTCTGTGTGCTTGGAAGAAACTCCTCTCAGCTTGACTGAAACTCTTTCTTGTATCTACTGCAAACTCAGTGATGAAACCTTCCAGTAGGCTATTCAACCAAAAGTCTACTGCGCGGGACACAGGATTGTCTACCCGCTTCAAAATATTGACTAGCTCAGGCATCCAAGCGATGGGTCGATCAACATACACAGTGGGTCTAGTATCTACTAACTTGGCTATCCAAGCATGAAATTCAAATGCAAATGTGACAAAGAAAATTTCGTGAAGGTCAGTATAAATATACTTCTGCAACCAGTCTTCTGTCTGGAGCCTAGAGCTTCGATTTTCTTGTTCAGCGAACTCTTTAGCTTTTAAATCAAACCAGTCTTCGATTTCTTTAACTGTAGGATTCCAGTAACACATTTGTTAGCTGAGCAAGTCTCAGGGCAACAGAACCATTTGTTGGCTTCAGCAACAATCTCAGACGTTGCGGAAATAGTAAGTCTCATGGAAACAGAACCATTTGTTGCCTCCTTCTTTCTCTGGGTTTCGCCTCAATCTCACGTGTCGCTGAAATAACAAGTCTCAGTCATGCGGCAACGGAACCATTTGTTGGCTGCTTTCTGGGCAGACCCGGGTTTTAATGAAGCGCAGCAACAAAACCCCTTGGCGCACTGGCCCTCTCGGCAACGAGCTGCGTAGCAGCTCGAGGTCTCACCCGAAGTCGCTATATGGGGGTTAAGGAATCAGATTTCCTTAACCTGGGCGACGCGGAGACTGTTTATTTCTTCCTCGGCGATTCCCCAAACCGGATTGTCTTACTTTTCCGCAGCCCCCTTGGCGTAACTGCGCGGAACTTACCCAACAGTCTAGCTGTGCGGCATCTCCGTCCCGGCACACGGGGCAACTATCCCCTGCGTTGATGCTCTATGTATCTTTCCCTTTCTCGCGCCTAGCGCAGCAATGCATTCCCCTGTCGCTGCGGCGACAGCGTTCACTTATTCTTCACCACTTAACAATTATAGTTACAGGGAACTTCACGAACTCACTTAACACTTATAAAGATATTACACGATTCATGTATACATAAGTAACGAACTAAACAGGCAATCATTCAACACAGCATCCTGACAAGAAGAAGTATGAAGTTCACCTCCTCGAGGAAAACCACGTCCACGGGAGTGTTATATTTAACCAGAAATTGATAGAGCTACACAATATGCTGCGCACTCAGCTGCAGCCTTAGATCTTTCCAGGAAACTCCACGCACACAGCTGGGATCCCTTCTCTCGATCCAGTCTCTCTTAGAGATTACAATAGTTCAGACGTCGACTCAGACGGTCTGCAACTCAGGAATTAACTCCACGGCTATCCTGGCTTGACTCTTCTTCTTCTTACAATACGATAGAAGACAGAATGGCTAGCTTACTAGCGGGCTGACTAACCCATTCACTACTAATCAGCTAACTAACTAACTAACTTCTATTCTTTGTAATTACACATATATATAGGTGGCCATGGCGGTCACACCTTTACAAAACTGTGGGCCTTTCCCAACAGTAATCCCCAAAAACCCTAACCACGCACATGGCTAGGTGTACTGTAGGCGCAGCTTGCAGTCACGTCGCCGCTTCCTGCAGGTTCCGTGACTTCCAGCATAGATTGCGGGTATGGGTTCCTTGTCCTTCGCCTTCAATGCTTTGGTCCGTTGCTCCTCCTTGATCTGAGCAACCATAAATTTTGTACTTAGCCTTAAATGAGGGTAGCTGAGCCCTCTACTCCGTCGCTTTATTTATTATGGTAGATGAGCTTTCTATTCAGCCACATTCATCCTTCTATGACGTGCACGCGAGCTCCACGATTTTCGGTCCGTGATCTGCGCTGAGCATATCCATCTGGCACCGTACTGCGCACCGTCTCCTTCTATCCAAAACTTAGTGCTTGTTCAACATTAGCACTTTCCTTCCATACTTGTGCTTTTTCCTCAAAATTCGCAGCTTTACCATAGCTGCGGCCTATGCTCCAACACCTATCCCGAGGTTGAGGTAATCTATTGTGCCCCCTAGCCTAGAGGTTTCAATGCGGCTCAGATTCTGTCTCAGAGAGGGATCAACAGGGCATCGACCAACTACTGGAAGGTGGGTGTACCATGATGCTAATGAACATGGTGGCACATTGAATTGATGATATGAAGATGGGGGATTCCTCTTGTGGGGTATATTCCCCCAGTATCGCCGACGAGAATGATGACTATGATAAGTAGGAAATTTTTTGGGCCTGCCCCCATGCTGTGGACATGTGATTTCCTCGTCAATTTGAAAAGGTTGAACAGGTGGGTCAAAGGGATCAGTTGAAGGGGCCGACGGGATAGAGGGGTTTCCAGTGGAAACCATATAAATAGTGTTAACCTCTTCTAAGGAGGAGGATTCATGGGGGTGAAACTACTCAATGGTAGTAATGGATGGCTCTAAAGAGGACTGATTCATTTCATGGAGAATCAGTCGATACTCAGGAAAGTCAGGACAATGATGGGAGTAGTGTCCATATATTCCGCAAATGGAACAGGAGTGGTTTGTGTGCAATGACTTGTTACGTGGTTGGGGGGTGGTTTCTAGTTTGACAACCAGAATATTGGGGTCATCATCCAGCGTCTTCATGTGTTCTTGAAGGTTTGGAAATTGCAGACAATTATGGGTTGCATGACCCAAATAATCACACAAAGAACACTTAGGAGGTACATGGAATGGAGGGGGAAGTTTCACGGGTTTTGTCGCATGTGGTACAGTATGAGTTTGTGTGGCCTTTCCCCCTTTTTTCTTAATGGTTGAGGGGATTTGTTGGATGAAGACATTGTCACCACACTGGGAGGTGGATGAGTCATTGTAGTAATCGGTTGGACCTATTGAAGGATGACTTGTGGTGTCGGAGTGGGGTTGGGTGTAGGTAGATACCACACAGGAAGTCCTAGTGTCAACCTTGGGATATTCAACGTGGCCATGACGGGCATAATTACTACCCCAGATGGTGGGAACAAGAACGAGATTGTGCATATTGGTGTGGCTCCAACGTGGCAAGGTACCAATGGCGGTTGAGGCAGCAATGGTGGTTACGGGTTAGGTACCGATTGATTCGATGAAATGGTGCATAAGTTAGAGATTTCAACGGCCAGAGGAGGATGTGGTAAGGAATGAAATGTGGAGACCATTGGAGTCTCTGAATAAAGTCCAGGGCCGATGGTGGAAATCAAAGACGTGGGCGCACCAAAAGCAGGTTGTTCAACCATGGGGATAACATTTTATCGTGTAGTGGGTGTGTTCGGGTCATAGTAAGTAACTTGGTAAATTTTGACAACCCATACCTCATGGGGGAACATCATAATGTGGAACACCGATGAAGCAATGATCTTCATGGCGTACATGTAACTCGTCCTAGGAGAAGGTAGTAGTCGAGTTGTGCATTGACGATTTTGATTTCTATCCGGATAGTTTTGCTAGATAATTGGACTAGGACGTTAGCTAGGAGGCCTTGGGGCTGAGCTGAATGACCATCATAAGCTCATAAAGTAGTCATGATGGTTGTAGGGTAGGGGATCCGAGATTCTACCAAACGAAAGTTAATGCATGTAGAGGAACCCTCATCGATGATGCATCAATGGATAACAGGATTCCAGACTGAGACAGAAACTTGGAATGATAATGTGGAAGGTTGGCATTGTTCAGATTGGTCTCAATCAAACGCCATCATCTGTCAGTCGAAAGGGTCTATCGCACCTATGGAAGATAACAGTGTTTTTCATTCCACTGGGAAATTCTTTAAAAATTTGAGGGTTGACATAGCAGCAAGGGACTGGGCTAAGTTATCCATGATATTATAGTTGGGGGAAGCATGAGCATTGGGGTTATTATTAATGCGATGTAGAGGAAAGTGAGGAGATTTGGGGGCCCCGTCGAACGGTGCTGGGGCTATTGGTAACGACTAATCTACGGGAAGAGTGTTAGCAGCCTTGTCCGTAGGAATGGTTTCTATGGTGGAACCATACTGGTTACAGTGCATTTGAAGATTGATATAAGCCGAATACATCATTAGAAGGTGTTGGGTACCTGATTCAATGGGTTGACTAACAGGAGCCAGGTAAGTAACTTGTTGTTGGGGGGCAGAAACCCCTTGAGGGGGATCCAACGGTTGGGTGGTGACTATTCCTTGCGTGGGTAGGGGGTTCTGCAACACCATAGGTTGTGCATGAGGTTGCGATGGGTTCGGTGGTGCCGGAGGTGCAGCATGTCCTTGGTGTTGGGTGTCATCAGTCCAAAGTTGGTGAGCTCACTCCAGATGGGGAGAATTATGCATGTAATGGCCATACACCCCATAGATAGAACATGGGTGGTTTGTGCATAAGTTGGGATGTTTACCTTGCCGCAGTTGTCTATCAGTATTTTGGCTAGCTGGTGCAACTCATTATTGTTTGAGGGGTTCGATGGAGGACTGCCTCTATCAGGAGGTTGGTCTTTACCATGGTTACGGCCTCATCCTCTATTTTGTTGTCCTTCTTGGTTCTGTTGGGTAGATTGGTTCTGCTGTTGGTTTTGTTGAGCATAAAATTTCCCTTGGGAGATAGGGGGGTTTTATGGTTGAGTAGGTGTTGGGTAATCTTGCGGTGGATAATAAGAGGGAGGGGTTGGGGTTTGTGTGGCTACAGGTGTTGCTGGTGGATGGTAGTTAGAAGGTGGTGTGGCAGGGGGGGTGTATGATAGTGGTGTATGTTCGTAGCAATGTGTTGGAAAAGAAGGTCCATGTATATGGGGGGCTTGGGCCAGGGGAACATGCGAAGGTGGTGCTCTTGAATGGACTGTGTCGTGTGAAAGGTCAGGACCACTCATGGAAGAATTAGGCGTAGGATTATAAGCCAGGGTGGTGGCGGGAGGCATATGGACATATGGCTTATTATGAAATGAAACATGTCCAATAATTCTGTCTGCAGCGTGGGATGCCCCCAATGTGTCCTTCCGGGAGGAATCATCGTGAGGAGCATCTGGTAAAATGGAGTACAGGTAGCCCGATTGTGCGTAGATAAGATCAAACTGTTGGGCTTTGAGGATGGATTCTTCTTCGGTTTGGGGTTTTTCGGATGCCACATCCTTGGCAATAACTGGTATGAGGCATTTCAAGAACCAATCTAATAAGATGCAGTCATCTAACTTGATCTTCTATAAACTACAGTGTCTACCACATTCATGAATATGGTCAGTGATATGGGTAGTTTTGTTTTGTCTACAAGATAGTAAAATCTCAACACTAGCATCATAACAGAATGGTAACTAGAAGAACTGCAGAAAATTCGAAGCAAGGGATGTAAATGTGGAATGGGTCCCATGTGGTTGTTCAATATACCACTTGGCTGCAAAGCCAGTCAGTGTCTGTTGCAAAAGACGTAGGTGGATTGAGTCATCTTCTATGGAGTTGGAGGAACACCATAAGTGTAAGGACATGATGTGGTTTTGGGGGTCCTCCACACCCTTCCCTTCAAACTTTGGGATGTCCAAAGGGAGTTTGGTAGGCATGGGGGGCCATGTGGGGTCATCTCGGATTGGATCGTTGGTCAGTCGGGCAAGATCAGATAGGTTTAGACTGGCCATGAATGGAATACTAGCAGGAGGATGTGACATGGTCAAAGTGGCCTGCGTGCTAGCCATGGCAGCGATCATGGGGCCACCTCCTCCTAGTGGTGGGGCGGTGGCATGTATCATAATGGGGATCGAGGGACCGCTGATAAGGGGCAGAGGGATCATGTAGGAAGGGCTAGTGCCCCCAAGTGTACTATTGGTGACCAAAGGGATGGTAGTCGGAATAGATCCACTAACAATGGGTATGGAAGTAGTGATTGGAATTCTAGGTGTAGGTCTTGTGGATGGTATAGTGGGGATGGATGTTGAGGTGGTAGCTAGGCTAGTGGTGGAACCACTACCGATGATCTCATTGGTAAAGGGGTTGGAATTCATGTCGGCCATGGGGATAGACAGAGGTGTGTATATGGGTAACTCTGATTTAGAATCGGAGGTAAAATAAGGGGCATCGGGATAAAGATCCGATGATGAACTTGTGCATTTGTGATGGGTGGTGTAAAAGTGCTAAAGAGCTATGGGAAATAAAACGCTCAAAAATCCTAGTGCAACCATGTGTGAAAAAGGAGAGCTCTCAACAAAGACAATGCTCAACCCAACAACAGGCTCAAAAACACATGTTGCAACAACATGCTACAATAGGTGGAGCGGCAAAAAAATGGTCAGAATACCAACAAGAAGAAATTCTAAAAAATAAAAATAAAGGTAGACTCACTGACCGAATGGTGGTATAGGAGCATGAAAACACCTATCTTAAATATATGAAAGCTCACACAAATCATATCCCTTGCAGGGTGATGAAATCCGCAGTTACGAAATATGAAATGCAGAACCAAGTGGCTAAAGCATATCCCTCTACCGAGAGGCACTCCGAATAAAAGATTCCTAGAAGAATGGAAACTAAGCTACCCCGTTCATGGCATGTCCGGAAAGGTATCCCGCTGCTTCAGTTCTTTGACCGTTGTACACCTAGTATGGGAGCTAGCATGCACGACAAGAATAACTAGTAGGTGTCCTTTAGTATAGAATGGAGAGCGGTATTCCACTCAAACTTCCGGAACCAATCTTGAACTTTCCCTCCTAAGGGAGAGGCCCTCTGACAAATTGATGTTAACCATACCAATAAGTAATAGGGGATTTTGGTTCCCTAGAAGACAACAACTATGTCTCAAATGTAAATGACGAAGGGGGTGTTACTTGGATGCCTAACCCCAATGTCCCACCTAACTACAAGGATCTTTTTGTGTTCCCCAAGTTGGTTTAAAGTTGGATGAGTTAAGTCAATTTTAAGTCTCAATTGGATTATGGGGATAGAGTGTGTGCACAAGTGGTGTGAACCCAAGATTGTTGTATGATCAATGCTGAATAAAAATGCTAAAAGAAACAACTAAGACTAAAAAATAAAACTTTTTCTTTTTTCTTTTTCCAAAATAAAAGATACTAACTGCTGGAAAATGTTTGCAGTAAACAAGCCTACTAAAATATGATGTAAGAGATAGCAATGTAGGAAGGGTGCATGCCCACTGAAATGTCTCAAATGCTATAGTAAGAAAAAAATGGAAGAAACTAATGGCAAAAAGGTGCAAGCAAATAGGGGTTTGTTGCTACACCCAAGGTCAAGAAAAAGGGGAAAAAAAGGTGCAGGGTGCGGTTGTGAGGCGAAAATTTGTGCTTTGGGTGCAGAAAATTGTAGAAAAAACGTGTCAAAATGGAAAAACAAACATTGGAAAAAAGGGCGTGGGTCTGGGCGGAAAGGGTGCGGCTAGGATGTAGGTTTCAGGCTCAGAAGTGCATGGAGGGCACGGCTTTCAGATGAACAGGCGCACTTAAAGCACAAGTTATAGGTCGAACCATGCGCAGAGGGCGCAGGTTGTAGATCAAAAAGCGTGCTAAATGCGCGGCTTTTGGGAGGTTTTGCGCGGTAGAAGCATGGGTCCAAGGTTGGGATGCATGGTTGAGGCACTGCTTCCTAGGAGAAATGTGCGCTAGAAGCGTGGCTTCCAGGGATAGAAAATTGCTTAAAGTGCAGGTTTAGGCTAGGTTTGTGCGCTGGACGCGCACGTTTCGGGCCTAAAAGAGAGTTGGGGGCGCAAGTTTCGGTTCGAAAGTCGCACTTGGGATGCAGGTAAAACTCAGAAAGTTGCGATCCAGTCTTTAAAACGGAACTATTGGAGGGCACCGCGAAATCTAGGGCCAGATCTTTGAAATAAATACAATATGCAAGCAAAATAGCAACTACAAAAACTAAAATAAACCAAAAATCAACGGGAATCGACCCAGTTGAGTTGCCCAAACTGTAGCTGGTGTTTTCAAACCAACTCGTGCTAAAGAGAACCTACTAAGGATTCAAGAATCCTTGGTAGCAATTCATAAAAATAGATAAAAACTAGAAAAAAAGTAAGTGATATGTGCAAACAATAACATAAAAGAAATCTAATCTACTGCATTAAAATGGCACATCAATAAGAACCCATAAGATGAACCTTGTATTTTTGTATTATATGGCAAACAAGGGTTTGCAGAAATCGTTACCTCAAAATGGTGAGGTGATGAGGGCCCTTGCAGCAATATGAAGAGTAGTGTGTCGGGTCTCTTGTTGGAGCATAGGCCGCAGCTATGGTAAAAGCTGCGAATTTTGAGGAAAAAGCACAAGTATGG
This sequence comes from Larix kaempferi, assembly GCA_027924585.1. NCBI lineage: Eukaryota > Viridiplantae > Streptophyta > Pinopsida > Pinales > Pinaceae > Larix > Larix kaempferi. Next base: position 3,236,736 of record BSBM01001158.1, on the reverse strand, counting down.
AAGGAAAGTGCTAATGTTGAACAAGCACTAAGTTTTGGATAGAAGGAGACGGTGCGCAGTACGGTGCCAGATGGATATGCTCAGCGCAGATCACGAACCGAAAATCGTGGAGCTCGCGCGCACGTCATAGAAGGATGAATGTGGCTGAATAGAAAGCTCAGCTACCATAATAAATAAAGTGACGGAGTAGAGGGCTCAGCTACCCTCATTTAAGGCTAAGTACAGAAGTTATGGTTGCTCGGATCAAGGAGGAGCAACGGACCAAAGCATTGAAGGCGAAGGACAAGGCACCCATACCCGTAATCTGCGTCGGAAGTCACGGAACCTGCAGGAAGCAGCAACGTGACTACAAGCGGCGCCTACAGTACACCTAGCCATGTGTGTGGTTAGGGTTTTTGGGGATTACTGTTGGGAAAGGCCCACAGTTTTGTAAAGGTGTGACCGCCATGGCCACCTATATATATGTGTAATTACAAAGAATAGAAGTTAGTTAGTTAGTTAGCTGATTAGTAGTGAATGGGTTAGTCAGCCCGCTAGTAAGCTAGCCATTCCGTCTTCTATCGTATTGTAAGAAGAAGAAGAGTCGAGCCAGGATAGCCATGGAGTTAATCCCTGAGTTGCAGACTGTCTGAGTCGACGTCTGAACTATTGTAATCTCTAAGAGAGACTGGATCGAGAGAAGGGCTCCCAGCTGTGTGCGTGGAGTTTCCTGGAAAGATCTAAGGCTGCAGCTGAGTGCGCAGCATATTGTGTAGCTCTATCAATTTCTGGTTAAATATAACACTCCCGTGGACGTGGTTTTCCTCGAGGAGGTGAACTTCATACTTCTTCTTGTCAGGATGCTGTGTTGAATGATTGCCTGTTTAGTTCGTTACTTATGTATACATGAATCGTGTAATATCTTTATAAGTGTTAAGTGAGTTCGTGAAGTTCCCTGTAACTATAATTGTTAAGTGGCGAAGAATAAGTGAACGCTGTCGCCGCAGCGACAGAGGAATGCATTGCTGCGCCAGGCGCGAGAAATGGAAAGATACATAGAGCATCAATGCAGGGGATAGTTTCCCCATGCGCCGGGACGAAGATGCCGCGCAGCTAAACTATTGGGTAAGTTCCGCGCAGTTACGCCGAGGGGGCTGCGGAAAAGTAAGACAATCCGGTTTGGGGAATCACCGAGGAAGAAAGAAACAGTCTCCGCGTCGCCCAGGTTAAGGAAATCTGATTCCTTAACCCCCCCATAGCCAGTTCGGGTGAGACCTCGAGCTGCTGCGCAGCTCGTTGCCGAGAGGGCCAGTGCGCCAAGGGGTTTTGTTGCTACGCTTCATTAAAACCCGGGTCTGCCTAGAAAGCAGCCAACAAATGGTTCCGTTGCCGGGACTGAGACTTGTTATTTCAGTGTTAGGAACCTATGTCAACCCTTCTCTTTACTATGTTAGTATATTGTTGTTGGACGCATATGCTTTGTAAGTCGTCCCGTAGTATTTGTTGATCCATAGTTTATATTAGCCCATAGTATTGACCCATAGTATTGGACGCATATGCTTTGTAAGTCGTCCCGTAGTATTATATGTCCCATGGTTTTGACTCATAGTATTGGGCATAGACTTAGTATATAAGTGTGTGTTGAGGTCATTGAAGGCACCGTGAAGTTAATTGTATTGAGCTTGCTCAAAGGAGGTTGCCCCCTCGAAGTGGCCCGTGATCAATATAAAAGCGATTCTGTTCTATTATTTCTGATATCTCATGTATTTGCATTAATTAATTATTGCAAGTACATCACATCTGGTATCAGAGCACTTTCCTTGGCACAAGTGGGAAATTTTTTTTCTTTTTTTGGGCGGCGACTTTTAGATCAATTTCTGAAACTTTCCGCACAAAATCAGAAGAAACTGATTGCATATCTGAATTCCTCTTTCAAAAATACGCAGTTTCAAAAAAAAAATCATCTCATTTGGAGTTCTAAAAGTGGAGATATCGTGGATTTAAAATCAGCAATTTTTCAGAATTTCGGTGACGGCCGCGGAAATTGTGGCAAGAAAATCTTTTGACCGAGTGCCCAGATTTCTATTCCGCTTTCATAGGTAGAAGCAGAGTGGTTGTTCCAGTTCCGGAAACATGCTATAATAGCGATTCTGAGCAATATAGATCCGGTTTTGGAACATTGGGTGGAATTTCTGCCCAAATTTTTTTCTGTTGCAGGTTCGGATCTGGGAATAATCCCTATCCGCTTAACTGTGGGAAGTACTTGGGCATAAGCCCTAAAACTCATTGTGAGGAGTACCACAGGAACCCCGAAGTAGCTGGCCATTGAGAGGACCTGCCAAGCGAAAAGGGCAACGACCCCTACCTGATTGACTAGTTCCCACCCGTGAGGTAAACCAAGAGCTGTCGTTTGTGGCAAAGCGGTTATCAGTTTTACCTGAGCCGTGGAGTGAGGGGTACTGCCCCAATACGCAAGCCGTCAGACAGCATTGGTGGCCGAGTGAAAACCCTGAAATGTTAGGAAGCCGCACATACCTGGGGTCCATATCTACTTTCAGCTGAACTATTGTCGATCACTGCTGCACCGTTTCAGATCCATTTTGCAAGCCATTCCAGATCTAGCCATTCGGCGTTGTTCCAAATTCCTTCTGCGCCGTAGCCGCTCTAGTCTGAAAAAAAAAAAAAAAAAAAAAAAAAAAAAAAAAAAAAAAAAAAAAAAAAAAAAAAAAAAAAAAAAAAACTCCAAGATCTGGATGAAAAATTTCTCAGCCTCCATCTTCAGCATTCAGCCATGAACAATACCAGACAGCCAGAATCTTTTGCAGCCACCGGGTTCTCTTCTTCCAACAATTTTCGTGGGCCGAAGCTTGATTTTCCTCGCTTCAATGGTACTGATCCGACTGGATGGATATACCGAGCAGAACAATATTTCAGTATGCATAATACTTTTGATGTTCAGAAAGTTCCACTTGCATCCTTTCATTTGGAACAGGAAGCCCTTCAATGGTACCGTTGGTACATCAAAGCTCATCCCGAGCCAAACTGGACAGATTTTTGCCAACTCATTTTGCCACGATTTGGTCCTAGTGCTTTTGACGACTTCACAGCAGCACTCACTAAACTTCGCCAAACTGGCACAGTGAGAGAGTATCAGATGGAATTTGAGAAACTAGCCAATCACACAGAAGGATTGTCTGATGAATTCTACAGGAGTTGTTTTATCAGTGGTCTCAAGGATGAAATCCGCTCAGAGGTCAAAATGTTTTGTCCCAACACAATGATGGAAGTCCTAGGGTTGGCTAAGTTGGCCGAGGACAAGATCGCAGCTCAACAATGCTCCAAACCCACCTTTGTTCCCTTCAGAAACATGGGTTCCCAACGACCTCCCATCACGCCTGCTCCTCAACCAACTCCTATCAAGCATTTGTCTGAAATAGAAATGCAGGCACGCCGAGAAAAAGGGCTTTGCTATAATTGTGATGAGAAATTCACTCGGGGACATAGATGTGTTCAACAAAAGCTCTATATCTTGGATGTGGATTCTCCGCCTGCCTTAGAACTTGGTGAAGAAGCTACAGATACAGTAGATGATCCGGTCGACATGCAACACCCACCTGTTGACACCCCATCTCAGGACGACCCACCTGAGATCTCTCTCCATGCTGTAACCGGCGTCACCACCCCACAAACAATGCGGGTCAGGGGATACTTCAAGAAGCTCCCTCTTACCATACTCATTGATTCTGGTAGCACTCATAACTTCATTGACCCTCGGATTGCCAAACAGGCTGATTGTTTTGTCCATCCTTGCTCCAACTTTGAAGTCATGGTTGCCAATGGGGGCACCTTACCTTGCAAGGGGAAGTGTCACAATGTGCGTATCTCTATGGAAGATTATAACCTACGCTCTGACATGTTTGCCTTGTCCTTAGGTGGATGTGATGTGGTTTTGGGCATTCAATGGTTACGCACACTTGGCCCCATCTTATGGGATTTTGCTGAACTTTGGATGCAGTTTAAAATCAATGGGGCACAACACAAATTTATGGGCTTACAACCAGGGTCTCTCTGCATCATCAGTTCACATCGCCTGGAAAAAATCCTTAAGAAGAATTCACATGGTGTCATCGCTCAGCTCCATTCCATTCAGATGCAACCATCAACAGTCTCCACTACTTCCTTGGATAGATATGCAGGTATCTTTGCTGAACCAATGCGCTTGCTGCCTTCAAGAGACCTTTCCGGTAAGAATGTAGCCCCATCTACCTCTTAGCAGGCAATGATGGCTATTTTGCATGAAGTACAGAAGTGGCAGCCATCCCTATTAGGAAATTATTTCTGCATCAAGACGGATTTCCCGAGTCTGGCAAATTTTCTGGAACAATGGATCTCCTCCCCAACACACCTGCAATGGGTTATCCAACTCATGAGTTATCCCTATGTGATCACTTACAAGAAGGGTAAGGACAATATGGTGGAAGATGCTCCTTCTCGCACAATTGATGACCCAGTTTCTCTTATAGCTCTTTCTCTGCTTGTTCCAAATTGGTTCCAATATGTTCAACAGGGCTATCTCTTCTATGAACTCCATGCTTCTCCATCAACAGGACACTCTGGGTTCTGCAAAATGTATGACCGGGAACAATGTAACTTCTTTTGGCCGGGAATAAAAATGACAATTCAACAGATGGTGGCTGACGATGATACTTTCCAAGTCAACGAGGGGGAAACGACACTCCTTTCGGGATTGCTCCAACCCTTGCCCATCCCTACACAGCTTTGGCAAACTATTTCTATGGATTTCCTAGCAGTGCTCTGGTGGTACAATACCACATCTCAAAGGACACCATATGAAGCAGTCTATGGAAAAACATCGCCAGTTCTTCTTCCATACACCCTCAGCAGCTCCCCAGTTCAGGAAATTGACTCGGTTCTTCGAAACCGCGATCAGATTCTTCTCATTTTGCAGGACAATCTTCACATGTCCAGAATTCGCCTGAAACAACAAGCCGATAAGCACCGTTCCGAGCGCATCTTCCACGCAGCTGACAGGGTTCTTCTTCATCTACATCCTTCCAAGCAATCCTCCTTGACACTCTAAAGGCGTCAGTGGCCCGAAATGCAAATCGAGGATGCTACCGGGGAACCACTCCTTCAGATTCTGCAGCAATTTCTCCAACCAAAGCTTTGAGGACAAAGCTTTTTCTAAGGGAGAGGGGATGTTAGGAACCTATGTCAACCCTTCTCTTTACTATGTTAGTATATTGTTGTTGGACGCATATGATTTGTAAGTCGTCCCGTAGTATTTGTTGATCCATAGTTTATATTAGCCCATAGTATTGACCCATAGTATTGGACGCATATGCTTTGTAAGTCGTCCCGTAGTATTATATGTCCCATGGTTTTGACTCATAGTATTGGGCATAGACTTAGTATATAAGTGTGTGTTGAGGTCATTGAAGGCACCGTGAAGTTAATTGTATTGAGCTTGCTCAAAGGAGGTTGCCCCCTTGAAGTGGCCCGTGATCAATATAAAAGCGATTATGTTCTATTATTTCTGATATCTCATGTATTTGCATTAATTAATTATTGCAGGTACATCACATTCAGCGACACGCGAGATTGAGGTGAAACCCAGAGAAAGAAGGAGGCAACAAATGGTTCTGTTGCCCTGAGACTTACTATTTCCGCGACGTATGAGATTGTTGCTGAAGCCAACAAATGGTTCTGTTTCCCTGAGACTTGCTCAGCTAACAAATGTGTTACTGGAATCCTACAGTTAAAGAAATTGAAGACTGGTTTGATTTAAAAGCTAAAGAGTTCGCTGAACAAGAAAATCGAAGCTCTAGGCTCCAGACAGAAGACTGGTTGCAGAAGTATATTTATAATGACCTTCACGAAATTTTCTTTGTCACATTTGCATTTGAATTGCATGCTTGGATAGCCAAGTTAGTAGATACTAGACCCACTGTGTATGTTGATCGACCCATCGCTTGGACGCCTGAGCTAGTCAATATTTTGAAGCGGGTAGACAATCCTGTGTCCCGCGCAGTAGACTTTTGGTTGAATAGCCTACTGGAAGGTTTCATCACTGAGTTTGCAGTAGATACAAGAAAGAGTTTCAGTCAAGCTGAGAGGAGTTTCTTCCAAGCACACAGAGGTAAGTTCTTAAATTCTCTGAACTTATGGATTAAAATGCTTCTGTATGAAAAAGCAAAACTATGTATAGCTTCCGATGAATAGCGTAGACAAGTAATGTCCGCAGATTCTGATAGTGATCCTGAACTTATTGGTTGCACTCGTAGTGGAAAACGGTATAAAGTAGGCCTTCACCAGCATTCTTTTGAATCTAGCCCAGAAAATAGTCAAGTTCCTAGAGCAAGCCATATAGCGAGACAAGGGAGTGCTCATATCCCTTATCACCCCATTACACTGCAAAAGCCAGACGGAGCTCAGCATAACCCCGCAGTAACACCTTCTAGTAGCCCACATGGTACTTCTAGTACCTCTGTACCACCTTTGTTAAACCATCCCAGAAGCACTGCTACAGGACCACCACCTCAACCTAGCACAAGAAGGATGGGTGATGACATGAAGCTACCAACTTTTAAAGGAACAGGGATAGAAGACCCTGAGCAGCACTGGTTCTTATGTGAAGCCATTTGGACAATTAAGCAAATTAACGATGATGCTGTTAAACTGGTTCAGTTAGCAACCACACTAAGAGAAAGAGCCTTAACTTGGTTCATGAAATACTCAGCAGCACAGAATAGGACGCTTGCTGATGTAAGAAATGCTATGATTAGAGAATTTAAAAAACCTAAATCAGAATCACAGTGTATAACAGAGCTCAAAGACATCAAACAATTACCTACAGATTCAGTATGGGATTTTGACCAGAAGTTCAAAGCCTTGATAGATCAAGTAAGCTTTGAGTTTGCGCCACAGCAGCATAAAGAATGGTTCATTGCTGCACTGCTCCCACACATTAGACTTCCTCTTATGCAACAGAATCTCAATACTCAGGAACAAGCTCTAGAGATGGCTATGAAACTAGAAGCTTCACCAATTGCTGGAACAAGCAACGATGTTGCGCAGTTGCAGAACCAATTAGCAAACTTAACCTTGCAAGTGCACGATATTAAGAAAGCCAAGGATGTTAAGGAAGAAATTTGGTGTACAAAATGTAAAGTGCAAGGTCATTCAAAGGACCATTATCCCGTTTTCATAGAGTATATTGCCACCGGAGCACCTAACCCTCTACCACAGGCACAGGGGCCTTGGTGCGAAATCTGTAGAACTAGAGGTCATAGACCACAAGAATGTCACTTACTTCAGAAATATGTACAAACTCCAAAGAACTTATATTGTAATTTCTGTAAATCAGTAGGCCATGATGAGAACAATTGTAGAACATATGATCTTATGATAGAAAGGAAGCATGATGTTTATAGAGTACAATCAGAGACACAAGGACCCATAGCAGGTCCACAATATGACCAAACTCGCGACGGTCGAGCAGGAAATTATAGGGGTCGCGGACGCACAACTAATTTTGGTCGCGGAAGAGGACAGATCACTTGTTATAATTGTGGAGCGCAAGGTCATTTTGCAAGGGATTGCCAAAATCCTACAACCATCTGCAGATACTGTAAATATTATGATGATTCCATTGAAGAATGCCCTCAGTTGATGGCTAAAATGCAAGCAAAAACGCCACAGGTCAATCAGAATATTCAGTTGATTGGAGCAGAACAAAGAGAACTAGACCCTACAGTTAATATAGTGACGCGCAGTGGAGCAACCACTGCTGCGCCAGAGATGGGAACCGGAAAGCTAGCGACACAATGGGTGCGCCGCGCTAATATTAAACCAGCCCCACTTAATCTGGAGAAGCAAAAAGAAGCATTCAAGCAAGCTCAAGAGTATTTCTCAGACCCGAGACCCTCAACTTCGGTTGCAATTTCGCATAATGCCGTCAGACCACAAATGCTAAGACAAGAGAACCTAGTACAAGAATAGGCCACTACATCCGGAATGCCTGATGAACAGGATGCACTAGGTAGTGTCCATACTTTTCTGAGAAACTGCTTAAAATTGTTGCGCAATGAAAAAGCAACTATAGAACTTCAACACCTCTTGGATAAATGTCAACAATCTACTTCGACGAACACACCACAGCGTGCTGTTCACCAGATTGGGAGTCACACTAGAACTGGAAAAGAGATGAGGCTCACAGCGTAGATTGGCGCATTTGAGATGGACGAAGTCATTTTAGATTTGGGTTCAGAAGTTAATGTTCTCACTATGCAGACATGGGAAAAGATGGGGAGCCCTCAGCTTACAAGATCCCCCATCCAGTTAAGACTCGCGAATCAGCAATGAGTCTCTCCATTGGGCAGATTACCCAATTTACCTATTGATATCGAGGGAGTAAGAAGTTCTGCAGACTTTGAAGTAATCAAAATTCTGGATGATAGTAGACCTTACCCAGCACTTTTAGGTATAGACTGGGCATTTGATAATTTGGCTGTCATTAATTTGAAGAAAAGACAGATGACCTTTGAGGATGACCAAATTAGGGTCATTGCACCGCTTGATCCTATTCAAGGACCAAGATATATAGAACCCATTCGGGCAGAAGAAGAAGCGTACCACATGGAGAGTTTGTATCAAATGACTGCTAACCAGAGTGACTATGTCAATCCCACAGCAGACAGCCATATCAGCTGGCGATGCGATAGTTCGTGCACATCAGACTCAGATGCAGGATTGGAAAATTGGCAGAATCGTTTACATGAGGTTTCTGCAAGGCGTTGCGCCATGATGACTAAATCCATTCGATGGATTGGTACAGAATTGACTAACACTCTAATTTTTTATAGCTTAACTAACGTAAGTGAATTCATACATACATATGAACAACAACTTCCAGAACAGCAGCGCATACAGGCACTGGATGTAGCACTGCGCGCTACACCCGCAAGATGGTGGGGTGCGCATAAAGAGAATATTCACACATGGCAAGACTGTCGCAGATTGATACTGCGCAGATTTCAGGACATCACAGCAGAAGTATTACACAAATATGAGGGACAGAGTGACCCCAGGTCACATATTGAAGCATGTACTCAGCAATGGTCAGATATTCCAGAAGATGAGTGGGTTCACCTATTTGTCCACACATTGGGTACAGTTCCAAGGAACTGGTACACTGAAACAGAATTGCGCAGAGGCACTATCAGTTGGCTTCTTATGATAGAAAGTTTTCAACTTACCTTTAGCTTTGAATCGGAACATCCAAGCATTGACTACACTTTGAAATGTATTAAAAAGAAGGTATTTGAACAATGTCCAGTACCAGAATATTCCCAACCAGATTGGGCTGTCCAGTTAGAACATGCCCTTGAATGCTATAATTTCACCACTAGAGAAGAGGACGATGATCCTCGCAACATCAATATTCCAGAATCAGAAGGGACGCGCAATGTTGAAGGTCCTCAGCTTGATATTCCTGCCATCACAGAACACATCAAGCTCAAAAAGATTAACATTGGTACAGAAGCCGAACCCAAGTTTGCTTCTATAGGAGATTATTAGGATAATGAAACTGTCGGGCATATTTCAGACTTATTACGTGACTACCAGGATATCTTTCCTACCAAGTTCACAGAAATGAAAGGCATCCTAGGAGACTTAGGAGTGATGCGCATACCTCTGAAAGTAGACGCCAAGCCAGTAAAACAGCGCCCGTACAGATTGAATCCGCGGTATAAAGAAAAGGTTAAAGAAGAAATTGATAAGATGCTCGCAGCAGGTATTATTGAGCCAGTAGAGGAAAGCGATTGGATTAGTCCTATGGTTGTACAAGAGAAAAAAACAAAAGGTGAAATAAGAATCTGTGTGGACTTGCGCAAACTTAATGATGCATCAGCGCATGATCCATTTCCCACTCCTTTTACAGATGAAGTGCTTGATAATGTTGGAGGACAAGAGGCTTACTCCTTCACTGATGGCTTTTCGGGATACCATCAGATCAGAATCCATCCAGACGACCGCCATAAGACTACTTTTGCGACTGAATGGGGCTCATTCCAGTACACGGTAATGCCCTTTGGTCTTAAGAACGCACCTGCTATCTTCTCTAGAGTCGTTGTTGCTGTTTTTAAAGAATTCATTCACAAGTTCTTAGAAGTTTATTTTGATGACTGGACTGTATTTGGTTTATTAAAAAATCATATAGGGAATCTGCGCATGATGTTAGAAAAATGTAGACAGCATCAGATTTCCCTTAACTTGAAAAAATGTATCTTCTGTGCTCCTTTTGGTATTTTGTTGGGTCATATTGTATGCAGACAAGGACTCCTGATGGATCCTGCGAAGGTTGCCATCATTGCCAACTTACCTGCACCCAACTCAGTCAAACAATTGTGCACTACATTGGGACATATAGGATACTACAGAAAATTTATCAAAGGATATGCAAAGATCACAGCACCTATGGAAAGATTGCTGAAAAAGGATTTGAAGTTCCAATGGACAGAAGAATGCCAACAGAGCTTGGATACACTTAAAGAAAAGATGATCACTGTGCCAATTCTAGTTTTCCCGGACTGGAGAAAAGCCTTTCATGTTCATGTCGATGCTTCTTCCATAGCATTGGGGGTCGTGCTTACACAACCCGGAGAAGGAGGTATTGACCACCCGATTGCTTACTCCTACAGAAAGCTATTCGCAGCCGAGAAGAACTACACTACTACAGAAAGAGAAGGACTACCTATGGTGTATGCCCTACAGAAATTCAGGCACTACCTACTGGGCGCACATTTTAAAATGTATACTGACCATTCTGCTTTGAAATACTTGGTCAATAAGCCAGTGTTAGGGGGAAGAATTTGCAGATGGCTACTCCTTTTTAGAGAGTATGATTTTGAGGTTATTGTAAAGCCAGGAAGATTGAATGCAGGACCTGACCATTTATCCAGGATAGAGTCAGGCGAGGAACCTACAAGTCTGGAGGACAATCTGCCTGACGCGCAGTTGTTTTCTATTCAAGCAGCAGATGAATATTATTCCGATATTCTTGAGTTTCTTACTACCGGGCAAGCGCTGGCTGAGTTTACAATCCCGCAGAAGAAGCAACTTGTTGTCAAAGCCGCAGACTTCACTTTAATAGCAGGCCAGCTCTATAAGTTGGTTCCCGATGAAGTCTTGCGCAGATGTATCTTACGACATGAAAAAAGCCCTATCATCGCAGAAGCACACTCAGGTACCGTAGGAGGCCATTTCTCAGGAAAGCCGACTGCGCAGAAGATCTTAGCCGCAGTTCTTTGGTGGCCGACATTGCACAAGGATACTAAGGAATTCTGCAAATGTTGCGATGTGTGCCAGCGAACAGGAAAACCCTCAAGGAGAGATGAAATGCCGCTAAGACCCCAGATAACACTGCGTGCTTTTGATAAATGGGCCATTGATTTTGTAGGACCTATCAACCCACCAGGAAAAAGAACCGGCGCGAGATACATCATCACATCTTGAGAATGCCCTGACGAAGATCTGTAATCAACAAAGAGATGATTGGGACCTTAGAGTCACAGCTGTATTATGGGCTTACAAAACTACATGCAAAAAACTAACAGGTCACACACCTTTCAGTTTGGTGTATGGACAAGAAGCAGTTATGCCCATGGAATACATTGTTCCCAGTCTCTGAATTGCGCAAATTACCGAAATGACAGATCCCAATGCTATGAGCGCAAGACTTTCACAACTGCTTGCCTTAGAAGAAGACCGACTTTTAGCCGGATTTCATCAGCAGGTACAGAAGGCAAGACAGAAAGCTTGGCATGACAGGCACATTAAGAATAAACACTTTACAGAAGGAGACTTGGTACTCCTCTATGATAGTAAATTCATCAAGTTCCCAGGCAAGCTTCGAGTACATTGGTTAGGCCCTTTTCGAGTGACGAAGATAACTGAAGGAGGAGCAGTTCAGCTTGCGAAGCTTAATGGAGAATTGCTATCTACAATGATCAACGGGAGTCAGCTTAAGCTTTATCGCGATGGCCACTCCGCCCTATCGACTTAATATAATGTTAAAGAAGTGCAGATGTCCGGTGTAGTTGAAAGAGACATCGCATTGTCACAGTCTACACGGAAGTTGCAAGATACTCATTCTCCGGCTTCCCGCACAGTTCCTAGAAACATCCGCGCATATCGAATAAAAATTTGGGATTGAGCGAGCTTATATTTGCGCTCTTGCGAGGTTCTCCCCGGACTGTTGAACCGTCGCTCTTGCGAAGTTCCCTGTGTCAATTTTCCGATTGAGGAGTTCTCGGTGTGGACCCCTCTATATGCACAGTTTCCTAAGCTGAAATGACCCGCCGAAAAATTTGAATTACCGCAGTTATGTAGCCGCGTCTGAGAATAAAAGAAGGATAAGCCCGCCATTTAAGTATAGCCGCTCTGACAGATTTGGCTTGTTCTCCGTAAGATTTGCATTTAACTCATGCACCGAAAGCGTTAGCCTCTCCCGGAAGCCTGTCAGAGCCCGTCCATCACAATAAATGCACTGCAAACGCGAAGGGGATAGTAGGGTTGTAAACTCATGCATAGCCGCCTATAGCTAGTAACCCCAGTTGCCCGCATTTACTATCACTTTTGGCTATAAATACCCCACACTTGTATATTTTCGGGTTACTTTTCTCGAGCTGCATAGTCTTGTTTGAGAATCTAAGTTATTGCTTTCAGAGCCGAGTGGTGCAGAATTTCCTTTGTTTTCAACGTTCGTATCTTACGCTGTTTTGCCATTTATCTGTGCAAGTTCTTGTTGCTTACATCGGTTCACGACGGAGAACCTGTCAACTGAAGAAGTTGTTCGTCAATTCCTGCGCCGAGGCTTAGATTTCGGCATGACTACTCCGGTGACTGCTTCGACTTATGTACACCCTGGTTGGACCGACCCAAGGAAATCTCCGGGCACCAGAGCATCTCAGCAACAGCCAGAAGAGCCCGTTCCAGAGCCGTTGGCCACCATGGTGAATTATATTCCACCCCGTCCAGATGATGCGCCAGAGGTGCATATCCCGAAGAACGCAAAGTATCCGATTCCGTTACCCCCATTGCCAGTGGGTGTGCGAAACGAAGGGTCCCTGCTTGGACACCTTCCACTGGTCAAGTTCTCTGATTTCAATCTGGGAGACTATAAAACGTATCCTCAATTTGCGCCAGATCGATATCTGACGGTAGTTCATAATCCCACCACAAAGGTTGATGAATTTACCCCAAAGGGATTTGCAGCAAACCTTGAGCGGCCTGGACTCCTGAACCTGTTAAAGCCACCGCACTTTGGGCGTAGCAATGAAGTGAACGCAGTTGTTAAGACACTGCTATCTTGCGTTCATGGAGGTTACCTTTGGCTTGGGAGGCCAATCGATCTAAATGTCGATTTGATTCATCGCATTACTGGCCTGTCTAAGGTTGGTAAGGATCCCAATATCCATTTTGTGGGAAAGGACAAGGATAGAAAACTGGCTGCAAAGCTGGTGCAGAAATACAATTTAACAAGAGGAGGTCGCGCATATGACCTCACTATAGTAGAAGACAAAGCACTTAGATTCACAGGAAGTCTGCTTGCAGGCAGACTTCTCACAAAGTGCAGACCGAAGGAAGTTACTGGAGCTGTCGTGGAGCTCGCCATCGCAGCTGCGGAGGGAGAACAGTACAACTAGTGCCTCTTCCTCCTCAATTATTTCTTGGAAGACTGCCGGAACGTCCAAGATAACCCCGGTCAGTCGTTCCATTTTTCTTGGCTTTTAATTTTATGCGCTCTTGTCGGGTGGAAGGAGCCCCCGAACACTCAGTTCCTTCCGCGCCGCGCAGGAAAGGCTGCGGGAATCCGCTATGTTAACCTTTGGGAGTCTGCTAATCCCGCGAAGCGCAAGATGAATCGCGCTGTATTTTGTGAATACTACTATCTCCTCAGAGATACCATTCAGGAAATGCCAAGGCTGAGCGGGGAGACAGCAAAATTATATGAAGGAAAGTTGGCCTTTACTACTGACTTGCATCAACTTTACCTCCGACCCTGCGACATTCAAGAGGAATGGGCCGTAGGCCTTTACAGGATGACCACCGAAGATGTTGAAGAAACCATCAAATCTTGGTCGGATGAATGGAGGGAGGCCGCTGATATCGCATTTGCGATGCCACCCGCTGCTCCGCAAAAGAAGGATAAGGGCAAGGAAGCCCCCGAGCAAGGAAGTGATGAAGGTTCGACAGAACCAGCAACCAAGAAACAAAAGGTGTCGCATCCCTCTGAGCCCATTCCCTCGGGGATCGACCACTACTTGAAAGAGCAATTTCATGAGCTGCGGACTGCGCACGCTCACATCAGAAGTGCTCTAGACCTACAGTTTGTGGAATTGAAAGGTCTCGCAGGAAGAGTTGCGCAGACCCATGCGCCAGTATCTACTTCACAGGTGCCACAAGTAATTCCAAGTACCAAGCGAGTTGAAGAACTTGTAGAAAGGCATACTGTCGTGCATATTCCGCATACCAGCATGACACTTCCAGATTCGCTAGCTACACTACAGGTAAGCGCAGTTGGGCCCATTGAAATAAATTTGTCTCTAATTCCTATAGAGACTCTATAGCTAGTACATGAGAAAGTTTCTATTGAGCTGAGAGCTAGAGAGCTCTCTACCTTCCATGCAAACCAAAGACTGCAATCGCAGGAGATAGAGCTGAAGGAAAGCCATAAGAATATCTCCGAGAAGCTCGCGCTTTATGAGGCACAAGACACTGGGATAAGAAATGTAATTGATGAAATTGCCCAGGAGTTACCAGCCTGCGAGATTCAGCCAGACCTTCCTCTGGTTGAGAAAGTTCAAATTATTGGAGGAAGGGTGAAAACCCTGGAGCACGAAATAGTTGCTATGGCTGAAGACCATAGAATGTAGATCGCAGAGCTAGAAGCTCGTGTTGCAGCACATCTTACGGATGATAGCCAGGCACAATTTGAAGCGCTGCACAGAACTTCTACACAACTGAAGACTAGAGCAGCTGAAGCTGAGAACCTAATGAAGCAAGCTATGGAGGCTTGGACGGAGCTTGAGACGCTCCCTTTCAAAGTTGGTCTGTTTCAACAGGTACAAGCCGCAGAACAGTCCCTAACTGTTCTAACTGAAGAAGCTAAGGCCTTAGACGGCTTAGCAAAAATGAGGAAAATGAGTGAAGTGCGCAGAATCCAACAGCATCTGCACAAGCGCCGAAGTGAGGATGCCAACCTCACCAGCAGCATTCAGCCATTTATGGATGAGTATGCTGACCTTGCCGTCCAGATTGAGGCAAAGATCAAAGACATTGCAGATTCTCAACAGGTGATTGATAGCACAACTAAAGAAGAAGCCACTGTAGAAACGGTGCAGACAGTCGTGGAATGCGTCGATGAAATGGACTCCGCTATTGCGCAGTGGAAGACATCATTCGCGGAGACCCAAGCAAAAGTAGATGCGCAAGTAAAGTGACCACACGCTAGTGCGAGTGGCTCGAGGGAGAGCCACAAGTAAGTGTTAGGGGCCTGTTGGAGCATAGGCCGCAGCTATGGTAAAAGCTGTGAATTTTGAGGAAAAAGCACAAGTATGGAAGGAAAGTGCTAATGTTGAACAAGCACTAAGTTTTGGATAGAAGGAGACGGTGCACAGTACGGTGCCAGATGGATATGCTCAGCGCAGATCACGGACCGAAAATCGTGGAGCTCGCGCGCTCGTCATAGAAGGATGAATGTGGCTGAATAGAAAGCTCAGCTACCATAATAAATAAAGCGACGGAGTAGAGGGCTCAGCTACCCTTATTTAAGGCTAAGTACAGAAGTTATGGTTGCTCGGATCAAGGAGGAGCAACGAACCAAAGCATTGAAGGCGAAGGACAAGGCACCCATACCCGTAATCTGCGTCGAAAGTCACGGAACCTGCAGGAAGCGGCGACGTGACTACAAGCGGCGCCTATAGTACACCTAGCTATGTGTGTGGTTAGGGTTTTTGGGGATTACTGTTGGGAAAGGCCCACAGTTTTGTAAATGTGTGACCACCATGGCCACCTATATATATGTGTAATTACAAAGAATAGAAGTTAGTTAGTTAGTTAGCTGATTAGTAGTGAATGGGTTAGTCAGCCCGCTAGTAAGCTAGCCATTCCGTCTTCTATCGTATTGTAAGAAGAAGAAGAGTCGAGCCAAGATAGCCGTGGAGTTAATCCCTGAGTTGCAGACTGTCTGAGTCGACGTCTGAACTATTGTAATCTCTAAGAGAGACTGGATCGAGAGAAGGGCTCCCAGCTGTGTGCGTGGAGTTTCCTGGAAAGATCTAAGGCTGCAGCTGAGTGCGCAGCATATTGTGTAGCTCTATCAATTTCTGGTTAAATATAACACTCCCGTGGACGTGGTTTTCCTCGAGGAGGTGAACTTCATACTTCTTCTTGTCAGGAGGCTGTGTTGAATGATTGCATGTTTAGTTCGTTACTTATGTATACATGAATCGTGTAATATCTTTATAAGTGTTAAGTGAGTTCGTGAAGTTCCCTGTAACTATAATTGTTAAGTGGCGAAGAATAAGTGAACGTTGTCGCCGCAGCGACAGGGGAATGCATTGCTGCACTAGGCGCGAGAAAGGGAAAGATACATAGAGCATCAACGCAGGGGATAGTTGCCCCGTGCGCCGGGACGGAGATGCCGCGCAGCTAGACTGTTGGGTAAGTTCCGCGCAGTTACGCCAAGGGGGCTGCGGAAAAGTAAGACAATCTGGTTTGGGGAATCGCCGAGGAAGAAAGAAACAGTCTCCGCGTCGCCCAGGTTAAGGAAATCTGATTCCTTAACCCCCCCATAGCCACTTCGGGTGAGACCTCGAGCTGCTGCGCAGCTCGTTGCCGAGAGGGCCAGTGCGCCAAGGGGTTTTGTTGCTACGCTTCATTAAAACCCGGGTCTGCCCAAAAAGCAGCCAACATCTCCAGAGTTCCTTTCTCTTCTCCCAACGCTCAATGGGTGGCCGATATTCAACTAAATGGGCACAAAATCTTGAAAGGGTAGGCTAGAGTGTTGTTGGAAATTTGGCAGCATAAGGGTATGAAGAGAGTTGTTGTTGTGAAATGGGAGGCCTCTACCACCTTTTTATAGCAATTTTGGGAGGTGGAGTATTGGCCCATGGTTTTGGGTGGCCAATGATATTGGGTAGTGCTATTTGGTGTTTTCCCTCTTTTTTGAATTTATTTTGACTTTTTTCCCTTTTTGTTTTATTTTGGGGGATTTTGGACCCTTTATGTGGGTTTTTAACCTTTTTTGAAGGAATTTATTTATTTTTGGAGGGAAATAATGATTTTTTCCCATTTGGTTACCAATTTAGGGTTTTGGGGGGTTTTGGAGGCAAAAAATGTAGGAAATGTGGACAAATGGGTTATGTGACTAGGGAGATGAGCTAGTGAACAATTTTTGGGTGTTAACAATGTCAGATAAGCTTCCTTCTAACATTCCCAAATTCAAAGGAAAGTAGGGATATGATCTCTCCAACCACGTTATGACTTTCCACTTATGGTGTTCATTTAACAGCATAGTAGATGACCCCACGAGGCTTCACCTCTTCTAGCGTAACCTCATTGGAATGGAAGCAAAGTGGTACGTAAACCTACAAAGTGGAACCCATTCCACATTTAAGATGTTGGCCACTGCATTTATTACGTACTTTCAACTTCCAATCCGACATGATCTAGGCCTCGAAATTCTCAATGAGTTTCATCAAAATAATTCCACCCACATCGCGAACCACATCCATGAGTGGTGTAGATACCACACACTATGCAAAATCAAAATACAACCTCCCTTTTTGTTGGATTGGTTTATCAAATCTCTCCAACCCACCATAGCTAAAGATGTTTCCACTTCCATCCCACAAAGCGAGGAAGAGACCATTATGAAAGCGCAACATTTCGATCTTATATATGCACAATCCTACTACCTTTACACAATCCTCCTTGATGCCTCTCAGCATCTGTCGTTGGATCCTACACCTTCGGGCTCATCACATTCAACAGATGGGATTATTGGGTCCATTTTCCATATAGGAAAGGATCCTCCTACTACATTGATGCCATTCAACATGGTTCTGTATTACCCATCCATGCCACCTGCATGAGTACCCCCTACATCGATACCAACACGATCAGTTGGTCAATTACATAATGGACCATATAGTTCGACATACCAAAACATTAGCCAAGCAATAATGGTTCCTACACTTCCAACGATGCAATTCGCTCCTACATCCACCTCTTATGGAACACAAACTACATTTATCCCACCACCGAGATATAACCCATATTATTCATTCCCATGCCCAAATGGTCAACAACCTAACCCCCACATGGGGGTTAACTTGGTTCAACCTTCTTACGTTCAACAAGCTCAACCATTTGAGTAATTGAATGTCGTAAACCCCCAGATTCCACAGAACCAGGGGAAGAAGAAAGGTAAGAACAATCAGAATTAGTAGCCGGGACAAGGGGGCAATCCCCCTCCGCAACAAAACTAGAATATGGGTGATACAAATGCAGGGACTAGCAATCCCACAAAAAAGGGGAAGAATCCCCCCCTGAGAACTAATTATTGCAGCTCCATTTGCAGTGATTATGGTCATTACACACATCATTGTCCTCTTATCCCCTACTTCCATAATTTAGTGGAATCCAAAAAGAAGATGATGGTGAAACCCCGTCGGGAAGATAATCATCCCCAACCACAAACTACCATGTTACAACAACCCTTTTCCAATCAAGGGGTAGTGACACAACAACAAGACCCTCGCCCACCAGGTGATGGCTCTTTTTAAAATATCTATACACTGGACGTAAACCTTCAGACGCGAGCCAGAGGTTATGATGGGCCTCCCACCCCCCAAGTGGAATACGTTTCTATCCCCTCAGGGGTCCCTCTACAGATACCACACCCGAATACCAAACAAATCCCATGGATCCCAAAATTTCCACTTCGGCGTACCCCTAATAACCCTCACATGAAAGCCACCCACAATTATAGTATTGTTGATGACTTGGATGAATCCCTTGCTGCCATGTCCATGTTAGAAGTGCTACAGTCTTTCCCAACACAATGAAAGGCATTACTCAATGCACTCGGCACGGTCGAGCTATCTGAATCGCACCTCATGACCTCTGATGTTGACAAAAATGATCTGGGACTACCATCATTAGTCGCATTCCAAGTCCTAATAATGGTAAAAAACGTCATGATCCATCGATGTTTCATCGACAAAGGCGCATCCACTTGCATTATGTCCGTAAAAGTATGGAAACGATTAGGATCTCCTGAGCTGGTCCCCTTGTCTATCGCTCTTCACGTGTATTATGAGAGACCGTCCCAACCAAGAGGATTGTATCAAATTGACCCCATAGATCTAGGGGGCAATATGGTTATGATCGATATCGAGGTAGTTGACGCAGAACTTGACTACAACATCCTTTTGGGGCGTAGTTACATGTATGCCATGAAGGCGGTTTCCTCCTCAGTATTCTGTATCATGATGTTTCCCTTAAATGGGAAGGTAGTTACTCTCGACCAGCTTAACTATTATGACCCCAACACCACAAGTAAGCCTAACAATGTCCTACTAACTGTACTAATCGATCATCAACCATATGTTGATATTTTCCCTGGTATGTACAAGGATTCCAATTTGTTAGGAGTATATTCGGGACCACCACCAAAGATCGCTACATCAACCGATGGCCTAATGTACACAATTTTCACTACTAAAAATGGAGTTGCCTCCACCTCAACATTGTCATCAGCACCACCGTTGAGCCATGGCATTGAACAAACATTGATTCCATCAGTCCCACCAATATTTCTAATCACATTCTTCTATACACCCATAGGTGTACAATGGATGTTGGTTATGGCTCAATTAATAACTCTACCTGGGATAAATTTGGGGATCCCAGTTTGGTACCTTACATGACCCTTCCCATAGATGGCTTCTAAACCAGTTGCCCATTATAAGTTTGTCCATGTTTCTGTTAGTACGGCTGCAAGGCCAATAACACATCTAGTTATGACAGCCCAACCTATGACATCCTCAACTACACCTCAATTGATCGACCCCAAGACTGCCAATGGGGGCACCAAACAACCTGATTTTAAAGGTCCCATATTACCTCATCCAACATCTAATTCAGTAGAAACCATGAATCCTAAAGCAGGGGGCATCAACCATCAGGAGTTAAAATAGCCAATTATGATCAATACTCCCAATCAAAGGGTCTCACCACCATGTTCTCTTTGTGGGCAGCAAGGCCATGCAACCAACCTATGCCCTACTCTACCAAGAAAAAATAATTTTCTTAACACCCCCGTTAGCATCACCCACTCCCCACCGACGGTAAAAGGGGGTAAATCCCCATCTCCCACATCTAAGTCCAGAACTCTGCATATGAATCACACATGTTCCATATGTTCCCAATATGGGCACTATACACATCATTTCCCTGACCTCCCTTGCTATCGGGAGGCCTTGGAAACCATTCGCCTCAACGAACTCTTGGAAGATACCTCACCTCCCTCATCCCTAAAAGAGGCTCCTGCCAGCATGGGTACTATAGTGATCCCAACTAGTCCATCCCCATGGTGGGACTATCACATACCTGACCAATAGTCTTTGCGACGTCCACAAATCCCGGCCATTGTTTTAAATCATATGAATGCCACCTAACCGTGTCGCTTTTGCAACTTAATGTCTCACCACTGGTTCCAATGTCCTCTTATCACCGCATCTCGCACTTTACGGATAACCCAAATTCGATTAGCCAATAACCTCACCCTGTTTGGAACCACCCTCCCTACAATAATCGAAGAGGATACCGAACCAACAGAGCACAATGGGGACAACAACATGTCACATTTGTTGGATAGCATGATAGATATTGATCCCCCATCACCAATTTCATGTGAGGTGTTAGACCCATTAATATTCCCTTAAAAAAAATCCTATCACCCATCGCAACCATCCCTGAGTACCTTGACATCATGCATCTTGATTCAATTTCTCTTTCTTCCCAGAATGAATACCCTGGGTATTTAGACAAAGATATACTAGAAGAATACATCTTCACCACAGATGAATAGATCATCAAGGCCATCAATGCCACTGAACCTCCATGGGACTCTTTCCATCATAGTTCCTCAAAAACAAGTAGGCAGGAACCACACACACTCCCCACTGAACAACCATACACCATCGATTCAAAATAATTTTTACCACCTAGTCACATCGATTGGTTCAAAAATCCTATCCCCACCCTAGATGTGTTTGAATACAAAAACCTTTCCAATATATCCCCTACCATACAGGTTGATATCTTTGTCACACCAGGAGTCATTGAAAACATCTCTATCGAGGCTTCCTCCTCACCGCAAGAGATTACTAATTTTACCACTCTATTTAAAGATTTATGTGACGTCTTTGCATGGTCCTATGAAGAAATGTCAGGTCTTGACCCAACAATTGTTGAACATCACATTGAAACTTGGCCCGATTCCATCTTCGTCTGACAGAAACAACATCTAGTCCACCCTTCTAAGGCTCGCGCAATCAAGGTCGAAGTCCAAAAACCTTTGCAAGCCAGATTTATTTTTCCCATCGCTTACACATCACGGTTGTCTAACCCCGTCCCGGTTAAAAAAAAGCAGGAAACTATTTGTTTCTGTACTGATTTATGAAACCTCAATTTAGCCTTCCCCAAGGATAATTTTCCCACACCATTCATCAACCAAATCATTGACTCATGTGCCAGTAGTGAAATGTTGTCCTTCATGGATGGGTTCTCTGGATATAACCAGATACACACCCACCCCAATATCAGTATAAAACTGCATTCACCAATCATGGGGAACCTTTGCCTAGAAAGTCATGCCCTTTGGTCTAAAAAAGCGTCAACACCACTTTCAGCGAGCAATGGAATATGTTTTTAATGAATTGGATCACATCATCCTTAGTTTTTTAGATGACCTCACAGGAAAGTCTAGCAAATGATGCAATCACCTTCAAGACCTTCATGCCATCTTCACAATATGTCGCATGTATAATATATACTTAAATCTCCATAATTGTGTATTTTGCATCACCGTTGGTCGCCTCTTAGGATTCATTATTTCCAAATATGGTATCACCATCGATCCCTCCAAGGTTCAAGCCATCTTGGATTTTCCAGCACCACTAAAACGATGCCAGTTATAGAGTGTCCAAGGTAAGGCCAACTTTCTTCGTCATTTTGTTCTTGACTATGCCACTCGGGCCCATGGTTTTTTATGGCTTCTTAGAAAAGATCTGACATTTAAGTGGGATAACTATGCCCAAACTACCTTTGATGCCCTTAAACAAGCATTTTCATCATACCCCCTCATCTCTCGTCCAGAATTTGACAAAGATTTCATCTTGTGTATATCTGCATCATATTTTGTTGTGGTAAGCATACTAGTCCAACCTGTCGCAAACCATCAAGAACATGTCATATATTATGTCAGCAAAACCCTCATCGGACCTGCACTCAACTACACCCATGATGAGAAACTTGGCCTTGCAGTCATCCTCTATGTACAGAAACTCCGCCAGTATATTTTTCTCTGAAAAACAACCGTCGTCGTTGATTCCAAACCTATGCAATACGTACTTAATCGTAGGATGATCAATAGTAAGTTTTCACAGTGGATCGTTATTTTGCAATAATTCAACCTCGAATTTGTTATTCCCAAAAGCAAGAAATCCATTTCCATAGTCGAACTCATTACAGATCTTCCCTCTACCACCACCAGTGAATCTGTCCAAGACCAACTACTCGATGAGCACCGCTTTCTCATTACGACCGAAGATCCTTGGTATGACGATATCCTCCTTTATCTCTACACCCATAAATTCACTCCCCACTTATCTCACTATGATCTCCGCAAAATACGCCACTAGGCCCGCAATACCTCCTCATCGGAGATGTCTTATATCACCGTGGCATCAACACTATTCTTTGACAATGTATAACGCATGAAGAAGTCGAACAAGTTCTCAATGATTATCATAGCGGTGCATGTGGAAGCTACCTTTCTGGATTATCCAGCGCCTAGAAAATATTACAAGTAGGGTATTTGTTTCCCTCCGTATTCAAATATTGTGTTTATGTTGTCAAAAGGTGAACCAATTGTCAAGTCTTTTCCTACAAAACATGGTCTCCCCCTGCCCCCCTCCATATGGTCATCACTGTCGTCCCATTCTGCAAATGGGAAACTGATTTTATGGAATGTCATCTGACTTCAGCCCAACGTCACCACCATATCGTTTTCGATGTGGACTACTTCACCAAATGGGCCGAAGCAATGCCTACATTTGTTTATAAAGAAATAACCACAACACGGTTCTTCTTCAACCATGTCATCCCCTGCTTTAGCGTTCCAAAGCAACTTGTATCCGACAATGGAAGACACTTCTATGACAAAACGTTTGAGGAACTATCATGGTTGTTAGGCTTTAAGAAAAAAAATTCAATCGCTTACTACCCTCATGCAAATGGCCAGGTTGAAGCTGTTAACAAAATCCTCAAAACTATGCTCCAACGCATAGTAGATGAAAACAAAACCAACGAGCACCACATCCTCTTTTCGACCCTGTGGGCTTACCACACTTTTGTCAAGGCTTCAATAGGTTTTACCCCATTTCACCTTGTAGATGGTATAGAATTTGTCCTCCCAATCGAGCGTAAAATCCCGACCCTCCAATTCGTCATCGAATTTCTACGAAATACCCCAGGTCTAGAAAAATGCTTATTCACTTTGGAACACCTTGATGAGGAAAGGTGTGACTCTCTTCAACAGAATGAAGCCATGAAAGTCTATTCCAAGGCACACTACAATCAACAAGTGCGACCACGCACCTTCATTGAAGGTGACTTTTTTCTTTTTTTTAATGTCAAGAAAGACGATAAACTAGGACCTAGGAATTTCGTGTCTAAATGGACAAGGCCTTATGTCGTTAAGCATTGTCTCCCAAAAGGATCCTATATCTTAACCGACCATGAAGGTATTACCCTCAAAAACCTGGTTAATGGATTGTACCTCAAAAGGTTCTATCCTTGACTACCCAGTACCCCACCAGTATGCATTGCTTTGGTTGTATCATTTAAGCATTGTCAATACCTTGGTTATGTTCTTTATTACACTTGAGTATGTGTGTCGTATGAGCAAGATTAAGACTGAAACATGTAGGAGACTCTTTTTCTTCCATTATAAGAACAAGACTTCATCCCTCGACAATTTTGTTAGGATTCTACCACAGGTATCATTATGAAACTGACATATAGACACTATTTACCCCCCATTTATAATGCATATCCCAATATTCCTGCTGGTAACCATAGGGCCCCCCGTCATGGTATTGATGTCCCATCAACATCATTACCGTGAATAGAATGTTCCCCCATGGGTGTGCATACCACTTCCATTCCCATCATCAATTGGAACCCATCATGTCAAACCCCTAGAAGTCCGAGGAATCCAACCAAACTTTAAAAGACCCTCCCTTCGAGTATCATTTTTTGCATTTGGGAATTTACTCCACCAAGTATACCTCATATGATTCCTTGGAACATGTTACGGAAACGATTCATAGATCCCCCTCATACCTCCATGAGCACTTTACCTTCCACAATATCCCTCGTATCATCACCCCCGCACAGCCACTTATGGGCCTCCACTCTCTGAAGTAACCATTTCCATTCAGTTATCCTATAGGCATACACTACATGGCATTGTTTCATGGGGCGCTCATACTTTCATATGTAATTTACCCTCCAATTCATTTTGGAAATCGTTCCCCAAATCACTCAAAACCATGGGGACTCCTCCCATTATCTAAATGATCCCCGACACACCCAAAAATGTGGGGATCCCACCATTATTATTTATGTAAAAACAAGTTCCCTCGTCACCTCGCATTGAGAGAACACCATATTATTTTGGAAGCAACCCTTGGTCGCCTTTGATCGATATATTTGAGTCTCCATATGTTCAGCAATATTTTTTTTGCTAGTCACCATTAGTACCCTTCTTTTTGAATCTCCATCAAATCCCTTTCACTTGCAGTTGGTCTCCGACCATTTCAATTTGTGTCATTCAGAAAGAAAAGTTGTCGTCCCCACTCCCCATGTTTACATCGATCAAAGGAAGTTATGAGCCCCATGCTTATCAACTAATATTGTTTCAAGTTTTCCCATCCACCAATTGGTTACAATATGATCTTGGTTCTTAGGATAGGAATCTCATGTTATCATATACTTCATCTCTCGTTGACGTCAAAACACTATATTCCAAGAGTTGCAGTAGTTGCAATTGTACCTGGGGATCCCTTTCAATCACTATAAGGGATCACGTCGAACTTAGTAGGGAGAGTCATTAGTGCTCCCTAACTAAGTGGTTTCCCCTATGCTTGACGTCAACACATCATCGCATTAGTGTGGAACTTACTTTTGAAGGTAACAGTGTTCACATTTGGAAATCATGATAGCAGTCTATTTGGTATGGTGAATCCCTCAGGAAGATTAACATGCCAATTTAGTCCCCACCATAGTTAGTTTATCATGGTCACCAACAGTTCCACTTCTTCAATATTTCATAGCAGCTCTAGGGGAATTTACTCTAACATGGATTGAAGCCACCTTCATCCATGTCCCAATAGTATAGTAGAGTCGACACCTTTGTCCTCTCTCATTGTAATTACTTTGACAACATTTCATGAGCATGGGTATGCCTGCCTCATATGTATAAAAACTATTCTTTATTACAGCTCCAACAGTCGTCACCAACAATATTCCCCCATGGGAGAACCTTATTTTGTCCATATATGCTTTGTCCTACAACACAGGAGAGAAACAACATAAAATATGATGCATTATCGGCTCTATAGTACCCTCTGAACCTCATACATTAGGGGGCATCTGTTAACGCATAAAAATCACACACATGCGACATTTCTGCGATTCATCCAATCAAGCATCATCAACCTAAAGAATGCATCTCACCACAGGCATATTTAATAGATCCAAAACACAACATGAGTCCATATGTGCCCAAAAATATTCAAAGCAAAGGGTAGCGTGGTTATTACACAAGTGACCCGCATTATAGCGCATGTTATATGAAAAATTCCCGCACTACACCTGCATGTCTTTTCTATCAATAGCCAATCTACTGTCAAAACATCGGGACCAATTCATCCCGGTGGCACATTAAACGCTCAATCCTCCCCAAGGATCATAATTTGGCTCCTCACACACTTGGTGGCATTAATCAGACCCCCTTGTGTACCATGGAACTAGTTCATGAAGGAGGAGAGTTCACATTTGGATCTAGTTGTTTGTTGGACACCTATTGGCCTATAAAAAGAAGCCATTGGCATGCATTTTGTAGAGATAAAATTATATCAAGGTTATGTTGGATTTGATTTGGAGATTCCTCATAGCCAACCATTTCCTACCATTGTAAGCATTCTCAAGCTCCATTGTCACCTTCCATCAAGGGGAAAGTGTTTCTCTCCCTTGTTCTTCCATCTAATTAGCATTTAGTTTGGACAAGAAAGGCCTCCGTAAGGGAGATTTTTGGCTTCCCTTGAATCCTTCACCTCCTAGGTGTTGTACAGCTATTACATTGGGAAATACAAGAGTGGTTTAGCATATATTTTGTTGTTGTTGGAGTTTTCATTCTCCCCCCATCTCTTTCATTTTGTTTTTATCAATATTTTCATGTTCTAATGTGAACTACACTAACAATCTCTTGCAGGATCACTTGGAGGAATACCAACCACCCTCAAAAGGGGCTCCAAGGACTGTAGCCTTGCAGCAACCTACAAGCCTTAGCCCCTTAACAATTGGAAGAGTGCACCTGTGCAATTTTTTCCACAAGAGGCCAATTCTGAATAACTTCAACTTTAGAGGGATCAATCCTCAGTTTACTACCCCCTACAATATGGACTAAGTAACCAAAGATGTCTTTCCAAACTCACATTTGGACATCTTCAAATACAATTTCTCATTTTCTAAGACATCTAGGACTTGTTCAACATGCCTGACATGATCCTCCCAAGTTCGACTGAATATGAGAATGTCATCTAAGTAGCCTATTACAAAGTCATTAATGAATGGCCTAAATATATCATTCATAAACCGCATGAATGTAGTGGGAGAATTACAAAGACCAAAGGGAATAACCAACCATTCATATAAACCCTGTTTAGTTTTAAAAGTAGTTTTCCAAATATCATTTTCACGAATTCTAATATAATGGTAACCGCTTCTCAAGTCTAATTTAGTAAAATGTTTTTCATTCTTTACTTGATCCAAAAGATCATCAATATGAGGAAGAGGGTATCGATTCTTTACCATGATTTTGTGCTTTGTAATACATGCACATCCGCCTTGTACCATCCTTCTTTGGTACCAAAGAAATCGGTAAACCACATGGAGAGGAACTTGGTCGAATGCCCCCTCTCTTGAGTAACTCTTGAACCCGCTTCTTGATTTCTGCATTTTCAATCACTAAAGACCGAGACATACCAATATTCGGAAGATGAGCATGTTGTTTGAAATGGATCTCATGTTGTATTTCCCTTTTAGGAGGTAACCCTTTAGGTTCCTGGAAGACTACATCAAACTTACCAACAACCTTAACCAATTCATCTTTAATATTAGGATCACAACCAGTGTATTTTTTAAGGATTCTAATATTATACTTAAGTATAGTATTCTAGGCGATTATTTTGGATTGAAAAAAACATATATATAGATAGGTAGGCGAATATTAAATATGGAACATACAATTTACTACTAAAACTTGTAAATTTTGGCGAATATTATGATAAGAAAACATATTTTATGTAAATATAGGCGATATTAGAGCCTAAAAATGACCAAATAGCGAATTTATTTTTTGTAAAAAGGCCCAAAAAATAGGCAATTGGCGAAATTTTTCCCTTAAAAATTACCCTAATCACAACCTTTAAAAGCATCATTCTTATCAACATATTTAGCTTTAACAATCATGAGAACAAAACTCTCACTAGCATTTACTAATCTCTTCATTTGACTTGCAGAAGCTAAAGATAACTTAGTTTTCGTATGGTGAGCTCTAACAATGTACTAAACACCATCCTTGGTTAACTGGTACTTGTTCTCTTCCCTAGAAAAGATTGCTTTCCTCTCATCAATATAAGGGATACCTAATACAATACCATAGATATCCAATGGGACCACATCCAATTCAACTTCATTCATAAATCCATAAGTGATTGCAAACCTGAGGCGACACTATTTAGAAACTTGAAGTTGTGCATTTTCACAAACCCATCCGAGTGGATATGGTTTCGTATGAGGTTTTGCTTCTACACTAAGCTTCTTAACTATCTCTTCTAAAATCAAGTTAGCTTGTGATCCGCTATCAAATAAAGTATCAATTTTAGTATGCTTAGAAATTACCGTTATGTAAAATAACTCACTCCTTTTGTTCTCGTCATGAACATGTTCAACTTTTTGAAATAGAAATAGAAGGATTTTTATCTCATAAGCCCATGGCTGTAATTTTGGTCTCATCTCCAAAATTTATCCCAAATCAAGTTGAAGAGTGGCGGTATTATTCTAATCTTCCTTCTTATTCCGAAACTTTTCTAGCTTAAGCTTCAGGTGAAGCTTCCAACATTTGGATACATCATGACCCCTTTTCTGACAATGTGTGCATGTAGGCTTATCTCCTCCTTTATTCATGGTAGTTGTGTGCTTACCTTTCCCTTTACCTTTGAACTTATTTATATTTGGTTTGAAAGGCTTCTTGTAAAAGTTATCAAAAGGACTATTCCCTTAGATTCAATATGGGTGTCTTGAACACACACTTCATCCAAGTTAGTCGCATTGAACATAAGAATTGTATATCTTAAGTAACTATGCAATCCTCCTATGTATTTAAGAAGTGACTCTTGAGTATAAAGAGGTATATCAAGTATTAATTCCCTTCTTATAAATTATTGTGTGTATTCTTGCACGTTCTGATTCTTACCTTGTCTAAAATTATTCCAGTCCATCATAGCCTCATGAATATAACCCAACAGATAGAACTGCTTTTTCAATGTTGTAGTAAATTCATACCATGAGGAAATAATTTTACCTTTTGTAAGAAGATACTCTTGAGTTTCTCTCTCACACCAGATGAGAGAAATGCCACCAAGAGGGAGTGTGGCAAACTGGATTTTTGCTTCATCACCTGCAAGTTTCTGGATCCTGAAATATACTTCAATTTTTCTTATCCAGTTATCCAATTTTCAGCGTTAAGTTCTTTGTTAAACATGGGTAAATTAAATTTTACATCAAGCTTTAATAATGGCATGTTAGCAACATCTTTTTGATGACCTTTAGAATTATGGGAATGAAAAGAAGAAGCAGAACCAAAACTTGAATTTGAACTAGAAGGTGGATATGGAGGTTCCAAAGGGCCTCCTCCATTTCCATGATTCATTCAAGCATTACCTTCCTCTTTTTATTTCTTCTTTTCCCTCTTTGCCAATCTCTCTTGATAATATGAAAACAACTTATCAACCATATCTGACATCATATAGAAGGCTTTATGGAAAGCCTTATCATGCTTTGAACATGTGTCATCCTCTTCCATTTTATTCCTTGAATTGTTTGTTCAATTTCTAGATCAAAAGGTGCAAGCTCTCCTTCACATTCCTTAAGCTTGCCCCTAGTAAGCATTCACACACTCACAAATATATGGTTAAATAGGCTCTAATACTAAACATGATCTAAATTTGCAGGATCTTTATTAACCAAGATTTATGTGTGAATGTCTCAATTGTTAAATTATTTAAAAGGATTTAAAATGGAAAAATTAAAGAGCACATAAGTAAAAAAGACTACAAAATCATGAAGATGCAAACCATAAAATGAGACAACAACTGCTAATGGAGTTCATCCATAAAGAACTATGTCTATGGGCTCCTTCTACTGAGACCAATTTTATTAATTGTCTTAAAATGCTTCCATATACATGAGTTCTGAGGACACTCAGAAAATTGGATTGCTTGCTGTAGAAAAAGACTGCACCACTATGACCGTCTCGAAAAATGGTGAAAATGAGTATAAACACTCAATACTTTTCTTGATACCTCCCCTGGCATGCAATTTGAGAATTAGACCTCTTGTACTATATGGACCCATATCAGGAACCGTGATGTACTATACTGCCTCAGTATTCATGCATGTATTGTCCTCCTTTGGCCCGCCCAAACCACGGTTTAAATAACATAAAAAAGGGTTGTTTCGTGGAGTCACGTGGGCATGCCCTTTTGGATGCCAAATCCCACTGCAAACTTAAAAGAATTATTTTTCAAATCATAACCAATCCCGAAGGCATTAGTACAACGATAATATAGGCGGATTATATACCATAGGTCTCGTGGTCAAACCCCATGGGATCCCTCCACATACAATTTTTTTGTTAAATTAACATAGCATATATATAATATGCTACCATAGTTCCATTGTTGTACATTGATATGGCTCCACGAGGGTTATCCATTGGTTATATCGTGGATCATGGGGTCGAGGTCTAAGCCCTCAGCCCGCCCCCTTTTCCAAATTACAATGGATTCAAATTTAAATAAAATATTTCTCCTTAGGTATAGTAAGAAATATGTTCAACGCGTTGGTAGTGATGCATTGGTAAGACTCTTGGAGTGGCGGGAGGTCAAGGGTTCAAATCCCCTACCTACCATATTTTTGGTGAACAAAACCGTATTGTGGCCAAATTGACTACCACATGGCATCCTCCGATTGGTCCACATTGTTTCCATATTTACAAGGAATATACCACATGTCACTTTGTAACAAGTCCACGTCACGGCAACATAATGCCGACTCAACTGCAAACTACCTCATCACCTACCACATCATCTGCCATGTGGAACATCCTAGATATTCCACATTAGTAGTATGGTACACTTGTGAATGCCACGTGGCACCCATTTTTTCCATGGTGTTGTTTTGCCAAAATTTCAGAATGCAATATCTTTCACGTCCATAGTTTGTTTTGCATGAAACAATCGTCATTGGAAAGATCTCGAAGATCCCTACATGATGGTGTGCTTCTATTAAGAATTTGAAGACTTTAAAGTTTGGTCATCTTGGGAGATCCTCCTGGATCGCTTGCACACTTTTTCCTTATACTAGGGGTTTAATCTATAGGGTCTTTTCTTTACTATATTTTCCCCTTCCTTCAGTTGAATATTCATTTCTTTGAGAGCTCCTGCAATCTCCTTCATTTCTAGAAACCTATGCAGAAATATAACTTCATATTCTTTCAGCAGGTCAACTATCTAGGTGACTATATCCTAATCCCAATAGTCCTCTATGATGGCCATATTAGGTGCCTCCTTAATGCCAATATTGTGTTTATTTGTCTTAAGGGGATCTTTAAACTTTGGCACAGTACTGGTGGACAAATCATCTTGTACCGCCCTCTCTCCTGCAGTTTCCCTGATCTCCAAGTTGCATGAATCCTCTTCCTTATATGTCTCCTTTGTTAATTTTTTGATAAATGCATTCAACATTATATAGGATCCTACTAAGAGAATAATAAGCACAGCATAACAATCATAAACACAAGAGACACAGAGTTTCCTCGGGGAAAACAAAGAAGGTGAAAAACCCTGCAACTTCCTCAGAGATAGAATAAGCCACAATGCAAGATCACAATGATCAAACCCGAAGATAGATAACTCCAGTAGCTACTCCTCCTCCACTTGTGCGCACTCCTCTCTCAACTAATGCGAGTTGGATGAGTGAGTGAATGAATAGAATGAAAGACACAACCTCTCTATTTATACATTGACTTGACCTGCCAATAACCTAATAGGGCCGAATTCCTAAGGAAGCCTAATAACCCATCCACATGACTCAACTAGGGTTGACCCCACACTGGTGGTATAATAGGCCATCAAATATAAGTTGCGACACTTGCGACACTTACAAATACAAATGATGACACTTCTGATTGGAGGAATAATACATCTCCATCATGAATATAATAAAGTACAAGTGTAATACATAGAAGAATATCTTCTAAAGTTACAAATACATCAACATCCTTACTGTCAACTTTCCAGCAATATATTGATTTGTTCAATCATTCCAAGTCCTTGTGGTGTGTGCATGATGTCTTCTACGTCACATC
This sequence comes from Larix kaempferi, assembly GCA_027924585.1. Classification (NCBI taxonomy): domain Eukaryota; kingdom Viridiplantae; phylum Streptophyta; class Pinopsida; order Pinales; family Pinaceae; genus Larix; species Larix kaempferi. The sequence continues at coordinate 3,204,443 of BSBM01001158.1, read as the reverse complement.
CTATTGTGGTCTTTCTATCAATATGAAATGCTTCATTCGATGGAGAACTTTGGCTAGGTTAGGATATGTAGTATTGAATTGGAATGTGGTAATAAATTTGGTAGACACCTTCTCCGAGGTCCTAGTCTACCTTTTTTTTTCCTGTTGAACATACCAGCTGCGTAATATGACATCCAGTGAATGGTAGAATAAGTGCACCCACTGATTGTGTGGTACACTCTTCATATTCCATCGTTACTGATAGAACACAATGTGTTCTCTGGGATCTTCAGTTCCCTTGAATAAGTTGATAAGATCCAAGTCTGTAGCATACTGGAACCTCACCTTGATACATGTCTCAACTACTTCCTAGTTGTTCAACTCCTCTCTATTCATCATCCACTAGTGCGTAGGTTTTCCTCGACTTACGACATCCATTGATTTTATTATATTTTCCTACAGGACTTAGGATTACATCTGTCCAAGGAAAGTATCCAGTTTCCCAATTCCATCAAACATTGGTGGATTGTGCAGCTCCGACCCAATCCAACACACAAACTTTGTAATTCTTGTGCATCTCCTTGTAGACACTTCATAGAGCCATTTCTGTCAATGATCCAACACATCCTATGAATCTATGTCAAAAGAACACACACTGCACCAACTAATATCTCCATTGGTAGTAAGGTTCACATAATCTTCCTTTCTTGTAGTCACATTATATATATTCTCAATTTCAACTATGTTGATATCCTCTTTGACTAGTTTTGGGTATCTTTCTCCTTATGTCACATCCAAGGGAGCCACCATGCGCAATTCCTCCAACTCGAAGGACATGTGCCTCCACTTCATATTCATAATAGCATTGTTATCAAATTCCCAATTGATCCAGGGAAAGGTAAGGATCATTGTCCTCCAATATCTCATTAACTTCAAAGTTTTCCACTGTCTTAACTCCATCAATTTTCACTTCCACACCATTCATCCTCCCAATTGGGTATACTTTGTAATGATTGGCTAATTTGATTTGTATGGGAGACCATACCAGTTTTGGCTTCTCCGTCAATTCCCATGTTTTCTTAGGAATAATGTTCACTTTTCCCCCCAAATCGAGCATTGCATCCTTCATCTCAAACCCCCCCAGCCCAAGGGACAACATGAACTCCTTTACAATCCTTCTTTTATTTCCCACTCTGCACGTGTTCCTTTTGGGAAGTGGAGAAGAAACGAGTTCTTCAACCTCATTTGACATTACTAAATTTTCTAGCATATTAATCACTTTATTGACATCATCGGGATCATTTAGTATATTTAAACAACTTTGTAGAAAGGTACTTACAAGGTCTTCTTGGTGACTATTATAGGTATTCTTGTGTTTTTCTTCTCTGTGTTATGTGGCCTCACACTGTGTGGAATGCCTCTATTATTCACTACGCATACTCTGCAATAGCTCTTCCTTGTGCATCCTTCTTCTGAGATCTTCTTCTCCATGCAATATACACAATTGATCTTCCCTACAAAGCCTGTCTTGGTGCAAGTCTTCCTCTCATTGTACAACTTCCTCGATTGCCTTCTTTGCATTATGCAAGAATAGTCATTGTTGTGCGACATCAAATGTGGGAAGGGGTTGCAAAACTTTATTTATCTTCTCCTCCACTAGCATTCTCCAAGAATATCTTTTCCTCTTTGAGAAACTACTCGAGTCACTATGTTCACCTACGTTGGGCCCTTTCCATCTATATCCTCCCTTGGTTCAATGGTCACCATGTTTCAATGTCCTTTCTTATCTTCCCATTTCATGAGAAAGTATGGTAAATATTTTATCTCATGTTATATACTATGGTAGTATGCACACAGGGCACAAGGCTTAGTACATAATATTTCCAAGTGGCCTAGCTCCCTTCAATTAAAACAAACCTAGGATTAGTTCCTTTGTTTTCTTCTGTTCCTTGTACTTGGTAGGTGTTTGTTGTGTTATCCTTCATCAATTGTAGAGCACGGAAATTATTCACATCATGCCCGACTGATTTGTAGAATTTGCAAAAAAGTGCATGCGTAGAGCTCTATTACTTCTGCAACGTTAGGAAATTTGGAGGTGTGTGGCCCCCAATTTTACAGATCTCACACCACTCAGTTTTGGGTGCGGTAGGAAAAGGACTAGGTGCATCGATCCCCATGTAGTTTTTCAACGTCGGGAGATCATTTTTTTGATAGCCTTCTATTCTACAGAAGCTACACCACACATTTTCTCTTACTACCTTGCAATTAGATAGTTGTTGTAGTTGCGCAATTAGCGTAGAAACTTGTCCCTGTACCTGCTTCTTGGGGACGCTTCCCCTACAAGATTCATTTACAACCTTATCAAAATTTCCAAGGCCTCTAATTGAGTATCCACCTTTTAATATGTTAGTGGAACTCTAATATGTGGAATCAATCCCACAATGAACCATTCACAGTGCTGCACATTTTGGATTTGAAAACTCAACTGGTCCAATAAAATCTTGAATTCCTAGTCACGGTCCTAGACAAACTCACCAAATCTCTCCTTTATATCCTTGATATGAGTAATGCATTGAGACTCAGACTTTGGCTTCTAGAACTATTTTGAAAGATCTACTTATATGGTTGTCAATGGTATGTTTTTCCCTGTGGTGATAGTACTCTTATACTTCATGTACCATGTCAAAGACCTGTCTCTGAATGTGGTCTCCAAATGCGCAATCTTGGAAGCCTCATCCATGATGTTCTTCGCAGACCATAACACCTAATAGGTAAACAAATTTTGTTCTGTGTCATCTTTACCTATCCCATGAAAGACGAGCAATCTAAATGTAGAATCTGATGTAGTCACCATTCTTCTACGTACAGGAAAACTTCTGCTTCCGTTTGCAACTGGTGGATTACTGCTACTTCTTGAAATATGTGTATCTGGATTAGTCTCCTAAGTAGAATTGGATTCTATCCCTCTAACTTTTGCTTCTTCTTTAGGACTTGCTTCTTGCGCAAACTCAAGTAATAACCATTCTTCTAGATTTGATAAAGGGCACTAGGCTATTGGGATGGAGCATGGGATGCTCGTGGCGCGTTTCTTCTAACAATATTAAATCTAGGAGAGATCAAATCTAGTTGTGGAGTCTCTTATTCATTCATTAAAGTTCCTCCATTAGTCTACACCTGCTCTTCTTCTATGTCCTCTGGGTTATTTTCTTCTTTCTACCTCGGGGGGCGGGGGGATACCACTATTCTCATCAGAACTCTCACTTTCTTCAATTCCACGCCTCTTATGGGGTCTCTCATCTTCTGAGCACTCTTCTTTTCCATACACTATGCACCCTTCTAGAACAAGGGACCCTTCTACACACTCGCAGCATACAATCGCATTTTCCGCATTCTTCTTTCCCATTCAATCCACACTATCTTTCCTTGTTGGTTGATTTTCTCCTTTCTTTCTTCTAACTTCCTTCTTTATCTCAGCCCTTCTTGCATGTCTTTTCTCCCTCTAGATTTGCTTCTCTTTTGAATCCATTTATGTGCCTACCTATTCTCCCATTGCTTCATACCCCACCCCCACAGTGCGGGGTTTACGATGCCATGCTATCATGGTTCATTGTCATTATCCCCTTCTCAATAAACAACATATTTTCCCATAGTGGAATCTATGCTAAGAATATCTTTCTTGGGACCTCTTGAAATCTTGCTTTTGCACTGCTATATGATTCACTACATCCTATAGCACATTCAATAATATACCCTTATTTCACGTGCAAGAACTGAAAGTCAATAGCTCTAGACCACTTATTATCTAGGTCTTTCAATTCGTGTATCTTCTCCTCAATCCATAGTATCAACCGAGATTCTCTCCAAATGGTATTAATCTCAAATTGCCTCTTTGTCCATTCATATAACAAAACAAGAAGCTCACAAAATAAAATTTCATGCAAATCTAAATAAGTATACATGTCTTTCCAATGATGGGGTGAAATATAGATTCCTCTAGTCTCTTGTTGTGCAAACTTGTCCTCCTTTCTTTCCATCTATTCTTCAATCTCAACTTCAGTGGGATTCCACCTAATTTTTTCATCCTCCCTTCACAATCCCTGTTAGGTCCCAGCAATGGAACCATTTTGTTGGTTGGTGGTTTTTCAAACCTAGGGTTCAAATTACATCACCAACAAAAACCCTACAGGCACCAACATTTTCAATACCCTACATGTAGAATAAGGTCTCACTCAAGACACCCAAAGGAAATTATAGAGACCAATTATAGGGATGCATGGGAGAGGATGGGTTCTTTTTTATTATTAGATCATTCATTCCTTTAATTAACCATGCAATTGAATCATTACCAAGATAGCATTCATGTTCTAAGCTACTTAACATTCATCATGCATTCAATCATCAAGAAATTGCGTAAGCAAAAACTTAGACAATAGCTTCATTGCATTAATAGTCAAAACTGGTTGCAATCCATGACTTATAGATCTAGCTCAGCAACTGAATGGTTCTTTCCTTATACAACAATACAAGCACTGTACAATATACAACGCAAAATGCATCACCCAATACACCACATAAAACCCAAAACCCAACAACTAGAACAACATCATAACTAACAACACAGAACATAATAGGGCTTGTTACCAAAAAACATCTCTCTAACAGAACCCATCTCATTACAAAATATGCCTTTATATAGGCTTAGGTTCAAAAATGCAAAACTTGATGGTGGCGTGCAATGTCTAATTGAATTGCTTGGCATGCAACTACTTCTAATTGTCTTCCTTGGCGTGCAATTGCTTCCAACTAAACCAAAACTTAGGAACAACATTTTCAATTTATATGTATTAGGGTTGTATGGGTAAAGCCACAACTATTTTTTTATTAATACAAATAGTTTATTTTAATGATCGCAATGGAAATGTTTAATTCGTATGGTGACTTCTATCACACTGGTTCAACTACATGAAGTTCTTAAAATACAAGTAGAACTAAGCTACTTTGAATATTCTAAGGAGAATTGTAGCCATGATATGAGTATATTTTGTCTTCCTAACAGTGATATGATAAAATTTCTCTAGTGCACTGCACTTTATATAAATGTTCAATGGAAGTTCATGTTTCATAATGTTCTTATTAAGAAGTGGAGGAATATAACGTTGTGGTTGTCCAAGTGTAAGATAGTGTACAATGTTTGTGTTATTATTTGTAGTTGTGTTGGTGCTTGAACTTTCATTAATATGAACTATTGTACATATGGTTTATTATCTTATAACATTTGATAGAACTGGAAATGATGAGCTTGGGAGAAACTTTTAACCTCTATAGCACTAATCCGTGATTCTAAGGTAACACTACTTGATCAAGAATGATAGTTGTCATGTCACTTTCAAATGAATCAATGACAGAGAAGCACATCAAATATTTCTAATGTAGCTACATCAAAGACTACTACATTTTTAATGGTTTAGTTGAATACTATTGTTTGCATTCATGTTTCATGGATAATTGTTTTCCTTGGACCATCAAACCAATGATTATGACAATATCTTCCCTCAATGCAATATTTCTAACCTTTAGAAATAGACATAGAAAATGATTTAAACATTCATTCAAAGGTATATAACAATGAAAACTTTAAAAAAATGATATAAATAGCTTCGTGTAAAACAAATTACTTATTCATATAAATTATAAATTACTTATTCATATAAATTATTAGTTAATAAGATAAATAAGTGTAATTTGAATAGATAGGAGAAATGTTATCTTTCCTAATTGAATTCAAATATCACTTTATAATATATTTTCTCTTTCATAGCAAAATTATAATTAATTCATTAATTAATCAAACATTCTTATAACAATTAAATATATTAGAATCAACCAATTGTATGTATTATGATCATTTATATTGATTAATGGATTAATCAAAATATTCGCATCGAGATCAAATATATTATAATCATCAAATTGCATGTAGCTACCATCATATAGATGGTAGCTTTAAGAAATTAGAGGCGTACTTATGTTTTACTTTATTCTTAGATGGTATTGTGGCAAGTGAGATATAACTATAACATTATAAGGAAAGCAAAATAATTTTTATCACTTTCATTTTATAAATAATTTTTTTTATTGCTTCTTAAATACTGGATGGATGCGGCCCAATTGCTTATCCGGGACTTTGAACATATTCATTTTGAACATGTTTTTAGGGAGGTTAATTTGGTGGCGGACAAGCTATCGAAGATGGCTCTTAACTCTCAGGTTGGGGTCATCATGTGGCAAAAATGGCAGGAGGACATACTTTTTTCACAGGGCTCTTATCATCTACATTGGACATGATGCTTTTCTTGTTTTAATTTATGTTGTTGATGATCCTTATTTTTGCGGCTTGATATACTTACATATCTGTTAGCTCTATGTGCAGATTCTCCTTAGGGACTGGCTCCAACTACTTGTTGGATTTTTGTATACTTTCTCTGCTTGTTGCGGCATATATGACAATCTCTATGGCTGTGGTTTGGTATTTTTTGCTTTGTATTTCGTATTACATATGATGTATTTGATGATGGGCTGCTGTGGCTGCCGGTTTTTTGTGAACCTTTTTTATGGATACTGATGTTATTGGATCCGTTTCTCCTACTGGAGGGATCTTGACCTTTCCTGTGGACATATGGCACTCTATATTGGACATTTTTTGCTGTTGATGTTGACTCATTTGGCACTTTTTCTGGCTTGTCCCATGTATTTTCTTGGACAGGATTTGAAAGCAATTTGTATGTTTCTGACAGCTAGTTTTATTTACTATTTCACATATTAATAGTCAGTTATATTTTTCTGTAAAAAACAATTTTTTTTACCGTTATATTAAAACATGCCTTGCCTTTTTTAAATGGTAAGTAGCGGATTGTATACTTTAGAGAGGGAAACATATGCAAGTTATATACCTTACACAATGTTTATAAATGCCATGAATTTTACATTGTAGTTGGCTTTGATATTATCAAATTGAATGCCCTGAATTTTGTATTATAGTTTTATATTAAATGGCATTGGCTTTGATGTCATGAGAATTGAGTAACCATTAAAAAACCAATGTTTGGCGTTAACTTTGGCTTTTCACATAAATATTGTTATTATAATAAATAAATTACAAGAAGGTTGACATATTACACATGCAAAACCGACATGGAATATCATGCAATCTAATAAATAAAAAGATATGTTAAGAGAATTAGTAAACTTGTCTCTAGTGTGTTCCTATGGTGGTAGCCTCAACTTCTTTCTCCACCACAAACAATGGCCCCACCCATATATCTACCTCTCCACGTGGGTTTCATCCCTGAGAGTTTTTGTTTGCATCTTCTGCACATCATCACCGACTCTGACTCTTCTATCACTGCATTAAATTAAGGATTATTCGTTGTCCTATGCTCTTATGGCTCTTAAAATTCTACTTAATCATAATCACCCTTTAACTTCAATTATGTTTTATTAATTATATTTTTTCCAAAATAATTTAAAAAAAAGTAATTATAGTTACAACTCATAAGGTTACTAATTTGGAAGGTTATGAACAAGGTGTTTACATTTCAAAAATATTATCTCTTATAAGTATTTTGTATTATAATAATACCATTTAACTTCATTTTTAGTTTTAGTGTATGCTTTCGTATTTTAAGTAAAATTGGAAGCAATTTTACAAATGAAGGCTAAAGTCAATGCTATGTACATTTAACTTCATTTTTAGTTTTAGTGTGTGTTTTTACACTTTGAGTGAAATGGGGAGCAATTTTAATAATGAATGCTCAAGTCAATGCTATGTATAATTAAGTATTTACATTTATTTTTATGAAAAGAAAAAATATTAATATTTTATTTTATTTTATTGAAGAGTCAAATTTAATATCAAACTTTGTATTTTTGCATAAAAATGAAAATGAAAGTAAAAGTTATTGTAAATTTATTTTCCACCTAGGATTCTATTTAGTTTCACTAAATATATTATCTTTCTATACAATCCATTGTCATTTTCTCTTATATCTATTTTCTACTACATAATTTTATGGTTGGATTTAGTGTTAACATTTTTTTTTGCGCATGAAAAAAAAACTGAAAGTTATAGTCATTGCATTTAGCATCGGCATTAGCTTTTTTGCCTATGAAATTCTACCCATATCCCCTCAATATCTTATCTTTATGGAGAATCATTTTTCTTATACACATTATTGATGACTTGACAAAAATTACAATGCATTGAGATTGAAGTACGAAATGAACATTAACTGCATTCCTTCCATACATTAAATAGATTAATCCCACATTTATTTACATGTTGTCCCACAACATCTCTTATGTCTTGGCTAGGCATGTCATCAAATGGAAATTTTTTATCTAAAATATCTCAACTTGCATCCATGGCCTCCTTTAGATCTTTACATGGAAAACAATGAGTGTAATGTTTAGTACACCATTTAAATTCTTACCAAAAAAATCCTCCATAGCATGATAAATATATATGTCAATATGTTAAAGAGTTTCCATCCAAATGTTTGTCTCAATATATATCTGAAAGGGATATGTCAATTTTTTTTACATACGTTAAAATATGACACGAAGATATTTTCCTCTAAATTCAAAGCTCATTAAACACCTCATCATTGACACCTCACCACCTTAATCAATTAATCCTTAACCATTAAATAACTCCATCCTCCCTTAACCTTGAAACCTTAAACACATAAATCCCTTACCCTCAAAATCCCTAACCCAATTCTAACCCTTAACACATAATATCCTAATATACCATAACCCCTAACCACTATGTCACCATACAACATAGATACCATAATTCCTATAAACTCTAACATGGTCACGCCTAACACTATCATGCCCTCCAAGATTCTTGATAATTATTGATCTACTAACACCGTGATTCACCCATAACCCCCACAACAATTGAGCACCCACACCTGACCCATGTATAAATCCATTAACAACATAATCCATTTTGAACCCCTCTTGACCCACAAATCATTTTTAGAAATACTTAATCCACTATAGCCGCTTGAGGCACTATGACATCGAACGCAGTAACTCCTGGCAACCTATTGCCCATTCATAGTAGTGAACTCCCATGCAACAATGCTCATTTTAAAATCGTCTGTCTCTTATCCATTATCAATTCATTAACCACATATCCCAATAATCCCATTACCCACAAACCTTCTTACCCATGAGACCCAATAACCCATTAACCCTTCACTTGCATTGACTACATGGAACAAGGTTGGCCACCATATATCACTATTAACCTTTGTGCTCATGGTGGATGATATCCAATCATGGTTGACCTGGCATCCCATTGATCAATAATCCTCTAATTGATATATATTTTACATGTCCCTTTTCCTGCATGACCCCTCATGCAATCACCACGTATCACCCTTAACATTAATCAATTGATTCTTAACATTTAACCCACACATGCATATTTAAATAACCTCTAACCCTACCCCCTAAACCACTAACCCAGTAAATCCAACCCACAAACCCCCTAATCTAAAAAACATAATGCACTAGTCACTGTACTAAACTTATCCCAACCCACTCATGGACCAATCCCCTAACCCATAATCCTCTAAACCTTGAACCACTACCAAGACTTGGATGTCATGCTTACCTTGAAACACCTAACTAGATGACAACATTATTTACACTCACCTAAATGGACTTGGGCCTTTTATCTCTCATGTGGAGGGAAAAATTATGTGGGCTACTACAAAATAAATAATAGCCTTGAAGAATTGCTTAGAAATTATATTCCTATTGGAACCTTGATTAATTGTAACTTGCTCAACCATAATACCATTGAACTTCATGGGAATGTAAGAATCAAAATTAATAATATATTGACTAAATGGTGTTCAATGTAGGTTGTCAAGGATCCCTATATAACTTGTGTAAGGAATTAAATATGTAAATAATCATAATATGGTTAAAATACGTTAAAATATGCACACAAAAAAAACAATTGTCATTTCCATTGTCATCAACATCATCATATTCACCATCCTCCTTCTCCTCTTCCTCCTAGACCTCATCCTCCTCCTCCTCCTCCTCCTCCTCCTCCTCATCACCATAACCATTATCATCGTCATGATGATGATGATGATGATAATGAAAATGATTATGATTATGATGATAACAATATGATATATTTTAACATAGTTGATTTTATGGTCGGTCTAGTAGCCCATTGACCCATAAGCCTCTAAACCATCATGATGATGATCATGATGGTGATGATCATGATGATTATGATGATGACAATGATATCATATATTCTAACAAAAAAAATTATGGTTGATATGGGACCCGTAACACTTTAAACCATATATTCTTGACACATCTCTCATTTACCCCAATGACCTCCCATGCAATCACCCCTCTTTGACTTGTATATCCTTGTAAATACTTAATTTTAATAGTACCTACCAACTCATAACCCTTAACATTAACCCATGTATTCTTGAACATTAACCCACATGCATAATCTAATAACCTCTAGCCCTTAATGCATATTTCATTTCTAACCCCCAAGATACTAACGCAATAATCCCAACTGACTATTCCCCTAACCAAATAATCCTAACTCACTAGTCTCTCTAACACAACTAACCCTATCTCAACACACCAATATAGAAACTCACTAATAATCTAATCTAGAATTCCCTAAACCTTGATCCACTACTAAGACAGGAGAACCATGCTTACCCTTGAAACACCTAACTTAGATTGCAACATTATCTAAAATTCCCTAGATTGGTTTTGGATTCTCAACTCCCCAATTGAGGAAATAAAATAATGTGGAATATTGCAAGATAAATAACGTCTTTCAATTTTTTTTGGAAATGACATTTCTATCAGAGCCTTGGTTATCTATGACTTTCTCGACCATAATACGATTCAAAATTTATGGACATGTAGGATCCAACCAAATAATATATTGACTAGAGGGTGATCATCCACGTTTTCAAGGATCCCTATATAATATGTACAAGAAATAAAATATTGTTAGGCAACAACTTTCCAAAAGAGTATAAAAAGAGTAGAAATAGATTAGAAAGAGTACTCCACGACTTGATTGAAGATAATAGTTGAATAACAAGCCTCTTCGAGGGGGAAACCTCCTTACACAATGTGCTAAGTACACAAGACAAGACACTCCAAATGAAAGGTCTCCTTCCTATATATAGGAGACTAAGGGGTACAATCCCAACTAACTAACCCAAGCCAACATAACTAATATAACCATATTAATGACAATTCCCACTAATGGACCAAAGCCGACATCAAAACTAATGTAATGAACCACAATATAGGAGGGAATGTGCCCATATTTAGGGCTTAACATGCCCCTCCCCTTCAGACAAGTGTTGTCCTCAATGCTTGATTAGTTGTGGATGCTTCTGTATGACGGACTCATCTTCCCATGTCGAATTTTCAACTAGTAAGTTTTGCCAGTTTATGAGGTACTCAGTAATAGCTTGGTTTCGTAGTTGTTTAGACCTTGTTTCAGTGATTTGTTGAGGTTCCAATATGATTTTTCCTTCTTCATCAAGCTCTGGAAAGATTGTTTGAATTGGGATCTTGTCTCCTATTACCTTCTTTAAGCAAGAAACATGGAAAACTGGATGTACTCTTGAAGATGAAGGGATCTCCAATTTGTAGGCCATGCTACCAATCTTCTGCAACACTTTATAAGGACCATAATACTTGGGTGCTAATTTATTGTCCTTCTTTAATAGCTTGAAAGACATCTAATTTTAAGGTTGTAGCCTGATAAATACCCAATCCCCTTCTTCAAAAATCCTTTCACTGCGATGTTGATCAGCTTGTTGTTTCATCCAGTTTTGTGACATAGTCAGGTTGTCCTTAAGTATCTGTAGAACTCCTTGCTGGTGCTCTATGTGATCTTCCACGGCTTGAAGTTTAGATTTTACTTTTAAGGGAGATGTGATAGATGGAGGCTGGTACCCATAAAGTGCCATAAATGGAGACATTTTTTATGATGTATGGAAGGAAGTATTGTACCACCATTCTGCCAAAGACAACCATTCCACCCACTGTGTTTGTTTATCAGATGCAAAGTAACGCAAATAGCCTTCCAAATAATTGTTCACGATCTCAGTTTTCCCATCATATTGAGGGTGATAAGATGAACTGTGAGCCAATTGAGTACCCAAACAGGAAAATAATTCAGTCCAAAATTTTCTAGTGAAAATTTGATCTTTATCACTTACAATAATCTTCATATTTCCATGTAACTTCTGAACAATCTCCATAAAGGCTGCAGCTACTATGCTTGCATTAAAAGGGTGAGCGAGAGCACAAAAGTGTGCATACTTCATGAGTCTATCAATAACCACCATAATAACATTCTTTCCTTCTAACCTGGTTATACCTATGATCAAATCCATGAAGACTTCCTCCCAGCACTAACAAGGTATGTCTAATGGTTGTAGAAGTCTTTGGGTATTAACTGTTTCACCCTTATTCTGTTGGAAAACCAAGCATTCAGCCACGAACCTTTGAACATCAGATTTAAGACCTTCCCAGAAAAATTCCTTCTTTACCATGTGGTAAGTTTTCAAGAATCCTGAGTGCCCACTTATAGGAGAGGCATGTAATTCAGAAAGGATATTTTGCTTGAGTTGGGATTTTTTGCATAAATATAAGCGATCCTTATACCATAGTGAATCATTTTTCCCCGCAAAAGTATCTGATACATGGGTATCATTCTGTAGATTTTGAATGAGTGTCCACACATATAGGTCTTTTTTCCATTCTTCCCTTGCTGCTACTATCCAATCTGGTTGTAGAATGGAAATGGAACAAAGTAATGCACCAACATCTTCATCTTTTCTAGACAGTGCATCTACCACCACATTATGTTTCCCTTTTCTATAGATAATTTCAAAGTCATATCCCAACACCTTAGTTACCCACTTTTGCTGCTCTTCTGAAGATAGTCTCTGTTCCAAGAAGTGTTTAAGACTATCATGATCTGTTTTGACCTTGAAGTGCCTACCTATTAGATAATGACGCCATTTCTTAAGATCATGTAGTATTGCCAATATTTCCTTCTCATAAATGGGATTTTGTAAGTTCTTTCCCTTGATTGGATGACTTGTGAAAGCAAGTGGGTGTCCTTCTTGCATTAGAATAGTGCCAATGCCATTTCCTGAAGCATCACATTCCATAATAAAGGTTTTTGTGAAGTCTAGTGTGGCCAATATAGGAGCTGTGCACATTTCTTGTTTAAGTTGTTCAAAAGCTTGAGTTGCCTCTGGAGTCCAAGAAAATGCATCTTTCTTCAATAATGCTGTAAGAGGTGCTTCTATTCTTCCATAATTTTGAACAAACTTGCGGTAGTACCCTGTAAGACCTAAGAATCCTTAAATATTCTTCATGTTTTTGGGAATCGGCCAGTCTATCATGGATTTAATTTTTTTAGGGTGTACCTTGACACCTTCATGAGATACAATATGACCCAAATACTCTACCTCCTTCACCCTAAAGAAACATTTGGAAGGTTTTGCATATAGTTGTTTCTCCTGTAGTAGTTGTAGTACCCTGTCAACATGTTGAACATGTTCTTCCCAAGACTTGTTATAGATTAGTATATCATCAAAGAATACTAGCACAAATTTTCTAAGAAAAGGCTAGAAAATGGAATTCATCGAACCTTGAAATGTGGAAGGTGCATTCATGAGACCAAATGGCATGACTAGAAATTCAAAATGACCTTCATGAGTTCTGAATGTTGTTTTTGGGATGTCTTCATCTTTCATTCTAATTTGATGATACCCAAAATGAAGATCCAACTTTGTGAATACAATTGTTCCATGTAATTCATCTAGCAATTCATCAATTACAGGAATTGGAAACTTATCTTTAATGGTTATCTTGTTGAGCTCTCTGTAATCTGGACACATATGCCATGATCCATCCAGCTTATGTACCATTACCACTAGTGCAGAGTAAGAACTTTGGCTAGGCCTAATTATGCCATCCTCTAGCATTTCTTCAACCATATGCTCAATTTCACTCTTCTGTCCATAAGGGTATCTGTAAGGTCTGATGTTAGGAGGAACACTTCTTGGGATTAAGTGAATAGCATGATCGAAATCTCGGATAGGTGGAAGACCTTTTGGAATATCTTTAAATACCTTGGAATGCTTATTAATGACCCTTTGGAGATCTGGGGAAATAGGAGGCTTAGATGTTTGAACATCTAATAAGCATAATTGTGCAATTACACCTTGATGTCCCTTTTTCATCAATTTTGTCATACCATTAGAGCTTATCTTCAAATACCAAATGTTAACCACAGATACTTTGGTCCGTCCACTTTCTGATGCAACTAGTCTAACTCAATTTGGACCTCGCATTCTCCAGATATGACCTTTTTCCCTAGAACACCTATTTTAGACTAGTTTATGGACTAGTCAAAAACCCTAGATTCGATGTCGATATATACAAACCTATGAAGTCTCGGGACCTTAATTTTGGACCACAGATAGTTCGGCCTATTTCAGAAGTGGATTTTTAATCTCACCCTTTGAATCCTTGTAGAAAAAAATTTATAGCGAAAATTCCAAGATGACTCGTTTTGAATAACCAAGTGCCGAGGAAAGAGATATGATACCAAATGTTATTCAACAACTTTCCAAAAAGAGTATAAAAAGAGCATAAATAGATCATAAAGAGTACTCCACGGCTTGATTGAATATAATAGTTCAATAACAAGCCTCTTCGAGGGGGAAACCTCCTTACACAATGTAATAAGTACACAAGATAAGACAAGACACTCCAAATGAAAGGTATTCTTCCTATATATAGGAGACTAAGGGGTATAATCCCAACTAACTGACCCAAGCCGACATAACTAATATAACCATATTAATAACAATTACCACTAATGGACCAAAGCTGACATCAAAACTAATGTAATGAACCACAATATAGGGGGAAATGTGCCCATATTTAGGGCTTAACAAATATGTACATAATTATATCACAAAAAAAAGTCATCAATGTCATAGGGTTATGGAGCAATATGCTACTAGATCAAACATAACATCAACTATGTTGGAATATATGATGATGGTGGTGGTGGTGGTGGTGGTGATATATTTTAACAGAGTTGATGCTATGGTTGATTTAGTAGCTTGTTGACCCATAAATCACTAACCCATATCTACTTCACACATGTCACTTCATCCTAATGATCCATCATGCAATTACACCTTTTCACCTATATAACCTAGTGAATTTTTTTAATTTTATCCTACCAACCCCTAAACCTTGACATCAACCCATTGATTCATAACATTTAATCCACACATGCCTAACCAAATAACCTTTGAATCCTAATGCATATTGCATGATGATGATGATGAAATGGATAATGATGATGTACTTTAACATAGTTGATGTTATGATTTATCTCATATACCATCATAACCATAGCCCTCTATCTTATTGACCAAAAATATAGTCAACATAAGATTGATTGTAAATATTTTCAATGATCCATATGCATAATAAAGTTTTCCTTGCACCTCGATGATCAAAACATCATACTTTGACTTCCCTTATCATGTTTCCAACAAATTAATTTCTTGGCATGCAGCTATAGGGTTATCATCCTAGCATGTACTATGGTTATGAAAATTAGGGTTATGTCACAATTTTGATGGATCCAATTGCCTTTTCTTTCACATGATGAAGATTTTATGATAATCCATGTTTATGATCATGTGTTGAGATGGTTAATATTATTTATATTTATGGCATGTATTTATGTACAACTATGATCTTGTTTCATGATGTTATAGGTCACCAACAATAATGTATGAAAACATTATGCATACTAGTCTTGTGAAAGGAAAGGTTGATTATCATGGTTGTGTAGTTGTGATGAGTCGTTCTAGTCTCTTGAAACACATAACGACAAAAAAATATGCTTTGGTTAGTACGCAAGTAAATGTATGAAGAAATATTTTAAAGTATAAGCGTAACTTTGAAGATATTTAATGCCTAAGCCATTATATCTTTTACACCATATGGAGGATAGCACATATAATTTTGAGCCCTATCCTTGATTCAAAAATAGCACAAAAGGGAAGTCATGTAATCCATAGGTTTTACAATGGTATACTTGATAGTTTTGTATGTGGTTTCTATCATTTCAAAATTCTTGGGATGTAGTCTATATGCTTGGGAGATTGTGTTTTGAGTAGCTCATATCATTGGAAATTACTTTTGCATTGGATTTAAGCTCTTGGCAAATATGCGGTTTTCCTCTACAAAAATAAAATTTTCCCAACCCTATGTCATACATGTTACTAAAAATTTAGTTTAATGTCATTATTATGCATCTGCTTACGAATAGATTATGGCCATTCATTTGGATCCAAGGGTGAGATTTGGCCTGCCATTGCATATGTGTTTTTCATATAGTTTTCTATTCACCATTCACCCTCTTGGAGAGGCTCTACTTTAGCATTGTGTTGGGTGGATATGTGCCTCTTCTATGAAATTTTCCTATGCAAACAAGGTTGAGTTATGGCATAGTGATTTTATATGTTTTTTTGGGAAAGGTGTGGTTCATCAACCCTTAAAATTAGGATACAACAAGGTATACAAAATATTTATGATGCAAAATACTAGATAAAAGAAAAATTAAAATGAAATATTTTAGAATATAACCTTGAATTATGATAATCCAATAAAAAGAATTGTTCACTTGCCTCTTAAGGTGGGGAAGCCTTTCACTTGATAAAATATCCAAATACAAAAATACTTGACAAACCAATGCATAGCCTCATAGCTTGTTAAATATGCTTTCAGTTTTTGAAACCGTATCTGCTTGTGGTCCCATCATTAATGAGTACGAACTACCAAGTGGGACTTAATTAAAAAAGATACAGTTTTAAATTAATTATATATCCACTACTATATAATGGTATTTTTTCAAAGGTGATCATCACATGTATTAATTGACTAACTTCTATGTAACCTAAGGTAGGGAGGTTAGGGTAGGAACTTAACATGCCCCCCCCCCTTCAAAAATAATGTTGTCCTCAAGGTTAAAGGTGAGGAAATTGCTATAGAATCATTGTTGGTTCCCATGTGGCATCTTTTGGCCACATATATTTCAACTAGATAAAGACTTATCTGACTATTGATTTGTGTAATTAATGCTCTTTGGTATCCAATTTTGCTTCTAGTTGGAGCCAAATGGAGCTCTCTTCATCAAGTTTTGGTAACATGGTCTACGCTTTAAAATTTGATCCCATGAATTTATTGAGGCAAGACATGTGAAACAATGAATTAATCTTGGAGTGATCTAATAGACCTAGATTGTAATCCACCTATCCAGTGTTTTGTAGAATCTTGTAGGGCCATAGAACTTTGGTGGTAGTTTATGGTGGAATTTATTTTTTAGCAATGTGTGATTATAAGGTTGAAGGAAAATAAACATGTTTTCACCTTTTGCAAATTAATTCTATGAGCAATGTTGCTTATCCTAATGTTCCATTCTATTTTGATCTATAGCCAAATTTTCCTAAAGTGTATGAAGAATAGTTTCTCTAGTGCTAAGTGTGTTGTCCATTGCATGAAAATTGGAGGTGTCTGGTAAATAGGAAACCATTAACAAGGATGTTTTGTCATATAGTGTTTCATATGGTGTCATTTTTTTATCTCCACGATAAATTTTATTATACCACCTTTATATAAGAATAAGCCATTGTGCACATTGGTGTGTCTTTTCTAAAGAGAATCATTAAAAATAGATTTCTAAATACTTATTGACCACTTGTATTTGACCATTAGTTTGGGAGTGATATGATGTGCTTAAGTTCATCTAGGTACCTTGAAGTTTAAATACATCCTTCCAAAATTTGCTAGTAAATGTAGGGTCCCAATCAGATACAATGGTAGTTGGTATTCCATGTAACTTAAAAAAATTATCCATGAATACTTGGGCAATTGATGATGGTGTAAAAGGGTGTGACAAGGAACAAAGTTAGTTTATTTCGAAAGATGATTTACAACCACCATGATGAATGATTTATTACTATTTTTTGGAAGTCCCACTATAAAATCCATAGAGATATCAATCCATATATGGGTTGGGATTAGAAAGTGCTTGCAATGCCCTTGGAATCTTCATTATTTCACCATTGTATATTTTGAAAGTTTCACAGGCTGCTAGAATATTTGGTATGTTAATTTTGATTCTTCCCTAAAAGAATGAGCACTTAATCCTTTCATTGGTTTTATGAAATCCTGAGTGACCTATTGCGGATGATGAATGCAACTCCTCTAAGTTTCATTCTTTAAGGTAGAAATCTTTACTAGAAAAAGGTGTTGTTTATACCTCAATGTATGTTGGTGCCATCTATACCCTTTAGGATGGTTCAAGTCTTTAGGTATTTGGAAAGAGAGTGTAAGTGTCATGTGTTTCATTTTAAAATTACTCTTTTATTGGTTCCTCTTGGTTGGTATCCATGGCCATGCATTTGCATAACAATGCCAACAATTGGCCATGGTTATCTATCTTAGCATTGATACTTTTGATGAAAAATTGCAAGTTTGAAACCATGGTTTCAATGTCATTAGGTCTTTTCGACATCTCCATCTTTTTGTTATTAATAGATGGCCTATTTCAAGTGTGGACCATGGGACTGCTTATGATCTAGAAGGTGTTAACACAAACTTATCTCATGTTGACCAATGGATCAAGTAGAGTCTTTTGAAATGTACACCCCCAAATGTTGTATTTTTGGGTCCACACAAAAAGGGTTGTTATAGTTGTATAACAACATGATAAGCATGGCACAAGAATGATTTTCAGATAGGTATCCTATAATTGTGTTTGCAAGTTCCATATTTTATTTTATTTCTCACAATAGTGAGAATATTATTCCCTAGTAAATATTATTGCATTGACATAATTGCTAAATTCCTTCTAGATGCAAAGATGTGGGAATTTTATTAACTAATCATAGAGGAAAAGACCTCTAGGTTCCTAAGGACAAGGGAACTCCATGTGCTATAAATTTGTGATATACTTTCAAGGTCAACAATATTAGTCAACCCAATATCTTAATGAACTAACTAAGGAGGCTCGATCATGCCCCTAGCCATACTACCTAACTACACAAGTACTAGAGAGTAATATTCTTGGTCATTTTGTTATGTGTCACTTTAGGAAAAATATGATTGATCGGATTATCTAAATCTATTTTCATGATTCCTAGAGGTCTTCTAACATACTTAAGGGTACATTGAAGTGAAATTCAATATACAGGTGATGTTTGATGTAATACTACTCAAAGGGGTACCAACAAGGGTTACAAAGGTGTCCAACCAAGTGAAACTACTTTTATTTCTTGCATGCAGTCTTCTCCAACTATACTTTTATCCACTGAATGACATATATCTATGTTAATTAAAGATATTAGAACACATCTCTAGCCTAAGAAAAATATACAAAAAATATAGAAGTGTATAATATCAAGAAAGTTCTCTAATACCACATGTGGTGTTCCTTAACCCTTAAACTTAGAATACAATAGGTATACAAATATTTATGATGCAAAAAAATAGATATTATAATGCATAATACTATACATAAAGAAAATTTAAATTAAATACCACATAATGCAACCTTGTACTATAATAATGCAATAGAAATCAAAGGTTCACTTGCCTCTTAATGTGGGGTAACCTTTCAATTGAGAAAATCACCAAATACAACAATACTTTAGGAAACAACAAATAACCTCCTATCTCTTTAAATAGAATTTCAATAGCCAAAACCCTAACTACTTATGGTCCCATCATTAATTAGTAACAACTACCTAATAGGCCTTAATTAAGAAAGGGACCCTTTTTACATTAATTAATTATCCACTACTATCTAACAACCCTTATTCAAAGGAGATGGATGCATACATTATTTGAGTAATTCTTGTGTAGCCTAAAGTAGGGAGGTTAGGGTAGGACCCTAATAAAAGGTCTCAAGTTGTTTTCTCAAGTTAAGTTATTTTTAATTTGAAACATGATCAAATAGATAACCTGAACGAGTATTTCCTTAAGGAGTAGTTGGGGATCTATGAAACCAGTGGGAATCTAAACCAATTTATGTAAGCTAAACCCATTGTCAATTCAATAATGAATTTAAATATGGGGATAGATGTAAGGTTTAAATAAAGACGAATTTGCATATGATTGGTTATATTAGTAGCATGGTAGTGTTTGATTGTGTAAAACTTTTCACTTCATCCCCCTATACCCATATCTATGATCTTGAATTTACTTCCCTCTGTTTTTTTGGGTAAGAAACAAAAAAAAAATCAATCCTGCAAATTTTTTCCAAGGCCATATACACCCTTTTCCAAATTATTTTTCCAATTGTGTGGGTGTCTAAATGATTGGAATATCATTAGCCTCAACCTTCAATATTTGTTTACTTATGACTCTTCAAAGTTTGAAAATAATAACATGGTCAAACCCATGTGTTTGAAATTTTGTGGGTGGTAATTTAAAGCATTGGGAACCTTATTTTTTTCAATTACCTTTTTTTATTTTCTTGTAAATCAAAATCACCCCACCATCAAACATTGTTGGTAGTGATTTGGTATCGTGAATTTGACTCGGGTATTGGAATTTGGTGCATAACATTTGGTATCATAACCATTTTCACTATAATTTTGTTCATGGATGTTTTGGATAGCTATATTTTAGGCACCTCATAATACATAGAAAAGTACTTGTGGTAAAATTTCTAGGTCTTTGTTCATTATAAGTTTAGAGTTATAGTATGTGGAAATTAGGGTTTTTTACTAAACCAAAAACTAGTATCAAACAGGTGTTCTAGGTAAAAATATTATATCGTAAGCTTTATAGATCCAAATTGAGTGCTAGTTATTGAACAATAAGTAATATGGACCATAGTTTTTGTGGTAAAAAAATTAGAAGCAGAACAGGAAAATCCTAGAAGGGACAAAAACAACAAGTTTTAGAAAAGTTACCATAACTCTCTCTTGGTACATCAAAATTTGGTCAAACCTATGGAATTGTGGAGAAGACATACCAAGATACTACATGAAAAAATTTCAGACTTCAAAATTTTAGAGAGAATTTAGGATAAAGGTTGGCTATTAAGACAACCTACAAACTAAGGTTTGTAAATGTATGTTAACTTGAAACTTGCATAACTTTTGATTGGAATATCAATATTGGATGATTCAAAATGTGTGATAAAGAAGAAATAGGGGAGAATTATATGTAAATATTATTTTCGTTCACATGGAAAGCGTTTCTACAAAAAAAATCTACACCAATTAAATATCCCAAGAACTCAACCATGACTCACGAAGAAAATGAAGAAATGTATAACCAACTAGCCAATTGGAGGAAAAAGTTAAGGAATTGAGTGATAGGTCAGTGACACATGTTCAATTGGTAAACAAAAAATTGATATATAAACTGAGTTGAAACTAAATATGCAAAACATATAAATGATGCATCAAAAGATAGGAATTATGGATCAAAATATGGGAATAATAGAACAAAAGATGGGAAGGATGGATCAAAAGATGGAAAAGGTGAAAGATGATATAAAATATATGAAAAGAGTAATTATGAATTATAGAAACTCCTAATTACCCTTAATTCACCTCCTCAAGAAGAAGATAAGGAGAAAAAAATGATCGCATCCTAAGCACATCTTGAGAAAATTGAAAAACAATTAGAGAACAAGGTCTTTGAATCGATGACACTTGATCATTCATCACTCCATAATCCACATCAACATGGGCTCAACTTGGGACCAAGGAACTACTTCATTCCCAATGTTGATATGAAAGGTTTTAATAAAAATGATCCAATAACATAAATATTCCATATGGAGCAATTCTTTGATCTACACCGTGTGTCGACTTTACAAAAGGTAACTATTGCATTCTTGCATTGAGAACCTGATCAATTTGTATGCTACCAATGGATTTGTCACCATAAAAAGATCAGTATTTATCTTGGTCTATATTTATGGATGAATTGATAGAACATTATGGGGATATTAAGAGCAACACCTTCTTTAACCAATTGATAAATCTCAAGCAAATAGGTTTAGTTACAAGGCACACTAGGTAGTTTCAAAATTTGAATCTTAGAGTGAAGAAAATTCTAGAAGATAATTTGTTGGATCTCTTTATGGGAACTTTAAAGGAGACAATTGAACATGAGTTACATATCTTTGAACCTAAATCATTGGATAATTATTTTAGTTTATCAAGGAAAGTTGAAAGTAAAAATATATCTACTAAAGGGTTTCTACTAACACCTATAGAGAGGGAAATTCACCCCGCCCCCCACAACCTCACTCATATTGTGATTTTGACAATTAAATGTAAGTGAACGAAAGAAGGTAAAAGAGAATATGTTTCAATTGTAATAGAAAATATAGTAAGGGGCATAACTACAATGAGAATAAATTATTCTACATATATTGTGAAGAGGAAAAAGATCCAGAACTAAAACAATCTTAAGATGTACAACAACAAGATACTACTCCAACCATATCTTCTCATGCATTGGTCATCATTAACACTCCTCAAACTCTCATTACACAAGGATATATAAAAAATAAAAAGGTAACAATGTTGATTGATTATGGCAGTACCCATAACTTCATTCACTGCAAATTATTTAAACTTTTCAAATTACTTTATATTTCCAGCACGAGTTTCAAGTAATGATTGCAAATGGAGGTACCATAAATTGTTCAAGGAAGTGCCATGTTATTAATATTACTATGATGAGTATTTACTGGATTATCCAAAGGTTTCAATCCAAATGGGTGGTGTTGATGTTGTATTAGGGGTCCAATGTTCACAATCATTGGGAACAATGGCTCTTGATTTTTAGGAATTTTCATGGCATTCTCCTCACAAGGTAAGGAAATCGAAATTAGATTTATTCTAGGGAAACCCTCTAAAGTGATATGCTCTAATAGCATGGAAAAAATGTTAAAAAGGGACACCATGGTGCAATTTCACAATTTTTCTCAGTAGATGTTCAATCATCTCTACCCTCTATTACAATGGACCGACAAAGAGTTATTGACAATCATTCCAAATTATTTGGAGATATTCTTAAAACTATTCCAACTACTCGATATCATGAGCATGATATTCACTTGCAATTAGGGAGTGTATCACCTAATATCAAACCTTCCAGGTGCCCATATGCACAAAAGAGCGAGATTGAGAATATGGTTCTATAAATGTTAGATGTAGGCATCATTCAGCCTATATAAAGTACTTTCTCTATACCATTGGTGATGGTTCACAAAAAATAAGGTGTGTAGTGTATGTGTCCAGATTATAGATAGCTCAATAAGATAACCATTAAAGATAAGTTTTATATTCATGTTATCGATGAATTATAGCGAGCAATTTTATTGTCCAAGTTGGATCTTTGTTCTAGATATCATTAAATTAGAATGGGGAAAGAAGATATTCCAAAAAAAACCCTTAGAGTACATGAAGGTCATTATGAATTGTTGGTCATGCAATTTGGCCTTACCATTGCACCTTCCACATTTCAAATCTAGATGAATTCTATTTTAAACTCTTCCTCATAAAATTTGTGTTAGTATTTTTTGATGATATAATAATCTCTATCAAATCTTGGGAAGATTATTTATCTAAGGTTTTGATGGAACATGCAAAAGTTGTAGGAGGGTGCCACATGGCAGGCCCAAGACTGCCATGTAGTATGCCATACAACCGAGGTGGTTGAAATGTGGCAAGACCATACATTCAGTATGATGATGTGGCATGGTGATGTGGCACATGACTAGGCATTGATGATGTGGTAGCAGATAATGAATGGCTACCACATGGACCAATCACATGGTGCCACATGGCACCTCCCCATGGCCTCTTCAATTTTCATGCAAGTGGTTCATATGGTTCAATGCATTGTATTTATATGGTTTGTTATATATATATATATATTATAAGCCAACGCATATATATTATTTGTGTTATATGGAATTTGAACCCTGGTCTTTGGGGCATAATTCCAAAAGTTTAACCAACATGCCAACAGCTTTGGTTATGTTAAGCAATGGAAATTAATATATTTTTTATGAAGTTAATATGGTTGTAACAAAAAATATGCCCTTTGGGGGATTTAAAAGGACATGCATCCTCACTGTTTGTTCATGGAATTTCGAAGTGAAGTTCTTGAAAAGAGTTTGGGGTGAGCTCTTCTTGAGAGGATTGTCATGAATCTCGACACCAAATTTGTACAATGCCGAGTATAGCCTTGTTTTGCATGGAAAGAGAGGTCCTTGAACACTTGAAGAGAGCATAGGAAATTTTATAGTTGATTTTCTCATAATTTCGAGGAGAGTCTGCTTTTAATGTCCATTTTAACATTCGAGCAATGGATTTGTAGGGAATTATCTTGATGTACATACCAAAGGGGGTCTTTGACCATTGTGTCCAAGTATGGTCGAGTTTATACTCCTCAATTTTTCGAGATCATCTCAATGGTGAATTACATTTGTGCATCTGAGCCATAGATTTGGAGGGTGTCTCCAAAAATTGTATTGTAAGTCACCATTGTAACTGTTATGATTTGAGCATTATAATAGAATGGTATCACTAGTTGAGAGTGGACCCAGAGACGTAGATAGGAGCTCTAGTGAAATCCATTATCAAAGTTGTTATGGTGTTCATATCTTATGCTCTTTATATTTCTGCAATTACATGTGCATTTCCTTTATGCAAGTTGAAGAAGTTAGGTTAAGTAAGTTCACTTTCATGCAAAGCACAATGTGAATAAAAGTTTCTTGGTTTTGAAGGAAGGTGGATTGTTGTATTCATTTTCGGATTAAGTGAAATATGGGCTAACCGTCTACTTCCATATCAAGTGGTATCAGAGCGAGGTTTGACAGGTGGATGCTTACAAAATCCAAACTAAAGTGTGGTAAAGGAAAACAAGTCCAAAAGTGGAGAATGTCAAGGAAGGTTTGAGAAAGAACTATTGCACTCAATGTAATATGAGTTCCCATTGGATTGGAAAATGCTAGAAATTTCATTTGCAGCTTCATCCAAAGTAGGGAAAGAAAGCTCTGCAAGAACCTACAAAGCATTGGAGGAAAGTTGTATGAGTACCCACCAAGACAAAGGTAGCTAATGAAAGAGTTGATCAAGCACCTATAGTCCAAGAGGTAGTCCATGAAGAAGGCCATCCATCCAAAGAAGAACTTATCAAGAAGGAGGAACCCAAAGAAGGAAATCCATTAGAATGGCTTGGTAAGAAATGGATACTATTTCTGCATAGCTAGTTCAAAATAGCATGTTGTTCTTACCATTCTTGTAACAGTTGGAAATATGGGTAAAGATGCACTTCATTGGAGAAAGTTCTCTAAAACAAAATTTGAAATCAGGAAGCAATAGCAGACATGTTAGTGGGAATCATTAGCATGTACATGAGTTGAGTTGACATCAAATTGAATTGGCATGACCAGAGAAGGGAAAACTGATGACCTATTATAACATCACTTGATATGCAACATAGTTTTCAACCTTTGTTGAGAATGTTCAACAACAAAGAGAGTTCAGGAATCAACCTCTAATATGGATATCCAAGATGGAGATCTAAGATGGGGATCCAACATGGAGATTCAAGTTGGACATATGAAGTGGAAGATCCAAGATGGGGAGACAAGATAGAGATCCAAGACGGAGATCCAAGATGGAAATCCAATTCCAAGATGGAAATCCAAGATAGTGATCAAAGGCCATTTGATGGAAGGAAGCCATTGACACAAGGGTCGAAGCCACAAGAGCATGCCGAGGGCATAAAGGGGCTGAAGTGCACCATGGACAGTTGGTCCAAACCTTGTTTGACTGAAGACCAATTAGGAAGTTAGCATGCGCATTTTGTATAGTGGATTCCAATACCATAGAGTCTTCCACTAAGTGCGTGTATCCGACATTGTGACTTATCCATGTGCACATTGTTGTAGTGGTTTTTAAATACCATAGAAGTATACCACTAGTGCTTCCTATTGTGACTTGAAGATGATTGTTTCCTTGTTGTAATGGTATTTGTAGCCACTTCTTTGTGAGGAATTGTTTTGCCTAAAGTCTATTTGGAAACATTGTAAATGTGTTCCCAAGTTTCATAATCTCTTTAGGAGGATAATGCAAGTATGAACTTGCTTAGATCTTGAAAATTTATGGTTGTCAACTACAGTTATGCACATTGATGGAAGTGTCAGTCTTTAAACATTCTCAATCCAAAGTACAAAGGTGAAGGATCTGAAGGAGGAAGTGGGATTTCAGAGATAGTTATTTTGCAATAGAAGCAGCTATAGGTTTGCATATTAACGCAAGTGTTGGCCTTCAACTTTCTCGATCTGAAGCAAAAAGGTGAAGGATATGAAATAGAGTTTGGATTTACAGAGGCATTTGTTATGAAGTCCAGGCAGTGAGTGATCAAAGGCCATTTCGGGAATGTCGATTTCGGTCCCACAGAAATGGTAGTCGATGAGGATGTTGTTGTTAGTCCTCACAGAAATTGCAGTCGAAGAGGATGCAATGCAAGTCAACAATATGGATATAGACTATAAAAGTTAGGTATATTTATCATCACAAATTTTTGAGTAAATCCATACTTTTGGAGGTCCAAAATTTCTTTCAATTGGAAGGAATGATCTAGGTAGATTTGTGAATGCTAAAAAATCAAAGTGTTTGAATTCCTATGGGAAAACACCATTTTGTAGAGTTTGATGAGATATTTCCAATGGTGCTTGAATCGCCTCAAACGTACGTCGTATAAGGAAGATATGCCCTTCTAAAGTTTTGATGGAACAAGAAAAAGTCGTAGGAGGGTGCCACGTGGTAGGCCCAAGATTGCCACATGGCAGGCCATACAGATGAGCTGGCTAATAGGTGGAAAGATCGTACATTCAGTATGATAATGTGTCATGGTGACATGGCATGGCGACGTGGCACATGATTGGGAGTTGATGATGTGGTAGTGGCCAATGAATGGCTGCCACATGGACCAATCACATGGTGCCATGTGGCACCTCCCCATGGCCTCCTTAATTTGCATGCAAGTGGTTCACATGGTTCAACATATTGTGTGTATATATATATAATAAATCCAACGTATATATATCATTTGTCTTATATGGGATTTGAACCCTAGTCTTTGGAGCATAATTCCAAAATTTTAACTAATATGCCAACAACTTTGGTTATGTTAAATAATGGTAATTAATATATTTGTTATGAATTTAATATGGTTGTAACCAAAAAGATGCCCTTAGGGATATTTAAAATATGATGCATCCTCACTATTTGGTCATGGAATTTCAAAGTGAAGTTCTTGAAAAGAGTTCGGGTTGAGCTCTTCTTGAGAGGATCGACACGAATCTCGAGGTGGGATTTGTACAATGCTGAATATAGCCTTGTTATGTGTGATAATGGGGGTCCTTGACCACTTGAAGAGAGCATGGGAAAGTTTATAGTCGATTTTCTAATAATTTCGAGAGGAGTCCAATTTTAATGTCTTTTTCAGCATTCGAGCAATGGAATTGCAGGGCATTGTTTTGATGTACGTGCCAAATGGGGTCTTTGACCACTGTATCCAAGTATGGTTGAGTTTATACTCCTACTTCTCAGTTTTTTGAGAGCATCTCAATGGTGAAGCACATTTGTGCATCCAAGCCATGGATTTGGAGGGTCTCTCCAAAACTTGTATTGTAAGTCACCATTGTAATTGTTATGATTTGAGCATTATAATAGAACAGTCTCACTAATTGAGAGTGGACTCGAAGACGTAGCCAGGAGGTATGGTGAAATCCATTATCAAAGTTTCTATGGTTTTCATATCTTATGCTCTTTATATTTCTATAATTACATGTGTATTTCATTTATGCAAGTTGAAGAAGTTTGGTTAAGTAAGTTCACTTTCATGCAAAGCGCACTATCAATAAAAGGTTCTTGGTTTTGAAGGAAAGTGGATTGTTGTAGTCATTTTCAGATGATGTGAAATTTGGGCTAACCATCCACTTCCAGATCATAATGGGAGGGACCATTTGGCTACAAGCTCATAGAAATTATTTGTGAGAAAATTCCCACACCCATTCATTCATTAAAAACTCTTCAACCCTTGTGAATTTATAATATGCCTCTAGATATATGGGTAGGAATGGTACTATACATTTTCTATGTTCATAATATATCTAATTTTTTCCACATATGCATGTTTAATAAGCCACCTGATCATATCTGCATAAGGAACTATCCTTTCCCTAGTATCAACATTATGAATGTAAGATTTTCATAAATTATTTACTCCATACATCTCATCTTCTTTTGTTTTAGTTGGATCAAAGGTAATGAGAAATCCTATCTCATCTTTAATAAATAAAAAAAATAAAAAAATCTCCATAACCATGAGAATTGCTAATACCAATTTGATGTGAAGTATATTCATTTATAATAATATTAAAATCTTCCGATAATGTTTTTATAGTTGATTACTTCTCCTTGGCCAAGTGATTCTTTTGAGTTTGTTTTTATTTCACTTACTTCTTTTTCTTTCCTTTCTTATTGGGCATCATGTGTCACACATTCACAACATCACACATAAGAATTCATTAGTCAAAACATTGAAGCAATCCCAAAGCATAATTTTTGTATTCTTATATCCTTCAAATTTAAGATTTAATTAACCTCCTGAGTCAAAACAAGGCCTTCCTTAATTTTAACAACACCTCTTTCAAAAATTCAAAATGGGATCATAACTCTTTTTTAAATTTACTCATTCAAAACTAACAAGAACTAACCAAACATTACATGAATTGATGTATTAATGGATAGAGAGGATCTCCACATTCCTTTTAGAATTTATCCAATCCTTCATTCGAAACAAAAGGTAAAAAAAGCTCTTCAAGAGTAATTCCTTACACGGCTTAGACATCAAACATGATAGAAATACAATTGAAGTGAGGATGGAAAAAGTCAAAATATCAAAAGGGGTAGAAGTAAACATTCAATTGGAATCAACTTTGATAATAATGGTTCAATAACATTTTTGCTATTTGAATACATATAGCATAATTTTCTAAATAAAA
The DNA here is from genome assembly GCA_027924585.1 of Larix kaempferi. Taxonomy (NCBI): domain Eukaryota; kingdom Viridiplantae; phylum Streptophyta; class Pinopsida; order Pinales; family Pinaceae; genus Larix; species Larix kaempferi. The sequence goes on along the minus strand of BSBM01001158.1, from coordinate 3,175,210 downwards.
AATATGCCATTTTAAATGATGAAAAAATTAAAATCATTGCATCGAGATTCGGTTCTCTACAATCTAGTGTGGGGAAGATGTTGTAATGTTTGTTCCTAACAAAATAATTAAAAATTTTCATTTCAACTCATAAAATAAAAAATTAAGGAAAGCATTTAAAAAAATCCAGGTTGGCTCATAAAATAAAATATTATGAAAAGCAATTAAAAAATCGATGTTCGTTTATAAAATAAAATTTTAAAACTTAAACTCGGATCTATCAATATCAATCAAGAGAGATCAACTTTCTTGAGTTTAAATTTAAAAAAGAAATACACCTGAGAAATTGGATCTCTCTCGGTACTTAATAGATAGAAATTTAAAATGGATCTATGTTGGTTATATCAAATTCTAGATATAGTAAATGTAGTAAAAAAATAGTAATGAAACAGGAATTAAAGAAGAATATAATATTTCCATCGATGCACAACAAGACAAGAATAATAGGGACCCTTCGCAAACTTTTAACGTTATAGGAATAAGAAGAAGAATCTTGGTGACTAATTCTAACCCAACTTTCTAATAATGAGCAATTGAATGCAAATTTCAAGTTATGTACAGGCCATTATTCAAAAGTTAATATTAATTTGAAATGATAAATGTTGGGATACTCCACACAAGGTTCAAATGATTTCAAATATGCGAACATTCAATGCAATGAGGACCGCTCATATGAAACTATTGAAAGTTATTTAATGAGCATGATTGCATGCGCTTTTGAAGAGTAAACGATTACTTGTGTGACTTTCTCAAATATGAGAACTAGAAGTATGTTACAAGTATTTTGGGCCAAAGAAAGTTATTTTGAATGTTTACTTGTGGGACTTTCTCAAGAACTAGAAGTATATTACACGTATTTTGACCCTAAGATTAGGCTAAGGAAATTTATTTTGAATGTTATATAAAAAGTGTCTAGAACATCAAATTGGGGATAATTAGGAAATTAGTTGTTTAAGTGCTTTCACATGTGAAGTCAAAGGGGATCAATTGAGAGATTAAAATTAATCACGAAATTGAAGGGAAAATGTTTCTTAAATATAGACAAAAGATGGTCAAACTTAGAAATCTGGCTCGATTTAAGATTGAAACTCAATCACTAAATAAAACATGAATTCAATATTAATGGAAAAAAGGACCAATATTTCAATCAAACCCAATCTAAGAATAAATAGTTTTGAAATTAGAGAGAAAAAATTTCAAATGACCTTTTTCTCTTGTCCTTAATCCAGGAATTGGCCCAACTATGAAATTAGAGAATTAAAAAAAAAAACTCATTTATGATCATTTGAATAGGCCCAATTAGAAGAAAGGGTTCAATTGATGAATTGGGGGAAAATACAAATGAAATTCATAATAGTAGGATCAGATTTTAACGATAGGCCTAATTAGTGCTGAAATTTGATGTTCACTCTTATTGGTTAAACAAAACATTCAGGATGTTTCAATATTTTTATTTCCCATCAATTTACTTTTATATAAATTAATACCATGCCAATTTTACTTTCACAAAAAATTGTAAGTTTTGATATAAATTTTATATTAATACAACTAAATAAAAAATAGCCAAATAAAATTTGCATGAATCAAAAAGAAATTAGTGGTACCTATTAGCTCAAAAAATTGAGGCCTCATAAATGATTTTTGATGTTGTAATGCCCAACTCAATCCCAATGAATAAGATCTAAAATAATTTTTTAATTAATTGTAAAAATTAATCAAGCCATTCATAAAAAAAATCTCTTTAATCTCACATAAAAGACACTTTAAATTAAATGGTCATGAAGAAATGTGAAACCTCTCCTTATTTTAAGGCTTTCTCCTCATAAAACGACTTTTATTTAATATATATTAAATAAGAATTCACCTTACAAAAAGAAAAGCATAAAACAAAAGAGCATTAAAGCTTTAATGTATGTGTATTGAAGAATTGGTTCTTACAGTATAATTCTTTTTTTTTCCACAGAAAAATTCATATTCTATTCATTCATACTGAAATATAGAATACATCCCTCAAGTGCATGATGCACTTACATACTTTCACCTTTCATACTTTCTTTCATTGTATTTTCATCAGTTTACATTTCAACAACTATTTCAGATTTCTTACAAAAAGCATATTATTTTCAAATTTTAGTTCTATCGAAACAAAAATGATTACAATTGCTATTAAACCAAAAAGTCCACATTTATCCTTTTTTTTATTTTTCAGCTAGCCTTCCTTTCTTCTTGTCACTATGCATAATCTCATAGAAATTATAAGACCTTCTTTTGATCATGCATCAGCATTTTCATTATGTTCCCTGTAAACATGTTTACACTTGAAACAATTGAAAGATGTTGCTATCAATTCCAAGTTTTGGCCAATGCCTAGTAGATTTAGGTTCATGATTCTTTTCTCCTCACTCATGAATTTAACCTAGAATTCCGAGTCACCAAATATCTTCAAATTCTTCACCTTTTCCTCTCTATCTATATGCATAAGAGTTCTCAATGCCAAACCTTAAGCTATATTGTTGGTTCCTATCCCTCCATTACCTTTAAATTCTATGGACTCTTGTTCTGAAAGGTACAGAATTAGTCCCCCTAGTCCATAGAGTCTTTCTGGTCCTTCACAAGATCCATCAAAGAAACCTGTTATTTCCTCCTCACCTGCACTAATATATTTCATTATCCTATCCTTTACCTTGCTTTCCTCATCTATGAAGAAGTTGTAAGTTGCTAGTACCTGTGAAATAACATAGAAAGCAGGATATGACCTATCCTCAAAGATTGTTTCATTTCTCACCTTCCATATACTCCACAAAACAAGGAAAGGGATGCATTTTAAATATTTCAAATTTAAATTCTCAAACCAAGATTCTAAACTTGTCTCTATTGAATCTTCCTCCCACAAATGATCCAGATGGAGACTTTCCTCTAGTCCACTCCATACTTGTTTTGAAAATGGACAGGTAGAAATAAATGTTCCATGGTTTCTTCAGCACACCTAAAAATACTGCAACAACTTGGACCACAAAATCTTCTTTTTCTCAAATTGTCACAAGTCAGGACCTTTCCTCTCAAAATCAACCACATAAAAATACTACTCTTATGAGGAGCTCATGCTTTCCATATAACTCTCCACCACCAACTGCCTATTGGATATAAACTTTTCCAAAACAGTTTGTAAGTTGAGCGAACAACATACTTACCTACCTCCTCCTTTTTGGTCCAATGTAGTAAGTTTGGATATTCCTTCATAAGAATAAACCCTTAATTCAGATCGGATACCCATCTATTCCATATTTCTGTCAACCTCTCCTGAATATCCAATTATTTCACTGGTTTCCAATCCTGAACAAAGCTTGTAATTCTTCCTCTGCCTACTACATCATTCAAAGAACTGATTGAATAAGAACAGTTTTACCTCCTCTAGATAGAAACCTGTTACACCAAAAATTAATCCTCCTTTCTACCTTGGAGATACCCCATTCCTAGTCAGTTGTACAGTAGTTTTTCGGTTTAAGGTAAAACCCCAGGTATTTGAAACCATCCCTTAAAGGAAACTGATCCATAGGCATTACTTCTTGAAAAGTTTGCAACTGTATGTTTTCCAGTTCATTGTGATAACATGCCGACTTACCAAGATTTATGAGCATTCCAATTGCAGAGCTAAATTTCCCCAAAATATCACAAATTGCCAGGTCCTCCTCTTCATAATTTCCAAGGAGAAGCAGAGCATCATCCCAAAAAAAGATATTTGAAACAGTTTATTCTATAAAACTTAAACCTGCAATTCTATTGCAGCTTTTGGCCTTTGATAAAGAACTGCTAAGACAATCCACTACCAGTAGAAAGAGATACAAATAAAGGGGATATCCTTGTTGTAATCCTCTTGAGGGTATAAAAAAAGGAGAGGCTGCACCATTAATCAATAATGCAAAATTGACAGAAGTCATACATGACCAAATTCAATTTACAACTTGTAATGAGAAGCCTGTCTAGATAAGAACCAACCTTATCTACATCCAATAGGTTCTATCATATGATTTTGACATGCCTATCTTGATAACCTTAACTGGATTTTTTTTATTTTAATTGTATGTAGACACTCCTGTGTAGTTCCTACAGCTTCATGTATATTCCTATCAGCTAAAAACCCAAATTTCTACGGTGATATGTGAAGAGCAAGGAAAGGTTTGATTCTTTCTGCTATAATCTTTGAAATGATTTTGTAAAGAGCATTACAAAGTGAGATTGGTCAGAAATCCCCAAAGGATACAGGTTTATCCACTTTTGGAATTAGAACTATAAATGTAGAGTTAAAGCATGCTAGCATTCTACCCGTAGTTATGGAATGTTATATTACTCTCAGTAAGTCAGATCCCAAAAGATCAAAAAAATAAAGAAAGAATTATGAGGTCCAATTGTCCGAACCCGGACTTCTATCTTTTTTGGCTTTCCCCGGAGTAGTTTCCAAATCCTCCATGGTGACAGGTGCAAAAAGTTATTCATTTTCTTCATCCTTTATCCATTTTTGAAATTTCGTACAAGATTGAACTATATCAGGGATATTTTTCTTATATGGCTCAGTATAAATTTCTTCAAAAAATTGTTCTCCTTCTGCTACCAAATTTTCAAAACCCCTATAGGTTTCCCCGTCTCCTTTGTTTAATTCCCAGATTATATTAGTTATCTTCCTCTTGTTGACAAATTTGTGGAAATAAGCATTATTGTCATCCCCTAAGGATAGCAAAACAACTCTTCTCTTCATTCTAGTTCCAGCTTCCTTTTCCTTTAATATGTCATTTCTTCTAACTTCTAGTTCAGCTAAGTCTTGCAAATCCTTATTTCTTAAAATCTCTAAGCAATCATTATAGTAAAATTCTATCTGAGATTCCACATTTTTTAATCTTAAATCCCTGCTCTTCATCTATTTTATAGACCACTCTACATAATTTTTCTTCATTTCATTTAAGGATTTTGCAAACTATCTACAAAGGAGACATTCAACGATGCATCAAAGATTTTCCAGTTAGCTCTTATTAATCCAATAAATTCTTCATTTTCCAGCCAATGGGAATTAAACTTGTAAGGAGACATTGGTTTATGCTCTCCTTTTTCCAAATGGTAGAGTATAGGAAAATGGTCTGATCCCCCTCCTGCTATCCTCTGGGATCTTACTCTCCCGACTTTTCTCAGTAACTCTCCTTCAAAAATGAATCTTGTTAAACGTTTTGAAATTGTTGCTTCCCCTAATCTCTTATTGAACTAGGTAGGTTTAATGTCATTTGGTTCTATGTCAATTAAGTCAATAGCCTCCATTTGAAACTGAAAAAATTCTTGTAAGGGTTTCGGTCTAGCTCTTATCCCCCAAACCTCATCTTTGTTCAAAGTGAAGTTTAGATCCCTAGATATTAAGTAGGGAAGATACTGGAGGAAGTTTTTCTCAAAGAACCTCTCCCAGAAATCTACTTTCCAATTGTAAGGACCATAAACATTAAATTTTGTAAACTTCATATCTAATTCCTTGTTGTTAAAGGAAGTTCCAATCCCTGAATTAAAGGTAAAACTATTTAAAAGTTCCAAATTACCTTTCCAGACGATTACTAAAGCTCCAGATAAACCTCTTCCATCATACGACACAAACTCCCACCCTCTCAACAAAAAATTCAGTCTATCAACTAATACTAATCCACCACACATTGTTTCATGTATAACCATCACATCTGGACTATTTAATTCTACCATTCTTACTGGAGCCAATTTTTTTTAAGGTTGTTGTCCAACCCTCTGCAGTTAAAGGACAAAATTTTCATGGGATCACCTTGTTGAAGGGATGATCCCTAAGCGCCCTAGGTGACAGACTATCATTTAAACTGAGATTAAAATCCTCCCTTAAGATATTCCTTGTCCTGAAATTTCTTTTAACAGGAGTAAAAAACCCTAAGCCTATTGTCTCTTCATCTTTAGACTGACTAACATCCCATTTAGACCTAAAGGAATAAGGGTTAGAGACATCCCATTCTACCTTATTTAAAACAGAACCAGAGAAATTTAAGTTCAGTAGAGGAGATCGATCTCTAATTAATCTTTTATGCACCTTGAGAAACTTTCTAGGACAATGAATTTCAAAGAAAATACTGACAACAAAACTGTCTTTGTCTAAAGGCTTAGACAGAATCAAATCTCCTATGAGTTCCATAGGCAAAGGTTTAAGGGAGTCCAAAATATTTTTAGACTTATCGGTCTGATCCTCTACTTGATGAAAATCATTGTTTATTGCTTCTAAAAAATGGTGTTCTCTTGAAAAATGATCTCCTAATATTAGCTCCTATCCTTTCTCTTTCGGTTTCCCATCTTCAGAGGAATTAGCTTCCAAGAAAACCCCCTTGTTCGATTCTGCTCTAGAATATCAGTCTAGGGTTTTAAACCCTTTTCCAAAATCTTCTAAAAATTCCGAATACAAAGCTTTAAATTCTAGCTCTGCCTTCTTCTCAAGAATATTCCCATCGAATCTCTCCTATGAAGTCCCTTCATAACCATCCAAATGTTTAGCCTCAATGGATTTGGCAGAGCTATTCTTGGATGCGCTTGAGTCCTTCCTTTCCCATATCTATTTCCTGAAGGGTAAAGAGGAGTCCTTGATAATATGTCCATAAGCATGACATCTTCCACACCGAAAGGGTATATTTACATAATCCAACATATGCTTCGAGCAGAAATCTCCCACTTCAATGTCAATGAATTCTGGGAACCCTAGAGACAGGCAGACTCTAATTAGCACCTTGGCTACTGTTCGCATAGATTGGAACTTGTAAGATGGATCCAAAAAAGCCGTAGTGCCTACTTTATTCCCCAAAGCAGTCAGGAAATGGTCATTCCATAATTCTAGAGGCAACCCTGGAATTTTTACCCAAACAAGTGTCTTCCAAGTAAATTCCCTTCTAGGATCGAAACAAGGATTCCAGAATTTAAGGAATAAAACGGTTTTCCCCCACATCTAGAAATATTTCATCAATTTCACTGCATCCTCTTACTTTTTCAGCTTGAAGCTAAGCCATCCCCTGGTCATGATGAAAAAAAACATATAGTAATTTAATATTGGAACCCAATTTGAAAGCAGCCAAAATATCAGGCCTTCCTCCCTTACGCTAATGCCAAAAATCTTCCAATTAAGGGTTTTCCGGAAAATTCCAAAATGTTTTCCACCTTAAGATCCACTCCCACTGTCATTTTCACCCCATTCCTTTTCCCCACTATATTCATTTTCCTTCTATTATCTGAGCTTTGATCTATCAGTTCCTTATCACTTCCTCCATCAGTGTCTAACTCTTTACCAGAGACCTGCTCTTTTGGTCTATTACATTGAAATACATTCTTCGTGATATCTAGAGGCAGAATGGTTCTTGGAGCGATAAAGGGAGGATAAATGGAAACTGAGAAATCGAGGTCATTGAACTTGCCAGCTGGTTTCATAACCCTAGAGTGATCAAAAGATGATGTAACAACCCCAGGACTATGAACATCGACATTAATTGAATTCATCAGATGAATACTAACACCTATCAGATCTTGATCAAAGCTTATACACATGTTACCTGAAACCCTATGAGATAACGTACTCCTTGCGATTTCCATTTTCTTGGAGCCTATGATGCTTATACGTGCCTCTTAGAAGAAGAAAAAATAGTTTTCTAACTTGTAAACTATATATATTAATAATTTTACTTTAATGTTAATGTTTAAGTAAAAAATAAAAAATAAAAACATTCAAATTAAACATAACATTTTAGCATTAAACTCATTGAAAATATACCCTAATTAAAGAATAAAAAATTTGAAATAAAGAAAATAGACATGATCAATCAATCAAGAAGATATGTATTGAATATATTAAATACTCATCAAAATATCATATCTTACATATTAAGTATTTTTCATAATGCAGCCTCCCATAATGTAAATTAAGCCTATATATAAGTTACATTTGTATGAATGTATTTACTAATTATAAATTGTGTTTGAAAATCCTTCAAAAATACAAATTAATAAGCAACAAAATTGTATAAATATAAAATTAAAAGAAATAAAAATCTTTGATAATTATAAATTTATATGAATGTAATTTACTTATTAAAATTCTTTAAAAATACAAATTGATAAACAATAAATTTGTATAAATAATTAAAATAAATAAAAAATATTTGATAATTATAAATTTTGTATTGATTTTTGTTAGTTCATGTAGTTAAGGTGTGGGTCTTGTCAGCAGGGCAATCTGAGTTCAATTCCCCTTAGGTGTGAGCTATTTGTGAGGAGACACCCAAATATCCAACCATCATAAGGGTTAGTGTGGCCTAGGCGGGGTGCGATTGCTGGGTGACTTTGACGGCTTAGATGCCCTTGGGTTGCGATTATTAACCAATAGTTCATTGCTACCGGCTCCGAGTGACAGGCAATCGAACAAACAAAAAAAGATAATTATAAATTTTATTTTTAAAAATAAACATGAAATTTCAAATTTCAACATAATATGAAATTTTTGTCTTGCTATTGAGACAACTATCCCAAACAAAACTACTAAATTTCATTTTAGTGGTGACTTCACTCTTGAAATTGTTTTAATTTTTCATTCCAATAATGAAAATTCCTCTTGTGGTGTTCCTTTTAACTTTGTTAGCTTAAATGCCCCTTGTTGAACTATTTGATAGATAGCAGGAATGTATGTGATATATTTTTTATTTTTAGCATAATTGTAGGAAAGTCTTGAATTGAAAAATATTTTTTATAACTTGAAGGGATATTAACTTTTTTTGCTTCAAATTATGTAAGAATGATTTTGAATTGATCAAATTGTGAATTTTATATGTTAATATTGTACAATCTTGTTGCAATAAGTTATTAGAAAGAGACAAATTTATTTATTCATCTCAAAATAACAATTTCATCAATTCAAAATTGAAATTTTAATAATAATTATTTCACCATATTTAATGATGGCATCTAAATCTTTTAACTTTTAACCTCATTCCAAATTAAAAATGTCACTCCTAATATCATCAAAAGTAGTTTAATATCAAAGTTCATAATAATAAAGTAAGAATACACTTCATAATAAAATGTAAAATAAAATATTGTGCTTCCAATTTTTTACAATCTTAGAAATTAACCAATCTAAAATATATAAATTGTCATTTTAAAAAAAGGGCTTTGTACTCAAAATAAATTTTTATAATAAATTTTCATAAAAATGCAAACATAGTTTTTTAGGAATGTCAAAGTGTCTAAATTTCGATAAAAATGTAGACAAACTTGTTTTTTAAAAATTTTTAAGTATTAAAAATCACATTATAAATCTTTTGAAAAAATACATTTTTGTGGATATCCATATAAGAGAGGATTTGTCCTATGTATCCATGTGATGGGTAAACACTTCCTTCTTTAATCATATGGTGAACATATCACATATATTCCACAACCATGTGAGTAAGTACCCTCTAAACTCACATGCTCATTTGGTATATTAACTATAAAACTTACTAGGAAAGAAGAAATTGTATCACACTAAAACCTTTATCAAAAAACAATAATTTTATCAAAACACTGGACACTGTAAGATAATGGAAAATATGAAATTCTAGCATGATTGCATTCATGGTTGATTAAAGCAATAATTCTATCAAAATATTACACTGTAAGATAATGGAAAATATAAGTTTACATATATTATGGAAAATATGAAATTCTAGCATGATTGCATCCATGGTTAATTATTTAGGATAAAACACATCTATAATATGTAAATATGAAATCTTCTCCATACATTACCAAGGAATCAAAAGTTGTCAAAGCATTCAAGGGTACAAAGGATACAATCATGCATCTTAGGCTTGGAATGAGGCATATGAAAGACAGCTCTAAAGCCATTATCAAAATATTTGATATTCAAAGTATACTATTAGAAATTCAATTAAAAAATTAATAATAATAATGAAAGAATGCAATATACTTAAAGGTAAATATGATCAATATATATATATATGTTAATAGAATATTATTCCTCGTTAAGTGTATGATATATAGGTCCATTTATATAGAGATTTTCTACATGCTTTCCAAGTATTTTTGTAAAGTAGAAAACAAAAATCAAACTTTTAACCCAACTTCATTAATAGAGTATTTGAAGTATTTTAAAAGAAAATTTAAATTACATAAGACAGAAGCCAAGGGGAAAAGAAAATGCAACAAAATTATAGTATAGTGCGTTGTTGTGGAGAATCTTGCTTCCTTTAAAGGGATATAAGAGCGGTTTTGTTGGCATGTGGCTAAGTTCTTTAAGATAAGAGAAATAAGAACTATTAGAAGGAAACGTATTTCGTTATTACAATAATATAATAATAATTTGTGGAAAATTCAACTTTTACTTGGGTCAAATTTATTACCATTATCATAGGACAAGTCTTCTTGATTTCATTGAATAAATTGGAATTTTTTTATAGAAAAGTATAGGCATTTTTTATAACAAAGTATGTGGGAGATGTGCAATTTCTTCTTTCTAACTATGAAGTCAATACATAATATTTTAAAAAATAATAATAATAAAAAATATTTCATTATTGATATAAATAAAATCTTTCAAGGTAAAATATTTTAATATCAACTTTATATAAAATATACACATAAAGTAATTAAAAAAATTCTTATGATGATAACATTTATGTGGTGTGATATAAAAAGATATGTTAATTTTTTCCATGTTCAACAAGTTTACATGACATGTGTCAAGATATAAAGTATTAATAAATAAATAAAATATTGCAATGTTGGGAATAAATAAAATATTTTAATATTGGTTTAATGTAAAATATCTCAATAACAACTTTATATAAAATATCAATATATCACAAACAATGTATTATAAAATGATTTGGCTATAATGATGATAGTTATTAATGTCCATAATATCAACTTTGGTTTATCGAACATTCCAAAATGTGAGGAATCGCTTAGTTTTCTTTAAAATTTTATTTATGTGATCGAAAAGTTTTAAGATAAGCATTCTTAGGTCATCATCAATGAGTTGAAAAGTTAAGAAGGTCACTATTGTAGAAAATATTTTGAAATTGCAATCTAATGTGGGTCATTCTAAAATAAGTGAGTTTTATCTTCAACCCTCTTAGTGTCACAATGATGACAAATTCTTTCATCCCACGACATTTTAGGAATTTTTTATTGCCTTCTTTCACTATGGATCTTGTGAGAGCTTGTTCTTATTTTTAACAATGTTGGTTTTTTCTATTTAAGCTAATTAAAATAGAGAGATATTTTTTATATTATAGATTATGGTTATTAATAATCTTAATTTTCTCTTAGCCTCCATTTATTTATCGCACCATAGCTTCTATTTAAATTCAGGTGTAATAACATTTTTAATATTATCACTATTCTATAGAGTGACCTCTTCCTTGACTTCCTGATGATTTAGCCAAGACTTGGCATCTTTATGCCAACCTTGCTTAAGCCATAGGAGATTTTTACTAGAGTTAGAAGCAATCTTAGTGAGCCTTTTGTTTCCCATGTTATTTATAGTGTTCCTATACATTAGATGCCTAATCATAGACATGCTTTCAACATGGGAGGTACTAGATTCTATGAGGAGGATAGGATAGGGTATATTGCCCTTAATTTTGAGATTATATATGTTATAAAATGCTTTTGGATTGTCTTTATCTTTATCCATGTTTGTCTAGAGATGTTGTAGCTCCAATATTCATATCAATATAAGATAAGTAGAGTCTTAAAGAGGAGTTTCACCATAGAGTTTGTGAGAGTTTGTTCTTATTTAGTAATTTTTTTTTTATTTATGCTAGTTAAAACAAGTAGATACTATTGATATTTTAGATTAGGGTTGATCAACTCCTTATAGTATCTTAATTTTATTGTATCATCTAATTATTTATTACACAAAAAAACTCTTGATAAACTAAGATGTAATACTACTTTTATTGTTATCACTATTCTACACAGTGGCGTATTCCTCCACTCGCCAATGATTTAGCCAAGACTTGACATCTTTTTCCAACCTTACTTTTCATTCGAGTTAGAATCTCTTATGGAGCCTCTTGTATCCCATGTTATTTATCTTGTTCTTGTACATTAGGTGCCTAGTCTGTAGTGTACCTGGCCTCGACATCGAAGCCAAATACACCAAAATACCCAGGGGGAATATTGACTAGAGGTAATGCATAGTGGAAATAAAGGTAACTAAGGCTAGGCTAGAATGCCAAAATCCATCAAAGTAATCATTCAACCCTTTAAAATGAAATGGAAGTATTCGGATGCATAACATTTCCTCACTGCACATGCTAAGGTAATATAGATTTGAAAATAATAATTGAACATATATTTAAACTAAGGATTTGATCTAAGTTGTGAGTCTTTTGTCATCAATCTCAAATACTTGCATTTATCAATTGTAATTGTTCTCATTTACAATCTGTTAGATTTCAAGTGACAATAAATAATAAATAACTAGCGAGAATAAAAAACAATCAACAACCATTTAAGATAGACACATAATTTACCCTGGAAAACCCCATGCAAGGAAAAACCAATGCCAATGAAGATCTTCATTACATGGCCAAAACTAGCCAATCGATCCAAGTGAGCTCACCCGCTCACCTCCAGGCCACTTTACAATGGAGTACACCAATCCCTTTATATTCTTCATTACATGCAATACCTTGGTCCAATACCATGGGCTACAACAAACCATGTGTTGGACCTAACCACCTTTGACTCATTCCCAAGTCAAGGTTAACCTTAACAATCCCCACTTTAATATTGACTTGGGAATCTCACATACACCCCCTATCACCTAGGTCTATCTCCCTACTTTACCAATGAGTTACCAGAGGTATGCATTCCTTACCAGGTCTTACATCCATGTGCCCTTTTACATGCAAACTGCTCCATTATTTTTTTCTTATGTGTCTTCATGTTGACTACACCATCACCATTCATTGCATCATCCTCTCTCTTTTCCATGTTCGCTTTCTTGCTCGTTTTCTGTTGTGCTCCCTTTGTACCTACATCCAACCCTATCATTAACGTCCATATAAAGAAGAATCCATCTACGAGATTACATGGGTCCTTAGTCACTGTAACCACTAGTTCTATAGGAATTATCTTCACATACACAGTTCATCAATACATTAAACTCTTCCTTGAGCATGACATGGTCCCAACACTCTAAGATAAATCCATCTCACATTCCTCCCTTTAATCGAGGACTCAACCTTTTCGATTCCACATCAAGATAGGCTACGAGTACACCTGCCACCCTTGTACCTACCCTAGTGGCTCATTCCACAACTTGATGCCACATCCTCTTCTACACATAAGAGGGACACCTAGGGAATACACATTAACTAGGAACCAAAAAACTCTGGGGTGTCGAGTACCACTGATCATGCACCCCTTACAATACTTACTCAATAATTCCAACTCAGGTACAAATTTACAACACAAACCATGCATTTCTTTATGTGCCCACATTGAGAATATCATCTAACCCAAACACAATCTTCAACTTGTTAATCAAACATGGTTTATCTTTTTTGAAAGTTGTGTCTGTTAAGCATGTGCAATGTATTATTAGTTCACATAAACAAATTGCATTTCTAAGCTTCAAAAGCACAACATAAACCAAACAAAAGTAGATATACAAGCTGTTACCTACAACCCCATAAACATCATCACAATCAGATCTAAAGCTACCACTTAAAACTATATAAGAAACACTAAAATCAGAATACATGGCTACCACCTACAACCATCTAAGAAATACTAAAATCAAAATACATGGTTGCCACCTATAGCCACTAAAACCATAAATAAATGGAAGAAAAGGCTGCCATATACAGCCATAAGATCCATGAGAGAGATAGAAGAGATGGCTTCCACTACATCCATAGAATCTATGAGAGAGAGAGAGAGCTACCATAGAGACTTGAACAAAATGATATTTTGAGATTTTGAAAGAAAGACCATCCATCCTACATTCAACTATTAACATAACAATCCATAAAAATAAACATAAATCGATTTAGCCTCCAAGGTTTCATTAGCATAAGCAAAATATAATGATCAATAAACATAAAATAAAACACTTATCTCAATGAAGTGCAACTAGTTGCAATAGGACAATGTTCCACCCAGCCATAGACATGTCATGCTCACCAATATCTCAACATGACAATCACCACCGATCTGAGGCCATGGAATCCACAGGGAGAGGTACTCTCAACTCTAACAAATAGAAAAAACTAAGGCCAAACAACATTGGAAAAACACAATTCATTCCCTCCCCATATGTTTTCTCTTCCATCCCCACTACCCGGTGCAATGAGACTCCCTTTACTACACAAGTCCCTTGAGACATCACCATCCACCTTCAGGATTCATGTGCAGAATTAAACAGAGATAAGAAATGGAGATGAGGAATTCTTGTTGTTGAATCAAAACCAAAAACCCTCTGGTATCACAACAAAATCACAATATATTAACACATAGTATCACACCCAACACATAGGGCACAATGAGATGAGACAAGCTCTCCCATCACAAGTCTAGCTAAGACTCTCATAAGGCTTCCTCTTCTTCACACACTAGTTCACAAGCTCTAGTTCATAATAAGGTAGCACATGGATTTATAGCACAAAGAGTCCAATTAGAACCCAAAGAGACCAACTCGAAATGGTTAGAGAGAGATAGAGTGTGGTTAGGCTCACTAACTCGAATTCATGAAGTGGAGGCTAAAATGAGGGGATTCCTTTACCTGAAATAGCGCCATAATGAGGGGTTATCACAAATCAAGGAGTGGAGGCCAAGAATATCTCAAGGAGGTCGCACTAGTTAGGGGAGGTGAGAGAGAGGATCCAATTGGAGTCATAAATGGCCCTAGCACAAAAATAGAGAGCACCTTCCATGAATAGAGGGGTGGGGTACACTTGTGGAGGTGGAGGCTAAAATCAAGGAGGTGGAATCTAAAATCATGCTTCCAGCTCCTAGAATTTAGGGAGAGGGATCCTTAGTGCATGTGGGGCCCACAAAAGAGAACCTTTCATTCAAGGAGGGCACATTCACCAAGTGGGACCCACCAAACCTTCATGAGGGTGTACTAGTGCAAGTGGGTTCCACTAAACCATGAACAAGGTGTAATAGTAACTCCAAGGTCCAAAATAATCAAGAATAGGGTCTGATGTATAATGTTTGGGTGACCCACAACTCCTGGTCCCCATCCCCCTTTACCTAGTGGAATCCATTTCCCCCCATTCTCATTTGTTGTCCATGTTGAGCCAATCATTTTATTAATTACATAATCTTGTCCTAGTCCTTAAATACCATTGTCCCAACACCTAGTGCCACAATAATAAACAAATAACAATTACATGTGTCCAGGGCTTAAAAGTCAGGGTATTACATTCCCCTCCCCCTTAAAACAATGCATCATCTTTTATGCATACTTATGCCTTTACAAAATTCCAGAACATATGAGGATATGCCTCCCTCATAACATCTTCCATATCCAAAGTAATCAACCAAAGTAATCGCAACTCATTTCCTCACCATCTGCTTTCCCTTTCTTCTAAACTACTCAGTGAGTTGTGACTACCTGCACTCACCATAGCCCTTCGGATATCACCACCCTCACCCAATGGATTTACATCCTAGAATAGGGAAAAGTAATGATCCACAAGGAAACAAAGGTAAACAACTAGAAATTGGAGCATCTTGACTTTTCTTCCCAATATGGAAACTGGTTTTACCAAAAAATCCCCTTCCGGTTCCACCTGAATCACATCCCAATCAATCACATGTTTAGTATCAGGTATATACGTTTCCAACAAAGATACATGAAATTATGAGGTTTTCTTAAGTTGTATTGCAACAACAACACCATTCGTTTAGCGCTCATGTCTCTAACCAAGGAGGACATACATCAATAATAACATTATTACATATTTAAGGCTAGGCTAACGTGCATATTATCTTTTCATGAGTAACAAGTCCTATAAGCATAACTCATATAAAATTAACCATGCTATACCGGCTATGCTACACTTTCATCATACATCTATGTTCATCAAGCTCTTTAACCATTAGGACATCATCACTTACCATTACATATACACATATAGGATGCAGATTTACTTTAAAACCATACCATGACTTATTGTGCACTTATAATGATGCCAACTTATTGCACCGAGTGAAACGAGGTGCTCTACAACCCAGTATGGGGGAGATGTTCTAACGTGTATGTACCATTACATGTAGCGTTACATCTAATAAAATGTAAAAAGTAATTTAACGTAAAAAATAATTTTTTTAATTAAAAAATAATTAAAAAAATTCATGTCGACTAAAATATTATGAAAAATAATTAAAAAATAGATGTTCGTTTATAAAATAAAAACTTAAAACTTAAACCTGGATCTATAAATCAAGAGAGATCAAATTTCTTGAGTTTAAATTTAAAAAAAGAAATACACCTCAAGAAATTGGATCCCTCTCGTTGCTTGATAGATACGGGTTTAAGATGGATCTATGCTGGTATGCTAGAGTCACACAATCTCATAATCACAAGTTAGGTGCTAAGTGTATGCATGTAACACTAGAACACGCAACCCTTTAACCATATAAGCACATAATCACTTATCAACATGCATACCCATAACCTGCATGTAACAACATATTAATTCTAGGCATATCACAACAATATAAAAAAATGCTAATGTATGCAACATTGACTACTGTACAAACATATTATGTCTTGCAGCTACCAACCTAGAAAGACCAACAGCTTACACATTAACATCAATTACAGGAACTACATCTCAACAATACCTTTAACATATCTCAAGAGCACACATAAGAGTACTTGAATTAGTCACACATAATCATCATATCATATCAATTATCCTATTTATCCATACTTATCATCAACCTGTTACCAAGCAATATAAACAATCTATTATTTACCCAGAGCTTTTCTAGAGGAGTAATTCCTCTCATGCTCCTTTATTTAATAGTGCATTTAATTAGTCTATTCATCACATCAAGGTACATGTATCTATATTATATAATTTATAATATTCAAGGCATATGATAAGAACACACTATTCAATTCCAATAACATGCACCTACTATCCAATTCTCATGCACACAATCGCTCATGCAATACCATTCCACTTCTTATACATACAATATGCAACCACTATGCAATCGCATTGTGTGTCTCATGCATACCATTGCATATCTAGTGCATTCATTTTATAAAAGCAATTATTGTAAAGGGATTAGGGATATGCCCTTCATTCCGTAACTCATATCTAGTATACATATATCAATTTAATACACAATAACATTTGCAACCATGTTAACCATGTAAAGAGATTAGGGCTATGCCCCTCATTTCCCATCCCATGGTGTAACAATCCAACACGTGGTATTTCAAATCCAATGCCTATTGTTTATGTAATTTATCTTGCAATGAAACACACAATAAATAGGCAATATTAAAACAATTACCCAATGCATAACATATTTGTAATTACCCATCATCCCAATATTATAAAATTCCTTCCAATACTAAGTAATGCACAACAAAAAGGAAATTACAATATTAACCAACAGTAAATGCATTCCAACATTAATTAATTCAATGCATATGCAAGCAAGCCTTCCGGGAAACACCCTAAGCATATGAATGCAATCAATGTAGCGGGATTAGGGCTCTACCCCTCATTTCCCAAATTTCTCAATATTCACATTATGCATGCACTATTCCATGCAGTCACGCCCAATGCATATCAATGCAATGCATAACCAACACATAGTATGTAGGCATATTCCTTGCAATTACCAATCAAGACAACTCCTAGTAAATATGCAATGCACCGTAAATAAGCATTTGCTAGTCAATTCATTGAATAGTAAAATAGGCAATGCATAGTAAACATGCATTTACCAATCAAGTCACTGAACGATAAAATAGGAAACACATAGTAACAAGCAATTTCCAATCAACTTACTATATGCCATACATAATAAATAGGCATTCACCAAACAATTCACTACATGCAATGCATAATTAAATAAGCATTTAAACAATTAAACAATAGATAACAATTAAACATTAAGCAGTAAATAACAATTAAACAACAACAAACAAACAAATAACACTTAAACATTAAACAACAAATAACAATTAAACAATAAATATGAAAAATTAATTAAATCTAAAGCATACAATTTATGTATCAATATCGATGAGTTTTCAACACAAGGTATTGGTATACAAATACCATTCCATCAAATCACTACATAGTAAAATGAAATGTATAGTAAATTCTCAATAATTATGCAATGCCTAGTAATTAAGCATTTATCCATCAATTCCATGCACACCAAGTAAATCCATTCACTGCACAGTTAGCATTTATCCATCAAGCATTATAGTATGCATATGCAATACCAATCACCATAGATTCTATATACAATATCAATCAGACAAACAAATTCTTGGGATAACATTCCACTAATTGCACACTATGAAATAATTCCATGCATAATGCATAATGCAATAACTCCATGCGGTAATAATTTTAGTATTAAATAAACAAACAATAGCGGTTAATAATAATGTAAACCAAGGCATTGCAAGCCAACACTTGGGATAAGGATTTGTGTTCTCCTCTTGGGAAGACACCCTTCCCACACAACATACAAACCAAGATACATGTCAAACAAATGCTTTGATCCTCTAGGGAGACACCATCCCCAATAGCTAACAAACAACAATAAAATGCATATAAAGCATCTATGCATTTAAGACTCTATTTATAAGAGTTCCACACATTTTGTGTATTCTAGATAATACAATCCAACTCCATGCATTAAGTAATAAATAGTACAAACCAGCAAAGGGATCCACGCATTGAATATTGAATACAATACATAAACAACTAAACAAATGAAATAATTAAAACAATTGTGTGGTTGGGTTTGTGTTCTCTTCAGGGAGACGCCCTTTCCAAACATCATACCAATTAATTAGTATATATTAAAACAATTGAATGGGGGTTGCATTCTCTCCAGGGAGACACCCTTCCAAACAACATAGAAATTAATTAATATAGATTAAAACATTTGAATGGGGGTTTTGTTCTCCCTAGGGAGATTCCCTTCCAAGATGGTAATCCAAATCATTAAAATATATGAAAATTTCACAAGATAAAGTAGCGTTCTCCAAATCTTTTCATATACATTAATACATGAACAAACCAATGTGTTTGGGTTTGCAGATACAATAACATAGATTATATATATATATATAATAGTTAAATTGCATAGATCTTGAGGCTGGAATTCCAACCAATTACTTAAGCTAAATAAAACATACATCAATCAACCAAAATCTGCTCTCTGTATTTCATTGAGAAGAAGGGATATTACACTTATCAACAGAATTCCAAACACTAAGAGCTAAAGCCCTTCCAAAACAATCATAATCCTAATGCATAAACACTGAGTTAAAAATATGTGGAAGACCCAATAGCCATAGAGTTGAAACCTAAGCTCTAATACCACTTTGTAGTGTACCCGGCCCCGACAACTAATCCAAAGATACCAAAACACCGAGGGGGAGACTAATGAGAGGTAATTCTCAATGGAAATAAAGGTAGCTAAGGATAGGCTAGCATGCCAAAATCCATCAAAGTAATCATTCAACCCTTTAAAATGAAATGCAAGCATTCGAATGCATAACATTTCCCCAATGCACATGCTAAGGTAATGTAGATTTGAACATATATTTAAACTAAGGATTTGATCTAAGTTGTGAATATTTAGTCATCAATCTAACTGCATATGCCTCATTCTCAATTGTAATTTTTCCTATTTACAATCTTCAACTTGTTAAACAAACATGGTTTAGATAATGCAGTGGTTTATCTTTTTTGAAAGTTGTGTCTGTTAATCATGTGTAATGTATTATTAGTTCAAAGTAACATACTGCATTTCTAAGCTTCAAAAGCACAACATAAACCATACAAAAGAAGATCTATAGGTTGCCACCTAAATCCACATAAACATCAGCACAATCAGATCTAAAGCTACCATTTACAGCTATCTAAGCAACACTAAAATCAAAATACATGGATTCCACCTACAACCATCTAAGTAATACCAAAATAAGAATACATGGCTGCCACCTATAGCCATCAAAGCCATAAACAAATGAAAGAAAAGGATTCCATATACAACCAGAAGATCCATGAGAGAGATAGAAGAGATGGCTTCCACTACAGCCATAGAATCTATGAGAGAGAGAAGAGAAAGCTTCCATAGAGACTTGAACAAAATCATATTTCAAGATTCCGAAAGGAAGACCATCCATCCTACATTCAGCTATTAACATAAAAATCCATAAAAATAAACATAGATCAAGTCAGCCTCCAGGGGTGCATTAGCATACGTAAAATATAATGAATAAACATAAAATAAAAATTTTATCTCAATGAAGTGCAACTGGATGAAATATGACAACATTCGACCCATCCATAGACATGTCATGCTCATCAATTTCTCAACATGATAGTCACCCACAAGCTGAGGCCATACTCTCATCTCTAAGCAAGAGGAAAAACTCAGGCCACACAACCTAAGAAAAACACAACTAGTTCCCTCCCATATACTTTCCCTTCTATCCCCACTACCCGATGCAATGAGACTCCCTTCACTACACAAGTCCTTCAAGACATCACCATCCACCTTCAGGATTCACATGCATAATTGGATAGAAATAAGCAATGGAGATGAGGAACTCTTGTTATAGAAGCAAAACCAAATCCAAGTTTGGTATCACAACACAATCACAATATCTCAACACATAGTCTCACACCCAACACACAGGGCACAATGAGATGAGATAACCTCTCCCATCACAAGTGTAGCCAAGACTCTTATAGAAGCAAAACCAAATCCAATTTTGGTATCACAACACAATCATAATATCTCAACACATAGTCTCACACCCAACACACAGGGCACAATGAGATGAGATAACCTCTCCCATTACAAGTGTAGCCAAGACTCTCACAATGATTCCTATTCTTCGCACATTAGTAATTCACAAGATCTATTTCACAAAAAGGTAACACATGGATTTGTGAAAATCCTCACAGCAGATCTAAGAGATGATGTATACCTCACAAGAGTAAATATGATTAAGCAGGAAGATAGAAGAAGAGTGGTCAATGCAATGTAATGAGCAATAGAATAATAATACAGTAGAACTCAGATAGAAGCAAAAATACTTCAAACACACACTAATTAATTAATCACAATATGGAAAAATAAATAATACAATGCATGAGGATTCGAATGCCTAAGGTGGCAATTCGAATTAGCCTTCATGGAGTGATCAAAAGATCACTAGAGTGTCATCGGAGCATAACTAGTAGTCTATCTCATCATCAATGGAGTCATCAATGCTCAAGTAACTGTCAACCACCAGTCAAACTGAGTCTAACTGAGTGTGGTAGGTGTAACTGAGTGTAACTGGAACTAACTGAATGAAGGAGGCTCAGTGGAGGGCGCATGAGGAGCTAACTGAAGTCAGAATGGGCAGTCAAGTCTCACTAGAGGTCTATTGGAGTGATACAGTCAGTTGAGAATCAGTCTAGCCTTAAATCAAGGAAAGAAGATAACTGAAGATAACTGAATGGTAGGTAAGGAAGGGTACCTTTCTCATGCAGTAGGTGAAAGGAGGGCACACTAAGATCTAGGAGGGTTGAAACTGAGTGGAAGGAAGCTCCAGGGGCTAGCTAACTGAGGGCTAGGTGCTGGGACTGATGACTGGGATGCATGCAAATGCATGAAAACCCTAAATAATGCATGCAAACCCTAAAAGTGCATGCATGACTGAAAATGTTGCTAGGACTAGGATGGAGTATAGGAATATCTTAACACCCCCCCTTAATCCATCCTGGGCCCTAGTAACTAAGACCAAAGGTCACCCAATACAATGAATAATAACAGTCAATAAACCGAGGAAATGGGGAAAACCTCATGGGAAAAATACCCCCCCTCAAAATAGACTGTAAGGCACACACAAAAATAAATGCTCCAAACTCAAGCAGGTGTGATGCTTGGTCATATGTCTGGAGGTATCTTATTCTTGGGAAGAAGTGGATCATGCTCAGAAAGCATGTGCTTTTACTTGCTCTTCAGATCAAATGTGATGAGAACAAATCCAAAAGTATGAGGATGATCCTTGAACCTGTGATTCGAATCAGTTGAGGTAGGATCAAATCTATTAATGTGCGAATAGTATTTTTTCTTCTCCTTCGAACCATCATGGGTGAGATTATGGAAAAAAGAACCATCAAACAATGATTTCTTAGACTCCAAATCAGCTCCAAGACTTGATAAATGGTTTCTTGAGATCTCCTTTGAACCAGCAGGGGTGAGATCAAAACCATCATATGCATGAGAAATTATCCCAAGTAGTGATTGCTTAGAATCCAAATTAGATCCAAGACTTGAATCATGGTTTCTTGAGATCTCCTTTGAACCATTAGAGGTGAGATCAAAACCAGTAAATGCATGAGAAATTATCCCAAGTGAATGGCAATGGCCATATTCTTCAATAACCTTTTGAAAGCATGGAATAATGATCATATAGTAGTAAATAAGAGGTGATTGCTTGAGGAGAGTGAATGCATTACCTCCAATAGCTGATTTGACCTCTGAAACATTCAACAGATCATGATGCAGACCAACAGACTCTAGTGCAAGAGAGGATTTAGGACCTTCTGCAATATCTAGAGTGTGAGCTAGCACAGAAAGAGAAGAAATTTGGAGCATGAGTGTAGAATTTGCAAGTTCTTCTTCTTTGTGGACAACTTCAATATGAGATGTGTTTGATACTAGTTCATGACCAATGAGATCATCAAGGAGGGCGAATGCATCACTTTGCTTGCTCTTGAAGGGGTTTGGACCAAATCCTTCATTCTGTTTGCCAAATCTTTCATCCAAATGGGCCCATAGCTCTTTTGGAGTTTCAACATCATCAATGATTTCATACATTATGTAATTAGGCATAGAAAGAATCATCCTTCCAAAGGATTGGTCACCTTTATTCAACCAGTCAATCTTCTCTTCAGAGGATTCAAACTCTCTTTCAAAATAACAATCAAAGAGATCATGGCTCTTTAAATATGCTATCATTTTTGGTTTCCATTCATCATAGTTGAATGATGAAAGAGGAGGGATTTCTTCTGAATACATTGAAGTTGTAGAAGACCTGCAAAAGCAATAGAGAATATCTACAACTACTACTGCTGCATAAATGTAGAAACTACTGCAACTGTTGCACTTGAAATCTTGATAATAAAATGCAAAAAACTCTTAGGAATGGAGATAAACAATACTCTCAACATGCTCTGATACCATGTGAAAATCCTCACTGCAGATCTAAGAGATGATGCATACCTCACAAGAGTAATTATGATTAAGAAGGAAGATATAAGAAGAGTGGTCAATGCAGTGCAATGAGCAACAGAATAATAATATAGTAGAACTCAGATAGAAGCAAAAATACTTCACACACACACTAATTAATTAATCACAATATGGATAAATAAATAGTACAATGCATGAGGATTCTAATGCCTAAGGTGGAAATTCGAATTATCCTTCATTGAGTGATCAAAAGATCACTGGAGTGTCATCGGAAAACAACTAGTAGTCTATCTCATCATTAGTGGAGTCATTAATGCTCAAGTAACTATCAACCATCAGTCAAACTGAGTGTGGTAGGTGTAACTGAGTGTAACTGGAACTAACTGAATGAAGGAGTCTTAGTGGAGAGCGCATGAGGAGCTAACTGAAGTCAGAATGGGAAGTCAAGTCTCACTGGAGGTCCATCGGAGTGATACAGTCAGTTGAGAGTCAGTCTAGCCTTAAATCAAGGAAAGAACTGGAGATAACTGAAGATAACTGAATGGTAGGTAAGGAAGGGCGCCTTTATCATGAAGTAGGTGAAAGGAGGGCGCACTAAGCTCTAGGAGGGCTGAAACTGAGTGGAAGGAAGCTCTGGGGGACAGCTAACTGATGGCTAGGTGCTGGGCTGATGATTGGGATGCATGCAAACCCTAAAAGTGCATGCATGACTGAAAATGCAAATAATGAAAATGTTGCTAGGACTAGGATGGAGTATAGGAATATCCTAACAGGATTTATAGCACACAGAGGCTAATTCAAACCTAAAGAGATCAACTCAAAATGGTTAGAGAGAGATGGAGTGTGGTTAGGCTCACTAACTTGAATTATGAATTGGAGGCTAAAATGAGGGGATAATTCATTTACCCAGAACAACACCATAATAAGGGGTTATCACAAATCAAGGAGTGGAGGCCAAGAATATCTCAAGGATGGTGCACTAGTGAAGGGAGGTGAGAGAGAGGATCCACTGTGAGTTATAAATGGCCCAAAGTACAAAAATAGAGAGCAGCTTCCATGAATAGAGGAGTGGGCCGCACTTGTGGAGGTGGAGGCTAAAATCAATGAGGTGAAGCTAAAATCATGCTTCCAACTCCTATAATCTAGGGAGAGGTCGTCTTAGTGCAAGTGGGGCCCAAAAAAGAGCATCTTTCATTCAAGGAGGGTGCATTCACTAAGTGGGACGCACCAAAACTTTATGAGGGCACACTAGTGCAAGTGAGATCCACTAAACCATGAATAAGGTGAAAAAGTAACTCCAAGGTCCAAAATAATCAAGAATAGAGTCTGATGTATAATTTTTGGGTGACCCACGACTCCTAGTCCCCATTCCCCCTCACCTAGTGGAATCCATGTCCCCCCATTCTCGTTTGTTGTCCATGTTGAGCCAGTCATTTTATTAATTACATAATAGTGTCCCGGTCCTTAAAGACCATTGTCCTAGCATCTAGTGCCACAATAATAAACAAATAACAGTTACATATGTACAGGGCTTAAAAGTCGGGGTATTACATAGTCATAGCCATTATCTCAATGGGGAAGAGAGTTGATTCTATGAGGAGGATATGATAGGGTGTATTTCTTTTTATTTTAAGATTATATGTTATAAAACGTTTTTGGATTTTCTCAATCCTTTTCCATGATTCTCTAGAGATTTTGTAGCCCAAAACTTCAAATCCATATAAGATAATGAGTCTCAAACAAGAGTTTCTTCTTATCCCAAAGCCAAAGCTATGCTGATTTACAATTTTTTTCAAGTCCATAATAAGCTTTCTGCCCTTCATTAATTATTTTCTAAATGCTATTGTTCCATTGATTTCAACTATATGTTGAAAAATAATTTGATCCATTATTTTTAATGACATTTTGCATTGATTTCTATGATAGTACAATTCAAAATGACAAATTTGCATTGATTTAAGTAACTATTAAGTGGAGGTAATAATATTGGTATGTTAAAGGTGAGGGTGAATTACATTATATATTGAGATTAAGCAGCATAGAATAAAATGAAAATGACAATACTAGAAACATAATGCCAAAGACATTAAAATAATAAAATGAATGTATTTAGAATAAGAATAAAATATGTTGTTACTGAATCTATCAATCCATCAGTTGTTCAAGAATTCCTCCAATGGGAACTAAGTAGTATGACTTTGGAACAAGAATGTTGGTAAATCTTAGTTATATGCTCACCTACACGAGAGATGAAAAGGGAGGTTTAATATGGGCCATTCACACTAAGGAACAAGCACAGGGGATATAAAGGGAGGTCCACCCACTACTGATCGAGATATATCACACATGTTTTGACATGTTAAACTAGGTTTTTCACGTTAAGGAACATGCACAAGAGATGAAAAAGGGAGTCCACTCACAATGGTTGAGATATATCGCACATGTTGTCATATGTTATTATGGGTCGTTTAAGCTAAGCAACAAGCGCAAGAGATGGAAAAAGGGGTCCACCCACCAATGGACAAGATATGTCGAGTATGTCCTAGGGTTTTAACCTAGGCCATTCATGCTAAAGAAAACACACGGGGGATATAAATGGGAGTCCATTTTCCAATTGTCGATATATAGTTATGGTTATTGATTGATGATCCATAGTCTAATTGGAGATTCAACAGAATATAAGATATTCTCCAAGGGGGGCCATGCCACATCAAGCAAAACCTCAATGGGTAACCACCTACCAATGAAACAACACATGGGGTAGACCTGATCCTGTTGTTGTGTGATTTCCAATGATAAAAGGGCATGTGTCCCTCCAACTTGTACAAAAACACCAAAAACATCAATGTGTCTCTTTCATGTGTTTGGAGGAAAGAGGATATGGAACATTTGAAGGAGACATGAAGGATGGATTGTCAATCAACTGTTCTCATCCAACAACCCCTCTGTACTCACAAGAAGAGTAGGTTTAAGTGAAAATGGATATATTAAAGGAAAAAAAATTCAAGAACTATATTCCTACCCACTCTAGAAACTGCCACAACCATATGTGTAAGACCAAGGGAGTATCAAATAAACATCATTATGACCCATTCCTTCACCAAGTGATTCTTTTTAGTTGAGTAGTATGCATTTGGCATTAAAAAAATGGGAATTCGTGGCTATTTTGGGGGCATCCATCCAATTAAAGATCACAATAAACTACCAAGAAATCCATTATAGGCAGAAAAAAAGGGAAAATTATAGCAACTCCAAATTAGCTCCAAATTCATCCACAAATTTGGAAAAGGGTCTCAAATGCCTCTATTTTAGCTAAATATGACACAAAGGAAATAATTCCTATTTGGGGAGGGGGGAGATATTCTAACCTAATTTTTAGGTCTCGCATTTCTCTCCCAACAGACTTTAAAGGAGATATGTTTCTCATTTACACCAGTAGAGGGGAAAGCAAATTGTATAGGATTAGGCTGCCAAAATTTCTCTAAGCTTTTTGTAATGGGATCTACAACATCAATGCCATCTCTTATCTCATTCTCATTATTTTCCCCGTTGTAGTTATTCTCAGATACTCCATTTTGTGGGAAGGAAAAAAATAGGCTCGGGATCAAGATCAAAGGGTCCCTTCTAGTACCTCCTATTGTAACCAAAATAATTGTTGTTCATTTTATTTTATAAATCGGGATCGAGGCATATTTTCCACTAGACTAAGCAATAAAAATTTTAAGCAAGTTTTGAAAGTTTCCTTACATTCTTTGTCTTCCATTTTGTTGAATGAATCAATGGATCTATGTTCATCTCAGTCACTTGATTTTCTATTTATTACAAGCATTTTCTAGATGGAATTTATGATTATCTCTATTGTGCATAATGTGTTTGTAACCTTACATTTGTCTTCCAAGTTATGGAACTGTGATTAAGTTTCCCTAGAAATATTGTTTGGTTGAATATTTGTGGCCTATATTATATGAGGCCCATCCACCTTTAAAAATAATGTTCAAATTTATCCTCGGTAGCAAGGGTCAAGCTTACACACCATAGACCCTTGCTCTAAATCTAGTAAATGAAACTTAATAGATAGAAAGGGAATTCCTAGTGTGGCAAACTAGGATCCTTCATTTCTATTGAGCTAGGGTTCCCTCATTTAGCCCAAGGACTGGCTTGATGGCCTAAAGTGACATAGGAAAGTGCATCCCACATAGTATGTATTGGCCTTGTGCTTCCTCCCATCCTATTCCCCTCATATGTAATATGTAGAGTGAGGTTTTGTGAGGGGTACAACCTAAGGGACAACAAACTAGACAAATAAAATACCCACAAACATAAAAAATAAAATGTGAATAAAACAAATGCTAATATAATGAACATTTATTGTTAAAGGAAAATATATAATGAACACATTATCAAAATAAATTGTATAATGATAAAATATCATCAAACTTAGTTCTAATTTTCTAAGCATATTACTTCTATTTTAACTCTTAATCTATCATGAACCAAGAATGATCAAATCCCTCAAGGTGCAAACTTTCTTCAAATTTTTGCAACCTAAAAAATGTTTATTTGATCCTCTCACAAATGATATATTCACAAGTAAGATTGATGACTCTCGACACATGATAGATTCAAAAATAAAATAGATCTATATTGGTGAGTACCTATATGATCAAAACCCACCCTGTAACTGTCATTTCTATGGTGTACAACTTCTAATTATTTGAATATCTCATAATCATTAACCATAATTTGTCACCGTTACTCAAGTAGTCATTGATTGGCCATATGTAAGTAGGCCTAATAGTTAAGAACATGCATTTCCTAGGTCTCCTAGGAAGTCATAGGTTCAAATATGGAGGGGTAGGGTATGTACACCTCTATGGACTTTAGCAAGTACATCGATTGAAATTGAACTACCATGCATGCTCCATGAAAAGAATAAATATATATTGAAAAGGTTAGTTCTTTTGCTAAAGAATAAGAAAGGGCGTTATCTCTAAAAGCAACGTCACCTTCCATATGTAGAGTGATGTGATATCTCTGATTGTTTATAAATTTGACATAGTTCAACAACAAAAGCGTGAAATGTTACAACAAGGAAGAAAATCTAGAAATTATTTCAGAAATTATCACTATAGAAAGGATTAACATAAGTTTTTGGAAATACAAATTTTCCAGCGTACTACAGTGCCTAAAATCCTTAGATCATCTCACACCTATCAAATGCTCTAGGAATTGGAATTCAGAATCTATAATCATGGTGCAATGTCACATCTCTCACCACATCAGTGGTAGAGACACACCTTTGGAGAGAAACCATGATGGATAAGTCAAAATATTCTTAAGATGAAGGATATGGTTAGGGTTGTAATATTTCAAAGAGTCGGCTCCGTTGAACCAATAAAAATTAATTTGAAATTATGGATAAACAGGTATAAGACCAGTGGAACAATTTATAAATTGCATTTACTCTCAACAAAAATTACGATTCAAGAGTTAGGCTTACTATGCCATTATCATCATCATCATCATCATATATATATATATATATATATATATATATATATATATATATATATATATATATATATATATATTGGAAGTTATAGAAACCTGCAAAGTGAATAATATAGATTTAGAATTTTAGAAGAAGATTACCATAAAGATCACCTACAATTACATTAGATGGAAATATTCTAGAGGAGGTTTTGTGTGGTAACCTAGTTGATTATTCTCATTTGTGTATTTTTTATTGTGATGCATTTGCCAACATGCCTAAATAAAGAGGTACAAACTTGACCCAAAGTTAAGGAAATGTGTTTTTCTCAATTATGATAATGCAGTAAAGGGGTATAGACTATGGGATCCTACTGACCATAAGGTAATTGTTAGCCAAGATTCTATTTTTATGAAAATTCCATGCAAATGAAGGAGGTACAATAGTAACATGAGATTACAACTATTTGAAGTAGAAATGAGTGAAGATGAAAATGAAGCTTCTCATCAACGTGAAGAATGGCGATTTCAACAACCACAACTCAAAATATCTACACATCCCAAGAGATGTCTAGGAAGGTATTCTCTTGATTTGCAGTCTTTTTTTGCTTTGTTAATAGATGGTGGTGAACCTAGTTCATTTTAGGAAGATAGAGAATTTGAGAAATAAGATAAATGGAGGAAATCCATGGATGAAGAAATAAAAGCTTTAAATAAGAAAAAAACATGGGAACTTGTGGATCTCCAACCAGAAAGAAAATTTGTTGGAAATAACTGGGTGTATAAAGTAAAGAAGAACAATGAAGGGTTGATGGAACGTTATAAATCTTGATTGGTAGAAAAAGGATATGTGCAGAAGTTGGAAATAGATTTTAATGAAATTTTCTCTCCAATTGAGAATATTTCTGTTGTAAGGGTTTTACTTGCACTTGCAGTAGCACATGATTTAGAGTTGGAACACCTAGATGTAAAAAATGTTTTTTTGCATGGTGATCTTGATGAAGAAATTTATATGGATCATCCTTAGGGATATAAATAAAGAGGAAAAGATAATTTGGTTTTAAAACTCAAAAAATATTTGTATGGATTGAAATAGCTGCCAAGGATGTGGTGCAGAAAAATTGACACAATAAAGAGCCAAGGTTTTAGTATAAGTGAGGCTGACCATTGTGCATAAGAGGTTTACTGATGGCAGTTTTATTTATCTTGTTATTGTATGTTGATGATATGTTGGCTACAAGACCTAACATGAATAAAATAATTGATCTCAAGGTGTAGTTGGCTAGGACATTAGAAATGAAGAATTTAGGAGCAACAAAACAAATTCTAGGGATGAAGATACATAGGGACATAATATGTAGAAAAATATGGATAAGTCAAAAGTCATGTATAAAGAAGATTCTACAGTGCTACAATATGCAAAATGAAAAACCAATTAGTACCCTACTTCCTTCACACTTCAAATTGTCTTACAAACAATGTCCTGGAACAAAAGCATAGAAGAGAAGCATGTTTCATGTGCCATGTTTATAAATAATTGGGATCCTCATGTTGGCCATAGTGAGTGCCAGACCAAATATTACTCAAGATGTAATAATTTCTAGTCAGTTCATGATGAATATTTGTAAGGAGCATTGGAATGCTATGAAGTGGATTCTCATATATTTAAGGGGCACTTTAGACACTACTATTTGCTATAAATCAGAAAATTTACAAATTAAAGGTTTTTCAAAATTCGATTTTAATGGAGACAGGAATGGATGAAAGTATACTATAGGATATAATTTCACTCTTGTTGGTGGAGTTGGAAGATGGAGAACTAATTTGCATCCAATGGTGGCCTTATTATCCACTAAAGCAGAATATGTGGTAGCAATTGAGGCTAGTAAAGAGGCAATATGGCTGGAGCGACTAATGGATGAATTCAAGATGATACAACGGGGTCACTTTGCACTATGATAGTCAAAGTGATATTCACTTAGTGAGGAATCCGACATTTCATGATCACATGAAACATATTGATATTAAGTACCATTTCATACAAAAAGTGGTGGAAAAAGGTAGGATCTTTTTAGATAAAATTGGTGTTGATGAGAATACTGCAGATATCCTTACAAAATGGTTTTAATAAAAATTTCAAAATGGCTACACATTTTAAATTTGTTGTTTGTAATTACTTATATTAAATGTGGGATTTATAATCACATTGTAAGCTAAAAAAGGTTGTTAGTTCTCACCCCTCCCCTTAGTTAGACGAATATCAATTTCATATCAATTTCATTACTTTATATCAATTTCATTATTTTAATTTTACCTGGTTAATCAAATGTTACCTTGTTAATCATTTTGGTCTCCATTAAAATAATTTCATTCGCTTAATTTATTCCTTAATAAACTAAATCTTATTAATTTCTAATTTAATCACATCCCTAATTAATTTGCCCCTATTAAATTTGTATCATCCCATTCGAACAAATTGAATTAATACCCTTTGTATCCTTATAATAGCAATTGCATAGCATTATTAATTCTTTATAATAGTTACTTCAACTTCCCTCTATAGTTTTTCTCCATTATTTGTTATCATCAATACGAAAAATTTCCAACTAAAATTTTATTTTTTCATTTTCACCCTTATAGTCATATGAATAAACTAAATATTTTGAGCCATATTTTTTTACTCATTTATTTATTATTAAATATTTTATTTTCCTCACTATTTTTTCTATTTATCATTAGTAAAAGATTCTCTCTAAATATTAATTGTATTTTGTGTCCCCTCCCTTCATTCTTGGATCTTTCCACCATTGTTTCAAAAATTTCTACCATAAATTTTTAATGCCTATTTCCTCCATTCTTATTTATACTCAACTTTATTCTTTTCTGACCATAAGCAGATTCATTTTGGTTCTCTGAAGATGGGTGGAGTTTCCAATCGAAACATTGGTTCTAAAAATACCACATAGTGAATATCCAGAAGTAATGACACAATATCCTTACAAACTTTGCCAGGACGTAGAAGATTAAATAGTGCAAAACTTGTCTGGGCTTGCTGAAAATGTGGTGAAGGTAGCATTGGGAAATGGCATGTGGGTGGAAAACATTGAAAAGGAAATTCTTGTATACTAACTTAAAATGGGATATTTTTAAGAGATGAAATTCTTATAGTAGATCTATTTACTAGGCCCACACATTGTTTGTATGCATCAGGCATTCAAGGGGTCCACCAGGTCTACACTCTTTTGGGATTTGGGGGAGATTCCCCGAGGATAAAATTTCTAGACCCTTCTAGTGTATTTCACTTCCTTCTAGAACTCTCATTTGTATTATATAAAATGAGAGTGACCCCTCAGCATTATAACACAAGAGAGATAGAAAAGAGAATTGTAAGTTTTTGGCTGAGTAATAATAAAAGATCGAAGATGTCATTGCCTCGTGATTTTACTTCTGTATAGTAGGGTTTCCACATAAATCTTATGTTTTATTTTTATTATTTTTTGCTTCTATTTTTATATTTTTCTAACATCCAAATGGACTCGCAACTAGTGGCATTAGATTCCAAATACTCAGCTTCTAATCAACTAAGTGCCACAAAATTTTGCTTCTTTTTGAACTAGGATATAATCGTTGATCCCAAGCTAAAGAAGCACCCCAAGGTTCTCTTTTTGTCTATTTAAATTCCTTCCAATATGCATCTATATACCCCTAAAACTTCACTTCACCATATTAAATATATCTTGTACTATACTCCAATGCACCCCTCAAGAATATGAGTACATCTTTTTCTACCACTCAATGCTCCTGCATCAGCACTACCATGAACTGACTCGAGGTGTTCACTACAACACACATATATATAGACTAATGTTTACCAAATACATTAAGGATAGTATCAAGTGCTTGTACAAAATAGGGCCCACTAACTTCTAATGTGAAGTTGTCACCTTCTTCAAATTGGTGATCATGGGTGTGGCCATATTTTTGTAGTCATCCTTCTGAAACATCTTAAGGATATTAATTGCATACTTACCCAAGCCAAGGAATATCTCCCCTCGACTCTGATAAACCTAAAAACCTCATAACTAATTAATCATGCCAATGTCCTTCATTTTAAACTCATCTTACATATCTTCTTTGCACCCTCCAATGAGCTTCTCTATACCTATAAGAAATAATCCATCTACATACAACTTCTAAGAATATCTCCTAAACAACTAACTCAAGGCCAACCCCGCAAGGGAGATCTAATAAACCTAGTTACCACACTCTTTCAGAGGAATAAACATCTCCAGATATACAATAGGGTCTCTTCGGAGGGATGAAACATCTCCGGAATAATAAAGTAAAAATATAATATTATTAGAAGTTACAATATTTCAACACTCCCCCTTAACGAGAAGGATATTATAACAACATCTGCAAGAGAAAGGAGTCATAAACTACATGATACAGGATACATCTATAAATCATTGGAAGCTTTCTTCATACATCATCAGTAACTCAAACAATTACTAGAACATCTTCAAGATATTCAATACTAGATCTTCATCTTCTACAGCACTCGAACAGATACAGCAACGTCATCATCATCTGGATCCTCTTGATCAACAACATCATCGTCTGGATCTACCGATCAACATCATCATCTGGATCACTCAATCAACAACCTCATCGTCTGGATCTACTGATCAACATCATCATCTGGATGTCTCGATCAACAGCCTCATTTTTTGGATCTACCAATCAACATCATCATCATCAGGATCCTCTCGATCAACAACATCGTCATCTGGATCCTCTCGATCAACAGCATCGTCATCGCAACATACTCTGCAATGCACATGATCCTATTACGGGATGATCAATCCCTCTCACTTTAGGACATAGGTCCAAGAATGGTACAATCCTGATCCACTTATTGTTAAATTTTCAGAATTTACTTCAATCTGATCTAGGATCTTAACTGAGAGAATAGCATGTACAGCATATCTACAACATATCAATCATGGAGACAATAATGCAAGCACACAAGAGACACAAAGATTTACTTGGGGAAAACCATAAAGGTGAAAAACCCCAATAACTTCCTCAAAGATAGATAGAGCAATGATACAACCAACCATGAGAGATAGACACAACCTAGCAGTAGATCCTCCTCCTCCATAAGTGCGCCACTCCTCCTTGAGTGCATGACTGAGAAGTGAGTGAGCAAATAGAGTGCTTCCCGCACTCTATTTATACTTGACTTGACTTGCCTTTTTACCTAACTCATGTAGGCTCGAACTTAACCACATAACATAATGATGACTAGGCCGACCCCCAATAGGGTGGTCTAATAACCCTTTGACCCACATGACTTATACAGGACCGACCCCAACAAGGTGGTCTAATAACCCATCAAGTATAAGTTACGACACTTACAATATAAATGACGACACTTCCGTATAGAGGAATAATAACATCTCTATAGGAATACAATATACATATATGTGAAATACATTCTGAAGTTACATATACATCAACACTCCCTCTTAACTAGGAAGGTATTTCTTAGCATAGTTCTTCTAGCACAAGTCATCTTCTCTGGATCATCGTCACTACTGCTGCTATCTCAATCAATCTCTGAATCTACTCATCATAGGAAGTTCTACAGAGCCAGTCCTTTTTCATACTGGATGTAGGCCCACCACCTGCAGGTCTTCATCATCACTGGCCATACTGTGGAATCCTCAGGACTTATTACATGCGTCACAAAATCTCGAAAGAGCATCCCAGGATGTTACGGGTACACAACTTCGACCTGTAGGATCTCCCAGGGTGCTATTACATGTGACCCCACCACAAAACCTCGAAAGAGCATCCCAGGATGTTACGGGTACACAACTCCAACCTGAAGGATCTCCCAGGGCGCTATTACATGTGGTCACCACAAAACCTAGCAAGAGCATCTCAGGATGTTACGGGTACACAACTCCGACTTGAAATCTCCCAGGGCACAAATTACATTTGGTCATGGAAAAACCTCGAAAGAGCATCTCAGGATGTTACGGGTACACAACTCCGACCTGAAATCTCCCAGGGCACAAATTACATGCCATAGGACAAAACCTCGCAAGAGCATCTCAAGATGTTACGGGTACACAACTCCGACCTGAAATCTCCCAGGGCACAAATTACTTGTCCTCCCAGAGCAATGTCTCGAAAGAGCATCCCAGGCTATTACGGGTACACAACTCCAACCTATAGGATCTCCCAGACATGCTCATCTGCACAACCTGATCCATGGCCATAGAGTATCAACCTGATACTCACCATACATCATCCTAATGTATCCATGATCATCCTAATCATCATCACTGCAACGTCCTGCTGCATGTCATCTAGAGCAACATCCTGAAGCTCATCTTCCATGATCATCCTGATCATCACTGCAACATCCTGCTGCATGTCATCATACATGATCCACCTGATTATCAATGCATCTACCTGATGCATACCAAGTATCTACCTGATACATATCGTCATACATGATCCACCTGATCATCAATGCATCTACCTGATGCATACCAAGTATCTACCTGATACATATCATCATACATGATCCTCCTGATCATACAATGTATCCACCTGATACAAATACAAATACATGATACATATCACCATACATGATCCACCTGATCATACAATATATCCACTTAATACATATACAGATACATGGTCCAAGCATCCAACATGATGCATACATACATACATAAAAATTATCCAACTGATCATATCCAGCATCCAACATGATGCGTACATACATACATAAAAATGATCCAACTGATCATATCCAGCATAAACCAGAACATCATCCTAATGCTCATCATCCAGCGCTTACATCCACAGCCATGTGAAGGATCCTCCTTCCAACATGCTTGGAATGGCTTCAGCAAAAGTGTCCATCACTTCTTCCTCGAAGTGTCCTCGATATGAAGAACGCCAACCCTCTCTCTGAAGTACTCGAACTTCACTCTGGCTAGTGGCTTCGTCAGCACATTTGCAATCTGCTCATCCATCGCAACATACAGAAGCTTCACAGCTCCTCTCTGCACCATATCCCTGATATAGTGATATTTGATCTCTATGTGTTTTGACCTGTCATGAAACACTGGGTTCTCGGATGGCTTCACACAAATCTGGTTATCACAGAAGATACCAGTGGCCTCCAACGGGAGATCAAATAACTCAAACAGTAGCTTCCGTAGCCATACTGCCTCACAACTAGCTGAGCAGGCTGCAACATACTTTGCCTCAGCTGTACTGAGTGCTACGCGGGACTGCTTCCTGCTAAACCAAGAGATCACACCTAATCCCAGACTGAAGCAACACCCAGATGTGCTCTTCCTATCTGCAGCACTGCCAGCCCAATCTGAATCAACATAACCCTGCAGGTTAAACTTTTGATTCACCTCATACTTGAGCCCATAATCCATTGTACCCTTCAGGTACCTCAGAACATGCTTTACAACAACCAGGTGAACACTCCTCGGATCCGTCAGGACCTGGCTCAATGTGTTCACAGCAAAGCAAATGTCTGGTCTCATGTTCGTTAGGTACATCAAGGACCCAATCATCTGACGATACATAGAAACATCAATTGGCTCAGATGAAGCATCACATAGAAGCTTCAGATTCGATGCTATAGGTGTGACCATGGCCTTGCAATCCATCATCCCAAATCTCTTCAGGATATCTACTGTGTACTTCCCTTGACCAAGGAAGATCCCACCTGCACTCTGCCACACCTCCATACCTAGGAAATAGTGCATCATTCCCAAATCTTTGTTGCTGGAACAAATGTTGTAGTCGTTTTTGTAGGTGAAGATATGCGGTCTTTCCTACAAAACAGGTTAAATTGCATGATTAGAAATATGTCATAATTTTCAGAGCAAATTCTTACACATAAAGAAATATGTCATACAGTCATGCAACTGTCTTAGCTAATGCTTCAATACAACATTTATCCATATCCCATAACTTTCTAGATGCCTTCCAATCTCTACCAGAACATTGTTAAGAGTGTGCACAACTCCCAACATGTCAGCAAAGAGGTTTCATTCTAGATAAGTAGCAATGGAATGTTGTACAATGCCATAGGCCACTTACCCATGTATATTAGTAGTATACTGTTCATCAATGCAACTATTCTAATATGCACAATACATATCCTAAGTCTAGGAACATGAGCATATACATCATTGAACAATTTTACTCAAATATGCAAGAAATTAAAATACTTATCTTTGTTTGTTCGTTGGGTGGACTCCCTCTGAGTCTTTGCTTCCTTGCAGGAGATGCTGGAGTCCTAATCTGAAGTAGGTTCTTCTACACCTTTCTATTGTGGAATGTAGAAAGATGGTCAACTCCCTCTGAATATCTGCATCCTTGCAGAAACTACTGAAGTGTGCTCCTTTGCTTTCTTGCAGGAACAACTGGAGTGTGCTCCTTTGCTTTCTTGCAGGAGCAACTGGAGTGTGCTCCTTTGCTTTCTTGCAGGAGCAACTGGAGTGTGCTCCCTCTTGATCTTTGCTTCCTGAATTACCTGTTCTTGAACTCATATTCATCCTTGGTCCCTATGCATGCTTATTAGTATCATGATTGTGTTATCCTTGTGATCTCATATAAAATCATACATTCATTAGTATACTATTAAAACACAATAATTTCAAGCATGTATAGTCATGATCATTTCAAACAGAATAATAAGCATTAGCATTCAAGGTTTATGTGGGATTCTTATGGTTAGTCAAATCATAAGAAACATAACATGTCTAAACCTGTAATTACTCAAACCTATGACTCTTCAGGTTAGTTGAATCATCAATCAAGATAAGAGATATAATATGCATAAAAAACTGTGATTATTCAAACCTATACCTTCATGATTCTTTTGGTTATTCATATCATCAATTATGGTGAGAAACATAATATGCATACAACCATGATTATTCAAACTTATGACTTCATGAATAATTATTATCAACAACACAACAGTATAAGATCCTAACCCAAGGTAGGATTCTAGCTTGATATAGGAAAAACATACCTGGATTAGCATGCTAGCTAGTTATGTCTAACATACCCGCATAATGTCTTCTGGTTCTCTTCAGTGACTTGTTCTAGTAACCTGCATGTCTCAGATGTTAACCATTAAAAAACCAAGTTATACATACCTCGGAAATGGATCTTCTATGAGATCCATGACAATGGATGAATCTTTGTCCTCATGTTATCATGACCATATGTTCTTGGACCAGAACATGATTTGTCTTTCTTGGTGTACCTTTCATGTTAGTAGACAACATAAACCTCATACAACACCATAATGCATTAGTACAATCATAAGTGTCAACACCCTAATCAATGAATATTTTCTATCGTGCACTCATAATTTTATTAAGGTGATATGACAAGTCTAAAATCAAGATTGTACTAACCGTAATAACATGAAGACAAACATACCATAAACTTAATCATGAACAAATCTCAAAACATACCTCGATGAGTCATACCTGTCAAGATCGCTTGTAATCTTCTTATGTAAGGCCTTAGCCTCATCTCCCTCTGAAACAGGAACTTCTTCACTCATGCAGGTGACCAATCCATCTTCTTCTAGGATTAACCCAATCCACTTGATTTGCAAGAACTGGATCTGGAGCTAGATTAGGGTTTGTCAAAGAAACCCCAAAAATTCAAACTTTGAATTTAAAACTTCTGACAGGATAGAAATATACGCCTTGATGAGCTGACCAAGCTGGTATATTCAGAATTTGAAAACTGCAAAGTTTCACTCCTCAAATTTGCCTTTGAAACTTCCGAATTCACTGGACGTGACCCTGAACTGGGGTTTGATGAAGCCCACTCTTTTGCCCAATCAAAAGGTTTGATCCAAAGCTATAAGCTTATATTTTTCTGAGGAGCTTCCAGCCGTGGTCACAGATTTCAAAAATTCTCATTTTTACAGAAGCCCTAATTTTCCACTTTTCTAATCAAAGTCCCGAACTAGGGTCTAATCAAGCCCGACCTTCTGCCCAACCAAAAATTATGATTTTGGTCTCTAAATTTTTATTTTGATGAGTAGCATTCAGCCATGGTCTCCGATTACAAAAATTCCAACTTTCTCCAAAGCCTTAAATTCCGGAAGCCATGAATGAAGGTACTAAAAAATAATTCTGTTTTGACAGAAATATGTACCTGGTTGTTTCTGGTGTAACTCCAAACTTTTTGATCCACAGGGTCTGAAAACATTTCCTGAGATATCCTGACCTATTATCTTTCCATCCTGACAGGTCTGACCTCAATTGGATTCTCTGAGAGAGAGTTATGCCAAATGTCGCAATGTGACCTGTTTTGGGATAATACAGGAGTGCGAACTTGTACAGCGTGCCACGTGTCACTATTTGAACTTCGGCCTCTGAAAATTTTTCCTGAGATAGCTCGGCCTATTATATTTCCATCCTAACAGGTCTGAACTCAATTGGACTCTCTGAGAGAGAGTTATGCCAAGTGTCGCAACGTGACCTGTTTATGGGATAAAACAGTAGAGCGAACGTGTACGGCGTACCACGTGTCACTGGTTTCTGAAAAAGTTTTCTGAGATATTACAGTCTGTGTACTACCTTTCACTTTTCATGAAATTTCATTTGGAGCTTCCTAGCCCAAGTTATGACCTTTTTCCCAGGGTCACCGAATTTTGACTCAGATCTGGAAGAGGCAGAAACCCTATATTGCACAGATCATAAATCAAAAAGTAAAACGAATTAGAGGTTGTCTTTTGGACACAAGGTACCTGGAGATCTTAGCTTCGGCCTGTAACAATTTCAGATCCGAAAAATTTTCCAAAACGGATTTATAGCGAAAGTGCTACGATGACTGGTTTTTGCTATATCAAGCCCTAGCATTGTAAGTGCAACAAGTGTCATACATGCCATATCATGCCTTCTTTCAGGCTAGCTCTGATACCATGTTAAATTTTCAGAATTTACTTCAATCTGATCTAGGATCTTAACTGAGAGAACAGCATGTACAGCATATCTATAGCATATCAATCATGGAGACAATAATGCAAGCACACAAGAGACACAAAGATTTACTTGGGGAAAACCATAAAGGTGAAAAACCCCAATAACTTCCTCAGAGATAGATAGAGCAATGATACAACCAACCATGAGAGATAGACACAACCTAGCAGCAGATCCTCCTCCTCCATAAGTGCGCCACTCCTCCTTGAGTGCATGAGTGAGAAGTGAGTGAGCAAATAGAGTGTTTCCCGCACTCTATTTATACTTGACTTGACTTGCCTTTTTACCTAACTCACGTAGGCTCGAACTTAACCACATAACATAATGCTGACTAGGCCGACCCCCAATAGGGTGGTCTAATAACCCTTCGACCCACATGGACGACCCCCAATAGGGTGGTCTAATAACCCTTTGACCCACATGACTTATACAGGGCCGACCCCAACAAGGTGGTCTAATAACCCATCAAGTATAAGTTACGACACTTACAATATAAATGACGACACTTCCGTATAGAGGAATAATAACATCTCTATAGGAATACAATATACATATATGTGAAATACATTCCGAAGTTACATATACATCAACACTTATGGGATGATCAATCCCTCTCAATTTAAGTCATCCCTCATGTCTATGGACGATGCAAGCCAGATCAACTTATAGAATGATCAATCCTTATCACTTTAAGACATCTCTCATGTCTAGGGATGATGCAATCCCAATCGACTTACATGATGATTAATCCTTATCACTTTAAGACATCTCTCATGTCTAGGGACAATGCAATCCCAATCAACTTACAGGATGATTAATCCTTATCACTTTAAGACATCTCTCATGTCTAGGGATGATGCAATCCCAATCGACTTACAGGATGATTAATCCTTATCACGTTAAGACATCTCTCATGTCTAGGGATGACGCAATCCTAATCGAATTATAGGATGATCAATCCTTATCACTTTAGGACATAAGTCCAAGGATGATGCAATCCTGATCTACTTACAGGATGATCAATCCTGATCCTTTTAGGACACCTATCATGTCTATGGACGATGCAGTCCAGATCTACTTATAGGATGATCAATCCTGATCCTTTTAAGACACCTCTCATGTCTAAGGATGATGTAGTCCTTGATCCATTTAAGACACCTCTCATGTCTAAGGACGATGCAGTCCTTGATCCATTTAAGACACCTCTCATGTCTAAGTACGATGCAGTCCTTGATCCATTTAGGACAAATCTCATGTTTAGGGACGATGCAGTCCGTGATCCATTTAAGACAAATCTCATGTCTAGGGACGATGCAGTCCATGATACGTTTAAGACAAATCTCATATCTAGGGACAATGCAGTTCGTGATCCATTTAAGACAAATCTCATGTATAGGGACGATGCAGTCCATGATCTGTTTAAGACAAATCTCATGTCTAGGGACAATGAAGTCCATTATCCATTTAAGACAAATATCATGTCTAGGGACAATGCAGTCTGTGATCCGTTTAAGACAAATATCATGTCCAGGGACGATGAAGTCCTATCACATACATTTTGAACCAAATGTTTAGGGACGATGCAATCCTATCACGTGCATTTTGAACCAAATGTTCAGGGACGATGCAGTCCTATCACGTACATTTTGAACCAAATGTTCAGGGATGATGCAGTCCTATCATGTACATTTTCAACCAAATGTTCAGGGATGATGCAGTCCTATCACGTACATTTTGAACCAAATGTTTAGGGATGATGCAGTCCTATCATGTACATTTTGAACCAAATGTTCAGGAACGATGCAGTCCTATCACGTACATTTTGAACCAAATGTTCAGGGACGATGCAGTCCTATCACGTACATTTTGAACCAAATGTTTAGGGACGATGTAGTCCTATCACGCACATTTTGAACCAAATGTTTAGGGATGATGCAGTCCTATAACATACATTTTGAACCAAATGTTCAGGGACGATGCAATCCTATCACGTACATTTTGAACCAAATGTTTAGGGACGATGCAGTCCTATCACGTACATTTTGAACCAAATGTTCAGGGACAATGCAGTCCTATCACGCACATTTTGAACCAAATGTTCAGGGAGGATGCAGTCCTATCATGTACATTTTGAACCAAATGTTCAGGGACGATGCAGTCCTATCACGTACATTTTGAACCAAATGTTCAGGGACGATGCAGTCCTATCACTTACATTTTGAACCAAATGTTTAGGGACGATGCAGTCCTATCACTTACATTTTGAACCAAATGTTCAAGGACGATGCAGTCCTATCATGTACATTTTGAACCAAATGTCTAGGGACGATGCAATCCTATCATCCACTTAGACCAAGTCTAAGAATCACACATCGACCTAGTTGTCGAAACAGGTAGCCTCATCATCGACCTCATTGTTGGAACAAATAACCTCATCAATATTCTCATCAATACAGGTATCCACATCATCTACCTCACCGTTGATGCAGGCAATCTCATCATCAGTGACCATATCACTCCCCCTTTCGAGGAGGGTCCTTCTAAACTACACCAAGCGTGTCTCGAAAATACTCAAACTTTATTCGAGACAGAGGTTTGGTTAATATATCAGCAACTTGTTTGTCAGTGCTCACATACTCGAGCTTGATAGCTCCTTTCTGCACCATATCCCTATGTGCATTGACTTATCATGGAATACTGGATTCTCTGTCATCTTGATACAACTCTGGTTATCACACAGGATCACAGTGGGGTCCATCTCTAAGTCAAACAATCTTGATAACAACTTTCGAAGCCATATCGCTTCATAACTAGCAGAGCAAGCAGCTATATTTCGCTTCGGTTGTGCTGAGAGCCATACTAGACTGCTTCCTGCTAAACCATGAGATCATGGCAGATCCCAGACAATAACATCCGCCCGATGTGCTCTTCATGTATGATACACTTCCTTCCCAATCAACATCTATGTAGCCATACAATCTGAAGTCATGATCTCCAAGATAACATAGACATAAGTCTATCGTACCCTTTAGGTACCTCATCACATGCTTTGCAGCTATCAGGTGAACATGCCTAGGTTCCACTAGATACTGACTCAAGGTGTTCACAGCAAAGCATATATCTAGCCTTGTATTCATCAAAGACATCAATGACCCAATAATTTGTCTATACAGAGTCATATCCACTAACTCTGATGAGTCATCAGCTAACATCTTCAAGTTGGAATCCATGG
Organism: Larix kaempferi; assembly: GCA_027924585.1. Classification (NCBI taxonomy): domain Eukaryota; kingdom Viridiplantae; phylum Streptophyta; class Pinopsida; order Pinales; family Pinaceae; genus Larix; species Larix kaempferi. The sequence goes on along the minus strand of BSBM01001158.1, from coordinate 3,131,872 downwards.
GAGTGGCCATGGCTTTGCATTCCAACATATCAAATCTTTTCAAGATTTCTACAACATACTTTCCCTTGTTGAGAAAGATTCATTCTTTCCATACTTCCAGTAATGCATCAATCCAAGATCTTTCATCTCAAATTCTGTAGCTAGCTTCTTCTTGTTTTCCATGATCTGTTTCTCATTCCCTGTCAAAAATATATCATCCACATATAATAATAGTATGACAGGTTCATCATCCATAACCTTAAGGTAAAGGTTAGGATCAGCTTTGCTTTTGGTAAATCCCAAGCTTTTAAAGACGCTATCAACTCTCCCTCTGTGACTGAATATCATTCACACTTTGCATTGAGTGTTCTTCTGCATATCTATCCGTGCCATCTTTGGTCAGATGGGTCTACTAATATGAGGCTCAATATCATTCGAACTCTGTGGCAAGTTCCTTCTTGCATCCATGTAAGAGAAGAATTTCATATGTATATAGACACCATCTTAAACCTTCTAGCAAAGGTTGAAATCTGCATCACCCATGGTGATCATTAAGCAAATCAAATGACAAATCGATCATGGGTATCCGTACAGAGCTTTCTTCAATTGAGTCCTGGGAGTTTTCTCGATTCATACTTTTTCTTCAATTACACAATTAAAAGAATGGTCTTATCTAGCCACTTGGAGCAAACATCTCGTCATGATCCTCTTCTTCTTTCTAATAGAATCTTCTAGCCATGAGCCTTCCATAGTATGTTTGATTTGTAAGTCTTCTTGTTGAACATCCATCACTTGTTCGGTGTTCATCATCCTTCTTTTGTAGATCATACCACATGATCTTTTCTACAAATCAAAGTTAATTACATGATTAGTAATGCTTCATAATCATTAAATCTATTGAGATATTGTAACTTCTAAGAATATTATATTTGTACTTTATTATTCCGTAGATGTTTCATTCCTAAGTGGAGACCCTATTGTATATCCAGAGATGTTTTATTCCTCCGTGGAGAATGTGATAACTTGGGTTGTTAGACTTCCCTAGTGGGGTCGGCCCTATATGAGTCATGTGGGTTAAAGGGTTATTAGACCACCCTAGTGGGGTCGGCCCTATCACATTATGTTAAGTGGTTAAGTTGGGGCCGACCTAGTTAGAGTTAAAAGTCAAGTGAAGTAGTGTATAAATAGAGCAGGTGTGTTCCTCATTTATAACATAGTCACTCACTTGTGATTGGCACATGAGAGATAGAGAGGGATCAGATATGGAGGATAAGGAGCTCATTTTTGGGGATTACATCTTTGTATTTTTTGGTCATCTATATTGAGGAAGCTTTGCTGGGTTTTCTACCCCATGAGGGTTTCCCAGGATAAATTGTGTCTCTTGTGTTTATGCTGTGCTTGTTGTTCTTTCAGTGATCCTGTATATGCTATTGTTGTGAAATGGAATGTAATACTGATATTTTCTATCTTTGCATATTTAATCTTAACATGGTATCAGAGATATCCTGAAGGAAGGCAATGTATGGCACTTACGACACTTGTCTGCGACAATTTGAAAGTTAGGGTTTTATATAGAAAAAACCAGTCATCGTGGAACTTTCTCTATAAATCCATTTTGTCTAAGGTTTAGGATCTGAAACTTCTACAGGTCGTAGATCACATCCCCCTATACCTTGTGTCCAAAGGAAAGCCTCATATTCATTGTAATTTGTGATTTATGATCCGTACAAGTTAGGGTTTCTGCCTCTTCCATATCTTAATCATAAACAGGTGACCTAGGAAAAAAGGTCATATCTTGGGCTAGGAAGCTCCAAATTAAATTTCGTAAAAAGTGACTGGTAGGGCATAGACAGCAGTTTCAAAGGTCTACTTTTAAGAGGCCTAAGTTGAACCAGTGACATGTGGCACGTCGTACAAGTTCATTCTCCTCTTTTATCCCATAAACAGGTCACATTGTGACACTTGGTATAACTCTCTCTTAGAAAATCCAATTGTGGTCATACCTGTGGGTTTGGAAATATGATAGGTCAGGCTACCACAATCTGAATTTTTAGACATTGTGGATTCGTAATTTCAGAGATGCACCAGAAACAATCAAGTGCATATTTCTGTCAAAACAGAATTGGATTCTAAGCACCTTCATTCTTGGCTTGCCATTGCTGCGAGAATTTAGGGATTCAAAGAAAGTTGCAATTTTTGAAATCTGTGACCGCAGCTAGAAGATCCTCAGAAAAATCGAAGTTTACAGTACAATATAGAACCTTTTGGTTGGGCAGAAGGCCGAGCTTTATCAAACCGTAGTTCGGGATCCTGTCTAGAAGATTCAGAAGTTTCAAAGGCAATTTTGAGGGGTCAAATTTTGCAATTTTCAAAATTGAAGTATACCAGCTTGATCAGCTCATCAAGGCACATCTTTCAATCCATTCATAAGTTTGGAATTCAAAATTTGAATTTTTAGGGTTTCTATGACAAACCCTAATCCAGCTCCAGATCCAGTCTCAGCAAATCAAAGAGGAATGGGTTAATCCTAGAAGAGAATAAATTGGACACTTGCATAAGTGACGAAGTTCCAGTTCCAGAGGGAGATGCACGGGAGATTAGGCTAAGGCCTTACATAAGAAATCTACAGGCAATCTCAACAGGTATGACTTGAGGAGATACAGGTATGTTTTGAAATATGTTCATGATTGAGTTTATGATTGTCTTCATATTATTTAGGTTAGTACAATCTTGATTAATGTTAGACTTGTCTTATCACCCTAGTAAAAGTATGAATGCATGTGAATGATAGAATACATTCATTGATTAGGGTTATGACACTTATGATTGTACCAATGCACTATGGTGTTGTATGAGGTTGTTGTTTTCCGCTAACAAGATACAGATACATCAAGAAAGACAAATCAAGTTCTATGACCATGATGACATGAAGACAAAGACTAATCCATATTCTTTGATCACATAGAAGCTCTACTTACGAGGTATGCATGGCTTTGCTCTACTATGCTTAACTTATGATATATGCAGGTTCTAGCACAATGTCTCTAAATCATTGAAGATAATAAAGAAGATATTGTTTGGGTATGTTAAGACATAACCAAGCTTGATAATCCAGGTATGTTTTCCTATATCAAGTTAGAATCCTACTTTGTTAGGATCTTAGGCAAGTATAACTATGTATGAAATGATCATGACCATACATACTTAAGATTATTTAGAATTATAATGTTTTGATAGTATTGAGATTATACTAATGAATGTATGATTATGTATGAGATCATGATGATGACACTAGTGCACACTTAAGCATGCATAGTGGTCCAGGATGGATAGAAGTTCAAAGACATATAATCATGAAGGGAAAATAAAGATTAAGCGGGAGGAAACCACACAAACATAAAAGATAAGTATTTAAGTTGTCATTTGAATTACTTCTTGAATCTCTGAATAGTCAATGATATTGCTCGTAATAGTTGTGTGCATATTTGTATTCCTAGAATATATCATGCTGAGTGTAAACATTCATATAGCATTGAACAGTATACTACTAATATGCATATGATTGGTAAGTTGGACAAACATTCCATTGTTGCTTGTCTAGAATGAAACCTCTTTGTTGACATGCTGAGAGCTGTGCACGCTCCTGATAGTATGTTCTGGTAGAGATGGAAGGCATCTAGATAGCCACTATATGCATATATGATATGGAAAAGTGTTGTGACAAAGTATTGGTCAAGATAGTTGCATAACTATGTGAATCATATCTGTATGCATAATAGGTTATCATGTCAACATGATTTGATGATTATGAAGTATTACTAATCATGTAATTAATTTTGATTTGTAGGAAAGACCAAGAAGAATGATTAACACCGAACAAGTGATGGATGTTCAGCAAGAAGATTTACAAATCAAACATACTATAGAAGGCTCGTGGCTAGAAGATTCTCTTAGAAAGAGGAAGAGGATCATGACGAGATGTTTGCTCCAAGTGGCTAGATAAGACCATTCTCTTAATAGTGTAATTGAAGAAGAAGTGTGAATCAAGAAAACTCCCAAGATTCAATTGAAGAAAGCTCTGTACGGGTACCCAGGATCGATAATCATTTGATGAGCTTAATGATCACCATGGGTGATGTGGATTTCAACCTTTTCTACAAGGTTGAAGATGGATTCTATATACAAATGACATGGATGCAAGAAGGAACTCACCACAGAGTTCGAATGATATTGAAGCTCATATCAGTAGACCCATTTGACAGGAGATGGCAAAGATAGATATGCAGAAGATCACTCAATGCAGAGTGTGAATGATGTTCAGTCACAGAGGGAGAATTGACAGTTTCTTGACAAGCTTGGGCTTTACCAAGAGTAAATATGATCCTAACCTTTATCTCAAGGTTATGGATGATGAACCTGCCATATTGTTGTTGTATGTAGATGATCTATTTATGACTGGGAATGAGAAACAGATCATGGAAATCAAGAAGAATATAGCTACAGAATTTGAGATGAAAGATCTCAGATTGATGCATTACTTCCTAGGTCTGAAAGTATGGAAAGGCTCAGAAGGAATCTTTCTCAACCAGGGAAAGTATGCTCTGGAAATATTGAGAAGATTTGATATGTTGGAATGTACAACCATGGCCACTCCCATGGATTCCAACTTGAAGCTGTTAGCTGATGACTCATCAGCGTTAGTGGATGTAACTCTATACAGATAGATTATTGGGTCATTGATGTATCTGATGAATATTAGGCCAGATATATGCTTTGCTGTGAACACCTTAAGTCAGTATCTAGTGGAACCTAGGCGTGTTCACCTGATAGCTACAAAGCATGTGATGAGGTACCTAAAGGGTACGATAGAATTTGGTCCTTTTTATCTTGGAGATCATGACTTCAGATTGTATGGCTACATAGATGTTGATTGGGAAGGAAGTGTATCAAACAGGAATAACACATCGGGCAGATGTTATTGTCTGGGATCTGCCATGATCTTGTGGTTTAGAAGGAAGCAGTATAGTGTGGCTCTCAGTACAGCTGAAGCGGAATATATAGCTGCTTGCTCTTCTAGTTGTGAAGCAATATGGATTTGGAAGTTGTTATCAGGATTATTTGACTTAGAGATGGACTCCACTATGATCTTTTGTGACAACCAGAGTTGTATCAAGATGACAAAGAATCCAGTGTTCCATGATAAGTCAAAGCACATAGAGATCCGATATTTTTATATATGGGATATGGTGCAAAAAGGAGCTATCAAGCTCGACTATGTGAGCACTAATGAACAAGTTGTTAATGTATTGACCAAACCTCTGTCTCTAGTAAAGTTTGAGTATTTTCGAGACAAGCTTGGTGTAGTTCCGAAGGACCCTCCTCGAAAGGGGGATTTATATGGTCGATGATGATATTTGGATACTGGTATCGATATGGATACCTATATTGATGATGATATTTCCTATATCGACGGTAAGGTCGATGATGAGGATACCTATATTGATGAGGATAGCTGTATTGATGAGGATACTGTATCGATGATGTGGATACTTGTATCGATGGTGAGGATACATATATCGATGATGAGGTTACCTATTTCGACGATGAGGTTCATGATGAGGTTACCTATTTCGACAATGAGGTCGACGAAGTGGTACTTAGACTTTGTCTAAGAGGACTAGTGGGTTTGCATCGTCCCTGGACTTATGTCCTAAAGTGATAGATATTGATCATCCTGTAAGTGGATCAAGATTGCATCGTCCTTGGACTTATGTCCTAAAGTGATAAGGATTAATCATCTTGTAAGTAGATTGGGATTGCATCGTCTCTAGACATGGTGAGATGTCTTAAAGAGATAAGGATTAATCATCCTGTAAGTAGATTGGGATTGCATCGTCCCTAGACATGGTGAGATGTCTTAAAGTGATAAGGATTAATCATCCTATAAGTAGATTGGGATTGCATCGTCCTTAGACATGGTGAGATGTCTTAAAGTGATAAGGATTAATCATCATGTAAGTAGATTGGGATTGCATCGTCCCTAGACATGGTGAGATGTCTTAAAGTGATAAGGATTAATCATCCTGTAAGTATATTTGGATTGCATCGTCCCTAGACATGGTGAGATGTCTTAAAGTGATAAGGATTGATCATCCTGTAAGTTGATCGGGATTGTATCATCCTTAGACATGAGAGGTGTCTTAAAGTGAGAAGGATTGATCATCTTGTAAGCAGATCGAGACTGCATCGTCCCTGAATATTTGGTTCAAAATGTATGTGATAGGACTGCATCATCCCTCAATGTTTGGTTCAAAATATACATGATAGGAATGCATCGTCCCTAAACGTTTGGTTCAAAATGTACGTGATAATACTGCACCATCCCTGAACGTTTGGTTCAAAATGTACGTGATAGGACTGCATCGTCCCTGAACGGATGGTTCAAAATGCACATGATAGGATTGTATCATCCTTGTACTTATGTCCTAAAGGGAGCGGGATTGATCATCCTGTAATTGGATCATGTGTATTGCAAAGTATGTTGTTATGATGATGTTGTTGATTGAGAGGATCCATATGTTGATGATGTTGATCAGTAGATCCAGACGATGAGGCTATTGATCAAGAGATCCAAATGATGATGTTGATCAGTAGATCCAGACGATGAGGCTATTGATCGGGTTATCTAGATGATGATGTTGATCAATAGGTCCAGACGATGAGGCTTTTGATCAGGTGATCTAGATGATGATATTGATCAGTAGATCCAGATGATGAGGATGTTGATCGAGTGATCCAGATGATGTTACTGTAGTTGTTCGAGTGTTGCAGAACATGAAGACTCAGTACTGAAGATGTTGATGTTCCAGTATTGAAGATCTTGAAGATGTTCCAGTAACTGTTTGAGTTACTGATGATGTATGAAGAAAGCTTCCAATGATTTATAGATGTATCATGTATCATGTAGTTGATGACTCCTTTCTCCTGCAAATGTTGTTATAATATCCTTCTCGTTAAGGCGGAGTGTTGAGATATTGTAACTTCTAAGAATATTATATTTGTACTTTATTATTCCGGAGATGTTTCATTCCTACGTGGAGACCCTATTGTATATCCGGAGATGTTTTATTCCTCCGTGGAGAATGTGGTAACTTGGGTTATTAGACTTTCCTAGTGGGGTTGGCCCTATATGAGTCATGTGGGTTAAAGGGTTATTAGACCACCTAGTGGGGTCGGCCCTATCACATTATGTTAAGTGGTTAAGTTGGGGCCGACCTAGTTAGAGTTAAAAGTCAAGTGAAGTAGTGTATAAATACAGCAGGTGTGTTCCTCATTTAACACACATTCACTCACTTGTGATTGGTGAATGAGAGAGAGAGAGAGATCTTCTATGGAGGAGAAGGAGCTCATGTTTGGGGATTTCATCTTTGTATTTGTTGGTCATCTATATTGAGGAAGCTTTGCTGGGTTTTCGACCCCATGAGGGTTTCCCAGGATAAATTGTGTCTCTTGTGTTTGTGATGTGCTTGTTGTTCTTTCAGTGATCCTGTATATGCTATTGTTGTGAAATGGAATGTAATACTGATATTTTCTATCTTAGCATATTGAATCTTAACAAAATCATGTTGACATAATAACCTATTATGCATACAGATATGATTCACATAGTTATGCAACTATATTGACCAATACTTTGGCACAACACATTTCCATATCCTGTATGCATATAGTGGTTATCTAGATGCCTTCCATCTCTAACAGAACATAATATCAATAGCATGCACATCTCTCAGCTTGTCAGCAAAGAGGTTTTATTCTAGACAAGCAACAATGGAATGTTTGTCCAACTTACCCATCATATGCATATTAGTAGTATACTGTTCAATGCTATATGAATGCTCACACTATGCACGATATATTCTAGGAATACAAATACGCATGCAACTATTACGAGCAATATCATTAACTATTTAGAGATTCGAATAACAACTCAAATACTTATCTTTATGTTGTGTGGTTGCCTCCCGCTTGATCTCTATATGTCTTTGAACTTCTATTCATTCTGTACCACTATGCATGCTTAAGTGTGCACTATTGTCATCTTCATGATCTCATACATAATCATACATTCATTAGTATAATATCAATACTATCAAAACATTATGATTCTAAATAATCTTAAGTATGCATCGTCATGATCATTTCATACATAGGTATACTTACCTAAGATCCTAACACAAAGTAGGATTCTATCTTGAGATAGGAAAACATACCTGGATTATCATGCTTGGTTATGTCTAACATACCCAAACAATATCTTCTTTGTTCTCTTCAATGATTTAGATACATTGTGCCAGAACCTGCATATCTCATAAGTTAAGCATAGTAGAACAAATTCATGCATACCTCGTAAGTAGAGCTTCTATGTGATCAAATATTATGGATGAGTATTTTTCTTCATGTCATCATGGTCATAGAGCTTGATTTGTCTTTCTTAATGTACCTGTATCTTGTTAGCAGGCAACATCATCCTCATACAACACCACAAGTGCATTAGTACAATCATAAGTGTCATAAACCTAATTAATGAATGTCTTCTATCAATAACATGCACTCATACTTTTACTAAGGTGATCATACAATATAAAACTAATCATGATTGTACTAACCTCAATAATATGAAGACAAACATATTATAAAATTAATCATGAAATAGATTTCAAAACATACCTATGTCTTCTCAAGTCATACTTGACGAGTAGTCTTTTCTATTGGGGTAAAAACCTAACCATCCAAGGTAGATCACTGGTAGAACATCTTGTATAGGTTCATGGTGCTAGGATGATAAAAATCAGTTCCATTTAAACCTTCTTCATCGTTTCCCTATGAGTCTCCAACTTTGCTAGGGTTTCTTCTTACTTGGAAACCCTAATTTTCAATCTCCTTCCTCCCACAATATTTTGATGGAGGATCAATATATATGATGAATGGATTCCAAATCCATTATCAAAGCTTCCAATGTTGTATCAAGTGTCTCCAACATTGTATCAGGTCCTTCCATACCTAAAACTTAGAAACCCTAAGTGAGAGCTTCTTCCTCCTCTTCTTAGATTTCCTCTGTTCAGCGATTTCAAATGTGTCATATTGTTTCTGGTGCATCTCTGAAATTACAGATCTGCAAGATCTAAAACTTCGGCCTGTGGTAGCCTAAACTTCCATATTTCTAACCCCATAGGTCTGACCTCAAATGGATTCTCTAAGAGAGAGTTATGCTAAGTGTCGCAACATGACCTGTTTGTGGGATGAAACAACATAGCGAACTTGTATGGAGTGCCATGTGTCACTGGTTCAATGTCGACCTCTAAAACGTTTAACTGTGAAACTATAGTCCATTTTCTTACTGTCACGTTTTACATAATTTCATTTGGATCTTCCTATCCCAAGTTGTGACCTTTTTTCCCAGGTCACTTGTTTATGACTGAGATATGGAAGAGGCAGAAACCCTAGATTGTACAGACCATAAAATAGAAAGTACAGTGAATTAGATGTTTTGCTTCGAACACAAGGTACTTGGGGATGTTACCTTTGACCTGTAAAAGTTTCAGATCCTGAACCTTCACCAAAATGGATTTATAGAGAAAGTGCCACGATGACTGGTTGTTTTCTAAATAAAACCCTTAACTTTCAAATTGTTGCAATTGAGACATGTGTCGTAAGTGCCATACATTGCCTTCCTTCAGGCTAGCTCTGATACCATGTTAAGATTCAATATTCTAAGATAGAAAATATTAGTATTACATTTCATTTTCAAACAATCATAATTTGAAAATAATCATTCACCAAAATAAGTTATTATGTAGTTTGGTCCCAAAAAATATATAATATAGATTGTGATATGCTTCACTTTTGGTGAATCTCACACTTTGAAAATAACCATCTGGCATGAAATACCATGCTCTCAATGCCTACTTGATTCCATACAAGGCCTTCTTATGCCTATAAACATCGAACTCCTTCCCAGTTACCTCAAATCCCTAACGCTTCTCTACATACACTTGTTCTTTAGTTATCCCATTAAGGACAATTGCATTCAAATCCATATGATGTATCCTCCATCCCATAAATGAAACTAAAGGAATAATTGCTTTAATGGAAGCGTACTTGGTGACTGGAGTAAAAGTCTCAACGTAGTCCACTCTCTCTTTATTGGATAACCCTCTTTCCACAAACCTAACTTGAATTTCTCAATGATTCCATCAATGATCTGCTAAATTTGATAGGGCCACATGGAATTCACTACTAAATTCCCCTCCACTCTTGTAATTATGTCCTATTCATCATTATTCATGATGGAGGTTTCCTCCACCACAATATCCTACCAAATATGTTATTCTATTACCTCCTAAAAGTTAGAAGGATCTAAATCTATGATGCTATTCATTAATGGTATATAGTTTTGAAACTTATTCATAGGTCTACTCTCTATGAGGATGCTCCTAGAAGCCTCAACATACTCCCAAGAATATCTCATTGTCTAAGTGAACCATCAAGGTCTCCTGACATATCTTGAATGGGATAATGTATCCTCCTATTCACCTGAAGGTTGCTTTCATGGACAATAAGTCAATAGCTACACTAGTTCAACTTTTAGAGTGTCTTTCCCCTCATCTTATTTTAATGGAATAAGCTCATGAGACTTATTGGATGTAAAATATTCATTAAAGTTACATCTTTGTTTATTACTATCTCCTTCTACTATGAAATATAGACCTTGTAGGACTTTCATAAATTTCCCTGTAGCCAACAAATAAACCCTTCCAACTAGAGGACTCCAACTTGGTCTTATTCTACACTAGTACACTGATATAAATTGGACAACCAAAGAAATGGAAATGACTCGCGTATGGTTTCTCACTAGTGAATTACTCCTCCGGCTTTTTGTCCTCCAAGATCCTATGAGGACACCCGTTATAGATGTAGAAAAAGGCGTTGCATGCTTATTCCCATAGAAACATCCACAAATTTTAGTCATAAATCATGGAATTATTAGCCTTTATGATGGATCAATTCTTCCATTCTATAACTCCATTCTTCTATGATTTTTATATAATAATCAACTCCCTCTTGATTTATGCCTCCTCACAAAAACCCTATAACTCATTGGAAGTATACTCACCCACATTTTTTGATATCAAGACTTTGATCTTGTTCATTGTACAATTTTCAACTAGAGTTTGGAGCCCTTGAAACTTGCTAAATACCTCATCCTTTGTCTTTAAGAATTAGATCCAAGTCTTGTGAGAAAAGTCACCAATAAAGTAAATACAAGGCATGCTTCGTAATATTGATGCTTCTAACATCAGTCTACATACACTCGGATGTACTAGGTATAGAATCTCCTTAGACATATGTTTATTGCATGGGAAATTAGGATTGGCATAGTTTCCAAGGGTACGCCCTTTCCACACTTTCCAAGCACACACGTTTTGCATACTCCCTACTACTCAATGTTGAACTCTCAAATACTTATTAATATCTCCCTTAGAATAGGAAACACCTTATGATACAAGTTCCTTATCCTCTTGTGCCACAACTAGCACAAGTTATCATTGTTATGAACTAGGGCTCAAACTAGTTCACTTTGTAACATATCTAAAATTTCTTCCATAACCCCAATCACTTGTGATGATTCTAGGCTAGACTCCTTTAGTCTATTAAGGACTTGATGGCTTCTAAACTCTAAATTAAATCCCTTATCTTCCACAATTGAATTTGAGAGAAATTTTTTATTAATACTTAAAACAAACAAAACATTATCAAAATATAAAGAGTTGCCTAACTAGAGTTGGAAGGGAATAGTACAAACTCCTGCTACTTGATATTGGGAATCATCACTAAACTCAACCTAAAAATTTGAGTTGTTCTCTTTTAGACTTGAAAAATACCTGGTTGATGGCATATGCCAACTTGATCCAGTGTCCACATACCAGACATTCCTTGGAACTGTGCTAGAAGAAAGGAAAGATACCATTGAGAAATCCTTCTTTAACTTGTCGTAAAAAAATTTCATCTAAGTTCTAATAGAGGTTGCTACAATATTTTGATGTTGCTTCCCTTTACCCTTGTTCTTGCCTAGACACTATGATACATAATGTTCATGGTTATGACATACAAATCACTTAATCTTATTGACAAGTCCTTTTTCCTTGGCTATGAGGTTGAATCCTCATTGTTTTCCTTTCCTTTGTTGGTTACTTTACCTCTACCCTTATTTATTTGACCAAATAGAGAAAGGTCACTATCACCACGCTTCTTGTTGGACTTTGGCTCCGTATGAGTCTCCTCATGGATACAATCATCCCACGGTCTTTAAAAGGAGGGAAGATGCTCATGGTCATAGAAGCCCTAGAAAAATGTGTCCCATGAAGTTGAATCCATTCAGTGCCATGTTTAATAACTATGTTCCTACAATATTCTCCAAATTCTACAATTTGATCATGAATATGTGTGACCTTCATCGAGTAACTGGTAACTATGCTTGATCTAGTAATTTCTATAGCTCTGAGTTTGTTCCACAATACCATCTTTATGTTTATGTTCTAACTCTAGTAAAGTCTAACTAGGGCATTAAATATGTTCATTTATGTCTTCTTCTCATATGTAAGGAATCAAATGATCCTTTATAACATCCATGATAATCTATTTGGCCTAAACGTTTCCTTATGAACTTCCAAATCCTACCGATTTGTTGGTAGTGTCACATTATCCTTAATGACATCCCATAGATCATTATCTTCAAACAAGAGTATGAACTTGACCTTTCAAGATAGGAAATTTGAGGCACCTTTCAATCTATCCTCAAATTTGAGGCTAGTTGATGCCATCTCTGAGAGCTATTGCACAAACTCTAAAGACCCTCTAAGTGTTAATCCTTATTTCCAACAATTGATCAAAAACTACTCTAAACACTGGAAATCTCAATTAGAACCTATAACTCTATACCATGTAAATTTTCCCATCCTCAGTGACTATTTGCTTTATGGTCTCAATCATATCAATCATAATTATAGAATTTAATTTATGCATAAATTAAATTCTAAGCATAGCATCGATTACACAATAGTTGGAAATAGGAAATAATGGAAGTATAAAACAAATTCACTTATACATAGGTAATTTCTATTTCATAATCACATTTTAATTCTTTAATCAAAATTTATAAGGAAACCTCCACAAACTGCTTAAACTTAGCAGTTGTGTAGCATGGTCAAATCACCCTAGAATTGAGCTATATGGCCTACTAAGAAGATAAGTCTTGCACATAAAATGATAAATGTAATTGGTACAACATGTTGTACAAAACCTCAACATGTGTGTCTATTGGTCAATCCTCTTCATCTTGTTTCTGCTTTTCTTGGTTGCTTAACCTGCTCAAATATTCAACTATATTCGAATTTTTCTATCTTCCATGTATTTGTTCTTTATTTGAAAACCTAATCTACTAAAACTCTAATCTCATATTGAGATTTATATTTGAGATTAAATCCTAGTATAAGTCTTTAATATATTAAATACACTTCATTAGACTCAACTGCAAAACATAAGAGTTTTCAGTTTTCTGAAGTGAATTACAAAATGGAATTAATTACCCACTTTTCTTAAGTGGTTACTTTCAAAATGTCTTGAACTTTCCTGCATGTTCATATAGAACCCATGCAAGAAGTTCTTGTCCAATCTACATTTCTCAACATTTTGAATATAAAAATGCATAAATTTAGGTAAATGGGAATGATCAATCTAGAGAATATACAAGTGAGGATTTGATGGCGAAGAAAACTAAATGAACTAAATGAAGAGAGTAAGAATTCTCACTATTGTAATCACTTGAGTTCAAGTTTTTTTTATATTGACAAGCTATTTTGTGCAGTTTCATGTGTAAACTTAATAAATAACATACATGTTATAAGTTTTTATTCACAAGTTTAGTACAAAAAGTATCCCAAATAAATTCATTAGCATTTTTTTGTGTCAAACAAAGTGAAACTATGCAATATCCTATTGTTGTACAGACTATTTCTTCAACCTACTTGGTTGTTGGCTGATCTTATTCCTCCTACTTTTGCTTTCTCTCCTCTAGATACCTAACCTACTTAATTGTTCAACTGTGTATGAATCTTTCTATCTTGTTTGTAGTTTTTCTTTGTTCAAAAACTTAATCTACGAAAACTTTGTTCTCATCTTGATATCAATGGTTGAAATTAAATCCTAGTCTAATTCATTAATGTATTAAATAAACTTTATGAAAATCAACTATAAAACATAAGAATTTTCACTTTTCCTAAGTGGTTACTTTTGAAATGTCTCAAACCACTTCCTACACATTCATATTGAAATTGTGCAAGAAGTTCATGTCTGAGCCACATTTCTCAACATTCCTTCTTGGTGAGGAAGAAATTATAGACTAGTCCAAGTTTGTCTCTAAATTATTCAAACATCCCTTTTGATAAGGTCTTGGTTAGAATATCAACTACCTGTTGATCTATGGGAAAATACTATAGCTTTATTGTTCCCTTATAAATCATTTCTCATATGAAGTGATATATAATCTTTATGTGTTTAGTTTTTTCATGAAAAATTGTATTCTCAAAGGATTCAATATAGCTCTGATTATCATAGTAAATCCCTATGGGATCTGACTCTTGATAAAACAATATTGCAAGAAACCTCAAAAGTGAATGTTGGGAGATGAAGCCAGTGTCCAAATATCCAATATTCTTCTTGTAGATATCTTGACTAGGTCCATGTGTTGCTCATATGTAATGGGCACATGGGGGAAAATCCCACGAGGCAAAAAATTCTAGACCCTTGCAATGTAATTTGGTTCCTTCTGAAACCCTCATGTGTATTGTATAAAAGGGGAGTGACCTCCCGGCATTGTAACACAAGAGAGATAGAATAAAGCATTGTAATTTTTTTGTTGAGTAATAATAAAATATCAAAGTTGTCATTGTCCGTGTTTTTTTTCATACAACGGGGTTTCTAGTATATCTCTTGTTTTATTGGTATTGTTGTTTGATTCAATTTTTCTATTTTTCTAACATATGGTATCAAAGCTTGAAAAAATCATAGGAATAGGGTTTTCTATAAGTGGGAGTTGCAACAATGAAAGGAGGTTTAACCAAGTTCGAGATTGAGAAGTTTGATGGCAAGATTTTCTCCCTATGGAAGATGAAGATGGAGGATTTGTTGGTTCATAATGACCAATACCTATCCTTGGAAGGGGTTTCAAAAAAACTAAGAGATTTGACAGATGAGGACTAGATAAAACTAGATATAAAGGCTATTTCTACAATTTTTCTTTACCTAGGAGTCTTTGTCTCGTTCAATGTTGCTAAAGAAAAGACCGTAAAATCCATTTGGGAGACACTTGGGAAGTTTTATGAGACTAAATCGGAAACAAATAAGGTTTTCCTTAAAAAAAATTATAATATAGATGAGGATTCAACTATGGTAGATTATCTAAATGAGTTTAACAGACTATTAAACAAAATACTTTTGGTTGGTCTAAAGGTGGAGGATGAGGACAAAGCATTCATTTTACTTTGTTCCCTCATAGATACCTAGGATCATGTGGTGGTGACCATCAACAACTCATCACTAGGAACTCTAAAATTTTATGATGCGGTAGATTTTTTTCTAAAAGAATAAATGAGGAAATAATCATCTATAGATCCCTCTACTAGTGAAGCCCTATCTATGAGATGGAAATCTAGTGAAAGGGGTCAGCAAGGGAGATCACATTCTAGATCCAAGTTTAGAGGATGCAAGAAAGGGAAGTGCTAGAATTGTGGGAAACCATGACACTCAAGGAAGAACTGTTGGTACATGAAGAAGGAAAAGAAGGATGAAAAGCCATATCAACCATCAACTAAATCTAGTACCGTAGATTCATAAGAGACAACAATATGTGAGTATTAATGTCTTAGTAATAGAGGATCTCTATTATATTATTTGGTTTTGGACTTAGGTGCATCTTTCCACATGTATCCACATAAAGATTCATTTTTCAATTGTCATTCCTATAGTGATGGAATGGTCGACTTGGGTATTGATCATCCTTTAGAAATTATGGGAAGAGGGGACATTAAGATCAAGTTGGATGATGTAACAGAAAGGAGGTTGTGTGATGTCCGACATGTACCAAATCTACAAAATATTTTTCTCCCAATAAAGATGATGTAAAATCTGGGTTATTCTACTACCTTTGGTGACAATTGATGCAAATTACCAAATGAGCCATCCTGATAGCAAAAGGAGAATCTTGTGGGAGCCTGTATTGATTGTGCAGTGATACAATAACAAATCATGTAGTAGCATCAAACATAGGAAATTTTATGGATGTAGTCGTGTTGTGGCATAAATTACTTGAACATATGAGTGAAAAAGGTTTGAAAACTCTGCATGATTGAGGTATGATTTCTAGGATTAAGTATTGAGATTTAGACTTGTGTGAGCACTATATATTTTGAAGAGAAGAGATTTTGGTTTACTGTTTACAGAATAGGTACATCTCTCATTATTGTCTACAATTGAACCAACAAGTTTTGAAGAAGCTAGAGCAGATGGACACTGGATTAAAGCTATGGAATAGGAACTTGATCAAATCGAGAAAAATAAAACATGGGAACTTGTTCCTAGACCCAAGGACAAAAATGTGATTGGCACAAAATGAGTTTTCAGAAATAAACTGAATGAAGATGGATAGGTAATCAGAAACAAGGAAAGATTGGTTTGCAAAGGATATGCTCAAATTGAAGGGATAGATTTTGAAGAAACATTTTCTCTAGTAGCTAGAATGGAATCTATAAGATTGATATTGGCCTATGCTTGTGCTAAAAACATCAAAGTGTATCAAATGGATGTCAAATCAGCCTTTTTTAATGGAAAACTAGAAAAAGAAATCTACATTGAACAACCAGAAGGATTCCAGCTATCAGTAAACAAGGACTATGTGTGCATATTAAAAAGGGATCTATATGGTTTAAAGAAAGATCCTAGAGCTTAGTACTCTACATTGGACAGCTACTTGCAGAAACCAGGCTTCAAAAGGGGAATTGGAGACAACAATATGTATATCAAGTTTGACCATGACATCATACTTATTATTCAAGTGTATGTTGATGAAATTATATTTGGTAGTGATGATGATACTCTCAGCCAACAATTTTCCAATGATATGCAGAATGAATTTGAAATGTCGCTACTTGGTGAACTGGCCTTCTTCTTGGGACTTCATATATCACAATGTGAAGAAGTCATTTTCATCTCTCAGACCAAGTACATTAAGGAAATGTTGAAGAGGTTCAAGATGGAAGATTGTAAACCTGTGAGCACTTATATACTACTAGCTGCAAGTTAAGCAAAGATGATGAATCAAATGCAGTGGATCAAAAACTCTACAGGTCAATGATTGGAAGCCTAATGTATGTAATAGCCTCAAGGCCAAATGTGATGCAAGTTGTTGGACAGGTTCCAATATTTCAAGCAGCTCCTAAGGAAACTCATGTTGTTGCAGTCAAAATAATCTTCAGATATCTTATAGGAACTATGGACTTTGTATTATGCTACTCAAAAGGAAATGAGTTGGACTCAGTAGCTTACTCAGATGCAGATTGGGCAGGATGTGTGGATGAAAGAAGAAGCACAAGTGGTGCAGCATTTTTCTTAGGAAATTGTCTGGTATCATGGTCTAGGAAAAAGAAATCCTCAGTATCCTTGTCCACAGCAAAAGCAAAATATATAGCAGCAGCAGCATGTTGTACTTAGATCCTCTGGATGAAATAGAACCTGCAAGACATACAACTAACATATGATGAGCCGATTCCAATTTTATGTGACAACACAAGTGTCATCAGCATCTCCAAGAATCCGGTAATGCACTCCAAGACAAAGCACATTCCTATCAAATATCACTTTCTTCGGGAATATTTCATAGAGAAGAACATCAAGTTGGAATACATTGGTACAAAGGAGCAGATAGCAGATATATTCACCAATCCACTTCCTAGAGGGACATTTGAGTACCTCCAACAAAAATTGGGGGTCATTCTGTCTTCACATTGAATTGATTCTTCTTCAAGCAACAGTGACAAAGAGAGCATATTTTGAGGGGGGGCAATATTCTCAGAGGTAGTAACCTTTGCCATTGATTCCAAAAGGGGAGAGAAGTTGCGAATAGGGGAAGCATGTTCTCAGTGGGAGCTTAGGTGTTGTCATCAATGACAAAGGGGGATATTGTTGATTAAGTTGGCATTGATGCCAACAGTGTCTGGTGGTGGCTATGGTTCCATTGGTCATTATAACAATTTCTTAGGTCAAGACACCTCTTGTGTTTATCTTAGTACCACTTATGCTGGGTGCAGTGGTCTTGGTGCCCCTTGTGGAGCCCTGAAGGTTTTTTGTTGTTTGTGTCCTCCTTAAAGTCTTGGGAGTCCTTTTGGGGATTGTCCAAGCCCAAGTCTGAAGCCCTTGGAGGCCTTGGGACAATGCCAAAATCCTTAGTTACACTTTGACTTGGTTGAGTGTCCCCAAAGTTGTTTCTTGGTCCCTCTTGAGTCATTGCTTGGTTGATGGTCTCCTTGTTGCTCGTACTTGTTTTGCTAGATCATTGTGGTATCCTTACTTTTTGAAGTGGTGCTAACTTTAGTATCCTATCCTATGACCCAAATTCTAAGTTGTTTGTCACCGTAACCCTAGCATCCCTAAACTAGGGCCTTTTCTAACCTTAAAAACTAACGGCTAAACTTAAACCCCAACCTAAGCCCTAATTAAAGGAACTTTAATTTAATTAACATTTAAGCTAAACTACAAGTCTTGAAAACTAAACCTAAACTTAAACCCCAACCTAAGCCCTAATTAAAGGTTAATAAAAGTATTTTTAAATTAAAAATAAATTTAATTTAATCAACATTTAAACCAAACTACAAGTCGGCCTTGCATTATATAGAATTTTTTTGTTAATAATTAAAAATTAATAAAAACACATTAATTAGAAAACCCTAGTCTAAGTAACTAATGAATAAAATACATTAAATCATTTTTAAATAATACAAATCTTTATATAACAATTTTTTTTTAATATATATATTAGGGGTTCCTTTTATTTTAAAATTTTAAACATTAATTAAGTAACCTTAAAACTAGGATGGCTTCATAAAATATATTAAGAATTTTTTTAAAAATTAAAAATTAAAAGTAAGTCGGCCCATCTTTTATTTCAAGACAGCTCAGCCATAAAATAATGAAAATTTAAATAATATGTAGGTCGGTTGCCCTAATTTTCTTCTCTAACGACCTATCCTTAACTCATATAAATTAAACACAATTTATTCCAAAAGAAGTGTGCGAAATAGCTTTGAAATTTTTCGACTGTTCTGAGGATTGTCTCTTGCAAAAAGTTGTGGTCTCTGTCACAGATTCGATGGTTTATATTGCAAATACAAAGTGGCCTGCTTTCCAACCTCGGTGGTATCTTGCTTAAACTCAAGTGGTCTAATCTTGAAAGTTTTCAGTGGTCTGCCAGTACAGAGGTATATTTTGTAAGACCATCATTGCAAAAATTGTGGGTTGTCTTCTTCCAAATTCAGAGGATTGTCATAAGCCTGTGTTCTTCTCCTTTGGTGATCCAATGGTCAGTCCTTCAATAAACAAGTGGTATGATTCTTACCCTTAGCAGTGGACAATTCATTCTTTCCTCATAACAAGTAAGATCTTACCTTATCACTTTTCATGCTGACTTAGATTGAATCTGATGTGAGTTAACAAGTTTTTGAAAATTGTATATACTATATATAGTACACATAGAAGCTTGTTGGTAGTGGTGTATATATCACATTTAGAACTTTTATAGTGAGTCTGCAAACAGCCCTGAGTTGACACACTACCAATATCTAATTGTATATCTCTGTAAAATCTGTATGAGTTTATAACATGAGTGACTGTATTAGTTTGTTTTGGTGATTAAGTAAATATGGTCTACAACCCTGGTTAATTATTCCTTTGTAAGCTTAGATTGGTAAATTGTCCCTATTAAGAATGATTGTTTGGTTGGCAGTGGTTGTAGTTACTTGTTCTTATTTGTTACACCTATATATTATGGATAAATGTGATTATTCCCTGAGTAAGTTAATGAGAACAGATAAAGATTAAAGGTAGATTTTCTTGTTGTAAGTAGGAGGTCTTTGTATGTTAAATAAACTAATATTTAAATTCTATCCAAAGAGGCAATTGTTCCTTGAGCAAATGTACAGGTTGATGAGCAAGTTATGTGCAGGTTGACATAAAGGTTATCACAGGTTGAAATATTGACATATAGGTTAACAGGTTGACTACAGGTTATCACAGGCTGACGGGTTGACATACAGGTTATGATAGGTGGATAGTACAGGTTGATTGTTGATATAGTGGTATAGCAACTCTGCAAAATATTTTGGTGTCCTTCTTCTTTAAGGTGGTAGGTTGGTGCTAGGGTTCATAGTTGTATCTATGAGCTAAGCTATTGTAGTAGCTTGGATCCTTAGGGGTTGGATCCCTTTCTAGTTGTAGCTGGTGAAGTTGTATAATAATTGTAATTCCCATTGTTGTTGGATCAAATCTTACTATAAATGCTTCTGTGGTTTTTCCCCTAGGACTTGGGTTCCATGTAAAAATTCTGTGTACTGTGCATCTTGTTGTGATTTCTATATGATGATGTGATGATATTATATTGATGAATGAGATGAATTAACACTGCTTAAATTGCTCTAAATAAAACTTTAAAATGTTATACGCTGATTCACCCCCCCCCCCCTCTAAGTGCATCTAGGTGATCAACAATTGGTATCAGAGCAAGTTCCTTCAATAATAGTCTTACCACTAGAAGGTAATCAATTTTTCAAAGCACAACAAAAGTGGAACACCCTTGTTTGATGGATCAAACTATGCATTTTGGAGCATAAGGATGAGATCTTTTCTAGAAGCTCAAGGAATTGAGTGATGGAAAATAGTTGAAAATGGATACAAGGTACCAAAAAATCCTTTGACAGATGCAGATGAATTGACTAAGTACAATACTAATTCAAGGGATAGGAACCACATCCTAAATGCACTAGACAAATCATTTTTCGTCAAAGTTATGCATTATACATCTGCAAAGCAAATATGGGACAAGCTCCAAACTACCTATGAAGGGGATAAGAAGGTCAAAGCAGTCAAACTCCAAACCTATAGAGGACAATTCGAAAACTTAAGGATGAAGGATGAAGAAGACATTGCAACTTATATTCTTCATGATGAACTTGTAAATACTATTAGAGGTCTTGGAGAACAATTTGATGAATCAATTATTGTTCAGAAGATATTAAGGATGCTTCAAAAAAGATTCAATCCAAAAATATCATCCTTGGAAGAATGAACAAACTTGGATGATATGACAGTAGATTAGCTACATGGGACATTGGTCGCTTACGAAATGAGGATAGAAGATGAAGAATCACCCAGAATGGAAGCAACATTCAAAGCTTCATCTAAGAAAGAAAAGAAATTTAACTCAACAAAGAAGGACAAGACCATGAAAAAATTAAGCTCCAGTGGATATGATGATTCTGATGAAGAGATAGACAACTTTGTAAGGAAGTTGAAAAGAGGCACAGGTAAGTATACAGATAAGTTACCTCTCAAGTGTTTTGCATGTGGTAGGATAGGTCATTTTGCTTCTAAATGTCCTTATGCAAAGAATTCAAATAGTGATGAAGATGGAAGCACCAAAAGGTACAAAAAACAAAAGAACTATAAAGAAAAGAAAAGGAGGATGTTTAGAAAGAAGAAAAGTCTCTACTCAAAGAAAATCAGCAGCTCATTTGATGAAGACTATGACAGTGATAGTGACATTGAAAGTGACAGTAATAATGACAGTGAACCATAAAGGGTGATATTCATGGCAATTGACTGAAAGGATGAAGAATCTGATGAGGAAGGAGAAGTAGGTCTTGAAGTGGAACTTATTAGTGCCTTGAAAGATCTAATAAAATCCAAAAAGGAGAACAAGCTACTCAAGGAAGAAATAAAATAAATGAGAGATAAAACCCACTTTCCTGAAGAAGCCAAGCATTCCATTTCTGACCTTAAATTGCAGTTGGAAGAAGCAAAAAGAATTGAAGACTCTCTCACCAATCAATTGAAAAAAATCTTAGAAGAAAAAGAAAACCTCAAGGCTGAGATAGTATCTCTAAGAGGGGAACTGCAGAAGAAGCATATCAGTCAGAATTATGAAAATAATTCCAAGATTCTTGAACAAATTATCAGCAACCAAAATCCATTTTATGACAAGTCTGGCCTGGGATACAAAAAGCATGATGATGAAGCCTCAAGCTCTATGACAGCCAGAAACGAAGCAAGGACATAAATTGTAAATGAAGAAAGATCCAAGTCTCATCTAGAATAGCCAAAATCCCTAGATGAAAGACAAGACTTCTGGAATACCATCCCTCCAAGAAGACCCTCTACTCCAAGGTATGGATATTTATTTTATGGCTATTGCTTTTCATGTGGAAAATTTGGACACGAAGCTTAAATTGTATAAGAAGAATGAACTTAGAGAATAGGAGCAACTATGGATTCTCCAGATGGCCAAACAACAATAACAAATTTGGTCTCTTGAGAACTGAAATTGAATGCTACAAGTGTAACAACTTTGGACATATGGACAAAGAATGTAGAATGACAGTATCTATAGGTAATCGGCAAGTTTTAGAAAAGGAACATAAAAAGGTATGGATAAAAAGCAAACACAATTTGAACATACATGAATGTGGGATTTCTCTTCAAGCTCAAAACAACAATAGTCAGTGGTTTGTTGATAGTGGATGCTCCAAGCATATGATAGGTGACAAAAGTATATTTGTAACTTTAAAAAGGGATAAAGGTTCTATCTCTTTTGGAAACAATGATTCAACTAAATTTATTGGAATAGGTACAGTAAATCTTGGATACAGGGATACTACAACTGAAAATGTTCTACTTGTGGATAATATGAAGCATAATTTGTTAAGTGTTAGCTAGATATGTGACTAGGGGCTATTAATTTTTCAGAATTTACTTCAATCTGATCTAGGATCTTTACTGAGAGAATAACATGTACAGCATATCAATCATATCAATCACAACAAGCAAGCATAAGCAATCACATGAGACAATAGACACACAGAGTTTCCATGGGGAAAACCATAAAGGTGAAAAACCCCACAACTTCCTCAGAGATAGATAGAGCAATGATACAACCCAAGCATAAGAGATAATCCTCCTAGCAACAGCTTCTCCTCCTCCACTAGTGCGCCACTCTCTCATGAGTGCATAAGTGAGAAGTGAATGATCAAATAAAGTGCCTCCCGCACTCTATTTATACTTGACTTGAATTGCCTAATAACCTTTACTAGGTTGGCCTTAACTTAACCACATAACATAATGCTGACAGGGCCAACCTACAATAGGGTGGTCTAATCAACCTTTGACCCACATGACTTATACAGGGCCGACCCCAACAAGGTGGTTTAATAACCCATCAAGTATAAGTTATGACACTTACAATATAAATGACGACACTTCCATATAGAGGAATAATAACATCTCTATAGGAATACAAACACTTCCGTATAGAGGAATAATAACATCTCTATAGGAATACAAACACTTCTGTATAGAGGAATAATAACATCTCTATAGGAATACAATATACATATATGAAATACATTCCGAAGTTACATATACATCAACACTCTCTCTTAACTAGGAAGGTATTTCTCGACACAGATCTTCTAGCACAAGTCTTCTTCTATGGATCATCGTCATCGAATCATCGTCCTCGAATCATCGTCATCGTCACTGCTGCTAATATCTCAATCAATCTCTGAATCTAATTGTCATAGGAAGTTCTACAGAGCCAGTCCTTTTTCATACTGGATGTAGGCCCACCACCTATAGGTCTTCATCATCACTTGCCATACTGTGGAATCCTCAGGACTTATTACGTGCATCACAAAACCTCGAAAGAGCATCCCAGACTGTTATGAGCACACAGCTCTTCCTGTCGGATCTCCCAGGGCTGTATTATATGTGACCCCACCACAAAACCTCGAAAGAGCATCCCAGGCTGTTACGGGCACACAGCTCTAACCTATAGGATCTCCCAGGGCTAGTATTACATGTGGTCATGGAAAAACCTCAAAAGAGCATCCCAAGAATGATTACAAGCACACAGCTCAACCTATCGGATCTCCCAGGGCTAGGATTACATGCCATAGGACAAAACCTCGAAAGAGCATCTTTCAGATATCCCAGGGCTAGGATTACATGCCATAGGAAAAACCTCAAAAGAGTATCTGCAAATCTCCCAGGGATAGGATTATATGTCCTCCCAAAGCAAAACCTCGAAAGAGCGTTTGCCAGATATCCCAAGGCCAGTATTACATGCCATAGGAAAAACCTTAAAAGATTATCTGGAAACCTCCCAGGGCTAGGATTATATGCTTATCTACACAACCTGTTCCACCGCCATAGAGTATCAACCTGATACTCACCATACATCATCCTGACGTACATGATCATCCTAATCATCATCACTGCATCGTCCTGATGCATGTCATCTGGAGCAACATCTTGAAGCTCATCATCCATGATCATCATGATCATACAATGCATCCACCTGATGCATACACAGTATCTGCCTGATACATATCATCATACATGATCTACCTGATCATACAATGTATCCACCTGATACATATACAAATACATGATCCACCTGATCATACCTAATACATATCAACATACATGATCTACTTGATCATACAATGTATCCACCTGATACATCTATAGATACATACGCATGATCCAACTGATCATATCTAGCATCCAACATGATGCATATACATATAAATGATCCAACTGATCATATCCAACATCCAACATGATGCATATACATATAAATGATCCAACTGATCATATCCAGCATCCAACATGATGTATATACATATAAATGATCCAACTGATCATATCCAGCATCCAACATGATGCATATACATATAAATGATCCAACTGATCATATAGAGCAGAAACTAGAACATCATCATGATGCTCATCATCCAGTGCTTACATCCATAGCCATGTGAAGGATCCTCCTTCCATCATGCTTGGAATGGCTTCAGCAAATGTCTCCATCACTTCTTCCTCGAAGTGTCGTCAATTTGAAGAACACCAAACCTCACTCTGAAGTACTCGAACTTCACTCTGGCTAGTGGTTTCGTCAGCACATCTGCAACCTGCTCATCCATCGCAACATACAAGAGCTTTACTGCTCCTCTCTGCACCATATCCCTGATATAGTGATATTTGATCTCAATGTGTTTCGACCTGTCGTGGAACACCAAGTTCTCAGACAGCTTCACACAACTCTGGTTATCACAAAAGATACCAGTAGCCTCCAGCGGGAGATCAAATAACTCAGACAGTAGCTTCTGAAGCTATACTACCTCACAACTAGATGAACAAGCTGCAACATACTCTGCTTCAGTTGTACTCAGTGCTACGCAAGACTGGTTCCTGCTAAACCAAGAGATCACACCTAATCCCATACTAAAGTAGCACCCATAAGTGCTCTTCCTATCTGTAGCACTGCCTGCCCATAACCCTGCAGGTTAAACTTTTGATTTGCATCATACTTGAGCCCATAATCAATTGTACCCTTCAAGTACCTCAGAATATGCTTTACAGCAACCAGGTGAACACCTCTGGGATCCATCAGGAACTAGCTCAATGTGTTCACCGCAAAGCAAATATCTGGTCTCATGTTCATCAGGTACATCAAGGACCCAATCATCTGACAATACAATGTGACATCAACCAGATTAGATGAAGCATCACACAAAAGCTTCAGGTTTGATGCCATAGGTGTGGCCATGGCCTTGCAGACCATCAACCCGAACCTCTTTAGGATCTCCTACATACTTCTCTTGTCCAAGGAAGATTCCATATGTACTCTGCCACACCTCCATGCCTAGAAAATAGTGCATCATCCCCAAGTCCTTTATCTCGAACTCGGCTGCAAGCTTCCTCTTGGTATCGGCAATCAAACTATCATTACCTGTTACAAACAGATCATCTACATACAACAGTAGTATCACAGGATTGCCTTCCTCAACCTTGTAGTAAAGGTTGGAATCCACTTTACTCTTGGTAAATCCCAAACTAGATAGAAATCTGTCTATTCTCCCATACCAAGTCCTAGGAGCTTGCTTCAAGCCATACAAGGCTTTCTTCAACCTGCACACATATGACTTCCGTTAATGTGTCTCAAAACCAAGTGGCTGCTCCACATACACTTCCTCCTCGACTACAACATTCAAGAAGGTTGTCTTGATGTCCATATGGTGTATCTTCTATTTCATCACTGCATCCAGAGCAAGTACTGATCTGATGGAAGTGTATCTAGCTACAGGAGCAAAAGTTTCTTCATATTCAATTCCTTCTTTCTGGGAGAAGCCACGAGCTACAAATCTTGCTTTGTATTTTTCTATGCTACCACCTACAGCATGTTTGATCTTGTAGATCCACTTGGAAGTCATTATAGACTTCCCTTCAGGTATCGGGACTGCATCCCAACCATCATTCTTCATGAACGACTGGTACTCCTCGATCATGGCATTCTTCCTGAATCCTGGGAACTTCAATATATTCAATATCTTCAATAGATAACTTTGTTGCTGAAACAAATGTTGTAGTCCTTCTTTTGTAGGTGCTCGCATACAATCTTTCCTACAAAACAAGTTAAATTGCATGATTAGAAACTTCTCATAGTTTTCAGAACAAATTCTTTCACATAAAGAAATATGTCATACAGTCATGCAATTATTTTAGCCAATGCTTCAATACAACATTTATCCATATACCGTAGCTTTCTAGATGCCTTCCAATCTCTACCAGAACATTGTTAAGAGTTTGCACTACTCCCAACATGTCAGCAAAGAGGTTTCATTCTAGATAAGTAGCAATGGAATGTTGTACAGTGCCATAGGCCACTTACCCATCACATGCATATTAGTAGTATAATGTTCATTAATGCAATTATTCTAATATGCATAATACACACCCTAAGTCTAGGAACATAAGCATATACATCATTGAACAATATTATTTAAACAAACAAGTATGCAAAAATGTCAATTCAAATACTTATCTTTGTTTGCTTGTAGGGTGGACTCCCTCTCAATATTTGCTTCCTTGCAGGAACTACTAGAGTGTGCTCCCTCTTGATGTTTTCTTCCTGGATTCCCTGTCTTTGAACTTATATCCATCCTCGATCATTATGCATACTTACTAGTATCATCATTGTGTTATCCTCGAGATCTCATACATAATCATACATTCATTAGTATACTATCAAAACAAAATAATCTTAAACATGTATAGTCATGATCATTTCAAACACAGATAATAAGCATTATTATTCAAGGTTTTAGGGAAGACTTCTCTTACTCATGCATATTAATATTTGATCATAGGACTCTTTTGGTTATTCATATCATCAATCAAAGTAAGAAGCATAATATGCATAAACCCATGATTACTAACTTCAATGAATAATCATTATCAATCATGCCATGTATACTTATATAAGAGATTCTAAAACAAGGTAGGATTCTAACATGATATAGGAAAAACATACCTGTATTAATATGTTAGTTGGTTATTGTCTAACATACCCACATGATATCTTCTTGTTCTCTTAAGTGACAGTAACCTGCATATCTCATAGGTTAGCCATTATAGAACCAAGTTATACATACCTCATAAGTATATCTTCTATGTGATCCATGGCAATGGATGAACCTTTGTCTTCATGTCACCATGGTCATATGTTCTTGAACTCAAACATGATTTGTCTTTCTTGATGTACCTTTCATATTAGCTAACAACATCAACCTCATACAACACCACAATGCATTAGTACAATCATAAGTGTCAAAACCCTAATCAATGAATATCTTCTATTGTGCATTCATAATTTTATTAAGGTGATACGACAAGTCTAAAGTTAATCAAGATTGTACTAACCTTAATGAAGACAAACATACCATAAACTTAATCATGAACAGATCTCGAAACATACCTGGATAAGTCATACCTGTCGAGATTGCTTGTAATCTTCTTATGTAAGGCCTTAGCCTTATCTCCCTTTGAAATTGGAACTTCTTCACTTATGCAGGTGACCAATCCATTTTCTTCTAGGATTAGGCCAATCCACTTGATTTGCAGAAACTAGATCTGGAGCTGGATTAGGATTTGTCAATGAAACCCTAAAAATTTAAACTTTGAATTTCAAACTTCTGAAAGGATAGAAATATGCGCCTTGATGGGATGATCAACTTGGTATACTCAGAATTTGGAAACTACAAAGTTTCACCCATCAAAATTGCCTTTGAAACTTCCAGATCTTCTAGACAGGATCCCGAACTAGGGTTTGATAAAGCCCACCCTTCTGCCCAACCAAAAGGTTCGATCCAAAGCTCTAAACTTTGATTTTTTTGAGGAGCTTCCAGCTGTGGTCACAGACTTCAAAAATTCCAACTTTTGCAGAAGCCCTAATTTTCCACTTTTCCGATCAAAGTCCTGAACTGGGGTTTGATCAAGCTTGGCCTTCTACCCAACCAAAAAATTTGATCTTCATCTCTAAATTCTGATTTTGATGATTAGCATTTAGCCATGGTCTCCGATTACAAAAATACCAACTTTCTCTGAAACCCTAATTCCCGGATCCATGAACGAAGGTGCTCAAAATCCAATTCTGTTTTGACAGAAATATGCACCTGATTGTTTCTAGTGTAACTCTGAAATTACGAATCCACGGGGTTTGAAACTCCTACCTGTGGTAGCCCGACCTGTCATATTTCCAACCCCATAGGTCTGACCTCAATTGGATTCTCTGAGAGAGAGAGTTATGCCAAGTGTCGCAACATGACCTGTTTATGGGATAAAACAGGAGAGCGAATTTGTACGGAGTGCCACATGTCACTGGTTCACTTTCGGCCTCTGAACCTTCATCCTGTGAAAGTACAGTCCTTACCCTACCTTTCAATTTTTACTAATTTTCATTTGGATCTTCCTAGCCCAAGTTATGACCTTTTTTCCTAGGTCACCTATTTACGACTCAGATATGGAAGAGGCAGAAACCCTAGATTGTACAGATCATAAAACACAAAGTACAATGAATTAGAAGTTTTCCTTTGGACAAAAGGTACATGGGAATCTTATCTTCGACCTATAAAAGTTTGAGATCCAAAAACTTATCCAAAATGGATTTATAGTGAAAGTTCTATGATGACAGGTTTTTTCTATATCAAGCCCTATCATCGCAAGTGCAACAAGTGTCATACATGCCATACATGCCTTCTTTCAGGCTAGCTCTGATACCATGTTAATTTTTCAGAATTTACTTCAATTTGATCTAGGATATTTACTGAGAGAATAACATGTACAGCATATCAATCATATCAATCACAACAAGCAAGCATAAGCAATCGCATGAGACAATAGACACATAGAGTTTCCATGGGGAAAACCATAAAGGTGAAAAACCCCACAACTTCCTCAGATATAGATAGAGCAATGATACAACCCAAGCATAAGATATAATCCTCCTAGCAGCAGCTTCTCCTCCTCCACTAGTGCGCCACTCTCTCATGAGTGCATAAGTGAGAAGTGAATGATCAAATAGAGTGCCTCCTGCACTCTATTTATACTTGACTTGACTTGCCTAATAACCTTTACTAGGTCGGCCTTAACTTAACCACATAACATAATGCTGACAGAGCCAACCCCCAATAAGGTGGTCTGATAACCCTTTGACCCACATGGTCGACCCCCAATAGGGTGGTCTAATAACCCTTTGACCCACATGACTTATACAAGGCCGACCCCAACGAGGTGGTCTAATAACCCATCAAGTATAAGTTACGACACTTACAATATAAATGATGACACTTCCGTATAGAGGAATAATAACATCTCTATAGGAATACAAACACTTTCATATAGAGGAATAATAACATCTCTATAGGAATACAATATACATATATGGAATACATTCTGAAGTTACATATACATCAATAGGGGCATCAATTGTTGTTTACCTAAAAAAACTTCAAAATAAGAAAAGAAGGATCAAGGAAGTTAGTAGCTACTGCTACCAAGACTCCTAATAATATCTATATTCTTGATACTGATCAAGAATGAAAAATGTCATTTGGGAAAGGAAGATGAGAGTTGACTTTGGCACAGAAGAATGGGACATATACACTTTGAAAATATAGTCAGAATCAATAGAAAACAAGACGTGAGGAATATGCCAGAAATAACAAAGCCCTCTAATACTATGTGTAAATAGTGCTAGCATGGAAAGTAGACTAGAGTTGACTTCAAAAAAAAAGAGCATTCTTCCACAAAACGTCTAGAGCTTATCCACACTGATCTATGCAGACCAACTAGAAGCAAAGGATTGGAAGGTGATGAGTATTTTATGTTATTGATTGATGACTACTCCATAATGACTTGGGTTTGTCTTCTTAACAGGAAATCATAGGCATTTGATTGTTTCAAGGTTTTCAAGGAACAAGTTGAAAATGAAACGGGTTTACAAATCAAGTATCTTAGATCCGACAATGGTGGAGAATTAACATCAAATGAATTCAACAAGTGTTGTGAAGAACATGGAATCAAGAGACAGTTCTCAGTAGCTGGAACACCACAATAGAATGGAGTTTCTGAAAGAAAGAATAGAACAGTATTAGAAAGGGCCAAAACCATGTTGAATGAATCCAAAGTGAATGATAAATTTTGGGGACACGCAGTTCATACAGTAGTGCACATCTTGAACAAAGGACTACTCATAAGCAATAGTGACAAAACTATGTATGTGTGATCATCTGCAGGGGATCTAGCAATTGTAACAAATTCACAATCAAACTCTCAAGAATGTTGCAAAGAAGAAGAGAAGCATTGACTCAATAATCACTCATAAACACAGAATAATGGACAATATCATTATCATACATCAGCTATAAGCTGGCACTATTGGAAATAATGAATGTAAAGAATGTGATACAATAAACTAAGATGTAGCATCATATAGGTTTCGAATTAGCCAAGTAGGGCATTCGAATCTAGCTCAAAGTCTAGCTTGGATAACAATGGAAACATCATCCAATCAGTAGTATCAGTAATAAATGGTAATAGCCAGTCAAGTGTGTCTAACTGAGTCTAACAGAACCATATAGGCATAAATCAGGGAATGGAGACTCCAAGGGGGGCGCATGAGGCTGTCAAATAGTCAAGTGGAACTCTAGAACTAGCTAACTAGAAGCTACAAGCAGTCAGCATGAGCAATCAGTGGAAGAACTACTCAATCAATGCACTAACTGAATGATAACTCTTGGTAGGTGAGATAGGGTGCCCTAACTGAGAGATAACTGGTGGTAGGTGAGAAAATGTGCACTTGCCATGCATAACAGTCAAGAAGGGCACCTCAGGTAGCTAGGAGGCCAATTAGGGGCTAAAGATAGGCTCTGGGAGCTGAAAGTGAGCTCTAGGTGTTGGGAGGACTACCAACATGATGACTGGATGCATGCAGCATGTAGATTTGCATGCAGGCATGCAAAATACAAAAATGATGGTGTGAATATTCCAACACCCCCTGCAAGCTATACTATGAGATAATAACTGAAATATGAAAAATAGGGCCCTGGTGACTAAGACCAAAGGTCACCCCGTACAATCAATCTAAATAAACTAAGTGAGGAAAGAGGGAAAACCCAATGGGAAGAAAGCCCTCCCTCAAAATAGACTGAAGGATTCTAATGTAGCATATCATCACTCACCCCTGAAGGAGGTAAGTGTCCTTTTTCGAAGAAGGATCGATAGATCTGAAATGGATCAGGAATGTCACAGGGATGAACCCTTACATGCTGAAAAATATGATCTGGCAGATCAAGGAGTAGTGGTTGCCCATCGAAGAAGAGGATCAGTAAAGTAAGAAGGATGAAACCTTCCATGCTGAAAATCTGATCTGGGAGATCGAGGAGCAGTGGCTACCCATCGAGGAAGAGGATCAGCAATGTGAGAAGGATGAAACCTTTCATACATAAAATATGATCTGGCATATCCAGGAGCAGTGGCTGCCCATCGAGGAAGAAGAGGAAAAACGGGTGAGATATCTTCAATTTCTTGTGGATCTAGATCTCCCATTCGCTCATCTTCATCATCAGTTGCTAGACCTTTAGGTTCTTGTGGATCTGGGTCTAGCATTCCCTCATCATCATCTCCATATTTAGATTTTGAATCTGAAATATCATGTGAAGATGCATCATCACATCTGAACTCTGAATCTAAAATCTCATGTGAAGAAGCAAGTAAAACTGGCTCATCATCACATCCAAACTCTGAATCTAAAATCTCATGACGAGAAGCAAGTAGAACTGGCTCATCATCACATCCAAACTCTGAATCTAAAATCTCATGAGGAGAAGCAAGTAGAACTGGCTCATCATCACATCCAAATTTTGAATCTAAAATCTCATGAGGAGAAGTTGTGTTCTCTTGCTCATCATCCCTCAAAGGAGGAACATATCCAAAAATGTGGATATCATGAAACTTCTTTAGAATGTGCATGTAGTCCTTTGATATCTCATTTGAACCATCATAGTTGTGATCACTATCAAAAGGAATAGAACAAGATGACGATGGATGTTCATTAAGATCAAAGGAGGATGCAATAGTGGTGGCCCATTTTGAAGTAGGAGTTGGACAAATAGGTGTTGGATATTCAGGTTCTTGTGGATCTGGATCTAGCATTCACACTTCTTCAAGAGTCCTCTTTTTCTCAATCTCGTTTGATGTATATTTTCCCTTTAAGCAACCTTTGAAGGTGCCATGAGAAAACTTGCCACTTGGAAGACCATCAACCACATTTCGAGCTAGCTTGTAGTTGAGATGAGATAGTTTACTCTCTTCATGAGTATGAGAGCGAAGAGCAGACTCCTTTGAGAGAGGTAAGAAGTGTGAAAAGTTGTAGAGTTTTGTCTCATGATTTGCAAATCCTTTTGCAATGATTTCCCCTTAAACCATGTGTTGTACCTCAACTTCATTTGGAGAAAAGAACACTCTTTTGGGCTCTCCAATATGAGTCATTTGATACACTGAAAGAACATTAGCTGCAAGAGAAGGAACATAAAGCACATCAAAAAACTAACCATAGTCAAGATCGATTCTTCCAATCCATTGAGAGGAGACTTATGAATCATTTCCCAACCTGATGGAAGGGACAACTGAGCTTTCGAAACTAGAGAATAGATCTTTGGAGGAAGACATGTGTCTTGTAGCTCCTGAATCTATGATGAAAGAAGAATCTGTTGATGCACTTTCCATGAGGGCATGACATCTTTCTTTGTCTTCGGATATAGAAGGCTCAGTATCAATATCTTTCTTGCTTGCACATGCAGGTACAGGAAGATTGTTCTTCTCAAGTAACTGATCCATCAAATCTATAGTCTTCTTCATGCAAGTACTCTCAGGATGGAAACCTCTATGACAATATGTGCACTTGGATCTTTCCTTCTAAGAATGCTTGGTCTTCCTTGATTTCGAAGCCCCATTTGACTGATATGGACTATCTGTAGGCTTTGTATCATTCGATCTCTTATTAGAAATCTTTTTCTTTCCTTTACCATTCATCCTTTTGGCCTCAGCAACTGTAAGGGCCGAATCCAACTTGGGTTTTATCATTCCCATGGAGATTAACTTCTCTTCCTCTTGAGTAAGAAATTGTATGAAGTCATCAAGTGAGGGAAACTTCCATTTTGGAATGGACATCTTAGCTGACTAGAAAGTAGAGACAAAAACTGAGATGTTTGGCCCCAACTTTGAGAGAAGGGCAAGAATAAGTTACTTGTCAACTTTCACTATGTCATATCTTTTCAACTGTGATATCAAGCTTTTGAAATTGGTGAGGAAGGCATTGATTGATTCGAAGTTGTCAGGACTCAAAGAGATGAGTTCAGTCTCCAATTTTTGTCCTTTCATATCATCTTTCTGTCCAAAAGAGATTCGAGCTTGTCCCAAACCTCTTTAGCAGATGTAATATCGATGACATGGAAGTGAAGATCTTCAGAAATTGAGAGAAGGAGGAGGCCAACTACTTCATCAAGCCTGTCCAAGTACTTGGAATTTTCAACTGCACTGAGAGGTTCTACCATCGTTCCATTGAGTATTCTAGTGAAGCTCTTGGATCTCATGAAGAGAGACATATTGACTTTCCACTCAATATAGTTGGAATATGTGAGCTTTAGATCCATCTGAACAAAGAAGGTCGAATTATTGAAGAAGAATTCGAATGGGTCATTAAACCTACAAAACAAGAAGAGTTTTTGCTGATGGAGAATGCTACACTTCGACTGAACACTACCTTTTGAACACTGAGCACATAGACTAAGTCCTTCACATCTAGCTATACCTCACTGGATTTCTCCAATGAATTCAAGTAATAGCACCAGGATTTGTTGTGGAAACTTAGAGGCTTTTGGTGCTCAAGTGAAAGATAGCTACTCAAAGAAATGTTGAAACTGTTGCTGCTACAATGCCTGCAATTCGAATATCTGTTGATTGCTCTGATACCATGTGATAATCTACAGGGGATCTAGCAACTGTAACAAACTCACAATCAAACTCTCAAGAATGTTGCAAAGAAGAAGAGAAGCATGCACTCAATAATCACTATAAACACATAATAATGGACAATATCAGTATCATACATCAGCTGTAAGCTGGCACTATGTGAAATAATGAATGTAAAGAATGTGATACAATAAACTATGATGTAGCATCATATAGGATTCGAATTAGCCAAGTAGGGCATTCGAATCTAGCTCAAAGTCTAGCTTGGATAACAATGGAGACATCATCCAGTCAGTAGTATCAGTCATAAATGGTAATAGTCAATCAAGTGTGTCTAACTGAGTCTAACAGAACCATCTAGGCATAAATCAGGGAATGGAGACTCCAAGGGGGGTGCATGAGGCTATCAAATAGTCAAGTGGAACTCCAGAACTAGCTAACTAGAAGCTACAAGCAATCATTGGAAGAACTACTCAATCAATGCACTAACTGAATGATAAATCCTGGTAGGTGAGATAAGGTGTTGTAACTGAGAGATAAATGGTGTAGGTGAGAAAAGGTGCACTTGCCATGCAGAACAATCAAGAAGGGCGCATTAGGTAGGTAGGAGGCCAATTGGGGTCTGAAGATAGGATTTGGGGAGATTAAAGTGAGATCTAGGTGCTGGGAGGACTACCAACACGATGACTGGATGCATGCAATGGCATGCAAATGCGTGCAGTGGCATGCAAATGCATGCAGCATGCAGATTTGCATGTAGGCATGCAAAATACAAAAATTGTGGTGTGAATATTCCAATAGTATGAACTATGGACAGGAAGAACAACCAATGTTCAACACTTCAGAGTGTTTGGAAGCAGGTGCTACATTAAAAGAGATGATAAGATCAAAAATTTTGAATCTCGTGTGGACGAGGGCATATTTGTTGGATACTCATCCAAAAGGAAGGTCTACAAATGCTAACCTAAGGATGAATAAATTTGTCGAAAGAGTCAATGTAAAAATAAATGAATCAATCCTGCCAACAGACAGAGAAGCTTCAAATGACCTTGATGATATAGAAGAAGAATACTTGGAAGAACCTGAAGAGGAACATACAGATGAAGAACATCCAGTCATAACACAAGAAGAAGAACAACCAAGGGAACAAAAGACTCCTAAAAATTGGTACCAAAAGAATCATCCATCAGAATTAATCATTGGTGATAAAAATTTCGGAGTAGAAACCAGAAAAAAAGAAGGAAATCAGTTCAAAGAACAGAACAGGTACATCTCTCATTGTTGTCTACAATTGAACCAACAAATTTTGAAGAATCCATAATAGATGAACATTGGATTAAAGTTATGGAAGAGGAACTTGATCAAATCGAGAAAAATGAAACATGGGAACTTGTTCCTAGACCCAAGGACAAAATCTTGATTGGCACAAAATGGGTTTTTAGAAATAAGTTGAATGAAGATGGATAGGTAATCATAAACAAGGCAAGATTGGTTTGGAAAGGATATGCTCAAATTGAATGGATAGATTTTGAAGAAACATTTGCTCCAATACCCAGAATGGAATCTATAAGAATCATATTGGCCTATGCTTGTGCTAAAAAAATCAAAGTGTATCAAACGGATGTCAAATCAACCTTTTCAATGGAAAACTAGAAGAAGAAATCTACATTGAACAACCAGAAGGATTCCAACTATTAGAAAACGAGGACTATGTGTGCATATTAAAAATGGATCTATATGGTTTAAAGCAAGCTCCTAGAGCTTGGTACTCTAGATTGGACAGTTACTTGCAGAAACAAGGCTTCAAAAGGGGAACTGCAGACAACAATATGTATATCAATATTGATTGTGACAACATACTTATTATTGAAGTGTATGTTGATGACATTATCTTTGGTAGTGATGATGCTACTATCAGGCAACAATTTTCCAAGGATATGCAGAATGAATTTGAAATGTCACTACTTGGTGAACAGACCTTCTTCTTGGGACTTCATAAATAACAATGTGAAGAAGGCATTTTCATCTCTTAGGCCAAGTACACTAACAAAATGTTGAAGAGGTTTTGTAGACCTGCGAGAACTCTTATGACTACTAGCTACAAGTTAAGAAAAGACGATGAATTGAATGCAGTGGATCAAAAAATCTACAGTTCAATGATTGGAAGCCTAATGTATGTAACAGCCTCAAGGCCAGATGTGATGCAAATTGTGTTGGGCCCTGGAAATGCCCCTTTTTTACCACACTTATTATATCATTTTGCCCTGTTATACTCTACTTTCATAAACCATATACATGCCTTCTTCCAGATCAATCAACAATCCTGACAAGGTATAATTCATTATTGCTTCATTTATTTAATGCCTAAGATTATTATGGTTATGAAATCTATCATTTGATTTATGCTAACTTGTGTTTATTTTATTAAGTCGAGATCAAAGCATAGGTGTATCAGTCGCAATGCCTTGGGAAAGAATCACACGTGGTGCCAGCTGTTACTCTTCAAGATTTAATTCCACATATTAAAAGGGACAGCGCATCTTTCCACGTGAATCTGTAACAGGACTTCGCTAAAACATAGCATTGATGCAATAGACAGGACGCCTCCCAATTGGTTAATCCATTGATCCATTGACTATCAGATTAACAACACCCTTCATGTCCAACGACCTCATTCAATATGGCTGTAACAATTCAGTTGTAACTCTGCAGCATGAAGATCAGAGATATTCATTGCTGCGCGAAATTAGTGGATCACGAATTGTATTTTGCATGTATAAATATGGGAAGGCTTTCCAAGTCTGGGGTTGGTCAATTATCATGTTGTACGGGTTGTAACAGAGAATTGAGACTGTGGATTACCATATTTAATAAAGAGCAGAGTTCTTCATATTTCTGTGTCTTAATTTGTGGTAGTCACAGTGTCTCTGTTAGAAGGCTAGGGCCCACCTTCTCACAGAGATTGTTGAGTTAAGTAGGTAGTTTAATTCATTTCTTGTTGTGTGGTGTGGAAAAGTATTAGGCGTATTACTAGTAGCTGCAACAGATAATTTATAATCACATTCTTTCCTGGTAGTTTATCATTGCATCCTGGTAGCTGCAACTGTGTGGTGTGACATTCGACTATGTAGGATTAGTTTAATTGATGGATGGTGTGTTAGAATTAACTATTACAACCAAGCTCAACTTCAATTCCTTTCAGTCATTTATGCTTTCCAGGATTTCCAATAGTTATCAATTTAGAGTTCAAGCTTATTTCTAATTCTAGTTGTTGTTATATCTTTATTGAATTCATTAGATTAGGTAGATTCTGATTGAGTTACAGTAGCTGTTATATGAATCATGTTGGTAAAGATTGAATATTGTAGTTTGATAATTATAGGATTTAACTTCTTGCAAAAGTAATCTAGTTCATTTCTATTCTTAGATCAGTAACTGCTAGGTTGATTTATGTAGGAAGATAATTGCACTTTGAATTCTTAGATGTATAAGTTAGATTAGTTTTATTCATGGAATGAGTTTGGCTGAGCAGATAGGTAGGATATTTTATCTCTATTTTACTCAATCAACTACTTGAAATGTTTATGCATATATTGTGCGTATTTCCATTGAAATAAAAGACTTCCCTGGGTTGACAATTTATATTGAGCATCCTGTGTGTTAGTTGTAATTAATTAGCATATAGGGTGACCAACATTTTGGCGCCGTTGTCGGGGATGGTAATTTATAAGCATAGATAGTAGTTGATTTCTTTAATTTCATTATGGTTTAATCATTTACAGCATGCATGGATACAAGAAAAACAAATCGAGAACCCCCTTTGAACACTAACACTACAGGTGGAAGAGGGTGAGGTCGTAACACAGGTCTGGGAAGACAAACATTTATCGATGATATAATTGCTAAAGCTGATTCTTCTCCTAGACCACCACTGACGTCTACAGGAAGAGGAAATGTTGTTCCTCCCAATCTTGAGAATTCAGCATCAACGGTGGAGAATGCAACGGGACCCTCTACCTCCATTGCAGAGAAGGAACCTCCTGAAGATAAGGGAAGCATTGTGGGTGCATCAGATAGAGAGGATATTTATCATATTAATGGGATCAAAGTTACTAAAGAAGTGTGGTTGGAGACTCGCCGAAGCAGAGGAAGAAAGAAGGAGATAAGAAGAAAGGAGGAAAGCAGAAGAAGCAAAAGCAGAGGAAGAAAGAATAAAGGAATCCATTAAATTTTGGACCAACATGGCTAATAGAGAACATGAAGGAGAGAATGAACATTGGGAGAACCAGGAAGAGGAAGTGGAAGATAATCATCCTGGTGACGCTGTGGTCACACTTGAATTCCCTATCCTCCAGACACCTGGAGCAGCTCCTATGAAAAATATCTCACCATCAGTTCTCCTAAATTTCCATGGTAATTCTTCTGAAGATCCTGATGAATTTATTTTTGAGTTTGACATCCTCTATTGCAGTTATGACTATACCTCCAGTGCTCAGAAGCTAAAACTATTCCCAACCACCTTGAAAGGAAATGCTCTGCGTTGGTTCATGAATCTAGGGCGTGAGACCATTACTACTTGGGATCAAATGAAATAAACCTTTCTTTCTAAATATCAAGAATATTGTAGAACCAGAGATAGAAAGGAAGAGTTGTTTAAAATGGTTTAGAAGGAAGAGGAGAGCTTGGAAGATTTTGTGGAAAGACTGTTGTACAATTTACAAAGGTCTGGCCATACTGCGATTGGAAAAGATGTGCTCAAGATTATCTTGCTACGAGGGATTAGAGAAGATTGCCTTGATATGTTGAATTTGTTAGGGAAAGGGGATATCTCGAAGGAACCTTTTGAGAAGATCATTGAATTATGCCGAAGGTACTCAAGGGGATCCTCTAGAACTAACAAATGGGACAAGGATCGAGATCAGGATGTCTTCACTAGGACACAGAAGTTAGCTAGTGGAGGAGCCACTCGAGCAGAAATAGGCAACTTACTGGAGAATTTTAAAACTTATATGATGAGCTCCATTTCCTCAAAGTTAGATGTTTTGATAGAAAAATAGAGGCAAGCAGTAGAAGATCTTACACTCGGTGTATTCTATCCTAAATGTAGGAAAAAGCACCCACTAAAAGAATGCCCGCTAGACAAGGAAGAGATATGTAGGATATGTGAATTGGATCATGACACCAAGGAGTGTACTTCATTACCCAAAGTCAAAGCAGTCCAGCAGGAATAAACTTCATATGTGGAACAGTCTTACTTTATTACACAGAATAAACCTTGGCAGCCTTGCAATCAAGGTATGAATCCAGATCCATCAATTTTCTTGAATAATATGAATACACAATTCCCTTCATATTATTCTAATAACCAGTGGAATCCATCTCAAAACCCAATGCAAAATCTTAACTCTTGGACACCATGGTCACAGCAGTTGAACAATCAAGCTCCCTGGAATTCCAACTGGAAAAATTATTACCAAGGAAATAACTTTCCCCATCACCAAAATCAATATCAACAGTACCCTCCTCAACAGTATCCTCACCAACAATATCAGCAGCCATAGCTGCAATTCCAAAACAACGCTGAACCTATGAATGCACCACTTCGACCACAACTACCTGCACAACCTAACCCAAACCTGAATAATAAAGCAGTTCATCAGTTTGAGACTGCCAACATGCCTGCATATTCCATATCCCAAATTCCCTGCAATGATATACAATTACGATCAAGGAGGGTAGTGGAACCCATCATTACTGAGGATGTTCCATCCCCAGTGACTGAAACTAGAGTGAATCAACACTTTGAGAATATGGTTAATTCAGCAATCCCCATCATTGAGGATGCTGGAATTCCTACCGAAACAGTAGCTGAAACTCAGGAAGTAACACATGATGAAGCACAGCCTACACAATTGATCAGAGAACCGCCATATCCTAAACGATTGGCCCTACAGAAAACAGTGGAACAACCTCGATTCAATCTCTTAGGAGAATTGAAGAATTTGTACGGTCAAAATCCCACTGTTACAAGACCTCCCTGACGTGCCCATTTATGCTAAGACTGCTAGAGATTTATGTGTCAATAAACTAGGAAGAAAGCCTAGGGATCCTCCCACTGTCCATGTATTGGGAAAAATTTCCGAATTAATAATGGGGAAGACTCTTGTGGCAAAATATAATGACCCTGGAAATCCTACTATTATAGTTCACATAGGAAACACACAAATCCCAAACGTATTGGTAGACTTAGGCGCAGCTATTAATGTTATGACCATAGAAACTGTAAAGAAACTTGGACTCACTAACCTTTGTCCAACCCCTACAAATTTATAACTTGCTGACATATCAACAATCAAGCCTGAGGGGATCCTGGACGACCTAGTAATCTCTGTTGACTCGTGGGAATACCCTGCGGACTTCTTGGTGTTACAGCCGAAGTCTCAGTTGGGGGGACACCCGCTGATTCTGGGGAGACCGTGGCTGGCCACAACAGATGCCTGTATCAGTGGTTGGTCAGTATCCATGACTATCTCAGAAGGGACTGAGATCAAAATCCTAACCTTATACCCTCCAACCCGACCAAGCACAGAAGTTGAAACTCCACTTTGGGTGGATTTGGAGGAGGAGGAAGTCGTTCAGCCATTATTAACAGTAGGGAGAGCCTTAACTTCTAAAGATGAAACAGAGGATGATACCATTAACAGTTTCATCAATGATCCCACGTCCGTCAATAAACATGTTTACCAAATTCTTGACAGTTCATTAGATGAGAAAGAACAAGAAAATCTTACAGAAGAAACTCTAGTCAATGATGCCAGTATAATTCTAGTTCTCAAAAATTCAAAAAGTGTCCCAGTAGAAATTAAGCCAAGGAAAACATTGAATATCAATCCAAACCTTGCGCACAGTGAGCTAGAATAGCTGATCACTCTGCTGAAACAACTTAAAGGAGCTTTCGCTTGGGAGTACACAGACATGAAGGGTATTCCTTCTAATCTATGTACCCATCACATTTATATTAAGAGCCACTCCAGGCCAGTGTGTCAACCACAACGAAGGATGAACCTGAACCTAAGGGATGTAGTGAAAGAGGAAATCCAAAAACTTTTGGAAGCAAGATTTACATACCCGATTTCAGATAGCGAGTGGGTTTCTCCACTCGTGGTTGTGCCAAAAAAGAATGGGAAATGGAGGGTCTACGTGGATTATAGAGAATTGAACAAAGCAATGCAGAAAGACCAATTTCCCCTACCTTTTATTGATCAGGTCCTCGATACCTTGTTTGGGAAGAAGTATTTTTCCTTTCTGGATGGATTTAGTGGCTATAACCAAATCCATATTTCTCAAGACGATCAAGACAAAACCATTTTCACCTCTCCCTGGGGCACTTTTGCATACAGGGTACTTCCTTTTGGGTTGTGCAATGCACCTGCCACCTTTCAAAGAGTAGTGGTTGGAATCTTTTCAGATATGGTAAATGACTGCATGGAAAAATTTATGGATGACTTCACTCCATACGGTAGTAGTTACGAAGAAGCATTGAAAAATTTAGAAAAGGTCTTGAAATGCTGTGAACAAAGCCAATTATCTTTAAGCACTGAAAAGTGCCATATGATGATGAGCAAGGGCATAGTTCTGGGGCACTTCATCTCTTCTGATGGTATCTAGGTATACCCATCCAAAATTAAGGTAATTGAAAATATACCAACTCCTGGAACACAAAAAGATGTATGTAGCTTCTTAGGGCATGCTGGCTATTACAGAAGATTCATAGAAAAGTTTTCCAAACTAGCTTCTCCTTTGTTCACCTTGTTCATGAAGGATGCACAGTTTGTTTGGAATGATGCATGCCAAATTGCGTTTACTGAACATAAGAAAAGGCTATCTACAGCACCCATCTTATGAGGGCCCAACTGGGCTCTGCCTTTTCATATCTCTTCAGATGCTTTAGACACTGCCACTGGAGCAGTTTTAGGAGAGCAGGAAGGTAATGCCCCATATGCAATTTATTACATTAGTAAGAACTTATCCCTTGCTGAACTAAACTATACTGTCATAGAGAAAGAATTCCTTGCCATAGTTTATGCCATCAACAAATTTAGACACTACATTACTAGATACTCCACTTTTGTGCACACTGATCATTCTGCCATCAAATATTTAATGAATAAACCAATCACGAATGCTAGAGTTACTAGATGGCTGCTATTGTTACAGGAATTTGATATCACAATTATTGATAGACCAGGGAAGGAAAACATTGTTGCAGACTTTTTATCTCGACTTACTAATAGTGATGACAATTTATCAGTCGAAGATTCCTTCCCTGATGAACATTTGTTTGCAGTATCAGCTCATTCCCCATGGTATGCAGATATTGCTAACTTTTTGGCTGCAAGTAAGCTTCCAGCACATCTGTCGAAGAGAGAAAAAAGAAAGATCATACAACAGAGTGCTAGGTATTGCTAGATCAATGGACATCTTTTCTACACAGGGATTGACTTAGAAATCGGAAGATGTGGAAGAGAAGATGAAATCTTCAATATCTAAAAGTTTTCCATGATGAGCCCTGTGGGGGACACTTTGTTGACAAAAGGACAGGTCATAAGGTTTTAAGGATGGGTTATTTTTGGCCTACATTGTTCAGGTATGTGAAGAAGTATGTTCAGGCGTGTGATAGTTTCCAGAGGATGGGCCATCCCAACAAACTAGATGAAATGCCTCTTCAGCCACACCTCGTGGTTGATCCATTTGACAGATGGGCTCTGGATTTCGTAGGGCCTATCAACCCTCCCTCAAAATAGAAAGTTAATATCTTGGTTTGCACAGATTACATGACCAAATGGGTGGAAGCTGTAGCCTTGGTCAAAGCTAATGATCAGGCAGTAATTGATTTCCTATATGAAGAAATTTTTACTCTGTTTGGAGTACCTAAGGAAATCATTACAGATGGTGGACCACAGTTCGTGTCTCACAAATTGGAAGCCCTGTTACAGAAGTTTTACATTAATAACAAAATAAACTCGCCATATCATCCATAAGCCAATGGCCAAGTGGAAAGTACAAACAAGTTCATTGAGTCTATTTTGACAAAGATAGTGAAAAGCCATCATAAAGATTGGGCTGAGAGACTTCTAGAGGAACTATGGGCCTATCGCACTACATGGCGTAACACCATTGGTTTTTTACCATATGAATTGGTGTATGGTAAGAATGTTGTTTTCCCAATTGAATTTGAAATCATAACTTTGAAGACAACTGTAGAAACAAACCTTGATTTATCAGAAGCACAGAGGAACCAACTGAATCAGCTTAATGAATTAGATGAGAAGCGCACAGCCGTAGTGCATCATACAACTTTAATCCAACAGAAGCGCCCTAAATGGCATGATAGATTTATAAAGAAGAAAGTCTTCTGAGAAGGAGACTGGGCTCTGTTATATGATTCACGGTTTAAGAGGGATTTCAAAGGCAAGTTGCGCACTCATTGGTTGGGACCTTATTAGATAGATCGGGTATTTGACAATGGAACAATCTGGTTGATCACCATTGATGAAAACAAGACACCATTATTTGTAAATGGTCATTGGCTACGACTGTACCACAAACCAATCTCAAAGAATGCCTTCATTTCACATGTTGCAGCTGATCTAGATTATCATTTAACACCAGGGTAGGGATTTTTCTCAACCCCTGTGAATTTTTAAGAACTGCAATTTCCACACATAATTTGTACATAAATAATTTGTTTTCTTTCTATATTTTATTTATTTTTCCTTTACACTTGATCGGATTTGTTTTGAAGAACTGTGTGCAGGAATTGATTTGAGGAGTAGCAGTCGTGACTGGA
Source organism: Larix kaempferi (assembly GCA_027924585.1). Classification (NCBI taxonomy): domain Eukaryota; kingdom Viridiplantae; phylum Streptophyta; class Pinopsida; order Pinales; family Pinaceae; genus Larix; species Larix kaempferi. Next base: position 3,087,291 of record BSBM01001158.1, on the reverse strand, counting down.
CCAGATGATTGCAGACACCTTACATTGTTTTCCTGATCTAATAAATCTCTTTGAAGAAGATGGATGATTCGTCGGCCTTCAGCAGTCAGCTGAAAATTTTCTTCTTACTCCATTCTACACAGCTGCAACTCCTTACCTTGCTCATTTTCCCAATTTTCGCAGCTGTGACTCCGCTATTTTTATCCACTTCACTTTTCCAACAGCTGCGACTCCGCTATTTTCGTCCATTCTCCCAATTTTCGCAACTGTGACTCCGTTATTTTCATTCATTTCAATTTTTTCCAACAGCTGCGACTTCACTACTTTTGCCCATTCTACCAAGTTTCGCAGCTATAACTCCATTATTTTCATCCATTTCGAATTTTTCCAACAGCTGTGACTCTGCTACCTTTGCCTATTCTACCAAGTTTCGCAGTTGCGACTCCGCTATTTTCGTCCATTCTGCCAATTTTTGCAGTTGTGACTCCGCCATATTTTGCCGAACTTTGCTAAAAAATTTCATATGACCCCACTATATTTGGCTTACCTTCCAATTTCCTTGTCACAATTTCATCAGATTCTGCCTACTCATCAGCTGCAACTTCACTAAATTGCCTGCCTCTTAGAACAATATCGCCACTAATGATTTGACCAGGCTCTAATCTAAATGATGACTCCACAGTTCCAATCGCAATCTGCCAAGAACGAAGAAAATTATTGGGTCGTTGTGCATATCTATCAGCATGGATGTACTTATCAGCCTGGTTGGCAGTGGCCAACTCATCTCAGCTAATGTGCATTTATGATCTCTTAATGGAAGTGATGATGAAGTTGGGTTATGGTGGCAATTTAAGGCTGAGCTTTCAATGCGAAGGTACAAATTCTGACCTTTTACCTGATTAAGCATAAAATTAAATGTGACAATGATGAGCATTCCTTGTCTTTTGTCCCCATCAGCACACTGTACACACTTAACCACCAAAGAATGTGTCAGGTTTAACACCCATATCTTTTAAATGACCGTCACCTTACCCAATTCGTACCAAAATTCCCCAATTATGCCATTTTTCCTTAACTGTATCATCCCACCGCTGGTTGAAAACTGTGCCATCTTTCCTAAAATACCTAATTTCAAGTTTCGACTATTCCATGACTACCCATAAGCTGCAACTTCCACATTTGAACTGATAATTGTTGTATTCATTATCTGAATTAAGAAGGGAGATTGATATGGGTAACCCAGTCAGGCATGAACCTGAAAATACGGAAGCTTTGTGTGCCAACGCAGAAGTTTTCGCCATTTTTGCAGCGGCTGGGTGGACCGAGTATTTTCAACGTTAAGCGGTTTCCACATTGAAAAGGCATTGCAGTTTGTTTTTAACTTGACTAATACTCACTCTAAGGTCAAGGGGGTGTGCATTGAGGTTACAGAGGCAATTATATCCAAGGTTATTGGCTTACCCCAGGTTGGGAAGAAATTGTTTGGACGGAAAGTGCCGAATGTGACTGCAATAAGGGAATTTCTTACAGTCGGGGAGAATGTTCATCCAAAAGGCCGTGGAATTGCAATGGAATCGTTACCTCGTCCTTGGGATCAAGTGGCAATTTTTCTGAAGAAATATATCTCCTGTGAAGGTAGGTACCAAACTGTCTATTTCTCCGAATTCCCCTTATTATCTCATCTATGCCATGGCAACCTAGTTAATATTTCGTTTTATCTTTTTAAGACCCTACAAAACATGGTTGGATATGCAAGAATAGCCCGACACCCAGTTTCTTCCCTCACCAACCATGGTTTAATTAAATTGTTAATTTTAAGAGCCCTTGCACACCAGAATTTGACCTAGGAACAATTTCTTGCTGGGGCCGGGGTAATTAGAGAAACTGTATTAGAATTAGGGGGTATTGGAGAAGGAGAAGAGGACCAGAGTCCCTCAAATTCAGTTGGGGGGGGAGGATAGAGTATCACTAGGAAATCAGACTAAAGAAGAAGAATAAGTGGATATGGGGGAAGTTGCGACAGCAGCGAACCCTGTTACAAAGGAAATAGTGATGGAAGCAATGGTATATGAGGCAGTAACATTAGAAGCTACAACAGCAACAAATCCTATAGGGGAATAAATAGACCCAATTGAAATTGCAGTTAGGGTGGCGGCTGAAGCAGTGGAAATGGCATCATTAGTAGCTTCAGCAAAGGAAGTTGAAGCTGCGACAGTGGGAGCTGCAACTGTGGAAGTAGCAATGCAAGAAGGAGAGTACCAGGAAGAGGTGACAAAGGAAGGAAATATGGAGGTGTTGGATGTCGCATCCTCCCCGAAAATCAGGGGAACTATTGTTGAAGAGTAGGAATTCATTTCTCTCTCTGAAAATGTGGAAACCCCTGTGTCACAAAAGAAAGAAAAAGGTCAGGAAATAAGCGTCAAACAGCTATGCCAACAAAGAAGAGAAGAACTAGAGCTACTACAGCAACAACAACATGCAGTGAAGACGAGTCATTGGAAGTTGTGAAGAGAAGAAGGACTTGATCTATGGCAATAGTAGAGATAGCATGTGCAATTGAGGAAAATATTGAATTACCCACAACACAAGCAGCATGTGTAATTGGGACGGACATAGAAATCCCTATTTTAAAGCCCAAAAAACCTATTGTCATACAAGAACCTGTTGTGGATGAACCCCAAGTTGAAAACCTGCTTCATGAAAATGAAGTGTTAAAAGAGGAAGTGCAATGGATTCGGGATGAGTTGGAGAAATGGAAGGAAGTGAATGGGAAACATGTAGAGAGGAATTTGAATATATTAGTAGAGGCTGCAAATTTGTTAGAAAATTCATCCCCTGTTTTGACAAAAGAGGAACAAGGAGAAATGGTATGCCCAGAATGTGGGGACATATTCTTTTCAGCAGGACATAGAGTCATAGTGTTGTGTTTGGGAGCACAAGAGCCTGTACAAGCAAAGAAAGGAAGGGAAAGTGTATATGTAGTAGAGATGATGAAGGAGAATGAGGAAGAAGTTGACATAATCCCTAACCTGGATTTGGGAGAGGATGAAGCAATGCAATCCCAACCATCAGGAAACACTGAGCTATTCAAGGACCAGTCTCATCTTTCAGAAGATGTCGAGGTAATCCAAGAAAAACCTAAACAATTTGAAGAAATAAGGGAACAGGGTGTTGTTACATAAGAACCAGCATCCCTGAAATTGTTTAGTGAAGTTGCAACTCAGACAACAATTGTTGATATTGAGGAACAAGGGGAATATGCTGCCACACAAGAACTAGCATCCCCAAAATTAGATGTTGAGATTGCAACACAAGCATAGGTCACTACAACACCATTAATGGAAGATGAGGCTGCTACAGTGTCAATCCAAAATGGGGAAGCTAGAACATCTGGTGATGAGGTAAGAATGTTACTATCTCAAGGCATCATTAATTTAGATTCTGATGATGAAAAAGATGTGGACGATAGAAGTATTCAACGACTGGAGAAAAATATTTTCTCACTAAATCTCGAGCTAGATAAATGGAAGAAATATATTTCTTAGTGCAAAGAAGGGATGGTCCCCCTCCATGAACATAGAAATACTGTCAGGGAATTGAGAGAGAAATGGGCTGAGGAATTGTTCTTCCAGAAAATCCAGTGGGAAAACGTTCAAAAAGAGTTGGCAGAGTTGAAGAAATTCAAATCCATGCAATAAGAGAAGGACCAATTGTATATTCTTTGCTGGGAATTGCTGAGTTGCAGGGCTCCATCCCCTTCTTACCCTGTCTTTATTTATGAATAGACAACTTTATTCAAGATCAGGGCATTAAAGGAAGGAAGGCCATTTGAGCTAGCAACAGTCTCCCAGTTTTTAGAAACTTTCCTGGAAAGTGATGATGAGGAGCAAAATTTGTTGTGTGAATTATATTTACATGATAAAGCTTTCTATACTGACTCTCATTCTAATCTTGTGCCCCATTTAGGGGATGTTCAGCTGAGAGCGCTTGCTTCTTTTGTCATCAACCATGTAAAATGGCGAGATGCCTTCCAAACTATCACAAAGAATGAGGATAATGCCACTCTCTGGATTAGAAATGAACCTCGGCTTCCAATAGGACTCAAAGCCAGGCATGCAAAATCTCTCGAGTTCCCTGAGATTGTTCAACATTTGGAAAATATTCAAGAGAGAATCATCACTACCTGTGTCCAGGTAATTTCTAGCAATCAGCAGCATGCCCTGGAGGGAAGTGAGTACAGATGGTTATATTCTTCTCCATCTTTGAAAGAAGGGGATCCATATTGTTTTGAGAATTTTAAGCAAGCTTTAACAAGGGTGCCTAGGTATGCACAATGCATGAAAACATGTGGACCCTAGTGGCTTGGGCTAAGATTCAAGTTTCCCCTCATTTGGCTACTTGTGAGTCCTTACAGAAACAACTACGTTTTGACTGAAGAGGATGAGAAGCAGTGCTGGGAGAATTGGATTGCCTATTGTGGCTTTGTGCATCATGGGGAACCACCAGAACTTGCCTGCAATATTACCACTCTTCACAGGTACAGTTTGGATTCAGATTTAGACTAGTGGAAGTTGTTGCATGAGGACATGCAATTGGATAGTTGGGGGGAGATGTTGGGCCTTGGAAATGCCCCTTTTTTTACCACACTTATTATATCATTTTTCCCTGTTATACTCTACTTTCATAAACCATATACATGCCTTCTTCCAGATCAATTAGCAATCTTGACAAGGTATAATTAATTATTGCTTCATTTATTTAATGCCTAATATTGTTATGGTTATGAATTCTAGCCTTTGATTTATGCTAACTTGTGTTGATTTCATTAAGCCAAGATCAAAGCATAGGTGTATCAGCTGCAATGCATTGGGAAAGAATCATATGTGGTTCCAGCTGTTACTCTTCAAGATTTAATTCCACATATTAAATGAGACGGCACATCTTTCCACGTGAAGCTGTAATGGGACTTCGCTGAAACAGAGCATTGTTGCAACAGACAGGATGCCTCCCAATTGGTTAAGCCATTGATCCATTGACTGTCAGAGTAACAACATCCTTCATGTCCAATGACCTCATTCAATACAGATATAATAGTTCAGTTGTAACTCCGCAACATGAAGATCAGAGAGCTTCTGCTCGAAATTAGTGGATCACGAATTGTATTTTGCATGTATAAATATGGGAAGGCTTTCCAAGTCTGGGGTTGGTTAATTATCATTTTGTACCGGCTTTAACAGGGAGCTGAGACTGTGGATTACCATCTTTAATAAAGAGCAGAGTTCTTCATATTTCTGTGTCTTAATTTGTGGCAGTTCACGGCGTCTATGTTAGAAGGCTAGGGCCCGCCTTCTCACAGAGATTGTCGAGTTAAGTAGGTAGTTTAATTCATTTCTTGTTGTGTGGTGTGGAAATGCATTAGGCGTATTACTGTTAGCTGCAATAAATAATTTATAATTGCATTCTTTCCTGGTAGTTTATCATTGCATCCTGGTAGCTGCAACTGTGTGGTGTGACAGTCGACTGTGTAGGATTAGTTTAATTGATGCATGGTGTGTTAGAATTAGCTGTTACAGCCAAGCTTAGCTTCAATTCCTTTCAGTCATTTATGCTTTCTAGGATTTCCGATATTTATCAATTTAGAGTTCAAGCTTATTTCTAATTCTGGTTGCTATTGTATCTTTATTGAATTCATTAGATTAGGCAGATTGTGATTGAGTTACAGTAGCTGCTAGATAAATCATTTTGGTAAAGATTGAATATTGTAGTTTGATAATTATAGGATTTAACTTCTTGTAAAAGTAATCTAGTTCATTTCTATTCTTAGATCAGTAACTGCTGGTTTGATTTCTATAGAAAGGTAATTGCACTTTGAATTCTTAGATGTATAAATTAGATTAGTTTTATTCATGGACTGAGTTTGGCTGAGCAGATAAGTAGGATAGTTTATCTCTATTTTACTCAATCAACTACTTGAAATGTTTATGCATAGATTGTGCTTATTGCCATTGAAATAAAATACTTCCCTGGGTTGACAATTTATATTGATCATCCTGTGTGTTAGTTGTAATTAATTAGCATATAGGGTGACCAACAAGTTGTTGGACAGGTTGCAAGATTTCAAGAAGCTCCTAATGAAACTCATGTTGTTGCAGTCAAAAGAATCTTCATATATCTTAAAGGAACTATGGACTTTGGATTATGGTACTCAAAAGGAAATGAGTTGGACTTATTAGCTTACTCAGACACAGATTGGGAAGGATGTGTGGATGACAGAAGAAGAACAAGTGGTGCATCATTTTTCTTAGGCAATTGTCCGGTATCATGGTCTAGCAAAACGCAATCCTCAGTATCATTGTCAACAGCATAAGCAGAATATATATTTGTATCAACATGTTGTACTCAGATCATCTGGATGAAACAGAACCTGCAAGACATACAAGTAACATATGATGAGTCGGTTCCATCTCTATGTGACAACATAAGTGCCATTAGCATCTCCAAGAATCCGGTAATGCACTCCAAGACAAAGCACATTCCTATCAAATATCACTTTCTTCAGGAATAGGTCATAGAGAAGAACATCAAGTTGGAATACATTGGGACAAAGGAGTAGATAGTAGATATATTCACCAAGCCACTTCCTATAGGGACATCTGAGTACCTCCGACAAAAATTGGTGGTCATTCCATCTTCACACTAAATTGATTCTTCTTCAAGAAACAGTGACAGAGAGAGCATATTTTGAGGGGGGGCAGTCTTCTCAGAGGTAGTACCCTTTTCCATTGATGCCAAATGGGGAGAGAAGTTGTGAATAGGGGAAGTCTGTTCTCAAGGGGAACTTAGGTGTTGTCATCAATGACAAAGGGGGGTATAATTGATTAAGTTGTCATTGATGCCAACAATGTCTGGTGGAGGCTGTGGTTGCATTGGTCATGATACCCATTGCTTAGTTCAAGACACCCCTTGTGTTGATATTTGTACCACTCATGTTGGGTGCAGTGGTCTTGGTGCGCCTTGTGGAGCCCTGAAGGTTTTTTGTTGGTTGTGTCCTTCTTAGAGTCTTCGGAGTCCTTTTTGGGATTGTCCAAGCCCAAGTCGGAATCCCTTGGAGGCCTTGGGACAATGCCAAAATCCCTAGTTACACTTTGACTTGGTTGAGTGCCCCCGAATTTGTTTCTCGATCCCTCTTGAGTCGTTTCTTGGTTGATGGTCTCCTTGATGCTCGTACTTGTTGTGCTAATTCATTATTGTATCCTTACTTTTTGAAGTGGTCCTAACTTTAGTATCCTAGCCTAGCACGGTAATTCTAATCCTTTTACACCTTAGCCCTAGCATCCATTCTAGCCTTAAAAGCTAAGTCTAAACTTAAACCCCAACCTAAGCCCTAATTAAAGGTTAATAAAATTATTTTTAATTAAATGAACTTTAATTTAATTAACATTTAAGCTAAACTACAAGTCTTAAAATCTAAGCCTGAAATTAAACCCCATCCTAAGCCCTAATAAAAGGTTAATACAATTATTTTTAAATGAAAAAGAACTTGAATTTAATCAACATTTAAACCAAACTACAAGTCGGCCCTGCATTAAATAATTAAAAATTAATAAAAACACATTAATTAGAAAAACCCTAATCTAAGTAAATAATGAATAAAATACATTAAAGAATTTTTAAATAATACAAATCTTTATATAACAAAGTTTTTTTTTAAATATATATTAATTAGGGGTTCCTTTTATTTTAAAATTTTAAACATTTAAGTAACCTTAAAACGAGGATGGCTCCATAAAATATATTAAGAATTTTTTTTTAAATTAAAAATTAAAAGTAAGTCGGCCCAAATTTTATTTCAAGACAGCTCGGCCATAAAATAATGAAAATTTAAATAATATCTAGGTCGACTGCCCTACTTTTCTTCTTTAACGACCTATCCTTAACTCATATAAATTAAACACAATTTATTCCAAAAGAAGTGTGCGAAATAGCTCTGAAATTTTTGGATTGTTCCAAAAACATTTGGATGGTTTATCTTGAAAATACAAAGTGGCCTGCTTTCCAACCTCAGTGATCTCTTGCTTAAACTTAGGTGGTCTGATCTTGAAAGTTTTCAGTAGTCTACCAGTATAGAGGTTTGTTTTGTAAGACTATCATTGCAAAAATTGTGGGTTGTCTTCTTCCAAATTCAAAGGATTGTCATAAGCATGTGTGATGTTCCTTGGGTGATCCAATGGCCAGTCCTTCAACAAGCAAGTGGTTTGATTCTTACCCTTAGTAGTGGACAGTTCATTCTTTTGCCGTAACAAGATATTACCTTGTCACTTTTCATGCCTACTTAGATTGAATTTGATGTGAGTTAACAAGTTTTTGAAAATTGTATATACTGTATATAGTACCCTATACATAGAAGCTTGTTGGTAGTAGTGTATATATCACATTTAGAACTTTTATAGTGAGTCTGTAAACAACCCTAAGTTGACACAGTACCAAACTCTTATTGTATAACTTTTTAAAGTATGTCCGAGTTTATAACCTGAGTGATTGTATTAGTTTGTTTTGATGGTTAAGTAAATATAGTCCACAGCCCTGGTTAAGTATTCTTGTGTAAGCTTAGATTGGTAAATTGTTCCTATTGAGAATGATTTTTTGGTTGGCAGTGGTTGTAGTTACTTGTTCTTATTTGTTACACACGTCTACTGTGGATATATGTTATTAGTCCTTGAGTAAGTTAATGAGAACAGTTGAATATTAAAGGTAGAATGTCTTGTTGTAAGTAGGAGGTCTTTGTATGTTAAATATACTAACTTGAAATGCTAGCCAAAGAGGCAAGTGTTCCTTGAGAAAATGTGCATGTTGATGAGCAGGTTATGTATAGGTTGATGTAAAGGTTATCACAGGTTTACAGGTTGACATACAGGTTAACAGGTTGACTACAGGTTATCACAGGCTGACGGGTTGACATACAAGTTATGATAGGTGTACAGTACAGGTTGATTGTTGATACAATGGTATAACAACTCCACAGAATCTTTTGATGTCCTTCTTATTTAGGGTGGTAGGGTGGTGCCAGGGTTCACAGTTGTAGCTGTGAGCTGAGGTGTTGTAGCAGCTCGAAGCCTTAAGGGTTGGAGCCCCTTCCAGTTGTAGCTGGTAAAGTTGTATAATAATTGTAATTCCAGTTGTTGCTAGATCAAATCTTATTATAAAGGCTTCCATGGTTTTTCCTCAAGGACTTCAGTTTCCACATAAAAATTCTGTGTATTGTGCATCTTGTTGTGATTTCTATATGATGATGATGTGATGATATTATATTGATGAATGAGATGAATTAACACTACTTAAATCGCTCTGAATAAAAGTTAAAATTGTTATACATTGATTCACCCCCCCCCACCTTCTCAGTGCATTTGGGTGATCAACATCTTTTGCTTTGTTAAATGATGATGGTGAGCCTAATTCATTTCAAGAAGCTAGAGAATATTAGAATGAATATAAATGGAGGAAATCCATGGATGAAGAAATAAAAGAATTAAATAAGAATCAAACATGGGAACTTGTGGATCTCCCACCAGAAAGAAAATTTGTTGGAAATAAGTGGGTGAGTAAAGTAAAGTAAAGAAGAACAATGATGGGTCAATGGAACATTATAAAGCTTGCTTGGTATAAAAATGTTATGTGTAGAAGTTAGGTATACGTTTTAATGAAATCTTCTCTCCAATTGTGAAGCTTGCTACCGTAAATGTTTTACTTGCACTTGTAGTAGCATGGGATTTAGAGTTGGAACAACTGGATGTAAAAAATACTTTTATACATGGTGATATTGATGAAGAAATTTATATGGATCAGCATGAGGGCTATAAATAAAGAGGCAAATAGAATTTGGTTTGTGAACTCAAGAAATCTCTATATGATTGAAATAGGTGCCAAGGATCTAGTACATAAAATTTGACACCTTCATAAAGAGCCAAGGTTTTAGTAGAAGTGAAGTTGACTATTGTGCATATTATAAGAGGTTTGATGATGGTTTTTTTATTATCTTGTTGTTGTATGTTGATGATATGTTGGATCCAAGCCCCAACATGAATAAAATCATTGATCTCAAGGATCAATTGGCTAGAATATTAAAAATGAAGAATTTAGGAGCGACAAAAAAAATCTAGGGATGAAGATACAAATGGACATAATAGATAGGAAGATATGGATAAGTCAAAAGTTATATATAGAAAATATTATGCAATGCTTCAATATGAAAAATGAAAAACTAGTTAGCGCCCTACTTCCTACACACTTCAAATTGTCTTCCAAGCAATGTCCTGGGACATAATCATAGAAGATAAGCATGTTTCATGTATTGTATTTATAAATAGTAGGGAGCCTCATGTTGGTCATGGTGAGCATCAAACCGGATATTGCTCAGGATGTAATAACTGTTAGTCAGTTTATGGCAAATCTTTGTAAGGAGCACTGAAATGTTATGAAGTGCATTCTCATTTATTTAAGGGGCATTTCAGACACTGCTATTTGCTATATATCAACATATTTACAAATTAAAGGTTTTGCAAATTTTGATTTTAATGGAGACATAGATGGATGAAAGTCTACTACATGATATAATTTCACTCCTATTGGTGGAATTGTAAGCTAGACATCTAAGTTGCAGCCAGTGGCAGATTTATCAACCACTAAAGCAGAATATGTGGAAGTAGTTGAGGCTAGTAAAGATGCAATATGGCTAGAGCAATTGATGGATGAATTCAAGATGATACCGGGGGGATCACTTTGAATTGTTATAGTCAAAGTAATATTCACTTAGTGAGGAATCCAACATTTCAGGATCGCATGAAGCGTATTGATATTAAGTACCATTTCATATGGAAAGTGGTGGAAGAAGGTAGGATCTTGTTGGATAAAATTGGTACTGATGAGAATACCTCAAATATCCTTAGAAAATAGTTTTAATAAAAAATTCAAAATGGTTACACTTTAAATTTGTTATTTATATTTAAATGGGATTTATAAGCACATTGTAACCTAAAAAAATGTCCTTAGTTCTCACTCCTCCCCTTAGTTAGATTAATATCAATTTCATTATTTTAATTTTACCTTGTTAATCTTTTTGGTCTCCATTAAAATAATTTCCTTCGCTTTATTTATTCCCTAATAAACTAAATCTTATTAATTTCTAATTTAATCACATCCCTAATTAATTTTCCCCTATTAAATTTTCATAATCTCATTCGAACCCCTTTTAATTGAATTAATACCTTTTTTATCCTTATAATAGCAATTACATAGCATTATTAATTCTTTATAATATTTACTTCAAATTCCCTCTATAGTTTTTATCCTTTGTTTGTTATTATTAATAAAAAAATTGCCAATTAAAATTTTATTTTTTCATTTCCATCCTTATATTCATATCAATAAACTAATTTTTTTGAGCCTTATATTTTTACCTATTTATTTATTATTAAATATTTTATTTTCCTCACTATTTTTCTATTTATTCATTAATAAAAAAATTCTCTCTAATTCTTAACTGTATTTTATTTGTTCGCCCCCTTCATTCTTGGATTCTTTCCACCATTGTTTCAAAAATTTCTACCAAATTTTTTTTTATGGCTATTTCCTCCATTCTTATTTATACTCAACTTTATTACTTTCTGAACATAAGTAGCTTCATTCGGGTTTTCTGAAGATGATTGGAGTTTCCACTCAAAACATCGATTCTAAAACTACCACACAATGAATATCTAGAAGCAATGACACAATATCCTTATAAAGTTGGTTAGGACATAGAAGTTTAAGTGGTGGAAAAATTATATGGGCTTGCTAAAAATGTGGTGAAGGTAGCATTGGGAAATGGCATATGGGTGGAAAAAATTGGTAAGAAAATTCTTGTATATTGACTTCAAATGGAATATTGTTAAGAGATGAAGCCAATATCCAGATATCCAATATTCTTCTCATAGATCTATTAACTAGGCCCACACATTGATTGTATGCGTCGGATGTGCAAGGGGTCTTCCAGGCCCCCACTCTCTGGGAGTTCGGGGATAGATCCCCCGAGGTGAAAATTTCTATACCCTTCTAGTGTGTTTCAATTCCTTCTAGAACCCTCATATGTATTGTATAAAAGGAGAGTGACCCCTCGACATTCTAACACGAGAAAGATAGAAGAAAGCATTGTAAGTTTTTTGCTAAGTAATAATAAAAGATCGAAGATGTCATTGCCTCGTAATTTTACTTGAATATAGTAGGGTTTCCATGTAAATCTTGTGTTCTATTTTTATTGTTGTTTTCTTCTATTTTTTATATTTTTCTAACGTCCAAATGGCCTCACAACTAGTAGTATTGTATTCCAAATACTTGGCTTCTAATGAGATAAGTGCCACAAAATTTTGCTTCTTGTTGAACTTGGATATCGTCGTTGATCCCAAGCTAAAGCAACACCCTGAGGTGCTCTTTTTGTTTGTTGCATTGCCTGCCAATATGAGTCTATATACCCCTAAAAATTCACTTCACCATATTAAATATATCTTGGACTATACTCCAATGTGCCCCTTAAGTATATGAGCACATGATTTTCTACTACTCAATGCTCTTGCATCGGCACCACCATGAACTGACTCAAGGTGTTCACTACAAAACATATGCCTAGTCTAATGTTGACCAAATACATCAAGGATCTTATTAAGTTCCTGTAAAAAATAGGGCCCACCAACTTTGAATTCAAAGTGTCACCTTTTTCAAATTGGTGATCATGGGTGTGGCCATATTTTTGCAGTCATCCTTCTGAAACATCTTAAGGATCTTAACTGCATACTTATCCAGTCCAAGGAATATCTACCCTGGCCTCCGCCAAACCTCCATACCCAAGAACTAATGAATCATGCCAATGTCCTTCATTTTAAACTCATCTTCCATATCTTCTTTGCACCCTCCAACGAGCTTCTCTATGCCTATAAGAAATAAGTCATCTACATACAACACAAAAATAAGTTATTATGTAGTTCAGTTCCAACAAATATATAATATAGATTATGATATGCTTCACTTTTCGTGAATCTCGCACTTTGAAAATAACCATCTAGCATGAAATATCGTTCTCTCAATGCCTACTTGACTCCATGCAAGGCCTTCTTATTCCTACAAACATGGGACTCCTTCCAAGTTACCTCAAATCCCTAAGGTTTCTCTACATACACTTCTTCCTTAATTATCTGATTCAGGAAAGTTGCATTCACATCCACAGATGTATCCTCCATCCCATAAATGAAACTAAAGGAATAATTGCTTTAATGGAAGTGTACCTAGTAACTAGAGAAAAATTCTCCTCATAGTCCACTCTCTCTTTCTTGGATAACCCTCTCTCCAAAAACCTCATCTTGAACTTCTCGATGCTTCCATCAATTATGTGCTTAATTTGGTATAGCCACGTAGAATTCACTACTAAGTTCCCCTCCAGTCTTGGAATTATGTCCTACTCATCATTATTCATGATGGAGGTGTATTCCTCCACCACAACATCCTACCAAATAGGTTGCTCTATTTCCTGCTAAAATTCGAAAGGATCTAAATATATGATGCTATTCATTAATTCTATGTAGTTTGGAAACTTCTTTAGAGGTCTACTCTCCATGAGCATGCTCATAGAAGCATCAACATACTCCCAAGTATCTCTCCTTTTTTTATTGAACCATCAAGGTCTCCTGACAAAACTTGAAGGGGATAATGTCTCCTCCTATTCACCTGAAGGTTGTTGTCCCGCACAGGAAGTGAATGGTTACCCTAGTTCAACTTGTAGATAATCTTGCCCCTCATCTTCTTTTATTGGAATAAGCTCATGAAACTTCTTGGATGTAAATTCTTCATTAAATTTTACATCCTTGTTTATTACTATCTCCTTCTACTATGAAATATAGACCCTATAGGATTTTCAAAAGTTTCAATGTAGCCAACAATTAAACCCTTCCTACTAGAGGGATCCAACTTGGTCTTCTTCTCCACTAGTACATGGATATAAATTGGACAACCAAAGATATGGAAATGATTCACCCATGATTTCTCACTAGTAAATGAATCCCCCGGTTTTTTGTCCTCCAAGATCCTATGAGCACACCCATTATATATATAGAAAAAGGTGTTACATGCTTATGCCCATAGAAACATCCACAAATCCTAGTCATAAATCATGGACTTGTTAGCCTTTATGATGGATCGATTCTTCCACTCTATAACTCCATTCTACTATGAGTTGTATAGAACAATCAACTCCCTCTTGATTCATCCCTATTCTGTTATGAGTTGTATAGAACAATCAACTCCCTCTTGATTCATGACTCCTTGCAAAAACCCTCAACCTCATTGGAAGCATATTCACCCACATTTTTTGAAATCAAGAATTTGATCTTGTTCATTGTCTAATTTTCAACTAGAGTTTGCAACTCCTGAAACTTGCTAAAGACCTCATCCTTGATCTTCAAGAAGTAGATCCAAGTATTTTGAGAAAAGTCATCAATAAAGTAAATATAGGACATGCTTCCTAATATTGATGTTGCTAACATCGATCTACATACATTTGGATTTACTAGGTCTAGAATCTCCTTAGGCCTATGCTTATTGCATGAGAAAGTAGGCTTGGCATAGTTTCCAAGCGTGCACCCTTTCCATACTTTCCAAGCACACACTCTTTGCATACTCCCTGCTACTCAATGTTGAACTCTCAAATACATATGACTGTCTCCCTTAGAATAGGCAACACCTTATGATACAAGTTCCCCATCCTCTTGCCAGAACTACCACAAGTTGCCATTGTTATGAACTAGGGCTCAAACTAATTCACTTTGTAGGATATATAAATTATCTTCCCTAACCCCGATCACTTGTGATCATTCTAGGCTAGATTCCTTTAGTATGATAAGGAATTGATGGCTCCTAAACTCTACTTCAAAGCCCTTATATTACATAATTGAATTTGAAAGAAAAAAATTCTCAAGACTTGAAACAAACAAAACATTGTCAAAATCTAAAGAGTTACCTAACTAGAGTTGAAAGGGAATAGTACCAATTCCTGCTGCTAGATATTGGGAATCATCACCAAACTCAACCTAAACACATGAGTTGTTCTCTTTTAGACTTGAAAACAATTACCTAGTTGATGTCATTTTCCAACTTGCTCCAGTGTCCATATACCACACATTCTTTGGAATTGTGCTAGAAAAAAGGAAAGACACCATTGAGAAATCCTTCTTGAACTTGTAGGAAAAATTGTTCATCCGAGCTTCAATAGAGGTTTCTACATGATTTTGATGTTGCTTCCCTTTACCCTTCTCCTTGTATAGACATTGTGATACATAATGTTCATGGTTATGACATACAAATCACTTGGTCTTACTCAAGTCCTTCTTCCTTGGCTATGAGGTTGAATCCTCATTATTTTCCTTTCCTTTGCTGGGTCCTTTATCTCTACCCTTCTTTATTTGACCAAACAGGGAAAGGTCACTATCACCACCCTTCTTGTTGGCATTTGGCTCCATCTAAGTCTCCTCCTAGATACAACCATCCCACAATCTTTAAAAGGAGGGAATATGCTCATGATCATAGAATCCCTGGAAAAATATGTTCTATGAAGTTGAATCCATTCAGTGCCATGTCTAATAACTATGTGCCTACAATATTTTCCCCAAATGTTACAAGTTGATCATGAATCTGTGTGACCTTCATCAAGTAACTGGTAACTATGTTTGATCTAGTAATTTCTATAGCTCCGAGTTTGTTCCACAATATCGCCTTTATGTTTATGTTCTCACTCTGGTAAAGGCTAACTAGGGCATTGAACATGTGCTTTGATGTATTCTTGACATATATGTAAGGAATCAAATGATCCTTCATAAAATCCATAATAATCCATTTGGCTTGAACCTTTTCCTTATGAATTTCCAAATCCTACCGATTTGTTGGTAGTGTCACATTATCCTTAATGATATCCTAGAGATCATTATCTTCAAACAAGAGTATGACCCTAACCTTTCAATATAGGAAATGTGAGGCACCTTCCAATCTATCCTTGAATTTGAGGCTAGCTAATGCCATCTCTGAGATCTATTGCAAAAACTCTGAAAACCCTCAAAGTCTTAGTCTTTATTTCCAAAAATTGATAATAAAAAATTGCTCTAAACACTTGGAAAATTAAAATCTCAATTACAACCTAGAACTCTATTCCATGTAAATTTCCCCATCCTCGGTGACTACTTTCTATATGGTCTCAATCATATCAATTAATTGTAGAATTTAATATATGGAGAAATTTAAATTCTAAACATAGCGTAGATCACACAATAGTTGGAATTACGAAATAATGGAAGTATAAAACAAGTTTACATATACATAGGTAATTTCTCTTTCAAAATCAACTTTTAAATCTTTAATCAAAGCTTATATGGAAACATTTGCAAACTACTTAAACTTAGCAGTTGTATAGCGTGGCTAAATCACCCAAGAACTGGTCTATATGGCCTGCTGAGCAGGTATGTCTTGCACAGAAAACAATGAATGTCATATGTACAACTTGTACAACATGTTGTACAAAACTTAAATTTGCATGTCTACTAGTCAATCCTCTTCCTCTTGCTTATGCTTCCTTTGGTTGCTTAACTTGCTCAACTATTCAACTATGTTTGAATTTTTCTATCTTGCTTGTCTTTGTGCTTGCTTGAAAACCTAATCTACCAAAACTCTAATCTCATCTTGAGATTTATAGTTGAGATCAAATCCTAGTATAAGTCTTTAATATATTAAATATACTTCATTAGACTCAACAAGAGTTTTTATTTTTTTCTAAAGTGAATTACAAAATGGAATTAACTACCCACTTTTCTTAAGTGGCTACTTTCAAAATGTCTTGAGCTTTCTTGTATGTTCATATAGAACATGTGCAAGAAGGTCTTGTCCAACCTATATTTCTCAACATTTTGAATATAAAAATGCATAAATTTAGGTAGATCAATCTAGAGAATATACAAGTGAGGATTTGATGATGGAAAAACTTAATGAACTAAATGAAGAGAGTCATAATTCTCACTAATTCACTGAGTTCAAGTTTTTGTTATATTGTGGAATTTCATATATAGACTTAATAAATAACATACATTTTATAAGTTTTTATTCACAAGCTTAGTAAAAAAATTATCTCAAGTAATCATTAGCAGATTTTTGTGTAAAACAAAATAAAACTATACATTATTCTATAGTTGTTAAAATCTTGGTGGTCCTTGTTGAGAGCTTTAATAAGTGTTAATTTTGTGTTTTGTTCACCCCTAGGCTGCAGGGACTTGCATGTTGGGACCGCTTTGTAAACCCTTTAGGGCCTTTAAAAAGCTTATCTTACACCGCCATTGGGATTCGATCTGTGGTTGTTCGGGTCTCGAGATTTTTCTGCCTTTCTTTTCCTCTCGATCTACTTCTCGCTGTGGCAGTTGAAAGGGATAAAGATCAACCGGGTCCGCCAGTCACCCTTCCCTGCTCAACCAGTAATCTGTACCGCCTACTCCGGTACCGCCGCCGCGACAATTGAAGTAGATTACACGCAAGTCGATAAGAGCAAACCAAACACTGTTGACGTCCGCCAATGAAGCCGTGGGATACCACGTGGCATATAGAAAAGTCTCCATGCAGCCATCCTTAGAAAGAAAAAAAAAACATTAAAGGTTAAAGGAAAAGCCGCAAAATCCTCGCCTTGATTTGTAGCATTAGACGAATGGGACATAAAGTTGAAAGAATTCCACGACCAAGAAAGGGTGGGCTCGATGTTGTCTCCGATGTGAATGATGGAGATTCGAGAAGATTATGGATGACATGTTAATTAGTTTTGATTGGAATTTGGTGAACAAATAATTTATTTTAATTGTAATTTTGTTATTTTTTTTTTCAAAGAAAAAAAATCATATTTTTGATATTTTTAAGAAATCAAAAAGTATTCTTACGATGGGTGATGAATGCAGCCAGCCCTTACTGACAGGACTGTCTGACAAGTTGATCAACACGTGCTCATTGACGACGGCCACGAAGCAAGACACGCGTCAGCCCATGCAACTTCGGTTATGTATTTGGTACAGTGCACATGGAGCAATAAATCATCCCAAGAGCAGGGTAATCGGCCTCCTGCAAGCTCCTACGTGCGCTCAGTCTACTCCAATGGCAGATTATGATTGTGAAGGTATGCCGGTGTTCAAGGTTACGATTTACAATGGGTACAATCAACACAACAGGAAACGCCACAAGAGCTCATATGCTTGGCTCTGAGAAGAAGTCCGGCTCTCTGCCCTGAACATCCCGATTTGTGGAAGTAGTTTTGCTTGTAATTGGTCCGCTTGTTCGTTTTTAGCTATTGCAGCGATGCCGCCTGCAAAACGGGCTTACACTCGGCATAATGCAAAACCAACCGGCACCCCTGCTAGCCCGCCGATCAAATTTATGAGAGGAGTCATTGAGAAAGCCCGTCTTTATGGAGAAGAAATCCCGACGAAAATTCAAGAGGACATCAAGGAGGCTGAGGAGGATGCGGAAGTTTCGTGGTTTCCTTCCTGACAGTGAAATTAGAGAGGAGTTTGAAGCCCTAATCCCAAATCCTAGGAATACAAGGGACCGAACCACCCTTTACCAACGCACCTTGGACTACCACTGGCTGCAAAAGTCGGTGCTCGGAAGACGTTGGCTGACAGAGGGAAGCTCAAGCGGAGATTCTATTGCAACAAGACGAGATGGTCCTGATGCTAAAAAAAATTCTTCAGAATCAAAAGTTGATTGTACTTCGGCTCGGTATCGAGCTCACTAAGGAAACCGGTCTCCCTGCTGAACCAATGGGTTTTGACTAAGTAGACTTGTTATAGTTCTTTTATGTTACTCTTAGTGATATCTAGTTTATGTTTATGCTTACTTTCTGGTTCTTGAATTTCTGATGGAAAATTCTGATAATTTTGATGATGGGTCTATTTTCTCAACTCTGAGAGGGCCCTTAAAAATCCTAAAACCTTGGTTTGGGTCTGTTTTCTCTACCATGAGAGGACCTTGTTTTGTGTACATGTGGAAAATAGCAATATAAGGATTCATCTAACTTACAAAAAAAAATCAAAAAGTACATAGCATTAACCGAGTGAATTCCCGGTCACTCTTAAAAATTGACCAATAAACATGTATGTTCACAACTTGATAAACAAGGACTAAATACAAAAAGGAGCTGAAATGTCTAAACCATCCCCCATAGACCACACGGCAAGTGACAAAAACTGTCAAACTTCAGAAAGAAAAGTAAGGCCAAGAACCAGTTTGAATAAGCTGCTCATCTACCCATTCTACCCAAATAAAAGCACCAGGATCTCCATCGAGCGCTTCCTTGGATACCGAGTCTGCAGTATCATTATTCTCCCTGAAAATGTGTTCAATAGAAAGATTTGAGAACTAGGCCATCAAGCTCTTAACTCTTTTGCACCAGTGAAAGAGATGGACATTTTTTAGGTGAGCTAGATTGTTGGCCCATTTTACAATGATCAACGAGTCACCAAAAATTCTGATAGATCCCAATCCACATAGCCAAGCCACTTTAAGGATGCCCCAAAGACCAAGGAGCTCAACCTTAGTATTTGTTCCCGGACCACATATAAGACAAAACTTTAATGTAAGCTCCTTTCCACAGTTAATATAAAATCCAGCTCCACATTTTGATGTTGATGACGCACCATCAAAGAAACCAATCACTTGATTAATATCACCTACAAACAATTTAAGATGTCTATTTGGATTCTTGGAGATAGCACCATCTTTTCAATACAAATGAAACAAACTCCAGAAAGAGATCAAAGACTGCTTCACAGAAAGAGTGATATATTGAAAAATAACCATATTATGAGCTTTCCAAACAGTCCATGCCACCAAACCTGGAACAATTTTTAAGCTTGGGTTGAATAAAATTTATTATTCATATTTATTTTAATGGTTTTTTTAATGGGAGAATTGGTAACTTTTAATTCTAAAGTAAGAAAGGATTATTTATTTTGATGTGTTTGTTGGCACGATTTCAATGGAATTTAGCTAAAATTTTGAAGAAATTCTTGAAATTTGTAATAGTAGTGTTTAAATTTTCAGCATATGGGTGCCTTGGAATTTTTGAGGGCATTGAATATATTTATGCATTCATAATCACGATTTGAACATCACAAAATTTGGATTCCTTGAACAAAACATCGTCGGATTTCGACCAAAAACTCATTGGAAGTCGAAATGGTCACATGTTTAGACTTCTTCCTTAGTGTAATGACATGTTTGAAATCATGTACTTAATTTACTCTATTGGCTTTGGTCCCTGCAGTAGGTTACTTCATTGTCTCTACTCTCAACCCTCTATCTGTTGATCTTATCATTTTTATATCTATCACTAAACCCCCTTAAAAATTGATTCTCAATCTTTGATACGCAAATTTGAATTTTTTTTTTAATTAAGTTACACCTCGTAAGAGAAAGTGTTGATTAGTGTCTTACCTCTCATTTCAACATTCTCGGCATAACATTTCCTCCCGCAATTGTGTATGTTATCCCCATCTTCTTCTTTCACATCTTGATTGATATGCATTGATTCTTAGTTGTGTTATTCCCTATTTTTCATATCACGGAGTGTTAAGTTTCAAGTAGTTTTGCATGTTGATCTCCTCTTGTCTATTGAAATTGTTTATATAGTGTTACTTTCATTTAACATGTTTTCTTCATTTCCCTTCATTATAATACTCCTATATTTAACTTTTTAATATCTATTTCTTCTATATTCCTACTCTTAAAACTATTTCTTCTTCATATTTTGCTCATCTTTATTGATATTCATTGAAATACGAAAATATCCAATATTACCTTTAAACTTCATCCATACTTCTCATTCATAAACAAATATCAATATTATAACTTTTTGCACCGAGTGAAATGAGGTGCTTTATATGGGGGAGATGTTGTAACGTGTGTCCATGTAACGTTACACACGAGTATGAGGGAGATGTAACGTTTGTCGAGTAACGTTACATGAATAAAAAAAAGTTAAAAAGTAATAAATTATATTATGTCGGCAATTAATAAATTCATGTTGGCTCATAGAATAAAAAATTATGGAAAGTATTTAAAAAAAATCCATGTTGGCTCATAAAATAAAATATTATGAAAAGTAATTAAAAAATCGATATTCGTTTATAAAATAAAAACTTAAAACTTAAACTCGGATTTATCAATCAAGAGATATCAAATTTTTTGAGTTTAAATTTAAAAAAAGAAATACACCTCAAGAAATTGGATCCCTCTCAATGTTTGATAAATACAAGTTTAAGATAAATCTATACTAGTTTTAAAACATAATATTTACCAATCTATATTATATTTCACCTGTTTTGCAAAAACAACAATATATTCCATCTTTCTTATAATATTTTCAATGTTCATACATCCTACTTAACTTTTCATTGAGATTAATAACATCCCAAATTTTTTAATTTAATATCATTTTCCGATATTCTCATTCATCCCATTATCTACATTAAAAACACTTTTTTTCAACGAAACGATTAAAAACACTTTAAACATTCTAAATGACCAAATGTACTGAATATTTAATATTATTTTTCGATATTGACATTCATCCCATTTTCCACATAAAAACACTTCAAAATTTCTAAATGCCCAAATATAACTTTTGGATAGTGTCAACCATCCCATTCTCCACATTAAAAACACTTTAAAAATTCTAAATGACCTAATATAACTCCATACTGTGCTAAATAATAATCTATTAGTTAATGTTACATCCTATACCAACACCATGTCCACTTAAAAATCTTAAAATATATTTTGTATTTTTCAAATTAGTATAATTTTTTATATATTTTTATCAATCTTATAATTTTTTTAAACACATATGCTCACTTAAAAATCTTAAAAATACTTTGTATTTTTCAAATTAGTATAATTTTTTTTTTATATATTTGATTAATTTTATAATTTTTTTTCAATTTTCTCACTGATTTAAATATGTCAAATGAATCTTTCCATCAATACATCTTTTAAAGTTTGATTTAAACTTATTTAATAATAACTTTAAATTCAATTAATTTATCACACTTAAGTTTTGGCACTTATTTAATTGATTTGAATTAAATGGTTTTCAAGTAGATTCAAACTAGTAGAAAAATTAATTAATTTATTTTTATTTTTGGGACAAGAAGTTAAATTACAACCTGGGAGTAGTATTTAGTTTCATATATGGGATTAAGGCTAAATGCTACTAGAAAACACATAACCCAATTAGATATAGCCTCAACAATGATCACAAGGGATACTAGTCTTTTTATGGATACTATTTAGGTCTAAACTTCCTTTTGATCTCAGAGTAAGACCTAAAACTACTTCTAATTGGCTAAGATCAATTCATCTTCCTCAAACATAAGGAAATAGATTAATGACCCAAGATCTACATGCATATGGTTTGAGCAAAAGTCTAACCCCTTACAAATTACCGAAAAGTTATTTCGGTTGGTGTGGTTTTTTTGTTAGGGTCCCACCCTAACTCCCTTACTTTAGTAGTTAGTCATGTTATGTATGAGGCCATTATTAACCTTTGAATAAGGCTAAGTAGTAGTAGTAGACTATTACTGTAAAAAGGGTCTCTCTATTTATTAAGGCCTAATAGGTAGTTGGTACTCATTAATTATTGACCAAGTTCAAGTATTTAGGGTTTTGGAATATTGAAAGCCTATTTAAAGAGCTAAGAAGCTATTGATTTTTTGGTAAAGAATTATTGTATTGGAGATCTACTCAAATGAAAAGTCACCCAATCTTAAGAGGTGTGTGAACATTGCTTCCTAAAGTGAATATCATAATACACGACTCATTTCTACAACATTTATCTCCCATATTTCCTTTGATTTGTTATTCTGCAATATAATCTTGTGTTTCATGCATTGTTTATCTATGTATATCTTGTTGTTTCTCTAAATTCCAGGTTTAAGACCACCACAAGTGGTATTAGAACAATTTTCTAAGCTAGCACACCTGTGATATTTTCGTAGATTTTTTTAAGCTAAAGACGTGTTCTGGTGTCGTTAAACAACACAAAGATCTATTATTCAGTAAGTAAGATGTACACACAAAGAATACAATTGGTACTTAGTCACATTTGTTGGACACAATTGTAACCTCTATTGCCAGCCCTTTGAGTAGTATCACATTAGATAACACTTGTACACAGAATCTCACTTCCACATACCCTCTAGTATATTGAAAGTCCCTTGGGAAACATGAAACTGATTATAGATTATCCAAATGATAGTCTTGTTGCTATAGTGGAATCGAGCATTGCACTTGGGAAGATTACTCTCTAATACCTGGGTAGTCGAGTAGTACGACTAAGGGAAAGGTTGAGCCTCCTTAGTTAGAAACCTAAGAGATTGGGCCAAGTAATATTGTTGCATCCTACAAGTATATCACTACAGTTATAGAACCTAACAATTCCTTGTCCTCGGAACCCCAAAAACCCTTCCCTCTTTCACCAGCCAGTGGAATTCCTACAATTTTGCATCCAGGAAGACTTTAGACATTTTTTCAATGTAATAACTCTATTCTTTGAGCTAGTGAAATTTCTATATCTTTGCGTCCAAAATAATACTCCCCTCAATGTAAAAAAAGTGTATGGGCTCCACCAACACCCTTGTTTGAGACCTATTTCAAAAGAGTCTTTGCATCGTGATGATCATATTGGTATACATCCACAATAACCTTTTTTTGGACCCTACCATCCTCCATTTGGTGATACCTCTCAAAATGATCCTCTTTAGCCCCTCGTCATTTTGAGATAAGATGGTATTAACATTTTTCTAAGCACAAGTGGTCCCATGGGACACACCTGAAACCAAAAAAACATGGAAGACCCCACCAAGGATCCACCTAAAGACACAAAGGATCTTGCAGCAATTACCATGGCCCTACAACATATAGTTGACCAAATCCACCTCTACTAGGATAACCAGACACAAGTGTTGAACCCTCACTAAACATGTGGGTCTAGATACCACACCAAAAGATAAGTCCAAATATCTATTTTCAACGAACAACAAGGCTCTTACACTCTCTTCCCAAAAATACGATCTCCACCATTTTAGGATAGCAATTCATGGCACAACTTTTGAAAGGTGGACATGCATAAATTTGATGGTTTAGATCCCTTGAGTTGGGTTACTCAAATGGAACACTACTCTGTTCTCCATGGTATTAAGGATGATCTCCAAAAGCTAAATGTGGGAGTCTTATATCTCGACTCTAAATGTTGACAATGGTGGTAATGGTAGGTCATAAATCTTATCATCATTATGTTCCTTGGACCTAATTTGTGAAGATCATTCATGAGCATTTTGAAAGGGGCACTCACTACCTAGGAAGGTTGACCAAATTACACCAATATGAAACAGTTTAGGACTATATTATAGAATTTGAGCGATTAGACATTGCACATAGGGCCTAGTATCTTATTCCTATTTCTAGGAATGCTTCATCAGTGGCCTCAAGGATGCAATTTGAGCACATGTCATTATGAAACACCCCATAACATGGTTAGAAGCTTGTGATAGAACCTGAGTAGATGAAATGGTGATCAATGCCAAACCTTGATCTATATATTACTGTGGATATTCCACTGGAATTGTTCATTTCAACATATCTTACAAATTTATGCAAATTCTTAGTTATGCAGTGTTTATTGAAGATTTAAGATTCATTGTTGTGAGTTTAATCTCACATAATGCTAAAATAAACTGAAACTAAAATGAAAATAGGTAGAGAAAAATAACACATCCATGAAAATAACACAAGATATACCCTAGGAAAACCCACTATGAGGAAAAATCCTGCTAGATGTGAGGACTATGCCTTGTTATTTTCTTCTCCAATATGGAATGCAAATACAAAGAAAGTGGTACCCTCTATGGAGTTACCAATATGATATTATGATCTAATATCCACTACCTAAATCTTGCTTATCTATGGAACAATACAATAATTCTAGAAGAAAGGGAACCCCTTCTTCTCCTAGTGGCCTAGTATTTAACAATGTCATGATAGCCATCTAGGGTTAGTTTTAGGGTTTTTTCATGCCTCAACTCCCAATTAGGGTTAGAGGTTTGGACCTATAGAGTGATCTTGAAAGCCCACATGTTACTAGCTCCAATGTGTTCATAATGAGAGATGATGTGGATTTCACTCGATACCATGATGGACAACTATACTCATAAGCATTTGACCCCCAAAACATAATATAAGCCCTCAAATGAGCCTCGGAAAGTTCTAGACCCCAAATTTGCAAAGTAAGACCTGCCCCTAAAATGGGCCCTGCATGTCAATTCATCCAATCTTTCTACCCTGAAAGCACCAAATAGATGAAAAATTATATTTTGATCCATTTCAGATCATACCTACCCATTTTGGGAAGCTTTTGGTCTCCAAAATCTTTTACTAAATGAGGTGAGGAATTTTTTCCTCTACCTTCTTCGTGGAGTACCATTTAGCCTTTCCTATAGGTTTTCCTTTCAACCCAACCTACTAGAGTTCATAATATCCGTGTTTGGTTGTTTTGGATTTCTTTTAAAAAATTGTATCTCACATTAACTCTTCCTAAGCTTATGGCATTAATTCCTCTACAAAAGGTAATACTTGCTCAGGTTTCCACATTCACTACTGAATAAATTCTTAGAAATATTGCATTAATCTTAAAGTCCTAAAACCATTTAGTGTTTACTTTAGGATACAATTGTTATCCTTGGTAAACATACATTCAGTTATGTACCGTTATTGGGTGGTTACCATTTCATGTAGTTTAAATATGTACATGGTGTTAATACAAATGATTCACTTTGGTGCATTTTCCACCATATTTTGAGTTCTTGATCTTCCCGATTATGTTTCCTTGCTTCTATTTTTTATCGTGTGGTATTAGAGCTTCCCTAAGGGCATGCTATTAATTCTTTGAGGAGATTGACTTGGTGTGGGTGAGTACAACCAAGAATGATTGAAAGGTTTGGTCATTGAGGGCACGTCAATGGAAGGAAGAAAATGTGAAAATTTCTTCAGACTTCAAGATTCCAGATCAAGCATGACTTCTAAGAAATCATAAATGATAACAAAAAACTAAGCACGTTGATGTTTAGGATCTATTGAATCTATGTTGGGTTTAATCAACAATTTGGCACCAAATGATGACTGAAGGTGGTAAGCAGTCCTCTCTGTGTTCTCGCATCCTTCCCACATCCTCCTCTGTTGCAAATCCATGATCCATTTTGCCGAAGAATGCGTTTCCTTTGTAGATTGCTTGCAGAAATTAGTACACCCAAGGCGGTATGCCTTTTTTTTTCTATAATTCTGTTGTTAGGCTATAGTCTTCTCAATTTGTCAGACATTGTGTTCGCCCATAAAATTCAAAAACTATAGCCTAACAACAGAATGTCTGACAAATTGGCCATTGTGAAAATATTATGAATACGGAAACCTTCAGGATGATTACATTATAACACTCTCAGGAAGTTCAATATCGTCCATCATCGCAACATTTTTGAAGAAAATATTACACTCAAAAAATGAGATGAAGATAAGCAGAATCAGAATCACAACTAACGAGCAGTACAATAATCTGAATTCTTTGCAGAATACCAACGCATAGTTGGAGAAATTAAAGAGCAAACAAGGTAGAAGGACAATGAATTTGGAGCAACCATCAGAAAAAGTACCACAATGAAAATCAAATGAGGGGCAGCAAACTGGTAAGAAACTGCTGACTAGCATATCAAACCACCTTTCAAATTAAGCCATGGGATTCAAATTCTGTAGATTATCCACATTTAATGTAGAAAGGTAATTATTACATTTCAAAAGGAAAGCAGCTTTCAAGGATATGGTGGTTCATTGGTGGGGTTAGATGGATTTCATTCCATCCCAGCTGACGGTTTGCTCGACCTACCATCCATGATATGTGAGAAAGTTTGTTGAGATTCCCATACATATTAGCTTTCCTTGATTCCTTCGGAATAACACAAAAGTGATTTTTCGGCTGAAAAAAAGAAGAAAGCAGCTTGACGAAATAGTACAAGATTTGTTGTATGATAACAATTTTGCAGTTGGGGAATGCTTTCCTTTTGGGACATTTATACTAGTTTTGAAATATATAGCCATGCATAAGCACATCTAAGTTAGAGTACACAAAAGTGATTTTTCGGCTGAAAAAAAGAAGAAAGCAGCTTGACGAAATAGTACAAGATTTGTTGTATGATAACAATTTTGCAGTTGGGGAATGCTTTCCTTTTGGGACATTTATACTAGTTTTGAAATATATAGCCATGCATAAGCACATCTAAGTTAGAGTAGACCCGAATAAATAATAAGAGTATCTTCCTAAAATGTACCAAACAAGTTGAAGATCACCAAATGGTGTTTTTGGTAGGTCTAGTTTTTTGTCTAGTGATATAGATGTCGAGAAGAGTCATTTTGGATAATGTTTATTTCCTTTGTTACATTTCGGAGATTTAGGATCTAAGGTCTTATTAAAGTTATAGGTTGTAACTGCACTTTACACAATTTTCATGGGGTTAAAGGTGTAAAAGGAGTCATAAGAAATTTTTGTTAATTTTATATTGTAATTGGAGTTATAAGGGTGCTTTTTGGAGCTATGAGAGGGATCATTTTTGGGGGGAAGGGTGATAAGTGGACATTTATAGTGTGAAAAGTATCAAGTTGATTAATAAAATTGAATATTTGTCTTGAGTTTTAGACCTGCCTGAAATTGAATAAAGGGGTTTTAGGATCTTTGTGTGTGTCACGATGATTTGTGGTGGATTTTACACATACACATAAATAACTCTCATTTTTCAAAGACAAATAAGTTAAAGAACACAAGCACATGGCAACAAAATTGGCACAAGCATGGGGATAAAGCACTTCGGAGTTTTTAAGTGTCTTTTTGCATTATCAAATGCTCTTTTTCTAAAGAAATCTTAGACTTGTCTACTTTGTAAAACTCGCCTGAAATTAAATAAGGGGGTTCAAAAAATTCAAGAATGGTTCACATTGAACAAATATTCAAAAAGTTGCACACACTAATCAACATGGCTCAAGAATCTCGAATTTGTATGAGTAAAGGAACATTTACAAATGTTCTTACATGTTTACAAGTAATGAACAAGAAGGTGAATCTGCTTAAAACACAATCAAAGTTTTTGAATGAAAGGTTGAACTCATTTCAGGGAGACACCAAGAAAGCAGAAAATAAAGTTGTACTTGATGATTATGAGTTAGAATCTTTTTCTTTTGATGACACTGAAGTTGGTACAACATTAAATGAAAGAGAACTTAAACAAAAAGAAGGTGAGTTTGATGAAGTCACTGTGACAATAACAATTGACAAGGAATATAAGGATAAGTCAGTTAAAATCGTCCAACCTTGGTAAGAATTGGAGTTTAAACGAAACAGATATGGCTTAGCATATGTAAAGATCCATGATAGCTTCTTTCATATTCCTAATTATAGCAAACTTGTCACATTTTTCAGTGGAGGTTTTCTTAAAGATGCTAATTAGAAAATAACACATGATGATCATGATATGAAACAGGTTCAACATTATGTTGCAGTTAGAGATGATCAGGATAATAATCCAGATAAAGATGTTGAGGCAATTAAGGATGATGAAGATGATAAAAAATGTTGATGCAGCCAGGGAAGATACTGATTTTGATGCAGTTGTCACGGATGTTGATGTTGCCATAGATATTGCAAATTTGTTTGATTATGATGATCAGTTGGATGAAGACCCCATATAGTTACAACACTATCACTGGTTTGGACATGGTGAGTCAAAGTGTTTTGATTTTCACCCATCCAGTTTTGTGGGAAGACCCA
This sequence comes from Larix kaempferi, assembly GCA_027924585.1. NCBI lineage: Eukaryota > Viridiplantae > Streptophyta > Pinopsida > Pinales > Pinaceae > Larix > Larix kaempferi. Next base: position 3,058,355 of record BSBM01001158.1, on the reverse strand, counting down.
TACTTCTGAGACAGGTGCTAGAAGAGAAAGAAAATTCAATAGAAACATATACACTGTGAATGGTTAGGGAATTGGCGTTGGAGTTTAGAAGCCAAGCTATTGGAGCGGTCTTATTGACGAGTTCATACACATGTTCAACCATGTTTATGAGGACCAATTTCTATAGTGGATGGATTTGAGTTCTTTGTTTTTGATGATTTGAGGGCATGATCAAGGCTTAGTTGAGTTCATCTTTTGAGTTGAAGCATGAGTCTTCTGACTCCACTCAAGGATATTTTGATTTAATACCCCTTTTCACTTTTAGGGGGGGTACATCAGATGATTTTAGACTTCTCACTTTTGAGTTGATAGGGGGATTATTGATGAGGTTGCTGACTTCAAGTTTTGAAGTCCACTTTTTGATGATGTTTTGAGGACTGATTACAGGTTATTATTGAAGATGGATTATGGATTCAAGATGATGGATTCATGATACAATTCAACTTTTAGATTGATTCTTCGGGATTGATGTTTGGTGATTCAGATTGGATAATTTGGATTGGTTAGTTAGACCTTCACGTTTGACGAGACATTTCAGCACTTGGCATTTTTATGGATTCAAGTTTTTGATGGATATTGGATGGATGGATGACTTGCCACTTTTTTGGAATTTGATGATTTTTAGTTACTTTGTGACTTTGATGACAAGATTTTTGGATTTCAGATTTGAGATAGTACTAGCAGTTTACTTGGTTTACTACCCACATGATTTTATGGACACGGGTTATGGATACAGGTTTCAGATTCCATTCAACATTTTTTTCCGTCAGTTGATTTTTGGAAGATTTTATGTGTTGCTCTCAGAGATATTTTTTGTGGAATTATTTGTTCACTTACATGCATGATCTTCAGATCTTGCAGAGGACATATGATTCTTCTGTATCTTTGCTTGGTGCATTCATATTTGTTAGGCATATTTAGGTTATGAGATGTGTTGGATTTTGAATCTAACTAAGTTCTCATTAGTGGTTTCTCATAAGGTTTTGGGTTCACTTCAGTGAACACTTATAGATTTTCTAACTCATTTGTTACAGAACGAGTTTTCAAGAATTGGTTTTTGCATCCAGTTTTGTTGGTTTTTCAGGAAGCTCTTCATCGACACTCATGAGATTTTAGACCATGAGTTACAGGTTGAAGACTTATCAATTTTTGCACTAGTTCTTGTTGCTAAGTTGATATATTTGTATGGACTTAATATCAAGGGGGGTTTTGTTAGAAATATTGTATTAATATTAAAGTCCTAAAACCACTTAATGTTTACTTTAGGATATAGTTGTTATCCTTGGTAAACATACATTCAGCTATGTACCATTATTGGGTGGTTACCATTTCATGCACTTTAAATATGTACATTGTGTTAATACAAATGCTTCACTTCAGTTCCTTTTCCTCCATCTTTTGAGTTCTTGATCTTCTTGATTATGTTTTCTTGCTTCTATTTTTTATCATAAATGTGTGTACATGGGAGTAGAATGATTCTATAATCATTATCTCCATATTCAGTTGCAACCAAACTCTATCTCCCACCTTGAATGTTCTCTCAACCATGTGTTGGTCATGTGTGGCCTTGTACTTTCACGTGACTACTTCAATGTCTCCTCTACTTGAAAATGGATTTGCTTGATCTTATCAATGAATTTTTCAGCTCTTGATGCTTCACTTGTGGTATTTTCCCTCACTCCTAATTTTTTTTCCAATTTTTAATATTTATAAGAGTGTTGGATGTATATCAAATTCTCATCCTAGGTTTTTGGATGCTTATGATTATAACCCCTCAAAAGCTAAACCAATGTCCCATTCATCACTTTTTTTTTCCCATCTATCTATAGATGGAAATTTGTAGACCTCTTCAACTTGGTGTCGATCTTCTCCCAAAGTGCAGTCCAAAAGGAGCCAATAAATCTTGTATTTGAGATGATGCTTCTTTGTATCCCAAAATGCACCCATACATTTTCAAAGAAAAAGTTTGTTGCTTCTTATACTTAGATGGTTATTGTACAATCCATGAGAATGTACATCTTACTAAAGTTGTCAACTACCACAAATATATAGTCATGCCCTTCCTAGTTCTTGGAAAACCACTCAAAAAATCCATGGAGATGCTCTCCCATGGTCTAATGGGTATAGGTAAGGGATGCTATAGACATTGACTCCTATTGTTGGGATTTCTTGTACAACAGAGTACACATACTCTAATAAACCGAGCTACATCTTGCATTCTAGGCCAATAAACACACCTTTGTAAGTTGGCAACTATCTTCCCAACACCAAAATGCCACGCAACTCTAGAGGTGTAAGTCTCTCTAATAAGTTGCAATCTGATGAAGAGTGTCTTCTGGATCCATTGCATCAGTATACAAAATATCAATGTTTTAGGCCAATCTAGCATGGTCCATCATTAGGAAAAGAGAGAACCAAGAAGTTGCAATCTCTAACTTTTAGGAACATAGATCTTGTATAGCTTGTAGAGTAACCAATCCTAGAGATTATAATCATCCTTGGTGTCACCTTCTTCTACATGGAAACGTACCACTCTCAAGTTGTAATCTTCTGTGTATTCTTCCTTGTGCAACATAATGGGTGAAATGTTCCATATATGCATAAGAGTATCTAAAGCTATGAAATTGGTTGTAAATGGTCTTGAGAGCATGTCTGCTAGCATATTTGTACTAACCTTCTTATATTTGATGATTAGATGGAATTGTTGTAACAATCCCAACCACTTTTAGTGATGGGTTTATTGTAGCTTAGTTTGGGCCTACAGATACTGTAGTGGTTGGTGATCAGTTTGAAAGATGATCTCTTTTCCCATTAGATAATGCTTCCATTTCTTAACAACTTGAACCAAGGCATAGAGTTACTTATCATATGTAGGGTAGTTTAGGACTTGGCCATGGAACATTTCAAAATGATAGAATATTATCCTTCCTCCTATCATCAAAACCACTCCCATAACATATACACTTGCATTTGTCTCCAATTCAAAAGACTTCCACAAGTTGGGCAATGCGAGAACTAGTGATTGATTGATCTTTCATTTGAGCTCTTCAAGGGCTTTGTGTTGATTCTTTTCCCACTGGAATCCCTTGTTTCTTTCTATTATAACATAAAGAGGCGCAACCACAGTTGAAAAGGAAGCTATGAAATTCCAAAGGTAATGTGATAGCCCCCCAAAAATCCTAACTTTAGTGACATTTGTAGGAGTTGGAAGCTTGGTGATTTCCTCCATCTTTGTAGGATCAATCTTAAGTTCTCCTCCACAAATCATATACCCCAAATACACCAAACACTACTAAGTGAATTCACATTTCTTAAGGTTTGCTAGCAATTGATGTTTGTTCAATCTCTCTAACACCTTACTGATATGTGTAATATGGTCTTCCTAGGTAGCACTATAAAACAATATATCATCTAAATACACTATTACAAATGCACATATAAAATGACACAACACATTATTCATCAAACACATATATCTAGTTGGTCCATTACACAAACCAAAAGGCATTACTAACCATTCATATTGACCTTGCCTAGTATTGAAGGTGGCCTTCCAGGTGTCTTATTCCTTCAATCATACCTGGTGGTATCTTGATTTGAGATCCAACTTGGTGAAGTACTTGGCATGTTGCAACTGATTTAGCAAATCATTGATCCCCAGCAGAGGGAATAGATTCTTGAGGGTGATCTTATTAGAGCTCTATAGTCAATACACATCCTCCTTAGGTACACATTACATGATATATTCCCCTTGGGTACCTCCCTAGGTACCCCATATTATCCTCCCTTACGTATTTTACACAAAAACCCTAAATATACAAAACCCTAATCCTATGATATGAAGAGGAAAAAACAATGTGGACCCCGATTAGTCTAGTTGATACATCGACTTCCTGGGGGATTGAATTCCACCTAAAAAATATTTTTGGGGCACATGCTAGCCCTTTGGAAAGACCTTAAGGATAAGAAAAATATTGGTCAAGGATTAGGTAGAACTTTGGAAACCCTAAGCCATCACAAGGCCAAAAAACATTGTTTAGGGCCTAAAAATGCACTGGAAGTTTAGGACCTAAAAAAATATAGAAGATCTGCCAAAGTTTGGAACCATTCTAAATCAATGGAACAAGCCAGTGGCCACTAGTATCCACCTAAATCATTCATCCCTACCAGGGAGAAATGGTCCCCATTGCATCAATTTTCTTCATCAAATGGGGAAACTTCTGCTAAGTCTAACTCTTGGTAAGCCGCTTGCCTTAGTGAAGAATTTCCCTACTTTGACGACTCGATATAGTTCGATATTCTATTAGCAGGTTCCCTTCATCTTAATGTCCATGATCTGGTTGACTATTACCTAATTAATGTAGTCAGGATTGAGTTCTGTAGGGGCCAAGCACCGAACCACCTCATAAGTGTCCATAAAGGTGGAAAATATGATTGAAATAGCTCCACTTTAAATACAAGGTGCAAGCTAAGGAAAGAGAGAATACTTAACTCAAAAGAAATTTCACCCACAACCTTGGATGGTGTCCTATATTAGAGTGGGAAGAGCTTCCTATGGGGTCCTTTGAGGAAATGTTTCTCCAAATGAAACCATACCTTATCTCCCACCTGGCACTTGTGGAGAACCTGATGTTGATTGCGGCACTGCTTGTACTTGACATTGGATTTCTACAAAATGCCATGAAATTATTTTTGGGTGTGCTCGATCTGTTCAACAAATTTGGTTTCCCAATCAACCTTAGTTTGGTAATGGGAGGATTCTTCCTTTGTATATGCAATGATCAGTGCTACATCAATTGGGGATAATGGTTGGAACCCCAAGCACACTAATGAAAAGGGTTGTTGTTGATAGATCTATGAAGGGATTTGTTGTAGCTATGTGGAACATAAGGAAGGATCCCATCCCAATTGTAGGTATGTTTTGAGTTGTACACTCTCAGGATATGCACAATCATCCTATTAACTACCTATATTTTCCCACCGGTTTAGGGGTGGAAGGAAGTTGATTTGGTCATCTTGGTGTCCATCATCGAAATTAGGATGACCATAAAGTAGTGAGGAACTTACTATCTTGATCTAAAATAATGGTCTGTGGGAGGCCAAAATGAACCCAAAGATGCTTGAAGAAGATCTTAGCAATGTTCTATATTGTGATACTCTTCTTATAGGGAGTTAAAATTTTCATAATAGAGAATTGACCAATAATAACAAAAACACAGTCATTTCCATGCTTGGTTGAAACATATTATACATCTTGACGAGAACTCTCGGGAGTTCTCATTTTTTTTATAGCTTGCATTTAGTGGCTATTTTTACCCTTAATTGAAAAATGGTGTTACTGGTAGAACCCTTTTTTGGGGGCTAAAATTACAATTTTTTTGAAACCATGTCCTATGTCGATGCAATCAAAACCCTAAATATACCCCCAAATAAAAAAGTGGTGTACTAGTAGCACCCCCTTTTTTTTTGGGCTAAAATTACAACTTTTCAGAAACCCCGACCAATGTTAGTGCAATCAAAACCCTAAATCAAACCTGAATTGAAAAGTGGCACTACCGGTGGCACCGCTTTCTTCCATCGGGTTGCAATTTCCCAATTGTAATTAAAAATATATAATTTTCTTTAAAAAATAAAAACTAGATGAATTTGAAAAAAAAAAGAAAAAAGAAAAAGGCATTTAGAAACATTAAAATGTCTAATTTTTTTAGATAAATTTGAAATTAAAATGAAAACACAAATATTAAATAAAATAAAATAAAATAAAATAAAATAAAAAAATACATATCTTTTAAAACAATATTTTTTGAAAATAAAAAAAGAATACAAAATTTTAAAAAATCATTTTTTTAAAATACATAAATAAACAAAAAACACTTTAAAAAAAATAAACAAAAGAGTAAAAAACTAAAAATATAAAAAACTAAAAAATACAAAATTTTAAAACATTAAAAAATAAAATATAAACATTAAATAATTAAATAATTAAAAAGAATAAAATTTAAAAACAAACATAAAACAAAATTTAAAAAGCATATAAAACAATTTAAAAAATTATAAAAGAAAACCCGACCCAACACTTCCCCATCCCTCCCCTCCCCTCTTCTCTCCCCTTCCCTCCCCTCCCCTCAACCCCTTACCTCCCTCTTCCCCCCAACCCCTTCCCTCCCCCATCCCATCCCCTCCACCCATGTGTGCCACCACTCCCCCCTCCCCTATGCCACCCCCTCCCATCACCCTGCCTAGCCCTGTCCCTCACCTCCCCTCTCTTGCAGCAGAAACTCAATTTTGGAGTTGAGTCTAACCCGCGGGAGAGGGGAGGGGAGGGGCGACGCGACATGATGGGGTAGTGGGGAGGGGGGCCTGGGGGTGCCAAGGGTAGAGGGGAGGGGGGAGTGGGGGTGCCAAGGGCGAAGGGGAGGGGGGACTAGGGGCATGGGAGGTAGAGGCAGGTGTTCAGGGAAGGGAAGGGAGTGAGGGGGAGAGGAGAGGGGAGAGTGGGGTGTGTGGGGAGGGAGAAGGGAAGAGGGGAGGGGATGGAAGGGCATGGAGAAGGGGGGAGGGGAGAGGCGGGGCAGGGTTGGGTCATTTTTTTTAAAATTTGTTTTAAATTTTTAATTCTTTCCTTTTAATGTTTTTCTTTTTATTTCTTTTAAAATTTTATTTTTTAATGTTTTTAATTTGTTTTATAATTTTTTACTCTTTTTGTTTTTTGATTTTTTTAATTTATATTTTTTTCTCTTTGATTTAAAAATAAAAATAAAAACTTATATATATATATATATAACTTTTATTAAATATTGTGTTTTGATTTTAATTTCAAATTTATCTAAAAAGATCTAGACATTTTAATTTTTTTGAATGCATCTTTTTAATTTTTTTTCAATTCATTTATGTTTTTAGAAAATTATATTTTTTAATTAAAATTGGGAAATTGTAATGCAACAAAAGAAAGTGGTGCCACTGGTACCACTACTTTTTGATTTGGGTGTTGATTTGAAGTTTTGATTGTACCGACACCTGCCAAGGTTTTTGAAAAGCCATAATTTTAGCCCCCCCAAAAAAGGTGCCACCTATAGCACCAATTTTCGAGTTGGGGGTTGATTTAGGGTTTTGATTACACTAACATCTCCTAGGGTTTCCAAAAAATTGTAATTTTAGACTCGAAAAAAAGGGCGTTGTTTTTGGTGTTTTTGATGAAAAAGTATGATTTTTTATGGTAAGAGTTCTGATTTTGAGTATAAAGTTCTTGTCACGTTCTATAATGTGTTTTGAAGGTAGGTTGGACATGTAGTCCATGGAAATATAATCCCATTGTTTGTTTGAGGTAGGAAAAGGAGTGCATAACCCCTACTTTTCGATGGCGTATTTGGAAATGGCACATGCAGTGCACAAACTGTGCATGAACTGATATACTTTCCAACATCTTATTGGACTTTGGATAGTAGAAGTAGTTTTGCAAAACTAACACTTTATTCTCTACGCTGAAGTGCCCTTCCACTTGACTATAATGCACCTCCCAAATCATCTTCTCATGCTCCCTTGAAGGAACGAAGAGGTGGTCAAGATGGCATAAAATTTCATCCTGAAGGTCAAATTTTGAGAGCGGTATTCCTATGTGTAATGACTAGTGGGTAATAAAAAAGTTAGAGTCACCGCCATACAATCAGGGCTTCCTAGAGGCCTCATGTCTACAAGAGTTGAGCACATTATTTAGGTAGGAGTGAATTTAAAAGGTTGAGAATTGAAATAACATTGAGCATCCATATCCTAAATTCAGGTATTTTTAGAAGTATATAAACAACAAACAAAATGAAACATAAACATTGGAACAATCATAGTATTTATATCATCCAGACTCCACTGCTCATAGAAAGCACAATTTAGAATAAAAGTATCATTTATGCAACAAGAAACATAAAGCTGTAGGAAATTTCCATTCAGAAAAAAATAAAATAAAAAAAGCTTACTTCATATCCACATGAGACAAAACATGAAATAGTTTAGAAGCATTCATCCACATGATAGAAATATTCTAGTGCAAAATATCCATCCCCCTGACTTCTCCTTCTCATTAAGCAAGAAATAGTTCTGTTACAAAAATGGGTGAGCAAAAGCCAAAAGCCAAAAATTGCCTTTCCTCCTTTCCTCAACTTTACTTTATAGCATTTATAAAGTAACTCCTTAGATACTCTTCAAATTCCTCTTTTTCGATTATGAATTTTGAGGTCCTTAATGATTTGTCCTTTTTGAGTCTCACTTTTCTCCAAAAAGAAACAAAAACAAATTGCATAATACATTATTTCAAGGAGGAGTAATTCCTTTTGACCTCATAAATGAGTGCCACAATTCAAAATCATAAATTATAATGTTGAGTTCTTGTGGTCTAAGGAGCCTTAAATAAACTTAATGTGTCATGGATTCCTCATTTACTCTAAGAAACCCTCTAGTAGAGGATGTGTTACGTGCAACCATCAAATGTAACTCACAAGTAGGAATTGATCGGTAACCTGTGCAATTCCCTTGATGATCGCATCCTTGCATCCTTTATCATTCTTAAGTCGAATTTTCTCAGTCTTTAGTTGTGGGATCACCAATGGTGCCCAGAGATGGGAGTTGGCATCTTTCCATTATCTTAGTTACCCCTAGATGTATCCTTTCATAATTCTCTAATGATGTAGCAACTTCTTTATGTAAAGATAGTCCATATTTCTTGCAATTGGTGATGGTGACATGATCAAGATGAGTTTCCTAAAGAGTCCTCCTAGGTAGGTTTGAGGGTGTCTTAGTTACTTGCTATTGCCAATTGATTATGCAATCCATATTTAACTTGATAGTGTCATTCTCACTATCTTGTTTCTTGGCTTCTTCTATTACAACTTCTAATCTCGATGAGATATTTTGTAATTCCTAGATTTTCTCTATGACTTGTTCTTGCACATAAAATAAATTTGGTTGTAGCGAGGTAGCACACGTCTGAAACTCTACTAAACTGCGTTTCTCACCTTTAGAACTTTATGCTTCCACTATTAATGCATACTTTTCCACCTATAATATTTCCACTTGGACCGCTAATGTTCCCTTTTAATTCTCCAAGATTTCTACTCGAGCATCCAATGCTTCCTTTTTTTCCTATAGCCTCTTCACTTGAGTTACCAATGTTTCCTTTTCAGTGAGTAGTGCATCGTGTCATAATTCCACCAACTCTCTTTGAGCTTCCAAGATTTGATCTTCTAGAAGGATTATCTTTCCTTGTTCCCTTACTAGATCATCATTTAACTTTTGTATGTTAAACTCAATAGCCATGGTGGTAGCAATGTTCACTGTGGCTACAACAATAGGTTTCTAATATGTTCCTGTGGACATTGGTGTTTCAACTAAGTTATCTGTATTTTTGTATACACTAATAAATTCAATTTTGTGTGATTTCTTTGAACGATCTGTTGATTCTATTTATCAATCATGAAGGAACTCATTTGGGCTATAGAATCCTCCTTAGTGGGTGTATTCAAGCCTATACCCAATTCCCGCAACAGGAAGTGTCCACTAGTGAGTGGGACATTTGTACTTGTGGTGGTTATTTCTACATCCATATATTGTGTACTACTATCCTAAGCTTTTTCCTATCGTTTATGTTCTTCCTCAACCTTTTTTATAAATTTATACTAGTTTATCTTGCACTTTTTGCTCTTTCTCTTCTTGTTCCTTCCTTTTTCGAGCATCTTCATGTTTTTTGTGTTCCTCATCTTCCACTTGATTTCTTCTAGCCGTTCTTTCTCTTTGTGTTCCCTCTTTCTTCGAATTTCCTCTTTGGCTCTCTCCCCTTTCTACCTCTATTGGGATTCTTCTTGACCATGTTCATAAGCTTTCATATTTTGTTCTTATTCCAATATTCTCTAAGCATATTCCATATGCTTTAGAATTTACTCTATTTTCCCCTTAGCCTCTTTCTAGGCCTCTTCTCTTGCTTCCTTTGATTTCTTTCCTTTCTCAGTTGTAGACTTCCTAAGGCCAATATTTTTCCATTTTTCATTCTTCTAGGGTTTTGGCTCATTTGGAGATCTTCTCCTCTCCAAAGAATTCATTGGTATAAGGCCAATTATAATTCACAAATGAGCAATTATTTAATACCTTCTTCTTGTTTTCATTCGGTCTAAACTTTTCTTCATCAAAATAAAATAAAATTAGATCCTTTATTAACTCCTCAGATTCCTTGACTCGAGCCATCTTGCAAGAACCTATAACTATGGGTAAAGGTGTCCATGAAGCCTTCTTGTCCTTATCTAAATAAACCCCAATTCCATCAATGAAATTCTACCTTAGCATCTCCTTCAAATTGGCCTATGAGTTCATGACTACATCCACTAAGATGGATGAAAGTATAGTAGCCCAATTGAACTTTGTGCCTAGTAAGGTAACATGATAGAAAAAGGGTAATAATCCTATTCGAAAATGTGATGCATCATGTTCAGTATACAACCGACACAAGAGTGTTGCAACAATTATGTAGGGAAACCTAAGTAACTGGGTTTGATAAATACCATCCCCTCTTTCTTGAATTTTTTTTTTTTTTAACACATGCTTCCCTTAGAAATTTCATATCCTTAATCTTGAGCATGTTAAGCAACTCGATTGTTAAATTTATCTCTGATACAAGAAACTTGTAGAAATCGTTTAGTGTGGGCGGATAGAAGGAAGCAATAACTTCGTTGATGGAATTCTTGATGGCCCTATTGTTGACATCCACTTTTAGAAGCAACCACTCTATCACCTCAACACAAGAAAATACTTTAGATGTTTTCACTACCTTATGTAGGCCATACCTCTTGATGTTCTGATATATAGGTAGGTCCTCCTTGTTTTCTAAAATGAGACCATGGTACTCTTCCATTTGAAATAATTGATACATTCCCCCCTAATGGTACCCTAGTTCTTCTTTTGCATCGCTTTTAGTGTCATCCTATTGAAGCATCGAGCTTGAATCCCCCTTCTCTTTGGTCATATTTTCTTCCAATGAAATGATCTGGACTATATTGGTTTGGAGCCTAGTCCATCAATGAGACATAAAATCCTACTGTGAATCATTAGAGCCATAATCAAGATCCATGCAAAGAAGTAGAAAGCATAAACAAATAGGTTCATCATTTAAATTAAACAAACAAACTTCCCAAACCACAAACATTCCAAAGCTATGAGCCATGGCCATTTTAAACAATAGGTTAGCTAAAAATAGTTATTTGTCAACATGTGATATGGAAAGAAGGCCCAAGGTCTGTTATGCATTCATAAGAAAGCTGAATTAGTTAAATTTGTGTTAAATACACCTCATAATTTTTTATCCTACCTTATAGTTCATTTTACCATTAAAATAATATTATAGACGAGAGAGGATTAGAGGGAGAGCATTGCGGTTGAATTTTTTCCATTTTCTATTACGTTCGTGGGTAGTGTCATAGTTTTAGGGTATATGTGATGCTGTATTGAGCCACTATGTTTCTTGGGGATATACCCCCTCTTGTGTCAATCTCCAAGCTTGTGATCTTGAGGTGGTATAAAATTTATATGGCCCTTCTCCACTTTCTCTTATATATTTGGAAAGTGGGTCATCATGGTTTGGGGCTATTGCCTAGAAACACAACATCATGGTAAAGGGAGCGAGAAGGTTCTCCTAGGGGTGCCTGAATGAAAACGCCATCTCTAGCGATTCCTAAAAATTATTTTGGTGACAACACCTTTGTTATGAAGCTTCCTTTCTACATACCTTCGAGGTTTCATGATGGCTATCAGAGGATCCAAACCACGTGGCTCAACCGCAGCGTGACCCATCTTCCTAGTAAAATGGGGGGTAGGTTTTAGGGTTGAAGGATTAAAGAAATATTCCAAGGTGTAGTTATACTGACGTGGGTGAAGAGTGAAGGAAAATTAATCATGTGTTTAGAATTGACGAGGATCAAAGGCTCCTTCTTGATATTGTGCTGATACGTTGGCGGGAATTCCACAACAAACGCACCAAGTCTCAGAGAGAATCCGCACTTAGACAATTTTTCTGGTTGAACTACACTGAAATATTTCTTTGGATTTACTCAAATTTTCAGATGACCCTTGCAAAATTTGAGCTTCTTTGTGCTCAGATTTCCTTAGAATTATCCTTCTACCCTAAACTTAAAGTAGCCCATGGACCAAGTCGTAAGAAAATACTCATCAACCATGAAAGGGGAAACCGAGATTTTAAGGAAATGCACAAAATTTTAGGAGTGGAATCCATCATCTCCTACGAGATGTTGGGGAAGGCTGTTGCAAGTAAAACATATCTATAACAACCCCTTATCTAGAAGTACAACCATATATGTTGTGGAGCCCTCTATCATGACCTATGTTGGTAATACTAGTGGTGATACCCATCCCCAAGCTTGTGAAGGAATTAAAATCAAATGATTTTGGCTTGTAGAGCTCAAAAAAAGTGTAACTTATAGGCATCACTTCCCCAAGCTTATGAAGGAATTAAACTCAAATTATTTTAGCCATACTTTGTAGAGCTCAAAAGAAGTGCAACTTCTAGGCATCACTTCATTTATTGAACCATCATGGGAGGAGGACCAACAAATAGCAACACAACCAAGCATACCCATTGACAAAGTCTAATATGAATTTTATCCATAAACAAATAAAAAATGGAATGAGAGTTAGAATAAGACAAACGATCAACAAATTGAGAGTTAAACAATGTAGTGCAAGCATCAAAATAAAAGAAGACAAGAATGAACATAACTTTGAATTGGAAACTTGCTAGTAAAAGATGAAACATGAGAGATCACTATATAAGGGGAAATGAAAGGACATGAATGTATGGCCTTCTAGTTACCCTAGTGAATCCCAATGATGCATACATCCTTTAACACCACAATTTACAAGGGGTTTCACTAGTGGAGTAGGAGAAGATGTTGAAGAAAAATATTTTCTAATTTCTAAATAGCCTAAAAATCCATCACATTGCATTGTAATTTAGAATTTGTCGAGAATAAATACTAAGCAAGCCATTTGAATGTTTATTTTCTCATTGGAGTTTTGAATATAGTGTGAACTCATCGTTGTGTGCTCGAATTTACATTGCTTAGTTAGATTTTGAAATAATCCATATGCTTCAATTAAATTAAATACATATAGAATGGTGTTATTCATCGGTTTCAAAGTAATGATTTTTGAATGTTGTACATAGTAATCTATAGCCAAATAATTACTTATAGCCATACGTATTTATTTTATATCCATTCCACGGTTATGTTCAAGATTAATAATATTACTACTATGATTGTTTTTAGTGGTATTGTTTCTAGGAGCTACTCTTCACTGCCCAAAACAATTGTTTATTATATTGCAATCCTCCCTTGCTTTTCCAAATTGACCCCCTTCACTTGGTCATTGTGTTCATTCATTACATTGACCACGTGTTGATGAATATAAATGATTTTATGTTCACATTTAAAGTGGAATCAATGGAAAGATTAAAGTGATGTCATTCTTTTGTTTCTTGAATGAAGGTTGAAAAATGGGAGTAAAGTCCTTCACTTGAAATTACATATTTATTCATGAGTCCTTGAGATAGGATTGAATTGTTGGCATCGATAGGTTTATTTATGTTATTTGGTACTAGCTCTCTCTTAGAGTGGCAGAATTATAAGCAAATTCTTGATGTATTTTGCAATGTCTCTGGAATACTAGTAAGTAATGATAAATCTTGGTTCTTGGAAAATAAATTGGACCATGACATCAAATAATAGATCAAACATATCCTCCCTGATCTACTTAGCAGTTGGCATTCTTGTCCTATGCTAACATCAACTGTGACAAGTCTTCAACTTCGACAAGTTTCGAATTCGACATGACTTCGACAAACTCAAAAACTTCTACAAGTTCAGTGACCTCACATTTTCGTGACGTCGACATGCAACATCGACCTGTGACTTGCGACTGTTGAACCACGACAGAATGTCTCCCTGTCGTCCAGTCGACTGTAATGGTTGAAATTCCGAAACCATTCTAACTTCTCTTGTAACTAAACGTAATGGGCAAGAACCCAAGCGTCTCAGCATTCTATATAAGCATGTATAATATTGTAACATACATCAATCAATTGATCAGGCATTCAGCCGTCGAGTAATAGAGAAGATCAGTTTGCATTCTTGCATATTGTCTGTGTGTATTTGTGTTTATCTATGTAGTGTATTCCTTCTTTGCTTATTTTATTTCTTATGCTTTCGCCATAACAGAGTCGATTCATTCAGTCGAATTGTTGTACCCCTCATGCACCTGGGCGTGCGTGGATCATTGGTATCAGAGCTATCAGTTTTGTTTGTGATTAAGTTTTGAGTAGACACTTCCAGTGAATTTACTTGACTTATGTCGGTTCAAACACGCTTGCAATCTCAGCAATCCAAGTAGACACTACCTCCAAAGATGTCAGAAGAAACAAATGATATACATGCAGCTGACGAGACAACACAACTTATTGAGCAAGAACTGGCTTGACAACGAACTAAAATGTTTGCCCAGTTCAATGAAATTCTCACGTGATTTGATTCGACATCCAGAGGATTTTCGACAAGAATTAGCTTCGACAAAATCAACCCCTTCAAAGTGCAAATGAATTTGGACATACCGAATCTAGAAGGAAAGATTGACGTGGAATCCGTTGACAATTGGGTACAACAATTGGAATCCTATTACTCTGTGAACCAACTCTCAGAAGCCGAAAATATCACCATTGCATCCTTAAATATGTCAACATTTATACACTACTGGTGGGAGGACCTCTCAAAAAATATGGATAAAAGAGGAGACCCCATCGACACATGGGATAAATTCGTCAAACATGTCCGAAAGGAATTTTACCCACCCAAATACCTCGAACAACAGTATAAGAAGTGGCAACATCTAAGGAAATAGAAATACCAATCAATACAGAGTTACATCGATGAGTTCTATCAACTCATGGCTAGACTTGGCATTCAAGAAGAAGAGAAATTGCTTGTTCCTGAAGTACATCAGCAGATTGTCCCAGTACATTCAGGAGGAGATGGAATTTCTGACTATCAATACGCTTGCAGATTCATTCCACTATGCCAACAAACTTGAAACCAAGAAGAAAGGAAAAGCACGCTTCATGACAAATCTGACATCAGGACGACCACCTGACAAGAAGGCACCAGTTGAATTCGACAAGTCGAAATCTTCTCATTCGACACCAGCAAAGCCAGATCACGGAAAAATTCCTTTTCAGAAAAGGGAACGTAGCAAACAAGCACCTACCGAGAAATGGTGTGATTACCACCACTCATCTTGGCATGATGTGTCTAAATGCAAAGCTCATAATACATTTTTGGGAAAAGTGTCGACATCCGACGCATTCGACAAGATGGTGGAATAATCTAATCTAGACGCAACAACCCTTTTGACATCGACATCGACCACTCTAGCAGCCTCGACTATCGTCGACGAGGAGGAACGAGAGCGCCTGTTCCATACACGGATATGGGTTTAGAGTAATCCATTACATCTGATTATGGATAACGGTAGCCAGAAGAACTTCATTTCTGAATATCTCATGAAGAAACTAGGTCTTGTCACCACTTTGCATCCTTAGCCTTACAACATCGGTTGGATGAAGGATGGACAGGAACTATGGATCACCCAACAATGCAAACTCACCTACTTCATAAAACATTTTGAAGATGAATTACTCTGGGACGTGGCACCACTATTCGTAGCCGACGCCTTGTTTGGGAAACCTTACTTGTGGGACCGCCATGGAAATTATTAGTCACAGCCTCAGAAGGTGATTGTAAGAATCCGAAATCGATGGTACGACATACCAGAGCGCCAACCTACACCAACGGTCTCAATGATATATGATAAACAGACAAAGAATCTCATCAATCATGCTCAGAAGTTCGCATTAATCATGATCAAACCGCAACATTCTAGTAAGACTACAACGACAAGTCGACTCATCGACCAATGTAGCTCCCAACATAATCAATTGATCGACAATGTTCTCGATGATTATCATATTTTATTCCAAGATCCAGATGGATTACCTTGAAATTTCCAGGTAAAACACTCCATTGAACTTGCTCCTGGTTCTTCTTTTCCTAACGCATCTGTTTATAGAAGATCCATTCTCGAAAATGAAGAGATTCGTTGACAAATCCAAGAATTGATCGACAAAGGTCATATCTGACCAAGCTCATATCCTTGTAGAAGTCCAGTCATCCTTGTTCCAAAGAAAGACGGGACGTGGCTCATGTGCATCGACTACCGGGCCGTCAACAAAATTTTGGTAAAGAATCACTACCCTCTGCCATGGATAGACAAGCTCATCGACTGTATGAAAGGTGCCAAATTCTTTACTAAGCTCGATCTCAAGTCGGCCCATATCATCGTATTCCAATCGAGCCCGTTGATTTGTGGAAAACTACTTTCAAGACCAAGGAAGTATTTTTTGAATGGTTAGTCATGCCTTTCAGCTTAACCAATGCACCTGCGACCTTCATGTGATACATGGACAATACTCTTCAACCTTTCATCGGCAAATGTGTCATTGTCTATCTCGACGACATATTGATTTTTAGTCGATCATGGGAAGAACATGTCAGACAGCTTCGACAAGTCCTCGACACTCTCCAACGATATTGAATCCAGTTGAACATGGACAAGTGCACCTTTGTGGTGACTAGCATCAAATATTTGAGGTATGTAATTGACTCTACAAGCATTCACGTCGATCCATAGAAAGTAAAAATCCTCAAATATTGGCCCATTCCTCAAAGCATTCAATAACTAAGAAGTTTTCTTGGTTTGGAGAATTTCTATCAACGATTCATACTCGGCTTCAGTCACATAGCCTAGCCCTTGAATCAGTTGACGAAGGGAAATAGAAAAACTATCTTCAAATGGACATCGACACAACAAGAATATTTTGAACAGCTCAAGCACAAGCTCTGCACTACACAAGTATTTGTGTTACCTGATTTGCATCAGCTCTTTGAGATTGAGACAGACACATCGAACTATGCCTTAGGTGCAGTGATCACTTAGTCTGGTCACCTAGTCGCTTTTCATTACGAAACTTTTAACAACATAGTTAGAAGATATTCGACATATGAAAAATAACTGTACGCCAATGTGCAAGCTCTCAAGCAACGGAGGCATTACATCCTTGGCAAGGAAACGATCATCCTCATTGACCATAAGCCTCTACAGTTCACTCAGACCCATTCGAAACTACAAACAACTTTACAACTCAAGTGGATTAATTACCTGCAACCATTCTAGTTGGTGATTACATATCGGAAAGGTAAAGCTAACGCTGCCACCGATTGTCTAAGTCAAACACCCATTACTCTCCTTTTCACAATGATGAGTATGCAGGGATACGACACGACCACTTGGCCTCAAATTTATCAAGACGAAAATGAATTCTCAACAGTCTATCGACAACTACAGACCGATAAGTCGTCGACCTCCGACTATTTATTGAAAGACACCTTGCTATACAATATTGGACAGCTTTGTGTACTGACCGGTGAGCATCGACAGTAGCTCATTTGGGATGCGCACTATAGCAAGACTGTAGGACACTTTGGAGTAGTGAAGACACTTGCTATTCTCCAAAAGTATTTCTTTTTTCCTACACTTAAAACTGACATCAACAAGTACATTCGATCATGCGTGGTTTGTTCTATTGCTAAACTTCCTAATCGACAACAGGGATTGTACACACCTTTTCCAGTTCTTAGTTGACCAAGGGAATCTATTTGTATGGACTACTTGACAGGATATTGTAAGGTACAAGCCTTACATGATTACCATATTTGATAATATATATATATTTTTATAATTGAATTGATGATTTATAGAGATAGTGATCCATGTTTAAATATGGCAGATAGGCACGTACATGTCTATTAGTAATAGACATGTCGTATGATAACTATTAATTAATAACTAATTAACCTAGTAATGACTAAATAGTAAAATAACATTAATTGACAACTGTAATAACCATTTAGGTTTATTACAAGTCATCCTTCTTTGAAAAGATTCGACCACGAATCTTCTACAAGCAAGTTGCAGCTGGGATTCTTGCCACGAATAACTGTGCCATGGTTTAGCAGTTCTTGGAATAATTGGTCACATTTCCATTCAAATTTTATCATGCTTATGATTCTGTAGATGAACGCATAATAACTCAACGGGGCATATTTTGGATTTGCTAATCTGATGGTGTTCTTTTGATCTTCTAATTTGGTTTTCTTATATGTAGCAGCAACTACTAATAATGTACTTACTTCCTTGTCTGACGAACTTGTCTTTAGTTGTTCCTTGGGATCCTTCCCATCTTGAGTTGTGACTATTGGTAGAATGTTCATCTCTTCATTTGATGCAACATCTTCTGGGTTTTGTTTTTCTATGATATCGTGATTAAGGTCATCTTTGGCACCTTTATTTTCATCATTGCATTCTTCTACAACTTCAATTCTCACATAATTGATGTTAACCTTGATTTTATTGACTTCATTGACTTCTACGACATCGATATTTTCTTTACAATTGATATTGACATTGTGATTGTCAATATCATCTTGATATTCCATGTCCTTTTCTTCTACCTCTTCTATTTCATTGTCCTTGTTATCGTCTTCTTTAACAAGTCCTTGTTCTAGAGTTTCACTAAACAATTTTATAGATTTTTTAGCTGACATATTAATCGATCTTACTTCCTTGTCTGACGAGCTTGTTTTTATTTGTTCTCTGGGAACCTTTTGAGATTCTAGAACATTTTGAGTTGCGACTATTGATAGAATGTTGACATCATTATTTTTACAATTGATATTTACATCATGATTGTCAATATCATCTTGATCTTTCATATACTTGTCCTCTACAGCTTCTGTTTCGTCGTTTTTGTCATCGTCTTCCTTATCATGTACTTTGCTTTGACTGGGAATCCCAACATGGTCTCTGGTTTGTCCTTGAGTAACACTGGACATCTTTATAGGCTTTTCTACTGGTGCATTAATGTGACTCACTTCCCTACCTTGTAAGAAACTACAACGAAATTCTGGAAGACGTGCATATTTCTGACTCACTATCGTATTCTGCAGTTTATTTTTGGGATGTCTTTTCTTATCCTTCCAAGTGACTGGTGGTTTGGATCTTTTGTGCAGAGGGATATAAGGAAGCGGTCGACCTAGCTTCCCTTCTTTCCTAGGGGTAGTAGCGACCTTAAATTCCTCCTTACTAGAGTACTTAGCTTCTTCCTTGGTAGTCCTTTCTTCTATTATGTGTGCAGAGGCAGTTCCCTACCCTACATGTCTTGAGTACTCAAGAGTTGTGATAGATTTTTCCTTAACGGTCATAGTCGCAATAGCTTTCATAATCTCTTCTTCTGACGTGAGTGTTGATGCAGACCTGACGACAACTTCTTCCTTAATGGTCGTAGTCGCAATAGCTTTCGTGGTCTCTTCTTTGATTGGGAACCCAGGAGACACAGTTGCTCCTTCCATTGTGATTTCAGTCACTTCCTCCATTGTGGGTGCATATGCAGTTTCTAGCTCTTCTTGACCTGGTAATTCAGGAGTCACTATAGCTTCTTCTTGACATTGTGTTATTGTCAACTTCAATTCCTTGACTAATTTGATAATGTCTTCATATCCGCTTTTTATTTCTTCATGTTGGTTTCTTTTTATTTCTTTAGCCTGGAACCTTTTTATATTTTCCACTTCAATTCTTTCATCTCTTTTAGGTTTGTGGAATGGGATAATGATGATCTTGTTGAATGAAGAGAACATCGTGATTCCAACTTGTGAACTCTTCAAGAAATTTGATTTATTTTTTTTTTTGAATTTTTATATATTATTATAATAATAATTTTTTACTAAAATAATAATACAATCGTATAAAAACTAGATATAGATTTTTATATAGTCTTTGAAAATTTTTATATATTGTACTACTACTACTACTAATAATATTATTATTATTTTTGAAAATGGATAAAGTGTGAAGAAATTTGGGTTGTAAAATGGTAAGAAATGGATGTGGGCATGGCCAATGAGATAGTGTGTGGGGTGAGCATGAGAGGAAGGGGAGAGTGGAAACGAATGATGGGGAGATGGATCACAGGTTGGAGGATAGAGGTATGTGCGTAGGGTGTAGAAGTGTGGATTAGTGTTGCGCATGGAGGTTTATGCGGGAGTATGGATCAGTAGAGAGTGTAGATGGACGCAAGCAGTGTGTGCAAGCGGGAGCGTGGAGCTGGACGAGGAAGCAGTTGTGGGGAGCTAGATGGGGAGGTGGTGGGAACGGGGAGCTGGACGCGGAGGTGGATGAGGAGATTGGGGTGCTGGCACCGTGGGGATGTTGGAAGTCGAGGAGAGAGCACGTTAGCAGAGGGGGATGCACAGGAAGGGGGAGAAGGAGGCAGCGTGGGGGTGGCTAGAGGGGGTGCTGCGAGAAGAGGAAACAGGGATAAGCTGTGGAGAGAGGAGGTGTCGAGGGGAGAGTTCCAGGTGTGTGAGATGGAGCACGAGGGAGGAGCAGTGAGGCGTGTTTGGGCGGTGGGAGGGAAAGAATGGAGAGGCTGGCATGGGTGTGGAGGAGATTGGGAGGGACAATAGTGGAAGAGGGCCGTGTTAGTTTGGAGTGAGGTGAAGTAGAGATCGGGGCGTGAGAAAATCGCATGGAGGGCGTATGGGAAGAGAGGGATGGAATGGGAGTGCAGGAGGTGAATGAAGATGGTGGTGGGAAAGCATAGGGAGAGTGCGCGCAAGGAGAAGGGAAGAGTGGTGACATATAGGTGGTGTGAGGGATGGAGAGAGGGAAAATTGGGATATGGTGGCTGCACAAAGGAAAAAAATGGTACTGGAGTGAGAGTGGAGCATGAAGGAGCGGTTGGTGATGAATGTGATGAGGAAGAGGAATGGAGGATGAAGTGAATGTCCTGAGTTGGAGTCTGAAAGCGTGAGAGAGAGCCGAGAGCCAAAGCTCTGATACCACTTGTAAGGTACAAGCCTTAGATGATTACCATATTTGATAATATATATATATATATTTATAATTGAATTGATGATTTATAGAGATAGTGAGCCATGTTTAAATATGGTTGATAGGCACGTACATGTCTATTAGCAATAGACATGTCGTATGATAACTATTAATTAATAACTAATTAACCTAGTAATGACTAAATAGTAAACTAACATTAATTAACAACTGTAATAACCATTTAGG
Organism: Larix kaempferi; assembly: GCA_027924585.1. Classification (NCBI taxonomy): domain Eukaryota; kingdom Viridiplantae; phylum Streptophyta; class Pinopsida; order Pinales; family Pinaceae; genus Larix; species Larix kaempferi. Next base: position 3,037,028 of record BSBM01001158.1, on the reverse strand, counting down.
TTTATTACAGATATCCTACTACCAAACATCAGCATGACGCGATCTTAGTAGTATTCAACATATTTTCCAAGATGGCCATTCTCATTCCATGTAAGAAGACGACGACAGTGCAGCAGACCGCTCAGCTCTTCTTCACAAATGTTTGGAAACACTTTGGTTTACCGACAACCATTACTTCTGACCGAGATGCCAGATTCATCAGCATATTTTGGAAGACTCTCTGGAAACAGCTGGACACATGACTCTCATTGTCGACATCTTTACATCATCAGACCAACGGACAGACGGAAGTTGTGAATCGCTTGGTAGTACATTTGCTTCGCATGTACAACCACAAGCATCGCCGAACATGGGATGAAAGTATTCCATACATACAACATAATTAAAATCGTGCTCAACACAACTCTACATGAAATATTCCATTTGAGATCTGTTACAGATTTCAACCCTCAGCACCTATCAACTTGATCAGCTCTGCGGTGCCCCTCTAACCGGAAGGCCACCGAAGTTCTAGATTTTGAAATCAAGTTTTGTAACCAGCTCCTAGCAGTTGTTTTTCCTTCTTTTTATTTCAATAATAAATAAGCATCATTATGCTTTCGTTATGCTAATTTTCTGCATAATTTTAGTGATAAGAAAAATGTCTAGTAGCATACAGTGCACCTACATATAGAAATTTTAACAACATACATAAAATTGTAATTTCTTGCATAATACTCAGTATATTGAAATATAAATCATTTTTCTAACTACCAGTAGAATACCTGGACCGATGTAGGTTGTAGATTGCCCCTATCCACTTCGTAGCTCCTTTGGTCCAAGCCTTAGTAACCAAAAATAGATGATCCACCCTGCCGACCAGCTCTTATCATGCTGGCCCTAGGAAACCGACGGGTTTCCTAGCCCCCGAGCCCACAAACCAATAATCCCGACAGCATCCTTCCTTAGTACCTTTCCATAGTTCAAGAGTTAACCCCACCTCGTTCTTTTGAGTTTCCCAACTCCTCAAAGCTTCGAGTTATCCCCCTCCTCGGCATTCCTCCTTTTCATCAAAATACTAAGTTTTCTTCTCCCCAAAAACCAACCCCCCTCATCTTCGTGAACCATTGCTTTATAGATCCATTTTCCTCCTCCAAACTTCATTCTCACTCCACCGCCTTAGCCCTCCAGGTTTTTTTTGGGATTCTTAAACCATTAATACCATCACACTCATCAAGGATAAAATAATATTTAAATATGATTGTCAGATTTCTTGTTTCTCTCGAGCAGTGGAATAATTTAATTCTAAGGATAAAATAATATTTAAATATGTTTGTCAGATTTCTTGTTTCTCTCGAGCAGTGGAATAATTCAATTCTAAGGATAAAATAATATTTAAATATGCTTGTCAGATTTCTTGTTTTTCTCGAGCAGTGGAATAATTCAATTCTAATTAAGGTTGTCCTTTTGTGTAGATTTCCTATTGTTCAAAAAAAATAATTAAATAAATAAGCATGACTTGCCTTATCTAAACATATGGGACAAGTTAAATTGTATCGAATTTATCCCACCGCTTGATCTTTAAATGTGGATAGGATAATATAATAAATGCAAACTTGAATTTACACATGGAGGACGTTCATGTCTTTATTACTCAACTAAATCTTGATTTGAAAATGTGGTTTTATTTATAATTAAAGTTTGAATAACAATATAATATGGAATATAATAATATGACTCACTTTCAATTGTTTTTTTTATAATTTTGGTTCCTTTTTATTATTCACATAAAACAATCGTGATAAATTCATCCATTTATGCAAAACATTAAGCTATGTTTATTTGACAACGATTATAATAACAAATAAGATTATGCATGTTAATAACCACTTTAATAATACTAATAACAATAGTAATATTAATATTAAAATATTTAATGATAATTATTTTATAACACTATGACCTTAAAGGTTATAAACATAACATTGAATTCCTTCTAACCAACATAATTTGACTGTTCAAAGAGAAGGACAATTATGCTAGAACAAACAACGCTAATTGTGTAAACTAAACAGGGACTATGTTAAATACAACACTATCCCCAACGCATCATAAATGATGTTAAGCACAACACTATTTCCAACAATTAGTTACTAATGCATGTAATTAACAACTAACAGACTGATCCATTTATGCATTTTTACATTATTAACAACCATCATTTGGACTTCACTAATTCACGACTGAGTCTTATCTAGAATTCAATCACAACCAATAGTTATCACATTAATACTAGTGTACATGTACAAGGTGTGCATCCGTGGCCAGCGTATGCATAGACTGTACTCGTACTATAAGAAAACATCATTTCCCCTATGCATATATATTAACTTCAGCAAAACAATGATTTGTACTGACATAACAATCATACATACAAACAATCACAAATACTTAACCCATTCAACATGCATAAATCATAATCATTTCAGCATCATTAGGCATTGATAATTATCCAATTAAGTTGTAACATTTATGTTTTCCAGATTCACCATAATTAATCAATCAATTATTTTTAAGGAAGAGGCACCTACTACCACTAAATCAGGATCAAGGGATACCCAACCCTCAACAGTACTAACTAACATATCCTCCCATCCTAACCTGCGTCCGCATCCTCCCTATCCTTCCTCTGCTAGTACAAAAGTGGATGTCAGCTATACTGACCTAGCCACATAGAACATGAGAGCGGTAGCGTCGGCTAACTAGCGGACCTAACCTCTCCTAGCAGGCATCCGACCATCGTCATCACAACAACTTGGGGAGCGTGTCTCAGCACGGCCCTCCCACGACCTCGGGTATCATAGAAACATAGGGTGGGAAATACATCCATCCCTCTCAACATACTGGGTCTACGCCCTTATCAACTCATACTTCGTTGCTCTCGAGATTATTGGTTTGTGTCATCGTATCATCAACTTTGGTAACCAAGGCTCTCTGTAAAATAGGTACTATACCATACTTCGTATCAGGTATTCGACTATTACATAGCCCCGGTGTCCTGCAGATTAGTACTTTGCAGCCATAGATTTATAACAATATTTCCATTCTATCATCGTCTGATCCATATTGTCAACATCATTTATTTTATCACATAAAATCATTAAATCGATCACAGCATAAATACCACATCATATATATCACATTTCATCCAGGATGATTATTAAACATATACTGTCATTATGAAATAAAAGAATCTCGTGATAACTACAACATAGTAACCACATAAACCAAATAACGTCATGAGGATGGTAACATCATAACATCATAACCATAGTATCAGCATGGGCACAGTAACATCCTAAACATAATAGCAACATATCATCATGTCTAACATGCTGAGAATATAGTTCACTCTGTGTAGCTAAGTCGAACCGATAATAAGCAAAGAAAGTGAAAGGTGTCTAACTCACAAACACGCCTAGTCAAAATATGGGGCGTTACATACACCCACCCTTCAGGAAACTTCGTCCCGAAGTTATGGTCAAAATAGTGAGGGAAAAATCTTGATGCATAATCTATGTGTCCTCCCAGGTTGCAGATCGCGGCTATACTTGTCCCTCTGGACCTAAAATTGACTAAACACATTGATGGCACCTTACAGTTTTACTTCTTTTATCCCATGATATGTATTCTAATAATTGAAAAAAACATTTAGATTAATTTTTCTGTAGAATCTCAATACTATATCTAGAAAGCCTAAAGGTTATAATCAGGTGCTATCCTCCTTGGCTTTGTTCTCCTTACCCCCCCCCTTTTTTTTTTTTTTTTAAATATCCCTTTGGTTATACCATCAAGTGAGGTTTACTCGTCACACTACCAAGTTTTCATCATACGCATGTATTTAGCATGAAGTAATTATTAAGGTTATCATATCTCTTGCAGGGAAAGAATATCCACATTAACAAATCCTAATGCCATACATTATTATTACCCTAGCGGAAATAAGCAATTTGTATCTATGATAACCAAAAGTAATATAACATTAATTAAATTAGGAGAACTATCATTGTTTACAAGGTTTTTGTGACAATATCTTATCAGAATGAAAATGTTACCAAGTTTGTTTATTGTTCTCTTCTTTTATATGTGATATAATTGGAAGGGGAACCATTACTTCCAATAAATTTATAGCTAATTTTTTTTCTCGAAATCTAAGTTTCCTATACATACGCTTATTAATCTACATGGATCTTATTGATACTTACACACATTATGCACTATGACTTCTTTATATGCTACTAATGTGAATTTAACCTATTTATGTGGCATCAAGCTTTGTTCCTATTTTGCGAGATGTTGATGTCAACGGAGACATATTTTCCTTTCTTCATAATGTTATAATTCTTATTCGTTAACTCTCTGTAAAGAAATATCATTATTATTATTTTTATTTTATTTATATATATATATATATATATATATATTTCATTTCTTTGAGGCGACGATCGATTTCCTCCATCCTATAATAGGGGTTTAAACATCGTAACTTTATTCATTGTGATGCACATCCGTTACTATTTTGCCTCCATCATTATTCCATTTATCATCATTACTTCTCTTAACCTCGTATATGCTTATTGAGGCTAACTTATTAGTTCCCCACCAATCTCCATACTTTTATTTTGTATCGCCTGTTCGCTTTGTAATTATTAAATCCTAGTTGTTTCCCAATAATATTTTCCTTCAAAACATGCCAATTTTGCATAAGCAAGACTAGCGACATATAGCCTCTACCCCTTTCGCACACCTACTTAGTTCCTTCAATCTCTTTCTACTTACCACATTGAAACATGATTAATTGCACACAATGTGGCAGAATACATCATACTGATTAATTAGTACTATCAAGCATCAATATCCAACACTTGTGCACATATATTTATTTACCAATTTGATGCCTAGATTCAACTATGTTAGCTCAAACTATGGTGTTTGCCAATACAACTAGACTTTTAACGTCTTCTCATAAATGAAGGTGTTTAGGGGTAATGTATGTAACTTATTTATTATACGTAATTTATGGATGTATAGCATAGCCTTTCCTCACCGTATTGCATCATTGCAACACTCGAACATAGACAATGATTATAATACCATAAAATATATGTTTTCATACAACCCACAATGAGGTAAAAACCTAACCTATTCCAAATGCCAACTATGGAAGGATCAACACTATGCCATTACTGGAAGAATCGTGGCGATGTCGATGACGACAACGGAGGTGGAGGTGAAGGTGGTTGACCTAGACCTTGACCTCGATGTGTTATTACAATGATTGATTCTATGTTCATGATCAAAACATCAAATCATTAATTCCTCTATCGAAAAAAAAGTTTAGAAATGCCTATATTTATACTTATGTGCGAGGAACAGTTTGTTAGGATCAACGTGTTGAAATATATGGTCATTTCCATTCATGATTTTGTCATGTAGTGAAATTAGCACCATAGCATTCAGCTCGCCATGCTCGTTTCAACGGTTCCTTGTTTTCAGATTATATGTTTGTTTCGTCTCTTCGACTATACGTTGAAGTCTCGGCAATGGATTTTCTAAGTTTTAAATAAATTAATTAATGTTTGGCTTTTCTAAGTAAATAAATAAATTAATGTTTGATTAGTCTATACATTAAACCCATACATTAATCTTAATGGTTAAGCATAATAAAATAATTTATTTAACTTAATTCAACCACTAATACTCCACTATTACTATTTCATGTTCTAGTTCGATTTAAACCTAAATTTTTAAATTTAAATACACATAATTCATCATTAATTAAAATCCGATATATAATTAATTTATGCATTAATCAACATCAATTAATCAAAATATTCGTTGATGCTAAGACTTAATGGAAACTATAACTTTGAATTTTTTTTAAACATTTTATAGTAATAATTTTAAACATTTATTTTATTTTATTTATTTAACAGAATATTAACCTAACCCTACCGTAATCCCTAGCTAGCAGCTCCCTCTCTCCAAAGGACACGTAGCCCTTATCTCCCACGCGTCCCTGACTTGCTCCCGGATCCCCATCCTTTCACCTCCAGGGCAGCCAATGGTTCAAGGGCGCCCACGTGCCTATCTCCTGCATGCCTGCCACGCACCGGTGTGCATGCTATCAGGCGGACTCAGGTGGGGAGCCCCAGCTGAAGGCAATCTTCTTTAAATCCAGTCTCCACCTACCTCGCGCGTGCATGAACTCTCATTTCTTCTCCTTTTTGGCTCGGCAACTCTGTGCCTCCTCTTTTTTTTTATCCCTGGTGCGAAGGTATTCAGGTCTTCACGATGGTTGCGATGTTCCTGTGGGAATAAGACTTGATCCATGGGCTCTAACTGGGCGTTTTTTTTTGGGTATACGCTGCAGCATAGAAGGTACAGAGGAATCAACATACCTCGAGAATTGGAGCTTGAGTCATTTCTGGTAGCCACCGCCCAAGTAGTTGCAGAGGAGCTACTCCACCTCATTCGTCTAACTTCCTCCACTGTGGCCTGCATTGCTTGCCCAATCTCTATGTTCAGCCGAAGGCGAGGTTTGCTCCCTTATTGCAAAATTATTCCCGTGATTATTTTACTTATTTATTTTCGTTTTCTTTTTGGGGAATTTCTATCGAAAGTGCTTCAAGAAACTTACGTCCATGCCTATGGTAGCCCATATTTTATCATATACTATTTTATCCTCTTCCAAACCATGCAGTATAAACATAACAATCAATTTCTGTAGATATCTAAGTCTGATAACAATTTAAGTCTGTAGTTTAAAATTTTTAAGTCTGACTTGGGATATCTATTTTTTTTCATTTAAACTACAGAGGATATCTATTTAAGTCTGTAGTTTAAATAGTTTCCTCTGATAATAATAATTTAAGGCTATAGGACGTCTAAACCTAATGTCAAGCAAAGCTTGCCAATGGAGCCCGTGGTTTGGCGGTGGGGACGGTGGCATGTTACTAAAGAGCATTTGATTAAAATAGGGAAAGACAATGTGGATGAGGATTCTATTATCAAGTCAACCTACCGACATGAAATATACAGCGTCTACAGTTCTCTGGTTCGGGTTTTTCAATCAATCATTAGAAGTTTTTCTGAAATCTATATAAAGCAACCAAATGGGGTGTCCACCCCTAAACTGGTAGGCCTCAATAAAATCTAAATCCCAGCCTTATTGCCATGCCTCACACACCCGATAAACAAAGGTTCACTTTGTAAAAACATGCATTTGAGAAATCGAATTTATCTTTAGTGAAATGTCTGATTGAATGCATGTTTGGTCTCGTCTGCAATACCTGATTGAATGCATGTTTGGCAATACCTGGAATAACCTCATTCACACACGGGCATTGTCTATCGAGAGACCCTCATTCCCAGTTTAGCATTCCCAGCAGTCGGTTTCCAGACTCTTTTCTGCAGAAAACTTCATTTAGGAGTAATATTTGGGTACCCTGATCAGTTCATTTGGTCTTACGTTGTCTACTGTATGACTGTTCTGAAACTTTATGGGCAATAATGCGACTAGGACTAAGCACAGTGCACCAGATGCTAACCCCGGAGGTGGCTGCCACGTTTTTGGTAGCCCTACTAGCCATCTGCGCCAGGCTTGCTTGGCTGTGACTTCGAAGTTTAGGGGTTGGTGCTGGGGCCACCGCAATAGAAATGATGGGATTTAGAAGACTCATAGAAATCCTTCTAAAGGTTTAAGAAGAATAATTCAGTTCTCGTAGGGGAGAAGAGCATGAAGCTGTAAAAAAAAACTTGTGCAAAGAATAGAAAAAAGTGAAACCCAATCAATATAGATAGAGCCTGAGAATATAGATGAGCTGCTGGGGTATATATAAGACAAATTCTAGACGCCAATATGTGTGCAAACTAGAAATTATATTGAACTTGTGCCAGTAGCTGAAAGACTAAAATATATTCACTCTCTGTGCGGCCACAAATCCAATGACTCTCAGATGTATGCTTCTTTCTTTAGCACCAATTATTGTCATAAATAATGTTAAAATATTCAGTCTATAAGCATATATGCACGTTGACAGGCATATATATATAGACATTGGCTGGAGGTTCTAGAATTTTTATTTATTTTAATTATTTTAGGTATAAACAGATAGGACTAAATAAATTTGAAGTATTTCGATTCAAAACCATTCGAAGTTCGCGGTGTCTAAGCGAATAGAAGGGGTTTTTGCTTGTTTTTTTGGTTAAAAGGATTTATCCTGGTCGGAGGCTAGAGTAAAACAAAAATGCAGAGTATCTGGCGGCTTACAGTGTTTCTTTGCTGCGTGTGGCTTGCGAGCCTTATTTATGGAGAAATGGTGGCATTTTGGATGCCTTACTGGAAATGCTCATGGCCTCCCCCTCAACAAAATTTGACAGGAGGGCCTCATCTGGAAAAAGTGTTCAAGGTTGCAGTGATCGCTGATCCACAGATCAGTACTTTTTTTTTTTTTTTTTCATAAGTAATTTTCTTGGGTATTAGCCTATTAGGTCGATTCTATTTCCTGAAGAGATCTTTATTAATGAAAAAAAAATAAAAAGTTAAAGCACAAAATGAAAGAATGATACCTTTGAAATTGACATCGAAACAAATATCAGTTAAACTATTATTTTTGAATATTTTGTTTTTAGTAGATTGAAATGAAACTGAAATGCTTAAATTAACATCCACGATGCCAAGAATGCCAATAGGACTGAAAATTGCAGATACAAGAGTACCATCAGCCAGAAACAAGAGATTACACACAGTTTAATTTGCAATTAAACTTTTATCTGCTTCCGATCAGATTAGGGTTTTCTTCTACCAAGGCAATCTTAAAATTTCAAAATATTGATGGTATTTTAGGGTTGGAGCACTTGTAATGGAAAATCACAATAATTCAAAACTTTTACGAGGGTAGTAGATTATCTATAGTCTATATCATATATTCTATTAGGGTTCCCTTTCGGTCTTTATCCTTTCCAACCCACTTAAATCTTATGCATATTTCGATTTAATTTCGATATTGCTGTTGGTACACAAGCATTTGATTTCTCATTAACCACCGAAGTATTTATAGTTCTGTGTCAACGGGTCTTGGTTAGTTGGTAAAGTTGGGGTGTAGGTTGAAATCCTTAAGAGACACATATTGCTTCTTGTGGGCTGTCTTGTTCATGCAAGCAGGCCATTTCATGTGGTTGGGGCCAGATGCAAGTCTTGCATGAATTTGGCAGCATAGATAACCCCCCACCCACGGCTTCTCTGCTGAAGGGATCTTTCTAGAGTTCTAAGCCATCTGCAGTCCATTGTTGTACTCCTAGAATGGGGAAAGGGTATGTTTGCCACAAGATGATAACAGGAAATATCTTGTCAAAAAAAAAAAAAAAAAAAAACTATTTATAGTTTCTTATAATTCTTGAAAGCCAGATTGAGAGATGCATGTTCCTTTCTTATGGCACAATGCTTGTATTTGTAGAAAATTTCTTCGATAACGTAAACCCTAGTCTCTCATTAACGTAAATTTCTTGGATAAATATCTTGAAATTTTTTTTTAACGTAAACCCTAGTCTCTCATTAACGTAAATTTATTTGATAAATATCTAGTAAAAATTTTTAACGTAAACCCTAGTCTCTCATTTAACTACACAATCCACAATTACAAAGTTACAGTGGAACAAGAAGACATAAATAGGACACAACATTTATCACTGGGTTGGGAATGAGAAGTTGTAATTCTTCTTCTCTTAAATTACATTTTTTTTTTTACATGCTCATAATAGCTTATAAGTTTGCGGATGTCAATAGCCCTCGCATTCATTGGTTGATGCATCAAAACAGACAGAGAGGGTGAATATTTCTCCTCATCTACTCAAGGTAGTGAAAATACCGACTTTTGAAAGTTTACAGTAATTTCACACAGAATATCGCTTCAAACTAAATCTGATTGTATTATTATATATATATATATATATATATATATTTTTGAAAGTCTAAATTAATGGACAGAAATCTACCTTAACACAACAACATGAGGAAACAGTGCAAATTGAATTTGATGAGTTTTGTGACGAAGCCAGCTAGTAAGTGCTAATTGTAGTGCCATGCCTGCGAATCCTTACATTTTATGTTTTTATTTCTTGCTGAGCCCATTTGGTTATGGAATAAACCAATGAATAGAAGCCGTAATTACTATTTGTTTTCCTATTTTTAGGAAAAATTAATGACCTATCCCACCCTACTATAAATTTTCTTGCAAAATGAGTCAATAAAATAGATTTACCATTTGATCATTGTTTTCTTCATACTGTACTTGTAACGACTATAACCTACACTACATAACTTTAACTTTTACAAGATTGGCTATTCCTATGTTCAAGTTAGAATGCCAACATAGGAATTCTCTGGTTATCCTCTATAACATCAGCTTGTGGAAATTACTCTTCTTTTTTTTTTCATTAAAACTGGGGTTGGATTCACCTTGTTATATTATGTAAATATTTTTATAACAAGAACATTGCTAGAGGTTAACTTTCATTCCTAATGAGTAATAGATTTTGATGACAAAATGTTTTTAATTCCTTAAATATATTTGCAATATGTATCTATTTTGAAATATAAACACACATATATTTACATATATGCAGTTTTCTAACATATCCAACTTTCTAATGGTGTTTGTGTTCGTGCAGGTATTTCTATCAAGGTTCATGTTCTAAGTTATCATAGGCTTTAGCATGGTGAAAAGTCAAGGTAGTTTAGGCATGTGCAGGCCCTAAAGGTCTAAGTGTTCGAGCCTTGAGCTCTGATACCAAATGCGGTGCCCCTCTAACCGGAAGGCCACCGAAGTTCTAGATTTTGAAATCAAGTTTTGTAACCAGCTCCTAGCAGTTGTTTTTACTTCTTTTTATTTCAATAATAAATAAGCATCATTATGCTTTCGTTATGCTAATTTTCTGCATAATTTTAGTGATTAGAAAATGTCTAGTAGCATACAGTGCACCTACATATAGAAATTTTAACAACATACATAAAATTGTAATTTCTTGCATAATACTCAGTATATTGAAATATAAATCATTTTTCTAACTACCAGTAGAATACCTGGACCGATGTAGGTTGTAGATTGCCCCTATCCACTTCGTAGCTCCTTTGGTCCAAGCCTTAGTAACCAAAAATAGATGATCCACCCTGCCGACCAGCTCTTATCATGCTGGCCCTAGGAAACCGACGGGTTTCCTAGCCCCCGAGCCCACAAACCAATAATCCCGACAGCATCCTTCCTTAGTACCTTTCCATAGTTCAAGAGTTAACCCCACCTCGTTCTTTTGAGTTTCCCACCTCCTCAAATCTTCGAGTTATCCCCCTCCTCGGCATTCCTCCTTTTCATCAAAATACTAAGTTTTCTTCTCCCCAAAAACCAACCCCCCTCATCTTCGTGAACCATTGCTTTATAGATCCATTTTCCTCCTCCAAACTTCATTCTCACTCCACCGCCTTAGCCCTCCAGGTTTTTTTTGGGATTCTTAAACCATTAATACCATCACACTCATCAAGGATAAAATAATATTTAAATATGATTGTCAGATTTCTTGTTTCTCTCGAGCAGTGGAATAATTCAATTCTAAGGATAAAATAATATTTAAATATGCTTGTCAGATTTCTTGTTTCTCTCGAGCAGTGGAATAATTCAATTCTAAGGATAAAATAATATTTAAATATGCTTGTCAGATTTCTTGTTTTTCTCGAGCAGTGGAATAATTCAATTCTAATTAAGGTTGTCCTTTTGTGTAGATTTCCTATTGTTAAAAAAAAATAATTAAATAAATAAGCATGACTTGCCTTATCTAAACATATGGGACAAGTTAAATTGTATCGAATTTATCCCACCGCTTGATCTTTAAATGTGGATAGGATAATATAATAAATGCAAACTTGAATTTACACATGGAGGACGTTCATGTCTTTATTGCTTAACTAAATCTTGATTTGAAAATGTGGTTTGATTTATAATTAAAGTTTGAATAACAATATAATATGGAATATAATAATATGACTCACTTTCAATTGTTTTTTTTTTAATTTTGGTTCCTTTTTATTATTCACATAAAACAATCGTGATAAATTCATCCATTTATGCAAAACATTAAGCTATGTTTATTTGACAACGATTATAATAACAAATAAGATTATGCATGTTAATAACCACTTTAATAATACTAATAACAATAGTAATATTAATATTAAAATATTTAATGATAATTATTTTATAACACTATGACCTTAAAGGTTATAAACATAACATTGAATTCCTTCTAACCAACATAATTTGACTGTTCAAAGAGAAGGACAATTATGCTAGAACAAACAACGCTAATTGTGTAAACTAAACAGGGACTATGTTAAATACAACACTATCCCCAACGCATCATAAATGATGTTAAGCACAACACTATTTCCAACAATTAGTTACTAATGCATGTAATTAACAACTAACAGACTGATCCATTTATGCATTTTTACATTATTAACAACCATCATTTGGACTTCACTAATTCACGACTGAGTCTTATCTAGAATTCAATCACAACCAATAGTTATCACATTAATACTAGTGTACATGTACAAGGTGTGCATCCGTGGCCAGCGTATGCATAGACTGTACTCGTACTATAAGAAAACATCATTTCCCCTATGCATATATATTAACTTCAGCAAAACAATGATTTGTACTGACATAACAATCATACATACAAACAATCACAAATACTTAACCCATTCAACATGCATAAATCATAATCATTTCAACATCATTAGGAATTGATAATTATCCAATTAAGTTGTAACATTTATGTTTTCCAGATTCACCATAATTAATCAATCAATTATTTTTAAGGAAGAGGCACCTACTACCACTAAATCAGGATCAAGGGATACCCAACCCTCAACAGTACTAACTAACATATCCTCCCATCCTAACCTGCGTCCGCATCCTCCCTATCCTTCCTCTGCTAGTACAAAAGTGGATGTCAGCTATACTGACCTAGCCACATAAAACGTGAGAGCGGTAGCGTCGGCTAACTAGCGGACCTAACCTCTCCTAGCAGGCATCCGACCATCGTCATCACAACAACTTGGGGAGCGTGTCTCAGCACGGCCCTCCCACGACCTCGGGTATCATAGAAACATAGGGTGGGAAATACATCCATCCCTCTCAACATACTGGGTCTACGCCCTTATCAACTCATACTTTGTTGCTCTCGAGATTATTGGTTTGTGTCATCGTATCATCAACTTTGGTAACCAAGGCTCTTTGCAAAATAGGTACTATACCATACTTCATATCAGGTATCCGACTATTACATAGCCCCGGTGTCCTGCAGATTAGTACTTTGCAGCCATAGATTTATAACAATATTTACATTCTATCATCGTCTCATCCATATTGTCAACATCATTTATTTTATCACATAAAATCATTAAATCGATCACAGCATAAATACCACATCATATATATCACATTTCATCCAGGATGATTATTAAACATATACTGTCATTATGAAATAAAAGAATCTCGTGATAACTACAACATAGTAACCACATAAACCAAATAACGTCATGAGGATGGTAACATCATAACATCATAACCATAGTATCAGCATGGGCACAGTAACATCCTAAACATAATAGCAACATATCATCATGTCTAACATGCTGAGAATATAGTTCACTTTGTCTAGCTAAGTCGAACCGATAATAAGCAAAGAAAGTGAAAGGTGTCTAACTCACAAACACACCTAGTCAAAATATGGGGCGTTACAAGCTCCTCGACACAGTCGAAATCCGACACCGACTACAGCCAGCAAGAAGTTGATAAATCCTTGAAGTTTCGAGATCAAATTTGTGACATCTAGAAACAAGCACATGAAATGTTGCAACGATAAAATGCGAAATCCAAGGCTCGACAAAACAAGCATTGTATCCCTCATTCATTCCAAATTTGGGATAAGGTCCAGTTACATCTCAAGAAGGAATGCTTCACCGGTCCATACAAGAAGCTAAAACCCCTGCCATATGGTCCGTACAGTATCCTTCGACAGATTGGATAAAACGATTTCCAACTTGACATTCCTGCATGCCTGGGTCTGCATCCAGTATTCAATGTGTATCTACTTTGACCATACCATGCACCACTGTTGGAACATAACGACTTACCGACAATAGAATTCGAAGACATCCATCTAGATGTTGAGGAGCCTCTTCATTGTGACACCATTGTGGGACAACGAGTATGCCATACAAGGACAAACAAAATTCCCTTGTTTCAGGTTGCTAAAGTTGGACAACTCCCATCCCAAGGAAAGTGGTACTCTGCTACTGAACTGATCGAAATGTTTCATCAATTGACTGAGAAAACAATGGGGACCATTGTTTCTTAAGGAAGGAGGTCTGATCCACTCAGCAGTTGGCATTGTTGTCGAATGCTAACATCAACCGCGACAAGTATTTTACTTCGACAGGTTCCGAATTCGACACGACTTCGAAAAACTCAACAACTTCGACAAGTTCAATGACCTCACAGTTTTGTGACGTCGACATGTAGCATCAACCTGCGACTTGTGACTGTTGAACCACAAGAGAATGTCTCCCTTTTGTCCATTTGACTGTAACAGTTGAACTTTCAAAACCGTTCTAACGTCTCTTGTAATTGAACGTAACAGGAAGGCACCCAAGCATCTCATCATTCTATATAAGCATGTATAATATTGTAACATACATCAATCAATCTATCAGGCATTCAGCCGTCGAGTAATACATAAGATCAATTCACATTCTTGCATATTGTCTATGTGTATTTGTGTTTATCTGTGTAGTGTATTCCTTATTTGCTTATTATATTTCTTATTCTTCCGCCATAACAGAGCCGACTCATTCAGTCGAACTATTGTCCCCCTTGTGCATCTGGGCACGCGCGGATCACTCCCTTTCAATTTCAAGGAGTTGTCAAGGGGCACAAAATATCTAGGTTTCTTTATAAAACCAACTAGTTATCTCATTAATTACTGGAACTGGCTCTTAAATAGATTCGACAAGAGGATAAGTCATTGGTGCTGGTGATGGATTTCCATGGGAGGCAGACTCGCTTTAGCAAAATATGTGTTACATAATCTAGCTGTATATTGGATCTCCCTTTGCAAAATTCCAAAGGAAATTATGAATGGGATGCGCATAAGAATATTTGGTTTTATTTGGTTGGTTGGTTAAAAAAGGATAAGTTTCATCTTATAAATTGGCAGAGGTTGGCTCGTCCCTTTCCCTTGGGTGAGTGGGCTATAAAAAATATTGATTTATTTGCAATAGATTTGCATGTGAAAATTTTGTGGAGATCCCTATTTTTCAAATCTTCTTGGAGCATAATAATAAAAGAAAAATATATAAAAAATATTTCAGTTGCAGATTGGTTGAGGAAGGGACACCCTGGCACTAAAGGTGTGTCAAATTATTGGAATGGTCTTTTGGGTTATTTTCATACAATCTCATTTTGGCTCTCATGGATTCCAAGGGATGGTAGACATATTAGATTAGGGGAAGACCCTATTATGGGTGGTCCTCCTATCTTCATACTATCTCCTGATTTAGTTTATGTCTTGATATCTAAAGAATATTGTACCCTAAATCATGCGGTGGCATCTTCCTCGGAAGTTGTGGGAAGACCATCTTGGTTTCCAGCTCAACATCTAGGGCTCTATGGTAGGATGGGGGATGAATGGTCTATTTATGTCAGGGGCATTTGGAATCTAAATATGCATTTATCCGATTCTCTGGATAAGCTTATGTGGTCTTGGAATTTTGCTAAAGGTTCCATTCTAGGGAAACTAGCTTACGAGTCCTTATTTTCCAATTATTTCACTCAGCCTCAGTGATGGCACACGAGTGTGTGGAAACTATCCATTCCTCTCAAAATTAAATGCTTCATCTCGCTCACATTGAGCAATAGCATCCTAACATGGGATAAACTGTGTTGTGTTGGTCACCCTATATGCTAATTAATTAAAACTAACACACAGGATGCTCAATATAAATTGTCAAACCCAGGGAAGTCTTTTTATTTCAATGGCAATAAGCAAAATCTATGCATAAACATGTCAAGCAGTTGATTAACTAAATGAAGATAATGATCCTACCAATCTGTCCAGCCAAACTCATTCCATAAATAAAACTAATCTAACTCATACATCTAGGAATTCAATTGCAGTTACCTTCCTACAGAAATCAACCCAACATCTATAAAATTAAGAATGAAAATAAACTAGATTACTTTTGCAAGAAGTTAAATCCAATAATTATCAAACTACAATATTCAATCTTTAACAAAATGATCCATCTAGTAGCTACTGTTACTCAATCACAATCTTCCTATTCTAATAAACTAATTGAAGATACAACATCAACCAGAATCTAAACATAAGCTTGAAGTCTAACTGATAATTACTGGAAATCCTGGAAAGCATAAACAACTAAAAGATATTGGAATTGAGCTTGGCTATTACAGTTGATTCGAACTACCCTACACAGTCGACTGTCACACCACTCTGTTACAGCTATTCAAGATGCAATTGTGAACTACCAAAAGGAAAGCTAACCTCTGTTGCAGCTAACAGTAACATCTACAATGATTCCACACCACACAATAGAAAGAAAGCTAAATTAACCTACCTACTTAAGCCGACTATCTCTGTGAGAAGGCGGGCCCTGTCCTTCTAACAGAGACGCTAAGAATCACAACAAATTAAGACACATAAATGAAGAACTCTGCTCTTATATTGATGATGGAAATTGATAGTCTCATTTCTCTATTACAGCTTATGCAAAATGGTAATTGTCCAACCCCAAGCTACCAGAGCCTTCTCATATTTATACATTGAAAATATAGATCTCGATCCACTAAAATCGTGCAGCAATGAAGATCTTTGATCTTCATGCTGTGGAGTTACAGCTAACTGTTACAACCGTATTAAACAAGGTTGTTACTCATGAAGGAGCTGTTACTCCAGTAATAAATGGATCAACGGATTTGGCAAACTGGGATGTGACCTGTTTGTTGCAGTTGGGTTTTGTTTCAGCGGATGCCTGTTACAGATTCTCGTGGAGGAATGCGCTGTCCCTTGGAGTTATGAGGAATCGGGCTTTGAAGAGTAACATCTGGCGCCATTTGGATGATACACCTGCGCTTTAGACCTTGACTAAATGAAATCACACAGATTAGCATAAATCAAGGACTAGGATCGAGAACCTTAACAATCTTAGGCATAAAACAAATAAAGCAATAACAAATTATACCTGTCAATGGTTGAACTGGAGAAAAGGCATAGGTATAGCTTATGCAAATAGGATGTAATCAAGACAAAATGATGCAATGAGGATGGCTAAAAAGGGGCATTTCCTGGACCCAACATCTCCCCCCAACTATCCGATTGCATGTCCTCATGCAACAACCTCCACTAGTCTGAATCTGAGTCTGAGTTGAATCTGTGAATATTTGTGAGGTTGTAGGAAAATTCTGGTGTTTCCCCTCGAGGCACAAACTCAAAGCAGGCTGTCCATTTCTCCCAACACAGCTTCTCTTCTTCTTCAGTCAAAGCATATCTGTTTCTGTAAGGACTCACAGGAAGCCATATGAGAGGGAATCTGAATCTCAATCCAATCCACCAAGGTCCACATTTTTCCATACACTTCACATATTTAGGAATTCTTGTCAAGGCTTTCCTGAAATTCTCAAAGTAGTAGGGGTCCCCCTCCTTTAGAGATGAAGAAGAATATAGCCATCTGTATTCACTACCTTCCAGAGCACTCTGCTGCATATTAAGAATCATCGGGACACATGTGGTGAGGATTTTATCTAGCAAAATTTCAAAGTATTGGGAAATTGTAGGAACCTTGAGAGATCCAACATGGTTTTTTATGAGTTCTTTTGGTTACTGAGGTTCACCCCTAATACAGAGGGTAGAATTCTCCTCATTCTTGAGGATGGTTTGGAAAGCATCTCGCCATTTTACATGGTTAATGACAAAAGAGGAAAATTCCCTCAACTGAACATCCCCCAAACAAGGAAATGGATTGGATGGAGAGTCAATTTAACAAGCCCTATCATGTAAATACAATTCACATAACAAATGTTGATCCTCAAAATCACTTTCAGAAAAGTTTCCAAAAACTGGGTAGCTATTGCCAAATCAAATGATCTCCCATCCTTCAGAGCCCTTAATTAAAATAAATTTGTCTGCTCATGGAGAAAGACAGGGTAAGAGGGGGATGGAGCCCTGCAACTCAATAATTCTAGGGAAAGAGTATACATTTTATCTTTTTCTTGTTGCAGGGACTTAAGTTTCTTCAATCCTTCCAATTTTTCTTGAAGTTTCTCCCACCGGAGTTTCTGGAAGAATAACTGCTCAACCCACCTTTCTCTCAACTCCCTAATGACATTTCTATGTTCTTGGAGAGAAATCATAACTGTCCTGAACTGATCAATATATTTGTGCCATTTATCCAACTCTAGACTTATCCAAAGAATCTTTTTCTCTAGCCATTGAAATATTCTGTTCTCCACATCCTTTTCATCATCAGAGTCTAGATAAATGACTTCCTTGTTTTGCTTTGGCAGTGTAACAGTCTCATCCTCCATTGGTGTTGTAGTGGTTTGTGCCTGTAATGTAGTCTCAGCCATTGATTTCGAGGATGCTGGTTCTTGTGTAACAACATCCTTTCTTTCCATTTCAACCTCAGCCCTCTCAGTTTGTGTTACAGTCTCGGCAAATGTCCTTAGGACTGCTGGTTCTTGTGTGACAACATCCTTTCTTTCTATTTCTACCTCATCCATCTCAGTTTGTGATGCAACTTCAACAAATGATTTTGAAAACACTGGTTCTTGTGTAACAATGTTCTCTTCTTGATCCTTGATGTCAAATGTTATTGTCTGAGTTGTAGCCTCACTATATATTTTCAAGGGTGCTGGTTTTTGTGTAATAGCCCCCTTCCCTTCAATTCCTTTGAACTACTGAGATTGTTTCTGGGTTATATCAAATCCCGATGACTGATGAGACTGGTCCTGAAGAAGTTCAGTATCCCCTGATGGCTGGGACTGCACTATTTCATCTCCTAGATTCGAATAAGGAATCACTTCAATTTTTGGCTCATTTCCCCCCATCAATTCTATTTCTGGCATTTTTTCTTCCTTCTATTCTATCTGTGCATGCTTTTGTGATACAACTCCCAACACAATAACTCTGTGTCCTACTGCAAAGAATATGTCTCCACACTCTGGGAAAACAGTCTCTCCTTGATCCTCATTTTCTAATGCAAGAGATGAATTTTCTAACAAATTTGCAGCATCTAATAATGTGTTCAAATTCTTCTCTGTTTGTTTTCCAATTACTCCTTTCCATCTTTCTAACTCATTTCGCAATGTCTGCACCTCCTCCTTTAATAATTCATTTTCATATAGGAGCTTTTTGATTTGAGGTTCTTCTATGGAAGGTTCTTGCATAACAACATATGACTTGGGGTTCAAAATGGGAATTTCTATATCTACCCCTGTTACAGGTGCTATTTCTGCCATAGGTGACTCGATATTTGCTCTGACTGCTCCTACTATCTCTGCTGAGGGTGCTTCATTATTAACCCCAATTGCATCCACTGTCACTGCTTCTTCTTCTGTCTCCGTTGCCTCTGTTGCTGTTGTTGTTACAACTGCTTTTGCTGCTACAGTCAATTGAGTCCTTATCTTCCTCACCATTTCCATTGGGTGTTATTCACTGCATACTGCTACTGGTGCTGTGACAGCTCTGATTTTTTTTTTCTTTGCTGTAGTGGATGTTTGACCCTTGTTCCCTAACCTTCCTCTTTATTTCTTTGACACATGGGTCTTTTCCTCGGTCTTCTCTTCTTCAATAATGGTCCCCCTTATCTTAGGAGAGGACACAACCTCCAAAATTTCCACAGTCCCTTCTCCTGCTGTTCCTGCCTGATATCCTTCCTCCTGAATTCCTGCTTCTGCAGTTGCAACTTCTACCATCGCAGCTTCAATAGTTGCTCCAGTTTCAGCTTCTTCCACCTAAGTATTTTCCTCTACAGTTACAGCTTCTGATGTCACTGCCTCTTGCGCCATGGCTTCCATCATAATTTCCTCAGCAACAGGTTTTTCTATTGGTGTTGCCTCTCCCATATTTACCTCCTCTTCGTCATTAGTCTGGTTCCCTAATGCTCCAGTCTCCCCCCCAACTGGATTTGAGGAACGTCGATCCTCATTACCTTACAGGTTCTATGATTGGTCCATCTCCAGCAAGAAATTGCTCCTAGGTTAAATTACGATTTGCAATGGCTCTCAAGACTAGTAATTTGATTAAGCCATGATTAGTAAGGGAGGAAACTAGGTGTTGGGAAGTTTTTGCATATCCAGCCATGGTTTGTAGGGCTTTAAGAAGATAAAATGGTACATTTACCAAATTGCCATGGCGTAAATGAGACAACAAGGCAAGTTCAGAGAAGGAAACAATTTGGTACCTACCTTCACAAGAGATGTATCTTTTCACGAAGATTTCCACTTGATTCCAGGGTGGTGGTAAAGATTCTAGTTCCAACCCATGGTGCTTTGGACTAACATGCTCTCCGACTGCCAAAAATTCTCTTACTGCATTTGCATTATGTGCCTTCTGTCCAAATGAATTCTTCCCAACCTGGGGTAAGCTAGTAACCTCTGCTATGATCTCTTTTGTAACATCCACGCGCAGTCCCCTGACCTCAGAGTGAGTATCAGTCAGGTTAAGGGAAAATTGTAATGCGGTTTCTGTGTGGAAACTGTTCTACCATTAAAAGTATTCCATCCAACCTACTGCTGTGAAAATGTAAATAACTTCTGCATTGGCACGTACAAATTTTGTGTTTACTGGTTCATGTCGGACTGGGTTACCCATCTTAATCTCTCCTCAAAATTCAGAACGAATACAACAATTACTAGTCTAGACGTGGGAGTTGCAGCATACGAACATGCAAGGGATAGTTGGAGTCCGAAAATAGGGTATTTTAGGAAAGTTAGCACAGGTGTGAAGTCCGCTAAGATGAGACGGTTATGGAAAGTTGGCATAATTGGAGTATTTCAGTATAACTCGGGTAAGGTGCCGGGAAATAAATATAAATGTGATTTTGACATATTCCCCGGTGGTTAAATGGTATGGGTTCGCTAATCGAGGGCTAAGACAGTGCATAATCATTATTACCGTATTTAATTTCCTGCCAAGTCATGTAAAAGTTACGAATCCGTACCTTTGCATTATGCGTTCAGCCGTGAATTAGTCATCATAGTCTACTTTCGTCATTTCTTCCATTAAAATGAGCATAAATGCGCATGCGCTGAAGTGATGTGGCCACTGCCACCCGAGCTGACAGATACCCAAGACACTCGAAAGTTTCCTTCGTGGCGAACTGTGATTGGATCTTGTGGAGCAAGCAACTAAACTGACACCCAATTGAATCATTATTGGCATCATCATTCGGAGAGAAGGAAGACTGGTGGGGTTACCACCATACGGTAAAAGAAAAATGGAAATGAAAATGGCGGAGTCACAGCTGCTAGATTTACCAAAATAGGCAAGAATGGCGGAGTCGCAGCTGTATGGAAAGAGAGAAATGGAAATGAAAATAGTGGAGTCAGTTGCTAGATTTGGCGGAATAGTCAAGAATAGCGGAATCGCAGCTGCTAGCAAAGAGCGAAAATGAAGTGGAAATAGCGGAGTCGTAGCTGCTGGATTTGGTGGAATGGTCAAGAATAGCAGAGTCGCAGCTACTAGGAAAAGAGCGAAAATGAAGTGGAAATAGCAGAGTCGCAGCTGCTGGATTTGGCAGAATGGTCAAGAATAGTGGAGTCGCAGCTGCTGGATTTGGTGGAATGGTCAAGAATAGCGAAGTCATAGCTGCTAGTCAAAGAGCGAAAATGAAGTGGAAATAGTAGAGTCGCAGCTGCTGGAATAGGAAGAATGAGCGAGGTAAGGAGTCGCAGTTGCGCAATAATGAAGTAACAGGCAAATTTTCAGCTGGCTGCTGAAAAGTAACAAATCACCCATCTTCATAAAAAGAGCGTTATTAGATCAGGAAAAATGCAAGGTGCCTGCAATCATCTAGCCCATCATGACCGTTGTTCCTCCAATTAATTCCTGCACAAAATTCTTCAAAACAAACCCGATCAAATGCAAAATGCAAAATAAATAAAATACAGAATGAAAAAGAAAATGAATTATTTATGTACAAATCATGTGGATATTGTAGTTCTTAAAAATTGACAGGGGTTGAGAAAAATCCCTGTCCCGACGTTAACTGATAGTCTGTATCATTTGCAACATGTGAAACGAAAGCTTCCCTTGAGATCGGCTTGTGATAGAGTCGCAGCCGAAGACTATTTGCGAATAATGGTGTTTTTTTTCATCAATGGTGATCAACTGAATTGTTCCATTATCAAATACCTGATCTATCTGATAGGGGCCCAACTAACGGGTATGCAACTTGCCTTTAAATTCCCTCTTAAACCGTGAATCATACAATAGAGCCTAGTCTCCTTCTTGGAAGAATTTCTTCTTTAGAAATCGATCATGCCACTTAGAGCGTTGTTGTTGGATTACATCTATATGATGTACTGCAGCTGTGTGCTTCTCATCCAACTCATTGAGTTGATTTATTCAGTCCCTCTGTGCCTCTGATAAATCAAGGTTTGCTTCCACAACTGTTTTCAAAGTCCCGATTTCAAATTCAATTGGAAAAACAACATTTTTACCATACACTAACTCATATGGGGAAAAACCAGTGTTGTTACGCCATGTAGTACGATAGGCCCATAGTGCCTCTGGAAGTCTTTCAGCCCAATCCTTACGATGGTTCTTCACTGTTTTTGTCAAGATAGCCTTGATGACCTTGTTTGTGCTCTCCACTTGGACATTGGCCTGTGGATGATATGGCGAGGTTATTCTGTGTTGAATATGGAATTTCTGTAATAGTGCTTCGAGCTTGTGAGACAAACTGTGGTCCACCGTATGTAACAATTTCCTTAGTTACTCCAAACCGTGTAAAAATTTCTTCATATAGAAAATCAATCACAGCTTGATCATTGGCCTTAACCAAGGCTACGGATTCTACCCATTTGGTCATGTAATCTGTGCAAACCAAGATGTGAACTTTTTGTTTTGAGGGAGGGTTGATAGGCCCTACAAAATCTAGAGCCCACCCGTCAAATGGTTCAACCATAAGCTGTGGCTGTAAAGGCATTTCATCTAATCTGTTGGGTTGGCCCATCCTTTGGCAACTATCACATGCATGAACATACTTCTTTGTATCCCTGAACAATGTAGGCCAGAAATAGCCCATTCTCAAAATTTTATGACCTGTCCTTTTGTCAGCAAAATGTCCCCCACAGGGCTCATCATGGCAAGCTTTAAGAATGCTAAAGATCTCATCTTCTCTAACACATCTTTTGATCTCTAAATCAAGCCTTGTGTAGAAAAGATGGACATCAATCCAGCAGTACCTAGCACTCTGTTGTATGATCTTCTTTTTTTCTCTCTTCGACAGATGTGCTGGAAGCTTACCTGCAGCCAAAAATTTAGCAATATTTGCATACCATGGAGAATGAGCTGATATTGCAAACAAATGTTCATCAGGGAAGGAATCTTCGACTGGTAAATTGTCATCACTATTAGTAAGTCGAGATAAAAAAATATGCAACAACATTTTCCTTCCCTGGTCTATCAATAATTGTAATATCAAATTCCTGTAACAGTAACAGCCATCTAGTAAATCTAGCATTCGTGATTGGTTTATTCATTAAATACTTAATAGTAGAATGATCAGTGTGCACAAAAGTAGAATATCCAGTAATATAATGTCTAAATTTGTTGATGGCATAAACAATGGCAAGGAATTCCTTTTCTGTGACAGTATAGTTTAGTTCAGCAGGAGATAAGTTCTTACTAATGTAATAAATTGCATAAGGAGCCTTACCTTCCTCCTGTCTGAAAACTGCTCCAATGGTAGTGTTTGAAGCATCTGAAGAAATATGAAAAGGCAGAGCCCAGTTGGGCCCTCGTAAGATGGGTGTTGTAGATAGCCTTTTCTTTAGCTCGGTAAACGCTGTTTGGCATGCATCATTCCAGACAAACTGTGCATCCTTCATTAACAAAGTGAACAAAGGAGAAGCTAGTTTGGAAAAAATTTCTATGAATCTTCTGTAATAGACAGCGTGCCCCAAGAAGCTACGTACATCCTTCTATGTTCCAGGAGTTGGTATATTTTCAATTACGTTGATTTTGGATGGATCTACCTAGATACCCTCAGAAGAGATGAATTGCCCCAACACTATGCCCTCACTCATCATCATATGGCACTTTTCAGTGCGTAAAGAGAGCTGGCTTTGTTCACAGCGTTTCAAGACCTTTTCTAAATTTTTTAGTGCTTCTTCATAACTATCACCATATGGAGTAAAGTCATCCATAAAAATCTCCATGCAATCATTTACCATTTCCGAAAAGATTCCAATCACTACTCTTTGAAATGTGGCTGGTGAGTTGCACAATCCAAAAGTAAGTACTCGGTATGCAAAAGTTCCCTAGGGACAGGTGAAAGTGGTTTTGTCCTGGTCTTCTGGAGCAATCTGGATTTGGTTGTAGCCACTAAAGCCATCCAGAAAGGAGAAATACTTTTTCCCAAACAAGGTATCAAGGACTTGATCGATGAAAGGTAAGGGGAAGTGGTCCTTCTGCGTTGCTTTGTTCAATTCTCTGTAATCCACGCAAACCCTCCATTTCCCATTCTTCTTTGGCACAATAACAAGTGGAGAAACCCACTCACTGTATGAAATCAGGTATATAAATCCTGCTTCCAAAAGTTTTTGGATCTCCTCTTTCACTATGTCTCTTAGGTTCGGGTTCATCCTTTGTTGTGGTTGACACACATGCCTGGAGTCGCTTTTAATATAAATGTGATGGGTTCACAAATTGGAAGGAATCCATTTCATGTCTGTGTACTCCCAAGCGAAAGCTCCCCTACGTTGTTTCAGCAGAGTGACTAGCTGTTCCAGCTCACTAGGCACATGATTTGGATTGATATTCAATGTTTTCCCTGACCCGATTTCTACTGGAACTCTCTTCAAATTTTTGAGTACTGGAATTATACTGGCATCACTGACTAGAGATTCTTCTGTAAGATTTTCTTGTTCTGTTGCAGCTAAAGCACTGTCCAAGATTTGATAGAAATTTTTATTGACTAACACGGGCTCACTGATGAAACTATTAATGGCATCATCCTCTATTTCATATTTAAACGTTAAGTCTCTCCTTATTGTTAATAGTGGCTGCACACCTTCTTCCTCCTCCAAATCTGCCCACAATGGAGTTTCAGCTTCCGTGCTTAGTCGAGCTGGAGGGTACAAAGTTAGGCTCTTGATCTCAATCCCGTCTGAAATAGTCATAGATCTTGACCGACAACTGATACAGGCATTTGCTGTGGCCAACCACGGTCTTCCCAGGATCAGTGGGTGTCCCCCCAACTGGGATTTCGGCTGTAACACCAGGAAATCCACAGGGTATTCCCACGAGTCAACTGAGATCACGAGGTCATCTAAGATCCCCTCAGGCTTGATCGTTGATCTGTTAGTAAGTTCCAAAACAGTAGGGGTCGGCCGAAGTTTAGTGAGTCCCAATTTCTTCATAGTCTCTATGGTCATAACATTAATAGATGTGCCTAAATATACCAAGACATTGGGGATTTGTGTGTTCCCTATGTGAACTGTAACAGTCGGATTTCCAGGGTCATCGTATTTTTCCACAGGGGCCTTCCCCATTATTAATTCTGAAAGTTTTCCCAATAGGTGGACACTGGGGGGGTCCTTGGGCCTTCTTCCTGGTTTCTTGACACACAAATATATAATAGTCTTAGCATAAATGGGCACATCATGAAGGACCTGTAACAGTGGAATTTTAACATACAAAATTTTCAATTCTCCCAAGAGATCGAATCGAGGCTGTTCCACTGTTTTCTGCAGGGCCAATTGTTCAGGGTATGGAGGTTCTCTCATCAACTGTGTAGGCTGTGATACATCGTGTGTTACTCTCTGAGTTTCAGCTACTGTTTCAGTAGGAGTATCAGCATCCTCAATGATGGGGCTTGCTGAATTAACCATATTCTCATAGTGCTGATTCA
Organism: Larix kaempferi; assembly: GCA_027924585.1. Lineage (NCBI taxonomy): Eukaryota > Viridiplantae > Streptophyta > Pinopsida > Pinales > Pinaceae > Larix > Larix kaempferi. The sequence continues at coordinate 3,010,774 of BSBM01001158.1, read as the reverse complement.
CTAGGGATGAAACATCCTCAGTGATAATAGGTTCCACCACCCTCCTTGATTGTAATTGTATATCATTGCAGGGAATCTAGGTGATGGAATACGCAGGCATGTTGGCAGTCTCAAACTGATGGACTGCTTTATTGTTTGGGTTCGGGTTAGGTTGTGCAGGTAGCTGTGGTCGAAGCGATGCATTCATAGGTGCGGCATTGTTTTGGAATGGGAGTTGCGGTTGCTGATAATGTTGGTGCTGATACGGTTGAGGAGGATACTGTTGATACTGAATTTGGTGATGGGGAAAGTTATTTCCTTGGAAATAATTTCTCCAGTTCAAATTCCAAGGAGCTTGATTGTTTGATTCCTGTGACCATGGTGTCCATGAGTTAGGATTTTGCATTGGGTTCTGAGATGGATGCCACTAATTGTTAGAATAATGTGAAGGGAATTGTGTATTCATAGTATGCATATTGTTCATTCCATTCATATTATTCCGAAAAAATGATGGGTCTGGATTCATACCTTGATTGCGAGGATACCATGGTTTCTTCTGTGCAATGAAGTAAGCTGGCTCCATATCCGGAATGGATTCTTGCAATATTGCTTTGACCTTAGGTAATGAAGGAAATTCCTTGGTATCATGCTCCAATTCACATATCCTACATATCTCTACTTTTTCCAGCGGGAATTCTTTCAATGGGTGTTTTTTCTACATTTAGGACAGAATACACCAAGTGTAAGGTCTTCTACTACTTGCTTCTGCTTTTCTCTCATGACATCTAACTCTGAGGAAATGGAGCTCATCATGTCTGTTTTAAAATTCTCTAGTAAGTTGTCTATTTATGCTCGAGTGGCCCCTCCACTAGCTGACTTCTAAGTCCTAGTGAAGACATCCTCGTCTCGATCTTTGTCTCGTTTGTTGGTTCTAGAGGATCCCCTGGAGTACCTTTGACATAATTCAACAATCTTTTAGAAAGGCTCCTTTGAGATGCCCCTTTTCCCAGCAAATTCAACATATCAAGGCAGTCTTCTCTGATTCCTTGTAGTAAAATGATCTTGAGCACATCCTTTCCAATCTCAGTGTGACCAGATCTTTGTAAATTGTACAACAATCTTTCCACAAAGTCTTCCAAGCTTTCTTCATCCTTCTGAACCATTTACAACTCCTCCTTTCTATCCGTAGTTCTACAATCCTCCTGGTACTTGGAAAGGAAGGTGTTTTTCATTTGGTCCCAAGTAGTAATGGTCTAACGATCCAGAATCATGAACCATCATAGAGCATTTCCTTTCAAGGTGGCTGGGAATAAATTCAGCTTCTGAGCACTAGAGGTGTAATCATAACTACGACAGAGGATATCAAACTCAAAAAGAAACTCATTAGGATCCTCAGAAGACTTACCATGAAAATTCGGGAGAATTGATGGTGAGATATTTTTCATGGGAGCTTCTCCAGGTGTCTAGAGGATAGGGAATTCTAATGTAGCCACAGTATTGCCAGGCTGATTATTTTCCCCTTCTTCTTCCCGGTTCTCCCCATGTTTGTTCTCCCCTTCCTGTTCTCTACCAGCCATGGTTCTAGTCCAAACTTCAACAGCTTCCTTTATGCGTTCTTCCTTTGCTTTGGATTCTTCTTCTCTTCTCCTCTCTTCTTCTCGCCTCCTCTCTTCCTCTGCTACTCGGCGAGTCTCCAAACACACTTCTTTAGTAACTCTGGTTCCGTTGATATGATAGATCTCCTCTCTATCTGGTGCACCCACAACACTTCCCTTATCTTCAGAAGGTTTATTTTCTGCAACAGGAGTTGAAGGCCCCGTTGTATTCTGTTAGGAACCCATGTCTTTACTTTGTTAGTATATTATTGTTGGACACATATGATTTGTAAGTTGTCCCGTGGTATTTGTTGATCCATAGTTTGTGTTATTATTGTTGGCGCATATGCTTTGTAAGTCGCCCGTAGTTTTATTGATCCATAGTTTATATTGGCCCATGGTTTTCACTCATAGTATTGGTGCCTAGACTTAGTATATAAGTGTGTGTTGAGGCCTATGAACCCACCGTGAAGTTATTTGTATTGAGCTTGCTAAAAGGAGGTTGCCCCCTCGAAGTGTCCTGCGATCAATATAAAAGTGATTCTGAGTTCTGTTATTTCAACTATTTCGTGTGTTTTCATTAATTAATTATTGCAGGTTCTTCACATCTGGTATCAGAGCACTTTCTTGGGCTCGTTGGGTGGAATTTCTGGCAATTTTTTTTTCACATCTGTTGCAACTTCGGATTTGGGAATAATCCCTATCTGCTTAACTGTGGGAAGTACTTGGGCATAAGCCCTAAAACTCATTGTGAGGAGTACCATAGGAACCCCAAAGTAGCTATCCCATTGAGAGGACCTTCCAGCGAAAAGGGCAACGACCCCTACCTGATTGACTAGTTCCCACCCGTGAGGTAAACCAAGAGCTGTCGTTCGTGGCAAAGCAGTTATCAGTTTTACCTGAGCCATGGAGTGAGGGGACTGCCCCAATATGCAAGCCGTCAGACAGCATTGGTGGCCGAATGAATCCCCTGAACTGATAGGAAGCCACGCATACCTGGGGTCCATATCTATTTTCAGCTGAACTGTTGCTGATCACTTCCGCTCTAGATCCCGTCGTTTCAGATCTATTCTGAAAGTCATTCCAAATCCAGCCGTTGTTTCAGATCCAACCGTTTTTTATCCCTTTCGTGCCGTTGTAGATCCATCTGTTGCGGAACCCTTCCACGTCGTTGCCGATCCATTTCTAAAAAAAAAAAAAAGTATAAATTTCTGTTTTTCGGCCATATCTCCCTTGTTTGAACTCTGTTTTCCCTGAAACTTCACTAACACCCTTGCAATCCCATTCTGCATATTTCATTCCTGAAGACCCTATCCCAAATTCCACTTCCCAAGACCATAAATCCCACATTTGTCTATTTTTAGGGTTTTCCATAACTCCTTCAATTTTCACCCAAACGCCTTCAAATTTTGCCACCATGTTCCTTTCCTAATTCTACTTCTTTGTCCCTCTCTACCAAATTTTCTCATTCTTGCACCCCGCTTCTGAAATCCCCATTTTTTGCTTTCCTGTCCATCAGAAAGTGTCCAAAACCTAGTCAAACCCCAATTACCCATCTGAGTTTTTCCCAAATCCAAATTTTCCTTTACTAAATAAGGTTTTGTTTGTGTTTTTCTATCTATTCCTCCCCCCCCCCCCCAAAAAAAAAAAAAAAAAAAAACTCCTGGTTGTGGTTGTCACCCACGTAGGAGCAAAAACCATGGAGGAAGCACTTGCAGCCATCCAAACCAAACTCCAAGATCTCGATGAAAAATTTCTCAGCCTCCATCTTCAACATTCAGCCATGAATAATAACCGACAGCCAGAATCTTTTGCAGCCACCGGGTTCTATTCTTCCAGCAATTTTCATGGGCCGAAGCTTGATTTTCCTCACTTCAATGGTACTGATCCGACTGGATGGATATACTGAGCAGAACAATATTTCAGTCTGCATAATACTTTTGATGTCCAGAAAGTTCCACTTGCATCCTTTCATTTGGAACAGGAATCCCTTCAATGGTACGGTTGGTACATCAAAGCTCATCCTGAGCCAAACTAGACAGATTTTTGCCAACTCCTTTTGCCACGATTTGGTCCTAGTGCTTTTGATGACTTCACAGGCACACTCACTAAACTTCACCAAACTGGCACAGTGAGAAAGTATCAGACAGAATTTGAGAAACTAGCCAATCACACAGAAGGATTGTATGATGAATTCTACCAGAGTTGTTTTATCAGTGGTCTTAAGGATGAAATCCGGTCAGAGGTTAAAATGTTCTGTCCCAACACAATGATGGAAGTCCTAGGTTTGGCTAAGTTGGCAGAAGACAAGATTGCAGTCCAACAGCGCTCCAAACCCACTTTTGTTCCCTTTCGAAATATGGTTTCTCAATGACCTCCCATCCCGCTAGCTCCTCGACCACCTCCTATCAAGCATTTGTCTGAAACCGAGATGCAGGCACGCCGAGAAAAAGGGCTTTGTTATAATTGTGATGAGAAATTCACTCGGGGACATAGATGTGTTCAACAAAAGCTCTATCTCTTGGATGTGGATTCTTCGCCTGCCTCTGAACTTGGTGAAGAAGCTCCAAATACAGTAGATGATCAGGTCGACATTCAACACCTGCCTGTTGACACCCCATCTCAGGATGACCCACCCGAGATCTCTCTCCATGCTGTAATCGGCATCACCACCCCACAAATAATGTGGGTCAGGGGATACTTCAAGAAGCTCCCTCTTACCATACTCATTGATTCTGGTAGCACTCATAACTTCATTGACCCTCGGATTGCCAAACAGGCTGATTGTTTTGTCCATCCTTGCTCCAAGTTTGAAGTCATGGTTGCCAATGGGGGCACCTTACCTTGCAAGGGGAAGTGTCACAATGTGCGTATCTCTATGGAAGATTATAACCTGCGCTCTGACATGTTTTCCTTGTCCTTAGGCAACTGTGATGTGGTTCTGGGCGTTCAATGGTTACGCACACTTGGCCCCATCTTATGGGATTTTGCTGAACTTTGGATGCAGTTTTCAGTCAATGGGACACAACACAAATTTATGGGATTACAACCAGGGTCTCTCCGCATCATCAGTTCACATCACCTGGAAAAGATCCTTAAGAAGAATTCACATGGTGTCATCGCTCAGCTCCATTCCATTCAGATGCACCCACCAATGGTATCCACTACTTCCTGGGATCGATCTGTAGGTGTCTTTGTTGCACCAGTGGGATTACCGCCTTCACGAGACCTTTCCGGTAAGCATTTAGCCGTATCTCAGTAGGAAATGATGGCTATTTTGCATGCAGTATAGATGTGGCAACCATCTCTATTAGGGAATTATTTATGCATCAAGATTGATCTCCAGAGTCTGGAACATTTTATGGAACAATGGGTTTCCTTCGCAGCACACCGGAAATGGGTTACCCAACTCATGGGTTATGACTATGCGATCACTTACAAGAAGGGTAAGGATAATATGGTGGTAGATGCTCCTTCTCACAAATTTGATGACCCAGTTTCTCTTATAGCTATTTCTCTGCTTGTTCCAAATTGGTTGCAATCTGTTCAACAAGGCTGTCTCTTCTATGAACTCCATGCTTCTTCATCGGCAGGGCACTTTGGGTTCCTCAAAACCTATGACTGGGAACAATGTAACTTCTTTTGGCAGGGACTGAAAATGAAAATTCACCAGATGGTGGTTGAGTGTGATACTTGCCAGGTCAACAAGGGTGAAACGACACTCCTTTCGGGATTGCTTGAACCCTTGCCCATCCTTACACAGATGTGGACAGCTATTTCTATGGATTTCCTAGAAGCGCTCCAGTGGTACAATACCACATTTAAAAGGACACCATATGAAGTAGTTTATGGATAGGCACCGCCAGTTCTTCTTCCATACACGCTCGGCAGCTCCCCAATTTAGGCAATTGACTCGGTTCTTCGAAACTGTGATCAGATTCTTCTTATTTTACAGGACAATCTTCACATTGCAAGAATTCAACTGAAACAACAAGCCGATCAACACCGTTCCGAGTGCATTTTTCACGCAGCTGATATGGTCCTTCTTCATCTACAACCTTCCATGTAATCCTCCCTGAAACTTGAAAGGTGTCAGTGGGCCGGAATGCAACCCGAGGATGTTACAGGGGAACCACTCCTTCAAATTCTGCATCAATTTTCACATCTAAAGTTTTGAGGACAAAGCTTTTTCTAAGGGGGAGGGGATGTTAGGAACCCATGTCTTTACTTTGTTAGTATATTATTGTTGGACGCATATGCTTTGTAAGTCGTCCCGTGGCATTTGTTGATCCATAGTTTGTGTTATTGTTGTTGGCGCATATGCTTTGTAAGTCGCCCGTAGTTTTATTGATCCATAGTTTATATTGGCCCATGGTTTTCACTCATAGTATTGGCGCCTATACTTAGTATATAAGTGTGTGTTGAGGCCTATGAAGCCACCGTGAAGTTATTTGTATTGAGCTTTCTCAAAGGAGGTTTCCCCCTCGAAGTGGCCTGCGATCAATATAAAAGTGATTTTGAGTTATGTTATTTCTGCTATTTCGTGTGTTTTCATTAATTAATTATTGCAAGTTCTTCACATATTCTCCATTATTGATGCTGAATTCTCAAGATTGGGAGGAACAGAATTTCCCTTGCCTGTAGATGTCCACGATGGTCTAGTGGAAGAATAAGCTCTAGCAATTATTTCATCAATGTATGTATGTCTTCCCTGACCTGCGTTATGACCTCGACCTCTTCCACCTGCAATGTTAGTATTCAAAGGGGGTTGCCAATTTGTTTTTCTTGTATTCATGCATGCTGTAAATAATTAAACCAAAATGAAATCGAATGAAACCAACTAATAACTCTGTCTATCTATTACCATCCCCGACAACAGCACCAAAATGTTGGTCACCCTATATGCCAATTAATTAAAACTAACACACAGGATGCTCAATATAAATTGTCAAACCCAGGGAAGTCTTTTTATTTCAATGGCAATAAGCACAATCTATGCATTAACATGTCAAGCAGTTGATTAACTAAATGAAGATAATGATCCTACCAGTCTGTCCAGCCAAACTCATTCCATAAATAAAACTAATCTAACTCATACATCTAGGAATTCAATTGCAGTTACCTTCCTACAGAAATCAACCTAGCAGTTATAAAATTAAGAATGAAAATAAACTAGATTACTTTTGCAAGAAGTTAAATCCTATCATTATCAAACTACAATATTCAATCTTTACCAAAATGATCCATCTAGTAGCTACTATTACTCAATCACAATCTACCTATTCTAATAAACCAATTGAAGATACAACAACAACTAGAATCTAAACATAAGCTTGAACTCTAACTGATAATTACTGGAAATCCTAGAAAGCATAAACAACTGAAAGATATTGGAATTGAGCTTGGCTATTACAGTTGATTCGAACACACATGCATTAAACTGAACTAACCTACATAGTCGACTGTCACACCACTCTGTTACAGCTATTCAAGATGCAATCGTGAACTACCAAAAGGAAAGCTAACCTCTGTTGCAACTAACAGTAACATCTACAATGATTCCACACCACACAATAGAAAGAAAGCTAAATTAACCTACCTACTTAAGCCGGCTATCTCTGTGAGAAGGCGGGCCCTGGCCTTCTAATAGAGACACCGAGAATCACAACAAATTAAGACACAGAAATGAAGAACTCTGCTCTTATATTGATGATGGAAATTGATAGTCTCAGTGCTCTGTTACAGCTTATGCAAAATGGTAATTGTCCAATCCCAGGCTACTAGAGCCTTCTCATATTTATACATTGAAAATACAGATCTTGATCCACTAAAATCGTGCAGCAATGAAGATCTATGATCTTGATGCTGTGGAGTTACAACTAACTATTACAACCGTATTAAACAAGGCTGTTACTCATGAAGGAGCTGTTACTCTAATAATCAATGGATCAACGGATTTGTCAAGCTGGGATGCGACCTGTCTATTGCAGCTGGGTTCTGTTTCAGTGGAGGCCTGTTACATATTCTCGTGGAGGAATGCGCTGTCCCTTGGAGTTATGAGGAATCAGGATTTGAAGAGTAACAACTGGAGCCATTTGGATGATACACCTGCGCTTTAGACCTTGACTAAATTAAATCACACAGATTAGCATAAATCAAGGACTAGGATCCAAAACCTTAACAATCTTAGGCATAAAACAAATAAAGCAATAACAAATTATACCTGTCAATATTATTGGTTGAACTAGATAAAAGGCATAGGTATAGCTTATGAAAATAGGATGTAATCAGGACAAAATGATGTAATGAGGACGGCCAAAAAGGGGCATTGCTTGGACCCAATATGTCGTAGAGGGGGTTGTGGCTCCAGCAGATGTCATTTATGCTGTCAGTAGGAGGAGTCGGTTGATCATTTATTTACTCAGTGTATGGTTGTTAAAAGGTTATGGTTAGCTATCAGAAGAAAATTTGGGCTGACATTGTGCTGGCGGTCCAATTCTTTTAATGAGAGTCTGGGACATTGGATTAGCAGCATGAAGGTTTGGGCAACTATCCCTTGTTTTGTGTTCTGGGAAGTCTGGAGGGCCTGCAACCTTTGTATTTTTTAGGATAAACAACATAACTTGGAGCATTTAATATGTAGGGTTATTGTCTCCTTCAATGAGTATAATAACCATGTGTATATTCCAGTTATTTCAACCAACAGATCCAAGTGCCTTGATTACTCTAGGGATAATATTTTTCCTTGTGGTTATTTTGACGGGGCCGCTCGACATGGAGTTGCGGCAGTTCTGTTCCTATGCTCAAATAGTTTTTTCAAAATATGGTTGAACACCGGGGTGACACCAATACACGCAGCAAATTATTAGCACTTTGGCTCCTCCTGTATTTTTTTCTTTCAAAGGAGGTGTCCAACATCCATATGTTGGGTCATTCAAAAGTAATTATAATGTGGGAAAAAGAAATTACATCCATCAATGTGTTGCTGCTATCCTTCTGGCTAAGGGAGACCATAAGTCTTATTTCTAGGTTTGAAAGTATTACATTCACTCATGTTTATAGGGAACTAAATCATCATGCTGATGAGTTATCAAAATCATCTCTAACTACTTAGGAGGGCCTACTTGTTTGGGAGGAATGGTGCGACAATCAGCTGATTTCTCATGGATCAGAAGATTTATTTCTGAACTAGTTATTTTTTTCCTTTTTTCCACATATATATTCGTATTTATATTTTTTTGCAGCTGTATTAACCATTTTGCAGGCGATTAGTTTTTTGTTTCCAATGCCTTGTTGGACTTTTGATCCTGTTGGTACTGTAGCTTGATGGTTGGCCCAGACAGGTGCCATACTTTTTGATGTGTCTGATATGCATACTACTCTCATGATTGGGATGGTCTTGTTGGTTTCGTGAATCTGATCTGTTTTATGATCCTCCTTGTTTTAGGTTGGTATAACTCCATGCTCAAGTGGTTTTCCTTGTATGTGACATATTTTGGTGATACTTGGTTGGATTGCCGATAAATCTTGGTCATTTTCTTTTGATGGACTGAATGGATAGCCACTATTTGGCTGATAGTCCTATGATATTGGTTGTATCTCTTCTCTTATTGGATCGTTTTAGCCATTGATATGTACTCTTTTTATATACTATTTACATTATTAATAGTATGCTATTTTTCATTTCTGAAAAAAAAAGGTTTATTTTTGGATGGCTATTAAAACAAATATTACATATAGTTGTGTGCATTGATGTATTTTATTTAATGTTGATTTTAAATTTGTATAAATGTATTTTACTATATTATTGGAGAAATATGTTGAGATATTGTAACTTCAAAGAATATTATATTTGTACTTTATTATTCCGGAGATGTTTATTCCTTCGTTGGAATGTGGTAACTCGGGTTATTAGACTTCCCTAGTGGGAGTCGGCCCTGTATGTGTTGTGTGGGTCAAAGGGTTATTAGACCACCCTAGAGGGGTCGGCCCAGTCAGTTGTAGTGGGGTATTTAACCCATTGGTTAAATACGAGCCTACGTGTACTTGTGTAAAAGATATGTCAGAGTAATGTATAAATAGAGGAGGTGTGTTCCTCATTTGACACACACCCACTCACTTGAGGATAGCGCATTTGTGGAGGAGAGGTCTGCTATTGTGGAGGAGGAGATCATGTCTCAGGGTTTCATCTTTGTATATTGCTGGTCATCTATATTGAGGAAGCTTTACTGGGTTTTCTACCCCATGAGGGTTTCCCAGGATAAATCTGTGTCTCTTGTGTTTATGCTATGCTTGTTGTTTCTTCAGTGATCCTGTATATGCTATTATTGTGAAATGGAATGCAATGCTGCTATTTTCTGTCTTAGCATATTAAATCTTAACAAAATAAACACAGAGTGCCCTTGGTTTCTAATCATAAAACATATATGAAGGAATACTATAAAATTATATCAAATATCTGGAATACTGTAAAATTATATCAAATATTTATGTAGGCATTTTTATTTGTATCCATATCACATGTAAACTCATATGTATACATTCTCATGAAGTAATGTACAAAGAATGTTTATGTTTTTTTGGGGGATGTATTAAGCATGTATAGGCTAACCAATCCTTGGAATTAGATTAGCACAAAACCATTTATTTTAGTTAACCGGATGCAAGTAATGAAGTAGTGAAACATTTATGAGAATATAACTACCTACCGTAAATGGAAAATCCATTAAGATTGTGGCTACAAAATCCAATTCATTCCTACTTAATAAGTTGTAGTGTAACCCACTCATAATTGTACCAAGAATAAATATCTCCTTTCGTGTATTTGGAGAAGAGAAATTAAAGGACCTTGTACTTAGCCTAATAGAGAATCCAATTTAATTTATGTAGAATATCCATGTTGGTAAAATGAATGGGCTATAAGTTCCTCATTTATGGATCAAATTGGTATTACAGAAGTTGAGTCCTTGGCCTTTATCCATCTACAAGCACTTTGAAGATAAAGTAGACTCAACAAGTATGCACTAAAGAGAGATATATTGTAAGACCTAAGGGGCATCAATGTGCAAATCCAAGAGGAGAATTGACACTTGAAGGAGAAGGCACATATGTTCAAATGAAGAATAGTAGAGCTATAAAAGGTCATTGAGATATCTATAGAATTGTTTCCTTTTCCAACATATCACTTTGTTGAAGCAAAGACTCCCTCACCATTGTTATGGAAATTTATGAAGGCAGAAGAATTCAATTCATGCACCGGAGGGAGAAGGAAGTTAATCTAAGGGTGAAATCGCAAACTTGGGAAACACTTTTGTGACAAATGGAGTGAAAAAAAGGAGCACGGGCGGATGATCACGTGAAAAAAGTCAAATTGAAACTCTAGGCCAAGAGTTTTGAGAGTTCAAACTCTGGGCCGAGAGTTTAAAAAAACTATAGGCCGAGAGTTTGAACCAATCGCCGCGTTGTATTTTAAAAAAAACTCTCGGATGAGAGTTTGAACTAAACTCTGGGCCGAGAGTTTGGAAGACATTTTCTCGCCCAAGAGTTTCTGGTCAACAATTCCAGCACCATTTCTGCAGAATTCAGAAATGTGTCACTTTAACAAGGTCGGACAACTACAAAACATGAGAATTACATGTCGGAGTTTATACCAGTATATTCATCATTCAATCTACTTTCTAGTAATATATGTTTTTTCCAATTTCATTTAGGATTACTATTTTTTTCTATTTTTTTACTAAACTTTATCATTAAAAAATTAATTGACTGAAAAATTAGTCACAATGAAAATTCAATATCATCACAATGACGAAGACAAAAAAATTTAAAAAAATACAAGGATGTTCCTTGAAGTGTCCTCTTCAATGGGTTGTTTTTAGTTTGTTTGATAAGAGTAACATTTGAAATAAAATGTGAAGACAAAAACATGTGTCAATAATGCACCATTTTCTGAACATACGCTGTTTTGATAAATAATAAAAAATAGTTATCAAGTCTTAAAAAACTCGAAATATAGTCCAAGATCAAGTTTAGTGTGTGCAGATTATGAGTATACAATTTTTTCCCCTAAAATGAATAACCATCTATCAAAAAACCGTCGTCAACACAGGTCACTCATTATCCATACCTAAACTTTTCAAGTATATGTCGTTGGTTGACAACAAATTTGTCCCACGATATGTCCATAAAAAAAATTAAAAAAAATATGAGTAGAAATATAATTCAATTCTGTAAAACCTTTGTGTTTACTTCAAGTTGAAATTCCTAAGGGATATATGGGTTTGAAGAGGTCAAAGTTGAAAAACATAAAAATTAGCAGTTTGTTTTGTCAAAAACAAGCCAAAATTGTTTCCCAACTTCATGTTTTCACCCCTAAATAATTAGAAAGATAAGAGATTCACTCAAGTGATGGAATAGTTGTACCAAGAATTGGTGGTGAAGGAGGAGGCATCAGATAAGGTACAATCAAAGTGATCAAATAGACAAAGGAAGCACAAATCACCTTCAATTGTTACTACATAATCCATCACCGCAAATGAGACACGCATTATAAAGTAACCATTGATAGACTTTTCTCAAGATCACTTGGATGATTTTGGGAAGAATACTAGAGGTATTATTTATAATCTCATGAGGAAAATGGTCTATAAGGGCCAAGGGATAGGAAAGATAATTCAAGGAAATGTATATTCCATTATTGTTGAACCAAGGGTTAAGCGTGAAGACCTAGGTTTTGGTGGCTCAATGGAAAAAGCCATGGCCACCAAGGTAATTTTTGTGAAACTTGGCCTTTTCATCAAAAGAAAGGGTGGAAACAATGAAGATTGAAGCACACTGCCACTCCATCCTTCTTGTGGTATGTTGTAGAAGTGTAGCTATGAGGAAAATTTAGAGACTCAATGTGAACCAACACTTAGAGAGGTATGCATCAAGCAAGACATCCTTGTTTTTTACTACTACAAAAAGGAATGGAATATAAATACCAACTATTGGTATTCCTAGGTATGTTCATTCTGTGGGAATAAAGGCCATTTTAATACTTCTTGTTGGGAGAAGCAAGCAACATGACATAAGATTGAATATTCTAAGAGGAATAATGGAAAGAAAGCCTCCCCAATAGAAAAAAAAACCTAGAGGGACATGGATAAAAATATAATTCCAAGCAATCTATGTACTAGCAAAATTTTTTTCTAGAACTTCAAGATGAATGGACATTGGGAAGCCAAGTGTTGGACACTTCAACTAGAACTTTATATTGGGAACTACACAACTAATAGAAGAGTGTGGAGAGTAAATATTTAAAATAACAAAGAGCTCCATGCAATTCCACCACAAGGAGAAAATATTGTCTAAGGATTTATAGTGGAATAAGTGGTCAACTTCACCAATGAAGTGAAAAACATGGCGATGCCAACATCAAGGGAAAAAACTATCTAATTTTTGTCTACAATATTACACTAAAAGTCTCTCCCCTTGGATATGTGTTGGAGGCTGATGCACATAAGTCATTGGCATTGGGATTTCCTTAAAACTCCATGATATTCTATGAAGAAAATAGGTCAAATAATTGCCTCAAATTTATTGTGAATTACTTTGAGCATGGGATTAATTAATTAACTAGATACAATTGTCTTTCCCTTACTCAGTTTGTTGGTTTGTGAATGAAGCGTTTCACATTGAATTGAATATGTGTAAATTTTGAGTGGGAAATTTTAATTAAGCTTTGGGCACTCATCTACAAGCCATCTTAGAATCATTTTGCTGGATGGTGTAATTAATTCTTCATATATAATTCTATTTCCCTAAACTTTGGGTTGTTGATTGCATGCATGTTGTGATTCCTCATTCAACTGATCCATTGGTGGTTTTTCTATTGTTAGTTATTTTATTGGATAAGTAAATTATATAGCCATATGTTATATGATTCATCAATTTCTTAGTTCAACACCCTCAAAATACTAGCATTTCCATCCATTCATTGTACTTTGGTTATGGTATATATTCCTGGAGTGTTGTGTTAATCCATAGCTAGAGTCGAATTCCTTGATTGAATTATTGGTTGAGAGTTGTGTAAACCATGCTAATAAATTCCCCTTTATCCCATAATCTATTTTTATGTTGTCTAAATCCATAACCATAGCCATGCATGGATTGCCACCTACAACCATACATTTGTGTGTTTTGTTAACTATTTTGGGCATCTAAAATTATGAAATGGTGCATGTTGTTAGGGATATTGTATCCCACACTAGTGATGAATGAGAACTGACTCTCATAGATTGAATCTACTCATTGGATCATTTTCTTACTTGAATGTTATGTGGAACCTCTAATATAATGATAAGTTGGGTCTACAATAATTTTCCCTACTTTTCTTCTCCCCTACTCTATTCAATGTAATATTTTTTATGCTTTCTTTGTGAAATTGACAAGAAACAATCATCTCAATTGGCAATTTGAGTTTCTGTAAATGGATTAGGAATGTTCTTTATAGCTACCCAAATAGAGTAACCTTTTATATGCTTGTATTGTAAAGGAAAATGCCCAATTTAGGAGTTATGTGTATGCACAATCAAGTTGCAATGATTAGAACAAAGCACCATTTCTCTTAAGTAATTGTTCATTTTTCTTAAGTGGGCAAGGATCTCATTGTTGAATGAGATTTGTCAAGCATAGTTGAAAAACTAGTTGATACATTTAGTAGTGAACAACTTTCATTTGCTACCAATATAGAATACCTCCAAATCTACAAATGAAGGAGACTTGCACATTGAAAATGGGATGCATTTTCATTGAATAATTCCAAAATATAAAGATTTATCATAGCAAAGAATCCACGAGACTTGATTTTTGTTCTATGGAAATAACTGAAACTAGAAACCAGAGTTGAATCCATAGATAGAACTAGATCCAAGACTTAGAGTCGTGGCTAGATTTAAAGCTATAGCCAAGACCAAGAGTCAAGAGCCATATTCCCAAATAAGAATACATTAGGCACATTGATAAAATTATCTTGATTTTCTAGGAAGATTTTAAGGACCAATATCCTTTCAATGGGGAAGTGTGATTTAAATTGGATTTGAAGACAAAGAATCATTAGAGGAAATATGACAGTAAAAGTTAACCTCAAACCCTAAACCAATTTCCATGTCATATTCTCTTATCCAATCAAAATTCTTTAAAATTCAAAAGAGGTGGATATACTTATGAGTCAAATCATTCTTAACTGGCAATTTTTTTATTATATAATTCTTGTTTAGGTGAGAATGGTTTTAATTATATAGAGTAGAAACTAACTACTTTATATATTATATTCTAACTAATTAAGAGTGCTCTCCCTTTTCTTGTCATTGAAGAAAATCCCTTTCCTAGAGGGAGAATCCTCTTTCCATTATCCATGAACCTAAGGAGGCTGGTCGATGTTAGTTGCGTAAATGCATTAAAGTGACTTTGGAACCCCTACCTTTAATTAAAACTCCATTCATTTGTTTTTTTATGAATATTGAATCCTAACCCTTCCTTTATGAAGAGTTCAACTTGAAAGTATTTGAATGGATCGCTTTGAACCTCCAACAATGTTGTTGGAGGGGTAATATAAGTGTTTTTCCCTACAAGCACAAATGTCAACACATGGTCATTTCACAAAATAAATTGGAGTTGTTCTCGAAACAACATTCTTGGAGCATAAATGTTGGAACATGTCGGAATGTACAAATCATTAATTAAATACACATAATGTTGTTATTCATTGGTTGAATTTTTATTTTCAAGTAATGGTCGTTTTTTTTTCAATCAGAAAAATAGCTATATTTCCATTATAAAAATATATGAAAAGGTGTCATTACAGTCATCCATATCAAGAGCAAGCCAATGCAATGGTGCCATCAACCAACCAAGTCAAGAGATACAATAAAATTATGAAAGATACCCACACCAGGGCCCAAGTGTAGCCGAGAGACACTCATGGAAAAGACACATGAGTCGGAGAACACAGTCAAAGAGAATAGAAAAAAAAAAGAAGTAGATATCATAGGAAAAAAATAGAGAAGCTAAAATGTACAAGAAGTAAATTCTTCCGCCAAGAAACAAAAAAGGCCGCCAAAAAATATAGATTTCTGTCACCAGCATGAGGACGATGACAAGAGCATACGCCTACTAGAATGAAGCATAGAATGAGACCAAAACTTGAAGTGGATAAAGCCACCATCAGCCATGAGAGCCAACTTCAACAAAATATCAGCTTGCGCATTGTGCTCACAATAAATATGATCAATAGAGAGGAGTGGGAATTCCAAAAGTAGTAAGTCCACCATTTCCATCCATGGAGAAAGAGCCAAGGAGTGAAGGGATCATGACCACAATCCCACTTGACAATTGAGCATGAATCACCAACTATATGCTGCAGAATGATACCCTTTCTCTTGGCAAAAAACAGATCCATCCAAAGCGCCATAAGTTCTCTGCGGGTATTAGAACCCATACCTCCATTCATCCAAACATGAACTACCTCGTTATTTTCAAGTAAAGGTTGTTGAATGTTGCACATAGTGAACTACAACCATCGAATGGGTATCGTTGTAAATATAAATTCATTTGCAAAATGCTATCACCGATTGACCACATCTCTATTCATTCTTTAACCTATTCGCTAGGTGACTTATTTGTTATGTAAACCATGCTATAGCCAAATAATTACCAACAACTATATGCACCACATTCTATAGTGATTTGTTGGTCATTTTTTATCTTAAAAGAATCATTTCTATGAGTTACTTTAATTGGTATCATTGTTGGGTGTTCCTCCTCATAACCCACATTAATTATTTATTATATTACACTCATTTCTTGATTTTTCAAATCAACCCCCTTTGCTCTATCATTGTCTTTATTCATTACATTGGCCACACATTGATGAAAGTAAAGGATTTTATATTGATCTTTCAATTGGGATTGATGGAAAGATGAAAGTGATGTTTTTCTCATACTTTTAGAGTGAAGTTGAAAAAATAGGGTAAACCTCTAGCTACAAAAACATATTTATTCGTGAGTCCTTGTGCTAGGATTTAATGGTTGTCAATCCCATGTTTTTTTTGTTTTGGGTTGGTAATTATAAGATATCTATGTGAATTGGTTTATTTGATGTAATGTTGTGGTCTAATTTGTAGAAATAGAGAGAATTATATTGTTAGTTGAAAACAACCAAAACACTTATTTTTGGGCCATAGTATATATCAAGTTGATGGTATAGCCCCGGACCCAAGAGCTATGAAGCAATATTAATATACAACCATATGACATGTGAAATCATTTATATATATTTTTGTTAAGTAATATATAAAGAAGGAAGGTTTTATATTTGACATTGGTTGTATTAAGCACATAGAGGCCAACTAGCCTTGGACCCAGATTGGCACAAAACCACCCATTCCAATTAACAAACAACAATGTAACCAAGTAGTGAAACATATTTCAAAATAGAGATACCCATGTAGCCTATTAGTAAATGCATACACCACGAAGCCTGTGGGTACAAACTCCCATACATGCCTTATGAATAAATTACAATGTAACCCTGTTAGAATTATACCCATAATAGAAATATCATTTCATGCCTAGTAGAGAAGAGCAAGTAATGAAGCATGTAATTAACATGACAAAGAATCCAATTTAATTTATGTAAAAGATCCATGTTGGTGAATTTAATAGGCTATACCATGGTTATACATCCCTCTTTTATGGATCAAATTCCTAGTGAAAGCAACCCCAACACTAAAAAACAAACAAAAATAAATAACTCTAGGCTTTCCAAAGGAAAATGAAAATTGTTATAAATATCTCCATCCATGAGCTTGATAACAATATGAATCAGGTTTTGGATAAAGGGTTAGGTTTTTCTATTGCACTAAGGAATATTTCTATAGATGATTTTGTTTGTAGTATTGAAGTGAGTTTAAAACATCTCCTAGAAACCACTATGGAATAAATTATGTAGGAGGTATCTTGGAATTGACATGTTCCAAACCTCCAAAGAGGAATAGCAATAAAATGGAGGACATTTCCCTAAAGAAATTAAGGAATAATGACAATATTGTCATTCTTAAGGAAGACAAGGGTGGATCAATAGTTATTATGGAGAAGGATGACTATATCAAGAAAATGCATGATCATTTGGACTTCAATGGGTGCTAGAAAAAGTTGAATAGGTATCCCCTTAGCAAAATTGCAAAGGACATGATAAAATCCATCAAGAAATCCTCCCTAGATGATGATACCAAGAATAAGTTTATTCCTAAATGCCTCATTGTTCCCAAGATTTATGGATTTCCAAAAATCCATAAAGAAAATATCCCCCTTTGACCCATTGCTACCACTATCGGATCTCCTGCATACCTTTTGGCCAATTTCTTAACTATTAAGTTGAAATGATTAGTTGGCAAGATGGATTCATATATCAAAGACCCATCTTAAAACCTTAAGGTCGATGCTAAAACAACTTTCCTAGTTTAAATGTCGTGTTTCTATTTTCCATGATCCCTATTAATGAAGTTGTATTCGTGATTGAGCAAGTTACTAACCCTTGGACTACCAACTTGGTGCAAATTTGTCTAAAATATATGATTTTTTAGTTTTCGAGGAAGTTTCCATGAATAAAACTTTGGTGTTGTTATGGGGTCCCCTATATCCCCTATAGTAGGCAATATTTATATGGAACATTTCAAAGGTAAATCCCTAGAGTCTTCTCATATGAACCTAATTTATGGGTTATATGCATTGACGACACTGATGTAAAGTGGTTGCATGGTGAGGAAAGCCTCAACAAATTCATCAAGCATCTCAATAATTAATCTAACCCAATATAATATAGAATGAAAATCCGCACGAATTCTCGTTTTTTGGAGGTCACACTTAGTACTTGTTTTCACCTCCATTTCAAAAAATAGTGCTACCGGTAGCACCCTTTTTTTCTTGGGTTAAATTTACAACTTTATGGAAACCTAGTTGGGTGCCCTTGCAATAAAAACCCTAAATCGACCCTCAAATTGAACCAGTAGAAACCAACCCCCAATCAAGGATTGAAAATTACTACTTGATTGACATCGTCGTCTTAACCATTGACATCATTGCAATGAAAAGACCAAAATCAACCCATGACTCGAAAAGAGGTGATACAATTAAAACTCCTTTCCTTTGTTGGTTACATTTGATTGGAAAATTTTTAATTCTTTTAGAAAAATAAAAACACATTAAAACAACTTGAAAGAAAACAAAATTTATATTAAAAAAACTTTAAAAAAAACAATACTTTAAAAATTTAGAAAAAAAAACAAATTCAAAAAAGATTTACAACATTAAAAAATTTGTAAAGAAAAATTTTAAATAAAAATTCAAAATAAATGTAGAAAACATTCAAAATAAAACAAAATAAAAAAATTGCCATTTTTAAAAAAATTTAAATTTAATTAAAAAAGTTGAAAACAAAACAAAACAACAAAATAAAAACATTTAAAAACAATTTAAAATTTATAAAAAAATTTAAAAATTTAAGAACGAAATATTTTCTCTTTTGAAATTATATTAAAAAAAATCAAACCCTAACCCCCCCAGCCATCCCCCTCGTCCTCCACCCTCTCTCCCATCCCTCCACTCCACTTGTCCCCCTTCCCCTCACTCCCTCCCCATCCACTCACCCCACTCCCCCCCTCCCCCTCCTCCTCTCCTCCCCCTCCCCTGGCCCTTAAGGGACCCTTTGGGTGCACGAGGGGCGGTGTCGCCACTTCCTCATGTGGCCAAACGGCCGCCTCGTGCACCCAAAGGGAAGGTTTGATTTTTTTTTAATAAAATTTTAAAAAATCATTTTTAAATTTTTAAATGTTTTTTTTTTTCGTTCTTTTTTTTTTTTAAATTTGTTTTTTTATGTTTTTTTGTTTATTTTTTTAAAATTTTATAAACATTTAGTTTTTTTGAAAAAAAATCAATTTTTTTTCAAATTTCTTCAATTTAAAAAAAAATGCAAATTTATTTATTTTTAAATAGTTTTTTTTACATTTTTTATTTTATTTTATTTCATTTTAATTTTTTTTTTTAATTTGCAATTTTTGTTAGTAAATTTTATAATGTTGTAAAACTTTTTTGAATTTGTTTTATTTTTTAATTTTTTTCACTTTTTATGAATTTTTTCTTTTTCTTTTTTTAAAGTCATTGTTTGTAAATTGTAACCTCGAATAAAAATGACAGTGATTTTACGAGGTTTTCAATTCAGGGGTTGATTTAGGGTTTCAATTGCAATGAAACCACCCGAGATTACCAAGAAGTTGTAATTTTAAGCCCCCCCCGACAACAAAAAAAAGTGGATTATATTGGTATCACCACTTTTCGTTTTGGGGTTGTTTCTTTGGTGCTTTTTACTCAAAAATATGATTTTTTTATGTCTAGAGTTCTCATTATTTGTATATAGTTATCGTTCTATTGTATATTGTGTTATCTAAGCATATTCAATTTACAATGGAATTGGAAGAGAATAACTCCATCCCTTTCTTATATGTTCTTATCTCTAGGAAGGTTGATGGTTCTATGGGCCATCAAGTGTATCGTAAAAAAACCCATATTGCAGTGTTATTTAGCGAAGAAACTTAAAACATACGATATGCATAGGTTAAGATGCAATCAAGCAGAATTTATAGAGCAGAACAAAGAACATTAGATAGTAGAAAGATAAATATTATAGGAAATGAGCTTTATATGAGAATAATTTTAGGAAGCAATGCTCACAAGCCTCTTGAGGTAGGGTGACCTCTCACTTGAGTAAAGATCCGTTACAATAATTATCAACAAAACCCTTCATAGCCTTAGATCTCTTTTGATAGCCTTTTTAGAACCAAAACCCTAACTACTTGACATGGTCAAATAATTAATAGGTACCAACATCCTAGTGGGTCATAATCAATAGAGAGAGAATTTTTACATTGTTTTTCGACTATTAACTACTCAGCCTTATTCCAAAGAGATTCCCATACAATGCATGTCTAACTTGTAACATAAGGTGGGTTAGGTTAGGACCCTAATGTTCCCTCACCTTCAAAAGCAGTGTTATCCTCAACACTGATGGTGAGGAAATTGTTGTTGAATTTCTATTGGTTCCCATGTGGCATCTTCTGGCATCATATATTTCCATTAGATAAAAACTTATTTGATTGTGTGGTTGCACAATTATCGTTCCCTAGAAGCCAAAACCATTGATGGCTAAAGACAAATAAAGCCTTCCTTGTCCAGTTCTGTTAAACTATTATACACTTTACAATTAAACACCATCGCTTTTTTGAGGAAAGAGATGTGAAATACTAGATGAATCTTGGAATGAGATGGCAGAGAAATATTTTAGGTGACATGTCCAATGCATTGGAGGAGTTTGTAGGGTCCATAGAACTTCAGAGCTAGCTTTTGGTGGATATGAGACTTGAGAGATGTTTGTTTATAAGGTTGGAGTCAAAGAAACATCTGATCTTCAACATCAAAGGAATGCTTGGAGTAATGTTGGTCTACCTATTGTTTCATTATATTTTGAGCCATAACCAGATTGTCTTTAAGGGTGATGAGGATAGCGGCTTTAGTGTCAATTTTTTTGGCCATGGCCTGAAATTTGGAGGTATCGCACACATAGGATATCACTAATAATGGATTTTGGCCATATACTTCTTCATATGGTGTCATTTTGGTGGAGCCATGATAAACAATATTATACCACCACTTATCCATAGGTATCCATTGGGCCCAGTGGTGTGGCATGTCCGACACAAAGCATCACAAATAGGTTTCCAAGCATTTATTGCCCACTTCTGTTTGACCTTCAATTTGGGGGTGATAGTCTATGTTGATATTTAATTGAGTACCTTGAAGTTTAAACAACTCTTCCCAAATATTGTTGGTTAAGGTGGGGTTTCTATCAAACTCAATAGAATTTTGCATGCCATGTAGCTTAAAAATATGGTCCATAAAGACTTGTGCTACTAGGGAGGGTAAATTTTGTAGTAAGGCACAAAAGTTAGCATATTTTATATGATAATCAACTACCACCATAATGATTGTTCTATTTCCTACCTTAAGAAACCCCACAATGAAATCCATAGGGACATCCATCCATATATGGTTGGGAATCGGAAGTGGCTACAAAGCCCTAGGTGACTTCATTGTTTCTCCCTTATGTTGTCGGTATTATCAGTCAAATTAGCACTTCTCCATCTTTGATCACATCACCTTGTCGATCACACAAAATGACACTATGGATGGAAGAGCTTGTTTTACCTTAAATGATTTGGAGCTGAACCTTTACCCTTTCAGTTAAAAACTTATTTTTTCTGACTTATTTCATCCTAAAGACGCGACTCCTATGTTTGACACCTCATGAGTCACTCGCGGGTCTCCATACTAACAACCCATGGGTATCAATTAAAAGTTGCACCCGCGAGTTGCTGAGCCCAAAAGCTGCGAGTCACTCGCTAGTTGATGTGTCCTATAGTCGTGGGTGACTTAATAAAAAATTGAAAAATATATTAAAATCACGAATTGGGATTAGTTGAGTTAGTTCTTCTAACTTCCTCAACCTCCCAATTCAACCACCTTTCGAACCAATTCTCCCTGCCTTGCCATAAATACAAGGGGGAGGCATGAGAAAGGGACCACCAATTGAAGAGTTATTGTTATGCTGGAGAAATCCTAAGTCAAGAGAGGAGTAGGAACCCAAGTCTTGGTCACGAAGGTGTCTCATACAGAAGTCAGGTATAATTGTACTTGCTTCATTTATTGATTAATAAAAGTGGACATACTTCCTTTCCCAAGATAATATTTGTTATATGTTGTATATTTGATTATTAATTGATGTTTTAGGTTGTTATCGATATCAATTTGTTTTTATATAATCATATAGGCTTGAGGAAGGTTTAGGGCTTCTTTTGTAGGTTGGCACATTGAGGAGCAACAGAGGAGAAAGCTAGGATCAGACTTCAGAATAAGGTACATATCTTTTTATCCTCTAATATATTTTCTTAAGAATATGTGTATGCATAATTGTATATGCCCATATTACACCCTTGTATGTTGATAGTCTCCATCCCCCTAATATAAGGTAAAATCCCTAACAACAGAATTGGTGAATCCATTGGGGACACCTTCTAGTTTTGTTTGCTTTGGGGGTCTTTTGATTTCTTTCCGTTTCATAACCTTTTCAGGTTCTTTTTAGGTCTTTAGGGTTTTTGTTCAATCCCCTTTGTATTGTCTCAGTTCAGTTTAGTTTACAGAGTTTTTGTCTTCTTGTTTTTAGTACCTAGCCGCATGTTTCCTGTATATACATGCGCGCATTTCCTGGTGTAGCCGTGAGTTGCAGGCTTTGCTACCCACGCATTTCAAGTGTCTCATGCTACAACAAAGTTTTGGATATATTTTTTCAAGCCTTCCCAAAAGAATGAGCACTTAATAAGTTCATAATTTTTATGAAAACATGAATGGTATATTATGGGGGGTGAATGTAAATGCTCTAGGATTAGTGGTTCTAAGATGAATCCAAGGTAATAAAAATGCACTCCTTATGCCTCAAGATATTATGGTTCCATGTATACCCAGGTGAAGGGTTCGAGTCTTCTTGTATCCATTTGATGAGGTGTTGAACTATGTCCTAGGCTAGCCTGCATTCCTGATGTGCTTTCTCTATCCATCTTGTAACTTGTAAGGACAAGGAAAAGAGGGAACCCTCCTCATTTCTTGGAAGCATCTGCCACCACATTGTCGCAACCTTTCTTATATATGATCTCATAATCATAACCTAGTATCTTAGTGACTTGTTTATGTTTCTCTAGTGGGTACAACTATTGTTATAGAAAATACTTGAGATTATGATGGAATGTCTTGATTTAGAAACATAATCCAGTTAAATATGGTCTCTATGCCTCAACTGTGTGAAGGATATCCATAATTGTTTTTTCATAGGTTCACTTTCCCAAGTTCCGCTCATACAACTACTTACTAGTGAAGGCTAATGGGAATCTATCTTGTTGTAATACCACTCCTAGGCCACTTCCAAAGGCATCACATTCTAAGATTAAAGTATTAGTGAAACATGACATGGCTAATATAGTCATAGTGCACACAACATCCCTTATGGAAAAGAAGGCCTACTATGTTGCATCATTACGGGAGAAAGCAAGTTTTTTTAGCAATGCGGTAAGAGGAGTTGCAATATTGCCATAGTTTTGCACAAAATTATAGTAGTATCATGTAAGTCAGGAACCCTATCAATCTCATGAGATTTTTGGGGTGGGGCCAATTCTGCATATCTTCCACTTTCTTGGGATCCACATGGACACAATCCTAACTCACATTATGGCCAACGTATTCAAATTCAGTCACCCCAAAAGCGTATTTTGAGCATTTCACAAATAACCAGTTGTCCTCTAGTAATTACAAGGTATGAGCAACATGACAGAGGTGTCTTTCCTAGATGGGGTTGTAGATCAAGATATCATCGAAGAAAAATAAGGCAAAATGGCGAAGGAAAGGGAGGAAGATATTATTCATGAGGCTCTGGAAAGTGAATGGGGAATCACATAGGCTGAAGGGCATGACCAAGAAATCACAATTAACCTCATGAGTGCAGAAGTTTGTCTTCGGTATGTCCACCTCTTTCATCTGGAATTAATGGTATCTCAAGCAAAGGCCAAGTTTGGTGAAGAATTTGGCTCCATGCAACTTGTATAAGAGATCATAAATGATATGAATATGGAATTTATCTTTTATGATTAATTTATTGAGAGCTTGGAAATCAGGCACATGCACCAATATCCTTCCTTTTATAAGACCATAACCATCGGCGAGGAATAATGTATTGTGTTGGGATGAACGATGCCTGCCTCCAATAACTATTGAATGATACTTTCAATTTCATTCTTTTATGCAAAAGGGTAGTGATAAGGGAAGACATTGGGAATTTGATGTTATATTTTGAGCATAAATTCACTATGATCTAGGAAAAGCCCGCCACCATGTCGGAAAAGCCCGCCCAGCCCTTACATCTCACCATGGGAGGACATACCTACCACAATGTGAGAATGGCCCAGCCCTTACATCTGCACCATGGGAGGACCTACCTACCACCATGTGAGAATGGCCCCAGCCCTTACATCTGCACCATAGGAGGATCTACCTACCACTATGTGAGAATGGCTCTTACATCTGCACCATAGGAGGACCTACCTACCACTATGTGAGAATGGCTCATGTGCATCTATGTCTCTGGAATCATCACTTCACTTTGGAGGGAATCTCGATCTGAAGTACACCAAGTCTCTCTCTAAAGTATTCAAACTTCACTCAGGCCAGTGGCTTGGTCAACACATCGGCTATCTGCTTGTCCGTCGCAACATACAGGAGCTTCACTGGTCCTCTCTGCACCATATCCCTGATATAGTGGAACTTGATCTCAATGTGCTTCGACTTGTCATGGAACATTGGGTTCTCTGACAACTTCACACAACTATGGTTGTCGCAATATATACAAGTAGCACTCAACTAGAGATCAAACAAATCAGACAGTAGCTTCCTAAGCTATATTGCCTCACAACTAGCCAAACAAGCTGCAACATACTCTGCTTCAACTGTACTTAGTGACACATAGGACTGCTTCCTGCTAAACCAAGAGATCATACCAGATCCCATACTGAAGCAACACCCCGAAGTGCTCTTACGATCAATGGCACTGCCTACCCATTTTGAATCAACATAACCCTCTAGGTTAAACTTTTGATTCGCATCATACTTGAGCCCATAGTCAACTGTACCCTTCAGGTACCTCAGAATATGCTTTGCAGCAATCAGGTGAACATGTCTTGGATCCGTTAGGAACTGGCTCAAGGTGTTCACAGCAAAGCAGATATCTGGTCTTGTATTCGTCAGGTACATCAAGGACCCAATCATCTGATGATACATCGTGGCATCAACCAGATCAGATGAAGCATCACACAGAAGCTTCAGGTTCGATGCCATAGGTGTGGCCATGTCCTTGCAGTCCATCATCCCGAACCTCTTCAGGATATCTACTGCATACTTCCCTTGTCCAAGGAAGATTCCATCCGCACTCTGCCACACCTCCATGCCTAGAAAGTAGTGCATCATACCCAAGTCCTTCATCTCGAACTTGGCAGCAAGCTTCCTCTTTGTATCGGAAACCAATCTATCCTCACCTGTAACAAACAAGTCATCCACATACAATAGTAGTATCACTGGACTTCCTTCCTCAACCTTGTAGTAAAGGTTGGAATCCGCTTTACTCTTGGTAAAGCCAAAAATGGATAGAAATCTATCTATCCTATCGTACCAGGTCTCGGGTTCCTATTTCAAACCATACAGGGCTTTCTTTAGTTTGCACACATATGACTTCTTGTCATGTGTCTCAAAACCGAGTGGTTGCTCCACATACACTTCCTCTTCAACTACACCATTCAAGAAATTTGTCTTGAAATCCATCTGGTGTACCTTCCATTTCATCACTGCAGCCAGAGCAAGTACTAATGTAATGGAAGTGTATCTGGATACAGGTCCAAAAGTCTCTTCATAATCAATCCCTTCTTTCTGGAAGAAGCCACGAGCTACAAACCTTGCTTTGTATTTCTCTATGCTACCATCTGTAGCATGCTTGATCTTATAGATCCACTTGGAAGTCACAACAGACTTCCCATCTTGTCTTGGGACCACATCCCAAACATCATTCTTCATGATCGACTGGTATTCCTCGACCATGGCATCCTTCCATTCTTTCTTTTCCATTGCTTCTTCATAACTTGAAGGTTCTTTGTTTTTTATGTCACAGAGTAAGGAAACATAGATGGTGTGTGATCCTGTCCTTTTCCTTTCTCTGTGTTTTTCTTCTGGAATGCCATACCTTTCCGCATATTGGATGAGCTCTCTAGCCCATGCTGGTTTCCTCTTGTGAGAATTCTTCTCACGGGGTGGATCAACAGGTTCTTGTGGATCTTCTATTTCACGATCTTCTTCGGGAATTGCTTCATTCATAGTGGTGTCTCGTGTTCTGGATAATTGAGGTTCTTCATTGTCTTCAACAAGTGCCTTCCTCGATTTAATGTATGCTGAGCTTTCATCAAAGGTTACATCCCTGCTGATATCAATCTTCTTGAATCCTGGAAAGTAGATTCTGTATGCCTTCAAGCTTTCACTATAACCCACGAATATGCCCTTCTTTCCTAAAGGATCTATCTTTGTCCTCTTTTCCTTTGGGATGTGTGTGTATACTGGACAACCAAATATTCTGAGATGGATAAATTTTGGTTTCTTACTAGTGAACACTTCTTCTGGTGTTTTGTTGTCAAGTATCTTATGAGGTGTTCTATTTTGTACATATACAACTATCCTTGCTGCTTTTGCACATAGGTGAATAGGTAGATATTGGTCATAAATCATTTCCTTAGCTGCTTCCATGATTGTTCTATTCTTCCTTTCGGCAACCCCATTCTATTGTGGATTGTAAGGAGTAGTCAACTCCCTCTTAATCC
Organism: Larix kaempferi; assembly: GCA_027924585.1. Lineage (NCBI taxonomy): Eukaryota > Viridiplantae > Streptophyta > Pinopsida > Pinales > Pinaceae > Larix > Larix kaempferi. The sequence continues at coordinate 2,983,650 of BSBM01001158.1, read as the reverse complement.
TTGAATCACTGCATAGCTTCTTGAATTCTGCTGAAGTAAATTCTCTGCTATTGTTGGATCTGAAGATCTTGATCTTCATATCAGTTTGATTTTCTATCAAGGCTTTGAATTCCTTGAACTTGTCAAACACTTCATCTTTGTTCTTCAAGAAGTAAATCCAAGTCTTCCTAGAGAAATAATCAATGAAGGAAACATAGTATACATACCCATTCAGAGAACTGGATGACATCGGACCGCATACATTGGAGTGGATGATTTCCAAGATTCCTTTTTCCTTGCTTTCACTACTTGGAAATGTCTTCTTTGTGTTCTTCCCCTTTGCACAACCTTTGCAAATGCCTTCATGTTTTGTCTGGATTTCAGGAAGACCTTCCACTGCTTTGCTTACAATTGGTAGTGCCCTATAGTGCATGTGTGCAAGCCTTCTATGCCAAAGGTCACTTGGATCTACTGAGTCATGGACTAAGGCTTGTTCTGGTTGGCCCTTCAATTTGTATAATCCTCCCTCTTGTTCTCCAATCACCACTGCATCATCTATAGTTTTACCCTTTTTCCACATTGGGACTTGGCCATCTACAAATGCAACCCTCATGCCTTTTGCATCCAATGCAGATATGGAGAGAAGGTTCTTCTTGAGACCTAGAACATATAGTACATTTTTCATCTTCATAGACTTTCCAAAGTCTAGCTTGTAGGAGGCTTCACCACTTCCTTTTATGGGATACTGGTATTCATCCCCATGTTTCACCTTGTGGGGTGATTCATGTTTAGATAGGTTCATAAAGGATTCCTTGAATCCTGTCATATGTTTGGAAGCCCCACTCTCTATAAGCCAATCATTACTTCCATGAGTAATGGTACCAATGAGGGCAAAAATAAAAACATACTCTTCATCACTAGAAGAATCTTCACTTTCTTCCCTAGCCCTCTTCCTGGGAGGTTCATCATCCTCTGCAGTGTGAGCATGATGTCTTATTTTGATGTTCTTCTTTTTCTTGTGGGGGCCATCTTTATTGTTTCTGGGACAATCCCTAGCATAGTGCCCCTTTTCATCACATGTAAAGCATCAATCATTGGATGTGCTTCTTCAAGATCTGAAGCTACCCCTCTGGTTCTGATGGTGGTGCTTTTCTTTCTTACTATGGTGATGTCCCTTCTTATCATCATACTTCTTGGAGTGTGCTATGAGATCTTTGTCTTCATTCCCCATCTTCTCTTCTCGAGCTACAATCCGAGCTTCTTCCTGTGAGCATTCTTGCCACAGCCTACTGAATGAGATAAGTTTCTTTCTAGCACAAATTCCTTGGATGAAGGAATCCTATGACTTAGGAAGGCCATTAACAATGATCATAACCACTTCTCCATTTTCTATATCTTCTCCCATAGCTTCAAGTTGTTCTTTTATCTGGGAGACCCTTGAGAAATAAGACTGCATTGTCTCTGCATTCTGGATCTTGATATTTTTCAATTGATTCCTCAAGGTCATCTTCTAATTTATGTTCTTCCCTTCAAATAGCTTGGTCAAGGAATCAAACATATCCTTTGGTGTCTTTAAAGATGACACATGTGGTATGAGATGGTTTTTGATAGAATCAGCAATGATCCTCTTGGCCTTGACCAGGTTCCTCTTGTGTAAGGCCTTAGCCTCTTCTCCCTTTGGGACAGGGACCTCTTCACTTATGTAGGTATCCAATTCATTTTCTTCCAGGACTAACCCAATCCTATACTTCCATTCTCGGAAGTTATCAGACCCTTCAAGCTTATCCTCAAGTTTGGTGTGGTGAGACATCTTAAAGAGTACTTCAAATGGAAATATAAAAGATTTAGGTCTTACCACTTGATTTGCTGAAAACTAGATCTAGAGCTAGATTAGGGTTTGTTAGAGAAACCCTAAAAATTCAAGCTTTGAATTTCAAAGTTATGAAAGGATAGAAAGATGCACCTTGCTAAGCTGATCAAGCTGGTATATTCAGAATTTGAAAACTGCAAAGTTTCACCCCTCAAAATTGCTTTTGAAACTTATGGATTCACTGGGCAGGACCCTGAATTAGGGTTTGACTTTCCCAGAGCTTCACCCAACCAAAAAGTTTGATCCAGATCTCTAAAATTTGATTTTTCAGAGGATCTTCTAGTCATGGTCTCAAAGTTCAGAAATTCCATTTTTTGTAGAAACCCTAATTTTTAGGTCAAAAACTGAAAGTGCTCAGAATTGAATTCTGTTTCGATAGAAAGATGCGCCTTGCTGAGGAGAGTCAATCTAGCCTCCTGCCTTTGAAGATATGTGGAGAGAAACCCAAAAAAAAAGAAGCCCTAGCTTCCGCAACTGCATAGTGTCTTCTTCTTAGGTTAGCTCTGATACCATGTTAGATTTTGAGCATAAATTCACTATGATCTAGGATCTTATCTGAGAGAATAACATGTACAACATATCAATCACAAGAGATAATCACAAGAGACAATAGACACAGAGTTTCCTTGGGGAAAACCAATAAGGTGAAAAACCCCAATAACTTCCTCAGAGATAGAAAGAGCAATGATACAAAACCCAAGTACAAGAGAGAGTCTCATAGCAGCTTCTCCTCCTCCACTTGTGCACAACTCTCACTTGAGAGAATGAGTGAGTAAGTGAATGATCAAATAGAGCGCTACACGCACTCTATTTATACTTGACTTGACTTTCCTAATAACCTAGCAGGGTCGACTTCTCTAGGAGAGCCTAATAACCCATGGTAACTCATCTCAGGTCTAACCCCACACTTGGTGGTCTAATAACCCATCATATATAAGTTGCGACACTTACAATGCAACTTGCGACACTTGTAAATACAAATGACGACACTTCCATGTAGAGGAATAATAACATCTCTATAGGAATACAATATACATATATGAAATACATTCTGAAGTTACAAATACATCAACATTTGATTTCGTGGGATTAAAGGAATCCCATGGTCATGTTCTCCATGGGATGGGGGTAATCCTTATGGTGCCTCAAAAACTTATTGATACTAGGAGATAAACTATTGCAAGTCTTGGTGAATAGATAGAATGGGTATTTCCATGACTTGGATTGTATTGAATTGAGAAATGAAACATGATTGGCCTTTCTTCAATAATTTCTCTAGACAATGTGTTGAGATAATTTCAGGAGAATTGGTGGTAATTCCATTGAGGTGATTTTATTCCCTACCTAAGTACAGTTGAGAGAGACTGTCATAAAATACATGGTGACATGACCCAAATAGTTGATCCATTCAATCCCTAGAAAAATATCACAACCACCCATGTCAATAGAAAACATGTGGGTTTTGAGATGGCAGTGACCCATTTGGAGCTTCACATTTTCACAGTGACCCCCACATTTCATCATACCCCCATTGGCCCTCATAATTTGGAAATTGGAGATAGGGTGAATATAGCAATGGGTTTCATCAGCAACTCACCAATGAATGAAATTATGGGTGATATCATTGTCAAGTAATACAATGAATTTCATGTGTTTGATGTAGCCAATCAATTTCAATGTATGAGGTGTGGAGAAACCGGATAAGGCATAAAGTGAGATTTGGGGTTTCTCCTCCTATATTTCCATATTTTGAGCATCTTCCAAAGGATGCATAATATCTTCCACATCGGGTTCTAGCAGATCCTCTTGGGTGGTTTCCTCAAGGGAATCATGTGGGGATTCCTCCATTTGAAATAATTTAAATTATTTGTGTTATGCCTATGAAAATATTTTTCATCATTGTTTAAGAAAAGGTCGAGGCGATGCCGCTCACCCATGGCATCTGGCATCAACTTGTGGATTCTTAAAATCAAGGTGGAAGAGTTGTTAGGAGTAGGAGCTACGAGATATATTGTGCGAGTGGTAAATGAAGGGTGTTTGGGTCAGACATTGATCGCCAATTCAAATTTGTGAGCTTTATGACATGATTCTAGTCAAGTGGACGGCCACTGCATAAGGACATGGGCACGAATTGATTCCTTGAGGTCATTGATGAAACAATCTTGGAAAATGGAATCAAAGAGCCCTTCTATATGGATGGCCAATTTCTCAAATGATATTTGGTGCAATTTGGTCAACCTACCCAATTAGTGAGTGTCGCGGTCAAAATGCTCATGAAAGATATTCACAAATTGCGGGGTCCAATAGTAGTACTCGACCCAATCTCTCATGGAACTAACTAAGGAAGCTCAACTGTGCCCTTAGACATACTACGCAACTTAAACTCAAGTACGTGAGAGTATCTTCTCAAGTGATGTGATTGGTGCCACTATAACAACAAAACTATTGATTGGATGATCTATTGTTGGTTTCATGTGACCTAGGGGACTTTCGATACACTAGAGGGTATGTGGAAGTGAGATTCCATGTGCATGTGTTGTCTAATGTAGTACTACTCCAAGGGGTACAAACATAAGTTACAATGGTGTCCAACAATTGTACCAAACAAGGGTACAACATGACTAAACACCAATGGTATTCCTTGCATGTATACTTCCCCAACCATAGTTTTACCTATTGAACAATAGATCTTTGTGGTTATTTAAAGGCATTGGAACATGTATCTAGCCTAAAAAATAATCTATGAAATATTGGAGTCACGTTGGCTTAGGAAAATTGCTTTGATACCACTTATGGTGTTCTTTAGCTCTGAAACTTAAAACAACAGACGACATATAGAGGTTAAGAGGCAATACACCAGGATTGATAGAGTAGAACAAGGAACATTATATAGTGGAAAGATAAATATTGCAAGAAATAAGCTTTATATTATGAGAATAATTTTGGGAAGTAATGTTCATATGCCTCTTGAGGTAGGGAAACCTTTGAATTAAGTAGAGCTCCATTACAATAATTCTCAACAAAACCCTTTATAGCCTCAAAGATCTTTAAATAGGCTTCCCATATAAAAAATCCTAACTACTTGACATGGTCAAATAACTAATAAGCACCAACTTGTTAGTGGGTCTTAATTAATAGAGAGACCTTTTTTACATTTATTGTTGTCTACTAACTACTCGGCCTTATTCCAAATATATGGTCATATATAATGCATGTCTAACTCCTAACATAAGGCGCGTTAGGGTAGGACCCTAACGCATACCAAACATTACCTTCATGTTGACTCTCATCATCCCCCTTCCCAAAAAGTGGGGTTGTCAACACTCTCATTGGTAATGCCCTTAGAGTTTCATATGTAGGACATCCGGATTGAGAAAAATGAAACTTGATTGACAGTGTCAAAAATAGGGGGCACAAAGCATGTTAGGTTGACAAGGCATCTCCGAAAGCTAATAATATTCATAGAGCCTATGAGAAAGAAGGGTTTTCCAACATAGAACATAAGGTGTTTCTACCTTATGTTCAAGGTACCAATAAAAATATTTCTCAAATCCTTCGAAAGAAACAAATTAAAACAATTTCTCAACCCCTTAATATGATTAGGAGCCTTCTTAAATCTGCTAAGGATCGTATGGAACCACATCTTGTTGGAACCTAACCTTATGTAGGTTCATCACACATATAGATATTATGGATACAACCAGTCAAAGGACATCACTCGAAAAGCAGAGCAGTTGACTAGAGGTTGAACTGAGTAGTTGACTAAATGGTCGAATGAATGGTCAAAGTTGTTGTGGTTGGTTTGACTAGAAAAACTTACTAAACTATGGGACGTTGTGGATTTCATTGAAATGGTAAGAACCAATGAACCCTATTTGTAGACCAGATCCTCCTCACTTCATGGGTGTTTTTTATATCTAGAGACTATAAAAGAAATACCATGTGGATCGTGTTCATATGCTTGATGTGCTCGAATCATGTATTGATAATGCATTGCGATGTTCTAATCACAATGCATTGTTCTTAAGTGCTGTAACAATGTCTTTAGACACCACCTCTCTTCTTGGAATATAGTTCCCTTCTGCTATTTTATTTTCCATTCTATGGTTCATATGAAGAGATTCCTTAACATGGTATCAAAGCTATTGGTTTTGACTTATCTCATTGTCTATGAATTGTGTTGAGTCAAATATAGGGTTGATCGACTCTGAGATGAAGTTTTATTGACTGATACCTCTCCTTGAACTTGGATCAGATCTGTTTGATCGGAAGGATGACTTCAAAGATAGACCCTGTTGTTCTAAATGGACACAATTATGCAATATGAGCACCAAATATAGATATTTTGTTTAAAAGTAAGGGATTGTGGCAATATACGAAAGTGACTATTCCATATTTGATGGATGAGCAGGAAAAGTTTGTCATCAACGAAAAGAAGGATGAGGTTGTTTGGGTCATCACAACTTACATTTGAAGGGAGATTCACTTTCATTTAAGTGGGATCGACTTCCCTCATTCCCTCTTTAGTAAGTTGAATTTATTGTTCAACAAGGTTAATGAAAGTGAAGTGATACAGATAGAGAAAGAGTTGACTCTCTAGCAACACATTCTTTTGAAAGGATTGAGGATTACTTGGATTGCATCAAGGAGCTATAGTTTAAAATGGGAGAATGTGGTAAGGATTTTTTGAAGAAGGATGGAGAACTCATTGAATTGATTTTGATGAATTTGAGGACACCTTATGATGTCTTATGCTCCTCCTTTCACACCAATTGGATGTCACGCAAGAAAGATGGTAAGGACTTCATGTATGATTTATTCAATGATTTGATGATTAAAGACCAACAAAAGTTGCTTGAAGGAGGGAAGCTTGGTAACAAACATTAGGCTCACTTGCTCAAAAGCAAGGTCAAGAAAAATTATAAAGAACGTGGTTAACCAGATCATCGATAAAAAAGTATCAACCAACCAACTAAAAAAAGATCAAGGATTTGACATTAACTAAGAAGAATCGAAAGAAGAAAACTTGTCGCTACTGTGGAAAGGTGGGACATGTCGAGAAGACCTGCTAGAATAATATGAAAGACTTGGAGGAAAAGGTCAAGAATCTTGAGGATGGAATGTCAATTGGTCCATTGATCAACCGACCTGCTAAAAAATTTAACTTTTCTCTTAGCACTTCCCAAGCATTACATGCTTGTACCACTTAGATAGAATGGATAGTCAATTCTGGTTGTACTCATCATATTGCTAAGGATTATTCTATGTTCTATTCCTTGAGTGGATATCCAGAACAAAATATTTATGTTGCTGATAATTATTCTCTCATGGTTGTTGAAAGCGACAGTGTTGAATGATGACATGGTCAAATATCCAATGTGTATCATGTGCCTAGCTTGATCACAAATTTGTTGTTGGTTTCTCAACTTACACGAAGTAAGAAGATTGTTGAGTTTTGGTCAAATCGATTTATTGTAAAGAATATGAGGATTGGGGGGGTGACTATTGCTTCAGTATTTCTATATCCCAAAGACAAAATTTACAAGTTTTGTGATGCTCCCAGACTGATTGGACTGACTGCACCCATTGCTCAGACCACGACAAAATTTGAATTTGGAATGAATGACTTGGACGTTTGAACTTTCATAGTTTTAAAATGATGGTAACAAATAACATGGTTACTGGTCTCACAAATATTGAACCACCTGATGGAATTTGTAGAGGATGTATGTTGGGAAAGCATCATCAGACACCCTTTGATTTCAGGAAATCATGGTGAGCACATAATAGACTGGAACTTGTTCATAATGATATTTGTTGGATGGGAAAACCTTCATTAGAAGGTGCGAGGTATATCTTGACCTTTAATTATGATTTCTCTCGACTTACCTAGGTATATTTATTGAAGAATAAGAGTCATGTATTTCAAAGATTCAAGGAATTTACTGCATTAGCTAAAAAGAAATGCAGTTGACCCATCAAACCTTTGAGATCAAATAATGGTGGAGAATATGTGAGTTGAAAGTTTGAAGGATTTCCTTTAAAAATGGTATTTCTTGGTAGATATTTGTCCCTCACACCCCTCCAAAGAATGGTGTTGTGGATAATTCTCTCTTGCAGACAAGCAAGACCTCCCTTGGATCCTTTCCCTTGATCCAAGACAGACATGAGGGTATACCAATGTACTTTCAATCCCTAGATCCAATATTATATCTCCTAGATCTAATCATCCATTCACATGCACACTATGAGAAGAAGGGGAAGAAGGGGGGAATACCTTGGCTTATGAAGAGTCCTTTGGTGCAGATCCAATCCAACTACTGCAGATCTAGCAAACTTTGCTCCAACTCCACCTGCTAGCTCCTACACACAAAGAAGAAACCAAATACCTTTCCTCAAAACCTTCTAACATATGGAATGTGGCATGTAAATCAACATAAAATCATAGATCTAAGCAATATACAATCATATCTAATCCGATATACTCAAGCAAGATCATATCTACTATATAACATCTATTAAATGCATAGATCTACACAAGCTACCATTTATAACAACATGATGTAGGTAGGGGAAGAAAGATACATGTCTATATTATGGAAATAAGAAGAGTACATCAAATAGAAAAATTTGAGTGAGTTGATGCAGATCTCCTCCAAGCTCCCTGATCCAAGCCTTCCTTGACTCAACTAAGATGTTCATAATGGATATAGGATGCACAAGAATCCCAATAGCATGAACATACTAGGCAAAGAGTCTCTCTACAATTTTGGTAGAGTAAGGTCACTCTCAATTTTTCTTCCCTTTCTCCCTTGAAATGCCTCCATTATATAAATGAATGGAGGCAGATAATGAAATGAATATAGAATTCTAGGTCCTCTCACATTTAGATAGGATTAAGAGTTCCTAGATTAACACATGTGGATCCAACTCATTTCTCAAATTTACTCAATAAATAAGGAAAAAATGAGGCTTCTGGAGGCTATCATTTCCTGTAATGGAATAATAAATGACTCTAACCCTCTCTATAGTGGTGTAAGGAGTGATATGGATCATTTTTACTAGGAAACTCAATTTCAAGGGTTAGAAAGGTATTTTTTGCCATGATAAATAATATATGTCCCCTATAAGCTCTAAGGATGACAAATAAGGATAACAACAAATGCCCCCTAAAGTGTGAGTTCAGAAGAGAAACTGATGGCCAGAACACTTTACAAATAATCATATGGAAAGGTAAGGTCTTGGAAGCAAGAAACTAGAGAAAACATGCAATCAAGAATCAACCATGCATACCTATATCATCCTTGAGGTAGGCATACCCATGCTCTAAAAAAGTAGGACATAGCATGGACGCCAATAAAGTATATTGCGGACCCATGAATGTTGTGTGAGATCATGGCCACAAGAAGTAAAAAGTGGATCCATGTCATGACAAATAACATAGCCACCGATCAATGCAGTGTGGATCTATCTGAACCAATGAGATCATAGCCATCGACCAATACAGTGTGGATCTATGTCGCAATATACAATATACATGTCAGGAGTAAAGATAGCACCACTGCTAGTGCACAGATGGTCCTCATACATAGTCATAACTGGTGAGATATAAACTCTAACGCATCTTGGGATGGGAAATAAGGATGAGTGATGCAACCCCTAAACCCACCTTCATCTCAAATCCCGATGGTGTGATTATAAAACATGTGAATAGATGTGTTGATGTCGAATATGTGAGAATACGTCTGATTACTAGTCAAAGATGTTTACCATTAACAAACGTGAGGGAGACCACCGATGATGATAATGGATCCCAAAACACCTAGTACATTCTAATGAGTGTGAATATATGTGTTGAGGTCGAACACTCGTAGAATCCTTCGATTAGGAGTCAATGATGTAAACCGCTTCTTGAACGCAAGGAATCCTGCCACTGATGAATGCAAGGTACATGTTTCTAGATCCACTTCCTAGATAGGGAGTGGGCATCGATAGGAAGGAATTTGTCGAAGGAGGAACTTAATGTATACCCCATCAATTGACACAAAAAAATCATGGAGAGATGTGATAAAGATGTAGAAGAGAACCAAGTACAACAAACCGAAATAGGGATGATCGACACACAAGGTCAACATGACTGTAGAATGGATGACTCAGGTAGACATTCCCTTGAACATATAGCATGACAAATGTGTGAATAGGTAGAAAAGACTCAAGAACACTAGATAGGCTGTAGTGCTCCGACACATGAGGCATCAAGGCACCCTCCATAGTGATTGGAAGAGTAACCAATCAGAGAAGTACTATGGCTCAGGGAAATGGTATGGTTCTGAAGCAAGGCTATAACTCAACTATAAGACAAAGATGAAAACAGGTGCCATGTTCAAGGGTGGCGTACAACATGCTACCACTTGTATGAGATAGACAATAAATTTATTCCCCCCTTCTCTTTTTGAATTACCTTTTTCATTTTTTAACGAGCTCGAACAAGAGATAGAAGTATGCTCAATAGTATCTTCTTTGTAAATTTTTAATGATCCCAAAGAAGTAAATTCGCATCTTTCTTCATTTTTTAACGAGCTTGATCAAAATATAGAATAATGCTCGATAAGATACTATACCGTGGATTTTTTTTTCCGAGCTCGGGGTAGTTAATGCTTGCCGGTGTTTTCATATATAGAGAGTTTGAAAAACATAAAGAAGACTCTAAGGTGGGATTTTTCGTATATTTACTCCCCATCGTAAAAAAAACATAAAATGATATGATGAAGAGTTCTTCTATCCAAAGTGGACTAGAGTATTATGTTAGAAAAACAAGATCATAGAGCAATAAAAATAAACAAGATGCAAATATAAATCACATAAAAAACATTACAAGAGAGACACCAATATACATGGTTCACCCAATTTGGGCTACGTCCATGGAGAAATTGCCAATCCTTATTATTATACCATCCAAAAAATGAAGGGATACAACTTGTAGCACATCCGCTGCAACTTCCTCTTCACTCTCATAGTCTCTCTTACACAATCATATTGATCTTTACAATACTACAATACATTACACAACCATATTACAATGTCTTCCTTTTAAAGGGGAATTACCATGGTAAAATACTACGAGCTACCCAATACCATGGGCCCGTAAATTGTTGGCCAACAAACAACCCAAAAAATTTCTTTTGGGGGATTCGCACTAGAACCCCTGTCGAGGGAACATTGGTGCCTTGACACCCATGGGGGGGCGATGCCCCCCCATTGGGATGAGTGTACAATCCACCTGCACAACATATAAAAATGGGGTACAAACATGGCTAAAACAACAACATCTATGAATCAGGAAGATTAGGCTCCACAACCAACATATTCATTTTTAGTAATTAATCCATGCGGCCCAAAAAAGGGGTAAATGTATAACGGATCGATGCTCTTTCAAAAACCTATTAATGACTGTGAAAGAAATAAGCCTACTCGGCAATATTTTCAATTTTAAGGAGTCATAAAATAGCTTGAAGAGGACTCCATATGCACCTTTTATGTGGAAGTTTAACGATTCTCGAAAAGTAAACTGGAGACCTCCTTTCCGTTTTTAATGAGCTCGAAGGAGAGATGGAAGAATGCTCGTAAGGGTACCTTATCCATGAATTTTCAATGATCCTAGACAAGTGAACTCGTATACATCTTTATGTTTTAAGTACCTCCAAGAAGAGAGAAAAATGCTCCATAAGAATCCCACAAGGGTCACCATCATAATAGACTAATGCATATGCCCCTTGATGTAACACACGTTTTACTTTGTAGGGATGATGCCATAAGGGTTGGGTAGTTGCAATGGGGGTGTGCATAAATTTTCTCACTTTTTCCTGATCAGGAAGAAGGGATGCACTATGTTACTCCTCCTCCCAAGGATTTTCATGAGTAGAAATGACTTCCAAAAGGGCCTCATCCAAAGGTAAGAGATAATAAGAAAAGTCATGCGAAATTGGTGAAGAATAGTCCCATGTGGGTAAGGGATTAGGATTGACAACTAGGTGAGGATGAGGATTATGACCAAAATAAACAAGTGGGTGTGGATATAAATCAACATCAAGATCAACAACTGGGTGAGGATCAGAATATTGGAGAATTTTCTCCATATTTTCTGAATTTGGAAGGAAAGAGGCATGATGATGCATATCCTCCCAAGGCTTGTCACATGAATCCATGACTTCCATGATTGCTTCATTAGATGGTAAAAAATCCATTAGAAATTCATGTGAAGGAGATGGGGAAGTGGCAGAACAAGGCACAACATAAGGATTGAGATCAACAATTCGGTGATGATCACGATGTGGGTCAATGGGATTGGACTAAATAATTTGGTAAGCAGTTTCATCCATTGACATTGGCATCGAATCTCCTGACGAATATTCTTCTGTAACATTTGGTATAACTCAAGGATCAAACAAACCAAGGGAATCGTTAAAAATGGAAGATATTATACAAATGGGAGATTCTTTTTTTGAGGGGTTAGGTGTTGGAAAAGGGAAAATACCCATCAATGAGGAATCTTTAAACAAACCAACACCCACACTATCATAAGTCTTCATGGAATCACCTACGAAGGGAACGTTACCACTAGGAGTGAGTCATAAGTCAGGGGTGCAGTAAACAAGTTGATCTATAGTGATGATATTCCCTTGGTGGGGGAAGCAAAGAATTTGAAAGGCTAATGAGACTACCGCCTACAAGGCATAAAACCAACTACACCCCAGCAACAAATTATAATCAAGAGGCGCATCAACAACTTCAACATATACTATGGCAGTTTTGTCCCCTAACTCAATAGGAAATTCCGGAATGATTCCATGTGGTGTAAAAGTACAACCATCGAAGGATTTCAAAGAGGTAGAGGATTGGGAAATCTCAAGAGAGCCTATTGCACGCTAGCATGAAATGGACATAACACAAGTTGAGGCTCCTTCATTAATAACAATATGGAAGATATTTTTCCCATGTATGACTACTTGTATCTAAAAATAAATTTGGTGGGAGGGCCTTGGTTGGCTATGTTCCATGTCAAAAACAACCAAACTAGATTCCATGGGGTCAACCCCCTTAATGCTCGACAACAGTTATTTTAGTTACGCAAGACAACTTTGCAACACTTCGAGAGAAAACATGGCACAAGGGGCTTGAGCTAAATATTCAACAATATTGTAATGCTGAGCATCTCGCGCATTGAAATTATGTGTTGCTTGAAAAAGTACCCCCTTAGGAGGGTGAATGACTATGTCAAGAGTAGGCTTCTCTATTTGAATAGGGCCATTTAGTTGGGATGGAGAATCTGAGTCCTTTTTAGGAGAACCGGTCTTAGGTTTCTCATAAGTATGGTTCCAAGTTGTAAGAGAAATTGTTTCCTTTAATAAAAACACATTTGACGGTCCATCCCCTTGGGGAGGATGACCTCCATTTCTCCCTTGCAAAGGTGGATGATTTGCAACAACCATTTTTTCAGTGTTGCAATTGAGGGAAAGGATGAGTTAACACGGTAGGAGGTGGGGTTGAGTCTTTGTGAGAAATGAACTCATTGAATTCTTTTAATCCTGGACATAGATGAGTCATATGATCGTCCTCATAAAATTTTCACGAGAATTTTTCATTTCCTTTCCTTTTTGATACCCCCATTATTAGGGGGTGGTGCTTGCTATGTTCCAAACTCGATCCATTGGAATGATTTTTGGCCTTGTTTTTCTTCTTTTTACCTCCATACTGTTGAGATTTATGTGGTTGTGATTGTACCGTGTTCACCTCGGAGGTTTGAGTTGTAACATTGGATGGTTTGGTAGTAGACATAGTTCAAGCGAGTGGACTAGCAATGGAAAGTTGATTAAGTTTCCCACTTAACTGGTTCACTGAAACAATAGATATGGAACCAAAAACACGATTGACATGTAGTCTAGGTGTGGGTCTAGCAGGATCAATTGATAGTGGAGGAGCATGTGGGATAATGTCGTATAAATTTCCCGATTGTGAATATATCAAATCCAAATGTTGGGCACGACGTATAGCATTATCCTTAGTTACTTCCTCAACCATGGAAACATCACAAGAAATGGGAGGTAAAAGTGACTTTGTAAACCAATAAGCTAATAACTGATCAGGAATGGTGGCTTTTACAAGCCTCCCCTTCGTCTCCATTCATGAATATGGTCAGAAATATGGGTGTCAGTGTTTTGATGCAAATATGTCCAAAGATACGTTCTGGTTTCATAGCGGATAGGTAATTGGAAGTTGGTTAAGAAATCGATCTCTAGTGCATTGAAGCTAGAATAGGAGGCGGTTGGAAATTCAATGTACGACTTGGATACACTCCTGATTAGGGTCCAAGGGAAAAGACATAATTTCACACTGCCATCCAACATAGAGTTGGAGACACACCACAAATGATAGGTGGTAACATGAGTGGATAGGTATTCCCACATTTTACCTTCAAATTTAGGTATATTTGCAGGGATCTTATGTGGTATTGCTGGCCATAAGGGGTTGTGCAAAATGAGGTCATTGGTTAACCTTGACAAATCCAATAAATCCAAGGTATCTAGAAAGGGAAGTTGTGTGTTGGCGAATGGATTCTGTGTCAAAGGTAATTGGGAATTGAGACCCATTGGACCGTAAGGTCCCCCCATATATTGGCTTCCAAAAGCGTATGAACTTGGGAAAGCATGAATTCCCCTAGGAAATTGATTTTGCCCATAAGAAGGATTTCCCCCAGTAAATTGATTACCCTGATAAGGTTGATTTCCCCCATTGAGGGGTTTGTTCCCATAAATACCCCAAGGAAAATGACTACCACTAGGATATGGAACTCCTCCAACATAGGTGTTTCCCCTAGGAAAAGGGATTCTACTAGGAGCATTAGTGCCCTTAGTGGATGGGAAACTACCAGAAACATTACCACTTGTTTGGAAGGGTAAACTACCAGACATAGGTGCGTTCCAGGAAAGGGAGTATTACTAGGAAAATTTGACCCTCCTATGGGTTGAGTGCTTCTAAATGTTTGACCCCCTTGAGAGGGAGGTGGGTTTTTTCCCCCATAGATGAATTAGACCCAAAAGGAAATCCAACATTTGGAATAATAGGGCTTCGTGTAGACATGCCAACGATGGCTTGGGAACTACCGCCAATATTAAATGTAAGAGTAGCCCCCCCCCCAAAAAAAGGTAAAATTTGGGGAGAATTGTGGTGATGGCCCACTGGATGATGGAGTATTGGACTGACCAATGGGTGAAACAATAGGTATGGTTGATGTTCCCCAAAGGGAAAAGTAGATGTCTTGGGTGTAGTAGATGGAGCATTTACCCCACTAGTAGATGGTTGTGTAGAATTAACTGAAGTTCCTCCTTGACTACCAAGGGAAGATGGGATGGGTTGTTCCATAGTTGAAGATAATGTGGTCCTAGAAATCATATGACTGAATAGTGAAAAGGGTTCACCAGGTAAAGGTTAGAATTTCTCAAGTATAGGGATGGAAGGATTGGTCAAAGGTGGGTTAAAGTATGGAACAACACCATCGTACACAACTTCAATGTAAAAATGGGTGGTATGAACCGAATCACTTTCAGAATTTACGGTGTCTATTACCTCTTTTGGATAGGTGACTCGCCTTCAAATAGATGGAGGTTCCTCCTCGACATGAGAGATAGGCCCCTAATACATCAATATTGACGAATCAGTAGATTGTCCTTGGTGAATAATTGAAATGTACAAAACAAAATAACAACCCTAACGCCAAATACAAGAGAACACAAAACATACCCCTAGCAAAATCTAGGCTATCAACAGGAAAACCAATTGGCTCAAAGGACTGTTCCGAGGGTGGGTCTCAATCCACCATTGAAGAGGCAAGAAAAAGTTACGATAACCCATCGTACTCCCTTGAATCCAAGGTCCAAGTGCCCGTGGAGCACCCCCTAAGGTAGAGAAAACAGATGATATATCATCTATCTCAGGTACCACAAACACTTCCCACTTGCAGTCACCTATGTAGATACCTAGGAAAAACAACTAAGGCTACCACTTCAGGAAGGAAAACCGGATGGAATAGTCATAAGTCAAGTTCAAATGTGTGGGAAGGGAATGTACGACATATGTCGATTACCCGAATCTTGGCCAGGAGGTGTCACCCCGAGGACTGCCAACTGACCAATCCCTAATACACGTAAGAACCTACTAAGTACACCAAGAGGGGATATCTCTCAAATGCACCTAGCTTGATCTCGTGCTTGACTCATGTGTTAAACGAGCTTTTCCGACAAGCGTCTCTTGTTACTAATGGATTTTTGCTCTTTAGTGACTCTAGTTGCTTTATATGGCCATGGAGAGTATCCTCTCCAATATTATTCCAAGGCCCTACACCCTAAGCTAATGTTGGCTTGCTAGACCAAAAAGAAAAATGTCTAATATATTTTAACTAAGCACTTTCTTTTATGGTTGTTGATTACTCAAGAAGGTATATGGAATGAGACTTAGTGATGTGAAAAACTCTAGACCCAAATGATAACAAAGATGCAAGAATGACATTGCACTTCTTTTCCATTCGATGAACTTCTATATATGGGGGGGGAATATTTATTTTCCTTTTCAATCAACCCAAAAAATATCCCAACAAGAATATGCAGACACTCCAAAAGCAAATATGATCACAAACAATCCTCTTATACATTCAAACCGAAAGCAAGCACACTAAATCAAAGACACCACTTGAAAACAAGTAGTATGAAAGGCCCCAATAGCATCTAAAGATCAATAGAAGGATAAAAAAATTCAAGTCAGATCACTATTCCGTGATTTAAGGTAATGCAAACCGATGGAAAAAGAGAAAAAAAACAAGATTTTATTTTTTATTTTTTTTGCAAATATTTGGAGGAGGAAAAACAGGGCTATGCCACTTAGATCAAATTCTGTATAATTCTATGCAGAATTTCCTAAATCTAATTGCATATTTGGATTCCCCTTTCAAAGACACCCAAGTAAAAAAAAATCCTCCCAAACGGAGTCTAGGAGAGGGAGATATGGGCATTTCAAATATGGGTATTTGGGTCACAATTACGACAATTTTTAGAATGACATATCGTTTGAGTGAGAAATCCGATTGAGGAAAGGTCAGTGTTGTTGGAAAGATAATTTTCCAAGATTTACAGTGGTATACTATATGATATAATTCAACTAAAAATTCAGTGCTCAATCAAGAATAGAAACAAGCAAGGGTTTATGAAATCAAAACTAGGAAAGAATACAAACTCTTCCCCAACGGAGTTTCTAGTTCTGATGTGGATAATTCTCTCTTGCGGAAAAGTGATACCTCCATTGGATATTTTCTCTTGATCCAAGATAGCTATGAGGGTAGACCAATGCACTTTCAATCCATAGATCCAATATTCTATCTCCCATATTTAATCATTCATTCACATGCACATTATGAGAAGAAGAGGAAGAAGGGGGGCATACCTTGGCTTATGAAGAGTCCTTTGGTGCAAATCCAATCTAGCTGCTGCATATCTAATAGACTTTACTCCAACTCCATCAACTAGTTCCTACACACAAAGAAGAAACCAAATACCTTTCCTCAAAACCTTCTAACATATGGAATATGGCATGTAAATGAACATAAAATCATAGATCTAAGCAATATACAATCATATCTAATCCGATCTACTCAAGCAAGATTAGATATACTATAGAACATCAATTAAATGAATAGATCTAAACAAGATACTATTTATAACAACATGATGCAGATAGGGGAAGAAAGATACATGTCCAAGCTCCGTAATCCAAGCCTTCCTTGACTCAACCAAGATGTTCACAATGGATATAGGATGCACAAGAATCATAATAGCACGACCATACTAGGAAAAGAGTCTCTCTACGATTTTGGCAGAGTAAGGGTACTCTCAATTTTCCCTCCCTTTCTCCCTTGAAATTCCTCCATTATATATATGAATGGAGGAAGATAATGAAATGAATATAGACTCCTAGGTCCTCTCACATTTAGATATGATTAAGAGTTCCTAGATTAACACATGTGGATCCAACTCATTTTTCAAATTTCCTCAACAAATAAGGAAAAAATGAGGCTTCTAGAGGCTATCATTCCCCATAACGGAATAATAAGTGACTTTATCCTTGTCTATAGTGGTTTAAGGAGTGACATGGCTCATTTTTATTAGGAAAATCAATTTCAAGGGTTAGAAAGGTAGTGTTTGGCCATCATAAATAAGATATGTCCCCTCTAAGCTCTAAGGATTGCAAATAAAGATATAACAAATGGATTCATAAAGAGGAAGAATCAGACTTTGGTGGAAATGGCTTGGTGGCTACTGTAGACCAACAATCTTTTGACTAGATTTTGGGTAGAAGCTATTTACTATTCAAACTATATCCTAAACCTTGTTCTAACTAGAGCTGTTAGCGACATGACTCCAATTGAGAAGTGGGATGGAAGAAAAAACTTTGTTTGACACCTCAGAACCTTTGGATGTGTTTCTTGGGTGCATATCAGTGATAAATGCAGGAAGAAATTGGATGTAAAGAGTCATGCTTGCATCATGATATGTTATTCTGATGAATCAAAATCCTATCGATTGTTTGATGAGAAGATTTCAAATAATAAGTTGTTGAATTCCTCTTTTGGTCTATTGCACAATGATCCTTTTGATATTATTGAGGAATTTGGCTCGATTATACCCTTATTTGGATTTCTGATCGGACTGATGAATTCTACTCCTGAGTCAACTAGTAGTTGGTTTACCTTGACTAAGAATGTTGATACACCGACTCCTTCAACTGATACTCACCTACTTGAATCACCTCTGACTTGTCTACCTCGGTGGGTTTCTAAAACAATTGAACCTGCTACACTTGATGCTAGCTATGCTAGTATTGGTCAACAGACCCGTAGTAAAAAACAACATGGCAGTGTTGCACTGATGGAACGTGTTATTGAAACTTGTGATCATGACACATATGTTGATGCTTAGCGAGTACCTAAATGGGAAAATGCTATGGATGCTGAAATTGATTCTTTGAAGAAGAATCAGAGTTGGAAACTTGTTCCTCGACCACAAGGAAAGACTATTGTGAAGAGTGGATGGGTTTATAAGACCAAGTTTACTTTCGATGGTATTGTTGAAAATCACAAGGCTTGTTTGGTAGCCAAGGGATTCTCTTGGCAAGAAGGCATTGACTAACTGAAACCTTTTCCCTTGTTGCAAAGATCAAATATGTTCAATTGATTCTTTCCCTCCCTACTTGTTTTGGATGGGAACTTCATCAAATGGATGTTAAAAGTGCCTTTCTTCGTATGGAGAGTTGTCTGAAGAAATTCATATGGAACAACCTCTTGGTTTTGTGACATATTATGGTCTTGTTTGTCGACTCAGGAAGTTGTTGTATGGTTTGAAATAAGTACCTCATGCTTGGTATGGGAAGATTGATTGTTTTTTTTCAATCTTGGCTTCAAATGTTGTGAATTTGATCACAGTAGTTATGTATTACATGTTCATAGTGATACTTTGATTGTGGCATTGTGTTGATTATTTAGTCATAACTGGAAATGTCACTTTTGATTGTGGGTTTGAAGGAATAACTTGCAGATACCTTTGAAATGATTGATCTTGGTCTATTGCATTTCTTTCTGGGCATTCAAATTTTGCAAATGGATGTTGGTATCTTCCTTTCTCAACCTAAATATGCTTTGGATATTTTGAAACGATTCAAAATGGACGCTTGTAAGTCTTGTGCTACACCTTCTTAGTCGGGCGTAAAATTATTAAAGGACTCTGACTCTCGGTGAGTCGACACCACTCTTTATAGACAGTTGGTTGGTATCCTGATTTACTTAACTCACAATCGACTTGATCTCTCTTTTGTTGTTAGTGTGGTTTCCCAGTCCATGCAAGATCCTCGAGAGAGTCACTGTAAAGATGAAAAGAGAATTGTTCGCTATATTAAAGGAACTTATTAGTCTGGTATTAAGTATTGTTGCAGTACATAACCAATGGTTGGGTTTATTGATTCCGACTGGGGAGGTGACATTAAAAAACGAAAGTCCGCTTCTGGCTATGTCTGAGTTCTTGACCCTTGGTCTAGTCATGTAAAAGCATAAAGTAGTCTCTCTTTCGACTACAGAAGTAGAATATCGTGGAGTTTTCAATACAGGTACTAATGCAGTTTGGATCCGTCAACTTTTAGAAGAGATTGGATTTCTTGTTCAAGTCTCAACTGTTATTTATTGTGACAATTAGAGTACAATATAGGTTGTTGATAATCCCATTACTCACAACAAAATGAAGCATGTTGTACTTCATGTTCACTATTATTATGAGATAGTTGGTACATGACAATGTTGTCTCACATGTTTATTAGAGGACATATGATCAGATTGTTGATATCTTTACAAAGCCTTTACTAGAAGCTAAGTTTCTGAAAGTTCGGTCCATGCTTGGGCTTCAGGAAGCTGAAATTATGGGGAGGGTGGTATTCAGAGAACGTAATTTCACCTCCTGAATTTCCAGAGCATTGTGCTAATGGGGGGGTGTTGGAACCTAAGGTTATGCAAGTTCATCACACCTTTGGATATTTTGGAGACATCTAGTTGAAGGACATTGTTCGACTAGAGGCTCAACTAAGTGGTCGACTAAACTATCGACTAAATGGTTGACGAGGCTATGGTCCACTCGAATAGAACAACTGACTAAACTATGGGATGTTGCAAATTTCATGGAAATAGTTAGAACCAACTACCCCTATTTGTGGACAAGATCCTCCTCACTTCAAGGGATTTTGTTAGATTTGGAGACTATAAAAGAACGACCCTATGGGGTGTGTTCATATGCTTGATGTGTTCGAATCATGTATTAATAATGCATTGTGATGTTCTGATCACAATGCACTATGCTTAAGTGCAACAATAGTTTCTTTAGACACCACCTCTCTTCTTATAAAACAATTCCCTTATGTTATTTTCTTTTATGTTCTATGGTTCATATGAAGAGTTTCCCCATCACATCTTTATAAAGGAATCTATTGTATTCATTGTGTGTAGTGTCAGAGATATTGTTGAAACTGTGAGGTCTTTTCAAGTTAGAATTAAAGAGAATAAGGTGGTTATTAGTCATAATCATGTTAAGTCATATGTGTTGGCATAACACTGTAATAAGACTACGCATATGATATGTATTGAATATATAAGAATATTAGCAAAGCTTGATCATTCTTTGAAAAGAAAGTTAGGGAGGCTATGAAGATAGTAAAGGAGGACAATTGTATCAATAAGGATTATGATTTTAGGTTGAGCAAAGATTGGCTACATATTCTTAAGAAGCAAGGAAGGTTCCCCTCTTTTTTTTTGTAAGCAGCATAAGGAAATATATTATAGTACAAAAAAAGGTACATTCACATGAGAATCTGTAGATTCATGAGCTTTCAGAAGCTTCTCATGGAGTATAAAAAGAAAGTAGGAGCATCCATAGTATTGCCCATAAGTGGGATGAGCAGTATTGACATAATTACAGCTGACCATTAAAAACATAGACTGAACTAGACTAAAAGGAAAAACTAGAGTCTGATAGTAGACCATTGATCTAAAACAGTGGAAGATAGATAACGCTAACCGCAAAAAAATAGGAGCTAGGCTCACACAGAGCAGTTCTATGTGCTAGCTTCTGCATTCTGAGAACTAGGATTTCTTCAATTATTGGACAACTGCCAAAGAAGTCCTCTTCCCAATTCCGGAGTGGGAGTTTGATGGGTTGTGGATCAATTTTGCGATGTATGGTTGTGTCATGCTCAGCCTTCCTGAGCCGTTTGTAGTGTAAGGTGTCAATTGTCGAGGGCATTGGGAAGGAAGTCCCAAGGGGAGAGGCCCCCCTGAACCACCATTGCAGCAGGAGAACTCAGTCCTGAGGAGGAGCCTAGAACTGGAGTAGCGCCTTCCGCAGCAGCAACGTTGAGGGAGTCAGGCAGGGAGCTGTCTGGAGCATGGATTTTAGTGGCAGTAGCAGCACCCTTAGCATGGACATTAGGTTTGCCAGCCAAACCTTCAGAATGAGCAGCGAGACCAAAATCATGGGGAGGAGTAGAATGGTGAAACAGAGAGTACCTTCGACCTACCAAATTGGCTTCGAGGGAAGCCATCATTCGATCCAAATGGGCCATGTGTGCCCTGGTGTCCATAATCGCCACCTTGGCCAAGTTCTAGTTTGTTAGCATTTCCTCTACCAAAGTTCCCAACATATTTTTCATTAACCAGTAATAGTTTACTTGGTTTCCCTGGTTTCCAAATGACATAATTTCGGCAACACTACGAGATTGCCAATCGTCCACTAGCCTGCGGACAGGGACGGATATGATTGTCTTCATAGTTGCTATTGGCCATCTTTTCCTTCTCAACATAAGTGGCAGCTTTTCCAACACTGTGACCGGAACCTCACTTGGAATTGCCTCACGTTTGGGTCATGGAACTGTCAACAAGTTCACTGGAGAACGGAGAAGGGGTAGAGCTCTCAGCAGAGGGAGCAGGAAGAGGATGATAGAGGCGAGTAATGACAGCCGAGGCATGTAGAGGGAGCCTCATATCAAGAGTTACAAGGCGGGAGCTTCCAGATCCCACACGGGACAGATTAATGGCGCATCTAAACCAATTAAGGGAATGTGACAAGGTGAGCCGAGTCGGAATGAATGCAAGTAGTGGAGCCATGGGGGTAGTGAAATTCAACGCGTGCAAGGAGGCCAGATGGGCTGGGTCAGGACACAACGTTAATGAGGAGGGCTGGAGAACAACGTCAGTGGAGGGAGGTCGCCATGTGTGAGAGCCACGCTATCAGGAGGGCAGGTGGCACCCCTATCCTTGGTAGTGTCATTTCGAGCACCTACATCCAGGGAAGGAAGGTTCCCCTCTTGAGTTTATTCCTCTTTGGTTTATTATTTACTATTTTTTGTCTTCTAATTTTCGACTTATAGTCTTGACTTTTCTATTGCTCAACTTTGTCTCAATTCCCCCTTTCTTTTAAGTATTTAGTTCATTTGATGTTTTTTTTAAGCTCCCTTATATATATTTTATATTTTTTTAATTTCTTTTTTCGTATTTTTCCTCACTTATATATATATTGAGAGAGAGATTATTGCTCATATCAATTATTTTATTTGCCTTTTTTCTTCCTCTTCTTTGTTTTATGTTTTTATATTATTAATTATATTTATAATCATTGTTTTCATTATTTTCTTGAATATCATTTCATTCCTTATTGATCTTTAATATTTTTTAATAATTTTCTGAGTGAGATTTATTACTTGTATTCTTGGTATATGGTTCCCTCCCTTCATATGAAGCGATAAGGGACTTTGTGTAATCCCTTGGCAAAAGTTTCAGATGGGAAACCATCTAGAGGGAAGAAGAGAAACATGAGGTCGTAGACAATTACTTGTATCTACAACTAGAGATTGGGCCTAGGGAAGAAACCCCATCAATGTTGGTTGTGTTGTTGTCTCAATCCAAGGTCGTTGGACTCTATAAACTCCCCGCCACCTTACATGTGTCTAGCTCTAATTATGAGTTCATATTCGAGGGTGGCTAAAGGGAATCCATAAGAGAGTCAATGGAGTAAGCTTGTAGTGAAGTGGAACCATTCAACATATCCCCAACTACCATCATCATAGAAGAGGTTTGCAAGAGAAACATGGTCTAGACCTAACATATTATAGAATTGTGGAAGATGGACCTACTTTTACTCACTAAGATTAATTATGATGTCAACCAAGGAAATGAGAAGTGGGTTTAATAGGGATGACTACATAAAGGACCTACAAATCTATAAATTGCATTTTAAGGAGGAAGTGGAGAAGATAGCAGAAATAAAAGAGGCGGCGCATACATAAGTGGAGTTGGTCGTAAAGTGAAGGTGATTGGAATAAGCAAGTAGAGGAGCCAACTACAACGCTAGAATGAACAAAGAAATAAGCCAAATATGGGGAAGGGAGGTGGAGTAGGCCATAAAGTGAAGGTCATTGGAATAAGCAAGTAGAGGAGTCAACTACAATGCTAGAATGAACAAAGAAATAAGCCAAAGATGGGGAAGGGAGGGAATGCGGGGGGAAAGCTTGCCACTCATTTGAGAGGCAAGATGTAGAAGGCAGGGGAGGAGAGGGGGCTCTCCCCACCTAACACTCTTTTAAGTTGGAAGAAGTAGGTGTGGGGAGGGAGGGAGGGAGCGGGGGAAGGAGTGGGAGAAAGGGGCTTACAAGAGCTAGGTGGGGGACGGAGGTATAGAAAGAGTGGGAGAAAGGGGGTGGGAGGGAGTTTCCGAGAATCGTTTCTTCTTATTTTTAAATTTTTAATATTTTTAAAAGTTGTTTATAGCTTTTGTAAGGTGTTTTTTGAGTTTGGAGTTTAGAGTAAATTAGAAATTGCAATTATTTTGAACCATTTTTGGGAATCCAATCTCTTAAAATTACTAAGCTTGCAAAGATCAATTTCACAAATTCTAGTTTGATCGATTATAGCTATTAAAGCTAGATGCCAAATGAATTCTTCCCAAAAATTATATAAAAAAAAAGCACTTTCAATTTTCCTTATCCCCACTTTATGATGCCATTTGAGTGCCACATATTTATTAACTATCAGTTTTATTGAGATTCTATATTTGGTTGTCCCCATAGAGCTGTATAGCTGTTGAAATTCTTGAGCATTTCATTTTCACTGGATTTGCATTTCTTTCCAATATGGGTTTGCTTTTGGACATTGTTTCTCGCATTAAATTTAAATATTTTAAGAAAGTTAAAAAATATATTTCATTTCAAATCTTGAAATTTCCCAGCCCAATCCAGTAGATACCAATAAATTAATAGTAATTATTTTCAAGGAAATAAGTGTCCAAACTCTGAACAAAAAACAAAAGATGTCACTTTCACTCACTGGCAACCTCTCTCACAGTTCATTGCATCAAGTTTGTTCTTGTCTATCATCCCGTTCAACCGGTAACCTGTACGGCCAACTCCGGTAGAGCCGTCGCGCAAATTAAAGCAAACCAAACACTCCGTTGACGTCCGCCAACTAGCCGCGTGGTGACACGTGTCATAATGCTGTCTTATGCGACCACTCTGAGAAATAAAGAAAACATTAAAGGTTAAATTGAAAGTCCTGAAATTCTCCCCTTGCTTTATATATTGAACCGATGGGATATAAAGTTGAACGAACGATTCGATAACCAAGAAAAGGTGGGGTCGATATTGTGCATCATTAAAGCGAGCGACTGTTTCAAATTTATTTAGGTTAGGAGAGTGAATAGCTATATGGGATATATACAGTGTACATCGCTTTATAATAGAATATTGTAAATAAATTATTATAATTAAAATTAGTGATGTGATGACAAGATCTAAATCATATAATTTTGACAAAGTTTATAAAGTGTAGAGTGTATATCGTTTTATAATTACGTTGTAGGTGTTCACCAAGGAGAAGCATTATTTCCACATCAGCAAGATTCCTCGCTCATGGAGCAAATGGAATTTTGCCATGTGGATGGCAATGCTTCTCCGCAACCTGCCTTCTGCGACGTGATGTTGTCTCGTTGAATGAACAATTTCGCTCTTTATTTTCAACTTTATCGTGTCGCAGCTCGCCAGCGACCAAGCAGTTTGCAATTTCTCTTTTAGTTTTTTTTGCCTTGCACGGAGACCGCCGACCGCCGACCTGCGACACAGTCAGGCACAAATCGTTTTGTTTTTCCATCTCGCCAGCGACCGCCGGCCAACGTGATTACTCGATTGGTCCTTTGTTTATATGATTTTTGCAGTATTGGTTGTTGATATGATGCATGGTTCTAAGCCCCAGGAGATCGAGTCTATGAGTCTTCTGAAAACGCAGCACACACACCTTTTTGCAGTTGTTTTAAATAAGGGATAAGAAAATAATACTAAACGTGATCCCAAATCTGTTCACAGATAGTTTATCCTTTGTAAAAGTCATATGTCGAAAGAGGAAGATCGACGGTGCAGCGTTGAGAAGCTAGATCGACGGTCCACATTGACACCCGCATTGCCAAAGAGATGGAGAGATAAGTAATAAAGCCGGTGCGGAATACAAACCACCATCACACGTGTCCATTCTTGATACGTCCGCATATGAAAAATTTGTATTGCAAACCGCTCAAAGGGTAATGCGGAACCACTCTTTACACGTGCGAAAAGACCATTTCCAAAAGTTATTTATTATTTATTAGGTTAAATAATGCATTGTTTTTGTTATTTGCGCCTGAATTCTTTTGTAACCTCTACCCTATCTTAAATTCCAGAATTTTACAGTTAAGCTATTCCATTGATTTCTGTCTTTGATTGGTCTACGCGCAATGCTTCTCCGCGACTTGCCTTCTGCGACGCGATGTTGTCTTGTTGAATGAACAATTTCACCCTTTATTTTCAACTTTATCGTGTCGCAGCTCGCCAGCGACCAGTGCAAGCGGTTCGCAATTTGTCTTTTAGTTTTTTTTGCCTTGCACGGAGACCGCCGACCACCGACCCGCGACACAGTCAGGCGCAAATCGTTTTGTTTTTCCATCTCACCAGCGACCGCCGACCAACGTGATTACTCGATTGGTCCTTTGTTTATATGATATTTGCAGTATTGGTTGTTGATATGATGCATGGTTCTAAGCCCCAGGAGATCGAGTCTATGAGTCTTCTGAAAATGCAGCACACACACCTTTTTGCAGTTGTTTTAAACAAGGGATAAGAAAATAATACTAAACGTGATCCCAAATCTGTTCACAGATAGTTTAACCTTTGTAAAAGTCATATGTCGAAAGAGGAAGATCGACGGTGCAGCGTTAAGAAGCCAGATCGACGGTCTACATTGACACCCGCATTGCCAAAGAGCTGGAGAGATAAGTAATAAAGCCGGTGCGGAATACAAACCACCATCACACGTGTCCATTCTTGATACATCCGCATATGGAAAAGTGGTATTGCAAACTGCTTAAAGATCAATGCGGAACCACCCTTTGCACGTGCGAAAAGACCATTTCCAAAAGTTATTTATTATTTATTAGGTTAAATAATACATTGTTTTTGTTATTTGCGCCTGAATTCTTTTGTAACCTCTACCCTGTCTTAAATTCCAAAATTTTATAGTTAAGCTATTCCATTGATTTCTGTCTTTGACTGGTCTACGCACAATGCTTCTCCGCGACTTGCCTTCTGTGATGCGATGCTGTCTCGTTGAATGAACAATTTCGCCCTTTATTTTCAACTTTATCGTGTCGCAGCTCGCCAGCGACCAGTGCAAGTGGTTCGCAATTTGTCTTTTAGTTTTTTTTGCCTTGCACGGAGACCGCCGACCTCCGACCCGCGACACAGTCAGGCGCAAATTGTTTTGTTTTTCCATCTCGCCAGTGACTGCCGACCAACGTGATTACTCGATTGGCCCTTTGTTTTCAACTTTGTCATGTCACAGGTCGCCAGCGACCATTGCAAGCGGTTCGCATATTCTGTTTTAGTTTTTTTAGGCCTTGCATGGCGACCGCCGACCAGTGAGACAGTGATTCATATTTTCATCAATCTCATACCTTAATCTGAGGAACAGTAAAGCGCATTCCTGGTCTCTCAGCTAAACCAGTCAGATCATGATCCATGTATTCAAATACAATGTATCCCTGAATTTATTCTATTAGTATCTCCTATGTTGCTCCAATGGCATTTATATCGACTATGGATTCATTTATTTCAACAATTTACGGATTAAAACAAACTGATGCAACTCTGCATGAACAAATATTATGAGATATAGATTTTTTTTTCTACAGTTGAGCATTCAATTATGGATTGGACATGGAACAACTTTCCATCGGGTTTGCCACGGCAAAATTTATTTCTTTGGGTCTACTCGATTACGAATTTATGAATCTTGATTCAATAGTACTCATTTCTGCCTATGAATGTATTTGTGAATTTGATGGATTGGACCTTTTGCACATTCTATCTTCTGCAGATATGAGAACATATTTCAATGCAACAATGGTTAAATGTGCTCAGACACCAATGCACCGCCTTTAGCTACAATCGTTTATAAATTTGGATGGATAAAACTTATGTGATTGTATTCTTGTTTGTTGTTGTTATCGTGTCTCGGTTTTTTCTTCAGCTCAATGACCCTCTTCAAGAGATCAAGTTTCTTGTTTTCTATTGAAAATCAAGGTTCTTTACTGAAACCAAAGTTATATTTATTGTTATAATAACTCATATTTCTTGTTTAGTGTCTCAACTACGATTTATTTACTCGTTTTACTTGTATGTTAAACCTTTAAAGTTACAATTTAATCATACATCTTATTTATTTACTACTTTAAGATGGAACAATGCTTCACTGACATTTGTGCTGCAACAGATATTTTCTCCTAGATAAAATGCCCATTCCAAAAAAAGAAAATTTTTTTTTTTACTCACAATTGTGTTTTTCCCTCCTCTGAACTAATTTTCTCTAGTCTAAGATGTTTTTCCCTTTTCACAATTGTGTTTTAATTTGTCTATGTTCCTATTCTGCTTTTTTGCTGCAACAGGTTTTGTCTCCTATTCTTAATGTATCTTTTATTGTCTAATGTATATTTTTGTCTATATATGCTTTATTGTATGCTTTCTAAGACCATACAATTTCTTCCTTTTGATTAAGCACGTCGTCAACAACTTTGTAAAGATATTGGTTTTAGCCCAGATACAGAAGCTCGTACTGGGAATAGCCTTGCGTTGTCGGAATTGTCTTTGAAGTAACTTGCACCTTTAAAATAATTTTCCCTACTCTGAGGGTTTTTCCCTTTTCACAATTGTGTTTTTCTTTGTCTATGTTCCTATTCTGCTTTTTGCTGCAACAGGTTTTGTCTCCTAAAGAAGTTATCCATTCCAGAAATTATTTCTTTAATTTTGTCAGAATTGTGTTCTTGTTTGCTATTGTTATTGTGTCTCAGTTTTTTGTTCATCTCAACCAAGCTCTTCAGGAGATAAAGCTTCTTGTTTTCTACTGAAAATCAATTGTGTTTTAATTTGTCTATGTTCTTTTTCTGCTTTTTTGCTGCAACAGGTTTTGTCTCTTATTCTTAATGTATCTTTTATTGTCTGATGTATATTTTTGTTTATATATGCTTTATTGTATGCTTTCTAAGACCATGCAATTTCTTCCTTTTGATTAACCAGGTCGTCAACAACTTTGTAAAGCAATTGGTTTTAGCCCAGATGCAGTACCTCGTACTGGGAATAGCCTTGCGTTGTCAGAATTATCTTTGAAGTAACTTGCACCTCTAAAGTAATTTTCCCTACTCTGAGGTGTTTTTCCCTTTTCACAATTGTGTTTTTCTTTGTTTATGTTCCTATTCTGCTTTTTGCTGCAACAGGTTTTTTATCCTATAGAAGTTATCCATTCCAGAAATTATTTCTTTAATTTTGTCAGAATTGTGTTCTTGTTTGCTATTGTTATTGTGTCTCAGTTTTTTGTTCATCTCAACCAAGCTCTTCAGGAGATAAAGCTTCTTGGTTTCTACTAAAAATCAAGGTTCTTTTATGAACCAAAGTTATATTTGTTGTTATAATAACTCATATTTTTTGTTTGGTGTCTGGACTGTGGTTTATTTACTTGTTTTATTTGTATGTTCAACGTTTAAAGTCATAATTTAATCATGCATGTCATTTATTTACTAGTTTCAAATGTTTTCTGTTGCAATAGATATTGTCTCCTAGATAAATTGTCTGCTCCAGGAAATAACTCTTTTCTTTACTAACAACTGAATTTTTCTCTGCTCTAAAGTAACCCTATACTTCCTGTTCACTCCCTCTTCAAATTCCTTGTTCATCCATGTTCTCAAATAACCTATACCTGCTATTCACCCTTACTCACAATTGTGTTTTTCCCTGCTCTGAAGTAACCTATACTTCTTGTTCACTCCCTGTTAAAATTAGTTGCTCTGTCTGTTCCTGTTCTGCTTTCTGTTGCAACATGTTTTGTCTCCCAAACAACTTGTCCATTTCACAAAATAATTCTTTTATTTTCTCACAATTGTGTTCATCCCTGTTCTGGAATAACCTATATCTGCTACTGCCTCTGATCCTTTACTGATTTTTGCTTGAAAACCATGTCCTCTCTTCTAAAATATTGCAAAATTTTAGACTTACTAAATAAATCGCTCCTTTGCTGTGGCTGGTATATATTCAGTTCTCTAAGTTTACCAATATAGATTCTTTCAATATAGTTCTTTTTCAGTAAATGATTCTATCATTTTCTTAGAATTCAGGTTTTTCCTGCTCTAAAATAAACTATACCTGTTGCTCACACCCTGCTGAAATTTCTTGTCTATTCTGGACTTTTGCTGGTATATATTTAGTTCTTAAAGATTTAAGCAAAGTAATAAAAACTTACCAAACCTTCATTACTTGGATACACAGTTATCGGTCTGCCCCAACATGAGCATGCATCACAGGTTTTTTACCAAATTGTTATTCAACATTTGATAAGTTTACCAATATAGATTGAAGAAAAATTCACATTTAAGAGAAGTAATCCAAAAATTAGCAAACCTTCATTACCTGCATACACAATTATGAGTATCCCCCAACATGAACATCCATTATAAGTACAATAGTTCCAATTTGACTGATCATCAGTACTTCTTATTGGATCATTTCTTCTCTTCTTATAAACAAAATATTGTTTACTTAAAAAGGGTTTAGCTCCATTTTCCTTGAAGTTCACTGAACTTGGGCATTCAATTTTTCCTTTTTTTTTCTATCATCATCTTAAAAATAAGGCTCAAAGGACTGAAAATCACCCCATAGAGTTTTACCAATATAGATTAAAGAAAAAATCACATTTAAAGGAAGTAATCCAAAAATTAGCAAACCTTCATTACCTGCATACACAATTATGAGTATCCCCCAACATGAGCATCCATTATAGGTACAATAGTTCCAATTTGACTGATCATTACTACTTCTTATTGTATTATTTATTTTCTTCTTATAAACAAAATATTGTTTGCTCAAAAGAGGTTTAGCTCCATTCTCCTTCAGGTTCACTGACCTTGGGCATTCAATTTTTCTTTTTTCTATCATCATCTTAAAAATAGGGCTCAAAGGACTGAAAATCACCCCATAGAGTTTTAGAAATAAATAGACATGCACAGAACTACTTCTTATCTTTCTACCAGAGTACCCTTTGTTTCATGGTAGATATGTTTAGCCGGTTTCTTTTTTCAAAATACTTGTTCTGAGTTCAGTTAAACTATGGTACTGTTATAACCAACCGTGATATCAATTTTTAAAGGAGTACTCCCCATAGGGAATATTCCCAACTTGAATCAGAATTAACAAAAAATTATTGTTCACATTCCACAAAGTTCATTGCTCTTAACTTGCTACCTAGAATCTAACAATGTAAGTTTAAAAAACAAATAAACAATCTCTGATGTTGTTTGCACATGTTTCCTTATTACTTTAATAGGCACGTTTGTTGCTAAAAGAAAACCAATTTGAAACCTTTCATTTGTTTATTCTTCTATGTTCTACATGTTCTTGTACATGTTTTATATTTACACTTAATATTAATTTCATCCATTTTCTAGGTTGCTTTTGCATTGCAACTATTTTCAATACAACATTATGGACACTCTATTGACCGAAAATGCAGTTTAACTTCTAATGAATGGTGCTATTGACCTATGCCCACTTGTACAAGTTGTTGCTCTCGATCAAGTAAGCTCTCTTAATTCAACAACTACTCGCTACAGAATCACTATCTCAGATGGAATTCATAGCCATGATACATTGCTTCCAAGTAGCTACAATAACGCTGTGGAAAACCACCAACTCCAAGCAAGTTCAATCATCAAAATCATCAAGTGTACATGCAACACTATGCATAATGTGATGTATGGTTTGCTTATCGCATTTTATTGTAACTTGATTTCAATTGCACTCCCAACAAATGTACCAATTTTTTTACTTTTACTTACTTACCTTAATTCTTCTTGCTAGGACGATCGCACTGGACATAATCGAAATTGTCACATTGCAAACAACGATAGTTGGAGACCCATCACCTTTCAACTTAACCCCCAACTTTACCTCCCCCAGCAGTTCATCTGTTACAAGAATCAACACTCTTGATCCCGAAAACCCATCAAATATCATACCTTGTTCGCAAAATGCAATTGGAAACCCTATTGAACCTCCTCTTGCTTTTACATCACTCAACCCTTCCACCAAAACTTGGACCATTCAAGGTCGAGTTATTGCAAAAACAAATATGACTACCTACACCAATCAAAAAGGGCCTGGTTAAGTTTTTGGATTTGACTTTGTTAGTGCTACCAAAGATGAGCTTCATATCTATGCTTTCAATGAACTAGCCACCTTATTATATGACAAAATAAATGTTGGTATAGTCTACACTATCTCAAATGGAACAATTAAATTGGCCAACCCAACATACAACCATTTGACAAGCCTCTTCGAGTTTTTTCTTAACCCCTCATCAACCATTCAACCATGTTTGGAAGAATGTCCATTAATCCCTTTTCATTTCTTCCACTTTAAATCTACCCATGACATCAAAACTACACCCCTCAATTCCATGGTTGACGTTATTGGAATTGTCATTTCTGTTTCCCCTGCATCAACTATACGCAAAAGGGATGGCTCTGAAATCATTCGATGAATAGTTGGGTTAAGGGACATGTTTGGGTATAGCATAGACATCACACTTTGGGGTGATCACTGCACAATGGAGGGTTCCCACCTTGCAAGCCTTCGAGGTTTGCCTACTCCCCCTATCCTTGCAATTAAAGGTGGGTGTGTTACTGAGTTCAATGGAAAAACCATTGGAACCATATCCAACACCAACCTCCTTATAAACCCAAATATTGAGGAAGCTCAACTTCTCCAAACATGGTTTACTGTCAATGGTTTCTGTTCAGCCTCGCCATCTTTGAGCAGAAAATCCACCTCGCCTTCTTCTAGCTCTTGAAAACGCATTTCCATTTCTGCTCTTCAAGCTCTCCAACCCTCTGAAAAAGCAACCTGGTATTCAATTATTGCTACAATCACCCATATTAACACCGATGACTTTCATTTCCTTGCATGTCCTTTTTTTGTCGATGGCATTCAATGCATGAAAAAAATTTCCCACAAAGTTGGTAATGTATGGCATTGTGCAAAACGTGATGGGGAATTTATAGAGTGTTCTTATCGATACATACTCAAACTTGACCTAATGGATGCGACTGGACAACTATACGGTGTCATAGATTTTGATGTGCGCAGCAACTGATGGGCATCTCTGCAAAAGATTTATGCCTTCTCTCAAATAATTCAACATCTATTTTGGAAATAGTTCAACGTGTCTGTGCTCGAAAATACCTTTTAACCTTATCTGTACAAACAAAGACTTTTAATTCAACATCTCGCTTGAAGGTGTTTTCCGTCATGTCAGAGGAAGCTTCCTTATCATCATCACCTACCGATTCCCTTGATGGAAATGAACCTATTTTGCGTACTACACGTCCAGTAGCTCGCAGGCTTTGAACTCTGCCTTTGATAACACCTTCCCAACAAGTTTCTACTCTTCAATTCTACCTTTTTGTACTTCATACTTGCTACTTATCCATTGCAAGCTTTTGTATTAACACCGGTATGTAAATTATACTTTTATGCATCATGGAGCATGCTTTAATATTATATGCTTTACTTTTTCTGTAACATTTTGTTAAATTGCATATTCATTGCAACGTCTCTTGTCACTTTCAAATTTATGCTTACATGAAGATTCATTTATCAACTTTATACTTCTTTTCTTTATAAACACTTTTCAAAACGATTCACATTTGTTTCTTGCAACAACTTACCATAAATTATGCATGGTCCATTTATCTTTAACAATCTACCTTTGTTTGCTTATTCAATGGCTTAATATATAGTATGTTTCTCGTCAAACAAATGCATTATTAAGTTCTTAACCAAAAAAACATGTTTCTTGTAGCCATGTCAACAAATGAGCACAATGATCATATCAATGGACGCAGAAGAGTTCTATATACTGAGAAAAAACAACAAAACAACAAGAGCCAACGCCTTCTATATAAAGCTGCTCGCCAACTTGTTAATATCCCTGCTCCATTTGACATTGTCCAATCTCCCCTCGGACACTCTACATCGTCTGCATCAACACCCAACAATCAAGGAAACATTCACCTACAAGGTATACAACAACAATTCCGTACAAGGTTGGACAAATTATCTCCCATGAATGTATGCTCTATATGCATGGAGTCTTATCTTGGCATTAAGACAAGACACTTTTCTAATGCATTTTCATGTTCACGATGCATTGGGGAAAAAAAAATTCATCGCTACTCCTTGGAAAACAACATGGATCCTGGGGTACAACCACCTGTGCTCGCTGTCCTTACTCAAGTTGAAGAAATGCTCATTTCTCGTGTTAACCCAATTTTACAAGTCACTCATGCTCGTGGGGGTCAATATACTTATTCTGGCCACACTATTAGCTTCCCCCAAGACATTACAAGCATTGCCACTTTACTCTCCCGCTTACTCTCAGACATTGACATCCTTATTGTTCATAAATGCAATCCTAACAAGAAGCCTTATGAGTTCTTTGTTAGTCGAACACGTGTTCTTGCTGCTCTCCAATTCAAGCTGTCAAATGATCCCTACTACAAGGATGTTCAAGTTAACTCAATTGCATTGTCTTCTTTTCCTATTGAACCAACTGACATTTCCTCCCTTCTTCGCCATATTAGACTTGAGGAAACCCTACTTGCTGAGCATACCTCAAATGCTAATATCCATGTAATGTCCCCATCTTGACCCTAATGCATTAATATTGTAAATGATGTAAATATTTCTATTTGGTCATGGTGAGGAGCTCAAGGCCAAGGCCCTGCCATTGATTTACCATTCTATGTATCGGCAATTAGAATAGATGCATATGGTTCTTGTGCTAGCGGTGCACAATGTAAAATCGGACATCATGTAAACATGCAATTTTTAATGAAAAACCCACAACCAGCTATGCAATGCAACAAAGAGATGGGGGCATGATCTTTACAAGGAATAAGGGGGGGGAAATAACCAAACCCTTGAGCCATGGTGTTAAGCCATTTCATTGAGGAAACCCATGAACTCTCAACTACCCATTTGGTCTCATGCACCCAATCATTTAATTCTTCCAAGAATTGGTTGAGACAATTAATGCCTTGGGATGGGAGAGGTATGGCTATCAATTTTCGTGTATGGGAAAGATAGCAACCTGGAAAATCGAGTTTTGGCTTGCTGGGCAAGAAAAACCCCCACGAAATTGGCCCAAAGCCATTCTTCACCCATGGCATTCATCCTTTCACGCAGTCTGAGCTTGTTGGGGTTTTATCCTTCACATTTTTCTCAATTCCCCTGCATTTTCCCATGCTGGTAACTCGTTTTTGCATATACAGTAGCTTGGGAGAGAAGGGCCACGATTTGGGGACTGTATGGAGGTCGTTTTTTCCCCCGAATGTCCAAGGACGTTTTTCTAAAAATGGATTTGGCTTCCCTGGGTTGTTTCCCAATCTTCCCATTTCGTTTTTGTGTGTTCCCACATTTTTCTGAGCTGGTAGAAACCCCATCCTTGGTTCGAACCTGTGAGCAGGAGATTCAGGAGTGGAAGAGGACAGTTTTGGCTTGATGAGCCAATTAAGTATCCATAGCTCAATGGGTGAGCCACTAGCTAGTAATTCACCTCTGTCCATCTCTTAACAGCCTGAGAAACCCAATTGCTGATTGGCTTGGTTGATTTTGGTATATATTTGGCTATGTGAGAGCCTGCTTTCCCCTTTTTCCTTGTGGAGATCATGCCCAGCTCGGGGGGTGGCAGTGGTGCTGAGAGATCGAAGAGCACACTGGCCTACGGTTGGGTGGAACGTTGCAGAAGCGTAGCTGGTTGCTCAGGGATTACCTGGTTTAAGATAAGTATTCTCATTTGCAAATTTGATATTGCTTAAATTGATGATATGGCATAAAAATTGGGAATGAATGATGGATGTGTAATGAAATTACTTCCGCTGTGTTTTAAAATAATTTTGCATATTCATATGTCTTTTATATTATATGAATGCTTACATAATAGTTCATGG
Organism: Larix kaempferi; assembly: GCA_027924585.1. NCBI lineage: Eukaryota > Viridiplantae > Streptophyta > Pinopsida > Pinales > Pinaceae > Larix > Larix kaempferi. The sequence continues at coordinate 2,947,599 of BSBM01001158.1, read as the reverse complement.
GGCTAGATGCCCGGTTTAATGTCACGATCCTCTCTATCTTGTTGGTGTGGTAGGAGGGGACATTACAATCCAGTTGCCCAACTTCTTTGAACCCCATGAAGAACAATCCTCTTCCTTTATATCTACCCATACAAATAGTAGAACTAAGGTTGATGAAATCAAACGCTTCTTAGCAACAAGCAATGCACCCACTCCGCCTTGCATTGAATGGCCACAAATAGATACTTCCCCTATCAATGAATACAACACAATAGGCCTCCTCTCAATGGCCTTCCCAACCCTGTTTCCCACTGGAGTCGCAATGCTTAAACAACCACACATTGAAGAGGTTGGTATTGACAATTATGCACTGCACCTACTTCGATACTGCGACAATCGATTTGGATAACATCCTCAATTTCGTTATTACATATATAATCTCATGATGCACCACCGCAGCCATTCTACTGCTTCTGTGTTTTTAAAACGTAGTATTGAAGATACACTTCCTCCAACGGTTTCAGAGCTTCTACAACAATTACAAGAATTACCAAATGCTAAGATAGCTGAGCAAGTCATGCGGTTTGGATCCAACCTTTGTGGGACCCGCTCCTACTGGAACAAAAGCAGAGCTGAACTAACTGACATGATCACACAACAAGGAACACCAACATTCTTCTTTACGCTCAGTGCAGCTGACACCAAATGGCCAGACCTGCATTCTTTCATGCCTGGACATGCTCCAGCAGCTTCACATCAACAGTACCAATGGAGAATTTGCAACCTTATATCAAATCCACATGTTGCATCTCAATACATGGAGAAAAGATTCAAAATATTCCTAGAAGAAGTTCTTCAAAAAGGGCTTGCAACAAAAGACTATTGGTGCAGGTTTGTAACAAACCATATTCCCATCAAATTTCAGTGTATTCAATACCTCAACTCTTAATTTCTAATCTTAATATTTTCCATGCAGATATGAATGGCAACATACAGGATCAACACATATACATGGCTTCTTGTGGATGGACAATGCACCCGATATGGACACATTAGACTGGGCAGATCATGCTAGCGTTGCAGATGCAAAACAGTACTTTGACAAGTTTGTTACAGCATGGAATCCTCGCATCAACCATTCTCAAACCCCATTGTTCCAATCCTCAACTATAAATGATCCATGCACCATTGGATCACATTCTATACTTGCAAGTGATCACTTACATGACTACGAAGAACTTGTTAATTGTGTCCAAAGGCATACAAAATGTTTCGAGTCTTCATGCCTCCGCAAAAAAGGGTCGACTCTTCAATGTCGTTACGGATTTCCATTTAAACTACAACCTACCTCTTCCTTATTCATTGATGCAAATGGACGAAAAACATACAACCATGCCAGGAATGATGCCATCCTTAATATTCACAACCCTACCATGTTCTCCATTTGGCGAGCTAACATTGATTGCCAACATGTTCTATCTAGACATGCTATACTCAAATATATTTCAAAATATGTAGCAAAGGCAGAGCCAAAATCAGAATCCTACCAAGCACTTCTTTATCGCATTGCACATGCAACTCCACATGATGCACCAATCCTACAACCAATAAGACGCTTCCTATCAGAAACTGTTGCCGGTCGAGACATTGGTGCACAAGAGACATGCCACATGCTCCAAAAGCTCCCTCTTTGTATTTGTAGTCGTTCCTTTCTTTCCTTAAATGTTAGCCAAAGTGTTTTCCGATGTATTTCCAATGACTGTCTTGATACCCCACCAACACCAACCTTCATTTTTTCCTACATGCAACGACCCCCTACACTCGAACATCTTACTCTTCTTGAAGCTGCATGCTCTTGGTCATTCTCATCTCGTAAAAAGCACTCCCAATGGAAACCAAACCACCCTCCCAAAATCGTTCGTGTCTTTCCTCGCTTCACTAGCATTCCACACATTTCTGAAGATGCCTTTGTTTCCTTTTGTTGGAGTGAGCTCCTGCTATACAAACCTTTTCGCACGTTGCACAATGACATTGGAGCAACATAATTGGACATAACTTCTAATTGGCTTCGCATTAAAGACACATACATTGCATGGCATGTTGATCATTTACTAGAAACCCCAGAAACCCCCAACACACCTCCCTTGGATGACTCTAATTCTGCTTCTAACCACTTGCCCTTACCACCTGTTATGGATGAATGGGAATTGCTTTCCCAACTCCGCCCTGGAAACAACCTCTATGTTGACGACCTTGACATGCTTGGCCATCGTGATTTTGATAAAGAACACAATTGGACCGAAAACCATATTCTGTAATGTCCCCTCCTACCATATCAGCAGGATAGAGAGGACATTGATGCTCAATCCGGACAATTAGCCCCATATCCATTAATTAAACTTATTGATACAAAGACATGTATATGCGCATGCTATAGAAACACAACGGAAATTAAATAAATCCTGTTGATATCTAACATACATTCAGAATTTATGTGACAGCCATTAAATAGAGACCTTTGCAGAATTATAAAAGATCATATGGAAATGCATAACCATTTGAATACACAACGGAAGTAAATTCGTTAGCACATCCATGATACATTCATAATATTCATCAAATGATAATTGCAAATTCAACACAAGAGAAATACTTATCTCAATAAGGTAGTCCCACGCAACTGGCTATGCAACTGCAACGTTCCACCCAACCGTAGGCCAGTGTGCTCCTCAATCTCTCAGCACCACTGCCACCCCCGAGCTGGGCATGATCTCTACAAGGAACCAGGGAACAGCAGACTCACACGTAGCCAAGCATACACCAAAAATGAGCCAAGCCAATATGCAATTGGGTTTATCAGGCTGCTAGGACATGGAAGGGAAGAATTGCTAAGCTAGTGAGCTCCAGCACAGAGCCAGGGATAGCCTAGCAAGATCTATCTAGCTTGGCACCCACAATACCTACACACCCAGCACAAGGAAGTATTCGTTTCACTGCTGTACAGTCCCTCAAGCCATACCTTCCCTATCTAGTGCTCTCAGGGTATGCATAGAAGAGTAACCAAAGCCCTCTTGATATTCTTGAGAGGTTGTCTCCCCCACTAGGTTTATCAAGCCACTTCTGTCCACTACCACTCCAAAACTTCAGTTCACAGGTTCAAACCAAAAACGAGGATGCACACAATAGCAGAACACAATTATGGGGCAGGATAAAACGTTTTTACAGTGAGATGCATGAGATGGGGTTTCAGCTAACTCAGAAAAACATGGGAACCCACAAAAATGAAATGGGAAGTTGGGAAACAACCCAGGGAAGCCAAATCCGTTTTTAGAAAAACGTCCTTGGACATTCAGGGACAAAAATGACCTCCATACAGTCCCCAAATCATGGCCCTTCTCTCCCAAGCTACTGTATATGCAAAAATGAACTCCCAGGCATGGAAAAATGCAGGATTTGGATGAAAAACGTGTAGGGGAAGACCCAACTAGCTCCCACTGCGTGAATGAGTGAAGACTGACCATTCAGAATGGATTTGGGCACCATTTCGTGGGTGTTTTCTTGCCCAAGGAGACAAAACACGAATTTCCAGGTTGATGGCTTGCCCATGCACGAAATTGGCTGCCATACTTCTTCATTTCCAAGGCATTAACTGCCTTAACCAATTTCTTGGAAGAATTAAATGATTGGGTGCATGAGACAAAATGGGTAGTTGGTGGTTTATGGGTTTCCTCATTGACACATGGATTAATACCATTGGCTCAAGGGTTTGAATAATTTCCCTCCCTTTTCCTTGTAGAAACATGCCCCATCTCTTTGTTGCATTGCATAGCTAGTTGTGGGTGTTTTTCATTAAAATTCGTATTTACATGATGTCTTATTTACATCGTGCCCATCTAGCACAAGAACCATAGGCATCTATTTTTTTAATTGCCGATACATGAAATGCTACATCAATGGTGGGGCCTTGGCCTTGAGCTCCTCACCATGATTAAGTTACAATATTTACATCATTTACGATTTAATACAAAGGGGTTCTAATTGGGGACATTACATATTCCTTCCCACATGCATGCAACAGCCATATCATTCACTGACCTCACGCGTTTATCCTCCCACATACACCACGACACCTATTCATCTTCAGGTCCTGTTGCTTCCTTGTCTCCCACACAATGAATGGCCTTTGACCTTATCCTAAAACACTCAACAACTTCTACAAACCCTCCCCCACTCAAAATGGTCATTCAAGGAATTGCGGGGACAGGCAAGTCTTTCTTAATATCTTGCATTAGAACTGCACTCCATCATGTCTCTAGCGATACACCTTCCCCCTTGCTCGTGCTAGCTCCAACCGGTATTGGTGCATTTAACATACAAGCCCTAACAATCCATTCAGCTCTTCGCAAACCCATTGTTGAGATGCACCCTCTTGAAGGACAATCCCTTTCGTCCTTCCAAGAACAATTCCGGCATATTCGGTACATCATCATTAATGAAATGAGCTTCGTTGGCCCAAAAATGCTTTCTCAAATAGATGATCGCTTACGTCAAGCCTTCCCTTCCCATTCAACAACTCCCTTTGGTGGTTGTTCCATCATATTCCTTGGTGATTTTGGACAACTGCCCCCTGTAAAGTACATCCCCATGTATGTTGGCGCATCTCAAGGGAATAGTCTATGGCACACATTTGACACCTTCGTTACACTTTCAACTATCTTTCGACAACAAGGGAACAATGCTTCTCAAGTTTCCTTCTGCCAACTACTGCTTAATCTCCGAAATGCAACACCGACTCTTGAATATTGGACCCTCCTGATGTCCAGAACAACCTCAAACCTTTCTCATGAAGAGAACCATACATTTTTCAACTGCACTCATTTGTACGCAACTAATAGCTCTATTGAAATGCACAACAAACAGATGCTGAAACACCTTAACATGCCAGTTGCACATTGCTTTACAGAGCAAAAGAAACATCTCCAATCCTCAGTAGATGATGAACAACTTCCATTCAAGGTTCTACTAGCAATTGGTCAACAAGTCATGTTGACAACCAACTTGTGTGTCTCTGCAGGTCTTGTAAACGGGTCGCTTGGGAAAGTTATTGCAATTGTCTACAACTCCAACGATCAACCACTGAAATTGCCATCTTATGTTGTAATTGACTTCCTCCACTACAAAGGACCCCCATGGGATTTTTGCAATCCAACTTATGTGCCCATCCCTCCTATCACAAAGGGTACACGAAGGCAAGTACCACTTCGAATGGCATGGGCTTTAACAATTCATAAAGCACAAGGGATGACTCTGCAAAATGCAACAATTGATATTGGCAACATTGACCGACAAAACCTTACATTCACTACAATATCAAGAGTTAAATATTTATCAGGCCTTCGCATAGCTCCACCTTTTTCGTTTTGTAGGTATTCTCGAATTAAAGATAGCCCCTATGTGCAATGTAGAATACAAGAAGAGACCTTGCTTTCTTCAAAGTCTTTGCAGCCACATTCTCCATAGAGTTACATTCCACCTCCTTTACATGCCTACTTTGTATAGCTATCACTTTACTCCCTTCTACTTTTCCAAAATGACTTATCTGCTTTGTTCATATCTTGTATTCCTACTCCTACTATCATTGAATATATTATACTTCTTCAGGTCTATTACAGAAGATAGGAGTTGAAATGGAGGCCAAACTACTGACCAGTTTTGACACAGAAATAAAAAAAATGTGCAACACTGAAATAAATGATTGTCCACTGTTATTATTTCTTCAAAAATCAATACTTAAGAAACTGTTGCAAAAGTAAATAGATGTCAACCACAATAGCAAAAAATAACAATGAACACAAAGCTGTTTGCTTCAAATAGAAATCAACACATGTATATATATAGTCTCTGATTCTAAACCCCTTTACATCTTTTACACGTCATACTGTTTGATAAATCATCTTCTCACTACATACTAAACATTTTATACATCTATTTGTAATGCTCCTTTACATCTAAACCCAATTCGAAGATAGATCTTTCACTATTTTTTTCCTCTCTCTTGTATTAAAATAGTGTCAACAAATCCTTGAAAGTTGGATTCACAAGTCACAAAAAATAACTCTTCTACTACCTATCAGGTACCCAAAATATAGTTTCCAATAGTTTCTAAATATTTGCAAAATAAATTGCATCTCCCTGATTTTCTTGAACACAAAAAAAACAACCAGGCCATAAAAGTAATTACAAAATTGCAATTATTTGCACCTCAACTAACTACAGAAAAAACTTGTCCCAAGCATTAGCTTGTTCAGCAATAGTAGTAACTTTGCTTGGTTCCAAAACTTGCAAAGAAACTTCATGATATGACAATTGAGTCTCAACATATTCCCTTCCTTCTTTTGTTGCTGTACAACTTTCTTCTAACAAATATGCATGTAGGGATACTTGGCCAACCATATGGTGTACATCTTCTTCAATGAGGGTATCGAACTTTCTAATGTATTCTAATTCTCCTTGCAACGCAGTGTTGATCTCTGTCATTTGCAACTCCTCTGCAGGCAACTCATCTATAGGTGGAAGCGGACAAAGATGACACTTCTCATAGACCTTCTGGATTCTCTTCTAGAAACCCATACATGCCTCAGTAGTCCTTGTAATGTCAGTATTCAGCTTTAGAGATGCCTTTCTGCAAAATTCTAGAAGTTGCATTTCTGACTTTAAATCCAAAACTGTTCTAGACACTAATTCTACAGTGTAATCAGAGTTTGTCTCTCTCCAAATGATATGCCGTTTAACCTTCTCTACTACATCAAACTTCCTTCCTCTAGCTGCTTGCGCCTCTACAGCAATTTCATCCATTTGTACCATCATTTGCTTCAAGTTGTAGACTTTCTCCATAACAGTCACTTGGAAATGATACATCTGCTCAATTACTTTGCAAGCTTCATCACAAAACACAGTTATTTCTACCTTTCTGTTGTTTCGTGTTTCAAGCCGTTTTGTCAAGCCTCTGTTTTCTTTCTCTAACTCTTCAACCTTCAACTTCAACTCTTGGACTTGCTAGTCAGTAGCTAACTATTTTGATTTTAACTGAGTGGTCGCAACTTCAAAATCATTATTTTCTCCTTCCAAAATCATCACCTGAACCGCCAATTTATCTTTTTCATCATCCAACCTCCATAGATCTTCAACCATTTTCTCCTTTTCAGATAACAGGTCACTATATTTCCTTTTAGCTCTTTCCCTCGATTCTCTTCTCTATGTATATTTTCTCGCACCTTGGACAGTGTTTCCTTTGCAATTTCAAGATGGCCTACCAACTCATCCACATTATGCACACTTGCCTAGGCCATCGCTACATTTGCTGCAGCTGCAAACTTTGGATCATTGTTAATTCCCTCCAAGATTGGAGTTTCTATTATTGTGACAACATCTTCATAATTGGCACACTTCATTCTTTTCTTTGATTTCCTAATGATCACTTTTCTATCAGGATCAAAAAAAATTGAATCAAGATTTGCCACCTCATTCTCTTCAGAAGGACTATAAGGGACGAGTTGAAGCCCTGGTAGTGGACAATACCCTCCACTTATACTTTCTAAGGGCCCAACTTCCACATTTTGTACATCAGCACTTTTTGGATCTTCTTGTTGCTTACATTTCAACTTTTCTTCTCTTATCCTGTCTTGTTCCGTTGATCCTAAGGGCCCTACTTCCATATTTCTTTGGCTCTTCTTCTTGATTAGCTTTTACGTCTTCTTCTCTTATCCTACCTTCTTCCGCTGATCCTAATAGCCCTACTTCCATATTTTGTACATCAGCAGTTTTTGCCTCTTCTTCTTGCTTAGATTTTATCTCTGCTTCTCTTATCCTGTCTTGTTCCGCTGATTCTAGGGAACCTACTTCCATATTTTGTACACCATCACTGTTTGACTCTTCTTGTTGCTTGGATTTTCCCTCTTCTTCAGTTTCTTCTCTAAGCAGTCTGTCTGATGCTTATTTTACCACCTTCTCATTCTCCTCTTGCTGCACTTTTTGAACTTCAACTTCCTTCTTCTTCTTCTCAACCTCTGCTACTGACCTATCTAATACTTGTTCATGATGTGTATCTACCTCAACCTACTTATCCTTGTCAACATTAGGACTAGAATTCGTTCCTTTTTTAAGACAATATCGGTTGTTTAGATCAATCATGTTCTTTGCACTTCGATAAAACTCCTCATCCTTCCAAAATAAGTGGCCATATTCATAGCCAATCCTGCAAAAGCCACAGTGTGCTTGCATCTTTCCATCGGGATCATGCCTTCTAAAACTCTTTGCCCCAAAATGAAAGCCTTCCAAATCTTCAACAAACGCTTCAGCTTCCTTTGCTTTTGCAACTTTATATGCTCCTATTACAAATGGCATTGGTGGGTAAATCAATTGCTTCTTTCCAGCTAGAAAATGGCCAACTCCATTTACATAAACTTGCCTAACAGCTTCTTTGTGTACCAAAAAATCAGTAGTGTATTGGGGCATCATAGAAGGAGCTTTGCTTCCACCAAACATCCGGATATACAATCCTTCCATGCATAAGTAATAATATCCATACTGTTCAATGACTTTGATAGCATTCTCAGACATGCAACATGGTTCTTCCTTAAACATCAAGCGACACAGTGGTATGATGAATGATTCACATATTCTCTTATAGTGAATTTTATACTTGTCGCCCCAAATCATTTGATATGCTAAATGCACAGGGGGCCCATTTGTATTCCAAACACATCCTAAACCTGGAAAAGGATATCTAATTAAGATACAATCCAACAAATACCCAGACATATGAAAATTAACATTATCCTCGGCTACTCCTCGTTGAGCTGCAACAATGTTTGTAGATAACCTGTCTGAGATGATTGCAGACCAATTGAATACTGTACCATGTGTCGCAACATGGCACATCACAGGTGCCCAACTGAGTTTGTAAATATTCCCATCTGGTAATCCATAAATTCGGCTCAACATCAAAGCTATCAGGTGAAACGTGGTTCTTAGGTGTTCAGTGTCATACTTCCCGCTCTTTTTTGTCCTTAATTGTTTTCCAGGGATTGTCATCTTCCTAGCAAATTCCAAATAATTAAAATTTGCATCTTTTACCCATTGAGTAGTCAACATAACATCAACATGAAAAAGGTTGTATGCTGCATCTAAGTGACCTGCCTAGAAGGATCCAAGACCTTCACCAGTAGTGTCGGAAATCATTCTAGACGTTGCATCAGTCCTCTGTATAATCCATCCTATCACTTATGAGCATGGAAATAGCTCAGTCCGTGTTGCTGCTCTGTGGAGGTGTGACTTCCTGATATTCTTATAAACCAATAATTCCTCAATACTCGCATCTGGGAAATTTGTGTCCCTAATAGCTCTATATAACTCAGTCCATGAAAATTGCAGAGATGCTCCTGTCACAGGCTTTGTGTCTCCAAACATCATGTAAAAAGTACAGAGCAACAAAACTTATATGTCAAGGTCAAACTCTACTATGCTGCCTTTGCTTCTTTTGAATCACATTTACATATCCAACCTGTCCAAACGTAAAAGCACCAAATCAAAAAATAACATTGAAATCTTATTTGCAGTCAATGGTTATGGTCCAACAACCATAATCTACAATCTTGCGAAGACATAAAACATTATCATTAATTTGGGTGTCAACTTATACAGTATTTTTTATCTCTAGTCAAACACAATGTATTTGTCCAAGTATGTTAATCTACGAAGACTATATGTTCACTCTATGGATTGTTCATGGGTTTCGCAAATAACATGGAAAACAAAATATTGTAATTTATATGTTCTATAGCTTATTGTATTTTCAAATTAGAAATTCAGCCAAATAAACCATACTCCCACAACACAAATTTATTGACTTTCACTCAAATTTTAATAAATTATAATATTTAACTCCATTGGAACAACAGAAATTAGTCAAAATTCACTATAACCATATCTTAAAATCACATCTACGCAAATATCACTTGTAAATTCCTGCACAAATCTGCAATTTATACCCCCAAGATCGTCGCCATATGAGCCTCAATAACATAGAAAAAATGTAAGTCCTCCTACAATGAAAACTTTCATGCTATAACTTGATATCCTACGCGGAAAAATTTAGTTTGGTGAGTGTACAACGAAATCCGCAAAGTTGCAACGTTCACCAAATTGGCTTTTGTTTAACTTAATTGTTTAAAACCCCAAACTTGCCGCAACCCCAACTTCTCGCATTTAATCTCAAACACTGCTGCCATGACCCCCAAGTTTGAATCCTCTTTCTTTAAACCCAAATTCTTTGTTTTTCAGGGCAATGCTGTGAAAGTGGGGTTTCATATAGGGATCAAAGCTCCAAATACTTTTAGCAGAGATGCAGAACACCTGAGAGAATCGTTATGCAGATTAGCCTATTGCTATCTAGGTCTTTGACTCAACCAAATGCAAACCCTGCATATCCACGAAAATTATATTCATTCGTTGTGAATACCCAGGTTAATAAGGTTATAACCATGAATTTAGAGGTTTATGAGAATACCCAACTAGATTATAATCATAGTTAGCACTTGGATTTTATCCCCGGTTGTGAAAGAATAACACCTAAGGTAACCTATTTCAAACCAATCTTTAGGTAGAAAACTTAGCCATTTTTTCCACCAGAGAGGGCTTTATCACAAGATATATATAAAGGCTAAAAATATATAGAACACGCTCAAATTTCTCAAAAATGATTTACTTGGTTGAAAAGGAAACAAGAAACATTGGGCATAGAGTCAATTTTCAGATACTTAATGTACCAACAAGTGATTTAATACCAAATAGATTTTCGCAGAGGCAAGATAGAAACCATACCACAGTCAATAAGATTTTGCAGGTAGCATATAAAGAAATAATAACAGTCCATCAACAACAGGCATCAAACTAGGATGAATCCATTGTCAACTTTAGAGAAATAAATGGATACTTAAATGCGATAGATCAAGCCATAACAAGTATGAATCCCAATCTATTTCAAATGTTCATTTAAGCATAGAAGAAGAACATAATGGAAGATATAACAAAGAAAATAGACATGCACATGAAAAGATAAGCGAAAAGATAGACTATAAAAATGATCAACACATGAATCTCTGGTCTTCAACAAAATAGGTATTTTCCACCGTACGGCTTTTTTATTCAAAATTTGACTTCAAAACTTATTGTCTCTCAAGGAGTTTCCAACCCCTTCAAAAATGATTCTCATTGTCTTTTATACAAAATTTGAAAGAAGTTTGACATAACCGCTTCTTTTAACTAATAACTGAAAATGTCTTAACTCCAAAGATAACAGTCTTTAAACAATATTACAAAATTTTCTTTTAAAATAAAGACATCATTTTTGCCACTTGACAAGAGTTTCTGAATGCATCTTCATATATGAGCAGAATATCTTTGTCTTCCATATTTATCCACATAGTTCCATTGGTTAGCAGTGGGCATATCATAACTGGTCATTTCCTTTATTAAGACTTGCATTTCAATGTGACCTGCATAAGAAACAAGAGGAAGATTCTCACAGATTGAGATCAACATATTTAAAATTTCAAAGTACTCCACAATTTTATCCATTAGAATATTTCCAGTAAGCATATGATCCAAATGATGAAACTTTTCGTGATTCATTCTTATACCAAACAATAACCTCTTATATTCATTTGCAGAAATCAATTCATGATTTGCATCCCAAAAAGTAGGGAATCCTTTGATTATCAATTTTTCAAATTGTTTCTTAAACATGTTTACTTCCTCTCGTACATCTCCAGCTTTAACTTCAATATTTTCAATATGTGAATACTTCCCTAAAAATATTCTAGCCCATGTAATGACTGAAATTCTATTCCTTATATCCATTGTTGTCAAATCCGCTTCAGTCAAACTATTTAGGAAATTTATTGCTCTTTGTGCTATTTCCTTTGGATTTTTGTTCAGATTCTCTCTGGCTTCTCTACAGCTTTCAAAAGCATCTTTGGCCACTTTTTCTTTAACCTTCATATAATCAAGATAGGGTCTCAATTTTTCAACTTCTTTTATAATCTGATCCCACACCAAATGCTTACAACCCTGCATTGCAACTTGTCTTGTTACATGGGCTAACAATCTTGTATTGTTATCAAACAATTCTTGATTCTTTGCTTGCAAGGTTTCAATTTCCTTATCCTTTGTTTCATTGTCTTCTTTTAGCCTCTGTGTTCCATTTTTCAATTCTCTAATCTCAACATCCTTCAGACTTATCTGGGACATGGCTTGTAAGAGACTGTCTGCTCCAGCTTTCTCTTCACCTGTACCTGCATATGCCTGTTGCTGACCTAATTTTGTTAACTTTTTCTTTACCTCTTCCAATTGCTCTTCTAAACAAATATTCTCTTTTTTCCAATGAACTTTTTCTTCAGCGAGCTTCAACATTTTTGCAGTAATATCTTTCACTTCATCTGATAACTCTTCTTTTTCCTTCTCTAGTACAGTTAGTTCGAATCCCTGGATAAGCTGAGTGTCTGGGATTTTCAGCCTTTGCTTTAACGTTCGAATTGTGTTGTCCTTTTCTTTGAGTAAATTTGCTGCCCCGTCTCCGTCTTTGTTTTCCAAATTTGATTGCAATCTTTTTATTTGCTGCTGTCGAGACTTATTTTTTGTCTTTTCTTGTCTCAATTGGTTATTTAATTTGTCTACTAAAATCTTCAAATTGTTAACTTTCATGATCCCTTCCAAATAATCTGAGTATATAACTTTTCCTGTTTGTCTATGCAATAAGGTTATGTTTGGAGCATTGATTTTTTTCAAGTCAACTTTCATTTCTGAGATCTTGTCTTTGGTAACAACTGAAAATTTAAGAGAGTTGTCTTTAACATTTCTGCTAGTAAATAAACTGACTTCTGTGCTGGAAATACTCCTAACCTTTGGAAATAATTTACTGGTTTGCCGGGAAGATTCTTGCTTATTTTGACTGTGCTCATTAAAAACATCCATTATATTACATGGTTTATTTACATCTTTTTCCACCGGGGCTTCCTGAATACTATATTCATTTACTGTGACCTCTGGTATTTTGATTTCAGTTTTTTCTTCCTTTTCTGAAAATGCCATTAGATCTTGTTGCTCATCCATTTTTAACTTTTTCCCTTTTTCTGCTTCTTCAGTCTCAATGTTACCTATGTCTTGTGCAGACCTTTTAGACCCCACCATTGCAGTGTTCATCGTGCTTTTTGCCACTACCATCGTACCTGTCAATATCATTTCTTTTTCTTGAGAATCAGGAACAATTTATTTGGTCTCCTTATAGTCCAACCAATTTGCTCTATCAGACATTCCCTCAATCACCTGATGATCCAGCGCTTTGATGCGATGACCCGTTCTCCTTTTTGAAATTATGTTTAACGGATCATATTCGGTGGCCATGTCTGTCTCAAATTCCATATCTTTCAATAATTTTTCTATATAGATAGCATCATTTTTGTTCTTCACTGTGAATGGGCCAAGTGTAAATGGATACTTAATATTTGTTGCTTGTTTGAAAAACAAGAAATTATTATCTTCAACAATTAGTTTTTGCCTGAGAAAATCCAAGGCGAAAACCCTTAAGGTAAGAAACGCCGGTAAAATATAGGGTTTATGTTTAAAGCCATATAACCTGATCACTATACTGTCTTTTGACAGGAACCAATCCCCTATAGCATATTCAGTACTTAATTGCATCCATGTCTGGATCTCCGGTAGTACTCTATGAAACCTTTCCCCATAAATCATTCTGTAAATTTCTGAGAGCATATAATTTATGTAATTAAACATATTATTCTCCAATAAATTTGTCGAAACTATCTTAGGGAATTGTAGGTCTTTCTGATTGGCCATCGTGATCATTCTCATCAAGAATGACTAAAATCTGAAGTGTCTGAGAGCAGGGAAATTAACCATATGGTAATGGATCTTTTTAGCCAACAATTCTTCAAAGTTAAGTCTAGGAATTTGACTTTTGTCAATCCCCGATGGAACTATACTCATTCTATACAAAAGGCTTAATTGAAACTCAATTACATACATGTCTGTGTCGAAACCTAGGACCAAAGCTAACAAGGTTAAAACCAATTGGGTATTTTCGTCAAATAAAGTGGCCTCTATAGGGTAAGCAATATCTGAAGTCCTTGCTTCTGGTTTAAGACATGTGGACATGAACTTTTCTCTACTATCTTGAAGGGCTTGGTGATAAAACTCAATAGCAGAGGTTTCCGAAAAACTTTCAGATTCGAGGGTTTGGGAAAAATTTATTTCTAGGGCTTCAATTATGACGGCGGGCTCTATTTTACAGACGGATTTGCTTTTCCAACCGTCTAAGATAGTCCTTTCTTCTCTGGAATAATTATCAACACACCACGACACTAATTCTGGAAAAGACGGGATTTGTGCAGGGCAGAAGGTTAGCAAGGATGACTGGTGGACTCTGTGTACGTCTATACCTTCTTCTAACAACCTAGACAATTTAAGCTTGATTTCAGCGACAGGTAACCTAATTAGGGTATTGTAAACGTCCCCATCTTTGTCTTCTAGGGCTTCTTTGGCTTTAAAAATGTCTATATCATGCACAGTCTCCATTTAAATTGTTTTTTTTTTAAAACAAATTGCTTTAAAATATGCGAGACAGGTTACCAGACCCTACCTGTGCAGACACGTCCTTAATCCTTTTGACGTAACTGGCAATCTCCACTCGTCTTCAAAACTCTCGAGAATAGCGACACATAGACAAAATGCTGTTTTTGAAAACCCGTTTGTTTTATATAAGCTCTTTTTCTATCTTTCTTGTAGCTTTTCGGATGTATTTTCTTTCCAGCTGTTGATCGCACATATTAATGATTTGAGCCATCATATCTTGCGCCCTTTATTCTCCATGACGGTATCCGCGATCCTACATAGTAGTTTTCCTTCCTGGTTTCGACTGCATGCGGATCAACCATCGCGTGACACCTGTCAAGGTGGTTTGTTTACCGCAACCACCCTTTCCCTTATTGAGTGTGCATTTCCCCTCATGCGGATGCATCTCATCCCTTGATCTTTTCTTAATTCATGTCATCCGTTCAATCATCATCAATTGATGGTGCATCTCCCGTGTATTTTCTGCATCCGCCACGTGCCATGGCCCACGCTTCCACATTTTACTCTTTGGCGGTTCCGCATAGCGCTTCAGTGGTTTATGATACGACTATCGTGTCGATGCGGGACAATAGCATTGCACCACATATTCCAGTGGTATTGTATCCGCAATCACTCACCATGGTTTTCACACGAGCTTTTTGGCGATGTGGGAATCCACAACAACCATCGATATTTTCTTGAGCCATCTCCGCCGTTGGAACTTCATCGGAATTTAATCTTTTCCTTTAAAATATGCGAGACAGGTCACCAGTCCCTACCTGTGCAGACACATCCTTTATCCTTCTGATGTAACTGCCAATCTCCACTGGTCTTCAAAACTCCCGAGAACAGCGACACATAGACAAAATGTCGTTTTTGAAAACCCTTTTGTATATAAGCACTTTTTCTTATCTTTCTTGCAGCTTTCCGGATGTATTTTCTTTCCAGCCGTTGATCGCACGTATTAATGATTTGAGTCATCAGATCTTGTGCCCTTTATTCTCCATGGCGGTATTCGCGATCCTACATAGTGGTTTTCCTTCCTGGTTTCGACTGCATGCGGATCAACCATCCCGTGACACCTGTGAAGGTGGTTTGTTTACCGCAACCACCCTTTCCGTTATCGAGTGTGCATTTCCCCTGATGCGGATGGGTCTCAGCCCTTGACCTTTTCTTAATGCATGTCATCCGTCTGATCATCATCAATGTATGGCGCATCTCCCGTGCCACGGCCATCTCCACGTGCATCTCTTGTGCATCCGCCACGTGCCATGGCCCACACTTCCACATTTTACTCTTTGGCGGTTCCACATGGACGTGATAGTGGTATCAGGATCAACCATCGCGTGACACCTGTGAAGGTGGTTTGTTAACTACAACCACCCTTTCCGTTATCGAGTGTGCATTTCCCTTGATGCGGATGGGTCTCATCCCTTGATCTTTTCTTAATGCATGTCATCCGTCCGATCATCATCCATTATAGCGCATCTCTCGTGCCACCACCATCTCCACGTGCATCTCCCGTGCATCCGCCACGTGCCATGGCCCACGCTTCCACATTTTACTCTTTGGCGGTTCCACATGGTGCTTCAGTGGTTTGTGATACCACTATCGCGTCCATGAAGGACAATAGCATTGCATCACGTATTCCAGTGGTATTGTATCTGCAACAGCTCACCATGGTTTTCACACGAGCTTTTTGGTGATGCGGGAATCCACGACAACCATCGATCTTTTTTTGAGCCATCTCCGCCGTTGAAACTTCACCGGAATTTAATCTTCCCAAAAATTTCTTTCGGACTATAGCGCTTAGCCCCTAGTGACTAGCCCCTCGGCATTCATTTTGCCCCTCCCAAGGCAAATGCTAGTATAATAATGTAAAATTATAATAATTAAAGTGAGTGATGTAATAACAAGATCTACATCATAGAGTTATAACAATTATTTAGGTTACAAGATTGAATAGTTATACCAATTATTTTAAATTTATTTAGGTTTAGGTTACAAGATTGAATAGTTATATTAATTATTTTAAATTTATTTAGGTTACAAGATTGAATAGTTATATTAATTATTTTAAATTTATTTAGGTTGAAAGATTGAATAGTTTTATGGTACAACAAAGTTTATAAAGTGTTTAAAGTGTTTGTTGTTTTATATTATGAGAATGTAAAAAATATAATAATTAAAGTTAGTGATGTAATGGTAATATAAGACTCAATTATTTAGGTTACAAGATCTAGATTATTTTAAATTTGTTTAGGTTACAAGATTGAATAGTTATATGGTACAACAAAAAGTTTATAAAGTGTTTGTTGTTTTATATTATGATAATGTTAAAAATACAATAATTAAAGTTAGTGATGTAATGGTAACATAAGGCTCATAGAATTCATAGAATTGATATTTTCAATTAGATGTTCCCATGTTTCATATTTGATGTTATTCATGTTTTCCATCTCAACTTGGTGTTTTTTCATTTTTTTTTATATTTTGTAAATAACTTTTTAATATATTTTTATTAATATTTAGATTTTTATTTTATTTTTTATATTTTATTTGAATCATTAGTATATAACGACTTTTTGTTTTTAGGATAAAGGATTCTTTCTTTGCATTATGAAGTTGTACATACCCTACTTTCTCTATATTTGAACATATTACTTTCTAAGGAAAAACACATATTTTTAATTATTAAACCTATTCAAACCAAACATATTATTATTTTAATTATAAACATATAAAAAAACATCAAATTATTTACTTAAAAAAACAAAAAAACAAAATCTATATTGAGAGGGCAACCTCTTTTTCTTTTTGACTTGATATGCCATTTAAAAAAAAATCCATCTCGCCATGGCAACCTCTTTTTCTTTTTGACTTGATATGCCATTTTTATTAAGTGTTAATGATATGTGTAGCTTTATTATATGGTGATTTATGACCGAGTAGGTGTGGTACTCTCAAGAGACTTTCCAATCCGATTTTGGACCTTAAGATTGTAAGGAAAATATTCCTCGTACGATTAATGAATGTACAAGTCTAAAAGTCTCTAAAGAGAGGTAAAAGTAAAACTTAGCATACTAACGATGGGCTAAGAGATTTGATCTCAGATAGGGTTATGTGACTTTTGGGGGAGGGGTTATCTTACAAGGATCTCTCAATCAAGAAAATTTATGGAATGTCTTATTTTTTGGTAAGGTAAATTTAGTCAAAATATCAATCTCCGATCTTTTATTTATATAAATGAATTTATAATATGATTGAAGTTTTATAATTGGATGATGTGATGATGAATTTTAATGCTTTTTAAGATTATTTTTTATTTATTATATTTTGACAAAAAGTACAAGGAATTATTTGGATTAGTGTATAAATTTATTTGTATACTTGGAAAGATTTGATGGAGACTTTCATAAATCTCCACAATTTTGATGACTTAAAAGGTTAAGAAAGTCGATATTGTTACATTTTTTTGAAAATGAAACTTTTTGTGGGTGTATGTCGGACATTTTAAGAGAAATTGTTTTTCATCCTCCACCTTTTTAATATCACAAAGATGATAAATTCTTTCATCGCATGACATATTAGAAATTCTCTAATGCCTAGAGCTTGTAAGAGTTAATTCTTATTTTAGCAACACTGATTTTATTCTTTACACTAATTATAATAAAATACATTTTGATCTTCTATATTAGGGTAAATGACTTCTTTATAATATCTTAACTTTCTCTTATTTTCTATTCTCAATATAAATTGTATAGGAATATCAACTCCAACATTCCATTAAGATAAATGAATGTACAACAAGATTATGAATATCATGAAGCTTTACAATATAACAATCAAATGTAATTACTAGTCTAAAGTTTGTCTAGGGGGAAGGAAATAAATAATTTAGAAATCTAAGGGAATGCAAAGAGGTGGCACAACGGCACAATTTTTCACAACTCGCTTGTTCAAATCTTGATTTATGTTACATGCTTCGAGGAGATCTGGTGGTTCTTAGTGCTAATAGAAATTCCTTAGTAATGACCTTGTGTTGTAATTCATCCCTGGTCAAGGAAATAACTAAGACATGTGTTGTTCTTCCTAATCTCATGTGTTGTACTTATGTTTTCACCATGTCAAGCTCCCACATAATACTAACTAAAGGGAAATTATGCACATATTCCTAAAACTACTCAACTTATTCTCCATTCAATATGCATATGTACTATCATCATGTGCATGCTTATGTACTTAGATAAGTCTTCATGTTTAATATTACTCCAGACTTACTCATCTCTAACTCTTATTCTTGATCAAACCTCCCTGCATAGGATTTCATGGTCCCCAATGTCACGTCCCCTCCCGTCGACCCAACACAAGGAAGGGAACATGATACCAAATTTTGGGCTTTTACATAAACTCAGCCCCATTCATTAGATCCATACAAATAAAAAAATATGTATGTGCAGATCTATCAAACACATCGGAAGTAAAATTCTTCTACACATATATATCATACAAATTCTAGCATATTGATAAAATTCATCAAATAATTAAAACATTGCAAAAGTAAATACTCATAAAGCATATACTCATCTTGATGAAAAGTTGCCCCAAGCAACTAGCTATGTCACTGCAACATTCCACCCAACCATAGGTATCTTCCCAATGTGTATTATTTCAGCACTCAGAGGCCACCCCCGAGATGGGCATGATATCTATAAGGAAAAGGGAACTCTCAAGCTCAGCACAGCTCAAAGCAATGGATACCCATCTCAACCCCAACATTCTCTTACACACAACAACTCAAATGTTGGGCATGGATACACATTCAACAATGGAATTTACAAAATAGGGTCTATGGGTTTTCCCCAAATTGTGGCACACCCAAAAATGGATTGTGGGAAGAGGAAAATCAATCCCAGGGAAGAAAACCAATTTCTGCCACAATATATGAGCATTCAGTGAGCCAAAATGGTCTTTATGAAACCCCTAAGTCGATTTATTCTCTTCCCCATTGTTAACCAAAACAAAACCACCCTTCCCAGCTAGCAAAATGAAAGAAAACACAACAAAACCATGGAGGAAAACGCCCAGGAAGCTCCCAATTTGTGAGAGAGAAAAACTGATGGGTGAAGAATCGCTTGGGGGTCAATTTTGTGGCTCTTTAATTGCCCAAGGAGTCAAACACGATTTTCCATGAAGGGTGGCTTGCCCATACCCGAATTTGGACAACCATACCTCTCCATTCCCCAAGGCATTAACTACCTCAACCAACTTTTGGGAGAGTAAATGATTGGGTACAAAAGTTAGCATGGGTAGTTGAGGGTTGATGGGTTCTCTCATTGACACTGGGCTTGACTTGATTGGCTCAAGGGTTTGAATATTCCCCACCCAATTCCTTGTAAACATGATGCCCCCATCTCTTGTTGCATTGCATAGCTAGTTGTGGGCATTTCTATTAAATGCATATTTACAATTTCCATGGCTCACTAGCACATGGGTAGAATAATACCAAATAATTGCCTCTTCAAGGTAAAGCGTTCACTAGTGGGGCCTTGGCCTTGAGCTCCATGCTAGGAATCATACATAATATACATACAATATTTACATTATAGCCCAAAATATCCTAAGGGTCAAAATGTGGGTATTACAATCCCATCCCTCATAGAATAATTGTTAGGAACCCGTTTCAACCCTTCTCTTTACTTTGTTAGTATATTGTTGTTGGACACATATGCTTTGTAAGTCGTCCTGTAGTATTTGTTGATCCATAGTTTGTATTATTGTTGTTGGACGCATATGCTTTGTAAGTCGTACCATAGTATTTGTGGATCCATAGTTTGTATTGGCCCATGGTTTGTATTGTCACATGGTATTGGCGCCTAGAATTAGTATATAAGTTTGTGTTGAGACCAATGAAGGTACCGTGAAGTTATTCTGTATTGAGCTTGCTCAGAAGAGGTTTCCCCCTCGAAGTGGCCTACGATCAATAAAAATATTCTGTGATTTGATATATCGTGTATTTCATCAATTAACTATTGCAGGTTCTTTTCATCTGGTATCAAAGCACTTTCTTGGGCTCATTGGGTGAAATTTTTGCCAATTTTTTTTTTCGCATCTGTTGTAGGTTCGGATTTGGGAATCATCCCTATTTGCTTAACTGTGGGAAGTACTTGGGCATAAGCCCTAAAAATCATTGTGAGGACTACCACAGGAACCCCGAAGTAGTTGGCCCATTGAGAGGACCTGCTAGCAAAAATGGCAACGACCCCTACCTGATTGAATAGTTCCCACCCATGAGGTAAACCAAGAGTTGTCATTTGTGGCAAAGCGGTTATCAGTTTTACTTGAGCCATGGAGTGAGGGGTACTGCCCCAATACGCAAGCCCTCATACAACATTGGTGGTTGAGTGAATCCTTTGAACCATTAGGAATCCGAGCATACCTGGGGTCCATATCTATTTTTAGCTGAACTATTGTTGACTCACTTCCGCGTCGTTGCAGATCCATCTGTTACCGATCACTTCCACACTATTGTAGATCCGTTTATTGTCGATCACTTCCGCGCCATTGCAGATCCATCTATTTGAGATCCATTCTGAAAGCTGGTTCTGATCCAACCATTTTAGATCCATTTTGAAAGTCATTTCAGATCCAGCCGTTTTCGATCCATTCTGAGCCGTTTCAGATCCCGTCGTTTTCGATCCATTCCGAAATCCGTTTTCGATCCATTCTGGAAAAAAAAAGTATAAAATTCCATTTTTTCTCCATATCTCCCTTGTTTTCACTCTATTTCCCTTGAAACTTCCCTAACACCCCTGTAATCCCATTCTGCATATTTCATTCCTAAGGACCCTATCCCAATTCCACTTTCCAAAGCCATAAATCACACATTTGCTTATTTTTAGGGTTTGCCATAACTTCTTCGAATTTCCCCAATCGCCTTCAAATTGTACCACAGAGTTCCTTTCCTATTTCTGCTTCTTTGTCTCTCTTTGCCAAGTTTTCTCATTCTTTCACCTCGCTTTTGAATTCTCATTTTCTGCTTCCCTGTCCTTTTCAAAAGTGTCCAAAACCTAGTCAAACCCAAATTACCCATTGGATTTTTTCCCCAATCCAGATTTTCCTTTACACAAATAGTTTATGTTTTTGTTTTTCTACCCACTCAAAAAAAAAACTCCTGGTTATGGTTGTCACCCACGCAGAAGCAAAAGCCATGGAGGAAGCACTTGCAGCCATCCAAACCAAACTCCAGGATCTAGATGAAAAATTTCTCAGCCTCCATCTTGAGCATTCAGCCATGAACAACAAACGATAGTCCAAGTCTTCATCAGACAATGGGTTCTCTTCTTCCAGCAATTTTCGTGGTCTGAAACTTGATTTTCCTAGCTTCAATGGTAATGATCGGACTAGATGGATATACCAGGAAGAACAATATTTTGGTCTGCATAATACTTTTGATGTCCAAAAAGTTCCACTTGCATCCTTTCATTTGGAACAGGAATCCCTTCAATGGTACCGTTGGTACATCAAAGCTCATGATGAGCCAAAATGGACAGATTTTTGCCAACTCCTTTTGCAACGATTTGGTCCTAGTTCTTTTGATGACTTCACTAGAGCACTCACTAAACTTCGTCAAATTGGAACTGTGAGAGAGTATCAGACATAATTTGAGAAACTAGCCAATCACACAGAAGGATTGTCTGATGAATTCTACAGGAGTTGTTTTTATCAATGGTCTTAAGGATGAAATCCGCTCAGAGGTTAAAATTTTCCATCCCAACACAATGATGGAAGTCCTAGGGTTGGCTAAGTTGGAGGAGGATAAGATCACAGCCCAACAACACTCCAAATCCACTTTTGTTCCATTCATAAATATGGTTTCCCAACAACATCCCATCATGTTAGCTCCTCACACCACTCCTATCAAGCATTTGTCTGAAGCAAAGATGTGAGCAAGTAGAGAAAAAAGGTTTTGTTATAGTTGTGATGAGAAATTCACTCAGGGACATAGATGTGTTGACCAACAACTCTATCTCTTAGATGTGGATTCTCCACCTACCTCTGAACTTGGTGTAGAAGCTCCAGATACACTGGATGATCAGGTCGACCTTCAGCAGCCGCCTGTTGACCCTCTGTCTCCGGTTGACCACCCAGAGATATCTCTCTATGCTTTAGCCAGAGTCACCACCCCACAAACAATGGGGGTTAGAGGTTACTTAAAGAAGACCCCTCTTACAATACTCATTGATTCTAGTAGCACTCATAATTTCGTTGACCATTAGATCGCCAAGCAGGCTTATTGTTTTTTCCATCCTTGCTCCAACTTTGAAGTCACGATTGCCAATGGGGGAACCTTACCTTGCAAGGGGAAGTGTCACAATGTGCGTATCTCTCTAGAAGATTATAATTTGCACTCTGACATGTTTGCCTTGTCCTTAGGTGGATGTGATGTGGTTTTGGGCGTTCAATGGTTACGCACACTTGGCCCCATCTTATGGGATTTTGCTGAACTTTGGATGCAATTTTCAGTCAATGAGAAATAACACAAATTTGCAGGCTTACAACCAGGGTCTCTCCGTATCATCAGTTCACATCGCCTGGAAAAGATCCTTAAGAAGAATTCACATGATGTCATCGCTCAATTCCATTCCATTCAGATGCACCCATCAACAATATCCACTACTTCCTTGGATAAATATGCAGGTGTCTTTGCTGAACCAGTGGGATTGCCTCATTCAAGAGACCTTTCTGGTACGAATTTAGCCACATCTACATCTGAGAAGGAAATCATGGCTATTTTACATGCAGTACAGAAGTGGTCACCATCCCTATTAGGGAATTATTTTTGCATCCAAATTGATCACCAATGTCTGAAAAATTTCTTGGAACAACGGGTCTCCTCCCCAACACACCTGAAATGGGTTAGCCACCTCATGGATTATACCTATGCGCTCACTTACACAAAGGGTAAGGAAAATCTAGTGGCAGATGTTCCTTCTCGCACAATTCATGACCCGGTTTCTCTTTCAGCTATTTCTATACTTGTTCCAAATTGGTTGCAATCTGTTCAACATGGCTATGTCTTCTATGAACTGCATGCTTCTCCATCGATAGAGCACTCTAGGTTCCTCAACACGTATGACCAGGAATAGTGTAACTTCTTTTGGCCAGGACTGCAAATGACAATTCAATAAATGGTGGCTACTGTGATACTTGTCAAGTCAACACGGGTGAAATGACAATCCTTCCAGGACTGCTCGAACCCTTTCCCATCGCTACACAAATTTGGATAGCTATTTCTATGGATTTCCTTGAGGTGCTCCAATGGTACAATACCAAATCTAAAATGACACCATATGAAGCAATCTATGGATAGGCATGGACAGTTCTTCTTCCATACACCCTCAGCAGTTCCCCAGTTTAGGAAATTGAATCGGTTCTTTGAAACTGCGACCAGATTCTTCTCATTTTACAGGACAATCTTCACATGGAAAGAATTCGAATGAAACAACACGCCGATCAACACCATTCTGAGTGCACTTTTCAAGTAGGTGATATGGTTCTTCTTCGTCTACAACCTTCCAAGCAATCCTCCCTTGAATTCACAAGGAGTCTGCATTTCTCTCAATCTATCATAGAGGTATTAATTTAGTGGCACGGAATGCCCCCTGAGGATGTTATAGGGGAACCACTCCTTCAAATTTCGCATCAATTTCCACATCTAAATCTTTGAGGAAAAAGATTTTTCTAAGGGAGAGGGGATGTTAGGAACCCGTGTCAACCCTTCTCTTTACTCTGTTAATATATTGTTGTTGGACACATATGCTTTGTAAGTCATCCTGTAGTATTTGTTGATCCATAGTTTGTATTATTGTTGTTGGATGCATATGCTTTGTAAGTCGTCTCGTAGTATTTGTTGATACATAGTTTGTATTGGCCCATGGTTTGTATTGGCACATGGTATTGCCCATGGTATTGGCGCCTAGAATTAGTATATAAGTTTTTGTTGAGACCAATGAAGGTACCGTGAAGTTATTTTGTATTGAGTTTGCTCAAGGGAGGTTTCCCCCTCGAAGTGGCCTGCGATCAATAAAAATATTCTATGATCTGATATATCGTGTATTTCATCAATTAATTGTTGCAGGTTCTTCTCAATAACACCATCCTCGGTGTTCCAATATATAGGAATACATACACACTTTACACATGTCCAAAATTTACAAAATGTTACAGTTATGCCCTGCATTTCATCCTTTAATTTGAACTTTTAGGACCAAGTCCTTTGGCTTCCACAGGCTATTCCCAACTGGCTTTGATCTTCCAGCTCTACAGGTGGGAATTGCTTCACAATAATCTCTTCCTTTTCTCTACCTTCCAGCTGATCTACAAGTATGGAAACTTTATGGTTGCTACCCTCTTGATGTTCCTTTGTTGGGCAGTCGCGGCAGCAGTGATTTTCTCCACATTGCCAACATTTCACTGGTTGCTTTACCTTTTCCTGCTCAATTTTCTTTGAGTCTTCCCACCTGGAACGTTTCTTAATCGGCTGATTGGATGAATGCTTCTTCATTGATCCACTTTCCTTTCCCTTATTGATTGCTCCCATAATGCTTTTTACCTCCCTTTGCAGACAAATAGAGTCCTGCAAAACCTTGTGGTTCATCTCATTCTGCTGCCTCTGTAGCTTGAGCATCTCTCCAAGATTTTCTTGGGTCTTGGCAATTGTTTGAAGAAGACTTCAAACCAAATCTAATAGCCCTTGGTCTGCTTCCATGGTCAATGTGCATAGCTGACCACACTTTTCTTACTAGAAACACTTGCTCGTATCAGCTGCAACTAATTTCTTCAATTTCTTACCTGTGAAATTCATCATGGCAATTCTTTGTTAGGCCAAGCATAACATAAACATTAAAATCAGTCAATTATTTTCCCAATTTACATGGAATGTCCATGCTTCATTCATGAGACTTCCACACTTTTCATGCTTTCCCAACATACATATGAACTCATTCCTGTTCATCCTTTCACATGGAATTAACTATTTCAGCATTCGCAATTAATTTTAAGCAATTAAACACAATTTATTTTCAGCTATGACATGCACTCAACAATATTTTGTTTCTAAGATGCATCAGTCAAAAGGAAAGAGAAGAGTAAGAGTTTCCCCCTCTTAGTCTTGTTCCAATCCGGAGCCACACCATCACTTGTGGTTCTATGCTCCTTAGCCTCTTTCACTTCAATATGAATGCTTGACTTGCCCTTTCTTGGCTATGACATAGTGTCTAAGGTCTGTTTAAGGATTTTCAACTAAGGAACCTTTCCCCATGACCACCTACAGAACCTTTGACTGATAGGACCCACTCATGTCCACTAGCACCATCTTTCATTACTTCTCATACTGATCTCTTTAGGATGGTCACATGTCCACATGCATCCCTATGATGCCTTCATAGTCCTTACTTCCAACAATACCTACACTCAAACATTGAATCAATTCACATGTTTAGTTTATTTTCATAGGGTTTTTCTCTAAACAAGAGTTTGAGAAAACATAACCAAATCATATACACATGTATATTCATAAGCAAGAAGTTGGAAGATAACCAAATACTTATATGCATTGGATGTCTTCACTTTATTCCACAGGCTCCTTCTTTGCCGATTAGAGGAAATTTGAGGTCTAAAATGGGCCTCCTAAGGAAAATAATAAAAAAATCCACATCACACATATAAAACTTTTAAAAAAAGCCATGTCACATTAATTTAAAGTTGTTATTAGTGATGGTCAACCTATATTGCCTCATTAATGGTAGTTGACAAGTATGTTGGGTTAGTAAAGAGTTAAGAGATTTAGGTTGAAAATATTAGAGGAAATTTGAGGTCTAAAATGGGCCTCCTAAGGAAAATAATAAAAAAATCCACATCACACATAGAAAACTAATAAAAAAAGCCATGTCACATTAATTTAAAGTTGTTATTAGTGATGGTCAGCCTATATTGCCTCATTAATGGTAGTTGACAAGTATGTTGAGTTAGTGAAGCGTTAAGAGATTTAGGTTGAAAATATTAATGAATGGTTTGGATTCGCGTGCACAGAATAAATAATATAGTCATAAAAATTTGAAATTTATATTATAATCTATTTATTTATTTTTATAAATTACCACTACTTTTCTAAAAATATTTAATGTAAAACTCAAAAACTAACTAATAAATAAAAATTAGTTTATATAAATAATATAAAAAATCACTATTATTATTATTAAGTATATTTTGTTATTAAAAATTAAATATTTGAAATATGTTGATTTTTTTAATTATATATATATATATATATAATTTATAATCAATATATAAAAAAATAAACCTTCAAAAATTAAAAAATCAAAATCATATAATAATTATTATTGTGTTTGAGTAAAAATCATAAAATTACCTTTTTATTGGTATATTTTTATGTTTAATAATTAAAAAAATCATATAATAAAATTATTATTTTATTTTATATTTATTAATAAAAATATATAAAAAATGTATATCCCCTGCATTAAAAAACACTAATATAATTTTAGTATGGGGAAATATATATTATAATTAAATTTTTAGTTTTTAATTATTTCTAAGAACATCCTTGTGTATCCAAGGCGACTTGTTTTTCTACCTAAGTTGTTTTTTTGCCCAGATTTGTTGTTTTTCCTCCCAGAACGAAAATTTGTCGGGAATCCATGTTAATTGGAAGGAATTTTTTTTAGCGAGAACCATGAATTCTGTTAAGTCGAAAAATTAACTGCTTCTAGTTTTGAAATGAACCAAATTTTGATGAGAATAGTTGGATTAAGGTAAAACGGGTTTGCTCGCAGGACAAAAATTTGCCGAGAGTAATCCATGGAATTGCAAGGATTATTTTAGCGGGAACCATGAATTTGTTCAGCCTAAGAATTCAACTGAAGAATTAATTGCTTTAGTCTTGAAATGAACAGATTTTTTGGGGAATAGTTGGATTTAGGTCCAATTTTGATGGAAATGTGCCCACGATCAGACCAGAGAAAAGAGGGGAAAAAGAGGGGAAATCTGGAGGGAGAAATTCAGAGGGAGAAATTCATTTTTTTAGTTTCAAGAAAAAAATGGAAAATTGGAGGGAGAATGCTGAAATCGTGAGCCCTAACTGTGATTCCTACATCCATAAAATGCAATTAATGGGGTGCTGGATTTGTTATGCTTCCAAGCGATTTCAAGTGATTGCAGAGTGAGTTTTCAAAGCTAGAGACCAAGTTTCAGAGCTATCGCCAAGGTAATTCATACGCAGTCTTATTTTTTTAATTCATACACAGTCACTCACCCCCATCGGAGTCAATAATCAGTGATAACAGGTCATTTGAAAGAGCCATCTTATATTGTTATGCTTGCATTTTTATAGCATTGCTTTGTGGTTTATAATCTGTGTGCTCGCTTTTGATTATACATTTTCAAAACAAGCTGTTTAAACCCTTGCCTAGCTCCTCATCAGACATATATTTTTCACAATGGGCCCTCCAAAGGTCCCTCCTATAAGTTTGCGATATTTCTAGAGAAGATGACAGTCTTTATGGCCATGCTATGTTAAATATTGGGCTATGAAAATTACCAGTAGGATCCCAAAATGTAGGGAGCAGAGCGAGATTGACCATAGGATTGAAGCATATCATGTGTATATAACACCATCTCCCTTGTAACAATTGGGAAAGCTGCAGTTCATATTCTATCTCCTCCACCTCATTTATTCACATCGTACATAATGCCTGCAGAGGGGTGTGTCAAATCCATGCAAATTATGCTTAGGCAAAGTTTAGTGATTTTTGAAGCATGTCATGTGTATAACATCTCTCTAGAAACAATTTGGAATGCTCGAGTTCATACTCTCTCCTCTACCTCATTTATTCACACCATACATAATGCCTGCACAAGAGTGTCAAATCCATGCAAATTATGCTGAGGCAAAGTTCAGTGATTTATCTGTTCAATGCACATACTCGTAATTCTGCTAGATTCTACTTTGGCTAAGTACAAATGACAATAGCAGTGACAAAGCCTCACATTTTGTCATTCCAGGGCACTGTACATGCCATAACCTGTAAAAATATGCCTTTAGCCTCTTATTATCTATAACTGAGCAATACTCTTTGGGAAGCAACCTAACTGTTAACTTCACCTTTATTTTCTACCTGTTGATGTGACATTCTCCTCAATTCAAGTTTTCTTTACAAAAACCCCCACTTATAAGCATGGTGGGAAACCTAGCGATCCCAAAGTCTACTGAAATACCATATCATGTTGTTAAATTATAACAATATCAATCAAGGAACTCACCGGTGGGATCAAACAAGAAAACCTCGTTATTAACAACTGCCAAAACCTCATTCTATGTCAAAGAGAGGATGAAATGGAGGTGGGTAAAGATCAAATCCCAAGGTGTTAGAATCAACAATCTCTCCCTGCTGCATCTCTTCCATGATAAGCAACGTGGCAGGCCCTGAACCAGGAAAATAGGGTAGGAGAGCCCATCTCTTTTTGCACAGACAAGCTAATATCAAGTTCTCACAAGATCCTCTCTTTCTAACTTTGTAACCCACTTCTTGACTAAGACAAAGCTATAGGGCTTTGAAAGTAGAGTTGATTAAAAGTTCGACAACTAAAAAACAGACAAAAGGCATGGGTTTACTGAATCCTTTTATAAGCAAACAAGGCCCTATAGTACCATTTATAATCTCGTGTAATGCTTCACTAATGGAACAGATTGGAATTCTTTAAACAAACTGTGTTGATCTTTCTATTCAATTCCTTAGAGAAGGCACCCCATAATGCCTAAACTCTTCCATGCGCATATGCTAATACAACATAAAAACTATGACCAAAATTTGTATCAATTCAATGACCTCCATATCCATAGGTTATACTGGAGATATGTAAATTGATCAATATTCAGGGCAGCCACTGGGTTTTTGATAGTGGACCTGCACAATTCAGCTTGTAAACTCTGATTTAACCCAACAAGATATACAACATCACCCCTTTGCAGAGCAGGTTTAGGACAAAGAAGAGCTGCACATACAGTTGCAGCCCAAGATGGATTTAGTGCTGTGGGATCATATGCTACTAATGCATAATTGTGTACAGGGTGCAGAAAAACAACCTCTCTAGGTATCTCTATTGGGTACACAAATGCTAAGTTGACATCTGATACAAAGATGGGCACTGTACACTTGTCAATGACAACTATTCCTATAGTTTTAGAATGAAAGTTCACCACCCCTGTTCCAAAAAAATGCTTAGCATGTGTTAACACCTAAAAAGTGCTCACTAGCTCATTCCCTTATTCACATGACCCATTTGTCCACTTTCCCACCATCTGAGCCTCTGAAACCAACAAAAGGTCACCAAAAGACCTCAGTACACCCCTTTTTCCCACTCAAAAAGATTATTTTTCCAAAAAAAGTATAAAAAACCCTCAAAAAGGGTCCAAATTCCCAAAATATTAAAAAGGGAATAAAAATATTAATTTTATTCAAAAAAGGAAAAAAGGAGGGAAAAGTTCCTAAACCATGTTGGTCAATACCATTGGTTTCCACAAAACCACAAATGGTATTCCCCACCACCAAAACCTATAAAAAGGTGGTAGGGGCTCCTCATTTCATATCCATCCATTATCTCATCCTCATGCTGCCGAAATCTCCCTTGAGTATTTTGGCCATTATAAGCAACCTTGGAGAAGGAGACCTCTTGGAGCTTGGAGCTACTTATCTTGGGAGTTGCTCTACATCAACCTTCAACATTGAAGGTATTACTATTGCAAGCATTAGCTTGCCCCATTTTTAAATACAAATTTATTCTTTCATATTTTCTTGTTCTTGTTTTTAAAATATTTCCATTATTTGCTTATATTCTTGCATAGATCCATGATTAGTTTTGTTTAGATTAGTTTCTTGTTTAATTCTATTGAAACTGCTGCTACTAGTTAGCAGGTGCCCATAGCACTAAGCCTGGTTGCAAAACCGGGCCAACAGTTTTTGGCGACTCCGCTGGCTTTGAACAATAGATCTCAAGTTTTGCTTTCAATCTTAATTTTTTATTAGTTTTTAGCCTTTAGATCCATAGATATGCCATCCTAGACAGCAGATCCATTGCTGCTCTATTTTTTGGCCCCATCTATTGCCATTAACAGCCCGGAAATATCAATTTTCGGGTTCATTTTTCGGCTTCCGCGCACTGCTTTCGCCTCACGGTTTTCAGCCTGACAGTCGCGCGTCTCATCGCGACTTTTTGGCTTTTTTCTGCGTGGTCCCCCGCAGCTTCGCGACCTATTTGCGCGCTGCACATCGCGGCTTCGCGGTCTTTTTCCGCGTTGCACATCGCGACTGCACGGCCATTTTCCGCGCGGTTCCCCGCGGCTTCGAGGCCTATTTGCGCACTGCACATCACGGCTTCGCGGACATTTTCCGCGCTGCACATCGCGACAGTGTGCCGAAATCCCGCGCGGTCCATCGCGACTGTGCGACAGAAACCCGCGCGGTCCATCGCGGCTTTTCAGTCAGAACCTGCGATGCTAATTTTTTCACTCGGCCGAATCGTTTAAAAAATTAATTTTTTACTGTACTTTCTGCCCACATAGCACATTTTTACAGTATTAAATTCAGCATATTTTACAGCCATAGAAAATTTTTTTTACTATTTAAATGCACATCTAGGAAGTCTTTTTAAAAATTTTCAAGAAAGTGAAAGAAAGCCTTATTTTGCAGTTTATCTAGGTTAAAATTTTTTCCTATTTACTTCTTTAAAAATCTTGCCCTTAGCAATTTCCTTGAAGAAGAAAACCATTTATTTCTTTAAAGAAGTCTATTATTTGCTTTCATGATTCAAAAGATCCTTTGTTTTTTGAGTTGATTTTGCAAAGCATTTAATTTCCATTTATTGAAAAAAGTCATAAATATTTGCTTTTTTATTTTTAAAAAGATCCTTTATTTTTTGAAAATTTTCTATAAAGCATTTACTTCTTTCCAGTTCAGTTTACAATACCACATGTGCACCCACTCAAACACTTAATTGAACTGAGCTTTAAAACTTACCCTAATTTCAACACACTTTTAACCCCACTTGGGGAACACTAAAAGAACTTTGTAGCTAGGTAGTATTGGGGGGATAGGTGTTCCAATAACACCCCTCAGTTATTACATTTGAGACATAGAAGTTGTCCATTTAGGGAGCTAAAATCTCTTAGTATTTATTGGCACGGTCACAACCGGTTTGTGGGAAGGCCTCTCCCCTAGGAGGGTTGAAGTCGGGAGGATGGTTCCGGAAGCTTGAGTGGAATACCGAAATCCATTCAGTAACCGAAGGGCTACCATTCGCAGTTCTCGGGATATCCCTGTATTGGGATATTGCGATCAAGGACCAAACGACAGATTTACCTTTTCTCGACGCGTCATGAACGGAGTATCCTAGTAGCCATTCTTTAGGATTGATTACCCGGTGTCCCTCCCGGTAGGGGGATATCTAGCCGTGGACTTAACACTCAATATTGTCTGACTTGGATTTCATCACCTTGCAGAGAATATAGTTTGTTGATTCACAATACTTTTAGTTAGGTGTTTGCATGATTCAACCCACCTTTGGTCTAGTTACACCTATTTTTTCTAGAAGCTCTTTGCATGTTGGTACTCTGACCATTTGTTGCATCCCTCCACTTATTGTAGCACAGCTGCTAGAATAAGTGCCTTTTTTGAGGTTGATTTTTTGGCCTAAGAGCCTTCATTTTCACTCCCCTTCTTGCACCCTTGGTTGCATTAGGGTTTTGAGTTTTTTATACATTACCCTTTTACACATACAGATTTTTCCACAAAAACTTATTTTCTCACCATTG
This sequence comes from Larix kaempferi, assembly GCA_027924585.1. Lineage (NCBI taxonomy): Eukaryota > Viridiplantae > Streptophyta > Pinopsida > Pinales > Pinaceae > Larix > Larix kaempferi. The sequence continues at coordinate 2,915,042 of BSBM01001158.1, read as the reverse complement.
AGAATTTTAGACGCTCTCATCGTCTACAGGGCGAACTCCCAGAGTTCAGTCTACTTGGCTCGCCACGTCACCGACGCCGAGCCTTATCCCTCGACTCGACACATCGTCGGTCGAACAGATAGTAATCCGATTCTGACACGCCTCACTTCACCTCCGATTCTGAGGCAGAATCCAAAAACCCCAGACAGTTATTCCCAACCAACATTATGTTTGGAACACCATTTGATCCACTCTTTACCAGCACCATAGGAGAGACGTCTACAGACCCTTCTACTGCAGTGCCATCCATGGCAACAACCACCCCCCTGGGTATGCCCAATATGGGCAACACTCCACATTTAGGAATTCCCAACACAGGGCCACCTCCTGTTATAGGAATTCCCAACACAAGGCCACCACCTGTTATGGGTATGCCCAACATAGGGGTCACACCCCCTCTTGTTTCCACAAACCCTATCCCAGGAATCCCTACTGCTATTCCTAACCCAAGTGTAACCCATGTTGCACTTGGAGGCGTTGGCCCATACCAGACCACACCTATTGGAGGGCACATACCCTCCATACCTAGCATACCTTTAGGCGCTACTGGACCCCTACATCATACCACAATGACTAGGCATGTCCCAGTCCCAGTCACTACATTTGCTAGCTTACCATACATGGCGAGTCTGAACCTACCAGACTTAGCCAGATTCACCAATGATCCAATCAGACACGATCCTGCGTGGCCTCACATGCCCACCAAACTCCCCTCTGACATCCCTAAATTTGAGGGTAAGGCAGGTGAGGACCCCCAGAACCATATCATGTCCTTCCATTTATGGTGTTCCTCCAACTTCATAGTGGACGACTCTGTCCGCCTCTGGCTTTTACAACGCACCTTCACTGGCTCTGCAGCTAAGTGGTATATCGAGCAGCCCCATGGGACGCATGCCACCTTTACCTCCCTTGCCTCGACCTTCCTACAGTTTTTCCAGTTACCTGTCCGCTATGATGCGGGAGTCGAGATCCTACTGTCTTGCAGACAGAACATGGCCACCCACATCACTGACTACATTCATGAGTGGCGTCGACGCCGAAGCCTCTGCAAAATCAAGTTAGACGACCGTATTTTCTTAGATTGGTTTCTAAAATCCCTCCTCCCTCTCATTGCGAAGGATGTGGCATCCGAAAGACCCTAGTCTGAAGAAGAGGCCATCTTTAAAGCCCAACAGTTTGATCTCATTTACGCCCAGTCGGGTTATCTATACACAATCATACTGGACGCCCCACGATGTGACTCTTCACGCAGTGACGCGCCGGGGGCATCTCATGCTGCCGATAGCATTATTGGCCAAATCACACCACAAGCTAAACCTTTCAGCATGGTGAGCACCATGCCTACCCCAGACCTATCTAGGGCTACATCCAGTTCCGGAGCGACAACTTCTTACGCTCCAACAAACCAGACACATCACATTCATGGACCCTCTTATCCACAACATTGCTATGGCCAAGCGCCATCAGCATATGTACCTCCTACATACTATAACCAACCCGCTACACAGAACCCCATACAGTTCTCGCCACAACCGATGCAGTACCCACAACAAGCTGCACCAGCTAATCCAACACATCCAATAGCTCAGGGGTACCAACAACCCCAGCAGGTAACTGGACCACCGCCAGCTCCACCTGCATATTACCCACCACAACCTGCTCCCACACCTGCGGCTCCACAGAATCCCCCCAATGCTCAAGGGCATGTGTACGCACAACAACATCAGCCCGAATACCAAAATAACCAACGCAACCAGGGTAGACAACCAAACCGCGGAAGAGGACGTAACCGTGGAAACAACCAAAACCATAACCAAGGTACACAACCCCCCCATCCTCTGCAAAATAATAATGCAGCGCCTGCTCATCAGAATCCTGATCAGCCAACTAAGCAAGCCAAAAATGCTAATTTACGAACAAACCATCCTTGTTCTATTTGCGGGGTCTATGGCCACTATACCCACGCTTGCCCACATTTGGAGCGAGCTCGGCAACTATGGACAGATGACGCCCATCGTCACGGGCAGGCGGCTCCTCAGCCGCCACCCAACCCTCCACCACTACAACCTCAACCTTTGGTGTTACAAAACCCTTTTCCAACACAAGGAGTGGTGAACACTCAGCCATTAGCTCCCCCACAGGGCAACGTGCCACCACAACAAATCACTTACGCCGCTCCTGATCAACCAATGTTTGATTCAGGTACTCACCACTTGCTTATGATGTCAACTGTTGATGTCAACATCCAGACCCGTCGGAACCAGTATGGCCCTACCTCCGAAGCTCCCCCCGCCGATAAGGATACTAACGCTCATCCCACTGATCAGACGTTACGTATACCCCCACTTCAACTTGATGGCGCCTCTAAAGCACCTCGCTTCCCACTTCGCCGTATCAACAACAACCCCAATGCACGGGATGCTTCAAATTACAACATCGTCGATGATTTAGCTCAGTCCCCCGCAGCCATGTTTGCGTTAGAAGTCTTGAAAAACTGTCCTATGCAGCGCAAGACTTTACTTTCCGCCATTGGGGCGATTGACCCAAATGATTCGAAATTGATGACCTTTGATTTGGACCAGTCCGAACCACATCTGCCTTCCACCATAGCAGTCCAAGTTTCTGTTTCCATTCGGAATCTTGTCATCCATCGATGCATTATCGATGAGGGTGCCTCTACATGCGTCATGTCCACATTCGTTTGGTAGAAGTTGGGATCCCCTACTCTCCAGCAATCCACCACTGCATTACGGGCCTATGACGGCCGGTCAGCTCAACCCCAAGGTCTACTACCCAATATCCCTGTCCAGTTGGGTGGGAAAACTATGCTCATCGACATAGAGGTCATTAATTCCCAACTCGATTATAACCTTTTACTTGGCTGTAGTTACATGTACGCCATGAAAGTGGTTGCCTCATCCGTTTTTCGTACCATGATGTTCCCCCATGAGGGACGCGTGGTCAAAATTGACCAACTCACCTACTATGATCCCAATGCCCCTGCAGCACCTGAAAAATGTTCTCCCCATGGTTGAACAACCTGTTTGTGGTGCAACTACCTCATTCATTTCCTCAGCAGGACCCGGACTTTACTCCGAGGCGCCGATGACCTCTACATTCTAGTCCATTCCACCACCGTCACCAGAGGCCAACATCGCGAACCTTTGCACTCTATCACAACAACCCGGTAACCAACCCTCCTTGTTTCCTAAACCACCATTGGTACCTAGTCACATTGGAGTTACACCCATCCACACAATCCCCTTTCTATTTCCTCCTTCGGGTGTAGTAAGCGCCCCAGTTATGGCTACCCTTAGTCTCCCCGGGTTAACATTGGGATTACCCGTGTGGTATATTACGCCTCCCGTTCCACCACCGACACCAAATTTCATCCTGCAACTAGTGCAACCCATTGTTACTTCTACCCAACCAACTCCCGGTATCAATACTCCTTCGTCATCGACGATTCCCCCTCCACTCAGCAGGCCCACTGGGGGCAGAGGCCCACAACCATACACTGCGGTACCCCCCACCCAAGGGAGTTAAACCTCCTCCCGTGTTCCGTGCTCCTCCCAAATGCTCGTTGTGTGATGATTTAGGCCATCCAACTCATCAGTGTCCACAGTTACCTGCATTGCAGGAGCACATGCAAATGCTGGACGACGACCCCAACATCCTGGTGGTCAGAATCGATCCAAACCCCATGCCTCGTGATAAATCACTGCGTACCAACCACCCATGTGCGATATGCGGTATTTATGGCCACTACTCACATAACTGTCCTGACATCCCAGATTACAGAGCAGCCCTCTACGAGATGAATAATTTGGACCTTGAGATGGAACCCCCTACTATCGAGGAGATCTACCCTCCCATATCATCCTCATCTGGAGAGATTAACACCATCTACATGATCTCTTCGACTCCCACTACCTCATCACTTGATTTGACCACTCAGAGCTCCCGCAATGATGAAGAGATTCTAGAGGCTCCTATTGCCCTTGATTATCCCAGGAAAGACATACACCATCGTCCATACTTCCTCCCGGAAGAGACTTCATCCACCACCGTTACCCAATCCGCGGTTGAGTCCAAAGATTTCCTTCCTACTACAATCGACTAGTTAAAGGATCCCATGGCCGCTATTTCTCCCGTCATCCACATTGACATCTATGACCCACTTGGTTCCCTTCATACCATTACATTAGGAGCCCCCCACCGTGAGCATGAGATTGGAGAATACCGAAAAATCTTCCAAGAATTCACTGATGTCTTTACTTGGTCAGATACCGAAATACTGGGCCTTGACCCCGCCATCTATACAATCTCCACTGGACACCCCTCGGTCCGGTCAACCCCTTCCACTGATCCCGTCCGCACACATGTTCCACTCTGCTACGTCAGTTTCGCCGATGGAGCAAGCCGTTGGTCCCCCAATCTCGCCTCCGCAGCTTGGGTAATATATTCCCCTTCACATGAGTTAATTCACATTGACGGAGTACGTTTAGGTGCCGCCACCAATAACCAAGCTGAATACGATGCCGTGACCGGTCTCCTGGCCGCAACTCTCCAAATGAGCATCCGTCACCTCAACGTTTTCTTGGACTCACAGCTCTTAGTTTCCCAGCTCAACAATGATTACCAGGTACGCGATCCCTGTCTTTTCAGAAAATTCCTGTGCACTAAACAAATGGTTAGACAATTTGATTCCATTTCGTTCACACATGTCCCAAGACACCTCAATAGTGTAGTAGACCATATGGCCAACAATGTCCTCGACTGGCACACCAGTCACATCATGTCATAACCAAAATGTGCATCCACGTGCATAACATGTGCCTCCACGGGAATATCCATAAACAAAATGCATCCACGTGCATAACATGTGCCTCCACGGGCATAAACAAATAACAAAATAATTCATCCACGTGCATAACATGTGCCTCCACGGGCATATACAAATAACAAAATACTGCATCCACGTGCATAACATGTGCCTCCACGGGCATATACAAAAGACAGAATGTGCATCCACGTGCATACACGACAATATATCCAAATATATATACACATATATATATAAACCATAATGTCAACATGTCATAGGTGCCCTCAACACCCAATATACAAAAAATACATCAGTCGTACAAAAATGCTTCCCCATATGCTCATCAGCATTTGGGGGCAGATACAATATCATCTACTCATCAGGATCCCTAGGCTCCCCCGGCTCCTCCTCCGCTGGCCCCGCCGAGTCATGGCGAGCCCGAACTCTCTGCTCTGCCGTCCCCGCTGGATCATCCTGCAGACGTATCCTCATCTTAGCCGGCCCTGCCGGGACATCCCGAGCACCACCCCTGTGCTCTGCCACAAACACCGCTATCCTCAACAAGAGCGACCGCCACTCAGGCGGCACATCGAAGCAACCCTCCAAAATATCCCGATCCAGGTCTCTCCAACCATCCTCGGGGAGTCCAGCTAGGATCCTATCGAAGGTCTGTCTGACACCCTCTATGGCATCATCTCGAGGGCCAACCCCTCGCCCACGAGCCGAAAATCCTCCACCACGCGGAGGTGGTACCGCTGCAGGTGGATGAGCGACCACCATCGCCCGCCCCTGACGAGCCACGTAGTCGGCCGGTGGCACTGGACCCACATCTGCACAAAGCAGGTAAGCCATCATATACTATCCAACTATAATCATCGATGATAAATCAAACAACACATGATATAGTATAAAATAAAACAAAAAACATACCGTCTAAACTCCAGGCTTGTCTTGGGGCACGAGGCATCTCTGGGTCGCCTCGATAGTCCATGCCGGCATAGGGGTAGTCCTCAATCAGCAGGGGCATCTGCTCCCACTGCTCATAAAAATCCTCCGTGAAGAAACCGCGGACACCACCGCCGCTAGGCAAAGTTTGACTTTGTAAAAAATATCATACTTGGTCAAATTTGATCACTCATGAGTTGGTTGATTGCAAGATTTCATGTAGAGTGTATGGATGACTTGGTCAAATTTGATCACTCCAGAAGCTATATATATGTAAAAGCCTAATTTATTAGAGGTTAGCTAATTACATAATATATGGTGAGTTAGAGGGTTATTGGGGGAGTGAGTTCCCTAAGGAAAGCTAGCCCATTCACCTTTATGCCTCCCACCAACACCTATTGGAACTTCTTCATCCAAAAAGAAGGGTTCTTGTTCGTGTGCAATAGGTGGTAGCTAGTACAAGGATGGATAATGCACTGCAACGTGATGATGCAAATGATGCCATTGGTAAATTTATTTTTTTCAACAACATTCCTTTCCATGTTACTCGATCTCCTTATTATAAGGAGATGGTCCATGCAATTGTAGCATAAGGACCCTCATATGTGGCCCCAGGTGAGCATTAGGACATGGTTCATTTCACACATACATTAACCCTTGATGATCTGGAAGTTACACTCCCACTTCTAATCTCTGTCCCAACATGACCTTCTGCTTTAATATCATAATCACTATCACTGCTATTGTTATTGGTAGGTGACTCATGTTGCTGGGTTTGAAGTATTATGAGCAGAGTTTTAATTGTTGGAAACCTGCAGCAAGGGTTTCTAATTATAATTTACTCAGTGCATTTGTCTTTGAATTTTCATGGTTGATGAACTCCCCAAAGGCTGTGTTTAAAGGAGGGAAATGATAAACCTGTAATAAAAAAAAATTGCAAAATGTTAAAAAATAGCCGTGGTTCAACTTTACCTCCACACTGATGGATATAAAAAATCACTGATAAATGGCTGTTAAACACTTGACTGTGAGATGCACCTTGGATTTTAAATGCTTAAACAATGCACACTTGGCTGTTAAAAGTTAAACCTAGGCTGTCCCAACAACTTCCAAAATCTGAATGATGAATCTCTTTGACAGCTTGGCTATAGGTTCTAACTTAAGTATGGCGGTTTGGATGTAGCTTCTAGTGCCTCCTCGTTCGCATCTTGGACACAAAATACACCTCCTTCCTCTTCCTTGGCTGCTGGTCACTCTTGGAAAATCAACAAATCGGCTTCACAATGACAATTGACAGCTCAAAGATGAATGCTGAATGGTAGTGGTAAATGTCAAAGGAGAAGAAAAGTTATATGTAGAGGCATTATGTTAGGCTAGGTGAATTAGGCTTTTTTAGGATTTTTTTTCAAGGCTTTGACTAAAGATTATCAGGTCATCCACTTTTCATTCCTTTTAGGAGGGAGGGGACACGCTCTGCATAGTTACCTATATGAAGAATGGCAATCAATATAGACATCTATCACTTTAGTAGCAAATAGAAATCAAAACCTGATTTCAGTAGCAAGAAGCACAAACTGGAAAAACTTTTGACCATGTGTTTCCCAAATTCTTGCCAAAAGGGGTGTGCAACGAAGCATTTTGCTAGGAATTCCTCCATCCTAAGGGTGTGGTAAATGCATCCCCATGTAACACCCATAATATTCCACTTATTACTGTTTCAAAGTTTTTTCATCTTGTTTCAAAAGTATATTACATCAGATTGTCCTTACAATAATTAGCTCGTAAGAGAGCTTGTCAAGTGGGAGAGCTTATGTTTTAGTGTGAAGACCAATGCTCCATAAGCTTGAATTCTCTGTGTATATAATTAGTAGCAATGACTCACGCCTTTCAACTTGATGATGCATGAGAAATTGACGAAGTGCTTACATGAGGCTGACAATAGTCATGCTTGGATTAGAAGTTGTTCGAGATTTGAGGATAAGGTCTCTAAATCAGCATGTCAAATTCAGATCACCACATGCACAAAAATATAAAAGTATGCTAAATTCAGAGCAGATCCTTTTTTGCAAAAAATTCCAGAATTCTATTTAAGAGCATGAATTAAATCATAAAAAGGGAGTAGACATAATTATTATTATTCTTTTCAATATTCCATGGCCATATACGTGGGGAATATGGAAGAGACTTTGTGGGGCCTATTTGTGGATTTATTTAAATTACGAACTTGATCCTTTGATTCATATGAATAATCATCACACTTCTTGTTATCTTATCCAAACCTTCATTTCAAAACCGTCTTTAAATAATCCATCTCTAGATATATATTTACCTGTGTAGCACGGATACTTAAGACTATGTTGGATTGTAGTAATTGTCAATGGCATTTTATTGGTAATTGGAACTTTTTATTCAATGTTTTATTTGTCTTATTTACAACATGTAGCAAAACATGGGAAATAATTCTGGTACTTTTGAAGGGATATACCTGATGGTATATTAAATGAATATATCCTTTAGATCCGACTTAACAATATTATCCTAAGTATATTTTTGGTTTTTTTAGGATACTTTTCAAAACTTGTTGAGATGCTACTATTTTTTTACTCAACAATGGACTAAGGACAATCAAGAAATTTATTGTTGGAATGTGGACTAGTTTCTTAATAATTTCCTTACTGTTTTTTTTGAACTGAGCATTGTGACAAACGTACAATGGGATGCCTTTTTTTCTAAGTAGAGATTTGAATTTTTTGCTCCTATCATGGCTTCATCGTGAATTTTTTCCCTAACCATTGGAAAAACTGAGAAACATAACCTTTTTGATCCAATATCTCCATTATGGAAATATATTGTTGGGAGAGGAAATTTTTCCCCTGGGAGCACACTGTAAATGATTTTGTAAAGAATGGAACAAAGAATACAATGGCTCATATACTAGGATAGAAGCTCATGTGTTTCATTAGGAATTTTGGATTAAGTTTATCACAACCTAGAAAAAAGAGCTTGAGTGTGGAAAATTCCTACTCCATCAAAAGACTTAGATGATGCAAATAGACTTATTTCAAAGCCAATGCCATTATTTTCAAAGAGCAGGAAATGTCTAGTTTTTTAGCAGAGTTGTCATTATTTGCTGAGATCCTATTGTCTTCTAATGACAATGGACTGTACATAATGAAGAAATTTCTTGTTGGGAAAAGTGGACTGATATCTTTATCATTTCCTTACTGTGTTTTTTGGACTGAGCATTTGTGACAAAAGAACAATGGGCTATTTTTATTTTCCAAGTAAAGATTTTATATTGTTGTAGTATGGAAATATATTGTTCTGAGAGGGAAGATTTCTCTCTTGTGGGGTGGAGTTGTAAATGATTTCGGTAAAGAATGCAACAAAGATTACAATGGCTCATATCCTAGGAAATATCCCATTTGTTTCATTATAAATTTTGGAACTAAAGTTTAGCCCGAACCAGACATAATGGGTTTGAGTGTGAAAAGTTCTTCTATCAGACGATGCAAATAGGCTTATTACTTGATGGAGTCGCAATAAATAATGAAAGAATTAGCTAAGAACGAAAGAGAGAATACTTTCCGAATCGCTCTCATTAACTATCCCTATGTGCTAGTAGTTGAATATGGAATAGGCAAGAAGTTTTCCGATCCAAAAACCAGTGAGCCAACTTTAGAGATAACCAACATATTTTAATCATCCCTTATTTAATCATAATATTAAAGAAGGGATGATGAGTAGGAACAACATATTTTACTCCATCAATGACTTGTGTCTCCACTGATCAATATTTGTTTGTCATTATTCCCCAGTAGGTTTTTCTTTTGTTGGTGGGAACTTTGTGTATTTGGTGTAGTTACTCCACCCTTCTTTATTAGAAATCCGATATTGAATTTTTGTGCCGTGTCAAGGAAGAAACCAGAAACTACCACAGGGTTATGTAAATTAAAATTATTTACATAATGTATAATCAGTGTAGTCACATATACAAGTTCATCATTGTATATGTGGTTACCCTTCAAATTCATGTTGTCCACATTTTAACACTTCCATTGGACTCCGTTTTCCACCATTCATCTTTGTATTTCAATTAAACACATAAAGTATTAGGTTTATGGACTGCATCATTCATTTGCTTAATGTTAGAACAACTTGGTAGATTTGGAAAGTTTCACAAGTTTCTATATTGGTATGTTAAATGAAAGGTACATATAAAAATGTTCAATTGGAGTCTAGAAAAATAGTAAAGATGAAAGGTGAATATGTCTCAAACTTTTAGGAATTCTATCAAATTCGGTCTCATTGATAAGGTTGTCCAGCCATAGTTGAAGGAAGTGGACAAGATCTATGAGTGGAGTTATAGGATAGCTATATGCATGTCTAGAGTTCTTGGAAATGAATTTTGATGTTTCAATAAATAACTTGTAATATAATGATTTTCTAGCTCAAGGACAATTTTGATTCTTTCTCTCACAGGCATGTTTTCAGGGAGAGGAATACCATTGCAGACACTCTTTCAAAGGCAGGACTCTAGCTAAACTTTGGACAAATGCATATAGCCTCTAAACAGAATGAAGACCACTATGAATTTTATCACAGGCCTTTTGTGGAAAATCTAAATGCAGCAAGAGCAAGTGGAAGCAATGGGCCATAAACACTAATAACAAGTTTTCTTTACAAAAACCCCCACTTATAAGCATGGTGGGAAACCTAGCGATCCCAAAGTCTACTGAAATACCATATCATGTTGTTAAATTATAACAATATCAATCAAGGAACTCACCGGTGGGATCAAACAAGAAAACCTCGTTATTAACAACTGCCAAAACCTCATTCTATGTCAAAGAGAGGATGAAATGGAGGTGGGTAAAGATCAAATCCCAAGGTGTTAGAATCAACAATCTCTCCCTGCTGCATCTCTTCCATGATAAGCAACGTGGCAGGCCCTGAACCAGGAAAATAGGGTAGGAGAGCCCATCTCTTTTTGCACAGACAAGCTAATATCAAGTTCTCACAAGATCCTCTCTTTCTAACTTTGTAACCCACTTCTTGACTAAGACAAAGCTATAGGGCTTTGAAAGTAGAGTTGATTAAAAGTTCGACAACTAAAAAACAGACAAAAGGCATGGGTTTACTGAATCCTTTTATAAGCAAACAAGGCCCTATAGTACCATTTATAATCTCGTGTAATGCTTCACTAATGGAACAGATTGGAATTCTTTAAACAAACTGTGTTGATCTTTCTATTCAATTCCTTAGAGAAGGCACCCCATAATGCCTAAACTCTTCCATGCGCATATGCTAATACAACATAAAAACTATGACCAAAATTTGTATCAATTCAATGACCTCCATATCCATAGGTTATACTGGAGATATGTAAATTGATCAATATTCAGGGCAGCCACTGGGTTTTTGATAGTGGACCTGCACAATTCAGCTTGTAAACTCTGATTTAACCCAACAAGATATACAACATCACCCCTTTGCAGAGCAGGTTTAGGACAAAGAAGAGCTGCACATACAGTTGCAGCCCAAGATGGATTTAGTGCTGTGGGATCATATGCTACTAATGCATAATTGTGTACAGGGTGCAGAAAAACAACCTCTCTAGGTATCTCTATTGGGTACACAAATGCTAAGTTTAAATCTGATACAAAGATGGGCACTGTACACTTGTCAATGACAACTATTCCTATAGTTTTAGAATGAAAGTTCACCACCCCTGTTCCAGAAAAATGCTTAGCATGTGTTAACACCTAAAAAGTGCTCACTAGCTCATTCCCTTATTCACATGACCCATTTGTCCACTTTCCCACCATCTGAGCCTCTGAAACCAACAAAAGGTCACCAAAAGACCTCAGTACACCCCTTTTTCCCACTCAAGAAGATTATTTTTCCAAAAAAAGTATAAAAAACCCTCAAAAAGGGTCCAAATTCCCAAAATATTAAAAAGGGAATAAAAATATTAATTTTATTCAAAAAAGGAAAAAAGGAGGGAAAAGTTCCTAAACCATGTTGGTCAATACCATTGGTTTCCACAAAACCACAAATGGTATTCCCCACCACCAAAACCTATAAAAAGGTGGTAGGGGCTCCTCATTTCATATCCATCCATTATCTCATCCTCATGCTGCCGAAATCTCCCTTGAGTATTTTGGCCATTATAAGCAACCTTGGAGAAGGAGACCTCTTGGAGCTTGGAGCTACTTATCTTGGGAGTTGCTCTACATCAACCTTCAACATTGAAGGTATTACTATTGCAAGCATTAGCTTGCCCCATTTTTAAATACAAATTTATTCTTTCATATTTTCTTGTTCTTGTTTTTAAAATATTTCCATTATTTGCTTATATTCTTGCATAGATCCATGATTAGTTTTGTTTAGATTAGTTTCTTGTTTAATTCTATTGAAACTGCTGCTACTAGTTAGCAGGTGCCCATAGCACTAAGCCTGGTTGCAAAACCGGGCCAACAGTTTTTGGCGACTCCGCTGGCTTTGAACAATAGATCTCAAGTTTTGCTTTCAATCTTAATTTTTTATTAGTTTTTAGCCTTTAGATCCATAGATATGCCATCCTAGACAGCAGATCCATTGCTGCTCTATTTTTTGGCCCCATCTATTGCCATTAACAGCCCGGAAATATCAATTTTCGGGTTCATTTTTCGGCTTCCGCGCACTGCTTTCGCCTCACGGTTTTCAGCCTGACAGTCGCGCGTCTCATCGCGACTTTTTGGCTTTTTTCTGCGTGGTCCCCCGCAGCTTCGCGACCTATTTGCGCGCTGCACATCGCGGCTTCGCGGTCTTTTTCCGCGTTGCACATCGCGACTGCACGGCCATTTTCCGCGCGGTTCCCCGCGGCTTCGAGGCCTATTTGCGCACTGCACATCACGGCTTCGCGGACATTTTCCGCGCTGCACATCGCGACAGTGTGCCGAAATCCCGCGCGGTCCATCGCGACTGTGCGACAGAAACCCGCGCGGTCCATCGCGGCTTTTCAGTCAGAACCTGCGATGCTAATTTTTTCACTCGGCCGAATCGTTTAAAAAATTAATTTTTTACTGTACTTTCTGCCCACATAGCACATTTTTACAGTATTAAATTCAGCATATTTTACAGCCATAGAAAATTTTTTTTACTATTTAAATGCACATCTAGGAAGTCTTTTTAAAAATTTTCAAGAAAGTGAAAGAAAGCCTTATTTTGCAGTTTATCTAGGTTAAAATTTTTTCCTATTTACTTCTTTAAAAATCTTGCCCTTAGCAATTTCCTTGAAGAAGAAAACCATTTATTTCTTTAAAGAAGTCTATTATTTGCTTTCATGATTCAAAAGATCCTTTGTTTTTTGAGTTGATTTTGCAAAGCATTTAATTTCCATTTATTGAAAAAAGTCATAAATATTTGCTTTTTTATTTTTAAAAAGATCCTTTATTTTTTGAAAATTTTCTATAAAGCATTTACTTCTTTCCAGTTCAGTTTACAATACCACATGTGCACCCACTCAAACACTTAATTGAACTGAGCTTTAAAACTTACCCTAATTTCAACACACTTTTAACCCCACTTGGGGAACACTAAAAGAACTTTGTAGCTAGGTAGTATTGGGGGGATAGGTGTTCCAATAACACCCCTCAGTTATTACATTTGAGACATAGAAGTTGTCCATTTAGGGAGCTAAAATCTCTTAGTATTTATTGGCACGGTCACAACCGGTTTGTGGGAAGGCCTCTCCCCTAGGAGGGTTGAAGTCGGGAGGATGGTTCCGGAAGCTTGAGTGGAATACCGAAATCCATTCAGTAACCGAAGGGCTACCATTCGCAGTTCTCGGGATATCCCTGTATTGGGATATTGCGATCAAGGACCAAACGACAGATTTACCTTTTCTCGACGCGTCATGAACGGAGTATCCTAGTAGCCATTCTTTAGGATTGATTACCCGGTGTCCCTCCCGGTAGGGGGATATCTAGCCGTGGACTTAACACTCAATATTGTCTGACTTGGATTTCATCACCTTGCAGAGAATATAGTTTGTTGATTCACAATACTTTTAGTTAGGTGTTTGCATGATTCAACCCACCTTTGGTCTAGTTACACCTATTTTTTCTAGAAGCTCTTTGCATGTTGGTACTCTGACCATTTGTTGCATCCCTCCACTTATTGTAGCACAGCTGCTAGAATAAGTGCCTTTTTTGAGGTTGATTTTTTGGCCTAAGAGCCTTCATTTTCACTCCCCTTCTTGCACCCTTGGTTGCATTAGGGTTTTGAGTTTTTTATACATTACCCTTTTACACATACAGATTTTTCCACAAAAACTTATTTTCTCACCATTGAGAATTTTAGACGCTCTCATCGTCTACAGGGCGAACTCCCAGAGTTCAGTCTACTTGGCTCGCCACGTCACCGACGCCGAGCCTTATCCCTCGACTCGACACATCGTCGGTCGAACAGATAGTAATCCGATTCTGACACGCCTCACTTCACCTCCGATTCTGAGGCAGAATCCAAAAACCCCAGACAGTTATTCCCAACCAACATTATGTTTGGAACACCATTTGATCCACTCTTTACCAGCACCATAGGAGAGACGTCTACAGACCCTTCTACTGCAGTGCCATCCATGGCAACAACCACCCCCCTGGGTATGCCCAATATGGGCAACACTCCACATTTAGGAATTCCCAACACAGGGCCACCTCCTGTTATAGGAATTCCCAACACAAGGCCACCACCTGTTATGGGTATGCCCAACATAGGGGTCACACCCCCTCTTGTTTCCACAAACCCTATCCCAGGAATCCCTACTGCTATTCCTAACCCAAGTGTAACCCATGTTGCACTTGGAGGCGTTGGCCCATACCAGACCACACCTATTGGAGGGCACATACCCTCCATACCTAGCATACCTTTAGGCGCTACTGGACCCCTACATCATACCACAATGACTAGGCATGTCCCAGTCCCAGTCACTACATCTGCTAGCTTACCATACATGGCGAGTCTGAACCTACCAGACTTAGCCAGATTCACCAATGATCCAATCAGACACGATCCTGCGTGGCCTCACATGCCCACCAAACTCCCCTCTGACATCCCTAAATTTGAGGGTAAGGCAGGTGAGGACCCCCAGAACCATATCATGTCCTTCCATTTATGGTGTTCCTCCAACTTCATAGTGGACGACTCTGTCCGCCTCTGGCTTTTACAACGCACCTTCACTGGCTCTGCAGCTAAGTGGTATATCGAGCAGCCCCATGGGACGCATGCCACCTTTACCTCCCTTGCCTCGACCTTCCTACAGTTTTTCCAGTTACCTGTCCGCTATGATGCGGGAGTCGAGATCCTACTGTCTTGTAGACAGAACATGGCCACCCACATCACTGACTACATTCATGAGTGGCGTCGACGCCGAAGCCTCTGCAAAATCAAGTTAGACGACCGTATTTTCTTAGATTGGTTTCTAAAATCCCTCCTCCCTCTCATTGCGAAGGATGTGGCATCCGAAAGACCCTAGTCTGAAGAAGAGGCCATCTTCAAAGCCCAACAGTTTGATCTCATTTACGCCCAGTCGGGTTATCTATACACAATCATACCGGACGCCCCACAATGTGACTCTTCACGCAGTGACGCGCCGGGGGCATCTCATGCTGCCGATAGCATTATTGGCCAAATCACACCACAAGCTAAACCTTTCAGCATGGTGAGCACCATGCCTACCCCAGACCTATCTAGGGCTACATCCAGTTCCGGAGCGACAACTTCTTACGCTCCAACAAACCAGACACATCACATTCATGGACCCTCTTATCCACAACATTGCTATGGCCAAGCGCCATCAGCATATGTACCTCCTACATACTATAACCAACCCGCTACACAGAACCCCATACAGTTCTCGCCACAACCGATGCAGTACCCACAACAAGCTGCACCAGCTAATCCAACACATCCAATAGCTCAGGGGTACCAACAACCCCAGCAGGTAACTGGACCACCGCCAGCTCCACCTGCATATTACCCACCACAACCTGCTCCCACACCTGCGGCTCCACAGAATCCCCCCAATGCTCAAGGGCATGTGTACGCACAACAACATCAGCCCGAATACCAAAATAACCAACGCAACCAGGGTAGACAACCAAACCGCGGAAGAGGACGTAACCGTGGAAACAACCAAAACCATAACCAAGGTACACAACCCCCCCATCCTCTGCAAAATAATAATGCAGCGCCTGCTCATCAGAATCCTGATCAGCCAACTAAGCAAGCCAAAAATGCTAATTTACGAACAAACCATCCTTGTTCTATTTGCGGGGTCTATGGCCACTATACCCACGCTTGCCCACATTTGGAGCGAGCTCGGCAACTATGGACAGATGACGCCCATCGTCACGGGCAGGCGGCTCCTCAGCCGCCACCCAACCCTCCACCACTACAACCTCAACCTTTGGTGTTACAAAACCCTTTTCCAACACAAGGAGTGGTGAACACTCAGCCATTAGCTCCCCCACAGGGCAACGTGCCACCACAACAAATCACTTACGCCGCTCCTGATCAACCAATGTTTGATTCAGGTACTCACCACTTGCTTATGATGTCAACTGTTGATGTCAACATCCAGACCCGTCGGAACCAGTATGGCCCTACCTCCGAAGCTCCCCCCGCCGATAAGGATACTAACGCTCATCCCACTGATCAGACGTTACGTATACCCCCACTTCAACTTGATGGCGCCTCTAAAGCACCTCGCTTCCCACTTCGCCGTATCAACAACAACCCCAATGCACGGGATGCTTCAAATTACAACATCGTCGATGATTTAGCTCAGTCCCCCGCAGCCATGTTTGCGTTAGAAGTCTTGAAAAACTGTCCTATGCAGCGCAAGACTTTACTTTCCGCCATTGGGGCGATTGACCCAAATGATTCGAAATTGATGACCTTTGATTTGGACCAGTCCGAACCACATCTGCCTTCCACCATAGCAGTCCAAGTTTCTGTTTCCATTCGGAATCTTGTCATCCATCGATGCATTATCGATGAGGGTGCCTCTACATGCGTCATGTCCACATTCGTTTGGTAGAAGTTGGGATCCCCTACTCTCCAGCAATCCACCACTGCATTACGGGCCTATGACGGCCGGTCAGCTCAACCCCAAGGTCTACTACCCAATATCCCTGTCCAGTTGGGTGGGAAAACTATGCTCATCGACATAGAGGTCATTAATTCCCAACTCGATTATAACCTTTTACTTGGCTGTAGTTACATGTACGCCATGAAAGTGGTTGCCTCATCCGTTTTTCGTACCATGATGTTCCCCCATGAGGGACGCGTGGTCAAAATTGACCAACTCACCTACTATGATCCCAATGCCCCTGCAGCACCTGAAAAATGTTCTCCCCATGGTTGAACAACCTGTTTGTGGTGCAACTACCTCATTCATTTCCTCAGCAGGACCCGGACTTTACTCCGAGGCGCCGATGACCTCTACATTCTAGTCCATTCCACCACCGTCACCAGAGGCCAACATCGCGAACCTTTGCACTCTATCACAACAACCCGGTAACCAACCCTCCTTGTTTCCTAAACCACCATTGGTACCTAGTCACATTGGAGTTACACCCATCCACACAATCCCCTTTCTATTTCCTCCTTCGGGTGTAGTAAGCGCCCCAGTTATGGCTACCCTTAGTCTCCCCGGGTTAACATTGGGATTACCCGTGTGGTATATTACGCCTCCCGTTCCACCACCGACACCAAATTTCATCCTGCAACTAGTGCAACCCATTGTTACTTCTACCCAACCAACTCCCGGTATCAATACTCCTTCGTCATCGACGATTCCCCCTCCACTCAGCAGGCCCACTGGGGGCAGAGGCCCACAACCATACACTGCGGTACCCCCACCCAAGGGAGTTAAACCTCCTCCCGTGTTCCGTGCTCCTCCCAAATGCTCGTTGTGTGATGATTTAGGCCATCCAACTCATCAGTGTCCACAGTTACCTGCATTGCAGGAGCACATGCAAATGCTGGACGACGACCCCAACATCCTGGTGGTCAGAATCGATCCAAACCCCATGCCTCGTGATAAATCACTGCGTACCAACCACCCATGTGCGATATGCGGTATTTATGGCCACTACTCACATAACTGTCCTGACATCCCAGATTACAGAGCAGCCCTCTACGAGATGAATAATTTGGACCTTGAGATGGAACCCCCTACTATCGAGGAGATCTACCCTCCCATATCATCCTCATCTGGAGAGATTAACACCATCTACATGATCTCTTCGACTCCCACTACCTCATCACTTGATTTGACCACTCAGAGCTCCCGCAATGATGAAGAGATTCTAGAGGCTCCTATTGCCCTTGATTATCCCAGGAAAGACATACACCATCGTCCATACTTCCTCCCGGAAGAGACTTCATCCACCACCGTTACCCAATCCGCGGTTGAGTCCAAAGATTTCCTTCCTACTACAATCGACTAGTTAAAGGATCCCATGGCCGCTATTTCTCCCGTCATCCACATTGACATCTATGACCCACTTGGTTCCCTTCATACCATTACATTAGGAGCCCCCCACCGTGAGCATGAGATTGGAGAATACCGAAAAATCTTCCAAGAATTCACTGATGTCTTTACTTGGTCAGATACCGAAATACTGGGCCTTGACCCCGCCATCTATACAATCTCCACTGGACACCCCTCGGTCCGGTCAACCCCTTCCACTGATCCCGTCCGCACACATGTTCCACTCTGCTACGTCAGTTTCGCCGATGGAGCAAGCCGTTGGTCCCCCAATCTCGCCTCCGCAGCTTGGGTAATATATTCCCCTTCACATGAGTTAATTCACATTGACGGAGTATGTTTAGGTGCCGCCACCAATAACCAAGCTGAATACGATGCCGTGACCGGTCTCCTGGCCGCAACTCTCCAAATGAGCATCCGTCACCTCAACGTTTTCTTGGACTCACAGCTCTTAGTTTCCCAGCTCAACAATGATTACCAGGTACGCGATCCCTGTCTTTTCAGAAAATTCCTGTGCACTAAACAAATGGTTAGACAATTTGATTCCATTTCGTTCACACATGTCCCAAGACACCTCAATAGTGTAGTAGACCATATGGCCAACAATGTCCTCGACTGGCACACCAGTCACATCATGTCATAACCAAAATGTGCATCCACGTGCATAACATGTGCCTCCACGGGAATATCCATAAACAAAATGCATCCACGTGCATAACATGTGCCTCCACGGGCATAAACAAATAACAAAATAATTCATCCACGTGCATAACATGTGCCTCCACGGGCATATACAAATAACAAAATACTGCATCCACGTGCATAACATGTGCCTCCACGGGCATATACAAAAGACAGAATGTGCATCCACGTGCATACATGACAATATATCCAAATATATATACACATATATATATAAACCATAATGTCAACATGTCATAGGTGCCCTCAACACCCAATATACAAAAAATACATCAGTCGTACAAAAATGCTTCCCCATATGCTCATCAGCATTTGGGGGCAGATACAATATCATCTACTCATCAGGATCCCTAGGCTCCCCCGGCTCCTCCTCCGCTGGCCCCGCCGAGTCATGGCGAGCCCGAACTCTCTGCTCTGCCGGCCCCGCTGGATCATCCTGCAGACGTATCCTCATCTTAGCCGGCCCTGCCGGGACATCCCGAGCACCACCCCTGTGCTCTGCCACAAACACCGCTATCCTCAACAAGAGCGACCGCCACTCAGGCGGCACATCGAAGCAACCCTCCAAAATATCCCGATCCAGGTCTCTCCAACCATCCTCGGGGAGTCCAGCTAGGATCCTATCGAAGGTCTGTCTGACACCCTCTATGGCATCATCTCGAGGGCCAACCCCTCGCCCACGAGCCGAAAATCCTCCACCACGCGGAGGTGGTACCGCTGCAGGTGGATGAGCGACCACCATCGCCCGCCCCTGACGAGCCACGTAGTCGGCCGGTGGCACTGGACCCACATCTGCACAAAGCAGGTAAGCCATCATATACTATCCAACTATAATCATCGATGATAAATCAAACAACACATGATATAGTATAAAATAAAACAAAAAACATACCGTCTAAACTCCAGGCTTGTCTTGGGGCACGAGGCATCTCTGGGTCGCCTCGATAGTCCATGCCGGCATAGGGGTAGTCCTCAATCAGCAGGGGCATCTGCTCCCACTGCTCATAAAAATCCTCCGTGAAGAAACCGCGGACACCACCGCCGCTAGGCAAAGTTTGACTTTGTAAAAAATATCATACTTGGTCAAATTTGATCACTCATGAGTTGGTTGATTGCAAGATTTCATGTAGAGTGTATGGATGACTTGGTCAAATTTGATCACTCCAGAAGCTATATATATGTAAAAGCCTAATTTATTAGAGGTTAGCTAATTACATAATATATGGTGAGTTAGAGGGTTATTGGGGGAGTGAGTTCCCTAAGGAAAGCTAGCCCATTCACCTTTATGCCTCCCACCAACACCTATTGGAACTTCTTCATCCAAAAAGAAGGGTTCTTGTTCGTGTGCAATAGGTGGTAGCTAGTACAAGGATGGATAATGCACTGCAACGTGATGATGCAAATGATGCCATTGGTAAATTTATTTTTTTCAACAACATTCCTTTCCATGTTACTCGATCTCCTTATTATAAGGAGATGGTCCATGCAATTGTAGCATAAGGACCCTCATATGTGGCCCCAGGTGAGCATTAGGACATGGTTCATTTCACACATACATTAACCCTTGATGATCTGGAAGTTACACTCCCACTTCTAATCTCTGTCCCAACATGACCTTCTGCTTTAATATCATAATCACTATCACTGCTATTGTTATTGGTAGGTGACTCATGTTGCTGGGTTTGAAGTATTATGAGCAGAGTTTTAATTGTTGGAAACCTGCAGCAAGGGTTTCTAATTATAATTTACTCAGTGCATTTGTCTTTGAATTTTCATGGTTGATGAACTCCCCAAAGGCTGTGTTTAAAGGAGGGAAATGATAAACCTGTAATAAAAAAAAATTGCAAAATGTTAAAAAATAGCCGTGGTTCAACTTTACCTCCACACTGATGGATATAAAAAATCACTGATAAATGGCTGTTAAACACTTGACTGTGAGATGCACCTTGGATTTTAAATGCTTAAACAATGCACACTTGGCTGTTAAAAGTTAAACCTAGGCTGTCCCAACAACTTCCAAAATCTGAATGATGAATCTCTTTGACAGCTTGGCTATAGGTTCTAACTTAAGTATGGCGGTTTGGATGTAGCTTCTAGTGCCTCCTCGTTCGCATCTTGGACACAAAATACACCTCCTTCCTCTTCCTTGGCTGCTGGTCACTCTTGGAAAATCAACAAATCGGCTTCACAATGACAATTGACAGCTCAAAGATGAATGCTGAATGGTAGTGGTAAATGTCAAAGGAGAAGAAAATTTATATGTAGAGGCATTATGTTAGGCTAGGTGAATTAGGCTTTTTTAGGATTTTTTTTCAAGGCTTTGACTAAAGATTATCAGGTCATCCACTTTTCATTCCTTTTAGGAGGGAGGGGACACGCTCTGCATAGTTACCTATATGAAGAATGGCAATCAATATAGACATCTATCACTTTAGTAGCAAATAGAAATCAAAACCTGATTTCAGTAGCAAGAAGCACAAACTGGAAAAACTTTTGACCATGTGTTTCCCAAATTCTTGCCAAAAGGGGTGTGCAACGAAGCATTTTGCTAGGAATTCCTCCATCCTAAGGGTGTGGTAAATGCATCCCCATGTAACACCCATAATATTCCACTTATTACTGTTTCAAAGTTTTTTCATCTTGTTTCAAAAGTATATTACATCAGATTGTCCTTACAATAATTAGCTCGTAAGAGAGCTTGTCAAGTGGGAGAGCTTATGTTTTAGTGTGAAGACCAATGCTCCATAAGCTTGAATTCTCTGTGTATATAATTAGTAGCAATGACTCACGCCTTTCAACTTGATGATGCATGAGAAATTGACGAAGTGCTTACATGAGGCTGACAATAGTCATGCTTGGATTAGAAGTTGTTCGAGATTTGAGGATAAGGTCTCTAAATCAGCATGTCAAATTCAGATCACCACATGCACAAAAATATAAAAGTATGCTAAATTCAGAGCAGATCCTTTTTTGCAAAAAATTCCAGAATTCTATTTAAGAGCATGAATTAAATCATAAAAAGGGAGTAGACATAATTATTATTATTCTTTTCAATATTCCATGGCCATATACGTGGGGAATATGGAAGAGACTTTGTGGGGCCTATTTGTGGATTTCTTTAAATTACGAACTTGATCCTTTGATTCATATGAATAATCATCACACTTCTTGTTATCTTATCCAAACCTTCATTTCAAAACCGTCTTTAAATAATCCATCTCTAGATATATATTTACCTGTGTAGCACGGATACTTAAGACTATGTTGGATTGTAGTAATTGTCAATGGCATTTTATTGGTAATTGGAACTTTTTATTCAATGTTTTATTTGTCTTATTTACAACATGTAGCAAAACATGGGAAATAATTCTGGTACTTTTGAAGGGATATACCTGATGGTATATTAAATGAATATATCCTTTAGATCCGACTTAACAATATTATCCTAAGTATATTTTTGGTTTTTTTAGGATACTTTTCAAAACTTGTTGAGATGCTACTATTTTTTTACTCAACAATGGACTAAGGACAATCAAGAAATTTATTGTTGGAATGTGGACTAGTTTCTTAATAATTTCCTTACTGTTTTTTTTGAACTGAGCATTGTGACAAACGTACAATGGGATGCCTTTTTTTCTAAGTAGAGATTTGAATTTTTTGCTCCTATCATGGCTTCATCGTGAATTTTTTCCCTAACCATTGGAAAAACTGAGAAACATAACCTTTTTGATCCAATATCTCCATTATGGAAATATATTGTTGGGAGAGGAAATTTTTCCCCTGGGAGCACACTGTAAATGATTTTGTAAAGAATGGAACAAAGAATACAATGGCTCATATACTAGGATAGAAGCTCATGTGTTTCATTAGGAATTTTGGATTAAGTTTATCACAACCTAGAAAAAAGAGCTTGAGTGTGGAAAATTCCTACTCCATCAAAAGACTTAGATGATGCAAATAGACTTATTTCAAAGCCAATGCCATTATTTTCAAAGAGCAGGGCATGTCTAGTTTTTTAGCAGAGTTGTCATTATTTGCTGAGATCCTATTGTCTTCTAATGACAATGGACTGTACATAATGAAGAAATTTCTTGTTGGGAAAAGTGGACTGATATCTTTATCATTTCCTTACTGTGTTTTTTGGACTGAGCATTTGTGACAAAAGAACAATGGGCTATTTTTATTTTCCAAGTAAAGATTTTATATTGTTGTAGTATGGAAATATATTGTTCTGAGAGGGAAGATTTCTCTCTTGTGGGGTGGAGTTGTAAATGATTTCGGTAAAGAATGCAACAAAGATTACAATGGCTCATATCCTAGGAAATATCCCATTTGTTTCATTATAAATTTTGGAACTAAAGTTTAGCCCGAACTAGACATAATGGGTTTGAGTGTGAAAAGTTCTTCTATCAGACGATGCAAATAGGCTTATTAATTGATGGAGTCGCAATAAATAATGAAAGAATTAGCTAAGAACGAAAGAGAGAATACTTTCCGAATCGCTCTCATTAACTATCCCTATGTGCTAGTAGTTGAATATGGAATAGGCAAGAAGTTTTCCGATCCAAAAACCAGTGAGCCAACTTTAGAGATAACCAACATATTTTAATCATCCCTTATTTAATCATAATATTAAAGAAGGGATGATGAGTAGGAACAACATATTTTACTCCATCAATGACTTGTGTCTCCACTGATCAATATTTGTTTGTCATTATTCCCCAGTAGGTTTTTCTTTTGTTGGTGGGAACTTTGTGTATTTGGTGTAGTTACTCCACCCTTCTTTATTAGAAATCCGATATTGAATTTTTGTGCCGTGTCAAGGAAGAAACCAGAAACTACCACAGGGTTATGTAAATTAAAATTATTTACATAATGTATAATCAGTGTAGTCACATATACAAGTTCATCATTGTATATGTGGTTACCCTTCAAATTCATGTTGTCCACATTTTAACACTTCCATTGGACTCCGTTTTCCACCATTCATCTTTGTATTTCAATTAAACACATAAAGTATTAGGTTTATGGACTGCATCATTCATTTGCTTAATGTTAGAACAACTTGGTAGATTTGGAAAGTTTCACAAGTTTCTATATTGGTATGTTAAATGAAAGGTACATATAAAAATGTTCAATTGGAGTCTAGAAAAATAGTAAAGATGAAAGGTGAATATGTCTCAAACTTTTAGGAATTCTATCAAATTCGGTCTCATTGATAAGGTTGTCCAGCCATAGTTGAAGGAAGTGGACAAGATCTATGAGTGGAGTTATAGGATAGCTATATGCATGTCTAGAGTTCTTGGAAATGAATTTTGATGTTTCAATAAATAACTTGTAATATAATGATTTTCTAGCTCAAGGACAATTTTGATTCTTTCTCTCACAGGCATGTTTTCAGGGAGAGGAATACCATTGCAGACACTCTTTCAAAGGCAGGACTCTAGCTAAACTTTGGACAAATGCATATAGCCTCTAAACAGAATGAAGACCACTATGAATTTTATCACAGGCCTTTTGTGGAAAATCTAAATGCAGCAAGAGCAAGTGGAAGCAATGGGCCATAAACACTAATAACAAAAATCATTTTTGATGGATTTGGATATATATATGATCATGCATGCAGTCTGTGAGAACTTAACAGGCATACATATGTATTTTTTTTCCTCGCAAGATATCTCTTATCGCCTGTCAGTTTGGATATCTGTGGCTCATAGGGCCAAAGACATGAAATGCATGTTTGATGCATTATGCATAATATAATTTTGTTATATATAATAAAATTACACATTTTTCCTTGAAAAAAAAACTTCTAATAGAATGGTTGTTGATGGTATGTTGCTTCCCTTGTGTTGTTCATGCCAAAGCTCTACATAACCACACCAATATTTTGCCAATTATTTGTTAACTGTAAACACTTTTATCTTTGAAATTCTAAAATTCATGGGAATTTTTTCCCTTGACTTTGTGACTTGTTTACTGTATTTTCCTTTTGATATTCATAAGCAGATCCAAATTGGAGAGGTTTTCCTTTTGTTATTAATCCATTTATTGATGTGCAGATATTATGCAAATAACTAGACCTCCCATACATCAATGGGATTTCCAAGCCAACGAGACCAGCTGAAGTAATAGTACCCCTACTAAAATGTAAAAATAAAGATGGATAAACATAAATCCTAGAAGTAGATATTTCATAAGAAGATAACATGGAACGTGTAATAAAAATAATACAAAATAGAGATATATCATTGAAAAAGTTGTGTTTTATTGATAATCACCGAAATGAGCAAAATAAACATTGTTCACTGAGGTCTAAAATATAATACATTGAACAAAATAAACATTGTTCATCGGATAATCACAAAAAATCTTGAAAATGTATTGTTTTCTTGGTGAAGAGATATCTTAATGTATCCCATATGATAGTTCTATATCATGATTGAGCTCCACATAATTTGTCATCATACTCATTATCCTCATGTAAAAAAGACAAAACCATTTTGCAAGTATCATAGTTAACTTGTACAACAAGTACTATGAGATGAATAGCCGTCATTATCAAATTTGCAAACAGAGAATGTGCACTTGCAATCTCTTCATTGTACAAACACTCTTCAATCCCCAGCTTAGATGGTAAGACACAATCCTTGCAACAAACAAGACTCTCTCGTCGCTTTCCCACCTATGAAGCACAATGTAGTAAGTAAGAAAACATATAAAGATAAAAAATCAATATATTTAGTTAACATAAAATAAATATTAGTGACATCAATGACAAGTAATATGTTCATGTACTTCAGTATATTCCATGGTTATTGTTTTGCATGCACCAATTTTGGGTATAGAGCAAGAGATTTCAAAGCATATATCAGGGGGTCCCTATCAGACCTATAGAAGCAAGTCTGTAGGAAGACAAGGTAGAATTCCTAATCGTTATGATAGCATAAATCATAACTCAATTGAATGCTACAAATGTCACAATTTTGGACAAATATCCCGAAATTGCATAAGCCATATAACTAGAACTCCTCATCAAAAGTATGCAAAGGATTGGAGAAGGAAAGAAGTTCATAATGTTGAGTGCTACAATTGTCATAAGCATGGGCACCTTGCAAAAGAGTGTACAAAAATTTGGAGAAAGAAATCTGATGGGCCAAGCAACAAAAGACATGAAAAATATATACAAAAAGAAGATCAGATTGCTCAAAACAGTGAAACCAAAATTCTAGAAGAAACACTCATATGTCAGACTAGTGGAAACAATCTTGTATAATAATCTTCCTCATTGGATCAAGCTAAATCCAAAAAACAATCAAGAAAAACAAGTGTGGAGTATTTTAGCATAGACCTTACATGTGATGCACACATGAGGGCATCTGGAAATGATATTGAGAAATATTTTGACAATGAGTTTGAGGCCAGACTTGACAATTCTATGTATGAAGTGAAGGCAAATGCGCAAGCACTAGAGACAAGAGAAAATGAGGAGCAAGGGTCACTGTATACCTTCCAAAGTTTGAGGAGGAGGGTGGTGTAGAAATCATTATTTGTATTTGATGATTAAAAATTCATGGAGGCCATGCCCATGTCTATGAATGCACAATCAAAGGTGAAGGAAGAAGCAGCAATGTTGTTGCTGCAATTGATGAAGAAAATTGTAGTGAGACTGCTATAATGTTCAGAGTAAACTGTGAAAGAGAATGCAACCATGGAGAAGCAACAAACTTTGAAGGAACATTTGAGAATCTTATTCAAATTCTGAGTATTTGAAATTGAATCCCATCATGGTGACAAGCTCCATGTCTATTGACAATCTGCATGAAAATCCTAAGGCATATGTTGTTCAATAGAAAGGCAGCTGTGTTTGCTTCTAAAATGAAAAAAAAAACAGTGTTGAAGAAAATAGTGGACATGGGATTTGATCTTCAAAATACAGAAGCTGGAAGTTCAACTAATAGTTTGTCTAGGTTGGAGGCCTATGAATAATCGAAAGAGACTGAAAAGTTTGTCTAGGTCCGTATACAATGCTTGTAGCAGTAGTGGGTTTATACTTTATACCTAGTATAACTTGATGCGATAAGGAAGCTAATAGTATACATAAAAAGGAAGCAGACGTAGATGCCAAGAGGATACCCAATAAGATTCATCAGGAAAACTCAAAGAAGAAAAACAGTTCATGCAGGCTGCAGCAATAGTCAGGTTAGATACAATCATAATTTTCATAAATCTTTATATCTAAAAGTTGTTGAATGAAAGGCATTAAAACTTTTACAAATGTGTAAACCTCAATGTGAGACCTCTTATCCCCCTATTTGTTTGGAGTGTTCACTTGGGTTTCCAGGGATCATTCTAGGCATATTCCAAGCAGATGTGGGTACTATTTGAATCTTTCGGGGCATGTTTATCTTCCAGCAACCCTAGTATTCAATTCTGGGTCAATTTGGTGGTCAATGGTCAACATTCTCGGCTCAATTTAAGCAGTAAATGAGCATGGACAGAGAAGGATGAATAGTTTTAAGAGCATTCTTGGGCCTTGGCTATCTAGATATGAAAACAACCCTAGAATTCTAAATCTGGGAAGACCTCTCTTAACACATAGAAAAGATGAATTTCTGGGCAAAATCTGTGGTTGAAATGGCTATTAATCTTTATTTTCTGTGCATATCTAAAGCATTAAAACAACAGTCTTTGAATTTTGGGCATAATCACAGCCCCAAACCATGAATTATGGGCATAATTAAGGCCACAGCAGCAACAAAACCAAATTTTGATGAAGTCTGGGCAGCTAAACCTTAATTTTGAGCATGCTGTTAGGATATTCCTATACTCCATCCTAGTCCCACCAGTATTTTGATCATTTACATTTTTAGTCATGCATGCACCTTTTAGGGTTTGCATGCATTCTAGGGTTTGCATGCATCCCAGTCATCAGTCCAACACCTAGCCCTCAGTTAGCCAGCCCCCAGGAGCTTCTCACTATTCATTTTTAGCCCTCCAGTTGCTTAATGCACCCTTCTTCCTTGATTTTAGGGAGCAACTCGCCCTTCTTCACCTACCAGTCTAGTTGTCACTCAGTTACACTCAGTTACAGTCAGTTACACTCAGTTACACTCAGTTACACTTAGTTACACTCAGTTACACTTAGTTACAGTCAGTTACACTCAATTACACTTAGTTACATTGAGTTACACTCAGTTACACCTACTAGAGTTAGTTTGACTGATGGTTGACAGTTACTTGAGCATTGATGACTCCACTGATGATGATAAATACTTCCAGTTGCGCTCCGATGATCATGAGGACACCTAATTGTGCTCCGATGACACTTTATTGATCTTATGATCACTCTGAGAGGCTAATTCGAATTGCCACCTTAGGCATTCGAATCCTCTCTACCATTGTACTATTTATTTGTCCATACTGTGATTAATTAATTAGTGTGTGTGAAGTATTATTGCTTCTATCTGAGTTCTACTATACCATATTATTTTGTTGCTCATTATACTGTATTGTTCACTCTTCTTCTATTTTCCTGCTTAATCATAATCACTCTTGTGAGGTATACATCATCTCTTAGATCTGCTGTGAGAATTTTCACATGGTATCAGAGCATGTTGAGAGTATTGCTTATCTCCATTCTTGAGAGTTTTTTGCAGGTTATTACCAAGATTTCGAGTGAAGCAGTTGCAACAGTTTCTGCATTTTTGTAGCAGTAGCAGTTGCAGTTATTCTCTATTGTTTTTGCAGGTCTTCTACAGCTTCAATGGATTCATATTTAGAAGGAATCCCTCTTCTTTCTCCATTCAACTATGATGAATGGAAACCAAAAATGATAGCATATTTGAAGAGCCATGATCTCTTTGATTGTTATTTTGAAAGAGAGTTCGAATCCTCTGAAGATAATATTGACTGGTTGAATAAAGGTGACATGGCATTTGGAACAATGATGCTTGCCTTGTGTGCATACCAAAGATTCAAATTCAAATACCGTGATGGTGTTGAAACTCCAAGAGAGTTATGGACTCCAAAAGAGTTATGGGCTCACCTGGATGAAAAATTTGGCAGAAAGAATGAAGGACTTGGTCCTAACCCATTCGAAAGCAAGCAAAGTGATGCATTTGCTCCTCTTGATGGTCTCTCAGATCATGAACCAGTATCATCTCATATTGAAATTGTTGACAAAGAACTTGCAGATTCTCCACTCATGCTCAAACTTTCTTCTCTTTCTGTACCAGCTCACACTCTAGATATTGCAGAAGGTCCTAAATCCTCTCTTGCACCAGAGTCTGTTGGTTTGCATCATGATCACATGATTATTTCAGAGGTCAAAACAGCTACTGAAGGTAATTCATTCGCTCCTCTCCAGCTATCTCCTCTTTTATACTACTATATGATCATAAATTCATGCTTTCAAAAGGTTATTGAAGATTATGGCCATTGCCATTCGCTTGGGATAAATTCTCATGCAACTACTGGTTTTGATCTCACCTCTCATGGTTCAAAGGAGATCTCAAGAAACCATGATTCAAGTCTTGGATCTAATTTGGATTCTAAGCAATTATTGCTTGGGATAATTTCTCATGCATATGATAGTTTTGATCTCACCCCTGCTGGTTCAAAGGAGATCTCAAGAAACTGTTTTTTAAGTCTTAAATCTGATTTTGATTTCAAGCAAACATGTAATACTTATTTTTGGCATAATCTCACCCATGGTGGTTCGAAGGAGAAGACAAAAGACTATATGCACTTTCACAGATTTGATCCTACCTCAGCTGATTTGAATCACATGTTCAAGGATCATTCTCATACTGTTGGATTTGTTCTCATCACATTCGATCTGAAGAGCAAGTACAAGCACATGCTTTTTGAGCATGATCCACTTCTTCCCAAGAAGAAGATACCTCCAGACATATGACCAAGCATCACACATGCTTGAGTTTGGAGCATTTATTTTTATGTGTGCCTTACAGTCTATTTTTTGAGGAGGGGGTATGTTTCCCATGAAATTTTCCCACTTCCTTGGTTTATTGATTGTTATTATTCATTGTATTGGGTGACCTTTGGTCTTAGTTACCAGGGCCTAGGATGGATTAAGGGGGGGTGTTAGGATATTCCTATACTCCATCCTAGTCCCACCAGTATTTTGATCATTTACATTTTCAGTCATGCATGCACCTTTTAGGGTTTGCATGCATTCTAGGGTTTGCATGCATCCCAGTCATCAGTCTAGCATCTAGCCCTCAGTTAGCCAGCCCCCAGGAGCTTCTCACTATTCAGTTTTATCCCTCCAGTTGCTTAATGCGCCCTTCTTCCTTTATTTTAGGGAGCAACTCACCCTTCTTCACCTACCAGTCCAGTTGTCACTCAATTACACTCAGTTACACTCAGTTACACTCAGTTACACTCAGTTACACTCAGTTACACTTAGTTACACTCAGTTACAGTCAGTTACAGTCAGTTACACTTAGTTACATTGAGTTACACTTAGTTACACCTACCAGAGTTAGTTTGACTGATGGTTGACAGTTACTTGAGCATTGATGACTCCACTGATGATGATGAAGACTTCCAGTTGCGCTCCAATGATCATGAGGACACCTAGTTGTGCTCTGATGACACTCTATTGATCTTATGATCACTCTGAGAGGCTAATTCGAATTGCCACCTTAGGCATTCGAATCCTCTCTACCATTGTACTATTTATTTGTCCATACTGTGATTAATTAATTAGTGTGTGTGAAGTATTATTGCTTCTATCTGAGTTCTACTATACCATATTATTATGTTGCTCATTATACTGTATTGTTCACTCTTCTTCTATTTTCCTGCTTAATCATAATTACTCTTGTGAGGTATACATCATCTCTTAGATCTGCTATGAGGATTTTCACACATGCCTCTGGGTAGAATTAGCCTCCCAACAGTCATAAAGATGCAGTTCCATGGGTAAAACCACAAGCATGGGTAGGATCATAAAACACATATAGATAAAATAACTTATAACTTTCCTCCACTTTCCCTCATTCCAACTTGTACCTCTGAAAATAACTTATAACGGAAAGAGCTTATAACTGTATGCTCTATATTTGGCCACTCATGGGATTGAAATGTTGGTAATGGGATTTCATGGAGTTCTCCACATGCTCCACTTCTTCTTGGAAGGATGTAGTTGTACTTGTAAAACCAAATACGTTAATTCTTTAGCCATTTATCATCCTTGTTAGAGTATATTAATTCACCAATTTTTTAATGCACCACTTCAAATCTGCAAGTGATAGAGTCAATCAACTCCCATTCCTCCCAATTTGAGATGCATAAACCTATGAACATAAAACAATTAGAAATGTAAATAAAAATATCATGAAATAAGTTTTTGTATAATTGAAATATATAAGAAATAAAATGTAAATACTTACAATTAGATTTGATTTGAGGAAAATTTGGTTGCTTGGAAATAGACTCCTTTTGAATCTCTTTCTTGTCATATACATGAGCCACAAGCACTTCTTTCACTTTTCTCTGTCCTTCCATCTTAAACCCTTTCACAATGCCCTTCCAATGTTGTTCAACATCTTCTAGGTATTTCCTTTTCACCTTATGATCACCTTTTCTAGATGGCTTCAATGTAACCCAATCGTCGATAGACAAGTTCAAAGGAATCCAAGTCCCTTCATTGTCCTTTTTGTTGTAGACTATAATCGAACTCAATTTATTATTTGGACGTCAATTTGACATCTTTTCATGAAAGTGACCTACAAACAAAATAGTGATGATAAGTTAAATTTTTTATAATTATACAAATCCAATGAATACTAACAAGTAATACATAAAAATGTGAAAAGATTATACTTTATACCTATTTCCAATGCAGTTTGTATGCTGTTGAAGGCTACTATAAAACATACAATTAGGGACTGTTGAAAGGCTCAAAGCTATGGACTGATTTCTAACACTCTTCAAGAACAATTTAGAACTTAATTTTGATAGAATTTGGTTTGCTTATAAGAAAATGAGAGCAAGAAATGATAGAAAAAATAGCTCGTAGATAACTGATGTGACATAAAATTTGAAAAATATTTGTTAAGAAGATTTAAAATCTGATCGGAGGTTTCCAAGAAGATGTGAACATTGTTGTAAGAATTGTTGCTGATAGAATTGAAGTAATGAAATGGAAGTGTATCTTTGCAAAAGATAAAAGATTTTTGAAGTGCTAAGGCTATTTTGAAACAGAGCAAAGGTATGAATTTACTGGAGCAACATTTAAACCAAATGAATTTGTAGTCCAAGTAATGTATGTCTTGCCCTTGACACAACATCTAGAAGTGGTTTGAAGCTTTACAAAAAGATAAAAAATGAAGAATATGTCTTAGAGTACTATAAATTTATTGAGAACATTTGGAGAATTACTCCATTAACTTTGAAAGCTGACTTAGGTTAGCATTGATTTATGCATGTACTATTGATAAGGACTCTTCGAAGGGCTACATTGGATTGATAAAGAATGCTCATGAAATAATGATTAGACTATCACCGAAGGACTAATTCTAAGACATATGAAGAGTTGTTATAAATTGTTTTGAAGGCTGTCTTGAGAACCTTCAAAGAACATATTTTTGGACCATCAAAGAACTGATAAAGGAGTGACTGCAAGATTGAGATAGACATATTTTTGAACCAATATAAGGGTGGAACTATATGATGATATGGGTGATATTTTATGCATTAAGTTTTGGAAAGAGGTTGATGAGGTTTGGTGATAAAGGTCTTTATGGATTTGTGAATAGGTATGATGGTATCTCATAAGCTTGGAGACATGGTTGAAATTCTGCTCTGTGTAGAACTTTTCAAGAAAACTACATTTGAAACGACCTACAGTCAATTTGGTCATCTCATAAAACAGTACTCAGGTCACTATGAGTATCCTACTAGTTAGACTAAAAAGGCTATGATTTTTACCAATTGTCTAGAGAATTTTTGAGGTATGAAGAGACTGGCATATCCTAATGATAGGTTGAGTAGGATATGTGGGTTTTGAGAGATTTCA
The DNA here is from genome assembly GCA_027924585.1 of Larix kaempferi. Classification (NCBI taxonomy): domain Eukaryota; kingdom Viridiplantae; phylum Streptophyta; class Pinopsida; order Pinales; family Pinaceae; genus Larix; species Larix kaempferi. The sequence continues at coordinate 2,881,943 of BSBM01001158.1, read as the reverse complement.
CCCAGCACTAAGTTTAGCTCCAATTTGACACATATTTCAATTAGCAAATTGTATGTCTTGGAGGCCATTTATACCGGCATATATATAGATTCTATAACAAGGTTCTCTAAGAATAAGTACCTATACTAGTAGCCACAATAGGGCCACCACCCTTGACTTGCTGACTTGAAGCCACAAAAGTGCCACCTATCCCCATGCCTTGACTAGTAGGAGACACACCAATGCCTGCACTTGTAGCCGCTTACACCTCCTAGAGTATGGGACCCAATTCTATCCTTTGTGCTGAGATCAATCCCTGTTTATTTTCAAGCACTAGAAATGAATTGTTTTCCATAGAAGTGGGTCCCTAGGGCTGATGAATTAGATACGCTTCTCCCATTATATAGTCTTCCCATCAAGTGGGATAATTGAGGTAACTTACCTTATTTCAAGGATAAATGAGGGATAAATGATCAATTTTCTATAAGCAATGATAAGCTCTAATCCCATTAGTAAGCATGATAGAGTGTAAATCCACATCACGTGGAAATAGAAAAAGGGAGAGTGTACATTTGACACTTTGTTACCAACAAAGCCATGCACCTAGGGCTGGATCCTCTACTGGGCCCAATTATTCCTCAATTACTTAATTAAGTCCATTTACAAGGCCACATACAACAAGATGCATGCATTCAACTAAGGATACTTCTTATTATCCTTTACCATGTTCTATTAGGACCCACTAATGGGGGTGTATGAGGTAGAGTGGCTAGAGAGAATAATAACCATGATTGGTGGGTGTGACAATATGTGTACCATTGGGATTACAGCAATGGAGCATTCATTTAGGGGCATGAGAAGATGGTGGAAGTGACCCAACCGAGAGTCACACCTAGGTTTATCAACTAGTATAAAAAAATGGTTTAATTTTTAGGTGACCAAGAACAATAGATACCTTTGACCTATCATGGAAGGTGGTGATAGAGTGGAGGTCAGTCCAGTTCCCTACATTATAGATCCTTACTCGATTCAAGAGGTGTAAATATGGACAGGCATCACCACTATCACTAATGAGACATGTAACTTTTTCCTATTCCCTAAGAATAAGTTACATTCGGATGACAAGGAGCATGAGCACATGTTGATCCTAGTTAGAGAGTTGTTTCCATTAACACAGTAACTAAAGAGAAAAGCATTGATGGAACAACCAACTATGAGCCCAGTTGGAGAAAAGGGGTAGACTTTAGGAACACCAATAACACCACATCAAGCATTCTTGATGCCTTCTATAGTCATAATGGTTGAAGGCTCATGGATGGGAGATGAAGTAGTGATAGATGTGACACAACTAGTGGAGATGTTCACCCAGATGCCATTGAAGAAACCCCAAGCAGTCAAGACTCCTTTCCCTATTACAGGTCATAGAGATGGTTGTCTTAATACAAAGTCAAATAAAGGACTTTGCTCTAGTTGAAGGTTGTAATATGCTTAACTCAGAAATTTATATTAGAATGCATAAATAACTTAATGAACAACATAGAAATATAAAGGATCCTAACAAAGGAATTGGCATATAATTGCAGCAATAGGTAAAGTTACTAGAGCCCTTACCCTACTTTCTCACCTTAGTAACAATTTAGAGTCTAAAGTGTAGGTTTGGTAGGTAACACTCCTAAGATTCTAATTTCGGATTGTTATGACCTGAGATTGTCCATTGAGAAATATGCCATAAATTTCTTAAGGGGTTCCAAATGGACAGTTTAGAAAAGGTGCCTCTTTCACTGGCACATTCACACTTGCTCTAGTTCAGTGATTGCTGATTTTGTGGGGTTATCCCTATGGAAATTTGTTGATAAGATATCTTCAAATACATGTTTTCGAACCTCAATCAATAAGAAAAACTTTAGATCTGCAAATAAACTTTCCAGATGTGCAACTTTATGCCTTTAAACATTGAATAACATTCCCAAATGTACAAGTTTAAGCTCCTTTTTTTATGTGACCATCCCCTTAATCCATGTGGCGGGTAGATGCATGTAGAAATATTTGAGTGAAACACTAGTTACATAATGGGAAATCCAACTAAACCATCAAATAACAAGTGCAAATGAATTTATTGAAAGATTAATATCAAAATTTGAATCCTAACCCTAGCGAGAGCAATCTGTTTTGAATGAATTCTCATGACAGGCTTACTATAATATTAGTCTGTAACAATGTTTTTTTTAACAAGAATGGGTACTTTTTGTATTTAATTTCAAAAAAAGGTAAGGGATACAACCTAACCATTCAACCTCTTAATACAAACAAGAGAATGACTATGAACGTCTGAGCTATTACAAAATGAAGATACTGATTCACTAGTTCTAATTGTCGGAAGGCTCTGTTTCTTTCTATGATCAACTTTAAAAAATGCTTAATATTCATGAGTAAATATTTGGCATATAAACAAGTATAACAGAGGACTGAAAGTACATGAACAACAATACCTATATTGATATATTTACTGTTTAATCATTTCAATACTTCCCTGGAATCGATTTCTCCTCGTAGATTTGAGTGGTGGTATCCCCCTAGAAGGAGAAATAAATCTTTTCCCCACTGTGTTGGAGTTAAATCCCTTGCAAATATTCTTTAATGATGAGTCCACTGCCAAGTCTACAAGCTGCCAACATAATGGTAGTCACAGCAGTGGATACACTGATATTGCACCACCTAGAACTTTGTTTTCTAATGCAACACACACCCAGCAAGCAAGGTGACAAACCCAGGTAGAAGATTCAACCCATTTGATGCTACAACTCATTGAGCAAACCAATATGTGGGCCCAATAATGAAGTAATGGGTTCCAACTTCAAAGATATGGGTTCTAGTTGATGAAACTCAACCCCATCTTCCAATTTGAAGTTGATACCTCACAGAATTGACCCAGGAATAATGTTTGCCTACTTATATAGCTCCCAAAACCCCATTATCAGACCATAACTTAGTCTCCCAAGGTAATACCACTTCCCATCAACAATTTCACGCCTATAAAAGTAAGTGTATAAGCTCACAAGCAGAAAATCGCCTCAGTATAGCATGGATTGGGGTCTCTAACAATGCTACGGCCCTTCTTGAAGCAAATCGACCCTCTTCATAGGTGATTCAACTTAGCATTACTGTGGAAGAACCTTCATGCATGCTTGTTACATAAAGTTTAGGTTATCCAACACAGCATTACCAGGGCAGAGAAACAAAAAGTTTAGGACTAATACAGCATTACTGGGGCAGAAAAACATAAAGTTTAGGACTGTTGAAAGGCACAAAGCAATGGACTAGTTTCTAACACACTCTACAAGAAATGTTTAGAACTTAATTTTGATAGAATTTGGTTTGCTTATAAGAAAATGAGAGCAGGAAATGATATTCAAAAATAGCTCATAGATAGCTGGTGTGACAGAACATTTGAGAAATATTTGTCAACTAGAGTTAAAAGCTAATCTGAAGTTTCCCAGAAGATGTGAAGGAACACCTTGCAATCCACGCTTTAGCAGTCATGCCCAGAAGTGAAGGGGATTTATCATTCGGCAAGGGGATTTATCATCGGGAAAAAATACAATATTTAAGATGAAGAAGATGAAGCCCATGATTTTGTCACACCCTGCAAATAGCTCCACGCTTCAACAGTCATGCTTAGAAGTGAAGGGGATTTATCATCGGATGAAAATACAATATTTAAGCTCCCATGATTTTATCTGTAAAGCTGCCAACAATAACTCCGATAGTAAACCCTACTCGTTGGTAAGCCAATTCAATACCACTAGTGTCTCATCATCCACATTGTAAGAGTTTCCTTGTAATACAGCTAGCTCCAAAGCTGCTAGTCATATGGGGGATGATACTGGCATATAAAAGTTTAGTTGTCGATTGCTTTGCCGAGGTTGAAAACTGAACTATAACCTTTAATGAGGTTTATCTCTGGTCTGATAGCCATGGATTCCTTCTACTAAGTCTCTGTCTGAGAACCTGGATTTCCCTTCTTAACTAAATATATAGAGCATATAGCTCTGGACTGCTCCACTAATCCTCCTATCCATATGGGGGTATTGGTACAAGGCTTCCTCTTCTAATCCTCCCATAGGTCTTTGGGGTGGGGTCGTACCAGGGTAACAACCTATTGAGGTGATCCTGAGTAGAGCACCATGTAGTATCCATTCTCTTCCTCTCTAAGCACATCACTGTGGAATAGAATCCATGTCCTTGTGTTTTAGTTTAGTTAGGTTGGGCCTATAACAATATCCAACAATGCGCCCACTTCTTTGTACCAACATCGTTTAGCTTTCCGCGGTTTGTTTGGTTCGACAACCCATTTGCTTTTCGCGGATTGTTTGGTTCCACAACCTATTTGAGCCCTTATTTGTTTATTTTATTTTCTTATTGTAATGTTTGACAATGACTGGCATTATTGTTACCTCAACAATAGTCTTATTGACCCATTGTCTTCGGTTCTTAATATTTTTTCCATTGTTTTTTATTATTCCATTTATTAGGAGCCTAGTTAAATGTTGGCTAAACCAAAATTCACTAGGTTAAAAAGGTGGGAGTTGCATCAAACTAACATTATTTAAAGAAATAAGATTGAAAAATGTCCAATCTTATAAATAGTGGATGCAATTGGATCAACCGTTGCATTAGGAAGAGATGAAGAATCCATGAAAGACTCCATAATTTAATTTTAAAATATATAAATTTTAGAATGTAATATTTAAAAAATATGTAAATTTTAAAAAGAGATTAGTATTTTAAAAAAGCTCTATTTAAAATTAATGGTTTTTAAAGATTAATTCTATAAATCTTTTTAGTATTCCAAAATGATTCCACTATCTTTTTAATTAATACATTAATATTTTTTTAAAATTAATTGTATAAATGTTTTTAGTATTTCAAAAAGACTCCACTATCTTTTTAGTATTTCAAGTATATTTATCGTATTTCGAGATGAACTTTTCACAAGCTTAACCAATGTGAGTTTCATATGGAGTTTGCTATATTCAATAAAAATATGACACATAAGCATAATTGATTTCTAAATGTCCAACTCAACCAGAGTGGTTGACCAAAATTATTGAAATTTTATTGGTTGGAGAAATCCAACTCAAATTAATTTTAATAAAAAACAATCCTTCTCCTCCATGCATGCTTTCTTATAAGGCCCATTTTAGACCTCAAATTTCCTCTAATAGTTTACAAGCCTTGGATTTCTCATGGATACAATAATGAATGCTGGGCCAACACGTAGACTACTCCATAACCATTCAAATAGGCAATGCTAGGCCAGTACACCGACTGGTTTTAGCAATTGTTTAAGGAATGTTGGGGCAACATACACGCTGCTCGACAACATCAAGCAGTTAATTCCCAACTAGTTACTCTCTGGATTTACCAAGAATTTTATAGTGCCCAACTAGTTACTCTTTGGATTTACCAAGAATTTTATAGTGCCCAACCAGTTACTCTTTGGATTTACCAAGAATTTTATAGTTCTTTCAGGGTCCTTGCTTCCTGCAATGACCAAGGTTTCCAACAAAGAAACAACAGTGTATCAGCTTAGCTTTTAGAAAACTTATACCTGAAATATTCATTATTCCAAACAAGAAATAAATGAAATTGAATACTTATATGTATTGTGCATTTCCTCTTTGGTCCATAGGGTCCTGCTTCGCTTTGCAAGCCTTGGGATCACCTAAGGACTTGGATGTTTGGCCAGCACACATGCTGCTCCACAACATCAAGTAGTTAATGCCAAACCAGTTACTCTCTAGATTTACCAAGCATTGGTGGTGCCAAACTAGTCCCATACTTGGTTTCCCCTCTCCATTTACAAGCCAACACATTCGTCTAGGTCATCAGCTAATGGCAGGGAATTGCACCACGACCATTTCTAGGTCAAGGCTCTACTACAAAGCCATAGGCATCTCAGGGTTTTCAATCATTCTCGACACCCCATCTTATTGCTGACACAATAGAGATTTTATGCCTTCACCAATATCACCACACCCTCTCACACCAAAACCCTTCACACACACATCAACTCTTCATCCGCACAAGGACGTCACTCCTTCTCTTATGCAAATCAGTGGTTCCTTTTAGGAACTTTATAGGTGACTTTCTTGACTACAGGTTAGCATGGCCCCACAATACCCACTCACACAAGGATGATACCCCTTTTCTACTACACAACTCCTTAGGCCTATCCATCCCTTCTAGTGTTCTTTACTGTGAGCGTAGAAAGGTTACCAATTCCCATACAATACTATTGAGTACCCTTTCTTCACTTTTCCTCTTAACGCGCGACACCAAATTGCATCTATGCAAGCTGATAGCACAAGAAGGATAAGCAGGCTCATCAATATTGCTACTCAAAAATTGTAACCACATTCCATACCATTCACTATCAAATATTGAAACACTAGGAATGTGTCCATTGCCTTACGGTGTAGTCAATATTGACAGCCCTATCATAACCCAACGCCAAAAATGTGTGCACCCCCTTTCAGATGTGAGTCATGTAGGCCCTAATCATACTCAAGAAGACTAAAATGATATAAATAAAATAGAGCATGCTATGCATATCAACCCTAATAATTAGACATGCATGTTCTTAGCTAGGGTCACATAATACTCATTCGTTTTGCAGATGTATCTTTTCTTCATTACGAAGAATGGGGGATTCCTTCTCTGAGTAAATAGTCCTCCGTTTTTCCACCCCAATATTTCCACGTTCCATAACCCACACATGCCTTCTTGGCATAGTTTTACTATCACTCACATGGTTTTCCAACATACAGCTTAGCTAAGATTTCATCCTTAAAATTTGCAATGGCATTTCACCCGAAACCCATTTCCGAAGCATGGGGTTCTTCCCATGGAGTTTGGCTTCTGTAGGTCATCACATATGGTCTTCCTGCAATGTGTCTTCCTGGCACGCTTATCAAATAGCCAAACAGTCAGTATATTTTAACAATAAAATTCAAATATGATTTCCCTAATTAGTCAATGGCATTAATAATTAAATTCAAGTATGAATTTGCAATTTTGTCTATTACAAAAATTGATTTGCTTAGCCATGAGTTTGTTCTCATATCATTTGGCTCTTGCTCATGGTATATTCCAATCTTTACCATGGAATTACCCACATTTTCCATGCCCAAAACAATCTACCTGAAATCTGAAACTTCAATCAGCCAAACGCTTTGTAAGTCTCTATGCATATAATATTTCATTGCTGCAACAATCACTGAAGCATTTTCAGAATTATAACACTCCATAATTCAAACACTTCCCGTTGTTAACATCTTAATATCACCAAAACTCATTTACTTCACGTGAATCATTACTATACTAGAGTTGCATGGTACAGTCACATCATTTATGCAATTTTGTCCTTTCAATAGAGCACTCTTGGTAGCCCATCAACATGTCTACCTTCTTTATGAAATCATTCTCTTGCATTTACAGCAGCTCATGAAATGCTCTCAGGATTGACAATAGTTCATCATTTCCTCTATATTCTTTATGAAACATACACCACAATCATGTATTCATACAATGCATCTCAACATGTGCACCTATACCTATGCATGCACATTTACATCACTCACATAATATTTTAATGTGCATTCACTCAATGCATAACCACAATATTGTACATAATATTTTAATGCACATCTCCTCAATGCAACCTTGTATTAATTCATGAGTACTATGCATTCAAACATATTATGGCCTAACCATGATTACCATACATAGCATGCACTACCATGACAGGGCCATAAGTCCTTACTTGCTTTGGTTATTAAACTTATAACCAACATACACAAATGGCATGATGCATTTACAATTCACAACAGCTAGATGGTATAAGGATCCTTTCCCTTACTACCACATACCTTACCGTACCTGATGGAATAATGTTCGCATACATGCATTCAACATCCCATACATACCAATTTATGATTATTAAATATGGCTCAAGGGATTCTTACCCAATCCCCTTTCAACATTCATGCATTAAGCACCAATAACTATTACCTGCATGGCTGTCATTAACATCGATTGATGTTACCTGATCATTTGGACTCTTACCAAGGCTACACAATCCTTTTTCCAACCTTTTGATCATGAATCATTGCTCTAGCCTTCCCTCGCAAGGTTTTTTGGTCACATGCTATGACTTCTTTGCATTTTCAGTCATGCTTCTATGGTTTGAGGCCTACAACCATTATCAACAACATTAATTGTCATCAACCATAGGAAATACCATTAATGGGATACTACGTGTGTAACTTCACTACCTTTACCCACATGCTACATCATGCTCATGCATAAGCAATTCACATGCACTATGCAATGACGGTTTAATCATGCTCACTAATTCATATGCATCCAATCTAGTACTCTCTTGCACTTCCAACATCCTTATGCCATAATTTTCTATACATAAAACTTGAAAATATGATGATTAAAGCAAGAGAAGGTTAAGGAATTCTCCATTTCCAATCCCTCATCATAACAAAGAATTCCTCTTCCACATCATAGCTGATCAAATTTTATGGCCTCTTAACAAGCACATAAGGAATTATTAACTATGATTGTCTCACCAAGCAACAATTCAATGCATATATACCCGTATAACATTCCTACTTTCTATTTTCCAAGCATACAGAAATAGTTTAAGGTGAGAAATCAACGTTGCACTTTCCCACAAGGATGATTTACCCATCATCTTTACGAGTTTCATTTCCCTTACCTGATATCCTATTCCATTACTTATTAAGAAAAATTGCAGCCCCTTCAAAATTGTCAACTTCATGAAATTACATAAACATATGAATCACCCTATTAATTATCCAAAACTTGCCAAATTGTCTCACAGATGATTATCATGATGTCACATTCTATTTCTATGAATCTTTTCATTACCATAGAATTTTCCTACCATTGACGACGTCTCAGGGGGATGACGAGGTTCAAGGGGGCTTGGCCCCTTGTGGCTTCCGGGCACCACTACCAGGTGGGTCGAGGGAAACGCCCTCGTTTTTGTTGTTGTTGTAAATCCTTCAATTTCGCGTAATCTAGTGCATAATTTCAAGGCCATTTTCAAGTTTTTGGCACCTCCAAATCTCACTGAAAAACTATTGAAATTCTCTGTTTCGGCTCACTTTTGAATTCTCTTCCGACCTGTTTCGGAGCAACTCACCGATTTACGCTGATGGTGAACTCAGAGTTTTCACCGATTCGTTTCGGCGGACTCATCTCTCGTCGTCGACCGATTAGCGCTGACCAATTCTTACGCCAATCGATCATGCTGATATTTTCCTCTCCGGTCGATGCAAATCTGCGTTCTCGGCTAAACCTGCCAAAACACTTTCTCTGGGAACTTTCCGTAAAACTTCGCCAAACTTCATCGACACAAATCGACGAAATTCGCTGACCATGTCGCCACAATCTCATCGGCGCCACTCAGCGAGTTTCGCCGAAACGTATCGCAAAACTCTACAAAGTTTGTCGACCTTGTCACTGCAATCTCGTCGGCGCCACTCAATGCATTTTACCGAAACGTATTGCAAAACTCCGTAAAGTTTTCCGACCTCATCGACGCCACTTAGCGAGTTTCACCGAAACATTTCGCAAAACTTTGCAAAGTTTGTTGATTCAGCAGACTTAAATATTTCATGCCAAAACATGCCGACGAATCTGCTGGTTTATCGTCGATCCGCGTCGCTAGACTCAGTTCAACTCACCGAATGTTTCGACGTTTCTGGCTGATCTTTGCCGACTCGGTCTTGGCAGAAAACTCAGAAACACTTAGCAAAATTTTCAATTTTTTTGAAATTTTTCTTAATGATCAGTGTTGAGTAGCAAGAATACTTACCTCTGCAAGTTGTTCAAGTTGGCCCATGTAGGCCCAATGTTGTGGCCTTCGCTCTGATACCACACTATCACGTCCCCTCCTGTCGACCCAACGCAAGGAAGGGAACATGATACCAAATTATGGGCTTTTACATAAACTCAGTCCCATTCATTAGATCCATACAAATAAAAACATATGTATGTGCAGATCTATCAAACACAATGGAAGTAAATTTCTTCTACACACATATATCATACAAATTCTAGCATATTGATCAAATTCATCAAGTAATTAAAACATTGCAGAAGTAAATACTGATAAATCATATACTCATATTGATGCAAAGTTACCCCAAGAAACTAGCTATGTCACTGCAACATTCCACCTAACCATAGGTCTCTTCCTAGCCTGTATTATTTCAGCACTTAGAGACCACCCCCGAGCTGGGCATGATATCTACAAGGAAAAGGGGACTCTCAAGCTCAGCACAACCCAAAGCAATGGATACCCATATCAACCCCAACATTCTCTTACACACAACAACTCAAATATTGGGCATGAATACCCATTCAACAATGGAATTTATAGAATAGGGTCTATGGGTTTTCCCCAAATCGTGGCACACCCAAAAACGGGTTGTGGGAAGAGGAAAATCAATCCCAGGGAAGAAAACTCACTTCTCCCACAATATATGAGCATTCAATGGGTCAAAATGGTCTCTATGAAACCCCCAAGTCGATTTTTTCTCTTCCCCACTGTTAACCAAAACAAAAATGCCTTTTCCAACTAGCAAAATGAAGGAAAAAAACAAAACCATGTAGGAAAATGCCCAGGAAGCTCCCAATTCGTGAGAGAGTAAAACTGATGGGTGAAGAATGGATTGGGGGCCAATTTTGTGGCTCTTTACTTGCCCAAGGAGTCAAACACGTTTTTCCATGAAGGGTGGCTTGCCCATACCCAAATTTGGACAACCATACCTCTCCATTCCCCAAGGCATTAACTACCTCAACCAACTCTTGGGAGAGTAAATTATTGGGTACAAAAGTCAGCATGGGTAGTTGAGGGTTGATGGGTTCTCTCATTGACACTTGGCTTGACTTGATTAGCTCAAGGGTTTGAATATTTCCCTCCCAATTCCTTGTAAACATCATGCCCCATCTCTTGTTGCATTGCATAGCTAGTTGTGGGCATTTCTATTAAATGCATATTAACAATTTCCATGGCTCACTAGCACATGGGTAGAATAATACCAAATACTTTCCTCTTCAAGGTCGAGCGTTCACTAGCGGGGCCTTCGCCTTGAGCTCCATGCTAGGAACCATACATAATATGCATACAATATTTACATTATAGCCCAAAATATACTAAGGGTCAAAATGGGGGTATTACACCCAACCATTGTCCTTCCAATTAAGGACACATAGTCTGAACTGGTTTTTTACTATAATCTATATCATTACTCAACTTGGGCCCACTATCCTTTTACCTCAATTTGGTAAAGTTCCAAGGTTCCTTGCATCATAGCTCATTTGTTGTTCTAATGAACAATATCTTTTCAAGCTCTTCTCTAACCTATAAAACTAACTCTTCAAGTGTAAGCACAATATATTTTTACTTTGCATCAACATGTAATTATGATTGTTCATAGAGTTTTAGGGGATTTGCATTAAAAACCAGTTGAATTCCCATGTATTGCTATAAAATAGACCTAAATGTATTTTCTCCCATCAACATAAAAATATTATATGAACCATATATAAAAGGATTGGTTTTTCTATCTCTCTCATTAATGTGTTCCATCTGAAGGTAAATCCAAACTCAACCTCTTGTGCCAAACTGATGGTTTGTGCATGTCAAGTTTCATGTTTTTGTTGAATTTTGTGCAAAGTATTTTCAACTTGTTCATGGATATTCTAGGTGTTGTTTAAAACCATTTTGTCTTGCCCATGTGTGCAACAAATTTCTTCCTTCTTGTTGCAACATCCACAAAAACTGGTTGTCCATGAGATGTTACCCAAAGAGAATGGTGTGAGGGAATCCAATGGAAGTAAAATTGTTCCCCCTGTAGGATTCAAACAAATAATCCTTAAGCCAAAGGTATTATCCCTTAATATTATAAAGATGATTATTTAATCACACTATGCCAATTGTTTAAATATTTTAAGCCTTTTAGTGCAAAAAATTACAGAAACATGATCATTGCCACACATAATTCTTCATCCATTGGGAACCGTTATCTAGATAAATGGGCACAGAGCTTTGTAAAAGAGGATCAATAATATTTAAAGGAGAAACATATTTACTAGCTATTAAGAAGTGTTGTCAGAAAATTCGTCGCAATGTTAAAGAGAAAGGTGCATCTTTCCTGGACACGGCGTGAAGCTCACTAACAAAGATACAAAGGGAAAATTACACTCTTTCCCTAAATACTATCATGCATCATTTACAAAAGTTAAGAGTTTGGGGGAGGAGAAAGAAGAATACCTATTGAATCGAATGTTTTCTGAGTTGTTCGGTGAGCATCGATCATTGAATCCTTGCTCATTGATCCTGAATCTCTTTATATGAACCTACACACATGAAAAAAGATCACCTTTCTTATTCCAACAAAAATTAAACTAATGCAATGCATGAATACTTTTAAAATAACATTCATTTCAGTAAAAATGATACGATAATAATCATTGGCAAGAAAGACAAATCCATTTATATTGAATTAGAAGTGGTTCAACACTTACAATTCATGGTGGTAGCTTGCAGAACTGTCCTCTTCCGGAATCTAGGTCCTCTCCTTCACCCTTATCCTTAATTACAAAGGTATTAGATTATGGATATTTTCACTCTTAAATCTCTTTCAGTGTTCTAGCATCTTCTCTTCCTTCAATATATCCTCCTAGATCTGTACCCAAATGGTCTCTTTTATAACCTTGGGTTAGGTAACTATGGATGATGATCTCAAGAATAGTGTGTTAAATTTTGAGGATTAATTTACAATACTCTTGGATCTTTAGTGAGAGAATAACATATACAATATATCAATGCATAACAATCACAATAAGCATGACAAGCATCACAAGAATCAAAAGCATGAGAGACAAGAGACACAGAGTTTCCGTGGGGAAAACCCTAAGGTGAAAAACCCCACAACTTCCTCAGAGATATAGAGAGCAATGGCTCAACCAAAGTACAACCAAAATACACTTGAGATAGTCTCCTAGAGCAGATGATCCTCCTCCTCACTAGTGCGCCACTTTTTGAGTGAGAGAAGTGTGACTTTCCGAATGATCCAAATAGAGATCTCCCAATCTCTATTTATACTTAACATGTTTGCCCAGTTACACTATGGGGCTGACTTGTCTATCTAGATACATCCATAATATAATATATATTTCAGGGCCGACCCCACACATGGTGGTCTAATAACCCATCGGCAAGTACACACACTTGCGACACTTGTCAATCCACATGACGACACTTCCTTATAGAGGAATAACACATCTCTAATAAGGGTACAATAAATATATATGAAATACATTCCGAAGTTACATATACATCAACACTCCCTCTTAACTAGGAAGGTATTTCTCGACATAGATCTGCTAGACAAGTCTTCTTCTCAGGATCATCGTCATCGATGCATCGTCATCATCATCATCACTGCTGCTGCTATCTCAACCAATCTCTGACTCTACTCATCATAGGAAGTTCTATAGAGGCAGTCCTTTTTTATACTGGATGTAGGCCCACCACCTGCAGGTCTTCGTCATCACTGGCCATACTGTGGAATCCTCAAGACTTATTGCGTGCGTCACAAAACCTCGAAAGAGCATCCCAGGCTGTTACGACCACACGGCTCTATCTATAGGATCTCCCAGGGCCATATTATATGTGACCTCACCACAAAACCTCGCAAGAGCATCCCAGGCTGTTACGATCACACAGCTCTACCTATAGGATCTCCCAGGGACAGATTATATGTGGTCACCACAAAACCTTGCAAGAGCATCCCAGGCTGTTACGAGCACACAGCTCTACCTATAGGATCTCCCAGGGACAGATTATATGTGGTCATGGCAAAACCTCGCAAGAGCATCCCAGGACTTATTACGAGCACACAGCTCAACCTATCAGATCTCCCAGGGACATATTATATGCCATAGGACAAAACCTCAAAAGAGCATCTGCCAGATATCCCAGGGCCAGATTATATGCCATAGGAAAAACCTCGAAAGACTATTTGCAGATCTCCCAAGGCCAAATTATATGTCCTCCCAGAGCAAAACCTTGAAAGAGCATTTGCCATATATCCCAGGGCCAAATTATATGCCCTAGGCAAAACCTCGAAAGAGTATCTGTAAATCTCCCAGGGCCAAATTATATGCTCATCTACACAACCTGATCCATGGCCATAGAGTATCAACCTGATACTCACCATACATCATCCTGATGTACACATGATCATCCTGATCATCATCACTACAACATCCTGCTGCATGTCATCTGGAGCAACATCCTAAAGCTCGTCATCCATGATCATCCTGATCATACAATGCATCTAACTGATGCATACCAAGTATCTACTTGATACATATCATCATAGATGATCCACCTGATTATACAGTGTATCCTCCCGATACAAATACATGATACATATCACCATACATGATCCACCTGATCATACAATGTATCCACCTGATACATATATAGATACATGGTCCAAGCATCCATCATGATGCATATACAAAATACATACAAATGATCCTATTGACCATATCTAGCATCCAATATGATGTGTACATACATATAAATGATCCAACTGATCATATCCAGCATCCAACATGATGCATACATACATATAAATGATCTAACTGATCATATCCAACATCAACATGATGCATACATACATATAAAAATGATCCAACTGATCATACAAAGCAGAAACCAGAACATCATCCTGATGCTCATCATCCAGCGCTTACATCCACAGCCATGTGAAGGATCCTCCTTCCAACATGCTTGGAATGGATTCAGCAAATGTGTCCATCACTTCATACTCGAAGTGTCCTCGATCTGAAGAACACCAAGCCTCTCCCTGAAGTACTCGAACTTCACCCTGGCTAGTGGCTTCATTAGCACATCTGCAATCTGCTCATCCGTCGCGATATACAGGAGCTTCACAGCTCCTCTTTGCACCATATCCCTGATATAGTGATATTTGATCTCTATGTGTTTCGACCTGTCATGAAACACTGGGTTCTCGGACAGCTTCACACAACTCTGGTTATCACAAAAGATACCAGTAGCATCCAATGGGAGATCAAATAACTCAGACAGTAGCTTCTGTAGCCATACTACCTCACAACTAGCTGAACAGACTGCAACATACTCTGCCTCAGCTGTACTCAGTGCTACGCAGGACTGCTTCCTGCTAAACAAAGAGATCACACCTGATCCCATACTAAAGCAACATCCAGATGTGCTCTTCCTATCTACAGCACGACCAGCCCAATCTGAATCAACATAAATCTGCAGGTTAAACTTTTGATTCGCTTCATACTTGAGCCCATAATCCACTGTACCCTTCAGGTACCTCAGAACATGCTTTACAACAACCAGGTGAACATTCCTCAGATTCGTCAGGAACTGGCTCAATGTCTTCACAGCAAAGCAAATATCTGGTCTCGTGTTCGTCAGGTACATCAAGGACCCAATCATCTGACAATACATAGAGACATCAACCGGCTCAGATGAATCATCACATAGAAGCTTCAGATTTGATGCCATAGGTGTGGCCATGGCCTTGCAATCCATCATCCCGAATCTCTTCAGGATATCTACTGTTTACTTTCCTTGACCAAGGAAGATCCCACCTGCACTCTGCCACACCTCCATACCTAGGAAATAATGCATCATTCCCAAATCTTTCATATCGAACTCGGCAGCAAGATTCCTCTTAGTATCTGCAATCAATCTGTCATCTCCTGTTACAAATAAGTCATCCACATACAGGAGTAGAATCACAGGATTCCCTTCCTCAACCTTGTAGTAAAGGTTGGAATCCACTTTACTCTTGGTAAATCCCAAACTAGATAGGAAACTGTCCATCCTACCATACTAGGTTCTGGGAGCTTGTTTCAAGCCAAACAAGGCTTTCTTCAATCTACACACAAATGACTCCCTGTCATGTATTTCGAAACTGAGTGGCTGCTCCACATATACTTCCTCTTCAATTACACCATTCAAGAAAGTAGTCTTGACATCCATCTGGTGTATTTTCCATTTCATTGCTGCAGTCGAGGAAAGCACTGTTATGATGGAAGTATACCTGGCTACAAGTGCAAAATTTTCTTCATAATCTATTCCCTCTTTCTGAGAGAAGCCACGAGCTACGAATCTTGCCTTGTATTTCTCTACACTGCCATTTGCAGCATGCTTGATTTTGTAGATCCATTTGGAAGTCACAACAGACTTCTCTTTAGGTCTTTGGACAACATTCCAAACATCATTCTTCATTATTGATTGGTATTCCTCAACCATGGCCTCCTTCCATTCTTTCTTTTCCGCTGCTTCTTCATAACTGGAAGGCTCTTTGTTCATAATGTCACAGAGTAAAGCAACATAGTTGGTATGTGATCTGGTTCTCTTCTTTGCTCTGTGTTCTTCTTCTGGAATTCCAAATCTTTCTGCATCTTGAATGAGCTCTCTAGCCCATGCAGGTTTCCTCTTATGAGAGTGATCCTCACGGGGTGGATCTATAGGTTCTTGCGGATCTTCAAACTCACGAACAACTTCTGGAACTGCTTCAGTCATGGTAGTGTCTTGAAATCTAGTTTCCTTAGGTTCTTCATAAACTTCGATAGGTGCCTTCCTTGATTTGATGAATGCTGAGTTTTCATCAAATGTTACATTCCTACTGACATCAATCTTCTTGAACCCTGGAAAGTATATTCTGTAAGCCTTTGAGCTTTCACTGTAACCCACAAAGATACCCTTCTTTACTGAAGGATCTAGTTTAGTCCTCTTTTCCTTTGGGACATGAGTGTATACTGGACAACCAAATATTCTGAGATGGCTGACTGCAGGTTTCTTACTAGAAAAGACCTCTTCTGGTGTCTTGCTGTCCAATATCTTGTGAGGTGTTCTGTTCTGCACATATACAGTTGTTCTAGCTGCTTTTTCCCATAGATGATAGGTAGATCCTAGTCATGCAGCATTGCCCTTGCTGCTTCCATGATAGTTTTGTTCTTCCTTTTTGCAACTCCATTCTATTGAGGATTATAAGGAGCAGTCAACTCCCTCTTAATCCCTGAATCACTGCGAAGATTCTTGAAGTCACCTGAGGTGAATTATCCACCATTGTCGGATCTGAATGTTTTGATCTTCTTGTCACTTTGATTCTCCATCAAGGTTTTGAATTCCTTGAACTTATAAAGCACCTCATGTTTATTTTTCAAGAAGTATACCCAAGTCTTCCTAGAGAAGTCATCAATAAATGAGACATAGTAAACATACCCACTCAGAGAACTTGATGACATACGACCACATACATCTGAGTGGATGATTTCCAAGATAGCTTTTGCCTTGCTTTCACTGCTTGGGAAAGCCTTCTTAATGTTCTCACCTTTTGCACATCCTTTGCAAACACCTTCATGTTTGGTATTGATTTTAGGAAGACCCTTTACAGCCTTGCTTGCAATTGGAAGTGCCCTATAATGCATATGAGCAAGTCTTCTATGCCAAAGTTCACTTGGCTCCATGGATTCATGCATCATGGCATGTTCAGGTTGACCCTTCAATTTATACAAACCTCCCTCTTGCTCTCCAATCACTACTGCATCATCGATTGTTTTACCCTTTGGCCACATTAGGACTTGGCCATCCACAAATGCAACCCTCATACCTTTTGCATCCAATGTAGAGATGGAGAGTAAGTTCTTCTTGAGCCCAGGTACATAAAGGAATTCTTTTATCTTCAAAGATTTTCCAGAATCTAGGTTGCAGGAGGCTTCACTACTTCCTTTGATTGGGTATTGATAATCATCCCCAAGTTTCACCTTATGGGGTGATTCATGTTCAAATAGATTCACAAAAGATTCCTTAAACCCAGTCATGTGTTTGGAAGCCCCACTGTCAATCAACCAATAATTACAACCATGGGAGATAGTACCTGTGAGAGCAGAGATTAGAACATACTCTTCTTCACTTGATAAGTCATCATCACTATCATCACTTTCTGCCCTAGCCTTCTTCTTTGGAGGTTCATCATCCTCAGCAGCATGAGCATGGAACTTTCTTTTGCTGCCCTTCTTCTTCTTGCCGGAGTTGTTGTTATTATCCCTTTTGTTCTTGGGACAATCTGAAGCAAAGTGACCCTTCTCATTGCATGTGAAGCATCTTAGATCCTTCTTATTCTTTTGATAGGATCTCTTGTAGCGAGAGTGCTCCTTCTTGGGCTTGCTTCTTTTGGTGTGAGCTGCAAGAGCTTGATATTCATTCCCCATCTTTTCTTCTCATGCCACAAGCCTTGCTTCTTCTTGTGAGCATTCTTCCCGTAGTCTGCTGAAGGATACCAACTTCTTTCTTACACAGATTCCTTGAATAAAGGAGTCCCATGACCTAGGTAGGCCATTCAGAGTGGTCATGACAACTTCACCATTCTCCACCATTTCATCTACTGCTTCCAGTTGTTCCTTAATCTGGGAGACCCTAGAAAAATAAGACTAAATGGTTTCTCCATTATGAAACTTTACTCCTTTCAATTGGTTCCGCAGGGTCATCTTTCGATTTATGTTCTTCCCTTCAAATAGCTTGGTCAAAGAGTCAAACATCTCCTTGGGTGTCTTTAGAGAAGACACATTGGGTATGAGATGGTCTTTAATAGAATCAACAATGATTCTCTTTGCCTTGACCAAGTTCTTCTTATGCAATACCTTGGCCTCTTCATCCTCTAGGATAGGGATGTCTTCTTTTATATATGAGTCCAACTCATTCTCTTCCAGGATTAACCCAATCCTATACTTCCAAGTTTGGAAGTTATCAGCCCCTTCAGGCTTATCCTCAAGCTTGGTGTGGTGAGACATCTTAAAGAGTACTTCAAATGGAAATAGAAAAGATTTAGGTCTTACCACTTGAAATGCTGAAAACTGGATCTGGTCCCGGATTAGGGTTTGTCAGAAAAACCCTAAAAATTGAAAATTTGAATTTCAACTTTCTGAAAGGATAGAAAGATGCGCCTTGATGAGCTGATTAGCCTGGTGCATTCAGAATTTGGGATCAGCAAAGTTTTACCCTTCATATTTTCCCTTTTGTCCTCCCGGGTTCACTAGGGAGAGCCCTGAATTAGGGTTTGAGTTTCCTGGAGATCTACCCAACCAAAAATCTCGATCCAAAGCTCTAAACTTTGATTTTTGCAAGGCGCTTCCAGCTATGTCTTCAGATTCCAGAAATTCCTATTTTTGTGGAAACCTTAATTTTTAGGGCCAAATCTTAAAATGCTCAGAATTGAATTCTGATTGGACAGATAGATTCTCCTTGATGAGTAGAGTCAATCTACTATTTTGCTTTTCCAAAATTTGTGGAGAGAAACCCAATAAATAAGAAACTCAAGTTTTCGTCACTGCAAAATGTCTTCTTCTCAGGTTAGCTCTGATACCATGTTAAATTTTGAGCATTAATTCACAATACTCTTGGATCTTTACTGAGAGAATAACATATACAGTATATCAATGCATAACAATCACAATAAGCATGACAAGCATCACAAGAATCAAAATCATGAGAGACAAGAGACACAGAGTTTCCGTGGGGAAAACCCTAAGGTGAAAAACCCCACAACTTCCTCAGAGATAGAGAGAGCAATGGCTCAACCAAAGTACAACCAAAATACACTTGAGATAGTCTCCTAGAGCAGATGATCCTCCTCCTCACTAGTGCGCCACTTTTTGAGTGAGAGAAGTGTGACTTTCCAAATGATCCAAATAGAGATCTCCCGATCTCTATTTATACTTAACCTGTTTGCCCAGTTACATTATGGGGCCGACTTGTCTATCTAGATACATCCATAATATAATATATATTTCAGGGTCGACCCCACACATGGTGGTCTAATAACCCATCGGCAAGTACACACACTTGTGACACTTATCAATCCAGATGACGACACTTCCTTATAGAGGAATAACACATCTCTTATAAGGGTACAATAAATATATATGAAATACATAGATGAAATACATTCTGAATTTACATATACATCAACATAGTGATAATCCCAAGAATGGGTGATAATCCCAAGAATTGGTGATAATCCCAATGTGCATGCAAATAAATCTCTTTTATGCATAATTGAGCTTTATTTTCACTTCTAATTTCACTTTTCATTCATATTGCATTTGCTTTAAGCCATGGTCACACTTATTAGCTCTAAACTAGTAACTAGATGCCCATGCTTGCCCCTTTAGGGCCTAAACTAGCAACTAGTCAGTCCTTTCTTCAAGGAAAGTAGTGATAAGACTTTAGAAAAGTTTCTTACTTTAGTGTTTTGACTCAATTTTAACGTTGAAGAAAACATTGGTGTCCACTTCTCATCTTTGTCACTAAGGGTGTTAAATATCATTATAACAGATGCCTCTTAATGTGTGAGGTCAAAAATGAAGCTGAAGGTAAAAATACATTAACTAAATAATATGTAATTGTGGCTAAATGACTAAGGAGGAGAATTGTAGACTCAAGAGTTGGAAAGTACCTGCAATCAAAACAACCCATTTCCCAAATATATATAATAGCTTCTTGAGGTGGACATACCTATGCTCAACAATAAACAAGCATGACCATGAAAAATACACAGTGGATCCATGTCAAAAGTACATCTAGAATGTAATCATGTTTTATGAGGAGTGCACTATATAAAACTCTTCAAGGTACTTCAACATGGCATTCTAATCTTGTGCAACTTAGGAAGTTAGCATCAATGAGTGATACTATTGGGCCCTCGCACAAAGTTGAGGGACAATTAGATGCAATTGCGCTTTCATGAAACACGTGAAAGTTCAGTGAAAGAAAAACACGCGAGCATTTCTTTGAAATAGGCATGGGAGGGCCCGGGACTTCCATGTCACTTAACACGCAAGATAGGAAATCAAAATGCTCGAGTGTTATGAATTCTATAACGCTCGACTGTTATAGAAATACATAACGCTCGAGCGTTATGAATTCAATAACTCTCAAGCGTTATAGAAATACATAATGCTCGAGCATTATGAATTCAATAACTCTCAAGCGTTATAGAAATACATAATGCTCGAGCATTATGAATTCAATAACGCTCAAGCGATATGTATTCTAATAACGCTCGAGTGTTATGTATTCTATAATGCTCGAGCGTTATTGGAATACATCAGCATAGATCCATCTTAAACCCGTATCTATCAAGCACCGAGAGGGATCCAATTTCTTGAGGTGTATTTCTTTTTTTAAATTTAAACTCAAGAAATTTGATCTCTCTTGATTGATAGATTTGGGTTTAAGTTTTAAGTTTTTATTTTATAAACGAACATCAAATTTTTAATTACTTTTCATAATATTTTATTTTATGAGCCAACATGGATTTTTTTAAAATACTTTCCATAATTTTTTATTTTATGAGCCAACATGAATTTTTTTAATTATTTTGTTAAGAACAAACGTTACAACATCTCCCCCATATTGGGCTGTATAGCACCGAGACTCAGTGCAATAACGCTTGAGCGTTCCTGTTAATATATTAAAATCCCAAAGCAGGCAGCGACAACCATTCATTCCGCACTTTATGTCCACTATTCATCGACCGAGGTCAACCAAAACGCTCGATCGTTCAGGGATACTAATGTGGAAATGGAGGGTGAATTCGAAGAGAATGGGGGATTGGAAATGTAGGCATCAAAATATTCAATGTTGCCTCATTCCCTTAATAATTTTTTTTTTTTATATTTCCCTAAATTAAAAATCCAAGTAAATGAAAAATCCAAAACTAAAACTTTTCAAAATTGCTATAACATATGGTAATTCCTCCATAGTATCAATCCCCTTAATGAATTTTGCATCCACCTAAGCAATAAGGGATTTGAATCCCAACACCAACTTTTCCTCAATGTTTTATCCACATCTATTGCAAATTGGAAAATAAAATCCATCCACCCTTTGGCTAGGAGGAGTAACTATGGACTATAACCTAGGTTTTCTTTCTAGACTTGACTCAACCAAACCCTATGGTTTTTTCCCATACATTATTTTACCCTAAAAATGTCCAACCAGTGCTTGTGAAGCCAACCCAAGGGCTTGATGGATTTTACATCATCCCCCAAAACCCAAGGGACTAGGTTCCCCTCCTTGCAGACACACCACTTACTTTGTTGCAAAGATGAACTACCACATATTTTTTTACCTCCTTCACCACCAAGACACTCAATTGATGGATTTGGGTCTTCATCCCAATCAACTGGTAAGATATTTACTTCATGGAAAAAGCGTAGATCATCCCCCACATTCAAAATCTTGCCCCTTCTTAATGACACAAAGGCCTTCACTACCAAATCTTCCTCATCATACACTAGATTCTGAGCAAGGAAAGGGCCACATACATTATATGAATTAGATAGAAAGGATAAATGTATGAAGGTAGAGGATGGCGAATAACATCTTCTCCAATACCTATGCTCTAGAAAGGTGTACATAAAGTGCTTTTAAGGCCCCCATTGTCTCGATCCTTTGGTATTAATTGAATTAGGAGCTCTCTGCCATCGATCATTAATTGATTTACATGTAGTTGATCCTCACCTTCCACTTTGGTTTACATGTAGTTGTTGTTATAGTATATTGAGATGATATTTATGTTTGTAATGTATTCGTTCTTGCACAAAGTTTTTACATTTTTCATTTTTGAGAGTTGTCATTATAGCACATGTATATGTTTCTAATGATTTGTTTTATTTTATTTTTTGAATGCAGTGACGACCATGGATGCACACACAAACATTCAAAGAGAAATTCAGAGGCTAAGAGACATTCAAGCCTCAGCTATTATTGTTGATGATAGGCATCGTATGCTTGCATCCAATTTGGATGCAATGATAGAGACCTTTAGTAGGTCAAATGGTGCACTCCAAGACATAGCCACATACAGAGAGAGAAAGAGGCGAGAATATTCTTATGGACTTAGTTACAAGGAAGTTTAAGTAGTTGAAGATAACAAAAAAACATATCTTTTCCACCATTCATATATAATTGTATGGACCGATGGTACGTGGTATTTGATGTACCACCACATAACAAAAGGGAAATGTTGTTATATTTTCTTAGAAAGATGTACGCAGAATTTGTTTTGGGGAAGCATGCTAATTATTTTGATATATTGGAGCACTAAGGCATGGGGATGACTCAACAACGTCCTAATGCGAGGCACACAGATCCCAATCGATTAGTAGCTCCACCTCCTAGGCAGCTATCCAGGCCATATGTGCCTCATGCATCTCAGTTGCTCCCACAGACACAGGATTCATTCCTCCTATTGGCACAGGAGGTCGTTCTCCATAACACGTATCTTCAAGGTATGTACCAAGAAGGGCCATCAGAGCCACCATTTATTGGTGAAGTAGAGCCACCACCTCCCAGTGGGGTAGAGCCACCACCTCTCGGTGGGGTAGAGCCACCACCTTCTAGTGGTCAAGGAGGATCTAGTAGTGGTACTAGACTCACACATCATGAGCACAGTCGAGAGCCCCACCCATGAACAACATGTGGCCATCCCTGCTTTGGTCCTCTCCAGACAAATGATAGCTTTACTGGGTATTTTACTCAGGTAAGTAAATGGTTAACAATTTAGTGTTTTTTGTAAAAAAAATTCCTTACTATACACATATATAGATTGCTAATATTTTTAATGATTTTAAAACTTTTAGTTTATCCAAGAAGAGGACGAGGGGAAAGAATTTTCCATCAATGATTCCCAGGATAGTCCAGAGGCTCATGTGCCAAAACCCTTTGATGTATAAGATGTTTTCATACCTTCGGCAACAACAACTCACACTGAGGTAAATATTTCAAGATGTCATTATTTTAATACATGTTACTTAATTAATGCTACATGGTCTAATATTTACAATTTTCTAAATTGTAGGTTGTAGATCCCCCACAGAGGGAAATCACTTCGTCTGGTGATCTCCCCTTGGTGGGGAGGCAAGCATTACATGACCCACAGGTCAAGAACATATGGAAGAATGTGTGTTAGAATTGATTGAAGCATACCATACATCGGTATGTATTTCAACATTGTCAGTTTGTTAACACATGCGATTTCATTGATCAATGCATTTCTAACTACGTCAATAATTGGTGCTTGTAGCCATCACCTGCTATATTTAGGAAACAGTCAGTAGTTGCCTCTTGTTGTAGTCCAAATGTGTAGAAGGGACAAGTGTATAAGAGAGGCTCCACTCCTAGAAAGGGTGTGGATGTCCTCTATAGAAGACATGCCAGAGATCCATCTACACCTCACCTAACAAGGGTCATTGATGTTGCAGTTAGTGCTGCATTTGTAATAGAAACAAGTCATACAAAGGTAACTATTTCAACAATTACAATGCATAGTATTTAACCATGTTACTATATTGTTTATTCATGCATGTCTAACTATTTCCACATTTGGTGATTGCAGACATTAGTAGCAACAATGCCCGACCCCTCCGCTCCTAGAAAGGGTGTGGATGTCCTCTATAGAAGACATGCCAGAGATCCATCTACACCTCACCTAACAAGGGTCATTGATGTTGCAGTTAGTGTCGCATTTGTAATAGAAACAAGTCATACAAAGGTAATTATTTCAACAATTACAATGCATAGTATTTAACCATGTTACTATATTGTTTATTCATGCATGTCTAACTATTTCCACATTTGGTGATTGCAGACATTAGTAGCAACAATGCTCGACCCCTCCGCTCAATCCATGGTTGTGACCAGGTCTCCTCATGTGGTGAGATGTTCATTAATGACCAAGTCTTTTATTCAATTTACATAGACATGTTGATCAATGTTGAATTGTTGAATTAATTGAGATATGGTATTTTATTTGCAGAGCTCAATTATAGACAAGACTTCCATGAGCACACCGCATGCATCTATACCCAGACTGGATTTGGTGAGTGTTTTTCATAAATAATTTGGCCATAAGTAATTTTTTTAAGTTTGTTAATGGAAGGGTATTAGTGCAGTTATTTGATAAAAAAATGATTTTTTATTTGTAGACTCCTTACATGCAGAGCGATCCTAGGGAGATGGTTGGTAGAGCAAAGTTGGGGAAAAAAAAGCGAAATATTGATTTTTTATGTCTCCTAGTCCTGTATATATGTATTTTGACATACCTATACATGGTTGTACTTAGGGATACATGTACATTGACATGCCCTTTAAGGGCCAACTACTTTTCCATATTTTGTATTACAAACATTCAGCTATCAATGCATGATATAATATATTGCATATTTTCTCTTAGCACCAAGTGAAATGAGGTGCTCTACAGCCCAGTATGGGGGAGATGTTCTAACGTGTATGTAGCGTTACATCTAATAAAACGTAAAAAGTAATTTTTTTAATTAAAAAATAATTAAAAAAATTCATGTCGGGTCATAAAATAAAAAATTATGGAAAGTATTTAAAAAAATCCATGTTGGTTCATAAAATAAAATATTATGAAAAGTAATTAAAAAATAGATGTTCGTTTATAAAATAAAAACTTAAAACTTAAACCCGGATCTATAAATCAAGAGAGATCAAATTTCTTGAGTTTAAATTTAAAAAAAGAAATACACCTCAAGAAATTGGATCCCTCTCAGTGCTTGATAGATACGGGTTTAAGATGGATCTATGCTGGTTAGTTTCCAATTGTTCTTGTGATGATTTATCTCTTCTACAAATTGATAAATTATGCTATAGAAATTTATATAGTTACATTTTAAGGAATATTTATTCTCTTACATTTATTGCATTGATCAAGTAACATCTTGGAATGGCTGAGAATTCACACTGGGAATTAATGGCATCTTGTGTAGAATCCGCGGTCGGTAAATTCATGTTGTCAACGTTTCGAGCCATTCTTGGCTCATCATCAGGACATTAGCGATGCGTGAGAAGATCTTCTCCCTCCCTCATCAATTATTTATATGGAATAGTTAAAAGGTTGGTATGGAGCCGACTTTAGGTTTTTTAGGTAGATCATATTTGCTTGATTTTAATAATAGTTTTAATTTGTTTTGATTTTAATGTCTAATTTTAATAATAGTTTTTGTTTGATATGTAGATCAATTTTCCTAACCGGCTTATTTAGTGTTTATTTTGTAGATCAAGTTTTAAGTTTTAAATAGTTTTCTAAAGTTTTTTGTTTATTATTAATAACATATATAAATAATTTTAAGTTTTTAATTAATATTAATTTATTTTATAAATTGTAATATTGAAATTTAATTATATTAAAAATATTAAGTATTTCAACTAATAATTAATATTAATTAATTTTATTGAAATTAGTTAGAAATTTTTTTAATCATATTTATTAATTGATTTTAATTTAATTTTTATTAATTAATTTTTAGTTAGTAATAAATAATTTAAATAATTATTTAGTTATGTTAGTATTGTTAAATTATTATTATCAATTAATTTTTACTTAGTAATAAATAAATTTTAATAATTATTTACTTTGGTTAGCATTGTTACATTAAATTTATAAAGTTCTAATAATCAAATTCAATTTAATTGATAAATACTAACTTTAATTAATAATTGATTAGGGTTAGGGTTTATTATAATTAAATTTAACAAGTAATAAAGTTTTTTAAGTTTTTAAAGTTAAAATTTTAAAAGGTAGAGTTTCTAAGCTTTTTTTTTTTTTTTTTTTCCTCAAAAAAAATCATATTCATTCATCATAATGAGTCCGAATACATTCCTCAGGTGCCATTACCAGCACTATACAAAAAACCATACTGAGACGAGCCCTAAGCTACTGTCTTCCAGATTTTAGACTAATATCAACTGTTCAAAAACAGAAACTCTGCTTTTTAAACTTTTACAAAAATTTGAGCGGCTATGACTTAAAAGCATAACCCTGAGAATTTATAACACTTTAAGAAAGTTTGTCTTAATAGCATAACCCAGAAAAAGGAAAAAAAAACATTTAGTACATGAAACCAGATAGCCTGCTAATATTTTCTTCCCTGGAGTCCTGTTCAAAAGATATCATCTTGCACATGTCCACCTCCTCTAGAAGACCTCCTTTTGAAAGACCATCTGCCTTATCATTTTGTTCTCTGAAAACATGTACAAATTCCACCTTGTGAAATTTTTGTACCTCAAGATCTATCCTAGTGCCCAGATTTTGCAGTGCATGATTCTGAAAGTTGAATTCCTTGTTCATCCTTTTTATCCACAGCTCGGAATCTCCATAAACTCTTAGATCTGTCACTGCTAAAACCTCCGCCGACAGCAATAATAATAGTAGAGCTAGTCCTTCAGCCCTATTATTAGTACCTTCTCCTCCATTTGCTTGAAATGTCACCACTTTTCCTTGATGTTCAATATGTCCTCCCAGCCCACATACATTGTTGTCACATGCTCCGTCAAAATGACCAACTGAAACTCCCTCTGCATGATTCTTTACCTTCATAGTTCTGATCTTTGCCTTACACTCCTTCCCCTTAAAGAACCTATACGTAGATAGAACCTGTGCCGAGACTATGTAGCTTGGAATTACCTTTTCCTCGAATATAACATTGTTTCTCGCCACCCACACCTGCCATATCACCAAAAAGAGAATGCTCTTACAATTACTGAGATTTTTGTCCTCAAACCAAACCTTAATCAGGTCTGCTATACAGTCTACTCCCTTGAACCGTCCCAGCTGCAGTTTTTCCAAAATCTCTGTCCATATCTGAATTGTAAAGGGGCACTTAAGAAACAAATGCTCAGCATCTTCGTCCTCCATCAAAAAAAGACTACATCTTCCTGGCCCAGCCTGATTGCGTCTTTTTAGTTTGTCCCAGGTTAGCACTTTGTCCTGGATTACCAGCCATACCAAAATCTTGCATTTATGCGGGGCTTGAACTGTCCATAACCTTTTACCCCACCAAGGTTTTTCCACATTTCCCTGAAATGTTATTGCCTCGTACGCAGCTTTAACAGTAAAATTGCCCCCTTCCTCCAATCCTTGCCAGCACAGTTTGTCCGGTTCCTCCCTCAGTCGAATGAAACCCTTACTCAGTTCCTCTTTCCAAATCGTCCAATCCTCCACCCATTCTACCGGGATCATCATGTTTTCCGCTAAGAGCCACTGCTGGCCAATACCTATTCTTTGCTCTGCAACATCTGCTAGAACTCTGTAACCTTTTTGCTGCAACCACACTATCAGCTCCTGTGGGAACTCGAAATTTTTCTTAACTCCTTTATAAAAATCTCTCCCGATCCTTGCCTGTTTACCATCGCCCACTTCCCATACAAGTCTCGCCTCCACCTGTGGTAATGCTGCAATAATCGATTTCCAGAATAGAGATCCTCCCTTACTGGTCTTCCCTGTGAGTCTTAACCAGTTGATTATAGATTCGTTCCCCAGATATTTGTATTTAAGGAGAGATTGCCATATACCTTGTTTGGATATAAAAAGCCAGGTATATTTAGACGCCAGCGCCTTCCCGAATTGAAACAGATTCTTGAAACCCCATCCTCCTGCTGCCTTAGGTTTTGAGACCGCTTCCCAAGATGCCCAATGTATACACCGTTCCTCCTTCCCCTTCCAAAGAAAATTGAAGAACAGTTTTCGTAACGCATGCAGAGTGCCCTGTGGTAATTTAGCATTGATCATCCAATACACAGGGAGCGCGCATAGCACACTTTTGATCAGAATCACCTTCCCTCCCCTGGAAAGGTACCTGTTGCACTAGAAGTTAATTCGTTTCTCCACTTTCTGCACCAGCCAAAGCCAATCTTTAAGCCCGTAGCCATTGGGTTTAAGATGAAATCCCAGGTACTTGAAGCCTTCACTAAGCTGAGCAATATTCATAGACATAATCCCCTTGAAAGTTATCATTGCTTCTTGATCTAACTCATTAAAATAGCATGCCGATTTTTCCATATTGGGTTCCATTCCCGTTGCTTTGCTGAACAGCCAGAACAAATTTTTAACCACTCTGGCCTCGCCAACAGTATTCCCCAGGAACATTAATGCATCATCAACGAAGAAAACATGGGTAATACGAGTATCTCCATAACTGAGACCCTCCATCTCACCATTTGCCACTGCTTCAGCAATCATTCTGCTCAGTCCATCCATAACCAAAAGAAATAAGTAGGGTGATAACGGACACCCCTGGCGAAGACCCCGAGCCGGCCTGAAAAAGCTCGAAGCCGAACCATTAATAAGGACCGCGAAAGAAACAGTAGTTAAACAGGACCATATCCAATTTACCATCGGGAGCCCGAATCCAGTGTGAATTAAGACTAGCCTAAGGTAGTGCCAACAAGTGCGGTCATAAGCTTTAGACAGATCCACTTTGAGAACCTTTGCCGGAATCTTCCCCGTCTTAATTGAATGCATACATTCCTGGGCGCAGCCGATTGCCTCATGGATACTCCGGCCAGGAAGAAACCCATATTGTTCTTTGGAAATATGCCTTGCCAAGATCGGCTTGATGCGCTCTGCTATCAGTTTCGATATCACTTTATAGAAGGCGTTACACAAAGAAATGGGACGGAAATCCCCAAACGAGTTAGGCTCATCCACCTTAGGGATCAGAACTAAGAAAGTCGAATTGAAATTTGCCTTCATTACCCCCTGGCTCCTATTCCTTTCCACCACCCGTAACAAATCGGCTTTTAACAGCTCAAAAAAGAACAGGTAAAACTCCGCTGTCCACCCGTCCGGACCAGGGATACGATCTTTTTTCTGTTTGGACAAAGCTGATTTGAGTTCATCCTCAGTCACCGGAGCATTCAGAGCTATAAGATCTTCTTCATTTACCCACCTGTCAAACTTCAACACCGTTTCCACCTTTTCCAAAAAATGATTATCTGCCTGCTCTTTATAAAGGGAGGAAAAGAACTCAACCCCCCCCGAGGCCAGTTGGTCAAAACCCTCCATCAACTCCCCGTTGCCTTTAGATAAAATCCTTACCGTGTTCACCTTTTTCCTGTGATTAACCATTTTATGGAAGAACGCCGTATTTTCATCCCCCAGTGACAACCAGACCGCTCGACTCTTCAGCCTGAGCTCTGCTTCCCTCTCCATAAGGATAGCATTCCGTTTATTTTCCAGAACCGCTAGTTCACAGAGTGCATCCTGCCCCAATCCTCCAGATTGAGTATCATATAATTCCTTTATGCCTTCCTCCGTCTTCTTTAATCTCTCCTCCATCGAATTCTTCAGCTTACTGGCCCATGAAACCGTTTTCTCCTTTAGGTTCTTTAAATTCCTTGTAAACTGTGAGTCACATGTTTCCCGGGATTGATCATCATAGGTTCTCCATTGAGTCCTTACCATATCCACAAAATCCAAATTCAGAAGCCAATGCGAATTAAATTTAAAGGGCGTTCCAGGTTTTCCCCCTCCCTTCTCCAGCCGATAGATAACCGACAAATGGTCTGAGATTCCTCCACTAATCCTCCCAGTGTTCAGACTATCCACTTTACCTATCAAAGAACCTGAGCACAGGAATCGATCCAATCTTTTGGAAATGGCAGCCTGACCTGCCCTGCGATTGAACCATGTGGGAGCCTTTTCCCTCGGTTCGAGGTCAAAAACATCTTCCTCAATCAGTAGATTCCAGAACATTCCCTGAGTAGGGTCCGTTCGTGCTCCCGGCCCCCACACTTCCCAGCTATGCATCGTGAAATTCAGGTCCCCTGCGATCAGAAACGGATAGTCCTTAAGGAAATCGTTCTTCAGAAAATCAGTCCAGTAAGAGAACTTCCCTATATACGGCCCATACACGTTGAACATATTGAAATCCAGTCCTAAAGCCTGACAGTGGAATGTCGTGGCCAGACCAGATCTAAAGCCAAAACAGTTAAGCATGGATACCGACCCCCGCCATCCAGTGATCAAACCTCCCGACAGTCCCGCCCCGTCTGCCCACACAAATTCCCATCCCGGACACATCTTTACTAACTTATCCACCAGTCTGGTACCTAAACACATGGTCTCCTGCAGAACAAGAATATCCGGCTTGTGTAATTCCATCACCCGCCCTAACGCTAGCAATTTTGGGCTGCTAGCTAACCCTCTACAATTGTGGGAAATCACAATCATGGGGTAACCTTAACCAACGGCTTGTCTCTAAGCGCCGTACTGACCACGTCCAGTCCCAAAAAATCTCCAAACTCTGCCTGAAGGCTTTTACGCGTGACATCTCCCTTCCTCTCTTCCAGGGTAGTCTGAAACGACACTAAGCTCTTCTTCCGCGTAGACCTGAGTTCGTAATTATGCACAGAATCTACTGAGAGCCTAAACTGGTCCCTAGCCCCGACTGCTCTAGGTCCGACCCTCCCGCATCGGAGTAATTGTTTACATCTTCTCAGGTTAAGACCCGGACTAACAAACCCAAACGCAGCCAGAGGACTAACCAGCAAATGCTGTGGGTCTAACGCTAAATCCTTTAAAGAATTTAACGAGATAATTATATCTGTCTTACCTCTGGAGCTCCCCGAGTCTTCAGTCAGCTTCTGGATTGCCGGGTTGAGTGATTCCATGTTCAAGTCCTTTGTTCCTTCGTCTGACCTTCTGCTTTGAGTAGCCTCCTCAAGTAACCGAGAGTTGGACTCCGGTTGCTCCCCCAATTTCCTTCCCCCTAAAACTTTAAGGAGTTTCTCGGAATGGGAATCCCCAGCTGCTACAAACGCATCACTACCAGACCCTTTAGATCTACCCTCCAAGAGTTGAGGCACCTGGGCCACCACCTTCGGGAGCGAGGACTCAGTCTCTGCTACATTCCTGCACTCGCCCTTTTCTAGCTTCTTAGTCCATACCTTCTTGGAGAAAGGCAAATTACACTCAGATAAGACGTGTCCATAATAGTGGCATCTTCCACATCTGAAAGGCAGATTAATAAAATCCAAAATTTGAATAAAACTGTAATTTCCAACCTCGATCTCGATCTGTGTCGGAAGACCTAACGACAGGTCCACCAAGACCAAAATTCTAGCTACCGTCCGCCGATCCATTAACTTATACGAACCATCAACCATCAGAGTTTTCCTGAAACAATTACCCAAGTTCGACAGAAAATCGTCGTTCCAGAACTCCAGTGGCAGACCCGGTATTTTGACCCATACCGGAGCTGAAGAGGGTCTCTCCCTCCTCGGGTCGAAACATGGATGCCAAGGCTTCAGATTTAATGCCGTTCGTCCCCAGAGCCAGGAGCTCCTCCAAATTTTAGCCACATCTGCCTCCGTCTTGAATTTAAACCCCAGCCAACCTCTGGTCATAATAAAGAAATCCGGCACATACTTTAACACCGGCTCCCAGTTCGCCATCAACCATTGAAGTAATGGTTCTTCCATAATCCGGACTCCAAAGAATCTCCCTACCAGGGTTTTTCCAATTAGCGGCAGTATACCTTCCACGCGAACGTCCTCCCCCACCGTCAATCTGATACCACTCCTCTGTTTGATAATCTTATTAGCCTTGCGACCCTTTCTTCCTCCCTTCCCAGTCTGAGCCGACGAAGAAAACTGCAGACCCCTAACTGGACTCTCCTGAGGGATCTTCCCTTCCTCTTCGAAAAAATGCATTGTTTCGTTGAGTTCGCCTATTCCTTGGAAAACGGAGGTCTCGATTCCCGATGCCATCTACCAGGTCCCAATCACCCCAGAAAACCGTAAACTAAAAATAAACAGCCTTAAATTAGCGTACCACTAATCGGAATCAGTGCCCTTCCTTCTGCGTTCTATCCCTGCCACGACAAGCCTCCAACTGCCAGATCTACCCAATTGACATAACTCCTCTTCGAAGTTCGGTCCTCCTTACTGACTCCATCGTACTCCGGAAAAGAAAGCCATTAAATCTTTCCTAACCCTGCTAAGCTTCCGTCTCCATTGAAACGTCTGCTAATTAAAACGTACCTCTACTAAGCCTTCTTCTTGGAGCTCTAACTCTAAATCTAATAGTCTTGCATTAAACTTCCTTAAAATGGCGTACCGCTAATCGGAATCAGTGCCCTTCCTTCTGCGAGCTATCCCGGCCACGACAAGCCTCCCTCTGCCAGATCTACCCCATAGACATAACTCCTCTTCGAAAAACGGTCCTCCTTACTGACTCCAAGCGTACACCGGTAAAGAAAACCATTAAGGCTTCCCTAACCCTGCTAAACTTCCGCCTCCATTAAAACCGTCTGCTAAATTAAACGTACTTCTTCAGAGCCCTCTTCTTGGAGCTAATTTATTATTATATATGTTCCAACCCTCTCCCATGCAGCTACAAAAATCACCAATTCGACCCTTGGGGAAATGGCACTATTTCTTCTCCCAATTCAATTAAACTGAGTAAAAATACTTCAAATGCTCAAGTACAGTACATGAAACTTGTAAAATACATCCATGACAGTCCATTAATCACAAATTCATCATAGAATCATCCATTCATTCGAAATCATCAGCATTACATTGGTTCACAACAAGATAGTGGGGAAATGGCACTGTTCTTTCATTAAAAATGAGATTTATACATTTCTACTTGGAATTTAGACCTGAAACTTTATGGAGATGAATAATAGAGTATTTAATTCATATTACAAAATAAATGGGGAATTAGAAGCTCCCCCAAAGAGTACAATACCTCACCAAAAACGCCCTCCCTCAAGGATCAAGAATATGTCATTAAAATTGGAAACGGTTGAAGGAGTGAGCTGCAATAGAAGAAACCATGAGATTCCCTGTAGCTTACACATGAAAATAAATACTCCATTAAAGCTCCAAATGAAAGGTCTGAATGGCCTTTCCAATTACCAACTTGGATGGGAATCTTTCACCCTCGAAATTGGCTAAGGCAAGAAACTAGTCATCCACTAGCTCTCCCTCTTCACAAATGCAATTGCAAATTCTACAAATGATAAAAATATCCTTTAATTATTTGTTATTGACATTTATAAAGTTTTAATGTCCTCCATGGGTTGAATTCCTTCCAAGAGACTCATGCCAACTCAAGTTGGGAAGAGATTCCAAAGAACGCCACTTGTACAACAATTCCTAGTCTCCCACTTCCACCAAATCACATGTGGAAGCATCTTAGCTTCCCTAACACCCTTGAGCGCCCTCTTGGAGTCTATTTTTAGCCCTGACATGTCATGTATGTCATATGTCAGCCTTCAGGTGTGATTTGTGTCATAGGTGTCATAGCATCTTCATCATTGTTGTCATAGAGCTAGGGAATCTAGCCCAAGTGTCTCACTAGCTCCAAATTGCCTCTTCCTCTTCCATGGGAGTTACTCTTCCTCTATATTTCGACCTCATTGACTCATTCCAAGTATTATTGACCTTATAACTCATCCAAAGAACATTAGGCTTCCCATGAATTCGAAATTGCAAGAAGAGGATGCCATGTGGCACATAAATTCTAGCTTGTGTGGGTCCCACTTCCTCCATGTGTCTTCATGATCAAATGCCACTTTGATTTTCACTTGTATATATTTATTTATCTCCTTTATTAAATATTTATTCCATCCTAATGTTCTAACATCATTTATTATCCCCATTATTCCAAATTCCAAAGCTTTCACCCCAAACCTAGGAAACTAGTAATTCTCCTCCTTGGCAATTATTTGACCTTTAACATCAATTTGACAAACTCTAATGAATAGGGCCAATTTGCTTAGGCCATTGTGACCCAATGCTAAATTTGGGACATGACAATAAGATACATTTACTAATTAGATGATTTTAAAAGATACTATAATTAGACGTGCCCATGATTTCTAGTGTATTTTACATATCTCATACATAAAACTAAGTCTATCTTTGGACTTACAAACCATAAGTGCAAAAAACTAATATTGTTTAGCATTTGGGAAGATTTTGATAGGGATGGGTGGTGTTAATGGTGTATTGTGATGATGTTGTTAATGGTGTATTGTAATGATGTGTTAGTGGTGTATTGTGATGATGTTGTTAATTGTGTATTGTAATGATGTTGTCTAGAACATCTTGCAAACATCTTGTAAAGATAATCACATCTCCATACGGGATTGAAAGATAAGTAGATCACATCTATTAAAGTCACAAGGATGGAAAATTTCACCAGTTAACTCCTAGATCCTAAAATAAGGCCAACAACAACCTATGGAGATATACTCACCTGCACTAAAGGTATGGGTGCTACTACATGCTCTTGAGCCTCTTGTAATCTCTTAATGATCCATATTGGCCTCTTGCAGGTTGGTGTAAAAGATGAGGGCATAAATAAGCCTGGAATGACCTAATCTGATTAGGCATATATAAGCCTGGCGTCACCTAATCTGATGTGCAACATGTAACGACGTCCATTATGAACCCCTTTTGCCACATTATGGGTTTGTCTTCTACATACTTCTATGCATCAAACTCAACCTTACAATGAAGATATGTCATACATGATACTAAAATAAGATTATTGTTCAACCTAGGAAGAATAAAAACATTATTCAACTCAAGAACATCACTTGTAGGTGTTTAGAAGGAAATAGAGCCAACTCCTCTCACAAGCTAAATGGAATCATTGCCAAGCTTGTAATATCCCAATTTCGACCATATGGAAACTCTTATTTTAGAATTTTGTATATGTTGTAAATAAGTTTTCATATCTAAGTTTTATTAGGCCATGGGATAAACCTACACTTATAACATGATTTTGTGACCAACAACAAAATAAAAGTTTCAGGATTGACTAGGGGAGGACATCAATGGGCTATGAGTTCACCAATGAAGAAGAGTAAGGGCATCTAATGAGGGGATTACCTATGCCTTGTGAGGATTCCTTAAGAAACCATGAAGGCATGAAACAATGATGAATGGGAGGTAATAGATATTATTTGAAGGTAGTTAGACCACCACATTGAACCTTTGAGAATCGATGGTTTGCTACGCTGTGCACACTGTCATTAAATTTTTCCAAGGAATGCCTTATTGCTTTAAAATAAGCCTAGAAGCAGATGATTTCTTGGGATCATCTTGGCCATACTGAAGAACACATACATGAAAGGCATGCTTAAGGATTGTACAACAGATAAGGGGTGGCTCCTTGTGTGTTGAAGAACACATAGAGGAAAGGCATGCTTAAGGATTGTACAATAGATAAGGGGTGGCTTCTTGTCTTTTGAAGAACACATAGAGGAAAGGCATGCTTAAGGAATGTACAACACATAAGGGGTGGTTCCTTGTGTTTTGAAGAACACATAGAGGAAAAGCAAGCTTAAGGACTGTAAAACAGATAAGGGATGGCTCCTTGTGTTTTATGGAGCAAGGTGAAGCGTGCCAGGAATTGGGCTAGCTGAAAGGAGAAATAAATTCCAGTGGTGACATCTTGGTCGATGTCTTAAAGGATTTAGCAACTTGAAACTCCTGAAATTTCCTTCTTCTCACTGATGACATCATAGCTAGCATGGGGTAGTGTTCTACATCATACAACAACCTAAGGTTGGTAGGAAGTTAGTTTCCCCACATTTAGTTGCATTGGAACATTTTATTAAGGAAAAGAAGACAAGTTTATTCATCCATTATTTCTCTAACAATTATTTTAAACGAGAGATAATTTCAACTTATTATTGGATATAACTAGATCCTTCAGGAAAGAAAGTTATCTTTGTGGGTTACAGTGAAAGCTCGAAGGCTTACAGAATATACTTTCCAGGGTTCAAGAAGATTGATGTCAGCAGGGATGTGACATTTGATGAGAACTCAGCATTCATCAAATCAAGGAAGGCACTGATCGAAGTTTATGAAGAACCTAAGGAAACTAGATTTCAAGACACTACCATGACTGAAGCAGTTCCAGAAGTTGTTCGTGAGATTGAAGATCCACAATAACCTGTAGATCCACCCCATGAGGATAACTCTCACAAGAGGAAACCTACATGGGCTAGAGAGCTCATTCAAGATGCAGAAAGATTTGGCATTCCAGAAGAAGAACACAGAGCAAAGAAGAGAACCAGATCACATACCAGCTATGTTGCTTTACTCTGTGACATTATGAACAAAAAGCCTTCCAGTTATGAGGAAGCAGCGGAAAAGAAAGAATGGAAGGATGCCATGGTTGAGGAATACCAATCGATAATGAAGAATAATGTTTGGGATGTTGTCCCAAGACCTAAAGAGACGTCTGTTGTGACTTCCAAATGGATCTACAAAACCAAGCATGCTGCAGATGGCAGTGTAGAGAAATACAAGGCAAGATTCGTGGCTCGTGGCTTCTCTCAGAAAGAGGGAATAGATTATGAAGAAAATTTTACACCTGTAGCCAAGTATACTTCCATTAGAACAGTACTTGCCCTGGCTGCAGCGATGAAATGGAAAATACACCAGATGGATGTCAAGACTGCTTTCTTGAATGGTGTAATTGAAGAGGAAGTATATGTGGAGCAGCCACTCGGTTTTGAAATACATGACATGGAGTCATATGTGTGCAGATTGAAGAAAGCCTTGTATGGCTTGAAGCAAGCTCCCAGAACTTGGTATGGTAGGATGGACAGTTTTCTATCTAGTTTGGGCTTTACCAAGAGTAAGGCAGATTCCAACCTTTACTACAAGGTCGAGGAAGGGAATCTTGTGATTCTACTCCTGTATGTAGATGACTTATTTGTAACAAGAGATGACAGATTGATTGCAGATACTAAGAGGAAGCTTGTTG
Source organism: Larix kaempferi (assembly GCA_027924585.1). Classification (NCBI taxonomy): domain Eukaryota; kingdom Viridiplantae; phylum Streptophyta; class Pinopsida; order Pinales; family Pinaceae; genus Larix; species Larix kaempferi. The sequence continues at coordinate 2,844,180 of BSBM01001158.1, read as the reverse complement.
CCGAGTTCGATATGAAAGATTTGGGAATGATGCATTATTTCCTAGGTATGGAGGTGTGGCAGAGTGCAGGTGGGATCTTCCTTGGTCAAGGGAAGTAAACAGTAGATATCCTGAAGAGATTCGGGATGATGGATTGCAAGGCCATGGCCACACCTATGATAAAATTAATTATTGATTAGGTTGAAAATTAATTTTATTTTATACATAATGGTTTTTAATTATAGAGATTAAAGTTTTATTAATTAATAAGTAGACATTTAAAGTTTTTAAATTAATTAGAAAATTTTTAATTTAAGACTTTGTTTATTTTAATATCAAATTAAATAAAATTATTAAATTCTTATTTTAATTCAAAGTTAAAATGTTTATTTGAGTTAGTTATGGACTTAGTTTATTTTGTGAGGATAGGAAGCCAAGTTCTACTAATGGTCAATCCGTTATACCTATTAAAGCAGTTAGGGTTATTAACTATCTCGATTGCCTCCCTGATTCTTCTTTTGGACCAATTATCAACCTGAGCTAATATCTTCATGTCCTCAATCCTAATTTGGTGCTTAGTGTCATGGGAGTGTTTAGCTAGGGCAGATTTGTGGGTTCGATCTAGACGAATATCTGTGCAGTGTTCCTTAACCCTTGTTTTAATGGATCTTCCAATTTCACCAATGTAGGCTTGATCACAATCACAAGGAATCTCATAAACCCCCTTTTTTAGTTGTGGGTCTATGAGGTCTTTAACTCACTTTAGGAGCTTTTTAATGCTATTAGGTGGTGAGAACCCTGAGTCAATGTTTTTCTTTTTCGGGTGTTTAACTATCTTGTCTGTGACTCCTTGTATGTATGGAAGGAATGCCTTGTGATCCCCCACCTTGCATTCTTTGGGTGAAACCTTAGGTTTATTCTCGTGGTTTTCAATTTTTGCAAAGGATTTGTTAATTTGAGCTAGGTTGTATCCGTTACTTAGGAAGATTATGCGTAACTGCTCCTTCTCAGCATCTATGTGGTCTTTATCAGAAATCCTTAGGGCCTTGGTGATCAATGTGTTTAGGAACCCCATTTTCTGGCTTGGGTGATGGTGGGAGAGGGTGTGAAGGTATTGCTTAGTGTGGGTTTTCTTCCTATAGACCTTGTGGGCTATGCTACCATCATCCTTTTTGATGACCGAAGTGTCAAGAAAAGAAATAGCATTATTCTCTTCAATCTCCGTTGTAAACTTAATGGTGTTGGATTGTTTGTTGAGGTGATCAACTAATTATCCAACTCTTCTCGCCCATGTTCCCATATTAGAAATGTATCATCTACATACCTCGACCACCATTCTGGTTTTGGATGAGCTGAGTTAAGAGCTTTTTGTTCAAAGTTCTCCATAAATAGGTTGGGAATGATAGGTGAAAGGGGAGAACCCATCGCCACTCCACAAGTCTGCTCATAGAAATCACCCTAGAAACTAAAGAATGTGGATTTGAGACATAAGCATACTAGTCTAGCTGTTTCAGGATCAGTTAGGTCTTTAATGACTTCAATAGCCTCATCAATGGGGATCATTGTGAAGAGGGAAACAACATCCAAGCTCAAGAATAATTCATTATCTTCCATATGTCTGTCTTTGATTTTCTCAATAAAGAATGAATAATCTTTAATAAAGGAGCTTGTGTTGCCTACCACAGGTTTTAGTTTGTTGGCTAAGAATTTGGCTAATCTATAGGTTGGTGAGCCTATGGTATCCACTATGGGTCGGAGGGGAACCCCAATTTTGTGAATCTTGGGGAGACCATATATCCTTGGAATCAATGGTTCAGAGATGATAAGTTTTTTCTTAAGTTCATTGTCGATGGAAGATGTCTTAATGACCTCTGTGACTTCTTTGTTAATGCGATTGAGGGGATTATGGTTGCGTTTCTTATAACAGCCACTAGAATGCAAATGAGCTCTCATCGTATCCACATAGTCTTCCTTATTAAGAATAACCGCCGCTCCTCCTTTATCAACCTTCAAAATAACAATGTTATTATTGTTCTTCAGCTTTTTCAGCGCTCTATGTTCTTCTCTTGTAATGTTGGGTTTTGGGGGTTTGCCTCTTCTTAGGGTTCGGGCACTATCCTGACACACTTCCTCAACTTCATTTTCTAGAAGGTGTTTTATGCTTTGCTCAATGATGCAAATAATGTCCTCAACAGGAATCTTTCTAGGGGCAATCACGAAGTTAAGACCTCTTTCTAAGAGTTTTCTGGAGGGCGCATTTAGTACTACGTTTGAGAGGTTGACCACTAGTCTATCTGGATCCCTTTCTTTGGTTATGGGTTCTCTGTTGTATGTGATCAGCTTGATCGCATTTATTGGTGCCTGTGTTGATAATGTGCGATGTTGTTCTATTTCCATATCCCCCATGCTTCCCGCGTTAGTAACATCGTTGATATGCCCAGTAGCATGCAACGTGTTTGTTAATATCCTAGGATGATGCTCTGCATTGTTTCCCTTAGTGCCTGCGCAGATATCTAACTCTATATTTACAATAGTGTGATGTTCATGCTCCTGCGTTGATATGCTGTTCAAGCATTGTTGTTCAGCTTCTGCTTCTGCGTGGGATGATATGCTGTCCAGGCGATGGAGTTCAAGTTCAGCGTTGGATACCTGTACTAGTGGTCCTTGGTATTGGATATCCACGTTAATATTATCAGCTAGAGGATCCTTACGTTGGAGGTCAGCGTGTTGTTGCTATTCTAGCCTATCTAATTTGGCTTTGTGTTTAGCAATGGATTTCTTATACACCAGATTGGCTCTCCCCAAGGAATAGTTATGAGCATTCCGTTCGGTTATGAGGTTGTGTGAAATTTTAGCAAATGAGGGGACGATTTGACTATTCCTGCAATGTTTCAGAAATGAGAGGTGAGCAATCTTCTTTCTCTTAGAGATCCGAAGCTTCTCCAAACATCTTAGGTTTCTTAGTGTATCCGCTCCATACCGGTTAGAAATTGAAATAGCTGAGAATTCGTAGTGGGAATTAATGGCATCTTGTGGAGAATCTGCGGTAGGTAAATTCATGTTGTCAACATTTTGAGCCATTCTTGGCTCATCATCAGGACATTAGCGATGCCTGAGAAGATCTTCTCCCTCCCTCATCAATTATTTATATGGAATAGTCAAAAGGTTGGTATGGAGCTGACTCTAGAATTTTTATATGGATCAGATTTGTTTGATTTTAATTTCTAGTTTTAATAATAGTTTTTGTTTGATATGTAGATCAATTTTCCTAACCGACTTATTTAGTGTTTATTTTGTAGATCAAGTTTTAAGTTTTAAATAGTTTTCTAAAGTTTTTTGTTTATTATTAATAACATATATAAATAATTTTAAGTTTTTAATTAATATTAATTTATTTTATAAATTGTAAGATTGAAATTTAATTATATTAAAAATATTAAGTCTTTTAACTAATAATTAATATTAATTAATTTGATTAAAATTGGTTTGAAATTTTTTTAATCATATATATTAATTGATTTTAATTTAATTATTATTAATTAATTTTTAGTTAGTAATAAATAATTTAAATAATTATTTATTTATGTTAGTATTGATAAATTATTATTATTAATTAATTTTACTTAGTAATAAATAATTTTAATAATTATTTAGTTTAGTTATCATTGTTACATTAAATTTATAAAGTTCTAATAATCAAATTCAATTTAATTGATAAATACTAACTTTAATTAATAATTGATTAGGGTTAGGGTTTATTATAATTAAATTTATCAAGCAATAAAGTTTTTTAAGTTTTTAAAGTTAAAATGTTAAATGGTAAAGTTTCTAAGCTATAAGGAATTTTTAGGTTTATTATATTTTAATTAATTAGGTTGAAAATTAATTTTATTTAATACATAATAGTTTTTAACTATAGAGCTTAAATTTTTATTAATTAATAAGTAGACATTTAAAGTTTTTAAATTAATTAGAAATTTTTTAATTTAAGATTTTGACTGGTTTATTTTAATAACAAATTAAATAAAATTATTAAATTCTTATTTTAATTCAAAGTTAAAAAGTTTATTAAAATTAGTTATGGACTTAGTTTATTTTGTGAGGTTAGGAAGCCAAGTTCTACCAATGGTCAAGTCGTCATCCCTATTCAAGTAGTTAGGGTTCTTAACTATCTCGATTGTCTCCCTGATTATTCTTTTGGACCAATTATCAACCTGAGCTAATATCTTCATGTCCTCAATCCTAAGTTGGTTCTTAGTGTCATGGGAGTGTTTCGCTAGGGCAGATTTGTGGGTTTGATCTAGACGAATATCTGTGCAGTGTTCCTTAACCCTTGTTTTAATGGATCTACCAGTTTCACCAATGTAGGCTTGCTCACAATCACAAGGAATCTCATAAACCCCCTTTTTTAGTTGTGGGTCTATGGGGTCTGTAATTGACTTTAGGAGCTTTTTAATGCTATTAGGTGGTGAGAACACCGAGTCAATGTTTTTCTTTTTTAGGTGTTTAGCTATCTTGTCTGTGACTCCTTGTCTGTATGGAAGGAATGCCTTGTGATCCCCCACCCTGCTTTCTTTGGGTGAAACCTTAGATTTATTCTGCCGGTTTTCAAATTTTGCAAAGGCTTTGTTAATTTGAGCTAGGTTGTATCTGTTATTTAGAAAGATTGTGCATAAGTGCTCCTTCTCAGCATTTATGTGGTCTTTATAAGAAATCCTTAAGCACCACATCATTAACACATAACACGCAGTATTTTTACGTGGAAACCAAAATGGGAGAAAATCACAAAATGCTTCTTTATTGTCAGAAAGAATATATTCAAGGAAGCACCAACTTCATGTGCTTACCAACACCAACTGGAAGGAAGCACCAAACCCCTGTGTTTTCTCCAACACCAGCTGGAAGGAGGCACCGATACCCTTTCGCTTTGTTTTAGGTGCACCAATCTAAAGGAAGCTGTGATTCCCTGTCTCCTTGTAGTTTTACAGGAACCAACATGAAGGAAGCTTCAACTCCCTATATCCTTGCCCCATCCAACTGTATTCATGTCTAATATATTTTACTGCCTTGCTAATATTCAACTCTGTGCACTTCTTCAGGTCTTCTAATGATGTTTATGTTCTTCGCTACTTTTGTATGCAGATTATACTCTGTCACTACACTGCATACATCACTTTTCTTCTCATTCCTCTCAAATCACACTTATGCTAATGACTTGCTTCTTTTATTGTGTGTGATGCTGAATATGCAGTCTGTGATTTTGATTTAGAATTCTTTTCTACGTGACTGCAAAGATCAACTGATACTATGCTTACAATTGATAGTTTGCTGGTCAAAGTGAAGCACCAGTAATAGATTGAACTCTGCACATTTTGATATGTCTGTTCTGTTGAAGTGTTGCAGTTACTCAGATAATGTGCAACAACTTGTGCATAAAACAGTTGGTCCATTAAGTTTAATGCACTTGTCTCATATCATTTGGATCATGATGTGCTTGTTGAGTTCTGCTGCTATTGTCTTGTTGTGCATCAGATGGAGTCTTCAACTTTGCAAACTTTCACTTTTTTCCTTGTGCATCAGCTAGACATCTGTGCAATGTCTAATAAACATTGGTTATGTCTCTATGCTTATGTCTTTACAACATTTATGACTATTGATGTGCTAATTGCAATACTGTCTGTTAAATTTTGAGCATTAATTCACAATACTCTAGGATCTTCACTGAGAGAATAACATATACAGTATATCAATGCATAAAAATCACAATAAGCATGACAAGCATCACAAGAATCAAAATCATGAGAGACAAGAGACACAGAGTTTATGTGGGGAAAACCCTAAGGTGAAAAACCCCACAACTTCCTCAGAGATAGAGAGAGCAATGGCTCAACCAAAGTACAACCAAAATACACTGAGATAGTCTCCTAGTAGCAGATGATCCTCCTCCTCACTAGTGCGCCACTTTCTGGGTGAGAGAGAGATACTTTTCCGAATGATCTAAATAGAGATCACCTGATCTCTATTTATACTAACCTGTTTGCCCAGTGACCTTATGGGGCTGACTTGTCTAGCTAGGTACATCCACATTATAATATATATTTCAGGGCCGACCCCACACATGGTGGTCTAATAACCCATCGGCAAGTACACACACTTGTGACACTTATCAATCCACATGACGACACTTCCTTATAGAGGAATGACACATCTCTTATAAGGGTATAATAAATATATATAAAATACACAGATGAAATACATTCCGAAGTTACATATACATCAACACTCCCTCTTAACTAGGAAGGTATTTCTCGACACAGATCTGCTAGCAAGTCTTCTTCTCGGGATCATCGTCATCGATGCATCGTCATCATCATCGTCACTGCTGCTGCTATCTCAACCAATCTCTGAATCTACTCGTCATAGAAAGTTCTACAGAGCTAGTCCTTTTTCATACTGGATGTAGGCCCACTACCTGTAGGTCTTCATCATCACTGGCCATACTGTGGAATTCTCAGGACTTATTATGTGCGTCACAAAACCTGGCTGCAGCATCCCAGGCTATTACGAGCACACAACTCTACCTGTAGGATCTCCCAAGAGCACATTACATGTGACCCATCACAAAACCTGGCTGAAGCATCCCAGGCTATTACGAGCACACGGCTCTACCTGTCAGATCTCCCTGGAGCACATTACATGTGATCTCACCACAAAACCTGGTTGAAGCATCCCAGGATGTTACGAGCACACAGATCTACCTGTCGGATCTCCCAGGAGCACATTACATGTGGTCCACCACAAAACCTGGCTGAAGCATCTGAGGCCTTTTTCATACTGTCCAGATCTCCCAGGAGCACATTACATGCGGGCATGGAAAAACCTGGCTGAAGCATTTGAGGCCTTTTTCATCCTGTCCAGATCTCCCAGGAGCAAATTACATGCCATAGGACAAAACCTCGCAAGAGAATCTCAGGATGTTACGGGTACACAACTTTGACCTGAAGATCTCCCAGGGCACAAATTACATTTCCTCCTAGAGCAATGTCTCGAAAGAGCATCCCAGGATATTATGGGTACGCAACTCTGACCTATAGGATCTCCCAGACATGCTCATCTGCACAACCTGATCCACGGCCACAAAGTATCATCTGATACTCATCATACATCATCCTGATGTACACATGATCATCCTGATCATCATCACTGCAACATCTTGCTGCATGTCATCTGGAGAAGCTCGTCATCCACGATCACCCTGATCATGCAATGCATCCATCTGATGCACACCAAGTATCTACCTGATACATATCATGATACATAGTGTATCCATCTGATACATAGATACATGATCCACACAATGTATCCATCAACATACATGATCTACCTGATCATACCTGATACATATCAATATACATGATCTACCTGATCATACAATGTATCCAGCTGATACATATACAGATACATGGTCCAAGCATCCAACATGATGCATATACAAAATACATACAAATGATCCAACCAATCATATCCAACATCCAACATGATGCGTACATACATATAAATTATCCAACTGATCATATCCAGCATCCAACATGATGCGTAAGTACATATACATATAAATGATCCAACTGATCATACAAAGCAGAAACTAGAACATCATCCTGATGCTCATCATCTAGCGCTTACATCCACAACCATGTGAAGGATCCTCCTTCCAACATGCTTGGAATGGCTTCAGCAAATGTGTCCATCACTTCTTAATCCTCGAAGTGTCCTCAATCTGAAGAACATCAAGCCTCTCCCTGAAGTACTCGAACTTCACCCTGGCTAGTGGCTTCATTAGTACATCTGCAATCTGCTCTTCCGTCGCAAAATATAGGAGCTTCACAGCTCCTCTCTGCACCATATCCTTGATATAGTGATATTTGATCTCTATGTGTTTCGACCTGTCATGAAACACTGGATTCTTGGACAGCTTCACACAACTCTGGTTATCACAGAAGATACCAGTAGCATCCAACGGGAGATCAAATAACTTAGACAGTAGCTTTCGTAGCCATACTACCTCACAACTAGCTGAACAGGCTACAACATACTCTGCCTCAACTGTACTCAATGCTACGTAGGACTGCTTCCTGCTAAACCAAGAGATCACACCTGATCCCATACTGAAGCAGCACCCAGATGTGCTCTTCCTATCTACAGCATTGCCAGCCCAATCTGAATCAACATAACCCTGTAGGTTAAACTTTTGGTTCGCTTCATACTTGATCCCATAATCCACTGTACCCTTCAGGTACCTCAGAACATGCTTTACAGCAACCAGGTGAACACTCCTCAGATCCGTCAGGAACTGGCTCAATGTGTTCACAGCAAAGCAAATGTCCGGTCTCGTGTTCATCAGGTACATCAAGGACCCAATCATCTGATGATACATAGAGACATCAACTGGCTCGGATGAAGCATCGCATAGAAGCTTCAGATTCGATGCCATAGGTGTGGCCATGGTCTTACAATCCATCATCCCGAATCTCTTCAGGATATCTACTGTTTACTTCCCTTGACCAAGGAAGATCCCACCTGCACTCTGCCACACCTCCATACCTAGGAAATTTTCATGTCCCAAATTTGGTATTGGGTCACAATGGCCTAATCACATTGGCTCTATTCATTAGAGTTTGTCAAATTGATGCTAAAGGTCAAATAATTGCCAAGGAGGAAAATTACTAGTTTCCTAGGTTTGGGGTGGAAGCTTTGGGATTTGGAATAATGGGGATAATAAATGATGTTTGAACATTAGAATGGCATAAATATTTAATAAAGGATCTAAATAAATATATACAAGTGAAAATCAAAGTGGCATTTCATCATGAAGACACATGGAGGAAGTGGGACCCACATATGGCTAGATTTCCCCACTACATTTGGCATCATTCTCTCACCAATTCGAATTCAAGGTGAATGGTAACATACTTGGGGGAGTCCAAAAGGTATTATTCATTGCATGACTCATCCAAGGTCGAAATATAGAGGAAGAGTAACTCCCATGGAAGAGGAAGAGGCAATTTGGAGCTAGTGAGACACTTGGGCTAGATTCCCTAGCTCTATGACAATAATAATGAAGATGCTATGACACCTATGACACAAATCAGACCTGAAGGCTGACATATGACATATATGACATGTCAGGGCTAAAAATAGACTCCAAGAGGGTGCTCAAGGGTGTTAGGGTAGCTAAGATGCTTCCACATGTGATTTGGTGGAAGTGGGAGACTAGGAATTGTTGTACAAGTGGCGTTCTTTGGAATCTCTTCCCAACATGAGTTGGCATGAGTCTCTTGGAAGGAATTCGACCCATGGAGGACATTAGAAGTTTATAAATTTCAATAACAAAGAATGAAACCAGCTTTTGATCATTTGTAGAATTTGCAATTGCATTTGTGAAGAGGGAGAGCTAGTGGATGACTAGTTTCTTGCCTTAGCCAATTTCGAGGGTGAAAGATTCCCATCCAAGTTGGTAATTGGAAAGGCCATTCAGACCTTTCATTTGGAGCTTTAATGGAGTCTTTATTTGCAGGTGTAAGCTACAGGAAAGCTCATGGTTTCTTCTATTGCAGCTCACTCCTTCAACCATTTCCAGTTTTGATGGCATATTCTTGATCCTGAGGGAGGGCGTTTTTGGTGAGATATTGTACTCTTTGGGGAAGCTTTTAATGCCCCATTTATTTTTTAATATGAGGTAAATACTCTGTTCTTCATCTCCAAAAAGTTTCAGGTCGAAATTCCAAGTAGAAATGTATAAATCTCATTTTTAATGGAAGAACAATGCCATTTCCCCACTACCTTGTTGTGAGCCAATGTATTGATGATTATTTCGAATGAATGGATGATTCTCTGATATATTTGTGATAAATATACTGCCATGGATGTCTTCTACAAGTTTCATGTACTTACTTGAGCATTTGAATCATTTTTACTCAGTGTAGTTGTATTGGGAGGTGAAATAGTGCCATTTCCCCAAGGGTCGAATTGGGGATTTTTGCAGTTGAATGGGAGAGGGTGAGAACAGTTGTAATAATCCATTAATGGTGCATATGAGACTTTAATAACATACTTAACACATTAAATACCTCTGTTCATAAATTTGAGTGGGTTTGGAGGCATTTGGGAAGCCATTTTCATTGTTTACCCCAGGGGGATTTGAACCCCAAATTACTAGTAAAATTGCATAATTGGTCCAGAATATTAAGAGAGTTTGCAGAGATCTTTTGGTGGCCATATTTCATACATAAACATCATATTCAAGTTATAATATCATTCATACACCTTCCTTGAAGATTTGAAGGCATTTGGAGTCAATTTGAGACCTAGAGACCAATACTAGTCAAAGGAAAATCACTAGTAAAGTTACCTACATTGATCAGAATTGAAAGAGGATTTGCAGAAGTATTTTAAAGGTCCAAAGGCATCCCTGAAATACATATTTATGTTCTAATATCATTCATACACCTTCTCAGAAGATTTGGGATCATTTGGGGCAAAATTGGGACCTAGAGATCAAAACTAGTCAAAGGTCGAACAAGGGAAAAAAAGTGGAAAATTGCAATTTTAATAAAATTCCTAATAAGGGACATTACAGAAATAATGCATCATTCCCAAATATTTCATATCGAACTCGGCAACAAGCTTCCTCTTAGTATCTGCAATCAATCTGTCATCTCTTGTTACAAATAAGTCATCTACATACAGGAGTAGAATCACAAGATTCCCTTCCTCGACCTTGTAGTAAAGGTTGGAATCTGCCTTACTCTTGGTAAAGCCCAAACTAGATAGAAAACTGTCCATCCTACCATACCAAGTTCTGAGAGCTTGCTTCAAGCCATACAAGGCTTTCTTCAATCTGCACACATATGACTCCATGTCATGTATTTCAAAACCGAGTGGCTGCTCCACATATACTTCCTCTTCAATTACACCATTCAAGAAAGCAGTCTTGACATCCATCTGGTGTATTTTCCATTTCATCGCTGCAGCCAGGGCAAGTACTGTTCTGATGGAAGTATACTTGGCTACAGGTGTAAAAGTTTCTTCATAATCTATTCCCTCTTTCTGAGAGAAGCCACGAGCCACGAATCTTGCCTTGTATTTCTCTACACTGCCATCTGCAGCATGCTTGGTTTTGTAGATCCATTTGGAAGTCACAACAGACGTCTCTTTAGGTCTTGGGACAACATCCCAAACATTATTCTTCATTATCGATTGGTATTCCTCAACCATGGCATCCTTCCATTCTTTCTTTTCCGCTGCTTCCTCATAACTGGAAGGCTTTTTGTTCATAATGTCACAGAGTAAAGCAACATAGCTGGTATGTGATCTGGTTCTCTTCTTTGCTCTGTGTTCTTCTTCTGGAATGCCAAATCTTTCTGCATCTTGAATGAGCTCTCTAGCCCATGTAGGTTTCCTCTTGTGAGAGTTATCCTCATGGGGTGGATCTACAGGTTATTGTGGATCTTCAATCTCACGAACAACTTCTGGAACTGCTTCAGTCATGGTAGTGTCTTGAAATCTAGTTTCCTTAGGTTCTTCATAAACTTCGATCAGTGCCTTCCTTGATTTGATGAATGCTGAGTTCTCATCAAATGTCACATCCCTGCTGACATCAATCTTCTTGAACCCTGGAAAGTATATTCTGTAAGCCTTCGAGCTTTCACTGTAACCCACAAAGATACCTTTATTTCCTGAAGGATCTAGTTTGGTCCTCTTTTCCTTTAGGACATGAGTGAATACTGGACAACCAAATATTCTGAGATGGCTGACTTCAGGTTTCCTACCAGAAAAGACCTCTTATGGTGTCTTGTTGTCCAATATCTTGTGGGGTGTTCTGTTCTGCACATATACAGCTGTTCTAGCTGCTTCTGCCCATAGATGCATAGGTAGATCCTGGTCATGGAGCATTGCTCTTGCTGCTTCCATGATAGTTCTGTTCTTCCTTTCTGCAACTCCATTCTGTTGAGGATTATAAGGAGCAGTCAACTCCCTCTTAATCCCTGAATCACTACAAAGCTTCTTGAAGTCACCTGAGGTGAATTCTCCACCATTGTCGGATCTGAATGTTTTGATCTTCTTGTCAGTTTGATTTTCCATCAAGGTTTTGAATTCCTTAAACTCATCAAACACCTCATCTTTGTTCTTCAAGTTGTATACCCAAGTTTTCCTGGAGAAGTCATCGATAAATGAGACATAGTAAACATACCCACTTAGAGAACTGGATGACATAGGACCACATACATCTGGGTGGATGATTTCCTGGATGTCTTTTGCTTTGCTTTCACTGCTTGGGAAAGCCTTCTTAATGTTCTTACCTTTTGCACATCCTTTGCAAACACCTTCATGTTTGGTCCTGATTTCAGGAAGACCCTCTACAGCCTTGCTTGCAATTGGAAGTGCTCTATAGTGCATATGAGCAAGTCTTCTATGTCAAAGTTCACTTGGCTCCATGGATTCATGTACCATGGCATGTTCAGGTTGTCCCTTCAAATTATACAAACCTCCCTCTTTCTCTCCAATCACTACTGCATCATCTATGTTCTTTCCCTTTGGCCACATTAGGACTTGGCCATCCACAAATGCAACCCTCATGCCTTTTGCATCCAATGCAGAGATGGAGAGTAAGTTCTTCTTGAGCCCAGGTACATAAAGAACTTCTTTCATCTTCAAATATTTTGCAGAATCTAGGTTGTAGGAGGCTTCACCACTTCCTTTGATTGGATGTTGATAATCATCCCCAAGTTTCACCTTATGGGGTGATTCATGTTCACATAGATTCACAAAAGATTCCTTAAACCCAATCATGTGTTTGGAAGCCCCACTATCAATCAAACAATCATTACAACCATGGGAGATGGTACCTGTGAGAGAAGAGATCAGAACATACTCTTCTTCACTTGATGAGTTATCATCACTTTCTGCCCTAGCCTTCTGCTTGGGTGGTTCATCATCCTCGGAAGCATGAGCATGAAACCTTCTTTTGCCGCCCTTCTTCTTCTTTTTGGAGTTGTTGTTGTCCTTCTTGTTCTTGGGACAATTTATGGCAATATGTCCTTTCTCATTACAGGTGAAGCATATTCTTCTTTCTTTGAAGTGATGTGAAGGTTTCTTGGAGTGAGATGGCTCTCTCTTGGACTTCCCTTTCTTGGTGTGAGCTATGAGAGCTTGATCTTCATTCCCCATCTTTTCTTCTCATGCCACAAGCCTTGCTTCTTCTTGTGAGCATTCTTCCCGTAGTCTACTGAAGGAAATCAACTTCTTTCTTGCACAGATTCCTTGAATGAAGGAGTCCCATGACCTAGGTAAGCCATTCAGAGTGGTCATGACAACTTCACCATTCTCTACCATTTCATCCACTACTTCTAGTTGTTCCTTGATCTGGGAGAGTCTTGAAAAATAAGATTGAATGGTTTCTCCATTCTGAAACTTTACCCCTTTCAATTGGTTCCGCAGGGTCATCTTCTGATTTATGTTATTCCCTTCAAATAGCTTGGTTAGAGAGTCAAACATCTCTTTGGGTTTCTTTAGAGAAGACACATGGGGTATGAGATGGTCTTTGATAGAATTAGCAATGATTCTCTTTGCCTTGACCAAGTTCTTCTTATGCAATACTTTAGCCTCTTCATCCTCTGGGATAGGGATGTCTTCTTTTATATATGAGTCCAACTCATTGTCTTCCAGGATTATCCTCAAGCTTGGTGTGGTGAGACATCTTAAAGAGTACTTCAAATGGAAATAGAAAAGATTTAGGTGTTACCACTTGAAATGCTGAAAACTGTATCTAGTCCTGGATTAGGGTTTGTTGGAAAAACCCTAAAAATTCAAAGTGTGAATTTCAAATTTATGAAAGGATAGAAAGATGCGCCTTGATGAGCTGATCAGCCTGGTGCATTCAGAATTTGAGATTAGCAAAGCTTTACCCTTCAGATTTGTCCTTTTGTCCTCCCGAGTTCACTAGGGAGAGCCCTGAATTAGGGTTTGAGTTTCCCGGAGATCTACCCAGCCAAAAATCTCGATCCAAAGCTCTAAAATTCGATTTTTGCAAGGAGCTTCCAGCTATGTCTTCCGATTTCAGAAATTCCTATTTTTGTGGAAACCCTAATTTTTAGGGCCAAATATAAAAATGCTCGGAATTGAATTCTGATTGGACAGATAGATGCACCTTGATGAGTAGAGTCAATCTACTATACTGCTTTTCCAAAATCTGTGGAGAGAAACCCAATAAACAAGAAACTCAAGTTTCCATCACTGTAAAATGTCTTCTTCTCAGGTTAGCTCTTATACCATGTTAAATTTTGAGCATTAATTCACAATACTCTAGGATCTTCACTGAGAGAATAACATATACAGTATATCAATGCATAACAATCACAATAAGCATGACAAGCATCACAAGAATCAAAAGCATGAGAGACAAGAGACACAGAGTTTCTGTGGCGAAAACCCTAAGGTGAAAAACCCCACAACTTCCTCAGAGATAGAGAGAGCAATGGCTCAACCAAAGTACAACCAAAATACACTGAGATAGTCTCCTAGTAGCAGATGACCCTCCTCCTCACTAGTGCTCCACTTTCTAGGTGAGAGAGAGATACTTTTTCGAATGATCTAAATAGAGATCACCTGATCTCTATTTATACTAACCTGTTTTCCCAGTGACCTTATGGGGGCAACTTGTCTAGCTAGGTACATCCACATTATAATATATATTTCAGGGCCGACCCCACACATGGTGGTCTAATAACCCATCGGCAAGTACACACACTTGCGACACTTGTCAATCCACACGACGACACTTCCTTATAGAGGAATGACACATCTCTTATAAGGGTACAATAAATATATATAAAATACACAGATGAAATACATTCTGAAGTTACATATACATCAACACTGTCCTTTGAGATATATCCAACACTTGCACATTCTTCAGCATATCTTCCTTCCGGTGTTTGCGCAATTGTCACAAATCTATAACATCATTTTGCGCACCATAACAAATTTTTTCTGCTTCATGTGTGCATTCTTCTCTTCGATAGATCATTTGTTTTGTCCACGAGCCCCTTTATGCCCCGAAAAAAAAACTAAAAATTTCACACAAAAGCACGTATGTTTTTGTCATCAAAATTACTTCAAATATTCAACTTGCATCACTATTTATACATGTCCTGCACGAATTGTATGTTCGTATGTTGGTCATGGAATCCCTTCTTCCATACTTCATGGATTTTCCATATGCCACATGTCATCATCTGTGCTATTGATGTGTCATCTCATATGTATCTAGCTCCCTTAAGGTCCACAAATCAGTAGGACTTTAGACGTTCATTGCGCTCTTGATGTACACTTTCCTTATGGTGTGTGTGCAATCTTCCACTTCATCTTGGTCTGTTCATGACCATCCTTTGTGAGTAATGTGCCCTTGTGATATCAACACTTTGCGTAATATGCAAATTCTTTGGCTTTTATTTGGTCGGACTTTTGACTTTTTCCTTGTCATCACTTGTGGTACTTTCGCTCTTGTTGTTTGTTGGTTGTGGAATTTGTGCATATATGAACTTTGACTGTTGTACCATTCTAGGAGCTTGTGCACATTCCACTTACTGAAAGCATCTTTTGATTGGATATGCTTGCACACTTTTAGGATTGTCCAACCATTTGTTGTTCCTTTCTTCTCATGCACTCCCAACTGTTGATGTATATGCAACTTCGGAATGTATTTCATATATGTATATTGTATCCCTACAGATAGGTTATTATTCCTCTATATGGAATTGTCGTCATTTGTATTTGCAAGTGTCACAAGTGTCGTAACTTATACAAGATGGGTTATTAGACCACCAAGTGTGGGGTCGGCCCTAAGTTGGGTTACCATGGGTTATTAGAATCTCCTAGAGAAGTTGGCCCTGTTAGGTTATTAGGCAAGTCAAGTCAAGTATAAATAGAGTGCGGGAGGCACTCTATTTGATCATTCACTTAATCATCTATCTCTCTCAATGAGTTATGCGCACTAGTGGAGGTGAAGAAGCTGCTAGGAGTCTATCTCTTATGCTTTGGTTTTGTATCATTGCTCTATCTATCTCTGTGAAAGTTATTGGGGTTCTTCACCTTCTTGGTTTTCCTTAAGGAAACTCTGTGTCTATTGTCTCTTGTGATTGTCTATTTTGATTGATATATTGTGCTTGTTATTCTCACAGATAAGATCCTAGATCATATTGAATTAATGGTCAAAAACTAACACCAACCATCAACCAAGCAATGCTTAGGCTTGCTTTCTTACTTGTTCCATTTGTTCAACCAACTCCTTGGTAGTTTGAGCACTTGTACCATTTTCCAACCAATTCCTTCAATTTTCTATCATGAGAGAGTATGACTTGGTGGACTTGATTTCTGCGCAAGGACCACATGATGTAGGATTCATTACTTTTGTTTCTTCTTGGACCGGATCTTCATGAAGTACCTTCTTGACATGCCAGATGTATCCTTGATGCACTCTTAGATATACTCCAAAGTTGTTGGAGTGTTGTATCCTTGATATACATATTCAAATAGAATGTACTCTTAGATATACTCCAAAATTGCATACATATATGTCACCTTCAACATTTGTGTATATACATATGGTGTTCATGTTTTATTCATCATGCGCATAGACAACCTCAAAGTGGCTTCTTCACACTTCTATTGGAATGTTGTATCCACTTTGAATTAGGTTGATATCAATGACTCACACTGAATCAGTTGACATTTTCTTTGAAATTTGATCAATGTGAAACACCTGGCAGCTTCTTTAGTTGACATCAATGACAACCAATTCTCAACAACACGCGTTCCCTACCATTGACACTTTATTGTGCTTTTAATGACATTACCTACCACCTTTCCCAACCTTTCTCCCGTCATCACTCTAACCCCCCATTCATTCTTTTTTGAGGCTGGTGTATGACCATTTTCCCACCCCGATGGTGGTGCACCTAGTCCCTCGAACTCCATCAACCAAGAGCCTATCGTTGTTATGTCTGGTTTGAATGTGGTGTTGTCTTTGCTTATGTTGCTTCATGTTGTTTCGACGGTGGTTCTTTGTTGGTTATTCGTGACACCATGTGGTTGATTTTCCTCGCGAGGTGGGTTCCTTGAATGGTTTAGGGTTTTGCTTACCTGGTTTGGTGTGATGCTACTTTTGGTTCAGCTCCTCGGGACTGATTCCATCACAGAGCTTCAGATGCTAAACATGCACTGCAAGGTAGGCTTCATCTCTCTTACATTCTTGTTGTTTTTTCTCAACCATGAAATGGATTTTAACTTCCCTTCCATCTGTGCAGTTTGTGTTGGAGGTGCATGCAAGTGTGTGGAGTTACGTGGATGGAGACCGAGGTGGTTGCAGTGTTGTTTGTGTTTTATCCTGGTAGGACCTCAACTCCTACCAACTTCTCCTCTGTGTTTTTCAACACATTAAATCTCCAATGGATTTTTTTGGATGGCCTTGGTTGCTCTATGTGTTGGGGAGTTTGTTTAGGGTTGGAGTTTTACATGATTTTAATGAATGAAGGAGTTTTGCTCTGTTTGTAAAATTTTATATCCCTCGACACATATTCGATAGCTAAGCAATATATATATGGGAGCTATCTAAAAATTTGACAATTTGGCCAAGACGGGGGATTTTCACTGGATTCTGATGTTTTTTTATTTATTTTGCAAAATATGAATTTAACTGTGTTTTTAATGGCGATTTTGATGGTAGAAATGGATTTAAGACCATCAAAAACCCCTATAGCACTCAAAATTTCATATTTTGATGGTTGTAACTAATATTTTTAAAAATTTATGACGAAATTTTTCAAAATTGTGCCAAAGAAATCAAAATTTTCCTTTCGAAATCGTAGAACTTTTAGACTATGTGTTATATATGTACTATTCATAGTTCATACTTTATATATATATATATATATATATATATATATATATATATATATATATATGTTTGTGTGTGGGGGGGTTTAAATTTTATATTTTTTTGTCTTTTTTTAAAAGTGACACATGTTAGTTGTAAGCTGAGAATTGAATGAATTACACACACATCTTTCCAATATTGGGCTATAGAGAGCACATTTTGGGTATTCTTGTTTCCTCTCATCCATTCCATGGTATGATGTGCCAATTAAACTAATCACATAGCTCATACTGACATAATCCTACCACCATATTGGCATATCCATCATTTTAAGTGTCACTTAATGAAAGCTTCCTAAAGTAGCTTGGAAAGATTTTATTTTTGAATCCACAGTTGAAACCATGTCTTATGAACATTATCAGTCCTTGTCAATAAGAGAATGACATAGTATTCATTGTCCATAATGTGTTCAAATACCACCTTAGCCATCATTTCATTCAATTTGTTAAATTTGTTTACACTCTTGTCTTAAAAACCAAAAACAATTAATTATATGTTATGGGTGTGTAATTTAGTGACATTTGACACATATTAGTATAATTAAGCATAAATACTTAACTAATTGATAGTTTTGGACAACAAATAATAAAATCTAAAGAAACCGACACAATCAACTTTATTTCTTCATCTCCACATATTTATGGGTGTCTGCAAGCTAATGAGGGTCTCTTTTGACATGTTAGATGCAATAGAAAACTCAAAAAATAGACATCCATCAACTTACATGGATTTTCGGAGATGCATACACAATGAATCTTGTGATGAGTAAAAATATGAAATGTAGGAAATTGAGTGTCGTTTCCAAATATATAATTTTTTTCTATTGAAAATGTTCTGAAATATCTGAAGTTTGATCCTTTTTAACATGCACTTTTTATTTTTTGGACAAATTATAAGGTAAATTTTTTTGTGGGTGCATCCTTTGAGTGCCTAAATGATGGAATCAACTTACAAAAACTGGTAGACATATAGAGAATAAGTAGTACTAGTGCACCGTTATGTTTCCCCATTTTTTGTTTTTAATTATCTAACTGATAGAACCTCGGAAACAATATGTCAATTGTGGGTGCAGCATTTGGAGCTCTTAATGCAATTATTTCGAGAAGGTTTTTTTTTATAGCATGTAGAGGTCGGTGTCCTTTAGGGCACCGTACAAGTGTTTTTCAAAATAGTTGAGAAATGGAAGAGTTATGGACGAAACACTAAGAAAGTGCTTCTTCAGTTAAGGAGTCATGACACAAGAAAAATAAGAAAAATATATATATTATTTTTAAAAATTAAATATTTGGAATCTATAGAAACAATGCTATCTGTGTCTACAATTCATAAAAAATGATGGTGTGTAGAATACTGTAACCGACAACTAAACACAGGCACACTTAAAAAATTGGATACAATATTCAATTAGCCATGGTATATAACATTCCAAGGAATAGGAATGGTAAATCTGAAGTGAAGTCCAAAGCAGACATGTAGGCATAGGAATGCCACACTAGCTCGTGTGGAGGTTCGGTCATAGTGCTAAGTAAAACATACACATTTTGTTTAAATTTAAATTTTAAAGCCCACGAAAAAAAATGCGTGCGTGTTTTATATTTACAAAACACATCTGTGTTTTATATTTACAAATTGTGTGCGTGTTTTGTAACATTATTATTATTATTTATTATTATTATTATAACATTAAAAATAATTGTTGGTGGTAAGGATTTAGTGGTAGATAAGGGGGGGTATAATTTTATTGTCTCTCGGTTATAACATTAAAAATCATTCTTGGTCGTAAGGGGATAGAGGTAGAAAAAGGGGGATGGGGGTGATAAGGGGTTAGAGGTAGAGAAAGGGGGGTGGGTGGTGTTAATAGGTTAGAGAGAAGCAAAGAGATAGATAGGTGAAGGAAGAGACATTGGGGGGTGGTAAGGGGTTATAGGTAGAGTGAGAGGGGGGTGTTCTACAGATTCCAAATATAGCCAACCTAGGGCTTCAAACATCACCAATCTAGGGCTTCAAGGGGATAACCATTAGGAAATAAATGGTGTAAATTTTATAATTTGATGCACACAATCCAACGAAAAATGGTTTTGAAATTTGTCACCGGGAGGGTGGGATAACTCCCTCCTAACAATGTTGTAGGTACAAATCCATGAAATGGGATAAGGGTGGGATTTTTTTTTAAAATACAACCAGAACGATATGTGTGTCATCTTTTTTTTTAAATTAGATATTAGTGCAAATATATAACCCTCTGGTTTTCTTTCCTGTTTTGAATGTAAAATTATTGTTTTCATTGCAGGTATTGGATTTAAGAGTGTTTTCTTAGTCACAAGCTAGCCTTGCATTTTTAGAAACGAATATAAGATAAGATTCAATGAATGAAAAATGGAGGCAGAATTTATCACCATAAGGGTGGGATAACTTCCTCCAAACAATTTTGTTGGCACAAATCCACGAAAAGGGATAAGGGTGGGAAACCAATTTTAAAGTACAACCAGAACAGTATGTGTGTTGGCGTTTTTTCTAGATTAGATATTAGTGAAAATACATAACCCTCTGGTTTTATTTCCTCTTTTGAATGGAAAATTATTGTTTTCATTGCAGGTATTAAATTTAAGAGTGTTTTCTTAGTTGCAAGCCAACCCTGCATTTTCATAAATGGATATAATATAAGATTCAATGAACCCCCGCTCCCCCCAATGTTAATATTTTATATATTATTCTCGAATGGATAGAAGATAGGCCATGCAAAACACAACTTGAAGAAATTTACGGATGCCAACTTCCCAATACTATTATAGTTCTACCCCTACATCCTGATAAGGTTGAAGTTGTAAAGCAACATCTCTCTAGTATTCATTATGATGTTCTTTTATTTATGTCTCATATAAAGAGGCTCTCAGTTCGTGAGATGGAACATATGGATCTTAACAAGACTTATACAATATCTTTTTTACGAGAAACTGACCTTAGAACTTCTCAGAGCAATGACAATGAATCCTTCATTATGCATTTGTGAGCAAAAGAAGATCAATTTTCGATGACACAATGTAGTTATTACATGTGGAGGCATCGGTTTCCTCTGGAAGACAAGTGTAGGGTTAAGCAGAGGAAAGATGTAAAAAATTGGGCTATTACATTAGCTTTTCCATTGGGAGAATGACTTACAGGAGGAAATATGGCGGCCGAGAGGAATCTATGATTTGTTTCCCACAGAAATGGTAACTGGATTTCCATTTAAAATATAGGCAAATTTAAAATACAGGTAACAAGAGTTTTATAACAAATTGAATTTTCTGGGTGTGGTTAATGTGTCTGACAATTGGTATTCTCCCTATATTCGGTCATCTGGTTGGTTGAAAGGCCTTCCTAAAAATATGTACATTGAACCTTTTTTATTTCTTTGTTGAAAATTGAAAGGGACTTTCAAGTCACCTTCAAAATGCTCCTTTGTTGAAGTATGTAAGTTCTTCCAACAATATAAATTTGGAAAGTGTATCGAATGTTTCCATCTACACCATAATTTATTTTCCTTGTACTTGAATGTGGGAATATCAGCAGGGAACGAGGCTCTCTAAATTTTTTCTTGCTTGCATCCACAAGTAACCGGGCCAAGTTAATGGAAATGAATCCCTTGACTACTATGGGATTTTCAACCCTTTCTGAATATTACCTTACATTACAACCTTGTGCAAGAGGTTTGATGTATTCAATTAATGATTTGGTTCCATTCTTTTGAAGACCCCTTGATGTAGTAGATATTCCAAAGCTATTTCCTCCGAAATCCAATATTCATGTTGTTTACCATGCTTTGAAAGGATGCAATTTTTCTAATTTGATGCACGCAATCCAATGGAAAATGGCTACAAAATTTATCACTTGAAGGGTGGTATAAATCCCTCCAAACAATGTCATCGACATAAATACATGAAATGGGATAAGGGTGGGAAACAAATTTTAAAATACAACCTAACCCCCACCCCCCTTATCTCTTTCTCCCCTTCTTGTCTGTAACCCTTACTAACCCCTAACCTCCAACCCCTTATCACCCCCCCCCTCTCTCTCTCTTACTAACCCCTAACCTCTAATCCCTCGCTCTAACTCTTACTAACCTCCCTATGTCTCTACCTCTAACCCTTTAACACCCCCCCCTCTCGTTCTACCTTTGATCGCTTACCACCCCCAATTTCTTTGAATATCCTTTTCACAAAACCAAACAATATAGTTGTAATGTTAAATATCGCGATAAAAGTGTAAATAATATTAAATATCATGACAACATTGTAATGTTAAATATTGAAAAAGAATTGCAATGTTAAACATCGCATATGAATTTTTGTGAAAAAAATGTGTGCACACTTTAGTCAACAAAAACATGTGCTTTTTTTGGTTATCAAAAACGCGTGCGTTTTATATATTTTTACTTACGCTCCTAACCCCCCAAACCCTCTAGTACACCCCCCTACAATTCCCAAATGCCCCCACATTAATATAAAATACCCCCCCAACCCACTTACACCCCCTTCTCTCTCTCTCACACAGACACACTTGCATCCATATGCCTCCCCCTACCACTGACCCTCATCCTTTATCTCTCTCCCTCTCTCTCTCCCCCCCCTCCCTCCCTCTCTCTCTCCCCTCCACTCCCTAAATCTTACTAACTCCTATCACTCTTTCTCCCTTTCTCCACTTCCCCCCAATATCCTAACATCCCCCTCTGTCTCTACCTATAACCCCTTAAAAATACCCCTCCATATCTACCTCTAGCCCCTTAGTGATCCCCCAAACCCCCCCTCTCTCTCTCCCCTCCTTTCTCTAACCTTTACTAACACCTTCTCTCACATTCTTCCCATGCGGGGAGAGGAGGGGGTAAGCCCCTTCTATCTCTACCTCTAACCCCTTAACTCTAACTAAAGTCTCTCCCTTTACCTCTCTATCTCTCTAACCCAAACACTCATTCTCCTCACCTATCCCCCCTTTCTCCCTAATCACCCTTCTCCTCCAAAAACCTCTAACCACCTCTCTCTCTCTCTCTCTCTCTCTCTCTCTACCCCTCACCACCCCCAACCTCTCTATCTATCTATCTTTCTATTTGTCTCTATCTCTCTCCCTAACTCTTACTAACCCCATCTATCTCTCTCTCTCTCTCTCTAAACCTCTCTATCCATCTCTCCCTCTAACTCTTACTTACCCCCAATCTCTTAACACCCCCCTTTGTCTCTACCTCTAACCCCTTACCACCACCTAAACTCTCTCTCTCTCTCTATGTATATATATATATATATATCCCTAACTCTTACTAACCCCCTATATATCTCTCTCTCCCTAACTCTTACTTATCCCCAAACTCCTAACACCCCCCTCTGTCTCTACCTCTAACCCCTAACCCCCCCCCTCTGTCTTTACCTCTAACCCCCTATATATATATCTCTCTCTCTATGTTATACAGGCATGTTTCATGTACATGCATAAATAACAATATTTGTTAAACATAAAACGATACTAGATCGAGCCAAGTAAAACCAGGTCCAACACCTTAGGATCCAAGGGTTTCCTTAATCTAAATGCAGAGGTGAAAAGATTGATGTTTGCGAATTCAGTAAGGCAGAAAAATTTAGTTAACTACAGCGAGTAAAAACCACTTACCGACTCCGCGCAAGCCAAAGTTTAAATGCTGATTTTTCTTGATTTTATTGCTAATTCCCATCCTATTTCAGAGTTCCTCTATCACCGATCTCGTCCCTTCATGTAATGAGCAGGGAGGCACATGGCTCACAACTATTAGCGAACTAACTTACGACTAAGGAATACGACTTGCCCTTCCTCTCCTGCATCATAGCTGGAAGAGATCAATACTTTCCCCTTTATAGAACCCGAGAGCTCGACCCCTCCAGTTCAGTGTTGCATGCCCCCTTACAAAAGATAGAAATAAGGTTTTTAACGCCCAATTCCTAAGGGAGATCGTGGGGCTAGAAAATTTAACGCCAAGTGGTAGCGAGTTCACCTGCCTCGTGGCAATACATATGGCTCTTGAAAAGGAAAAAATAGGGTGCTCACCAAAATAGGACAGATGGCGGCAATTTGGCGAGAGATGCTCCACAAAGGGGACAAGCCTCCTTAACTTTCTGCACCATAACCTCATTTTCAGTTTAAACAACTGTGCATGTGGAAGGTGGTGTCGTAGTTTATTAAATTCTTGTTTAACAAAAGTATCATGAATATATATAATTATGTAACTATCTTTTGTATTTACTTCAAGACAATATTATGTAGAAAATAAATCCTATACCTAAATAACAAATGTCTTTTTATAGAAAATATCCACAATTATATCAATACATATAATGTCCATAATTATTTATATATATTTATAAATTTAAATAATATCTTTGACAAGTATTTCTTTTATTATTGTTATAATCGTATTATTACAACGATTTTACCATATTTTATCCTTTGTAGCATAATTTATAACATAACTTAGGTATTGTATTATCTAAATCCTTTAAACACTCGGACACCAATATATATATATATATATATATATATATATATATATATAAATACACTAATACTCTTTCCACATCATATATATGGTTTCAACAAAATATAACTTTTTAGTCCAAGTATTATTATTATATCAAAAATGTATATAACTATCCATTTAGTCTCCTAGTTTAATTTTCGACTTTACCTAGGTGGCCTTATTAGTATTTGTTTTTAACGAGTGATCATCACTAGACCACTTCACCCCCATTTACCTATGGGTACCAGGGTGACTTGGGTCATACTATCTTAGCTAAATATTTAAGGTGAATAATAATCCTACCAGGATGAACTTATATACATAGCCTTCATAACTAATTATGATATGGTCATCCAACACACTATATTTTCTCATATGTGTTTTTCGTTACTTATCGTTTACTCGTATTTTCATTCTTCAGTCTTCTGGGCTCAATCTAAGACTTATAATCATAACACTAACTCAAGGTCCACTGGCGGGGTCTTGGCCTTGAGCTCCTCACCATGGCCAATTACAAAATTCGTAATTACTTTTACAAATATAATAACAATAGGCGTCGAAATTGAGGGATGTTACACACTCCACCCCTTAAAGATAACACCGTCCTCGGTGTTCAACGGTTTGTCTTTTGCATCCTTTCCCATCTTTCACTTACTTTTGTTCTTATGCTTTTGTCATCTTCACATTTTTGTGATTTTCAATAATCCCTCATCACTTATATCCTGCACATTACATAGATCATACAAGATATTTCAACGTTCTTTAGTATATCATGAGTATACAAAATTCCAAAATAGTAAATATTCATCATTCTTCCTCTTCCTTGAGGAAATATTTTGCTTATTCGAGCATTCATAACATTCACACATAAATACATGTGAAAGTCTAGCAACAAGACAATCATTATCATTAGCTCATAAAATAAAACAATCCTTTCAACCGAACTTTGTAATCACCAAACCTCTTTGTACTTCAGCAATCATGGAGACTTGCATACAAAACTCTTATGCATTTCCTACAATCATGAAGACTTGCATACATAACACTCTTTTTTACTTCAGCAATCATGGAGACTTGCGTACAAACACAAGCCTTCTGAAACTCTACAGGAATAGTTCTGTGAAGCATGGCAGTCTTACAATACAACTCATAAAATAGTCCCCCTCCTCATTGAACTTGTTGTGTACATACAACAAAACCACAAGGAAAAGTTACTCCTTAGGGAACCTCTTCTATGCTCAGTTCTAACAACAAGGAAAAATTGTGAGCCCTTCCTCTGCTCAATTCGATGGATATAAATTTTTCCTAGGACTTTTGGGTCAGTATAACATTCAATGAGCTACCCACCTGCTCTGTTCCACTTCCATGGGGAACATGACTACAAATAAGGGTAAGTTGTCCCATAACAACGAGCTAGTTACTGAGTTCATGATGTTGTCTCCTCTGCCTGAGTCCAGGAGATCATTCCTTTCCCCTCAAACCTTCTCATTTGAGTCCAAGAATATTTCTTTGTAACAATCATTTATGATTTCTTGCATGCCATACACACATAAATATGACAAAAATAGAAATAGATTCATTTATCATATTCTTTGCATTTTCATGGTTACACATCATCAATCATGAGTCTTACCACCAATCATGATTCATAAAATACTGCAAATAAAATGTAGAGTAAATTATTACTTACACTTGAGCGATTTAGCTCAACTTTTCTATATCAACGTTCCTTCTTGGTCATGTCATCGGTCGATGTTAAGGTCACTTCCTGAAATGCTAGTATAACTAAAAAATTATTTGATTCGATTGCTCAACCATTGAACACAAATAATCGTTCAATTAACTTGTGCATCCTCTTCACTTCATCTTGATGTAAATTATTCAATGTATTTAAATGTGGGTTTGAGATCCACTCTACTATAAACAAAGATGTTAGCATCATAATTTTTAAACATTTAGATACAGACAAACTCATTTCAAATTGAAACTTATTATCCAAAGATGCTTTTCTCAATAAACTTTAAAAGATGCCATGCTCAATTAATCATAACAAGATTATAATTCTTCTTTTCCAATAATCAAACTCCTACTATTAACAAGACCTTTTTAACTTGATACATGCCCATCTTTTATTAAGAACATATAACAAAATCTACCGAGAAAATGATTAGATTTGTATGCATAAAATAAGTTTATTTAAACTCCTAGAAAACACTACAATACATTAATACATTTTCATCCTTGAAACTCTAATAATGATAAGAAATCCTGAAATGAAGTACAAATGATGTTAAGTAATGAGACCTTAATATTTTAACAAAATGATGGTTTTTCATAAGAATAATAAAACACATAAGTCATTTTACCACATGAATTTGTTCATAACTTACACACGACTTGTAACCTATGATATGTGAGATTCATTTTAGCTACCAATACTCAAAATAACATTTTCTTAGACTACAGACTCCTTACTCTTGGATCCACAAAAGAGAATGAAACAAGTCAAAATTTATCTCTACAATAAGCATGCTATTAAAACATTAAGTAGGAAGATGTACATTCTATCATTAATACTTGAAAACCAACCTTTTATTTTGAAGAATGCACCTAAATAATAAGTAACTATCACTTCTACCAATGATTATTTTTACCCGATCATCTTCTATCCTATTTCGCGAAGGAAATATTTTCTGAATAGCATTATATGAATATGTCGTAACAACTATGCAATACTAACTAGAATATAGTTATTTGTAATTGAAGATATTCATATTACTTCATTTAACTGAACAAGCTTTCTTGCTTGGAGTATACCAGTAATACTACACTCTAACAAATTAAAGCTCATAAATACTGTGATTAGTAATAAAATTTCAACAACTAAAACGCGGAATTAAATGATGCTTCTACGAAAATTTGAATTTAAAATAGGTGGTATGTTCACAACATTTTTCATACTCCTTTGTTTTGTCAAGATAATAACATGTTTTGTCTAAGTCTTCCATATCTTATCTATTGCTCAGACTATCACTTACCAACTGACATAAAATCCTGAATCCACCATTTCAACACAACAGATTACGTTACTCCTATTTTCCTTAACAAGGTTTAATCAATCATGATACAATAATCATTACATTTCACATCAATCTCATGCAAGATATAAAATCAACATCTATATCGATTCTTTCTTTTATATGAAATAATTTACCTCCTAGTGTAACTTTTGAAAATCTTTTATGTATGAAACTCAAACTAATTGGCATTTTAACAATTGTACCCACTTCAATTAATTTGATCTTTTATGACTATATTCTAGAATGTATTTTACATGTTAACATTTAATCAATATTGTTCAAACAATGTGAGTATCTATCCCTTTTTACATAGCAAGGAAAAGCAGCTCATCCTTATCTCAACCAAAATATACTTATCTTTACTTTTTGGAGAACTTGAAGTTGCACTTTAAATAACGTCACTCCTTGTCCATGCCAGCCCATGTATCCAAAATGAAACAAGAACAACCTTATTAGTTTACTTTCATACTTATTTATTTCATGTTGAACTCATTAGGCTCGAATGCTGTAACCTATAGCTCTGATACCATTTGTAACGAACCCCATTTTCAGAGTTAGAAATTTATGTGATTTTTAAAATAGAATTTCACAAAGATCATTTAGTAATAAGATAGGGATATCGATATTTTCTTAAACATCATGTTATTTAATAATCCCTCAAAAATAAGGAGCATGCATGACCATAACAATAAAAATATTTCTTCAAGTAAGAGTGTGAGTACACTACCTTATCCATCTATTTGTATTAACTCATAAATGATATAACACCAAATTTCCTTTAAATCTCTTTATACAATCCGTACCACATAATAACATAAATGTATTTAATCCAATAAATGTATTTACGTGACTAAAATCTTAGTTAACATAATACAACAATCCTTTATCCTTATTTCTAAAGCAAATGTTTTATCTTGATATGTATGCCAAGTCATCATACATTTAAGAGGAATATATTCACTCTTTCTTAATTATTTACATATTCATATTTATGATCCTTTCCTTACATGATTTCCCTACTTATTAGTGATAACCAAATGATTTCCCTACTTATTAGTGATAACCAAAAACATAGATTACTCCTCCATAAAAAAATGTGAAAACTATAACGAGTTACATTTTATCTAAGTACATTCAAGGAAGTATGCAAAATAGAATATTGACAAAACCCCAACTTACATATGTGATCGATATACAATAAGTAAACATTCCAACAAATCTTACTCATGCATATGAACATGCCAAAAGAGTCACAATCATTCTGAGAGAGAGTCGAGTGTACCCATAAGAGACATAATTTATAGTTAACATAAAATAACCAGGCACTCATTCATCAACTCATACATTTGCACGAGATATAAACAACAAGGTCACATAGTTAGTAACACACACTCAAGGACACTAAACTGAATAATACTGAAACACAATATCAAGAGAATACACAAAAGAGACACCACAAAGGGAAACCATTTTTAACATGGTTCACCCATTCCTTGGGCTACATCCACAAAAGGTTATGTTGTATTAATTAATTACCTCTCAAGTTGAGAGTTACAATTTACAACATAAAGTTGTCTTTTTCCATAACAAACGGTCACATCCTTCTTTTCCAGGAATCAAGGTAGAAAACATCAACTTAAGATGCTTGGCGACCTAACCATTATCCTATATACCTTCTTTTAACTATTAATAGTTGAATACATAAGTACTTGTTTTAATACTTAACTTAATTACCCATTAATAGGATAAGTTCCACTCTAAATTCCCATTAGAGCTTACAACCAAATCTTTTAAACATTAAAAGTACAATTCTTAATTATTATTGTAATTTCCACTATCTTTTCAAAAGGATTTACCATGATAATACACCTATCATACTATATCTTTGTACTACCATGGCCACTAACATTAAAAACACTAGAGTATGATTCTTAGTTTACGAATCCTCTTTCACAAAGAGTATATACATATATTTCTTAAAATACTAAGGTTAACTTTCTTGAAATTAATTCAAGTGAAAGGGGCTATGCCCTCCTTACATATGTTTAGTTGAGCCTTTGAAAGGATAGCATTCCTTTTTGTGAAAATTATACCTAACATGTATTTAAACTTTTCCATTAAGAAAAAAAAGGTTGTCTTCATATGAATGACTTCCCATACATATGAGAAGTCATACCTTTTAGACAATAC
The DNA here is from genome assembly GCA_027924585.1 of Larix kaempferi. Lineage (NCBI taxonomy): Eukaryota > Viridiplantae > Streptophyta > Pinopsida > Pinales > Pinaceae > Larix > Larix kaempferi. The sequence continues at coordinate 2,814,422 of BSBM01001158.1, read as the reverse complement.
GACTTCTTATTAGGAATATGGACTATATCCTTCTTAAATTTCGAGGCTTATAATGGTGTAATTTTTTTAATTAACGATTATTTGAATTTCTTGTCAAAGTTTCGTCTCCATTGATCCCATATGTGTATGGGATGTTATACGGGACTTCGGTTAAGTAAGTAAATCTGAACTGCTATTTTCATCAAAATAAAAGAAACATGGATCATGATGAGATCTGTCCTTGCTAACTCTACCCAAAGACGAATGCATTATTCTAATCAACACAACGACTATTTTCCAAGAAAATATCAAAATGAGGTAACTAAACTAACCCGGTTGGCTTCCTCAATCGGTGCCTGGATTATCTCTGTCATCTAAAGAAGAAAGAACGTATACTACTTCCAATGAGGAAACCATGTAGAAATCAGTCTTCAACGATCAAATATTGAGACCAGCTCTGGCATTTATTAAGTGCGAAAGAATGAATTTCAGTAGAAGTAGAACCGACAGAGATCGTTTTTTTTGTTCACCAGGTGTAGCCCTATAACATTTGTGGGAAACTGAGCTTCATTTCAAAGGCGAACAAACCAGATATAGATCTACAACGACCTATGTAGAAAAATGAGATGCATAACTGTGCATTGGTAGTACAGGGATGGATATAAGTCAACTCAAATAACTGGTGCGTACAAGAAAATCCATCATTATAAAATTAACTTAGTTTCTATAAGATACCAAAATGAATCGCCGCCCTATATAGGGATGTTTCCCGTACATGCATAAATAACAATATTTGTTAAACAGAAAACGATACTAGATCGAGCCAAGTAGAACCAGGTCCAACACCCTAGGATCCAAGGGTTTCCTTAATGTAAATGCAGAGGTCAAAAGATTGATGTTTGCGAATTCAGTAAGGCAGAAAAATCCAGTTAACTACAGCGAGTAAGAACCACTTACTGACTCCGCACAAGCCAAAGTTTAAATGCCGAGTTTTCTTGATTTTATTGCTAATTCCCATCCTATTTCAGAGTTCCTCCATCGCCAAACTCGTCCCTTCATGTAATGAGCAGGGCGGCACATGGCTCACAAAAGTTAGTGAACTACCTTAGGACTAAGGACTACGACTTTCCCTTCCTCTCTTGCATCATAGCTGGAAGAGATCAATACTTTCCCCTTTACAGAACCGGAGAGCTCAACCCTTCTAGTCCAGTGCTGCATGCCCCCTTACAAAAGACAGAAAGGAGGTTTTTAACGCCCAGTTGGTGAGGGAGATCGTGGGGCTAGAAACTTTAATGCCAAGTGGTAGCGAGTTCACTTGCTTCGTGGCAATACAGATGGCTCTTCAAAAGGAAAAATTAGGGTGCTCACCAAAATAGGATAGATGGCGGCAGTTTGGCAGGAGATGCTCCACGAAGGGGACAGGCCTCCTTAACTTTCTCCACCATAACCTCATTTTCGGTTTAAACAATTGTGCATGCCAAAGGTGGTGTCGTAGTTTATTAAATTCTTGTTTAACAAAAGTATCATAAATATATATAATTATGTAACTATCTTTTGTATTTATTTCAAGACAATATTATGTAGAAAATAAATACTATACCTAAATCACAAATGTCTTTTTATACAAAATATCCACAATTATATAAATACATATAATGTCCATAATTATTTATAAATTTAAATAATATCTTTAACAAGTATTTCTTTTATTGTTATAATCGTATTATTACAACGATTTTACCATATGTTATCCTTTGTATCATACTTTATAACATAAGTTAGGTATTGTATTATCTAAATCCTTTAAACACTCGGACACCAATATATATATATATAAATACACTAATACTCTTTCCCCATCATATATATGGTTTCAACAAAATATAACTTTTTAATCCAAGTATTATTATTATATCAAAAATGTATATAACTATCCATTTAGTCGCCTAGTTTAATTTTCGACTTTACCTAAGTGGCCTTCTTAGTATTTGTTTTTAACGAGTGATCATGACTAGATCACTTCACCCCATTTACCTATGGGTACCAAAGTGACTTAGGTCATAGTATCTTAGCTAAATATTTAAGGTGAATAATAGTCCTACTAGGATGAACTTATATACATACTCTTCATAATTAATTGTAACATCCCAAAAATCGCAAAGATTAAAAAAACTTTTTTAATGTGACAATAAACGTTATCTGATAATGCGGAATTATAACAATGTAGGAAATATAATCTATAATTAACTATGCTGTTACATATCACTTCTGTTGTTGCTTATAGATGTTGAAATATTTGTTTAACTAAAGTACTTTTGTTTGGTTGATGAAGGAGTTCTTTGGATGCCCCGAGGCTTACTAAGCATTCCTGCTAAAATATGTGAACTTGTACTTGTGACAGATTAACAGGTAAGAGATAAGAGTTGTGAAAGAGAATCCACAATTATCAAGAAGAACTACAATGTCTACATCACAGTATTGTACTCAGATTTATTTGGTCTCCGTCATGTTTTCTGTATGTAACTATTTACTTTCTATCTCAATGATGAATCGTGCAATTTCATGTTCAACTGTTTGTTAAATAGTTTAGACTCTACAATATGCGATACATCGTTCTGAAATGTTTCCTCTTACACCATGCATAACTTTAAGGTCTGTCTTACTATTGTTTGTATGGTTATTATTTCACCGTTGTAAACGTGTTTTATTACCATTCTAACAACTATCGCATTGGTGTAATGTGAGTTGTAATTAATGTGATACCCTAAGTGACACCTATGTGTTTGTACTGCACTATATGCACAATATGGTTTCTGTGCAGCTATAGGGAATATGTGCATCCGGGAGATCCTATTTTATTCTATACACTAACATCTTCTTGGCTAATTATGTGCATGATATGAGTTGAGTACGACCTTTTTATTATGTATACCTTATATGAAACTATGTACACACCTATAGGTTAGATGTTACTTTGTAATACTTGGTGATATGTGAGAACTTCATTGCAATATATGGTATGTAAGAAAATACATACAAGGTGATGCTTAACGCATACAAACCTTGTAATATCGTGCAATGGTTGAATATATATATACAAACTATACTATAATATGTTATATGCAAACCTTGATAAATTTAGTTGCTAACTTAGAGTCTTGACAGGTTTATACTCTGTCGACTTTACCCAAGCGATGCAAGGTGTATTAATTGTTATATGGTGGATATCCACGTTACCGATTGGCAAGTAAGATCGTAATCTTAGGTATTAAATGCACACAGCTAACAAAATAATGGAAATCCATCGTGGATAATACGGTAGACTTGGTTCACATGCTAGTTTCCAAAAATAACATTAGAGTGTTGAGTTGTAACCTGACACGAGGGCATTTGCTGTAGAGTTGGCTCCTTTGTGGTTTTAGTAATGATGGTTCATTTAATATGACTGACTGGTTGTATGTTTCGTAAACTCTGCCTAAGATCTTCATTGTCTATCTTGTGAGGGTTTCGATGTAGTGGTTAAACCCTACTTGGTTTGGAATATCGTGTTTATTGTGTCGTTGTTGTTTGATGGTAGTGGCTCTGCACTGGCCGACAGGCCGAGGGTTTGTAGCAAGGTTTGAACCGCTTGTGGGTTGTAGCTCCTGAGTCTCGTATCGAATCTCTGGAATTTATAGAGCTGAGCTCTCAGTTTCTTGTACAGTAGTTCTTTGTTGAGCTTCTAGTTGAACTTGTAACTTACCAAGGTTTGATCATTAGACTATTGAGAGTTGTAAGATTTCGGTTGGGCAACAGCCAACCTATCTCTATGTTTGTTTCCAAGTTTTGATATTGTTGAGATTTAATGGTTTCAATGGACTCTTGTTACTTCAACTCTCGGCGAGGTGGGGCTTCGTCGCTGTTACACTAGGCTTGGCGTTGAATGCTACTATGGCTTTTGAAAATAGGTAATGTGTTTAGTTTTTATCTCTGTTATAAGCATACGATGATATCAATAGTTAGTCTATTTTCAATATGGTGACCCTTCCTTCTCAATATTATTTTTAACCACGGTTGCAAAACTCTCACAGGTACAATGTATAATGGCTTCAACATTCTGGGCATTTGGAAGTTGGGTTTCAGCTATACCAACTGGTAAGCCTTCGGTGGTTGCCTTGGAAACTCTGTATAGAAGATGATGGCCATCTTTTTTGCAGTTCTATGTATCGTGTTTTGAAAAACTCTTAGGGTTTTATGATTTGGGTTTTATGAATCTTGCTGAATGTATGGGAGGATATCCCTCGACCCATGAGGCAACTGTTGGTTCTGGTTTTGAATGTAATAGTGTTAAGATAGGGTTCGCCCTCATAATTTAATGAAGCAATATTGATGTTTCAATACTATGGCTATCGTTTTCTTTGTAAATGGCTAGATAGAATGTAATTGTTTTAAATCTATAACACAATGTGTCTGTTACTACCAGCTAGATGGTGTAGGCTTATGACCTGTGTGAAATCTTGTTTATTTTGTAATCCTGTAGGTTAAGTTTTTGAACTCCTTCAAAGGAAATTCAAATGAAATATTTAGAATTTATATTACGGTAATCGTGTCTTTTTATTGATTTGTATTGGGTATGTATACACGAGTTGTAACTTGTCAATGATATGGGAAATAAGTAATGTTTTAAACGACCATTGTGTTTATCTTGGTTATCGATCGATGAGTGGATGTTTTGGTGCAACGATAATACAACTATTTGTTTTATAGGATAATGGATAAATGAAATTGTTGTTAAGGCTTACAGCCTATATGTGCTTCATTTTTGGTTTATAAAATTGTTGCTGCATCATAAGGAGAAATAGGAAAGTAATTTTCAGTGTTAGGGTTTAGTCCTTGTTTTGGAACATAAAGCTTAACAATGCTTTAGTTAAGTCTTGGCAAATAACCTGTGTTCATTATTTTATTTGAAGTCTTCTACAGTCGTTCTGATTATTCAATCTTAACTTAAACAATCTACAAGCTTATTTATGATATAAGCATTTGGTCTTGGTAAAAAGGTTTAGTATCTGTTATTTCTATTTCAATTTAATTGCAATGGAAGTATTATCTAAACCCTTGAAATGAATCTGTGGAATTTAACTACTGAACTTTACAGAAATGATTATTGTATGAGTGTTTGGTTTGTTTATTGTTAAAGAATATGCTGATACCAAATTCGATTACCTACTCTAGCAGGGAAATATAAAAGCTTAGAAATGCAAACTGTTTATGGTGAAAATCTGTGTATTTATTCTATGCATTATTATTAACAGAAATTGATATAACTAAGCTACCTAATGGATTCTACCCTATAATTGTAGGGAGTACAAAATATTTTCATTTAAACTTTCAGGAGGAAATTTATGTATTTCTAAACAAATTGATATTTAAACAAATAGAGAAACACTACTGTAAATTCTGGAAATACTTGTCTAAATTAGAAAATACTAACAAAACATTGATATAGGTAAACTTAGAAAATTAACAGTAAACAATAATTTAAAGAAATACATCATTTGCATTCTTTCTATCACTTGGCTATCTTGTCGATCATACCTATCTATTTTAATCTATCTCTGTACTGGAGTATGATGCTGTTCCTTTTGCATGGGGAAAAATGCAGAGATCATTTTATTCAATCATTCAAATGATACAGAATTAATAATTTATTCAAGAAAATTGAACGAAAGAACTTAACAGTAAAAGTTTAAATAGATGACAGAACTTTAAAAATAAAAGTAGATAAGACAATAGAACCTGTAAAAGATGATAGGGCCGACAAACACCCAAGGAGGCTTGTTCCTCCCAACCTGCTTCAGAAGAAGCAGCTCAACTACTGACTTCTAATGAACCCCCTAGCCTGTTTACTGATCCAGTAAGTGGGTGGAATCTATGTAGAAGCAAGGCATTCAAAAATACCTTCTCCACTCGGTATCAACCTCCTGAAAACAAAATGCCTTCTCCACTCACCATCAAACTCCTGAACTCAATAAGAGTTTGGCAGACTCACAAGATGATCAACAACAACATATCCCCTCATCAAATCTCTTGGGTGAAAACACAGCAACCCCAAGGTAAGTTTCCTCATCAGGAAAAGTGATTGAACCTCAATTCAATATTTGATGGCTATTATATAAACTGCCTAGGTCTTTTAGTGGTCAGTTTAGAATAAATGAGCCTCAAGCTCCAGTCCCATCTTTCAGGGCACTATGACCACATTTCAAGGGAGTTGTCCCATACCAACAGCTAGTTAGTTGCATCATGATGCTGCCACTTGTCCATTGCCTTCTACCACAGATTCCATTCCACCTAGTGGATCAGTAACCACTCTTTAAACAGTCCTCTTAGGTGTTTGTCTCCTATTTTATTTATTAAATAATAATATATTATGCAAATTATAGTCATCCTTGGACACCTGTCCAATACAAACTTTATAATAAAAGTTATCATAATGTTTCTAAACATACAATGTCTTCCAGCTTAAAGGGTATGTTACATTAATTATGATATGGTCATCCAACACATTATATTTTCTTATATGTGTTTTTGGTTAGTTATCGTTTAGTTGTATTTTCATTCTTCAGTCTTCTGGGCTCAATCTAAGACTTATAATCATAACACTAACTCGAGTTCCATTGGCGGGGCCTTGGGCTTGAGCTCCTCACCATGGCCAATTACAAAATTCATAATTACTTTTACAAATATAATAACAATAGGCGTCAAAATTGAGGGATGTTACAAGACCTATCCTCAATGCAGATAACCTCATAATGGAACCCATACCCAACGTAGAGGCCAAATATCCCATCTAGAAGGCATGTGTGGTGATTAAAGGACTCATTTATAGCTCATGAGACATAAAAGCTTCATTTAGGTCCTAAGACCCTACCTTTTCTTCCTTGACCATGATCAATGTCCCAACCTTATAATGACACTCTTATCACATTTAGACTCCATTTATAGGGCTTGTCGTAGTCTGGGACCTTGTCATTTTCCCATGAACCATAAAAACATCATTTAATCCCTAGAAGATTGGATTTATCCTTGGACCATGGTAGTGTCTTCAGAACTATGTCTGGTCTGGAAATATTCATAATGGTTCCTATATGACACCCATATCCCACTAAAGGCCAAATATTCCATCTATAGTGCATGTGTGTTGATTTAGAGACTCATTGGACCATCTTTTCTTCCATGACTATGGTCAATGTCCAGAGACCCATCCCTCTGATCCAAAACCCTATAATGTCACCCTTATCCCCTTATAATACAATTTAGACTCCCAAGATTCCGCCCATACGATTTATGGGGTGGTTCGTGCACCAACATTACATTGATTAAGTTAAAAGAGGTGTGGGGGAGTCAAAGGAGGAAGAGGAAGTTGTAGATGGAATAATAAGAGGGAGGGATGGGTAGGGGAGAGATATGGGGGGAATGAAGGGAGGAGAAATATAAGGGGAAGGGAGGGATGGGTCTCTGGACATTGATATGAGGGGGGACTGAAGGGAGTAGAAATATAAAGGGAAGGGATTGGTGGGAGCGGAATAAATATAAGTGGGAGGGAGGGAGAGAGGGATGGGGGGGATGGAAGAGGGTGATATATAAAAGGGAGGGATGATTGGGTGCAAGAAAGATATAGGATAATGGATGGAGGAAAGATATAGCATAATGGATGGAGGGACAAATGGCGGGGTCGTTAAAGAGTGAGAGGGAGGAGAGGGATGGATGGAGTGGTGGTATATATAGAGGTATAGAGTGAGTGAATGAGAGAGAAAAATGGGGGGTGGTTAAAGAGTGAGAGGGGGGGAGTCAAAGAGAGAGAGAGAGAGAGAGAGAGAGAGAGGGAGAGAGAATGATGGATGGAAGGATGGTTAGAGGGTGAGAGAGAGGGATAATAACAATGAGAGAGTAGGGATTTAGGGAAACGAAGGATGGTCAAGGATGGTTACACCGAGAGATAGAGATGAGGGATTGTGTGTGTGTGTGTGTGTGAGAGAGAGAGAGAGAGAGAGAGAGAGGGATCATGGATATTAAGGAAAGGAGAGAAAGATGGAGAGATGAAGGAGGGATGAAGGCTTCAAGGTGGAGAGAGGAGGTAGGGTGAGAAATTGAGGGATGGAGTGAGTGATAGGATGGAACATATGGAGGAAGGGAGAGAGGGATGGGGGAAGAGAGAAAGATTTTTGGCAGGAGGGAGGGGCAACAAAGGAATTGTTTTAGAGGGTGTGTGGACGTGTGTGAGAGAGAAGGGGGTGGAGAGAGAGAGAGAAGGAATTATGGGGGGAGAGAGAAGGGGGTGGAGAGAGGAGGTAGGGGGATAAAGTGAGGTATGGAGTGAGTGAGAGGATCAATCATCAATATTTCTAGTTAAATGATTTGTTGCAAAATTTCTAGTTAAATGATTTGTTGTTTTTGAATCAATAGTGTAATGTGATTAAACTATTAAAGATCATATAGAAACAAATCACATTAAAATGTCATGTGTACACCCACATTACATCCCAAATTCAAAATATTTGTTACAATACCAACCTTCCTAACATTTTAACTCATCAAAACTATGGTGATTTAAGAATGTTTCTCTTAAACTTTTCGAGCATATAAATAAAATTCTAAAGAAAACCAAGTGACTGATTACCTTTTTAAAGGTTTGATAGACCAAAATTGGTCTCAATGGATGTTAATAACAACCATAATCATCATCAACTCAAGTATACAATTATTAAGTTATACAATAAATTTCTCATTAAATAAAAACCCTACTTGAAGTCATTTAACTACACTAATATCAAAAAAAGTTTGATTAACAAAATAAGTGCAAAGATGTGTTGGTTCTCATCAATGAATCAATAGATGCATAGTGAACTATAGGTCAAAGCCACAAACTTCAACTATATTAGTGTAGTAAGGTGAAGCTCTATACTAGGAGACTACACAATAGTGAAAATGGAATTCACGAGATATATTTGAATCATATTTTCTTCGGTGCCTATTAACTCTCATGCCTAGGATAGGATACAAGGAAAATTATTAAAACGACGAGGATTAAATCCCTAACCCTTGAAAATGGATTGAAAACCAAATTATACTCACCATGATATCCCAATTACTTCATCAATAACAATCCACAATCCACCATTTGGCTTCTTATATGTCCCCTTCACTTTGTTGTGAGATTATACTTTATACCATACTCCCTAATATATCAAATATAACTTAGTTCAAAATAGAGATGTATTGTTCCGAACCCATTTGTCTTGTTAAACAATGTTATTACAACCATGATGGGATGCTATCTTACCTTTCAAAAGAATAATCTTTATGCCACTCTTTTATCTAATAATCTGTATTCTCTTTTTACTCTTTTTTACTAAAAACAAACGCATATATGTTATATCGCATATGCGATATGAACAAGCCTAAACCGCATATGCGCTATAACGCATATGCAATATGAACAAGTCTAAACCGCATATGTGTTATAACTCATATGCGTTAATTTAAAATTTAAAAACTCAGCGGGAACAAGGCTTGGGATGATGTTTGGAAATAGCTTCGGACTACCAAACCTATCGGCTAGAACAAAAAAACCAGGGCCATTTCCTGTATTTTAGAACTCTATCAATATGCTTAGTTTCAATGGCGTGTTTTGCTATGAAAAACTCAATATTTTTTTATGAAAATATAGAATATTGTAGAGTACGATCTGACGATTCTGAATATGTAATTTTTTCATAAAAAAGTATGTTTTATTTATTTATTATTAATTTTCTAAATGACACATGTCAATTTTCGAAAATACATACATCGATTGGTTTTTATATAACTTTTATTGCCTTCACCATTTCCCAAGAAAACTATATGGTGCACTAGAGGAGACTGATCTCTACAATCTCATATATAGAAATCAATGATTGTTAAATTTTCAGTATTAAATCACAATACTATAGGATCTTTGCTGAGAGAATAACATCTACAGTATATCAATGCATGACAATCAAAATATGACAAGCATCACAAGCATCACAAGAATCAAAAGCATAGAGACAAGAGACACAGAGTTTCCGTGGGGAAAACCCTAAGGTGAAAAACCCCACAACTTCCTCAGAGATAGAGAGAGCAATGGCTCAACCAAAATACAACCAAATAACACTGAGATAGTCTCCTAGCAGATGATCCTCCTCCTCCTCACTAGTGCGCTACTTTTCAGAGAGAGAGATAGATACTTTTCTGAGTGAGTAAAATAGAGATCTCCTATCTCTATTTATACTCACCTTTTTGCCCAGTGACCTACTGGGGCCGACTTGTCTACTTGAGTACATCCACATTATATTATATATTAATTAGGGCCGACCCCATAAGGTGGTCTAATAACCCATCGGCAAGTACACACACTTGCGACACTTGTCAATCCACATGACGACACTTCCTTATAGAGGAATAACACATCTCTTATAAGGGTACAATAAATATATATATAATATACTGATGAAATACATTCCGAAGTTACATATACATCAACACTCCCTCTTAACTAGGAAGGTATTTCTCGACACAGATTTGCTAGACAAGTCTTCTTCTCTGGATCATCGTCATCGATGCATCGTCATCGTCATCGTCACTGCTGCTGCTATCTCGTCCAATCTCTGTCTCTACTCGTCATAGGAAGTTCTACAGAGCCAGTCCTTTTTCATACTGGATGTAGGCCCACCACCTGCAGGTCTTCGTCATCACTGGCCATACTGTGGAATCCTCAGGACTTATTACGTGCGTCACAAAACCTCGAAAGAGCATCCCAGGATATTACGGGTACACAACTCCAACCTGTAGGATCTCCCAGGGCGCTATTACATGTGACCCCACCACAAAACCTCGAAAGAGCATCTCAGGATGTTACGGGTACACAACTCCGACCTGAAATCTCCCAGGGCACAAATTACATGTGGTCCACCACAAAACCTAGCAAGAGCATCTCAGGATGTTACGGGTACACAACTCCGACCTGAAATTTCCCAGGGCACAAATTACATGTGGTCATGGCAAAACCTCGCAAGAGCATCTCAGGATGTTACGGGTACACAACTCCGACCTGAAATCTCCCAGGGCCCAAATTACATGCCATAGGACAAAACCTTGCAAGAGCATCTCAGGATGTTACGGGTACACAACTCCGACCTGAGATCCCCCAGGGCACAAATTACATGTCCTCCCAGAGCAATGTCTCGAAAGAGCATCCCAGGCTGTTACGGGTACACAACTCCGACCTATAGGATCTCCCAGACATGCTCATCTGCACAACCTGATCCACAGCCACAGAGTATCAACCTGACACTCACCATACATCATCCTGATGTACTCATGATCGTCCTGATCATCATCACTACAACGTCCTGCTGCATGTCATCTGGAGCAACATCCTGAAGCTCGTCATCTATGATCATCCTGATCATCAATGCAACATCCTGCTGCATGTCATCTGAAGCAACATCCTGAAGCTCGTCATCCATGATCATCCTGATCATCACTGCAACATCCTGCTGCATGTCATCATATATGATCCACCTGATCATCAATGCATCTACCTGATGCACACCAAGTATCTACCTGATACATATCATCATACATGATCCTCCTGATCATACAATGTATCCACCTGATACAAATACAAATACATGATACATATCACCATACATGATCTACCTGATCATACAATGTATCCACCTGATACATATACAGATACATGGTCCAAGCATCCAACATGATGCATATACAAAAATACATACACATGATCCAACTGATCATATCCAGCAGAAACTAGAACATCATCCTGATGCTCATCATCCAGCGCTTACATCCACAGCCATGTGAAGGATCCTCCTTCCAACATGCTTGGAATGGCTTCAGCAAATGTGTCCATCACTTCTTCCTCGAAGTGTCCTCGATCTGAAGAACGCCAAGCCTCTCTCTGAAGTACTCGAACTTCACCCTGGCTAGTGGCTTTGTCAGCACATCTGCAATCTGCTCGTCCGTCGCAACATACAGGAGCTTCACAGCTCCTCTCTGCACCATATCCCTAATATAGTGGTATTTGATCTCTATGTGTTTCGACCTGTCATGAAACACTGGGTTCTCGGACAACTTCACACAACTCTGGTTATCACAGAAGATACCAGTAGCCTCCAACGGGAGATCAAATAACTCAGACAGTAGCTTCTGTAGCCATACTGCCTCAAAACTAGCTGAGCAGGCTGCAACATACTCTGCCTCAGCTGTACTCAGTGCTACGCAGGACTGCTTCCTGCTAAACCAAGAGATCACACCTGATCCCATACTGAAGCAACACCCAGATGTGCTATTCCTATCTGCAGCACTGCCAGCCCAATCTGAATCAACATAACTCTGCAGGTTAAAGTTTTGATTTGCTTCATACTTGAGCCCATAATCCACTGTACCCTTCAGGTACCTCAGAACATGCTTTACAGCAACCAGGTGAACACTCCTCGGATCCGTCAGGAACTGGCTCAATGTGTTCACAGCAAAGCAAATGTCTGGTCTCGTGTTCGTCAGGTACATCAAGGACCCAATCATCTGACGATACATAGTGATATCAACCGGTTCAGATGAAGCATCACATAGAAGCTTCAGATTCGATGCCATAGGTGTGGCCATGGCCTTGCAATCCATCATCCCGAACCTCTTCAGGATCTCTACTGCATACTTCCCTTGTCCAAGGAAGATTCCTTCTGCACTCTGCCACACCTCCATGCCAAAAACAAATAGTGCATCATCCCCAAGTTCTTCATCTCGAACTCGGTAGTAAGCTTCCGCTGCATGTTGGCAATCAATCTATCTTCACCATACCAAGTTCTGCACATATATGATTTCCTATCATGTGTCTCAGAACCAAGTGGCTGCTTCTTCTTCAACTACACCATTCAAGAAAGCTGTCTTGAATCCATCTGGTGTATCTTCTATTTCATCACTTTTATATTTCTCTATGCTGCCATCTGCAACATGCTTGATATGAAAGTTCTATTTGGAAGTCACAACAGACTTCCCTTTAGCTCTTGGGATCGCATCCCAAACATCATTCTTCATGATCGACGGATCATGGCATTCCATTTCTTCATCCCAGATCCTGGGAACTTCAATATCTTCAATAGATATCTTTATTGCTGGAACAAATGTTGTAGTCTTTTTGTAGGTGAAGATATACGGTCTTTCCTACAAAACAAGTTAATTTGCATGATTAGAAATATCTCATAATTTTCAGAACAAATTCTTTACACATAAAGAAATATGTCATGCAGTCATCCAGTTATCCTAGCTAATGCTTCAATACAACATTTATCCATGTTCCACAACTTTCTAGATGCCTTGCAGTCTCTACCAGAACATTGTTAAGAGTTTGCACTACTCCCAACATGTCAGCAAAGAGGTTTCATTCTAGATAAGTAGCACTGGAATGTTGTACAGTGCCATAAGCCACTTACTCATCACATGCATATTAGTGTTGAGATATTGTAACTTCAAAGAATATTATATTTGTACTTTATTATTCCGGTGATGATTCATTCCTCCGTGAAGATCTTATTGTATATCCGGAGATGTTTATTCCTCCGTCGGAATGTGGTAACTTGGGTTATTAGACTTCCCTAGTGGGGGTCGGCCCTGTATGTGTTATGTGGGTCAAAGGGTTATTAGACCACCCTAGAGGGGTCGGCCCAGTCAGTTATAATGGGGTATTTAACCTAATGGTTAAATACGAGCCTACATGTACTTGTGTAAAATACATATCAGAGTAGTGTATAAATAGAGGAGGTGTGTTCCTCATTATATACATTCACTCACTTGAGGATAACGCACTTGTGGAGGAGAGGTCTTCTATTGTGGAGGAGGAGATCATGTCTCAGGGTTTCATCTTTGTATATTGCTGGTCATCTATATTGAGGAAGCTTTGCTGGGTTTTCTACCCCATGAGGGTTTCCCAGGATAAATCTCTGTCTCTTGTGTTTATGCTGTGCTTGTTGTTTCTTCAGTGATCCTGTATATGCTATTATTGTGAAATGGAATGTAATGCTGCTATTTTCTGTATTAGCATCTTGAATCTTAACATGGTATCAGAGCTAACCTGAAGGAAGACAAGGTATGGCACTAAAGACACTTGCTTTACTTACGACAATTTGAAGGTTAGGGTTTTACATAGCAAAAACCAGTCATCGTAGCACTTTCGCTATAAATCCGTTTTGGCGAAGTTTTCGGATCTGAAATTGTTACAGGACGAAGCTAAAATCTCCAGGTACCTTGTGTCCAAAGTACAACCTCTAATTCGTTGTACTTTGTGATTTATGATCTGTACAATATAGGGTTTCTGCCTCTTCCAGATCTGAGTCAAAATCAGGTGACCTTGGGAAAAAGGTCATAACTTGGGATAGGAAGCTCCAAATGAAATTTCGTGAAAAGTGACAGGTAGTACACAGAATGTAATATCTCAGAAAACTTTTTCAGGGTCCGAAGTTGAATCAGTGACACGTGGCACTCCGTACAAGTTCGCTCTCCTGTATTATCCCATAAACAGGTCATGTTGCGACACTTGGCATAAATCTCTCTCAGAGAATCCAATTGAGGTCATACCTATCAGGATGGAAAGATAACAGGCCTAGATATCTCAGAAAACTTTTTCAGAGGCCGAAGATCAAACAGTGACACGTGGCACGCCGTACAACTTCGCTCTCCTGTATTTTCCCAAAACAGGTCACGTTGCGACATTTGGCATAACTCTCTCTCAGAACATCCAATTGAGGTCAGACCTGTCAGGATGGAAAGCTAATAGGTCAGGCTATATCAGAAAACTTTTTCAGACCCTGTGGATCAAAAATTTCAGAGTTACACCAGAAACAATCAGGTACATATTTCTGTCAAAACAGAATTATTTTTTGGTACCTTCATTCATGGCTTCCGGAATTTAGGGCTTTGAAGAAAGTTGGAATTTTTGTAATCGGAGACCACGGCTGGATGCTACTCATCAAAATAGAAATTTAGAGACCAAGATCAGAATTTTTGGTTGGGCAGAAGGCTGGGCTTGATTAGACCCTAGTTCGGGACTTTGATCAGAAAAGTGGAAAATTAGGGCTTCTGTAAAAATGGGAATTTTTGAAATCTGTGACCACGGCTGGAAGCTCCTCAGAAAAATAGAAGCTTAGAGCTTTGGATCAAACCTTTTGATGGGGCAAAAGAGTGGGCTTCATCAAACCCCAGTTCAGGGTCACGTCCAGTGAATCCGAAAGTTTCAAAGGCAAAATTAAGGAGTAAAACTTTGTAGTTTTCAAATTCTGAATATACCAGTTTGATCAGCTCATCAAGGTCCAGTTCTTGCAAATCAAGTGGATTGGGTTAATACTAGAAGAAGATGGATTGGTCACCTACATAAGTGAAGAAGTTCCTGTCTCAGAGGGAGATGAGGATAAGGGCTTACATAAGAAGAATACAAGCGATCTCGACAGGTATGACTCATTGAGGTATGTTTCGATATTTGTCCATGATTAAGTTTATGGTATGTTTGTCTTCAGGTTATTACAGTTAGTACAATTTTGATTTTAGATTTGTCGTATAACCTTAACAAAATTATGAATGCATGATAGAAGATATTCATTGGTTAGGGTGTTGACACTTATGATTGTACTAATGCATTATGATGTTGTGTGAGGTTGATGTTGTCTGCTAACAAGATACAGGTACATCACAAAAGACAAATCAGGTTCCATGACCATGAAAACATGAAGACAAAGACTCATCCATAATCTTTGTTCTACTTACGAGGTATGTATGACTTTGTTATATTATGCTTAACCTATGAGACATGCAGGTTCTAGCTCAGGATCTCTAAATCATTGAAGAGATTGTTTAGGTATGTTGTACATAACCAAGTAGGTATACTAATCCAGGTATGTTTCCCATGAATCTTACCTTGTGTTAGGATCCCTTATATAAGTATACTTGATATGATTGGTTATGCTTATTCATAAAGTTAGTAATCAAGGGTTTATGCATGATTTAATTAACCAGAAGAGTACTATGATCAAACAAGAATATGCATGAGTAAAAGAAGACTTACTTGAAACCCTGAATACTATTGATCATGACTATACATATTCAAGATTATTTAGAATTAGAATGTTTTGAGAATATACTAATGAATGAATGTTTGTGTATGAGATCATGAGGATGACACTAGTGCACACTTGAGCATGCACAGTGGTACAGAATGAATAGAAGTTCAAAGGACATATAGAAGATCAAGCGGGAGGCAACCACACAAACATAAAAGATAAGTATTTGAGTTGTTATTTGAAATAGTAAATGATATTTCTTGTATGCATATTTGTATTCCTAGAACATATCATGCTGAGTGCAAACATTCATAGAGCATTGAACATTATACTACTAATATGCATATGATTGGTAAGTTGGACAAACATTCCATTGTTGCTTGTCTAGAATGAAACCTCTTTGCTGACATGCTAAGAGCTGTGCACACTCTCGATAGTATGTTCTGGTAGAGATGGAAGGCATCTAGATAGCCACTGTATGCATACAGGATATGGGAAAGTGTTGTGCCAAAGTATTGGTCAAGATAGTTGCATAACTATATAAATGATATCTGTATGCATAATAGGTTATCATGATTTCATGATTATGAAGGATTACTAATCATGTACTTAATTTTGTTTTGTAGGAAAGATCATGAAGAATAATGAACACCGAACAAGTGATGGATGTTCAACAAGAAGATTTACAAATCAAACAAAATATAGAAGGCTTGTGGCTAGAAGATTCTCTTAGAAAGAGGAAGAGAATCATGATGAGATGTTTGCTCCAAGTGGCTAGATAAGACCATTCTCTTAATGGTGCAATTAAAGAAGAAGTGTGAATCAGGTTCTGTATGGGTTCCCAGGATCGATAGTATATTGATGAGAATACATGTGGGGATTGTATCATCCTTGAACACATGTTCTAAAGAGATCCGTAGACGTGAGGTCTCCGAGAATGAAGTCCTTAGTGGACAGTTGAGGGGATTGGATCATCCCTGGACTTTCAGTCCTAAAGAGAGCCGTAGACGTGAGGTCTCCGAGAATGAAGTCCTCAGTGGACAGTTGAGGGGATTGGATCATCCCTGGACTTTCAGTCCTAAAGAGAGTCGTAGACGTGAGGTCTCCGAGAATGAAGTCCTCAGTGGACAGTTGAGGGGATTGGATCATCCCTGGACTTTCAGTCCTAAAGAGAGCCGTAGACATGAGGTCTCCGAGAATGAAGTCCTTAGTGGACAGTTGAAGGGATTGGATCATCCTTGGACTTTCAGTCCTAAAGAGAGCCGTAGACGTGAGGTCTCCGAGAATGAAGTCCTTAGTGGACAGTTGAGGGGATTGGATCATCCCTGGACTTTCAGTCCTAAAGAGAGCCGTAGACGTAAGGTCTCCGAGAAGTGGGGATTGTATCATCCCCGGACCTTGGTCCCTGAATTGATCCGTAGACGTATGGTCTTCGAGAATAAAGTGATGGGGATTGCATCATCCCGGAACCACTAGTTCAAAATGTACGTGAGGACTGCATCGTCCATGAACTGGGTTCAAAATGTACGTGAGGACTGCATCGTCCATGAACTGGGTTCAAAATGTACGTGAGGACTGCATCGTCCATGAACTGGGTTCAAAATGTACGTGAGGACTGCATCGTCCATGAACTGGGTTCAAAATGTACGTGAGGACTGCATCGTCCATGAACTGGGTTCAAAATGTACGTGAGGACTGCATCGTCCATGAACTGGGTTCAAAATGTACGTGAGGACTGCATCGTCCATGAACTGGGTTCAAAATGTACGTGAGGACTGCATCGTCCATGAACTGGGTTCAAAATGTACGTGAGGACTGCATCGTCCATGAACTGGGTTCAAAATGTACGTGAGGACTGCATCGTCCATGAACTGGGTTCAAAATGTACGTGAGGACTGCATCGTCCATGAACTGGGTTCAAAATGTACGTGATGGGATTGCATCGTCCCTAGACATGAGACTTGTCTTAAAGTGATAAGGACTAATCATCCTGTAAGTAGATTGGGATTGCATCGTCCCTAGACATGGTGAAGTGTCTTAAAGTGATAAGGACTAATCATCCTGTAAGTAGATTGGGATTGCATCGTCCCTAGACATGGTGAGGTGTCTTAAAGTGATAAGGACTAATCATCCTGTAAGTAGATTGGGATTGCATCGTCCCTAGACATGGTGAGGTGTCTTAAAGTGATAAGGACTAATCCTCCTGTAAGTAGATTGGGATTGCATCGTCCCTAGACATGGTGAAGTGTCTTAAAGTGATAAGGACTAATCATCCTGTAAGTAGATTGGGATTGCATCGTCCCTAGACATGGTGAGGTGTCTTAAAGTGATAAGGACTAATCATCCTGTAAGTAGATTGGGATTGCATCGTCCCTAGACATGGTGAGGTGTCTTAAACTGATAAGGACTAATCATCCTATAAGTAGATTGGGATTGCATCGTCCCTAGACATGGTGAGGCGTCTTAAAGTGATAAGGACTAATCATCCTGTAAGTAGATTGGGATTGCATCGTCCCTAGACATGGTGAGGTGTCTTAAACTGATAAGGACTAATCATCCTGTAAGTAGATTGGGATTGCATCGTCCCTAGACATGGTAAGGTGTCTTAAAGTGATAAGGAATATTCATCCTGTAAGTTGATTCGGGATTGCATCATCCTTAGACATGGTGAGGTGTCTTAAAAGGATAAGGATTGATCATCCTGTAAGTTGATCTGGATTGCATCATCCATAGACATGAGAGATGTCTTAAATTGAGAGGGATTGATCATCCCATAAGTGGATCAGGATTGTATCATCCTTGGACCTATGTCCTAAAGTGAGAGGGATTGACCATCCCGTAATTGGATCATGTGTGTTGCAGGGTATGCTGCTGTTGTGTATACTTGTATCAGTGTGGATACTTGTATTGATAGATGTATTAGTGAGAATACATGCTTTTGATGATAGATGTATTAGTGAGAATACATGCTTTTGATGATAGATGTATTAGTGAGAATACATGCTTTTGATGATATATGTATTAGTAAGAATACATGTTTTGATGATATATGTATTGGTGAGAATACATACTTTTGATGATACATGTATTGATTAATGTACTTGTATGGTTGAGGATACTTATGTTGTAGATAGAGATGATCCAGATGCTGTAGATCGAGATGATCCAGATGCTGTAGATGAGATGATCCAGATGCTGTAGATCGAGATGATCCAGATGTTATAGATCGAGATGATCCAGATGCTGTAGATCAAGATGATCCAGATGTTGTAGATCGTGATGATCCAGATGCTGTAGATCGAGATGATCCAGATGCTATAGATCGAGATGATATGACAATGCTGATGATCGTGAGATGACGATGTTGATGATCGTATGATGACGATGCTGATGATCGTGAGATGACGATGCTGTTGATCATGTGATGACGATGCTGATGATCGTGTGATGGCGATGCTGACAATCGTGAGGATTCAGATATTGATGTTGCTGTAGCTGTTTGAGTGCTGCAGAAGATAAAGACTCAGTACTGAAGATGTTGATGTTCCAGTATTGAAGATATTCCAGTAACTGGTTGAGTTACTGATGATGTTGAGAAAGCTTCCAATGATTTATAGATGTATCATGTATGATGTTGATGACTCCTTGCTCGTGCAGATGCTGTTATAATATCCTTCTCGTTAAGGGGGAGTGTTGAGATATTGTAACTTCAAAGAATATTATATTTGTACTTTATTATTCCGGTGATGATTCATTCCTCCGTGAAGATCTTATTGTATATCCGGAGATGTTTATTCCTCCGTCGGAATGTGGTAACTTGGGTTATTAGACTTCCCTAGTGGGGGTCGGCCCTGTATGTGTTATGTGGGTCAAAGGGTTATTAGACCACCCTAGAGGGGTCGGCCCAGTCAGTTATAATGGGGTATTTAACCTAATGGTTAAATACGAGCCTACATGTACTTGTGTAAAATACATATCAGAGTAGTGTATAAATAGAGGAGGTGTGTTCCTCATTATATACATTCACTCACTTGAGGATAACGCACTTGTGGAGGAGAGGTCTTCTATTGTGGAGGAGGAGATCATGTCTCAGGGTTTCATCTTTGTATATTGCTGGTCATCTATATTGAGGAAGCTTTGCTGGGTTTTCTACCCCATGAGGGTTTCCCAGGATAAATCTCTGTCTCTTGTGTTTATGCTGTGCTTGTTGTTTCTTCAGTGATCCTGTATATGCTATTATTGTGAAATGGAATGTAATGCTGCTATTTTCTGTATTAGCATCTTGAATCTTAACAATTAGTAGTATACTGTTCATTAATGCAATCATTCAAATACATCTCCTAAGTCTATGAACATAAGCATAATATTATTAAACAAACAAAATAGGCAAGAAATGATAATTGAAATACTTATCTTTGTTTGTTTGTTTGGGTGGACTCCCTCTGAGTCTTTGCTTCCTGGTAGGAGCTGCTGAAGTAGCTTCTTCTACACCTTTCTGTTGTGGAATGTAGGAAGATGGTCAACTCCCTCTGAAGATCAGCATCCTTGCAGGAGCTACTGGAGTGTGCTCCCTTTTGATCTTTGCTTCCTGGATTACCTGTCCTTATATTCATCTTTGCTGACATCAATATTCTTGAATCCTGGAAAGTATATTCTGTAAGCCTTCGAGCTTTCACTATAACCCACAAAGATGCCCTTCTTTCCTGAAGGATCTAGTTTATTCCTCTTCTCTTTTGGGACATGAGTATATACTGGACAACCAAATATTCTGAGATGGCTGACTTCAGGTCTCTTACCAGAAAAGACCTCTTCTGGTGTCTTGTTGTCCAATATCTTGTGGGGTGTTCTGTTCTGCACGTATACAGCTGTTCTGGCTGCTTCTGCCCATAGATGCATAGGAAGATCTTGATCATGCAACATTGCCCTTGCTGCTTCCATGATAGTTCTGTTCTTCCTTTCTGCAACTCCATTCTGTTGAGGATTATAAGGAGCAGTCAACTCCCTCTTAATCCCTGAATCACTGCAAAGCTTCTTAGAGTCATTTGAGGTGAATTTTCCACCATTGTCAGATCTGAATGTATTGATTTTCTTGACAGTTTGATTCTCCATCAAGGTTTTGAATTCCTTGAATTTATCAAGCACCTCATCTTTTCCCTTCAAGAAGTATACCCAAGTCTTCCTGGAGAAGTCATCGATAAATGATACATAGTAAACATACCCACTCAGGGAGCTGGATGACATAGGGCCACATACATCTGAGTGGATGATTTCCAGGATGTCTTTTGCCTTGCTTTCACTGCTTGGGAAATCCTTCTTAATGTTCTTACCTTTTGCACATCCTTTGCAAACACCTTCATGTTTGGTCTTGATTTCAGGAAGACCCTCTACTGCCTTGCTTGCAATTGGAAGTGCCCTATAGTGCATATGAGCAAGTCTTCTATGCCAAAGTTCACTTGGATCCATGGATTCATGTACCATGGCATGTTCAGGTTGTCCCTTCAATTTATACAAGCCTCCCTCTTGCTCTCCAATCACTACTGCATCATCTAAGGTCATTCCCTTTGGCCACATTAGGACTTGGCCATCCACAAATGCAACCCTCATACCTTTTGAATCCAATGCAGAGATGGAGAGTAAGTTCTTCTTGAGCCCAGGTACATAAAGTACTTCTTTCATCTTCAATGATTTTCCAGAATCTAGGTTGTAGGAGGCTTCACCACTTCCTTTGATTGGGTATTGATAATCATCCCCAAGTTTCACCTTATAGGGTGATTCATGTTCAGATAGGTTCACAAAGGATTCTTTAAACCCAGTCATGTGTTTGGAAGCCCCACTATCAATCAACCAATCATTACATCCATGGGAGATGGTACCTGTAAGAGCAGAAATTAGAACATATTCTTCTTCACTTGATGAGTCATCATCACTACTACTTTCTGCCCTAGCCTTCTTCTTTGGAGGTTCATCATCTTCGGCAGCATGAGCATGAAACCTTCTTTTGCTGCCCTTCTTCTTCTTACTGGAGTTGTTGTTATTATCCCTTTTGTTCTTGGGACAATCTGAAGCAAAGTGACCCTTCTCATTGCATGTGAAGCATCATAGGTCCTTCTTACTCTTTTGATGGAATCTTTTGGGGTGAGGGTGATCCTTCTTGGTTTTGCTTCTTTTGGTGTGGGCTGCAAGAGCTTGATCTTCTCCTCCCATCTTTTCCTCACGAGCTATAAGTCTAGCTTCTTCTTGAGAGCATTCTTCCCTCAATCTGTTGAACAAGATCAATTTCTTCCTTGCACAAATTCCTTGAATAAAGGAATCCCATGACCTAGGTAGGCCATTTAGAGTAGTCATCACCACCTCACCATTCTCCACCATTTCATCTACTGCTTCTAATTGTTCCTTGATCTGAGAGACCCTTGAAAAGTAAGATTGAATGGTTTCTCCATTCTGAAACTTTACTGCTTTCAATTGGTTCCACAAGGTCATCTTCCGATTTATGTTCTTTCCTTCAAATAGCTTGGTCAAAGATTCAAACATCTCTTTGGGTGTCTTGAGAGAAGACACATGGGGTATGAGATGATCTTTGATAGAATCAGCAATGATTCTCTTTGCCTTGACCAAGTTCTTCTTGTGCAATACCTTGGCCTCTTCATCCTCTGGGATAGGGATGTCTTCTTTCACATATGAGTCCAACTCATTCTCTTCCAGGATTAGCCCAATCCTATACTTCCAGGCTCGGAAGTTATCAGCCCCTTCAAGCTTATCCTCAAGCTTGGTGTGAAGAGACATCTTTAAGAGTACTTCAAATGGAAATAGAAAAGATTTAGAACTTACCACTTGAAGTGCTGAAAACTGGATCTGGTCCCGGATTAGGGTTTGTCAGAGAAACCCTAAAAATTCAAAATGTGAATTTCAAAATTCTGAAAGGATAGAAAGATGCGCCTTGGAGAGCTGATCAGCCTAGTACATTCAGAATTTGAGATCAGCAAAGTCTTTCCCTTCAGAATTGCCTTTTTGTCCTCCCGGGTTCACTAGGGAGAGCCCTGAATTAGGGTTTGAGTTTCCCGGAGATCTACCCAGCCAAAAATCTCGATCCAAAGCTCAAACCTTCGATTTTTGCAAGGAGCTTCCAGCTGTACCTTCAGTTTCCAGAAATTCCTATTTTTGTGGAAACCCTAATTTTTAGGGCAAAAACTGAAAATGCTCGGAACTAAAATCTGATTGGACAGAAAGATGCGCCTTGATGAGTATATCCAATCTACTATACTGAATTTCAAAAATCTGTGGAGAGAAACCCAATAAACAAGGAATACAAGCTTCCGTCACTGCAAAATGTCTTCTTCTCAGTTAAGCTCTGATACCATGTTAAATTTTCAGTATTAAATCACAATACTATAGGATCTTTGCTGAGAGAATAACATCTACAGTATATCAATGCATGACAATCATAATATGACAAGCATCACAAGCATCACAAGAATCAAAAGCATAGAGACAAGAGACACAGAGTTTCCGTGGGGAAAACCCTAAGGTGAAAAACCCCACAACTTCCTCAGAGATAGAGAGAGCAATGGCTCAACCAAAATACAACCAAATAACACTGAGATAGTCTCCTAGCAGATGATCCTCCTCCTCCTCACTAGTGCGCTACTTTTCAGAGAGAGAGATAGATACTTTTCCGAGTGAGTAAAATAGAGATATCCTATCTCTATTTATACTCACCTTTTTGCCCAATGACCTACTGGGGCCGACTTGTCTACTTGAGTACATCCACATTATATTATATATTAATTAGGGCCGACCCCATAAGGTGGTCTAATAACCCATCGGCAAGTACACACACTTGCGACACTTGTCAATCCACATGACGACACTTCCTTATAGAGGAATAACACATCTCTTATAAGGGTACAATAAATATATATATAATATACTGATGAAATACATTCCGAAGTTACATATACATCAACAATGATTTCATTAAATTTTTCCCCTAAAGTGTTGCACCCACACATAACATTTTCATTTCAAGGTTTTCCGACTTCAATAATTAATAATAATAAAATAATTCATGAAATTTTTTGAAAAAATAGTGTTGCACTAGGCCCATATGTCCTTTATATGTCTGCAACATTTTATCCAAAATTGACATCATTTACCTCAATAAGTGTTGCACCCGCACAAACATATATGCTATGATGTGCTGAAAATTTGAAAACCCAATTTAACGGAAACTAATTTTATAATAATTGACACAAAGTTTTTATAGATAAATGTTATATATTATGAAAGCTGATTCAATTACCTATCTTTTGTCGTTTTACATCATCTTCAAATCCGTTATGGAAGTACCCCTAATTGTCACCTAAAGTGAGAGGTTCCAAGTTTTTTCAGTATTATGTGGCATCTAAAGTGTCTTTAAAGGAGTCCATGATTGTGCATCAGCCCAACAACCTCTTATGCATTTTCCAACATCATGTCCATCCACATACTACGTCATCTTTCCGCAAATAGATTGATGCCTTGTCTATCATGCATACATGTACTCCTTGTATGGAATCAAATCCTGGCATTCTTACTTATCCATCTCTCAATTGACACATTTTCAATTAATGTCACAAAGAAACTTATGGTCATCAATTCTCCAAATGGAATAATATGGACCCCAGTGACCAACCCATTGTACTATCCATACTTAGTCAAATTGAATAAATGCTCATTGCTCATGCTATCCCAATTTTGTAGGTCAGGCACATTTGTGGTGGAAAATACAAGTACATTGATCACACTATTAGTTTCCCCCAACAAATTGTTCAAATTGCAAACTGTCTTCCATGCCACCTTTCAAATCTTTATATCTTGGTTGTGAGGATTGTAGCGAAAGGTAAATGTTATGATTTTTATGTTCAACTAAATCACATGTCATTAATGCATTTCTCTATAAGATACAAAAGGAAAAATACTAAGTGATGTCCAACTTGGCCACAATTCAATTTCATCACTTCCAGAAGCATGCAATGATGTCTCCTCTCAACCCCATTCTATTTCTACATACATTGACATTCCCTCTTGTATAGATTCAAATATACTCGATCTAGATAACCACAATCTTACCTAGCCAGCATAAGCAGTATTTTTTTTCCTTCAGATTTCCTAATGTAGAACGAGAAATGGAAAAGATCAAAGAATTTTTTCAGACTACATCCAATGCTCCACCTGCTACAATTGACTAGGAATATATTGGCTCATCACCAGTCAATGAGTACAAACACAGAGGGTCTATTCGACATGGCATTCCCAACTCTTTACCCAAATGGGGATGCACTACCTCGCCAACCACATATCAAGAGCATTCCACTTGATATCTAGCTATGCAATACACTTAATGAGATACCATGACAATAGATTTGTTAGTCGTCCCCACTTAAGATATTACTTGTACAACTTCATTATGCGCCAAAAGAGTCAAGCAACAAATAATATCTTTCTGAGGAAGAGCCAAGAGCATAACAAACCAACCACAATTGAGGAGTTGCATGTACATCTACAAGAAATTCCTACAAAAAACCTCATGGAACATGCCATGCGCTTTGTAGCACACCTACATGGGACCATAGTATTTTGGACACTACGCAGGAGTGAGCTAAAAAATATGATCACACAATTGCAATGCCCTATATTGTTCTTCACTTTTAGTGCAACATACACAAAATGACTAGACTTGCATGCAGTTATGCAAGAGGATACCCATTCTGACCCAGCCATCCGTCAACAATGGTATAATCGTAACATCATTGATATCCCCCACACTATAGTTGCATACATGCATAAAATATTTTCACTCATGCGATGTCGTCCACCTAGGTCACCAAGCCCAATAATAGTAGCAAACCGCGAAGCAACTCTATGTGATTTATTAATTATTCTTATATGCAATATTAATGCCAGTTACGTGAGACAAGAAATTCTAGAAATGAAATGTAACAAACAAACATAAAGAAAATGTTGCATAAATAGTATGGATTCCTTCAGTGATCTCACAGCCTTGAGATTGCAGTTACTGTAGATTGGTAGATTCAAATTAGTTAGTTAAACTTAGATTCCAGAATATTGATTTGTTTTCAAAGAGAGGTAATCAAAATGTACATTACTTGAAACAATATAATGAAGTAAATAAATAGTGTAGATGCAATGAATTTTAACTACATAACTACATAGAATAGAATCATAACTACATCATGTCCACAAGACTCGGCCTCATATGCTTATTGTTGTTCACACTTAGAAGCAATTGTTGACCGAGACATCAGTGCTCAAGAAACTTGCCATATGTTGCAAAAATTACCCCTTGTCACATGCAATCGGTCATTGTCACTATAATTTCCATATATTCACTATAGTTGCTTTCAACACATAAACTTACATTATATACATAAACACAACTTTCTCTCATTTTAGACATACCAAAGATCATTTCACCCGGGGTATGCTAATTCTTAATAAATATAAACTATATATGATATATCATTTTTGGGATTATTTATATCATGTAAATAAATAATCTATGACTCATATCTCATGAGTAACCAAAACTTCCTAAAAAAACTACAAGTTTATTACTAATTTTATAGTTATTATTTAAATTATCAAAATAAATTATTGTTATTTATTTTGCTACAAAATATTATAACTTTTTATAAAATTGATCATAAATAAATATGTAAAATTAAGTAAAATATTTTTTATCTATAAAAATTAAAAATATTTTAAAAAAATAATAATTTTTAAATGATTATTATTTTATTAATCAATTTAATAAAATTTAAATCATTTAAATCTTTATCTATATTAAGTAATTATTTCATACTTATACAACATATTCTCTCACGCCCTTTCTTAACTTCTCAGTATTAATAAAATAAGTCAAATATGCAACCAAGCTATACCTGTTTTTTTTAAGTTTGATAAAAAAAAAATTATAAAATATTGACATTATTATTTTAAACTATTAAATAATATTATTTAATATATAAAAAATATGAAAATATTGACATTATTATTTTAAACTATTAAATATAAAATAGGTAATTGAAAATTAAAGTATTTAACGTGTAATAATTTTTAGAAATTTTAAATAATATTAAATATTTAATAGGTATTGAAATTGAAAGTATTTAATGTATGACCGTTTTTTATATTTTAAGAAATTTGAGAGATTTATAATGTAATAATTGAAAATAAATAAAATATAATAAAAAATACAAGATAATATTGTCTAAAGCAATTGAAAAAACTATCAATGCAGAAAACATTGGTGAGTGCCTCGGTTATATTGAAGAATTCGAAGTCAACACTAAACACATAAATTTATAGTGATTGTGGTAGTATTATTTTTAAATGTAATAGTGAATTTTTAATTATTATTATATTTGTGGAAGGGAGAGTATATGGTAATAGATTTGCATTCAAATACATTTGACTTTTAATTAACTTTCAGATTTTTTTTTATAGTGTTTTGCTAAGTTTTAAAAAAATATATATTAAATTAAATATTTTTTAAAATTTTAAAAAATTGAATTATAATTTTGTAATTGGTTAATATGTATGACATAACTAATTTCATCTGATTTTGAAAAGAATTGTGGTTCTGATGGCTTAACATTGGGATATTGGGATATTGCCATGTGTCTTGATAGCTTAACATTATTGTGGTTCTGATGGCTTTCGTAGATAGCAAATCATTACGGTTAATAGGTCATAAGATTCCATTAATGCTTAGAATCAATGCAAGCAATATGACGTTAGCTTGCGAAATTGACACTAGCAAGGTTGTCCATCTATCCTCTACTGTATTCCATCAAGACTGTTGGATTAAAAGCAAAGACATTAATAAAACAAAGAAAAATATATATTTCTTTATATTTACGTATTTATTTTTAAAAATAACTACTTTGTTTTAATAATATTATTTTGAAATTTTTATCTTTTTATTTTGTACAATTAATAAAAATATTTATTATTTTTTATGCAGTATTTAATTTATTATTATGTTTTCGAAGGGGATCATGTATGTATCGACCAGATTCTATTAATTTGGGTCTATTGACTAAATTTTGTTGTTTGGCTATAGTTTAGCTATAACGCTGAATATAAGATATTAAATCTAATTATTAAAACATGTTTTTTTTTTCATTTCAATTGGTTGCAACATGCTTACATCCTCCTCATTTTTCTCTTCCCAAGGAGTCCCGTCAAATGATGTCACTTGGTGTAGAAGAAAGGCATGTCAGACTACCCTAATTTTTCTCAAAACTTAATGAAAGCACGAGCTTCCATGGATTTTTAATAGCAAAAATGATAAGTTTTGTAATGTGGTGGTTTTTTAGCCAGGATGTATACCGTGAACTAAGAAAAAACTGTCTCGAGTGGAGGTCAGGGTCTTTTCCCGAGGGTGGAGGTTACGCTATCATCTTCCGTCTGAGATTTCAGAATAACAAGATATTTCAAGTCGTCTTCTGAAATATCCATTCCGAGCCTTTTCAAGTAGCGATTCATTTAATTTACTGTCAGCCTCCCGTCGCCATTTTCATCGGCCAAATCGTAAAGTCTGCGAATTTCATTGGTATCTATGCTAAGAGCCATTTATATTGCAAATTATCTTGAGATGTTATTTCAATGCAAATATGGTAACTGCAATACCGCAATCCCTTGGAAATTCAGCAATCTCGACTGGATGGAAAAAAAACAAAGCTCATATATATTTATACGACATGTCGACCATGGAAACTACATGAAGACTACTTCCTATCTACTACACGAAGACTAGCACAACGCAATGCATTTCTTCCACTTAAAATGCTCTAACCCAACCATCTACCTTACAACTAATACATGTGTGAATCCAATGGTTGCTTGAATTATATTCCTTTCCTGAGAAACGGTATTGACCCACTGTTTCATCTTCGGCCACAATTTGCTTATGTGACTGTTATATACAATGGTTTAATCAAATATCCAATGACTTTTTTACTGATCAGTAATACCTAGAGATCCCATACGCGGAGCATCTTGGCGACCTGTTCTTGTTTGTTGTACTCCCAACAAAAAACATCTCCATGCTCAAAAAATTCAAATGAACACTGACGGCCACCTAATCCATCCTGAGAAAGCTACCCACATCATGTCCGCCTTCACTGGGGTACCTACCGCCCTGATTCCATCAACAAATCTAAACAAGAGTGCACCATGGTTGATGAAATAAATACAGTTTATTATTCTATTCTAGATCCAAAAGAACACTAACTACTGCCCTGATTCCCATATATAATTCTAAACAAATCGTGTAGCTTAGTTATGAAATAAATACAGTTTGTTCTCATATATCCAATTGCTTTGGAACGATATAGAATGTTGTATATTTTATTGTAAATTGTAAGCCAGCTACAATTTATCATCATATTCCCATTATCAGAAAAAGGGATTCCAAATTCCAAAAATATTATTAACTACCATATTGATATAATATATCATTTCACTTCTGTAAAATTCAGAATATTCACAGCTTCTGTCAGAAATATATAAATCATAGCTACATGCTGGTTTGCACTGTGAAGCTATGATTTCCATCAATATATCACTCCGATTTACTGGGTTTTTCATAATATTTATGATCAGTACCTGCCATCCCTGAATCATTAAACTTCCCCAAAAAATTTCCGGTTTATTCCTAATATTCATGATCAGTATCTGCCATTACTAACATTCAACTTCCCAACAAGCTTTACCTTAATTTCACTGAAAAGAGACTGCATGTGCGATTCAAATTTGTAACAACTGAATTATTTAATGGCCATATAAATGGAGCTTTAAACAATGTCATTTTGTAAAGTTTGCTTATTTCATAGTGACACTCACAGTGTTGGAGCGTGGAATTAGGTTTGATATAAACATGGAATTAGGTTTGATAAACATGGAACTATATTCGAGATTGAAAAATAATCCACATCAGAATTATTTAGAGAACTAGATTTTGTAAAGTCTGAGCTTAAGTTCTTTAATTTGTAGGTTTAAGCAAATTAACACACCGAGCCTGCTATTTTAATTAATTTTAAAGATGCATAAGAATGGATAAGATATATGCACCAGTATTATAAAAATGCCCATTAATTAACGGGCTCAGTTCCTATACACTTCTGTTTCAGCTATATATATAGCAAGGAAAACACAAATCTATTACAGGGAAGAATGATTTTTTTTTATATAACTGAATTAAACGAAATGTGTTGACTTTTGTAATGCATTGACTTTTGTAGCTCAGGAATCACTCCTAGTTTTCGTTATGGTGAATTGAAATGAATTAAGAAGGTGGCAGGTATTGTTTCAAATTGGATCAGGATTTCAGTCTAATGTGTGATGAATGAGAACATGTAGACATGGCAATTTTCGTTGGTATTTAGTACACATGAATGATCAATGGACAGTTTTTTAAAAATTAAAATTTTGAGAGATAGCTTGAGCAACAATCATTTCAGCATAAAACTTTATAATATAAGTTTGTTTGTCAGTTTCTGAGTTTTATCTTCTGCTGGCTGGATTTTACACCATAGGATCTTGAGTTAATGGATTATATGGTCCATAGGATCTTGAGTTAATGGATTATAATATCAGTCTCTTTTTTAGTTTTTGAGTTTTATCTTCTGCTGGCTAGATTTTACACCATAGGATTTTGAGTTAATGGATTATATGGTCCATAAGATCTTGAGCTATTGGATTATATGGTCCTCTTGAAGCAGAACCCTGAAGATTTCCCTTCTGTGAAGTTAGTGGGGCAGGGTGTGGATAGCAGGTTAAGGATTTGTTTTGGAAAAACTTTAGAACGGAGAAAGTTATTTTGACTACAGTCATCCATTCTCCAATTACGCTCATATGCTTTTAGTGATTACTCGTGTGTGGGTTCTGGCTCGACAGATTAGTGCATAGCAGGTAAAGGATTTGTTTTGGGAAAACTTCAGTATGGAAAAAGTTATTTTTTATTACAGTCATTCATTCTCCAATTATGCTCATATGATTTTAGTGATTACGCGTGTGATAGTTTTATGTGATAATGTTCAATTGGCCATCTAATCGTTGGGTAAGGGTAACACGCATAATAGGAATGATTTCGGCCATATGTGAATGTTAAGATTCAAATCCCCTGCCCCCAACTGAACATATGACCAGTCCCTTGGACAATGGAACATAACTACGACTTGTTGACAATATGCATTTACTCTCGTGTCATAATTTCGCACTTGAAATGGAAGGATGAAAGTAAGAATACCTGAGAAGAAGAAGCCCGATCAAACAGAGACAAACTAAATATTGCTTTGCAAAATTCCATAACATTCAGAATTGATCATCGGTCGGTTGTTGCATGGCTACCCGTTGGCTGCGGATTCATGAGATGGCCGTGGATCCATCATTCTAAAGACAGGTGGCTACAGATCTGGTCGTTGTCTACAGGTAGGTGGTTGAAGATCCTGCTTTCTACAGGCGGGTGGCTTCTGGCCTCCTTATGCTGAAGCGATATGGTGTATTTATTATGAAATTTTTTTTTTACACAACTTATGCTTTTTTTTAAGTGTTGATTTTTCATTTATACTTATAATACATTATTTATATTTTAATAAATAAAATCCACTTTTCACTAAATCCTATGGTAAAGCATAAAAAAATCATTATACGTGGGTTCTCAAGCTCATGTCTTAAATGCGCAAGTTAAAAAATGGAAATATGTGCACGAGTCAAGAATAGGGATTTCTTCCTTAATTTTAATAATCAACTTATTTTTTCTTATTATACATTAAAATCACTACATCTAAAATTATAGATAAAATAATACATGTATTTACTATTCCAATACTAAATGTATCTCTTATTAACTCCTTTCTCTTTCAACCACATTAACTCCTTTCTCTTTCAGCCACATCTTCTTCCCATTTGTAATGTTACACCTCTTCCCATTTGTAAGGTTAAATCAATTTTAAGTAGTTATCCTAGAAATAGAGTTCCAAGTGATGGTGTTTTGATGGATCTTGTAGTCTCCATCTCGCTATGTACGAGGTCAACTCCTATAGTCTATGCTTGATTCTCTGGAGCATTTGCACAACCTTAATTGGAACTCCATCTCGATATGTACGAGGTCAACTCCTATAGTCTATGCTTGATTCTCTGGAGAATTTGCACAACCTTAATTGGGACTTGCTCAAATGCATATGCAAGCCACAATGAGAAAAGGCAATTCATCCAATTGGGCACACCAAATTTCCCCGCTTGTTTGATTTAGATATAACCACACCAAATATCCTTTATCTTCCAAATCCTCTATGTAATAGAACAAGATTCCTTAAACCTCTTCCTAGAACTAAAAATCCATTGAGAAAATAGAAAATGACAACGATGGATGAAAAATCATTCTTCATTATCCAATTACCAACCCAATACTAAAGAAAATCATCCAATAATAATAAATATGATCCACCAACCTAAAGATTAAATAAAGCTACCCAATATTGTTGATATGTGGTTGGTTATATATCATTTATATTTTGAGTTTTTGATACTTTATTTTTCATTTTTTTTTTATATTTTAATAAACTATTTAATGTGATTTTTTATTTATTTTAGTTACATGTTTTATAATATTTTATAAATATTTAAGAGGATTTATATGTTATAATGATAAGTAATTTAAATGCTTCTTTTTTATTCAATATACATGATAATTATGATATATTATAGAAGTAAGCAATTAACTATTAATGTAAAGTAAAGGATATTAGTTGTTTTTTTTCTAGTTTTTTCTTTTTGCTTTGGTTCTTGTCATTGGTATAGATCCTTGCAATTATCAAACAACATGTAAATCAAGTTGCATTTATTCAATCCATCAATGCATGGGTACATCACACATGATTCTATACCTACCGTCTTATAGCGAGGGCTATTGGCAACATCAGGGACATTGCCACCTCATGGCTCTTATTAATCTATTTGATTAAAACTTCTATTATATTTTTCTTTATGCAATAATTTTTTTTTGTTAATCTATTTAATTAAAAAATTTACCTCCATCGACTATATTTTCCTTTTATGCTATAATTAAGTATTAATCTATTTAATTAAAAACTTTATCATATTTTGGTATGTTAAATTACCTGCATTATTATCAATCCCTAAAATGATAACATTTCTTGGGCATTAGGTTTTTTAATTGTTTTAATAAATAATGTCTCATGTAATCAAACATCTCATATAGGTAAACCATAAATTCAATTCCCAAGCCTTCTTTCTCCAATACAATCATATTACACTTAGCACCTATAAACATACTCATTATGTAAATGAATGTAAACAATGGCTCTTTAATTTGTCGAAGACTTTAGATCTATAAACAAGTCAACTACTAAGGTTAATCATATAATCTATTTGGATCTATAATAAAGTTATAAGCAGTGAAGTAGGCCAATGTTTAATTAAAAATACACCTAAAGGAAAACGTTGAAATCTTGATTACTTAATCAAACATGTAATATCTAGTATCTGGTATCTTGATTACTTAATTAACAAGCTCTCTTACGAAGTGATATCTGGTATCAATGTGCTTTCTTTTCTGGTGAAAAACATGGTTATTGGATAGAGCGATTGCTGAATTGTTGTCACAATAAATTGTTGTTGGTCCTTCTTGTTTCTGTTGAAGAACTTATAAAACTCTGCGTAACCAGACTGCTTGACATGCTGTTGATGTCGCTGCTACATACTCTGCTTCTACTTATGAAAGTGTCACAATGGGCTGCTTCTTGGATTCCCATGAAATCACACCTGATCCAAGATGAAAAACATGACCAGAAGTGCTCTTCCTATCATCCAAACTTCCTACAAAATCACTGTAAGTGAAACCTGTCAAAACATCATACTCACTACTTGAGTATAAAATTCCATAGCTTGAAGTCCCTACAACATATCGTAAGATCCTTTTTCCAACTTGCCAATGCGAGTCTTTGGGAGACTCCATGAACCTCGAAATCAAGCTGACAGCAAACATAATATTTGGTCTCGTAGAAGTGAGATATATGAGACTTCCTACAAGTCTCTTAAACAATGTTGGATCTACATTGGGACTGTCATCTTCTTTGCTCGACTTTGTACCTATTGCCACTGGTGTAGGATTCATTTTTCAATTAAGCATTCTAAATCACTTAAGAACTTCATTAGCATATTTATTTTGAGAGATAAATATACCTTTTTCTGACTGTTCTACTTCTAATCCAAGGACGAACTTTATTAATCCAAGGTCTGTCAGCTCGAAATCTCTCTTCATAGCTTCCTCGAACTCATCTACTAAGAGGTCACCTGTAAAAATCATATCATAAACATATAAACAAACTATCAAAATCTGTCCTTGTTGATTTATCTTTGTGTAATGTTTTGGTTCGTTGTTGCTTCTGCTAAAACCATTTTTGATCAGATAAGAATCAATTCTGTTGTACCAAGCTCTTGGAGCTTGCTTGAGTCCATATAGAGCTTTCTTCAACTTGTAAACTTTCTCTTCATGCTCTTTTATTTCATACCCATGTGGTTGTTCCACATAAATTTCTTCTTCAAGAATTCCATTCAAGAATGCTGACTCGACATCCATATGATACACTTTCCATTTTTTCTGGGTTGCAATTGCTAGGATTGCTCTTACTGTGTCCAATATTTCCACTGGTGCAAAATTTTCTCCAAAATCAATTCCTAGTTGTTGCAAGAAACCTTTTGCTACTAACCTTGCCTTGTACCTACCAATATCACCTTTTTCATTGAGTTTGGTCTTATAGACCCACTTCACACCAATGGGTTTATTATTCTTTGGCAGGTCGACTAGATCCCATGTATTATTTCTTTCAATGGAATCTATCTCTTCGTCCATAGCTTTTACCTAGTGCTCTTGTTTTACAACCTCTTCATAAAACACAGGTTCACTAGCAATAAAAACATAATTGGTATTTGCATCCAATTCATCATAAATATCTTCCAATCTTCTAGTCTTTCTATTACTGTGATCAAATTCATTACCTGATTGTGGACTTGATGCTTCACCTTGAATTGAGTTTCTAGGTGTTCTTTCTGGAGTATTTGCTACTGGTGAAGATGCTACTGGACCCTGTTGTCCAATCAACTCCCCTTCTTCCCCATCTTCTAGTTGTGGTATTGCAGCTCCCACACCCTTGTCTATGGTTCCATTCCATGACTCTTCCTCCTTGAACAGAACATCTCTGCTGAGGATAACCTTTTTGGTAATAGGGTTATATAGCTTGTAGGCTTTAGTTTCTTAACCGTATCCAAGAAATATACATTTCTCACCCCTATCATCTATATTTTTTCTTAGTTGTTTAGGAACATTAGCATAAGCAACATAGCCAAATATTCTGAAATGAGAAACATTACAACTCATACCTATCCATGCTTCCTCTGGTACTCCGTTCTTCACAATTTTGGTGGGAGATCTGTTCATCACATGAACAACACAAGCCACTGCATCTCCCCAAAATTCATGGGACAAATTTCTTCCTTTCAGCATGCTCCTTGCCATATTCATGATGGTTCTATTCTTGCGTTCTGCAATACCATTCTACTAAGGTGTATATCTTGTAGTGAATTGCCTCTTGATTCCATGATGTTTGCAGTAATCATGAAATTCCTTTGAGTCATACTCTCCCCCTCCATCCGATCTCAATATTTTGAGTTGATAACCACTCTATTTTTCAACTAGAGCCCTAAATTCCTTGAACTTGCCAAAAGTTTTAGACTTATGACAAAGGAAATACACCCATGTTTTTCTACTGAAATCATCAATAAATGTAAGAAAATAATAGTTTCCCCCAATTGGTTGAGTTTGCATTGGTCCACACAGATCAGTATGAAAAAGTTCTAGAGTTGCATGTGCCATTCGAGACATACCTTTAGGAAAACTATCCATCTGCTACTTTGCAATGATGCAACACTCACAACTGCTTTATGGCTCTCCTTCATAGGGGGTAA
Organism: Larix kaempferi; assembly: GCA_027924585.1. Classification (NCBI taxonomy): domain Eukaryota; kingdom Viridiplantae; phylum Streptophyta; class Pinopsida; order Pinales; family Pinaceae; genus Larix; species Larix kaempferi. The sequence goes on along the minus strand of BSBM01001158.1, from coordinate 2,778,264 downwards.
TCCTTTTACCATCTCTTTCTGTTGCAAAAACTTGAGACCACCAAAGTGAAGATGTCCTATCTAAAATGTCATAACCAATAATCATCCATGCAAGTGGCTTTTTGAGCAAAGAGGTTACCTTGCTGCTGCAATTCATGACTAGTGGATACATCCTGTTCCTAGTCACTTGTATTTTGATGATCAACTGTCTATTTGGGGGTTTGTCATAAATTTCACAGTCTGATCCATCAAAGACAAGTCTGTATTTCTTTTCAGTAAGTTTTCCAATGCTAAGCAGATTATGCTTCAATCCTGGAGCATAATATACATCTGTGATTGTCTTTTGTTGGCCTTGTTTGGTCAGAATGTTGACCACTCCTTTGCTAAGAACTGGAACTACCTCATTTGTGCCGACTTTGACCTCTATCCTCACTGATCCATCTAGGTCTGCAATTAAACCTCTATCACCTGTCATATGGTTACTGCAGCCACTATCCAAAAGCCAAATTCCCTTTGGGATTTCGTGTGCAGCATGACATGTAAGGAATAGCATATCTTCTTTATCCTCAGAGGTATTAGTCACATTAATATTATGATTTTCTTGATCGGACTTTTTATTTCTACATTCATGAGCATAATGCCCAAATTTATTGCAATAATAACACTTAATATTAGATTTATCTGACCTTTTTTTGTCGTAGTTCTCGCCTTCATGGTTATGATGGTGGTTTTGATCTTCATTGCCATTACTTCGGCCACCTCTGCTTCTTCCTCTTGATCCTCATTTGCCTCTGCCTCTTCCTCTACCTTTTGAGAATGAGACATGTGCTTTGAAAGCATTCTCCAAAGAGGACTCTTCATTCCTGTTGATTCTGGATTCCTATGAAAGTATTGATCCATTCAACTCGTTTATAGAGAGAGTATTTAGATCCTTTGCTTCTTCAATCACTGCAACTTTCAGATTAAATTTGTGGGGTAGGGATCTCAAAACCCTTTCAACCACTCGTTGATCTTCGATCTTTTCACCACAGGTATTCAGCTGATTAGCAATCCCCATGACTTGGGTCATGAAAGAATCTACCGATTCTGATTCTTTCATCTTCAGATCTTCAAAATATCTTTTTAGGTTTTGGAGTGTAGTTGTTTGTACCTTACCATCACCCTGATAACTGGTCTCCAAGGTCTCCCATGCTTCTTTGGCATGTAATGAAGATGATATCTTTGGAAATACATTGTTATCCAAAGCGTTCATTATGAGATGCAGTGCCTTTGCATCATTCTTCTTGTGCGTTTGCAGGACATCCTTTTCTACATTTGAAAGGGCTTGAAAAGTTGCGTCATCTGTTGGTTCGGAATAGCCATTCACGACATATTCCCACACATCTTCTATTCTAAGATAAACTTCCATCTTCATGGCCCATACATCATAGTCCTTTTTCCCTGTAAGAGGAGAAATCTGAGATTGATTGTTGCTGCTAGAATCCATAGACGTTGTGGAGTCTTTCACTAGCCTTTTTAAAACATCTCCTTCCTATTTTTTTTCAAAAAGTAATGTCTCCCTCTTAAATAAAAAAGATTTTTGAAAATATCTTCTTCTCTTGTAAAAAAAAATCTTACTAAAAGAATCTCGTAAAAGAAAATAACTTCGTGAAAGTAAAAAAACAATCACCCTCATCTTCTTGCTCTTGCCCTAATTGTTGTTGTGTCTTCTCAAATTATCGGGTCATGGCCTAGAGAGAGGCCGTGATAATTCCCAAATATTTTTTACTTTATCTCCCTAAATTATCGCGCTTTAGACTATAGGGAGGGCGCGATAATTTCTGCAATTTTTTTTTTTTGTTTTTAAAATTTTTCAAAGTTACGGCTTTGGATTCTCTGGAATTCTCACAATGGATCTTCTCCTAAGCTCTGATACCAAATTGAAGGTTGGAGGTAGCAATAAACAAAAGATAATGCAGAATGAGCTATGGCTCTTCAATCTTTATTCATAAACAGAAGATCAACTGATGTAATACAAACCAAATGTAATGTGTATTTAAACACTTATGGAAACCCTAAAAACTCTAACCTAGCTTTTGCATGTATGCAAAGCACGATGTTGCATTTATTAACTGAACTTCAAAATAAGAACTAAAGTAAAAGCTAAGTTAACTGAAGTAATTACTATTTCTAACAAGTATCACAAGCAACTCCGCAATGGGTGTCCCATTGTGGATTAGCATGGAACCTGCTGGTAGACTGGATTTGATTGCAGGAGGAGCTTGCTTTTAGCGGTGAGGTTTCCGTCCACCTCCTCAAATTGGACTCCCTTCTCCCTCAAAGCGATGGCGCAGCTCATGGAAAAAGGACTCGCCTTTATCAACAACAGCTTTACTTCCTCAGTCGACCCCATTCTTCTCCTCTCCATTGTTAAAACAAGTAACGAGAGACGGAGTTTCACAACAGTAGTAGACACGCTAATTCTAGATCTTAAATGGATGTTATCGAACACTTGCAAGGTTACATTTATAAGGTTTCCTAAGGATGTTATGGCACACTCGCAAGGTTACTAATTAAATAATTGTACAACCAAACATCGCCGTTCACGCCATACTTATTTTAGTAATCGTAATTAACAACCATTGTCGTGTTAACTACAACAAACATACTTTAAGAAAGTCAACTAATCGAAAGGTTCAGCGTCTTAATTATATTCGAGTATATTTGTGGAGTATAGTTCAGAAGCCAGTTATTCTCAATGGTTCACTATTTGCTAGAGGGTTACATTTATCCAGAAATTTCAAACATCTGTTATTTCGGTTATTTTGGATAATAAGGTATGTATTACAATCATTACATAGTTGGCTCACAAGTGGCAAATCTCACAAAGCCAGAATTGAAACCCGGTGGAGAGCACAATAACATTCCTCCCAACCACCAAACCTATACTCAATTGAAAAATTAAAAAATAAAATATATATATATATATATATATATATATATATATATATTCTCTTTATTTCTAATCTTGGCTATATTCATTTTCTTCTTTGAACTAGTTACTATCAAGAGATACTTCTAATCTTCCAAATTAGGGTTAATGACATCCTTATAGTATCTTAGTTTTTCTCTTAATTGCTAAATTTTCTTCTTACCACAATTTCTCTTTAAACTTAGAATAAATAATATTTTTAATATTTTTGACATTATCAATATTCTTCAAATCATTTTCATCAATACCCCAATGGTCTAACCAAGCCATTGTATCTTTACACCACCTCCGCTTGAGACGTAATTGGTTTTGACTTCAATTTAAAGCAATTTTAAGACGTCTCTCATTTTCCCTGTTATTTATCTTATGCTTGTACATCAAGTACCTAGTCATAGTCATGCTCTCGGTGGGAGAAAAATCCACTTCTAAAAAGAAAATAGGATAAGGTGTATTGCTTTTAAAATTACAAGTATAACTTACATAAATCCATTTTTTTCTAATCAATTATAATATCAATCTTACAAATGATTAATAATGATCCAAAATTTAATACAAACATTTCATTTTAATGATATTTGATAAATATGTGACACCTTTGCGATGGTTTACAATCTTGGAAGATATTTCATGTATGAGATAAGATTATTTTGAATATTTATTTGTTAAAGTTTTATAAAATATGTGTTTTTTTTCTATAAAGTGAGTTGATTTTTTTTCATATTATTCAATAAGAAATTGGGTTATGGATATAATGTAATTATTTTATTTAATATTGTTTTAAAAAACATTTTATTATTTATTTAAAGATGAATATCTCTTTATTATATTATTGCGATTTTATATTTTAACACTATTTTGTAAACCACCTTTAAAATTATTTTTGAAAATCTAACGTAGAATGTGGCCTATGGCGTGGAAGCTTTATATTATACGTAAGCCATTGTTATATAGCTTTAGCAAGGAATTGTATCCCCGAATCTGGCCGATCTTTGTGTTATTTTATAAAATGAAGATTCCATATATCCGAGTCAAGAATATTAGCTTTTTATTTATTTGGATAATCAAATGAAGGAGGGAACCTACACATCCAAACTCTCACGATCCCTCTTCCCATCGCCACAAGGAAAGTTTTATAGGGGAAAATGAAAATAAAGTTAATATAAAAAATTTTAACAGGAAGAGGAAAATAAGAGGAAAATAATAAGTAAATATTTTATTATTAGAAAAAATATATATATATATATTTCTAATGAAAAAAGTATACTATTTATATTCAAAGTATGAATTAAAATAGTACAACGATAGATCGGTCATCACATGACACTGATCTTGTTTTTTATCAAATCTGTCCCAAAATTTAACAAAACATTACACAATGCTATCATATATAATCATTCACTTCAATTATAACAAAGTATATGCATATATTTTTTTTAAATATTTGCTAATTAATTTGATTTATGTTTTATGATGTTCATAACTTCGTTATTTTAGTATCTCAATGTAATTATTTATTAGTGTATTTTTATTATATTTTATGATTAATAAATACAATTTTAATAAAATTGAAATTGTGATAATTTATTTCTTAGTTTATAGATCATTTGGTTAATGTTATTGTTGTAATTAAGTTAATGAGAGGGTGAATTTAAAAGTCTAAATACAAAGAGACTCTAATGAAAATTTAGAGAAACAATAATATGTTGATTTATAGGATTATTAAATCTATGTAAGGGTGGGCGCACAAAGTTGCTCCCCAAAACAATTGCAATGGGGCCACGCTAGCGAAGACAAAACAAACACGTGCACGCACCTAAGGAAGAGTGCACACACCCTTAGGTTCGGTACCAAACCGAGTCGCATGCACGTTTTTAGCGCATATGCGCCCAAAAGCATGCACACGCTCCTGTTAAATGAACTAAAAAAGGGGCAAAACACATTCTCTTTCACTTCCAATCGGCCAAGCTTCTCTCACCCGATGCGTACACGGAGTAAGAGACTACCTCACTCACCTATTGCACTCAAGAACTCCATCAATCCATCTACTGAGAGATCATCAATTGCATTGGATAGGTAAGATCATTGTTTTTTGTCATTTTATTGTTTTTTATTGTTTATTAAATTTTTAATAATTCCCAAATTAGTAAAATAATATAATTTTTTTCAATTGCAGAGTCTAAACCTATACAACGAATGAACAAAATGTTAACATGGATTCCAGTGGAAGACAAGAAGACAAAAATCTTGGAACCAATGAAAACCCTCAACAAAATCAAAATGCCCAAGAAAATCAAAACCCCCAACAAAATTTCGACCAAGACGACTTGAACAATTACGTAAATGAAATGAGAGTGCACACTCGAGAATTAAGAAACACAGGGAACCATCCCGAGTGTCCCTTTCCACCTCAATTGAGAGCTCAATTGACTCCCTCATCCATGCACATCACCAATTGATTGACCTGAACGAATATAGAGCTAGGATGCAGGAGTATTATTCCATAGGCATTTCCAGGGAGGAAATAAAGCATTGAATATTACAAAGGCCTAATTAAACATTATGTTCATTGATCCAAGAACACAACAACCAACAAACATTAGAAAGCCACGTGTCTGCATAGATTGGTGTCATTTCCAACCATTAAGGGACAATTGGATGCATAAGTGGTTCATGGTTTATGATAAATCTCCTTGCAATAATAGGGAAGTTCCAAGTAATTCTTTCGAAAACTGTGGGTTGAGTTTGCGCTCGGTTTACATGTCAACTACTTTGACATAACTGAGCTCGAGGGTGTTGGGCTTGGCTCTTCCCAAGATCGACCTACTTCCATGAAGAACCCACTGAGAGGGACACCAAATACTAGGCGTGAGCCCAAACCATCTCCAACCACCTCAGTTACCCCACAAACTTGATTACATCAAGGGGATATGAGGAGTGTTGCATGTGGACTCCTTAAACACATCTCCTTTGCAGCATTGACTATAGTGGAGAGACAGGTTGACCCTCATAGAGAGTCGGGTGTAAGGCCTTCACGACAGAGTCAGGATAGACCTGTGACTGATGGTAGCCATGTTGGGCCTTCTAGTTCAACGGGGAAAATGCCACATCTTTGTCCCCACTGCGGTCACACTTTCCATGGCCCGATCGAGGGCTGCTATATGGAGCAGGTTAGCACATTTTTTAATGAGTTTCCAATCATCACTTGAGAAATTGTAAGGTAATTTTAAAGCAGTTATGTATGACTTCAACTGTTATTTCAATATATAGTTATTTAGAGTGGATATGCAGACATGGGAGAATGTAAGATCTCCCAACCTGGACGCAGCAATGGTAGTTGCAATTGAAATTGCAGCACCTCACATGGAGGTATTTTCAGCACCTCACACAATATTGTTATTACTTGTATTTCTATTATTTATTTATATTTATGACATACATGATGATAGTTCATACACTATTTTTGAATATTTTGATTTTCTAAATAATTACTTATTTAATATGTTCATAACGTGTATGCATTTTGGTGTCCACAATTATGCACAGACTATGATGACCAACCATCTCTGCCAAGGATCGGTAGGTCACCATACACACAGGTACAATGTATAGTTAAAATCACACTTTTAATTTGAATTGTTATGACTTACTATGGTTTAATTTGATTTTTTTCTACTAAACTATGATATTACAAATGTATATGCAGATGCCACCATCAGCTGCAACTGACATTGTTCCACCTCCCCACTTCAGTCCCATTTTCCCACCCTCTCCAATGATTCCCCCCCCCCCCTCTTCCATCCAGACCACTCCCTTCATCAACCCCCTCCCTTCCATCCAGCCTCCCCCCTCTGTCCATCCCCCCCCTCAATCCAGCCTCCCCCATTCGTCCATGCCACCCCCATCTATACATCCTTCCCCATTCGTCCACGCCCCCCCATCTATCCATCCTCCCCCATTCGTCCACGCCCCCCCTCCATCCATATTCCCCCCTTCATCCACAACCCCCCTTCTATCCATCCTCCTCCCTCTATCAAGGAATTCCCTCACATTCATCGTCCACGACATCCTCCTCCACCACATACCACCATGTCCTCTTCCACCATATCTTCTTCAGTTCCTGCCACTATTGTGGAAACTACTCTTTCAGTATTCATCGATGTATCTACAGTGGTTGCACCCATATTTGATGCAATTACATCTCCCCTCCCCCATGACTGCATCGGAGCAGGTTGTCCAGCTAACTACTCCACCTGCTAGCCCTGAAGCCTAGTCATGTCCATTGTCGGAGGTTTTCATAGTGAGAATCAAGTTAATTTATGAAAATACTGGGATGCATTAACACAAAATAATTTAAGTAGTTATTATTTTTCAATGAGATGATTGTTGTAAATATTGTAGGGTGGCATTGCTGAGAGGCTCAGTAGATCGAGGTCACCTACCCCACGTCTCCCACTCCCATCAATGGTGAGTTATTTAAGATTTGAATTCGACATTCATTTTATAAATGTGGTAAATGTTACAAATTCTTGAAAATGATGGTGTCTTATATCATTTGTTTCAGAGCCCTGAGAGATGGTCTACTCCTCGACAGAAGAAGGCATGAGATTCCACTATCTCCAAGAAGAGGAAGATTGATTTCAGAGATGTGCCTGGGAGTGACGGGGGTGGGAATGATGCTTGAAATACCATGTTATGCACATTAGCCACGATGTGGCATTTTTGGGCACCAGTTTCCATGTACTTGGTATCCACGGCACGAGTTGCCATGTATTTTGGATCTATGGCACAAGTTGTCGGACTGGGCACGAGTTTCCATTGTGTATACAATGGGAACCATGTTCCACTATTTGCCAGAATTTTTTTTATGTTTGGACGAGTTTTGTAGGTTTGATGTACATGGATTTTTAGTTATGTGATTGATATCCATGTTGTCTATATTTGTATCTTGTTGTCTCTTGTTGTGTGTAGTTTCCTAATAAACAACATCATGCTTTTAAAACAAATGGTTGAGTTTGAATGGCTTTTGATATGATTTTCTTCGTTTAGATTTAAGTGTGACTTTAGATTTAGAATTCACATAATGAATATTGTTTCAATTGGTTTATATTATGAAATGTACTTTTATTGTAAAATGTCATTCTAATAAGATCCAACTAGTTTGTATACATCACAATGCAATGATGAAAGTTTGATAGTAAAATTCAACACATTGAGTAGTTATTAGAGAAATGTTATGGGGCCCTTGATATGATGACTAGGGAGATACTTAACCTTTTCCTATACCTTATTATTTTGACAAGTTTTGCTAAAGTGTTGTTATTGGATATGAAATTGTTGTGTAAGCGATGAATGATAATGGTGACATTCCCAAATACCAAAAGGTTCCTTATGTTTGCTGAAAATGTGATCTCGATCTCTTGACGGAGAGCATTTAAGTATATACTTTATTGTTTGAAGCATTCCCTAGACCCCATGATATTTTTATTTATTGAGTTCTCTCTGGATCAATGAAGGAGTCCCCTTGTGTACCTACCACCCCTAGTCATCCCCCTTGTGTACTTACCACCCCTAGAAACCCCCTTTGTGTACCTACCACCCCTAGTCATTTACACACAAACACACATAAGTTAGATGCACATAATTATATTTGCACACATATTAAATATGGTAGTTTGAAATCTCTTTGCTTTCTCTTTATCATTAAGTTTGTGCATTTAGGGAATAACTCCTAAGTTTCCTACATTTACCATGTATTGATTCATGACTTGTACACGGGGCTCAAAACTTCCCAGTGGTTAACCTATTCCTCTTTTATTCCCACATAGACAAAAAATGCACCTAGTATATGCCAAGTGTTATGGTCCAATACCTTTCGCATGGTCATCAAGCCCTAGAAGCTTCTCTTAGGACCTATGGGCTACATTTCATCCTCTGACCACTTCCATATCCTAAGAACAAATTTTGGTGTTCAAAACTTCCAAATAGTGTCCATATCCTCACCAATAAGCTAAATATTCACAACCATATTTAGGCCCTCAACAACCAACTACACTTAGTGTTCATAAACTCCTAATCATATTTGAATATGCTCATATGGAGGCCAAATATCCCTCGATCCTAGATGTGTTGTGATTTGACACATCATTCATGGTCCTAAATGCATAGAACCCTTGTTTAGGGAATAAGGCATATGTTTCCTCCATTGAACATGTTCATGGTCCCAAGACCCATACCTAATGTTCACAACCTACTTATTGCATCTAGGTCAACAATCAAAGGCAAAGGATACCCTTCAGAGGTCAACTATTATTCTTTAAAGAATTATCCATGGCTTGAGATGCTTAGAATCGATTATTAAAACCTAAGGCTCAAATTTTCTACCTTAATCATGTCCAAAGAACTCACATCCAAACTTAGTGCTTAAAAAATTCCTAATGGCTCACATTTCCCCCCTTGAAAATAATTATAACCTAGGGATTTAATGTGGTTGCAAGGATTTTACCTACCATAAAAAACTAATTAATGCCATACATGTTGTCATAAGAATGTGTGCACCTTTGTAATGTATCTATCACATTTATAATACATACAAATTATTCTTGTTATAAAAAAAGGAAACCAAACTTATTTTAGGCAAAACAAAACTTACTTGTCTCTTATACAATCATCTCTCATAAACACTATGGCTCCAATACAATTTTGCTAATCTTTTTTACAATTGTCTCTCCATGTTTTGTTGAGTTCTTATTCACTAGTACAAAATGAGAGATAAGTGACCAGGTATCTAAAAAACTTAGTCACCACATTTTTTTCAAGAGATAAACGACTAAAATTGAGCAATTTTAAGTGAGCCAATTAAAAATGACTAAGATAAATGACTAATTTAGTCATGTGATAAAATATACGACTAGATAACAAGTGACTAAAATAAAAATGGCTAGCATAAACGAATAATTTAGTCATAGGAATACAAATATGTCTAACTAACAACGACTAAGAATATAAATTAGTCGTTTATGTTAGTCATTTTTAGTTGTGTCACCTCAACAACAAAAAATTACAATTTTGACAATGAATTTGTACAATTTACTAAATTTTAACACTGCAAATGGATTCAGAGACCCCCGTAATCCATCTATAGTGTGAAAATTTAGTAAATTGTAACATTGTAGTTGGATTTAGAGACCTGAATGACATTATTTGTGTCACTCAACAATGAAAAATTACAATTTTGACAATGAATTGTTACGATTTATTAAATTTTAACACTATAGATGGATCTAGAGACCCCTTTCTAGGGGATCTCTGGATCCATATGTAGTGTTAAAATTCTACAGGTCTTTGGATCCATCTATAGTGTTAAAATTTATTGAAATGTTATCACTCAATATGGATTCAATATGAGAGACCCCTTGTGTCACTCAGTGGCTTTTTTTTCTTTCAAGACATCAAATGAGGTCCCTATAGCTCCAGATGTTGGATATGGTAAAATAAATAAGGGGTCTCTGAATCTATCTGCAATGTTAAAATTACTAAATTGTAATTATCCTAATCAATTATATATATATTAGTTAGTATGTATTAATATGTATGCCGATAGACATTTACAATGAGAAATGGGGGTATGGGGTATGAGGCCATTGAGACCTTTTAATTGCATTTCCACAATCTATGGCAACAATTTATGGTGATGGCATATTCCGTGAGAAAGATTCCTCTTGCACATAAATTGATGGCTCTTGTGTAAGGATTAACTCTGACTTCCAATTTAAGGCTCCAGTTTAAGGTATTCGTTACTTATTAGCACCATTATTAATATTTTAGTTCCACTTCATCCCCTTGTGCCTTCTACATGGATATTTCGAATTCCATATCCATTTGCGGTTGTTTCCATTTCCCGATATCTATTATGCTGGAAACAACATGACCACATAACAATTGTTTCCATTTCTCACTATTTATTATGATGGAAACAACATGGACACATATATAACAATCGTTTGGATTAAGGAATGGCACACATATTTGGTGATGCCCTATCTTTGGTGGTGCATGCATTTCCATTTAACCATGTATTTCACCGTTGGGCAGATTGCTTTTCCAACTTATAGATTATTTGTATATGCAACTAGAAGAAGATTGGAGTCCACAATACTTGGAAGGTGTAAGTCGAAAGGTATATTATAGCAGATGCTCATACGAGATCATTAGACGGTCACTTAGATGCTCCTTTTCCAGTATTGTTTGTAACATGACACTCTCTCTACCATAAATTACAATTGGAGGTGTGAGGATTGGATATGACTTTGTTTTGTATTGTTATACACTTAATCTATGGACTATCTTTGCTAGATGTTGGATTTCCATTTGAATAGATAAACATGCTTACAAAACAAACAAAAAATGTAGATTACTAAAGGGTCCAAGTTTTTGTTAAAAAAATGTCTTTCATATTAAAATCAAATTAATAGAATGAAAATATAAAAAAAATATGTATATTACTAGACTATCTAAATATAGAGTCGCATCCAAACCTAATTCTTCACAATCTTCCTATGGTTATTTTAATGACTACATCCACCAAGGGCGACAAAGGAAGGATTAAACTTAGTCTGCAATGAATCTTGTCACAATTCCATGACTTGTTATGGATACAAAAGTGAAAACTTTGAAAAAAAATCATTAAAAGATGTTATAATTTGTAAACTTAAAATTAAAAGTTTCGGTCAATAACCTTAAAGATATATGTGATGTAACTCTTCACTGCATTCTATAAGTTTGGAAGATTTATAATAATGAATCATTTTTCTCGTACATATAAGTTATTATTATTTGTATTTTATTTATTAGCTTAGTTAAAATTAATCACATATTTGATTTAGAAACACTATTTTCTTTCATTACATCAAAATCCTTATAACTTTCTCAATATGTTCTTTTATTATATCAATCTCAATCATCTCTTTGTGGATTCACAAACATATAGATATTCGGATGTTGGTCATGAGCACTTGGGAATGGTTTAATTCGCAACAATCACAGAGTAAATGGTTCCTGAGAAAGATGTGAAATTTCTCATAACACTGCTGCTAATTGGGTTGGTGAGGCACATCACAATAGTTTTGGAATAACCGACATCCCTGAGGTACACAACAAGGGTTTGGAGCAAAGAAGGAACGCTGATGGAGCAAAGTGAGTTCTGGGGATTGTAGAAAGGGTTTGGAAATAGCTGCCGAAATGAATGTGGGAGGGGAATCCTCCTCTCCTTCCCCCATTGAGATTGATGCCTTTGAAATAATGGTAGTCGCACAAGGGAAAAAATAAATTCCATCACTCCCATCTAGATTCATGAAGAAATTCGATGATATCCCTGAAGTTGAACTGCCCCTGACGAAGCGGAAAATTATGCTAAATATGAGGATGGGTGCAGCAATGTTGCCTAAGATTCGAGTGTTATTGATTATGTAAGGAAACAGATTGGAATAGGAAATTCTTAGAAGGTCAAGGGCTTGACTATCGCTGATATTCGTAAGATAATGAGTGTTGTTGCGGAAGATGATGAGAACTTGATTTGGGATTTGGATGAAGACAGGATGATGCTAAATCCGCCGAAAATCATTAGAGTTCACCCTGTTATACTTACAGGTTTCTCTGTCATGTTTTAGGTTTCGGATTTTGATAATTTCTAACTTTGCAACAATTTATATTTTTTATATCTCTTTGGATTTCGTATATATCGAATACTACAGGAAATTTTTGCTTTTCAGCTAAAGTCCATTGAAAACTGCTAGAATTGGTTGCAACAAATATCTGATATATTTACCAAAAATAGTCATCCCATTGCATTCTATTCTTAAAATAGGAAAATAAATAATATTGATGTTGTTTGTTTCAATGAAGTTGATGGTGTATGTAATGATTTCAAGCCCTTAATTGGTTTGACTGTGGCCATTTATGTCGCATTTCATTTATGTTATTGATTTTTTTTAGCAAATTGTGAATTTGGTTGCCATAATTTTCTAAAGAATGTTACATTGGAACATAAGAAGAATATAAAGGTTGAAAAACATCATAAACATTAGAATTTGTTTCCCAACTAACTCACAATCAACTTAGATGATAAGAGATCTTGGCACTTGTTGATACAACCACCCTAGAAATATAGATGACTCTTATTGTCCCAAGTACTCATTAATAGTGATCATAACCCTGTTGAAAACTCAATATAGGTGTTCCATGTTGCTTCAGTCAACTTGAAACTTGTCATTTGATCAAAACATTTTTTAATTAGAACAAAGGATTTTCTATTATAGCTAGCCAATGACCAAGATAAATAATTAAAAAATAATTTCTGATATGGTAACAGATCTCAGCCTCTCTACTTTGTTTCCTACACTATCTATACTATCACTCTATCTGGTACCAATCAATTTGACTAGTTTCCTGCTATAACTAAAAAATTTACATCACTAACCCATAGTCCCATACAAAAAAACACCCCCAATCATATACAAATTTAACAGATTAGAGCTTTTCATCAATCCCCCATATTACTCAACTCCGTGTTGTAGATTTTGTATTTTCCACAAAAGGCACAACCACCACCTCCAACCAAGCTTCCTCTAATAGGCATGCCCATAAGTTTCTCAATTCAATATTAATTTTGGTTTCCAAATAATACCTCCACTACCCTAGGTGCTTTAGTAACTTCAAAAAATTCTCATGAAATGCAATGTTCTCTTTAAACATGACCCCTATATACTCCAAAAGTCGACCTGCGTGATTTAATTCCAGGTCTAGACCTACTTCAAGGAAAATATATTCCTCCTTTCCCTTGTGGTCCCAGGGTCTTGAAAGGCCTCCTCTATTCCTTCTAGACCCACGGTTCAATTAGAACCACATGGCTGACATAATGACAAATTGTGATCATCAAATTGGACATATCCTGTCTCCACAAGTTTCTAGGCTACTTGTGAGGATCTTCTTGCATCACGAGTAGGGAACTTCCTGTAGATTCTCCAGCTCCCTTGGCACAATCGCAGCAGTCTCAGTGAAGAGGTATCCAGCTTTGGCACAAAACAGGCCAGACCATGGGGAAATGTTGTAGGAACAGATACAACTGGCCTCATCGGACCCCTTCCAGAACCCCAAAAGATAAGTTTCTCATGCTGATTCCAGCCATCTTGGAAGTAGAGAAGCCCCTAGAGGAGCATGATGGATGGGAAGTAAATGCACCTGAGCCCAAGCCACCAACATTTGGTTGGGGAGATTAGCAGGATAATGACAAGGGTGATCTACCTGCCAGTGGAATGATCCCTGTAGACAACTGACAATCCTTTATGATTTTGATTATTGAAAGCTTGATCTTAGTATGTGTCATATGGCAAGTTTAATTTTTTGTCTTTTACTGCTCATAAAACCTGCCAGCTTGAAGTTTTTCCTGTGTTTAAAATTTATGGTAGCTGGTAGTTAGATTGAGGCAATCAATGTCCTCATTTCTAGTGCTACTTGAGGCTGCAATATTCATCTCTCATGTTGTCAGACTCTTCAACCATACCTCTTTCCAGCTGCTGTCCATCTCAAATCCCCCTATTTCTTCAAGACACAGTTTAATTCTTCAGTTCTTCTTTAGTTCTGTAATCTCTTAGTTGACTCCCTTATCAATGTTGATGAGGCTTATCTTAATCTTCTGCAAGGGGTAATTGCATCATCGGGATAAAGAGTATTCAAGTATAGCTAAATTTTGTCATAAAATATTGGTGTGGCTTGTTCACCTAATGTACAAGATGTTGAAAATTATGTAAGAGACAATGTCTACTTTATTTTGGCCTACCTTACTTTCTGTATCTTGCTTTTATAGGAGACCTTTTGGTGCCCCTGCTTTGCAAAGATGTCATTGTACTAAGCAATCCCATTGGCCTACTTTTGCAATCATTTGTCGAACATCAATAAAATTATCTTATCTTATCTTCAAAATTCAGCTTGCAAGTCACATTAATGATGGGTATCATTTCAAATCTATTCATGCACATAGTTCCTTGGGTAAGGATGCCTCATTTGGCCTTTCTACTTTATTTTTCGAGATTCTAAACTTCACATTCACACTCAGTGAAATCATTTCTATTATATTAAACTACTATCATCTATTGTCAGGCTAGAAAATCAACATGTCTGGTCTTTCAATCATTTCCAGTTTTGAAACTCAAAGCTATATATTACTAAATTCCAGTTTTGACTAACTGTAAGAAAGCCTATTAAATATTGTAAATTATGGGTGCTCAAACCTTGTGTGAAGATATGGAATTTCTGATTTGTAAAATTATATTCAAGATCTTCCAAACAACAAAGCAGATAGAAGATTGTTTTGAACTTTTTAGGTGGTTGGAGGTAGGATTAGCACCTAGTCAAAAAGCTGCGCACATGGGGTCATAGGGAAGCAAACGCTATAGACTCTTCTTGTGAAAACATGAGGTTAATAACCGGATCAAGTACTTATAACCTGCATATTCTAATGTTTATCAAAATGAATTTTTTTGTGGTGAATTCAAATCAAGAAAGACACCATATATATGACATGAAGGGGATAACCAGCATGAAAACTTTATGTATTTCAAAGAAATTGGAATCAAGAAATTGTACTTAGATAATACATCCTTAAGCATAAGATGGGAAGAGATAAAAGGAGAACCAATCAAAATTAACTTTCTCAAACAAAAACAATGTTACCACTTTTTTGTTGCCCCATTCATAAACAAATCTTCAGCAAGAAATCTGCCACGATACTCTAGAAACAAGGTTCCATTATAAGTGCCAAATGCCCCAAAATCACCAATGAAATATTATTATTGTTTCTTCAAACCATCAACGACCATTACAATAGGAGGGGCCTTTACTTTTATGGAGCCTAGGCGAAACAAACTGCAAAATAAAATATTAAAATCCTTGCTAAAACCCTAGATATAATCTAGATGAACATAAACTGACAATATCCTTCAACTAACTTGAGAGGACAAGTCAAATAAATAATAAAAATGAGTGGCCATATCACATGTACAATTCTCCCAGCATAGAAGCCAAGGCAAGTGGTGCATTTTCCTAGAGTAGCATAAAGCAATGGACTAATGCTCGATTGTCCTCGTCAAAGCCAGTAAGTAGACCTTGTCAAAACACCAAAGAAATGAGATAATACTCCTCCAGGTAGTGCCCCCTCCTAGAATAGAAACAGAAAACCAATAAAATATAACCCAAATGGTGCACTGCTGAAAGATGCCTCAAATGTGTGAGAGAATGATTCTTGCTTGAATATGATACATCAAAGAAGTTGTTCAATATGAGCTTGATTGTGCTTTCATTTGTGCTCTCTCATTGGTTTTCTTTGATTTGTAGTCACTATGCAATATCAGGAGGAACCTCCTGATATGCAATGTAAAGAAAAATTCTTTGTGCAGTCTATTGCAGTCCCTACTGGGACGACTGTGGAGGAACTTTCTCCAGATACGGTAGGTTTACTCTAAAACCAGTTTTGTTTGAAGTTTAAAGCTCATTGCAAAGGGTTCTCTCAGTTGAAGTAATTTTCTGTGTTCAGTTCATCAAAGAACCAGGCAAGGTATATGAGGACCACAAATTGAGGGTGTTGTATGCATTTCCACCTGTACCTGTTCCTGACCCGGAATCATCAGCATCAGAAGAGGAATCAGCACCAAAGGATTCTGTGTTGGACAATCGGAGTCAGAGTGTTTCCTCAGTAGATAATGTGACTGTGAAGGATGTGTTGCTTTTTAGCTGTCTTGTGGTGACGATAATTGTTTTGCTATTTTCTAAATGCAATTGCATTTGAGTTTGCTATTCAGGAATTTGCTTGCATGTGGCTTCTTGTTTCTTTATGCCTGCTTTTGACTTCTGATAAGGAATGCTACGTTTAGCATATTTGTTTTTGAAGTGTAGGTGTGGTTGTTGTGAGAGCAAGTGGTTTTAAAGATTAATTTCTTTGGTTTGCAATTCTATGAATAGGTACTGAAATATCCCAGCGAGTTGAAGGCAAAGCTGTCTGAGGTTAGTTATTTTTCCCATTGTAAGTGTAACGTATGGATGTTTTAGGACATTTTTCTCTAGCAGTCGACCTTAAAGGAAAATGTTTAATTGCATCTAGCCGGCTCCATTCAGCTCGACTGTTTAAGGAATACTTCCCCATACAAAGTTTTATATTTTCATTTTTAGAGAAAATTCTAAACTTTGCGCAAAATTAAACTACTGAAAAATTTAACTTGTAATGAGGGTCTGATTTCAAACTGATGAAAAGCTGTTGAGCAGTCATGCTTATGTTGCATATGAATATAATTTAAGAAAACGTTTGAAAATCCTGAATTTATAGGTGGAAAAAAGGACATTTCATAAGCAATGATAAAGTTTCACCTTAAATGCCAAGCTAGCAATAGCGATGCATTGGTTAACAAGTATTGACCAGCCATGTTCATGCTTGGAATACATATAGAGAACTAACTGCTAACCTTACAAGTGAATGTACATTCTTGCAGTAAACACCAATTAGCCTAGGTTGCATGGCAATGTATAGGGATCCAACTGTTTTTTTGAAAATTCAGGATCTACAATAAGTTGGCTGATTACCATCTATAAAACTAACTGTGAAAATATACTGTATATACTGATATGGATTAGAAGTTTAAGATAATTTGCACTTGACATCATAATGTCTAATAGACTTGTGTTTAAGGGGGGGATTGATTGAACAAAGGTAATTGTAGCATTAAGGTTGTGTTTTCAATAGTAATAAGTTATAATAAGTGGTGATAAACAATGAATGCCAATATTTTAGAACCTTTAACAGATGCAATGCTACTCTTGTATCATTTACTATGCTCATCACACTGTCGAGAACTGTCAGCTGTGGAGTTTCACACCATACCTGTTGTAACGATCTCTTTAATGAATTAGTTATACAGACTGTTGATAATAATTGCAATAGATTATATTTTGCACACTTTACATTTGTATTATTGCTGATTTTGATTCCATTGAGAAGGTGTAGTTTTATTTGTTCCCTTTTATGCCAGATATATGTCAAGATGTCAAATGTTGCCAGTTTTAGGGTGTAGTTTTTATTGAAAATAGTAGCTATGATGTACCATAAATGCTGAATGAATATTATAGGTGCGAGAACAAGGGGAGGAAATTGTTTCTTAAGGTAAGTGCTTACTATGGCTAGTGAGAACCCAGTGGGACTTGGACATGGCCAACACAAGCCTCTTACTGCATCTCAAGCATAGTTTTTAAGTAAATTGCATGGAAATGGATCTGGATCTGGATATGTATAATGGATCCACCATTTTTTTTAAAATACAGGATCAGGATATGGGGAACTCCCCCCCAACCCTCCTCCACACACACATACACGCATGCACATGAACCAGAAACACATAAAATTTAGATCTCTGAATATATTTCACCCCAGGTTACTCTTAGAAATTCAGAAATGCAGAGTTCTATGAAAAACTCAAATGTGTGTTTTAGGATTGGGGAAGGGACTATTTTATCGACAATGTTAGGGTTTTAGGCCCCCCACCTTTTTCATTTTATGTTTTATATTTTAGTTTATGTTTTTATGTTTCATATGAAATTTTGTTTTGGTGGATATGCCGGCTTGACCTTTCTGACAAGTTAGAAATTGATCTTGAGCAGAACCTCATGTGCTTCCAAACTGAAATGTATCCAAAGTGGATCTGGTTTCAGGATCCACAAAAACATGGATCTCGGATCCTCCATAGTTGGATCAGTTAAGATAGGTTTTTAATTCTGAGGATGACAATGCTTGATGCAAATTTTATCCAAATAATTACAATGAAAGAAACCTGCTTTCCTGCCAAGGTTAGGCTGTTGCAATCCCTTAAGCTTTGATGATAATCAATTCCTTAAGCTAACAATTTTATGGTCCCAGTCGATGGTGTCGTGAAAACAACCATACCAAATCTCTACGACCTCTGAGATGTGAGCACTGAATACATGTCCAGTCAAGAGTCAGACTCCAGAGTGAAGACTATAACACAGGTTCCCTGGTATGCTTTGAATGACCTTTATGGTAATTTTGGTTGCAAGGATTTGCATTTACATGTTGTCATCTGCTCTGTTTTTAAAACATTGGGCCTCAAATTATTTGTTTCTATATCAATGTATGGGTAGGGAATTTAGATCTTCTGGTCTAGATTTGGGGGTCAAATATTTTAGTAAACTCTGAGAATCGATATTTTAGATCTTCTGGTTTTAATTGTGTTTTATGTATTGTTCCTTAGGAGAGTGGTGGTTATTGTGACACTTGATATGTTTGGTTGTTTTGTTACCAAAGTTTTTGTTAGGTATATTTTTTAAGATGATGTAATATTACATGTTTACACAGATTCTGCGGTTCTTCACTGAATCTGCTGAAAGCATTGTTGGCTTGAAAATTGAATTGGGAGAGGCAAAGAAACTCCTTCGTTCTCAGAACAAGTAACTGCATAAAATTTGGTATCACTCTGTTACGTTATGCCATATTATTTCTTCAATGGACCAGATTGGTAATGTGGCAAAGGTGAGTGTTCTTTACGAAGAAAGGTCTCTATTATTGGGTTTATAATTTTATTATTGACAGGATGCTCACATTTTCATGTACACAAGAGTGATATATTATTATATTTGATATAACATAATGGTTACTTTTATTCTGAAAAATGCTTTTGAGAATGACGATGCCAAGATCTGTTGTTTCTTTTCTTTGTAAAGAAAGCCAAGTGTATGTGCATATTTGTAAAAGCAAAAGAAATATTATACCTAACTGAGTAGCTTACCTTAATTGTTTAATACATCATCCTTTGTAATGCCCAAGTACCTAGTCAATGTGAATATTCCATTTTACGGGAAATAAAACTAGAGTACCCAGATTGAATTTATGTTTCCATAGTGCAATGGAAGACCGGATAAAGTTTGTACTGTGAATCACTACCATGACAAAGAGAACTGAATTTTGTAGTGGATTTTCAATAAGGGAACTGTTATCACCTAAACTGTAGTTACCCCTATGGATGGATCCAGTCATGGATGGCAATAGGGAAGGGCAACTGGAAAGGTGCAACCACGATCACCTCGACCTCCAATATGTATATGGTTGTCACGCCAGTCGAGGCAACCTTCGCTTTATGTTATCTAGCCCAGACAACAAAGGGGGAGACCCGATCTACTCCCGACAGGAGAGATCAAAACCAAGACACCAAATCAAGGTATTTCTAAATGAAGTTAGGTGTATGGTTTATCCTAGACCTAAGGACGAAGTCACAAGCCAAATGAGGGGTTTAATAGGTGTAGCTTTGGTTCATAATTAAATGTAAGAGTGACTTATAATGTTTGTAGTGAGATCTAGGGCTAGTGTACTAGTTCAATATCAAAGGATCCACTGCCTTGGGAACCGTGTCCAATGCAGGGTAGTTTATGGATTTAATTGGGGCTAACTAGTACAAGTGACAAGTTTGACCATATTTCATGATAGCTTCAAGGGTATAGTTCACCATGCAAAAGTCAAACCACAAGTCAATCCAACATTCTAGGAAAGTTGAGTTAACTTGGAGAGAGGCCAGTGCCTTGGGAATTGGGAAGTGGAGTCAAAGTAGGGTTGACTTGAGGTTTAGGACTCCTAGTACTTGGGACAAGTGGACAATACAGTTCTTGATGGATGAATGTGTCTAGATCTAGGTTTGACCCAAGTGGACCACAATCCCTAAAAACAAGGAATGCAATCCCCAAAGCAAGATTTGACAAAGTGACAGTCTAGACCTAGGTTTTGAATTATTCTGATTCCGGATCTGCAAGAATCTCAAGTACCTAGTTCCTTGAAGTGAGTGAACTCACTTCTCCAAGGTGGTGCGACTTTCCCTAAGGAGGCTTCAATCGGGGTTTAGGTGGGTCAAATCATGTCGGATGGCATCCAAACTTTAGATCCAGGTAGATCAGTCAAGTAGGGGTATGGATCTATAATTTCGTGGCAATCCACCGGTTAGATCTTTGTAGATCTGAGTTTAAGTGTTCCAAGTGGTCCAAAATGGGGATTAAATCCCTTAAAATGTGGAATGGGGCCCACAAGGTGATTTTCAGAAAAGGGACAACCTGGGTGTATGTTATTTGATGTGTAGATGTCAAATCAAGTGAAATCTCAAACACCCATCGCTTAGATCTAGGTCAACCTGCTCAAATGGTGAAGTGCGCCTTCCTTGGGAGAAGCTAGGTTGGCTTGGGAGAGGGGTCAAATGGAAGCCAATCCACACCAAACTATAGATCCGGGATGCCGTGGATGCTAGAGAGGTGGGTTTTCAATATCATGCCCAACAACCCACTAGATCTTGGTAGATCTGACAAAATGTAAAATGGGGGTTTTGAAGTATTTAGGGTTTTAACAATTTATGAATTATGTCAATGGATTGGATAAAGGAAAGAGAAACAAACCTGTGGATCTTACCTGGATAACCTTGTAGATGCCTTGATGATGATGATCTATGCAATCCCGATCAATTTGGAAGCTTTGAAGTAGTCTCTATGCAAATCGATTTAGTCCAAGAAGCCAATGCGCCCTCTCTCCTGCACAACAAACGTCAACAATATCAGATTTGATGCATCAAGAGATAAGACTAATGCCACAAAAGAAGTAACAGAAAGATAGCATAGATCACAATGATACTAATGATAACCCCCTGATACAAGCGAATGCCAAGAAAGTCGATTTGAAGAAGCCTTGCAAAATCGCCCTTGTTGAAGTCGCCCTCCTGTAGACAAACAATGATTTCCAAACAAGATAGATCTTACCACAATTTCCAAATGCTAGGTTGCAATAGACTTTCCAATCACCATCTAAGAACACCAGATGCAAAGGAGACCACAAGAATTTCCACAAGAATATTTTTCTATACCAATAATCCAAGAGCCAAAGACCCTTTACAATGAGAGGCTCTCTCCTTTAAATAGGAAGGAGAGGCACCAAAACCCTAACCACTTTTTGAATGAGTGGCTAAGATTAAAAGATACAAATGTCTAATCAATGGTTGAGATGAGCTCAACAACATAATACATGGATCACACATAAAATATAACATAAGTGGACAAAGTCGCCCTAGGAGAGGGGAATCCCACCAAATCATGATGACAAAATATCATAAGAGGCTCATGGTGGGTCCAAGGGGTAATTTTATCCCTCCTTGGTCAATCCCCATGGCACAATAACCAATACATAATCATGAAAGTACCAAATCGTGCCTCCAAGGTGAAGTCGTGGTCCTCCAAGGTGAAGTCGTGGTCCTCAAAAGACCTCAAAAAATCCACAGAAAGTGCCATAAGTGATGGATGAGGGCCCCGATGAAGCTGAAACTGCAGGAGGAGGTGTGGAAGGTCCCGATCTATCATCACTGATCATCCCATGCCATAACTTTGCCTCAGTAGCCCAAATCGATTTCCTCAATAGCCATTTCTACCAATCCTGAAATGCCTCGGGAAACGTGAAACTGCCCAAACTGCCTCCTGGAGTGATGGCGCTGTCAAGGTGAGGGTGCCAATGTGTCCGGGAGGGGGGTAATATGGTAAAAACAAGTGGCTGGACCACCCCCTCCATCATCAGCGCCCTAGGTCATCCGGATAAAAGTCATCTCTGCTCCGACAGGGCCTCCAATAGACCAAAACTGCACTAGGACAGCCTACTGAGGCTAAATCATCACTGTAAGTGCCCGGAACTGAAAACAAACTGTCCCATTGGACTCAGAAGGTCCAAATCCATCCAATATGTGTACTCATACACCATATGAATCTCTGCATGATCAAAATAAATATCCAATGTACCGGAACAAGGCCAATAATAATGATCTGTAAATGACCAAACACTGCTGTATCCCAAGAATCATCATCATAACCCTGTAGCTGCTACATAGAATCATCCTGTATGTGTACATGGACCATATATCATCTATCCATATCATCATAAGGTCCAACATCTCATGTCCCATGGTCCTCCATGGTCAAACTAGGTCTAACCAAGACCAAATATAACTCAGACTATCATCCATAGCTGCTGCAAGGTGTCAAGGTTAATACATGCTTTACAATTTATTCAAATAGCTTCTATAACACAGAGTAATCATGACTGGCGATCTAAATCCAAATATATAGTGTCGTTAGTTATTATTATTACTCAGACTAGACTTTCAGGAACATACTCACTTCATAGTTGTGATCAATTTGCTAGTGAAGGGTGAAGGCTGAAATAAATGGCTAGGCTAAGGGATGACTTGACTAACTTGACTTTGTGACACTTTGGCAAGGGAAAGGGAATACACACTGTAGTATATACTGAATGAGCAATAACACAGGGAATGGCGGTGTCTCACAGATGGATGAGTTGTTTAAAGAGGGTTTATTCACCTTCACAGATGCGCACAATCCATAATACAAGCAAGGCCAGCAATTGTTTAGATATAACATTTAAGTTCCATTGCTTTTTGGGCCTGAGGTTTCCATAGCCTTGATCTATGTGTGTTTACAAACACATTGCATAGATTTACATTTATTTTTAGGCTTTCTGCTGCAGGTGTGTTTTTAAGGCACTTGTTTACCTGAGCACTTCTAGGTGTGTCATGGACAACTTGTTTACCTAGGTATTTATTTTTCCAAAAGATATAACATTTTATTTTTCATGGCCATTTTCATTTGGCATTTCTTTCATATACAAGATATAGCATTTGATTTTTCCAGATGTTGTATTGATGGCAGCACTAAAAGTTTCAGGTTTAGCCAACACAACCTTAGTGACTAGGGGGAATTCTCAAGGAACTCCAACTCACCATAGGTAAGTTTTGTCACCAACTCAGAGCCGAGACACAATAAACAGGGAAGCTCATCCAGTACAGAGGCTACAGTGGGGAAAGGTCCTCCATGTCACTAGTCAAGTAGCAAATCAAGGTAATAATCTAAAAGGTAGGCCACGGATGGATGAAGACAATGAAAAGATGAAGCCAACACTAGAAAGCCATAGTATGGTGTAATGATCACCTCTATTCTCCCTAAGGAGGGTATGTACCAATGAGTATGAATAGTGAACTTCTAAGTCTGAGTAGGGACAGTAATATATATATAATAGGTCAACCAGGTCCAAATATCTATATGATCGCCAGATCATGACACTAAGTGCTAAGACATGCTATAAGAATAAGTATAAAAGCAATCTAACCATAACACAATAGTATACCTGCTGAGTCATATACCTGAAAGC
The DNA here is from genome assembly GCA_027924585.1 of Larix kaempferi. Classification (NCBI taxonomy): domain Eukaryota; kingdom Viridiplantae; phylum Streptophyta; class Pinopsida; order Pinales; family Pinaceae; genus Larix; species Larix kaempferi. The sequence continues at coordinate 2,754,025 of BSBM01001158.1, read as the reverse complement.
TCATCCACCTATACCATCACTTGTCCTCTGAGACTGCTGCTGTAACTCTGGGCACTACTGTCTGCTCTGTACCAATGGCATAATGGCTATATTGGGCATCTCTCTGAGTGTCCTGAAACTCAGTCATGGTATGGGGAATATAGCTGCTGTCCACAATCTGATAGTGATCCAATATAAATGCTCATCTCGGCATCTCAAATGCAAGGGAACTGGCTGAATAGTGTACTGGCATGAGAAAAATAATGTATGGTAGCCCGGCTACTATATATGTGATAACATCTGGCTCCGGCTGGGACAAGTGCTCGGCTGAAGTGAGCGCTTGAGAACCTCAGAATCTCTGGTCCCCGAACTCTGCTACTCGAATCCACGATCCAGCACTCTACCATTTTATTTCCAGCTTTTATTCTTGCAACCTATTTTCTGCATTCACAAACATCTAAACAAAATACCTCATGCCGCATGTGTGGGAAAAATAATAAAATCAACTGAAATAAAATCTACTCTATGTCAGAAATATAAATGCATAAAATATAAATGCAGAAAGTAAATTAACATAATTTGCAAAATTTGAGTTTTATTGTGCAGGAAAAGAAAAAGTGACAGGTACTCAGTTAAACTAGGAGCTTACAAAGGAGCTTAGAGACTAAAAAGGTGCCAGACTCAATGGCTGAAAAGACTAACTACTGCCTAAGTAGGCTTATTTGGTTTCCTACCTACCCTACTCTACCAGGCAATGCAAGCAAAGAAATCCCAACTATGTGGGATCAGGGATGTGATCCCTTAAGTCCCTCTGATGGACATGATATAAGATACGTCGTCCACTACCAGTGGTCAGAAAGCACATGCCATCAATGCATCGCTCTACTGTGAAAGGTCCAACCCATAAGTCATCAGCTTGCCCCGATCTTATATGCAATAAATGGTTGGGAATGATGACTCGACTTCCTGTATGAAAATTATTTCTATTGACTGACTCAGGAATAACTCCAATGTTACGAATAGGTATGGGATGGATTTCAGCAGGGTTTTGCGGTTGAGGTGTGACAATCCTCGAGTTTCTTCTAGAAGGAACTGCCTCCATTCTGGGTGGACCACCATCTAAAGAAATAGCAACTGTGCCAACAAGGATTTCCCTAACTTCCCTTCTTGTTTCTTGGATTTCCTCATTTGGCTCTTCCCCATGGGGAGACACAATTCTTTTAACAACCTCACCTACAGTCAAGAAGTCTCTATGTTCTTCCAAGGGAAGTGGCTCTTTAGATATGACAGTGTTATGACTAGAACCTTCCCCTGAAGGAACAGGTACAACCATGTTTTCCAGTCTGGGAGAAACTGACTCAGAATGAAATGTGGAGGAAGTAGGAATGTGAGAAAGATCATGAGTATGCTGACTAGATGACTCAGATGGTAGGAGGAAACTAGGGATATGCGGATATGTAGATAAAGTATGGCCTTGAGGCTCTGAAGGAGTTTGAAAAATAGCAAGGTTATTTAAATTATAGTCCCCTTCAGGAGCATCATTAATTAGGGCATCCTCTTCCCAACCTAGAGAGTTATCATGGACTTGAATAAGGCTACCGTCTTCTAGAGATAAATGAGACAAAGAATCTTCTGTATCGGAATAATAAGTGGCTTCAGGCTCTTCATTTGTTTCAACCCTAGTAGATGTTGCAAGATTGCTTTCCCATGGGTAAATAGGTGCAAGCCCTTGTCTTTCTCTCTCTCTATTGTGATCGGTCAAGGCAAACCACTCCCTAACAGTGAAAGGAATTCTTTCTCCCCTCCTAATATCATCAAACTCATCTTCATGCATTGGGTTTTCAATGTTTTCCTCAACCCCTTCAAGTGTGTGATTTTCTATAGCAGGTTCTTGAATGGTTTCATTGTTTTGTTCGTGATCTTGGGGTTGATTTTCATGTCCTCTCAATTCATCTATTTCCTCAACAACATCATTTCTAATTATTTCAATCATTTGCTTGTCTTCCCAAAAAGAATCAGAATCTTCCATGACCATACACATATTTTGATCAACTTCATACAATTCATCCTCATCTTCAACAAGGTTAGTTTTGGCATTATTTAATAATTCATCCCCGTATGTGTTTTTTAACCCTTCATCAAAAGACTCAACATGCTCATTATAACAAGGTTCTCTGTTAACCCGAATCAAGGCTCCATCAGGGTTGGGAACACAAATAAATGATAAATCCATCATGAGATATCCACCTAGGCCAGCTGCCCATTTTCTAGATAAAAGCATTCCATATGCTGGGGGTAAATCAATGACAACTACATCCATCATAGTAGAAATGTCTGAACATGCGAAAAGGTCAGCCCTAAGGTTTTTAATCAAGCCATAAGACGGTACTCGTCGGGAATCTATACCACAGACATTTCCATAAGGTCTAGTCACTTCGAGTCCCATTTCCTTCATAACTTGTAAAGGCATAACATTCATTGCTGCTCCAGAATCCAACATACAATTATGAAGGAGCATGTTTTGAATGTGCAAGGTAAGGTAAAAGGGGGAGTGACCACCGCTTTTTCTTTCATAAATGGCTGAATGGATGTTTATTGGTGGATCCTTCTCTGTTTCACTAGGTTGTGTTCCACTAAGCTTTTGGATATGACATGATTCTAGGACAGGTTCAGGATTTTTCTCTTGGCCAATACCATTGAAAAATTCCTCTACTTGGCATCTAACAGAGGGCACCTTCATTAATTCAGTGACAGGGATGTTACACATTATCTTGCTTAGCTCTTTCTTCATATCAATCTTAAGATCATAATCATCTACGGCAAGATCTTCTTCTTCCTTTTTATCTTCATCAATCTTTTTATGTTTATCAAGGAAAGAAGGTTGGGAAGTAGTTCCTCGTTTGTAGATTTGATACTTTGGTTGCTCTTTAGGTTTTGGGAGTTCTAAGGCACAACATGTGGAGCTAGGTTCTTCAATAACATCATCTTCTTGCTCCCATGGCTCTTCTTCTAAAAGGATTCTTCCAAAGTCTTCATCATAAGATAAGTCATTTATAAAGTTGATGTTTTCTGGTTGGTCATCATGGTCAATGGTGTCAGAGGGTATCTCTTCTTCTTCATCACACCAATTGACTTCCTTCTTTTCAGAGTTTTCTGGATACTCAGGTCGTCGCCTATCCCTATCCCCATCAGGCCTTCTATTATTATTCCAGTAAGGTTTAGGGCCATAAGGATTTCTATGTCTCTCAGGGTCATTCAAACTTGCCACATTCTTAGTCAGGACAGTTAATTGTTTCATCATTTCTTGCATGACCTCTAAAGTGTCCTTGGATTCCTTTGGCACACTCACAGGTTCCTTTGGTTTTCGAAGTCTAGGGTCAGATCTAGAAGTGGATGGGGTGAATTGATCGAAAAAGTTTTGTTTCCCCATGGATGCCACATTTTGTTCAGCCATCTTAGCATTTGATTGAGCGGTCTTTAAGTCATTTGGGTTTTTATCCTTTAGCTGATAACCAACCCATCCCTCAAAAGCATTTAAGTAGTGAATCACAACTGCTTGGTCTTTGGGTCTAATTTCTTCAGGGATAACAGCTACAGTCTTGTCAAATCTTATGTTAAATTCATGGACTGTTTCATTTTCTCTCTTCTTAATGTCAAAAAGTTGGTGCAAGAGAAATTTTCCATCTAACTTTCGGGACCACTCACTGTTTAGCTTGTTGACAAAATTGTCATACCCATCAATGGATGAGGCAGGCAACCTGTCAAACCACTTCCTAACATCTCCTTCCAAGGATGCCAGGAGACCCCTCATGAAAACATCTTCCTCAGATGCTCCATATGCTTCCATGTGTTCCCAAACTTTATCAATGTGGTCTTCAATTGATATAGCGGATACTCCATCAAATCTGGGAACCTTTTCAAAATACTTTTCAGGCATGTCATGGGGTGCACCCTGGATTTGGGAAAAGTCTAAAGGAGATGGTTTTGCTTTTCTTCCAAAAATCCTAGGAGCTTGTGGTGGAGGAACATTCTGGTTTCCCGGGTTTGTTCCGGCCATTGGATTTGGTAAGTTTGTGTTTAAGTTTGAACTAGGAGATGAGGGAGGAACCGACTTGATCAAAGGGGATCCTGAAGTTCTGTTTGGAGAATCGTTAACCAATTTCCAAAGGAAGTTCGATGGTTGTGCTTTAGGATCTCTTTTACGATAGGTGATTGGGGTTCCTTCAACTTGGTCTAAGTTTACTTTACTTCTTGTGTTGTAAGGATGTAAATGAGCTCGCTCCTCAGCGGAGTCACTATTGGGAGTCGCCAGGTAGATTTAACTCTTCTACCAAGATATGTGTCGTTTGTATATGCGGGAAGGACTAGGGCAAGCTATTGCCTCCCCGGAAACGGCGCCAAAATGTTAGGCAAAGAGAAAGGGGAGGAGAGCTTTAACAAAAATAATGTGTCGGACCAAGGTAAGCCTATTGCTTCCCCGGCAACGGCGCCAAAATGTTATCACCTAAACTGTAGTTACCCCTATGGATGGATCCAGTCATGGATGGCAATAGGGAAGGGCAACTGGAAAGGTGCAACCACGATCACCTCGACCTCCAATATGTATATGGTTGTCACGCCAGTCGAGGCAACCTTCGCTTTATGTTATCTAGCCCAGACAACAAAGGGGGAGACCCGATCTACTCCCGACAGGAGAGATCAAAACCAAGACACCAAATCAAGGTATTTCTAAATGAAGTTAGGTGTATGGTTTATCCTAGACCTAAGGACGAAGTCACAAGCCAAATGAGGGGTTTAATAGGTGTAGCTTTGGTTCATAATTAAATGTAAGAGTGACTTATAATGTTTGTAGTGAGATCTAGGGCTAGTGTACTAGTTCAATATCAAAGGATCCACTGCCTTGGGAACCGTGTCCAATGCAGGGTAGTTTATGGATTTAATTGGGGCTAACTAGTACAAGTGACAAGTTTGACCATATTTCATGATAGCTTCAAGGGTATAGTTCACCATGCAAAAGTCAAACCACAAGTCAATCCAACATTCTAGGAAAGTTGAGTTAACTTGGAGAGAGGCCAGTGCCTTGGGAATTGGGAAGTGGAGTCAAAGTAGGGTTGACTTGAGGTTTAGGACTCCTAGTACTTGGGACAAGTGGACAATACAGTTCTTGATGGATGAATGTGTCTAGATCTAGGTTTGACCCAAGTGGACCACAATCCCTAAAAACAAGGAATGCAATCCCCAAAGCAAGATTTGACAAAGTGACAGTCTAGACCTAGGTTTTGAATTATTCTGATTCCGGATCTGCAAGAATCTCAAGTACCCAGTTCCTTGAAGTGAGTGAACTCACTTCTCCAAGGTGGTGCGACTTTCCCTAAGGAGGCTTCAATCGGGGTTTAGGTGGGTCAAATCATGTCGGATGGCATCCAAAATTTAGATCCAGGTAGATCAGTCAAGTAGGGGTATGGATCTATAATTTCGTGGCAATCCACCGGTTAGATCTTTGTAGATCTGAGTTTAAGTGTTCCAAGTGGTCCAAAATGGGGATTAAATCCCTTAAAATGTGGAATGGGGCCCACAAGGTGATTTTCAGAAAAGGGACAACCTGGGTGTATGTTATTTGATGTGTAGATGTCAAATCAAGTGAAATCTCAAACACCCATTGCTTAGATCTAGGTCAACCTGCTCAAATGGTGAAGTGCGCCTTCCTTGGGAGAAGCTAGGTTGGCTTGGGAGAGGGGTCAAATGGAAGCCAATCCACACCAAACTATAGATCCGGGATGCCGTGGATTCTATAGAGGTGGGTTTTCAATATCATGCCCAACAACCCACTAGATCTTGGTAGATCTGACAAAATGTAAAATGGGGGTTTTGAAGTATTTAGGGTTTTAACAATTTATGAATTATGTCAATGGATTGGATAAAGGAAAGAGAAACAAACCTGTGGATCTTACCTGGATAACCTTGTAGATGCCTTGATGATGATGATCTATGCAATCCCGATCAATTTGGAAGCTTTGAAGTAGTCTCTATGCAAATCGATTTAGTCCAAGAAGCCAATGCGCCCTCTCTCCTGCACAACAAACGTCAACAATATCAGATTTGATGCATCAAGAGATAAGACTAATGCCACAAAAGAAGTAACAGAAAGATAGCATAGATCACAATGATACTAATGATAACCCCCTGATACAAGCGAATGCCAAGAAAGTCGATTTGAAGAAGCCTTGCAAAATCGCCCTTGTTGAAGTCGCCCTCCTGTAGACAAACAATGATTTCCAAACAAGATAGATCTTACCACAATTTCCAAATGCTAGGTTGCAATAGACTTTCCAATCACCATCTAAGAACACCAGATGCAAAGGAGACCACAAGAATTTCCACAAGAATATTTTTCTATACCAATAATCCAAGAGCCAAAGACCCTTTACAATGAGAGGCTCTCTCCTTTAAATAGGAAGGAGAGGCACCAAAACCCTAACCACTTTTTGAATGAGTGGCTAAGATTAAAAGATACAAATGTCTAATCAATGGTTGAGATGAGCTCAACAACATAATACATGGATCACACATAAAATATAACATAAGTGGACAAAGTCGCCCTAGGAGAGGGGAATCCCACCAAATCATGATGACAAAATATCATAAGAGGCTCATGGTGGGTCCAAGGGGTAATTTTATCCCTCCTTGGTCAATCCCCATGGCACAATAACCAATACATAATCATGAAAGTACCAAATCGTGCCTCCAAGGTGAAGTCGTGGTCCTCCAAGGTGAAGTCGTGGTCCTCAAAAGACCTCAAAAAATCCACAGAAAGTGCCATAAGTGATGGATGAGGGCCCCGATGAAGCTGAAACTGCAGGAGGAGGTGTGGAAGGTCCCGATCTATCATCACTGATCATCCCATGCCATAACTTTGCCTCAGTAGCCCAAATCGATTTCCTCAATAGCCATTTCTACCAATCCTGAAATGCCTCGGGAAACGTGAAACTGCCCAAACTGCCTCCTGGAGTGATGGCGCTGTCAAGGTGAGGGTGCCAATGTGTCAGGGAGGGGGGTAATATGGTAAAAACAAGTGGCTGGACCACCCCCTCCATCATCAGCGCCCTAGGTCATCCGGATAAAAGTCATCTCTGCTCCGACAGGGCCTCCAATAGACCAAAACTGCACTAGGACAGCCTACTGAGGCTAAATCATCACTGTAAGTGCCCGGAACTGAAAACAAACTGTCCCATTGGACTCAGAAGGTCCAAATCCATCCAAGATGTGTACTCATACACCATATGAATCTCTGCATGATCAAAATAAATATCCAATGTACCGGAACAAGGCCAATAATAATGATCTGTAAATGACCAAACACTGCTGTATCCCAAGAATCATCATCATAACCCTGTAGCTGCTGCATAGAATCATCCTGTATGTGTACATGGACCATATATCATCTATCCATATCATCATAAGGTCCAACATCTCATGTCCCATGGTCCTCCATGGTCAAACTAGGTCTAACCAAGACCAAATATAACTCAGACTATCATCCATAGCTGCTGCAAGGTGTCAAGGTTAATACATGCTTTACAATTTATTCAAATAGCTTCTATAACACAGAGTAATCATGACTGGCGATCTAAATCCAAATATATAGTGTCGTTAGTTATTATTATTACTCAGACTAGACTTTCAGGAACATACTCACTTCATAGTTGTGATCAATTTGCTAGTGAAGGGTGAAGGCTGAAATAAATGGCTAGGCTAAGGGATGACTTGACTAACTTGACTTTGTGACACTTTGGCAAGGGAAAGGGAATACACACTGTAGTATATACTGAATGAGCAATAACACAGGGAATGGCGGTGTCTCACAGATGGATGAGTTGTTTAAAGAGGGTTTATTCACCTTCACAGATGCGCACAATCCATAATACAAGCAAGGCCAGCAATTGTTTAGATATAACATTTAAGTTCCATTGCTTTTTGGGCCTGAGGTTTCCATAGCCTTGATCTATGTGTGTTTACAAACACATTGCATAGATTTACATTTATTTTTAGGCTTTCTGCTGCAGGTGTGTTTTTAAGGCACTTGTTTACCTGAGCACTTCTAGGTGTGTCATGGACAACTTGTTTACCTAGGTATTTATTTTTCCAAAAGATATAACATTTTATTTTTCATGGCCATTTTCATTTGGCATTTCTTTCATATACAAGATATAGCATTTGATTTTTCCAGATGTTGTATTGATGGCAGCACTAAAAGTTTCAAGTTTAGCCAACACAACCTTAGTGACTAGGGGGAATTCTCAAGGAACTCCAACTCACCATAGGTAAGTTTTGTCACCAACTCAGAGCCGAGACACAATAAACAGGGAAGCTCATCCAGTACAGAGGCTACAGTGGGGAAAGGTCCTCCATGTCACTAGTCAAGTAGCAAATCAAGGTAATAATCTAAAAGGTAGGCCACGGATGGATGAAGACAATGAAAAGATGAAGCCAACACTAGCAAGCCATAGTATGGTGTAATGATCACCTCTATTCTCCCTAAGGAGGGTATGTACCAATGAGTATGAATAGTGAACTTCTAAGTCTGAGTAGGGACAGTAATATATATATAATAGGTCAACCAGGTCCAAATATCTATATGATCGCCAGATCATGACACTAAGTGCTAAGACATGCTATAAGAATAAGTATAAAAGCAATCTAACCATAACACAATAGTATACCTGCTGAGTCATATACCTGAAAGCTCATCCACCTGTACCATCACTTGTCCTCTGAGACTGCTGCTGTAACTCTGGGCACTACTGTCTGCTCTGTACCAATGGCATAATGGCTATATCGGGCATCTCTCTGAGTGTCCTGAAACTCAGTCATGGTATGGGGAATATAGCTGCTGTCCACAATCTGATAGTGATCCAATATAAATGCTCATCTCGGCATCTCAAATGCAAGGGAACTGGCTGAATAGTGTACTGGCATGAGAAAAATAATGTATGGTAGCCCGGCTACTATATATGTGATAACATCAACCATATACATATTGGAGGTCGAGGTGATCGTGGTTGCACCTTTCCAGTTGCCCTTCCCTATTGCCATCCATGACTGGATCCATCCATAGGGGTAACTACAGTTTAGGTGATAACAGGAACATTAAAATCAGGAGTAACAATGATTAATATTGTGGCTGTGAACTCATAACAGTGTTGATTTGCACTCAGATTGAATTGTTTTCATAGTACAAAGAAAACCCAAAGAAAGTAGTATTAATTCACTACTTGGAATAGACCTCAGCACATGCCTGAATTTTGCAGTGGATTTTCAACAAGGGAACTCTAAATTGGCAGTAACATCAATTAATATTGTGGATGCAAACTCAAAATAGTGTTGATTTGGACCCAGACTAAATTTATGTTTCCATAGTTCAAAGAAGCTCATAGAAAATTTGTACTATGAATTCACAAAGAGAAATCAACACCTGAATGACTTTTGTAGTGGCCTTTCAGTAAGGGAGTGTCCAACTAAATAATCTACAGTCTCAACTAAGGTCATCTCATTGATAGGATCGAAGATTCAAAATAACAGCATAAGACCAAGCACCAATACCCAATCCCAGTATTGTCTGAGTAGATTAATTGCTGCCTCGTTGCATAAGCAATAGACATGGATCCAAGCTCAAAAAGGGAGAAAGCTCATCTTCTTTGATTGACAGATGGCAGGAAGGGATCTACTTAAACAAATTTTCCCTGAGCCTATGTGTGTGAATGAGTAGGTATGTATTTCCCATTTACCCCAATTTCTCTCTTATATTGTTAATTGTTGCATACCAGTTGTATAGTAGGCTAATGTCGATGAACATGGACTCTTAACAAACACAAACTACATAAGATGTAACCAGCAGGGCATGTGACTTTAATTTTTCATATTTATTCCCTTCTATGATCACATCACACACTTGCTTTGGTCACATAAGAACTTGAACCTAAATACGTCTACTTAGAAAATTTTATTTCACAAAGAACTATTAGAAAGCCCAGTCAAGTTTGTGTGCAATCAGACTCTGATGCATAGTTCTGTAGCTTCTTTGACAAGCTCGTACAATACAGAATTTGAGGGAATTGATCGGTTGTTATTTTTTTGTTCTTTTCAATGGAAATATTAACTATTTTTAGAAATTTAAGTTAATCTAGATGAACTACAATAGAATCGTGACTGCTAAATGGTTTGATAATGAATGGATATTTACTAATCCAACTTAAAATTCTTGAAATATAACTGTGAAGATGAATACACCTAGAGAGACAATTTTACAAGAATTATTTAAAAGCAAGGTGATATTTTTCCCCAGGTGACAGGAAATTATTTAATAACCCCATGAATGAATTTGAAGTAAACCAACATAATAAAAGTAAAATCCCTCCTTTCATCTGCTACAAGCATCTGGACTCCCAGTTAGAGAAGGTAATGTTATACATTAATAATGGAAATACATAGGTGTCATTTGAGATTTAAGTTTTTAACTTTATTATCCCGGATGAGAGAATTCAATTTCCCACAACCAAAGATCATATTTGTCAGGTCTGTAACACGTTATAAGTTATAACTAGTCAAGCTTTGGATTTTAAAGGCTTCATAGCATGGAATATTTGTTTAACATGCATTGTTCTTTGCATATATTGTTGAAAAGAAGATTGTTATGTGCCTTTAACTAATGGCTCGAAAGTATGTGACAAAATTGCTTTTAGAAAATCATATAAAGTTTGATGTACATTCTTTTTCCAACATGCAATTTTTTTTTTTTTTAAGTCAAGCATGTTGATTTGAGTCATACATCTCTATCTTTATAGCATCCTTATTTACCACTCCATATATTTTAGATCATTTAGTTTGATGATGTTTCTCTAATTGAAAATTCTATGATTTAAATGGGAATTCCTAGATTTTTTATTAGTTTATTCCGGCACCCCATCCCAAAACATACTCTTCATTTGTTCTCACTTTGTGAGTCAATAAATGTGTTTATTTTTGCAGTATGTGTGTATATAAGCGGGTTAGATGTTCAGCGGGAGAACATAATGTCTTCTATCACTTGTTTTATTTTCTTATAAGAAGTAAATTACTTGATCGTGCAACTTACCATTGATTATTGCTTGATATTCAGTATTAGGATCTACCAATAGTAGAATCTACCCCTGATGATGGTCTTTTGGCAGTACCTTTGCTTAAGCACCAGGTTTTCTTCATATCACTAGTGATGGTAGTTGATATCTCTGCAGTTCTTATCACATGCTGAGAAAAATATAATGAATTTGATTTTACAAAGGATTGCATTGGCTTGGATGGTTCTACATGAGACAAAAAACATGTATTGTTATGGTGGTATTATTGCAGATGATCAAGTTAATTTAATAATCTTTCCTTGTGTTCAAACTTGAATTGTGTGCTATATTTTTTGTAGCTTTGCTTAAGCACCAAAGATTAAACCCTGAACCCTTCTTGCATTTCACATGTTGTCATAGGGATATATTAAGGCTCAGTAATAGAGTCATGTTTCCATGTTCCTATTTAGGTTCCATTGCAAATGTTGTTGTTCTCTATTACATAATGCTCGTTGCCCAACTGTCGATTTTTATGTTTTTAGAAATTGGGATACATAATGGTTTTGATTGGGACATATTATATTGTTTCCATTGATATTTCCTTCAATGGCTGCACGTAAGTACTGCTTTTTTGTTGCAGAGACAATAAGAAAGCCTAATAATTATGCTTTTACCTCTGGCATTTTTATCTCATGTTCCTTCTCCATTAGTATTGGATTGTACCATTACACACATTATTATCATCCTTCTCTTCCTACCCATGTACCTTAACTTGATGTTGATGCTATTGCAGATATCATTTTCTTTGTGCACAATAAGTCAGAAATAGAATCATTAATTGACTATGCATTCACTCAGAGTTTATTCTTGAAATGTGCATTTACCATGTTGTTTAGTTGCATGTCATAATAAGAGCTGATAAGTTTGTTTTCTTTCATTGACATTTGGATTTCCAAATCTCCTTGGATCATCAAATCCCAATCGGACAAGATCTCAAAGTAGCCTTGAACATCATGGTTTGAATTTATGCTTGGAGATCAACAAAGACATCGTAGTTTGAATATTGAAGCAATATGTAAGTTGTACTGTACATTACATTGAACATGTCTTTATTAAGAGGGATTTTTAATTTTTCGGTTGATTTGAAGGAGATGAGTCAATTGTAGGTTTTTTTTACTAGGTTTGATACCTTAGTGCAACATTGGAAATATGTCACTTAACGTAGCCCATATAGAGCTGTATGACATATCTTAAGGTTTCATAGGATGCCATATTAGATGGTTGAACTTAAGCTCCATGTGTAATTTATCTTTTTTGATTGCTTTTTGCATACTAAAAAATGTATTGGCTTCTTTAAGGATAGAGAGACTTGTTTTCTTTTTTTTGGAAGTGCTTCCAGAAACTTGCCCCATAGGGCCACATTGCATAACATGGACTTCCTTCAGCTTAATTTCTAGGTCTGAGGTGCTATCTATTCTTCCAAAATTTTCCATGGACTTGCACCCAACCTCATCCCTTTTTACCTTGTGGAAGGCACAACGTTTTGTCAACCTCACTAGTCACAACCAAGGCCCCATTGACACTTATTTTTGTTCTGATATTTGATAGTTTAATATTTCAAAGCATTTGGTTGCAATTCTTGTTTGTAAAATTGTAATTATTCATTACTTGCAATTTGTTTATGATGGATTATTATTCTCATTGCAACAAACTTTTTGGAACAACCTTAATAAGGTAAGTCTTCTTTTGTAATGATGCAAGCATTGCATTCCTTTGATGTATGAAGAGGATTTTTCTAGACATATCTTGTGTCATGGTTCTGATAACAATGATGATTTCAGATTTTAGTACTAAGCTCACTAATTGCTTGCTGTGCAGATCTTAGGGACCCCTTAAATAATTTAAAACTTTTAGTCGCTTACTACAGGATTAGTAATTTTTACATTCCTGATATTTAATATATGCATAAGAATTGATAATATGGTGTTTTCTGGTGTAAGCTTATGAGCTTAACTGATGATTATGCAGATCTCAAGAATTTCAGTGAACCTCCTCTTCCCATCTGCTTTGGTACAAGAAACCGTCTTTCTTTTCAAATAGCAGGGATTTCTTCCAATCAATCCAGATGCACCAGAAGAAAAGTTGATTTTCGCATCTACATTTGTATCTTGTTCAAAATTTACCCGCATGTTGATTTTTGTTCGAACTTCCTCGACCTCCATGTTTTCATCACAAATAAACTGAAAAATTATTAGCTTTGTGGAAGGAAATATGGTGTAGTACTTGACATTCAAAAGCTTTAAATGAGCAATTTTCTATCCCAACTGACTACTGAAACCTTGAGTTGAAATATATTTTACCAGATAAACTAGCCATGTTACTACCTCTAGGAAATTCAATCAAGTTTCATAAAACAGTTTGATACCTTATCATTTCCCTCAGTTGAAAGTGTTTTTAGATGACACCTCGCAGGCTTTAGAATATAAATGTGCACATTGTTTAGAAGTGTATTTGCAGACTTATAGTTTAAAGATCCCACAAAATGATCAAGCCTGAAGGGACTCAAAAATAACAAATTGTTGAATCTTCTGAGATAGCTATACACAGAAAATAGGCCAGGAACTCAACTCTCTGGCATAGAGAGATCTCTTGAAGACTGAGGCAAGGTTTCATTGTAGGCAGAGGAGAATCAATTGCTTTTGATGTCAACAACAAGATTTGGCAAGAAGCATAATTGCTAGAACAACAACTATATATGTGATATTATTGAAGCACATGAAAGATGCAGGGTATGTACAACTTGGATGAAGGGAATGAAGGCTCCCTGGATCTTTGGTGTCTTCTGTCTACTGAACAACTTGTGCAAACTGGGCAGTAACAAGCCCCTCAAATGACATGAATTTAGGGCATAAAACCTTATGAAAAAGACTAAAATGTGCCTCCAAGTGAGAGAGGTTGACTGCTACAGGTGAAATTACAGGTCTACATGAATTTCTGAAGATGAATTGGCCCTCTATATCCTTCAAATGCTAACTAGGTACATCAATCTCCTGGCTGGAAATAAGGCACAGTAATGCTAGCTTGAACTAGGGGTTTTATTGCTACTATGAGTGCATTTTCAGAGTATATTAACACCCATGGACTTACCCATCTCTGGCTTTGGTTTATGAATATTTTAGGTCTAAAATTTCAACCCTTTGACTTCCCAACAACTACCAATCAAGCTGTCCTTAAACATCAATAATGATGCCAAACAGATGCCCTCAAATCTAATATATATACTAGTTATGAAAAAAAATGAAGTCGGTCCCAGGTTTCATAAATATAAGTCAGGCCTACCCTCTTTTCTTCCCATAACAAGTTGTCTTCAGAAATTTGGGGCTTTCAAATGCATGAGGATGCATTTCTGGTTTCATACCTTTCTTAGCAACATCATTCTTGTTATCAATTTCAACCAATATGGGACCTGGGTGCATACTATAGGATTTGGGCATTTATTGGACTTTTGCTATGTTTACACTTGAACCTACATTGATTCTTCAATGAAGACCCGTTGCAATTTGTAGATGCTAGTCCCACTGCCCCTTTGATGTACGTGCCTCTCTCTTAGGGTTGGTGCATCACAACTCTAGGGGGTTATCCCTAACTGTACTTGCTTGACATGCTTGAAGGATTCTATAGGTTTACATGCTTGAAGGATTACATAGGTATTTCCTTACATAGGTTGACATGCTTGAAGGATTATATAGGTTGACATGCCTGAAGGGACAATTTATAAACATATGATATTTCTGTAGGAATTCCAACACCATAGAGTATATTTCAGTATTTGGTGTGTTTGACAATTTTGTCTTAAGAGATTAGACCAGTACTTGTAATGCTTGTATTCTGGATCATCCAAATTGTCGGAAATACCATAATAATAATTGTTGCATTTGCATCCTGAGATTTGTTTATTGGAAACAACTATGCTACTTTAAAGGAAATTACAAATGTGCACCAAAATGTTTATTCTGTTTTTATGTCATAGCATGTTTGTCTTGTTTTCACTATTTGAAATGAAGTGCAGTGCTAATATCTAATGCTCTTTTCCTAGTAAGATTGTAACCTTCCTTTTGTTGAAGTGCCAAGCCTTTAGGGTATATATTCTTCCAAATTTTCCTAACACTTGCAGTGGTCCTCATCCCTTTTTGACATGCCATTAGGGTGGGACAAACTAGAGCATGAATGAAAACCTCAGTGGATGGCTTAATGGGATTAATTTTTACATCTAGATAACATGCTTCTTGGTTAAATTGCATAATACTTATGCTCAGGTGCCAAGTCTTCAGGGTCCCTATTCTTCCAAATTCTCCTGGCACTTACACTGGTCCTCATCCCTTTTTGACATGCCATTAGGGTCGGGCAGACTAGAGCAAGAATGGAAATCGTAGTGGATGGCTTAGTGGGATCAATTTTTACAATCAGATTACATGCTTCTTGGTTAAATTGCATGTAAGGGTATGTTGTATACATTATTCTTCATTAATAGAAAATGACATGCATATTTCAAAACATTAAGGAAATAATTTAGGATTGTATCCATGGTCTCAACAATCAATTTCTAATTATGATAGAAATTCGTAGGAAAACCTTGTTGTTGGATTAGGTAGACCAAAAGCATATCATTTTAAGCTTTTTGATTGATTTTGTGTGAGATGTAGATTCTATGATGGAATTTCTTATTCACCTTCCCTATTTTTATTTGAAGGAAGAGACATCTAAAAAAATTAGAGCTCTAATAGCTAACCTTGTTTCCTGAGTTACTTGGTCGTTAGTCAGAATCAAGAGCTATTACCAATCCATGCAAACACATCTCATTGGCATGAACATCCATTTGTAGAATATGCCAAAGCTGCAAGTAATCATTATCAGTTGATTGGTTCAGTGCAAACACATTTTCTGGTGAGGCCTGGTTGTCAAAAGGATAGAAAAATGCACGAGAGATCCAAATGCATATGCAAATAACCTTGTTTTTTAAAGAAGAGCAAAATGCAAAGGTTAGTTTTGATGAAATCCATTTTTCACTTCCTTTTTACTTGAGGATTGTGAACATAGAAGCTTTTGTTTTCATTTGTTCCATATTTTCTAGAATATGTTGCCATAGTCCACATGGAAAACATTTATGATGTGGCCATGCTTTCATTGATTCCGAGGATTGTGAACATAGAAACTTTTGTTGTCATTTGTTCCATATTTATTAGCATTTGTTGCCACAGTCCACATGGAAAACATTTATGATGTGGCCATGCTTTCATTGATTCCCTTAGTATTAGAGAGTCTTTGTGTTACTGAAAATTCATGGTGCTATGATTTTGGTAGGTTGGACATGGATCTTGAGGTGACATCACTATGTCTGACTCTTATTATTAAGAACAAACAATATAGATTTTGGCATCCCTACTTCCTAATACCTATGCATGCCATCTTTCAATAAAGTAAGAACAAAATGCAGTATAGTAACATGTTATAATTGCACGAAAACTAGACAAAGGGGTTGTCTTGAAGGCAATTTGTGCAAGATTTCATGAAACTACTAAGCTAATTGTTTGTTTGAGTGAAGGTGAATTTCTGTATGGTCATTCAATTTTAGTTGCATAGACATAGGCCTTGGATTTTCATTGTTTAAGAGAAGAGCTACATCCACAACTCCATCTAGAAAGAACATTGAAATTCCCAGCAGAGATTTGATAGAGAACATGTGTTCACCCCCCTTTGAAGCTCTTGTTGAAGATTTTAGAGAAAATTGTCCACATGATGTCGATTTGAAGATGTGCCATGAGAACAGAATACCGAAATATTCAAAACCTCATCAAGATTCCCTCTTATCTAGATATTCACACTCACCATTAACCCAGGTTAACTAAAATTGATTCACATGTATTTCATTTATCCTCACAAAGCTTGAAAGTGGTCAGTTTCCCCTACTCATATTTCATTTCTCTATTTTCAAAGGACCCATTCTTATCATAAATAGGAAAATAACTTATAACATAATGATCTTTTAAAACATCGAAGGTAGACCTTGGCAAATCCTCTGAAGTGTTACAAAACATCCCGCCACTTGGTTTAAAATAATTTAGATGACATCCTCTATCAAAAATAAATTTGTACATCCCATCCTCCTTATCCATGCTAGATTTGGATTCATAATGCAGTGGATAAGAGAATCAAGAAAACGCATTGGTTGCTCCATCATATTTATCATGTTTCTTACTTGTTTATAATGTGCTAAAATCATCACTGTCAGTGTCATAAATAGGGCCACCCTCACAATATAGAAGGATATATCTTCTTGTTGGGCCACCCGTTGCTTCATTAACATCTTCTTCTTTGAAATTAGATGTACAATAATGAAAAGATAGAACTTCTTTCTAACATTCAGTGCACATTTTAGCCTCATTTACTAACAACCTTACTATATTTCCTTTCATTCTCAAGTCAACTCTAAGATTGTATATTAGTTTAATTTAAGTTCAAAGCTTCATCACCATTTATGACATCGGTTTCTTCATTAGAATTGTCTTTGAATTCATCCAAATGATGTAGAAGAGAGGGCATACCTTCACCAATCAGATCTAATACATTATTTTAGCTTACTGCTACATTGATAGATTGTTGTTCATTTCTAATGAATAGACATAAATCTTCCTCTTGAGGATGCTCTTCATTGTACTTTGATTATTGTTCTCCAAGATCTAATTTACCTTCAACATTTTGCTCAACTAGTACATGAGAACCAGTCACGGTCACATATTCTACGTGAATGCTTTTAACTTTAGGGATGGAGAATAACTTCACTCAATCCTTCCCTGTTAGTTCGCTTGTACCTTATACATGATGTTTTCTATAAACTGGACTGCATGGATTGTCCTCACAAGCAATTTCCTGCAATGTTATCCACTGTATGCAAGGCATCTTCTGGCCTTAAGAATATGTCCTTATTTTAATTTCTAAAGAAAGTGCAAGGCCTATTTCCAAGCCTCAGAAGGCATCTTGACTGTGCAGTTAATTTGCTTAAAGAAGGTAAGTTGCTTGCATTGGTTGAAGCAATTAGGAATATCTATGCATAGTAAGATCTATGTATATGTGCTTATTTAAAATCACTGCAAAATTTTCACTATACAGATTGCGAAGCTTACCAACAACATTGGATGACCAAGTCTCTTTCATATGGGAACCCAAAAACAACAAGTGTTATTGCTTCAAGTTCTCTAACTGCAGAGTATGTTTTCAAGGAGATTATGTGCTGTGTGAGTAAGGTAAATGTTGATTAGCTCTCCTATAAAATCATTTTAATTATACTATGCATTTGTTTTTATAATTTAGCTACTTGAACTAATAATATTATATAGAAAATAATACAATCAGTCCAGACTGTGCTTGGCTTCCAAAGGAAGATGAACCATAGTACTCTAAGAGAATAATGGAGTTGTTGTGAGTTCAGTCTTTTCTCATCTAGGGACATAACAGAGAACCGATGATTCAAAAAAGGAAATGTATCCACTTGGTTCTAGGCCATACCTACTTAGAGTTTGCAATAGATTCAACATAACCTAGAATGGAAGAGGCATACTATGCATGTTCCATTCAAAGCAACAAAATCTTCTTTATTCCATTTCAATTTGATTTTCAGGCGGTGACTTTGTTGAACAATTGCAGATGTTAAGTTTTGATGACTTTTCCACTCCTAGTAATGTACCCATTCTAAAAGAGTTGCTTGAGGCATTCCAATCATCCGATGCAGCAAATGATCTTTGTTCACTTCAACCATAGCCTTCTATTGGCACTTTGGAGTACTGTTTCTGTAGTGCTTATGCATTCATTGATGGGGTTTTTGATACTGGTATGTAATCAACTTACAGTTCATTGCTTGCAAGTTGCATACCATTAATCATGCATTCTCTATGTTTGACTTCTATCAGGAATGCATAAAAATGAAGGAAATGTACATCTTTACTAGCATCAGATGCATATTTTAAGTCTATCATGCAAACTCATAAATTAACACAAATCATATTAACAACACAATGTGTCATTTTTGTGTTTCAGATATCTGTGTAGCATAGCTAGCACAACTTCATTTATGGTGGCATCAAAACTTATAATGACACTCAGAGCATTAGCAAATTGTGCTCAAGCCTATATTGAAAAATTTGTTGAAAGCAAGCGACGATCAAGTGTTAGTGGGATGGTAAGATTTGTGCCAATTATGTGTAAAAGGTTGAGTGCATCAACATGCAAGTTACTGGAGCACAATTGGGATATTGATGGTCAGGGTAAAACTTAGACAAGCAAAGTGAGTAGCTTTGCAGGAATGTATTTTGTTTTAGTGCTAGAAGCTCCATGTGTTCCATTTCTTTCAATGAATTTATTGTTGCTACATAGCATTCATTTAAACTGAGAATTATGTCTTCAATCAAATTCTTGGTTTAAAAGATGAGGGTTTGTATGCAGGGAGATGTGCTACAACAGGTACTTCATATCTGCATTGAATACAGTGAATCTCCAATTGATTGTCTCGAAGAACTTGCTTGTAGCTTTATGCCACACGTATGGTATGTCTTGAGTTTCGTATAATGGGAGTCTTCGAGGGAGGGTTATGGTTAGTCTTTAGACACATACCTGTCTACCCTACAAATTTACCTCATCGGATGGATTGAAGGTACTTCAAAATTTTGGAATAGCTTTATTTTCATAAATTAGATAAGATCGTGGGAATTTTACACGATGGATAGGATTGCTAGTTTACGGGATGGGTAGGATTAGCTTTAACTTTCCATTGGATGTTCACCATTCAATGGAATGGTACAAGATCATTACTATAAGAAAAAGAAGAACCAACTCATTCATAGTAGCTTTCCATTGGACACACCAAATCCACTAAGGCCTTGAATATTCTTGGTTCAAGCTATTTTTTAGGTACAAAGGAGTTGAAGGTTCTAAGATTGAAAACTCAACGACATATGGTAGTTTTCCAAACAAATCTTGGAAGAGGTTTGACTTTTAAATGTTTTACCATGTTTTCTAATCTGCTTTCCTAAATGTAATGTCACTAAGTTATGCCTTTTAGTGATTTTTTTTTTCTATATTTGAACTCATTGCATATAATTTAATTTTCCTCATTTCTTATGAGCTTCACATCATGCTATACATAATACAAGTATTTCCAATCATTTGAAGCATTAAAGTCAAGTGATATTATGAACTGCCAAGGTCTACATTTCATTATTTTGCTTGGTTCTTCCATTTGTAATGGCTCATCAAGGATTATTGATGTTGTTTTGGAGAAAAACCCCAAGCTTCCATGTTTTGTAATGGGTTTTCGATTGACATTTAGACAAGGTATATGCAGCTCAGATGTAAATTTAGTCTATGGTGACAACTGAACCATGAATTGCACTAATTCATTTACTTCTCTTGAGGGGGCACTTGTACTATTTTCAAAATATTAGAAACCCTTAGTGTTTTTATTTATGAAGTCTATACACTTGTGTCCTTATGCCAGTGTGGGTGATAGGACCTCTGCTAGTGACCATAGTGGATGGAAAGGTAGAATGGATGGGAAAACGATGATTAATTGACTTCCAAAGTGGTATGAATATTGTGTGGTTTGATGCATGGTCAAACCCCAAGGTGAAAAGATAGATATGAAATACACTAATGTTTGATACAAAAAAAAATCAATATAGAATTGAATCCAAGGACTTAAATCTGGGAAACAATTTCGTATTTTGTTTAGCACAATGTATTTGTGGCACAAAATTTGGTGTTTTGAAAGTTATTTTCAGATCTTAGGCATGCTGATAATTTTAACATTGACCAAGACCCAACTATGTTTCTAACTATTGCATTTAATCACCATTAACTTCTTACAACAAATAGAGAATTAACAGATATTCCTAAGAAACCACAATAGCAATCCGAAAGAGTTTAATAACTCAAAATTACAGTGACAATCTCAGACCTATGACAATTATAGTTAGCAACCTTCATGGAGTAGTAAGACACTCTCTTGTTGACAATCCTACATTCTTTAAAAATTCTTCCCTTTTATATATCTATGGGTTGTTTGGATAGAACCATGACCTTTGTGGGCTGTTTGGACAGATGCGTGACCTCTATGAGTTGTTTAGACTAAGTCGTGACCTTTTATGGGATGCTAATCTAGGTTGTGACCTATACTGAGTCTTCTAGATTGAACTGTAATGACCCTTTTTCAAAATTTTATTAAAATGCCAATTTTTCCACTTTTTCCCCAATTTCGACCTTTGACTAGTTTTACTGTTTTGACCTCCAAATCAACCCAAATGCTCCCAAATCTTCTGTAGGAGTGTATGAATGGTATTTAGACTTGAATGTTAGGTTCAGGGATGTTTTATGGCCCTCCAAATACTGCTGCAAACTTGATTTGTATTCTGATCAATATAGGTAATTTTGACTAGTAATTTGTGCATCAAATCCCCCCGGGGTAACACTGCAAATGGCATTCCAAATGCCTCCAAACTCCCACGAATTCATGAACAGAGGTATGTAATGTGTTAATTATGTGATTAAGGTCTCATATGCACCATTAATTGATTTTTCTACTATTCTAACTCTCTCACATTCAACAGCAAAAACCCCCAATTCGACCCTTGGGGAAATGGCACTATTTCACCTCTCAATACAAACAAACTGAGTAAAAATGCTTCAAATGCTCAAGTACAGTACATGCAACTTGTAGAATATATACATGGTAGTATATTAATCACAAATATATCATAGAATCATCCATCCATTCGAAATAATCAACCTTATAGTGTCATACATCAAAGCATTAGGGAAACGGACATTGTTTGCTCATTAATCAATAATTTTGCATACATTCAATGGGTATTTCGACCTGAGAGTTTCTGAATATGAATAACATAGGATATGAAGCTATTAAAATCAGAAAAATATCATATGAAGCTCTCCCAATGAGTGCAATATCTCACCCAAAGCACAATCCCTCAAGGAGCCCGAATATGCCTTCAAAATTGGAAATGGTGGAGAGAAAGTGCTGCACTAAACCAAACCATGAAACTTCCTGTAGCTGCTACCTGAAAATAAAACTCCATTAAAGCACCATGAAAGACCTGAGTGGCCTCTCCAAACACCAACTTGGATGGGAATCTTTCACCCTCGAAATTGGCTAAGGCAAGAAACTAGTCATCCACTAGTTCTCTCTTCACAAATGCAATTTTTCTCAAATCATCAAAATCCATTTTCATACTTGATTTCTACATTTTATAACCAACATTAGCCTTCAAGGGGTCGAAATCCTCTCACTAGATTCAATAATTTTCCATGTAGAAAATATTCCTCATTTGCCACTTGTCTCCTAGTTCCAACCTTCCATCTTCTCCCAAATTCGAATTTGAGTCTCTTTAGATTCCTCCAACTCCATGAGCGCCTTCATTGCGCCTATCTTTGGGGATGACATGTCATAATGGTCAGGTGTAAGAATTCAGGTCTGAATTTTGTCATAAATGTCATAGATGCTTCATTATTGTTGTCATAAAACTAGGGAATCTAGCCCAAGTGTCCACTAGTCTCCAATTTGACTCTTCCTCTCCCATGGAGGTTACTATTCCATCCCATTTCGACATAAGATGCTCAATGCCATGTGTTATGACTTACCAACTCACCCAAGAGTGTTCACCTTCCCATGAATTTGAATTGGCAAGAGAGAGCTGCCATGTGTCAATGAAAAATCAAGCTAGTGTGGGTCCCACCACCTCCATATGTCTCCAAAACCACTTGCCACCTAAAATTTCTCTTGAATTTATTTATTCATCATATTTATTAAATGCTTGAACCCTTCTAATGTCTAAATATCATTTATTAGCTTCCTTATTACCATCCCACATGTGCCCATCCAACCTAGGAAACTAGTAGGATTGATGGGATTGTCTTACTATGCACTTATTTGAATGGGGACATTACATGAACCATGACTGTTCCTTGGGTTGCCTTGACATGATCTGTGGTCTACTGATTTCTTTGAGGTATTTTCTGTGAGAGTGGTGTTGTTGGTGCCTACCATGACCTTTACTAGGGTTGTTGTGGTTCTTGTTCATCTTGTTACAGCAGGCCGAGCCTGTTTATACTTTAGAGAGTGTTTGTGCCCATTTTCATCCTCCTTGAGGATGCTACTATGTATGGAAGTGTGCCATAGTCTGAGAGACCCACTAGAGTATGGGTTAATGATGCCTCTGCACATTTGAAATGAGCTTCTATTTGCTTGATGTATGACTATCCTAAAAGAATGCCATTTATTGCAGCAATGGGATTGAAAGTTCACCCTCATTTCTAGATTGTTTTGATTAATAGCTTGAGGCCTATATTTGTCTAAATTTTCCCTACAACTACCTATCTATCTCTCTTTCAGTTATGTCCATTCTTTCGTTAGTGACTTGTCTCCTAAGAGACAAAGTCTGATCATAATATATATCTGAGTATAAGGAAGGTCTAAACCACATTTTTTCTCCTTTATGGATGCTAGTTTAACTTGTTCATTAATTTATTACTACTGTTGTTATTTATTGTCCTTGGATGCTCCAACTTTAACACAAGGACCTTTGGGAGTGTTAAGTTGAAAGAAATGAAAATTATGATTTTACTTTATCTTGCATTGTCACAGCTGAACTATTTTTTTTTGGTATTGTTTCTGTGAATTTCCGGTACTCGTATATATCATCAGGTGTTTCTGTGAATTTTTGGTACTAGTATGTGGGTAGTTTAGGTGTTTCCTACAACAAATTTGTGAGCATATCCTTTCCTCAGCTTGGGGTGGGGAGAATTCATTGTGGGGTTGTCTATTTTATTTGGTTGGATGGACAGTAGATTCTCCTCATTATCTCACACTACAATTATTAGCAAATAAGTGATTTCCAAGAGCCCGTACTTGTGCTTTATGTTTTGTTTATATTTACAAGATTTGAAGAAAATAATTATGTAATACATCAATTAAAGTAATGGTTATTCTTATGTAATACATAAATTATAAGTAATGGTTTATCTCGAATTGCACTTGTTAGAGTAGCACATTACTGACCATAAGGACTGTCCTAAACTTGTTTTCTGACAAATAAAGGTTCCTGACAACACCCCAAGAGTAGAACCCAACTCATAGAATCTGTCTAGTGAAGGGTTTGGATGTATGACAAGCATATTTACCTAATTGGAATGTTTTTGGGTGTTTAAATTATAATTAACATGTTAGATGTTTTTTACAACAAGTATCAGATACCAGAGGATTGGCCATATCAGATCGGAGCTAGATGTTTATTCAAGGAACCAATTGTCACCCCTTTAAAAAACCAACCGGACTTCAAGTGGATTGCTCCAGATGAAGAGGTTCTTTTTAAAAGTTTGATTCTAACAATTAAATGTGCACTAAAGTTTTAGTGACATTTTTTAATGATTAATTTTGATACTTCAGGGATTGACAAACTTTCTTGTAAATGAAAATGGGTTCCATCACGAGCGAATAACAAAGGTAAAACTCATACCCTTCATTAGAAGTACTGAGATTTTCTTTTTGCATTCAAAAGAGATGTTCGATCACATCTTTCTATTAATGGCTTTTGACTCAGGAAATAGATAAAATCAAAGCTGCTAAGAATAAGTCATCTCAAGGACGGTATGGCTTTTTCTACTATGTTTTATTGAGGTTTGAGACATGGAGTTGTATTTTTTATTACTAATTGAGATCTTATGTACATATTGGAAACATTTTCCAAGCCTGTTGTAAATGCATCAATGCAAGAAAAACGAAAGGTAAATATCATGCTTGCTATGCGAACATGGTTATGATATTTTCTAGTTAGAAAAAGATGTTGATTATTTGGGGTTGGTACACTGGATTTTTGATGGAATGAATCTTCTATTCTTTTTCAAAATTATCCTTTTAGAATCATTTAAATTCTCAACTCTATCTAATAACTGATGTTATTTTAGGAACCACCTAAAGCTAAGTCAAGTAAAGAAGATGCAAGAAAGAAAGAAAAGACTGCAAAAAAATAGATAAGCATGAAATAGGACATTGGGATACTACATGGCATTGGAGGAAGAAGTGTGGTGAGTACATTTATTGCATTCTTGTTTCTTCTTAAATATTTGACTGCTTCTTGGAATCTGCAAATTATATTAGCTGAATATTATTTATGGATGGGAATTGTTTGTGGTGGTTTCAGTTTTAGGAAATGCCCACATTTTCTCTATTGTAAAAGATGAATGAACTCTATGATCTAATGAATTTGACTTTGGACAATGCTTTTAGGCTATTTTATTTTTCATAGTATTGATTGACCCTCCTATTTATAAATCGTTGTAGCTGAACTTTTATCTTTGTTTCTCTCACTTTATTGGTATTCAAGATTTTTGGAGGACATTTCTTCTAACATGGCGTACTAATTGTATCAGGGAAGTTGTGTACCTCATGTAGTTCTTCAATTTTGTTTCACTCTAGAAGTTTATTTTAATTGCATTCAAGAAGACTAGGATTGTACATATTTGTGGTTATGATAAATCATGACATTCATTTTTAATGTATTGGTATGTTTGGGAGATTATGTTCAACCTATTCTTGTATACTGTCCATGCTTGACAAAACCATGACCTCTGTGGGTTGTTTGGATAGAGCCGTGGATGGTGGCTTGGCGCACATTGCAGGAACATGAGTTTGGGACACCATTTGCTCATCCTTTGCTTCTATAAAACTGAAATTGTCCTTTCCATGGCATCATCCACCATAGCATAGATAATTTTTACAACTAAAATTCTTACCAAAGCGTTGAATCAACTTGTATGTGATAACAATTGCTTTCTTGTTTTTGTCCATTTATAATTTTATTCCATGTACAAGAATAAAATTTATCCAGTTTGGACCTTCCTTATGCGGTGATGATAAAACTTATTGTTATTATATGGAACACCTATGGACTATATACCTTGAGAGAGAAGATAAAAGTTTGACCCTTGGTCTTGTGGGTAAAAGGTTTGTTTCCCCACCTTGATTGTACACCTTGGTGTTGTGGGTGAAAGGGTTGTGTTATAGGTCAAATATGCACTTCTCCGTCCGGGATCACATTGCTCTATTGATCACACAAAGGACACTATGGATTGAAGAGCTAGGTTGACCTAGACAACGTACTGCTGAAACTACACTCTTCAGCTTAGAATCTTACCTTATCTATTGATTTCACAACATGTGCGCCACTCTTTGCATAGTAAACCAGTGCACACCTTAAAAGATGCATTGCTTTCCTCAAAGACAACCAGTGCACCTCTCCAAAAATGTTGCAAACGCTTGTTGCAAAGTACAAGAGTTGAGTTGCATACTGTGCACTACTCTGGTTGTATGAAATCCGTGCACATATTAAGATGACGTCAAAAAATATATTAAGATTACGAATTAGGATTAGTTGAAGTTGGTTCTGCAACTTCCCCAACCTCCCAATTCAACCACCTCTCAATTCCAACTACCTACTTTGTCCCATAAATACAAGGAGGATTCATGAGAGAGAAAAGGAGAAAGAATGCCTTAAGGGTTGTTATGCTGGAGGAATTCCCAAGTCATTGTGAAGAGCAGGAGCCCAGGACTTGGTTGCAGAAGCATCTTGACCGATCAGGTATATTTGTACTGATTCATGTTTCTTTGATAATAAAAAGGTGGAAATACTTTTCTTGTCCCAAATCGAATGTCTATAGGATTGTATGTTCATTTGGTTTAATATCCGATTGTAGTTGATGTTTAATTGCTTTCAATTTCATCATATTTATTGTAGTCAAGATACACTGAGGAAGGTTTCCTTTTTGTTGCAGGTTCATCATAGTAGGAGATCAAGCGAAAGCTAGGACCAACCATCGATAAAAGGTACATCTTTTGATATCTCGATCTCTTTCATTTGTAGAAACTAAATGCAATGCAATGAATGTATTTACCTAACACCCCACCCATGTTGGTAGTGTCTACTCCTCACTATAAGGTATTTTTCTTGCACAACAAACTGGCAAACATACTGGGGATTAACCGGTTGTTTTTCTACTCTAGGAGGCCTTGTTAGGTTTTCTTCTAGTTTATTTCAGTCTTTTTTATTCTCTGAGAGGTGTTATAGGTCATTGTTACCTGTTCTTTCTATCCTGATTCATTCCAGTCCATTGCTGCAAAGCTTTTTTGTTTGTTTATGAGACATGTGCACTAGTTTACCCTATTTGCAGTAGCGCACTTCACCTGATGAACTCTGCTTTGTCCACTGCATAGTAGCGCATCTTTCCTAGTGTGTGCTGGTTTCTGTACTACACAGTAGTGCATTTTGCTGCAACTTCCAGTTCTCTGTTAGGGTTTGATTTCCACTTCTTTGGTTTCACTTCCAGCCTTTTTCTTTGCTTCCATGACTGACCCCTAAGACTTTTATGTCTCTTTTGAGTCTTGTTTGCCTCTCTTGACTCCTTTATTTTTCCTTTTCTTACTTGAGTACTTGTTTAAGGTGTCTTCACTGCTTTTTAGCCCTTTTGAAGGTTGTGCACTACTCTTTGTAAGACATAGCTACACTTTTTGCCCTAGATGCTTGTTACAGCCATACAAACCTGCGTTCTTAACGTTTGTTGTTTGTGTTAACAATAGTGCGCTTTCACCATGTCTTATCCCTTCCGTTAGGGTTTGACCCCAAGTTTGAGTTCTTAGGGTGGCTTTGAAAGGTTGCTTGGTTTAGATACTTTCTGATTATCTTTTCAGTTCAGTCCAAGTGAGTTAAAGCTTTCTATTTAACTTTTTTTTTGAGTCTGTGTGTTGGTAGGGTCACTTTTTTGGCTTGCTTACCTACTCCCTTGTTTGGCGAGTGCTCTCTTAGGGTTTTGGTGCTTTGGAGCAGCCTTTTAGGTTTGTATTTTCGTTAAGAGCATCTCTTCTCCTTGTTTCTTTTACACTTTGTTCCAAGCCTAAAGTTTTTTTCTTTTTGAAACAACTTGGTAGGTTGAGTCTTTTTCGAGTCTTTGATTTGATTGTTTTGGGCCATCAGGTTGTCTTTCCTTACTCACACTTTACGTTAGGTCTTACTTGCTCCATTTCCAAGTTCTTTTTCTTTTGCAATTATCAGAAAAGACAAAAAATGAATTCGGTAGCTTAGTAGTAAGATTTATCATCATTTTGAAGTAGCATAGTTTGCTTTGCTTTGAATTTTAAAAGAAAATAGAAAAAGAAATTTGATTTAGGATTGCCTACTTTCAGTTTTTGAAAGAATATAAACGAAAAGAAAAAAGTCTTATGTGAATTTGAATGCATTATTTCTTTACGCACTTTGCTTTCTGTCGAAACCATTCCACACACCGCACTGCCCTTATTGAGTAAAAAGTAGCCCTTAAAAGGAAATCTTAATAAAATTAAATAGCAACATTTTTCTTTTTAGGTATACACATCATCAACTAGCTTAGGTCAGGGTTCCAGATTTAAATCAACTTAAACTATCCGAAACCGACTTCATTACTCAACAATCGTAGTACAATTATCTATTAGGTAAATCCACCTCTATCAAATAGTCCTGGGATGCTCTACTCAAACTACAGTTAAGCATGAGGCCGTGGGAGATTGGAATTGTTGAGGATACCCCCTTACTTTCCCATCAACCATAAACCAGAGTTGAATCGCGTACGGGGGTCCACTAGTGCTTTTTAAAGTGCTTTTGGATTTCGGGCTTTGCTACCCTGCCCATGTGTTTCGACTAGGCTGACGACTGTCCCCCTAGGTTATTTCATATTGGTGGTAGCCTTAGTATCATAAAATTTAGGGCTCTACACAAGTAGAGTGGGTGGATATTCCCACTTCACCTCAGACAGACATGGAAGGTAACCCTTTGGTAGTAATCCTGGGAAAGCGGTTTGGCGATTCAAGTGCTTACACCCAGAGGACCTCCATTGGACACTACGTAACTGACCGTCGATACTCTATTAGTCTGTTTTGGGCTCTCATCATCCAAGACTCACTTCTAAGAGTATTTTCCATTGTTTTCCTAGTTTGATCACTTAGGAATTTGTTTAGTGGTATGTTGTTTTCTCCTTAGTCATAGTGGCCACTAGGTTTTTTACTTAGTTTATTTTTTATAGTTGTGGAGGACCAACATCTTCGTAGGTCTTGGAGGTTGCAAAACATTCCCCCACTCATTGTGGAGCCTCCACCGCCATCGCGACGCAGGAGGACGGATTCTTGTGGTTCGTTTGAACTTACAGGTGAAACAGAGATTCCTAGAGAACCATAGCCCAGAACCCTGGATCGACAAGTTCTCTATACTGTCGAGGTTGAGGACATAACTACTAGAGAGTTCAGTACTCCTTTCAACCCTCCTCTTACTGGACCCAATGATCCATTTCTGGTACCTGTAGGATTTCAACAACCTGAATACAATGCGTACTTGTTTACATATGGTTACACCATGACTAACCCAGGAGATGAGCAGGGAGTTCCTCAAACTCCCACAACTTCCATGGCTACAAGGATTGTTAATCCTTCTTTCACAAACACTGCAACACCGAGTTCATCGCAAACTGCTTCTGCTTCAACTCCATCCTTTAGTTTTAATGCTGATACTCTAGGCATGCCAACCTCCTTAGCTTCAACGTCTGCCTCAATTTCTACCCCTACTTTTGGACTGAATAATATCCCTCTGACAGGGATACCTGCAGTGAATTTCACTCAGCCTCTTGTTATACAGCATTTCTAGAGTGCGACTCAAGCTATTGCTTCCACTTCTCATGTAGGATTGATTCCCTCTGCATCTATGCCTGTCATGGGTACCATGACTGCACCGTTTGTTACAACCACACCTAGTTTCAACCCCTATGCAGGTTACAATGTGAATCATTAAACATACCTACAGGGAGTATTCCTTTCTGTTTTTTGGCTGGAGGAGGGGGTAATATGTTTAACCAGCAGTATGTCAGGGCTAACACCCAGCCACAATGGACAAACACACAGGGAATTAATCCTCTTTCTTTTGGGTGGAGAAATTTTAATCTATTCACTTCACAACCAATGGCTGGAGGCAACCCCAACCAATAGTACAGGAATTAGGTAATGGGAAATACCCAATACCAGGTTCCAGTCTATCAGATGCCATCAACACAATCGCGTTTACCATTTCTGGCAACTTTGAACTTGCCAGATCTTTCGAAACTCATGAATGACCCTGTGTACTATGATCCTGCATGGCCACCTGTTCCCACTAAGTTTCCTTCAGACATCCCAAAGTTTGAAGGTAAGATTGGTGAGGACCCCGGTGACCATGTCACCACTTTCCATCTCTGGTGTTCCTCGAATTCGCTGAACGATGACTCCATCAGGTTAAGGATTTTTCAAAGAACCTTGACAAGTGTCATGGCCAAATGGTATATCGAACTACCGGTAGCTACTTATGGCACCTTTTGGGATCTAGCCACTGTTTTTCTAAACCACTTTCAACTTCCGGTCCAGTATGATGCCGACACAGACCTTTTGTTGACCTTTTGACAGAACAAAGCCACTCATCTATTTGATCACATTCAAGACTGGCGAAGGATAAAAAGTATTATTAAAGCCGACATCCCTCCTGCATTTTTATTAGAGTGGTATCTTAAATCACTCCTTCGTTATATTTCTAAGGAAGTTGCAACTTCAAGGGTGTCCTCTGAAGAGGAAGCCATTTTGAGAACCCAGCAGCTTGACTTGGTTTATCCTCAGTCTAGGCTCTTATACAAGATTATTCCTGATGCGCCAAGGTCTAACATTGACTTAAGTAAACCTAGACCTAAACCACATGCTGATGGCATTGTGGGTTCAGTTGATTCTGCAGCATTTGAAGCATTGACAAAATAGGTTCATGCCTTATCAGTCAAACAATCTGATGCGGAAGAGACGTCATTCGTGACCTCTCCTTCTACAACAGAGTTTGTACAACAAGTTCAAACCAACCAAAAGGGCCCTCGACATCCCAACAACAAAAAGAAGGGCAAGAAAGGAGAGGGAAACCATCAGAAGCCCAAAAACACGGAAAATGCCGAAGAGAGTAAAAGAGAGAAAAAGAAAGTCAAGTTCCCTTGTAAGCTTTGCAAGCAGGACCATCTTACTCATCAATGGCCTCTGATCGAAGAAGCCCAGAAGCTGCTTCAAGAAAAGAAACCAGCTGTCCTGAAGGATCCATTTCCCCAAGGACAGGGATCATCTTCTCGCACCTCCAACGCTGGGGGCACTTCTCATGCCTCAGTTGATCAAACTTTTATTAATATGGTTAACTCGGATGCACTTCTACAAATGCGTTCAAGAAATTATTCCCCGGATTCGTAGCACAAGGATAAAGAGGTCCCTGAATCTTCCACTCCCTTCCACATACCAGTGGATCCGCTTCCCAAGATCCCAAATCGTGTTTTGAAACGGGCTGCGCACAACCCTAATGCGTGGGCTGCTACCAACTACAATGTTGTTGAAGATCTAGTCCAAACCCCTTGTGCCATGTCCACCTTGGAAGTCTTGTAAAGTTTTCTGTTACAACGCAATGCACTTCTAGCAGCGATTGGAAGCATGGAATCATCCAACATGACTGCTCGATTTGATATGACTGATATCAAATACCAGTTGTCATATCACATCGCTCTTCAGATGGAGGTAGTTCATGGTCCTATGACTATTGGACGAGCTGTCGTATATGAGGGAGTGTTGACATGCGTAATGTCCATTTCTTGTTGGAAAACTTTGGGCTCTCTCGAGTTAGCCCCCTCAAACACTCTGCTTACTGCTTTTGATGGCAAAACGTTTCGTCCACACGGAGTTTTACCATCATTTGACATCGAACTTGCCTGTAAGACCCTAGATGTAGAGGTTGAAGTTTGGGATGCTCCACTTGACTACAACATCTTGTTAGGCATGAGCTGGACATATGCCATGCGAGCCATTCCATCATCCATTTTTTGAGTTGTGATGTTCCCTGACGAAGGCAATATTGTCACAGTCGATCAACTTTCGTTCTCTCAGAGAAACAACCAAAATTCATTGGATTCAACAATCCCACTGATTGATCAATCTAACCCATCTTTTGAGAGCTTAGGAGTAGGAATTTCTGGGTCATTAATGGGCACTTCTGACCTACCTTCTCCCGTTATATTTATGATTTCTGAAGAGGGTTCATCTATCGAGACTTTCACGGTTGGTCTAAGGATCGATCCGTGGATCCTTCCTACCAAATCAGAACCAGCAGTGCCCTTACCTGTCACAGAAGTAGCACACTTGGAAGCACAACATGTTGCAACGGAACATATCGTGACTCCGTCGGTCTCTATTGAGTCGGATATAGACTATACACCTACATGGTCGCTAGACTTTGCCCGCTCCCTTGATTGTTTAGACACTGTTTTTCCTTCGGACGAGGCCAATTTCGAAGCAATGATGGGCCTGGATCATCCTTGAAACATTTGCACCCCAAGTCCCATTTAATTCCCCTCTTAGACTTGATAGAGAGAGGTGAGTTTTCTATGCGACTCGGTGAGAGTGTTGATTTTTCCTCTATCCCTTTTATTTCACAAGCTATTTATGCCGAAGGGAATATGGCGAATATATATAGAACCATCCCGATCAACATTCCCACCGAAACTTGGATCAAGGAAAATATTTTTATTGGAGCAGATTGTTTTCTTGATGAGATCGTTTTGTATACCAATCTTTTTAAATATTTCTATGATGTCTTTTCCTGGACTCATGAGGAGGTTCTAGGCACCAATCCTACCTGAAGAAGTACTACGCTTAGGCATCTATGCTTTTTCATATATTATAGCTGTACATTTTGTAGAGTTAGCTTTGTTTACAGTTGTAGTTACGTCTTATGCATCTATTGCTTTGTGTTTCAGATGTCGACTAAACACTTCATAGGGTTTGTTGATGGTGCTAGCTGCCACACCCGTCAATTGGCCTCAGTTGCTTGGGTTATTTACTCACCAACTGGCCAACTGGTGTCTTCGGGAGGGGCTTGTTTAGGTCCCACAATGAACAATGTGGCTGAATACAGTGCCGTCATAGAGCTACTCTGAGATGCTTTGTTCCATGGCATTTCACATTTGGAGGTACAACTCGACTCACAGTTAGCTGTTTTTCAGTTAATGGGTGTTTATCAGGTTAGAGATCCTACTTTGCTACGTTAGTTTCTGCGCGTTAAGTTACTTGAAAGACAGTTTGAGTATATCACATATCAACATATTCTAAGGAACTTGAATGCATTAGCTGATTCATTTGCAAATTACGCTTTAGATTGGCATTTGCATCATTCACATACATAAGTAATTCATGCATAAAACACAATAACACACATGTAAATAACTGATACTATATATATATAGCCGTATCAAAAAATAGTATGAGTTTGGATCATAAGTCTGTCACAGAGTCATGTCATAAGATACAAAATTGGGCTCGATGGCCTCAAAAATATACATAGAATATCCATATCCTATGGAGAAGGTAGGGCCTCATCTACCTCTGCTGCCTCTCGATAGCAAATGACCAACCTAGCTACTTTCCGCAGTAACCTAATCCAGGCTGGGGGCACACCAACCACATTCTCTTGCATGTCGAGCAGCATCCATTCGATCCGGTTAGTCATAATGTCATGAGTCAACCGACTTATCTTCCCCTCTAGGTTTCCCAGCATGGCATCAGCTGCACCCACTCTCACTGGTCTCATGAAAGTATGGGGGTGTCCTTCAGGATGTACTAGTCCAACATCTGCATATGACACTTTGTTTCAGTACTTCAAACTCATCATAAAAATCATGTATATAAAATATAAAAATTAAATAATTTTTCAAATGCATAAACATACCTATATCTCCCTAGGCTCCTCCTAGAGGAAGTATCAGCTCAGGATCGTGGCGGAAGTCTATGCCCGCATATAGAAACTGCTCAAGATCTGGCACTTGTCTTTCCCACCAACCCAAGAAATCATCCTCATGGTAATAGAAGCTGCTTTCGCCACCACTCTGGTGGAGGAATATTTCACCCCAATGAACCAGCATTGGCTCACGAGGGTTGACAGGGGGCAATGGCATGCCCAAACTGATAGCAGACACCCTCTCAAAGAAGAAGGTGCAAAGTATGCTTCCATACACAAAATTCTTCATTCTCTCGGTCTTACACCTCGAGAGTTGAAGCTTCATGTTCGCCAAAAGACTTGAACACCAGTCATATACTTTACCTTGCAAGCATTCAGTGCCTATGTGCATATAGTGTCTGAAAAGGAAGATGTTGCGTAGCACTCCCTCCCATCTGATTAAGAATACTCAATGATAACTTTGAGGGGGAAGCTTGCAATGGTCGAGATAAGGACCTAACTACCGGACTTTTCAGTTCCCGGTACACAATAGGCATTGACATACTCTTGCACAGACAAGGAACCCACATTGCAAGAGGAACCTTTCAAGTTCACAAAGTCTCCCCTCTGAGAGAGACCCGTGATAAAATAGATGTCATCTATGGTGAGTTCTAGTATTTCTCCCTTGATATCAAACACCAGTGCATTGGCATCCCACTACTGGATAAGCCTCTCAAGCAAGCGGATTTGTGCTCGCATGTTGATCGTTCTATAAAATTTCAACAGTCCACATCTTCGAATCGCATGGAGAGTCAAAGGATCTTGTAATGCTTCTCGATCCATGTCCTCATTCTCCCTTTCACGCCATACTAAAACCATCCTGCCAAGCAATAGTCAAAATTTTCGTCATTGTCACTTCTTTACCCTGCTTTCAGGGGTGTGCACTACTGTCTGCACTAGACAGCCATGCTCGAGAGCTGCTTTTTTTTGCACTAGACTAGCGCACTTGGATAGTATGCACTGCTTTTGCTCACACAGTAGCCCACACACAAAATCGCGTTATGAACATTGCCATAAAATGATTTTGACCATAAAAGTTGACAAAAAATACATGAAATCGCAAGTATTGGAGGAATGAGCTTACTTGGTGGAAGCGGAAGATCGATCGGTGGTCCAGTTTCGTCGCAATCAACGAAGGAAGATCAAGGTTTTTCCCCAATTTTCCCTAAAAACTTCAATTGTGATATTTTGATTTTTCAATTTGAAATTATTTATATAAAATGAACTTTGATTTTTACCCACTTTTTTCAAAAGTGTATAGTTTCATTTTGACCCTAAAATGTTCTATTTAATCACTAATACCTACAAAGTTTGGTGATTTAAATTTAACCTATGTATTTCAAATTTTCACTAGTGTTCAGGTACATAGGGTACTACCACAAAACCGAACACCAAGAGCAACCACTTCACACAAATAGATCACAGATCAACACACCGATGTTTTGGCATGGTTTAAACCCTCTTGAGGGAAACACTCCATGGGCCCGGCCAAATAGCTTCTATAGGACAATTTATTATGCAAAGAAAGAAAGTTACAAATGAGCTTCTCATAATCGATCAACTAAACAATGACCCTCCATGCTCTTTAAATAGAGATCATGGACCAATCGGGTGTTAAGCCACGGATCAAGGTTAGGTATGATCTAAGATAAGCTGAGCCGTCGGATCACTCTATGTCGAGAACATATCGTGACCGTCAGATTAAGTATTTACAAATGCATACTTAAAAAACACACTATCCCTAATGGATATATTACACAAGTTGATCTTAACTAACTCATAAGTGTCTAAATATCCTAACATCCCCCCTTAATAACAACTTGGGATAGGATTGAAGGATTTACAAAAGTGACACTATTAGGAGAAGGAAGAAGGCATTAGAGCCTATCCCCCCTTAATGACAACTTCCCGAACTCCTAACATAGATTGAAATTTAGAAAACTTCACTTCTGTAAGAGACTTGGTGAAGATGTCTGCAACTTGATTATCTGTAAGGCAAAAGAGCACTTCAAGAACATGATCATGAACAAGATTTCTGATGAAGTGCATATGTAGCTCAATGTGTTTGCTGCGTTGATGTAGAACTAGATCTTTAGCAAGCTTGATGGCACTTTGATTGTCGCACCAAAGTGGAGTAGGCTGCTGCTGCTCGAATCCAAACTCTGAAAGGATCTGTCGAAGACATAAAGCTTCCTAACTGGCATTAATTGTAGCTCGATATTCCGCTTCTGCTGAAGAAAGAGAAAGAGTTTGTTATTTCTTACAAGCCCAAGTGATAGGTCCAGATCCCAGACTGAAAACATAACCTGCAGTAGGCTGAATCAGTGAAAACAACCAACAAAGGTTTCCCCCCTGTATTGTAATGAATCCCAAATTGAACTGTACCTCAAATATATCGAAGTATTCTTTTAGCTGCTTTCCAGTGACTTTCATGAGGTGTCTGCATATAATGGGCAACACGACCAATGACAAAGAAAAGGTCAAGACAGGAATGAGTCAAGTATAAGAGACTACCAACAAGCTGACGATACAAGGTGGCATTGACTTCAGGTGAAGTACAAGTGGCAAAAAGTTTGACTCCAAACTGGAAGGGAGAAGGGGCTAGTGTACAATCTTCCATGTGAAAGTGACGAAGAAGGTCACAAGCATACTTAGACTGAGAATGAAAGATTCCTTCTTTGGTTTGCAGGACTTGGAAACTAAGAAAGAAGGTGGCATTGACTTCAGGTGAAGTACAAGTGGCAAAAAGTTTGACTCCAAACTGGAAGGGAGAAGGGGCTGGTGTAAAATCTTCCATGTGAAAGTGATGAAGAAGGTCACAAGCATACTTAGACTGAGAAAGAAAGATTCCTTCTTTGGTTTGCAGGACTTGGAAACTAAGAAAATAATGCAAATGTCCTAAGTCTGACATTTCAAAATTTTGTTTAAGACTGGATTTCACATGGGTTATAACCTTAGGGTCACTACCAGTAAGAATAAGGTCATCAACATATAGAACAAGTATGATGAGATGGTTTCCTACTTTCTTGGTATAGACATTGGGGTCAGAATGGCATCTAGAAAAACTAGTGTCAAGGAGAAAGTTATCCATTTTGGCATACCAAGCTCTAGGAGCTTGCCTAAGGCCATATAAGGATTTCTTAAGGCGGCAGACAAGGCTAGAGTTATTCTGAACATATCCAGGAGGTTGTTCTAGGTAAATTTGCTCCTGTAAATCACCATGTAAGAAGGCAGACTTGACATCCATTTGATGGACTTCCTAGTTATGTAAGGCTGCAAGGGAAAGAACAAGGCAGATGGAGTTCATTTTTGTGATGGGAGAAAAGGTTTCGTTGTAGTCAATCACTTCAACTTGGGAAAAACCTTTGGAAACTAACCTTGCCTTAAGTCTTTCAACACTTCCATCTGATGCATATTTAGTTCTGTAGACCCATTTACATCTGACAAGTTTTCTTCCTTTTGGAAGAGGTACAAGATCCCAAGTATCGTTCGCCATTAAGGAATGATATTCTTCATCCATGGCTGCATCCCAATCTGGATTCCCTGAAGCTTCTGCAAAAGTCTTTGGATCATGATTCTCAGAAACTTGAGCCAAAAGAGAAGAGGCTTGCTGAAACTGAGAACATGTTCGACGTTGATCTCTAGGATCACCAGCAAGATCACCAGCTGCTTCACATGTTGAACGGACCCATCGAGGAAGCGCTTGTGCTGGTGCAACTGGAGGAACATGAGCAGGCGGAGGTGGATTTTCATCCTCACTGTCATCATCAGAAACTGGAGTTGGAAACCTGTCAAGGAAGTTGGAAGAAGAAAAAGAAGGCACAAACACCGAATTAGGCTCGCAGGCCAAAGATGGCACAATCACTGAGTTAGGCTCGTAGGCCAAGAGGTTTTCATCAAATTTAACATCTCTTCTAATGACTATATCATGAGAATGTGGTTGAAGAAGTTTATAACCTTTTACATCTTCAGAATATCCAACAAATATGCACTTTTCACTTTTAGGCTGCAATGCTTTCCGTTTTTCATCCGAAATGTGAGCCCATGCTTCACTACCAAACACACGGAAGTGACTTACATCAGGTTTAGTTTTACTCCATGCTTATTCCAGTGTTATACCTTGTAATGCTTTAGTGGGGGTGCAATTAACCATGTAATTTGCACAATTAATGGCTTCAACCCAAAATTGAAGACTTAGTCCCTTAGATTGGATCATACAATTAGCCATTTCTTTTAAAGTGCGGTTCTTCCATTCAGCTACACCATTTTGTTGTGGTGTATATGGAACAGTGTGCTGTTGTTGGATGTCTTGTTCAATGCAGAAAGTAGTGAACTTTTTGTTAACATATTCTCCTCCATTGTCAA
Organism: Larix kaempferi; assembly: GCA_027924585.1. NCBI lineage: Eukaryota > Viridiplantae > Streptophyta > Pinopsida > Pinales > Pinaceae > Larix > Larix kaempferi. Next base: position 2,715,639 of record BSBM01001158.1, on the reverse strand, counting down.
ATCTTAACTTAATAATTTGATGACCATATTTTTTTTCAACAAGGGCCTTGTAGGCCAAGAAGATGTTAAATACTTCACTCTTAAGTTTTAGGAAGCAGATGGAAGAGGACCACACAAGTCACTATGCAAAAGCTCCAAGGGAACCAAGGCGTGTTAAGAGGCACGTTTTTCAAAACTGTCCTGATGATGTTTTCTGAGTACACAACCAGAACAAACACCATCCCTGCAAGATACCATCAAAAGACCTGCCACCATATTGTCTTTACATAGTTGTTGCAATGAGCGATAATTTAAGTGACCAAATCGCTCATGCCAAAGTTTGATCAAGTTATCACTATGAGCAACCAAAACTTAAGGGAAAGGTGATGACCCAAAGTTGTTAAACTTGTACAACCTGGTAATATCATCAACAATTCTGATAGCTAGGACCTGTTGAGGATCTTTAAAATCCTTGATTACAACTTGGTGAGGTGTAAAGGTCACAGTTTTACCTTCACCAGAATGAGTGATCTGATAGATTGATAACAAATTGTAGGAAATTATTGGAACACATAGTACATCACTAAAATGACCATTATCTACTGGAACTGTTCCAGCTCCTACAACACTTAGAGATCTATCATCACCAACAAATATTTGTTTGGTGTTACATTCATGCATAGTAGAAAAGATGGCTTGATCCTTAGCCATATGATAAGATTCTCCAGAATCAATGAGCCATTCATTTGAAGTAGAAGAAGAAGAAGATGCATTATAAGAATAACCAGAAGCACAAAGTGCATGTCCATGAGAGGCAGATTCTGAAGGCGAATCTAGGCTGATGTGGTGCTTCTTCATTACTGTTTTCAAGGCTGCCATCTTCTTGAAACACTTAGATTCATCATGATTATCTTTCCCGCAATAGTTGTAATGATGCTCAGTATTCTTGACTTTTGGCTTGGATCCTTTTTCATTTTTTAAAGAATGAGCTGACTGAGAGGGTTTTGGACCATTGTTTGACTTATTATTGCGAAAATTTTGTTTCTTGGGAGGATTGGACTTTTCTTTCTGTTGGGACAATAAGGCTTTCCCAGATGTATCTGCATTGTTGATTATTCCAAGATGAATGAGTTTATCTTTCTCTCTAATCAAGGAATCACAAAAGGATTCTAGACTAAGCTCTTGATAGCAAGCTGCATTCAAGGATTCTTTCATGGAGTAGAATGTAGATACAAAAACAAAATATGCAGGTCCAAGTTTGGAAAGAATATGATAAATACATTGTTTGTCTTCCCTCTTAATCTTACATTCTGCACATAAGAGTTTAAGAGTTTTGTACTTAGATAAATAATCTTGAATGCATGAAAAGTCACTTGGATTTAAAGAAATCAACTCATTTTCGAGTTGGTGACCTCGAATTTCATTGTGTTTACCAAACACACATTCCAACTTGTCCCAAGCAGTATCAAGTTCATCTATTCTAGATATGTGGAATCGCAAATCAATAGAGATTGACATCCTAATCAATCCATGAGCTTCGTCACATCTATTTGCCCATTTTATTTTCTTATCATCATCAGTGGGTTCTATTTCCTTCCCTGAGGTAATTCTGAAAAGTCCCCTACTTCATAGAACATCTTCCATACGATATTTCCATGAGAAATAGTTGGAACTGTTAAGTAGAATATTACAAGGGGCGGCCATATTTGTAAATTAATGGCTGTAAAAGCAGAAACCAATAGTCTGGATGTGAAGAGCTTAAAAAAATAGGCGGTTTCAAAAAAATGGCACTGAAAACTGACTCTATATGATGAAGTTATGCTTGAACAAAGAAACTGTTGAAGATGTTCCCAATAGTGACATGGCAGCTAGAGAATGTCCATCAAAAAAAGAACCCCCCTCTTACCAAGATGAACCTTTTGACAATCACTTTACAAGAAAGTTGCTTTAAGTGAACCACTTTTGTAAAATAAGTGATTTCACTTTTACAATGATATTACTTTTAAATAGTGTAACAATAAAAAAGAACTTAAGTGACTCACTTGTATTTTTATTATTTAAGTGAGATGCACTTTTACAATAAAGTAACTTGAAAATAGAAATTGCATGCACTTTTTCTTTTGAAAGTAATTTCCTAAGACTTGAACTCAGTACCTAATAAGGAATAAAGCAACTTTGAACCAAGTGAGCTAGATTAAAAGGTATGTAAAATATGGGAATGAGGAAGGGGACTTTTTATTTTATTTTATTTTATTTTATTTTATTTTTTTTACTCTTCTTGCTCGGTTTGCATGCTTGCCCTTTTTCCTTCAGATCTGATGAAATACGCGTTTCTGGAACAACCGGGAACTATTTTCGATCAGACGAAAACTATTTCCCAATGGAAACGACGTTCCGAACGTAATGGAACACCTCCCATGGCCTAGAAATGCACACAAATACCAGAACTAGAAACCCTTTCGAGTTTCGGCAACAACAGTTCAAGGTCTAAATCATAACCGGAAGCGACTCTTCATAAAAGATCTGATACCATGTTCAGGTACACAGGGTACTACCAAAGGACCGAACACCAAGAGAAACCACTTCACAAAAACAAATCACAGATCAACACACCAATGTTTTGACGTGGTTTAAACCCTCTTGAGGGAAGCACTCCACAGCCCCGTCCAAATAGCTTCTACAGGACAATAAATTATGCAAAGAAAGAAAGTTACAAATGAGCTTCTCATAATCGATCAACTAAACAATGACCCTCCATGCTCTTTAAATAGAGATCATGGACCAATCGGGTGTTAAGCCACGGATCAAGGTTAGGTATGATCTAAGAGAGGTTGAGTCGTCAGATCACTCTATGTCGGGAACATATCGTGACCGTCGGATTAATTATTTACAAATGCATACTAAAGAAACACACTATCCCTAACGGATATATTACACAAGTTGATCTTAACTAACTCCTAAGTGTCTAAATATCCTAACAACTAGAAGTTCAAAGTATTAAACCAGATATGACTTAGTTTCTTTATTGACAAGACCAATAAAGGTACCATATTGTGGAATTATTATGTCATTGAGAAAAATTTTCGATAGTTACTAACTTGGTTGTTGAGATCCTATTCTTTGGCAGGTCATGAACTCTATGATCCTAGAAGCTATCTTTTAAGTCGTTTTAAGCTCTTGTTTTGACTATTTGAAAAACTAAACAAGATTGCCGAGCAAACTTGTTCTCTTCAATATCGTTAAAGGAATTGAAGGTCCACCCGCTTAAGTATAAGTATAACCATTTTTTGGATTACTTATGAAAAGTGAATACTCTAGTCATACGTGGCTAGAAGAGTTCTTCTCTCGTCATTTTAAAATTTTTCGGGGGAGGAGACTAACTGTATGAAAAAGGACTTTTGGAGCCTTCTTTAGGGTTTTTAGGCTCTCGAAATATGAAAACACCAAGCGAGCAATCACCTACTCGGGCTCGATGTGAAATCCATGAGAGGGTATATAGAGGATTGTTTAAGTTTTTCAGACTCTTTAAACAGGAAAATGTCGGCGAGCATATACCAACCTGGGATCGATATTAAAATCCACAGGTAGGTGTATGGAGTTATTGTTTAAGTTTTTCAGACTCCTTAAAATTGAAAACACCGGCGAGCAAGAACAGATCTCGGCTCGATATTAAAATCCAGAGATAAATATTATAGAGTATTCGTCTATCTCTTCTTTGAACTTTGTAAAAAATGAAGAAGGTCTTGAGTCTTCCTCCCATGGGCTCGTTAAACTTTTACATGGTTGGACTTATTGAGTTTTCTTTCTTTCTTGGACTCATTAAAACAACAAGAAGGGCATTCTTTTACCAAAAGGAATAAGGGATGAGAAGGGTATAGCACATCTTTTCAGTTTCAAAGGCAGTTCAGTCAGTCATGTCCTTGAACAAAGCACCTACTTGAGTCTTTCATGTCAGTTTGGTTTTAGTTTTTGACCTTAGGGTGAACTTGATCTCTTAGATTTTACTCCCCCGGTTGGTTATTCTTCCAACCATATGGAGGGTCTGCTAATGTCTCCTACATTGTAGGTTTATGTCACTTCCCCTTCATGTTAAAAACTACTTGAGTCACTTTGTGTCATGATCACTATTCAAGGATACAGCCTGTGTCGGCCATTCTACAGTTTACCTTGAGTTCATGTGTCGACCATCTTGGTGTCAGTTTATTTCATCTTGTTACTTGTCCTACTCCACATCAACTCATACCTTTGAGTTTTCCTTGTGTTGGATGATGGAGGATGCATTAAGGCCTCCCTTCCAACGGACTTCTTCCCATCGACTTCAACTCATTATGCTCTGGGAATGAAGTTTAGAGTTTTGGTTGGTACCTTGGGGATTGCAGTCATCAGTGGCAGTTTTCCTTGCTGTTGAATGATGGGAATACATCAATGTCCCTTATTCGACAGGTTCTTCAGGTGTTCGACTCTAAGTCCACTTATTCACACTTGTTGGAATGCACTAGGTACCTCAGACCCCATTATCATTATCAATGGAAGTCCTCGCGTTTGTTAACGGTATACATCAATGACCGGTAATCAAACGGTATCCCCCATGTTCGACCTCAGCTCATTTATTGACATGGTTAGGGTTTGCACCTTGGGTTGTTTGGATGAAGACCTTGGGACTCTGATAGCATCACCATATTTATGTTATCACCCAAGCTGCGCAAGACTAGGCCTCACTCATTTTGGCTCTTCATGAGACATAGATCCAGTTTGTTGTTATGGCTATGATATATCATTTTGACATGGATCCACGCTTGTATTTTCAGTGGCCATGATATATATACATCTCCTAGATATGTATCGGAGATCATATTGTATCATGCTACACATCTATACGATGTCAAGATTGTAATTGCTCACTGACCTTGATCGTTGTTTCAGGTACTTTTGTGACTTGGTTCTGTGGTTTCTTGCTCCTCCTTTGACTTGGAATTATAATGTATTTCGGCCATTGTTTCCCTCTGACCTCACACATTAGGGGACATCTGTTATAGGTCAAATCTGCACTTCTCCATCCGTGATCACATTGCTCTGTCGATCACACAAAAGGACACTATGGATTGAAGAGCTAGGTTGACCTAGATGACTTACTGCTGAAACTCAAATATTCAGCTGAGAATATTACCTTATCTATTGATTTCACAACATGTGCACCACTCTTTGCATAGTAAACTAATGCACACCTTAAAAGATTCGTTGCTTTCCTCAAAGACAACCAGTGCACACCTCCAAAAATGTTGCAAACGCTTGTTGCAAAGTACAAGAGTTGCATACTGTGTGCTACTCTGCTTGTATGAAACCCACGCACATCTTAAGATGAAGTCAAAAAATATATTAAAATTATGAATTGGGATTAGTTTAAGTTGGTTCTGCAACTTCCCCAACCACCTCTCGATTCCAACTGCCTACCTTGTCCCATAAATACAAGGAGGATTCATGGGAGAGAAAAGGAGAAAGAATGCTTTAAGGGCTATTACGCTGGAAGAATTCCCGAGTCATTGTGAAGAGCAGGAGCCCAGGAATCGGTTGCAGAAGCATCTTGACCAATCAGGTATATTTGTACTGCTTCATGTTTCTTTGATAATAAAAAGGTGGAAATACCCTTCTTGTCCCAAATCAAATGTCTATTGGATTGTATGTTCATTTGATTTAATATCCAATTGTAGTTGATGTTTAATTAATTTCAATTTTATCATATTTATTGCAGTCAAGATACGCTGAGGAAGGCTTCGTTTGTGTTGTAGGTTCATCACAACAGAAGATCAAGCGGAAGATCAAGCGAAAGCTAGGACTAGCCATCGATAAAAGGTACATCTTTCAATATCTCGATCTCTTTCATTTGTAGAAACTAAATGCAATGCAATGAATGTATTTACCTGTCACCCCACCCAAGTTGGTAGTGTCTACTCCTCACTATAAGGTATTTTTCCTGCACAACAGGTTGTATTCCCACTTTGTTATGACCACTCTTGTTGACCTTTGACCTTGTGTTGAACCTTGTTGGTCCTTGTGCGAGCACCTCCCTCTCCTAGTGTTGTTGACCCTTTTGTCATGATGACTTACCTTTATTGTTATGTGCTCCTTTTAATCCTACTTGAGGTTGGTACTATGTATGGAAGTGCTCCACAGTATGATGGACATGCTAGAGTTTTGGTTAAGGCTGCCTCTGCACATTTGAAAGGAGCTTCTATTTGCTTAATATATGACTGTCCTAAAAGACTGTCATTTATTGCAGCAATGGGATTGAAAGTTCATTCTCATTTCTAGATTGTTTTGATTAATACATTGCGGTCTGTATTTGTCCTACTCCACCCTACAATTATCCATCTCTTTCTCTCTCAGGTATGCCCATTGTTTCGTTAGTTACTTGTCTCCTAAGAGACAAAGTCTGATCATATTATATAGCTGAGTATATAAAGGAATATCTAAACCACATTTTTTTATCCTTTACATATGCTAGTTTAACTTGTTCATTAATTTATCACTGCTACTGTTATTTATTGTCCTTAGATGCTTCAACTTTAACATAGGGACCTTTGGGAGTGTTAAGTTGAAAGAAATGAAAATTATGTTATATATGTTACCACATTGTTTTCTCTTTTACGTATGCTAATTTAACTTGTTCATCAATTTATTACTATTGATGTTATTTATTGTCCTTGGATGCTTCAACTTTAACATAGCCACTTTTGAGAGTGTTAAGTGAAATAAATTAAAATTATGTTATATATGTTACCACATTGTTTTCTCTTTTACGTATGTTAGTTTAACTTCTTTATTGATTTATTACTACTAATGTTATTTATTGTCCTTGGATGCTTGAACTTTAACACATGGACCTTTGGGAGTGTTAAGTTGAAAGAAATGAAAATTATGTTTTATATGTTGTATTGTAGTCACTCAAAGTGTTTCATAGTTTGGACCTTCTTTATATGGTGATGATAAAACTTATTGTTTCATAGTTGAAAGACTTGAAGGACTAGTACAAGTTAAGCCATTATGGATCTATAGTAACTTGGTAATCATTATTTTGTATGCTTGAATAATGCAAAATTTGTTTGAATATCATCATTGTCAAGCAATAACAAATTCTTAAAGGGTGCTAGCTCAATGGTAGAGCACCTTCCTAATTATAGACAGGAGATTGGTGGTTCGATTCCTTCGTAACCTATCATAAATTAGTGACTAAGAAAACGACTAAATTCGCATATATACGACTATTAGTAGCTAATTTCCAGTATCTTGTAACGCGACTAACATTTAGTCGTATTTAGATTAGTCATTAATATGTTATCATCTAGTAGTTTATTTAGTCGTATATTTGGTCATTAATTGTGGCAATCAATGACTAAATCAGTGACTATCAATGACTAAATCAATGACTAATAAGTCAATCAATTAATGACTAGTGAAATACGACTAACTATAGTGGAAATCAGCTACTATTAGCCACCGACTCAAAAATAGTCGTTTATAGTCGAATTTTAGTCATTTTTTTAGTCATTAATTCCTCATTTTGTACTAGTGCTTGCATTTGGTCCTTCTAAAGATGGGTAATTGACACAATCAAGCACAAAAGTTTGACCATGTCAATTTGTACATAAACAACATGCACATATACAAATATCTACACATACATACACACATAAGACCATGCACATACACAATAAATAAACCCTAGATTGCAGAAGGCCATGCCAATATTTCTCAAGGGGGTCATTTATGATTTGAAGGCTCCCGGGTGAGCATGGACATCATGAACACATCCAAAATGGCCATATGCATGTGTGGGACCTAAAAGAATCCAAGTCCGCTCGTCGGTTTGGGTTTCATGCCACTGGAGTGAATCCTCAAAGTGTCCCTGAATGGCCACAGGATGCTTGGAAAAAAATTCCCATAGCACCAAAACTGTGACTTCGGTTGTGAATTCGTCAATTCTGATGGATTCAGGACGCTAGGTTTCAGCTAGGCTACCCCCCCACACCGTGCCTCAGACACCTAGACATAGTGTTATTGTGCCATCTCAGGAGCTAGGGTTTTGCTCAGTGAAGGCCATGCCAATCTTACTCAAGGGGGGAATTTATGATCTGAAGGCTCCTGAGTAAGGGTGGCCATCCTAAATACATCCAAAATGGCCATATGCACATGTGGGAGCTGAAATAATCCAATTCTGATTTCCATTTTGGGTTATGTGCCCCCAGAGAAAATCCTCAAAGTGTCCCTAACTAGCCACGGGGTGCCTAGCAAAAATGCCCATAGCATCAAAACCGTGACTTCGGTCATGAATCCATTGATTCTGATGGATTTGGGATGTTGGTTTTCATATAGGGGACCCCCCACACCATGCCGCAAATGCTCGAAAATGGTGCTATTGTTCCATCTGAGGAACTAGGGTTTTGCTCAGCGAAGGCCATGCCAATCTTGCTCGAGGGGATCATTTATGATCCAAAGGCTCCCAGGTGAGTGTGTCCATCCTAAACACATCCACAATGACTATATGCATGTGTGGGAGCTGAAAGAATCCAAGTCCGCTCGTCGGTTTGGGTTCCATGCCTTGAGAGCAAATCCTCAAAGTGTCCCTGAATGGCCATAGGGTTCCTGGAAAAAATTCCAACAGAACCAAAACCATGACTCCAGTCATGAATCCATAGAATGTGATGGATTCCGAACACCAAGTTTGAGCTGGGGAATCCCACACACCATTCCTCAAATTCCTAGAAATTGTGCTATTGTTCCATCTCAGGAACTAGGGTTTTTCTTAGTGAAGTCCATGCCAATCTTTCTCAAGGGGGTCATTTATGATCCAAAGGTTCCCGAGCGAGCGTGACCATCCTGAACACATCCAAAATGTACATATGCATGTGTGGGAGCTGAAAGAATCCAATTCCGCTTGCCGGTTTGGGTTTCGTGCCCCCAGAGCAAATCCTCAAAGTGTCCATGAATGGCCATAGGGCACCTGGGAAAAATTTCCATAGCACCAAAACCATGACTGTGGTCGTGAATCCGTCGATTCCGATGGTTTCAGGATGTCGGTTTTTATCTAAGGAACCCCCCACACCGTGCCTCAAATGCCTGAAAACGATACTATTGTTCCATCTTAGGAACTAGGGTTTTGTTGAGTGAAGGCCATGCCAATCTTGCTCAAGGGTTCATTTATGATCTGAAGGATCCTGAGAGAGCGTGGCCATCCTGAACACATCCACAATTTCCATATGCATGTCTAGGAGATGAAAGAATCCAAGTCCGCTTGCCGGTTTGGATTCTATGCCCCTGGAGCAAATCCTCAAAGTGTCCCTGAATGGCCATAGGGTGCCTGGAGTAAATTCCCATCGCACCAAAACCGTGACCCTGGTCATGAATCCGTTGATTCCAATGTATTCAGGATGCTAGTTTTCAGCTGTCCCACCCCACACCATGCCTCAAACGCCCATAAACGGTGCTATTGTGCCATATCAGGAACTAGGGTTTTGCTCAATGAAGGCCATGCCAATCTTTCTCAAGGGGGTCATTTATGATCCGAAGGTTCCTGGGTGAGCGTGGCCATCCTAAACACATCCACAATGACCATATTGGTATACCATAAATCATATAGGAGCTATAACTTATAACATTGTCATTAAATGATCAATCATTAATCATCAACAACAACAACCTTCAAATTCAACATATAATATTTTCCATCAACAAACTCTAACAGATAACATCAACCATGAAATGAAACAAAGCATCATAATATCATATTCAATACCAAAGAGTTGTAGGATGCAATAAAAATTTAAATTTTAAACTTAAAAGGTAGGTTCATCTGTTCAAGATTCAGAGGTCAAAGACTAAAGTTCAAAGTAGGCCATAATGTTTACAAAATAGGCCATAATAGACATGAAATACAAAGTTCTATGATACTATCTACTAAGATTTATTTTTTCCACGAGAAACTTCCAATTTATTTTCTCGTGGTCTAGGTGGAATAGGAGCTACTAGAAGTGATTGTGGAACATGAGAAGAAGATGAATGCCCCCCACAGATTGCTGGACGTTGTGAAGATAAAGGAAAAAATCCTGCTTCTCGAAAACATCAAAAACATATTGATTTTTTTATGCTTATGCACATAAACTATGCGTGTACTTAATCCACTAGTTGTATGTTTTAAACATATGCAGAGAAGCAAAGAAGACAAATTGTTTTAATCAAAACAAATATTACACCATAGCATTCACACATAATACACAGAGATTTACCTTGGAAACCCTTAAGTGGTAAAACCAACAAAACTTATAGTCGCACCTCTTATTTCCTCATATTTATTATTAACCACTAACAATACAAATATAAGTATTCTGCAGCATACAAAACCCTAATCCATTAACCTGGATTAGAAAATAGACTCCAATCCCTTAACCAGGACTAAATTACATTTTTTAGAATGAACCCAGAAATAGGCCGAAAATAGCCCAAAGAATTTGGATCTCGCTTTGCCTGTATCATAAATGGGCTGATGCCCATTTCTTATGTCTGCTTCATGGAAGGGGGAGGGCATCGGCACACGCCTGAGTGAGTGTTTCGCGCATCACATGGTGCATACGGTAGAGGGGATTTTCAGGTGCACTGTAAAATATGCACACCCCCCCCAACACAAACACATGCAAAGAATATAACACATAACCAACACGAGTTACTAGGTGTTATTGAAGAAAAACAAATATCTTTGTATACATAAAATCCCTTTTACTCATTTAATATTTGACAATAAATATATATATCCAAAGAACCTTTTATGAAATGCCCCAAAGGAACAACATGTAGATCTTACAATTAAAACTAAATCATATTTCATTAAACAGATTCAATGTAAACAAAAAAAAAACTTACTTTCAACATGATAGATGTAAATGTTGTTAACTCTTCATATCCAACATAATCAAATGAATTAAATAAATATAATTTTCCAATTATAGATAACCATAATAAAATGACATACCCACAATGTATACAAAAATAGAACATCTACATATTGCTCTTCATTACCATCACCTTGATCAACTTTCTCACTTAGAATTATAACATGTTTTGCTAGAAAATGTGTTTTGACTCTAGATCATGTCTTAATACTATCTAACTATTCTTATATAATGCATTTGGGTAAAAAACACTTGGTTGTAGTGTTTTTAAAAAGCATTAACTCCCTATTTTTATCCACGAATGTTTTATAGTTCATACATATTATCCCACTATGACAATATTTATTTATAACATTAGTCCAATGAAATGTATCCCACCACTTGTGCCTAAAAATAGACATTAGAAATATCACAAGTCCACTTGCTCTCGTATCTTTTTGATGTAATGTAACTTCTCCTCTATAAGGTTATGATCATGGTAGCTAGCATGACGAAGTTGGTTGAACTTGACCTTTACTCCATATTCTAGTGTGTCATACCCGTCATCAACATCCTTAGAGTGGAAATGGTGTTCACATGCCCAAGTAGATTGGAACAAATGCACCTATAAAATATAAATGAAGCACAATATATATGTCTAATAACTTTAGGATTAATAAGAACATAATATATGTTATAATTCAAGCATACAATATAAGTTTGAATAATGACATAGATTATTACAAAGTTGTTTCACCCAATCCTTATGTTTCGTGCATAATATTCACCACATAGGAAATGAGTGAACATGCCATATCTATCCATGATATTTTCACCCACCCAACTATTGGAAAATATCATTGGTATATTGTATTATAATTGGGATAAAGCATGATTCTACTATTCAACGATTTAGATTATCTCCTATAATTGTCCCATTTCCTTCCCTTCTGTTTGTACAACATGAACATGGTTTCATTACATCTAGATTGTGCTAAAAACAATTATTGATCATATCAGTTTTTGAATTCACTTCAATATATTCTTGAAATCAATAAACTTATATGATATAAAATATATCCTATCAAGCTTAGTGTAAATAACTACTTTATATAAATTTGAAAAAATATCAGTGACTTACTTTTTATCATCCACCTATTTTTGTTCATTTGGTGTATTTCCCCTTCCCTTTTATCCTCATCTCATTGGTCATCTAAAGCTACAATGCCTCGTGTGTCATCGATTTGCTTGATGTACTCACTATTATTTAATATAATTCCATGTATACTAAGTGCCACTCCAGCATAGACCCCTTGATTTTTTCACTTTGTCAAAAAATCCTCTTAAACCTTTTCATGTACCACCACATGAAGAACATCCAATGACATGAGAGAAACCCTACTAATTCAACCTCATAAGATAGTTAACTAGAGTATGGACATGCAAGTCCATGTAAATTGTGGGCAATTCATTCTTAAACATACAATCAATAGTATCTATCTCTTGATTCTTTTGTGGAATGCTATCCATGTCAACCTCCTTTGATTTAAATCAACATAAAAGGAAAATAGTTTATAAGAGATTCATTTCAATTCCTCAATGAAATCATTGTTCACACAAGTACACATGAGAAAAGGATAATGCCACAAAAAAATAAACACACATGAAAACAATTGAAAGAAAATTGTTAGTCAATATCATATTATAACCTACAATATAGACAATTAAGCATGTAATCAACAAACATACCTTTAGGAGTTTCTTATGGTCATGTGATTTCAACCCTCGAGAATGTTGTTTTATTGTGAAGTAGCATCGTACATTCAATCTATGTAAAGAAGTTACATCCCTTACCAATATAACATCATTAACTAGAGAAGAAGTGTCTTCTTTAAAAATACATGGGACATTAGCTTCTCGAAAAGACCAACATAGACCAACCTATCCTCTTCTTTATTTTCTTGGCCAAAGTTTCTTTTTAGTATTTGAAGAAATAAATTTTCTTTTAACATCCAATGTTTCACTTTTTTTTTGGATAATATGTGCAACCATAAACAAGATGAAATACTTTTTAATGTATGCATGGGATCTAGTAAGTGGACAATCCTAAGATGCTTCCAATATGGACTCTCTTAAAACACAAATTTCCTTTTCATCCTAATGGGTATTTTCTCCACATAGGTGCCAAAAAAATTAGGATCATTGACCATAGGATCCCCATTTACGAAATTTACCTCTGCTCCTTTGTTTCATATTCCCTGAGTTGGTCTATTATTGACAAGATTTTATGTCTCCAAGTCCTCACCAGTTTACAATTGAAAGAATATGTTGCTCCTCTTTAAGGGTAATTGTATGGAGGTAATACCCTCAAGAATTCATACATCAACTTCCATAGAAGATTGGACTACCTAGGATTTAAAGAAGGTACACAATATTTACATCCATGATACAATTTTGTTACAATACTTACAATATTATTATATATGAAACACAACACCAAACGATATAGTTGTATTATATTAAGTATGTCAAATAATGTTCATGATATAAACATATCAATCAACATACTTACAAGAACAAAATCTTAGTCTTGGATAATTGTGAGTGATCTATGTACATAATCCATACGATGTGAAATACCTCTTTGTTAGCATGGGTGTCGATACATCATATACATATATCCATTCTCACAAAATTTTCTTTGATTCATCAATCAATGTTTGGAGGTAGACATTCACTCTCTTGACTTTTCTTCTATCATAGACTATAAGAGAAAACATAAGGTGTTAATTTTTCAGAAATAACCATGGGGAGATATTTTCTTGATCACTACTACTAGCCAAATATAATAGTTAATGTTTTGGAGAGAATGAGGGTTAATTCCATCCACAACTATGCTCTATCAAAGGATTCATAGTTTGTTAGCGAATTTACTAGGCCATGTATCATCTATATGCTTCATGGTTATTGAATCCATTGATATTTTTATAACTACTTGTGAACTTTTGTGTGAGGCATGCCATCCCTACAACACAACTAATTCTTTGCAACGAACTAGCCTTTAAATTTTTGGAATTGTAGGCATTTTCTTTAATATCTTCTGAGGATGACAATGGGCCTTGCCCTTGCTTTTTGTATTTTTTGTACTTATCTTACAAAAATTCTAGACATATCTCTTTGTTTATCTATTCACCCTTATTTAGAATGCAATAATTTGGATAAGTGTTGTATGATATGTACTCAAAACCTATTTTTTTAGTGATGTAGGAGAATCGGGGCTTAGGAAAAACAGTCGAAGATGATCGATAGGAAAAGTCGACCAGGGGATTGTCGATGCCCACTGTTGCAAAAGGAAGATTGGTTGTTGAAGCCAAGTAGTCGAGTAGGAAGCTGTCGATATGCGGTCGACAGGATTTAGAGGTCGAGAATCAACATGTCGAAGGTCGAAAAACGTCAGGATTGGAGTGGAGGTTTTCGAACAACAACACCAATAGGTTTGCTGTGGAAGCCAAGCGTGGAGGAAGGGGCGGACTGGAAACCATGGGAGTTAAGAGAAGTTGACAAGTAAGGTCAAAAGGTGACGAAGTGCAGTATGGTCGAGATGTGGGGCCGACAACTATCACCGAGCCCGAGTTTTGCAGAAGTCAAAGCGAAGTACTTGGTAGTTGTTTGGGGTTGATAAGAAATTTATGAGAATTTATGAAGGTGTTTGGGATCAAGACAGATCTCACCACGGGTAGAGGTTTTGCAGCATGGCCAAGGGGCACTGACAACTGTAGGTCTCAAGGATCTAGAGGATTCGACGGACATAGGAAGAGTGTCTCAGGGATTAGAGTGACCTTGGGAGCAGCAGCAGTAGAGTAGAGTAGAAGACCAGTGCGCAGGCACAGAGGATGGATCACGCATCACTCATTGCTCATTCGTTCTATCATTCAACAGAATATTGAGAGGAGGAGAGGGTCACACACAGAGAGAACACACCATTTACTTTTGTATATTGTAAAGGCTGAGGCCGACTAGTTTAGTTCTTTTTGCATTTCGCATTGTAACCATTAGTTCAAATTGAAGTAATAGAAGCCAACTTCTGGCATGTTGTTTACATCTAGTTTGTGTGAACATCATGTGTCGTGTGTTATTGTTAAGCAAGAAGCCCCTTTTTGGGACCGCCCTTGCATCATTTAGCAATTGCTTACCTCTTTACAAATGTGGGGGAGAACATTATCACTTGGAATTGCTTGACATTGAGTAAGTTGCAATTAGTGGGAAATATAAATGTACATTGTTATTAAGCATGCATGTACTTCCTTTTAATCATTGCATCTGTGACTAGATTTGCTAAAATATAAGGGACTTGATGGTCAGTTTCCTAATAGTGTTAAGAAACATGCACCTAAAATACCATACATTGATTTCAAGTTGTATAGTAATATTGTTGTCCCTAGTTGGGTAGACCTTGACCTAGTCCAAAGAGGTAGGTGGTGGAAGAACATTTAAATATTTTGAAGAAGGTATTGATGATAAGAGCATCCTCCTTTGTCTCACCTCGTTGGAATTCATGTAAACACATTCCCTCCACATCATGGTTCTCCCACAAGACAACATTTATATATACTTTTGTATTATAATATTCATATCCAACATGTGAAGAAATAGTGTTACTATATATATCTTGAATTGGTGACTAAATATGCACTGGGAATTGAATAAGTGGTTGACTCGATCATTTTTGGCATGATTTCTCTTTGAGTTGTTTTCATCTAAATAAATCCTATCAATTTGAGATTGAAGTGGGGGTGTAATGGTAAATGGTTGACAAGCCACTCATGGAAAAATCTTTCTTTCAAAAATATTGAAAATTAAATTGATGATATTAATGCATTTAGGGTGAAAACATGAAGTTGGGAAACAATTTTGGCTTGTTTTTGACAAAAAAAAATACTAATTTTTATGTTTTTCAACTTCGACCTATTCAAACCCATATATCCCTTAGGAATTTCAACTTGAAGTAAACACAAAGGTTTTACAGAATTGAATTAGATTTCTACTCATATTTTTTTTAATTTTTTTTATGGACATATCGTGGGACAAATTTGTTGTCAACCAACGGCATATACTTGAAAATTTTACGTATGGATAATGAGTGATCTGTGTTGACCATGGTTTTTTGATATATGGTTATTCATTTTAGGGAAAAAAATTGTAGGCTCATATTCTACACACGCTAAACTTGATCCTGGACTATATTTTGAGTTTTTTAAGGCTTGGGAACTATTTTTTATTATTTATCGAAACAAATGATACATTATTGACACATGTTTTTGTCTTCTCATTTTGTTTCAAATGTGACTCTTATCAAACAAACTAAAACCAACCCATTGAAGAGGATAGTTCAAGGAACATCCCTGTAGTTTTTTAAATTTTTTTGGCTTCGGCATTGTGATGATATTGAATTTCCATTGTGACTGATTTTTACGTCACTAAATTTTTTAATGATACAGTTTAGTAAAAAATAGAAAAAAATAGTAATCCTAAATGAAATTAGAAAAATTTTATATTATGAGAAAGTAGATTGAATGACGAATCTATTGGTATAATCTCCAACATGTAATTCTCATTTTTTGTAGTGGTCTGACCTTGTTAAAGTGAGACATTTCTGCATTCTGCAGAAATTCTGCTGGAACTGTTGACCAAAAACTCTTGGCCCAGAAAATATCTCGGGCAAGAGCTTTAAAATTTCGTGGGCGAGAGTTGTTCCCGCTCAAAAATTAACCCAGAGTTAACGAAAACTCTCGGTTGAAAGTTGGTTTAAACTCTCATCCTAGAGTTTATAACATTTCTCTCCTGAGAGTTTTGTTATGTAATCCACCGAGAATATTTTAGGCCCCGACACATTAAATATTAATTTTCCTTGATTTGTGGGTGGGATTCCACATTATTCGGATGGGATTCTCGGACGAGAATGGTATATATAATCTCTCGGCCGAGAGACTTTTCCAAATTATTTCGTCCAAGGATTTATTTTCAGCGGATTGCTTTTTCGGCCGAGGGTTTGTTTTCAGCTGAGGTTTTTTCAGCCGAGGGTTTGTTTCCAATAGATTTTTTCAGGTGAGCATTCTTTTCAGCCGAGAGTCTATTATTCAATTTCAATTATGCCTAATGCTGCACTTGCTCTCTTCTTGGTTGTTGAACCTTGAACTCATCTTATCTATTTACAAAATGTTAAATTTCACTTGAAAAGGGTTACAAATCACCACTTCTATCAAGCAAGGTTTGGAGATTAAACTCATTGGTATTTAAAGTAAATTTTAGGTGCTTTTAATGAAGACTATTTTTAGTTTGATAGGCAAAATATTTTAGTACATTTCCATTGAGAAAGTTTTCATCACATTATTCTTTATTTTTTAGAATTAGTACTTGTGTGAATTGTATTGGTTGTTGCATGGTGAAATATTCCCTAAAAGAGGTCTCGTTTGTTTGTATTCACTAAGTTTTCACTACTTTTTCTCTTGAATCACCCATAATGAGCATTTTGATTACATTCGGAATTGTTTTAAGATTTGTAGTATCACATGTCTTTGATGAATATTTGAGACTGAAGCACATAACAAGTCTTGCACTATTTTGAAATTGTTGTTTTATATGATCATGGTATTCTTGATATAAAGGTAAGGTTAGATCAATCAATGCTTTGTATTCATTTTACATGCATAAAAACTATTTCATGTTGAAGAGGTTTTTGGATACTATTTGGCCATAACAAGAACTATTTCATTTTGAATGAATAACACTTATTGGGTCAATGTACTGTTCTTTTTTTTTTTCAGCATATAACTCTCAATTCTCATATGTTTTCATGCATTGGATTTTAGGTCTTTATTTATTTCAACATGGGAAACCGAAAGAAACGTGAAAGAAAATATGATCGCACCAGAGTTGATGAAGAGGCAAGGAAAGAGAGATCTCGTGTTTCTATGAGAAATTTAAGAGCAAAAAGAGCACTGGAAATAAACGCGGAGGCACATGGCAGTGACGAAGAAATGCAAAATGTGAATGCACATGGCGGTGACGAAGAAATGCAAAATGTGAATGCACATGGCAGTGATGAAGGAATCCAAATAGTCAAAGAGCACATTGATGAAAGAAATGAGGAACATGGAGGTGACGAGGAAATGACAACTGTGGAGCAAACTATGGGTAGCGTTGATATTGAGACCATGAGTGGTGAGTAAATATTTTTTTATATGTTTATAATTTACTTTATAATACTTGAGTATATATATATATATATATCTGATTTGAAAGTGAACAAAATATTATAAATTTATATTTATTTTTATGCAGGGTTGACATCCAACATACAACATCCTACCACAGTTAGCAATTTACAGAGATTAACTGGAAGCTGCAACAATATTGTCATTGATGATGTTTTTTTGGAGAATTCGGATCCAAATAAAATTGAAGAAATGGGACCGCAGATGCTTGATCGTACAGCTCGTTATAGAGTAGATAAGATAGTCAAAAAATATTTTGAAGGTATTTCTGTCATACAACAAGCTCAAATGTTGCATAAATTGTTAAAGCGAAAATGTCTAAAAGATGCAATTACATTATTGGGCATTCAAAGTGCCAAATAGGCTAAGTCAAATCAGATTGTATCGCAAAATCTGACCTCGGTCCTTGCATCACTTGCCAAAAAATGATATCACAATTTCATGGTTGCTCGTAAAGCAATTCTAACAGGGGTTGTGGCAAAAAACACTACAACCAGTCATTTGTTGTCTACGATTGCAAGAACGTTAAAAACAACAAGAAAAAGTTTATGGAAGCATAAAAAGTTTCTAGTTAAGTTAGATGAGGATGATGAAGTTGCATGTTGGGGTGTTATCTGTAGGTAACCTTATCAAGATAGACTTTCGGATAATGTGAGGGACATGGTGAAAGAGTTTTGGGATGTCGCGTGTCTTACCAAATGAAAAGGATGTTGTTCGACATCGTATATCGAAAGGAAACTATGAAACTCATGCCAAACACATAACAGCGATCACTCAAGCGGAAATGTTCAAAACTTTCATGGAGAGTAATGTTGATGTGAAGATTTCCCTTAGCACATTTGTGAAGCTTAAACCATGGTATGTCAGGCCCATTGTTGTTCACGACACATGTTGTTGTCGATACCATGTAGAATTCGAATTATATTATGAGACATTTCTAACTTTTGGCATGCAGTGTTGGCCAAATAACCCCCCTCCTTCGAGTGTTCGTGAATTTGTATCTAAAATATTATGTGCTCAAGAGAATCATCAAGTATTCTATAAGAAACAATGTGTCGGAGGTAAAAAATGTGAGGAATGTTCTGATTCGGCCCTTTTTAATGCTAACTACCCCATTGATGCAAATGATCCTCAATTGTCAAATCACATTGTCAAATGCAAGAGATATGTTTATGTTGACTATACTGCAGTTACAGATTCAATGACAACATCAAGAAAGATTAATTTGGTTGAAAGTGATATATGTTTGACAGATTTTATGAATTTGTTCAGGGATCAAATATATAAATATATCAAGCACTCTCACTCAGCACGATGGTAGGACTTACAGTTCAAGCAATCACGAGATGTATTTCCAAAAGAGACAATATTATCCATTGTTGATTTTGCAGAAAATTACACTTTCACTCCGCAAAAGGAGATACAAAGTGAGTATTATCATTCAAATCAGGTATCTATACTTATGCATATTACGTATAGACATGCAGAGCTTGATGTTGATGGTTTTGATAGCAATGAAAATAATCGTGAAGTGATTAAGGAGTATCATTTCTACATCAGTGATGATCGTACACATGATACATGTTTTGTCCAACATTGTTTTGGTATGCTTTTTCAAGAATTAAAAAGAAGAAGGGTCACTTTTAAAGAACATTGGGTGTGGTCAGATGGTTGTGCTGGTCAGTTTAAATCGACACGATCATTCTTATGGTTGTCTCGCCTTCATAGAAACACGGATGTTCACCACATATGGAGCTTTTTTGAAACGGGACATGGAAAAGGAGAACATGATGGTGCTGGGCCCTACGTGAAACGTGCACTTAGGAGATATCAAATGAATCATTTTGCTGCTCGCCTTGCAAATTCAAACGATGTTGTTAATTGGTGCAAACAAAATTTGAGCCATGAATTCAATGAAAGGATGGGTAATGTGAGAAGGTTTTTATGAAATATTGCAATGGGTGATGTTGACGGATCAATGCTGTATAATTGTACTGCAATCCCGAAAACAAGGGGCTTACACTCCATTAGGAGTAAGAAAATGGAAAATATACAAGCAATCGAGAAACGGAAGTACTCTTGCTTTTGTCTTGCATGTATTGATGATGTAGAGTCTTTGGATGAGTGTCAAAACCAAACTAACAAATTTTTGAAACCATGGAGACATCAAGAATTGACACCATTGACCCCATTTGGAAATATCAGCGATGTAGAGCGCGACAATGAAGCGGTTGTGATTGAAAAAGATTATGATCATGTTTCTAATTTGGTTAGAGAAGGCGATGTATTTGCAGTCATTGCACCAGCAGATAATCCAGAAAATGTGCATTATTATTTATTGAGATGCACTAGGGCGAAAATCATGTTGATGCAAGAATTTAAAGACCCGTCAAATTATACGTATGCAGTGGCTTCAATGGTTTTAATGGGAAATTTCTTTGCAGAAGTAAGGAAATGTGTAATTCCTTCATTGGCATTATAAATTTTAATGTAATTAAACATAGATTTTGTGACTAAACAACAAATAATCAAAGTGTAACCATAACAACATATAAGCAAAATATAAGCATTTTGCAATAGCATCAAATAACTTAGAATTTTTAAAACTTCATTGGTGATTCACACAACATAAATTAACATCATAAATCATGTAGCAATAGCATCATATGATAATTTTACAACAGCATATAAACAATTTAAAATCACAAGAAAAATACCTCGTTATAAGAATGGTGACGGAGTCCAAACTAAGCAAGCTTCCCTCTTCCACTCGAGTTGCTTCCATCTTCATTGCCCAAAAGCGGGACCACGGTTTTACCTCCCAACCAACTAGGGGCCTAGCCGTCTCCCTAGCCCCAGGAAGCCATTGAACGGTCCCATCCAAATGGCCTCCTGGCCGTCCGTGCCCGAGACCCCCAAAGAACAGAACAGTGATGCACTAGTAGGCTATGTATCAAATCTTCCAAGAGTTCTCAAACTCTTCCAACTCTTCCAAACTTCTCATACCCCAAATTATCCAAAATACCTCTTCCTATAAAAATTCTTACCAAAATATCCTTCAAGAGAAAAGACTCCCCTCTTCCAATCTCAAGTCTCCTATTTATATAAAAACTCCTCATCATCCTCCTCATCCATCAATAAATTCCAAAAATAATAGTCAACAATCAATAAATTCATTTTCTAGAAAAATATAGCAATTTGATTTAAATAATTAAAATATTAATAACATGGTTGCAAAGTCTTACTTGTCATGCTCCCTTCTTAATGTAACTATGACAACTCTTTTCTAAAAATTTGTGCAAATCCTATCTATCCATTTATTTATATTATCCTTTCATTCATAAGTCAAATAAGATATTTTCATATACTATATTATACTATGACATAATTTATATTAAATGTATATAATTATATACGTAATTCAATAATACAATCAATTTATGTAAATCTAAAACATATTTGACAAGTCAACAACTCATACTTTCAACACACAAGTAATACTTTCAACAATTCATCAACCAATATACTATTAGCTAATATAACCATATTAATTTATTCATCGATCGACCAATCATAGTATTGTACTCACGAATTGGCGTATGCATGGCCAGTGCACACGTCGTAAGCGTGGGTACTAATAATCACGTTTAATGCTCCTAA
Organism: Larix kaempferi; assembly: GCA_027924585.1. Taxonomy (NCBI): domain Eukaryota; kingdom Viridiplantae; phylum Streptophyta; class Pinopsida; order Pinales; family Pinaceae; genus Larix; species Larix kaempferi. The sequence goes on along the minus strand of BSBM01001158.1, from coordinate 2,693,807 downwards.
TAGATCATTATTACATGATCACAGACAAAACATAGAAGAACAATTAAACAATGCATCATTCATCATTCATAATCATTCATACAGAAGCAATAAGACATTTAATTAAATAACATAGTGATGAAATCCAGCATATAATCACGATAGTTAATAAAAATCAAGAACACCATCCAATCCATCATTGGTCCCATCCATCCCATCAGTACTCCAACCCCCTAATCACCACTACTTCCATCTCCTGACCTCACCATCCCGTCCTCTGCTGGAATATACCATGGAATCTCGACTACGCGTATGACCATGTATATAAACCGTAAGTGGAAGTGTCGATCGACCACATCGACCAAGCTTCCCCAGCAGGCACCCACTAGTCGTCATCACACATCCACGGGAGCGTGCTTAGCATAGCCCTCCCACGACTCTGGGTTTCGGAGGTTCGATGGTGGGAAATGACTCCACCCCTCCTAATAGTACTAGGGTCAACGCCCTACATCAACCATACTATGCCATCACTGATCTAAGGGGTCCCATCATTGAAAAACCACTTTAGGCAAGTCACAATTCCTGTGAAAACTCACACTCACCCACAAGTCATAGAAATATTGGAATTCACAATTAAATAGCATGAAATTTGATATAACGTCATTATACTCATGATGTTCAATACATCCCATGGGCCTTGGCAATATAGGAATCCGCCTATCTCATAGCCAATCAACATGTGGAATAGTTCATCATTAACATGAAACATATATATAGCCATAACCAACTCTTTCAAGTGCCAATCCATATCACTAATACGACATTTACAATAATCATGTGAGTTATTTTTGCAAACAACTAAATTAGCATTCTACATATGGATATTCTATATTCAATTTTGCATGTTTAAATGAAATAACATATTCATTGTCATTAATAAATTAAAACAATATTTCGAATTACCATACATGCCTCAAGAGAGTCCACATGTCCACATAACAATCATCTTGATCAATCTATCTTAGTAAAACAGATAATAAGCAAATGCATTGCTAAGCTAATTCACATTAGAGTTTTTAATTAAAGACTATCAAAACATCGGGCGTTACATACACCCACCCTTCAAGAAACTTCGTCCCGAAGTTATGGTCATTTTCAATCTTAAGGGAATTTTGTTTTGATGCGATACCCCTATTCCTTCATCATAGAATATATTAACCACTTTGGTCCCACTTGACCATCACATGATCCACATGTCGATACTATCTAGTTTAACTTCTTTTATCACATGAGGTGTTATCATATTACATATTGTAGACACAATTGGGCTAACTTTATCATGTTTATCAATTCATTTATTCCCAGTTAGTTAACATATAATCATAATTTGTTGTTGTTTTCTATATCATAGTTCATAGGAAGACCTTGTATCCCATATAGCATTTCCTTAGGTTCAAGATGTATTGTTATGATCATTTATCGATTATTAGTTTTACTAATCTTTTTTCCTAATAAACCCCAATTACTTTTTCATTAGTATATTTAATTGGATAAAATCTTAATAGTAGATTGAATGGTGTGCTATATAATAATTTGATTGTCACCATGTCTATCAATTGAGTACGCATAATCAATTAACACTTATCAAAGGATAATTCTGGCACATGAATCTCATTTTATGCACAAAATACTTATGGTTTCAATTTTAACACATCGATCGCTCCCGTCCTTATATTACTAGCCAAATTTGGAAATAGTGAAATCAACTCATGAAAACGATGAATTTCAACCTATCACCTCTACAATATTCTTTGTATGACTGTAAGATAAGGTAGGGATTCTATTTACTCACCATGAAGTATGTTTACTTCTCACAAGTACATGTAAGGATCCAATGCTACTTTACACATCTTAAAATTTTAATTTCCATTATCCTCGTTTAAGTTATAGGAATATTGCATGGATGGTATTTCTTTATTTATCAATATTTTCATATATTACTTTGTTTTGATTATCACTTGAAATTTTAAGTACCATTTATCAATGTTTGTCACACCTTCTCTTTCTCTCTCTCTTCTTTTGTTTTGTTTTGTTAGGTTTAACGCATATATTAAACATTAATTACATGCTCCTATAATTTTATTTTATTTCATAATTGATCATTTCTCATTTTTTTTTTTTTACTATACATATATTGTACCATTATTTACATTATTTTGTTTCAAAATAATGTTATTTTCTACATTTTCCCTACTATAATTATAAAGCCATCCTAATTATACTAATTTGCTTTACTATTTTATTATACTTTTCCAATGTATATCATATTATTTGTTGTTTGACAATCATATCTTAATGGTGGTATCTCTTCTGACCCCTCTTTTTCTTTCACCAATTCCTTTTTGGCTCTTCAAAATTTTCAATTGTATAATAAATTTTTGTTTTCTAGTTTTGGAAACAATGACTTAATACTTACATTGTATTAATATATTTACATTAGTCATTCACTAGAAATAATTTAGTACAAATTTTCTTAATTTTGGAAACATTGTTATATGATTATAAATTTGTTATCTAATTATGAGTTGTGATTTAATTACACTAGCATAGATCCATCCCAAATGTGGATCAATCAAGCCTAAAGGCATTCATCAAGGGTCTAAGCTTACACTGATACCTTCTCCCATAGATCTACAACCATGACCTCCTCGAGACTCCACATTTATAACACCTATGTCAAGGTTCATTGTGCCTTACTAGACTGGTATCCACAACACTTTAGATACTTTGCAACATTTTATAGTCCTTTTGGTGTTACGGTTCATAAGAAGATGTTATTTGCCATATAACATTTATTTTGGTTCCTGGGGTATTATTATGACTTTTTATTAATTGCCCACTTTATTGATTTTCTCTCAAATTTACACCACTTACTTTCTCATTAGAAATTTTAATTAAGATCCATCTTGATAGTTTCTTGATTGGTCTACTGTATATAATAACATGAACAACACCATGTTTATTATTCAAGTACCCTTTATCACTCAATACTCATTAAACATAGCTCTTACCCATTGAATTGCACATTATACATGTAGAATACTTACAACTGCATTTCTTTCTTTCTCTCTTTCTTTTGTTTTTACACATAGGTAGAGCCTAGCCTACCACTTCTAGATAGGTGCTTGATACAACTATACATTATGACTAGGCGTGAAATACACATACTCATGCTTTTATTTCTAAAATTTCATCAATGTCCTCATTCAAACCTTTGAGTACCATAGATATGTTAGGTCAACTCCAAAGCTATCTTACACTTCTTATAATTACTTAATAGTTGTTAATATTGAGGTAATAGTACATATTTGTGGTCGTTATCTTGTCTTCAACATGATGATCTCTTTATATATATAGATAAGAGGGAGATAAATTCCTTCGGGAAAAATATAAAATACATTCCTAGTATTTATTAAAAGTAGAAAATATTTACATATTGTGATATTTGATCCGATGTAAATTTTAAGACCATGACATTTCATCATTTAATTTTGACATCTCATCGTTTATATATGAGCTTTTATTAGAACATCCCCTCTACAAATTCTATGATTTAAACATAAGAACAATAACCCTATATTCTTAGTCGAATTCAAAGTCAACTCATTGAGATGGCTTACAAACTTAATCTAAAATGTAATCTTCTTTATATATATATAAAATATGTTATTTTCCTTCTTTTTAGGAACTTAGAAGCTTTGATGCTTCAACTACTTGGATTATGACTTTACTTTTACTCCATATATATATATATATATATATATATATATATATATATATATATGGACTTTTCAAGGAAGATTAATATACTTGAATGCAAGCCTCATCATATCGTTAAAGATAAAAAAAAAAACATTCATTGCATCTTGGAGAGTTATATTACATTAATAGTATAATTAATATTAAATTGGGATTTTTCTATGTGCCGGTCAGCCCACTATATATTACTTGAAATGGTTGTACTTATTGAATCAATTCATTTTCTTTTTCACGAGTTATACTAAGATCTCTAACTTGCATTTCTCATTAATACCTTGTATTTATATATTTATTTTCATTAATTTGATATTATAATATTATAATATAATGTAATTGCCTTGTATTTATATATTTATTTTCATTAATTTGATATTATAATATTATAATATAATGTAATTGCTTGGAAATTCCTGTTATCCATGTAATTAATAAAACAAGACGTTACATATATTTATCATGTTAACACAATCTTTCCAGAATTTCAATAATTCTTTTCTTTAAAATAAAATCAGAATTTTTTTTTTTAAGCCACACGCCTATTTTCTGAATTTCCATATGCTTGTATATATATATATATTAAAACAATGAAGCTCCCTTACTTTTTGTTTCATTACTTTAATTTTTAAGAGGACCAGCTAAAGGCATCGTGTCCATGAATGAGCTTTTCAATAATGAATAAATATATTTTGTAATAATAATTTCCAAATGTTGAAAGGAATATATCTCACCCGAGCGATGAACTTGATCGACTTGCTCTCGATTCAATGCCTATAGCCGTGGCCATCAAACCTTCTCTATAAGAGCATTGTTGGGAACCAGGATCCGAAACTCGACATTAAAAGTTGCTCAAGCCTTTTTTCGTTGGGAGCTACCATCACAAAAGTCCCTTACTCGCACCATACCCTTCCAGAAAAGCCTATTCGACAATAACAATGGAGATTAAAAAAAAAGAGTTGTTCCTTCAAAGATAACTAAAGGAACCCTCGGGATGTAGTGGTCCTTAACAGATAATACAAATTGCAAGGTCCCTCCCTTTCCAGTGTAAACGCTGCTTGATGGTTGGGTTTCCAAATGCTATGACCCACAAAGGTTCTCCACATAGGAACCTTTTCCAGTGTTAACAGTAAAAATTTAAAAGTTGAGATTCAACTAACATTTTTTTTTCAACAGGGCTCTGCACAAAACACAGTACTGCGGGCTTACTAATTATATATATCTTAGAATCATCTAAGTTATAGGATCTGATTTTATTTTTTTTTATTTTTGTTAAGTAAGTTTTACTTTCTACAAAATAATACACTTAACACCCCGTGTCTATGCATTTCACAGTGGGGTTTTGTCGGTCAACACCCCAGATCATTTGGTAGTCATTTCACATTCGCATTCCTCCGGTGGCATGTTGGCAAAGTTCTCTCAAAACCTCTCCCTCCGGACCTTGGAAAAAGCACATGCCCCGTGGTTTTCATTTATGATGCTGGTATCTATGTTGATGTTGACGGGATGAAAAGCAAGAATCCTGAGGATTTAATAATAAGTTTTTGCAGCATGAGTGAGATACACTCCAAAATATCCCATCAATACACGCATCAACTCATCAATCCAATAGATACTATTTAATAACAGCGGCCCATAAATATTTGACTTCATTTTATTGAGTTATTGGACTTGGTGTACCCAATACCCATCCATCCAGTCAAATGGGTTCAACCTAGCATTTATATGATTTGATGGAAACATTAATCATTACACTGCAGCTGCCGTAGTTTAGGTTAATGCTTATATTCATTCTACAGTTGGTTTCTTCATAGTCCGTGGATTTCTTCCTTGTGCACACACAAATTTCTTGTTCAATATGTACGCAATTCTGGGTAGCCGTCACAATATCTCAGCATTATATTATTACTTAGATTAGAGGCCGCCCAAGGCCATGGCTTCTTGCAGCTACTCTGCCTTCCTCTCTGGAAAACCTGCACCCATAACCTAGTCTACAAGGCGACTGCAAAAATAGCTAGCCACCCGATATTAAGTAGATAGGTTTCAATGCCGGGAATCAGCGCGAAAATGTCGCTGCTACTCACTCGATTCAGGTAGCCATCATTTTACTACCAGAGAGTTTAATTAATACTAATAAGGTTGCTTCATTTCCAGGTGTTCTGATCTCCTGGCTTGGATATTGTTATCATTCTTATTTTATCACATAGATCTTATCTCATGTCATTGTTATTTCATCTCATCTTATTTCACTAGCTGGTTGGTGTTCCCTTGTCTTTCCCGATCGAGGTGAAAGCTAGCCCTTGATTTATAGGCTTCCTTAATAGGTTGGTTGGTTGGTTATATAGATAACGAGGCATACAAATACATTCTCCAGGAGAACTACGTGATTCACATTGACCAGGTCCCGCTCAAGCAATCAGAAGGTGAGCCAGATGCTAGCTTCTCGAGCTGCATTGAACCCCACTGTAGAGTGATTTCGACAAGTTTTCTGTACAAATTCTAGCACTACAGTTCTTTCCATTGAAATCCCGGAACAACATTGTTTAGTTTTCCAATTTCGAAGCCTCGGCGATAGGGACATAAGCACTACAATAAATATTTGGTTTTAGTTTGTGATTTACACGTCACTTATTACAGATTTTATCATTCTTTATTATGACCTTCGGTCTTGACACTAATTATTCTAAATGCTTTATTTTATTGAAAATATTCTCTTTGCAGTTTTCCTCTTTCTCTACTATCACTTCAAACCATATTTTAACAATAAGGATCTTAGTTATCATTTCAAAAATCCTTAAAATAAATACTTATTCACATTCTAAAGTTCTAAACCATGCATGCCAACTATGCCATATTCATTATTATTAAAATAACTGGATCGTTTGGCCGGGCACAAGTCAGAGGAAACACAGAAATAATAATTTCATTTTTTTTTTAACACAGTGGGGCATACCACGGGCCCCTTCAAAGCACCAAATGGCAATATTCTCGGGCTTCGATGTTTCTTTACAGGAATCGAATCCAAGATCCTTTAAAGATCAGAATTTTTATTTTTATTTTTATTTTGGTGGCGTGTAGTTGCTTGTTGATGAGCCAAAGGGGCGCAGCTCTGGCCCTGACTGTATTTCTTATATATGTTTCTTGCTATAGCGAGTCTGCCACGAAGGGGGTAACCCTGGGGGCACAAGAAAGCTGACTGGCATCATCCCCTCTCTGTGGAATGCACTACTGACCAACCTTGAGCTTGTACAAAGGGTTGCATTACAAGCACACTAGTTGTGACATGAAAGATGGTAAACTATGTCTAAAAAGGGAAAGACAGATTCTCGTGTAATTTCACCAACACAAGTCTAGCTACTTTGCCTATTAGTTACCTCAAGCCTACCTATCTGTAATATCCAGTTCAATACTGGAAACCTGAGCCATTACCTTAGCTGACAGAACACTCTACAGCTCAGCTAAATACACTTTTATGGCAGAAACCTTTTAAGATTTTTTTAGCGCTCTGGGTGGATTACAAGATTTTTTTTCTCGGACTTACAACCAAAGTCCAGAAGGCTCTAACGATAGCAAAAGGAATCAGTGTCATCTAGTTACAAGTCTTGAAATTATCATTTGAGTAGAAATTAAAAGTATTAAGAACAATGTAAAAACCTAAAATGAGTTTTCCGGAGTGTTAAAAAATCTACAATTTCTCCCCATTTTTTGGGTTTTTTTTTTACTTGTAAGCTTTTTGAGTTTTTTAGGACCGTAGTTAAAATCGCCTATATTTTCCTTGATTTCCGTTAATAAGATTCGAACTCTTCTAGACTAGTAAATCCAGGGTTTTAGGGTTTGCACGGGTGCTATTGGAGGTAGAAGGGATAGGGATCCATAATAGGTATTACCTCCTGTCAAAGAAAGAACGAAGACGAGGAGCAACCATGGTTCCTGCGCAGCCGAAATCAGGGATTTCCGTAGGCCTTAACAGAGAGCATATAGTCACCAAGCGCGAGCTCGCTCCCCGCCCTTCTACCAACAGAGGGAAGAGGAGAAAACGAATGGACTTTGTGAGGAAGCTGATAAGGGAAGTAGCAGGCTTTGCTCCGTACGAGAAGCGGATAACCGAGCTGCTGAAGGTGGGGAAGGATAAGCGTGCTCTGAAAGTGGTGAAGGCATGACTAGGTTTTACTTGCAGTACTACATTTTGTGGTTTGCTGCAGTAAGGGCGATGCTTGTACTCTTTGTTTTAAGTGTACCCAGTTTTGTAGGAAACATATCCATATTTTAATTTCGTGGTATTTTCCAGGTTCTCGTGGGTTTTTTTTTTTTTTTTAAAGGTTCTGTTTTGTTCAAATAAATATCAGTTTTTTTTTTGTTTATCGGCAATAGTGCGAGCAGGACTAAGCACAGTGCAGCAGACGCTAACCCAGGAGGCGGCTGCCATGTTTGTTGGCAGCCCCTGCTAGCCATCTGCGCCAGGCTTGCTTGGCAAGCATTTCAAAGTTTAGGGGTTCGTGATGAAGCTACTGGCAATAGCAATGATGAGATTAGAAGACTCATAGAAATTCAAACATCCATTCCATCTACTCATAGGAATTCAAACATCCATTCCATCTACTCATAGAAATTCAAACATCCATTCATTGAAGACTACTGCAGAGCATGAGGTTCTGTTTTATTGAATATTTCCACTACTTCACGTAGGAAACTCATGTTTATCAGTATTGAGAATCCTTAAATATTACACACATAAACCTTGTCGGTCTGATCCAACTCTCTGATTTCACCGTGAAGAGTGAAGAATGTTGCTGTATATGTTTGTGGGTATATTCAGACTTCACAAATACATCTACCCGAAAGTTTAAGTACTTCATCTACAGAACCCGTAAGGAGTTTTTCTGTGTCACCATATAAATAGAGGTTTTATAGGCTCATCGGTATCAATAACCCGTCAACATTTCAATCACAAGTAAACTCTGTTATTCAGTTCCAACTCTTACCTCATAATGGAGAATATACCAAATGGTTTTAGGGACTTAGTAGTGAGAATCCATAAATATTTATTCTCTATTTGCATAAAACTAAAAAATTTTAGTCTTAAGAGCACTTAGAACCGGTAAATATTAACATACCCAAAACAATTTAAATTTACGTCTTCATTTACAATGGAAATTCGTATTTTACGTTTATTCCTTTTCAAGTTGATGCAAGCCCTTCAAGTTCCAGTTTTTGAACCAAGAGCTCTGATACCATATGTAATACCTTCATTGGCATTATAAATTTTAATGTAATTAAACATAGATTTTGTGACTAAACAACAAATAATCAAAGTGTAACCATAACAACATATAAGCAAAATATAAGCATTTTGCAATAGCATCAAATAACTTAGAATTTTTAAAACTTCATTGGTGATTCACACAACATAAATTAACATCATAAATCATGTAGCAATAGCATCATATGATAATTTTACAACAACATATAAACAATTTAAAATCACAAGAAAAATACCTTGTTATAAGAATGGTGACGGAGTCCAAACTAAGCAAGCTTCCCTCTTCCACTCGAGTTGCTTCCATCTTCATTGCCCAAAAGCGGGACCACGGTTTTACCTCCCAGCCAACTAGGGGCCTAGCCAGCTCCCTAGCCCCAGGAAGCCATTGAATGGTCCCATCCAAATGGCCTCCTGGCCGTCCGTGCCTGAGACCCCCAAAGAACAAAACAGTGATGCACTAGTAGACTATGTATCAAATCTTCCAAGAGTTCTCAAACTCTTCCAACTCTTCCAAACTTCTTATACCCCAAATTATCCAAAATACCTCTTCCTATCAAAATTCTTACCAAAATATCCTTCAAGAGAAAAGACTCCCCTCTTCCAATCTCAAGTCTCCTATTTATATAAAAACTCCTCATCATCCTCCTCATCCATCAATAAATTCCAAAAATAATAGTCAACAATCAATAAATTCATTTTCTAGAAAAATATAGCAATTTGATTTAAATAATTAAAATATTAATAACATGGTTGCAAAGTCTTACTTGTCATGCTCCCTTCTTAATGCAACTATGACAACTCTCTTCTAAAAATTTGTGCAAATCATATCTATCCATTTATTTATATTATCATTTCATTCATAAGTCAAATAAGATATTTTCATATACTATATTATACTATGACATAATTTATATTAAATGTATATAATTATATACGTAATTCAATAATACAATCAATTTATGTAAATCTAAAACATATTTGACAAGTCAACAACTCATACTTTCAACACACAAGTAATACTTTCAACAATTCATCAACCAATATACTATTAGCTAATATAACCATATTAATTTATTCATCGATCGACCAATCATAGTATTGTACTCACGAATTGGCGTATGCATGGCCAGTGCACACGTAGTAAGCGTGGGTACTAATAATCACATTTAATGCTCCTAATAGATCATTATTACATGATCACAAACAACACATAGAAGAACAATTAAACAATGCATCATTCATCATTCATAATCATTCATACAGAAGCAATAAGACATTTAATTAAATAACATAGTGATGAAATCCAACATATAATCACGAAAGTTAATAAAAATCAAGAACACCATCCAATCCATCATTGGTCCCATCCATCCCATCAGTACTCCAACCCCCTAATCACCACTACTTCCATCTCCTGACCTCACCATCCCGTCCTCTGCTGGAATATACCATGGAATCTCAACTACGTGTATGACCATGTATATAACCCGTAAGTGGAAGTGTCAATCGACCACATCGACCAAGCTTCCCCAGCAGGCACCCACTAGTCGTCATCACACATCCACGGGAGCATGCTCAGCATAGCCCTCCCACGACTCTGGGTTTCGGAGGTTCGATGGTGGGAAATGCCTCCACCCCTCCTAATAGTACTAGGGTCAACGCCCTACATCAACCATACTATGCCATCACTGATCTAAGGGGTCCCGTCATTGAAAAACCACTTTAGGCAAGTCACAATTCCTGTCAAAACTCACACTCACCCACAAGTCATAGAAATATTGGAATTCACAATTAAATAGCATGAAATTTGATATAACGTCATTATACTCATGATGTTGAATACATCCCATGGGCCTTGGCAATATAGGAATCCGCCTATCTCATAGCCAATCAACATGTGGAATAGTTCATCATTAACATGAAACATATATATAGCCATAACCAACTCTTTCAAGTGCCAATCCATATCACTAATACGACATTTACAATAATCATGTGAGTTATTTTTGCAAACAACTAAATTAGCATTCTACATATGGATATTCTATATTCAATTTTGCATGTTCAAATGAAATAACATATTCATTTTCATTAATAAATTAAAACAATATTTCGAATTACCATACATGCCTCAAGGGAGTCCACATGTCCACATAACAATCATCTTGATCAATCTATCTTAGTAAAACAGATAATAAGCGAATGCATTGCTAAGCTAATTCACATTAGAGTTTTTAATTAAAGACTATCAAAATATGAGGCGTTACAAAATGTAAAGACCATATTCTTTTTCAAGACTACGAGTCAGATGTTATATGTGCTCAATACAGTCATTTGGTCATAGTAGCCCGATTGCAGTTGAAGGTAGTGAAGAGTAGGAAAAATTCCAAGCATCGACAATGGAAATTGTCGATAGAAGATCATAATGCCATTCTTGAAAATATGCCACTGGCACATTTCATATGATTCAAGAACACATCAAGGTTGATGAATGTTTTCTTTGATTCTAGGGTGGGTGGGTGGGTGGGGCCAAATGAGCTTCCACCTTCACGTGGTTGGCCTCGTCAGTAGAGAATATATATATAATTCTCGAAACTAAGAGAAGCTCTTTTTAACAACATATCCAATGATAACTCAAGGCTCATAGATGTTCATGGGAACAAGAGAGATGGCTTCACCCTTTGGGACACTTGCCATTAAATGTCTTTGGTTATTTATAAAGTATAAGGGTTCTATATATTTTTTGTGTTCAATTTCTAGGTTAAGATTGAACTACAACTTATGACTCTTATGAAACATGCAACCTCCAACATAGGGATGATGAGAAGAAGGGTTGTGATGAATCCAAATATAATGTTGAAGACAAGGTTGAATAGATCTCTTGATAAATTGAAGGATTAATTAAAAGGAAACAAAAGAAGAATAAGAAAATATTATCTCACATTATGCCAAGAACCGTATGCAGAAACGTTCCACCTTCCATTCACATGTTTGTAAATCATTACATAATTACATAATTGGTTTCAAAAGACATAAAGTTCTACAAGGACTCGTACAAATAAATTCCAGCAGCGGATATTTCACTATAGAGGATACTTCATAGGTTCTAAGGGGTTGTATTTAGCTCCATGATCTTTTGACTTTAATCCATATAAGAGATAGCCACACTTTGAATGTGGGTTTGATTTCCTTCTAAATGTCCCGATTCTTTTGGGATGAAGATGCTCTATGAGACCAACATGCCACAAATTTTGCAAATCAATAGAGGGGTGATGTTAGAAGCAACCCCTATATTATGATAAAATTCCTTTTAAATAAATCCTCTTCCATACCTATGGACCCTATACAAGGAATTTTCCTAAATTGCATCATATCACTCCTCCACAATTTGTTCTAAAGGAGGCTCATAATGAGTTCCATAAAGCATAATATGGGTGGCCTCCTAAACCAAAATAGTCTCTCTACATAAGGTAGTACAAAATAAAAAGGTATATACAAACTTGAAGTCCTTGGTATTCTAGAGAAAAAGACGGTGGGAAATAATGAAGTCTTAGTGGAGGATAAAGATGATGAAGAAAATGAGGAGGAAGTTAGAGATGCATAAGAAGAAGGAGAAGACAATGAAGAAGTCACAACAAAGGGTGAGGAAGCCAAGGACAAAGATTTTGAAGAAAGGGAATCAAAGAGTGGTTCTAAGGATGTAGAGCACAAATCAAAGGTAGCAACACATGAGGATGAGGTGGTCCACGTTTCATAAAATAACTTAACATCTCTTCCCTATGCCAATTTTTTTAAGAAAATAAAAATGAAGAGACATAAATGATTGACATAGCCTTTGTTAAATTAGTAAAAAACTTTCAACAATCTTCCCACTTCTCAAAATTTCAATAATCTTTCCCACCTCTCACTTACTAAAGAAATCTAATCAAGAAAAATATGAAAAGCAACCTCGAATGGTTTACTAATAACATAGGATAAATCTTATGTAATGCTTCTATAGCATCCTTTTAATACAAACATCCTTATTATTATTTTTTTACCACATTGCTTTTATGATTATAGTGTAAATTATCTTTTACAACAAGATTACAACGCCAAGAGCATAATGATACACTAGCAAAGCAATATATCAATTGTGATGTTAGTGTCAGGTGGATCTTCAACAATGGCTACATATCCTTTGATAACCTAATAACACAATATAATACCATGAGTGCAATTATTACATAGGATTTCACCTCCTTATATATCATTACTCATGGAGAAAATAGTTTCCACTTATGAATGTAGAATAGATTTTCTTTACACCAAAATTACAAAAACATAACTCGAAGAACGGATTTTATTATAACATTTAAACCTTGTATCCTAACAGTCATAAAGTGATCAGATTTCCTTAGAGGGATAAAATGTTTTAGCATTCATCTTTAAGTTTATATCAATGAGGTTTATCACATGGATTCAGGGAATTTTGACCCAAGTATGGACAAGATTATTGTGATAGAGGTCAACCTTGCATTATATCAACTTCACATCATTTGATAAACTAACTCTAAGAACACTAGTTTATGGAAATTTTTCCTTATTACACAATACAACATTAATGGGCTCAATAGGAAGCATTATGACTACAATACACCACCATTATGGGCACAAAAATACACCACTATCATCATTGCTAGAGATTTGAAGCACTAACTCACAATGCAGCATTATGACTACAATACACCACCATTATGGGCACTAAAATACACCACTATTATCATTGCTAGAGAATTGAAGCACTAACTCACAATGCTTTAGATAAATACTCATTTGTGGCTTCACAACCTTACCTCTTTGTCATGGTTGACTTGGGTGCATTTACCATGGTATAATAAGGAAATTCTATTGTATAGGATAAGTGAGTGCACCTCATTAACTTTTCCATCACAAACATTGAAAGAGACATTATATGCATTGAAGTCAAGGCATGGCAACATAATGCATGCCAATGCATCCTTACCCTCACCACTAGTTGGTTCAACTATTCATTGATTCATCCGCCAAAAACCCTTATAAGTTGAAAATGACACAACAATTTTCTATATTACATAATACAATTTAAATATTTGTTTGTCCACTTTAACACTCGAACCTTCATGCAAGTCATTTTAGCTTTTATAATTAATGATACACTCTTGGATGACTTCACAACTTTCAGGCATTGTTGGATAATACCGAATCCTAGTTATGAAACAGGATAATTGGAGCACAAATATTTAAGTTGGAAAGACTAACGAAGACATGTGTGCATAAAAATCCATTAGATTTCCCACCTTACCCACCTAAGTGGAACAATGAAACAATGCAATGAATTGTTATTGATCCTATATTTCTACTCTTAGTACCTTCCTCTCTAATTTTACAAACTCATTTGTTAAGCAATCTCTTCTCATTGCTTATTTTTCTTTCCCATTTATTAAGTTGTCCATTGGATATCATGCATTGCAACATCATTGTGGGTTGACTATATATTATGTTTCAAATTTGGATTCTTTATAATTCATTTCTCAACACATGATTTTGTCTGGGCCTATCCACTTCATTTATATAGAGAAAATAAGATATGTGTGTTGTAAACTCCACACCCTTGAATTTTGTACTAGAAGAATAAAATAGTTAACTTATGTTGTCAACCTAAGAAAGTATAAATTATTTGTTGCATTCCTAATGAAATTATTGCACTTCAAATGGTACATTCACAAAGCATCAAGCTATGCATAGAGTAGTACGTAAAAAATTTCAGAGGATTCTAAAGCACTATTATCAATCTCTGTGAGAAAATTTGCAGCAAGATTCAAATACCATACAATTTTCATTTTAAGTTCAATAATTAATATGAGTATGAAACAGAGTATGGACTTACACTTAGCCCAAACAAAATGTCAACCATTCAAAAGAGGTCGCTGACTCTATTTGTAGTACTTGGCTTTACATTCTATTACAACAAATTTTTTATCTTACATAACAAATTTATTTTTATGTTACAAAATTTCTCAACTAAATCTTCAATCTAGTGCTGCTGGCAACTTTGAGGTTGACCAATCCTTGGATTGGAGTGATGAGTTTTTATTCTACCATGATGTTGACCTTGAGGGTGAGGTGGTGGCTCCATGTATTGTGGAGGTGGCACTTGAAAAGGATGCTATAATGGCACTTTATCCAAAGCGTTGAATTCATCTAACTTGAACATCATCTAAGTGGCCCTATATTGATCTGGAGTCAGCCTTCTTCCAGAGACAATAGTCAGGCTTCTTCCAGAGATAGCAGTCTCTAATATTTCCATTTTGAATGTACCTTGCTTGATATCGACTGCAAAAAACAACCTTGAATATCCCTTTGAAATGAATTCTTATTAGGGAAGCATATCTTTCTTCAGTTGTGTGCGTTTGGATCTGATGGATGAGAACATTCCAGCAAATCTAGATGCATAAGGAGAAGCTTGAGAAGATTCCCCTAGTACTTGTGGCCACTTGGCTATGGGGAAATTTTCAATGATAACTAAGGACTTAGAAGAGGACGAGGCTTCCCCTCCATGATACTGATAAACTTTCATGGATGACTATTAGCAAGTGTACCTTTTATCTCATGGAGTTGTAGGTGACAGTTAGATGATGACTTTGAGGCGGCAGTGAGTGGTTCTCAGAAATTAGACTTCTAAATGCATGCTTCAGCAGTGAATCTTCCCCAAATCGACCAACAGTGATGGCAGCAGTGAATAATCCAATGATACAGCTCTCCATGAGAGGATCATGATCTTCCTTATGCAAACCCAGTACATAAATAACAAGTGTAGGTTGTTGTCGATAATTTTCCCTTTAGACCTGTTGTGGTGCTATAGGAACCTGCTCCACCACACCACAATAATCTTAGTTTATGTAACCTGAATTACTCTTTTGAGGAGTGTGTGGTTCAAGAGCTCACAACATACATTTCACATACATATACCAAAACAAATTGATCACAGCATCATACCAACATTGCATTGATCTCGAGCATTGAATATCAATAAATGATTCAGATCTTATTGAAACATTATAACAGTCCTGTAGATGACCCATTTTAATACAAAAATGCCCACAGTGGCAAGATACATGGATATATCAACACAGGAAATTTTTTAGCAAGTGTACCTTTGATCTCATGGAGTTGTAGGTGATAGTTAGATGATGTATTTGAGGCGGCAGTGAGTGGTTCTCAGAAATCAGACTTCTAAATGCATGCTTTAGCAGTGAATCTTCCCCAAATCGATCAACAGTGATGGCAGCAGTGAATAATCCAATGATACAGCTCTCCACAAGAGGATCATGATCTTCCTTATGCAAACCCAGTACATAAATAACAAGTGTAGGTTGCTGTCGATAATTTGCCCTTTAGACCTGTTGTGGTGCTACAGGAACCTGCTCCACCACACCACAATAATCTTAGTTTATGTAACCTGAATTACTATTTTGAGGAGCGTGTGGTTCAAGAGCTCACAACATACATTTCACATACATATACCAAAACAAATTGATCACAGCATCATACCAACATTGCATTGATCTCGAGCATTGAATATCAATAAATGATTCAGATCTGATTGAAACATTATAACTATCCTGTAGATGACCCCTTTTAATACACAAATGCCCACAGTGGCAAGATACATGGACTATATCAACACAGGAAATTTATTAGCAAGTGTACCTTTGATCTCATGGAGTTGTAGGAGACAGTTAGATGATGTATTTGAGGCGACAGTGAGTGTTTCTCAGAAATCAGACTTCTAAATGCATGCTTCAGCAGTGAATCTTCCCCAAATCAACCAACAGTGATGGCAGCAGTGAATAATCCAATGATACAGCTCTCCACAAGAGGATCATGATCTTCCTTATGCAAACCCAGTACATAAATAACAAGTGTAGGTTGCTGTCGATAATTTTCCCTTTAGACCTGTTGTGGTGCTACAGGAACCTGCTCCACCACACCACAATAATCTTAGTTTATGTAACCTGAATTACTCTTTTGAGGAGTGTGTGGTTCAAGAGCTCACAACATACATTTCAAATACATATACCAAAACAAATTGATCATAGCATCATACCAACATTGCATTGATCTCGAGCATTGAATATCAATAAATGATTCATATCTTATTGAAACATTATAACAGTCCTATAGATGACCCCTTTTAATACACAAATGCCCACAGTGGCAAGATACATGGACTATATCAACAAAGGAAATTTATTAGCAAGTGTACCTTTGATCTCATGGAGTTGTAGGTGATAGTTAGATGATGTATTTGAGGCGGTAGTGAGTGGTTCTTAGAAATCAGACTTCTAAATGCATGCTTCAGCAGTGAATCTTCCCCAAATTGACCAATAGTGATGGTAGCAGTGAATAATCCAATGATACAACTCTCCACAAGAGGATCATGATCTTCCTTATGCAAACCCAGTACATAAATAACAAGTGTAGGTTGTTGTCGATAATTTGCCCTTTAGACCTGTTGTGGTGCTACAGGAACCTGCTCCACCACACCACAATAATGTCTTCACACCCAAGATCAATCCACTGGAGAAGAAAATCCCAGAACAATAGTAAACTTGTATTCTTCCTAGCAAATGAAAGAAGATTTAAGGAAATATATAGTTGTCCATACAGCAGTGCGTCCTTCTTCAGATGGCAGTCACCATTCACTCTAATGAAGTCTCCCTCAATAGTACTTAGCAGTAGCAATAAGATCATTCTCTACCCCCACGATTTGGCCAAGTTGTGATGAAATATGCATTTGCTAACTCAACCTTGGAGGATATCTGTAGATGGTGTTCTCGTCAGTTGTTTTCCACATGATTTATTTACATGGAATGGACTTTACAGATTTGATATATGTTCGTAATAACATCAAATCCTTTAATAGAATCTAAAAATATTTAGGTCTACTGATACTCTACCTTTTGATTACATGCACCTCAAATCCATCCTTAAAACTTTCTATCTTTTGTCTTATGCAGCAAAAATGTGCCAGAAAGGATTGTAGCAAAACCACACATCTCAGTGACGAATTGAGATGGATCTTGCCTATCCCAGTCCTGAAACAACCAAGAAAAATTCTAATCAATTGTTGTGCTTTAGCATTAATAAACAAGCAAAACATAAAAGCATTATGAAATCAAAACATAAAAGCATTATGAAAGCTGCTCAACCTCATCTGCTGCTGCAGTAGGATGATATTGACACATGGCAAAGCAGATCAAAACTAACATTGATAATCATCTAGGGTGAAAAATAGCATAACAGTTGCCACAAGACCATAAAACGGCCGCAAAACTTGAAATAGGACAGATGACAAGGATTCACTCAAGATGCTGCAAGAGGAAGGAATAAGATGATCAGATATGCGAGTAACCACACAATTTGTGACCATACTTGACAAAAACAAAAGTGATATTCCAATACCTGCCATAACCAAATAATTTGATCATCATTAGCTCAGTCACAAGGAAACTATGTTCAAGTAAACAAAAATGATCGTTCAAGTAACCAAAAATTATCATCATGCCCTTGGTCATTTCTTACTATCGCAAAAAATGGTGACAATTGATTTACAAGTAGAGCAGATCGATCTCAACCTTCGGACTGGAACACCAATGTCTCCTGGGTTTCTGTGGGATGCAAAGTCAAAAGGATGAAAGAAGAATAGTTACTTCTTACTACCCTAATATGAATTTACACAATAGTTCAATGCCAAAACAATAAGATTAATATTTATCTTGTGTTAATTCCAAAACAATACGATTAATTCCACAACATTAATAAGAATGTTCATCCAAGTAGTGATGACATGCCAGAGGGAAAATTATTTCCTGGTCATAGAGGAGTTGACCCTTGTGAAGCCATCTGATCCAAACCATCTGATAGTCACTCCTAATACTTATGGACTAGGCTTGTATTTTTACAATAGATCAACATTTCTTTACCAATAGTTCATATCCTTGAAAACCCTTAAGCAAATATTGGCCAACACATCTCTTCCAAAGAGTGAACATAGAAGGGTATGCTTATAGTGCCTAATAACCATGAAACAAGAACATACCAAATAGTTGGAATCCCCAAGAAGAGTTGCATGCAAATGTACCTTCCTCTGTAAAAGAACTGAATACTAAGTCTAAACGTAATTCCAACAATTCCTAGCAAATTGACAATCCAAAAACATATGCTTCACCATTTGAGAATGGTTGTAGATAGGGAAGAGAACATCAAACTGACCATTTCTCCCCATCTAGGCCTTCAAGGGGCGCCCCTAGCAGAAAAAAAGCCAGACGAAAACACATAGCTTGTATGGTAATTGCTTGATTTGATGCAATCTGGAGGCCATCCAACAAGCATTGATAATATGGGCTAGTTCTTGGCACTGATGCAAAAGGATGTATAACCTCTGAAAATCATAATACTGGAGAGCGGGGGACCAAATATCCATGCCCAAAATTTACATGGACATAGTTGATAACATCATGATGCAAAATTATGCATCTTTAGCAATGGAATATGGTTCAAAGAGAATTGAAATCAATCAAGAAATATGCAAAAAATTCAAAAAGGCTCTATGCAATGAAGAAATTCCATCATTTGCAGTACCTTCACAAATTCGGCATAACCAAAAACAAGACAATGTTGCAAACTTGACACCTTTGGAGGAAAGATTGGTATCGCCAAGGATGACCTTTCATCAAATAAGACAATTTAGCTATAAAAGAGCTCATGTTGTGCTTATAGGAACAATTATAAATCTGTCTACAGACCTGGATAGAGTACAAATGCCATTTCCTAGAATCCTAACATCTTCAAGAATGGTTGGTTGTAGTGATGTTGAAAAGAAAGCTAGAAAACAAAAATGCGTATCTATCTAGCAGTGTTCAGCTATACTGTGTTATGCTTGCTTTACATGAATTATGCAATACTCTGTTTTATAGAGCTGAGGGTATAGAGATTGATGACAAATGGGAAGAAATTTTCAACAAAGAAATTGAAAGAAACAACAATGCTTTATTGAATATCAGGTCAATTGATTCTGGTGATGAGGAGGATGAGTTGGAACTTAGTTCTGAAATAATGATACATGGATGTGGACAAGCTCTTTTAATAGATGACTTGGACAATGAAATCATACAAATTTCACCTTCTGAAGAGTTTCAAACTTTGTCCATTTTCCAAGACAAGTTTTATGAAGAACTCAACGTCCGCCACACTGTTTTTTGGATCTAGCCAACCTGATGACGTTATAAATAGATTTACTTAAGAAAAAATATCACAATGAGAATTGCTCCATGATTCACAAGACTTTAAAAAACACAACACAAATATTTTCTTTAAGGAAGTTCACATTCTCATCATCTAGGTTTCGAATTCTACATGGATTTCAATTCGAAAAAGGACATCTAAAAGACCAAACCCTTGTTGCAAAATATGTAAAATATAAAACAACTCTTGAAAAAATATTGAAATCAACAATTGCTTATCATTGCCTCATAAACATACGCACATCTCTTGACTATTTTGAACACATAATAAAGGATGTGTGTGCAATGATATGGAAACTTGGTCCTCCAACAATCTTTGTAACTTTTACCAATGTTGAACATCTTTGGGCTCCTTTGTGCAATCCATTACAGGAAACTAGAAACAAGTCTTTTGGAAAATTTGATAAAATAAACTTTGATGAAACTCTGGAATCATTGATAAGACATCATCCTATCATTTGCAGTCGCTACTATAAGCATAGAATGTCAACACTATGAACTATAATCCTAAACAATAATGAGTTGTTCAGATACATAAAAGACTATTTATTTATCACCGAACCAAAGCTTGTATGACAATTGCTTGATTTGATGCAATCTGGAGGCCATCCAACAAGCATTGATAATATGGGCTAGTTCTTGGCACTGATGCAAAAGGATGTATAACTTCTGACAATCATAATATTGGAGAGCGGGGGACCAAATATCCATGCCCAATCCCTCCAAAATGGACCCAGTATGGAAATATTCATTTTGAACACATTTTCCTAAAGGATGAGCCCTGTTAACCCCATTTTGTATGGGTGTCCACTTGCATCACAATCTCATTAGGGGGTTATGTGTGATAGAGATTGGATGGCTTGTGTTCTTGATTCTAGACATCAAATAGAAGCATATGATGCATTTCCATATCTATGTGTAGAGGAATTTGTGTTTGTAGCAGGGAATATTTACTAATGGCATTTTGGATAGAGCATAGGAGGAAGCATTCCCTATTTAATATGACCCGAAATATCATATAAAATGGAATTTATTTCATCCTTTCTAGTGCAAGAGTTGGATTGTTAAGTTAATGGAATCCCTAGCGTCATCATATTTCATAGGTTTTTGAGGATTCTTGTAGCAATGTTAGAACATGATTAATGGAAACCAATGGTAGGTACATATTATGGATAATTTTACTTTCAAACGAGAGCAAATCTAGTCATGCATGTGAACTAAAGCAACAAAAAACAACATTTAGACCTAGAACCTAAGTTGAAGGATGTCCCTTCTTTGCAGTGCAGCCTCTGTGGTCCTTCCCTCTTTGTGGTGTAGTTTTTCTAGGCATATTCTTTGAAGACATATATGGGTTCAATATACTAAGATCCATAGACGAATATGGAGTATGGTTCGAATCGAGCATCAGGAAGATGAGATTGCTCATAGATTTTATCAGTACACCTTTCACCAAGATTGTATGATCACTCTGTCATTGCCAAGAATGTGTGTGCCTAATAAGCTTAGTGTCAAATTTGGTAGCATAAAATTAAAGAGAGTTTCTACAAGTTGACCAAAATCTAAAATGCAAAATGTGATGGTAAAAGAAGTCATGTTTCTCTGAGGTAAGGTGGGAGTAAAACAGTGTGAGTTGTGTACATTGGGAGCTATTTTGGCTAGTCTTCTAGGCATGAAAAAACCCTAATCTCATAATCTGGGCATGAACAACCATTTTTAACAGGAGGTAAACCTTTTAATCTAAATCTAAGACCAATGATTAGAAGACATGAAACAGGAATATCCATATCTGTGTCCCTGGTGGAAATTGAGAAACTACAATTTCCTCAACATGCATATTCGTGCCACTAGCCTCTATTTCTGACCGGTCAATAAAATCTGTATCATCAAAGTTGTCATCATTCATGAATCTGGTATATGTTAATTTTAAACCAAATAGACTAGCAAGATCATTGAAAGAAACATAATCACAAGATAGACACATAATTTACCCTGGGAAACCCTCATGGGGTAGAAAACCCAGCAAAGCTTTCCTCAATAAGATGATCAACCAAAATACAAGATGTGCTCCAATACTTGTCCTTCTTCTCTACCTCACATGCAGACCTCCCAGACACAAGTGCGCTACTTTCTGAGTTGTGGAAGTGTGTCAAATGAGGAGCTCTTCTCCTCTACTTATACTGATTCCCGACTGACCAAAATCCCTAATGGAGCCGACCTCTCCTAGTGAAGTCTAATAACCCCTAAAATATAAACTCAGGGCCGACCCCCACATGGTGGGTCTAATAACCCTAGTTACCACAAACCATCGGAGGAATAAACATCTCCGGATACATAATAGAATCACCTCGGAGGGATGCAACATCTCCGGATACATAATAGAATCACCTCGGAGGGATGAAACATCTCTGAAATAATAATGTACAAATATAATATTCTTATAAGTTGCAATATTCAACACTCCCCCTTAACGAGAAGGATATTATAACAACATCTGCAGGAGCAAGGAGTCATCAACTACATCATACATGATACATCTGTAAATCATCGGAAGCTTTCTTCAATACATCATCATCAGTAACTCAACTAGTTACTGGAACAACAACATCATCGTCATTGTTATTGCATGATCATCAGCATCATCATCACACGATCATCAACATCGTCATCACACGATCATCAACATCGTCATCTCACGATCAATCCAAACCATTCATTTAGGACTATATCCAAGGATGATTTAATCCTCGCCCCACATTTAGGACTGTGTCCAAGGATGAATTAATCCTCACCCTGTACATTTAGGACTGTGTCCAATGATGACTTAATCCTCACCCCGTACATTTAGGACTATGTCCAAGGATGACTTAATCCTCACCCCGTACATTTAGGACTGTGTCCAAGGATGACTTAATCCCCACCCCGTACATTTAGGACTGTGTCTAAGGATGACTTAATCCTCTTCCCGTACATTTAGGACTGTGTCCAAGGATGACTTAATCCTCTTCTCGTACATTTAGGACTGTGTCCAAGGATGACTTAATCCTCTTCCCGTACATTTAGGACTATGTCCAAGGATGACGTATCCTCTTCCTGTACATTTAGGATTATGTCCAAGGATGACTGTATCCTCTTCCCATACATTTAGGACTATGTCCAAGGATGACTTAATCCTCACTCCTGTCCATCAAGGACTTCATTCTCGGAGACCATACGTCTATGGATTATTTTAGAACATATGTTCAAGGATGATACAATCCCACCTGTATCCTCATCAATACAGATATACAAGTATCCTCATCAATACAAGTATCATCAAAAGCATGTATCCTCACCAATACATATATCATCAAAATAAAAGCAAGTAAAAATAAGTATTCTAAGTATAAGAGTCCTAAATCTAAATAATATAAGTATCCAAGTGTAGTAAATAGGTATCCACATCATCGACCTTGCTGTCTATGAGGCAATCTCATCATCAGTGACTACACTACTCCCCCTTTCGAGGAGGGTCCTTTTGAACTACACCAAGCTTGTCTCGGAAGTATTCAAATTTCACTCGAGATAGAGGTTTGGTTAAAATATCATCAATTTGATCCTCAGTGCTCACATACTCGAGCTTAATAGCTCCTCTCTAGACCATATCTCGTATATAAAAGTATCGGATCTCTATGTGTTTTGACTTATCGTGGAATATAGGATTTTCTGTCATCTTGATACAACTTTGATTGTCACACATAATCACAGTGGGATCCATTTCTAAGTCAAACACTCCAGATAGTAGTTTCCGAAGCCATACTGCTTCACAGCGAGCAGAGCAGGAAGCTATATATTCTACTTTAGTAGTACTGAGAGCCACACTGGATTGTTTCTTGCTGAACCAAGAGATCATGGCA
Organism: Larix kaempferi; assembly: GCA_027924585.1. Lineage (NCBI taxonomy): Eukaryota > Viridiplantae > Streptophyta > Pinopsida > Pinales > Pinaceae > Larix > Larix kaempferi. Next base: position 2,669,535 of record BSBM01001158.1, on the reverse strand, counting down.
GATCCAAGACCATAACATCCACTTGATGTACTCTTCTTGTCTGAAACACTTCCTTCCCAATCAGAATCTGAGTTCATGATTTCCAAGGTAGTATAGACCAAAATCTAATGTACCTTTTGGATACCTCATTACATGCTTTGCAGCTATTAGGTGAACCTTCCTTGGTTCTACTAGATATTGACTCAGGGTATTTACAGCAAAGCATATATCTAGTCTGGTATTTGTTAAATACATCAATGACCCAATGATTTGTCTATATAGAGTTACATCAACTAATTATGATGAGTCATCAACTAATAACTTCAAGTTGGAGTCCATGGGAGTAGCCATGGCCTTACACTCCAGCATATCAAATCTTTTCAAAATCCCCACAGCATACTTACCTTGATTTAAAAAGATTCCTTTTGGTTCTTGCCATACTTCTAGACCTAAGAAGTAGTGCATTAATCCCAGATCCTTCATTTCAAATTCTGAAGAAGGCTTCTTCTTACATTCGATAATTTGATTCTCATTTCCCGTTAGAAATAGATCATCTACATACAATAGTAATATAACAGGTTCATCATCCATAACCTTGAGATAAAGATTTGGATCAGCTTTACTCTTGGTAAAGCCCATGCTTGTTAAGAAACTGTCAATCCTTCCGTACCAAGATCTGGGAGCTTGCTTCAATCCATACAAAGCCTTTTTCAGCTTGCATTCATGTGTTCTTCCATCTTTAACCTCAAATCCTTATGGTTGTTCTATGTACACTTCTTCTTTAATGACACCATCCAGGAAGGCTGTTTTAACATCCATATGGTGTAATTTCCACTTCATCATAGATGCAAGTGCCATGATAGTTGTAATTGATGTGTACCTAGCAACTGGTGCAAATGTTTCTTCATAGTCTATTCCCTCCTTTTGAGAGAATCCTCTGGCTACAAATCTTGCCTTATATTTTTCAATGCTACCATCTGCAGCATGTTTTATCTTGAATATCCATTTGGAAGAAACCACACTTTTATCCTTTGGTTTGGGAACTATATCCCAAACATCATTTTTCATTATTGACTGGTACTCTTCCATCATAACTTCTACCCACTCTTTCTTCTGAGCTGCCTCCTCATAGCTAGTGGGTTGTTGATCCACAAGATCACATATCAAGGCCACATAGTTGGATATTAACTTGGGTTTCTTCCTTTCTCTAGTGGAACCTTTAGGAGCTCCATATTTTTCAGCTCCTTGAATAATGTCTCTAGCCCATGCTGGCCTTCTTTTTCTAGATATATTTGTAATGGGGGGTTCTTGAGGTTCTATCATGTCATGATCTTCTAGAGCATCATCTTTAGGGATGGGTACAGCTTCTGTGACTCTAGGAGGTGTATCTTCTTCATAGATTTATTCAAGTTGGCACTTCCTAGATTTCTTGATAGCTGCTATTTCATCAAATGTTACATCTCTACTTATGTCCATATGATTAAAACTAGGTATGTAAAATTTGAAAGCTGTGGATGTTTCACAATATCCAACAAATATTCTTTTCTTACCAGAGGGATCCAACTTGGTTCTCTTTTCTTTTGGAATGTGAATATACACAGGACATCCAAATATTTTGAGATGACTTACCTCGGGCTTCTTTCCTGTGAACACTTCTTCTGGAGTCTTAAATTCAAGAGCACTATGAGAAAGTCTATTTTGTACATAGACAGCTGTCCTGGCTGCTTCATCCCATAGATACATGGGAAGATCTTGATCATGTATCATAGTCTTTACAGCTTCCTTGATAGTTCTATTCCTTCTTTCAGCAACCCCATTTTGTTGGGGATTGTAGGGAGTGGTTAGTTCCCTCTTGATTCTAGCTTCTTTACAAAAGTCTTCAAATTCCTTTGAAGTATATTCTCCGCCATTATCTGTTCCGAGAATCTTGATTTTCTTTTCTGAGAGATTTTCTATTAAGGCCTTGAACTCTTTGAATTTTCCAAAGACTTCATTCTTACCTTTTAGAAAGTATATCCAAGTTTTCCTTGAATAGTCATCAATGAAAGAAAGATAGTATTCAAACCCACTTAGGGATGTGGTGGGAATTGGTCCACATACATCTGAGTGTATTAATTCCAAAATGTTCTTAGTCTTTGTTTCACTCTTTGGAAAAGGGTTCTTGACATTCTTCCCTTTTTCACATCCTTTGCATGAGCCATTATGGTCAATCTTTAAATCTGGTAAACCTATGACCACCTTGCTCACATAAGGTAGAGCCTTGTAGTTATTGTGAGCAAGCCTTCTATGCCATATTTCACTGGGGCTAGTGGTTTCATGGACAAGGGCAGCTTCTAGGTGACCCTTGAGTTTGGAAAGACCTCCTTCTTCTTCACCAATGACAATTGCATCCTCAATAGATTTTCCTTTGGGCCACATAAGTACTTGACCATCAATAAATGCAATTCCAAATCCTTTCTTATCTAGTGCTGAGATAGAAAGTAGGTTCTTCTTCAATCCTGGAACATATAAAATTTCTTTCATCTTCAAGGGTGTTCCAGAGTCAAGCTTGTAGCTTGCTTCACCAATTCCCTTAATGGGATATTGATAATCATCTCCTAGAGATACCTTTTGTGGAGAAGACTTTTCTTCAAGTCTTGAGAGAGTTTTATTTTGACCTGTCATGTGCTTTGAAGCACCACTATCAATGAGCCATGTATCTTCTCCAGGAGACACAGATCCAAAGAGTGCAGAAAATAGAACACACTCTTCTGCATCTTCTTCTTCATTTCTTCTAGATCTTTTCCTAGGAAGAGGCCTTTCTTCTTCTTCTTTGTATTTGGAGCTTTTCCTATGAGACCTTACTTCCTCTTCTTCTTCTTCTTCACTATCATCTTCTACAAGATGTCCTTGATGTCTTTTATAGTGAATATTTTTCTTCTTGATTGAAGGACAAAATCTAGCAATGTGTCCTAGCTTATGACAATTGAAACATTGGAAGGAAGAGAACTTTCCTTTTCCTTTCTTCTGAAATCTTTGTGAAGATTGAGACTCCTTGTGCTTGTCCTTCTTGAAGTAAGATTGATTCTTTCTTCTCTTAGTGTGTGTAGCCAAGGCTTGATCACCCTTCTTGAGAAGGGCTTCTCTGTTGGCTACCCTAGCTTCTTCTTGAACACAATCTTCCCATACTACATTAAACTTCATACTCTCTTTTTTGGCACACATAGTTTGTATAAATGACTCCCAAGGTTTAGTGAGACCATTTAGAGCAGTCATCAGAAGTTCATCTTCATCAAGAGTATCACCAATGGCCTCTAGTTGTTCCTTGAATTGGGAGACCCTTGAGAAGTAGTCTTGAATGGATTCTCTTTTGTTCATCTTGGTACTCTTCAACTGAGTTCTTAGGTTCATCTTCCTATTGATGTTCTTTCCCTCATACATCCTTCTTAGGGCATCATACATTTCCTTTGGGGTCTTCTTGGAAGCCACTTGGGGAATCAAGTGGTCTTTAATAGAATCAGCTATGATTCTCTTTGCCCTAATCAAATCCTTCCTATGCTTCTCTTTGGCTTCATCTCCTTCAGGTTCTGCAACTTCATCCTTCATATAATGAGCAAGATCATTCTCTTCAAGAATGAGACTAATTATGTATTTCCATGCCCGAAAATTCTCTATACCTTCAAGCTTGTCTTCAAGCTTAGTACTTGGAGCCATCTTCTCTTGGGGGAGTCCAAGAGATTGGATTTTTATAGATGGAGTAATACTTACTGGGAGATGTACTTTGCTTTCCGGATCTGCAACAGAATTTCTGGTTTATCGCACTTTTGGTAGAATTAGGGTTTGACTTTCCCAAAGTTCTATCCAACCAAAAATCTCAATCTAGGGATCAAAAGATTGATTTTGAGAAGGGCTATTCAGCCATGCAACCAAAAACCAAAAATACTAACCTTTTGCAGAAACCCTAATTCTTGGGAGAGAGAGAGAAAGATAATTTCACCTTGTGAAAGATGTTCTATTCAGGCTAGCTTTGATACCATGTTAATTTTAAACCAAATAGACTAGCAAGATCACTGAAAGAAACATAATCACAAGATAGACACAGAATTTACCATGGGAAACCCTCATGGGGTAGAAAACCCAGTAAAGCTTTCCTCAATAAGATGATCAACCAAAATACAAGATGTGCTCCAAGACTTGTCCTTCTTCTCTACCTCACATGCAGACCTCCCAGACACAAGTGCACTACTTTCTGAGTTGTGGAAGTGTGTCAAATGAGGAGCTCTCCTCCTCTACTTATACTGATTCTCGACTGACCAAAATCCCTAATGGGGCTGACCTCTCCTAGTGAAGTCTAATAACCCCTAAATTATAAACTTAGGGCCGACCCCCACATGGTGGGTCTAATAACCCTAGTTATCACAAACCATCGGAGGAAATAACATCTCCGGATACATAATAGAATCACCTCGGAGGGATGAAACATCTTCAAAATAATAATGTACAAATATAATATTCTTAGAGGTTACAATATTCAACAGTATACTGAATAAATTCCATATAATTTATAGACATTAGATTTGGAGAATAAAAAAATTAGATTTCATATAATAAATTGAAAAATATTATTGCATACTTACGTACCTTGCCTCTGTTTTGATTTTGTCCAATGATGACTCGCTTATAATTATCTCTACAGTATGTTGCATACTGCTAAAGCTCTAATCGAGTCATGCTACTCAAGCGATCATCAGAATAATCATCAAATGGAATTTCATCCATACTGGTTGAAGATGACAAAGTATTTATGCCGATTTCCACCCCTTCCAATGTAGCCCCAACACGCTCTCTTATCTCTTCCCTCACCCCTCTTGCTATTTGGGATGTCATTTCCAACTCCTATGGCAAAGCAACGACTTTAGGATGTGGTTGTACTAACCGAGGCATCAGACGCCTATACTGAGAATCTCGTCATGCATCAGGTCGTTCATATGTACGACCTTTGCCAGCACCATAGAAACAAGATCCCATATCTGTATAGTCGGGGTCCATGTGAAACCAGAACTCTGCAATCAGCATCTTAACAAAATATTGAGGAACTTCGTCATTATTAGGGAACTTCCCATATGCACACAGGAACCTGGAATAAATATGGGGTGCAATCAGTGGATCATTGAATCTCGCGATCTTTAGACGTTTTTTGTCTTCAGGCTGCAAGTCAAAACATGAAAAGACCATTTCTTTTGTGACAAGTTTTTTTATTTCTTCAAACTTGTGGAGACCCATCACTGACAACCGCCTCCTACGCATCATGTCATGAAAAATATGGGTTGATGGTCAACCCCAAGATATGTCTCGATCAAACTATTTAGATTGTGCAAAACAATCTGGAGACACTATTGTGAACCAAAAGAGATATTTGAATTGTCAAGTTCTGCCTGCAATCTCGATGAATGCTCCTTCATCTCTTCCACAGTCAACATAGCGATGTTGTCTTCCCAAGGAGTCTCCTCAGGAACATCTCTAGGATGACTGTAAAGAGGATCATATCTTTCATTGCGAGCATACTGCTGCACCCGACAACCTCTCCTTCTATGGGGAGGTGGATTAGGATCAGCAGCAGCAAACCCTGTAAGAAGTAAAATGCATGTGCAAGTATTAAAAACTATATATATAATTTGTTAATCAAATTATAAACATTTAAATAAAATGTGTTCATTTTAAATACCTGATGGAACCTCTGCATTATCATGAACATGGTGAGAAATAGAAATAAAGTCTCCTGAACCATCATTATTGTTAGAATGTCCAGAAGCCCCTGTAGGAAACCAAATATTGGCAATCACATGTAAGTTTATAGGCAAAATCATGTAATTTTTCACAAATAAAACAATCATGTCAAACAAAAATTATGGTCAAAATGTATGTAAACAATCTCTACCTGGCGATGGCGTATCTGAAGAATAAGACACTAAGGGTGCCATCTGTGGTTGTCCAATGACCCCTGTAGACCCACCCTCAGACAGACGTCTGTCATTTTGAGAGCCACCACCTGTGCACAACAAGATCTTAGAAATATCTGTGTAAAAGAAGTTTTATGTTTATATAGACTTGAGCGTGAATTGAATGACAATTGAATTTACCTAACGATGACCTGAGGGAGTGAAGCTGCATACTAGCGAAGATTGCTTCACCCTGAAGTTGTGAACCTGTGCCTGATAAGAATTTTCCATAGATTAATAAACATGTCAAACAAGAATTATAGTCAAAATGTATGTAAACAATCTCCACCTGATGATGGCGTATAAGACACTAAGGGTGTCCTCTGAGTTTGTCCACCGGAAGCTGTAGACCCCTCAGACAGACGTCTGTCATTGCGAGAGACACCACCTGTGCACAACAAGATCTTAGAAAGATGTGTAAAAAAATATTTATGTTTATATAGACTTCAGCATAAATTGAATAACAATTGAATTTACCTGACGATGACCTCACAAAGTGTTGTTGCATAGAAGTCAAGATTGTTTCACCTTGACGCTGTGAACCTGCGCCTGATAATAATTTTCCATAGATTAATAAACATGTCAAAACGTGTCAAACAAGAAAAATATATTTCAGATTAACAATCGAATATACCTGACTACATCACATGTCTTCATCTAGCACCGATGGTAGATGTCTCTGGACGATCCATGTGTCCTTGCCAAGACAAAATGAGAAATCAACCAGGTTAATCATAAACTTAGAGATGTAGGCACATGAAATGCAACATTAGAACATTAGAAACATGGTACTATCTATGTTTCTCTCCACCTCAATCCAATCTCAATCCCCATTGTAGCTACACAGTTGGACAAGCACGATGACCTAGGATTCAATGGAAGAATGAAAAATAATATGTCCAATAATACCATTTTTGTGAAGGCACAAGATGCGACAGAGTTGGCTAGATCCCCAAAAGAAAGAGCAACAAATGAAGGTAGAAACCCACTACCTCCTCAACCTTCTTGTGACATATTGAAGAAGGGAAGTAATGGGAAAGTCTTGAGACTCATCTTCCACCAACATGTACAATAAGTGGCAAACTAATCAACCATAGAAAGATTAAGAAGACCAAGAGGCATACATTAGGAAAGACATCCTTGATTTGTCACTGGTGCAAGAAGAAAGGCCATAGAGCTGCTAACTCCTGGTATTCAAAATCATGTTCATTTTGTGGAAAGAAAGTTAATTATATGGATTCTTTTTGGGAGATGCAAGACATCTGCAGGGATCCATATTCATTTTAGAGGAAGGATGGAAAGAAAACTTCTCCAAACCATCGAATTGGAAGTATACCATCAGGTGCACCTTACATGAATCCTTGTATTTGCACTCATTTATACTAAATAGGTACAAGTTATATTCAAGTTTTTTTAAGACTAAAAGTTATTCATGGCACTTAAGCTTTATCTATGTTTTCAATTTCAAGAGACAACTTAATTGGAGTAAATGAGTGCTAAATGGGTTGTTTCTAATGCATAGAGAGTTTCAATGCTACATAATTTAAAGGTCTCATCATTGACATAAAAAATTGGGAAAATAACCAACTCAATGGAACAAGTTCTATTCATTGTTGCAATAATTGCATTGTTGATTGCAAAGATTCCATGTAGCTATTGGCATATGGGCATATTTTGCATTTCACAATATGGCAAGCAAAGCTACAATATGAAATGCATGCATCTTTGGTATTGTGGTAAAAACATATTTTGATCGATGCAATCTTCAAGTCATATGACCAAATTGCAAATATATTTAACATTGTGATCGATGCAATCTTCAAGTGATGACCAAATTGCAAATATATTTAATATTACAGTGCGATCCTGTAAGATTGATGAACATTTTGCAACATCTGGAGCTGTATGCAACAATCAAGTTCCATGATCAAATTGCAAACATACTCAATACTATAGTTGATGGTCTAAATCAAACGCACATTTGCAACACAGGATACTGAATTTGCTCCAAGTGCATAATAACACGAGAAGCATCAGCATAGATCATTTGATAGTGTGACAGGACAAACATAAAAGCATGTTCTTGTGGCCACTTCCAATAGAATCATTGGGCTAATTTGCAATGTTCAAGATATATATCAAATTGCAAACATGCTTGATATCATAGTCGATGTTCTAAAATAAAAGGAATCCACATTTCCTAGTATCAATTAGTCGAGAAGCAGAAAATTGGTTTGCACTCTTTTCACGAAAACCATGGTTGCATTAATCATTTAACATTGTGACAATGAAACAGAGATGCATGCATTTTTGACATTACAGTAAACACATATTCTTAAGGATGCAATGATCAATTCATATGACCAAATTGCAAAAACACTCTATATTATAGCGCATGCTCTAAAATCGATGCACATTTTGCAGCATCAATAACTGCATGCAATGAGAAAGCCCCACAATCAAATTGCAGACAAACTCGACACTCCATTTGATGCTAGAAAACAGAAGCACATTTTTCAGCATGGGCTATTGAATTTGGTCCAAGTGCATAATAACATGGGAAACACTAACATAAATCCTTTGACATCAGCACTCTAAAATTGAAGCATCTTTTGCAACAAAGACTATTGAAATATCAAGGGAAACAATATAATCCTAAGGTGTAGAAAGGAGATAAAGAAAGTAGAGGGGAGGATCTAGTTGAAAAACATCCAGTTTTGGAAATTTGACTCCAAGAAGAAAGAAACATCAATTTTGGGATATTTTAAAGTGAATTCACAACCAAAACTTGAATTTATTGACAAAGTGGGGTTATTTTGATTGAAATACTGAATGGCTGCTAGATTTTAGTGCATCTTTTCATGTGATTGGAGATAGATCTGTATTTGCTGATTTTTTATAGGAAAATAGATTAAAGTCCAAGAAATTACTATTGGAAATAAAGTGAAATCAAATGTTTTGAGAACTGAATATGTTCATTTAAGAAATGGATATTTGAAAAATGTTTTGTTCGTCAAAGGATTAGGGGACAATTTTACATCAATATATAAGTTTGTTCAAGATAGTTATGAATTTGTTGCTTCAACAGATCAAGTCATTAATAGAGAATTAAAACACCTAAAATCTATAGGAACCATTGATCATGATGCTAGCCTCTTTAAGCTAATTAGTTTTGTTGGTGATGGAAGTATACCATCAGGTGCACCTTTGATCTCTCATACATATTATATGTCCAAATTGTGGCATCATTGACTTGGACATAGATGATAGATAATAACATTGTTAAAATATCAACAAAAATACAACTCCAAAAGGTGTTTGTGAAGGCTATGTTTTAAGGAAGTAACATCAAGATCCTTTTCCTTTGGGAAAAGCATGGAGAGCTAGAGTTCTCAACATGAAACCTATAGTTATGTTAGTGGGAGCTTATAATTATTGAATGACCATATGATGCTTTTTAGCCTTCCAAAGTATTAATGATTTTAGTGTCATGACACATTGAAATTCAATGCTTATTACATGTAGAAATATTTCCTATGTGGCCTGTTTAGTTCACGTTTTTAGATGGAATTCATGATAACAAATATTTAAGTTCAATTTCAAGTCACCAAAGTTCAACAAAAAAAAATGAAAATTTACAAGCTAAAATAGTAGACCAGATCTCTGGCAGCCAAGCAACTCTGATGAGCCTTGAATGAGGACAACCAAAAAGTTCGAGAAATAGCTTAAAAAGGCATTTTCAAACTACCCAGCATATAAAGTGGAAGAAATATCATGATATCTTCCCAGGAAAAGATGATTATCTACTCAACAATGACTTGCAATCAACTAAGACAACAAATCCAAAAAACCTATTATATTCTTTTAATTTCCATGCAATATCTCAAGTTTGAGGAAACTTACCCAACAACACCACCATCTAAAAACCAAAGTTTTCCAAAAATGAGACTCGAAACTCATTAATTTTGTTGTCTATAGACAACATGAATTAGCTTTTTAGCAGAAATAATTTACATCTTAATGGATTTAAGTTATCTATAGCTTCAACCTAGTCAGAATCCATAGCTAGTCAACATGTCATTCAAAAAATGTTGCAATCAATTGGTTCGTTGTGATTGGGTCCAAGTGCAAGCCCTTATGAATTTGTGTTGGAAGCATATATTCAGATGAGCAAATAGAAAATAAATTCTTAAAATTGTGCTATCATTTCAAAAAATATTTTAAAGTACATTGTATTAATTTATTAATTTCAAGTTTCAATTGATCAGTCATTCTATGATTTTTCATTTTTTATTAGAAAACTAAAATAAACTTTCCTAATGAAGTTCACTTTAAATTTTGTTAGTCTCAGGTTATTTTAAATTTTAATGCATTCTTTAACTATTTCATGTCATCTAATAAGAGACTCTAAAAGAGTTAGCAGATATTTGGACAAGATTTAGATAAAATTTGTGAATGAAGTTTATGAATGTTAATCAAGATTAATTAAATTAGTGCTATACATATTCAAGATGTGGCTATCCAAGGAGAGATATACACTCAAGAGGAATGTAAAACTAGCAATATGGACAACAAATTGGTGTCAAGGATAGCCACATTCTAATGGTTTACAAACTTTCACCTGAAGAATCCACTTTGGAAGATGGACCAAATATTGATGCATGGAGGTAAATGAATTTGGGGTTCCTTAGAACTCCATGAATATAGCAGACAAAGCGGCCATGGTTGAGTGTGTTTTGTGGTTCAATGAATAGTTGATTCTATTTTGAGAGTGAATGTAGAAGCAACTATGATATGGTGGAGAATGTTGGTAAAGGATCCACTGCATCCTATTGATGGTTATCACTTGCTACCAAGCATTTGCAAGAGTTGGCACTATCTTGCATAGTAAAAGTGTTATGATTACACACCAATTAGAGGGTCTTTCAGTTGATGTTATTGGAGATATAAAGTGTTGATTAACACCTCACCAATCAATATAGATTTTCTTCCAGGATGAGAATTAACTCATCCTAACGACAGAGAGTTGCTACCATGATAAGCAACAATTGAGTCTTGCAATGAAGAGATCATTACCTGAGCATCCCAAGGAAACAAATGTCCATAAATTTGTAGTTTCATGAGAGGTCAACCTCACCAATGAAGCAAGCAACAATTCAATGGAATTAGGAAAGAGCATAAAAAGATCTCAATCATGGGCTAATGTTTTACTCATTGAAGATTGATTGAAGCATGATTAACCAACATATAATTGTTCCATGCCAGGGAGCAATTGATCCTAGCTGAAGAGGGAAGCCCACACTTCATCTTTTATGGCATATGTTACATAGTGTCCAAAAATGAGGGCCAATGGCAAAGGTTATATTACATTGTTGGGTCACAAACAAGGATAAATCACCCTCATTCACCCACTCAAGATGGTATGGATGAGGGTGGTAAGTTACCAACAAATCCAAGGAATTGAAAAGGGTCAAAGAGAATAAGTGTTTATAGGTTACCATTGTCAATGATGATCTTATGTCACTAAATCATATGGTACAAAGTTATGTTGCACAAGTTTTTAGAATACAGGAAGATGTGGAACAAGGGTATGGGCCTACAAAACAGAGAAGTTTCACCCAAATTTGCGGGAAACGGCAGGTTGGGAGCGACAATGATATATATGTATACATATATATATATATATATATATATATATATATATATATATATATATAATAAAAGGGAAAAATGGGGAAGCCATGCACATCAAGGAGCTCTATGATGCTCTTTAAAATCTGTAACTATTAATACCTACTAATGTCAGTAAGGGCCTAAAATTAAAACACATAAAATTATTATTTATGTAAGTGCCCTATTTAGATTTTCCCTTTACTTGTAATTTTGTAACAGTTAATGTATTTTATTATGAAAGGGTTTGGACTTTTCCTAGATCAACAAGGAAAGGCCCGCTTAACCCAATGCTTAAACGAATTTCAAAATCGCACTTGAGTCTTTGAAAATGTAAACCAACTTAGGGCCATTGACAACAAATAAAAATGAAAATATGAATCATGAAGGTAGTGAACAGACTTTAGACACAACAATCAATAAAACGAAGGACTCCATACACCTATGAAAAACAAGACAGTGATCTTTAAAGCTAGAAGTCAATGACCCAACCAGGACTGAATGCGTGGAAACAATGCAAATTCATAAGGGTGAATCCTTCATAGTCAGTAGTTTGTAAGCCCAGCTGAGCTAATGTGGCATTGTAAGCAAGAAGAAAAACTCACCAAAACATACGTAGTTTGAGCCCCACATGCCAAGGAACACGTGAAACATCACCAGAAAGGCATTGGGAGTGGCAATCCATTCACCCAAAATCTCCCAGAGCTCCTGGAACTGATCCCTGTGCTTTTGCAATGTTCCTACAAGTTCCAATGCTCCTAGAACTCAGGAAACGACAAGAATGGACTTCCCAACTCATTTAAACTTAGGAAATGACAAGAATGGATTTCCCAACTCCCAGGAGCAGTTCCCATGCATCTAGGATACAAAGTGAGTTACTTACGAGTTGGCATCTACGGAGGTGCTTTCTTAAAGACTAAGCGAAAGTAGAAAATCGAAAGTGAAAAGATGTATTTTTTTTAGGATCGCAACTCCAACTAGGATACAAGGTGATTTGGTTATGAGTTAGGATCTACAGGAGCATTTTTTTTAAGACTTAGTGAGAAGAAGAAAATTGAAAGAGTGAAAAGACAGATTGTATTTGTATCCCACATGGAACAAAGGAAAAAAATTGGAACAGCAACCAAGGGTTAACTAAAATTGTGTTGCAGGAAAACAATGATCACATCTGCATAGTTCTATGAGGTTTTGGGTAGTAACATAGAATGATAGATTTGTTAAAGCATGAACCTAAAATACAGAGGGCTACAAGATCAAATCTAGTCTCCCATAATTTCTTAAGCCTATATGTGGTTTCCAAAATCACAATTCAAACAAGTACATAATGCAAAGTTAAGAGTCAACCACAAACTCCAAAGTTTATGATTGTTTCTATATTAGTTCTGAATCTGCATAAAATGTAATAGCAGAAGTTGAAAATTCTGAAGACAATACATCCAGTGACGAACCACAGATACAAAATAAAAGGCCTTAAACCACTCTAAATTTGGCCATTGCCATATAATGTATGCCACTTCCTTGATGTGACACACACATGATACAATCTGACAATATGCTTGAAGAGGACAACCATCATGCTAAAGCATCGAAACAATAAGAAACACAACAGAGTTCAAGATTGTAATACATGGATTTCAACCTAGGTACAACAAAGAGAGGAACAGTTTGAAGGACATAGTAACCTTAAAACTAGTGCTTCTAAAGCCAAACAAAGAAATATAGGAGGTAGGACAAAAAACATGGAAATCCGAGGAAAGAAAAGTCTCAGGAATATTCATTCAAGCTGCAACCTGCAGGTAAATCCATAGATTAAAGAGAACATAATGGAGGAAAATGGCAGAATTAGTAAACACCTGAGCTTCTGTCACAATGGCACCTTTGACAAACTTATCCAATGGATAAACTCTAGTAATGGAAATAGTTCCAATTGGCAAAATGATGTGTTGAAACTTGAAAGAGGAAAGCTAGTAATACACACATCACATATGCAAATTCAGGAGCATCCCTCAAGTGGGCCTTATTTGAAGCCAAAAAGCCTTAGTCCAATTATCTGCACTATATTTAATATGACGGTTTTGAGTAAAGAGAATGGGATGGGTGGGAGGGGCTAGACATGTCATTAGAACGAGATTTGGATAACATGTAGTAGGGTTATCCACAACAATGATAGCATTTGGAGGGGTAGGTTGGGTGTTGGCATTAAAGAATAATATCTTGGTAGATCATGGATGTTATAAAACACAACATTGTTGTGCCATGAGAGGATGAATTATGGAGTGTGCAATATTGAATGGTGAGGGGAGGGGGTGTGTATACCATGGGAGAATGCCTACCCATGTGATATACCTGTTGTGAAAGGGGGAACCAAGGCAAAGAACAAAAGGGCATTGGTTGTTTTTCTAGCTTCTTTTCAATAGCCAGAGCATGTTGAAAATCCAATGAAAGATAACATCTATGCACCAAAGCAGCTTCATGATGGAGAGAAGGAAGTAAACCATAATTAAATTTAATTATTATCGCATGGTCTAGATCTGAAATGGAGATCTACATTTGAATTTTGCAAAATATTCCAATGTATATTGAATTGTCTGAGTGGAAAGTTGACAGAGGTGAAGCCAATGTGGCTAGATAGAAACACTCTCGAACTGTAATGTAGAATTGGTCCCCAAGTATTGATGGCACTAGAGAGTCTATTAAGACTCTCATTGAGTTCTATGCAAATGGATTATTCAGTAACACTCATATTTTTCACTTGATCCCACTATTGGGTAGCTAATTCTTGTATATAGTAGGATACCAAGGTGACTTTGTCTCTTTCTAGTAGTGTGGTCTAATGCTAGATATATGAATATAATGCATGTATCCAAAACCTTGAACTGGTTATCATGAAAAGCACCAGAAAGCTATGGCAATGTCAATTTAGGGTCGGTCCCAATGCAATCCAGAGGTTGGCAGAGACATGGTTTCATATGCCCTTGTAAACCGTGATAAGCCCATCTCGACCTACAACAACTAGGACTCTACAATTGGATATGGCTTGTGAATTTGGCCTCTAACCCTAACCCTAATGGCGAATTGATCGAAATCTCATCGACATTTTAACCTTGATCTAATTGAGGTCTTCGCCCGTTAGGATTGCTTCCACTAAGATATATGAAAACGGAGTTGTATAGGAAATTATTAGTATTTTTAGTTTAAGTTCGGAGTTTTTACAAAATATCCCCTCTATAATTGGCCGGCCTTTTTCCCTCTCGGAGTTCAGGCCTCAAAGCTCTGGATAGAGGCACGATAGTGAGGGTATTAGTAAACTCTTGTTGAACTAACTACCAAGTGGTTACATACAGATAAGGATTCGGTTGGGTTTTAGAGAGATGCCAGTGGAAAGAGAGAAACATACCCGTGTTCGATCATCTGATGCTATGGTCATCTGGATTGAACTAGCAGTGGCGGTCCTCTTCTCGTGGCCGTTCACTTCGTTGCCGTGGGGGGTCTTCCCTGAAGGTGTTTCAACAAATAGGTTTCAGCACTGTGTCAGCACAGGTTTCAGCACGGTTTCAGGTTTGCGCGAACACAGACACCAACAGCAACAACGTGAAAATGACAATGCGTGTGGCGGGGAAATATTATTGCGTTTATATAGTTAAACATGTCTCGGCCGAGACATTAAAAGGAATCAAAACTCTCGATCGAGAAACCTGTCCAAGAGTTTGACAAAAAAAATGGTTATACTCTCGAACGAGAAATTAAAAACTCTTGAGCGAACAATTCTCTAACTATGGAAAAACTCATGGACGAGAGAAATCTAACCGGGGTTAATTTCTCGCCCGAGAAGTAGTAAAACTCTCGCCCAATCAAATTTGTTGACTTTTGTCTCGGGTGAGAAAACGGAAATTAGAACAAAAAAAAGGCAAATTGTCACGGAATTGTTTCCCACCTTCGCATTTTCACCCTTTAGTATGTTCAAAAATTAAACCAAACATTTATTACAAGCATGTTTTTTTTCCAATACTAACATGCAACCAACAAATTTATAAAATAAATTTTGAAATAAGTAATACATGTTCATTAATTCAATTGAAAATAAAAAATACAATTACTTAATGATATTTTTATTATTCCCCAAGGGGACATCTAAAAGTAGTCCTAATGCAACTCATTGTTGAAGGAGTGGATTTATTTATAGGGTTGCTAGTTGAGCTAGTGTTGAGCTCCTTCTTCTTGAGGCATTGCTTTTGGGGAACATGTCCATGTTTGTTATCAATTCCTCCTATCGTAAGTGAAAAGCCTCACTTCATTTGGATGATTTTAGGAATGGAACCAAGGTTGGGGAATGAATCTATAATATCTAAGAATACTATTCTTATGGGAAGTGGCTTTGGTGTTTAGAAGGGATGTGCTATGCTGAAAAATGGTGTACCTAGGTTGTGAAAACACTCATGAGATGAGTGAGTAATATGTATCATAAAACCATTTGTTTCCAAAGCATAATGAAGGGATAAGTGTTCATGAGATAACAAGGAACCCAATGTGTGTATGGAGTGAGGAGGGAGCATTTGTGTTGGAGATCTATTGAATGGAATAAGCTAATATGTGATGCCATATGTGGTCCTCCTAAATGGTAATACATGATGTGTGTGTAGTGTTCTACAAAGACTGAGCCATGTATGATATGAATTCATAGAATGTATGAGCCATTGGTATAAGGTATTCCATTATAATAAAATCAAAAGGATTCATGTTCTAGATGCATATATAACAATGAGTTTTGGTAGGTACCATATATAGAAACATGTAACTAGTGTCAAAAATTGTTGAAAGAAAATGAAAATCAGCATGGGTGTATGTAATATGAAATTGTTAATGGGCAGGCATAAGAGAGACCAAATGTATTACTATTCCCAAATTACCATAAGGTGTAGTTGATACCTCATAATTGATGGGTTTGTAATACTAGTTAAATAGTCATTACTGAAAAAAAACCTCCATCATGTGATAAACTATTGGATGAATAGTTATATGTTCCCAAGTGATCTATTATTGTACATGAGTATTTATAGTCAAAATATGTATGATGGAACCCATAGTGCAGATTTCTCAGAGATACAGTGAAGTGGTGACATGTAAAGCACACTAAAGGTGAGGTGCTATTGAGGAGATGGGAGCTCTAATCTAGAAAGGGTTACAACACTACAAATATGGTAGAGTGTTGATTATGTGAATATGGAATTATACATGAAAATTAATTCATATTAAGGTTTTCTTGTGATGGGAACACATAAGTATATTTTTTTTCGTGACAATTGAGGATAAAGAACCAACTCCATAAGAGTTTGATATGGTGGTTCTAGTGATTGAATTGTTTTTTTCAATTTTGTAGTTGTTGAGAGCATGAGATGAGTAACTAGATATAGAGTTGTGAGAGGGAAGGAAAAAAAAATGTCTAAGTGTTCAAGAGGTTGGGGGGAAGCTAGGAATAGGGTGTTATCTAGAGAGATTCTTGAGTAGAAAGATAAATATTGAGGGAGAGACACTTGGGAAAATTGACCTAGTTAGATGTATGAGGGAAAGGAGGGAGAATGGTATTAGAGGTGTGTTTATAGGTTTGACCATTTTTCATTAGGTTGTAAGTGTTGGTTCTTGCACTATATAGGGCACTATGTTGATATCGACAAGAAATATAGTGGAGTAAGGTGAGTTGGTATTTGATTTGGGAATTGTGAGAAAACAATAGAGATGGTTTTGATGGTGACTTGGATTAGTCACTAAGAGTAATGAGAGTTTTTGTGAATTTAGGTTTGGTAGAGAGATGGCCTTAGAATATGAGGAAGAAAGTGCTAATGATTAAAGGTTCATCAAAAAATAGATCATTGGATTTAGCTCGTTGTAAGAAGTTATATTCTACAATGTCATGACTTGGAGTTCTACATAGTGGCACCATCATGGATGACATGAAGCATTAGGATCCAGAGTGGGGTTGGAGGGAATATGTGCTTAATATGGCCAATGCTTGAGTTAGTTGGAGTTATGATTTCAAAAAATGGTTGTATCAGGGTTTGAGTCAGAGTTAAGAGTTTGAAAGGGTTGAAATAGAGGCTTTTGGTCATATTTCTATTCAACAAAAAGTGCACAAACAAATGCTTGGTTAATGGTAGTGATCTTAAACACACATAGCTACCTCATTATGGAAAATAGAAAGAAAACCATAACTAGATTGAATGAAAATTATTTTATCTATATTTGTAATCCATATCTTGAAGACGTGCTTAGTGAGTATCTCAATGAATTGTTGTACACCTTACCCTATAGATTAATGCAACTAGAACCATCTTCGCATGAGGTTAGATAAGTAACCTGTGGGTAAAATTTCCTTTTAAAGACCTAAGATAAGGATTCCCATGTAGTAATGATGTTGGAGACCTATTATGACTAGTCTTTTCATCAATGAGTTCCATATATACTTTAAAAAAATCTTGGTGACACCACCATCAAGATTAACTACATGGAACAAAGCATATTATGTTATCAATAATTAGTTCATTTATTCTACGTTTTTTATTTTACGGTAAGTTTTGGATAGAATCTTGTAATTTGTTTTTTGGTAAAATCTAAATTTTTACTTGTTTAGATTGTGTTTTTGAATCCATAAATAAATTCAGCACTCTTCAATATCTCCATAACACCCAAATTATATAATTTACATAACTAATATTTTTTATTCTAAGAATTTTTAAAAATTTCCAACAACAAAAAATAAAACAAAAAATATACTCCGAAAATATTAAAATCCTAAAATATTTAAACTACACCAGAACAAAGCACATTACGTTATCAATAACTTTTACGCCACTACCATTACAGAATTCACGTAAATGGGGGCGAAATCGAAACCGCAGACCAATACGTTTATTTAGCTGAAATTGGGATCCTAAAGCCTACTCCTGGGGCAGATTACCGTAAAGTCCACCGGGAAAACGCTCGGCAAAATAGCTGCGCCAATTCGTAAGTCCTTTCAACAGCACGTCGGGAGGTGGAACGGAGGCTTCCACGCTGGGTATCTCGCGCATCGTAGCCAGCCATTTGTAGATGCGGCCGCACTGTTGTGGGCCGGGGAACTTGACGTTCCCCAACGATTCAAAGGAGGGCAACCACGTCACTAATGGCGCCAACACCACATCGACCAAGCTCATCTTCTCACCCAAGAAGAACGGCCCCTCCGGGCTTATAGCTTTCATCCCCTTCTCCAACGTCAGAAAGTGCTCAACCACTTCTTTCCGCGCCGACTCATGGTCTTCCCCGAACCATCTCAAGAGGTTGATCCCCGTAACTAAGAACTGTTCAGGTACAAATTTCAATTAACAAAAAACAAAGCTAAAGATTAGAGTAATTCCGAGGAAAATTTTAAAGATTTATAATTTTTTCAAAGTGTTCAAATATGTACGAATTTTACTAATTCTTAAATTTGCAATCATTAATGAAAATTAGAACAAGAAATATAATTTTTTCAAAGTGTGGAAATAGAATCTTTGTAATTCTTAAATTTGCAACCATCAACCAAAATTAAAACAAGAAAGTACTATCTTTTTGTTGACAAAGTCGACCCAAAATCTAATTCTTAAATTTACAACCATCAATAAAAATTAGAACAAAAAAGTACGACCTTTTTGTTGACAAAGTCCGCCCAGAATCTAGAGAGCGACCTGTCATGAGCGGAGCCTGGCAGAAGAGACGGCGTGATATCGGACGGTGGCCATGATTCCTCGATGTACTCCAGTATCACAAGCGACTGCGCAATGGGTGCCCCGTTGTGGATTAGCACGGGGACCTGCTCGTAGACGGGATTTGATCGCAGGAGGAGCTTGCTTTTAGCGGTCAGATTTTCCTCCACCTCCTCAAATTGGACGCCCTTCTCCCTCAAAGCGATGGCGCAGCTCATCGCAAAGGGACTCGCCTTTATCAACAACAGCTTTACTTCCTCAGTCGACCCCATTCTTCTCCCCTTCACTGTTAAAACAAGTAACGAGACGAGAGACGGTGTTTCACAACAGTATTAGACACGCCAATTCTCGATCTTGTAATGGCTGTGATCACATACTTGCAAGGTTACATTTCTAAGGTTGCCTAAGGATGTTATGGCACACTCGCAAGGTTACTGAATTAAATAATCGTACAACCAAACATCGCCGTTCACGCCATACTTATTTTCGTAATTAACAAACATTGCCGTGTTAACTGCAAGCAACATGCTTTGAGAAAGTGAACTAATCGAAAGGTTAAGCGTCTTAATTATATTAATTATATATCCCAGTATATTGTTAGTATAGTTTCGAAGTCAGTTATTTCTATATATATATATATATTTTAAATGATGGTTCATTATTTGTTTTAGGGCTACATTTATCTCGAAATTTTTAATACTTGTTATTTCGGAAAATTAAGCTATGGTTAGCATTACAATCATTATATAGTCAACTCACAAGAAGCAAGTGTTACAAAGCTAGTAAAGAACACAACAACATTCCTCCCAACCACCAGATTTATACTCAATTGAAAAAATAATATATATATATTCTCTTTATTTATTTATATATATAAATTAAAAAAAAATAAGAGTAAGACTTTAGCTGGTGGACAAAGCCCGTTTATTGCAAGAGTCAGCCACTTAATTATATATAATAGTATACTTCCAACGCTGAGGCAGTTTCGAGAACGTTGATGTCACTGAAGTGTTAGAATGGATATAGTGCATTGAAGAAAATAATATTAATTATTGTAAAGAGTGAAATTTAAATTTGTTGTTTAAAAATGGTGTATATGGTTAGAGAAGATATAAATATTTTAAAAAATATTTTTCTTTTGAATATTTGGATGATTGATATAAGAATAGTTACGAAGAGGAAGGGAAGCTCGAAAAGAATAAGACAATTATAAACTAGT
This sequence comes from Larix kaempferi, assembly GCA_027924585.1. Lineage (NCBI taxonomy): Eukaryota > Viridiplantae > Streptophyta > Pinopsida > Pinales > Pinaceae > Larix > Larix kaempferi. The sequence goes on along the minus strand of BSBM01001158.1, from coordinate 2,648,974 downwards.
GAGTATGTATTTGTTTAAAAATGGTTTTAGTCCAATACATTGCCTTAGAATTTAAAATCAATAATTAAAGTCTTTGTGATTTACATTTAATTGTTTTTAAATAATTTATAAATTATTTTTAAGTGTCGTGATTCTCTTATTGTGTAGTTATTTATTTAGTTGTGTGTGTTTTTAGAATGATGGGTGTTTTAAGATTTAAAATGCAACCAAGTACCTTGCTAGTATTATGCTTATAACTTATAGAAGTGTATATTATTATTATTATTATTATTATTTTGTAATGAGATGTTTAAAAATTGGATTATTTGGCCTAGGTTTTTAACTAAATTAGAATATGATGGTTTTTATTTTGCAAAACCTAAATTTAATTATGATTTAATGGTGATGATATTGATAGTAGAAATGGATTCAATGCTATCTCAAAAACTTGAGACACCAAAAATTTTAGAGTGAAAATTATAATAATTTTTTTTTTTAAATTTCTATCTAATAGTTTCAAAATTATGATGAAAAAAACAATTTTTTCATTTCAAATCATAGAATTTTTAGAATTTACCCGTTTTTGTAAGTCAAAGTAATAATTATAATATTTTATTTTCAAAATGTAAATGAGTTGATGATAAAGTGCATATTAAGACATTTTGTATAACTTTCCAATTCAAATTTTTATTAGCCAGATATACCACATTTGAGTTAGGATTGGTATACCTAAAATATATTAATAGTGTCAAGAAAGTAAAGCCTCACTTGTCTTAGTTAAAAACTAAATTAATTAATTAAAATATTTTAATGATGATGATGATGATTAATGTCCACTTAGACCAACTTTTGTCTATGAGAACGTAAGAAGGTTATTACTTAGTTTGCTTTAAACTTTTGTTCTTATGCTCAAAAAGTTGAGAAAGAAGCTTTCCAAGATCACTATAGTTTTGGCAAGTCAAGAGGTTAGATAGGTTTGTATTGTAGCAAATACTATGAAACTCATATCGAATGTCGGTGTAAGCATGACACTCTAAGAGAAAGTGATTTTCATCATCAACGCTCGTAGACTGGCAAAGATGGAAAACCCTTTCCTCCCATGGATTTTTGAGAATAGACCAACACCCTGTTTGGGTATGGAGCTCATGAGGGTTCGTTCTAATCTTGGTTATATTCATTTTCTTCTTTGAACAAGTTACTATCAAGAGATAATTTTGATCTTCCAAATTAGCATTAATGACCTCCTTATAGTACCTTAGTTTTTCTCTTAAACGCTAATTTTTCCTCGCACCACAATTTCTCTTTAAACTTAGAAGAAATAATATTTTTGACATTATCAATATTTTGCAAAGTGTCATTTTCATCAATGCCGCAATGGTCTAACCAAGTCATTTTATCTTTACACCAATTTCGCTTGAGACATAATTGGTTTTGACTTGAATTTAAAGCAATTTTAAGAAGCCTCTCATTTTCCATGTTATTTATCTTGTGCTTATACATTACTTAGTCATAGCCATTCTCTTGATGGGGAAAGACCCACTTCTAAAAAAAAATAGAATAAAGTATGATTTACAATTTTGGAAAGATTTTTCATGTATGCGATAAGATTATTTTGAATATTTATTTGTTAAAGTTTTATAAAATATGGTTTTTTGTGATAATAAATAAATAGAGTTGATCTTCTTTTATATTATTGAATAAGAAGTTTTGTTATGGATATAATGTAATTATTTTATTTAATATTAAGAAAAAACATTTTATTATTTATTTAAAGATGAATATCTCTTTATTATATTATTGAAATTTTATATTTTAACACTATTCTGTAAACAACCTTAAATATTTTTGGAAATCTAACGTAGAATGTCGCCTATGGCGTGGAAGCTTTATATTATATGTAAGCCATTGTCATATAGCTTTAGCAAGGAATTGTATCCCCGAATCTGGCCGATCTTGGTGTTATTTTATAAAATGAAGATTCCATATATCCGAGTCAAGATTATTAGATATTTATTTATTTGGTTAATCAAATGCAAGAGGGAACCTACACATCCAAACTCGTGCAAGTGACGATCCCTCTTCCCATTGCCACAAGGAATGTTTTATAGAGGAAAATGAAAATAAATTTGATATAAAAAAAATTTAAAGGAAGAAACAAATAATAAGTAAATATTTTATTATTGGAAATATATTTTATAACAAAGTAAATGCATATAATTTTTAAAAAATATTTGTTGATTAATTTGATTTATGTTTTATGTTCATAACTTAGTTATTTTAGTATCTCATTGTAATTATTTATTAATGTATTTTTATTATATTTTATGATTAATAAATGTAATTTTAATAAAATTGAAATTGTGATCATTTATTTGTTAGCTTATAAATCGATCACAGCTTATTTTGTGATAATTTAGTTTAAAAAACTTATAGATTATTTGGTTAATGTTATTGTTGTAATTAAGTTAATGCGAGGGTGAATTTAAAAGTCTAACTATAGAGAGACTCTAATGAAATTTAGAGAAATAATAATATGTTGATTTATAGGATTATTAAAGCTATGTAAGGGTGGGTGCACAAAGTTGTTCCCCAAAACAATTGCAATGGGGCCGTGGTAGCAGAGACAAAACAAAGACACGTACACACCTAAGGAAGCATGCACACACCCTTAGGTTTGGTACCAAATTGAGGCGTGTGCACTTTTTAGCGCGTACGCACCCAAAAGGTTGCATGCACTCCTATTAAACCAACTAAAAGAAAGGGGCAAAATGCGTTCTATTTCACTTCCAATCAGCCAAGCTTCACTCACCCGGCGCGTACTCGGAGTAAGAGACCACCTTAGTCACCTATTGCACTCAAGAACTCCATCAGTCCATCTACCAAGTGATCATCGATTGCATTGAATAGGTAAGATCATTGTTTTTTGTCATTTTATTGTTTATTAAATTTTTAATAATTCCCAAATTAGTAAAATAATAGAATTTTTTTCAATTGCAGAGTCTAAACCTATACAATGAATGAACAAAATGTTAACATGGATTCTGGTGGAAGACAAGAAAACACAAATCTTGGAAACAATGAAAACCCTGAGCAAGAAAATCAAAATGCCCAAGAAAATCAAAATCCCCAACAAAATTTTGACCAAGACGACTTGAACAATTACGTAAATGAAATGAGAGTGCACACTCGAGAATTAAGAAACACGGGGGAACCATCTCGAGTGTCCCTTGCCACATCAATTGAGATCCCAATTGACTCCCTCATCCATGCACATCGCTAATTGACGGACACTAACAAATATAGAGCTAGGATGTAGGTTTAGTATTCCATAGGCATTTCCAAGGAGGAAATAAAAGCATTGAATATTACAAAGGCCCAATTAAACATTATGTTCACCAATCCAAGAACACAACAACCAACAGACATTAGAAAGCCACATGTTGGCATGGATTGGTGTCATTTCAAACCATTAAGGTACAATTGGATGCATAGGTGGTTCATGGTTTATGATAAACCTCCCTGCAATAAAAGGCAGGTTCCAAGTAATTCATTCGAAAACTGTGGTCTGAGTTTGCACTCGGTGTACATGTCAACTATTTTGACATAACCAAATTCCAGGGTGTTGGGCTTGGCTCTGCCCAAGATCGACTTGCTTCCAGTAGGAACCCACTAAGAGGGCCACCAGCTCCTAAGCATGATCCCAACCCCTCTCCAACCACCTAATTTATCCCACAAACTTGATTAGAACAAGGGGGAGATGAGGAGTGTTGCATGTGGACTCCTTAAACACATCGCCTTTGTAGCATCGACTATAGTGGAGAGATAGGTTGACCCTCATAGAGAGTCGGGTGTAGGGCCTTCAGGACAGATTCATGATAGACCTGTGACTGGTGGTAGCAATGTTAGGCCTTCTAGTTCGACGGGGAAAATGCCACATATTTCTCCCCATTGCAGGCACACTTTCCATGGCATGATCGAGGGCTGCTATATGGATTAGGTTAGCACTTTTTTTAATGAGTTTTCAATCATCACTTGAGAAATTGTAAAGTAATTTTAAAGCAGTTACGTATGACTTAAACTGTTATTTGAATGTATAGTTATTTAGAGTGGATATGCAGACATGGGAGAATGTAGGATCTCCCACCTGGACGCAGGAATGGTAGCTGCAATTGAAATTGCAATACCTCACATGGAGGTATTTTTAGTACCTCACACAATATTGTTATTGCTTATGGAATTTCTATTATTTATGTATTTATATTTATGACATACACGATGATAGTTCGTACACTATTTTTGAATATTTTGATTTCCTAAATAATTACTTGTTTAGTATGTTCATAACGTGCATGCATTTTGGTGTCCATGGTTATGCACAGACTATGATGACCAACCATCTCCACTAGGGATCGGCAATTCACCATACACATAGGTACAATGTGTAGTTAAAATCACACTTTTAATTTGAATTGTTATGAATTACTATGGTTTAATTTGATTTTTTTCTACTAAACTATGATATTGCAAATGTATATGCAGGTGCCACCATCAACTGCAATTGACATTGTTCCACCTCCCCACTTCAGTCCCATTTTTCCACCCTCTCCCATGATTCGATCCCCCCTCTTCCATCTAGACCCCTCCCTCCGTCAACCCCTCCCTTCCATCCAGCCTCCCCTCTCTGTCCATCCTCCCCCCTCCATCCAACCTCCTCCATTCGTCCATGCCACCCCCGTCTATACATCCTCCCCCATTCGTCCACACCCCCCATCTATCCATCCTCCCCCATTCGTCCACGCTCCCCCTTCCATCCAGATTCCCCCCTTCATCCACAACCCCCCTTGTATCCATCCTCCTCCCTTTATATAGGACTTCCCTCAGATTCATCATCCACGACATCCTCCTCCGCCCCATACCACCATGCCCTCTTCCACCATATCTTCTTCAGTTCCTACCACTATTTTGCAACTACTCTTCCAGTATCCGTTGATGTATCTACAGTGGTTGCACCCGTAGTTGATGAAACTACATCTCCCCCCCCCCCCCCCTGACTGCATCGGAGCAGGTTGTCAAGCCAACTGCTCCACCTTCTAGCACTAAAGTCCAATCATGTCCATTGTTGGAGGTTTTCACACTAAGAATCAAGTTAATTTATGAAAATATTGTGATGCATTAATGAAAAATAATTTAAGCAATTATTATTTTTCAATGGAATGATTGTTGTAAATATTGTAGGGTGGCATTGTTAGGAGGCTCAGTAGATCGAGGACACCTACCTCATGTCTCCCACTCCCATCAGTGGTGAGTTATTTAAGATTTGAATTCTACATTCATTTTATAAATGTGGTAAATGTTACAGATGCTTGAAAATGATGGTATCTTATATCATTTGTTTCAGATCCTGGAGAGATGATCTACTCCTAGACAGAAGAAGGCCCAAGATTCCACTATCTCCAAGAAGAGGAAGATCGATTTCAGAGATGTGCCTGGGAGTGACGGGGGTGGGAATGATGCTTGAAATACCATGTTATGCACATTATCCACGATGTGGCATTTTTGGGCACCCGTTTCCATGTACTTGTTGTCTACGGCAGGAGTTGCCATGTATTTTGGATCTATGGAACAAGTTGTTGGACTTTTTATAGGGCACGAGTTGCCATCGTGTGTACAATGGGAACCATGTTCCACTGTTTGCCAGAAAATTTATATGTTTGGACGAGTTTTGTAGCTCTGATGTACATGTATTTTCAGTTAAGTGATTTATATCCATGTTGTCTATATTTGTATCTTGTTGTCTCTTGTTGTGTGTAGTTTCCTAATAAACAACATCATGCTTTTAAAACAAATGGTTGAGTTTTAAGGGGCTTTTGATATGATTTCCTTCGTTTAGGTTTAAGTGTGACTTTAGATTTAGAATTCACATAATGAATATTATTTCAATTGGTTTATATTATGAAATGTATTTTGATTGTAAAATGTCATTCTAATAAGATCCAACTAGTCTGTATACATCACAATGCATGGATGAAAGTTCGATGGTAAAATTCAACACATTGAGTAGTTATTGGAGAAATTTTATGGGGCCCTTGATATGATGACTAGGGAGATACTTGACCTTTTCCTATACCTTATTATTTTGGCAAGTTTTCCTAAAGTGTTTTCATTGTATATGAATTTGTTGTGTAAGTGATGAATGATAATGGTGATCTTCCCAAATACCAAAAGGTTCTTTATGTTTGCTGAAAATGTGATCTCGATCACTTGACAGAGATCATTTAAGTCTATACTTTATTGTTTGAAGCAAATTCCCTAGACTCCATGATATTTTGATTTATTGAGTTCTCTCTAAATCAATCAAGGAGCCCCCTTGTGTACCTACCACCCTTAGTCATGTCCCTTGTGTACTTACCACCCCTAGACACCCCCTTTTTGTACCTACCACCTCTAGTCATTTACAAACAAACACACACAAGTTAGATGCACATAATTATATTTGCACACATATTAAATATGGTAGTTTGAACACTCATTGCTTGCTCTTGATCACTAAGTTTGTGCATTTAGGGAATAACTCCTAAGTTTCCTACATTTACCATTTATCGATTCATGACTTGTATACGGGGCTCAAAAATTCCTAGTGGTTAACCTATTCCTCTTTTATTCCCACATAGATGAAAAATGCACCTAGTAGATTCCAAGTGTTATGGTCCAATACCTTGCGTATGGTCGTCAAGCCCTAGAAGCTTCTCTTAGGACCTATGGGCTACGTTTCATCCTTTGACCACTTCCATATCCTAAGAACAAATTTTGGTGTTCAAAACTTCCAAATAGTGTCCATATCCTCACCAATGAGCTAAATATTCACAACCATATTTAGGCCCTCAACAACCAATACTTGGTGTTCATAACCTCCTAATCATATTTGAATATGCTCATATGGAGGCCAAATATCCCTCGATCCTAGATGTGTTGTGATTTGACACATCATTCATGGTCCTAAATGCATAGAAGCCTTGTTTAGGGCATAAGGCATATGTTTCCTCCATTGAACATGTTCATGGTCCCAAGACCCATACCTAATGTCTACAACCTGCTTATTGCATCTAGGTCAACAATCAAAGGCAAAGGATACCCTTCAGAGGTCAATTGTTATTATGTAAGGAATTATCCATGGCTCGAGATGCTTAAAATCTATTCTTAAAACCTAAGGCTCAAATTTTATACCTTGATGATGTCCAAAGAACTCACATCCAAACTTGGTGCCTAAAAAATCCTAATGGCTCACATTTCCCCCCTTGAAAATAATTATAACCTAAGGATTTAATATGGTTGCAAGGGTTTTACCTACCATAAAAACTAATTAATGCCATATATGTTGTCATAAGAATGTGTGCACCTTTGTAATGTGTGTTAACACCAAAAAAGTACTCACCAGCTCATCCCTTTGGAAATACACTTATGTTGACCAAATTTCCTACCAACTTAGCCTCCAAAACCCCAGAAAACCCAAATGGGTACCAAAATACCCAAAATTCCCTCGAAAACATACCAAAACCCCAAAAGAGGGTCAAAATCAAAATAATAGGGAATAAAACTCAAAACAAAATTTAAAAAAAAAGAGAAAAGAGGGAAAAAACCCTAAAATCCCTAAAACCCTAATCTAAGTCTATAAAAGGGGTGGAGGCCCCTCATTTCAAATATCCCTCAACTACTCTACCCTTATGCTGCAAAAAATTTGTCAAGCCTTAGCCATCCATCTTTGAGCTTTGGGCTCCCTTGAGAAGATAGAAATCTTAGCCACCACTGAAAGCATTGAGGAGGAGAGTACGGAACCAAAGGAGCTCTGGAACACACTGTCAGAGATTCCCCAACCTCATTTCTGAGCTAAATCTTTTGCAATCCCTTGCTTTCCCATAATACAAAAAAGTTAAATATTCTTTGTTATATTGTTTTGAAAATCAATTGTTTAATTCTTTAAGTTGTTTTTACTCTCATGCAAATGTTAGATTAGATTGTTTGTTGTTTTTTATGATCACTTCCTTTTGATTTGCTACTAAGGGTCCTTTCCCTTAGTAGGTGCCCTTTTGCACAAGCAGGGGTGAAAATCCCAGCTATAGATTGGCGATTCCGCTGTCTAAACCCTTCTCTGACAGTTTTTAGCTTGCATTGTTATTTGTTTAAACATTCTGCTTTTTGGTTTTATCTGCTGAGTTACAGATCTACGAGTTTTTCTGTGCTGGTGCAACTAGTTTGCATCATTTTACGTGTAGAAAATTACTTCTTTTTTCCTCACAACTACGGCCCGCACCACGGTTTTTCATCATTTTTGCGCGGTCTACAGCTCGGCTCCCTATCCCTCTGCATGGTCTGTAGCTCGGCTCCTTAGCCCTTTGCTGCGATCCAAAGTGTGTCTTTCCTGCGTCTTTCCGTGGGGCACACCGCAGTTTTCTAATGCTTCCAAGCGGTTTTAAACCGCAACTTACCCTTTTCCCCTCGCAGTCCATACCGCGGTCTGTACGAGCCTACCCACGGTTCGATCTCTGCATAGGGACGACGTCACTCACCACCCCGCCACTTCGCACCCTCCCACCTCCGCGACCCTTACTGCAAAAACACTACCACAGAGAATGCTACAAAACGCAGCTTGCACCCCACCTGCCATGTTGCAATCCCCCTATTGTGCACTGAAAACTCCCCTGTTACAGTGCTACACACTGCACTTTCTGACCCGAGACTTGAATTGCAAAATGCAGCTTTCACCCCGCCTGTCGCGCTGCAATCCCCCTGCTGTGCACTACAAACCCCCCTCCTGCCGCGCTGCACACTGCATATACCACCTCGAGATGTGTGCTGCACACCACACTTCATGGCATGCCATATACACACTACACACTGCACACACCGGCTCGAAAATCGCGTAGCACACTGTGCAGATCTGGCCCATAGCCGTGCCCTGATTTTTAAATTTTTTCATCTTTTATTATAAAATATATATATATATATATATATAGTTTAGTTTTCAGTTTTTGTTAATCATTTAGTTTCCAGCATTTTGTCTATTTTTCTAGCATTTAAAACGCCATCTTGTTTACTTGCTAGTTAATTTCCAACAACATCATTGCACACACTCTGTCACCTAACTCAAATGAGCCCTAAAAAACTACTTAAGTCAACCAACTTTTAACCCCACTTGGGGAACACAAAAGAATTTTGTAGCTAGGTATGACAAGGGGGAACAAGGGGGATAGGTATCCAAATAAAACCCCTTTTGTCGCTTACACTTGAGACATAGATGTTGTTGTCTAGGGTGCCAAAATCCCCTAGTAATTGTTGACACGGTTACGACCAATTTGTCGGAAAGGTCTCTCCCTTAGGAGGGTTGAAGTGGCGAGACTGGTTCCGGAGGCCTGAGTGGAATGCCGCAATCCATTCAGTCACCAAAGGCTACCTACTCGTTGTCCGTGTGTGGTGATTCCTTTTAGACCCACACAGTGATAGGACTGGAGCCGCAGATTCACCTTTCTGGACGTGTCATGAATGGGGTATCTTAGTTGCCTTTCTTCTAGGATTGTCTACCTAGTGTCCCTCCTAGTAGGGGGATATCATTGGCCTTTGGTTCTACTTTTCATATTATCTGACTGGGATTTCATCACCCTACAGAGGATATGTCTAGTTCGAATCAACATACCTTTTAGTTAGGCATTTGCATGCTCCTTTACCTCCCCTGAGTCTAGTGAGTACACCTTTTTTCACTTTTTAGGAGCCTTTTTCTGTTGGCATTCTAACCATTTTTATTACCGCTCCGTTTGACTGTAGCACAGCTATTACAACACACGTTTTGAGCATTGTTGTTGGCCTAAGTGCCCTATTTTTTACGCTCTCCTTATGCACGCTCAGTTGCACTAGGATTTTTTGAGCTTTTCACTCACCATACCTCACCAGGAAGACCCTCATCGTCATCATTGAGTCCCAAAGACAGTCCTGGCACCAACGGGGCCAACCCCCACAGCACAGTTTACTTGGATCTCCTCACCACATATGTAGAGCCTCGCCACCTGATCTGGATGCTCCTTATACCACCTCTGACTCGGAACCAGAGTACAACACATACACCGCTCCATCTAGCCCCCTGGCTCGTATGACGTCCAACATATTTTTCGGCGAGACAGTCAGTGGAGGACCCACCACTCACCCATCTACCACAACTATGTCTATCCCCGTCATGTCATCTGTAGGCCCTATGCCTAACATCCCTGCCACCACATCCATTCCTATAGGGAACTGATTGGTCACCAATACAAATCCATTGGTGACTAGTAGTATACCTAGGGGCAGTGACCCCACCATTGCCGCTATGACCCACACCCTTGCCCCTCACATTGGAGGCAGTGCACCAACGATTTCTGCTATGGCCCACACCGTTGCCCCACACATTGGGGGAAGTATCCCCACCATTGCCGCTATGGTCCACATTGTTGCCCCACACATTGGGGGCAGCGGCCCAACCATTATGGCCCATACCATTTCCCCACACATTGGGGGCAGTGGACACACCACCGTCGCCACAACAAACACCCCTCGCCTCGACACATCTTCCTGTTAGTTTGCCATTCATGGCCAGTCTTAACCTCCCTGACTTAGCTAGGTTGACTAATGATCCTGTCATACATGATCCTACGTGGCCTCCTATGCCCACCAAACTCCCTTCGGACATACCCAAGTTCGAAGGTAAAGGAGGAGAAGACCCCCAAAATCATATGATGTCTTTTCACTTATGGTGTTCCTCTAACTCCATCATGGACGACTCCATTTGCCTCTGATTACTACAACGAACCCTCACTGGAGGGGCAGCTAAGTGGTATATTGACCAGCCTCATGGAACCCACCTTACATTCACTTCCCTTGCATCCACTTTCCTGGAATTCTTCCAGCTACCCATTCGTTACGATGTCGGTGTAGAGATCCTCTTATCCTGTAGACATAATACTGCCACCCACATCACGAACCACATCCATGAGTGGCGTAAATAGCGTACTTTATGTAAGATCAAGTTGGATGACTGTATTTTCTTAGACTGGTTCCTGAAGTCTCTCATACCAACCATCATGAAGGATGTGGCCTTCGAGCCACCTCAGTCTGAAGAAGAAGCCATCCTCAAAGCCCAACAATTTGATATTATCTACACCCAATTTGGCTACCTATACTCTATCCTACTAGACACCCCACGCACCGATGACTCCCAGAGCGATCACCCAGGAGCATCCCATGTCGTCGACGACATCATCGAGCATGTAGCATCATGCACCCAATGATACACGGCTATGCCCACTCCTTCTAGCCCTGATCTTTCACATGCCACGTCCCATTTTGGAGCAACTACATCATACGCCCCGATCATTCGACCTCCTTATACTCATGGACCATCATGCCCACAACATTGTTATGGCCATGTATAGTTACCCTATAATCCTCCTGCGGGCCAATCCACCTTTTATCAACACCCACCTCAGCCAACACATTCACACTCCCAAGTTCAGCCGACTTACTACCCTCTGCAAGCCCCATTTACGCAATCACAAGCCCCTCCAGTTTATCACCCACCACCGACCCCACCAGCACCATCCCAACCTCAAGCGCATTTCGGTTACTACTCCTAGGAGGCAGCACCTCCACCTGCTCAGCCATAGAATCCTCCCAACCCCCAAGGGAAAGTTTATGCCCAGCAACACCCACAGCAAAACCAGCCTGCTCAACATAACCAGCAAGGCCAACAGAACAGGGGGAGAGGAAGGAACCATAGGAATAACGAACCTCATGACCAAGGAAGTCAACAACCAAACCCCCCCAACAACAATAACGTCACCCCACCTGACCAAAACCTTGATAGACCACCTCGTCAGGGAAAGAATCCCAATCTACGAACGAATCATCCTTCTTCCATATGTGGGGTCTACGACCACTACGTGCACAATTGTCCTCACTTATATTGTGTCCGTCAACTTTGGACGGATGACACCTAGCGCTAAGGACAAACCGCTCCTCCTACACAACCCAACCCCTAGCCACCTCCCATGGTGCTGTAGAACCCCTTTCCCATGCAAGGAGTAGTAAACACCCAACCACTATCCCATCCTAAAGGAACTGCACAACCACCTCAACAAATCACATATGCTACATAGACAAACCAACTGACAGATTTGGGTACCTAACATCTCCTCATGATGTCATCAACAGACGTCAATCTTCAAACGTGTCGAAATCAGTATGTACCCAACCCCGAAACCACGCCCGTTGACACTACCGCTAACGCTCTTCCCATAGATCATCCCTTACGCATTACCCATGCCACACGGCGATGGGGCCCCTAAAGCCCCTCGCTTCCCACTATGATGGATCAATAACAATCCTAATGCTCGTGCTGCATTAAATTACAATATTGTAGAAGATCTAGCAAAGTCCCCCACTGCTATGTTTTCCTGGGAAGTCCTAAAGAACTATCCTGCACAAAGGAAATTGTTGTTATCCGCCATCGGTACGATAGACCCTAACGACTCATGATTGATGGCATTCGAATTAGACCAAGCCGAACCACGATTTCCTTCGACACTAGCTTTCTAGGTTTCTGTATCAGTTCAGAACCTCGTCATCCATCGATGCATCATCAATGAAGGCACCTCCACTTGTGTTATGTCAATGTTTGTTTGGAAGAAACTTGGATGTCCCACTCTACAACCATCAACAACTACATTAAGAGCTTACGATGGCCGTGCAGCTCAACCTCAAGGCCTTTTGGCCAACGTTCCCATTCAACTAGGGGGAAAAACGGTCCTAATCGATATAGAGGTTATCAATGCACAACTGATTGGTATGCCTCCAATTGTTATTCGTTAGATTATGGCATGTGTAACCTCTGCCAATATCGTTGTTCGTATCAATGGAGCCCCGTCCAGTTTTTTCAGCATGAGCAGGGGGATTCGCCAGGGGTTTCCACTTTCACCTTTGTTTTTCTTATTAATCATTGAAGGATTAAACAGAATGATCAATGCTACAAAAGTTGATGGGAATATTTCTGGAATCAAACTTACACAGGAGCTAGTCTTCACCCATGTTTTATTTGTTGATGATGTTTTACTTGCTGGGATGGATACTGATATGGAATGGCAGAAGCATAGGGATATCATCACTAATTTCTGTGCGGCTTCGGGTATGAAGGTAAGTGTTAGAAAATCTTGTGTTTATCATTTTAGATTTTCTTATCAACGGATTGATGCTTTAAAAAGATTCTTATCTTATAACTTTCATTAATTGGAGGAAGGGTTCACTGTATCTTGGCTATTTTTTGAAGCCTAATGGATATAGGATTGATGATTGGTTGTGGCTTTTGAGAAAGGTTGAACAGAGGATTTCACAATGGACTTTTAGAATGTTGTCTATTGGTGGTCAATTGATCTTGGTTAAGTCTGTCCTCACTAGTATTCCATTCTATTGGCTTTCGCTGCATCAAATTCCTGTGTCTATTCTTTCCAGATTAAGAAGGTTATATTTCAATTTCTTATGGACTGGTGGCTTAACCGTAGAAAACTGGTTTTGACCAAATGGGAATCTATTGCGCTCCCTACTTGCCATGGTGGATGGGGCATCCGTAACCTTACATTTTTTAGTATTGCTCTGAGAATGAAAAGTTTATGGAGATCACTTTTCGGTACTAGTCTTTGGTCAAAGGTGATTTCTGTCAAATATTTGAAGGGTGATGTTATTAGTTGGCTGAGACACCCTGTGAAGATATTTTCTAGTGCGTCCATAATTTGGATTGGATTTTTAAAGATATATAATTGGATGGTAAAGGACTTGGCATGGAAGGTTGGAAATGGTCAAAACATTTTGGTCAATGTCGATCCAATCCTTGGTTTGGAGGATGGTTTTAGACTATCTGATGATATTATTCTCACTCTCCATTGTTTTGATTATGAAACTCTTAACAAGATCAGGAAATCGAATCAAAGATATTGGTTGAGTGCTTTTGAAATGGGTTTTGATGGAGACAGTTCTTCTGAATGGAGTCATTATGTTAAGAGATTAAATAAGATTGGATGCAGAATTTCTTCAGATAGTGATAAGGTGATCTGGCTGGGAAATATTAAAATTGGTACTATCACAGCAAATTTGGCATATCAAGTTGTCATTAGCTCTCATTGCATATTTCCTGCTGATTGGTGGTTTAAGGCTCTGTGGAACTGGAAAATACCAATCAAAATTAAATGTTTCATGTGGCATGCATTGAGGGGTGAACTTATAACTTGGGACAATTTTGTCAAAAGAGGATGGGAAGGTTTGAGTATTTGTTATCTCTGCTTTCATAGGTCAGAATCTGTCAACCATATTTTTGTTGATTGCATATTTACTAAGGAACTCTGGATATCACTTCAGCATTATTTTAAGATGAATATTCAGTGGGGTGAAGATTCCTTTGCGCAGAATACACTTGATTGGTATAGGTCTACTGATGTGCTTCCCTACTTTCCTACTGTGACTGCTTGGGTAGTTTGGTTGACTCGAAATCAGACTATTTTTTAGGATCGACACCCAAGTATTGGTTGGACACTTAATTGTGTTGTTAAGATGATTTCGGAGTAGTGTTCAGATTGTAATAAGGTGAAAATTAAAAATATTTCTTCTTTCTGTCCTCCACAACAAAAAGATGTGATCTTTTTTGATGGTGCAGCTACTGGTGGTAAATGTTCCTCGGGTGGGGTCATTTACTTTAATATGGATCATTATTATACTTTGAAACTGAATTGTGGTCATGGCACCAATATGAAAGATGAGATCCTTGGTATTTGGTGTGTCCTTACGATTGCATATTATTTTGGGCTATCTGATGTGGCGATCTTTGGAGATTCCGGAGTGACCATGAAATGGGCTCGTGGAGATTATAATCTTAACAATATGCCTCTTTACCATTGGTGAAAACAAATTAAAGAACTACTGCAACTCTTCGAACATATTTCACTAGAACATGTATATATAGGCAATTTAATTCCATGGCTGACACACATTCCAAGGAAGATTATGTTGGATCCGAGGGAGATATCTGTTGGTAGGATCACTTTGATTCTATGATGATAGATTCTGGGGTGGTCCAAATTTATGATATCTGATCAGATATCATTTTTTGGTATTCTTTTTTTATTGAAAGTATGGAGCAACTTTATTAAGGTTTTGGGTAAGGCTTTTAATTTATGAAGTTTGTCGATTTGTAAAGGGAATATAGTTTTGTTATTGACTGTATAATAAGTCTATTACTTAGATTTATGCACACTTGTACTATTTGATTCATATATGAATAGCAATAGTATGGTTTTTTTCACTGAAAAAAAAAGATATGATTAATATCCTAGTCCCAACAAAAGATTCCAAGGGATTATGTCATTAAACTCCTAAACCTAAAACGGAGCCCAGTAACTTAATCTCAACCAAATGCCTAAAGTATTATCTTTCCTATTCTTTTAACTTAAGAATAAGGTAGAAAGAAAAATAAATTTATAAAAAAGGATCCATGAATAATCTATATATATAACATTTATTTATAGAACATTTATAAATGTAAATATACATGGAGTATATTGTTTAGGAGCTTCCGTTTAAAATGGAATAACAAATGCATTCATAACTAGTAACAAGAGCTACGAGTAGCTTAGTCCCTGCCATTTGAATTGAGAAATTAAAACAACTGGATAAGTCATTCAAGCTAAAATCTAGAGGAGACTAAAAATATTTTTTATGAATTTAATCAATACTGGAGTCTAAAAGATATACCTTCAAATATTTAATCACAAGGATTGGTCCATAACCATTTTAACTCCATATATTTGCTTGTGTTGAAAGGTATCACAAAACTTGAGATGCAAATATCAATTTTCTGAATAGTAAGATTCAAAGTGCAGAAAACACTGAAATTTGTACTCTCAAGTTTTTTGATACCTCTCAACTTTGAATGGATCATAGACATATATGGCTGGTATGGATAAAAAATTGTTCCTAACCTTATATGTCTATGCTTCTAACCTTATAGTCCTATGATTCATTCAAATTTGAGAGATATAAAAAATCTTGAAAGTACAATTTTCAATGTTTTCTGTACTTAGAATCTCAGTGTTCAAAAAATTGATATTTGCATTTCAAGTTTTGTGATACCTTTCAACAAAAAAAAATTTATGGAGTTAAAATGATTACGGACCAATCTTTGTGATTAAATGACTTGTGTTGAAGGTATTCCTTCTAGAATCTGGTATTGTGACACCACCTTCATCATGCATTGTGGCACCACCACTTAACTGTTGAACCTAGTACAACATTAACACACAAACATGTGACACAGTGCCTCACATAGATGCCCATTAACACCTAAATTTGGATGTCCTCACTAGCACCAAACACTTCAAACTAATGCCAATTGATAGCTAAACATCGAAGTAACACTCTAGTTAAAATGTGTGAGACAATATAAATAGCCATGCATACACTAACATTCAAATGACATGACATGTTGGTGTTGTCATTGCACCATATTTGTGTTGGACATAGTATAACATTAACACCCATACATATGCTAATCCTTGAACACTATGTCACATTTATGTCTAAATTATATCATATTTATATTAATAAAATCTTAGACTTTTTTTTAAGCAAGTACCCATGGAGTTTTGAACTGGTGACCTATCAAAAGGAGTGCCTTAATAGTACACCCATTCACCGTCTATTCTATGCCCCATGGGGAAAATCTTAGCCTATGTTTTATAACATTTTTAAAACTAATTTAAGTTTCTAGAAATTAAATATAAATAACATCTTTAAACACATTTAATTTCCAATTATTATTATTCACATCAAAATGATACTTCTCACCACCCCACAGAATGTGAGAAGGTAAATATAGATACTAATATTCAATCATGCTACATAACTAAAGGCTATATAATTTTGTCTCAAAATCTAAAATCCCCAATATCTCCCAACCATAACAACTATTAGTTAAGGAATCATGTGACCAACCAAGAAAAGGAATGAAGAAACCCAATACAAAAGAGTCATGCATTATAGCACCAAGTTATTGCAAAATATAATAAATTTATTTTTTCTTGATTTGACAACTCATGCATGAGCACAAGAGGATTGGAATATCACAAGAAGAGAATATTTTAGTTCAATTGAAACCATGTGTGAATTAACACGATGCTTTAACTTCTCATAACAGGTATTCTGCAGACTGCTCGAAAGTTGTCAAAAGTGAGAAAGATTAGTTCATGAATTCCTCATAGGTGAATCATCCCAAAGGTGCCACAACACCCCCTCCTCCAATAGCCCATAGTATGCTTGCACACCTTGAAGGCCTTCTCTCTTAGATCGATGATCCTCATCCAAAGGCAATGCTAGATCGATGATCCTCATCCAAAGGCAATGCTAGTAGCTCTAGAATACAACCTGGGGTTATCTCCTGCAATGTTTAGTCAATATGTTCCCTCCACCTTCACATACAACACCAATAGAGAAAAATAAATATAAGATTAATATCATCCATTGATATTACTTGAAAGGCATTCTCTACTTGTAAACATGCTCATTTCCTTTACCTTCCCTTTCTCGTAAATAATTTGTATGCTTTTAACAAGAAAAATAAAAGAAATTAACTGCTTTTATGATGAAATTTGAAATTCCTAATTACAACAAGCACACTTATGTATTAGAATATCTTGACAATTGCAAAGTTGCAAACATATTGAGGTAAGACATTTTTCCAAATCTAAAAAACCCGAGCAGATATTTTGCAACAAATTGCTATTTTCGCTAATTCAATAGGCTAAAATAATTAAAAATTAATTCTTTAAAACCAACCATGGATTAAATTAGGCTTTGTAAAAACAAATCGAAAGATTTTCTTAGTTTTACAGCTACCTATCATGATGTATCCTAGTAAAATTAAAAGATTCATGTAGAATAATGGGATTTGCAAAGCAAATTGCATTGTAAGGAATGCTGACCTGTTGAAAACAAGTTATAGACAAAACAATAAAAAGTAATTATATATGGGTGGTAGAGTAATTATCCATTCAATCATTGAATATTGAGAAATATTCTATATCTAACATAAAATAATATTTGAATTGCAACATTGAGATAAAGGGATGAAAACTACATTTGAGAGACAATATAAGGCATAATGAGTCGGGAGATGCAAATTGTCCTACTAATCCACGTAACCAGATCCAAAACATAGATGCCAATACACTATTCATTGACATGGGTAAATTAGAAGCTTAAAATACACCGTACACCATAAGGAAGATTCAGGTTGCATGCATCTTATTCAGCGTTCAAGTTTTCAAGTTTTTTGAAACAATTGTTACATTTCATGAAAATTTCCTGATCTGCAAAATAATTGTTGGATTGAGCTCGCATTGTGTATCTAATGGAAACCGTAAAGACCCTGGAGAATGTGCTATGCATGAAGGGAGGAAACGGAGACTCAAGTTATGCCTACCACTCTCCGTTTGTCAAGGTAATTCTATCAAACTCACTAATATGTCTTTCTTGAATTTGAGTTTGGATATCTTATAATTTCTGGTTAGTAACGGATTAGCCCATTTCAATAAATTATGCTTCTTGCAGTTAAAGATGGTTCAGGCCCTAAAATCCTTTCTGGAGCATGGGATCTACAAGAACGTCAGATCTTCCATGGGGTCGGGGGCGGTTGCTGGCGTGTTTCGTATTGCATATTTAGGGTGTGCAACGGGGATAAATACTCATCTCGCAGCGGACACAATAGTCACAGCTGTCAAATTAACTTTCATTCACCATTCTGTGGACGTCCCAGAGTTCCAGGTTTTCTTCGCCGATCTCCCCTCCAATGATTTCAATACATTGTTTCGGACATTGCCTCCACTCCAAGCAGACGAGACTAGATCTTACTTCACATCAGCAGTGTCAGGATCAGAAAAATCCCCCAGAGACTAGATCTTACTTCACATCAGCAGTGTCAGGATCGCACTACAGACGATTTTTCCCACCTCAAACACTCAATTTCTGCCATTCCTCCACCAGCCTCCACTGGCTTTCGCAAGTAAGCTAGATAGACACTAAACCCTACTACTAATGTCCATTTTATTTCCTCATCTCACAAAATCTACTTATTATTGACGAAGATTGTAAATTAATCGTTTTCAATGAATCAGAGGGAATGCTAGTAACAAGAACAATAATGAATCAATAGAATATCCCATGGCAAAAAATGGTCTTAAATAAACAAAATGAAAATAGATGTAACTACAAAATTTGTGCCAGGGATAATTAGCTAATATTGAATATTTGTCTACGTCTATTGGAAATTGTCAAACATGCTTCTTTATAATGGCAGCTCGACTTGTTTTACTTCCAGTCATGGGTGACAAAAAAAAACTTCAAATTTCTTTGGATTCAATTGGAATCCCTTCCCTTTGATATTTTTTGTTGGCATGAACAAAAAGCTTATCATCATTGATTCTTTCACCAAAATCAGAGTTGGTGACTCGATTGGTAAGATCGTAAGGAGTACATGGACATTGTGTCCAAATGGTTTCAATTTATATCACTTCCAAAGAATGATCAAGTCACAATAATACTATTTATGAATTTAAAATGAAGAAAATGAAATACCTATTTTTGACACTGAATGTTTTATTCTTCTTTTTGGACATGCAAACATAAACTTTCTAATATTTATTGGTGTGATACTAAATCTTCTCTGTTCGATTGTGAGAAGATGCAACATGTTAGGAGGAAAAGGATAAGATCCACTTTGCTTATTAAATATGGATAATAAATTTAGGAGTTTAAATAAGGATTTTATCATTATTCAGACTCAAAAATCACCACCAGGAAGAACAATAAGACTCGTTAAAAAGATCTTTTAACAATAAGACTCATTATAAAGACCTTTTAATGGAATGACAAAGCCGACACAACTAAGAGACCTTGGTCTTTCCTTATCTGGGAGAATGACTTATCCTATTGGCCATCGATTGTTCCTTAGAGCATATATGATCAATCCATAAGGGATTTGCCTCGCTTTTATTGACTGTGAGGGTTATCAAATCGAGTTATGAGGGTCATCAAATAGAGTTACGATTGGTTATCAAATAGAGTTATGATTGTGATTTTTGTAAAAAAATAAAATCTCATCCAATTTGTTCTACTTTGTACCAATTTGCAGTATTTTCACAATACTTCAAATTAGGAAATTGTACATTTCAACTTCAAAAAATTATAATATCCAACCATAATTATTATCTTTAGTCATGGTAGGGATTCAAAAACACATATTCACTAAATTGAACAAGTTAAACAAATAACTAGTGGCCATTGTTTCATTTGCTCAAGGGATTGATGAGCTAATTCAAGTTTCTTAACAACTAAATTAACAAGTGTGACTAAATTAAAAGATTCATGTAGAATAATGGGATTTGCAAAGCAAATTGCATTGTAAGGAATGCTGACCTGTTGAAAACAAGTTATAGACAAAACAATAAAAAGTAATTATATATGGGTGGTAGAGTAATTATCCATTCAATCATTGAATATTGAGAAATATTCTATATCTAACATAAAATAATATTTGAATTGCAACATTGAGATAAAGGGATGAAATCTACATTTGAGAGACAATATAAGGCATAATGATTCGGGAGATGCAAATTGTCCTACTAATCCACGTAACCAGATCCAAAACATAGATGCCAATACACTATTCATTGATATGGGTAAATTAGAAGCTTAAAATACACCATACACCATAAGGAAGATTCAGGTTGCATGCATCTTATTCAGCGCTCAAGTTTTCAAGTTTTTTGAAACAATTGTTACATTTCATGAAAATTTCCTGATCTGCAAAATAATTGTTGGATTGAGCTCGCATTGTGTATCTAATGGAAACCGTAAAGACCCTGGAGAATGTGCTATGCATGAAGGGAGGAAACGGAGACTCAAGTTATGCCTACCACTCTCCGTTTGTCAAGGTAATTCTATCAAACTCATTAATATGTCTTTCTTGAATTTGAGTTTGGATATCTTATAATTTCTGGTTAGTAACGGATTAGCCCATTTCAATAAATTATGCTTCTTGCAGTTAAAGATGGTTCAGGCCCTAAAATCCCTTCTGGAGCATGGGATCTACAAGAACGTCAGATCTTCCATGGGGTCGGGGGCGGTTGCTGGCGTGTTTCGTATTGCATATTTAGGGTGTGCAATGGGGATAAATACTCATCTCGCAGCGGACACAATAGTCACAGCTGTCAAATTAACTTTCATTCACCATTCTGTGGACGTCCCAGAGTTCCAGGTTTTCTTTGCCGATATCCCCTCCAATGATTTCAATACATTGTTTCGGACATTGCCTCCACTCCAAGCAGACGAGACGAGTATAGGTTTAACAACACCAGCAGCGCACGATCAGAAAAATCCCCCAGAGACTAGATCTTACTTCACATCAGCAGTGTCAGGATCGCACTACAGACGACTTTTCCCATGGCAAACACTCAATTTCTACCATTCCTCCACCAGCCTCCACTGGCTTTCGCAAGTAAGCTAGATAGACACTAAACCCTACTACTAATGTCCATTTTATTTCCTCATCTCACAAAATCTACTTATTATTGACGAAGATTGTAAATTAATCGTTTTCAATGAATCAGAGGGAATGCTAGTAACAAGAACAATAATGAATCAATAGAATATCCCATGGCAAAAAATGGTCTTAAATAAACAAAATGAAAATAGATGTAACTACAAAATTTGTGCCAGGGATAATTAGCTAATATTGAATATTTGTCTACGTCTATTGGAAATTGTCAAACATGCTTCTTTATAATGGCAGCTCGACTTGTTTTACTTCCAGTCATGGGTGACAAAAAAAAACTTTAAATTTCTTTGGATTCAATTGGAATCCCTTCCCTTTGATATTTTTTGTTGGCGTGAACAAAAAGCTTATCATCATTGATTCTTTCACCAAAATCAGAGTTGGTGACTCGATTGGTAAGATCGTAAGGAATACATGGACATTGTGTCCAAATGGTTTCAATTTATGTCACTTCCAAAGAATGATCAAGTCACAATAATACTATTTATGAATTTAAAATGAAGAAAATGAAATACCTATTTTTGACACTGAATGTTTTATTCTTCTTTTTGGACATGCAAACATAAACTTTCTAATATTTATTGGTGTGATACTAAATCTTCTCTGTTCGATTGTGGGAAGATGCAACATGTTAGGAGGAAAAGGATAAGATCCACTTTGCTTATTAAATATGGATAATAAATTTAGGAGTTTAAATAAGGATTTTATCATTATTCAGACTCAAAAATCACCACCAGGAAAAACAATAAGACTCGTTAAAAAGATCTTTTAACAATAAGACTCATTATAAAGACCTTTTAATGGAATGACAAAGCCGACACAACTAAGAGACCTTGGTCTTTCCTTATCTGGGAGAATGACTTATCCTATTGGCCATCGATTGTTCCTTAGAGCATATATGATCAATCCATAAGGGATTTGCCTCGCTTTTATTGACTGTGAGGGTTATCAAATCCAGTTATGAGGGTTATCAAATAGAGTTACGATTGGTTATCAAATAGAGTTATGATTGTGATTTTTGTAAAAAAATAAAATCTCATCCAATTTGTTCTACTTTGTACCAATTTGCAGTATTTTCACAATACTTCAAATTAGGAAATTGTACATTTCAACTTCAAAAAATTATAATATCCAACCATAATTATTATCTTTAGTCATGGTAGGGATTCAAAGACTGTAATTTTCAAAAAACACATATTCACTAAATTGAACAAGTTAAACATATAACTAGTGGCCATTGTTTCATTTGCTCAAGGTATTGATGAGCTAATTCAAGTTTCTTAACAACTAAATTAACAAGTGTGAATAATATATCAAATTTCCCAAAAATTGGATCTTTACTTCGATGACTTCATCAAACTTTCTAAGGATACGGCCATACTGTTACTCCTTAAGATTCTAATAGAGCTTAAAAAAAAATTCCTTGTACGATCTAGTTATCATTATCAAATTTGAATGGGAACATTACATATTGAAATTTTAAATATTCTACCAGGATGAAACTACATTGCCTTCAAGCATATCAAAATTGAAACTAACAATGCTTAGGTCAATGATCACACAGAGTTATTATTTTTTAAAGACTCAAATTATTAAGAATTGAATGAATATACAAACAAATCCATATTCTTTGAAGAGTAAAATTATTAACAATCGAAAGCTACAGTCTCGTGATGGGCCGTTGGAACGGAAGTTGCTGGGGTTGGATGATTAGTTGGATGGCCAACACAACAAACTAACGGCCATCAAATGGATTTCCTATTGCTATCCTCTTTCTCGGAGTGTTATTCTGAAGTTCTTCAACAAAAAAATTGGTAAGCAGTGCATTTGAGAAAAAGTCAAGAAAATTGAAACTTACCTCCGGTTCAAAAAATTTAGCCAAAATTTGCAATCCTATAGCCTTCAAATCCTTCTAAGGCTGAATGGAGAGCAGCCGGTCCAACCACAGCTCCGTTTACACTCGAGTCCATACCGATTATGGAGCTTTTGGTTCTGGTCATTCACAACTTATTTCTGCATGAGGTTGGTCGGTGATGGTGAGCATGTCTTCCACTTGGCCAGGCATGGATTATTTCTTGGGGTTGGTGATGGAGAGCATGTCTGTCACCTAGCCATGTGTGGATTAGGAAATCGATTACTTGCTCGACATTTGTGTGAAATATTACATAGTATAACATACCAATTCCAAAATCCTGTTTATTTTATTTTATTTTTCATTTTTCACTAATCTTTGGCAATGATAAAAATAGTTCCATCAAAGCTTTTTAGCCAATCATATTTTGACAAATATGAAATAAATTTTATTAAAATTTAAAATTAAATACAAAAATATTTTCAACTTTACTCTATCCTTTGTAAATGGAATACAATCATACTAATTAATACCTAGAAGCAGAACATATAGTCTTTGCCTAAGGCAGGGACTAAAAATAGTGTCTAAAATAGTTACCTTATCAATTATTCCTATTAATCGAATTATATATATATATATATTAATCAGTTAAAAAGATAATATAAAGAATGATTTAGGGTTTGTAAACCATATAAGAAGAGAGTGCGTACTACTCTAAATGTTAAAAAGTAATCTTATGGTTTTATAAACAATAAAGGCCAAATGCTTAAGTAAGAAGGTGTATTAAATATTAGAGGTAACCATTTTCAAGCGGTTAAGTTTATCCGTGAAGGGAGGAAATTAACCACCTAATAGGAAATGGCGCATTAAGAGAAGGATAGATCTCCTGGAATGTTGTCTCCACCGGTGGTAATCAGTTAGGAGGATCACGAGGGATGTTACTCCTTGTATGTCACATAGAGAAAATATTATTATGCCAAAAATGCAGTTCTTCATTAGAATAGAATGTCTATGTTAGTCATTATTTTAATATACTAGAGTGTGTTGTCTCCTATGATTGAGTTGCTGGCATTGGTATTTCCAACACTGCCAACTTGTGTGAGGTAAGCTCACCTAGGAATTCAACAGCCCCAACTGTTCTTAATTGTTTGTTGTGCCTATCTGCATGTATAAATACATATCATTCTTAGTAATTTAATCAAGTTATTTTGATACTTCTACATGGTATCAGAGCAGGCTCTGCAAACCTCTTCTCTTTTGTGTGGAAATGGTTTTCCAGAGTTGTTGTTCTTAGCTGTTCATCATCAGATCTTTAGGTGGTTAGAATTGGATCTATGAGAGATTCGATCTTGATCCAACTGATATCTATCCTATGAATTTCAGATCTCCCCACGGCAATTTGTATTATCTAGACCGTGGCACTTGTTGGCCCATATTCATTAGAGCTACTCTCTCATTTTTTGCATGGATCGTGGATCTCCTCTTGCTGGTGTTTGGTTGCTGTCCAAACTACATTCTCCAACTTTGTTTATCCACGCTCAGAAGTCTCATGGTTTTCTATAGATTGTGTCCTTCTGGTGTTGATGGTGAAGAAGTTGTGGAAGCTGTCCGTGAAACCGGATTTGAAGAGATCTTTTAAGAGATCTACGTGGAATTCAAAGCACTCAGAATTTGGACGTGAATGCTCATCCTGGATCTACATAATATCTTTTTTGGTTTGATTGTCTACAAATTTTGGATTCATTGCTAGTAGAGGCAGTTGTCAACTCAGGATCGCAGCCTTTCTCCATTATAGATCGCATCCTCAAGACCCTATTGCTCCTCAATATTGAAGAGTGAAGAGATCCTCTTGTTGCAGTGTGCCTCAGATTGCACACAACGGTTCGGTTGTACATTTCAATCAATGTTGCAGCAACAACATGGAGTCTGCCAGCTTTTTTTTGGTAGGATAAAGTTGTCTGTAAGCAATTGACGGAACAAAAAAATTGGTCTCATCTTTGGCGTGTTCGTGTTTGACAAATATCTTAGGTGCATCGATCTCTGCAGGTTTCACTACATCTTCAGCAGATCTGGTATGTAGAGCAGTTTTTGCTCTCATTTTATTTTCCTGAGAATTTTTTATTTTTTATTTTTTATTTTTATTTTATTTTATTTTATTTTTATTTTTTATTTTTATTTTTATTTTTATTTACTTTTATTTTTATTCTTTCAGTTTGTGATTTTCAATTGTTGTATTGTTAATATGGTGGAGTCAAGGGCTATTGACCTCCTCACACCCCATAATTACCACACTTGGAAGCTAAAGATGCAACAACTATTGCAATCAAAAGGCTTATGGTAGATGTTGGCTGAGGAGCAGCCAACATTCACCAAAGAGATTGAAAAATTTGCCTATTGAAATAAGCTGGATGAGGCAATGGGATTGATCGGGCTTCATGTTTCTGATAGCCTATTGTTTCACCTTGATGGCTGCAAAACACCAAAGGCAAGCTGGGACAAATTGGCCTCCCCATTTGGGAAAGTCAATGAATTTTGGGCTTTGGAATTAGAGACGAAGTTGTCATCTCTTATACCTAATGAACATGCTTCTATTGAAGACTATCTTACAAAATTCAGGTCACTAGTTGTACAACTGAAAGCATGTGGCAAGACTGAAACAGATAGTGAATGCATCCTCCTGATTCTATCCAAGTTGTAGGGTTTGTATCAGGTATTCTCTTCCTCATTTTATTCTACAATGGATGTACTCGATGACAATTTTAAAATTCCTACATTCGAGTTATTTTGTGAATGTCTAACAAGAGAACAATCTAAGCTTCAATAGCTAGATGCACTCTCTAGCTCTCAGGCACTTGTAACACATACCTCAAAATGTAAATCCAAAGCTCGTTTTCAAAAGAAGAATAATTCTACTCAGGATAGTGATCTGCCTGCCAAGCCTCAATAGAAGCCAAAGTCTTCTCAACCCACTTCTAAGTCAAATAGGTCTTCCTCCAAGACATGGAAGAAGAGATCAAATGAAACTTGCATCTTTTGTGGAAAAGAAGGGCATTCAAAAACCAAGTACTTCCAGAAACTTGAAGCATTGAATGAAGCTATGAAGAAGCATAATATTTCAGTGTCCAAAGCCTCCTCATCTAGTAAAGGGCTTGCCTTATCTTCTTGAGCTTCACATGCATCCACTGACAACTGGATATTTGACTCAGGAGCATCTCATCATATGACGCATTCTAATGAGTTGCTTCCATCTCCATCTGATTGTAGCATTTCCCAAATTGTCGTGGGAGATTCTTCACAGCTTGATGTTCAAGGATCAAGAACTGTGCAGTTAGATGATGGTTGTATCAACAATGTTTTGCTTGTACCTGACATCTCTGCAAATTTGCTCTCCATTTATCAGATCTGCCATTCTGGTGATGGGAAAACAGTTACATTTTCTCCCAATGATGTGGTCATTCATGAACTACACGATGTAGAAAATGTTGTTGCATATGGACACGATGATCACAGATCTCGCTTATACAAATTTGTTGGTTTCGAGTCTTCTTATGGTAAATCATTCATTGCTCATGCTAATTCATTAAGTAGGCTTTGGCATGAAATATTTGGACACCTTAATTATAGGTATCTGCAGCAAATGAATTCACAAAAACTTGTTCTTGGGCTTCCTAAGGTTTCATGCACAGATGGTGTTTGTCCAGGATGTGTTCTTGGAAAACAACATCAAGATCCCTTTTCAAAAGGAAAAGCATTGCGTGCTATTGTACCTCTTAAGTTGGTGCATAGTGATCTCATGATCTTTCCAACTCGTTCTTTTTCTGGAGATAAGTATGCACTCACCTTTATTGATGATTTCTCACGTTGATCTTGGGTGTACTTTCTTAAGTACAAAAGTGAAGTCTTGGCCACTTTCAAGACTTTCAAGGCTCTTGTTGAGAAGCAATCTTCTCATTCTATCAAGAACCTACGCATAGATAATGGGGGGGAGTATGTCAACCAGGCATTCAAATACTTTTGTAGAGAACAAGGTATTTTGCATCAGCACTTTGTTCCCTACGCTCCTCAGCAAAATGACATTGATGAAAGAAAGAATAGGACATTGAAAGAAATGGCGAATTGAATGATTCATTGCAAGAACATGTCATCCTCCTTTTGGGCCGAAGAAGTGAACTATGCAAATTACATTCAGAATTGTCCGGATTCACCGTTAGATTTTTTGGCACCGTTAGATTTTTTGGCATAATTCTTGTCCGGATTCTGGAAAAATCCAAATCGTTCTACTCCCTAGATTTATTTTGTGGCTGTTATTATATAATTTGAACAACCAACAACTTCCTACTTTTTCCAGCTGTCGCTTCGACTTTTCCCCTCCCTTATCGCGAGGTTTTCCACCTCTAGCTTCGACTTTTTTCCTCCCTTATCGCGAGTTTGTTTTGTAGCCCTTAAAATACGCCGCGTGTTGTTCGCTATTAATAACTAACACATCACTATTAATACTCAACGAAAACATTGTGATATAACTTAATTTAACAGCGACCGATCTCCTCCTTTTTACTCCGTTATCATTAACTCTTCTCTCTTGTTTTCACCCTATTATTCATTTGACTCTGTAGGTCATGCTTAGGCAACCAATTATCATATATAAACTAAAATATTTTTTATATATTTTACTTTTGAAATAAAAACTATAAAATAATTTGATGTAAATTACAAAAAAATTGTAAATTAAAATATAATAAAAAATAAAATAGAATTAAAATTAATGTTTCTTATTATCTATTTTTATTTATTTATTAAGTTTAATAAAATATAATAACAAATTTTTATGATAAAATTATAAAAAAAATATATTAAGTATTATAAAATACTATATGGATTTTTTTAAATTGATTATTTTTATAAATCTATTAAATAGTATGTTAAGATGCTTCATTGTTATATAGTTATATGGGGAATCTAGAAGGATAGAAATGTGGCTATCTTTATATATTTGAATGCAAATATTTACGTTGTTTCATGATAGTGGGGCATTTTATTTACTTTTACACAAATAAAATTCAAATAGGATCATATAACATGTTTTTGATGATGATATAAACATTGGTTTTTTTATGGAGTAACTATTAATGGTTTTTATAGTTTTCTTTTCAATTAAGATTAAATTTCTACCAGAATTAAATCACAACTACTATTTTCATATTTACATGGATTTTGGCATCGGGACCAATACAAAAATTGAATTCGTTGCTCTATGAAGTCTCATATAGTTCTCAAACCATAAAGGTGGGTGACTAGAAAGTAATTATTGAATGGGCTGCTATAAGTTTTAAATTTGGATCACTTGTACATTAAGGTGGTGGAATTTGAAAAAAGTTTTGCATCTTCCCTAAATTTAACATGACAAACCAAACCAACAAACTTAAGTGTTCTTATCGTTTTATGCTTTTTAAAGTAATGATAATAATTAATTATGTTCTTAAAATAAGTATATTTTTTTGTAATTAATTAATGTTAAATATTAAATGTATTAATGAATGGTAACTATTTAATGATGATGAGGAGGGGAGGATAATTAACATCCACTTAAATTAATTTTGGTTTATCAAACCTTAAGAAAAAAAAAACTACTTGATTTGTTTTAGAGTTTTATATTTGTGCTCAAAATATTTGGAGAAGAGCATTCATGAATTACACTTTTTTCATTATGTAGCACCATCTAGTTTAACTAAATTAATGCAACGCACCCTTATTATATTAATTTTTATTGGTTATGTTTTTTCACCTTTATAAATCATGATAATATATATATATAGTTTGTTGTTCTCCAAAACTAGTTTTAAAAAATATTTCATTATTTAAACATTATTTATAATCAAATTAAAATTAATCTAATATCTATCTCATAAATTTAAAAAAAAATATTACTCATAAGCTTTACACCTCAAAGAAATACAACAATTACAAAATATTTTGAATAATGTTTGTATTTAACCCTACCATACATAAATAAAATACAATTTAAAAAAACAAAACTTCAAACATATAATGTCTATTTATTAACAACATAACTTGCAAACATTATAATCTCTATTTATTAACAACATAATTTGAAAAATATAAAATACATAAAATAAACTAGATACAAATAATTATATTTTTTTGTTCAAAAATAAACTTTAAATATCTCTAAGTGATTTAAAACATAAAAATTTAAATAAGGCATTTAAGATATATATTATTTTTCAAGTATTAAGAATTAAATTTAATATTATAAATATTAATAATTAATAAAAAAAATATAATTATTTGTTTAATTAAAACAAGTTGAATAAAATGAAGTTTCTTATTTCTTTAATAATTTTTCATTTAGATCCATAGAGAATAGAATAGATAATCAATGGGTGTTTTGTTAATGTCCTCCTTATATTAGGAAACTTCTAGATACTATCGTAATTCAATTATATTTTATTTGAATTTAATATTTTATATTGATGAAAGTTAATTAAAAGACTAAATTGTTGAAATACACTAATGTGATTAAAAAATTGAAATTAATATAAATAGGGTGAAGTCATGAAATTACGCTCATGATATTGTTCTAATGGAAAGGTGTCCCTTTGATCTCGATAAACATTTCTACTTGGAGGAAGTGACTTCTTACCAATATCTTGAAATTGATATTCATCACAAGCTCAATTGGAACCATAGAATTGAGAAAAGGATTAATGGAGGATGGAAAACTTATTTTGGTCTTGAAAATAATTGTAAATCAGCCAAGGTGGTCATGTGGGATTAAAAAAAGTTCATCTTTGAAACTCTTTCCATCCCTGTTATCTTATACGGTTGTGAAGTATGCTGGGGCAACATTTCTAGATAATCTTGGAGAAAGATTGAGCAAATCCAGAAGCGGTTTATAACTTCTAACCTCAAAATTAAAAGAAATACGCTTTATCCTATTCTCCTCATAGACGTGGCTCTTTCCCCCATCAAGAGCATAGCCATGACTAGGTACCTAATGTACAAGTAGAAGATAAATAACATGGGAAACGAGAGACTTCCTAAAATTGTTTTAAATTCAAGTCAAAACCAACTACGCCTCAAGTGAAGTTGATGTAAAGATAAGATGTCTTGGTTAAACCATTGGGCCATTGATGAAAATTACACTTTACAGAATATCGATAGTAACTAGTTCAAAGAAGAAAATTAATATAGCCAAGATTCAAACGAACTCCCATGAGCTTCATAGCGAAACATGGTGTTGGTCTATAACCAAAACTCCTTGGGCGGAAAGGGTTTGTTATCTTTGATAATCTAGGGGTGTTGAGGATGAAAATCACTTTCTCTTAGAGTATCATTCTTACACCCACATTAAATATGAGTTTCATAGTATTTGCTACAATACAAACCTTGCTACCTCTAAACTTACCAAAACTATAATGAGTTTGGAAAGCTTCTTACCAAGCTTTTCAAGCATAGGAACAAAAGTTTAAAACAAACCAAGTAATAGCCTTTTTAAGGTTTGATAGACCAAAATTAGTCTCATGAAAATTAACCATCATCATCACTACTAAAAATGCATTAAGCTCGCTTTTAGTGACCAGAACTTCCTTCCCCTCCTCAAATTTGACCCCCTTCTCCCTTGCTCGATGGCGCAGCTCATCGCAAAGGGACTCGCTTTATCAGCAACAGCTTTACTTCTTCCATTTTCGATTTACAATATTAGACACACCAGCTTCTTCAGCTTGTACGTCTGGGATGATCTTCAGGCTCGGAGTTACCCTAAAACTCAAAGCTTGCAGTACACACCGGATCTTGATACTGAGCTAATTGTATTGGATATTCTGGTAATTCACAGGAAGGTTATACTTATAAGACAGTCTTGTCGATGAATTCAGACCATAGTCAAACTCGGTATAATAGCCAGTTAAGACTGGTCAAATTACAAGAAACGTGAATGCACCTTTGGATTTCTTGTGAAAATCTAAATATTTCAGCTCCATACATTTATTTTGTGGCTATTAAAATTATTTTATTAGCTCATGTTGTTGACTGTTAATGCATATATTAAGATATTTTAACAACAAACAACTTCTTATCACATATATTAAGATATATTTTAACAACCAACAACTTCCGACTTTTTCCACCGGTCGCATCGACTTTTCCCCTCCCTCTTAAAATTCGCCCCGTGTTGATAGCTATTAATAGCCAACTAAAAATTTTTGACCTATCTTATAAATCTACTATTAGTAGCCAACTAAAACATTACGACTTATACTACAAGACGTACTTTAACAACAACCAAGATGTGAGGGCACCTCACATCCAACGATCTATAGGTATTCTCAAGAGCATATTGATAACCATTTTTTGATCAAGTCTCCCCCTTTTTCTCCACTCTACTATCTTTTCAACTCTATGCATATCATGCTATTTATTAAAGTAGATATGGAGTTTATGGAAAAATAACTTTTAAAGTATACTTATCTTATTTTCATGCAATTTAAGAAGACTCCATCATAAATTGTAAAATATAAACACGTATCAATGTAAATATGCTTGTATGTCTAAATCATCAATTCCTACAACTATACGACATATTGATTTAAGGATCATATTGAAATGAATAAAACAATATTAATTATGATAAAATATATTATCTTAATTGCAAAAATTGTAAATTAAAATATAATAAATAATAAAATAAAATAAGTGGAATTAGGAGTAAAGTTTCTTCATATTTTTTTAAAGTTTGGTGAAAATAGTAATCAATTTTGATAATAAAGTTGTAAAATAATATGTTAGTATTATAGTTCACTCAATTGACTTTTTAATTGATATCAATTCTTATAATTTCATTTAGGTTTTTTTAGTGTTTTAAACTTTCAAAATAATGATAATAATTAATTATGTTCTTAAAATACATATATTAAATATTGGATGTTTTAATGGATGTTAAATTTAATATATGTATTATTAGTGTACCATATAGTTTAACTAAATTTATGCAACACACTTTGATGTGTATTAGTTTTATTGGCCAAGTGTTCTTAGTGTTTTTAACATTTTTGTAGTAATGATAATAATAAATTATGTTCTCAAATTATGTATGTATTTTATTTTTGTAATTAATACATGTTAAATATTAAATGTATTAGTATATTGAAAATATGGATTTAAGTTGTTAAATGTTGAAGATATAGGTTTACATTATTAGTATTTGTTGTTTTTTAAACCTAATTTTTGTAAAATGTCTCATTTTTATTAGCCATCTAAATGTTGTTTTCCATAATTACAATAGAAACCTAGTTATAATGAAATTATAATTGACTTAATGACTAATGTCTATTTCATAATTAATTGTATGATGCCTTCCCACTATACATCTATTAATAATTAATAACTGTTATAATTGTTTTGTGTTAAAAAAATGGAAATTGCAAAAAAACATGTTTGTTTTTAAAAAATAGTTGTTGCTCATAGTATAGACATTACATCTCAAAGAAATAAGGCAATTGCAAAATATTTTGAATCATATTTGTATTTAATCATAATATCCCTAACTAAACTACATCATACAAATAGAAATAAAAACTTACAAATAGTATAATGTCTATTTTCAACAATTAACAATGTCTATTATATATCATATATTAAAAATAAATTTTAAATATCTATAGTAAATTAAATGTAAAGATTGTTTTTCCATAGAAAAAAGATGTATTTTATTCCTCATAATGAAAACAAAACACTTACAACATGCGTTGATTGCACTCATCTTCTCATACTGATATAGACAAAATATTTAGTCATTTCTAACTTACTAAAAGCATCCAAATGTCTGAGTCATTTCTGACTTTTGTATATAATATCATTCATTCTAGCAAAAAAAAATGTATCCAATTCTTAAAAGAGATAAGTTTTTCAAAAAAATGTATCCAATTCTTAAAAGAGATAAGTTTTTCAAAAAAATGTATCCAATTCTTAAAAGAGATAAGTTTGAAAAACTTTTAAAGTATCTTTTTCCCCTTAAATAGGCTTAATGTTCATTTCTACATGAAGTTCAAACTTTTGGTTTTAATTTATATCTCTCCATTCCTAAAGCTTCTATAACTTGTTGACCCTGTAGATAGAAAAATACACTCCTTTGATAGTGCATATGCATTTCCATTATGTTCTCTATAAATGTGAAAAATGCGAAAAGAGTTGAAAGCTCCAGCCAGTCTTAAAAGACTTGCTCCAATACCTTGCAAATTAGTCACTTAAAAAGGATTTGTTTCCCATCCATAAAATCGGTCCAGAATTCAGAATCGCCATAAACTTGTAATTTTTGAATTTTTTCCTCTTGAAAAAGCTTCAACAATGTTTTCAATGCCAAACATTTCACTTTGCTATTGGTCCATGTCCCAACATTAGCTTTAAATTCAATCCTATGGGATTTTGAGATCATTAGAATGCCCCCCATGCTACATATTTTGTTTTCTTCTTCATGGGCTCCATTAAAGACCATGGCATTCCTTTTCATCAATATTTACCTATTTTCCAAATTTCATTTTTGGAGTTGAATCCTTTTCTTTGAAGAGACTGTACATATCTAGCATCTGATCCAACACTTGAAAAGTTGGGATATGGTTCTCCTCGAAAATCCTATCATTCCTAGCTCTCTAAATACTCCACAAGGTTTAAAAAGGAACACATCTAATATTTTTTAATTCGGATTTATGATACCTCTGATTTAGACAATATTCAATTGAGTTAGATCCCCATAGTTTTTCTTCATGAATGCCTTCACCAATTCCTTTCCAGGCTTGTTTTGTAAATGGACAATATATGAATAAATTTTCTAAAGATTCTCCATCATTCATGCAAAGGTTGCAAATGCTTGGGCCATTAAAATTCCTCTTACATAAGTTATTCCAAATAAGGACTTCATCCCTCATGACCAACCACATAGAAAATATAGTTTTATGTGGATCCAAATTCTACCATATAGTCGTCCACCACCATTTCCTTTATTGTTCCAATTTGGTCCATAAGATTTTGTATGCTTTGATTACAGACTAGTTTCCTCCTTTCTTGTTACCATCCCAAAGAAGTATGCGTTTGTCACAAACCCAAAAATCCAGTTAGCATTTTAGTGAATTTTTCAAAATATTTTCACAATGATTACTTAAAATGTAACGTACTATTCCTAGTTCACTATGCAAAATTCATTTGTGTGGATCTTATCTTAACTATGATATTTAAAATAGGATTGGTAATCTTATGAGGTCCTCTTTATAAAATAACCTTTAATGGAAGATAATAAACCTTAACCGAAGTCTATTCATCATTCAAAAAGTATCATTTGTATTTATTAACTCTTTAAGCAAACAAGTTCTCATAGGGGAAATTCCACGACATGAAGGATCTCCATAACTTATGATAAAATTTCATTTGTATGAAGTACCAAAGGTTCGTCATCCTTGCATCAACTAATGACGATGTTTTTATCCATAAAAGGATATTCGAGCATACATAAATATTTATTTTAATCATTCCTATAAACCTTACTTACCTATCATTGCATCAACTTTTGTGATCAACCAAGCCTAGTCTCCTTTGCAATAATTATTTGGTTTCAAATTAAAGCCATAGATAATTTGCAAATGCACTGAGAAATGTGAAGAAATTAGCAATTGATTGGTCACTAAAGAAATTAAAGAGAAGGGGGCGGCAGGTGCGGGGGGGGGGGGGGTAATTTTTGACCCTGGAGGAAATAAAGTAGCAGATTTTTCTTGGGACTTGGCATCAGCACCAACAATCAAGCAGAATGGTTGGCCTTGTATCATTCTCTAGAAATTGCAGTCACCTTTAACATGAATCACTTATAGGTATTAGGGGACTCCATACATGTAATTCAAGCTATGCGCAATGGTAACTCCTACAAGAATTACAGAAGCCAGAGAATTCAGAAAAGAATCAAGTGTCTCGAACTCCCAAAGGACACTCTCTATTTCCATGTGTTAAGAGATCTCAACTCCATTGCAGACAAACTAGCAAATGTTGGTGTCACTTTGGGCAAGGGACAAGCCTCTCTCAACAAGGTCCCAACACACCGTTTTATACCTTAATGAATGTATTGCTAAGGAGCTTTAATATTTGGAATAATCATACGCATGGTAGCCACTATCACCATTGCGAAAATTGTTTTGGACATCAATACTCTCACCACCACGACTTGGCTTGGTAGTCTCACATCAACCCATGCGCTCTCCTCGTGGCTTGCTCAGACCTCACGCTTGGGCATTTAATACCCCATGTGTCCGTCGGTTGTATAGAGCACAGAATGGAAAGAATTTCCCACCCTGC
This sequence comes from Larix kaempferi, assembly GCA_027924585.1. Taxonomy (NCBI): domain Eukaryota; kingdom Viridiplantae; phylum Streptophyta; class Pinopsida; order Pinales; family Pinaceae; genus Larix; species Larix kaempferi. The sequence goes on along the minus strand of BSBM01001158.1, from coordinate 2,613,122 downwards.
CCTCACTCCGGATCTGCAACGCCTCTGTATCTCCCAGGACCATACAGCATTGTTTGTAGACGGTTCTCCCTCGTCAACTTGCAATATGGAAGGCGTCAGGCAGGCCATAGCCACGCTGAGCCAGCTTTCTTCCGAAATCAAAACATACCTCTCCAGGACATATTCAGCAGTCTGCACCACTGCAAATCAAATCGACGAGTTAGCTATGGAAGACAGATATATCCACGCTCGACTCTCTTGTCTGGAATCGCGCATGGAGGACATGGACAGAAATATTATTGAGTTGATGGGGAAAGTTGACAGCATCAAAGCAGACACCTCTGCCTTTGCCTACAAAACTCACTGTAGCTTTGTGCAGGAGGCCCCAACTGTAAATCAGGAGATGGTAGACGCGGCTTCAGTCCAGCAGCAGAATTTCAATTGATGGCAGTCACTTCTCTCCTTGCCTGCAAGTTCTCTTAGATGCTCCTATTTTGAATGTTTTTTTGTTTAAAATTATGCAATCAATTTGTAAGGGTTTATCCCAACAGCAAAAATAGAGTTTATAGGAAGTCAAGAAGCATAGAACTCCAAGAAAAGAACTCTATAAGTCTCTGCAATTTTCCCTCCTCTGATGCAGAGTGCTGGCTTTTGTTTTTTGTAATGAATGGCTATGCACAGCCTTTGTTTATATAAATCGATCACATGTTTCTGTTTTAAAAAAAAAGAAATTAAAGAGAAGAGATATAAGATTGCAAGCTACATAAAAGAAGATTGATGAAATTTACTATAGAAGTACGGGTATTATCAATGAAGAGAATGTTCAATCCCTTGCAAAGTTGGAAAAGACTAAAATTGGTATTCTTATGGATAAGAAAGCTAAAATAAGAATGAAGAGGCAAGAAGTTTGGTGGGTGTTGGGTGATGAAAATACTTCCTATTTTCATAATTTTTCCAATATGAGAAAAATAAGAAATACAAAATGGGAAGTGAAGAAGGAAGATAGGGAAGCAAGTAGAGGTTTTGAAAATCTAGTTGAAGAAGGCTTAGTATTTAAAAAATAAATATACAATTATTTATGTATCTAAAATCAAAACCAATAAAACATAATCGCTTAATTTTCCAACAATTTGCCATTTAAATAAAAAACAAAAATATAACTACCACATATCATGCCTATATACTCCCCAAAAGTAAGTTTATATAATTTATATAAAGGTCAAACAAAAAGCTAATTGATAAACATAAATGCTATGAATATGTTATTTAATTATAACGTAATCAATTAATGTTATATAATTATAACGTATTTTAATTATATTTAGTTAAATATTTTATATTAATGTTATATAATTGTAACGTATTTTAATTATATTTAGTTAAATATTTTATATTGATAAAAGCTCATTAGGATGACTAAATTGGTTAAGGCATTAATATGAGAAAAAAATGAAGTCAATATATAAATTGAATTGTACAAGGTAATAAAATAATAATAAAAGTCTGAATTTTAATAAATAAGTTTTAAAAAATTGACAATTATTTATATTCTTAGAAAGTTGTATATAAAGATATTGATGCTAACCAAAATATCAACGCTATAATTTAAGTTTTGTTAATTCTATATAAAGGTTTTCTGCATTTCTCAATAAGAATACAATTTAGCATGTATTAGTTGAGAGAGTTGCTATTAGATCTTAGAATGAGAAACTATATATAAAATTTTGCTGTAAACTCAACTTAGTTATAAAGAATTCAACGGAGAAGGAGGGGGGAATCATTACTGGCTGGAGAAGCAACAAATTCAATTTAATTTTGTCTTGGGCCTGTCATTTTGGTTTAGGGGTTTCATTGCATTCTCTCAAATTTAGAAAAGATTTCCTTTTCTTGAATGTGTATGGGTCGTATAGTGATAGAGAATTGTTTTGGAGGAATCTTTTTTCTAAAGAGTTGTTACATTCTGGAAACATCATTCTAGGAGGGGACCTAAACTTTTCCCTAGGTTTGGGGGAAATTTGGGGACCAAAAGCGAAGGAGGACTCCCTTACAGCTTTCTTTAGGGATCTCCTATTGGATAAGATATTCATAGGCTTAGAACCTGTTTCACTAAAAACTACATGGAACAATCGTCGAGCAGGCGAAGAAAGAATAACGAAGAGGATGGATATATTTTTAGTATCTGAGAATATTTTGGAGAATGCCTTTCTCTTTAGAAAATGGGTATGCCATGGGGTGGACTCAGACCACCATCCCGTCCTCTTGGAAGTAGAATTGGAAGGAAAACTGATCTCCAGTCCTTTCAAATTGAATCTAACTTGGCTTGAGGAAGAGGATTGTATTCAGATTCTTAAGGATGTCTGAAACCTTTTGATGAGGGTCTAAATGATTTGGTAACTTCACAACTTCTTAATAAACTGAAATAGGAAAAGATGGTGACTAAAGAGTGGGCTAGCAAGAAGAAAAATCCTAGAGGAAAAGGAGCTAACATACATTGAAAACAATTTATTACTCCTTTCAAATGTTGAGGGACTTGGGTTTCTAAATGAAAGTCAACGTAAAGTGATCTTAGAGTTGGAACAAAAAAGGAGATCTATTCTTTTGAAGAGGGAGGAAGAATGGAGAATAAAAAGCAGGGCAGTCTCGATGGCTAAGGGGGATGATAATACCCAGTTTTTTCATAAATTTGCAAATCATCGAAAAAGCATAATACTATTTGGGGGCTAAGAAATTATTCAGGTGAATCAATCTATAAATTTGAACATCTAGCTACTGTAGGAGTTAGACACTTTGGGAATATTTATAAGGAAGAGGACCTGTCTGTTGAAGAAGCAATTAGGGTTGTGCAACTTTATCCAACTTTTTTAAATGAAGAGGGCAATAGAGAAAGTTTACAAGAAGATACTGTTTCAAAATTAGAAGAAGCTATGCATAGCTTAAAGAAAGAAAAAAGTTTGGGTACCGACAGTATTCCCATTGAGTATTTTTTATGCTCTATGATACTATGAGGGAAGACCTCTTGAGAGTGATTGAGGCTTCTCGTAAGAATGGGAAAATTTTGGGATCCTTCAACTCTACTTTCATTGCCCTTATCCTGAAAGTAGACAACCCTTACAATTTTGATGAACTCAAACTTATTGCCCTCTGTAACAACATCTATAAGTTGATTGAAAAAATTATTGAAAAAAGGATTAAGATGTTGTTAGTAGCTAATATTTCCGAAGAACAATTTGGTTTCCTCCCAGGTAGACGGATTCATGAAGAGGTTGGAGTGGCTTAGGAAGGTATGCACGCAATCAAACTAAGAAATTTAAAGGAAACTATTATTAAAATCGACCTCTCAAAGGCCTACGATCGAGTAAGCTGGGCTTACCTTAGGATGGTGCTATCACAGGTTGGCTTCTGCAACTCTTTCATCAATTGGATTGTAAACTGTGTGACTACAATGTCTTTTGTTGTCTTGATAAATGGAAAGGATTCTACTTTCTTCAGACCGGAGAGAGGTCTTAGGCAGGGTTTCCCACTCTCACCCTTAATTTTCATTCTAGTAGTTCAAGTCCTTAGCATAGTCCTTAAGCATGCTAAAAGAACAGGCATATTCAGAGGAATCATGTTGGGGATCAATTTATCTTTAACTCATCTTTTGTTCATAGATGATGTCCTAATTTTTTATTGAAGGGCTCTTAAGTGAAATTGAAACACTATTGGAGACATTTAATCTCTTTTGCAAAGCCTCGGCAATGAAGATTAACAATAGCAAGTCCCTTATGATTGGTGAAGGTATTGAGGATGAGGAATTTGGTAGACTTTATATAGTCTTGGGAGTCAAAGGGTACAAGTTGAAAAAAGGGTTGAAATATCTCGGATTTAATTTAAAAGATTCATCCTATGGCTACAAATATTGGGAATGGCTCATTCGAAAATGTGAAAGGAGGATCAGTATCTGGAGCCTTTGGTGGCTTTCGAAAAGGAGAAGGTTAATTTTAATAAATGCAGTGTTGAATGCGATTCCTGTGTACTAAGCACTCTCTTGGATCCCTAAAGGGGTGCGTAATAAGATTACAGCCTTATTAAGGTGCTTCTTCTAGTCAGGAAATATGCAGAATAAAAGCTATGCGTGGGTTGCTGGAAGGATATCTCCTTGCCCAAAGGAATGGGTGGGTGGGGACTAAAACAACTATTACCCTTCTCAATGGCTCTTGCAACAAAAAGTATTTGGAAAATCCTCGATGGGAAAGGCCTTTGGACTCAGGTGATCCTTCATAAATATATTAGGCCAGCTTCCATTCACGACTGGATTAGGAACCCTGCAAAATCTACCAGGAATGTTTATGCAATTTGGAGGGCTGACATCCACTCTTTCTCCTTGATCGGGGATGGAATGTCATGGAAGGTTGGCATAGCGAGAAAGGTCTGAATTGGGACTGACTCGTGGATTGGTAGTGGGAATTCCCACTTACACCCTGTAGGACTGGTGCACAAATTACATTTACAAGGTTACCAAATGCTAAACCATATCAAGAATTCAGTAGGTGACTAGATCTCTACAGCACAGTTAAATTTGGAAGGAGAGGAAATAAGGTGCTAGGAGGAGTATACAGAGTGTAATACCCCAATTTTGACCCTTGTGAAATATTGGCTTTTAATGTAAATATTGTATACATGCGATGTATGTTTCCCTAGTGTGGAGCTCAAGGCCAAGGCCCCGCCAGTGTATGTTCGTATTTTATTTAAAATGGACAGGTATTTGATATTTTGTTACCCATATGCTATTAAGCCATGGAATATTGTAAATGATGTAAATATTTGATAATTGCAATAAAATACCAAAACAGGCTATGGAAGCAATGAATGAGAAGGGGCTATGTGTATTCCACTAGGGAGTGGTGACGGGGTTGTGGGGATGAACCATATGCTGCCAAATGTCATTGTGAGAACCCATTTGACTCTCTTTGCTGACATTTAATTCTGTTATAAGGAATTTGTTGAAGAATTCAGACCATGGCTTCAATGGAGCATGGGTAGTCCATAAATTCGTATGGTAGAGTATGGGCTCTGTTTTCTTGGACCACAAGTCACCCTACCTCATGGGAGTTGATTCTTCATCATTCCCATTCCATTGTTGAACATCCTAGCATCATTTTTTATCCATTACGAATTCCCAATAGTGAGAAAAACCAGAAATCGCAACTTTGCAAGAACCCGCGTTTTGAAGAGCCATAAACGCCCAGAATTTGGTATTGACAGTAAAATCCAATGGGGGATCCATAGGTATGAACCTTGGGGAAAATTTGAGAGCATTAGATATCCCGAAATCCATAGAAAAACCCAATTTCTATAGCCTAGAAGTCCAATGACGGGATTGAGTTATTTGATCACCAAATTGAGAAATTCCAAGTGTAAATTCTAGAACAGAGGTTGAGAATGCTTGGTAAACCCAGTGAAGGCTTGAATCTCAAGGATTTGTCAACTTGGACCTTTCTATGCCCATCCTGAAGAGCATTGGAGGGAAGGGACGCCGGATGGACTGTGTAACAGAGAAGGGGACCTTCCTTATGTTGGGTGTGGTAGGTACTATGGGTGCCTTGAGTATTTGAATTAACTCGAGATGCCTATAGCTCTGTGGTTGAGCTCATTGGCTGAGCATTGCCCTCCTTTGTATTTTGTATGCTTGATAAACCCAACTGTGTGTTGGCTTAGCATAGCTATTGAGTGAAACCATGGCTGTGAGTGAGCCCATCTAGTTCCTCCTTAGTGGATACACAACCCAGCTCGGGGGTGATCTATCAGATGAAAGAATATAGGATGGACAGAGATCTATGGTTGGGTGGAACGTTGCTCTCACATAGCCAGTTGTTTGGACAACTTCATCTCAAAGATAAGTGTTCTCTGTGTTTAAATTATATGCATTCTGTGTTTTGCAATGTGTTAATTCTGAATGTTAATTATTCATATTAATGAGATGAAACAAATATCTTAATATGGTTGAAATGAAGCTTGTGCATAACATAAGAATGGGATTGATTCCCTATTTGTTGATTCATCATCTGCTTGGGATAGATATGCTGATGCATTCCAGTCTGTGTGTGTATTATTATGTTTTAATTTTGTTGTATAATTCAAGTATGCATTTTATTTAAATGGAAAAAATTTAGTCATATGGATTTGGGGAAGAATCAGACACCCCCATGTTACATTCATGTTCCCTCTGTGGTTTGTAATGATGGAAGGGGACGTGACACAGAGAGCCTCATCGAAAATCATATAATAATTACTGATAATAAAGACTTTTTAGTATGGAAACCTGCTGCAAACGGTATTTACACTCCAAAGATGGGATATGAGACCCTATTGAAGAATTCCCATGCTTTGGAAATAAGAGATTGGTGGAAGAAATTATGGAAATTGAAATGTTCTCTGAAAACCAAACTGCTTCTCTGGCATTTTGTTTCTGACAAGGCTCTAACATGGGATCATCTTCAACATAGAAACTGGATAGGACCTAGAAGATGTTGTCTCTATCTTAAAGCTGAAGAAACTAATGAACATTTGGCTGTCAACTATATCTATACCAAAATGGTTTCGAAGGGAATAGAAAAAGAAATCGGCACATATGTAATGTATGGAATGGAGTTTCAGTAGAATCTTGTTTTAAGAATTGGTGTGATAATCTGACTGTGGGTGATTATAGAGCATTCCCTACTTTGGTAATCTGGCATATATGGAGGGAAAGAAACTTTGCTTTATTTGAAAATCTAGATTTTCACTTCTCCTATTGTGTAATACAAAGTTTAGGCATGTTAAATTTCTTTCCAAATCAAAATCCTAGAAAAAAAAACGAGGAAGGTGCTAGAATTGGACGTAACCTCTTACACTAGAGCTTTTTTTATGGTGTTGCTCAAATTAACAGGGAAAAAATTTGTGGAGCAGGGGGAATGATTCAAATTTATGAAGCGCTCCGAACAAGCTTTAGTGCTGGTTTAGGTTCTGGAACCAACAATTTCTCTGAGCTTATGGCTTTATGGTTGACCTTGAGACTGGAAAAAGACAAGGGATTTAAAAACCTGGCTATTTTAGGAGATTCACAATTGATTATAAACTCGATGATAGAAAAATTTCATTGTTAGAGTCTCTACTTGCTATCTTTGCTAGAGGAGACACAAAGAACTAGTTCACACTTTGAAGAAATCTCTTATATGCATATTTATAGGGAAGCTAATATAGTAGCAGATAACTTGTCAAGGATTGGTATAACTTTGGAAAAAGGAGTGTGGCATATACAAAATAATGATGGGATGACTCTTAGTCATTTCCAACATAAAAACAAGGATGCCTGCAGGTTGGGTTTTGCATAGTTTCAGGGGAATGTTGTGAAAGGGTTAGCTGTTAGGACAGGCTTGGGGTTGTCGGGGCCTTTTTTTCATTTTGTGAAGGTTTTTTTATGAAGCTAGGTTGAAATAATTTTGCTTAGATCATGTTTTGCTTATGCTATTTTAAGCTGTGGAAAGCTTTGGACTTGCTGGATGGCGATACAACTTATTTGGTAATAGTTTTTGGAATGTGCCTAGTCAGGATTAGCGACGGAATGGAAAGTTTTAATGCAGTCTTTTGTTTAAATGAAGCTGTATAGTTTAACAGTTGTGCTACATGCGTATGCTCAGATCCGCTAGGGAAGGTTTTTAATTGTTGTGGAATTTTTGGACTTGCTGGCCGACGATCTTTCTGTTACATCCTGTCTGTTAGGGTGGTTCCTTAGCATATAGGTTTAGCGTCGGCAAGAATGAGAATGGAGCTTTTGAAAACTCTTGAAATGTTGAATGAATGTTTGTTTTGTGATCTTGGTAGTTGTTTGTGCTACAGGTGTCTAGAACACGACTGAGTTCCAGTCTGTCTATTAGGGTGTTGAAAACTCTTGAAATCATTATAAGTTGTTGTCTTTGAGTCTGAAAGGAAAGGAAGAATGAAAAAGAGGATTGATAGTTGAGAAGCTGGAAATGATGGAAAGCATCTGAAGAATTTAATATTCATAAATAATATTACAAGTTTTTTTCAAAGTAAAACAAAAAAAAATCAATGGAATTGAGATGTCAAAACATAATAAAACTTAGGTGTAAATTAATCATATCTTTGAAAATCCTTTAAGATTATTTATAAAATGAATCTTATCTAAGCTAGAACCACTTAATGATAGACATAAAAGTCACTATAAAAGGTTGAAATATTAAATATTTGGTTAAAGACGAAGAGACACATTCAAAATATTGTCTAAGTTTCAAAAGAGTTGAAACATGGATTAAGAGAGTCAACATTTGTTTAACCAAATGGTCTTAATAGTTGAATATGTTGAGTGCTTTGTAGACAAAATGGACTCTGCTTGATACATGAACACTCTAACAAGATGTGGAGCTTATCAAGATGGGAACAACCTAAAATCACAAATGGTATTTGATCATGAGATTGATCTACAATATTTTCCTACACAATTCATGTCATTTTGAAAATTAAATTACAACCAATTGTATAGTCAAACCAACAAATTTATAATTCAAGAATTTCCATTAATATTCTAGAAAATGTTGAGAAAAGTGTCATCATTGATGTTAAAGCATAGTGATGGTGATGATGATGATGATGTAGTGCCATTAATGATGGTATAACAAATGATGTGGCAGATGCCATGTGGCATATAAGTGACAACAAGAAGACAAAGTGCATCTTCAGGATTCTAGTACTAATGGAACAAGGGCATAGTAAGTTGAGGTAAAATTCCCACCAACCTAAGTAAAATGCCTACCATCCATGGATAAAATGCCCGCCGGCTATGGATAAAATACCCACCAACCATGAATACAATTCCTTCCATCCTTGGATAAAATACATGCTAGCCATAGATAGAATTCCCACTATCTAGTCTAGAATGCTCGCCAGTAAAACAAAATGCCTTCCAACTAGTATAGAATGCCCGCTAGTCTTATAGATTGATTTTGAAATGTTATGATTGGTCAGATTAATAATATGCTATGACATGGAAACCATGTCCACTTAAAATTGCCATGAAGTACAAATTGATGTGGGTGTTGAGGTGAACTAATCATAATGTATAGGTCGACCTCATGAAGAACTATAAATTGGCCCAGCCATAAAAGTGATAGGTTGACCTTCTTACATTTAAAGAACACTATATGTACGTGTTAGAAGGGAACTTTTTGAGGGGGATGTGTGAAAGTGAATAAGATGAAAGGTGCTCTAAATTCATTAATTATGGGCTTCCAAAGGTGAGATGAGAATCATTCTGAAGGTGTGGATTGTGTCTTAGTCTGAGGCAAAAACTTGAGCTACAAAAAATCAAAGAGAACATATCATGGTTTGAAAAATCATGGTTAAACATTGAGAAGAGAATCATCTGAAATGGAACAAATGAAGAAAATACGATCTGATTAAGATTCGATGAAGATTTGAAATCGCAATGTTGGGATCATTGTATTTATTTAGTTCTGGATATTGCAGGGTTCTGGAAAATATTCTCTAAACTTTGAAATCGCATCTATATTTTCTCTTCATTGAACACTGAGCTCACAAGGCTCCTTGTTTATTTTAAATCGCATTTGATCATTGGACGCAAATGTCACTTGGCCAGATCAATCCATGATTATGCAGTGCAACAATTATTTCTTTGAGATGTGTTGAAATGATTCTTTGTCCTAACAATAGGAATAACAAAGAGGGTCTCTCATGTGTACAAATGAAGGAATCATTCAAAGTCTCTATCTAGATGAAGAATTCCGAGAAGGCATAGGATACAAAATTTAAATTATTGCCATGCTCATTCTATTTAATATACTGGATGTGAAAGGTACTGGAAATAAAATTGCAAGTACAAGAAAATAGGCTATTGCAGAACTCAACATTCGATGTGAAAGTAAAAGCTACAGGATTGTGAATCATGAACTCAAATAGAAAAGGAAGAAGAATATTGGAAATGAAATAAGAGGTAGAGACATTGAAGAAAGAGGAAATGATTAGAACTTGAGCAAAACACTATGTTTCAATGAGGACATAATTGCATCTACAAGACTATGCTATAGTCATAGGATAGACTGAGATGTTTGGGCATAGTATGTAAGAATAAATGAATACTTTGTGATTTGCAATATGAGCAAGTACAGAGTGCATATTGAAGATCTTATCCAAAAACTAGAAGCATATTCATATTAGGGTGAAAAGATGGAGCAAGGCAAAGGATTGGTGTCCTCATTTGAATAGGTTGGTTCCTAATAGTTTGATACTATGAACTGTAAGAAAGGTGCTTACAAAAGAGGATTGGTTTCCTCACTAGTAACAAGTGGGTGTCTATCAGTTTGAGCAAAGCAAGTGGTTGCTTGAAAGAGGATTGGTGTCCTCACTAGCTCAACAGGACGGTGCCTGTCAAGTTCGTGCTAGAAAGGTGTAAGTTGGTGCTTATTGTAGGGATCGGTGCCCGTCATAGGTTAGAGCCCGTACATAATGTAATCTTTGAATTATTAGAAAAATAAATTGTGGTTTTCTCCCTTAATGGGTTTACACATTAAATCCTTGTGTCTCATATGTATTATACATTATTATTGACTGTTGCTTCGTGTGAATTGTAAATCAAGTTTGAAAGGTTAAAATCTACCCTATACTGATTCATGCCCCCCTCTTAGTATAGCTAAATATTCCAACAATTGGTATCAGGGTCGATTCCCTTCGAATAATTTGACCACTAGAAGGTAGATCCCATAGAATACTCATGGATTGTTAGTGGATATAGCCTAAAAAAAACCCATGTTCAATGGAATGGACTATGTACCATGGAGCATAAGAATGGAGGCACTCTTGGGTTTGACATTTGGAGTATAGTTCATAATGGTTACACAACTACGAAGAGTTGACCAAAAGGTTCAACTGCAAAGAAGCTACAAAAATTCAATGAAAAGGCAATGATTTCAATTTTGAATGTCCTATTAGATTATGAAAAGAATAAAGTGGGACAATGTAATTCAACTAAAGAGCTCGAATACAAGATACAAGATATATAGACAAATGAATCTCTCCTCGTGACCATAAAACCAAATCCTTTCACATCAAGACCATGAAGGAAATCAAAACAAAAGGTCAGATACAAAAAATGCTGAACATCCTAAAACAGATGATGAAGTCATTGAGAGAAAAAGCAATGCCTCTAAAGATAATAAGACTTTGAAATTGAAAGAGAAGTTGATCTTCTGGGAGAAATTATTAGTGCCTTAAATGAACTAATGAAAGTTGAAAGGGAAAACCAGTCATTAATGGAACAATTGCAGAAGTATCAAGAAAAGAACACATTGCTAGAAGAAAAGCTAAGTTAAATTGGAAACACCATTATTGGTTTAAAAGAACAAGTAGAAGAAGTTGAATAATCTATTGTGTTCTAGATGAATTCACAGTGCTCAGAAGAGAAAACCAATCATTAAAAGTGAAACTGCAAAAGTATTAAGAGGAAGATCGACATTCAAAAGAAAGGATTGAGAAATTTGAGGCATAACTTACTTCCTTGAGAGAAGAATTAGATAAGACGGTTACACAATTAAACACAAATATGAAGTTTGAAAAGAGAATTGTAGTTTTAAATATGATACTCAATTATCAAAGGTCACCTTTCATAAATATAGGTCTAGGTTATGACTGTAATCAAGACATTCTGGATGAAGGTGAAACCTTCAAGTTAATTGAGAAGAATCCTAAAAGACATGCAAATGTCCTTAGTAGCTTCAATATCAATAAAGATAACAATAGGGATTTTAGGATTTAAAGACGAGCATACATAATAATGATAGAACAATAATAATCAAAACCACATAGAAACACGTTTAACACAACCATTTACACTGGAAAACCCCATGAGGGGGAAAACCAAGCATGAATATCCTCATTACCCTGGCCAAAATTGACCAACCAGGCCAAGTGAGCTCACCTGCTCACCTCTAGGCCACATTAAATGGAGTACACAAATCTTTATAGGATTCATTACATGTAATACCTAGGGCCAATACCATGGGACACCAAATATTATTGGCCACCAAATACCATTTTATTTGACCCAAACCAAGATTATCTCAATGACTCATTCACTGAGTCAAGGTTAACCCTAACAATACCTCCTTTAAACTTGACTTGGAGTAAATCAACAACCCCCCTCAAATTTTTAACGAGGAATCTTGCATTCCACCCTTATCACCTAGGTCTACATGACTTTATTGGTGAGTTACCAGGGATACACATTCCTAACCAGGTCCTACAGTCGCATTCCCATTTACATGTAATAAATTTTCAACTCCATTATAATAATAATTGTTTTTGTTCATGTGTCTCATGGCGATTTTACCATCACCATTCGTTTCTACATCATCTCACTTTTCCATGCCTCCTTTTGTACCTTCATACAAACTTGTCATTGACATCCATATAAAAAGAATCCATCTACTAGATTACATGGGTCCTTAGCCACTATAACTACCAGTTCTCTAGGAATTCTCTTCAACTACATGGTTCGTCAATCTTGGTCCCAAAACTGATATTAAATCATCTCACATTCCTCCGACAATCAAAGACTCAACCTCTCTGATTCCACATCAAGCTAGGATACAAGTATACCTTCTACCCCTCATACCAATCCTAGTGGTTCATTCCACAACTTGATGCCAATTCCCTTCTTTGCACATAAGAGGGATATAATGATTTTTTTTTTCGTGCTTCTAAGTACCCGGGGAAGTCATATTCTAACCGGGAACCAAGAAAATGTTGGGGTGTTGGGTACCATCGATCATGCACCCCGCAACATATTAATTAAAACTTAGGTACAAAAAATTGGCCTCAAGGATCACCAACCACATTCTCTGATACTAGTTATTGGGATTTAAATACGAGCATACATAACAATGAGAAAAATAATAATCAAAACCACATAGAAACACATTTAACACAACCATTTACCTTGGAAAACCCCATGAAGGGAAAAATTGACCAATGAAGACTCTCATTACCTTGGCCAAAATTGGAAAACTGGGCCAATTGATCTCACCCACTCACTTCCAAGAGACATTGCAATGGAGTACACCAAGCCCTTTGTAGGCTTAATTACATGCAATACCTTGGGACAATACCATGGGCCACCAAATACCATGGGACACCAAATAGTGTGGGGCACCAAATACCATTAGCTAGCAAATACTATTGGCTACCAAATACCATTTCATTTGACCCAAACAAATATTAACTCAATGACTCATTCATTGAGTAAAGGTTAACCCTAACAAGGGAGAGAAATTAGAACCAACAAAAGAGTGGCAAGGATGAGGTTAGAAGAGATACACCTCCAAGGAGAGAGCATACAGTTAGGTACAAAAATTCTTTTTTGGGTTACTATTTCTCTTATTATAAGTTTGGGCGTAAATAAGTAGATTTTGAAATCCATGCTAAGAATGTTTTTGTGAGCAAGAAAACTAGAAAAAAAATCATAAGGATGTTGATGAAAACATTGAATGTTGGAAGTGCAACAGCCATGGGAATATTACAAGGTTCTGTACCAATGTAGTGTGCTACAAATGCAATAAGTTTGGTCACAAGGAACATAACTGTAGAAGCATGAAAAATCCATCCATGAAAGAAAATGATCTAATCAGTCACATGAAGGATTCCAATAAATTTTTAAAAAGAAAACAAGAAAAATAAAATGAAGAAAACAACCCAAAATGTGGATTGATTCCCCTGATAATGGACTCACATGAATGAAGTCCGAAACGTTTGATGACATAAATCTTCAAGTAGGTTTCCTCTTCTTTGAAAGAGTAACATTGTCAAACAAAAGAAATATAAGTTCTCCAAAGTATGGAGAAATAAATTAGAAGAGAAAAAGAAAGAGATATGTGGATTAGTGTTATATGTCGATGATGAATACACAAGAAACAGTTCAGAAAACCAGAGAAAGCATCTTGTCCTAAAGCTAAGTAGTATGATGGTGGAAAGAAAATACTCTATTTCTAAAAACAAAACAGAGATTGAAGAATTGAGTGATAATTCTCTCATTTCTCTTGAAACTCAAATATGCTAACTACAAAAAGTAGGCGAGGGAAAAATGTTAGAATTAGTATGGAAGTTTCCCTAGCAAGTTTGAAGAAATCTAAACTTAAGGAGAAAAAATAAAAAGGTGACAAAAATAAAGTATATGAAATAGGATTTTGTTTGAAAAATGTATAGATGTTGATTTTGAGAAGAGCATATTGTCAAAACTGATGCAAAATTTGGTGGAAAATGAATATCAAATATGGGAATATTAGTGTAATTGATTCTTGCTATACAAAGCAATGGTAACCAGGTTGTTAAAACAAAGAGCAGGTCATGTTGTGAAGGAATCATGTTTTAACTTACAAATGTTCTACAACTATTGAAAGACTCAAAGAAAGTTCATAATACAACTTCCCATTTTTCACCAAATGTGACCTTTGATAGTTAATCTAAGATTGATAATATTTATGACTCAGATTGAGAACTTCTTGGAAGAATATGAAGTTGAAATGGAAAGAAGCTATTGTTGTGCACACTGATGATGATAATGTTGATCCTTTTCCTAGTCTTAAAACATTGATAGGTAACACAAATACATACTTGATAAGTGGCATAGTAACCTTATTTTAGGAGATGATGTTCAACTTAAATATATGTCTATGAGAGAGAGATCAAGGGAAAAACATACTAAAATAGGATTATGTATTGAAACTGAAGTGCAATATATTTTAGGAAGAAAATATGATAGAAGTTAAAATCTAGAAACATCTTGGCATGTATATCTTCATGTTTTAGTTCATGCTTGATGAGTAGATCTAAAGCTAGTTTGTGGCAATTTTGAGGACTATTTTAAGAACAATTTGGAACACATTTCAAGGGTTTTCTTGTAGAGATTAAAGAGGAAGTTTGTAAATTTTTGAATGAAAATTGAAGAGAAGATCTGAATTTTGTTTAAGAGTAGACTTGAAGTGTCTTTTACGACTATTATTGGACAGAACTCATAACAGATTTGAAGATAGAATGGCACATCAGTAGTAAGGGCATCTTCGAACACCCGTAAATATTGGTTTGTCAAGAAGAGGAGAATGTTGTATTTAGATAATCAAGAAAATATTTTCAGCCAGTAAACTATGGACAAGATTTGAAAGCATTGATCACCCTTTGACGCATCAATAGATCTAAACAACATATTTCAAGACTATGGTAAGACAGATTGAAGACTATTTATGACAATCATGTAGTTAATAATATTCAGAGACTATATACTAAACTGACTAGCAGATTTGTAATGCCGCTACAAGAATCATATATGGCAACAAATCATTCTTTTTTGAGTAGTAAAAGGATGGAGATTAGAGATGGAAAGAATTATGACTATGATACTCCAGTGAAACTCTGTTTGTCGGACTTATTTAAGGGCTGATTTTTGAACAAAATTTGACACAAGGTTCAAAGGGTTTATGGCACGTTCAAGGACTCATTTGTTGACAAGTTGAAGTAGATTTGAAGAATGAGGAGCAAGTATCTTGAGGAGGATTTACAGTAAAAGGAGAGTTGTTACAAAAAGCAATAAAGGTGCAATGGAATATGAGAATAAAAAGGGAAGAAAATACATGTGCATATTAGTCTTAGAAAGATTTAATTTCTCATTTTTATGGTTCTCAAAGTTTTACTTTGCAAGATAATTTAATAATTATGCTTAGTAATGATATTGGAGCAATTCTTAATACAATTATTGATGATTTAAAGAAAATAATTTAAATGGGATTATAGTTGTGGTTACTGTGCAAAAACACTAGAAATGAGGAATTTCGAAAGAAGCAATTGGACCTCTTAATAATGCTCTAAATCACAACGCAATGCTATATGATATCTACAACAAGTCCTACCAATAGGATTGCAAAACATAATAAATTCACTATGGACATAATATCTTTGTGATGCTAGAATGCAAACTTTGAGTTTAATTCTTAAATATCTCTTGCGAGAACATTTGCAAGTGTTGTCTTATGGAAATAAGCAAATTCCAAAGAGATCCCAATAGAAATCATTATAAGAGAATGGATGGGAACTTCTAAAAGGTTAGTATCTAATTGCAGATGAATAGAATCATAAATCTTATTCTCTTGAGCAGACAATGCCCAATATGTTAATAATTACAAGCTCAAAGGGAGATACAACAAATAAAGGAGTAAGAAAAGTTATCATGGTCAAAGGGGGAGCATTCCATGTTCCCAAATGATGTACTCAGAGGTGATTCCTTTGTCATTACTTTCAAAGGGGAAGAGAAAGAAGAAAAATAATAGGAACATACAGTCAGGGGGAGCAAAAAGAAGAAAAAATAGAGGAGCATATAGTCAATTGGGGGAGTATGCATCACTACAAAAGGTTAAAGTGTTGTCATCAATGAAAAAGGGGGAATTTGTTGAGAAAAGTGTTGTCATTGATGTCAAACTGCATTGATGATGATGATGAACTGTCATTAATGATGGTATAACCGATGATGTGGCAGATAAGTGACAACAAGAAGACAAAGTACATCTTCTAGATTCTGGTATTGATGGAACAATGGAACAGTAAGTTGAGGTAAATTGCTAGTCAACCTAAGTAAAATGCCTTCCAACCACGGATAAAATGCCTTCCATCCATGGATAAAATGCCCGCTATTGATGGATAAAATTCCCACCAACCATGGATAAAATGTCTATCAACCATGGATAAAATGCTCGCCAACGATAGATAAAATTCCCACTAGCCAGTCTAGAATGCATGCCTGTAGAATAAAATTCCTCCTAGTCAGTTTAGAATGCCAACTAGTATTATAGATTGATTTTGAAATGTTATGATAGGTCGACTTAATCACATGCTTTATCACATAAACTAGGTCCACTTAAAAAGATCATGAAGGATTGACCTCATTTCATTCAAGATGAACAATATATATACGTGTTAGAAGTATGTTTTTTTATGGGGATGTGTAAACTTCAAGAAGATGGAAGATGCTCTAAATTCATTAATTATGGGTTTTCAAAGGTGAGATGAGAATTGTCTTGAAGGTGTGTATTTCGTCTTGGTTTGAGGAAAAAACTTGAGTTGCAGAAAATCATAGAGAACACAACATGGTTTGAAAAGGCATGGTTACATATTGAGAAGAGAATCAATCTGAAGTCGAACAAATTTGATATGGCATGAATGAAGAAAATACAATTTGATTGAGATTCGATGAAGATCTGAAATTGCAAGTTTGGGATCATTGTATTTATTGAGTTCTGAAGATTGCAGGGTTCCAGGAAAATTCACAAGCATTTGAATTTTCAAAAATATTCTCTAAACTATGAAATCACAGCTATATTTTCTCTTCATTGAACGCTGAGATCGCAAGAGTTCTTTATTTGAAATCGCAGTTGATCATTGGAAACAAATGTCATTTGGCCAAATCAATCCATGATTATGCAGTGCAGTGATTCTCTATTTGAGAAGTGTTGATATTATTCATTTCCCTAATTATAGGAATAACAGAGCTGGTGTCTCATGTGTACAAATGAAGGAACCATTTGAATTATTTGTGTAGATGAATAATTCTAGGAAGACGAAGGATAAAAAGTTTAAATTGTTGATATGCTCATTATGTGCAATATACTAGATGTGAAAGGTATTGGAAATAAAATTGCAAGTAGAGGCAAATAGGCTATTGCAAAACTAAACATTGGATGTGAAAGTAAAATCTATAGGATTGTGAATCGTGAACTAAAAAACAAAAGCAAGAATAATGTTAGAAATTAAATAAGAGGAATAGACATTGAAAAAAGAGGAAATGAGCATACTTTGAGCAGAAGAGTTTGTGTCAATGAGGATAGAACTACATCTACAGGACTATGTTATAGTCACATGATGGACTAATATGCTTGGGGATAGTATTTAAGAATAAATGAATATTGTGTGATTTGCAGTATGAGAAAGTACAGAGTGCATAAAAGATCTTATCCAAAAGCCAGAAGCATATTCATATTAGGGTGGTAGGGTGAATAAAGGGAGAGGATTGGTGTCCTCATCTAAATAGGTTGGATCCAAGAAGATTGATACTACGAATTGTAAGTATTTTCTTACATAAGAATATTGGTGTCCTCAATAGTAGCAAGTTGATTCCTAACAATTTGAGAAAAGCAAGTGGGTGCTTGCAAGAGGATTGGTGTCCTCACTAGCTTAACAAGTTGGTGCCTCTCAAGTTGGTTCTTACTGCTGGGATTGGTATGCCTCATAGGTTGGAACCTGTACAGAATGTAATCTTTGAATTACATAAGAAAAATATTTTGTGTTTTTCTCCCTTATTCGGTTTCCACATTCAATCCTTGTGCCTCATATGTACTGTGAATTATTGTTGACTATTTCTTAACGTGATTGAAAGTTAATGTGAATGATAAATCAAGTGTGAAAGGTTAAAATATGTCCTATACAGATTCACCCTCCCCCCTCTCAGTATAGCTAAATATTCCAACAAAAAACAAATGCAAAGTTGCATTAAAACGGATCCTTGGCTAAGTTACAAAATCCCTAACATGAAATAAATGTATACAATAAGAGGGGCATTTGAAATGGGTCTTACCTTTAAATCTACAAAGGAAATTTCAAACTTAAGGATGCAAAAATCTACAAGATTCCTTGATGTGCGATAATTTTCAATAGGGAATTTTGGACCAAATATCTACACACTTCCAAGTGCACAAGCATAGATTTCAACGTAGAGTTGACTAGAGACAATCAAGATGTATGGCAAAGGAAGAAGTGCTAGGAAAAGTCAATATTACCATCTTTTTGTGGAATACCATGTTTCGATGTAGTTGATATCTAGACTTCCAAATCTCATATATAATAGATTTACATTCTGTTGACCTTCATATCTTGACATCCTATCACCTTTCATTTTAACAAGGAACTTAAAGGAATAGAAATCAGCTTTAGAAGGTGGGGGTTTTTCTTTAATTCACACATTTTAGACATCATTGGAATGTGTAGTGATGTCTAGTGTGATGTCTAGTGTTCTCATTTATTGTTGTATAAGCTTAGATAGGCATTTTGTAAACACAAAGAGTCCTACTTGGAAACGAAGGCATAATACTCTCCATATATCTCTATCTTATGAAAAAGGAGTTATCCCACATGCATTATGGAGTAAAATTCTCATATTACCATTCTTTATATAAGAGAGGAGGAAAAGTATTTATCCCACATGTATTATGGGATATGAACATCCATACCTCTAGCATGTATAATAGAGGTGAAGGAGACCCATTTGGGAGACAACATTGGAAAGTCATTGTGACATGAAAACAACATGAATGTGATGTGATGCATATGTGGGGATGCGGAAGATTGTAAGAGTGAAAGTTTCCTAAAGAATAAGAACATCAACCTTCTATGGATTTTTCCCCATTTAGGGTTTTACCACGTAAAATATGTCATCTCTTACCTCTTTCCTTTTTTGTATATTCTTTTGATTATTTGATGCTTGTGTTGATAGCATATTAGACTAGTAAGGTTATGGTTATTGATTTACATGTTAGTAATATATTTTTATATGTTAATGCATGTTTATCAACTCTAACATGTTATTAGAGCTAGTTATTATGATCTATCTCCTTCATTAAAGTTATTTGAATTTTTTAAGCACTAGACTTCTATCACGGGGGCTTCACTAGAAGGAAATATAATACCACGTTCATTCATATTGCGGTATTAAATATTCATGAAAACCTAAAAATTATATTGCTTATATATTAAGGGGCAAAGTATTTTTTTTATTTAATGTAATAATACAAAAATACTTTGGGGTCGTTTTTATATGGGCGGGATGACAAATATCCGCCAAATGGAGATGGTGGGATCATGGCTGGATGAGAAATCGGGTTGAGGCAAGGCTCAGGCTTACCAGTACGCAGGGAAATTGCGTCTTGAGGCATGATTGAGGCCAAGGGGTTTCGTGGTGAAGTGGGTTTCCAGTCGATCATAGTTAAGAGACAATGATCATTAACAGCCAATTGTTACCAATAGCACTCAGCCAGTTGTTACCAATAGCCTTGGGAGGTTCTAAGCCTCCAGGGACTTTTATAGGCCCTCGATAGGCCTTGGGGGCTTGAATACCCAACCACTCGTGCCTATTACAGGCCTTGGAGGTTTAGTCAGCCTCCTATATCTTGTTACAGGCCCTTGGGGCTTGGATACCTATCCCACGATAGGCTTAGTCAGCGATTGGGGAATAGTAACATGTAATCTAAATGTTGTACTATGTGCATCGGCTCTAGTGACATACAAGAAGTGATCTCCTATCTCTTCATTAGACCATTAGACGTTGCAAATCATAATGATATGTGGTTGAGTAATTGCATTGTGGGTGAAGTAATGTGCATCCACAATATACATCAAAAGAAGCAAGGTGCATTGTAGAATGCATGTTGGGTCATAAGAGGGGTATCATATCAATATACTAGGTAGAAATATAAAGGGGTATAAAAAATGTTAATGAAAAAATTGATACATACAATATCTAGTGAAAATAGGGGTTTTTTTAAATTGGGAAGGCATATTGGGAGGGGGTTAAAAAAATGATTTTGGAAGGTATTTTCCAATATTTAGTGAAATTAGGGGTATTGTTTCATATGCCACGAACGAACGCGCTATGATAGCAGTTTATTGAGTGAAGCCCCCGTGACTTCTATAAATTTTGTACTAGGCACTCCTTCTCTTGTAGATATACCATAATATATTGACTACCACTTAGGTTTTACTCTATATTTGGGCATTTCTCTCCTTTTACGGGCATTTAAAAAAACCTAACCTCACCATTATTTTTTAGAAATTTTAATAAGTTCAATTGTTTAGTTTTTTCAATTGATTTTTTATTTCTAAAGTAGAAATTGATTGTACCCTAATCTTGAGTGTACCCTAATCTTTATCGAGTAACATATGTTTGTATCAAAGATACATTCATTTTTTCTTTGTGTCACTACAAGGAAAATATCCTATAGTGCAGTTTTTCATGAATTCTCCTCTAAAAAGATCCCATATATCTTTTTATAGTGGATGTTTCTAGTAGGGGTGAGAGGAGAAAGTTTTAGCAGATGTTTTTATTAATTTATTTGATTTATACCAAATGAACTAGTGCGCATACCATCCATATGGACTAGGCATAATAAAAACATATCACACCATGATTGAAATCCCTATAAAGTAGAGAGAAAAAAATCTTTTATATTTCTACAGCCAAGAAAGACCGATGTGTTTAAACTATGAGGAATCCCTAGTGTGACCACATAAATGATGCACCAATTTCATCCAAAAACTGCTACACTCCTACATGGAATTCTTTTTAAATAAGAAAAAGGAATTATGGTGCATTTAGATATTTGAACAGAACAAGTGTGACATGTATAATTGAAAGCACTGATGCAAGGCATAACTAAAGAAAAAAACAAATGAAAATCTTTTTAATATTTATATATTCACTAGCCATGCATTTACCTCACCCAAATGCACTGGTGCATTGTATTAGATACACGTCAGTGTAGGGTAAAATAAAAAAATAGTGTAGGGTGGAAAATAAGTTCATATGGTTCTATTCATTAATGATGTGTGGTTATCTTGACAACACACTAGTGAGTAATGTCGTGTAGAGCACTAAAGGACAGTAAACAAAACAAATGGGAAGATTTTTTTTTTATAATTTTATATTTGTGGACGGTGTGCTTATATATGATAAATGCATTGTTACATCCATAATAGAGTGAATAAAACTATGATAATATTAAAACAATGCAGGATGAATTTTTTTATATTTTTTATATTCATTGCCATTGTGGTTTTTCCCTCTAATCGCACTGATGCAACCATAATGAAGTGCACTAGACTAGAGTAACATTAAAAAATGTGAGACATAATTCTTTTATCTTTTATATTCATTGCAGGTGCAATTTTTTTCTCTAACCGCACCGTTGCACCCATAATGGAGTGCATTGGACAAGAGTAATATTAAAAAATGTGGGATGATTTCGTTTTATATTCATTACTAGTGGATTCCTTGGCTCTGAATGCAGCGGTACATCCATAATGGAGTGCACCAAACTAGGGTAACATTATAAAATGTGGGACGAAAAGTTTTTATTGTTTACAGGGTTAATTGTAAGGACCCATACTTATTTAAAAGTGTATAAACCTTGGTGAATCTTACCAATTCTTAAAATGTCAACTATCAAATATTTGGAGATATTTTTCTAAAATTATTTCCATTTCTATGGATTTTAGATAGTTTATATAATAATTTGGTGATTTTTAGAAGGAAAAAGGTTTACCCCAGGGTGCACGCACGAAGTTGGTTCCACTTTTTAGTGCTAGTTTAGAAATAAAAAACGCACGTCCAAAATGGAAATCCATAATGCATATGCATTATTGTGGCTAGGTTCAGATAAACCCGAGCCCAAAACTGAGGCTAAGCTTAGTTAGCCTATATCGCATATGCGATATATCGAACTGGCATTTTTTAAGAGTTACAGATTGTAAGTGCGATATATCGCACTTGTGTTATATCCATAGTTAAAAATAGAAATTTACCTTTTTAAAGAAGCTATAAAAAATAGAAATTTACCACTTCGAAGAGTTAAAAAGGATTCATAGAGTTACAAAACACAAGCGCGATATAATGCAAGTGCGATATATCGCACTTGCGATTTGTAATGCAAAAAAAAAAAACAGAGGACCGCAACCTCATTTTACCAATTTACACAGTCAAGGCCGACGGAATCAGGAAGGCGTTAAAATGCACTGTCGATTTGCATTTGAGAGAAGGAGGAGGCAAGCCAATTCACAATTTGGATAACATGGAAGCTAGGTGGCCATTTATGACCAAATTCCTTTCAATTTTTCGTTATTGTGTTTGTTAATTTACTAGTTTTTGTTTTTTTTTAAACCAATTTAATAAAATTTGTTACATGTATTAAAAAACAATCAATAAAATTTATTAATTAAATTATGAGTTGTTTTAATCTTAACAAAGAACACAAACCCACCCCCAAATTCAAATCCAGACACAAACCCACCCGTAAACACAAACCCAAACACCGAGGAGGAACACGACTAGAATTCTGAGATTCTGGATCGTTTAGGTGCATTGAGGCGCCTTAGCTCACTGTTTAGAGGGGGGGACCATATAAGACAATCATTAAGCGAGGCATTAGATACCATAACAAACACAATTTCCAATTCCAAAGGAGCACTGTACAATATTGCCTCGTATAGAGAATCCCAGAGGCAATACTATTCCAGTGGGTTGAGCTACAAAGATGTCAAAAGACTAAAGATAACCAAAGACCAATTGTTTTCATTATTCCTGGACCCTAGCACTGGACCGGTTCCACCCACCATTCGGCCACACATTTCCATATACTAGTGCATCGAACTAAATATTAAAGCCAATTGGATGGATCACTGGTACATGGTCTTCGATGAAGACCCTCATGGGAATAGAGACATCCCATTTTATTTCCTTAGGAAGCTGTATGCAGAATTTATCCTGGGGAAACATGTGAACTATTTTGACATTCTAGAGTTCCAGGGTGTAAGTCATGGGATGACCCAAGATAGGGAAGGGGCTAGGACTGATCCTAACCGTGTGCGACTCCCTCCATGCACACCAAACCCCCATCGGGTATATCCTCCTACGTGTCCTATTATTGATGAAACACAGGAGGCCTTATTGCATTTGGCTGATACATTGCTTCAACATGGGACTGCTGTCGAAGGTAATGTAGGCCAATGGGTTGGCACTTCTAACGCTGGCCCATCTGGGGTTGGACCATCGCACACTGAGCATCCACTTAGGTCTACAGACCGTACCATAGCTGTAGATCACACTAGAGATGTAGAGGGTCTAAAGCGTGGTGTTATTCCACACCCTTGCACAATGTGTGGAAGCATATGCTATGAGCCTGCTTCATAGTTTCGAAGCAATGGATTACTCCGATATGTAAGTAAAACTCATTCTTTACATAGTATATTTTGTTTTATATCACAACTTGCAATTGTTTCATAATTTATTTCTATTTAATTATCTGAAAATTAACATGAACAAATATAGAGATGGTGTCCAATGACACCCCAAAGTCACAAAATCTGACCATTGATGATGATGTCATTGATGCAGTAGTCAATGCTGCATATGATTTTGGTGCTTCACCATTAGCTGTAAGAAGTTTACTTTTTAATTTGTCATCGTGGTAAATACATATTTATAGTAGAGATTGCAACATTCAATACACGTATTAATCTGGAAACAATATGTTTTGTGCAGGGTGGGAATGATGAGTTGGTGGAATCCCAGGAAGGTCTCTGGATGGTAGAGGAAGATTCCCAAAGAAAGCTATTCTTAAATAATTATATGCTTTTAATTATGCTTTTAATGATTTTACATGTACATGCTTTTAATTATTAGAAATTTCTAATTGTATCTTTATGTTTTGTTACGTAGCATTGTTTCGGTGCTTTATATGACCATCTATTTAGGGGGATGTCATTTATTTCACCAACTAGTGACCCATTTCTTCACCCACTGGTATATGTAGCATAGTTTAATTTGTACATGAAAGTATGTCTTGCTTTCTTTGAAAAAGTCATTGTCCGTCCATGTAGTATATTTCTCGTTTTCTTTGTATTTTCTGACATTGACATGATATGTTACTTTATGCAGGCATCTAATAAGCTAGGGGTGTCCTAAGAGCACCCAAACGAGTTTGTTGGTGACCCATCTCTGCCCCCTGAGGTACATGTATGTCTCGCTTTCTTTGAAAGAGTCATTGTTCATCCATGTAGTATATTTCTCGTTTTCTTTGTATTTTCTGACATTGACATATGTTGCTTTATGCAGGCATCTACTGAGCGAGGAGTGCCTGAAGAGCACCCAACTGAGGTTGTTGGTGACCACCTCTGCACCCCCCAGGTACGTGTATGTCTTGCTTTCTTTGAAAGAGTCATTGTCCATCCATGTAGTATATTTCTCGTTTTCTTTGTATTTACTGACATTGACATATGTTACTTTATGTAGGAATCTACTGAGCTAGTGGTGCCTGAAGAGCACCCAACCGAGATTGTTGGTGACCCACCTCTACCCCCCCAAGGTACGTATATGTCTCGCTTTCTTTGAAAGAGTCATTGTCCATCCATGTAGTATATTTCTCGTTTTCTTTGTATTTACTGACATTGACATATGTTACTTTATGCAGGCATCTACTAGTAAGCTATTGGTTCCTGAAGAGTACCCAACCGAGATTGTTGGTGACCCACCTCTGCCCCCCCTAGGTACATGTATGTCTCGCTTTCTTTGAAAGAGTCATTTTCCATCCATGTAGTATATATGTCTTGTTTTCTTTGTATTTGGGGACATTGACATGTATGTTACTTTATGTAGGCATCTACTGAGCTAGTGGTGCCTGAAGAGCACCCAATTGGGGCCACTGATGACCCTGCACGGCCCCCCAGCCAAGTACATGGAGTTTCAGCACCGAGGAATTACACATGCATGGTAAGTAAAAATGTTATATTTGCTTGGAATTTGAACAAATGTACATAGAGTTGTATTTATTTTTATAGCTTGGTAAACTAACTTACAAATTTTGGTTTGTGTGCAGTCTCCGCTATTGAGAATGCGACCTCCTGCGGATCATTGGGGAATGCCAATGAGCAGCCGCAAAAGAAGGATAGACTTCTCATTAGCCACTAACATTGGCAGTGAAAAGGGGGATAAATAGAATTCATGTATAGGGGGGTACATATAGAATCCATGTATAGGGGGGTACATATAGAATCCATGTATAGGGGGAATACATACATGTACCATTTTGTTTGTCTGTACACACAGATGTACAATATGATCCATAGTTATGTATTATGGCCATGGCATGCCATTTTTTAAAACATTATACATGTACATATAATATAAAGCAATGTTCAGATTTACCTATATGGTTGACTTGATATGGGATGGAGATGTGTATTATATGCCTTGCATATATATGCTTGAATATGTTTTTAGGTTTATGGCTCTATGTTTGTTTGATGTTGTTGTTGCCTTAAATGTTTAAAAAATTGAAAAAAACTCGTCCCAAGAAAGCCTTGAAAATTAAAAGAGATAAATTATGAAATGGTTAGTTACAAGGAAATAGTGTAACCAATAAATTATTAAAATAAACTCATGACCATTCTCTCAATATAATGTATTTAAAAATCAGCTCTAAAATATTGGCACCTGGAATCAAAAGTGAGATGCAATAAATAGTGTACGTTTCAGTT
Organism: Larix kaempferi; assembly: GCA_027924585.1. Classification (NCBI taxonomy): domain Eukaryota; kingdom Viridiplantae; phylum Streptophyta; class Pinopsida; order Pinales; family Pinaceae; genus Larix; species Larix kaempferi. The sequence continues at coordinate 2,586,755 of BSBM01001158.1, read as the reverse complement.
GCAAATGGACAAGTTTCCATCCAAGTACATGGCTTCTTATGGAATATTATGTGTTGATTTTTAAGCAAAATTCTTCATGTGAGGATCGTTTTCTTCCCAACTTAATCAAGACTCTTGTAAATAGTAATAACTAATTCCATTCACCGCTTAGCTTTCATTTAATGAAGAAGAAACTTGGAGAGGGATCAAGCACCTTGGGGGAAGAGGTGGCATTGAAAATAATGAATGTAATGTGTTTGGTATAGAAAGGAAGTCTCTAGATGCCTTAATGTATGGAGAATTCCTCTTTGTAAAACTATGTAATTTCATTTTTGGTAATTCTTCAACGTTGTGCTATGATTACCAATGCTTTAATGAATGAGTATAAATGTGCTAAATGGGATAAGGAATTCTTAGTTGTAAAGAATCATGTTTGATAAATGTATTTGTATACTTCAAGTTGACAATGTAGTTTTGAATGTAAATTTGGGCATATCGTCATAAGACCTAAAAAAGGCATGCATACCCCCATTTATTTATTGATGATTTATTTTTTGTAAATCTTTGTTATTCAAAGCTAGGTATGTACCTCAATTCCTATGAATGATTGATTTTTAGGCATGTTATTAACTTATTAGCTATGTAAACATGCTAAGTGTTTCTTCCATAAGGGATGTAGTGCTATAGTTGGAATAAGATTTGTAGTACTTCTAGAGCCATGAAATGAATTGCTTGGAATAATGCAATGTTGCAAGTGTACCTATACAAGAATTCAATAGGGACATGATATTTTCCAAGAGTTGTGGAATGTGATGGGTCATTATATTGTAGGATTTCACGACCCATCTAACAATATATGAGATATGTTTTACTCCTTAGAAAACTAAATCCTATATCAAACTCTAAAGGTTATGATAATATTTTAAAAGACATTTTGGGTTATGCATTTTTGGGTTATCAAACTCAAACTCTAGCAATTTTTTCGGTCCCACATCAGCATTTCCCATACACACTTGCAGGAGCCAATGGCATGCAATCTTGCTGCTCCGTTTTTGTTTTCGCTCCTGGACCGAAAGTCACCAAGTGTCCCTGAACGACATTTTCATGTGACTTGCAACTCGACATAACTCGGAAAATGGAGGTTGGATTGACGAACTATCGACTTCGTTGGTCTCCTGGCATGCGATTACCTCTAGGTATCCTTCTCCCTCATGTTTTCATAGCCCAGTGACTTCATTGTGCATTCATTTCATAAACTAGGGTTTTGTTCAGTTTCCATCAATGCAATCTCGCATTATTGGGTCAACTCCACAAAACACTCCACTGAGACAGTGTTGGTAGTTTTACCATGTCAGCATTGTCCATACACACTTGCAGGAGCCAACGACATGCAATCTTGCTACTCCATTTGTTTTTTCGCTTCTGGACCGAAAGTCACCAAGTGTCCCTAAACGACATTTTCATGCGACTTGCAACTCTACATAACTCGGAAACCGGAGGTCGGATCGACGAACCGTTGATTACATTTGTCTCCTGGCATGCAATTACCTCTAGGTAGCTCTCTCCCTTGTGTTTTCATGGCCCAGTGATTTCATTGTGCATTCATTTCGTAAACTAGGGTTTTGCTCAGTTTCCATCAAAGCAATCTCGCATTGTTGGGTCAACTCCGCAAAACAATGGGCCACCTAGCCAGTGTTGGTAGTGTTCGCACGTCGAAATTTCCCATACACACTTGTAGGAGCCAACAACATGCAATCTTGCTGCTCCATTTTTTTTTTCGGTCTCGGACCGAAAGTCAGTAAGTGTCCCTGAACGACATTTTCATGCGACTTGCAACTCGACATAAATCAACAACCAGAGGTCGGATCGACGAACCGTCAACTCCGTTGGTCTCCTGGCATGCGATTACCTCTAGGTAGCCCTCTCCCTCGTGTTTTCATGGCCCAGTGACTTCATTGTGAATTCATTTTGTAAACTAGGGTTTTACTCAGTTTCTGTCAATGCAATCTCGCATTGTTGGGTCAACTTCGCAAAACATGTTGCAGCATTAAGAAAACACTATGTGTCTAGAGATCATAGGCTATATTATTCTTGTACTAAAGTATAATCCAACAAGCATATGCCTAAGCTACACTTACAAATTACAAAACAACTAGGGTTTCATGAACTAGACACCGCATAATAAAACTAGGGTTCACAAATTGAGACATGGAACTACAAACTAGGGTTTTATGAACTCTTTAGGTTTAGATCATGTACCTAGGCTATGCACATACATGAAACAAAATGCCATATACCTAGGCTATGCACATACATGAAACAAAAAGGCCATATACCTAGGCTATGCACATACATAAAACAAAATGAATAGGGTTGAACATGGATCACAAGTGGAAGTTCACATGCATGCTTGACTTAGAAGTAGAAACACATGTACATGAATTGTATGCACATACATGAAACAAAATGATGATAAAGTGGTATATATGCACATACATGAAAACCAACTAGGGTTTGATGAACTACAAATTGCATACTATAACTAGGGTACAATCCAACAACACAAGATTGGAATGTAGGCATGAACAATTCTGAATTTTAAGTTTGAGCAAACTTAATTGAAAAACTGACCTCAAACACATCTAGGCAATCAGTCACTTTCATTACTTTTGTATCAATCTTAACCTTTCCATTAGACTCCTAAACAACTCACCACATGACCATGTGCTCCCAACTCATGTGCCTTTAACAAACTACGATAATTGTTGGTATTGAAATAAGTTAGAAGAGAACTATCATAATTGTTGATAATTGTTAGTTAAGGTTTATTGATCATTCATAATCTTAGGGTTTATTTGTCATATGTAAAAACTAGCATATATATTCATAAACTTGACATGTACAAGATAACTTTTGGCATATGAAGATGATGATGATAAACTTGACTCGAGAGCATGTTATTTTCCGATTTCTATTTGGTGGTGTCTAAAGACACTGGTTGTTCTTGGCACCTCCAATGTGCCATAGATAATGTTTGTATCCTAGGCACACGAAAGGTTAAACATTAGTACTCTCATAAGAAAATAAAGAGAACCCAATGAAAATGTGCAAACATTATTTATAGATAAATCACCTAAGGTTGTAGGATTGTGTTTATAGTGTCCAATATCCTATGAATAGTAAATTATGTCTGTGAATGGTATCTGACAATCACAAGTTAGTACATTGGGAATAAACTAAAGGTTAAATAATTGAAATTGTGCTTCAGCACACACTATAAGGATTAAATTTAACGCACCTGACAATCTAGTCACAGTGGAAAATCTAGTAACACTTGACAATGCACTCACTCGAGTAGGCCATCTGGATCATCTTTGTTGCCGATGGTGTCCATCAATCTCTCATGTTCTAAATGAGGTAGCAAGTATCGTACATGTGACCTATTTTTGTTCGAAATTGTGCACAACTTGATGTTTATACCAACTACCAGGTTGGTGAAGTGGTATACAATAGCTCCTAGTCTATAATCTTGATATACATACCCACCCTTCCTTTTCTGTTGTGCTGCTAGTGTCAAATACTCCCCTTTTATAACCATCGAGCTAGTTGGGAGTTCAATATTTTCATCATCTGTAACAGGTTTGAGAATGGTTTGTTTCCCCTCTAAGCAACGTTCCAACCAATAGTTAGAACCCCATTCATTATTTTTTGGGGCAACCACTGCATAAATCTGACTTGTGAAAGGAAATTGAAAAGGCTAAAAATACATAAATATTAAAAAAGGTCTTGCATGTAACATAAATAAAATTTCTTTCAATTTAAAGGCTTGTAGTTATTTAGGTACTACTAATTTACTTTTTTTGTACCTGCTTGTATGAGATCCGATATGTGATCATAGTCTGTAGAAATATATGTCTGATCATCTTCCAAATGGTCTATCTCATTAACCCCCTTGAAATCGGTGCCAAGTGTCACTCGATCCCATGTATCAACTGTATCGGTATACTCACGGTCATCCCATTCATCTATGCTACAGGAACTGCAAAAGCAAGCCTTCAATCTTGTCCAAATTTGTAGGGCCGAGTTGTCTGAGCTTCTAATTGAATGAAAACCTTGAGTTCCATGCACTGTGTTCACCCAATGTGTTTGGGATCGGTCCACATCTATCACCTCCCAGAATATTCTCCGCACTAGGTGTTTCCTTGTTTCTTGTTCTCCCATCACAGATGCAGACCATTTGACTATAGATGAAGCATCTCGAAGGCGAGCACCTGTAAACTTCATATCTTCCCTTCGAAGGGTAGTTTTTATGCATGCACCAGCACCATCGTGCTCTCCTTTTCCATGACCTGTTTCAAAGTAGTTCCATGTATGTGGCACCTTGTATTTTATGTGCAACAAACACAACCATTGAAATACACGTGCATTCTTGAATTGTCTAGCACAACCATCTGACCAAATAAAATGACGATAAAACGGTATATCCATAGCTATCACATGATCATATTACAATTGAAAGCAATGTTGCACGTAATGGATGTCATGCGTCCGGTCCTCACTTATGTAAAACTGACTTTCTTTCAATATCACACGTTTCTCTTCATTGCTATCTGGCCCATGTCGATAAGTGATATGGACCATTATGCTCACCTACTCTGAGTGATAGTATTGACTTTGTATTTCATTTTGTGGTTGTAGGGTGTAATTTTTCGCAAAGTCAGCCACTGATAGTATTGTTCCAAAAGGGAAGGTGTCTCGGCATATTTTGAATTGCTCATCTTGCCACCGTGCCATATCAACATGATGAATGTACTGTTGGATCTTTTCACGGAACTCTGGAATAAAATCACATACTTGCACCTAGTGGAAAAAAATAAACAATGTTATATCACAACATAAAAATATTTACATGAATAAATTAATATACATCAATATTTAACAATGTTATAAAACAACATAAACAATGTACACTCAGTTAAATGAACATTATTCATCTAGATTGTCACCTGTGAAGTCACCAATTTAATCTTCTTGCTTTCTTCCCCATCACGTAGCTGATAAGTTTCATACTGAAAGTTTTGCTTCTCGACAATTGCATTCCCGAATGCTTGATCTTCACTCTCATGGATGCAATCAGACCATAATTATAGCCCACCACAATTGTTGCAAGATCCCTCTACACATTGTTTTAAGTAATGTGTCTTCCCATCTTTCCTCGGACACATCATGCTATGGATGAAATCTCTAGATCACATTGGCGGTACTGTACTTGAGAATTCCTGCACATGGTTAGGATTCAAAAAACAACGTATATGTGCAAATGTATGATAATATAGATCAAACACTATGTGGTATCTACAACAACAAGTGTTCTGGATTCTATTGATTCTAACATACCAAGGACTGCATTTTTAAAAAGATCTTTTCCCGAGCCTTAGCTCTACGTGGGAAACTTTAAACATCTCGAACAGTTGAGTTTGTTTCATGTCAAGATAATGTTTAACATGAGGTTCATTGTTCATAGAACCCCTAAAGCATTTTAACACATCCTTCGTGTTAGAAGAAGGCCTGGTGTTATCGTGCCAAAAAGTGTGCACTAGTCCCTTCACTGCTTCAACCAACTTCATGTCTTTGCGGGGTAACCTACCGCTAAATTCCCATGATGTTTCCATTTGTCCCTCTACATCAAGGTTGTCTCTTCTAACTAAATATTTTTTAAGTGTCTTTGGATGTAAAGGGAGAAGTTATGATGTGCATTTAAGTAAATGATGTTGTCTTGTGGATCTAGATACAATTGATTCAGCCAATACGCGACGAGCCACATTACAGTCTTTTGAAAGAGTTTTTTTACCAATCGATGTGAATGCAGCAGCAAGAGATTTAACAATGTGATTACTTCATTCGGTATTCTTCAATGTTCTTATGCCTAACATTTTTCTAACAGTTGCCATACTTCTAGATTTAATCAAAGCTAATAACAATTGACATTTACCAGTTTCAGCTTTTGGTTCAAAATATTGTTCCATTATTTGAGAACAATGATGAAGGATTGTGCATTTAGCCACCTTACCTTTCATGGAAGTTAATTTGATCTCATCCACTTGTATGTGTTTAGGAGTTCTCTTTCCTTTTGATGCGATATTTCTTGTCATTTGAAATGCTGGAGTGATGTTTACATCCACTGCAGGATGACAACTTCGATTAGGAGATTGAATCACCTAGCATGGTTGTTGTGGAGTCTCATCAAGAACATAATGATTGAACTCTTCAGAGGGCTATCCGCTTAATAATGGACCAAGATTTTCATCTTGGTTATAACCAGCTTGCATTAAAGTTGCAATATCTTCCTTAGCGTCTCCGTCAGGTATCTATTGAGTGAGAATGGGAAGTATTTGCTCATCCAATGAATGCCAACGATTTCTTAAATGTTTCCTCTTCTTTTCTTTTTTAATTTCATCTTCTTCGGGTGTAAGCATCTTCCTCACTGACTTTTGAACTCTATTACGTGGATTCCCCATTGAAATCCACCCAAAATTGTACAAAACCTATGGATCTGTGTAATAAATAATTAAATTGCAGGTTGAACAGTATGCTCTACACAGGTTTCAGAAGAATTCTATCTTTTGCTGTACAGTAAAAGTGGTCCACGTCCCGCAACCCAAGATTTTTTATTAAACAAATATCGCATATGCGATATAACACATCTCTGTTTTAACCTATATGCGTTATATCGCATATGCGATATGAACTCTATGCTTTTTATACTTTTTACTAACGGCCAGTTTGTATAACATGATCACTAAATCGTATATGCGATATATTGCACATACGTTATATCGCATATGCGATTTAGTGCATATCAACTATTGAAACCTCATTTAAACTTATAATGCAACCCATACCCATGGTTAAGACCTCGAAACCTATCCTCAATGCACATAACCTCGTAATGGAACCCATACCCAACCTAGAGGCCAAATATCCCATCTAGAAGGCATGTGTGGTGATTAAAGGACTCATTTATAGCTCATGAGCCATAAAAGCTTCATTTAGGTCCTAAGACCCTACCTTTTCTTCCATGACCATGATCAAAGTCCCAACCTTATAATGACACCCTTATCCCATTTTACTCCATTTATAGGGCTTATCGTAGTGTGGGACCTTGTCATTTTCCCATGAACCATAAAAACATCATTTAATCCCTAGAAGATTGGATTTATCCTTGGACCATGGTAGTTTCTTCAGAACTATGTCTTGTTTGGAAAAATTCGTAATGGTTCCTATATGACCATGGTCAATGCCTCGAGAACAATCTTCAATGCATAAAATAGTCTAATGGCACATATATCCCATATTAAGGCTAAATATCCCCTTTAAAGGGAATTTGTAGTGGTTTAAGACTTGTTTCTGTTACACTTTTGTCCCATTACCATGGTTAAGACCCTGAGACCCATCCTTAGTGCATAAAACCTCATAATGACACCCATATTCCACTAAAGGCCAAATATTCCATCTATAGTGCATGTGTGTTGATTTAGAGACTCATTGGACCATATTTTCTTCCATGACTATGGTCAATGTCCAGAGACCCATCCCTCCCATCCAAAACCCTATAATGTCACCCTTATCCCCTTATAATAGAATTTAGACTCCCAAGACTCCATCTAGACCATCTATCAGGTGGCTCATGCCCCAACATTACATTGATTAAGCTAAAAGAGGTGTGGGGGGAGTCAAAGGTGGGAGAGGAAGTTGTATAGGGAATCATGGGAGGGAGGGATGGGTAGGGGAGAGATATGGGGGTGATGAAGGGAGGATAAATATAAGGGGAAGGGAGGGATGGGTCTCTGGACATTGATATGAGGGGGGACTAAAGGGAGGAGAAATATAAAGGGAAGGGATTGGTGGGAGGGGAATAGATATAAGTGGGAGGGATGGGGAGGGGAGTGATATAGGGGGGATGTAAGAGGGTGATATATAAAAGGGAGGGATGATTGGGTGCAAGAAAGATACAGGATAATGGATGGAGGAAAGATATAGCATAATGGATGGAGGGACAAATGGGGGGGGGGGTTGTTAAAGAGTGAGATGGAGGAGAGGGATGGATGGAGTGGTGGTATAGATAGAGGTATAGAGTGAGTGAATGAGAGAGACAAATGGGGGGTGGTTAAAGAGTGAGAGGGGGAGAGTGAGAGAGAGAGAGAATGATGGATGGACGGATGGTTAGAGGGTGAGAGAGTGGGATAATAACAATGAGAGAGTAGGGATTTAGGGAAATGAAGGATGGTCAAGGATGGTTACATTGAGGGATAGAGATGAGGGATTGTGTGTGTGTGTGTGTGTATGAGAGAGAGAGAGAGAGAGATGAAGGAGGGATGAAGGCTTGAAGGTGGAGAGAGGAGGTAGGGAGAGAAAGTGAGGGATGGATTGAGTGATAGGATGGAACACATGGAGGGAGGGAGGGAGGGAGGGAGGGGAGAAAGAGTTTTGGCGGGAGGGAGGGGAAACAAAGGAATTGTTTTAGAGGGTGTCTGGATGTGTGGATGTGTGTGAGAGAGAAGGGAGTGGAGAGAGAGAGATGGAATTATGGGGGGAGAGAGAAAGGGGTGGAGAGAGGAGGTAGGGGGGAGAAAGTGAGGTATGGAGTGAGTGAGAGGATCAATCATCAAGATTTCTAGTTAAATGATTTGTTGTTTTTGAATCAATAGTGTAATGTGATTAAAATATTAAAGATCATATAGAAACAAATCACATTAAAATGTCATGTGTACACCCACATTACATCCCAAATTCAAAATATTTGTTACAATACCAACCTTCCTAACATTTTAACTCATCAAAACTATGGTGATTTATGAATGTTTCTCTTAAAATTTTCGAGCACAGAAATAAAATTCTAAAGAAAACCAAGTGACTCCTTACCTTTTTAAAGGTTTGATAGACCAAAATTGGTCTCAATGGACATTAATAACAACCATAATCATCATCAACTCAAGTAGAGCATTATCAAGTTATATAATAAATTTGTCATTAAACAAAAACCCTACTTGAAGTCATTTAACTACACTAATATCAAAGATAGTTTGATTAACAAAATAAGTGCAAAGATGTGTTGGTTCTCATCAATAACATCAATCAATAGATGCATAGTGAACTATAGGTCAAATCCACAAACATCAACTATCTTAGTGTAGTACAACGAAGTTCTATACTAGGAGACTACCCAATAGTGAAGATGGAATTCTCGAGATATATTTGAATCGAATTTTCTTCAGTGCCGATTAACTCTCATACCTAGGATAGGATACAAGGAAAATTATTAAAATGGCGAGTATTAAATCCCTAACCCTTGAAAATGGATTGAAAACCAAATTATACTCACCACGATATCCCAATTACTTCATCAATAACGATCCACAATCCACCATTTGGCTTCTTAGATGTCCCCTTCACTTTGTTGTGAGATTATACTTTATACCATACTCCCTAATATATCAAATATAACTTAGTTCAAAATAGAGATGTATTTTTTCCGAACCCATTTGTCTTGTTAAACAATGTTATTACAACCATGATGGGATGCTATCTTACCTCTCAAAAGAATAATCTTTATGCCACGCTTTTATCTAATAATATTTATTCTCTTTTTACTCTTTTTTACTAAAAAAGAACGCATATCCGTTATATCACATATGCGATATGAATCGCATATGCGATATGAACAAGTCTAAACCACATATGCGTTATAACGCATATGCGTTAATTTAAAATTTTAAAACTCGGCGGGAACAAGGCTTGGGATGATGTTCGGAAATAGCTTCGGACTACCGAACCTATTGGCTAGAACAAAAAACCCAAGGCCATTGCCTATATTTTAGAACTCTATCAATATGCTTGGTTTCAGTGGCGTGTTTTGCTAGGAAAAAATCAATATTTTTTTATGAAAATATAGAATATTGTAGAGTACGATCTGATGATTCTGAATATGTAATTTTTTCATAAAAATGTATGTGTTATTTATTTATTATTAATTTTCTAAGTGACACACGTTAGTTTTTGAAAATACATACATTGATTGGTTTTTATATAACTTTTGATTTCCTTCACCATTTCCCAAGAAAACTATATGGTGCATTAGAGGAGACTGAGCTCTACAATCTCATATATAGAAATCAATGATTTCGTTAAATTTTGCCCCTAAAGTGTTGCACCCGCACATAACGTTCTCATTTCAAGGTTTACTCACTTCAATAATTAATAATAAAAAAATAATTCATGAATTTTTTTAAAAAAATAGTGTTGCACTAGGCCCATATGTCCTTTATATGTCTGCAACATTTTATCCAAAATTGACATCATTTACCTCAATAAGTGCTGCGCCTGCACAAACATATATGTTATGATGTGCTGAAAATTTTAAAACCCAATTTAACGGAAACTAATTTTATAATCATTTACACAAAATTTTTATAGATAAATGTTATATATTATGAAAGCTAATTCAATTACCTATCTTTTGTCTTTTTACTTCATCTTCAAATCCATTACGGAAGTACCCCTAATTGTCACCTAAAGTCAGAGGTTCCAGGTTTGTTCAGTGTTATGTAGCATCTAAAGTGTCTTTAAAGGAGTCCATGATTGTGCATCAGCCCCCCATCAAAATTGGGCGAAATGGGGCTTCAAAAAATGCAAATTGGCGAATCATTTTTTTGAAAAAAAATGGAAAAATAGCCCATGGGATAAATTTTTCCCCTAAAATTGTCCTTGATTATTTAAATTCATTCCAATGCGGTCTTTTGCTATAACCACACCGATGTGTCCTATTGTTGAGGTCATTGAAATAAAAAATTAATGAATGGAAAAACCATTTTACCATCCTATATTGATTCTAATCGCTTAAGCACTAGTTCATTAATTTCCTAGTTGAAATGCCCTGCCATTGGTGCTCCACATGGTTGAGTTTCTCCCTACGATTGCTTACTTGATGGATTCTAAGTTTTACCAAATGATGGACAAAATTTGAAATTTATTCTACATTGCAACCATGCCTCCTTGAATTGCCCAGGTAATCTCTTTGTTACCTCATAATTCAAATTTTTAGAATATAGAAAATGAAAATTCACCTTAGTTTGTTGTTATCTTTCTAAATAAGAAAAAATTGCAGGGTGCATTTGAGTCATTCAGCTCACATGGCTAGCAAATTTACAATGTGCACCTATAGTGTTAAATTATCAATGTATTGTACACTGATTGGCCGATTTATGCATTTCATGATGCATTGCTAAAGATTAAAAAAAATTCACATAAACAACGTTCAGTACATGTCACAAACCATAGTGCATGGTTAGTAGTGTAGTTAGCTATTGCAACACATAGGTGTTGGTTACACCTAGAGAACCATCTAACCAATTCTTTATAAATTTTTAGATGCACCACCACAATAAATTTAAAAAAATTATTTCACTATTATCCACATCAACCAGTACATAGCTATAAATCGTACACACTTCCATGTCGATGCACTTATATTTAATACATGAACTTTCATGGCCATTGAAAAACAATAATTATCACAAAGAGATGCACCGATTAGGGTGCACTCTAAAAACTTGTGCACATCGTGTGTGGTTCGGCCACATGTTGTAGGACCCCGGTCCTAGATTTTTATGAGTTTAACAATAAAAATACTCATTTATTTCTATTTACATACTGTGTCAATTTCTGTTTCTGTTTTGTTGGTTTGTGTTCAATTTCAAGTCTGTAAAAAAAATAACATTTACATTTACAAGTTTTGAAATAAATGTATTTACTGTTTCATCTACCTCTAACCAGTTATGTTTATGCAGGTGTAACAACATAAAATTTTTAAATTCATAACTCAAAATAATAATTGACAAGGGTAGAAATGATAATTATACCTACAGGAAAAATACCTCAAACTAGCTAGTAGATCCCCTTTTGTTGCTGCTCCCTTTTGTTACCCTCCTTGTTGTTTCCCTGCTTGCTACCTTGCAACCAAAATCTTCCCAAACCCTTGAAACTCTACCAGCCCAGATAGTTTTTCCACCCTACCAACTAGCGAGGTCTCACCGACCACCCAGCTCCAAAGGTACCCCTTTGGACCCCCAATCCCAAATCGAGTACAAGCCAACCTGTTATATCCCTTCAGAAAAATATCCAACAAGAACCCCCTTCTCCTCTACTATATCTGCTATGTAATTTTCTCAAAATATCCTAAGGTCAATGTGCCCCTCTCCTCCTTCCTCTTCTCGACCTTATTCATATCCTCCTTGCCGACTCTTTCCGCATGCCATTAATACCCCTATCTCTAACATATATGTTTCCCCAATCCCAAGTCCTCCTCGAGTCATTCATTTTGACTTAAAACATTGACTTAAACATTATTTTATTGTGTAAATAAATGTTTGGGTGGGTTCACCTACCTACCACAAATGTTTCACTTTACACGTTCAACCACATTAAATGTCTAATTTACATTCCCAGCTTTGTAATTCAAGTTTGTCAATTATAACTAACAAAACATTTTTAATTTAACTAACTCAATATAATTCAACATTTGTTTCTTATTAAAAGTACAATTTTTAATTAATAATAAATGTTATATTATTTTTATAATAAAGTTTGGGGTTGGGGTTGGTTCACCCACCAACCATAAGAGTTTTGAACTTACATGCTTCACCAATTCAATTAATTACACCTTATTTTGTAATTAAATAATTAACAATCATTACTAAAGATAAGCATAGCCTCATTAAAATTAATTAACATCACTAACACATAATTAATTTAAGGGATCAAGTTACTATTAACTTATTTAAGATGATAATTATATTTCAACCCTTAGTCCTTGCTAATTAAACTCATTAAAATCAATCAAGCTTTCTAATCAATTGCATTAGTCACTACCTAGGTTAACAATAGTTCGTTTACTAATCAACACTATTAATCATTAATTGACCATAATAATCATTAATCATTTTTCTAACATTAATCAACAAAATTAACATTATTATTCAATATTATTTCACGCAATTTATGAATATGTAGGCAAGTTACGTAAGCGTAGCTACTGCTTACACACCTTGCTTAAGTACACTAACAATAATAATTCACACACATCAATCATAATCACGAAACTTATTGTTTACTAACACATGTTTTAACATAGTTTGCAAGGTGTTGTCTTTTACCTAACTGCATTTTACTAAGTTACGACAATTCATACAATTACCGAGTTACGACACATAATCAATCAAGGTCTTTTTCCCACACATGTAGTTAGATCTTGTTTCCATCCTGAGTTCGAGCTACACCTATCTACCTACATCATCTACCTAAATCTCGACTCTCTTCCACATCCTATCCTATCCTCCACTGGACTACCTTGAAGTGTCAAGCCATGACCGACTCCAGCTAGAACCCGTAAGCAGAAGTGTCGACTACATCAACCAAGCTTCCCCAGCAATAAACCACCAGTCATCATCACACACCTTGGGGAGCGCATTGTAGCACATCCCTCAGATGACTCTGGGTTTCAGGGATAAACAATTGGTAAAAAGTCCACCCCCGTAATGGAACAAGGGACTATGTCTACCCGACATAATAACAGCATTGCACTTATACTCGGTCTTTCATCGTATAACCAATATAGGTGGTTGAGTTTCCTGAAACCCCTCCCGACCCATGTCATAATACACATCATAATAATCATGCATAAGTAAATAATGCATCACTCGCATACCATTTATCTATCGAATTCCATGTCCCCGAGGCTCTCCCACCTCGTAGGATCCAGCTATCACTTAGCCGTTTCAACCTATAAGTCAATCCTCGACATACAATATAGAATATCATGCATAAATCCTCAACATGTACACATATATTTCATCATAACATAACAACAATAAACTCATTTATTCGCCATGCAACTGGCATAACATTCATTTATTCAACATATAACTATAATGGTATCCAGGTACCCATCATTCAATAACTTACATATATAATTAACACATGATACATATGTAAACATGACTATCGATCATAATACTAACATCACACATACACATATATATATCGGAAAAATAATAGAACCATATGTCCACAATGTCGTCAAACCAACAAAGTCTCACAATGAAACAAATACGACATATAATAGTAGTTTAGGTAGTGACGTCAAAACGGGGCGTTACATACACCTACCCTTCAGGAAAATTCGTCCCTAAGTTATGGTCAAAATAGTGTGGGATAATCACCACACATGATCTCTGCATCCTCCTAGGTAGCATACCCTGGGCTATACCGGTCCCACTGGACCTTAACTTGCTCTACCAAATGGTGCCTGAGCTGTCTAACCCTGCGGTCCAATATACGTAACGTTTTGACCCTGATGCTCCCGTCGTCCGAAACCTGTAGTTCCTTCCAATTTATTTTATGAGACTCATCAGCTACATAATGTCGTAAAACAAATACATGAAAAACATTATGATTTTTGTGCAAATGGGGTGGCAGTGCAAGACGATACGCGATGGGTCCAACCTTCTCTAAAATTTCAAAGGGTCCTGTAAATCGTGGCGACAACTTTGTCCCTTTCCCAAACCTGATGGTACTTTTGATAGGCCCGATGCGGACGAACACTGCATCACCAACCTTATAGCTTCAGTCAACCCTATGCGCATTGGAATAGCTCTTCTATCTATCCTAGGCTTCCTTTAAATGCTGTCTAATCTGAACAACCTGTTCTTCCATCTCTTGAATCAACTCAGGTACTATAATTACTCAATCCTCTAACCTTTCCCAACTCAATGGTGTTCTGCATGGTCTGCCATATAATGTTTCATATGGAGGCATCCCAATTGAGCTATGGTAACTACTGTTGTAAGCGAACTCTACCAAAGGTAAGTGTTTTTCCCAATGAGTCTACTGATCCATGACATACATCCTAAGCATGTCCTCCATCACCTGATTCACTGTTTCTATTTTCCCATCTGTCACTGGATGGTAAGTGATGCTTAGGTTCAGCTAAGTACCCAACGCTGACTGCAAACTCATCCAAAACCTAGATGTAAACCTGAAATCCCTACCCGATATTATCTTCTTGGGAAACCCATGGAGACGAACTACTTCATTTATGAATACATGAGTCACATCCGTGACATCATAGGTCTCCTTAACTAGAATGAAGTTGGCAGTTTTGGTCAGTTTTTCAATGATGACCATAATGGCATCATGCCTATGAGAGGTAAGAGGCAATTCCACCACGAAGTCCATGGAGATAACCTCCTACTTCGACATAAGAATGTCATGTGGCTGTAACAGTCCTACCGAGTGGTGATGATCAACTTTTTACCTGCTGACACTCAAGGCACCTAGCGACGAATTTGACCATGTCGCTCTTCATCCCTGCCCAAAAGAAGAGTTGCTTCATGTCTACATAAATCTCCTTTACGCCTAGGTGTGCGCAATACATTGCTATGTGGGATTCCTTAAGGATAGTCTCTCTAATATCTCCCTCCTCGGGAATATACATCCTTCCTTGATATCATAACAAACCATCAACTTCCAACTCATAGCCTTCAAACTTAGGTTACACCAGTTTCCCATTCTGGAGTGATGCTGTGACCTTTAGGTACCAACTATCCCTGATTACCTATCCTAAAACTCTTTCCCTCAAATCAACCTTCAAAGGTATAAGAGAGAAAAGTCCTGGTTTTCTGTTTAAGGAATCAGCTACCACATTCTCCTTCTCTTTGATGTATGAAATCCCAAAATCATACTTACTCATGAATTCACTCCATCGCCTTTGCCTAGCATCTAGGTCTCTCTGAGTGAAGAGATACCTTAAGCTTTGGTGATTAGACTTGAGCTCAAAGATTTGTCCAACAAGGTAATGTCTCCAAAGATTCAAATCTAACATCACCGCAACCAATTCTAGGTCATGGGTAGGGTAATTCTCTTAATGTGTTTTTAACTTTCTAGACACATAAGCTATTACCCCACCTTCCTGCATCAACACTGCACCCAAACCTTGTCTTGAGGCATATGTGCAAACTGTGAATTCCTTCTCCATATATGGAACTCCTAGAATTGGTGCACTCATCAAAAGTCTTTTCAACTCGACGAACGTGACATCGCATTCATCTGTCCATTCGTACCTAGTGCCTTTACATTGTAAGGTAGTTATGGGTTTTGCAATTTTTGAGAAACCCTCAACAAACCTTTTATAATACCTGGCTAACCCCATGAAGTTCTCACTTCATGTGCATTCCTTGGCACGGGCCAATCCATTATGGCCTTCACCTTCTCAAGGTCCACTGAAATTCCCTCACCGGAAAATATATGCCATGGATAATGGATCTCCTTCTGATAGAACGAGCACTTGGACAACTTACTGTACAACTTGTGCTCTCTTAAGCATGACAACACTATTCACAAGTGTTCATTTTGCTCCTGTTCATTCTTGGAGTAGATGAGGATGTCATCCAACAAGACATGCACACAAACCAATCTAAGTATTTTCGAAACACACTATTCATGAGACTCATGAATACAGCTAGGACATTGGTGAAACCAAAGGGTACCACTACAAACTCACAGTGCCCAAACCTTGTTCGAAAAGTAGTCTTAGGTATATCACCTTCCTTAATCTGTAGCTAGTGGTAACCTGATCATAAGTCGATCTTTGAGAAGACTGTCGCCCCTTTTATTTGATCAAAGAGATCATCAATTCGAGGTATCAGGTACCTATTCTTCACTATGGCTTTGTTCAAATTTCAGTAATCGATCCAAAGACACAAGGAACCATCCTTCGTCTTCAAAAATATAATGGGTGCACCCCATGGTGAAATACTTGGTCTTATGAACCCTAGGTCTAGCAG
Organism: Larix kaempferi; assembly: GCA_027924585.1. Classification (NCBI taxonomy): domain Eukaryota; kingdom Viridiplantae; phylum Streptophyta; class Pinopsida; order Pinales; family Pinaceae; genus Larix; species Larix kaempferi. The sequence continues at coordinate 2,569,878 of BSBM01001158.1, read as the reverse complement.
TTCCTTCAACTGCATTTGCAACTCACAAAGTTCCGGGGCCGTCATCCTGTATGGTGTCTTCAATGTTGTCTCTGCACCGGGTTTCACCTCAATGGTAAAATCAAGTTCCCTCTTAGGAGGTAACCCAGGTAATTCCTTTAGAAAGACGTCACTGAACTCGGCTAACACTGGGTACTCATCAAAGGAGGGTCTTTTCTCATTGTTTACCGCTTCAACAATATACAACTGACATCCCTGTCACATACATCGCTTTATATTCATCATGGATATGAATCGTAGGGACACCTTCCGTTTGACACCTTGGATCTCAATGGCCTCTCCTTTGTCATCAATGCAAAGATCTTTCTTTCCATAGCAATCCAAGAAAGCTCGATGTTCCTCAAGCAAATTCATAACTATGATGAGTTCAAAAGTTTCGAGGGTGGTGACGTACACCTTGACTTGTGTAACACAAACCTCGAGATCCACTATGCACTTATCGACACTAGGTCCTACCACTTTTTTTACCCCTGAATCCATCTCGACTAAGTTGAAATTGTCATGCTCGTAGGCTGCCAACCCAAATTTGTCGAATGCATGAAGAAATGAAACTATCTGTAACACCAGGATGAAACAATATTCTAAGCTTAACATCATTGACCGTACCTGATGATTCTACCACATTGGATTGGTACTCTACTTGATGGTTGTTTACTGCTACCAAGATATGATGCCTACTAGCCCCACCCCCCATTGGAGCCTTTCCTTCTTGATGCATTGTACCAGATCATAATTTGGGATAGTCATGCTGGTAATGTGGACCTCCGCATCCCCAAAAAGAAACCTGTAATGGAGTAGGAGAAATAACCTGTTCAAACCTCTGGGAGGGACCCCTTCCCCTGCCAACTAATCCTCTAAAATTTCTCACACCCTGGTGAGTTCTTGTGGCTGACGGGGGCACCGCCCTAGTTGCCACTGATTTGTATACCACCGCAACCCTTGGTGTGTACCTGTTTCTATAGGGAGGTGGCCTCGAATATCCTCCCCGAGGGTAGATTCAAGGAGCCTTCCCTACAAACCATCACTGGTGAGAGCTAAATGACTTGACGAGCTTTTCACCCAACATCTCCTCTGTGTAACGAGCACAATCAACCACTTTAAAAACTGAAGTTGGTTTCCACATCCGTACTTGAGCCCTGATCTTGGTATTGAGCCCATACATGAAGCGCTCAACCTGGCGTTTGTCGTTGTCCAAGTAAGGGACATACTTGACTAATTCCATGAACCTCTCTTCATACTCATCCATAGATAGATGCCTTTTCACTAAGGCATGAAGAGCCCCTGCTTTTTCTTCCTGGTAGGATGTGGGTAGGTACTTCCCTTTGAACTTTTCCACAAATAGTTCCCATAGAACCATGTATGGTGTAAGGTGTAGCTACCTTTCTTGGTTCCCCCAGTAGTTCAAAGCGGCCCCCTTTAGTTGAAATATGGCCATCTTGGACTTGGATGTATAACTGTACTCCTATAAGGTTAAGCACCTATACATCTCTTCCAAACAAGACTCTGCTCGTATCCCTACTCAACCCCCTAAAAAATATGGAAGCCTTATCTTCTGAATCTCCCTTGTGATATCCTGATGCGGAGGTCTTGGTACCGTATTCACTTCTACCACAGGGACTTCCTCCCTTAGTGGATGGGCCTCCACTTATACCTCTGAGGTATAAACACTTCCTCTCTGTAGTCCCCTGAGTGTTTCATTTATTGCTTCCAGCGAGCACAATATAAGGATGGTTTTAGGCGATTGTGCCAGCACATTTGGCTTAGGTAATGCCGTCTCTTGACTTCGCCCTCGACCTTCTCACGTTCTTACCATGATTATCCCCGTAACATGGCATAAGATGATAATTAACATATGACAACATCATGACTAATTTACTATCAAACTCAATAGCTAATTCAAAATGTGCATCGGGCGATTGTTTTTATGAGCGTTTTTACTCTAAGAGCTATAGTTTTGGGCGTTTCAATTAGGCCATCTTGAGGCCACCCGATACTAAATTTACAACAGTAGTTCTACGTAATTCATGTATCAGATTCTCGCAAAATCCTCATTATGTCGCAATTTAACCCTTCATGAAATTCAATTGGTGTTTATTGCCTCGTTCTCATTAATAATTAATCATTTTTATAATTTAATAATAGAGTAACCTAAGTTTTAGGTCTAGCGTCGTGTTTACCAAACATTTTGGTCATTGGGTAGCATAAGTGTCCTAGCGATCAGCTCGTCATGCTAGTCTCTGTGGTGTCTTGTTTTCAAGATTCCGGGTCCATCTTGCCCCTTCGACTATACGTCGGAGTTTCGGCAAGGAACTTTTCAAGAACAAGATAAACTATTTTAATGTTAATTTAGCCCCTTTTTTATAGTTAATAAAAGAACTAATTAAGTTAACACTAATCTTAATTAACACTAATTAATTATCATTATTATTATTGTTATAATTTATTTAAATACAACTTTAATTTATAACCTAGTATTAATTAATGTATTAATTTATAAATTTAATTTTAAATGTATTAATTTTTTTTTAGGTTATATGGAAATTAATAAAATTAATTATTATCAAATTTTTAAAATAAATAATTAAAATTAAAACTCAAATTTAATAATATACATATATATATATATTAAATCAATAATATCTAACCCTAAGCGTAACCCTAACTGTCTAGCTTGAGGGTACGCGGCCTCTCCCGGGTCATCCGACCATGGATAAAAATAATATAAAATTTCTATAAAAAGTCAAGCCCTTTCCTGAGCATTTCATTTTCCTGCGATTTTTTGCTGGCTAAGCCTTGCTCTGCACTCGATGAAGAGCTCTGCTCAGTACCCCTCAGCAAGGAGAAGCCCCTCCAAGCCGCCATAGCTAGAGAGAGCTTTGCTCCCTTGCTGCACGCTTGGATGGAAGGTATTGCTGGCTCTCCCATCTCTCAGTTCCAGGGTTCAATGCATTTTTCATTTGTGTTCTATGTGTTTTTTTGTTTCATTCGTTTTTATTTGTTTTACATAGGGTTTTGGAGCAGCGGCTGCCTGGCTGGGCACCCCCTCTTCCCTTCTCTGTAGACATGAACGGGTTGTGCTCAGATTACTGCGCTCAAGCAGGCCCATGGCCGTCATGATGCACTCTCAGGCCGGCTAAGGCTACCGAGTTGCGCTTAGGCTAGCCCATGGCCGCCGAGCCATGCTCAAGCAGGACCATGGCCACAGAGCCCTGCAGGCTACTGGCCGAGCTGTAGCTCTACTGCTGGGATGCTCGTCGGCTTGCCCCTAGGCGCGCCTTGCTGCACCAAAACTCATTTTTTTATACATTATTTAAAAAAATGTTTTATTTATTTATTTATTTTTTAACCCTGCCTTTAGGGCCACAACCTGTGGCTACTGGTCGGGCGCCCAAGGCCACAACTCAGCTGCTGGTCGGGCCGCCATGGCCATAGGCTATGGCTGCGCAGAGGTCGTAGGCCAATGGCCGTGGACCTCTATGTGTGCCATGGCCGCTGGCCTATCTACATAGAGGCTACAGGCCCATGGCTACATACCTCTGTCTGCACCACGACCTTCCATGTCTACGCCTAGCCCCACCCATGCGAACCCTATTTTTTTAATTTAATTTAATTTTTTTTCTTGTAAAAAAAAATAATTTCAAGCATATTCATTTTTTTTTTAAGTTTTCAGAAAATATATATATATATATATATATATATAAAGTTTATGTTTAGGTATATATATTTTTTGTTTAGTTGTTTTATAAATAACTAAATTTGATCCTTTTAAAAAAAAGAAAGAATTTATATGTAGTTTTTTTGTTTTTAAAGCTATATCACATTTTATATAGTTTTAAAGAAATTTCATATATATATATATATATATATATATATATATGGATATATACATACATTTTTATATAGTTTTAAAAAGAATTTCATATATATATTTGGTTTGTTTATTTTAGAAATAAATAATTTCTTTTGTTTTAATTCTATATCTATCTATATATATATATATAACAATTTGGTGTAAACTCTTAAGTTTTTTTTTTTATTATTTAAAAAAAATGAAAAATTTAACTCTGAATTAAATCTTCTTAAAAAAAAAATGATGAATTTTTCATTTAATTTAGTCATAAAGGATTTTTTTTTTGACCATCGATATATGTATATATAATAATAAAAAAACTTGTTTATATGCATATTAAATTGATTTTTGTTGTACTAACAAAATAGATTTTTTTTTGTAATTATGTACCATTTCACTAACCGTCCTCCTGGTTTTATGGAGTTCAAATACTTCTACAACTAGTAAACTTGCTTAGGAGTCAAAATTTTGAATTTGTTCATCTTATTATGTTCTAATTCAATTGTAGTAAGCCCTCTTGTTCCAGACTTGGAACCATGGCTCTGATACCATAAGTAGGACCCTGGTCCTAGATTTTTCCGAGTTTAACAATAAAACTATTCATTTATTTCTGTTTACATGCTGTGTCAATTTCTATTTCTGTTTTATTGGTTTGTGTTCAATTTCAGGTCTGTAAAAAAAATAACATTTACATTTATAGGTTTTGAAATAATTGTATTTACTGTTTTATCTACCTCTAACCAATTTTGTTTGTGTAGGTGTAACAGCATATAATTTTTAAATTGATAACTTGAAATAATAATTGAAAAGGGTAGAAATGATAATTATACCTGCAGGAAAAATACCTCAAACTAGCTAGTAGATCCCCTTTTGTTGCTGCTCCCTTTTGTTACCCTGCTTGTTGTTACCCTGCTCGCTGCCTTGCAACCAAAATCTTCCCAAACCCTTGAAACTCAACTAGCCCAAACAGTTTTTCCACCCTGCCAACTGGCGAGGTCTCGCCGACCACCCAGCTCCAAAGGTACCCCTTTGGACCCCTGAGCCCAAACCAAGTACAAGCCAACCTATTATATCCCTTCAGAAAAATATCCAACAAGAACCCCCTTCTCCTCTGCTATATCTGCTCTGTAATTTTCTCAAAATATCCTAAGGTCAAGATGCCTCTCTCCTCCTTCCTCTTCTCGACCTTATTCCCATCTCCTTGCCGACTCTTTTCGCATGCCATTAATACCCCTATCTCTAACATATATGTTTCCCCAATCTCGAGTCCTCCTCGAGTCCCTCATTTTGACTTAAAACATTACCTTAAACATTATTTTATTGTGTAAATAAATTTTTGGGTGGGTTCACCTACCCACCACAAATTTTTTACTTTACACGTTCAACCACATTAAATTTCTAATTTACATTCCCGGCTTTGTAATTCAAGTTTCTTAATTATAGCTAATAAATCATTTTCAATTTAACTAACTCAATATAATTCAACATTTGTTTCTTATTCAAAGTACAATTTTTAATTAATAATAAATGTTATATTATTTTTATAATAAAGTCCGGGGTTGGGGTTGGTTCACCCACTAACCGTAAGAGTTTTAAACTTCCACGCTTCACCAATTCAATTAATTAACAATAATTGTCAAATGATTAATTACTATTAACCTAATCATTTAATTAATAATTTATAATATTTATAATATGCTAATTTCCTCTAATTATAAATTTAACTAAGTCAATTTATCAATTATGAATAATAATCCTATCAATGTAACTCATATCATTATGAATGTGTAATTATATTAATTAAATAAAATTAACTAAGATTTAATTGACTCATTTACCTAGTTCCATATTAATTACACCTTAGTTTGTAGTTAAACTAATTAACAATCAATAATAAAGATAAGCATAGCCTCATTAAAATTAATTAACATCATTAACAGATAATTAATTTAAGGGATCAAGTTACTATTAACTTATTTAACATTATAATTACATTTTAACATTTCAACCCTTAGTCCTGGCTAATTAAACTCATTAACAATCAATCAAGCATTCTAATCAATTTCATTAGTCACTACCTAGGTTAACCATAGTTCGTTTACTAATCAACACTATTAATCATTAATTGACCATAATAATCATTAATCAATTTTTCTAACATTAATCAACAAAATTAACATTATTATTCAATATTATTTCATGCAATTTATAAATATGTAGACGAGTTACATAAGTGTAGCTACTACTTACACACCTCGCGTAAGTACACTAATAATTCACACACATCAATCATAATCATGAAACTTATTGTTTGTTGACACCTGTTTTAACATAGTTTGCAAGGTGTCATCTTTTACCTAACTTCATTTTATTAAGTTATGATAATTCGTACATTACTGAGTTACGACACATAATCAGTCAAGGTCTTTTTTCCGCACACACAATTAGATCTTGTTTCCATCCCGACTTCGAGCTACACCTATCTACCTACATCATCTACCTAAATCTTAACTATCTTCCACATCCTATCTTGTCCTTTGCTGGACTACCCTGAAATGTCAAACCATGACCGACTCCAGCTAGAACCCGTAAGCGTAAGTGTCGAATACATCGACCAAGCTTCCCTAGCAGGAAACCACCAGTCATCATCACACACCTCGGGGAGCACGCCGTAGCACATCCCTCCCATGACTCTGGGTTTCGGGGATAAATGGTGGGTAAAACCTCCACCCCCCTAATGGAACAAGGGACTATGTCTACCTGACATAATAACAACGTTGTACTTGTACTCGGTCGGTCATCGTATAACCAATCTGGGCGGTTGAGTTTCCTAAAACCCCACCCCACCCATGTGATAATATACATCATAATAATCATGTGTAAGTAAATAATGCATCACTCGTATACCCTTTATCTGTCGAAGTCCATGTCCCCGAGGCTCTCCCACCTTGTAGGATCCAGCTATCACTTATTCATTTCAACCTGTAAGTCAGTCCTCGACATACAATATAGAATATCGTGCATAAATACTCAACATGTACACATACATTTCATCATAAAATAACAACAATAAACTCATTTATTCACCATGCACCGGGCATAACATATAACTATAACGGTATCCACGTACCCATCATTCAGTAACTTGCATATATAATTAACACATGATACATATGTAAACATGATTATCGATCATAATACTAACATCACACATACACATATATATATCGACAAAATAACAGAACCATATGTCCACAGTGTCATCAAACCGACGAAGTCTCACAATGAAACAAATACAACATATAATAGTAGTTCAGATGATGATGTCAAAATGGGGTGTTACACATGTTCATATCACTCCGGTGCTGCATAATTAGGGATGCACTAAATATTAACATTTCATAAATAGTGGCAGGGCATTTTAGTATCACACATGCACCGATGCACTATGTTTTAAAAGTGCACCATTTTGACATTTTTAAATGAAATTTCAACTACTAGTGTGCTAAGCTCAATGTAGTGTACACCGTTTATGATGCTTATTTTTTTTGTAATGCACCAAGTTTCCATATTGTTTTAGTTTTAGTTTATTTCATTTATATATTCGGTGTATTGATAGTATATTAGCGCACCATGTATAGTGCACCTATAATATTAAGAGCACCATGTGCGGTGCGTGACTATTTTATTGGTGCACCGCCTGTTCAATTCATTTATTATGAGAAAAAAATATTTTTTGATATTAATAAATAAAATGATCATTTAATGAAATATTTAATATTTTTTTATATACATGTTTGTGTCTGTGTATGGGATTGATTAAATTTATATATCAATTAGAGAAGTTAGTAGTGAGATCCGTGGTAGAATTAGTAGGCATGGGTTGACCTGTACAATTTTGTACGAGAGTGGGAGGCTAAAGAGAACCTAAAGAGAGGGAGGGAGTCTTGTACCCTTATCTCATTTCTGCATGGACATGAGACCTCTTCAGGATTATCAACCTCTTGAAGTTATATGAGGAGGCTACACCCCTAAAAGGGAACTTAGTTTTTTTTTATGTAGTTGATCAGTTGTTGGGATCAATGTAGAAAGGCCTTTCGGTTTGGTCCTGATTTTTGGTTTCATCCCATAGAGGAGGACATATACTTCATCATTGGGATATCAAGAATAGGTGAGGATTTTCTCCAGTTCTCTAATGTCCTACTTGATGTCACAACAGAGAGCCAACTTTCATACTCTCATAGATATATTAGTTACAAGGTCACTGACCCTGCTCTTTTTAGGTTTCCGGAGAACAGCTGTGTATCCCTTCTTTTGGTGCAAAGGAGGTTAGGTGCCACTCTCTTTTTCTTATGACTTTGGCACACTCCACCACTGATGGGTAGTGCCTTAGTTTCCATCTATTGTATTATGTTTATTATTTAGTGTAGAGACCTAGATGCATTAGGTGGTATGCCATTTTTTTACTATTTTTTTTTCTAGATTGATGACATGCACAATTTGAGGGGAGGGTCAACTTCCCTTTTGCTTCAGATCTTTCTTGTTTATTTTTTGAGAGGTTTTCAGTCATGAGGTCATCATTAGAATAATACCATCCTAGGGAGATGACCTAGGTGTAGATGCATATGTGGGAACATATGTTACTAAGCGGGGATGACCAGAGTTCCCAATGAGGATCACCTCATAAGTACTGGAGTTACTAGACAGTGAGGATGATCATACATTAGACCTTGTGCCATATCCTTACAGGGGGTAAGATTGGAGAGGATATCACAACATATTTTTCACCTAGGATGAGCCACTAGATGAAAAAGGTAATATTATCATTATGTTTAAATTAATGTAGTTGCATTTTATTTTCTTGCTTAATGCAAACGAAATTTATTCTAACATTTTCTTTAAATTGTTTAATGAAATTGTCTAAATTATTGGTTTCATTAAGGATTCCCAAATTCTTCTAAATTTTTTTCTAATTATTGTTGTGTACTATATATTTTGTAGATATTGGTAGTTATGAGAAGGGAGGCCTCCACTAGTGTAGGAATAAAAGGATATGGATGAGCCTAAGTTGCCTCAATTGCCCAGACCTAGCCTACAATGCAGGCCATATGTTAGGTTTCTGGAGGATTTTGCAGACATGTTATCCACATTTTTAGCTCAATAGGGATTCCATATTGTATGGGTTCAAGATATCATGAAAGCCTTGACCTAGTAGATTTATCGAATATTATTCCTCATGATACGAGGCATTTGATGTAGTATATAATTGATGCATCCAAACTTTTATTTTTTTAGGATGGATGACCATTCTACATCTGATGAGGGTGTCCAAAATCCTCCTTCACCTCCTCCTCCATCTCCTCCTCATCATCGAGATGACCAAGTATCATCACATCCACATCCTTCTCCTTGTTTCCATGATGACTTACCACTATTTCCTCCTCCACCCCCAACTAGCCCAAAACCATCTTTTACTCATCCACAGGTTGATAGACCACCCTATCCTCCTCAGCGAGCTGACCATCCACCATCTCCTACTCAACTCGTCTCACTTTTAGGTAGGATGGTTGTAGTATGTGAGATAAATATTCAAGGAGATATTTGTGCTGCTCTATAGTCTACTTTTTTTCTTGACAGAGGTATTGCTGCCTCTGGATCTACTAGTGAAAGTGTTAATGCCTCTACCTATACTAGTAGAGGTAGTGATGCCTCTAGTTATGGAGGAAAACCAGCTATTTCATAGCATTTATTGGACTTGAGATGCATATTTGACATGTATCATGAGTTTGATATTATTGTTCACACGTACACACACACTCTCTACATTTTCATGTTGATATTGATTTTTATTTATATAATGTACTTGATGATGATGTGTATGTATATGCATCGATCATTTCTAAAAATCTACATAGGAAAATCCAAAATATTACACACCATCTAATATCTTAATTATATTTAAATTAATTTATTTTAAAATTTATTTTAATAATACAATGCATTTCATTCCCCTATAACAAATATTTGTTTATACTAATTCATCCTGAAGTTCTAATTTACATTTGCATCTAAATTTTACATGTAATTAAGTGAAAATACAAGTTAATCATGAAAATGGAATTTTATTATTATAACCTCGAAACATGTTTTAATTAAATAATTACTAATAATAACATCACTTCTATGACAATAAAATGACATAACAAGTTATTACAATGCAAAATGAAAATAAATGATGTAAGGTTGACTAAAACAATGATAAACATGATACACACTAACTTATATTTTTACAATATAATCCATATAAACTATATAACCCTTACCTATAAAATGTATAACCCATAACCATTAATAATTCTTAATCCCTCAATATATAACCCTTACCTATAAAATGTCCAAATCCATGCCAATATCTCTACTTTAGATGACATTGTTAAATATGTTGCACATATTCACCTCTTACGGAATTGTGGGTGTTTACGAATTTTATATGTAGATTTTATGTAGATGTTGTAGATTTTTTGTGGGAATTTACTTCCTTTTTGTGACATATAAAATTATTGTAAAATACAAATATTTATTGTTATTGCTATCATTTTTATTTCATCAACTATATTTAAAAATAGAATTATATTTTTCTCTACTACGAATCGAGATCTACACACTATAATTTACTATTAAAAATGTTTTCATAATGTTAAACCTCTCAAATGTTTCATTGACACTTGATGTAATTAAATCACCTTGAATGTTTTATTAATAACACTTTATGTAATCAAAGGAACTTATCTAACTTTATTATTTTAAATATCCATAAAAATATATTTTAGAAATTTGTAAAAATAAGTTTGAACTATTAAAAATCATCCTGTCTATTTTTACACTTTTGTTTTGAAAAACTCCAACATTTAGGTTCTAAATTGATGTACTTATATGGAGATATGATTTGTATTTGTAGGAGAAAAGAAGAAGATCTCATTTTAAAAAAAACATGGTTTTTGTATAGTTATACAATTTTTATAAATAAAAAATATATATTCCTAAATATAACTATAATTGTCTATTCCCAAATATAAATAGATTTTGTATAGTTTATATTGTTACAACATGTTTAAATTTTTTTGTTAGTACCTAAAATAATTAACCTATTACTATTTACTACTTGGCGAGAAACAAAAGTACCATCAAATAAATATGTAAAATGCACTAAAACATCAAATTACAAGATCATCAAATGTTTTTATCAAATCTTTCATCATCTATCAAACCCCTATTGCAAACTACCAAGTGGCATTGTATGTTTCCTCCATGTGGAAAAATGTCATTTTTACTCCTATGTTGAAGTAGGGTATCAAATTCTTCATTGGAATTTATGTCATCATTCTTCATGTGGAATTGGTGTCAAATTGATTTGAAAATTTATATTAATTAAAATTATTTACATTTAATCTTAAAATGAATCATTTTTGCTATTTAATATTAAAATTCATTTTATTTGGAAACTTATATTATCATAACTCATCAATGATAAAGATGTCCTTTTTAAGTGTAGTTAATTTGTAAATGAACTATACATTTCAAATTAATATTAAAATTCATTTATTACCTGCTAGTTAATATTAACATAATGAGTATAAACTAACTATTTCCATATTGTTAGATATTCATATTAAATATCAACGCACATATGATACACATTGACCTATATCAATATCGACAAACATATGATGTCATAATAATGATGCCACAATAATTCTAAAATTTTATACTAAATATGCAATGAGATATAAACAGCGTCAACTAAAATAATATTAATTTTCATCAATCATTCCATACAATCACAAATTACTTGATACACAAACACATTTCACATCAAATTGATTGTTAACGAACTCAATTTGTTTAAAAACATCTGGTAAATAACTCTACATTTCCACTGTCATAAGATGAAAAAAAACAATATAATTAGAGAATTAAAGATAACAATAATGAAATGATAACAACAATGAAATGAAATAATTAAAGATAATAATAATGAAATGATATATCAACATTGTAAATAATGAAATAAAACATGTACATATCACTCTTCATTGCCATCACCCTAATTATCTAGGTAAAAAGCCACTTACTTGTAGTGTTTTGGGAAAACATAAGGCTTCTTATTTTTATCCCACATCTTTATAGAGATGATACATATCATCCCTCTATCACAATATTCCTTTACATTATTATGATCGAAGGTGTCCCACCGCTTGCACCTAAAAATAATACATTAGAAAGATGCAATGATATCTGGTATCTTTATGATGTAACCCAACTTCCCTGCTATTAGGTTTTGATCATGATGGAGCTAGAACAAGTAGATTGGTCAAACTTGACTTCTGCTCCATAGTCTTGTGTGGCACATCCATCATTGACATCCTCAGTGCAAAAATGATGCCCATATTCCCACATGGTGGAACAAATGCACCTATAAAAAAGTGAACAAATGATGGTGTCATATGTCTAATAACCCAACCATTAATATATATAATATAGATGTTATAATTCAAAGGTGCATTATAAAGTTAAAAATTTACACAAAGATATTATTACCAAAATATTGCACCTGATCTCTATGTTTAGTGCATCCTCTTCAACAAGCGGGCAATGATTATATGTACCATATTTCTCTTTGACTTGTTCAATAACCCAACTATTGGGACATATCATTGACATATTTCATTTTAATGGATTAGGATAAGCATGCTTCTACCTGTTAATGCCTAAATTTCACACACATGCAACATTTTGGCGATTCTTGTGATAAGGCGTCATCAACATAAAGAATGCAGTTCACCAAAGGCATCCTCAACAAATCCAAAAGACAACACGAGTCCAAAATTTCCCAATACCATTCAAAAGAATATTTCACGAGTTTGAGCCATTGTTAACCTACGCCACATCACATGTTATCAGTTCAATGCCCGCACGATACTCGCGCACCTATTCCTTCGATAGTCGCACTACTCTCAAAACTATGGGACCACCTACTTCTGGTAGTGCATTGAAGGCTCCATCACCTACAAGGATTTGAATTCATCTCCTCACACACTGGGTGGCATTAAATAGCCCTCTTGGTGTACCTTGGAACTAGTACCTAGAGATTATGAGTTCACATTTGGATCTAGTTGTTTGTTGGCCACTTCTTGGACTATAAAAGGAAGCCATTGGCATTGATTTTGTAGAGAGAAATAAGAGTAAGGTTATGCTACTCGATTTGTGTTGGATATTCCTCATATCCCACCTCTTCTTATCTTTGTAATCATTCCCAAGATCCCTTGTGACCTTCGTTCAAGGGGAAAGAGTTTATCTCCATTTTTCTACCACTCAGCTAGCATATAGTTTGGACAAAAAGGCCTCCCTAAGGGATATTATTGGCTTCCCTTGAAGCCAACACCTCCTAGGTGTTGTACATATTGACCATTGGGAAATACAAAGTGGCTTGGCATACCTTTGATTGTTGTTGGACTTTGCATTCTCCCCCCATTTCCTTTTTATTTATATTTTGTTCAATTTTCTTAGTTTTATGTGAATTCCACTAACAATCTATTGCAAGATCACTTGCAGGACAACCACACAACCACCATAAGGGCTCCAAGTACTGAGGCCTTGTTGCAACCTACAAGTACTATCCCCTTACCAAGTGGATGAGTGCACACTTGTGCAATTTTTACCACAACAGTTATAATGGCGACTCCACTTGTTTTTTTTATTTGTTTTAAACTAGGTTGTTTTATACCGAGAGATTAGTTTTGGGTGTTTATCATTTGCAGGAGATTAGGTTTACCACCCCCTACTCTATAATGTGTCCCCCTTCTAGCCACAATTAACTTTTACACAGTAGCACAGATCTCGGCCTCTCAGTTGTGCTAACAGCACGTAATGCCTCAACAATCACACTACTCACGCAAGTAAATAGTTCATGACTCGTGCTATCTCCCTTTGGTTGAACCGCACATCTTCTCTGTGTTCTGACCACGCTACAACACGTATGTTTTGTATTTTTCCATGCTACTGTGCGATAGAGTATTGTTTTCCTTCTCTACAGTCTTTCAATTTTCTTTTTATCTGCATACTACAATCTTGTTGCCCCACTATTGCTTACTAATGAACTTAAATTAACATAATTTGCAATAATTATTTACCTTTTTAGTAATTAGTTCGCCTATAACAAGAATAGGGAGTAAATAATTATTCTCTCTTGAAACTTACGTAGGTAACCAACCTTTAGGCTTCCAACGGGCCTTATTGTTGTCACTAGTTTTCAAAACCATTCTTGTTTATGCATAATTGACATGTTTTTAGGATCAAAGCTAGTGTAGAATTCATTTTTTGCAGACAAGAAAGGACCTAAAGACTATTTTCTCCCTAAGTATGTTGTTCACCTCGCACTTATTCTGAGCTTGGTGAATCAGAAAAGGGTGATAAGTGTGAAAAACCTCCATTGCACACTTTTTAAATTAGTTAGCACTTTGATTCACAAATCACCTTGAGCATATTTTAGAGTTAAAAGTACATCTAATTTTTCATTTGATTTATACTCTTCTAGTTAATTTTCCAACAAATGGTTTGCTTTCTCCACATGTGTTTTCACCACTAGCACACACTAAGAGACCTAAAAACTCTTTTGATCCAAGTATTCTCTTAACCTCGTACTTCTTGTGAGCTTGGTGAATAAAAAAGGTAGGAATTGAGAAATACCTCTCTTTCACTCCCTAAGTGAAAATAAAACCCCTTAAAATAAAATTTGTAATTGACCAACCAACTAAACTCCTCCACGGGAGGTCACAAAATAACATTTTAGTTAGGTAGGATTGTTTGATCGAGGCATCCATTAATTCCCACCAATCTAGTTTCATTAGTGATATATTGAAACATAACATTGTTGACTTATATGGTACTTTCAAAATCCTACTATAAGCAAGTGTTCAAAGAAAACCTGGATCAGAAGTGCGTCGTGACCAAGGAGGTGAAAGCTAGGGTATAGCTTCCCTACTCTCCCCTATGAGTCACTCAACTCATTGTAGGGATGAAACACTATACTGCACAGGCCGAACCACTGATCCACACTTGACGCAAGGTATCTTAGTGGCCAAACTTAGGACATCACCAAGGAGCAATTGTGGGTGCAATCGATTCCTGGAGTTAGCTATTTCCATTGGGAGGTGTTTCCAACTCTTCTTTATTGGAGCATTTGCCCCATTGCCAGTAGAACTAGCTCTTTGTTACCTCCAATAGTCAATTGGTGTGTTGACCCCATTGTCACCATCAGTTGTACATTTGGGAGGCCCAGTTACATTTGAGAGGAAGGATGCTAGGTTTTTTTTTAGGGAATTTATATTTATTTTCTTTTTAAATACAAGTTCACTAAGTCGTAATTAAAAAGAACCTACATGTGGGAAATCTTGCACTAAAATTGAATTTTGCACATATCACTCACTTATTGCACCATATTGTATCTATTGTGGTTGGGATATTTTTGCATTTGTTCAATTGTGTTTAAATTCCAACATCACTCTCATTTGACACAAAATCCTTCACCATTGACGAACATAACAATCCCCTAAGGCTATCTCAAAGACTACAATGCCTCTCCCCTCTATCGAGGGGTGCTTTTACACCATCTCCCCATGGTTCAAGTGGAAGATACTCTAGCTAGGGATTCTCTTAGGCCACATTAATAGGATCATCTAGGTGAGGCCTCTCGTTGCTAGGTGCATTTTCACCTCTCAGCGAAAGTGTCAATCTCCCCACCTCCTCCACTGCCAGAAGAAGATCACCTTCATTTTCTACCCTAGGAGAGAATGGAGATACACTTACACCTCCCCACCTTAGAAGATGTACCCCTCTAGATTCTCCTCTCGGAGTTCCTTTGGACCCCTTTTATCCCCCATCTCTCATAGAAGGTCACTCGTTGGTTTCAAAACCACCTAGGTCTCCCACTACAGCAAACCACAGCCAACATACTATGGCATGACCCAATCCTCCTACACTATCTTTCATGGATAGTCTAAATATCCCTGATTTGGCCAAACTGATCAATGGCCCCATTGCACATGATCCAACATGGCTAGCTATGCCATATAAACTTCCCTCCGACATTGATAAATTTAAGGGAAAACAAGGGTATGATCCTACCAACCATGTCATGTCTTTCCACTTATGGTGTTATTCTAACAACATGACATATGATCCTGTGAGGATTTGCCTCTTTCAACATACCCTCACCGGAACGGTATCTAAATGGTATGAAAATCTACCGAGAGAGACCCATGCCACCTTTGCAAAATTGGTCACCTCATTTCTCACTTACTTTTAGCTTCCAATTTGACATGATCTCGGTCTCAAAATTCTTACAGATTTTTGACAAAATACATCCACCCACATCGTGGACCACATCCATGAGTGGCGTAGACACCACACATTATGTAAAATCGAAATACAACCACCCTTTTTGTTGGATTGGTTTATCAAATCACTCCAACCTGCCATAGCTAAATATGTCACCACCTCCATGGCGCAAAGTGAGGAAGAGGATATTATGAAAGCTTATCATTTTGATCTCATATACGTACCATCTGGCCACCTCTACACTATCCTTCCTAATGACCCTCAGCATCGGTCATTAGAACCTACACTTGCGGGCTCATCACATTCTAGGGATGGGATTATTGGTTCCATTTCCCACTTAGGAAAGGTCCTTCCTACCACTTTGGTTCCATTTAACATGGCTCCACAATACCCATCCATGCAACTTTCATTAGTACCCCCCTACACTAGTACCAAACCCACCAGTTGGTGAGTTATAGTATGGACTCTATAGTCCTACTTATCATAACGTTAGCCAAATGACAATGGTTCCTACACCATCAATGGCACAAGTAGTTCCTACATCCACATATTATGGAGCAAAAACTGCATTTATCCCACCCCCAAGGTATAACCCTTATTATCCATTCCCATGACCTGTTGGTCAACAACCCATACCTCACATGGGGGTGAACCTCATTCAACCTTATTACACTCAACAAGCTCAATAGTTTGAGCAATTAAACACCACAAAATCCCAGGATCCTCAAACTTAGGGAATGAATAAAGGGAAGAACAAGCAAAACCAGTAGCCGAGGAAAGGGGGGAAACACCCTCCCCAGCAAAGCTAGAATACGGGTAATCAAAATACGGGTACTAATAATCCTCCCAAACAAGGGAATAATGGTAACATGAGGCCCAATTATTGTTGCTCCATTTGTCGTGAATATGGTCATTACACCCATAATTTCCCTCTTATTCCCAAATTCCAACAGTTATTGGAAGCGAAGAAGAAGACAATGACAAATCCCCCTCAGGCTGCAAACCATCCCCAAACCCAAACCGTTGTACTACAACAACCCTTTACAAACCAATGGGTTGTTGCACAACAACAAGATCTCCCCCCTCCAGCAATGACTCTTTTTAAAATATCTACATGTTGGATGTTAACATTCAGACTTGAGCCAGGGTTTATGATAGGCCTAAAAATACCCAAGTGGAAGATGTTTCTACTCCCTAAGAGGGACCTTTCCGAATACCATTGCCAAGTGCCAAAAAAATCTCTCGGAATCCCAAGGTCCCACTTCGGTGTACCCCTAATAACCCCCACATGAAATTCGCCCAGAATTACAGTATTGTGGATGAATTACCTCAATCATCTGCAACCACATCCATGTTAGAGGTGCTACATTCATGCCCAACCCAGTGAAATGTTAATTTTTGAGCATTAATTCAATATTCTCTAGGATCTTTACTTAGAGAATAACATGTACAGTATATCAATGCATATCAATCATAGCAAGCATGTCAATCATCACAAGAAGCAAACATAAGAGACAATAGACACACAGAGTTTCTGTGGGGAAAACCCTAAGGTGAAAAACCCTACAACTTCCTCAAAGATAGATAGAGCAATAGTACAACCAAAGTACATAGAGATAGACTCCTCCTAGCAACTGATCCTCCTCCTCACATGTGCACCACTTTTCGAGTGATGGAAGAGTGAGTTATGAAGTGATCCAAATAGAGATCGAGAGATCTCTATTTAATATACTTGTCCTAACTGCCCAATAAACTTATGGGGTCGACTTGTCTAGATTAGTACAATAACCCAATGTTAACTTAATCAGGGTCGACCCCACACATGTTGGTCTAATAACCCATCGGTGAGCTACGACACTTGTGACACTTGTCAATACAAATGATGACACTTCCGTATAGAGGAATAATAACATCTCTATAGGAGTACAATATACATAGATGAAATACATGGGTGAAATACATTCTGAAGTTACATATACATCAACACTCCCTCTTAACTAGGAAGGTATTTCTCGACATAGATCTGCTAGCACAATTCTTCTTCTCTGGATCATCATCAACGAATCATCATCCTCGAATCATCGTCATCGTCACTGCTACTGCTATCTCAATCAATCTCTGAATCTACTCGTCATAGGAAGTTCTACAGAGCTAGTTCTTTTTCATACTAGATGTAGGCCCACCATCTGCAGGTCTTCATCATCACTGGCCAACTGTGGAATCCTCAGGACTTATTACGTGCATCACAAAACCTGGCTGTAGTATCCCATGCCGTTACGAGCACATAGCTCTACCTATCGGATTTCCCAGGAGCATATTACATGTGACCCATCACAAAACCTGGCTGAAGCTTCCCATGTTGTTACGAGCACACAGCTCTACCTATTGGATCTCCTAGGAGCACATTACATGTGATATCACCACAAAACTTGGATGAAGCATCCCAGGCTGTTACGAGCACATAGCTCTACCTGTCGGAGCTCCCAAAGAATATTACATTTGGTCATGGAAAAACCTTGCAAGAGCATCCCAGGATGTTATGAGCACACAGCTCTACCTGTCGGATCTCTCAAGGACACATTACATGCCATAGGACAAAACCTCGCAAGAGAATTTGCCAGACAAGAGAATTTGCTAGATCTCCCAGGGAGCTATTATATGCCAACAACAAAACCTAGCAAGAGCATGTGCAAATCTCCCAGGGCGCTATTATATGTCCTCCTAGAGCAATGCCTCAAAAGAGCATCTGAGGCTTTTTTCATCCTGTCCAGATATACCAGGTCTACCTACATGCTCATCTACACAACCTGTCCACGACCACAGAGTATCCACCTGATACTCACCATACATCATCCAGATGTACACATGATCATCCTGATCATCATCATTGCATCGTCCTGATGCATGTCATCTAGAGCAACATCCTGAAGCTCGTCATCCATGATCATCCTGATCATACAATGCATCCACTTGATGCATACCAAGTATCTACCTGATACATATAATCATATACAATGTATCTACCTAATACATACATAGATACATGATCCACAAAATGTATCCATCAACATACATGATCTACCTGATCATACAACGTATCCACCTGATACATATACAGATACATGGTGCAAGCATCCAACATGATGCATACATACATAAATGATCCAACTAATCATACAGATCAGAAACTAGAAGATCATCCTGATGCTCATCATCCAACGCTTATATCCATAGCCATGTGAAGGATCCTCCTTCCACCATGCTTGGAATGGCTTCAACAAATGTCTCCATCACTTCTTCCTCGAAGTGTCGTCAATCTGAAGAACACCAAGCCTCTCTCTGAAGTACTCAAACTTCACTCTGGCTAGTGACTTCGTTAACACATCTGCAATCTGCTCATCTGTTGCAACATATAGGAGCTTCACTGCTCCCCTCTACACCATATCCCTGATATAGTGATATTTGATCTCTATGTGTTTTGACTTGTCGTGGAACATCGGGTTCTCAGATAGCTTCACACAACTCTGGTTGTCACAAAATATACTAGTAGCCTCCAGCGGTAGATCAAATAACTCAGACAGTAGCTTCCAAAGCCATACTGCCTCACAACTAGACAAATAGGCTGCAACATACTCTGCCTCGATTGTACTCAGTGCTATGCAGGACTGCTTCCTGCTAAACCAAGAGATCACACCTGATCCCATACTGAAGCAACACCCAAAAGTGCTCTTCCTATCTATAGCACAACCTACCCAATCTAAATCAACATAACCCTATAGGTTAAACTTTTGATTCGCATCATACTTGAGCCCATAATCAACTGTACCCTTCAGGTACCTCAGAATATGCTTTACAGCAACTAGGTGAACACTCCTTGGATCCGTCAGGAACTAGCTCAATGTGTTCATCGCAAAGCAAATATTGGGTCTTGTGTTCGTCAGGTACATCAAGGACCCAATCATCTGACGATACATAGTGACATCAACCGGCTCAGATGAAGCATTACACAAAAGCTTTAGGTTCGATTACATAGGTGTGGCCAGGGCCTTGCAGTCCATCATCCCGAACCTCTTTAGGATCTCTACTGCATACTTCCCTTGTTCAAGGAAGATTCCGTCTGCACTCTGCCACACCTCCATACCTAGAAAATAGTGCATCATCCGCAAGTCCTTCATCTCGAACTTGGTAGCAAGTTTCCTCTTTGTATCAACAATCAATCTATCATCTCCTGTTACAAAAAGGTCATCCACATACAGGACTAGTATGACAGGATTTCATTCCTCAACCTTGTAGTAAAGGTTGGAATCCACTTTACTCTTGGTAAATCCCAAACTAATAGCAAACTGTCCATCCTACCATACCAAGTCCTAGGAGCTTGCTTCAAACCATACAAGGCTTTCTTCAATCTGCACACATATGACTCCCTGTCATGTGTTTCAAAACCGAGTGGGTGCTCCACATACACTTCCTGTTCAACTACACCATTCAAGAAAGTAGTCTTGACATCCATTTGGTGTATCTTCCATTTCATCACTATATCCAGAGCAAGTAGTGATCTGATGGAAGTGTACCTGGCTACAGGAGCAAAAGTTTCTTCATAATCTATTCCCTCTTTCTGAGAGAAGCCACGAGCTACAAATCTCTCTTTGTATTTCTCTATGGTGTCATCTGCAGTATGCTTGATCTCGTAGATTGACTTGGAAGTCACAAGAAGCTTCCCTTCAGGTCTTGGGACCATATCCCAAACATGATCGATTGGTACTTCTCGACCATGGCATCCTTTTACTGTATCCCATATCATGGGAACTTCAGATTCTTTAATATCTTCAATAGATAGTTTGAACTTTGTTGCTGGAACAAATGTTGTAGTCCTTCTTTTGTAGATGATGTTATACGATCTTTCCTACAAGACAAATTCAATTGCATGATTAGAAACTTCTCATATTTTTCAGAACAAAATCTTATACATAAGAATATATATGTCATACAGTCATGCAATTATCTTAGTCAATGCTTCAATACAACATTCATCCATATCCGTAACTTTATAGATGCCTTCCATCTCTACCAGAACATTGTTAAGAGTTTGCACTACTCCCAACATGTCGGCAAAGAGGTTTCATTCTAGATAAGTAGCAATGGAATGTTGTACAGTGCCATAGGCCACTTACCCATCACATGCATATTAGTAGCATACTGTTCATTAATGCAATTATGCATAATACACAACCTAATTCTAGTAACATAAGTATACACATTATTGAAGAACATTATTTAAACAAACAGAATATACAAGAAATGGTAATTCAAAAACTTATCTTTGTTTGTTTGTTGGGTGGACTCCCTCTGAATATTTGCTTCCTTGTAGGAGCTGCTGGAGTCCAACTTTGAAGTAGCTTCTTCTACTCCTTTTTGTTGTGGATTGTAAGGAGTGGTCAACTCCCTCTTAATCCCTGAACCACTGCATAACTTCTTGAAGTCACCTCAAGTGAATTCTCCATCATTGTCGGATCTAAATGTTTTGATATTCTTATCAGTTTGGTTCTCCATCAAGGTTTTGAATTCCTTGAACTTATCAAACACTTCATCTTTGTTCTTCAAGAAGTAAACCCAAGTCTTCCTGGAGAAGTCATCAATGAAAGAGACATAGTAAGCATACCCACTCATAGAACTGGATGACATCGGACCACATACATCGGAGTGGATAATTTCCAAGATACTTTTTTCCTTTGCTTTCACTCCTTGGAAATGCCTTCTTTATGATCTTTCCTTTTGCACATCCTTTGCAAACACCTTCATGCTTGGTCTTGATTTCAGGAAGACCTTCTACAGCTTTACTTGGAATTTGTAATGCTCTGTAGTGCATATGTGCAAGTCTTCTATGCCAAAGTTCACTTGGCTCTATGGAATCATGCACCATGGCATGTTGAGGTTGTCCCTTCAATTTATACAATTCTCCCTCTTCTTCTCCAATCACCACTGCATCATCTATGGTCTTTCCCTTTGGCCACATTAGAACTTGGCCATCCACAAATGCAACCCTCACACCTTTTGCATCCAATGTAGATATGGAGAGTAGATTTTTCTTGAGCCCAGGTACATAAAGAACTTCTTTCATCTTCAAAGACTTTCCAGAGTCTAGGTTGTAGGAGGCTTCCCCACTTCCTTTGATAGGGTATTGATAATCATCCCCAATTTTCACCTTAGGGGGTGATTCATGTTCATATAGATTTACCAAAGATTCTTTAAACCTAGTCATGTGTTTGGAAGCCCCACTATCAATAAGTCAATCATTACAACCATGAGAAATGGTACCTGTGAGAGCAGAGATTAGAACATACTCCTCTTCACTTGATGAGTCATCATCATCACTTTCTGCTCTAGCCTTCTTCTTGGGAGGTTCATCATCCTCGGCAGCATCAGCATGGTACCTTCTTTTGCTGCTCTTCTTCTTTTTATTGAAGTTGTTGTTGTCCTTCTTGTTCTTGGTACAATTTATAGCAATATGTCCCTTTTCATTACAGGTGAAGCATATTCTCCTTTCTTTATGGTGATGTGAAGATTTCTTGAAGTGAGATGGCTCTCTCTTAGATTTCCCTTTCTTGGTGTGAGTTGTGAGAGCTTGATATTCATTCCCCATCTTTTCTTCTTGTGCCACAAGCCTTGCTTCTTCTTGTGAGCATTCTTCCCGCAATCTGCTAAAAGATACCAACTTCTTTCTTGCATAGATTCCTTGGATAAAGGAATCCCATGACCTAGGTAGGCCATTTAGAGTGGTCATGACAACTTCACCATTCTCCACCATTTCATCCACTGCTTTTAGTTGTTCCTAGATCTGAGAGACCCTAGAAAAATAAGATTGAATGGATTCTCCATTCTGAAGTTTTACCCATTTCAATTGGTTCCGCAGAGTCATCTTCCAATTTATGTTCTTCCCTTCAAATAGCTTGGATAGGGATTCAAACATCTTTTTGGGTATCTTCAGAGATGACACATGGGGGATGAGATGGTCCTTGATAGAATTAGCAATGATTCTATTTGCCTTGACCAAGTTCTTCTTGTAGAGGGATTTAACCTCTTCTCCCTCTGGGACAGGGACCTCTTCCCTTATATATGAGTCCAACTCATTCTCTTCTAGGATTAACCCAATCATATACTTCTAGGCTCAGAATTTATCAACCCCTTCAAGATTTTCCTCAAGCTTGGTGTGGTGAGACATCTTTAAAGAGTACTTCAAATGGAAATAGAAAATATTTAGGTCTTACCACTTGATTTGCTGAAAACTAGATCTAGTCCTGGATTAGGGTTTGTCAGAGAAACCCTAAAATTCAAAATGTGAATTTCAACTTTCTGAAAGGATAGAAAGATGCGCCTTGATGAGCTAATCCGCCTGGTGTATTCAGAATTTGAGATCTGCAAAGCTTCACCCTTCAGAAATGCCTTTTAGTCTTCTTGGGTTCACTAGGGAGGACCTTAAATTAGGGTTTGAGTTTCTTGGAGATTTAACCAGCAAAAATTCTCGATCCAAAGCTCTAAACTTCTATTTTTCCAAGGAGCTTTCAGCTTTGTCTTCAAATTTTAGAAATTCCTATTTTTGTGGAAACCCTAATGTTTAGGGCCAAAACTGAAAGTGATCAGAAATGAATTCTGATTGGACAGAAATATTCACCTTGTTGAGGAGAGTCAATCTATCATATTGATTTTCCAAATCTATTGAGAAAACCCAATAAACAAGAAACCCTGGTTTCCACCACTGCACAATGTCTTCTTCTCAGGTTAGCTCTGATACCATGTTAATTTTTTAGCATGAATTCAATATACTCTAGGATCTTTACTGAGAGAATAACATGTACAGTATATCAATGCATATCAATTATAGAAAGCATGTCAATCATCACAAGAAGCAAACATAAGAGACAATAGACACATAAAGTTTCCGTGGGGAAAACCCTAAGGTGAAAAACCCCACAACTTCCTTAGAGATAGATAGAACAATATTACAACCAAAGTACACAGAGATAGAATCCTCCTAGAAGTTGATCCTCCTCCTCACATGTGCGCCACTTTCCGACTGATGGAAGAGTGAGTTATGAAGTGATCCAAATAGAGATCGAGAGATCTCTATTTAATATACTTGTCCTAACTGCCCAATAAACTTATGGGGTCGACTTGTCTAGATTAGTACAATAACCCAATGTTAACTTAATCAGGGTCGACCCCACACATGTTGGTCTAATAACCCATCGGTGAGCTACGACACTTGCGACACTTGTCAATACAAATGATGACACTTCCGTATAGAGGAATAATAACATCTCTATAGGAGTACAATATACATAGATGAAATACATGGGTGAAATACATTCTGAAGTTACATATACATCAACATGAAAGGCATTACTCAATGAAATCAGTGTCGTCGATCCTTCCGACTTACATCTCATGAACTTTGATTATAACAAAGGTGAACCATGACTACCCTCGTCAGTCACATTTCAAGTCCTAGTCACTATAAAGAACATTATGATTCATCGTTGCATCATCGATAAAGATGCATCCACTTGCGTAATGTCCTCTAAAGTATGGAAACAATAAGGGTCACTAGATTTGGTCCCCTCATCTATCACTCTTTGTGCATATGATGGGATACCATCCCAACCAAGAGGATTATACCAAAATGTCTCAATAGAGCTGGGGGAAAGATGGTGATGATTGACATCGAGGTAGTCGACACAAAACTCAACTACAACATCCTCTTAGGGTGTAGTTACATGTACGCGATGAAGGAGGTCACCTCCTCGGTCTTCCATATCATGATGCTTCCCTTAAATGGAAAGTAACTCACCCTCGACCAACTTAACTACTATGATTCCAACACCACAAGCAACCTTAACAATGTCCTACCAACTGTCGTCGATGCTGATAAACCGTATGTGGAAATTTCCCTCGGTGTTTATAAGGACTCCAATTTGTTAGGAGTGTATTCGGTACCACCACCCAATATCCCCACATCAATTGATGGCCTAATGTGCACAATTTTCACCTCTAAAAAGGGAGCTTCCTCCACATCAACACCATCATCAGCACTGCCACTGAGTCATGGCATTAAACGAATGTCGAGTTCATCGGTCCCCCAATCTTCCATATCCCTTTCCTATACCCCCCTACAATTGTACAAGGGATGCTAATTATGGCTCGATTAACTCTACCCGGGCTCACTTTGGGTATTCCAGTAAGGTAGCTTACACCACCCTACCCAAAAATGGCTTCCAAACCAGTCGTTCACTATGAGTTTGTCCTTGTGCTGGGCTCCCAAAATGTCTACCTTTTTACAGGTATTCTTTGGAGAAGTTCACTTTAAATATCAACCAGGGAACGTACAAACTTCAGAGGTGCTAAGCACTATATGTGCACTACGTTGAGAGGATCTTTGTCGTTGGGTGTTTGTTGCGTCTATGGAAATGTTGGAGAGTCATTTCTAAGGAGGATGGAGTAATCTAGAGGTTTATAGCCATCAAAAGAAATGCAAAACTTATTCTAAGAAGACAGAAAACTAAATCTAAGGAAGCAGGAAGCTAATCTAGGAAAACATGAAACTTTCAATCTATGAAAGCAGAAAACTAAATCTAGGAAAGCAAGAATTTTAATCTAAGATGAAAGCATAAAACTAAATCTAGGAAAGCAGGAATTTAATCTAAGATGAAAGAAGAAAACTAAATCTAGGAAAGCAAGAATTTAATACAAGATAAAAGTAGAAAACTAAATCTAGGAAAGCAGGAAATTAATCTAAGAAAGCAGGAATTTAAATCTGAATTCAAACCTAAGAAAGAAAGAAACTTAAGACTTCAAAATCCCAAATATATCTCTTCTTAAAGCATGTGAATCTGACCTTATCGAACCAGAGATCTTTCAAGTTGGAACAAGAAATCTTCATTTAAAAATCAAAAATCTAATCTGGTCGATATAAAGAAATCGAAATATAAATCTAGGAATTGCAGTTTACGGATGGGCGTTACAGGACTACAGATGCAGTGTATTGGAACTACAGACACAATATTAATGAACTACAGAATAAACGACGTCTTGTGCACAACATTGAATCCAATAAAAAATTAACCCACACATACATAAACTTGGAATGAACAACAAAATGCATGAAAATATGAAAACGAAAAGATAGAACTCTTGAGCTACACACTAAGGAGGCCCTCCCCAATGCGCATCACAGGAGGAGAATAAAACTTATAAACTCACAGATTTAGAAATACGCTAGTTCTTCATTATAAATTCATAAGTTCCATCATAACTGTAGAAATCGTAAACTAAGTATCTGCTCTAAAAAATTGCCAAAGGTTTTCTTAAAAAATGTATGATAGAGAGACACTGACATTCAGGTGTCTCTATTTATTACAAACTTCTACTCTAGTTTTACATTGACAGTCATGATATTGAATAACATGATTATTTCCTACAAATTAGGAGAAAATAGGATCATTGTGTCTCTTGCTATCTTCAATATGGAGCTCGGCATCATTATTCTTCCAGTTCACCTGCACCCTGTCCACACATGGATTTCTTCACATAATTAGTAAATAAAAATGAGAAAACATAAGGAAAGGTAATTACTAAATTACTTCATTTAATTATCAACCAAAGTGCAGTCTTCCCTATAGAAAGAGGTGCTTTCTGATCATTTCCTCGCTTATCTGTGGCATAAAGGAGTCTATGGACTACCTATGTCATGGAATCATCATCTCCCCCAAACTTTAAGATGGTACCCATCCTTGGGTGACCCATCCTGAGGTACAATGGCTTCTCTAATGTCCCAAGAAACAACTCTAGGATCCCCTGCCTACCTGTGATATCCTAGGCTCTGTTCCTCCCTACCCCAATTCCTTCTTTCTTCGCCATCATCAATGTCCTATTTGATTATTAGGGGAAGGAAAAATGGTAGGCTCAACTTCATTCCGATCCACCTGAGCTTGCTCTTTACCATGACTTCCCTGTACATCCTTTCCCTATGCATCACGACTTCTAGTCTGAGCAACAAGTGAGGTTCACGCTTCTTTAGGTCTCCTGAAATTCTCTTCCATCTATTTCTTATAACCTCTCAGACTTCGTCGAGTGTGCCTTGTATTGTCTTATCAAAATGATCGATGGATTCTTGTTGTTTTCTGAGGAGGATGGGGATCAAATCCTCATCTGATGTTATGGTCTGATGATCCTGGACCACCCTCTCTAGGTGTGTGGCTTCAAATCTTATCCAAAGTGCATTCTCCCATTCCTCCATCTGGTAGAGGTGAGCATCTTGTGACCTTTCTATCTCATCGTTCATCCATGAACACAATACCCTGAGCTGGAAGTCACCCACATAAGAATTGGGTGACCAATTGGGTGAATTAGGCACAACCAGGTTGTGAAGAAAGAACTCACACAATTGGTCCTTATGAAATCCTGTCCTATCTAGGGAAGTGTTATAAAAACAAGATCGCAGAGTAATAACAATAAACATAAATGCAAATATAATCACACACACATTACAAGAGAGACACAGATATATCGTGGTTCACCCCAACTTGGGCTACATCCACACTGAAGTTGTCAGTCCTTATTATTATTCCGTCCAACAAAGTGAAGGGATACAACCTGCAGCATAGCCACTACACTTCCTCTTCACTATCTCACAGTCTCTCTTCACAGATCTTAGAGATCTTTACAATACATAAAACCTAATACATCCTTTTTCCTAGCCTTGTTACAATGTAACATCCCGAATTTTCATGAAAATTTAAAACTTTTGAAAACGACATTAAATACAAAATTTATAGATGCGGAAATAATTGTTTGATTACGACAGCTTTAATTAAAGAGTCATTAGTACTAAATATAATTTAATTTTTGTTTTAACAGCATTGTGATAATGACAACTTTAACACATAAATTATGAACATGATTATGGTAATAAATGAACTAACAGGTCATAACTGTGATGCGACACTTTTCTTTTGGAATGATACTGACAGTTTGACTTTTTATGAACAAGGGTGTCCTACGAGGTACCCTGGAGTTTACTTAGCTGCAATGCTAAAGCATTTGAATGTTTTATGTGAAGACGACAGGTAAGAAGTTCAATGACTGTATTGTTTTACAATACCTGTATAATTCAATTCAACATCGGATAATAAATGTTGTGAATTCTTTTTGCGAAGACAAAGTAACTGCAGGTATGACGGTTTAGTACTGCTTCCTAGTTTCTCGTCACTGTCTTACTTTTTAACGATGTTGAAAATAATGACATCTAGAAAGTCTACAAGCTATTTAAGTTGTTGTCGTAAACCCATGGCGTTGCTATAGTTTTGTTTGGTTGTCGTCTTAAGGTGAATAATACTTGCTTAGTACTATGGCAGTAGTTGTATTGCTAGACAACAATTGTATTGTAAAGAGAAATTAGGTTATGAATACATAGTATTAGCATGGTTTATGTGCTATTATCCAATATTGGATTTGTTTGACATTTGAAGAAAATACAAACTATTATCTTTCAAATATTTGCAAGGAAAATGAAAACTATGATAATTCAAAATTATCATATTAACTTTATGAATTATTATCCTAGGCAATACTTTAGCATATTTAAAACTAATCACTACATATATAAAAACATTATGTATTGAGATTTAAATAATGCACTCTATATTAACTTCATAATTATCATAACTATGATCGTGGCTAACCTATTGATTTTACTATCAATAAAAATATCACTAATGTTGATCTGCGATCATAACTTAGAACTAAAACCACTATACAATTGTAACAATAAAAGGTTTGTGAATATCAATTGGGAAATTATACCGTTGATTTAATGATACTAACACATATTAATGTCGACAGAGAGGAAGAGTTGACGGTCTTTAAGTTTGGCATGTGCCTTGAGCTGGAGTGGAGGTAGTGTCTCGGTCTTGTAATAAAGGCTCAGTTCAAGAATCAAGTGACAGGGTTTGTTAACATTCCACGTAATGAAAAAGCAATGCAATGGTGATTATGGTAACCACTGTGTAATGGTTGTGAGTTTGAAACACCTCTGAGCTGATTGTAGAACTATCCAATGTAAGCCAAGGTGGTAAGGCCGTGCATTTGAAATGATAGAGCAATAAATGAAAAGGCTATACGATCCCCAAGGTAATTGTGTTGGATCGTTTGTGATCGTTGATCGACTTGAATTCTAGTCGTTGGATACAACCCTAGTGTTGCGTCATTGTGTTGGGTTGATGAGGAGTGAAAGTCGTTTATTGTTCTATTGTTTCGGTTTGTGTGGCCGACAGGCTGCCAAATTCTAGGTTTAGAAATCTTGTAAGAGGTTTCGACCTCGAGACCTGTAGGTTAGGGTTGAAGTTGCAGGTTCTTTCTCACTGTAATGGCGTTGTGCCAAAGTGTTGGGTCTCTGGTTTGAAGTGTTAAAGAGTTGATAGTTTAAAGCTTTTTGTTTATAATTTAAGTGGAACACACAATGCTGCAAAATGGTAGAGGGTATACTGGTCTTGTCTACAGCAGGAGATCGTCGTTTTTCTGGGGAATGTAAGAGCTTGGTCGTTTGTCAAGAAGGTAAACATCCTCTAACTTTTTGTGGTTCTTTTGTTGAAGTTTCGACTTATGGTTTAAAATAAACAGTTGCCTAACTCTTAAACTGTTGTTATATCAATTGCAGGGTTCGAATGGTGACTTTGAGAAGGGTTGGGAAAAATAATTGGCATGCTTCCATTCCTAGTAAGCCCCGAGTCTCAAACCCTCATAGGTGCCTTCCGACTTTGGTTGATGTGGTTTTCAAAGAGATGAGAAATCGGGGTTTTTCCATACTTCGGCATTGTCTGTCAATTGAAAACTTTGAAAAACCTTTTGTTATTCAAGAGATGTCTATATAGGGATGTACCCCTCGTTTGTTTGTATGATACTCGGTCTTATATTTTGATGCCTAGCTTCGTCGAACTGGGAGTTATACTACTCATCAATGCTAAGGGTTTTTGGACTTGTTTTAAAATGTTTAAACTTGGGATTAAATCGTGTGCAATTTTCGTTTAGAAACATGTTGTTATCTTTTTTGTTTCTAAGAGAATTGTTTTCCCTTCTTGGAGTTGGGACTTGTA
This sequence comes from Larix kaempferi, assembly GCA_027924585.1. Classification (NCBI taxonomy): domain Eukaryota; kingdom Viridiplantae; phylum Streptophyta; class Pinopsida; order Pinales; family Pinaceae; genus Larix; species Larix kaempferi. Next base: position 2,539,449 of record BSBM01001158.1, on the reverse strand, counting down.
ATGGTTTACTTTGAGCCACGACCTGTTGGTTTATGTTATGAGAAAAGAGATATAGAGCCGAGGTTCGTCTACTGTGGATACAATGTTTTTCTTCCCGACAATGAATATATGCTATTTCATTCTCTGCTATTCGTCTGTGTTATACGTTTAAATACCGTAGGTTGATATCGTGACTTTCAAGCTAGGCCAGGGTCTATATGCCTGGCATAGATGATAATTCTGTAAAATTACAATGACGAAATGGTTTCTCTTTTCGTTTGTAAAAGAAAAAGAATAGGGCTACGCCCAATTATTAATGTTTCCTATGATGTATAAGATATCTTCGTAAATGATCTCCAGAAAATATTTTTAATGACAACTAGGTTATGTTCTTCAGTTTGTACAAGAATTTAATGGCCTTGTTTATTTAATTATTGGGAAACGATGTTAAGAGTTTGGAAGAACTACCTAGGGTTTGAATAAGTAATACGAAACCTAGTTTTTGATTTAAACACACAGTTTATAATGAAGATGGATAATATGTTAAAAGTAAACAGAATAGGATTTTTACATTTCTCTTGTTACAGTTCTGACAATACTGCAATAATGATAAAAATATCCTATAGGAAAATTTTAAAGAAAAACACATTGTGTGTATGAAGTATGAAGACTATGAAATGACTGTAATCCACAATTTAGTTCTATCATTAGCAATTCTATTTATTTACAGACATGACATGATGCATGAGATTTTGAATTTCATTTATTTCTTATGTATATAGTAGAGATAAGAAATTACAATATATTTATACAGGAAATAAACAATGTTTGTTTGTAATGAAACAATGGAATATTCTATAATATTTAGGTATTATACATAAATTTCTACTATTATTAATTATAGGGAAGAAACTGATAAACATATAAATTACTATATTTATTTATCGAATCAATGGAAATTTGCCTATCTTTTCATCTATACTTAATTTGTGTACCTACACTAGAGTACGATGCAAACAACAGCATGAGGAAAAATGTAGAGACTGGTTTATTAATTCAGAATAATATAAACTTCGACATTCAGACTATAAATAAAATCAGAAATCAATTCTTTTTCAAAACAGAGATTTCTAATTTTACTTCAACAGAACTAATAACTGAAATAAAGTAGAAACTATAAAACTTGGATTAATCTGTAGGGAAACAAATAGCCCAAGAAGACTGTTCCACCCAACCAATTCCTGAAGACAGTCAAGTACTTGCCTTAGGACCCCCGAGCCTGTTCACTAAACCACCAGGAGGAAGAAACTTAGGAATTTAGGATCTCTTCTTGCAGTAGCAAATAACTTCTGAATCTTCAAGAGCTAGCAATCCAAGGGACCTACTCCAGCACCTATCGTTCTCCTTCACCAATAATTTGCAGACTTATGATTGCACTCACAACTAGCCTCTATATTCAAATCTCTCAGTGATCACCTGATGCACATGAGAAAATATTTCTGCAGAAAATATTGTGTAAGAGATGCCTGCTCAATTCGAATTTTCCTTAAGTAGGCTTCCTAGGCCTTTTTAGTTGTTACTGGGTCATTAAATGAGCTTCCTGCCCACTCCCACCACCTGGGGGATAATTCCACATTTTTAGGGGTAGTTGTCCCATAACCAATAGCTAGTAGTGTGGTGCAATTGATGCCATCTGTCCCATACCTTCCAACAGCTTCCATTCCTCCTAGTCGGTTAGTGAACACTCATTTAACAGTCCCCTTGGGTGTTTGTTTCCTAATTAATTTATTTAAATAATAATAATCAGTAATTACATTCATCCTTGATCAAAATTGATCATAATTACAAAACATTGTAATTAAATTTAACATAAATTATTTTGCTAATAAAATAATAAGTTCTGAAATTTGGGTAGGTGACACACAACCCCCCCCTTAAGTCTCAACATCATCCTCGATGTTGGTTAATCACTCCTTGAGTGTTCCTGAAACAGAGTTGGGTATGCTGCCTCCATACTACTCTCCAACTCCCAGGTTGCCTCTTCTGGGGTAAGGTGCTTCCATTGCACCTTCACTTGCCCAATGGTACGATTCCGGAGAATAGCTTTCCTCCTTTCGAGGATACAGTCCGGTTCCACCTGAAAATATCCATCTTGTCCCACTTGTACATCATTCCAGTTTACAACATGAGTAGCATCGTGTACATACTTCTTTAAAAATGATATATGAAAAGCATTATGTATTTTTAAATTTGGTGGCAAAGCCAATTGGTATGCCACTGGTCCAACTTTGGACAATATTTCAAAAGGACCACAATACCTGGGTGCCAACTTGGCACAACTTCCCAATTTAAATGAACTCTTTTTCGGTCTTACCTTGAGGAATACATGTTCACCAACCTGGGACTCTTTATGAGTCCTTTTTAAATCTGCTTGACTTTTCTGCCTATCTTGGGCAGCTTTTAAATTTCCTTGTACCTGTTTCAAAATTAGTTCTAACTCCTGCAATAATTCAGGTCCTAAAACAACTCTATTTACTGGATCATCCCATGAAACAAGTGTATCACATTTCCTACCATAAAGAATTTCAAAAGGACTAAGTCTGGCTGATGCATGATAATGATTATTATAAGCAAATTCTGCTAAGTGCAAGTAGTCTTCCCACTTACCAGGCTGATCCTTAACATACATTCTTAATAAATCTTCTAAAACTTGATTTACCCTTTATGTCTGTCCATCCGTTTGTGGATGAAATGTTGTACTGAAATTTAAGGTTGTATTCAACCCCTTAAATAGTGACCTCCAAAAGTTTCCAGTAAACTTAGAGTCACGATCTGAAATTATTACTTTCGGTATCCCATGTAGTCGAAAAAACTGTTTCATAAAGATTTATGCAATATCTGGAGCTTTATGAGTAGTCTTCACAGGTATAAAATGTGTTGCTTTGCTGAGTTTGTCCACTACCACCATAATAGAGTCATTTTGTTTCTGATTTTTAGGTAATCCAGTAACAAAGTCTATGCTGAACACTTCCCATTTCCAACTTGGTACCGGTAACAGTTGCAACAATCTTGCAGGATGTTGGTGTTCAACCTTCACTTTTTGATAATCCAAACATTTAGCTATGTACTATGCTACTTCATCCTTAATTCTGGGCCAATAGTATTCTTTTCTTAGCATACTAATGGTCTTTTGATAACCTGGATGACCATAATAATGACTTTTATGCATCTCATTTAATATCAGAAATTTTATTTCTGGTATGTCTGGTACATACAATCTATTTTTATATAGTAATAACCCATTTTCCTTCATGCTGTAATCTGCCATAAAATTTTCAGAACTGTTGTTTGCTGTCTTTTCTTTCATTTTTCTGTATTCTTCATCTGTGTCACTCTTTTGAAGAATCTGATTTTCCAGATCAGTTGAATAAGTATTGATGGCTGAAATAAAATTCAGTTTTGCCTTATGACTCAAGGCATCTGCAACTTTGTTCTCCTTTCCTTTAATATGCTGAATTTCAAAATCATACTCACTTAAGAAAGTTAACCATCTAGCTTGTCTAGCGTTCAGATTTGTCTGGTCTAATAAATATTTCAGACCCATGTTATCTGTTAATAATGTAAATTTTCTTCCTATAAGGTGATGACACCACATTTTTAAGGCATGAATTACTGCCAATAACTCTAAATCATAGGTATAGTTCTTTTCATGTACTTTCAGCTTTCTAGATTCATATGCCACCACATGCCCCTCCTGTGTCAGGACTCCACCGAGTCCGTCATTGCAAGCGTCTATACAAACTATAAAATCCTTGTTAGGGTCTGCTATCCTCAAGATAGGTGCTATAGTCAATAATTCCTTTAATTTCTTGAAACTGTCAGAACATTTCTAATCCCAAACAAATTTCTTCCCTTTCTTCTGCAAAGAAGTTATGGGGTTGGCAATCCTCAAAAAACCTTCTATAAACTTTCTGTAATATCCTGTAATGCCCGTAAATGATCTTACATCCGACACATCCGAAGGAACCGACCAATCATTAATGGCCCTTATCTTTTCGGGGTCAACCAAAATTCCCTCTTTTGAAATTATGTGTCCTAGATACTGAATTTTGTCTTTGTGAAAGTCACACTTGCTAAACTTAGCGTATAGTTGATGGTCTCTCAGAAATTGTAACATAATTCGTAGATGTTCATCATGCTCTTATTTACTTTTTGAATACACTAAAATGTAATCTATAAACACAACAACAAACTTGTCTAAGTATTTGTGCAGAATATTATTCATCAAACACATAAATACAGCTGGGGCATTAGTCAAGCCAAATGGCATGACTACGAACTCGTAATGTCCATACCGAGTTCTGAAAGCTATCTTGAAAATATCTTCATCCTTAACCCGCACTTCATGATATCCTGATCTTAGATCAATCTTCGAAAATATCGTTGCCCCTCGCAGCTGATCAAATAGATCGTCTATGCGGGGCAACGGATACCGATTTTTGATTGTCATCTTATTAAGCTAACGATAATCTATGCACAGTCTTAGGGTTCCATCTTTCTTCTTAACAAAGATGACAGGTGCTCCCCAAGGAGACACAGTGGGTCTAATATACTTCTTATCAATAAGTTCCTTCAACTGTGATTTTAATTCGTTTAATTCCAGTATGTTCATTTGGTATGGAGATTTTGAATTTGGTACTGCTCCTGGTATTAATTCGATGGTAAAATCTAAATCTCTTTTAGGAGGTAATCCTGGAATCTCCTCAGGAAATACATGCTTAAAATCCTTTAGGACAGGTATGTCTTCTAATTTCAGTTTGATCTCTTTACCAATAAACTCATCATTTACTACGTTTACTGCAAACAATTGGCATCCTTTCCTAACTACCCTCTTAACTTGCATGGCTGAAATCTATCTAAGGGTTACTTTCCTTGGGATTCCTTTTATTTCTACAGTTTTTCCTTCATCATTTAAACATGTAAAAAATTTTCAGTAACAGTCTAGAATGACATGATGGGCTTCTAACCAGTCCATCCCAACTATAATATCATAAGATCCTAAAGGTAAAATATTCAACTTGATTTGTGTTTGTAAATGATTCATGGATAAAACATGACTTTCTATAAAATCTGATACTTTCCTCTTTGTTCCAGTTGCTAGTCTAACTAACCAAGATTTACTAAACTTTTATGTTTTCAATTTAACACTTTCCACAATATCTGGTGATATATAACTTAAGCTAGCACTTGGGTCAATTAAAATAGTAATAGGATGATTTTGTAGCATGCCTTCAATCTCTACCATGGAGATTTGATGATCTACTTGCCTGTTGTCAAGTGTTGTATTAATTCTGGGCATCTCCCTCGCCACATCTCCAACAGTAGGTTCATTCTGAATAGAGTTGATGTTGTTAGCTTTTCACTTCCTTAAGGGACATTCTGATGCATAATGGGGACCTTGACATTCAAAACATTTGATAGGTGCCTTTGGCTCATTAGTTATGGTATTATTAGGCGCATTTCTGGCTGCTGTAGAATTCTGCTGTGAATTGTTTCTGGAATTGTTCCCTTGATAATTCCGATTCTGAAATTTTTTCTTTTGAAACCCGGAATTTCCACTGAACCTAAATTTTTTATTTTTCTGCTCAAAGTTGCTAGGCTTATGACCCTTCCAGTTTGAGATTCCTTCTCTTTTTCGATTGGTGTCATAACAGAAAAATGCATTTTTCATAGCCTCTTCCAAGGTTTTAGGACTATCGTACTCAATTCTATCATTAATATTGAAAGGTAGGCAGCTCAAGTATCTTTGAATTTTTGGTTTTTCTTCTATGAGGTATGGCACATATCTTAGTAAGTTCAGAAATTTATTGTTCATTTCCTTCATATTCATACCTCCCAACTTCAAATTGTAGAACTCTTTGGATTTTTCTTCATAGTACTATTAAGATAAATACTTCTTTTTAAAATATCGTTTAAAAGTACTACAACTTACATCTTTATCTTTGATGCCCTTTACTCTTTTGATGTCCTGCCACCAAATATTTGCTTTTTCGATCAAGTTATATGTAGCCATTTTTTCCTTCAAGAATTCTGAATAGTTATAGATATGGAAGTATTTCTTCATACCGGACAGCCAAGCTTCAGCTGTCTCGCCCTTCTCAGTTTCCCCATTGAAAGTTGGAGGTCTAATCTTTTTGAACTCTCCAGAAATCTGCTCATATTCCTTATGATTTTTCTTTATGGCTTTGAAATCTCCTTCACTACTATCATTGGTGTAGTTACGTTTCTTTTTACGCACTTCAATAGCATCTCCTGATGAGGTTGAACTATTTTTCACCTCATTGGTTTTCTTTTTCTTATTTTTATTTGTATGAGACAGATCCTCAACTTCGGAGATATCTTCATTATCTCTCTCTTGCTCCTCAGTTGGGCATTGTTCAAACAGTACTTGGTTTAATTGTTCTTGTGCCTGTAGAATTCTTTCATTGTCTTATTTCACAGATCTGATTTCTGCCTTTAATTCATGAAAAGCACGTAACAATTCTGATGAACTGTTATTTAGTTCACCGTGACCTTCTTCTACATAGTGTTGTCCCAAGCTATGGCTGTTTGGTTGAAATCTGTCGTCTATATGATCAACTGAATTCTCCATACCTATAGCTTAAAAATAATTTCTGGATAACATCATAATTCAAATTCAAATTAGTAAAGTTTTCTGCTATATAAAAATTTTCTGCTGCGTGTTCTTGGACCTTTTTTAGGCCTAGAGTTCGAACATGAGCTCTTTTACATGTAACATCCCAAATTTTCATAAAAATTTAAAACTTTTGAAAATGACATTAAATGCAAAATTTATAGATGCGGAAATAATTGTTTGATTACGACAGCTTTAATTAAAGAGTCGTTAGTACTAAATATAATTTAATTCATGTTTTAACAACATTGTGATAATGAAAACTTTAACACATAAATTACGAACATGATTATGGTAATAAATGAACTAACATGTCATAACTGTGATGCGACACTTTTCTTTTGGAATGATACTGACAGTTTGACTTTTTATGAACAAGGGTGTCCTACAATGTACCCTGGAGTTTACTTAGCTGCAACGCTAAAGCATTTGAATGTTCTATGTGCAGACGACAGGTAAGAAGTTCTATGACTGTATAGTTTTACAATACGTTTATAATTCAATTAAACGTCAGATAATAAATGTTGTGAATTCTTTTTGCGAAGACAAAGTAACTGCAGGTATGACGGTTTAGTACTGCTTCCTAGTTTCTCGTCACTGTCTTCCTTTTTAACGATGTTGAAAATAATGACATCTAGAAAGTCTACAAGCTATTTAAGTTGTTGTCATAAACCCATGATGTTGCTATAGTTTTTTTTGGTCGTCGTCTTAAGGTGAATAATACTTGCTCAGTACTATGGCAGTAGTTGTATTGCTAGTCAACAATTGTATTGTAAAGAGAAATTAGGTTATGAATACATAGTATTAGCATCGTTTATGTGCTATTATCCAATATTGGATTTGTTTGACATTTGAAGAAAATAAAAACTATTATCTTTTAAATATTTGCAAGGAAAATGAAAACTATGATAATTCAAAATTATCATATTAACTTTATGAATTATTATCCTAGGCAATAGTTTAGCATATTTAAAACTAATCGCTACATATATAAAAACATTATGTATTGAGATTTAAATAATGCACTCTATATTAAACTCATAATTATCATAACTATGATCGTGGCTAACCTATTGATTTTACTATCAATAAAAATATCACTAATGTTGATCTGTGATCATAACTTAGAACTAAAACCACTCTACAATTGTAATAATAAAAGGTTTGTGCATATCGATTTGGAAATTATACCGTTGATTTAATGATACCGACACATATTAATGTAGACAGAGAGGACGAGTTGACGGTCTTTAAGTTTGGCATGTGCCCTGAGCTGGCGTGGAGGTAGTGTCTCGGTCTTGTAATAAAGGCTCAGTTCAAGAATCAATTGACAGGGTTTGTTAACATTCCACGTAATGCAAAAGCAATGAAACGCTGATTATGGTAACCACTGTGTAATGGTTGTGATTTTGAAACACCTCCGAGCTGGCTGTAGAATGGTCCAACGTAAGCCAAGGTGGCAAGGTCGTGCATTTGAAATGATAGAGAAATAAATTAAAAGGCTATATGATCCCCAAGGTAATTGTGTTAGCTCGTTTGTGATCATTGATCAACTTGAATTCTGGTCGTTGGATGAAACCCTAGTGTTGTGTTGTTGTGTTGAGTTGATGAGGAGTGAAAGTCGTTTATTGTTCTATTGTTTTGGTCTATGTGGCTGATAGGCTGCCGAATTCCAGGGTTAGAAAGCTTGTAATAGGTTTCAACCTCGAGACCTATAGGTTAGGGTTTAAGTTGTAGGTTCTTTCTCATTGTAATAGCGTTGTGCCAAAGTGTTGGGTCTCTAGTTTGAAGTGTTAAAGAGTTGATAGTTTAAATCTTTTTGTTTAGAATTTAAGTGGAACACACAATGCTGCAAAATGGTAGAGGGTATATTGGTCTCGTCTACAGGATGAGCTCATCATTTTTCTAGGGAATGTAAGAGCTCAGTCGTTTGTTAAGAAGGTAAACATCCTCTAACTTTTTGTGGTTCTTTTGTTGAAGTTTCGACTTATGGTTTAAAATAAACAGTTGTCTAACTCTTAAACTGTTGTTATATCAGTTGCAGGGTTCGAATGGAGACTTTGACAAGGGTTGGGAAAAATAATTGGCATGCTTCCATTCCTAGTAAGCCCTGGGTCTCAAACCCTCGTAGGCTCCTTTCGACTTTGGTTGATGTGGTTTTCAAAGAGATGAGAAATCGGGTTTTTTCCATACTTCGGCGTTGTCTGTCAGTTGAAAACTTTGAAGAACCTTTTGTTATTCAAGAGATGTCTATACAGTAATGTAGCCCTCATTTGTTTGTATGATACTCGGTCTTATATTTTGATGCCTAGCTTCGTCGAACTGGGAGTTATACTACTCGTCAATGCTGAGGGTTTTTGGACTTGTTTTAAAATGTTTAAACTTGGGATTAAACCCTGTGCGATTTTCATTTAGAAGCATGTTGTAATCTTTTTTGTTTCTGAGAACATTGTTTTCCCTTCTTGGAGTTGGGACATGTAATGGTTTACTTTGAGCCACGACTTGTTGGTTTATGTTATGAGAAAAGAGATATAGAGCCGAGGCTCGTCTACTGTGGATACAATGTTTTTTCTTCTCGATAATGAATATATGCTATTTCATTCTGTGATATTCATCTGTGTTATATGTTTAAATACTGTAGGCTGATATCGTGACTTTCGAGCTAGGCCAGGGTCTATATGCTTGTCGTAGATGATAATTCTATAAAATTGCAATGACGAAATGGTTTCTCTTTTCGTTTGTAAAAGAAAAAGAACAGGGCTACGCCCAAATATTAATGTTTCCTTTGATGTATAAGATATCTTCGTAAATGATCTCCAGAAAATATTTTTAACGACAACTAGGTTATGTTCTTCAATTTGTGCAAGAATGTAATGGTGTTGTTTATTTAACTGTTGGGAAACGATGTTAAGATTTTGGAAGAACTATCTAGGGTTTGAAGAATTAATACGAAACCTAGTTTTTTATTTAAATACACAGTTTATAATGAAGATGGATAATATGCTAAAAGTAAACAGAATAGGGTTTTTACATTTCGCTTGTTACAGTTCTGATAAAACTGCAATAATTATAAAAATATCCCACAGGAAAATTTTAAAGAAAAACATAGTGTGTGTATGAAGTATGAAGACTATGAAATGACTGTAATCCACAATTTAGTTCTATTGTTCGCAATTCTATTTATTTACAAACATGACATGATGTATGAGATTTTGAATTTCATTTATTTCTTATGTATATAGTAAAGATAAGAAATTACAATATATTTATATAGGAAATAAACAATGTTTGTTTGTAATGAAACAATGGAATATTCGATAATATTTAGGTATTATACAGAACTTTCTACTATTATTAATTATAGGGAAGAAACTGATAAACATATAAATTACTATATTTATTTATCGAATCAATGGCAATTTGCCTATCTTTTCATCTATACTTAATTTGCGTCTCTACACTAGAGTACGATGCAAACAACAGCATGAGGAAAAATGTAGACACTGGTTTATTAATTCAGAATAATATAAACTTCGACATTCAGACTATAAATAAAATCAGAAATCAATTCTTCTTCAAAACAGAGATTTCTAATTTTACTTAAACAGAACTAATAACTGAAATAAAGTAGAAACTGTAAAACCTGGATTAATCTGTAGGGAAACAAATAGCCCAAGAAGATTGTTCCACCCAACCAATTCCTGGAGACAATCAAGTACTTTCCTTAGGACCCCCGAGCCTGTTCACTAAACCACCAGGAGGAAGAAACTTAGGAATATAGGATCTCTTCTTGCAGTAGAAAATAACTTCTGAATCTTCAAGAGCTAGCAGTCCAAGGGACCTACTCCAGCACCTCTGGTTCTCCTTCACCAATAATTTGAAGACTTATGATTACACTCACAACTAGCCTCCCTATTCGAATCTCTCAGTGATCACCTGATGCACATGACGAAATATTTCTACAGAAAATATTGTGTAAGAGCTGCCTGCTCAATTCGAATTTGCCTTAAGTAGGCTTCCTAGACCTTTTCAATTGTTACTGGGTCATTAAATGAGCTACCTGCCCACTCCCACCACCTGGGGGATAATGCCACATTTTTAGGGGTAGTTGTCTCATAACCAACAGCTACTAGTGTGGTGAAATTGCAGCCATTTGTCCCATACCTTTCAACAACTTCCATTCCTCCTAGTGGGTTAGTGAACACTCATTTAACAGTCCCCTTGGGTGTTTGTCTCCTAATTAAGTTATTTAAATAATAATAATCAGTAATTACATTCATCCTTGATCAAAATTGATCATAATTACAAAACTTTGTAATTAAATTTAACATAAAGTATTTTGCTGAGTTCTTTGCAAGATGAATGGCACTCCGCCTGTCACTATATAACTTGCTATCCTTCTGCTTCTTACCCACTTCCTCCATAAAACTCTGTAGCCAAATCATCTCTTTACTAGCCTCTATAACAGCAACATACTCTGCTTCTGTTGTTGAAAGTGCAACAACCTTCTGCAGTCTCGAAATCCAACTTACTGTTGTTCCACCTACAGTAAACACATACCCTGTGGTGCTCCTCCTACTATCCTTATCACCTGCCATATCTGCATCAACATATCCCTATAGAACAGTGTTTGAACCTACAAAACATAATGCCTGAGTGGTGGTATCTCTCAAATACCTGAGAATCCATTGTATTGCCCTCCATTGTTCTTTGCCTGGATTGTTCATATATCTGCTCACAACTCCCACTGCATGTGCAATATCTGGTCTTGTGCACACCATGGCATACATCAAGCTACCAACTGCTGATTGATAGGGAATCTTGAACATGTAATCTGTCTCTTCCTGTGTCTTGGGACACATTTGCTTACTTAGACTGAAATGGCTGGCCAAAGGTGTATTAACTGGTTTTGCATTCTGCATTCTGAACCTCTCCAACACCTTTTGTATGTACTCACCCTGAGACAATGTCAATTTGTGATTTTTCCTCTCTCTTGTTATTCTCATACCAAAGATTTGCTTTGCAGCACCCAAATCCTTCATCGCAAATGAATTAGCTAGCTTCCTTTTGAGTACATTTATATTCTACATGTTAGACCCTGCAACAAGAATGTCATCCACATACAATAACAAGATAATATATCTTTCATTGTCTAGCTTCTTGAAATAAACACAGTGGTCAGAATGACATCTACTATAACCTTGTTCTATCATAAACTTGTCAAATTTTAAATACCACTGCCTTGGATCTTGCTTCAAGCCATACAAACTCTTTTTCAACCTGCATACCAAGTTCTCCTTACCTTTGACCTCATACCCTTGTGGTTGCTACATATATATCTCTTCCTCCAAATCCCCATGGAGAAAGGCTATTTTTACATCTAACTGTTCAAGATGCAAATCTTCTACTGCCACTAGAATTAAGATAGTCCTAATTGAAGTCATCTTAACAACAGGAGAAAATATTTCATCAAAATCTATACCTTTCTTCTGTGCAAACCCCTTTACAACAAGTCTGGCCTTGTACTGTTTTTTTCCTCCTTCTTCTTCCTTCAACCTGTAAATCCATTTGTTCTGCAATTCTCTTTTACTAGCAAGCAACTGAACCAAATCCCAAGTCTGGTTTCCTACCAATGAGTCCATCTCCTCATTCATGCCTTGCTCCCACTTCTTTCTAGTTTCCACCTGCATTGCTTCTTCAAACATTCTGGTTCACCAACATCAGTCATCAACAAATAATACATTGAAGGAGAGTATCATTTAGGGAGTCTACTTAACCTGGTAGATCTTCTTACAGTTGCAGGATTTTTAGACACTTGCTGTTGTTCTTGATTTTCTGGCACTTTTGGAACTTCATTTTCTTTAATTTCATCAAGTACTATGTACTCTATGTTTTTCCTTTCCTATTTCTTTCCCTGCAACTGATATTTATACATGACCTTTTCATTGAATATGACATCTCTACTTATAATGATTTTGTGATTTTGATAATCCCATAAACGATAACCAAAATCATCAACCCCATATCCAATAAAGGTACATTTCTTGGATTTAGCTTCAAGCTTTGTTCTATCTTCTTTATCAATATGGACAAATGCTTCATAGCCAAACGTTCTTAGAAATGAGTAGTTTACCTTTTTATCTGTCCATGCCTCCTCTAGAATACCACCATCCAAAGCACTTGAAGGTCCTCTGTTTATTAAATAAACATCAGTATTTACAGCATCCACCCAAAACTATAAGGGCAAACCTGCATGCAGTCTCATACACCTTGCACGCTCCATGATCATTTTGTTCATCCTTTCTTACACACCATTTTCTTGTGGTGTTCCAGGGACTGTCTTCTCTCTATGAATCCCATGGTATGAACAGTAACTATCAAAATCCTTGCCGCAGTACTCACCTCCATTATCAGATCTGAGACACTTCAACCTTTTCCCTGTCTCATTCTCAACCAAAGCTTTCCACTTCTTAAAAGTAGCAAACAGATCATATGTCTATCTATTGCAATAAACCCAAGTTTTCCTAGTTGTATCATCAATAAATGTAATATAATAATGAGAGCCACGAAGAGATTGTACCTGAGCTGGTCCCCATACATCTGTATGCACTAGCTCTAACTTTTCATTCTTCTTCTGTTTCCCAACCTTGAGAAATCTGACTCTCTTATGTTTTCCATAAACACAATTTTCACAGAATTCCAAACTTACCTGCTTCAAATCTGGCAGCAACTTCCTTGAGTGGAGAATCTGCATCCCCTTCTCAGTCATGTGGCCAAGCCTATGATGCCACAATGTTGTATCTGTTCCTGTGGAAGCTAAAGAGATAGAATGGTCAGTATTATGAGGACATAAATACAACGTACCTATCCTGTCTCCTTTTCCTATCACCATTGATCCTTTAGTGATATTCCACCACTTTTCTCCAAATGTAGATAAACAGCCGCCATCTCCCAACTGTCCTATTGAGATCAGATTTCTTTTCATAGCAGGAATATGCCTAACATCTTTTAACAGCCAATCAGTTCCATTCTTAACTTTTATCCATATCTTACCCATTCCAACAATTTTACATGGCTCATCATCACCCAATAAAACATGTCCAAAATCGCCTAGAACATAATCATGAAAGTATTTCCTGTGGGGTGTAGCATGACATGAAGCCCCTGAATCTACTACCCAATAATCACTAGTATTATCTAATGCAACAATCAAAGCATCTTGTAACACATCACCTGCCACATTTGCTTCTTCGGTAGTTTCCTTCTGTGCATCTCCTTTCTTCTTTAGAGATCTGCAGTCTTTCTTCAGATGTCTTTTCTTTCCACAGTTCCAGCACTCTATTTTTCCCAATTTGGACTTAGATCTGCCCGTTTTAGAATTTCCATGATTACCTTGGCTCTTTCCTCTTTCCTTTTGCCTTCCCCTGCTATCCATGGTCAACGCATTACCTGATGTCTCATCTGTGCTTTTTCTTTGCATTTTCTCGCTAAGAATAACACCAATAACATCATCAAATTTCAAGGTGTTTGAACTAGAGACAGAGTTACTTATAGCCATGACCAAGCTATTCCAGCTTTCTGGCAATGAACACAAGATTAGAAGAGCCCTAACCTCATCATCAAATTTCACACTTACAGAACATAGCTTATTTGTAACTGTATTAAACTTATTTAAATGATCAGTAACATATCCACCTTCAGACATCTTCATATTAAATAAACGCTTCATTAGAAATACCTTGTTGGAGGCCGAGGGTTTTTCATGCAGCTTACCCAGTGCGCTCATCAAACCCTCCATTGTCATTTCTTTTGAGATATTGAAAGCCACCGATGAAGCCAGGCTCAGCCGTATTTTTCCCAAATCCTTTCTGTCAAGAACCTCCCATTCTTTGTCCTTCATGGCTGCCAGCTACTTTGCTCTTCCTCCCAATGGTAGGAATAGATCCTTCTGGTACAAATAGTCCTCCATTTGCATCTTCCATAATTGGAAGTTTTCGCCATTAAAATTCTCGACCTTAAACTTTCCTTCTTCTGCCATTGCTCCCACTCGAACTAGAAACCCTAGCTTCCTGCGGGTTTATCTGCTAAATAGACATTTGGCTCTGATACCAATTGTTAGAAAAACAGGATCGCAGAGCAATAACAATAAACAGAAATGCAAATATAATCACACACACATTACAAGAGAGACACAGATATATCGTGGTTCACCCCAATTTGGGCTATGTCCACACTGAAGTTGCTAGTCCTTATTATTATTCCGTCCAACAAAGTGAAGGGATACAACCTGCAGCACAGTCGCTACACTTCCTCTTCACTGTCTCATAGTCTCTCTTCACAGATCTCAGAGATCTTTACAATGCATAAAACCTAGTAGATCTTTTTTCCTAGCCATGTCACAATGTCTTTCTTTTATAAGGGAAATACAATGGGAAACTACCACGGGTTACCCAAAAAACCATGGGCCTGAAAACTAGTGGCGAATACAGCCCCAAAAAATTTTCTCGGGGGCTTCGCCCCCGCACCCCTCTGACTTGGGGGCGTTGCCCCCAAACCCCCTTTCTCGGGGCATTTCTTCGAACCCCTAAAAATGCAGAATGGGTGTACAATCCTCCAAGGTGGATGGCTTAGACAATATCATCTATGAGACTGGAATATTTGGCTTTACAACCAACAGAAAGCATCTACAAATTGCTTTGGGGTGGTTATTTCCATGGTTAAGTGATGCTTCAATATGTCTAACTAGAAATGACACCACTTCCCCTTAATGTATAACACATAAAGCTGGGATGGAGGTCTGGTACCGACAATATCTTCATATGATTTTGCAGTGGTGATCAGGGTGGTTTCCAGATGTGACATTTGTTGCTTCTTTTGTGCCAAGAATTCATGGGTTTGGTTCAATTTTTCATGCAATACCTGGCTTTTTTGTTCAACTTGCTTTAATTGGCCTGCGTGCTTCATCTTTAAAATATGGGTTTTCTCATTCATGAATGGGGGTGTAGTTGATGTCGTGGTATCGGCTTTATGGAGCCATGCCTCAATATTCATAGCTGCCTATTCTTCCCTAACTTTTGCTAACTCAGACAGTGCCTCGGTCAGCCTTTCATCCTTCTTCATATGTATTTCTTCATATTCAAGGTTCAGGAGTGGTGTAACTTATGCTTCTTCTATAAAAGGGTCTCCCTATTCTTCCCCATCATCCTTGGAGTCTGATTGGCATAGGGGTATGGTCCATTCTTCATCTTCGTCTTCTTTTTCCTTTTTCTTCTTCCTTTCCTTATCGTCCTTAGCTTTTGTCTGTTGCCTCAATCTTCTTCTCTACCGCGTGAACCCATGTAATGTCCCTATAGGTTTTTGATGGGAGGCATCTCTAGAATGTTTATTTTAACCAAAGTCTCAGCTACAACCTCATTTTCATCGATGTCTAATTCAATTTTCCTTTTGGACCCTGACTTGGTGGTTGATTTTTCCTCTTTCTCTTCCGAGACGGGGGTTGCACCATTGCTTGGCATACCCCTCATCCTATGGACATATTCGGTAGAGATATGGATGAACTCTTCCAAGGATAGTTCAAGGATTTGGGCCTTCAACTCTTCACAAATAATTAGCTTGATTAACCTGTGATGAGCTAATGCATCCCTTTTTCCTTGCGTTACCTTCCTACTCATCTCCCAAAGGGAATGTAATAGGTACAAGGGTATGCTGATATTGTTATTGGGTGAAGTATCCTGAAATGGTAGTTTGGTATATAGTTGAGCCTCCCCGTGGAGGTAATGTATTTGAGGATGACTGTGGCCACTTCATTCCACGGTTCTGGCATGGTATCTATTTTTACGCCATTCTTGTCCTCTTCATACTGCTCACCATGCCCAAAGAAGGATATTTTTGCACTAATATTTGCTTCCCTGTCATCTTTCCCCCAATGTAGCCCCATGGGCATGCCTGTGTACGCTGCAATTGTTTCTTCATTTAGACAGATTCGTAGCCTCTTTACCCTGGTAACATATAAATCTTCCTTTAAATGCTTTAGGTTTTGTGTGAATTCAAGGGCTACTTCAGTGTCATAGCCTCTTAGCCTAGTGATAAATGGCATCCACCCCGCTGTGTGGAGAATCAACAGTACCTCGGGTTTTTCATAGATTGAGGAATGTTCATCTGGTTCTCCTTTCTTAAACCCCTTTGTTATCTTCTGAATTTACTGAACAACATAAAACCTCAAATCTTGGCGGTGACAGACCGAATGACTTACTTGCTTGCTCGAAGTTGATCATCGGTTTGTTGGCTGCGTACCGAATCCTTCCTGCTATGTCTTTCCTTTCTTGATAAAGCTCGTATCTACCAGTTAGATCTGCTTACTTATCCCTCTCCGTCTCATTTTCTATTCAGTATTCACTCCCAACATTTTACACCATGTTGGTGCTTTGATAACAAAGGATATGACGGGATACGGAGGTCATCATTTCATGACTTGGATGTGGTCAGCCATCATTACCCGGTATGGTTACTTGTGGTCATCCATCATTATCCAGTAGGGATACTCTTAACCGTGCCGCCGATTTTACTGAAAAGCTGTCCTCAACTGCTATTATTCCTTTTGTAGGGAGAATAATTTGACTGAAAATTCAAACAAAGAATTTAGTAATTACCTCTTATGCTTAGCGTACCTTTGGTGCTGATGTGGATGATTTGCATGAATCCAAGGTTTCATAGTTGGTTATATCTTTGTATGTAGTATTATTTGGCATATCCATAGTTGTGCTTCTATGATTTTCTCTCGCTGCCTTGCTTGGATTTTGTTTTTCTTGGATTAATTTTTCTTCTTAATTTTTTGTGTTGGATCGCTTGATGTTTGCTTTTGCTTGGCTGAAATTGCTTCTTGAGTCTTGTGCTTGCTTGCTTGATATTTGCTTATGCATGGAGGTTGGATCGCTTGATGGTTTTTTTGCTTGGATGAATTTTTTCTTATATTTGCTGTTGCGTGATAATCCCTTCTGGTTCATTTTATTTCTGTAGTGTTGGTTTATTTTGTGATGATATTTTCTGTGTTTCTCTCTCTCTCTCTCCTTTTTTTTTTAAGAATAATTTCTTGTTTGATTGGATGACATTTATGTCCTCTATTAGCATCAGATTTTTCTGACAAATATTCTTAGTGAATTCCTCCTTGGACCGTGGTTTCCTATATAATTTGAGCCTGTGCCCATTTACCATCATTGGAAATTATGTTTGGTCTATGGTTTTGATCCTAACTGCTCCATTTTCATAAACTGTATCAATGATGTATGGTCCCATCCATCGGGTTGTAAGTTTCCCTCGAAATATCTGAAATATTGAATCATATAACAATGCCCTATCTCCTTTTGTGAACTTCTTTTCTTTTATATTCTTGTCGTGCCATTGCTTCCTTTGTTGCTGAATGATTTTAGTGTGAGCCAGAGCTTGTTTATGGTGCTCATCCATTGGTTTAATTGAAGGATATTTTTTTCTTGGACTATTGAAAGTTCCATGTTTAACTGGGCGGCTATTCTCAATGTCTTGATTTCAAATTTGATAGGGAGCATGACTCTTTTTCCATATACTAGCTCATAGGGTGTAAAACATGTTGTTGTTTTCCAGGTTGTGTTATAATCCTAGACTGCTTCATTTAGCCTATCGTCCATGTAATTGAACTGTCTTTGTTAGAATCTTCTCAAGTTCTCTGTTGGTTACTTCAACTTTTCCATTGGCTTGTGGATGGTAAGAGGAGGACCTTCAATGTTTTACTTTATTCCTTTTGAGTAAGTCCTCAATGAGGTTTGATGTAAACTATTTTCCTTGATCAAAGACTAATTCTCTAGGAACTCCAAAACTGTGGAATATCTGTTCTATGAAGAACTTTTCTACATTTGTTTCATTGGCTGCTACAAGTGCTGCAACTTCAACCCATTTAGTTAGGTAGCCCGTACAAACTAGAATGTATTTTTTCTGATTGGAAGGTGGGTTGAATGGGACTACGAAGTCAAACCCCCATTTTTCAAATGGTTCTAGAGAAAATTGAGGGTGTAGAGGCATCTCTTTTCTTTGTGTAGGCTTTCCCATTCATTGACAGTCATCACAACGTGACACATATACATGGGAATCTTTGTGTAGTGTTGGCCAGTAGTATACAATGTGTAGAATTTTATAAGTTGTTCTCTTCCCTGCATAATGTCCTCCACAAGGCTCATTATGAGTTGCGTGGAGTATGTCATGGAATTCATATTCTTGGATGCATCTTCTTAATGTATGGTCTGGTCCTTGTTTGAAAATTATTCCTTGTATCCAAGTATAAGTTTCACTTTTCCTGATGATTCTGCACTTTTCTTTGTAGTTATAATGAGGTGGAAACTTACCTGATACCAAATAGTTTTCTATATTGGAAAACCATGGGGTTTGTGTCAAGATTGCAAAGAGGTGTTCATCGAGGACTTGATAATTAACCAATCCAGTGTCCTGTACATGGGTCCGCCTAGACAGAAAGTCTGCTACCACGTTATGTTTGCATGGATTTTCAAGGATTGTTAAGTCGAATTCTTGTAAGAGAAGAAGCCATCTAATAACTCTAGCACTTGTATTAGGTTTATTCATTAGGTACCTGATTGTAGAATGATCCATGTGAAAAAATACTAGACACCATGTGATGTAGTGTTTAAACTTGTTTATGGCGTGTACAACAGCCAAAAATTCCTTCTCTGTTATCGTATAGTTTAGTTCTGCCCCTGCCAATTTTTTGCTGATGTAGTAGATTGCATATGGTTTTTTCTCTTCTTCCTTCGTGAGGAATGCTCCAATAGCCTTGTCTGATGCATCCGAATGTATGTGAAATGGTAGTTTCCAGTTTGGTCCTTAGAGAACTGGGGCAGTTGTTTTTTATTTAAGGTTGTCAAATGCTGTCATGCAGTGCTTTATCCAGATAAATTCTGTATCTTTTGTTAAGAGGGAAAACATAGGTGCAACGATTTTGCTAAAAACCTCTATAAATATTCTGTAGTATCCTGTTTGTCCTAAGAAACTACGGACATCTCTTTGTTTTCCTGGTGGAGGTAGTGTTTTAATAACGAAGACTTTTGCTTGATCTACCTCAATTCCTCTTTGGGATATGTGGTGTCCCAATACTATCCCTTCTTGCATTAGCATTCGACATCTATCATTGCTGAGGCATAAACTCATTTTGATGCATTTATTTAGGACCAATTCTAGATGTTGTAACGCTTGATTACAATTTTTTCCATATGGTGTGAAGTTGTCCATATAGGCTTCCATCTGGTCATCAATAAACTTGGAGAATATACTCAAAATAACCCTTTGAAAGGTTGTTCGAGCATTACAGAGTCCAAAGGGGAGTACTCTGTATGCATATGTGCCCCATGGGCAGGTGAATGTTGTTTTATCCTAGTCAGCTGGGTGGATTTGGATTTGGTTATAACCACTGAATCCATCCAGAAATGAAAAAAACTTGTTTCTAGCCAAAGTATCCAATACCTGATCAATGAATGGTAGAGGAAAGTGATCCCTTTTGGTTGACTTGTTAAGTTCCCCATAGTCTACACAGATTCCCCACTTTCCTCCCTTCTTCGGGACTATCAGTAAGGGTGAGACCCACTCACTATTTTAGATGGGATAAATGAAACCTGTGTCCAGTATTTTTTGCAGCTCTTGCTTCACTATATCTTTTAACGTTGGATTCATCCTTCTTTGGGGTTGTCTTATCGGAATAGAACCCTCTTTGATGTAAATGTAATGCTTGCAAATGTCTAGGTGTATCCCTTTCATATCTGCATAGGTCCACACAAAATATCTACTATTTTCTGAGAGTAATTTTATTAATTTATGTTCTTGTTCTTCCTCCAGATCTGCATTAATATTGATTGTCTTCCTAGGCAAGATTTCCACAATTTTTACCTATGGAAGTTGTTCTTCAACCGAGAATACCTGCTTCCACATTTCGTTAGTGTTTCTTTGAGAGTGTAGCTTTCCGTTTGTTGACATGCGACAAATATTTCTTCAAGCATATCATGGTCAGGATACATATTTTGAATAAAATTATCTAAATAAGCATATTCATCTTTAGCTTTTAGGTTTCGAGCAATTCTTATGTTGAGGATTGGTTGAATGTGTTGGTCATCCATGTCATCGTAATCATCCGTCCAATTTTTATTTTATGTGTCTGTAGATCGTTTTGTTGGTGGGTATATTGTGATCTTTTTTCTTGCTTGTCCACTAGTAATTGTCATATCCCTAGATCGAAAACCTATATAGGCATCTGCTTTTGCTGGCCATGGCCTTCCCAAAATGAGTGGGTATCCACTAAGTTTTCTTTTGACTTCAATGACTATGAAGTCTGCTAGATATTCCCAATACTCAATGTTGATAATTACATCCTCAAGGATTCCTTTTGGCTTAACAATGGATGTGTCAACAAGTTGTAGCACCGTGCTTTTTGGTTTCAGAAAAGGTTGAAGGTCTAGGGCTAGCATTGTATCCTTTGTCATCACGTTTATTGCAGCTCCTAAGCCGATTAGGCTGCTTGAAATCAGTTTTTTGTTTATGGTTACATTGACAATCGGGCTCCTTGGGTCAAGGTACTTTGGGTTGACAAAAATCCCCAACATAAGGTCTGCTAGTTGGCCTATTACATTTATGGTTGGGGGATCCCTTTTCCTCCAACCAGGTTTCTTCAAGCAATTTTCTTTTTATAAATTTGTTACAGATTGGGACGTCTCTGATTTTCCTGTAAGAGTGGAATTTGGATATTTAAATGTTTCAATTCATTCAGTATGATGTTTTCTTCTTCCTCTTTATGGTGTTGTTTCACCTTTTTGGGAAATGGAGGACTGAGAGGATTATTTTATGGTATTTGGGGCATTACTTCAGGGTGTTGATGTTCTGAAGATGAAGCTCGCTCAGAATATGGAGAACCTGCAGCATTTGACCATATCTCAGGTTGATTTTGTTCAAATCCAGTGTGTCTACAACTATGATGGAAAATACATTACTTCATTGTTGAAGGGTTGTTGTCTTGTCCTATTGTTATTTGGATTTGGGACAAGATGAGCAGGGATTGTAGGTGCTCTGGGGGTTGTTGATTCTGTGGAGGTGGCATTATAAGTGGTTGTTGCAGTGGTGCTCTCCAATTTGTGGAAGATGGATATGGATTTGCATAGTTGACTTGTGGTTGCCAAAAAGGTGGGGGATATGGGTATGGCTGTGGAAAGTATGGTTGTTGGTAAGGAGTTGGACTTTTCTACCATTGGCTTGAGCCTGCTTGTGGAGGCCATGAAATTTGTGCCGAAAGATTCCAGTTTTTCTTGGGATTCCCTTGATTAAAATATGATTGATTGTTATTTTGGAGGGGTCTATCAAAATTGTTTCTGTTAAATTTTGAGCATTAATTCACAATACTCTAGGATCTTTACTGAGAGAATAACATTTACAGTATATCAATGCATATCAATCATAACAACCATGTCAATCCTCACAAGAAGAAAAAGCATGAGAGACAAGAGACACAGAGTTTCTGTGGGGAAAACCCTAAGGTGAAAAACCCCACAACTTCCTCATAGATAGAGAGAGCAATGGCTCAACCAAAGTACAACCAAAATACACAGAGATAGTCTCCTCGTAGCAGATGATCCTCCTCCTCACTAGTGCACCACTTTCTGAGTGAAGGAAGAATGAGTTTTCGAATGATGCAAATAGAGATCTCCCGATCTCTATTTATACTTGATATGTTTGCCCAGTGACCTTATGGGGCCGACTTGTCTAGCTAGGTACATCAACCATATATTATACAAATCAGGGCCGACCCCACACATGGTGGTCTAATAACCCATCGATAAGTTACCATACTTGCGACACTTGTCAATACACATGACGACACTTCCGTATAGAGGAATGACACATCTCTATAGGAGTACAATAATATATAAATGAAATACATGGATGAAATACATTCCGAATTTACATATACATCAACACTCCCTCTTAACTAGGAAGGTATTTCTTGACACAGATCTACTAGCACAAGTCTTCTTCTCTGGATCATCGTCATCAATGCATCGTCATCGTCATCGTCACTGCTGCTACTATCTCAACCAATCTATGACTCTACTCGTCATAGGAAGTTCTACAGAGCCAGTCATTTTTCATACTGGATGTAGGCCCACCACCTGTATGTCTTCATCACTGGCCATACTGTGGAATCCTCAGGACTTATTACGTGTGTCACAAAACCTGGCGGTAGCATCCTAGGATGTTATGAGCACACTGCTCTACCTATTGGATCTCCTAGGAGCACATTACATGTGACCCATCACAAAACCTGGCTGAAGCATCCCAGGCTGTTACGAGCACACAGCTCTACCTTGTTAAATTTTGAGCATTAATTCACAATACTCTAGGATCTTCACTGAGAGAATAACATGTACAATATATCAATGCATAACAATCACAATAAGCATGACAAGCATCACAAGAATCAAAATCATGAGAGACAAGAGACACAGAGTTTTCGTGGGGAAAACCCTAAGGTGAAAAACCCCACAACTTCCTCAGAGATAGAGAGAGAAATGGCTCAACCAAAGTACAACCAAAATACACTGAGATAGTATCCTAGTAGCAGATGATCCTCCTCCTCACTAGTGCGCCACTTTCTGAGTGAGAGAGATATAACTTTCCAAATGATCTAAATAGAGATCTCCTGGTCTCTATTTATACTAACATGTTTTCCCAGTGACCTTATGGGGCCGACTTTTCTAGCTAGGTACATCCACAATATAATATATATTTTAGGGCCGACCCCACACATGGTGGTCTAATAACCCATCGGCAAGTACACACACTTGCGACACTTGTCAATCCACATGATGACAATTCCTTATAGAGGAATAACACATCTCTAATAAGGGTACATTAAATATATATGAAATACATAGATGAAATACATTCCGAAGTTACATATACATCAACACTCCCTCTTAACTAGGAAGGTATTTCTCGACATAGATCTGCTAGACAGGTCTTCTTCTCGGGATCATTGTCATTGATGCATCATCATCATCATCGTCACTACTGCTGCTATCTCAACCAATCTCTGACTCTACTCGTCATAGGAAGTTCTACAGAGCCAGTCCTTTTTCATATTGGATGTAGGCCCACCACCTGCAAGTCTTCGTCATCACTGGCCATACTGTGGAATCCTTAGGACTTATTACATGCGTCACAAAACCTCGAAAGAGCATCCCAGGCTGTTACGAGCACACAGCTCTACCTCTAGGATCTCCCAGGGCCATATTATATATGACCTCACCACAAAACCTCGCAAGAGCATCCCAGGCTATTACGAGCACACAACTCTACCTATAGGATCTCCCAGGGACAGATTATATGTGGTCACCACAAAACCTTGCAAGAGCATCCCAGGATATTACGAGCACATAGCTCTACCTATAGGATCTCCCAGGGACAGATTATATGTTTTCATGGAAAAACCTCGCAAGAGCATCCCAGGACTTATTACAGGCACACAGCCCAACCTATTAGATCTCCCAGGGACATAGTATATGCCATAGGACAAAACCTCGAAAGAGCATCTGCCAGATATCCTAGGGCCAGATTATATGCCATAGGAAAAACCTCGAAAGGCTATCTGCAGATCTCCCAGGGCCAAATTATATGTCCTCCCAGATCAAAACCTTGAAAGAGCATTTTCCAGATATCCCAGGGCCAGATTACATGCCATAAGCAAAACCTCGAAAGACTATTTGCAAATCTCCCAGTGCCAAATTATATGCTCATCTACACAACCTGATCCACGGCCATAGAGTATCAACCTGATACTCACCATACATCATCCTGATGTACACATGATCATCCTAATCATCATCACTACAACATCCTGCTGCATGTCATCTGGAGCAACATCTTGAAGTTTGTCATCCATGATCATCCTGATCATACAATGCATCTACCTGATGCATACCAAGTATCTACCTGATACATATCATCATACATGATCCACCTGATCATACAGTGTATCCACCTGATACAAATACAAATACATGATACATATCACCATACATGATCCACCTGATCATATAATGTATCCACCTGATACATATACAGATACATGGTCCAAGCATCCAACATGATGCATATACAAAATACATACAAATGATCCTACTGATCATATCCAGCATCCAACATGATGTGTACATACATATAAATGATCCAACTGATCATATCCAGCATCCAACATGATGCATACATATAGATACATATAAATGATCCAACTGATCATATCCAGCATAAACCAAAACATCATGCTGATGCTCATCATCCAACGCTTACATCCACAGCCATGTGAAGGATCCTCCTTCCAACATGCTTGGAATGGCTTCAACAAATGTGTCCATCACTTCTTCCTCGAAGTGTCATCAATCCGAAGAACACCAAGCCTCTCTCTGAAGTACTCAAACTTCACCCTGGCTAGTGGCTTCGTCAGCACATCTGCAATCTCCTCGTCAATCCCAACATACAGGAGCTTCATAGCTCCTCTCTTCACCATATCCCTGAAATAGTGATATTTGATCTCTATGTGTTTCGACCTGTCATGAAACATTGGGTTCTCAGACAACTTCACACAACTCTAGTTATCACAGAAGATACCAGTAGCATCCAACGGGAGATCAAATAACCCAGACACTAGCTTCCGTAGCCATACTGCCTCACAACTAGCTGAACAGGCTACAACATACTCTGCCTCAGCTGTACTCAGTGCTATGCAGGACAGCTTCCTGCTAAACCAAGAGATCACACCTGATCCCATACTGAAGCAGCACCCAGATGTACTCTTCCTATCTACAGCACTGCCAGCCCAATCTGAATCGACATAACCTTGCAGGTTAAACTTTTGATTCGCCTCATACTTGAGCCCATAATCCACTGTACCCTTCAGGTACCTCAGAACATGCTTTACAGCAACCAAATGAACACTCCTCGAATCTGTCAGGAACTGACTCAATGTGTTCACCGTAAAGCAAATATCTAGTCTCGTGTTCGTCAAGTACATCAAGGACTCAATCATCTGACGATATATAGAGACATCAACCGGCTCAGATGAAGCATCACATAGAAGCTTCAGATTCGATGCCATAGGTGTGGCCATGGCCTTGCAATCCATCATCCTGAATCTCTTCAGGATATCAACTGTGTACTCCCCTTGGCCAAGGAAGATCCCACCTACACTCTACCACACCTCCATACCTAGGAAGTAATGCATCATTCCCAAATCTTTCATATCGAACTCGGCAGCAAGCTTCCCCTTAGTATCTGCAATCAATCTGTCATCTCCTATTACAAATAAGTCATCCACATACAGGAGTAGAATCATAGGATTCGCTTCCTCAACCTTGTAGTAAAGGTTGGAATCCGCTTTACTATTGGTAAATCCCAAACTAGATAGGAAACTGTCCATCCTACCATACCAGGTTCTGGGAGCTTATTTCAAGCCATACGAGGCTTTCTTCAATCTGCACACATGTGACTCCCTGTCAGGTCTTGGGACTGCATCTCAAACATCTTCTTCATGATCGATGGATCATGGCATTCCATTTTTTCATCCTAGATAATGGGAACTTCAATATCTTCAATATCTTCAATAGATATCTTTGTTGCTGGAACAAATGTTGTAGTCCTTTTGTAGGTGAAGATATATGGTCTTTCCTACAAAACAAGTTAAATTGCATGATTAGAAACATCTCGTAATTTTCAGAACAAATTCTTTACACATAAAGAAATATGTCATGCAGTCATGCAGTTATCTTAGCCAATGCTTCAATACAACATTTATCCATGTTCCACAACTTTCTAGATGCCTTCTAGTCTCTACGAGAACATTGTTAAGAGTTTGCACTACTCCCAACATGTCAGCAAAGAGGTTTCATTATAGATAAGTAGCATTGGAATGTTGTATAGTTCCATAGGCCACTTACCCATCACATGCATATTAGTAGTATACTGTTCATTAATGCAATCATTCTAATATGCACAATACATCTCGTAAGTCTAGGAAAATAAGCATAATATTATTTAAACAAACAAAATAGGAAAGAAATGATAATTGAAATACTTATCTTTGTTTGTTTGTTGGGTGGACTCCCTCTGAGTCTTTGCTTCCTGGAAGGAGCTGCTGAAGTAGCTTCTTCTACACCTTTCTGTTGTGGAATGTAGGAAGATGGTCAACTTCCTCTGAAAATCTGCATCCTTGCAAGAGCTGCTGGAGTGTGCTCCCTCTTGATCTTTGCTTCCTGGATTACCTGTCCTTGAACTTATATTCATCCTTGCTGACATCAATTTTCTTGAACCCTGGAAAGTATATTCTGTAAGCCTTCGAGCTTTCATTGTAACCCACAAAGATATCCTTCTTTCCTAAAGGATCTAGTTTAGTCCTCTTTTCCTCTGCGGCATGAGTGTATACTAGACAACCAAATATTCTGAGATGGATGACTTCAGGTTTCTTACCAGAAAAGACCTCTTATGGTGTCTTGTTGTCCAATATCTTGTGGGGTGTTCTATTCTGCACATATACAGTTGTTCTAGCTGCTTCTGCCCATAGATGCATAGGTATATCCTGGTCATGCAGCATTTCCCTTGCTACTTCCATGATAGTTTTGTTCTTCCTTTCTGCAACTCCATTTTGTTGAGGATTATAAGGAGCAGTCAACTCCCTCTTAATCCCTGAATCACTACAAAGCTTCTTGAAGTCACCTGAGGTGAATTCTCCACCATTGTCGGATCTGAATGTTTTGATGTTCTTGTCAATTTGATTCTCCATCAAGGTTTTGAATTCCTTGAACTTATCAAACACCTCATCTTTGTTCTTCAAGAAGTATACCCAAGTCTTCCTGGAGAAGTCATCAATAAATGAGACATAGTAAACATACCCACTAAGAGAACTGGATGACACAGGACCACATACATATGAGTGGATGATTTCCAGGATATCTTTGGCCTTGCTTTCACTGCTTGGGAAAGCCTTCTTAATGTTCTTACCTTTTGCACATCCTTTGCAAACACCTTCATGTTTGGTCTTGATTTCAGGAAGACCTTCTATAGCCTTGCTTGCAATTGGAAGTGCCTTATAGTGCATATGAGCAAGTCTTCTATGCCAAAGTTCACTTGGCTCCATGGATTCATGTACCATGGCATGTTCAGGTTGCCCCTTCAATTTATACAATCCTCCCTCTTGCTCTCCAATCACTACTGCATCATCTATGGTCTTTCCCTTTGGCCACATTAGGACTTGGACATCCACAAATGCAACCCTCATACCTTTTGCATCCAATGAAGAGATGGAGATTAAGTTCTTCTTGATCCCAGGTACATAAAGGACTTCTTTCATCTTCAAAGATTTTCCAGAATCTAGGTTGTAGGAGGCTTCACCACTTCCTTTGATTGGGTATTGATAATCATCCCCAAGTTTCACCTTATGGGGTGATTCATGTTTAGATATATTCACAAAAGATTCCTTAAACCCAGTCATGTGTTTGGAAGCCCCACTATCAATCAACCAATCATTACAACCATGGGAGATAGTACCTGTGAGAGAAAAGATTAGAACATACTCTTCTTCACTTGATGAGTCATCATCACTTTCTTCCCTAGCCTTCTTCTCTAGAGGTTCATCATCCTCAATAGCATGAGCATGGAAATTTCTTTTGTTGGCCTTCTTCTTCTTGCTAGAGTTGTTGTTATTATCCCTTTTGTTCTTGGGACAATCTGAAGCAAAGTGACCCTTCTCATTGCATGTGAAGCATCTTAGATCCTTCTTATTCTTTTGATAGGATCTTTTGTAGCGAGAGTGCTCCTTCTTGGGCTTGTTTCTTTTGGTGTGAGTTGCGAGAGCTTGATCTTCACCTCCCATCTTTTCCTCATGAGCTATAAGTCTAGATTATTCTTGAGAGCATTCCTCCCATAGTTTACTGAAAGAGATCAATTTCTTTCTTGCACAGATTCCTTGAATAGAGGAGTCCCATGACCTAGGTAGGCAATTTAGAGTGGTCATAACAACTTCACCATTGTCCACTACTTCATCCACAGCTTCAAATTGCTCCTTGATCTGAGAGACCTTAGAGAAGTAAGATTGAATGGTTTCTCCATTCAACATCTTGACCCCTTTCAATTGATTCCGCAGAGTCACCTTCCAATTTATGTTCTTCCCTTCAAATAGATTGGTCAAAGAGTCAAACATCTCCTTGGGTGTCTTTAGAGAAGACACATGGGGTATGAGATGGTCTTTGATAGAATCAACAATGATTCTCTTTGCCTTGACCAAGTTCTTCTTATGCAATACCTTTGCCTCTTCATCCTCTGGGATAGGGATGTCTTCTTTTATATATGAGTCCAACTCATTCTCTTTCAGGATTAACCCAATCCTATACTTCCAAGCTCGGAAGTTATCAGCCCCTTCAAGCTTATCCTCAAGCTTGGTGTGGTAAGACATCTTAAAGAGTACTTCAAATGGAAATAGAAAATATCTAGGTCTTACCACTTGAAATGCTGAAAACTGGATCTGGTCCTGGATTAGGGTTTGTCGGAAAAACCCTAAAAATTCAAAATGTGAATTTCAAATTTCTGAAAGGATAGAAAGATGTGCCTTCATGAGTTGATCAGCCTGGTGCATTCCGAATTTGAGATCAGCAAAGTTTTACCCTTCAGATTTGTCTTTTTGTCCTCCTGGGTTCACTTGGAAGAGCCCTGAATTAGGGTTTGAGTTTCCCGGAGATCTACCCAGCCAAAAATATCGATCCAAAGCTCTAAACTTTGATTTTTACAAGGCGCTTCTAGCTATGTCTTCAGATTCCAGAAATTCCTATTTTTGTGGAAACCCTAATTTTTAGGGCCAAATCTGAAAATGCTCAGAATTGAATTCTGATTGGACAGATAGATTCTCCTTGATGAGTAGAGTCAATCTACTATACTGTTTTTTCAAAATCTGTGGAGAGAAACCGAATAAACAAGAAACTCAAGTTTTCGTCACTGCAAAATGTCTTCTTCTCAGGTTAGCTCTGATACCATGTTAAATTTTGAGCATTAATTCACAATACTCTAGGATCTTCACTGAGAGAATAACATGTACAAAATATCAATGCATAACAATCACAATAAGCATGACAAGCATCACAAGAATCAAAATCATGAGAGACAAGAGACACAGAGTTTCCATGGGGAAAACCCTAAGGTGAAAAACCCCACAACTTCCTCAGAGATAGAGAGAGCAATGGCTCAACCAAAGTACAACCAAAATACACTGAGATAGTCTCCTAGTAGCAGATGATCCTCCTCCTCATTAGTGTGCCACTTTTTGAGTGAGAGAGATATAACTTTTCGAATGATCTAAATAGAGATCTCATGATCTCTATTTATACTAACCTATTTTCCCAGTGACCTTATGTGGCCGACTTGTCTAGCTAGGTACATCCACAATATAATATATATTTTAGGGCCGACCCCACGCATGGTGGTCTAATAACCCATCGGCAAGTACACACACTTGCGACACTTGTCAATCCACATGACGACACTTCCTTATAGAGGAATAACACATCTCTAATAAGGGTACAATAAATATATATGAAATAGATAGATGAAATACATTCCGAAGTTACATATACATCAACATACCCGTCGGATCTCCCAGGAGCACATTACATGTGGTCCAGCACAAAACCTGGCTGAAGCATCTGAGGCCTTTTTCATCTTATCCAGATCTCCCAGGAGCAAATTACATGTGGTCATGGCAAAACCTGGCTGAAGCATCTGAGGCCTTTTTCATCCTGTCCAGATCTCCCAGGAGCAAATTACATGCCATAGGACAAAACCTCGCAAGATCATATCAGGATGTTACGGGTACACAACTCCGACCTGAAGATCTCCCAGGGAACAAATTACATGTCCTCCCAGAGCAATGTCTTGAAAGAGCATCCCAGGCTGTTATGGGTACACAACTTTGACCTATAGGATCTCCCATACATGCTTATCTGCACAACCCGTTCCATGGCCATAGAGTATCATCCTGATACTCACCATACATCATCCCGATGTACACATGATCATCCTGATCATCATCTCTTCATCGTCCTAATGCATGTCATCTGGAGAAGCTCGTCATCCACGATCATCCTGATCATACAAGCATCTACCTGATGCATACCAAGTATTTACCTAATACATATCACCATACACAGTGTATCCACTTGATACATACATAGATACATGATCCACACAATGTATCTACCTGATACATATCAACATACATGATCTACCTAATCATACAATGTATCCACCTGATACATATACAGATACATGATCCAAGCATCCAACATGATGCATACATACATAAATGATCCAAATGATCATATACAGCATCCAACATGATGTGTACATACATAAATGATCCAACTGATCATATCCATCATCCAACATGATGTGTACATACATAAATGATCCAACTGATCATATCTAGCGTCCAACATGATGCGTACATATATGAATGATCCAACTGATCATATAGAGCAGTAACTAGGACATCATCCTGATGCCCATCATCCAGCACTTACATCCACAACCATGTGAAGGATCCCCCTTCCATCATGCTAGGAATGGCTACAGCAAATTTCTCCATCACTTCTTCCTCGAAGTGTCGTCGATCTGAAGAACACCAAGCCTCTCTCTGAAGTACTCGAACTTCACTCTGGCTAGTGGCTTCGTCAATACATCTACAATCTGCTCATCTGTCGCAACATACAGGAGCTTCGCTATTCCTCTCTACACCATATCCCTGATATAGTGATATTTGATCTCAATGTGTTTCGACCTGTCGTGGAACGCAAGGTTCTCAGACAGCTTCACACAACTCTAGTTGTCACAAAATATACCAGTAGCCTCCAGCAGTAGATCAAATAACTCAGATAGTAGCTTTTGAATCCATACTGCCTCACAACTAGTTGAACAGGCTGCAACATACTCTGCTTCAACTATACTCAGTGCTACCCAGGACTGCTTCCTGCTAAACCAAGAGATCACACCTGATCCCATACTGAAGCAACACCCAAAAGTGCTCTTCCTATCTACATCACTGCCTGCCCAATCTGAATCAACATAACCCTTTAGGTTAAACTTTTGATTTGCATCATACTTGATCCCATAATCAATTGTACCCTTCATGTACCTCAGAATATGCTTTACAGCCACCAGGTGAACACTCCTTGGATCAGTCAGGAACTGGCTGAATGTGTTCACCTCAAAGCAAATATCTGGTCTCGTGTTTGTCAGGTACATCAAGGACCCAATCATCTGACGATACATAGTGATATCAACCGGCTCAAATGAAGCATCACACAGAAGCTTTAGGTTTGATGCCATAGGTGTGGCCATGGCCTTGTAGTCCATCATCCCGAACCTTTTCAGGATCTCTACTACATACTTCCCTTGTCCAAGAAAGATTCCATCTGCACTTTGCCACACCTCCATACCTAGAAAATAGTGCATCATCCACAAGTTCTTCATCTCGAACTCAGCATCAAGCTTCCTCTTTGTATTGGCAATCAATCTGTCATCTCCTGTTACAAATAGGTCATCCACCTACAGGAGTAGAATCACAGGATTCCCTTCCTCAACTTTGTAGTATAGGTGGGAATCCACTTTACTCTTGGTAAAGCCCAAACTAGATAGGAAACTATCCATCCTACCATACCAAGTTCTGGGAGCTTGCTTCAAGCCATACAAGGCTTTCCTCAATCTGCACACATATGACTCCCTATCATGTGTCTTAAAACCGAGTGGCTGCTCTATATACACTTCCTCTTAAACTACACCATTCAAGAAAGCAGTCTTGACATCCATCTGGTGTATCTTCCATTTCATCACTACAGCCAGAGAAAGTACTGATTTGATGGAAGTGTACCTGGCTACAGGAGAAAAAGTTTCTTCATAGTCTATTCCCTCTTTCTGAGAGAAGCCACGAGCTACGAATCTTTCCTTGTATTTTTCTATGCTTCCATCTGCAGCATGCTTGATATTGTAAATCCATTTGGAAGTCACAACAGACTTCCCTTCAGGTCTTGGGACTACATCCCAAACATCATTCTTTATGATCGACGGATTATGGCATTCTTCCCATATCCTGGGAACTTCAATATCTTCAATATCTTTAATAGATAATTTTGCTTGAAAAAATGTTGTAGTCCTTCTTTTGTAGGTGAAGGTAAACGATCTTTCATACAAAACAAGTTAAATTGCATGATTAGAAACATCTCATAATTTTCAGAACAAATTCTTTCACATAAAGAAATATGTCATACAGTCATGCAATTATTTAAGCCAATGCTTCAATACAACATTTATCCATATCCTGTAACTTTCTAGATGCCTTCCAATCTCTACCAGAACATTCTTAAGAGTGTGCACAACTCTCAACATGTCAACAAAGAGGTTTCATTCTAGATAAGTAGCAATGGAATGTTGTACAATGCCATAGGCCACTTACCCATCATATGCATATTAGTAGTATACTGTTCATTAATGCTAATATGCAAAATACACAACCTAAGTCTACGAACATAAGTATATACATCATTGAGCAGTATCATTTAAACAATCAAATATACAAGAAATGACAATTCAAATACTTATCTTTGTTTGTTTGTTGTCGGGTGGACTCCCTCTCAATATTTGCTTCCTTGCATGAACTGCTGGAGTGTGCTCCCTCTTGATCTTTGCTTCCTCGATTACCTGTCCTAGCTGCTTTTGCCCATAGATGCATAAGCAGATTTTGGTCATGCAGCATTGTCTATGCTGACTCCATGATTGTTCTTATTCTTTCTTTTTGCAACTCCATTCTGTTGTGGATAGTAGGGAGCAGTCAACTCCCTCTTAATCCCTGAATCACTGCATAGCTTCTTTAAGTCACCTGAAGTGAATTCTCCACCATTGTCAGATCCACTCAGGGAACTGGATGACATTGGACCACATACATCGGAGTGGATAATTTCCAAGATATCTTTTTCCTTGATTTCACTGCTTGGAAATGCTTTCTTTATGTTCTTTCCTTTTGCACATCCTTTGCAAACACCTTCATGTTTGGTCTTTATTTTAGGAAGACCCTCTATAGCCTTGCCTGCAATTGGAAGTTCCCTATAGTGCATATGAGCATGTATTCTATGCGAAAGTTCACTTGGCTCCATTAATTCATGCACCATGGCATGTTCAGGTCATCCCTTTAGTTTATACAATCCTCCCTCTTGCTCTCCAATCACTACTGCATCATCTATGGTCTTTCCCTTTGGCCACATTAGAACTTGGTCATCCGCAAATGCAACCCTCATACCTTTTGCATCCAATGTGGATATGGAGGGTAGGTTCTTCTTGAGCCCAGGTACATACAAAACATCTTTCATCTTCAAAGACTTCCCAGAGTCTAGATTGTAGGAGGCCTCACCACTTCCTTTGATAGGGTATTGGTAGTCATCCCCAAGTTTCACCTTGTGGGGTGACTCATGTTTAGATAGATTAGAAAAGGATTCTTTAAACCCAGTCATGTGCTTTGAAGCCCCACTGTCAATAAGCCAATCATTACAACCATGAGAGATAGTACCTGTGAGAGCAGAGATTAGAACATACTCTTCTTCACTTGATGAGTTATCATCACTTTCTGCTCTAGCCTTCTGCTTGGGAGGTTCATCATCCTCGACAACATGAGCATGATACCTTCTTTTGCTGGCCTTCTTCTTCTTGTTGAAGTTGTTGTTGTCCTTCTTGATCTTGGGACAATTTATGGCAATATGTCCCTTTTCATTATAGGTGAGGCATATTCTTCTTTCTTTAAAGTGATGAGAAGATTTCTTGGAGTGAGATGGCTCTCTCTTGGACTTCCCTTTCTTGGTGTGAGCTGTGAGAGCTTGATCTTCATTCCCCATCTTTTCTTCTCGTGCCACAAGCCTTGCTTCTTATTGTGAGCATTCTTCTCGTAGTCTACTGAAGGATGCCAACTTCTTTCTTGCATGGATTCCTTGAATAAAGGAGTCCCATGACCTAGGTAGGCCATTTAGAGTGGTCATGACAACTTCACCATTCTCCGCCATTTCATCCACTACTTCTAGATGTTCCTTGATCTAGGAGACCCTAGAAAAATAAGATTGAATGGATTCTCCATTCTGAAGTTTTACCCCTTTCAATTGGTTCTGCAGAGTCATCTTCTGATTTATGTTATTCCCTTCAAATAGCTTGGACAGAGAATCAAACATCTCTTTGGGTGTCTTCAGAGATGACACATGGGGGATGAGATGGTCCTTGATAGAATCAGCAATGATTCTCTTTGCCTTGACCAAGTTCTTCTTATGCAATATCTTAGCTTCTTCATCCTCTGGGATAGGGATGTCTTCTTTTACATATGAGTCCAACTCATTCTCTTCCAAGATTAACCCAATCCTATACTTCCAGGTTCGGAAGTTATCAGCTCCTTCAATCTTATCCTCAAGATTGGTGTGGTGAGACATCTTTAAAAAGTACTTCAAAATAGAAAAGATTTAGATCTTACCACTTAATTTGCTGAAAACTGGATCTGGTCCCATATTAGGGTTTGTCAGAGAAACCCTAAAAATTCAAAAATGTGAAATTCAACTTTCTGAAAGGATAGAAAGATGCACCTTTATGAGCTGATCAACCTGGTGTATTCAGAATTTGAGATCTGCAAAGCTACACCCTTCAAAAATGCCTTTTTGTCTTCACGGGTTCACTAAGGAGGACCCTGAATTAGGGTTTGAGTTTCCCAAAGATCTACCCAGCCAAAAATCTCGATCCAAATCTCTAAACTTTGCTTTTTGCAAGGAGCTTCCAGCTATGTCTTTAGATTCTAGAAATGCCTATTTTTGTGGAAACCCTAATTTTTAGGGTCAAATTTGAAAATGCTCAGAATTGAAGTCTGACTGGACAGATAGATTCTCCTTGATGAGTAGAGTCAATCTACTATACGGGTTTTCCAAAATATGTGGAGAGAAACCCAATAAACAAGAAACCCTAGTTTCTGTCACTGCACAATGTCTTCTTCTCAGGTTAGCTCTGATACCATGTTAAATTTTGAGCATTAATTGACAATACTCTAGGATCTTTACTGAGAGAATAACATGTACAGTATATCAATGCATATCAATCATAACAAGCATGTCAATCATCACAAGAAGCAAAAGCATGAGAGACAAGAGACACCGAGTTTTCATGGGGAAAACCCTAAGGTGAAAAACCCCACAACTTCCTCAAAGATAGAGAGAGCAATGGCTCAACCAAAGTATAACCAAAATATACAGATATAGTCTCCTAGTAGTAGATGATCCTCCTCCTCACTAGTGCGCCACTTTCTAAGTGAAGGAAGAATGAGTTTCCTAATGATGCAAATAGAGATCTCCTGATCTCTATTTATACTTGATCTGTTTGCCCAGTGACCTTATGGGACTGACTTGTCTAGCTAGGTACATCAACCATATATTATATAAATCAGGGCCGACCCCACACATGGTGGTCTAATAACCCATCGGCAAGTTACCATACTTGTGACACTTGTCAATACATATGACGACACTTCCGTATAGAGGAATGACACATCTCTATAGGAGTACAATAATATATAAATGAAATACATGGATGAAATACATTCCGAAGTTACATATACATCAACAGTTTCTTCGCTAGTTGACAAATCAAAACTGTTCTATTGAATTTTCTGAGGTAGGATCTTGTATGGATGCCTTGCATGATGGTAGTAAAGGGAATTTATCTGTGGTATGGTCATCAGTACAGAGCCCACAAACTTCTATTGTGTTTAACGACCATTTCCATTTTTCATGTTTCTTTCTACATCTAGGGCAGAATACCGCTAGTGCTTGGTTGATCTCATCCTGTTTTCTTTTTAGTTGAAGTGCATCTAATTGCATGGCCAATGATTGAAGGATATTTGTTTTCATATCATCCAGGAGATTCCCTAAATCATATTTTGTGAGGCTTGGGCTTGAAAAGGATGATCTTCTAGCATTTGGATGTATTTCTCTTGTCCCATTTTTGCCTTTTCTGGACCTAGAATAATTTTTGAAGATTTGCAGAATTTGATCATAAGTTTTCTGAAAGATGTCTCCATCACCTAGCAGGTTTAATACTTCAAGGTATTCTTCTTTGGTTTGCTTAAGAAGTACTAGTTTTAATGAATCTTGATCTAGGGTACAGTGAATATCTCTTTTATAGCTAAGTTCGGTCCATTGTGCATAGTCTTCTAGGGATTCTTTTTCTCCTTGTTGCATCCTGACAATCTCATCCCTAGCGTCTTTTTCTTTACAGTAATATCTATATTTTTCTAGGAAGGCGTGTTTCATCTAGTCCCATGTGAAAATGTTGTTTCATTCCAAACTCATAAACCATCTGAGTGAGAACTCCTTCAATGTGGAAGGAAAGAGTATTAATTTTTGTGCATCAGTGGTATAACCAAAGGATCTGTATATTACTTCAAATTCGAACAGGAACGTATCAGGATCTTTTGAGGTTAATCCATGGAAGTTTGGTAGATTATTGGGATTGATATTTTTCATTCTAGCATCCCCAAGAGGTACACTGATAGGGAAGGTAAACAATTCTATGTATTCATCTTCCTCATCCGCCATGGTAGTGTTTGAACTAGAGCTAGCAAAGAAGTTTTCGAAGTCTAGGTTATAGTTGTGATCAGTTTCTTCGTCAATGTTAAGAAATTCAAATTGAAGGTGTTAAGAACTGTTGTTTCTCATAGGGAAGTTAGGCAAAAAATGTCCAAATTCATCCCTCCTTCACCGAGGCATTCATGGTAATTTTTATATTTTCAATATTTTATGTTGATATATTTTTTTATTTTTAACAAAAAGATGTCTCTTATAGTTTAAGAACCTCGACGGGAACAACGCCAAAAAGTGGTGGGCTTTATAAATGTCTACCATTTTACAGGTATTCTTTGGAGAAGTTCACTTTAAATATCAACCAGGGAATGTACAAACTTCAGAGGTGCTAAGAACTATATGTGCACTACGTTGAGAGGAAATTTGTCATTGGGTGTTTGTTGTGTCTATGGAAATGTTGGAGAGACATTTCTAATGAGGATGCAGTAATCTATAGGTTTATCAACATCAAAATAAATGCGAAACTTATTCTAAGAAGACAGAAAACTAAATCTAAGGAAGCATGAAATTAATCTAGGAAAACATGAGACTTTTAGTCTATGAAAGCAGAAAACTAAATCTAGGAAAGCAAGAATTTTAATCTAAGATGAAAGTAGAAAACTAAATCTAGGAAAGAAGGAATTTAATCTAAGATGAAAGTAGAAAACTAAGTCTTGGAAAGCAGAAATTTAATCTAAGATAAAAGCAGAAAACTAAATCTAGGAAAGTAGAAAATTAATCTAAGAAAAAAGGGATTTAAATCTAAATTCAAACCTAAGAAAGCAAGAAACTTAAGACTTCAAAATCCGAAATATATCTCTTCTTAAAGAATGTGAATCTGACCTAATCGAACCAGAGATCTTTCAAGTTGGAATGGGAAATCTTCATTGAAAAAGCATGAATCTAATCTGGTCAATATAAAGCAATGGCAATATAAATCTGGGAATTACAGTTTACGGACGGGGGTTACAGGACTACAGATGCAGTGTATTGGAACTACATACACAATATTAACGAACTACAGAAGAAAAGACATCTTGCACACAACATTGAATTGGATAAAAAATTAACCCACTGATCCAAGTGGATATCGATGGCGACCCACCTCTTCCAACAAGCTCAAAATAGTCTTCTGGCAATTTTGGTAATTTACTGTTTTTAGCAGTTTTTTGGTTTCTGAACTTCCAGAGTGGTTTTGAGGGCCTAAACGATGTTTTTTGGGGGATCTTGCTATCCAAATGTATCCATTTGCATTTGTCAGCGTAGTCCTCTGATAGATCTTTCCAATGGAGATCGTATGCCCCAAATGCAGATCGTATGCCAAAGTTACGCCCTCGGTAAGTTGATACACCAAACTACCCAAAACAGGTCCACAAAATTGTTGGCTTCTCATCTTTCGGGGTTAGGATTTGGATTTTGGGTATTGTAAAAAGGCCTTCAGAGCCTCATTGTATTCATCTTGGCACGAATGAGCATATCGGCCACATCTCTTCTCAGAGATAGCTACCACTATTCTAGCTATTGTATTTTACAGTTTGTTCTATTTCCGCTATTTAATAAAATATGTGTTTATTGTATCACTGTGTTATTTGCAATATATCTCTGTATATGATTCTGTATATTCTATATTTTGTTTTGTTCCCACATAAATCCAGATCACCCACACATACATAAACTTGGAATGAACAATAGAATGCATGAAAATATGAAAACGAAAAGACAGAACTCCTGAGTTACGCACTGAGGAGGCCCTCCCCAATGCGCATCATAGGAGGAGAATAAAACTTATAAACTCATAGATTTAGAAATACACTTGTTCTTCATTATAAATTCATAAGTTCCATCATAACTGTAGAAATCATAAACTAAGTATCTGCTCTAGAAAATTGCCAAAGGTTGTATTAAAAAATGTACGAGAGAGAGACCATGCCACTACGGTGTCTCTATTTATTACAAACTTCTACTCTATTTTTACATTGAAATTCATGATCCTGAATAATAGGATTCTTTCGTACAAATTAGGAGAAAATATGATCATTGTGTCTCTTGTGATCTTCAATCTGGAGCTCGACATCATTATTCTTCCAGTTCACCTATGCTCTGTCCACACATGGATTTATTCACATAATTAGTAACTAAGAATTCTAAAACATAAGGAAAGATAATTACTAAATTACTTCGTTTAATTATCAACCAAAGTGCATTCTTCCCTACAGAAAGAGGTGCTTTCTGATCATTTCCTCGCTTATGTGTGGCTTAAAGGAGTCTATGGAGTACATATGTCATAGACTCATCACCCTGTTTCGGCTCCTATGCTTACAAGTCCCGTAAATCCTTCTGTTATGACTGCCCAACCTACAAAATCCGTGACTAAAACACAAATAGTCATCACTAATACCACCAATGGTGGAACCAAGAAACTGAAGCTGAAAGGTCCCCTCTTACCAAAGCCTACTCCGAACTCATTGGAGGTCACTTAGCCTAAAGTAGATGACATCAACCAACACCGGTTGAAATCCCCAGTAATGACCAATACTCCCAACCAAAGGGTCACACCACCATGTTCTCTTTGCAGGAAACAAGGCCATGTGACCAACATGTGTCCCACCTTACCAGCGCTAAGAAAATTTCTTAACACTCCATCT
Organism: Larix kaempferi; assembly: GCA_027924585.1. NCBI lineage: Eukaryota > Viridiplantae > Streptophyta > Pinopsida > Pinales > Pinaceae > Larix > Larix kaempferi. The sequence goes on along the minus strand of BSBM01001158.1, from coordinate 2,499,388 downwards.
AGCATAACCCATGCTCCGCCAACCATACAAAGGGGCACATCTTCCTCTCCCACACCTAAGTCCAAGACAATGCAGATGAATCACACATGTGCCATGTGTTCTAAGTATGGGAACCATACACACCATTGCCTCAATCTCCCTCAATTTCGGGATGCTTTGGAAACCATTCATCTCACTCAAGTGACGATTGAGGACCCTCCCCCCTCAACCTAGGAGTCAACATCTATCAATGTGGTCACTACATCAGTGATAACATGGAGCCTACAATGCTGCAAGATCCTCAACCTTCTAATCTTATGATGACAACACCACATAATGAATGCTCATCCTATGAGAATTCCACCCATATGCTTCCTCATAGCACCATCACTTGCATTTTGGATCAACATAATTCACCAAAAGTACAAGAACACTTTCGTGCTCGAGTACCATGACCATGTCAGTCTTGTGGTGAGACCTCTCAATTCTCATTTCAATGCCATTCTACGCATCAAACGAGAACCTCACCTTGAACTAATGAGAATCCAAGGTCAACTTACTCCCTTAGTGCAACCCTACGTGGTCCACGAACCAAGTAGGTAGTATCTACCTTACCAAATCCCATTGACGTCGAATCCCCTTTGGCCGGTGTCCTCACTTGCAGTGATTCCTCATCTTCCAAGGAATATGCATATCACCTATAAGCATTCCCAAATAATTAAAAATCATCAAGGGCTCCCCATGTTAAATGATCAGATGAACTCCCATGTATGGTCTTAACAACTAGTACCATGAGCGAGTCCTACATTTAACAGCCCAAAAAAACACAAAGAAGGTGCCTAGCATCTCCTGTTGTCATTCTTATTTGTGTCAAATTTTATTTTCTTCCATTGTTTGAGTTTGAGACTAAGTATATCTCCTCTTTATGCAGATGACCTATCAACTGGACATCTACATTGGTTATGCATATTTTGTAAGTCAATGGTCCAAGAAAATCACATCAGCTACCTGGGCTATATACTCCCCTTCCCACATACTCCACCACACTGGCAGAGTCTTCTTGGGGGCACTTATGAATAACCAAGAAAAGTATGATGTCATCATAGGTTTATTAAGTGATGCCACCCACCTCAGCATTCACCATCTGCAGGTCCAACTAGACTCCGAACTAGTTTTCTAGCAGCTAAACAATGTATTGTGTGTCCTCAACCCATTCTTGTTCCGAAAGTTCCTGCGTTTTTTCCTTCTCATCCGATAGTTTGAAACCATTACCTTCAGATACATACTGATAAATGCCAATGCATTCAATGACTCCATCACAAACAAGGTCTTAAATTGGCACCTAATACATAACATGACTTCCTAGTCCTGCACACCCAACAAACAAATATATATGTGTGTGTGTGTATGTGTGTGTGTGTCACACCTACTACTACACATACATGTATATCATCATCATGACTTAGTTGATAACCATTTGCAAACATACATGTTAGTATCTACTACTACATATGCATCTCATCGACATATAGACAACATGAACCATACATCCATAACATAGACAACATACACAAGAGAAGTATAAACATATGCTGCAAAAATGGTGTACATATTTCTCGACAATAATGTGTCATGTACAAAATGTCCCTCCTGGGGTATATACAAAACAACCTTATGGAGGATACATCACATATAAGTCGCGTCTCATAGGCTCATCAAAAAAATATACAAAATGGGGCTCATATCCCTATACAACATCAAGCTTCCCCACCAGCTAATGGATCACAGGGTCCCATGATGGCTAAAGGTTGCACAACCTCTCCTTGAGATACCTTTAGGTTTGGTCCTCGAGCTGGTCCCGGTCCCTATCGTGGCCTCTATTGTGACGGAGGAGTTGCACCCCCCTACACCTCTCTTGCTACATGGTATGACACTTCCAACCTTCGCATAATAGGATGCCAAGCTGGCCCACACTTAGTTGGAAGATGAATACTCAGCGCTAACTCATCATCCTCAAGATCGGTGACACCCCTATCATCAACCCCTACATACATAGTGATAAGTCGCTACTCTAGGTCATCCATGAATGCTTCCATCTGATCTCCTGCAGCAGCCTCTCCAGTAGAAGATCCTACTGCACCTGCCCTTCTCACTCCCACTGCTGGCCCTCGGTCACGGAAGCTCCTCCAATAAGTAGACCGGATCCTCCTACCAGTCTATCCTCCCTAGCTCGTGGTCGATGCTACTCCGCTTGACGAGCCGACTATACAGGACCAATATATCCATCAGAAAGGGGAAATTGTCACCAATACATGATAAACATATATATACTGAATGTGCAAAAGCAAAATATGTACAACAATATCTATAACTATCAAATACAACCATAAAACTGTACTTGTAGCATTGAATCCCCCATCCTAAGGAGGTAGGTCCAAATCCCCCTTGTAGTCCATACAAATATGGGGGTATCTCTCGATCCTCCCTATACGCCCCTCCCACACATCCAAAATATGTGGTGTGTAATAGGCCTCCGCAGGTTCACCACCATCCTGGGGACTGATCCACCCCCAATACATCATCCAGGGCTTCTGAGGCCCTCTTGGAGACACCACTATGGGTGGCCTCAGGGAAGGGTACTGCTTAAAGAAATAATAGCATAGTACACTCCCCAAATAGAAGTTCCTCCTCTGACCTCCCCACCATAGATCCATCATCTTCCTGGTCATCATTTGAAGTAGCATTGCCCCACATGCCACCATATGAACTACAAGCACCCACTCCACGAGTGCTATCTACCCTCGAGTAATATGGTTGGGGGATGGAGCCTTCGACACTCTGTTACAACGTAATCTTCAACCTTGTGAACATCAGCATTCTTTGGTCTGTAGGATCCATTTCACTGACTCAATTCCACTTATATCCTTCAGAGATACTATTTTGCCCTATTTTTATTCCTACCCACATGTTGCATCACTATAGCATGCGTACCCATGAGTTGCATCACTATAGCCCGCAGGTATCAAGTAAAATGGTAAAAATCACTAGTTTATTACTTTTTACTCCCAAAAATTGGTCATTGGGTGACCTTTGGCTCTCCATCTACCCAAGTAACGTCTCGATGTGTCCTTTCACTTACCTTTGAGAGGACTATATATTGAGCACATATGGCTTATGGACGGGGGGACAAAGAAGAGCAAGAGAACTCTAGTGGATTTTTGCCCTATCTTGAGTCTACACTCATTGATCCTTGTAGTTGTGAACCCTTTATGTTCACCTTCCAAACTCCTATCTAGTTTGAGTTTTCCATTCATGGAGGATTGAACTGGTGGAGGCACAAGTGGATTGATCCAGATCTTGGTTCAGATTGGTTGTTGGCAAGAGGTCGTATCACTTTGTACTTCTTCTTGTTAATCAATAGAAATACTAATATTCTCGTCCATTAATGTTGTAAATGTTGTTTATCTTACATTGGGTTGCATTTAGTTGTTATATCATGGTCCATTGATATTGATGATGTTAATTTCATTTATATATTATATGTACTTGTTGTATATTGGCTGTCAAGACTAATTTGCAGATTCAAGTGCATGGATTGAAAATCTCCAACGGGGATCTACATCAAACGTTTGGATCAAGGTTGGTTATCTTCTTACTTATCTTAGCATTGTCATTTATATAGCATAGTTCTGAGAATTGAGTTGATTTCTGGTAGTCATCTGTCTGCTGTGGTACACCCCAAGCCATAGTGACTTTTCTCCAACACAGAAATGGCGACTCCGCTGGGGAAAACATCCATCTTGGGGATTTTTTGAGAATTAGTCCATAATTAGAGTTGCTGTTTGTCGAAGCTCTATGTCACTTATCTGCCGTTGAGATACACTATAGAAAACTTGCTTTTTCTGAGCCATTGGACTCTCTGTTTTCCATTTTACCTTTCCTCACCCGCGGGCTAGCTTAGCTCTGCCCACGTACACCCGCCTCTATTTACTCTACCTCTCGCGGGTACCCGCAGGTATTCCTTCGACAGTAGCGTACAACTCCGGCTTTGGTTGATTCATGACCTTTGGTTGTCGTTGGGTTGGTTTTGGTTGATCTTGAGTCTTTGTTGGCCTATTTCTTGATTTTTCCATGCCTTGGTTATGACCAGAACTCTTTGTTTCTCTTGGTTGAGCCTTGTTGGTTTTTTACCCATCTTTGGATTTAGCCTTGTTGGTTTTTTCCTTTTGAGCTCATTCCTTTGGCTGAGTCTTACTGTTTGGTATCTGCTTGGTTGTCTTAGTGATCTCCTTGGCATATCAGTGACTAGATAGTAGGATTTTGCTTGCATTTTTCATTTGCATATACTGAAAAATACAAAAAAAATATACATAGTTTTTGCATTTTCCTTTCGTTTATAAGAGAAAATACAATTTTTTTTTTTTTTTTTGCTTTTATGTATTGCTTGCATCTTGCATTGAGTGCTTTCTGCCTTCATTTAGATTATGATTGTGCATTGAAAGAAATATAAAAGGATTGCATATTTATTTCGAAGTCGTTGGTTTGACGATTTTGCATACCATTGAGTCTTACATATCAATAGTTTCACGATCATATCTCTTGAGTAATCACAGCCATTAAAATTAACGCTTAATCTTAAAATTGATTAGACCGATTTTATTTATAAGGTACACCAACTAGCATAGGTTTAGAGTCTTGGAATAGATCATTGTGAGTTAACAATCCAAGACTACTAGACGAAACATTAGGTGTCTGACCAGGGAGTGGAGGAATCCATGGTATAGATCGGTGTTCTTAGGAAGCTCTACTCAAGACAGAGTTAAGCATGAGGTCATGGGAGGTTGGTTGAAGGGATATCCCTCTGATACCAGTTGAACGTGGGAGATATTTCCAGGATTTATTCGTATTTGGGGACTCTTGGGGGATTTGACCCTCATTGAGTTTCGGGCTCAGCTACCCTACCCATACGACAGATCCCACCTGCGACTGTCTCCCCAAGAATTGGTTATATTGCGGTGGCCATAGTTTCCTTACCTAGGTATCGTACAAGGTACTTGCAGTGGTTATACTGTTCATGTCCTGAGTCAGATAGGGATTGGACAGCAAAGTTGTGATTGTGCAGTGGACTTGACCCTGTACATGCAGTGAAGCCTGGGTGTCTCTATAATTGATTCTTCTACCTCCGGCTATAGTTTGGGAGTCTCAAGCCTCTCCTAGGCGAGACATACCGGCTCTAGTGTCGGGAGCTCATTTAGCCACTCTGTTTGTCTGCTCTTGGCTATAGTTTCTCTAGGTGTGTGCTTTTGATTTATTGTTTTTGATCGATAGTTGGCCTTTAAGGGATGTTTTGATTATATATTCTCTCCGGAGATATCGTAGCGTGGAGCTCTACTCTCCGCCGGTCCTGTCGGTTAGCTGGTTTAAAGCTAGCCGAGGTTACACGCCATATTGCTAGAGGATGCCGGAGGGCTCCTTCCGAGTCTTCAGATTCTTACGAGGCTTACGTCCAAGATGTCATGACTGCCACACATTCTGATACTGAGGAAAAACCTTCGACTCCATTGGGTAGAGTTGACCACACTTCCTATCTCCATACTCCTCGTGAGGAGTGGGGAGGTGATCCACCTAAGACTCAACTTGGTTCTATTTGGCCTAATCCACTTGAACGAGATCCATTCGATCCTTCGAATCTATTAGGAATGTTATATCTCTTCACATGGTGGCTGCGTGTACAACACGATCCCTTCCTCACTATTTTGGGTTGTTTTTGCTTTTTCGCGATTTCGACCCATTGTACTCTATCTAATCCCGGTAAAAGGGATTAGGGTTGTAACCTAATTTCGGGTAAATGAATTAGGGTTTTAGATGCTGCAGAATACCATATATTGTATTGTAAATGGTTGAATAAACATATAATGAAAAGGAGCAGTGCGGCTCTAAGTTTTGCTCATTTTTTCCCGATTAAGGGTTTCCAGGTGAAAATCTCTGTGTTATGTGTGTGCCATTGTGTATTTTCTGTCAATGCTTAAGAATCAATATAAGTTTGTACTTCACTTTTAAGGTTTAAAACTTACAGAATCCAGAAAATTATCTTTATGGAATGCCAACCTTACCCGCGGATGAAGAACAGGACGACCCGTTCATTCCTTTGTTTCCATGCAATTATAGACACGGGATGCCAGAGTTACATGATGAAACTGGCCCTACGATCAACCCAACAGCACTCTCTTTTGGTATGCCCAGTCATAGTACCGTCGAACCTTCCACTATGTTTGGTATTCACGCTGACACTAGTCATGGTGTTAGCCATACTATACCCACTGGGGGCACTACCCTCGCTGGGGGCACTACATTGTCCACCCACTCACATAGTATGGGGACTAGTCATGTTCCTCCTAACAATGCTAATGTTGGAAGATGACCACCTCCTAGGATTACCAAACCTAATAGGAATGTTGTTCGAAACACGACTCGCCATCCACCACCTAATACACATGCCACTACTCGTTAACCCAGGACTACTTTTACGAATTTTAATGCTCCTCCCAACCACGGGGGTGGACATATACCGCATACTTTCATGTCCATTGCCACCACTAGTAATGCTAATGCAGGGGGTGGGAATATCTCTTATCCACATGAACATCACGCCACCATCCCTGCTACTAGTCACACCAATATTGGGGCTGGGAACATATCTCATGCTTCTGGTCACCACACGACTGCTCAAGCTAATCCTAATGCTGGGGGTGGGAGCATACCATACCATTATGGTCATTACAACATGGTTCCTGCTATGAATAGTACATATATGCCCCACACTCATTGTGGAAACCCTTACTACAACACAGTCGGTGCTGGCCACCACTATAACCCACCACCCCAATATGGTGCCCAAAACACACACATACTTGCTTACTCTCAAATAGGTCAGGCAAGAGGAGGTTATCAATCTTATGGCCATGGGAAAGCTTACGGTCCATCAGGTCCTTATTATCAGCAGTTTAACCCTCATGGTCAAGCCTTTGGTCCATCTTATAACACGATTCTGTTTAACCAACCTTTTATGGGGGCCTATAATCAAGATTTCCAGCCTCAGCTCCCGTTCCTTGCACACTTGAATCTTCCGGATCTTTTGAAGCTCACGAATGATCCGGTGTGTCACGACCCTACTTGGCCCCCGGTCCCTACCAAGATCCCTTCGGACATTCCTAAGTTTGAGGGAAAAGGCGGTGAGGACCCAGGAGATCATGTCACGACGTTTCACCTTTGGTGCTCCTCTAACTCATTGAATCATGATTTCGTTAGATTGCGACTATTTCAACGCACCCTCATGGGGGCAGCTGCGAAGTGGTATGTCGAGTTGCTTGGAAACACCTATAGGGGTTTTAATGAGATCGCTTTGGTTTGCCTAGATCATTTCCAGTTGACGGTTCGCTATGATATTGGCACTGAACTTTTATCTACCTTCCGTCAGAATAAGGCCACACATATTTCTGACCACGTTCAAGAGTGGCATCGGTGGAAGAGGTTAGTGAAAGCCAACATTCCTCCAGAGTTCCTGTTGGAATGGTTCCTCAAGTCTCTACTCCCATACATTGCTAAGGATGTTTCGATGTCCGGCATTGTGACTAAGGAACAAGCTATTTTAAAATTCCAGCAGTTAGACTTATTATACTCTCAGTCTGGCATTTTGTATGACATCATCCCTGACGCACTGCGTACACGTTAGTTCCTAAACCGCATGCTGATGGCATCATTGGATCCGCAAGCACTCGCCCCGTAGATTTGGTAGCTAATCAAATGTAGAATTTGTCGCTAAACCAGTCTGCTCCCAGATAGGTTCACATCTTGTCCACTTTCACTCCATTGTCCAATGTACACAGTGTGCAAACAACTGACCAGTCAGGTAACCAGCAACCTGGTGGTAAGAAAAAGGGGAGAAATAATCGTAAGGGTGGAAATAATGGGAATAATAGTAGCAATCGCAATACCCCTCGTAAGGATAATGCCAACCCTCCTCGGGAAGGCGAAAATGCTGGTGAGGACCGTAAACCTAGGCGTAAGGTGAAGTTTCCTTGCAAGCTCTGTGGGGAAGACCATCTTACTCACGTATGTCCTCGTATTGAAGAAGCATCGAAGCACTTGGCACAGAGCCCAACTGTGTTGAAGGATCCCCTACCTCATCACCAAAACATGGCTTCGCATGCTCCCACCACTGGTTATGGACCTACTAAGACGGCAACGTCTTCTTCCAATACTAGTGGTTATGGATGTGTGAACATGGTTCAGTCATAGGTTAGTGTTGCCACTCGTCAGGGTGATTATGATGCACCACAACCCAATTTGGGGAGTGAGCCTCCCCCTCCTCCTGACAATTCCTTGCATATCGAGAAGCCCTCTATTATGTCGTGGATACCAAAAGGTGTTCTTTAGCAATCTACACATAATCCTAATGCTCAAGCTACCCATAACTACTCCATCGTAGAATATTTGGGCCAAACTCTGTGTGCCATGTCGGCTCTTTAATTTTTGCAAGCATGTCCTTCTCAGAAGCATGCTCTTTTGAGTGTGTTAGGAGTTCAGCATGGGGGAAGTCCCACTGTTATCAATTTTGATACCACTGATGTTCAACCTCGCTTACCTTACCATGTGGCTTTTCAAATCCAGGTGGTGTGCCTTCAGAGTTTTGTCAAACGTACTATGGTTGACGAAGGTGCCTTTGCATCAGTAATGTTGTTAGCTTTTTGGAAAGCTCTTGGCTCTCCTCCCCTACTCGCATCTAGAACCATGCTCACTTCATTCGACGGTTGTTCATTTAAGCCACATGGAATTATCCCTTCCCTTGTTGTCTCCTTGGGAGGTAAGTCTGTGCCTATTGAAGTCGAGGTGGTTGATGCGCCCATCGACTACAACCTTTTACTGGGTCGGAATTGGATGTATGCCATGAAAGCTGTCGTGTCCACTGTATTCAGAGTTATCTACTTTCCTCACGAAGGAAATATCGTGACCATCGATCAGCTGGATTACGTTAACCCCTCTTCCATAGCATCCACGGGATCCATAGTCCCGCAGGTTACTCATTCTCAACTGGAAACTGGGAACATGGGTGTTGGCATGTACCCTTCATTGATGGGAACTTATGATTTTGCCGCACCTGTGAATTTTATTGGAACCATTACCGACAATGCGTCTCCTCCTTCGCGGAATATGTAATTCCGGACTTCTTATTATGATGATCCGTGGACTTTACCATCCACGAGTTCCACGTTTGGAAATATTTCGCATGTCAGGATGTCTATGCCACTGTCTATAGCTGAGCTTGCTTACCAACATATTCAACAAGCCACTATAGAACCAGATCTATCTTCTTCCCAGATAGTCAAGGAAGATCCCGCTACGCTGCCAGTTTGGGAAGCCAACTCATCTTGTTCCCATGACTACCTTGATGATACTTTGCCTTCTGATGAAGCTATTATGGATGCCATGTGTGGTAGTGAGAGACCTTGGGAAGATATGCACCATCGCTCTTATTTCCTTCCCAAACTCGAACTCTCCGAACGAGAAGAGTTTAGGACGACTCTAGCAGAGATGGTTGGTCACCCTGTGGCTCTTTTAGAGTCACATGATGTTTTTGCAGAAGGGAATATGGCTAACATTTCCCCAACTATGTTGATCAATATCTCTCATACTCCTGGGATAGTTGAGAATGTTTACATCGGTGACGATTGCACTCCTGAGGAGATTGCTATTTACACTGAATTGTTTACAGAACTCCAGGAAGCTTTTTCATGGTCATATGAGGAGATGTCAGGAATAGACCCTCGCATTGTTGAACATGAGATTAGAACGTACCCCAACGCTAAACCGGTTCAACAATGCTTACGTGCTGTGAACCATAGAAAAGCAGCCGCTATAAGGGCAGAGGTGGAGAAACTGCTCAAGGCTGGTTTCATCTACCCCATTCCCCTTACCGAATGGGTGTCAAACCCCGTTCATGTGGATAAGAAGTAGGGAACGATCTGTGTATGCACCGACTTTAGAGATTTGAACCGTGCATGTCCAAAAGACAACTTCTCGACACCATTCATAGATAAAATCTTGGATGCTTATGCCGAGAGTGAGATTTTTTCCTTCATGGACGGATTTTCTGGATATAACCAGATTCAAATCAAACCCGAGGATCAACATAAGATAGTTTTTATTTGTCCTTGGGGAATGTTTTCATATCAAAAAATGCCCTTCGTCCTTAAAAACGCTAGAGCTACGTTTCAGCGTGCCATGACCTACGCCTTTCACGATCTTAAAAAGATTATGGAGGTTTTCTTGGATGATCTTGCCGGCCATTCTCACAAGAGAATGGCCCACCCCAAGCACCTCCGCATGATTCTCAAACTATGTATACGATACAAGATTCGATTGAATCCTAACAAATGCATCTTTGCTGTGAGGACGGGTCGCCTGCTGGGCTTCACAGTTTCGAAAGAGGGTATTAGAATCGATCCTCTCAAAGTTGAGGCAATACTTTAGTTGCCTCCTCCACATAATCTGTTACAACTTCAGAGCCTCCAAGGGAGAGCCACTTTTCTACGCCATTTCATAGTCAATTATGCTAATCTTACCAAAGGTTTCGCGCACTTATTGAAGAAGGACACACCTTTTATCTGGGATGAGCGAGCCCAGCAATCTTTCGACGCCCTTAAGAAAGCTTTGGTATCGGCCCCTATGCTTAGTCCACCAAGCTTCGCATGAGATTTTATCTTTTATGTGGCCGCATCTCAAGAGATGATTGGCATGGTCTTGGTTCAGGTGGATGATGCGCTTGTCAAGCATGTCATCTATTACCTTAGTCGAAATCTAGTAGATGCTGAGCTAAGATATACTCATGTGTTAAAGCTAGTGCTTGCGACTGTTCATTCAGTCTAGTGGTTACGACATTACATTTTGCTTAGAACCACCATAGTTGTAGCGCATATCAATCCATTTTAGTTTGTGCTATCACGACGCCTTATCGAGGGGAAGTATAATAAATGGATTGTTATCCTTCAGGAATTTGATCTCGATTTTGCTTCAGCAAAGTCGGTGAAATCATTGGTATTTGCTGAGCTTTTTTGGGACCTTCTGAGACTTGATGAGGATGTCATTCATGAAGATTCCATTTTGGATGAGCACTTATTTCTTATCTTGTCCGAGGACCCTTGGTATGGGGATTTCATTATATATCTCCAAACTTTGAAGTTTCCTCCACATTATTCATAAGATGAGCGACGGCGTGTAAAACATCACGCTAAAGATTATACTATCATCGGTGACACTTTGTATCGCCGAGGAAAGGATTCCATCGTCCGTCATTGCTTAACTCACGAAGAAGCAGAGCGGGTGCTTAATGATTTCCATGCTGGGGCATGTGGGGGTCACCTATCTAGGCTTGCTATAGCCCAACGTATTATGCGAGCTAGTTATTTCTGTCCTTCCATCTTTAAGGATTGTGTTAATGCTATGAAGAGATGTCACCCTTGCTAGGTGTTTTCTCAGAACATACACTCGCATCCAACGCCCCTTCATCTGGTCGTCACCATCAGTCCCTTCACCAAGTGGGGGGTGGATTTCATGGATTTCAAACCAGCTTTGGCTGGGGGGCATCACCATATTATAGTGGTCGTGGACTATTTTTTTAAATGGGCTAAGGCCATGCCTACCGTTAAAGCCGATGGTGCTACAGCAACCCACTTCGTATTCAATCAAATTATAACTCGGTTCGGTATTCTGAAAGAGATTGTCACTGACCATGGCAGTCACTTTCAAAACAAGATGATGGAGGATTTGTCCCTCAAGCTTGGGTTTCATCAAGAACACTCATCCTCTTATTATCCCCAAGCGAATGCTCAAGTAGAAGCAGTCAATAAGTCTTTGAAGACCATTCTCCAACATACCATCCAACAAAGCAAGACCAATTGGCACATCATGTTATATCCTGCTTTGTGGGCGTATCAAACCGCAGTCAAGACTGCCACAGGGTTCTCACTGTTTCAGCTAGTTCATGGTGTGGAGTCACTTTTACCAATTGAATGTGAGATCCCTTCGCTTAAACTGGCCATAGAAGTCCTCCCTGATACGACGGGTCTTGAGAAATGTTTAATCCACCTTGAGAAACTTGACGAGCAACGTCGAGATGTCGATGTGGCTATAGATGCCAACAAATGTCGTATTAAGGTTCAATATGATAGGTCTGTCCGTCCCCGACAATATGCTGAAGGTGACTTGGTCCTCTTATATGACCAAGATAAAGAACCCCTGGGGGCAGGCAAGTTCAACCCCATGTGGCACGGTCCTTACATCGTGAGGCATGTCCTGGAAAAAGGAGCCTATGAGTTAGAAGACTATGAGGGGATTGTCTTGAAGGAGCCTAGAAATGGGCTCTACCTCAAGCGGTATTACGCTTGAACCTCTGGTTTAGGCTGATACTTTTGTATACTATTGTATAGTTTCTTTTGTACATAGTTTATATTTCTTTCGGTTTTTGGGTCTACTAATTAGCTTCCGTTTGATTGACAGATGTCAGCAGAGTTTCCGACGTTCTTAGGATTCGCGGATGGTGCTAGCCGTCATACGCAGCAGCTTGCTTCTGTTGCATGGGTTATTTTCTCACCTGACCACCTAGTTGTGTCCTTAGGAGGTGCTTGTCTTGGTCCTACATCTAACAATGTGGCTGAGTATAGTGCCGTCATTGAGCTACTTCGAGATGCCATTTCCCATGGCATCCAGTATTTAGAAGTCCGCCTGGATTCACAACTAGTTGTGTCTCAGTTGAATGGGCAGTACCGTGTGCGAGATCCTATGCTATTACGGAAATTCCTAAGCGTAAGACTCTTGGAATGATATTTTGTTTCAATTACATACATACATGTTCCAAGAAGTGTTAATCACATATCTGATGCATACGCTAACTATGTATTAGATTGGAATTTGTCACACTCACCATGAAGCACACAAATATAAGAAAACATTCATACATTTGTACATACACAGATATAGTATAACCGGAGAACCAAATTTATATATATATATATATATATATGTCCAAAAACGGTAGTGTCATACAAAACTGGAGCCCGTAGTCCTCAAAAATATACATATCTATACAAAAATGAGATCCTGAGATATCTAATCCCTACGAGGAGGCCTAGCTGCCGCCCCAACAGGATGTGTCTCGTAGAAATACTGTACTGCATTGGCTACCTGCTGCAGTAGCCGCACATAGTCACCCGGAACCCCCACTACTTGGCACTGCATGGCCTCAAGTAGTCTCACCACCTCTATCTGTGGAACCCTCGCAACCATCTATGTGAGGTTGCAATGCAAGGTCTGTAGTGTGCATCCTGCTGCAGCATTGCCTTCCTCCTCACCCCTGCCCCGACAACCATGTCTTGGGAAGCCATCAAGTCTCACGGGGCCTTTGTCTGCGAGCAAACAATCAACCATTAGCATATGATACCACCACCAAAAATATTTTTGCATTTGCATCTATAATAAAAAATCCATAAAAATTTAATACACAAAAACCAAAAAGAGTACTCACCAATGTCTCAGAACGCAGCATCTAGTGGGAGTGGCATGTCCCTATCCTGGCGGAAGTCTATCCCTGCATAGGGGTAGTCTTCTATGACAATGACCTACCGGTCCCACCAGCGGAAGAACTCCTCGGTATATGGTGATTCCAAATGGACACCACCCTATCGTGTCAAGATCTCAGACCACCGGGTCAATGCTGGATCCCGGAGACTATGAGGAGGAACATCCACCCTCGAACTAAGCCTTGGAACCCTCTCAAAGAAGAAGCTGCATAGGATGCTCCCATACCCGAAGTTCTTATCCTTCCCTTCTTTGCATTCTGTCAGTTGGGTCTTCATAGACCCCAGCAGTGTGGTACACCAGTCAAACACTATAGGCTGCATGCATTGTGATGCATAAAACATCACTGGATTGGATGCCTGGTGTAGATCTTTGGATCCCGTGATCCGCACTAAGGTAGCCACAACGATCTTCATGCTCAGATTCACTATGGCATTGATGGGCACCTGACTTCCCACCAGGTGTGTGTTTGCAGGGCAATACCGTGCTATGTAGTCAAGGATAGTGATCCCACCAGCCACAGTACGAGGCCAAAGACTAGCTTCCTCACCTCCACGAGACAAACTGGTAATGAAGTAGATATCGTCCACTTCCTGTGTGAGGATTTTCCCATTGAGATTGAAGTTTTGTGCATCCACATCCCAATAGTCGATCAAGCGCCAGAGTAATAGGTTTTGGGCCCTCAAACCCCCTATGCTCCAGAATTTGTACAACCCACATGCTTGCAATGCCTATTGTGCGTGCACATCATTGCGCACGGCCTCATCAACTTGGTCATGCTCCCTCTCCCTCCACTCTAGAACCATCCTGGAGTGAATAAAAACAAGCATTTTAGTCAAATTCTTTTAAAAAACCAACTACAGGACCATACTCGCGAGCTGATTTGTATACAGGTGTGGGTACCCGCGGTCAACCTTTGGGTTGACTGCGCATTTTGTGCCCTACCCGCGACCCGCATAGCTATAGCCCGTGGGTAGCGCTGAAGCCATTTAAGGCTTGGCCAAACAAAAAATCCCACCGTTGAAAATCGAAATGAAAGCATTGAAATGAAAGGTATGGATGAGACTACCAACCTGCTCCGGATGGTTTGATGAACGGTAGCTCGTAGCTCCCAGAATCGGCAACTGAACTTTCAAGTGAAAACTAACCAAAAGCTCCAAATGGGTGAATAGTAAAAATGAATTGTGAATTGTAATTTTTTATTACTATTTATAATTTTTAGGACCCACTTGTCTATAGTTCTTACCGTTTTGTGCCGTTATGGACTAATATAATGTCTCGGAGTAGTATTTTTTAATCAGATTTCTTCGGCGAGAGTTGTTCTGGACCTTTTCACACCTACGGTAGGTACGTTTCACACCTGGCATATAGGTTAGATGCCCTTTCCATGTGCATTATGCATTTGACCTATTGACCATGTTCATAAACCCTAGGTGCAACCCCACTCCATAACTAACACATAACCTTCACATTGCTATAGAAGTATCGTTATGCGGCATTAGGGCTTTTCCGACCATGGGTACCCTAGTTAGAATCCCTTGTGCATTCTGGTGCCCATGCTGTTGTTTGTCCTTAGGATTGGGAGTCCTTTGTAGTTACGCCATGACATTGCAATAAAGACACATACTCTACTTTGTCTTATGTTGGCCATCTCCCTTAAGGACTCCCCTCAGTTATATCATGTTGTGATTGCAATGCATCATCCTGCTTTCTGCTTGAGCCTTCTGCTGGCTCCCACTTACTCAATTGTTAGCCTGGTGCCTGAGCATTTTTCCCTGTCGAGCCCTACAGAGCTTATATATTTTTCCTTCACAATTTGATCACCTTTTGACCCTGAGGGAACATCCCCCCCTAGTGTCCACATCCTACATGCACTTCCTTGCATTGATCATAGGTATGTTCCACTGCTTGGAACTAGTCTCCTCTCTATTTGACACTCGTTCCCTCACTTGTTGTACTATAAGCAATTTTATTCTTTTTCAAGCTTTTCCCAAATATGAAAAAGACTAAAAAAAACAAATATTCCAAAAAGCCGGATAGGATTATGGTTACTACTTCTTGTTGGCAGCTGTTATGTCGCCTTTGAACAGAGCATTCATTCCACTCCGTATATTATGAGTCGGGACTATAGTTGGACCTTAGGAGCTGTACTTGTTTCTCAGTTTTCTCCACCGATTGGTTAAGCTTCCAATCATTATGGAGCCCTCTGTAGTGCCTCTTGCATTGCACAGTTTATGTCAAGTTTATGCTGCCTGAGTCTATCCATTTGCTCATGCTCTTGTTCAAAGGAAGTCCTGAAACCACTGTCGGCCACTCCTAAGAACTCTTGACTATTGCATGTCGGCCATCCTTATTAAGTCAGTCCGTTCCACCTGAGTTCTTCCAAATATTCCAGCGTAGCTGATACCTTGTGCTGGTTGATGGGGGATGCCTTAATGCCCTCCTTCCAGCGAGTCTCGTTCCATCAAATTCAACCCATTTATTCTAGGACTTGAGGATTAGAGTTTGGTTGAGTACCTTGAGGCTTGCAGTCATTAGTGGCAGATTCTCTCGCCATCAACAGATTTGGGAATACATCAATGTCCCCTGATCGATGGATTCATCCTAGTGTTTGACTTCAACTCATCTATTCACACTTCGATGATTGTACTATGTGCCTTGATGCCCATTTTCATTATTGGTGGGTTATCTCGCATCTATTAATGGTATATATCATTGACCGGTAATCAAATGATGTCACATTAGGTTCGACCCCAACTCCTTTATTCACTTGATGGGACTTGCACCATTGAAGACTTGTGTAGAAGACCCCAGGCGATAGTGGCATTCAGTATGCTACTTATGATTTTGACTTTACATCTGAGATATCACCTCTCAGATATCAACAGTTTGTACCTCCAGTTTGCACCAGTTGTTTCCTTTTCAGCAGGAGACCCTATCTTACTATAGAGGGATCATGGCTATGATCACCTATGACATGTATTCACTATGTACTAACTATTCATGGCCATTGTATCAAATTGTTGTACTCCCTACATGTATTCAGGCATACTATTGTATTATGACGAGTGAGCTGCTCTTTCCACTTGTGTCTCCATCACTCCACTTCTGAGTTTTATAATGTATTTCAGCCATCGTAGCATCAGTCTCTGACCTCACACATTATGGGGCATCTGTTACAACGTGATCTTCCACCCTGTGAGCATCAACATTCTTTGGCCTATAGGATCCATTTCATTGACTCAGATCCACTTATATCCTTCAGAGATACTATTTTGCCCTATTTTTATTTCTACTCGCATGTTGCATCACTATAGCATGCGTACCCGCGAGTTGCATCACTATAGCCCGCGGGTATCAAGTAAAATGGTAAAATTCACTAGTTTATTACTTTTTACTCCCAAAAAGCGGTCATTGGGTGACCTTTGGCTCTCCATCTGCCCAAGTAATGTCTCGATGTGTTCTTTCACTTACCTTTGAGAGGACTATATATTGAGCACATATGTCTTATGGATGGGGGGAGAAAGAAGAGCAAGAGAACTCTAGTGGATTTTTTCCCTATCTTGAATCTACACTCATTGATCCTTGTAGTTGTGAACCCTTTATGTTCACCTTCCAAAATCCTATCTAGTTTGAGTTTTCCATTCATGGAGGATTGAAGTGGTGGAGGCACAAGTGGATTGATCCAGATCTTGGTTCAGATTGGTTGCCGGCAAGAGGTCGTATCACTTTGTACTTCTTCTTGTTTATCAATAGAAATACTCATATTCTCATCCATTAATGTTGTAAATGTTGTTTATCTTACATTGGGTTGCATTTACTTGTTATATCATGGGCCATTGGTATTGATGATGTTAATGCCGTTTATATATTATATGTACTTGTTGTATATTTGCTGTCAAGACTAATTTGCAGATTCAAGTGCATGGATTGAAAAGCTCCAACGGGGATCTACATCAAACGTTTGGATCAAGATTGGTTATCTTCTTACTTATCTTAGCATTGTCATTTATATAGCATAGTTCTGAGAATTGAGTTGATTTCTGGTAGTCATCTGTCTGTTGTGGCACACCCCAAGCCATAGTGAGTTTTCTCCAACACACACTCTCACCATGCCTATCGCAATATCCCTCACTGGCAGAGCTCTCAGGTGGCTCATTAGAATCTGACCAGATTTTAGAGCACTTTGGTCACCATCATAGAATCGATCCACTAAATCATGAATCATATCTCCCTCCATCTAAGGAGGGACCGGCTCTCGCACTACCTAATGAGGAAACCCCATCAGAAAATAAATGTCATGCATTGTGATGCTCAGGTCCTCCCCCCAACCCTGAAGACCCCTCTATCAAGGTCCCACATATCCAGCAATATCCACAAGAGATACTTTGAGGACCTCATCAATGGTCACTTGAATAACTTCAAAAGCCTCACATCCTATAATATTTGGGTCACCACTATGTCCCCTAGCACCAATGGTCAAAAGTCATCATAGTTCCTCTCTCGGCACTCTACGCCACCCACAACAGTGATGAGGAACTCAAGATCACTTGCACAAGGACAATGACTACCCACTAGATGTACATACATCAAGGCCATCATACATGTGGACTCCCCCAAGGAGGTCTGCATATAGCATGACATTTATAAATAAAAATTGTGCCTAGCACGACTGACTCTCTCTTCACCACACGACACTAGCGCGCAGGACATACACTACTCGATCGCACTACGTAGCATGGTTGACCAATGAACAGTCATGCTACACCAATGCGTGACCAACAAATTTATGTCTCGCACGTAGCGTGGAATAATACATTTTCCATTCTACTTTCCTCCACTACTACTACGTGTGATTTGGGAAAAACCTGCACTACTATAGCATGTGATTTTCCCATTATCTCACGCAATAGTGCGGGATTTTCCCAAAATCTCGTGTTGTAGCCACTTAAGGGCTAAATTAAGCCCCTAGCAACCCAAGGATCCTATCATATTAAATCTACCTGGACTAAATCAAATTACCTAAGGTTATGACATACCTGTAACTCACGGTTCATCGAATGGACACTCTAATCTCCCAGAATCAACAAAAACATGCTCTAGGAGGTTGTCAACAAATAGTACAAATGAAATCGAAATTTGAGCCATACCCCTTATTTGTATTCATTTGGTAAGACGTTCAAACTGACCCTACAAACAAATCGTAGCTTCATTTTACAAATCATTCACACCAGCACGATCAGTGCCTCAAGCCCTTCAACATGGAGCCAACCAATACTTATTTCAAACAGTTTCGTCTGGACCCCATTTTACACAGCTGCCCCTCATGTACAGCTTGTTTTGGTTACATGATTTTTGCATTGTCAATACCTTGGTCATTTTCTTTACTACACTTGTGTATGTGCGCCGTATGTGTAGGATATTGACCAAGACACATAGGAGACTCTAGTTTTTCCATTATAAGAACAAGTCTCCATGCTATAGAAATGGTATCGGGCACCCTACCATAGGTATCATTTCGAAACTGGCATATAAGCACTATTTTCCCTCTATTTATGATGCATTTACCAGTATTCTTGCTAATAACCATATGACCCTCATCCCTAGTCTTGATGTGCTATCAATGTTATCACTAGAAATATCATGTTCCCCCATCGGCATGCACATCGATTCCAATGAGTTGTCAATTGACACCTATGATGTCAACCTCCCATAAGTTTGAGGAATCTAATACAGCTTGAAAACATCACCCCTAGCTTATCATTTTATAGTTGGGCATTTACTCCCATGAATATCGCAAGTAGAAGCTATCAAATTCCTCAACCCATGTTACGATAAAGATTCCCAAATACCACTCATACCTCCATGAGCACTTGATCCCATGTAATGTTCCTCGCATCATCACCCCCATGGAGACACTTATGGGCCCCCCACCCTCAATAGTAACCAATTATATTCAGCTACACTCACATGACCTTTCTCTCTGGCATTGATTCATGGGGTACTCATCTTCGTTTCTGCGAACTAACCCCCACTTCATCTAGAAAAGCATCCCTTGACCCACTCAAAACCATGGGGACTCCTCCCATCATCAAATTAGTCTCCCGACACACCCAAAATTGTGGGGACCCCACCATTATTATTTATGTACAAGAAGTTCCCCCATCACCTCACATTGTAGGAACACCCTATTCTTTTGGAATCAACCCATGGTCGCCTTTGATCATTGTATTTGAGTCTCCATATCCTCCACAACACCTATTTTATTGGTCATCATTAGTCTTCGTATTATGTATCCATAAAATCCCTTTGATTTGTAGTTTTGTTTCCCTCTATCTCAAACTGTGTCGTTCTAAAAGGAAGGCTTCCGTCCACAGTACCCATGTTTACATCGATCAAAGGAAGTTATGAGCCCCACACTTATCATCCAGTCTTGTGTCAGGTCTTCCCGTCCACTAGTTGGTTACAATATGATCTTGGTTCTCAGGATAAGAGCCTCGTCTTATCATGTACTTAAGCTCTCGTCAATGTCAAAACTCTAGATTCTGAGAGTTGCATTAGTTTCAGTTGTACCTTGGGATCCCTTTCAATCACTATAAGGTATCACCTCGAACTTGGTAAGGAGAGTCATTAATGGTCCCTAACCTAAAAGTTCCCCCTATGCTCGACGTCAAAACATTTATCGCATCAGGGGGAGACATACTTTTGAAGGCAGCAGTTCTCACATTTGCAAACCATGGTATAAGTCCATATAGAACTATGAAGTTCTCTCTCGGGAATCTTCACATCCACACTGGCCCCCCACCCCTATGGGTTTATCATGTTCACTAGCAGTACCGCTTCTTCGACACTCCACAGTAGCTCCTGGGTTATTTACTCCCACATGGATCGAATCCACCTTCGTCCATGTCCCATTAGTATAGTTGAGTGACCCCTTTCTCCTCTCTTATTGTAATGACCTTAACAACATTTCACGAGCATGGGTATGCCCACCTCGTTTGTATACAAATTATTCATTACTACAACTCCAATGATCATCACCAACAATCTTCCCCCATGGGAGGCCCCTATTTTCCACATATGATTTGTCCTACAGAATAGGAAAGAAACCCAAGAAAACATGATGCATTATCGACTCTACAGTACCTTTTGAACCTCATACATCAGGGGGCATCTATTAATGCTTAAATTTCGCACACATGGGACATTTTAGTGATTCTTGTAGTAAGGTGTCATCAACATAAAGAATACAGTTCACCAAAGGAATCCTCAACAAATCCAAAAATACAACATGAGTCCAAAATTTCCCAATACCAGTCTAAAGAAGAGATCGCGTGGTTGAACCATTGTTAACCCGTGCTACGGTGCATGTTATCAGTTCAGTTCCTGCGTGATACTCGTACAACTATTCCTTCGATAGTTGCGCTACTATCAAAAGGGTGGGACCACCTACTTCCTATGGCACATTGAAGGCTCCATCACCTCCAAAGATTCGAATTCAGCTCCTCACACACTTGGTGGCATTAAATATCTCCCTTGGTGTACCTTGGAACTAGTTCATGGAGTGTATGAGTTCACATTTGGATCTAGTTGTTTGTTGGCCACCTCTTGGCCTACAAAAGGTAGCCCTTGGCATGCAGTTTGTAGAGAGAAAGAAGAGAAAAGTTATGCTACTGGATTTTTTTTGTAGCTTCCTCATATCCCACCTTTTCCTACCTTTGTAAGCATTCCCAAGCTCCCTTGTCACCTTCGTTCAACGAGAAAGAGTTTATCTCCATTGTTCTACCACTCACTTAGCATATAGTTTGGACAAAAAGGGCCTCCCTAAGGTAGATTGTTTGCTTCCCTTGAATCCCACGGCTCCTAGGTGTTGTACATATTGACCATTGGGAAATGCAAAGTGGTTTAGCATACCTTTGATTGTTGTTGGAGTTTGCATTCCCCCCCATTTCCTTTTTATTTATATTTTGTTCATTTTTCTTATTTTTATGTGAATTCTATTAAGAATCTATTGCAATATCACTTGGAGGAAAACCACACAACCACCACAGGGGCTCCAAGGATTTAGGCCTTGTTGCAACCTACAAGGTCTATCCCCTTACCAATTGGATGAATGCACACTTGTCCAATTTTTTCTACAACACTATTGTTCAACCATCTGAAGTCTTTCATGTCAATGTTCCATTTTGTCCACTTCTCTTCATACAATGCGACCCATGACCATGTTTTCTTTGCATTGTAAAGCATGAATTTATTAATGGAATCAATTTCTAAATTCATTGTTCTATTCATACCATCAAATCGACATATAGTACATATGAGATCAAATATAGATTATGAAGTTCAGTGTGAATAGTTACTCTATACAAATGTGACAAAATAAGTGACTTACTCTTTATCATGTACCTTTTGTTTGTTTGTTTGGAGTAGCTCCCCTTCCATTTTTTCCTCATCACTTTGGTCATCCCAAATCACTGTGATTAGTGTGTGGTCGATTTGATTGATGTACTCACTGGCATAATAGAATGAATCATATAGTATACACCCATCTACCATGGGTATCTCAAGTTATTCCTTCTTTTGAAAAAATCCCTTCAATTTTTTTCATGTACCTCTCTAAGGAGAACATGCAATGACATGAGACAACCCTGACTAATTCAACCTCATCAACTAGGTGAATTAGACGATGAACCTGCATGTCCATGAAGCTTGCTTATAGTTCCCTATAAAACGTGCAAACAATCTTAGCTATCTCTTGATATTACTGTGGAATGCCAGCCATATGAATTGTAACACCCCATTTTTTACCCCAGTATGTAAATATGTAAATACGTAAATATTGATCAAATGGCTACAAGCCGGATCTGAGTGGTCCAACATGACAAAATTATGTAATAATGTACATCTTCACTTTTTAATATAAAATCTATGACTGCTACAGACTAAAGGATGAAGAAGAGATGGGCGACAATAAATCCACAAGAGGGAGATTGAGAAGGGGTTTAAAAATGAGATGGCCCTAGAGACTTAGGAGTTAAGTCATTATCCTTAATATTCATTTTATTTATCCCTCTTTAGAAATTTTCATTAACCATAATATTGGGTTAATTATCCAAAGCTTGGGATTAGAGGGGAATAAGGTATCCAAACCCATGTATTCCATTTGTCTAGTTCCTATCATCCTTCATGCCATTTTCCTAGTTCTCAACATGCATAATATAATTATTGATAACTAGTCCATTTAACGATCATTCTCCCATGATTGTTCCATCGGTTGTTGTCATATATGAACCATGTTCACCCACACTATAGACTGGAGCCATACCGAGATTAGTAGAATTCCCTATAGTCCTGGAACAAAGAGTTCCTGGTCGTCTTGTGTTGGATTCCTAGAAGGGAATTGGGGTAAGAAACCCAAGGGACTATTAACTTAGAGAAGTAAGCCTTATTCCTTGGGTTATATAGGCTGATGGGGAAGGAGTGCTAGTGGATTAGGATAATTGTAGAAGGAAAACTTGGTACCTTCTTGCGGTTTAATAGCCCCAGCTCAGGGTGGCCTATCAAAGAGATATATGGATTGATAGAGCTTATAGTTCATTGGAGCACCCTTGGTCTATATTCAATCAGTTTATATTTTCATATAAGTATTAACTTGTGTATAAAATGTGTTTTGTTTATATTTGATATAAAAAATAAAAGGCACACAATTTTTTTTTCGTATGAGCTGAAAAAAGGAGTGGGAATTTCCTTCTCAAAATACTAATTACATAAAAGTGTTTCTTAAAAAAACTAATCCCTATTTCATTGTTTTGTCAAAATTTGGAGGGGAGAGTTTTGCAAGAGACACTTACCATGCAGGAGTTTGAAGCAACCAAATTATTTTGAAGATCAGAATTTCTAATGCCATGCATAGTAGAAATTTCAAGTATGTAAATTCTTACTATTGATCTCAATGCATAATTTATTTTTGTTCCTATCAAGATTTGAAATCAATTCAGAAAAAATAAAAGATTTCATAGTTACCTTCAACATTGGAACCATTGCTTTCTTGTTGCTTCCTTTTGTTTTATGTGGCTGCAAACTTTCACATTATGGTTAAACTCCCTCTATTATGTCACAATTTAGGTTTTTATTTTTAGGCATTTTGGATTTAACGGGTTTGTGGTTTTATATATAAGTCATTGGGTGCAACAGGACCACTTATTGTGTCAGATCCAAAACCCTATCCATGTCATCTCTTTTTCCAAAAAAAACTTTCACAGTTTTTGGTGTAGTCATTTTTCGTATAGTGCACTAGTGTGCTTTCAATAAAAAACATCAGATATGGCATTTCCTAAATTATTAATTTATGTTTTGTTAATGGTGCTTTCAACTACGATGCACCAATGTGTACACTATGTAAAAGCTATGGGGCATTTGTATTCTTGTTGGGCATGGCCCACATAGGCACAATTTTGATAAAGACATGATTTTGGGAGTTACGCAGTGATTGAGCTGCGAAGTAAGAAGGCAGAGTTTTGGAGAGTGCGTAGCTCGAAATGCATACTCAGTTTTGGCGGAGCTATGCTGGTGCGCAATTCCAACGCAACCTCTATTTTTGGTAAAAGAGTATGGAAGAAGGTTGAGTTCGACCTATTTTGGGTAAGAAGCAGAATGGAGAAAGAGGAAAGCGACCTACAAAAGGGAGTGGCGGCAAGTAGTTAAGGAGCTAGGCCACTAACTCGATGATGATAGGTAGGCTAAAAGGACAGAAAGTGACAGGCCATGATGCAGTGCAATCGTTTGGTAATGACTGCGGCTATCAGAAGGCCATTCGAGCCGTGAGTGGCCCAGTAAGGCGGCCGAAGTGAGTGGAGTAACTTGGCGATGACGATAGGTAGGGTGGCGGGTATCCGCACCAATTTTGGGAACCTTAGGGTTTTCGCATATGCATGGTAAAGACATGACCTACGGGCATGATCTATAAATGGGTACATTTTGTAAAGGGAAAGGGTTAAGCTCTCGTTGAATAATATTGATTGTTGAATCTTTTGAGTATGAAGTGTAACCTCTGTTGAACATTAACTCTGTTGAGAGAAGATTGTAAAGGCTCTGCAAGTTGTGTGCGTAGAGGCCTATTGAGAGAGAAGAGAGTCTACAACTGAGTGCGTACACTGGAACTATTGTACCCTTCCCAAAATATTATAACAACAGTTCTTGTGGACGTAGCTCCCATCCTGGGGGTGAACCACGTTAAATCCTGTGTTGTGTGATTGTTTATATGTTGCATTTGCTTATTTGCTTACAATGAATGCTTGAACTCCTGCTTATCGGTTTATGTGTGTACTTTATATGTATTCGCCATAGGATGAAGAAGGGAATAATATGTTAAGTGTCGCATATGTTGATCAATGATAGAGGCACAAGTATTTCGAAGTCTGTGAATGTATGAATCAGTTGGACAATCACTTAATAGAGAAGGTCTATGCAGTGCACAGCATATTATGTTTGTCATAGTGCATGAATCATAAGATAAATAATACGAAGAAATGTTTGATGCATAATATTTGTTAAGTACAGTTAATTGAAGTAGTTAAGTATCAAGGAGGAAGCGCATCTATCAGTGGCATTGTTCTACTATTTAATAGGACTCGAGTTGTGTAGTCCTTGGATGCATGAGTTGCATAGCATCCTAGATCGTAGAAGCATCATCTTGCAGCGCAAGCCCCGCAGCAAGCTGCTCATCACATTTGTTTAAAGCACTCATCACCTGGGTGTGGAAACCTGATTCCATAGCCCCCCCATACCTTCGCCTCGGGTGAGACCTCAGTTTTCTTGCAAATTGTTGCCGAAAGGGATGGTGAAAAGGGGTTATGTTGGTTCCTCGAACCACTAAGAACCTGGGTCTACATTGGAAACCTCTAGAACAGTTAGTCAAGCCAACAAATGGTTCCATTGCCACGCTAAGAATCCGTGATGAGTTTCCTTGATTGAAAGAGTGATGTGAGATGAAGACCATATCCCGTTGATTGCATAAAATTGGTATCCAGACAAGAAAGAGATTTGGGACTCGTGTGACAAGATAGAGAGAGACTTCGCAAGAAATTAGAATAGACACCCGCGTCTCTCTGACATCTAGTGGTTGAACAAATACCTATGGAAAGACGTTCATGAAGTTTTCTGGGCAAGTTTTGGAAACGAGTTACACAAGTGGTTATCGAGCTAGCTCACAGAGCAGAAGAACTGCTTCCAGATAGGAGAACCTACCGAGTGGACTCTAGAACTCATTTAGAGGCTTAAAGAAATAGATAGCCCAATCTCGAGAGCAGTCGACTTCTGGGTTGATAGTACACTAGAGAGCTTCATGACACAGTTCACTGTGGACATGCTAAAGTCCTACAGTGTAGTAGAAGCATAGTTTTTCATGGGGTTCAAAGGTAAGTACCTGAACAATTTGAGTTTATACATTAAAATATTTTTAGATGAGAAAGGCGTTTTAAGAATGTAGTAAAAGTGTACAAAAATTTCTGAAACTATAATGGTCAATAGCATTTATAGTGAGTCTGACAAAGAGACACGTAATTTGAGAAGTGGAAAAAGATATAAATATACCCCTAAGAAGACTTCCAATGAACATGGACTTCACGTAGATATTGATTCACAAGCCGAACCTGATAGCCAAACCATACCTCCACCTTCCACCTATCAGCCTATTACTCTACAGAATCCACTGATTGTGAACACCACACCTCCCATTGCACAAAATCCACCAGTTCAGAACCCCCCAATTGTGAATATCCCTAGCACTCAGAATATTTCGAATCAGAACATTCCGCACAATACCACATTTATTTTTGCCAAGCAGAACCCTACACCACCTAGAACAAGGATGACAGATGATATTAAGCTGTCGATATTCAAGGGAACAGGTCTAGAAGACCCTGAGCAACATTGGTTTCTATGTGAAGCCATATGGAATGTTAAACAAGTCCAGGATGGTGCTGTGAAGAGAGCGCGGCTCATTACCACATTTAGAGATAGAGCCTTGAATTGGTTCATGAAGTATTCCGATGGACAACAGAGAACCTTAATGGATATTAAGGATGCACTATTGAGTGAGTTCAAGAAACCGAATTCAGAATCCCAATGTATCACAGAGTTAAAGGAAATCAAACAGAAACCTAATGAGATAGTCTGGGAATTTGACCAGAAATTTAAGACACTGTTGGACCAAGTAATTTTTGTCATAGCACCGTAGCAACACTAGGAATGGTTTATAGACATGTTGTTGCCCCATATCAGACTGCCATTGATGCAACAGAAAGTGGCTTTGTAGGCAGAAGCCTTGGAGATCGCGATGAAGTTAGAAGCTTCACCTATTGGAGAAACTAGCACTAGGATGTCTCAGATTCAGACCCAATTAGCTACCCTGACACTACAACTACATGATATGAAAAAGGGAAAGCAAGAGAGATAGGAAGTCTAGTGTATAGGATGTAAGGGAGAAGGACACACTAAGGATCATTGTCCTCTATTCCAAGAATTCGTTAACATGGGTGCACCAAACCCATTAAATCAAAACCAAGGGCCATGGTGTGAGATCTCCAGAACTAGAGGACATCGGCCAAGGGACTGTTATTTAATTCACAAATATGTGAGAACACCTAAAATCATATATTGCAATTTTTGTAAGTCAGTTGGGCATGATGAGTCCAACTTCCACGCATATGAGCTCATGTTGGAAAGGAAGAAAGATATCTTCTTAAAGTGCACCAAGATGGAAGACTAATTTTTTAGCTAAAAATTATGTAATTTATTTGTATAATATATTTAATATCTTCTCTATTTAATGTTCTAGGTTATTTATCTAGAGAAAATGTGTGATAAGAGGTCAATGAGCAATAATTTTAATCGACGTGATGGGAGCACATCCAAAAATGCGAAGTTCAGGAATGTTCTTTATAATTTATGTATTAAGTTAATGCATTCGAATTACATGTATATTTAACTAATATGTATTGGTTGTCATGTAAAACCAAAGAATGAGGAAGCTCGATAAGATTCTTTGCAATCTAAGTTCGAAAGAGAGTAAAACTTTGATGGAAAAGTTGTAGAGGGTTGAATTAGGTGAATCAAAAAGTAATCAATATGAATTTTTTCTTGAATTTTTAGTAATATTGTACTTAAGAATATTCGCTAATGTGTTTCAAACAATCTATTTCACATATGTTCAATGTTCTGGAGGAACTAATAGCACTAGAGGGAAAGTCATCATAAAAAAAACAAATTATGGAAGATGTAAATGATGATGAATTGGTCCGTAGCTCATTTGGAGTGGTGTTGAAAGTTAATGAGAGCATGACAACTTTTATAAAACTATGAGGGATATGGTGGAAAAATGTATAGACGTACTTTCCACGTATGGTACAGAAATCAATCCAATGATTCCAAGAATCAAGTTACAACTAAACTATAGGAGGCATTTCTAGAGAAATGGTCAATGCGACATTTCAAACATGCAATAGCAAAAACATACAACAACAAAAAAATCATTCCAAAAGTAATATTCCTATACATGCATTTTATTGAATATGTATATACTACTAGAAAACATTCTTTTATTAATATCATTTATACTATATTTACTTTTCATATCAATATCAAAATAGTTTAATGTCATTTTAATTTTACAAGAAGATTAGGAAAATCCCAAAGGATGAATGAGGTGATATCCGAAATATGTCAATAGGAATGTTAAAAAATGTGTACAAGGAGATGGTCAAAGAAATGGACATATGTGCATCACAAGAGGAGACATCTCAACAAAAACGTATTGTTGGTTGTGGAGCCTGATTATCTTCTTGATTCAAAGATCTTGTTGTCCAGTCGTGCTTGTACCCCGGTTTTATATGTATTTCAAATGGACTGTACACTCCTCTCAACGAGGGGGTTCAGGGGCCAGCAGGTCCCTAGTGTGGGTTTGGGGGAAGTGCCACTGAAGGAAATTTTTGGGTTGTTTTTTAGTATGTATATTTTCGGCCAATGGTTTACAGGCCCATGGTATTTTCCTATGGTAATCCCTCTTTAAAAGGAATACATTTTATTGCGGTTGTGTAGTAGTTGTATTGTATTGTAAAGATATTTGTGATTGTGTGAGAGATATTGTGAGAAAGTGAAGAGGAAGTTGCAGCAAATGTGTTGCCGGTTGTATCCCTAGCAATAAAAGGACTAGCAATTTCTAACTGGGTGTATCCCATATTGGGTGAACCATGTATATTGGTGTCTCTCTTGTATTTTGGTCTTATGTGTTTTATTTCC
The DNA here is from genome assembly GCA_027924585.1 of Larix kaempferi. NCBI lineage: Eukaryota > Viridiplantae > Streptophyta > Pinopsida > Pinales > Pinaceae > Larix > Larix kaempferi. The sequence goes on along the minus strand of BSBM01001158.1, from coordinate 2,470,480 downwards.
GCATTATGTTTATTTTATTGCTCTATGAGCCTGTTTTTCTAACACATGCTTCAAATGTATGTAATCGTTGAATTTTTATTGTGTACATATAATTAATTAATTTAGAATTAAATATTAATATTCAATTGTTTTGTTGCAAAAAAGAATAGAAAACATAACTATTTCAGTACATAAGACAAGACGAGCAGGAAAAAACGATTGATAGCAAAGTTTGTGAGTAATTGTGATTGCCTTATAAAAACTTAATATTTCATATTGGTTTTGATATATATATATACATAGTTCATCCTTGGATGTCTTCAAACAAGTGCTAACATACAAAGAAGAGCCATCAAAAGAATTGATTGACATTGAGGTTAAGTATGGGTTGTGAGTATATGTTGGCATATCAAAAATTAATTGTGGAATTTGTAAGTATCTATGTTGTTTTACTTCTCTCATTTTATAATTAATGGAACAACAAAAATCTTTTATATTATATCTATGATTTGTGATGGGGTATAAAACTTCTAGGAAACTAAGTATGGAATGGAGCCAATAGAATAGTTGCTGAGAGAAGGCATGAGATTTTTTTAAAAAGAATGTGTATCAATTAGGACCCCATTTTTTCTATGTTATGCTTTTCAATTTACATTCATGTATATTATCTATTTTAATTTTCCTTATTCCCACCAATGTAGTTACACTCATTACACTTTATTTTTATGCTTGTAGATGGAAACTGGAGAGAAGGAACATAATTGACACAATGAACAAAATATTCAGTTAAATAACCTAATTCATGCAAGTAGCTCAAGCATTGATAACATTTCCAGTGAAGAATGACGATCAATATATTTGGATATTAATGGAAGCTGTTGTATATTTTGAAATAAATGTCTTTGAAATTAGACATTTTGTATAATGTAGTAGACATAGTGTCCCAATTGAAAGACAATGGGTTTGCAATAAGTGTAACAATTAGATATTAACATTTTGATTACTATGGACCTCTATGATGTCCCATTTTGTATGAAAAATAGGCTCTTATTCATATATAATAAAATGAAGTATCTTAATCTATTATATTACTCAATGTTGATGTCAAATGTTACATTTTTAATTAAATATATGCATGATTAAATATTACAATATATGTGAAAACTAATGATATAACAAATTAATCCAAACATCATATCCAAACGCAAGAATTAAAATTAAAATTATATGAATACTATTATAAATACAATTTCAATTTTTAATGAATAATGGAATTCAAACAAATAGAAATAGAATATAGATATATTAGTGCAATGTCACTAGTCACCAGTGAGCACTGTTCACCAAAGACTAAATGATTACTGATGCCTTTGATCATTTTCATCACAAAAATGTGTTTGAGTAAATATCGCACTGATGCGTTTATGACAGATGCAAACCAATGCAACAAACTACTCATTCCATGCACTAGTGCACTTTATGTATTACATGTCGATGCTTTCTGCATAACTACACCAGTGCATCCATATATGGTAAGCGCACCACCGAATGTAAAGAATGCAATGAACGTCAACATCCCATGCAACTTGATCAATTCATTTTCCTTTACTTATAGCACCAGTGTTTTATAAGAGTTCATAAGCACCGGTGTTATATTTATTATAAATCACCAGTGCATATAGTGTTATAAATCACTAGTGTTATTCAAAATTAAATATGCACCAATGTGTGTGTTTATCTAAAGGAATTGGTGTGTTGTGTAGTTGATCACACCAGTGTGCTTATATTAATAAACTGCACTGATGAAAAAAACTCCACTAAAGTCTCTAACCACTGAGTTTTTTTAGTTATAATAAATTTCTGCAAAAATCTCTACCAAAACATCCAGTACCATTAGAGCGGGTTGTAGCGGACATTTTTTTGATAATTTTGGTCAATCTTCTAACACTAAAAACCTACATGTTCTTTTCCTTGTAGTGTGTAGATGTAAATCCATAGGTTTTTGTTCAAATAGTCAGAGGCATACAAAGGTTTCCATCTAGATAACCATAGGTGTATGAAGCTTGTTGTTCAAGCATTCATAAGTTTTCCATGTGTAGGCTATCGTCAAAACATTCGTGGACATATGCAATTTGCATTCAAGAGAATCACGAATATTCGTGTGTTTTTGTCCACTGAATCACATACATTTTCTGAGTAATACACATGTTGTAGTCAAAGAAAATGCATACTACTAGAAGGAAAACACCCTTTACCAAAGGTTATAACAAAGGTTTTCAGTGTTACAAGATTGGCAAAAATTGTCAAAAAAACATCCGCTACAACATCTATTTTTGGTAGCGGAGGTTTTAGCGGATATTATGCTAGATAATCACTATAACTTGAAAATTTTGGGTAGTCGAATATTAAAATGGAATTTTTTCTTCGACGTGCAAAATTTATCATGCCCACAGGTGCATATCATATAAATAATACACATCAGTGTGTATGCTTCAAATTAGATTTACCAGATCTTATATTATATTGTAATAGCACCTATGTGTTGTATTATATATACATTAGTGTGTATAACACTATAATACACACCAATGTGTATAACATGAATTTTATTATACAAGCACCGATGCATGCAAAATTTATATCAACATCGGTGCCCCATGAATTATCTAAAAATATCGGTGCTTATCAATATATAAATGCACTAGTGCTCATGTTGTAATATGTATTGTTGCATTTAGATAACTCGTGCATATATCATCCCCAAAAGGCATGATGTGTAATATACATTTTGTATGCACCGATTCTTATCGTTTGTTTAAAAGGACCAGTGGTCATTATTTGTAAAATGCATTGGTGGGTATAATTGGTAAACAACATCATTGAGTTAGTTAAGTGAAAACAGTTGGGTCTTATGTTATGTAAAAGAGAAGCGATGGGTAAAATTAGGTATGGTTCATTTGTGTTTTTTCCATCCTGTGCATTAGCAAATATAGACTTTTAAATTTTTACAAATTTTCAACTAATCATTCAAGAATCAAATATTTTTTCTAATAATACTTATTTTTATATATTTATTATAACCATCTAGATCATTCATATATTTATCATTTGAATTCATTATCAGAAAAGAAAATATTTTTTAATAATATTGATTTTTATATTTTAATTATTGTGTTTTGATAAGTGTGTTGATTACACTTTTGTTTATTTTGACAATGTAAATCATTCAAATATTTAATCATTACAACATTTTGAGACATTTGAGAATGTAGTAGAACAAGAAACTCATTTTATTATATACAAACAAGAATCCAAAATATGGGACAATATAAATGTCCTCCATAATCAAAATGTCATCTAACATTGTTACAATTATGGAAAAACATTTCTCATCTGATTGGGATTATATGTCAATATTGAACATAATTTTTGTTTTTCATAGACAAAGATTCCAAAAAATACAACTTGCAGTGACAACATTCAATTGTATTGATCATCATACATCGATTGAACTATTGTATTCGCTCGAGCTGCTTCCATGTCTCATTTCTTCATCACCTTCAAGGGATATTGTTTTTGAGGTTTTTGAAATATTTTTTTGATTGACTCCATTTCGTTCCACGTTTTCATGTTCCATCTACAAGCATAAGAATGATATAATGAGTATATCTGCATTTATAGATACTTTAATATAAATGATTGCGTAAATGAAAAAATGACATATCAATGCAATGAGTGAATAATAAACTTCACACATATTTTCAAACCCATTAATCATGCTAAGTGTCAATAAATCCTCAGTTGGCTCTACTACATACATTTTTTCCTGTGAGTTTCATAAGCCATGACAAATCATATATATAATTAAAGTTTTCTTGTTGTTCCATTAATTATAAAATAATGGACATAAAACAACATAGCTACTTAAAAAGTGTTCATTTAATCATTCATACCCCAACTATACTCACAAACCATATTTAATCCAATTTCAATCAAATGATCATACGGATTTTCTCTATATGTTGTTGATGTATATGTAACTTCGGAATGTATTTCACATATATGTATATTGTATTCCTATAGAGATGGTATTATTCCTCTATAAGGAAGTGTCGTCATTTATATTGTAAGTGTCGTAACTTATACTTGATGGGTTATTAGACCACCTTATTTGGGGTCGGCCCTATATAAGTCATGTGGGTCAAAGGGTTATTAGACCACCCTATTGGGGGTCGGCCATGTGGGTCAAAGGGTTATTAGACCACCCTATTGGGGGTCGGCCCACTCAGCATTATGTTATGTGGTAAAGTTCGAGCCTACATGAGTTAGGTAAAAAGGCAAGTCAAGTCAAGTATAAATAGAGTGCGGGAGGCACTCTATTTACACACTCACTTCTCACACATGCACTCAAGGAGGAGTGGCGCACTTATGGAGAAGGAGGATCTGCTGCTAGGTTATGGCTATCTATCTTGGTTGGTTGTATCATTTCTCTATCTATCTCTGAGGAAGTTATTGGGGTTTTTCACCTTTATGGTTTTCCCCAAGTAAATCTTTGTGTCTCTTGTGTGCTTGCATTGTTGTCTCCATGATTGATATGCTGTAGATATGCTGTACATGTTGTTCTCTCAGTTAAGATCCTAGATCATATTGAAGTAAATTCAGAAAATCTAACATGGGATCAGAGCTAGCCTGAAAGAAGGCATGATATGGCATGTATGACACTTGTTGCACTTACGATGCTAGGGCTTGATATAGCAAAAACCAGTCATCGTAGCACTTTCCCTATAAATCCGTTTTGGCGAATTTTTCGGATCTGAAATTGTTACAGGACGAAGATAAGATCCCCAGGTATCTTGTGTCCAAAGTACAACCTCTAATTCGTTGTACTTTGTGATTTATGATCTGTACAATATAGGGTTTCTGCCTCTTCCAGATCTGAGTCAAAATCAGGTGACCTTGGGAAAAAGATCATATCTTGGGCTAGGAAGCTCCAAATGAAATTTCGTAAAAAGTGACAGGTAGTACACAGTCTGTACTATCTCAGAAAACTTTTTCAGAGGCTGAAGTTAAAACAGTGACACGTGGCACGCCGTACAAGTTCGCTCTCCTGTATTATCCCATAAACAGGTCACGTTGCGACATTTGGCATAACTCTCTCTCAGAGAGTCCAATTGAGGTCAGACCTATCAGGATCAAAAGGTAACAGGACGAGCTATCTCAGAAAACTTTTTCATAGGCCGAAGTTAAAATAGTGACACGTGGCATGCCGTACAAGTTCGCTCTCCTGTTTTATCCCAAAACAGGTCACGTTGCGACATTTGGCATAACTCTCTCTCAGAGAATCCAATTGAGGTCAGACCTGTCAGGATGGAAAGATAACAGGTCAGGCTATCTCAAGAAACTTTTTCAGACCCTGTGGATCAAAAATTTCGGAGTTACACCAGAAACAATCAGGTACATATTTCTGTCAAAACAGAATTATTTTTGGTACCTTCATTCATGGCTTCCGGAATTTAGGGCTTTGGAGAAAGTTGGAATTTTTGTAATCGGAGACCACGGCTGGATGCTACTCATAAAAATAGAAATTTAGAGACCAAGATCAGAATTTTTGGTTGGGCAGAAGGCCGGGCTTGATTAGACCCTAGTTCGGGACTTTGATCAGAAAAGTGGAAAATTAGGGCTTCTGTAAAAATGGGAATTTTTGAAATCTGTGACCACGGCTGGAAGCTCCTCAGAAAAATAGAAGCTTAGAGCTTTTGATCAAACATTTTGATTGGGTAGAAGAGTGGGCTTCATCAAACCCCAGTTCAGGGTCACGTCCAGTGAATCCAGAAGTTTCAAAAGCAAAATTGAGGAGTGAAACTTTGCAGTTTTCAAATTCTGAATATACCAGTTTGATCAGCTCATCAAGGCGCATATTTCTATCCTGTCAGAAGTTTGAAATTCAAAGTTTGAATTTTTGGGGTTTCTCTGACAAACCCATATCCAGCTCAAGGTCCAGTTCTTTCAAATCAAGTGGATTGGGTTAATCCTAGAAGAAGATGGATTGATCATCTGCATGAGTGAAGAAGTTCCTGTTTCAGAGGGAGATGAGGCTAAGGCCTTATATAAGAAGATTACAAGCGATCTCGACAGGTATGACTCATCGAGGTATGTTTCCATATTTGTTCATGATTAAGTTTATGGTATGTTTGTCTTCATGTTATTACGGTTAGTACAATCTTGATTTTAGATTTGTCGTATCACCTTAACAAAATTATGAATGCATGATAAGAAAATATTCATTGATTAAGGTGTTGACACTTATGATTGTACTAATGCATTATGGTGTTGTATGAGGTTTATGTTGTCTACTAACATGAAAGGTACACCAAGAAAGACAAATCATGTTCTGGTCCAAGAACATATGATCATGATAATATGAGGACAAAGATTCATCCATTGTCATGGATCTCATAGAAGATCCATTTACGAGGTATGTATAACTTGGTTTTATAATGGCTAACCTATGAGATATACAGGTTACTAGCACAAGTCATTGAAGAAGAACAAGAAGACATCATGTGAGTATGTTAGACATAACTAGCTAGCATGCTAATCCAGGTATGTTTTTTTTCTATATCAAGTTACAATCTCATCTTGTGATAAGATCCTTTATATAAGTATACTTGGCATGATTGATTATGATTATTCATTGAAGTTAGTAATCATGGGTTTAGGCATATTATGCTTTTTACTTTGTTTAATGATATGACTAACCAGAAAAGTCCTATGGTCGAATAGGAATATAAGTAAAATAATATGTCTCTTATATTGATTGACTTGACTAACCAGAAGAATCATGAAACCATAGGTTTGAATAGTCATGGTTTTATGCATATTATATCTCTTCTCTTGATTGATGATATGACTAACCCGAAGAGTCATAGCTTTGAGTAATTATAGGTTTAGACACGTTATGTTTCTTATGATTTGACTAACCATAAGAATCCTACATAAACCTTGAATGCTAATGCTTATTATTTCTATTTGAAATGATCATGACTATACATGCTTGAGATTATTGTGCTTTAATAGTATGCTAATGAATGTATGATTTAATCATGATACTAATAAGCATGCATAGGGACCAAGGATGAATATGAGTTCAAGAACAGGTAATCCAGGAAGCAAAGATCAAGAGGGAGTACACTCCAGTGGTTTATTCAAGGATGCAAATATTCAGAGGGAGTTGACCATCTCTCTACATTCCACATCAAAAGGTGTAGAAGAAGCTACTTCATATTAGGACTCCAGTAGCTCCTGCAAGGAAGCGAAGACTCAGAGGGAGTCCACCCAACGAACAAACAAAGATAAGTAATTGAATTGTCATTTCTTAAATAATACTGTTCAATAATGTATATACTGATGTTCCTAGAATTAGGTTGTGTATTATGCATATTAGAATAGTTGCATTGATGAACAGTATACTACTAATATACATGGGTAAGTGGCCTATGGCATTGTACAACATTCCATTGCTACTTATCTAGAATGAAACCTCTTTGTTGACATGTTGGGAGTTGTGCACACTCTTAACAATGTTCTGGTAGAGATTGGAAGGCATCTAGAAAGTTACGGGATATGGATAAATGTTGTATTGAAGCATTGGCTAAGATAATTGCATGACTGTATGACATATTTCTTTATGTGTAAGATATTGTTCTGAAAACTATGAGATGTTTCTAATCATGCAATTTAACCTGTTTTGTAGGAAAGACCGCATATCTTCACCTACAAAAGGACTACAACATTTGTTCTAGCAACAAAGATATTTATTGAAGATATTGAAGTTCCCAGGATCTGGGATGAAGAAATGGAATGCCATGATCCGTCGATCATGAAGAATGATGTTTGGGATGTAGTCCCAAGACCTGAAGGGAAGTTTGTTATGACTTCCATATGGAACTATCAGATCAAGCATGTTGCAGATGACAGCATTGAGAAATGTAAAAGTGATGAAATAGAAGATGCATCAGATGGATTTCAAGACAGCATGATGTAATTATATATGTGTGCAGAACTTGGTATGGTAGGATAGACAGCTTTCTATCCAGTTTGGGCTTTACCAAGAATAAAGCGGGTTCCAACCTTTTCTACAAGGTTGAGGAAGGCAATCCAGTGATACTACTTTTGTATGCGGATAACCTGTTTGTATTAGGTGAAGATAGATTGATTGCCTACACGCAGCGGAAGCTTACTACCGAGTTCGAGATGAAGAACTTGGGGATGATGCACTATTTGTTTTTGGCATGGAGGTGTGGCAGAGTGCAGATGGAATCTTCCTTGGACAAGGGAAGTATGTAGTAGAGATCCTGAAGAGGTTCGAGATGATGGACTGCAAGGATATGGCCACACCTATGGCATCGAATCTGAAGCTTCTATGTGATGCTTCATTTGAGCCGGTTGATGTCTCTTTGTATCGTCAGATGATTGGGTCCTTGATGTACCTGACGAACACGAGACCAAACATTTGCTTTGCTGTGAACACATTGATCTAGTTCCTGACGGATCCGAGGAGTGTTCACCTAGTTGCTATAAAGCATATTCTGAGGTACCTGAAGGGTACAGTGGATTATGGGCTCAGATATGAGGCGAATCAAAAGTTTAACCTGCAGGGTTATGTTGATTCAGATTGGGCTGGCAGTGCTGCAGATAGGAAGAGCACATCTGGGTGTTGCTTCAGTATGGGATCAGGTGTGATCTCTTGGTTTAGCAGGAAGCAGTCCTGCGTAGCACTGAGTACAGCTGAGGCAGAGTATGTTGCAGCCTGTTCAGCTAGTTGTGAGGCAGTATGGCTACGGAAGCTACTGTCTGAGTTATTTGATCTCCCGTTGGAAGCTACTGGTATCTTCTGTGATAACCAGAGTTGTGTGAAGTTGTCCGAGAACCCAGTGTTTCATGACAGGTCGAAACACATAGAGATCAAATACCACTATATCAGGGATATGGTGCAGAGAGGAGCTGTGAAGCTCCTGTATGTTGCGACGGACGAGCAGATTGCAGATGTGCTGACGAAGCCACTAGCCAGGGTGAAGTTCGAGTACTTCAGAGAGAGGCTTGGCGTTATTCAGATCGAGGACACTTCGAGGAAGAAGTGATGGACACATTTGCTGAAGCCATTCCAAGCATGTTGGAAGGAGGATCCTTCACATGGCTGTGGATGTAAGCGCTGGATGATGAACATCAGGATGATGTTCTAGTTTCTGCTGGATATGATCAGTTGGATCATTTTATGTACGCATCATGTTGGATGCTGGATATGATCAGTTGGATCATTTTATGTATGTATGTACGCATCATGTTGGATGCTGGATATGATCAGTTGGATCATTTTATGTATGTATGTACGCATCATGTTGGATGCTAGATATGATCAGTTGGATCATTTTATGTATGTATGTATGCATCATGTTGGATGCTTGGACCATGTATCTGTATATGTATCAGGTGGATACATTGTATGATCAGGTGGATCATATATGGTGATATATATCATATGTTTTGTATTTGTATCAGGTGGATACATTGATGATCAGGAGGATCATGTATGATGATATGTATCATGTAGATACTTGGTATGCAGCAGGATGTTGCATTGATGATCAGGAGGATCATGTATGATGATATGTATCAGGTAGATACTTGGTATGCAGCAGGATGTTGCATTGATGATCAGGATGATCGTAGATGACGAGCTTCAGGATGTTGCTCCAGATGACATGCAGCAGGATGTTGCAGTGATGATCAGGATGATCATAGATGACGAGCTTCAGGATGTTGCTCCAGATGACATGCAGCAGGATGTTGCAGTGATGATCAGGATGATCATAGATGACGAGCTTCAGGATGTTGCTCCAGATGACATGCAGCAGGACGTTGCAGTGATGATGATCAGGATGATCATGGATACATCAGGATAATGTATGGTGAGTATCAGGTTGATACTCTATGGCCGTGGATCAGGTTGTGCAGATGAGCATGTAATTCGTTGCCCTGGGAGATTTGCAGATGGTCTTGCGAGGTTTTGCCTATGGCATGTAATTCGTTGCCCTGGGACATCTGGCAAATGCTCTTTCAAGGTTTTGCTCTGGGAGGACATGTAATTCGTTGCCCTGGGAGATCTGCAGATAGTCTTGCGAGGTTTTACCTATGGCATGTAATTCGTTGCCCTGGGATATCTGGCAGATGCTCTTGCAAGGTTTTGTCCTATGGCATGTAATTCGTTTCCCTAGGAGATCCGATAGGTTGGGCTGTGTGCCCGTAATCAGTCCTGGGATGCTCTTGCGAGGTTTTGCCATGACCACATGTAATTCGTTGCCCTGGGAGATCCTATAGGTAGAGCTGTGTGCTCGTAACAGCCTGGGATGCTCTTGCGAGGTTTTGTGGTGGACCACATGTAATTCGTTGCCCTGGGAGATCCTATAGGTAGAGCTGTGTGCTCGTAACAGCCTGGGATGCTCTTGCGAGGTTTTGTGGTGAGGTCACATGTAATTCGTTGCCCTGGGAGATCCTATAGGTAGAGCTGTGTGCTCGTAACAGCCTGGGATGCTCTTGCGAGGTTTTGTGACGCACGTAAAAGTCCTGAGGATTCCACAGTATGGCCAGTGATGATGAAGACCTGCAGGTGGTGGGCCTACATCCAGTATGAAAAAGGACTGGCTCTGTAGAACTTCCTATGACGAGTAGATTCAGAGATTGATTGAGATAGCAGCAGCAGTGACGATGATGATGACTCGATGACGATTATCTAGCGACGATGATCCAGAGAAGATGACTTGTGCTAGAAGAACTGTGCTGAGAAATACCTTCCTAGTTAAGAGGGAGTGTTGATGTATATGTAACTTCGGAATGTATTTCACATATATGTATATTGTATTCCTATAGAGATGGTATTATTCCTCTATAAGGAAGTGTCGTCATTTATATTGTAAGTGTCGTAACTTATACTTGATGGGTTATTAGACCACCTTATTTGGGGTCGGCCCTGTATAAGTCATGTGGGTCAAAGGGTTATTAGACCACCCTATTGGGGGTCGGCCATGTGGGTCAAAGGGTTATTAGACCACCCTATTGGGGGTCGGCCCACTCAGCATTATGTTATGTGGTAAAGTTCGAGCCTACATGAGTTAGGTAAAAAGGCAAGTCAAGTCAAGTATAAATAGAGTGCGGGAGGCACTCTATTTACACACTCACTTCTCACACATGCACTCAAGGAGGAGTGGCGCACTTATGGAGGAGGAGGATCTGCTGCTAGGTTATGGCTATCTATCTTGGTTGGTTGTATCATTTCTCTATCTATCTCTGAGGAAGTTATTGGGGTTTTTCACCTTTATGGTTTTCCCCAAGTAAATCTTTGTGTCTCTTGTGTGCTTGCATTGTTGTCTCCATGATTGATATGCTGTAGATATGCTGTACATGTTGTTCTCTCAGTTAAGATCCTAGATCATATTGAAGTAAATTCAGAAAATCTAACATATGTTAGCACCTGTTAGAAAACATCCATGTAGGATTGTAAATTAAATAAAATACAAAGCATCACACCAAATTTGAAATCTGAAGCAAACCACAAGTACTCACAAACTTTGCAATCAATCCTTTTTTCCCTTGTCATCCTATCTTATATGTTGAATGTGTACCATTTTCTTTTCTTTCCGTGACAATAAAACAACTGGAAATTAGTATTTCGCGTGATAATCAAACTCTATGCACATTAAAAACAAAGAAATGATTACATACATTTGATGCATGTTGTTGTTGGGATGGCTCCCCCTGTGATGTGGTTATGTTCATTTCTTTGACCATCTCATGGTACACCATTTTTGACATCCCTATCACTATATTTCAGACATCACGCCATTCTTCCTCTGGAATTTTAGCAACATTCCTAAGAAATGAAAGGAACATTCAAAAATCGATTGATATTTATATGAAAATAAGCATAGAAAAAATATTAAGTAAATTCTTAGACTAGTGTAGAATTTTTCTTTAGCACTAAAACATTTAAATGACTCATTTTTGTTTAATGTTTTTTCTATTCCAAGTCTCACTTGTTTAATGATTCATTTTTGTTTAATGTTTTTTCTATTCCAAGTTTCCTTGTAACCTGATTCTTAGAGTCATTGGATTGATTTTTGTATTGTAAATGAAAATTACGTCTATAAATTCTTTCCACTATATCCCTCAAAGTTTTATAAAATGATTTCCCCCTTTCACTAACTTCCTGGACCAATCCAATTGAAATGATGACCAAATCATCACCAGTTTTATCTTCTTAGGATGTCCTATTTCCTTGTTGTTTGTCCCTACACAAAATTCAACAAATTCAAAACCGAACATTTGAAACACGTTAGCAATTATTCTTGAGAAGCATTGCTAGTAAGAAGTCAAACAAAAACCTCATGTTTATCACCTTTTTTATCCACATAATTCCTATGTTTCCAATAATTTCTTAAATATTTTTTCTCTTCTTCACTCAGATTATGAACAATCTTATAGAGTTTCCTTATTTTTTTTCTCTTCACACGTATAAACCAATATGCATCATTTATACATACAAATTGTTGAAATATATTACATTTATTACAAAAAAAAAATCAGTGTTCTTTGTTTTGGTTGTATTTCACTCACTTCCTTTGTAGTAATTTTTATTTCATGATCTTTTATTGGTCATATTTTATCAATAAAATCCTTACATAATGAAACACATAAATTATGAGATAATGTTTTACACACTAAGTAAAGAATTTTAGACACCTTATTAGTAGGCATTCCCTCTCCACTAGCTCTTGTTAGTGGGTCACCTCTTCTAGACAAAGAGACACCACTTGGGCCAAATTTAGTTGTTCCATCTAGACTTCTATAAAAAGATGCTTCCTTCATTCTGAAATGGAAGGAGATTTGTAGATTCAAATTTAGAGGAGGACATGCCCCCCTCCCCTTCATTTGATGGTAGACAAATTGTATTACTTTATATTAGCTTTGAAATGAGCTATATAGAGCTCAAATGTGTAAAAAACTCAAAAGGTATGGCTAAAATACAAATTTGCAATTTTGTTTCCCTAAAACTCTAAGGACTTTATATGTTTTTGTATTTTGTATTTTTTTAACACAAATGTGGGTGTGGCCTAGTAAAGATGCTTCCTCTAAAATAGGAGATATATTTTCAAACCCGTAATCTTCATTTTATTTGATTTCTGATGCAGGGATTTCCGAGTCATAACTTTTGACTAAATTATCTGTTTGGGATTTAATTTAATAGTAAGATCTATCTCAAAAAATTCACTACACTATATAATGAGATCCTTCCAATCCAACCTCGTTTCGACACTTTATGTGGCCAAATTCCTTCATATAAGGCCCCAAATTGAGGTTTTAATGTTTTTTTCGGGTTTTTTTTTAATTTGAAATTATCGGTTATCTCTTAGTTTTTGCACCGAATCATAAAAGTGAGTTGACAACTAATGTTTCTCTAGTTAGCTTTTAGTTATTGGTCATTTTTAGAGTCATGTGAGAATTTTCTAAAATTAGCAATTTTAGAAAATCTCAAATAGTAGTTATGGGTGTGTGCAAGAAGATGAGGGTCACTTTAGATGCAATGCTACTTTTTCAAAACTCGTTCCTGATACATAAAAACATAACGTGTTTCTGATATTTAGCACCTACCATGGTAAGACCCGAGCCTGACATGTCACTGGACATATAGGATAGGTAACCATAATGCGTACACATTATAGAACTACAAAACGCGTACGTTTTATTGAAATCTAAAATCAATTTAAAAACACAGTCCTGACCACCCATGGCGCTCTTCACGCATCAGAAACACGAAATAAAGGTTGGACAAGAACTGTTTGTGTGCCCTAAAGTATCGGTGGAGCTCGATTTAGCTGGAGGGGAGGAAAATTCACCGGTGGATTGTCATCTAATCAGGTAATTCATTCACCCATACCATTTTTTTGTCATTTCTTAACCTAAATTACTATTTTTTTATTGTTTAAAACAACCTAGTTTTGTAATATTGATAAAATTGGGAATAACCCAATATCTAATTAAATCCACATCTCCCTCAACCAAGATGAGTGAATAACTAAAATGAATCCCTTTTCAAAAATTCAAAAATTCCTAATCCAACCAAAAATTGAAAAAAATAGAACTCCCCCCTTTCTACAATGTATCCATCTAAGTCACCTGACACGAGGACATGGGACACGAGTGTCCCCATGAGACACGGTGAACCCCAGAATTAGGACACGTAGGACACGTTTTATATACATAGATATATATTTTTAAAATATATTAAAATTTAAAAATATAGACATATAGATGCAATAAAATTTAACATTTACAATTACAAATATTCAATAGAAATTACATTTACAATTACAAATATAAAATATTCAATAGAAATTAGATCATTCACAAATCACAACACATTTGTCATTCACAATCACAAATCACAACGAGACATTGAGACACATAGATGAATGTCAGAGACTCGGAACCATATGTCTCATTAAGTCATCAAAATCAAAATGTATTACATAGATGTCAGAATGCCACTGGGCACTAGCAAATGCCAAATAGACTAATAGACTAATAGTCTAATAGTCTAATAGTAAATACAAAAAGGAGTGGATCAAGATGGAAGAATCCCATCTGTCAATGACTCAATAGTCCTCCTCCATGCCTGAATCAACAAACTCATCACTGCCCTGATCCTCCTCCTCCTCCTCCTCCTCTCTGCCAATCTGACTAACTGCATCTGCTGGTGTGGAGGATGACCCCTCCATACAATCCCCCTCATCAAAAGTGACCAGCTCTAGCACTGGATCATTAAGATCCATGTCGGCTAATGCCAAATCAGTACTGATGTCCAAACCCATCTCATCAGGAAGGACATCCCACATCCGTGTCTTTCCCTTCTCCCACTCCTCCCTCTTCCTGTAAATAAGACGAAGGTTGGAGTGCACATACACCATCGTCTCTGCCCTGCACTGCTCAAGCCTACTCTTCTTCACACTATACAAGTTCCCATATGTGCTCCAATTACTCTCACAACAAGAGGATGAAGTAACTTGAGAGAGGACCCTCAAGGCTATCTTTTGTATAAGAGGGCATGTTGTCCCATGAGTTGTCCACCAAACAAGGGGTTTCTTAACCCCCATGTCTCTAACCACCTCATATCCTCCAAATCTCCCAGTGCCACTAGAAAACTCATAAAATTCCTCCTCCACCACCTCAAGGTGGTCTCTATCCTGAAGTAGTCGTCTAAATGCTATCTTCCTCCCCTCTGAGATCTCTCCATCCATGTGACGAGGGACTCTGGATGATGGCCCCGACCCACCACTGAGCCAATCCTAAGCGTAGAACCTGGGGTTCAATGAGTGGACCAAGCAATGCAAAGGTGTGCAATTCTTATCCCACTTGGAGATAAGAATTCCCTATATGATGGAACATAAGTTCTCTGCCAATGTCTCATACTTAGCACACTCATTCTCCATAACAATGGTCCTCATGGACTCAATCATGGAATCCCACCCCTCATAAACATCTCCTAGAATGGGCTCGTCCGTGTCTGCAAACCGCAATAAAGAAATGATTGGCTCCATGATGTTGATGCTAAGGACTACCCTATCCCACCAACCATCATCTAAAACCATGTCCCACATGACACGGGGAACCTGTTGGACGTTTCCGGTTACTTAGGTATCAATCCACATGAAACCCAAATTTCCAACCCTCAAAGGCCATTTCCCATGATACTAATTAAATAATTTTCCTTGGTAATGGCCATAACAAGATGAAATGCATGCACAATCGTTAATAAAAAAATGCAAAAAAAATTAGTAACTTGGTTTCTCAAAATTTCATCAGAAGTGTATGTATACATTGCCTCTTAGTTAAGCACCCTTAACTAAATGCCAAAACACATTAACAAAGTGTCTCTCGGGCCTGCCCTATCCACACCCTCGATCAATCTACTCAACGCTCAGGGACCGTCGATTCAACTGAAAGACTTCATATAGAAAATCACTATGTTTTTTATTTAATTTTCTGAACTTGCCATACAATGTAGAGATCGATTTTGTAGAAAGAAATTGTCTCTGTTTTGAGAAGTTGACATTGTTGTTATTGTCATTCTAGTCACAATCTCTAGTTGATTATTAAACATCTTAATCATTGATAGTCATCTCAAGTACATATGTAATCATATTGGCAAGACAAACTCATACATATCCATTTCATTCCATGCCACTTTGTCCTCCCCTCCAACCACAAGGCGTAATATATTGAAATCAATAAATTTAATGTTAGCTTATGAAGTTGATGGAAATATTCTTTTCTGCAATGGACGTAAAGGCCAAAACATGTCAAAATAACACTCTTAAATTCTAAGAACTTTAAACCCAAGTTTGCATGGAAAAGTCACCAATGAGGGTTAAGAAGTGCCTTAACTTCTAAAAAGAAGTTGAACGAAACTTACTTTTTAATTGTTAAATGTTTAATTTTAAGTTTTAAATGTATGTAAGTGAATGCCATTAAATTGCTTACCTGGTGACACAAAATGATCTCAATGTCAGTTTTTTGTTGTAAGTAAGGATTGAAATGTAACCGTTACAACATAATTTTATAGATATAAATGCATACCTGAGATGTCACCAATTGTATTTTTTTGCTTTCTTTCCCTGGGACTATTTCATAGTTGATATATTTGAAACTTTTCATGTCTGTAACCATTTTCCCAAATTCACTGTCTCCATTCTCATGCATACATTGGCTCAATAATGCCATTCCAGCACAGTTGGAGCATGTTCCATCCAAACAAGATTTTGCATAGTATGTTTGCCCCTCGGGCCTATTGCACATGATGCTATGAATGAATTCTCTTGATGAAGTCGGTGGTATTGTCATGGAGCAATCCTGCACATGGTTAGTATGCAACACACGACGAATGTACAAAAATGTTTCATAGTAATATTCATATTCTACATGGTATCTACAACAACAAGTGTTACAAAGAGTATTTATTCTAACATACCATGGCTTACATTTCTCAAAAGATCTTTGCCCCAAGTTCAATTGTCTATGCTCAATCCTAAATTTCTCGTAAAGTTCTGTATGTGTTATATCAAGAAGATGCTTAGTATGTGGTTCACGATCCTTTGAACCCCTTCTTAGTTTTAGTACATCCTTTCGGTTTGAAGAAGTCCTTGTGTGATCATGCCAAAAACTGTGCACTAGTCCCTTTACTGCATCAACTAGCTTCATGTCACGATGTGGCAACCAACCAACAAAGGATTAAAAATCTATCTGATCGGTTGTGTCAAGATGTTATCTTCTAATAGAATACCTACGGATGGTTTTTACATTCAAATTAACTAGTTCGGATGTAGGCCTGAGAATACGAAGGGCCCTGGTGTTCTTATTTGCAATTGCTTGTGACAACACACGACGAGCAGCATTGCGGTCCTTTGAACGTGTGTTCTTACCAATTTTACCAAATGCATCTATTAGGCTTTTAACTATATGAGAACTTGGTTCAGAATTCTTTATCATCTTTATCCCTAACTTTTTCCTAACAACATTCATGCTCCTAGATTTTAACAATGATAAAAATAATCTACATTTATCTCCATCGCATTTAGAAACAAAATATTTATCAAGTATCTATTGAGTTTGACAAGCAATACTACGTTTAGATAGCGTACCTTCAATGGAATTGATAATACTTTCATCAACTTGTATACGCTTCAGAGTTCTTCGACGTGTGCTTGCTAATGGAGGTAAGGGGGTTTGAATTGTACCATGTAGCACATCACCAAGATGCTCTGGCGTTTCAGTAGTAGCTTGGTTTCCTTCATTCTCTTCCTGGTAGTTGGATGGTGGAAGTCCAACATCCTCATCGATGGTCTGTGGAAGTCCAAAATACCCTTATGTAAGTCCAACATCCTCATCGATGGTGTGGATAACATTCTCTTCTTCAACAGTAGGAAAAATGTCCAACGGCTCTCTGACTTCATCGCTTGTATAACCACATCCAGATAGCGAATTGGGTGTTTCTTCGTGAGCTTCATCTTGAGATGGTAACTTATCACTTTGACTTGAAGTGGGAATTGAAACATCCCCTAATGAGCACCTACGTTTTGCTTCTTGATTACTTCCATGGGGTGCTTGTTCAACAACTATTGTGGAAATTGAAGGTCCCTCTTGTCGTGGATTAATAGGATGAACCGTGGTATCCTCTACAACTGGATTTGGATTAGTTTCCAAAGAAAGCCTCTGATTCATCATGTATATTCTTTTCTTTTCTTTCTCTTCTTCAATGACTTCTTGAGGTCTCTTCTTCCTTGTTGATTTGTTTACTCGGTTACATGCATTCCCCATCACCACAATGATCAATTCAATATAGTTTGTTTTTGTTGCTCCTCAATTACAAGCTCTTCAATAATAAGCAAATGGAAGTTAAATCATAAATTGTTTGGGCTCTTTGATTCTCTTGTACACTTGTGTATATCCACCATCACCATGAAATGGTCTTGAAGCTTGATATCTTATCTTGTGTGCTCCTCAAATATAGGCAAAATGAATCTTTCAAAGGCCTTATCTTTGGTGTTATTCAATTGGAGATTCTTCAAGCTTGCTGATTATCTTCTTCAAATATGGCCATATAACCCAACACCACACTGGGCAGCCATGAAAGATGTCCTCAATGCTGCACCTGTATAAAAAAAATAATGATGTGTAGAGTGTGAGAATTTCCAATGGCGGGCTCGTGCTGTTCGAAAAATCGCGGGAGTGTTGTTTTGGCTCGGACAAAGTGAAGGTGCTCTTGGACAGGGACAGTCCACTATTTATGGAGTTACAAAACGCGCACACGTTATATAAAGAAAAAACGCGTGCACGATATGTAGTGCAAAAACGCGTACACGATATTGTCAAGCACAAGAAATAGGTTAGGTGCACGGCTAGGGCAACGAACAAAATCAAAAGAAAACTAATAATTTATATGGTTACATACAAAACAAATGTTTTTAGTGTGGGGACAAATGTTTTGTATGGTTTAATACCCCCTAACTCTCTCCCAATAATCCCTAGATACCCCCTATCTCTTTCTAAATATCTGTCCCTCATTCTCCCTACATCCCTCCCTACATGTTTCTTTCATGTTTCTTTCTCTCCCTTACTCCAGCCATATCTCTACCACCCCACTCTCCATCTCTCCACATTCTCTTTATCTTCGTCATTGTCCCTCCCTATAGCACTCTCTCCCTTCTTCTCCCTTAATCACTAACCCTCTACGCCTTTATCCGTCCCCCCTGCCCTCTCTATCTTACCTTGTTCCTAGAGTCCCTCCCACATAAAGGCCTTTAGACCCTCTTCTAAACATTAATCCCTAAGTCAATAAGTGCACAAGATGATGAGGAGGAGGAGGGTGATGACAATGAAGATGATCATGATGTAGATGAAGATGATAAAGATGATGAGGAGGAGGAGGGTGATGACAATGAAGATGATCATGATGCAGATGAAGATGATAAAGATGATGATGTTGATGAAGATGATGGTGATGATGATGAAGATGTTGATGATGATTGTGATGGTGATGTTCGGATGATGATGATGATGATGATGATGATGATGAAGATGATGGTGACATGATGGAGATGTTGATCTGATGAGGAAGATGATGATGATGATGGTGATGATGATGAAGATGTTGATGATGATGATGATGGTGATGAAGATGATGATGATGAAGAAGATGACGATGATGGAGATGTTGTGTTGATGGGGAACTTAGAGATGACAATGATGATGAAGATGGTGATGGTGATGGTGATGGTGATGACGATGAAAATTTTGATGATGATGCTGATGGTGATGATGATGAAGATGTTGACGATGATGGTGATGGTGATGGTGATGTTTAGATGATGATCATGATGATGTTGAGAAGATCATGATGGTGATGATGGTGATGATGGTGATGATGATGGAGAAGATGGCGATGATGGATATGTTGATGAGGAACCTACAGATGCCAATGATGATGATGATGATGGTGATGAAGATGATGATGATGGAGATGTTGATGAGGAACCTACAGATGCCAATGATGATGGTGATGACGATGAAGATGTTGATGATGATGGTGCTGGTAATGATGATGAAGATGTTGATGATGATGGTGATGGTGATGTTCGGATGATGATGATGATGATGATGAAGATGATGGTGACATGATGGAGATGTTGATCTGATGAGGAAGATGATGATGATGATGGTGATGATGATGAAGATGGTGATGATGATGATGATGGTGATGAAGATGATGATGATGAAGAAGATGATGATGATGGAGATGTTGTGTTGATGGGGAACCTAGAGATGACAATGATGATGAAGATGGTGATGGTGATGGTGATGGTGATGGTGATGACGATGAAGATTTTGATGATGATGCTGGTGGTGATGATGATGAAGATGCTGACGATGATGGTGATGGTGATGTTTAGATGATGATCATGATGATGTTCAGAAGATGATGATGGTGATGATGGTGGTGATGATGGAGAAGATGACGATGATGGATATGTTGATGAGGAAGCTATAGATGCCAATGATGATGATGATGATGGTGATGAAGATGTTGATGATGGAGATGTTGATGAGGAACCTACAGATGCCAATGATGATGGTGATGACGATGAAGATGTTGATGATGATGGTGCTGGTAATGATGATGATGATGATGATGATGATGAAGATGATGGTGACATGATGGAGATGTTGATTTGATGAGGAAGATGATGATCATGATGGTGATGATGATGAAGATGTTGATGATGATGATGATGGTGATGAAGATGATGATGATGAAGAAGATGATGATGATGGATATGTGTTGATGGGGAACCTAGAGATGACAATGATGATGAAGATTTTGATGATGATGCTGATGGTGATGATGATGATGATGATGTTTATGGTGATGATGATGAAGATGTTCATGATGATGGTGATGGTGATGTTCAGATGGTGATGATGATGATTATGATGATGATGACATGGAGATGTTGATGAGGAAGGGGGAGATGACAATGATGATGAAGATGTTTATGGTCATGAAGATGATGATGATGCTGATGGTTATGATGATGGAGATGTTGAAGATGATGGAGATGGTGATGAAGATGATGATGATGATGATGATGGTGAAGATGATGAAGAAGAAGATGATGATGGAGATGTTGATCTGATGACGATGAAGATGATGATTATGGTGATGATGATGAAGATGTTGATGCTAATGATGATGGTGATGAAGATGATGATGATGGAGAAGATGATGATGATGGAGATGTTGATGAGGAACCTACAAATGCCAATGATGATGATGATGATGGTAATGACGATGAAGATGTTGATGATGATGGTGATGGTAATGATTATGAAGATGTTGATGATGATGGTGATGGTGATGGTGATGTTTAGATGAAGATGATGATGATGATGATGAAGATGATGGTGACATGATGGAGATGTTGATCTGATTCAAGGAAGATTATGATGATGATGATGGTGATGATGATGAAGATGTTGATGATGATGATGATGGTGATGAAGATGATGATGATGAAGAAGATGATGATGATGGAGATGTTGATGTTGATGGGGAACCTAGAGATGAAAATGATGATGAAGATGGTTATGGTGATGGTGATGGTGATGGTGATGGTGATGGTGATGACGATGAAGATTTTGATGATGATGGTGATGGTGATGATGATGAAGATGTTGATGATGATGGTGATGGTGATGTTTAGATGATGATCATGATGATGTTCAGAAGATGATGATGATGAGTATGATGGAGATGTTGATTTGATGAGGAATATGATGATGATGATGATGGTGATGATGATGAATATGTTGATGATGACGATGATGGTCATGAAGATGATGATGATGAAGAATATGATGCTAATGGAGAATATGATGCTCACAACTCCCTCTAGTCTCTCTCTCCCCAACCATCAATCTCTCTCTCTCTCTCTCTCTCTCTCTCTCTCTCTCTCTCTAACACACACACATACACACACATTATGTCATTTTCCATTCTCAAACCCATCCCCCCTCCATCCATATCTATCTCCACCTTTCTCCCTCCATCCCTCACCCTACCTTCTCTCCCTCCCTCTCTCATCGCTTGTCTCTCTCTCACCTTCTATCCCTCCCTCATGTTATCTTTCCCTCAACCTATCCCAATCTCTCCATCACTCCCTCTCTCTCACACACTTTATGTCCCTTCCCCCTCCTCTCATATTCTCTCTCTCTCTCTCTCTCGCCACCACTCCCTGCATGTCTCCCACCAACACTTTCTGTCCCTCCCTTCCTATCTCTTTATTTCGTTCTATCTCCATCTATCTCTCACTTCCTCCAAATCCATTCCTCCCCATTGTCCCTCTCCCTCCCTCGCTCTATGTCTCCCTCCCCTTGTATTCTTTATTTCTCTCTCACATCCCCCTTGCCTCCATCCATTCCCCCTTGTCACTCAAGTCTCAATTTCAACTTCTAACCCTATACCTCTTCAAAACCTATTCTACTCATAATAGTGCTCTCAAGCTCCACTTCCCTTCACCCCTTGTATCCCATCATGTTCTCATTCCCTTCATCTCTCCCCACTCAAGCTTCCAACATCCTTCTAAGCCCTTGACCCTTTCCCACCCCTATTAAATATTAACCATAGATTCCCTTGACCCTTCCCCACCCCTTCTCAAATATTAAACAAAAATTCCCTTGAGTCTTCCACACCCCCTCTTTCTCAAGTATTAAACATGTATTTTATGATTTGCATAACGCAAGCGCGGTTTTTAACTATATAACGTGTACGTGTTATGTAGTTATATAACGCGTTCACGTTATGTAGTTATATAACGCATACGCGTTATGTACATCTAAAAGCGCGGCAATATTTTTGAATTTAAACCAGGCCAAATCACATGCTCATATGTCAACAATAATCCTATGTGTATGCTTTGGAGTTTGCTTCGGTAATTCCAAACCTGTGCTATGTTAATGAAAAAACAAAGCTAATTGGGTATTTCTTCCAGTTTCTAGAGAAGCATGTTCTTAGCCACTCATTACAATATGCTACACAAAGTCATTTTTGACGAAATCTTAGACACAAATAGCATTTTTTCTGCAGATTCCAAATATGTAACTTTTATTTTGAAATATTGATTTTTCCTATTTTCTTTCAATTTCTTTTCTATCCTACCTCCTTAACTCGTGCAACACACTGTTAGTGTTTCTTCCATAACTTTTTCAATTCTCAATCATTTCAAAAAAAAATTGTATGGTGCACAAGAGGACACTAACCTCCACGTTCTATGAAAAACAAGATTTTTGCATTAAGACCTTCAAAGGCTCTACCCACAAAAGAGGTACTATTTTCGAGGTTTGATCACTTAGAAAATTATAAAAAAATTATAAAATTACTAATTTAATTTTCAAAAAATAATGGCGCACAAGTGCTATGTGTTCTCTACATGCATGCCGATTTTTGTAGCTTGATTCCATCATTTAGGCCCTCAAAGGCTCTACCCACAAAAACATATACCTTATCATTTGCCTAAAAAATAAAAAAATGTCTGTTAGGAAAAATGAAACTTGACATAGCTATGCAAATTTTCAATACATAAAAGTTACATATTCGGAAACATGATTCAATTTCCTACATTTCATATTTTTTACTCAATGCAAGATATTTTGCGTAAGTAGCTCAAAAAATCCAAGTAAGTTGAGGGATTCCTGCTTTTTCAGTTTTCTATTGCATCTAACGTGCCAAAAGTGACCCTCATTAGCTTGCACTAACCCTTATAAGGCATTGAACTTTCATTGTAATAGTTAGTGATGGAGAAGGAATAAAAGATAGTTATTTTCCCATTCTTGTGTGTTTGCATGGTTTTTAGATCTCATGAATGAATCAAATTTTATTGGCTACATCAATTTCCAAGGCTTTAAGCTTGAATTTTGATATATGTTTTCTTTGTCACAACTTCTATTTTACAATAGTATGTATGTAGCTACTAGATTTTTAAGATCAATAGTGTTACTTGTCATGTTTTAGAGACCTATAATACAAATCTCCAATATCTTACTATTGCAACTTTGTTTTTGCATACAACGTAATTTTAAATTGTAAGTCCATTGGAAGCCCTACCATGGACTCTTGGGTTTCTTGGGATAAACATAAACTTGGTTCCACTAGTGATATTATTTTATGTTCCTAAATATAAATAACACTAATATGAGTATATTTAAATCTAGTGTTGGCTCTGGGTTTCCTAACTTACCATGTTTTTTTAGAAGTCAATCCTAGCATGAAAAAATTAAATAGAAAAAATTATGATTATACTAGTATTGTGTATTACCTTTAGGCATGGTTATGGCCCTCAAGGCCCAAGTATTGGAGCCTACTTCTTTGATACCAAATGTAAGGGACCATTTTGCTAAACATGTTTTAAGCCTAATTAAATACATCATAAATTAGTTTATTTTTCTAAAATTTATTCGAATTATATGTTATTTAATTAGGTTTAAAACTATATATATATACTTAATTAAAATTAATGAACTGAATTTAATAAACAGGGTCACAACAATGAAGAAAAAAGTGACACTATAAATAGGAAGAAAAATGTGGCACTCATGTGGAAGGAAATATCGACACAAAATTGGATAAAAACAAAACCTCTAAATAGAAATCCTAATGTGGACCTAATGAGGAAGAAAACAAATGGGGAGCTAAACTAGATGCCAAATCTGGCACCAATGCAGAAGCAACATTGCAAGAAAATATTTGCACTATATGGGAAGCCAAATGTGGTCCTATTGCAAAAGCAAGACTAGAAAGCCAATAAGGAAGAAAATAGTGGTGCTAAATGGGAATCTAAATGTGGCATTAATGCAAAATAAAAATAGGAAGAAAACATAGCTACTAAATGGGAAGCAATAATAAGTTCTAAATGTGAAAACAAATGTGGCACTAATGTGGAAGTAAACATGGATGCCAGACTAGGTGCTAACATGGAATTGCCAAAAACTAAAGTGGAAGCAAAACATGGTGCTAATGTGGATGCAAACATGGATGTAAAATTCAGTGCAAATGTGGGTGCCAAACCACGATCTAAACTAGAATCCAAAAATGGAAATAATGTGGAAGAAAACAAGGATGCAAAGCTAGTTGCTAATATGGACACCAATCTTGGTGCTAAAAGGGAAGCCAAACATGGCACTAATGTTGGAGCAAACATGGATTCCAAAGTCAGTGCTAAAGTGGATGTTGAACCTGGTGCTAAAGTGAAAGCAAACATGGTGCTAATGTAAAATAAAACATGGATTCCAAATTGGGTGATAAAGTGGATGCCACATGTGGCACTAAATCAAATGTTCAAAGTGGCTCAAATGTCCTCTTTTAGGCGCTAAACCATGAGCTACTCCTAGTGCTAAAGAGGGCACTAAACTTAGAATTTTAGGCACTTAACATGGCACCAATTTAGGCTCTAAAGAGCATTCTAAGTTAGGTGCTAAAGAGGGTGCTAAAAGTGGTGCTAAACATGGCACTATTTAGGGCACTAAACATGGTGCTAATTTAGGATTTTTTTTAAATGACAATGCACACCACATTTAGCACTATCTATTTTCTAACTCAATTGGAAAAAAAATTACACTAAAAAGGATGCTAAATTAGGTGTTAATTGCCTTTTTTTATAGTGTACATTTCTCTTAACACCAATTATACACCTCTGCATTGTGCACCTTTACATTGAAGAGAGAAGATTCAATATTTCTTTTTTATTAGCATTGATATAAACTTTCCTTCCATGACCCAAGAGTTTTAGTTGAATACAACACTTCTTATGTCAACAACTAGAGTGCTTACACAAGTCTCAATTCATCTTTGATGCTACAAAAGTTTCCTTTTGATACAAATAGTAGCTAGAAATGGCACAAACCGTAGTCATACAGGCATGGTTATTCATAATTTTATTGTTGCGCCGAGAGGCGCTCTACAGCCCAGTATGAGGGAGATCTTGTAACATGTGTCGAGTGTTTGTCGAGTTTGTCGAGTAACAAAATAATACAAAGTAAACAAAAAAGAATAATACAAAGTAAAAAGTAATAAATATTATGTCGGCCATAAACAAAAAGGAATAATACAAAGTAAAAAGTAAATATGAGGGAGATCTTGTAATATTTGTCGAGTGTTTGTGAAGTAACACAATAATACAAAGTAAACAAAAAAAAAATACAAAGTAAAAAATAATAAATATTATGTCAGCCATAATCAAAAAAGAATAATACAAAGTAAAAAGTAAATATGAGGGAGAGGGAGATTTGATCCCTTTCGGCACTTGATAGAGCCTAGGATTTGGATCTAGGCTGGTAGTATACAAGTTAGTCCCAAGGTACAATTTTCATCCATATAATGGATCCTGAGGATGTGGTTGGATATCACTTGTCCTCTTGTACTGGTACCAAGACTAGGCATGGGCTTTATCCCTTGCATTATAGTATTCATCCATATTGTAGAACAAGATCTGACAATGACGACTATATCTCTACGTTATTGTTACCCCTATTGCTACAAAATTTATTTATAGGATACAACCCTATGTGATTGCTATTGCACAAAACAATTTGTGGCAACCATTATATGGTAAATTTCCTCATGATAAATATAGTCAAATTATTCAAAGACATCCTACTACATCCCATGGTACATGAGTATGTGGGTTCCTATATATGAACCCCAAACCCTATATTAATTGGTTAGAGGGAACAAACCACTAAGAAACACAAAAGGAGTGTAATATCTATTTCTTCTCAGTCATAAATGATTTTTCAACTTACAAGAACCCTTCCATCCTATCATCTACAACAATCTTACTAGTTCATATGCCCACAATGCATTAGTATTACAGTTGTCCTCTTCTATTTAGACATACACCAACATCCAACTTCATAGGGAACATATCATCTCCACACTACACCTACATATATCAACTCTTTACTCTTTTAGCAAGAGAAGACAAGTTGCTTGCATCATATTCAAGATGGTGATGCAACTAGGCTATTTTAGAAAGAGAAGACACCTTGCTTATCTCATATTTAGGATGGTGATGCACCCTTAGAAAAGAACAAGTATACTCATATCCCATGGATGATTTCCACATTATTCTTGCATACACATTCATTTTTGGTAATTAGTGACATCCGTTGGCATTTCAACACTTGCATTCTCTTGGTCTTAAGATTTGTTCCGAGAAACTAGCTCATTGTCACCTTGTTCATCTCTCTTAAGACTCTTGTTTTATTTTTTCATAGTCTATTACATGTCATTATGTATTACTCCCTAAGTATTCCAATGCAACTCCTTGTTATGTTCATTATGCACTTGTGTTCTTTTGGTAATACTCCTACAAAGAACCATTGCATAACAACTACAACCATGATGGTATTTATTACCCTTCAAGAACCAATCAACACCTATTTTATAGGCATTTATAGGCTAACACATATGTAAACAACATTAACTCCTTTGTCGCCATTCTTTGCATTGAGGTGGCTCCTTCCCATGTGCAAATTCCTTTGCTTTATAACTGATGTAAACAACACATGTATTCTCTTCCCATGATATTTCAATTTGAAGATCGACCGTATGGGAGGCTTTCTCACTTTCTTGAACCCACATAGTTTGTTTCTTTATCTCATTAGCATATATACACTTCATTGCACTTTAGCACCATATGACTTCTATGCGGTTAACCCTATAACTTCCAACACATCCTTGGCAAAGGCTTTCATCATCACATTTGAGCATTCACAAGAGTAAATATTGCAACACTACTCCCCAACTATGACACCATTCGTAAACCAAGAAGAAAAAGGAGACAATTCTACATAAATAAAGAGGAAATGATAAAGCATAAGGATGGAACTAATAAAGAACAAGTGGAGTTGCTAAGGGAAACAACTCCCTTCCTTTAAAAGGCAAGCATATATGCACTAGTCCATGAAGAGTTGTAGTTGCAACATCTATGCACTCATCCATGAAGAAAAGTACTTGCAATTGATCTTGTTAATTCAACATGAATTTCACAAGTTCTCTTAAGCACATTCACGTAATTCATTACGTAAAAGTAATGATTCATTGATCAAGAAAGTACAACATAATTTTTTGAACGTATCACAAGTTCTATTAAGCATATTCACGTAATTCATTGCGTAAAAGTAATAATTCATTGATCAAGAAAGTACAACATAATTTTTTGAAAGTATATAAGAGTTTGATGTTGCTATTTTGAACTCATCACACTAGCATATGCCATATCCCCACCGGGATTGAATTTGCGAAAACATGAGTTCTGGTTTGTTGGAGTCTAATCCTCAGGAAAATCAAGAGTTTCGTGGGAGTCCAAGAGTTTACTTGGGAATATGAAACCCAACATTTTTCATTTGTATTTATATGTACAGTTTCTCAATGAAAAATACATTGAGCATTCACCACCCCTATTCTGTTCTGTTGTGCTTCCTTTTGTTATTTGGCTCTGTGTGTTAAAACCTAACAGTGGTATCAGAACTGATTCTGAGCCTTGGCGGTACTGTCTGCCATAACTCCTTTGCGCTTCTTAACCTTACCAATTCCTTCAAACCTGTGCGTGATATTTGTGAAGCTGCGAGCTGTGTAAATGCCGTGACTCCAGAGCTGTGAAACCGTTGAGCCTTCTCATGG
Organism: Larix kaempferi; assembly: GCA_027924585.1. Lineage (NCBI taxonomy): Eukaryota > Viridiplantae > Streptophyta > Pinopsida > Pinales > Pinaceae > Larix > Larix kaempferi. The sequence goes on along the minus strand of BSBM01001158.1, from coordinate 2,441,658 downwards.
AAAGAAGAGCTACAACCTGCTCGTGGAGTGCGACCTGCGGCCGGAGTCATCTCATACAAAGTGCCATCTGATTTGTATTTGCTGCGACCAACCTCTACGCACCAATTCTACTCCATACGTTTCAGTTTTCTTCCATAACTCCTATAGAGAATGGTGAATGCCCTTGTGGACAGTGTTGTTGCTGTAAATGCATGAAGCCATGGTGAACTGTTGAGCCATTCCTTTGAACTGGAGGGACTGTGGTGGAGTTGAATCATTATTTGGAGCTTCATGAATGTGTCCTGCGTTGAAGTTACCGCTGCGAGTTAAACTTGGTGACCACAGTGGGAGGACATTCTCATATTTGCGTTTTGATTTCCCGTTGTATTGATTTACATGAGATTTAAACTCTCTTGCGATTTGAATACTGCCTAGATAGAGCGTGGACATACCTCTCTCTTGTTCACCATGGAAGAGCTGTGACCTCCCTCTCTGGCATCGTTTTTCTTTCTCCTTTGATCAAATGAAAGTTGTGTTGGCATGAAGAGCTGCGTGTTCTCTCCAACCCTAATTTCTCTTTGTAAGTGGAGCATGACTGCGCATGTTTCCTTGAACTGTGACCACTCTCCAATATATGTTGTGTTGAATATGTGATCTGCGTTGAATTATTTGGAGCTATGACCTCTTCTTTGAGGAGAGCTGCAATTTCTCGTCGTTGAAGCTATATCTCCAATGCAATTGCCATCTGCGTGCTGCGTCCATCATGAAGATGATCTTGGTGAGTAAGAGCTTCATGTCATCTGCGCGAGAGCTGAGAATGAAGAAGTCGTGATGATGTGCTGAGTTCTTTGTTCCTCCTTGAAAGAGGAAGGCGGAATTTATTTTCTATCTTTTTCTGTAATTAACGTAGCATAGTAGTAAGGCCTCTGTTTGAGCGAGTTCCACAGTCGGAAACCTAAAGCTATATGTGCATCAATCGAGTAACTTTTTGGTCAGTGCTATGTTGGGGAAGATGAACCGCAAACCGGTCGACTAGAATTGTTTGCTTTTTCAGAGGAATAAATATGAGTGATAACCTTCTAGCGAGCAATTGAGGGAAGAATAAATACTGTGATATATTTATAACCCATGGACATCCTCGGAGACAATGTCCCATCCTACATAAGTACTCCCTCTACACATAATACTTTGTATTGTGAGTTTTATGGGAGCATTCATTATGATATCAACATGTTTTAACATAGATATAAAAGCAGGTAAGTATAAGTAATAGAGTAAACATCATATCCACCTTGTTATGATACTAGTATAATCAATGGTACTCCTTTTACAGTCTTGTCATTATCTTAATTTCAGCCGGTGAGATTCGTGTTAGCGCTGTGGGGATTTGAGGCCTGGAGTGAAGTGTTGCTCGACCTCCATCCATCAGGGAGCCGCGACTAGAGGAGTAATTCCTGTGGCTGCTTCAACGTCCATCTCTGCGTGAAGTCATTCTATCTTCGTGGAGGTTTTGAAACCCTATTCATGCAAGCTGGTGAAAACGTTTTGTTGAGAGCTGCGAACCTGTTGAAAGGCAGCTACCCGTTTTTGAAAGCTGCGAATACAAGTGAAGAGCTGCTGCGATTTCTCTCCAGAATTGAGTTTTGTTCTGCCTGTTACTCGAAAGTGGATACCTGCTGGTCGTGGAAGTCCAGCTGCTCGTGGAAGTAGTGTAACTTGTGGATACTCTTATTCTTATATACCTGCGAGCTGTCTACAATGGCTGACTGCGAGCTGTCCAAAATGTGCATGGGAGTCTGTTGATTGAGAAGAAATCGACCACATAAAGGACCATATTGAAGATTGCAAGACTGGTTGCTACCTGGAACTGACACTTTCACGTTGTTGGAGATTGCAAAGATATATTTGTTGCACAGAGCCTTGTAAAGTGTTCTTCCATTTTGAATAAGCAAGCGAGCCAGCGATCAAAGGATATAGAACAGTGTAAATCATTCAATCTGCTACTACTTGTTGTTGTGTGGAGATGAGGCAACTGTTTTGAAGCCTCATTTCAGGTTGGATACGTTGAAGTATTGCATTGCACACCGCGACGCGTATTCCTTGTCGACTGGCTTTCTATCACTCGATTTCCCGCTTGCTTTCGGAGTTTATAGTTGGGGATATCTTGGAACTTTTGAGAGTTGTAACCCTAATTGTTGGAGGGGCATTACCTTGACTGCATTGAAGCATGAGGTACGTAGCTACCTATCCAAACAACACTGCTAGCTGGAGTCCATGAGCATTAAGCGTGGAACGGTTACATTCCATTGATATTGTTGCTGCGAATTGGAGACTTGCATTAGCCGGAGGAGAAAAGACTGTTGATCTCAATGTTGGAGAACTACGTCCATGAATGCATTGGTGAAATCCTTTAGTGAAATCTGTGGTAAAGACTCTCATCGTGGAAAATATTGGTGCAACGTTGTTATCCTGTAACGTGGTCTTGCACTCCTACACGTGGTCCTGCACTCCTACATTCGGTTCTGTAAGCATTTCTCCATTTATTTCTGGCAACACTCCACTATGTCCAACTGATCATTTTTATAGTGCAAAGCTTTTGAATAACAGTTTCTAAGGCGTTTGAGTAAGAAGTTTGTAAAGCATTTGAGTGATTGTGAAACGAGTTGCCGCACAATATCAAGAAAGAATACAGTTTGATTCCACACTCCACTATAGTTTCTTAAAGATCGTGAATGCCTTGAGCGTGCTCCAAGCTAGCGTACTCAAGCTGCTTGGACACTATTGCTTGGAGATTGATCAATAAAAGACTGCAATATTTGCTGCTACTTTTAGAATCTAATTTGATGGACACATTTGCGTGAGACTTTACAGTGACATCTGGTTGAGAGCTCCTGCATCATCAGTAATTGCTGTAAGTACATTTGTGTTTCATAGTTTGCAACAAATCTCTTTTGTACCATTCAAAATTAAATTGAATTGAGTTGCATTGTAATGGGGTGCATTTTTGGCTGAGACCGACACCCTTCATCTTCTGCTAAGTTTGTATTGTTGGGTCTTATTTGTAAAGGGTGGAATTGCAAGAAGCCCTTTTGTATTTGAGTGAGTTTTCAATGGCGAGATTAAGTGGTCTTGTAGAGTTACTGAACACTCTACTTCTTTCCTCTGTCGACAACACTGTCATGATCGACAAGAGCACTCTCACTCACATTCGAGATTCTGTAAAAGATTCACAAGACACTCGTGATTTCCTACAGCTTGAGTTGCAGCTTCAACAAGAAGAAAGACATTCTGAACCTGTTCATGTTCAGAAGAATCCCCTTCATGATTATATTCAGCATCTTGCACATATTGATGTCACTTCAAAAGCACATGAGAAAATTAGTGGCACGCCATCATAAGTGAAAGAAAATGAAGATGAAGACATATATGCAGAGGTTCTGCTTGTTCCTTCCAATCCCATCATCAGACCATGGGAAGAGATCAGCCATAACAAGCACAGAACCGACCTTGGATATGACAAGGAAGTGATAGTTCACATTCCTAACTTCCCCAATCCCATTCAGTTTCAGAGTGTTGGATTCATCAATGAGAGTCCATCTTCATCCACATCAATTCAAAGTTCGACATGTCAACACTGTGATCGAGTTGGCCACATGAAAGATCATTGTTTTGATCTTCACCCTTGTAAGCATTGTGGAAAACGTACACACGCATCAGAGAGATGCTTCAGTTTAAAGAAACCTGTAAGAGAGAAGATTCATTATGGGTGGATCGCTTCTTGGCAACGGTCCTCAACAAATAAGAAGATTTATATGTCATACCGGAGAGTGCATTTACGAGTATTGACACATCTTGCAGTTGAGACATCTTCTTCTCCTCACCTTGTACCTGACGGGGGGAACATGATGTCATGTATCATGTTTTGAAGCCTCCATCTAACAACAAGCAGCCATGGCCCTCTACAAGTAAGTGAGATCAAACAAGAATGATTCACATCGAGTTTCAGAGGCCAGATTCAGTGATATAGACACTCATATAGAAGAGAGCCATGACATAGAGTACTCACATGAGACTCTCCTCTCCTCACATTGTTCCTGACAGGGGGGAATGAAGACCGCCGGTAACAAGCGAGCAAGTACAAGCGAGTCTGTGAAGAGCTATGTTCGACTGATATCCAAAGTTGGTGGTCATCCTAAAACCACTGGTATCGAGAGCACCTTCATTTACCAGAAGCATACGCAAGCTTCTAGCTAACTTGGCAAAATGTTGTCAAGATGGAAATGTTCAGCAAGTTGCAGTTGTTCAGTTCCTGTTTTCAACTCTCCAGTTGGTTTGTTGTCAGCCCATCCCAACCATTCTAGAGAACCTCTGAGCGATTGTTATCGCGAAGTTCGAGAGTTTGTGGTCACCATTGAACCACACACATAGTAGAATATTTCAGCCTTCTGTTAGCCCATTTTGGTTAATGGTCAACCTAAAAACCATCCCTTCATAGAACTCTTGTATTTAGCATAAGCATGTGCAAGATTCTAGCTAACCTTCTTAGTAAAGGATGTTCGAGATGGAAATGTTCAGCTGGTGGTAGCTGTCCACTTTCACTTATTCAACTCTATTCTTTTTCTTGGACTCATATACACCCTTCGAATTAAGGGGAGATTTGTTGGAGTCTAATCCTTAGGGAGACCAAGAGTCCACTCGGGAATATGAAACCGAAGGGACATTTCTCATTTGTATTTATATGTATAGTTAGTTAATGAGAAATACATTGAGCGTTCACACCCATTCCGTTGTGCTTCCTTTTGTTATTTGGCTCTATGTGAACTAGCCAATCTACTCATTTTCCCATTGGGAAACCTAACACGGCTCAAGGAAACATGATCTCTACCGTACTAGTCAAAGAAAATAGATGAGGTTTATACATTTTCTTTCGTATATTAATTAAATAATGTGGGGCCATTAAACCCAATGTGCCTACTTTCTTGAAATACTGGTCAAGACTCAACACTATTTTCCAACTTTCCTAAAATCCTGGTCAAGAATTAACCCAAGTCACATGTGACCACTCCTCTTTGTTGTGTAGACTACCAATCCAGAGGAACAAAGGAACCATGTAGTCTTTCAAGGTTTTGTTCATATTTGTCCATCTGGGTAATGTATTTTCTTCTTATAATCCAAGGTCGTAGTGTTCTTGATCTCTTTCTCTTTGCTTACGTAGTCCTTGTGTATCATAGATGTGTTAATGTCCGTAATGTTTTTCGTGTTTCCAATATTGTATTACTGTGGGGAATTTACATTTTTTTAGACTCTTAGATACTTTAGCTCACTGTGAAAACAATAATACCAAGAGGGGCAACAAGTCTATATGACTCTTCTATTTCAAAATCATTGCTAAAGGGTCTCGTGTTCTAGTCCTTTGTAGGCAAGTGCAGAAAATTGCAAAGAATGTGAAATGGGCATGCTCTTTTGCTCTTACGAAGAAGAAGAATGAGCACCTTCGACAAGTGTAAGTCTAGGAAACAAGGGGTTGGGGTTTGTGCTCAGAGAGGATTATTGCCAAATTTTTCCAATAGCGATTTATGATTTTTGTTGTTCACTTCCTTTTAGCTACAACATTTGGACTGAACATAAATTACCTTGCTTCCTTGAGTACTATGGTAGATTCCTTTCATATATGTGTGGCATCTTGGGACTAAGCCAACTACCACATAACATATGGGTGGAACATGGGTGGCAGCTTGGCATTAACATAGTTATCACATAGAATATGCAAGATGGTGCGTTGATAAGTGTGGGGATTAGTTCTCATTAACATTTAATGTTAGAAGAAGTAATGCTAAAGTAATTTCTCGCATTACTTAGTTTCATAAAAAGCAAGTAGTAATGTTCACTTTAACCTAAGGTTTCTAAGGAGAAATGAGAACTCTACCTTGAGATGAGGCCAAATAAGAGGACAAACTGAGTAATTGGTTGAGAAAAAGTGCTATGCATTTTGATTCGTTCAAAAAAAGCGTTGCAATGGAGAAATTAGGATAAATGGTTAAATTTTATTTGGGTTTTTGTGCCAGTAAATTGAAATGACGACAATATCATTCATAGAGTCCCTGCAACTAGAAGAAAGGACTAATAAGGGCATCTTCCCTGAGCTCAACATCGTTCCAACAAAGCCAACATGCCCACAGAAGAAAGGAATGCTTCTCCCTTGAAATTTTTTACTTCAAGGAGATAGTTATGCATTTATTATTATGATTGTGATAGGCATTATTTTGCAACCTTGACCTGCCTACACAAGTATAATTAATTTTTGTTAGTAGGCTATATACAATTAATGAGTTAATTGCATTATAATCTAATACTATTTTCTAGATTGAGTATTATACATTCTAAATTAGCGTTCTTTACTTAAAATCAATCAATTAAATACATGTACAACCAAACATGGTCGATTCAAACTCGATTTAATATCCATTTAAGACTTTATGTCACATGTCAACTAGGACTTTATATTCTAGGATAAACTTATTTTCAAGACAGAGTCCTCGTGTTCCCCAAAGTATGTGTGGGAAGGTTATTGGATGTTCTCATCCAACGACCTTCCCACAGTTTCTGGGGGGTGCAAGAAGTCTGTCTAGTGCATAATGTTCTCCCTATATTCTATGTCAATGAATATCAATGTGCTTTAAAAGAAACCACCAAAACGTAGTTTAACATGTTTTAAATAAGTTCATCTTCATTGTAATATCCCTTCTAAATTTATATCATATATATCTAAATATTATAAATATATATTTAATGTTTCTTTTTTAACTTAACAATGTGATTTCTTTATCATTTAATAATATATTTTTTATTTTATTTAATTCTTTATTTCTTTTCCATATATATATATATATAATATTTTTTATATCTTAATTATTATATTTCAGTTTATTAAAAAATAAATTCTACACTATTTTTAATATTTTTTACTTTTGAAATTGGTTTCTATCCATCATTTCCTAATTATAATTAATTGTATTTTATATATATAGATGTATAAAGGTCTTAAAGAGATTTGAGATAGTAGAGAAGGAAGCACTACAATTTGAGTGGAAGACATGAAAATAGTTATAGACAAGTTGTTTTTGTAAGACAAAGAAAATGAATTGAGATAGAGATCCTATTCTCAATACTAAAATGACCTTAAAAAACATAGGAAGTAAACTAAAATCATAACACACCGTGTAAAAAAAAAAGACCAAACTGATGTAGAGAAGGATGAGATGTCAAAGTCGTTCTCAGAAACACTAATTCACTAAATCAATGATAAACCCCAATCCAACACCATGCGTGAATAAAAATTATTATTTCCTCATAAATCTGCCAACAAGAGTACCACAAAAACCTATGTGCAAGGCATTCAATATATTTGGGACCCCTAGGCTAGATGCCATCACTATGTAAAATGGAAACTAAGAAAAATATCATCTTTGAATGTATTATTGCTTCCTATTACAGTTAACTTCAAATACTTGAGCAAAAGAAATTGCCAAGCGGTTTTCATTTTTTTCGGTAACATCCGCAACGAACCAAAAATACTAATCATCAGCATTCTATACATAACCCTCCCAACTCTTTTAAATGCCAAGATTTACTAGATTATGACATTGTCCTATTTCACGGTTCATGAAGCACACATTTTCATCATGCCCAATGTTTATTGACACAATAAAAATGCAATGCCTAAGTTGATTTATTAAGAACAATAGCGCAAATGAATTGTATATAAATTTTGTTGAATACAAGAATATAACAATGTGTGCAAGTTGTGTGGATAGCTTTTAAATTTATCTAATAAGATAAGCATAAATATGTTCAAAATACAACAAATCCTACAACCCGTTACTATAAGATGAATACTTTTATTACCACTCAAGATGAAGATGAAATTGAAACGTCCTCCTCAACTTTTGTTGTTGAAATCCAAGCCCTCCTTAACTCTAGAAAAATAAAAGTATACTTAAGAACATATTTCTATCTAGTGTAGGCTTTAAAATTATACTTTAATAAAATATTTTTTATCTAATTTTATTTTGGTATTTTTTATCTAATTTTATTTTGGTTTTGTTGGGATGTGAATGAGAGGATTTTGGCATGGCACAATGCAGAATCAACTCAAGAGGGAACTAATAGAAAGCAACATTTGAATGTGCCTTCCATATAGAAATTTCATTTTAATATCATGTGGTTCCTTAGTATTTTGAACAATATTTACCTAAATAAGAAAAAACAGATATGTAATGGTTGTGTAATCACTGTCCTCAGTCATTGTATTCACATAATTATTCTTTCTCAACCTCAAACTCGAATCAATCCCTCACTCAAGACCCCATTGTTGAGTTCAGGGTTATTGAACACCAATGACTACTTAAGGGTTCAAGTGGAAGAGACCAGGAAGAATTTTCCTCTATTGAATCTTGGGTATTTGAAAAAATATATGATGAGGCTATCTGTTTGAAGAGGGATTCTAGTCTTCTTCATGCATCGAAGGAGTCATTGGTGATTAATGAACTCTTCGTGTTGGGTAAGTTAAAAAATTGCTCTCCTTGTTTTCCTTGTTGAATAGTTCATAAATGGAGCATTTTAATAATAAGATAGATTTATTGGGGGCTATCTATAGGGATGGGGTGATTGAACAAGTAAACATGGTCAGGAGGTGGGTCAAGTTTCTTGTGCTAAAAAGTGTCCTTATTACTATGAGGACCTCAGTCCTACAAATCCCTCTGTTAACAATAAATCCATGTCCGAGAGTGGGGAGATTTGTCTTCTTTTGTCAAGTTTTGAAGTTGAAGGTTCTAAATTCTTGAAAAATGATGGTTTGATTTTTGTTGATTCGGTGAGTTCTGAGTTGCTAGGAAGTAGAACTCTTGGAGCGAATAAATTTGTTACAATGGATAAGGGTAGTAAGTCTTTTATTGAATCTAAGGTATTAAATTAACAAGCAGCTGATGATGTTTTAAACTCCCTAGTTCCTTCTTATAAGGATGTGTTGCACAAGACCCCTTCACAGGTCTTCTATGGACTATGTCAGAAACCTAGTTTAGGGCATCAAGGTTTTAAATCCGCGGGTGATAACACATTAAACTATGTCTCATATTCTAATATTTATGTTGGTTTTCTGAGCATAAGGAGGTAGTGAAAGGGAGTCTAGCAAAAAAATCACCTATAAAAATGCGTAGTGTTAGAAAGAAATTGGATGAAGGTTCCTGCAAGTATTTTCTTGTAGGAAATAATGTTGGTGATCCTAGGGCACTTAGAGCTCAAAAATCCCCAACATGGTCAAAATAAAGATTGTTATTTCATTAAATGTAAGGGGTGTGAGAGGGTGTCCCAGGAAGTTATCCCTTCAAAGATTGTTTGAATAGATGTTTCTAGGTATTATTCTCATTCAGGAAAGGATGGTTAGTGGGGAAAAATCTTGAGAAATTTTTGCTAATTTGTTAAAGGGTTGGCTTTTTTGTTCAGTTGATTTTGTCAAGTTATCAGGAGGCTTGTTTTCTGCATGGGATCCGAGAAAATTTAACACTAATCCATATATTTTTTTGCAATAATTATGTTGGAAGTATTTTCATGAGAGCTATCTCAAGAATTAAAAATAATTAGCTCTTATGGCCCTTTTTCTAATAGAATAGATTTATGGAGTGAAGTTGTGGAGGATGATATTTTAAAATATATGTCATTGATCTTGGGGGGATATTTGAATTGTATGCTTTCTCTCTTGAGATTTGGGTATCTAGACCAACAGTGGATCTATTGTCTCCTTTCTTCAATAAAATTATTCAAGATTATGAGCTAGTTGATGCAGTACCCATGAATCTTTTGTTGACGTGGAGAAATTTATAGTTGGGAGATGAGGGTGTTGGAAAAAGACATGGCCACTTTCTCATTCAGATCAACTACCAAATAGATTGGATAGATTAAAGTCATGGATGATAAAATCTTAGGTTTTAAACCATATTCCAATTGTGTTGTAATTGGTAGCAGAGGGTGAGAAGGTAAAATTCCCCTTCAAATTTAATCATACTTGGCATAAAGATATATATTTTAAGTTGGTTTGATTTCAAAGTTCTGGTCTTCGTCATTTTGTAATGAGGATTCATCAGGAATGTAGTATATGGTTAAAAAGCTTTATGACTGATCCAAGATATTTTATTCAATGACTATCATGAATTGCATAAAAAGAGCATGAACTTAACACATGTGCACCATAAACGAAGAAGCATAAAAATGAATAAGAGAACACCATAAAATAAGTACACAAGGCATGTTAACATAGTTTGTCCAAAGGATGGACTACGTCTCCAGACCCACTTCTCAATGGAGAGGCATTTTCATTATCTTAGCATAAATACATGGAAAATACATGGCATTACCTCAATATTGAAACTGGAGAAAATCCACTGCTCAGATAAAAAATATGACTGCACCAATGACTTTGTCTCGAAAAAACAATGAAAATTGACTATATGCACGGCCACCTTCATCCCCAAGATAAGCCACAACAATATCCTTCTCTCTTTGCTCACAATGCAGGTTTACATAGAGAAATTGTGCCCATAAGCACTTGGATCTTCCAAATGGATCTCTCCCCCCAACATGGTCGAGTACCTTGGCTTATATAGTTTTCTTTCCCCTTGATGGAATTTTTCACATGGGTTACAACTTGTTTTCACAAATAGTATAATGGTTGCACTTTGTTATGATGATATACCCAATACATGCATTCCTTGGCATTTGGTTATAACTTCTATTATAAATGTGGCGAATTGTTATAACCATATGCTTTTTATTTATGCATTGGTTTTAACAACACACTTGTTGTAACCACATAACCTATGGTTCATGTTTTACATAATTCCAACGCCCATGTGATATGGCTTCGTTGGAGTTTACACATATGCGTGGACGAGCGGTGAGAACCTTTAGCCGTTTAGACTGCTATAGGTACCTCAGGATGGGATCCAAGGTTGGGTGAAATCATACTCATATTTTCTTGAACTGCCATTGTTTGCGATTTGGGAGGTTTGGAAGGACCGCAACAAACTTATCTTTGAATGAACTAAGCCTTCCATCTTTCTTATGAAATCAAGAATTTTTTGTTCTTTTTTTAGCATGGGAAAGTGAAGAAATGTTTGAAACTTCGCACATTGGTCAAACGTTTGATGGAGGACGGTTATGCAATAGGTTATTTTGATGGTGCTTCAAAAAATGGTTTATGCAATGCTGGCATGGTTTATTGGATAAAGCCTGATCATTCCATACATCTATGGATTGGTGCTAGACAGGGGACAAATACTAGAGCGGAGTTGATTTCTCTCTCGGGAATCCTTTGAATATCCCGTAGAAAAGGCATATGCCAACTTAAAGTTTGGGTAGATTCTCGCATTATTATTTATTGGGCGAATGGCTCCTTCCTTCTCTAGGTACTCAACTTGGAATATTGGAAGAGGAACATTTTGGGATTACTAAAATGCTTCCATTGTATCTCTTTTGCACACATTTTTTGGGAGCTCAATGATTTGGTTGACGCTCTATCTAAGAGAGCGGTTGGTGCTATGGATGAGAAGTTGTACTTCGAGGAATTTGTATAGGATCGATTGGTGGATGATGGATTCCTCTCTATCTTCTAAAGTTGTGACTCTCTGCATGCTTGTCTTTTATTCTTCTATTTTGTGTCCTAAGGGATTATCCCTCTGGTACTCTGTGGATCTGTTTAGATTGGTTTTTAGGCCATCTATTTTGTTGTAGACTTCCTCGGATTTAAAGATCTTGATGCCTACTCGCAGTGGGATGGTTGTTTTGAAGCCTCGATATTGTAGTAACTTTGATTCTATCTTTAGAATAACAAGTTTCTCTATTTTCTCGATGAAAAAAAAAGAGAAAACTATTGCTCAGTTTCTTTCCACTTTTCTACTTTTCTAGGAAGATTATATCTCATTACAACTCTTAGCATTGTCACTCTCCCAAGACCGCGTTGTCATTAAGCATTGTCACTTTGATGCTTTTTTTATTAGATAACTTCCCTCACATTCAATGATGAGGACAAATATAGGAGAGACTTTCCTTTAAAAAAATGGTTTTAGTTTATCCATATTGTTATAAATATATTGAAATTAGAATTATTGTGTGCTTAGAAAATGCATTATAATAGAAATAATTTTTCAAAATCCACTTTCTTAAAAGGTTACATCTTCAAAGTATTTTAAAGTTCATAGAATACCCAAGTTTTTTATAAAGGTTGTGAATGTTTGTTTTATTATAATAATATTAAAATTTTCTTTTTCAAATAGTTGTGATAGAAATACACTTTTGATAGAAATACAATTTGATCAGCCCTAAGACGTGTGAACACTTTGAGGTCACGAGTTTGAGCCTTGAGTCCTAAGGGGTTAGGCCAGCCGACAGTTTACTATTCTTACCATCCACGAAATGTGAGGAAGTATTAGTGGATTTCGTGTGACTTTGATCCTTTAAGTTGGACTTAATAATTTCTTTATCGTATTTTAACTTTCTCTTCTTTTTAATTTGTTAATTTATATCTTATAAAATTATTTTCTCATTCTCCAATACTGTAATGTCCCTTGTTAGGAATTTTATTAAAATTGCAATTTTCCACTTTTTTCCTTGGTTCGACCTTTGACTAGTTTTGATCTCTAGGTCCCAAATTTGCCCCAAATGATCCCAAATCTTCTGAGAAGGTATATGAATGATATTAGAACATAAATATGTGTTTCAGGGATGCCTTTGTACCTTTAAAACACTTCTTCAAATACTCTTTCAATTCTGGTCAATGTAGGTAACTTTACTAGTGATTTCCCTTTGACTAGTATTGGTCTCTAGGTCTCAAATTGACTCCAAATGCCTTCGAATATTCAAGGAAGGTTTATGAATGATATTAGGAATTTAATATGATGTTCATAGATAACATATGGCCACCAAAAGACCTCTGCAAACTCTCTTAAGATTCTGGACCAAGTATGCAATTTTACTAGTAATTTGGGGTTCAAATCCCCCTGAGGTAAGTACTGAAAATGGCTTCCCAAATGCCTCCAAACCCACTCAAATTTATGAACAGAGGTATGTAATGTGTTAAGTATGTTATTAAGGTCTCATAAGCACCATTAATGGTTTATTACAACTGTTCTCACCCTCTCCCATTCAACTGCAAAAATCCCCAATTCGACCCTTGGGGAAATGGCACTATTTCACCTCCCAATACAACTAAACTGAGTAAAAATGCTTGAAATGCTCAAGTACAGTACATGAAACTTGTAGAAGACATCCATGGCAGTATATTGATAACAAATATATCATATAATCATCCATTCATTCGAAATCATCATCAATACATTGGTTCACAACAAGGTAGTGGGGAAATGGCATTGTTCTTCCATTAAAAATGAGATTTATACATTTCTACTTGGAATTTCGACCTGAAACTTTCTGGAGATGAAGAACAGAGTATTTACTTCATATTACAAAAGAAATGGGGCATTAGAAGCTCCCCCAAAGAGTACAATATCTCACCAAAAACGCCCTCCCTCAAGGATCAAGAATATGCCATCAAAACTGGAAATGGTTGAAGGAGCGAGCTGCAATAGAAGAAACCATGAGCTGCCCTGTAGATTACACCTGCAAATAAAGACTCCATTAAAGCTCCAAATGAAAGTTCTGAATGGCCTTTCCAATTGCCAACTTGGATGGGAATCTTTCACCCTCGAAATTGGCTAAGGCAAGAAACTAGTCATCCACTAGCTCTCCCTCTTCACAAATGCAATTGCAAATTCTACAAATGATCAAAAGCTGGTTTCATTCTTTGTTATTGACATTTATAAAGTTCTAATGGCCTCCATGGGTCGAATTCCTTCCAAGAGACTCATGCCAACTCAAGTTGGGAAGAGATTCCAAAGAACGCCACTTGTACAACAATTCCTAGTCTCCCACTTCCACCAAATCACATGTGGAAGCATCTTAGCTGCCCTAACACCCTTGAGCGCCCTCTTGGAGTCTATTTTTAGCCCTGACATGTCATATATGTCATATGTCAGCCTTCAGGTCTGATTTGTGTCATAGGTGTCATAGCATCTTCATCATTGTTGTCATAGAGCTAGGGAATCTAGCCCAAGTGTCTCACTAGCTCCAAATTGCCTCTTCCTCTTCCATGGGAGTTAATCTTCCTCTATATTTCGACCTTGGATGATTCATGCCATGAATAATACCTTTTGGACTTCCCCAAGTATGTTACCATTCACCTTGAATTCGAATTGGTGAGAGAATGATGCCAAATGTAGTGGGGAAATCTAGCCATATGTGGGTCCCACTTCCTCCATGTGTCTTCATGATGAAATGCCACTTTGATTTTCACTTGTATATATTTATTTAGCTCCTTTATTAAATATTTATGCCATTCTAATGTTCAAACATCATTTATTATCCCCATTATTCCAAATCCCAAAGCTTCCACCCCAAACCTAGGAAACTAGTAATTTTCCTCCTTGGCAATTATTTGACCCTTAACATCAACTTTGCAAACTCTAATGAATATGGATAATGTGATTAGGCCATTGTGACCCAATTCCAAATTTGGGACATGACAAATCCTCCCTTCCCAATATTGCTTGTCCTCAAGCAATTTCAAACATGGGTGTTGAAGAACCTGCTTTCTATATAATTCTTTGAAATGCCATTGAATTGCCAAACCTTGAGTCTTTGAGTTTCCATGAAGATTTTAGAGAGGAACTACCATGCTTGCTGCTGCACTACTCTGATAAAAATCACTTTATTAAGTGGGGAAATCCATCTCCCATACTGCTTGTTTCCCCAAAAAATTTGAAACCAATGAGATAAAAATTATTCCAGGGTCCCATTGCTTGTATTGCACCCCAATAATTAAGAGTGCTCTCCAACCCACACCATTAGTTAAGAGGATTCCTGGATCCCATTTTCTTGTATGCATCCTTCCAAACATCATGAGTACCAAATATATATCATCAAAGTACATAACAACATAATGAAAATGTACATCAAGGATATGCTTCATCAAAGAGTCATGAAAGTGCTTATACCTCCAAGCAAGTAGACCACGATTTTCCAAGTGCATACAATCTTCAATTGACCAATCAAATCTGCTCCAATGACATAGGTGAGGATCCCATGTCCTATAATGCTGCTCCAAAAGGATGTGATATGCATCAAAATATTCAACCATGTATTCTTTCATCCAAGAAGTGAATGAAGAATCTCCACTAAAATCTGAACCAAATAATGAGCAGAAAAAACAAGGAGACTTCAAATGACTCAAAGAAGTCTCACCCATACATCCATGAATGTGAGAATCATAAAGATGTAACAAAGTATGTGGCTGCCAACAAAAATTTTCTCCCATCATAAATCTATTCACCCAAGTGTTGGATGAAGTTCCTCTAACATCGAATGAACCCAGTGTTGAGCAAGAAAAACCATGAGTCTTCAAGTGACTCAAATCCATATCATAGGTGCATCCATGTAGATGTGAATCATCATAAAGTGACAAATTATGCTGCTGCAAATGTGAATAAGAATGTGCTCCAACCATTTCATCATGAAAGTTAAATCTAGGAGTTCCATACTCCTCATGTGGCACCATCAAAAAGAACCCTTTCACCCATACTTCATTGAGACTAATGTTGCAAAACATGGAATTGTAGGATGTAGGAGAATGAACCAAATCACCCAAATGATCAAAAAGTACAGAAGTTTCATCATGGGGAGGATCCATATGGGTACTATCATGCAGCTCCTTCAAAAGTGTGAACTCTTTGTCATAGTTTGGTTCCAATGTAGATGAATCATGCTCTTCTTTAAAAATTGCACAACCTTCATCAATAGGCAACTCAAATTCTTCTTCCACCACATCAAGTGTTTGGATCTCTTCAAGTTCATCTCCAAAACACATCAAGAACATTCAAATTTTCACATTTCTCATGATCCACCATGTCATGAGAATCCTCCAAACAATCTACCATTTGACAATCTGAAACATAGGAGGAAAAACAAGTATCTTGCAACTTTTCAAGAAGTTGCTCATTTTGAATTGTGAGCTTATGAATATCCTCATTATTCTTCAAGTATGCATCATGTAACAATTCATTAAGCTCAAACAAATGGTTTCTATCAAAAAGCAAAGACATGAAATTACCTTTGATGTGGCACATTGCTCTTTGAATCTTCTCCATATCTTCAAGGAAGTATGTTTCCTCCAATGAAGTAGCTCTCCAACAAGAATTTGACACCAATGCTTGAGTCTCATGGAGAATGCTGAGGGACTCTTGGATATTCTTTTCATTCATCTTTAAGGACCCTTCAAGAAAATGAGGCTCTTGCAAATGAACCTCCTCATCTTCTTCATTTTTGCTTGGACCAACTTCATGAAGCTCAAGTGGTGATGGGGAAGTTGATCTTGGTTCTTCTTCAACTGCTACAAGGTCTTCATTATCATGCTTAATGGAACTTGGGCTTGCAGCAACACTTTCAAAAGTGATCTCTATGTCACCAACATAGAGGTGTGAGCACCCATCAGTAGGTACTCCTTCATAGTTTAAGCATCCATCAGTAGATGCTCTTTGGTTCATGTATAAGCTAGAAGGTGTCTCGAAATGATCTTCCATATTTTCAATAGAATCTTCTTCATGCTCTTGTGATGTCTCTTCATTTTTCTCCTTCAAGCAAGCTGATTCATTTTTCCCCTTGTTTTCCTTAGGATCGGTATATTTGGAATCCCTTCTTGAATAAATCTCAAAAGCTCTCATCAACGAGGACATCATTTCATGCACACATATATGATACTCGCTCCAAGGGTTCTTACAAGAAGGGCATAAACCTTTCTTCACTAACTCCACATCTTCATTTTTGGGCCTATTTTCAAAAACATGTTCAGCATAGTACTCAAAAGACATGGCATTTTGTGTATTTTTGCTCGAAGCAAGATATTCTTGATATTTTTGATATTGCTGGGGCAAGGTTTTATAATTTGCTCTCCATCTTTGGAACTCACTCATAGAATTATCCTTGGTTGGTGTGACACATTCATATTCATCAGATTTAAAGTCATAAGAATAATCTTCATTTCTCTTGAAATTGTAAGAAGTGTTGCATGATGGCACCTTTTCCTCATACCATTCACATTCTGCTTCATATTGCTCATAAGCATCTGCATATTCATCATAAGAATTGTACTCATAGGATTCATCATAATAGTAAGACATGGCTGCCAATTATTCTTGAATGTATGTACCTAATACACAGGTGCAAGGACCATGCTCTGATACCACTGTAATGTCCCTTGTTAGGAATTTTATTAAAATTGCAATTTTCCACTTTTTTCCTTGGTTCGACCTTTGACTAGTTTTGATCTCTAGGTCCCAAATTTGCCCCAAATGATCCCAAATCTTCTGAGAAGGTATATGAATGATATTAGAACATAAATATGTGTTTCAGGGATGCCTTTGTACCTTTAAAACACTTCTTCAAATACTCTTTCAATTCTGGTCAATGTAGGTAACTTTACTAGTGATTTCCCTTTGACTAGTATTGGTCTCTAGGTCTCAAATTGACTCCAAATGCCTTCGAATATTCAAGGAAGGTTTATGAATGATA
This sequence comes from Larix kaempferi, assembly GCA_027924585.1. Classification (NCBI taxonomy): domain Eukaryota; kingdom Viridiplantae; phylum Streptophyta; class Pinopsida; order Pinales; family Pinaceae; genus Larix; species Larix kaempferi. The sequence continues at coordinate 2,424,009 of BSBM01001158.1, read as the reverse complement.
TTAGGAATTTAATATGATGTTCATAGATAACATATGGCCACCAAAAGACCTCTGCAAACTCTCTTAAGATTCTGGACCAAGTATGCAATTTTACTAGTAATTTGGGGTTCAAATCCCCCTGAGGTAAGTACTGAAAATGGCTTCCCAAATGCCTCCAAACCCACTCAAATTTATGAACAGAGGTATGTAATGTGTTAAGTATGTTATTAAGGTCTCATAAGCACCATTAATGGTTTATTACAACTGTTCTCACCCTCTCCCATTCAACTGCAAAAATCCCCAATTCGACCCTTGGGGAAATGGCACTATTTCACCTCCCAATACAACTAAACTGAGTAAAAATGCTTGAAATGCTCAAGTACAGTACATGAAACTTGTAGAAGACATCCATGGCAGTATATTGATAACAAATATATCATATAATCATCCATTCATTCGAAATCATCATCAATACATTGGTTCACAACAAGGTAGTGGGGAAATGGCATTGTTCTTCCATTAAAAATGAGATTTATACATTTCTACTTGGAATTTCGACCTGAAACTTTCTGGAGATGAAGAACAGAGTATTTACTTCATATTACAAAAGAAATGGGGCATTAGAAGCTCCCCCAAAGAGTACAATATCTCACCAAAAACGCCCTCCCTCAAGGATCAAGAATATGCCATCAAAACTGGAAATGGTTGAAGGAGCGAGCTACAATAGAAGAAACCATGAGCTGCCCTGTAGATTACACCTGCAAATAAAGACTCCATTAAAGCTCCAAATGAAAGTTCTGAATGGCCTTTCCAATTGCCAACTTGGATGGGAATCTTTCACCCTCGAAATTGGCTAAGGCAAGAAACTAGTCATCCACTAGCTCTCCCTCTTCACAAATGCAATTGCAAATTCTACAAATGATCAAAAGCTGGTTTCATTCTTTGTTATTGACATTTATAAAGTTCTAATGGCCTCCATGGGTCGAATTCCTTCCAAGAGACTCATGCCAACTCAAGTTGGGAAGAGATTCCAAAGAACGCCACTTGTACAACAATTCCTAGTCTCCCACTTCCACCAAATCACATGTGGAAGCATCTTAGCTGCCCTAACACCCTTGAGCGCCCTCTTGGAGTCTATTTTTAGCCCTGACATGTCATATATGTCATATGTCAGCCTTCAGGTCTGATTTGTGTCATAGGTGTCATAGCATCTTCATCATTGTTGTCATAGAGCTAGGGAATCTAGCCCAAGTGTCTCACTAGCTCCAAATTGCCTCTTCCTCTTCCATGGGAGTTAATCTTCCTCTATATTTCGACCTTGGATGATTCATGCCATGAATAATACCTTTTGGACTTCCCCAAGTATGTTACCATTCACCTTGAATTCGAATTGGTGAGAGAATGATGCCAAATGTAGTGGGGAAATCTAGCCATATGTGGGTCCCACTTCCTCCATGTGTCTTCATGATGAAATGCCACTTTGATTTTCACTTGTATATATTTATTTAGCTCCTTTATTAAATATTTATGCCATTCTAATGTTCAAACATCATTTATTATCCCCATTATTCCAAATCCCAAAGCTTCCACCCCAAACCTAGGAAACTAGTAATTTTCCTCCTTGGCAATTATTTGACCCTTAACATCAACTTTGCAAACTCTAATGAATATGGATAATGTGATTAGGCCATTGTGACCCAATTCCAAATTTGGGACATGACAAATACTCGCACAAAAATATTAATATAATATTTTTATGTCATACACTCTTTAAGTCTCAAACACACATTTTTAAAATAAAATTCTCACCCAATCTTATAAATATTTCTACACTAATCACAATCCAATCACAAACAAGTTCCATTCATAGTAATAAAACTATATTAGTGAAATTTTGCCATGCTAACTTTCAAAACACTTCAAACACAATGGACCAAAACCATAATATCAATCATAAATTTTATAGGTAGCCACGATTTCGTCCTTTCCCGCATATTCTTAGCCTGCGCACATGTATGAAAACGCGGGTCCCATATCGCATTTGTATGACGTTAAGTTAGGTTAGGGTTTAAGCACATGGTGTTTGGATGAGTTTTACTTTGTGTATTTTTCTGTATATTAACATAATTTGGTTATATTGGTAGTTCATGTACGGAAATTCGGAACAATTAATATTCATTGAATATTTGGTATAGATGTAATAGAGATATGGGATTAGTGAACAATTAATTTTTTAAAAACAATTTAAAAAAACCAAACTTTAATTATTTGAACATTATAAAACAAAAATACAATTTAATTTAATACTATCTTATTAAAATAATTATTAATAACTACTTGCCATCTCACACTAATAGTATTCTAGGTTTTTCAAATTTTTTTATTTTTATTTTTAAATAAATAATTGATTTTATTATATAAATATTTATGTACATTTATGGTATATTTGTGAATATTTGATTAAAAGTATTATATGTAAACATTCTACTTCTATATTTTATTTTCATTAGGTATTTTCCAATTATATTTCTGCATTTTTTTTCTGGTTTATCGGACGTATTTGATTGACGCAGAAGAAGAATAATTGAAATGGCAATTTGGAGTGTTCAAATAGCAATTTTTGCGATTTGGATAATTTTTAAATAGGGCATTTACTCTAAAAAAGACGATTGCTGAAATTACAGAATTGTAAAAATAACAATTTCCAAGAACAAATTTGACTGGTTTCTATACAAATTTCACCCAAAAAAACAGGACTTATCCACGCTACACGAAGATTTTGGTCAAAGTTGTCATTATTACTCTAAACTGAGTTCCAATCACGTTTTTCAGCTTCATGCGAGGCCTTCTTACACCATTTTGCCAGAAATTGGTAACCTAAACTAATTTTGACCATTTTATTTTTTTAAACAGCATTTTTCTGACATGATTTCAACCAAATCAGTAAAAATTTTAAAGAATATATTTTAAATTTACGTAATCCAGAAGTACTCAAATATTTGAAGACTCATAAACCCGATTTGACCATCACAAAATTCAAATTTAATAAAAAAAATAAAACCAAATTCAATAAAAAAAATCCCCTAATTGTCGAATCTCAATTTTATGATATGTTTTATCGCATTCTAAATTGTTTCGATGGCCCATATCAAATGCACATTCTTGGTGTGGGGTTATACGTGAACTTCTAATTTGTTTAATTATTGATCAACCCAACCAAAACCATTAGACCACACAAATTTGAAGGCGAGAGGAACCTTCCCATCATGTTATTAGCGTACCTACCTATTACACCACTACAGAATTCACATAAATGAAGTATACCGGAAACCAGGCCAATACATACGTTTATTTGCAGAGCTTCATGAGCCAATACCCTTATTTACCAGAAATTGGGCTTCAAGATGTACTTGGGCAACCTAAAGTCCACCGGGAAAATGCTCCGCAATATAACGTCGCGTTTCCGTAACGGATTGCAATAGCCAGTCGGCCGTCGGAACGGAGGCCGCCACACTGGTTAGTTCGCGCATCGTAGCCAGCCATTTGTAGATGCGACCGCACTGCTCCGGCCCGGGGAACTTGAGCTCCCCCAGGGCTTCAAAGCAGGAAAACCACGTGACCAAGGGCGCCAATACCACATCCACCAAGCTCATCTTCTCACCCAAGAAGAACGGCCCGTCCGAGCCAATAGCCTTCATGCCGTTCTCCAACGTTAGAAAGTGTTCTACCACTTCTTTCCGCGCGGTCGCATGGTCTTCCCCGAACCTTTTCATGAGCTTGAGTCCCGTATATATGAACTGTACTCCATGACAAACACAAGCAAACGCAAACCAAGCGAGCGGTGAGAAAGACTTAGAAAAATAACCGAAGCGGTGGAATAGAGAACGAGGAGGAGACAGAGTGCGACCTTTTTGTTGGCAAAGTCGGCCCAGAATCGAGCGATTGACCTGTCGTGAGCGGAGCCGGGCAGAAGAGACGGTCTGGTGTCGGTCGGCGGCCAGGCTTCCTCGATGTACTCAAGTATCACAAGCGACTGCGCAACTGGTTTTCCGTTGTGGATCAGCAAAGGGATCTGCTCGTAGATGGGATTCAATCGCAGAAGGAGCTCGCTTTTAGCAGTGAGGTCTTCTTCCAACTCTTCGAATTCGACGCCCTTTTCCTTCAAGGCGATGGCGCAGCTCATAGCAAAGGGACTAGCTTTCGTTAATAACAGCTTTATTTTTTCCTCTTCCAAAACCATTTTTTCTTTTCTTACACTTTCTACTTTCTATTTTTTTTAGAACTATGAATCCCACACCCTTTTTTAACAACTAGAAATCCCTCACACCCAAAAAAATAAATTTATAGAAACAACGATACATCTTGTCCACAAGAATCCCTTCCCCACTTTCCTATCCCATCCTTTTTTATTCCCTCATACAGACACACTTTCCTGTTCCATTCTTTTAGCCCCTCATACAGACAGTCGTACCTGTTATTTTTTCGGCACATTATCTTATTGCTCTTCTTCCAGCGCTGCTTCTGAAAGCGGGTCACATGGCCGACAAAACCCTACCACCGCACTCCATGGAAAACGAATGAAACGATATCCACGATATAAAATTTCTGCCCCGACACTTGACGTGATATATATCCATAAAGTATTATTACCGAATAAATCGTAGCTCTGTATGATTCCACATGACGTGACATAGATCTATAAATTATTACCGAAAACTTCGTATGTCTGCATGCTTCCACATGTCTCTAATTGTGACATCAAGGTTTTACCAGAAACTGCACATGGTGATTATAATTCCTTCCCCACCCATGGATTGTGGTCAAATTATAAATCCACTCATGGTTCACTTGATAATGGTGTTTTTCTTGGTTCCACCATGCCCTAAGAATTCGGGAATCTTCTGTTTCTAAGAAAATTGATCACCAAAAGCGAAAAATTCGTAGTTGACCAAAATTTCTACTTTAGAATTCCAGCGACCCGGAAATCGATAGAACCCTAGAATCACCGATCGCTGACCTTTGATCTGAAATTCATCAAGTTTTGTATGACCATAAAACCGACTGCGGAGCTTTGTGTGAACCGTTGGAGTTAAATCATTCCCATATCCCTAATATCACATGTTGCTGACCTTCGGTTTGAAATTCATGAAGTTTTGTACGACCATAAAACTAGGCCCTGGCTATAGAGCATTTAATGCTCCACAACTTGTTGGTTCTTAGCTTTTGCCATAAAACTACATCTTAGGGATGGAGTGAGTTGTGGCATAGCCAACTCTGAGGGGTCCAGGTGAAGTATGTCACCACGGGTTTAATTCATGAACTTGTTACATAGCACGATAGTTTGCATGATATTAAAGAATATTCTTAATTTCACTAAATATTGGAAAATGCTTCCTAAAATTGTATTGCTGAACCCCCCTCCCAATATGCCTCTCCAATTAAGAAAACCCTTAGTTTCATCATATATTGTAGGTATCCATTTTTATCAAACTAGTTTTAATAACCCCTTTATATCATATTACCAAGTTGTAACAAACAATAACTCTCACCATCTTAGTATAAGCAAACAAGATGCTAAATAAAATAATAGTATAATGCTAATAATGATCCCACCAGGATCGATTGATCAATTTGTAGCGTTGGATAGTGGAACACCCAACTAAATAGTATCGGAGAAGGCAAAATGTGTAAAAGGTAATTGAGTCAAGAGATCAACAAAACAAAGAATGTAAAAGATTGATAGTCCACTAGTTAGTGCAATGGTTAGAAAAGATGAAAATTGAAAATGTTTCACACCACATCCTTCCAATCTACCAATTTTATATCATTTAAATACACGTATAGCCATAGAGAGCTCATGTTTTCTATAAGCTTAATAAATTAAACTCCATAAAAATGAAAAATTGAAACCCTTCCGTGGATGGACTCCCCTACCTTCCTATCAAAACAAACATCTTGGTTCCAGTGAGCCAAGAAACATTGATCTCACTTTTCTTGGTTGTTGTAGAGCAAGGTTTGATTGAATCTCAATACCCACCTAAACCTCAACCTAAAAAATTAAGAGTTAGATTTTTTTACTCGAATTCCTACAAAAAATACAATACAATTGTTCAACTCTAAAACTCCTGATTAGCTACCTATCTTAACTTAAAGATGAAAAACAATATAACATTAATTCAAACCAAGCCTAAAGAATCTATTAAATAAGGATTTCTCAAGGTTAGTAATCCAAAGGGACTTGCATCGATATTATCATTGGTACACTATTGTCAGATTTATGCAAAAATTAGGATCATAAGCAATATCAAATAAAAATAGAGGGTCCATAATTTTTAGGTGGGTATGAATTGAGCCCATGATTTGGAGGTTATTCCTCCTTCCACCCAAATAAAATAACCCGCAATATTTATATTACTATGTAAAATTAAAAAAAACCGTTGACCCCTTAATATAAGGCAATATATTTTTGAAGTTTTTAAGAGTATTCAAATCCTCAATACGAAAGGATGTGATATGATATTGCCTTGCTAGTGAACCCCCCGTGTATGTCACGGGCGCCTCTGATGCCACCACGTCTTACCTGCATGCACACATTAAAAATGACCACTTTTGGGCTTTTTCACGCCCTTTTCCACCCCTCCTTCGGAACCCTCTCGATGTTGTGTGTTATTTCTACTGGGGCCAATGGGTGAGCACCCACCCACCCAGTTGTGGTGGACCCTCGTCCCTATGCCCACGTGCTCATGCGTTGTATTATGTTCATGGGAATATGGTTCTTGCTCTATTGGTTTTCTTGAGGCAGCCTAGTGTTATGGTGATTGTTCTACCAATTTTCTTGTGGCGACCTCGTTAGTGGATGTGTGATTCCTCTCACCTATGTTGCAAGCTCTATTCCTGGTTTGTACCTGTCCTTGTGGCACCATGGTGGCGAGCGTTTATTTGAACCTTCCTCCGATAAACGACCAATGGTGAGATTACTCCTCTGCCTCTGCCTCTTTGTGTTATTTCACCATTAGAATGGTTTTTCCCTTCTCTACTAATTCGTGGTTGGTGGCTTTGCTTGAAGGTTGCGAGGTGGAAGCTCGAGTGGAGGTGCTTCGCATGGTGGTTCGGTAGCTCGTCAGTTTCACTCCCACCTCTGGTAGGGCTCCATTCCTACTAGCTTCACTTGTTTGTGTTTGTTAAGACATCCATTTGAATGTCTTGGAACGTTGTTGCGAGGTGTTGATGGGTTTTGCTACCATTTTGTTGATGGGTTATGTCGCCATTTTGTCAATGGGTTCTTTGCACATTTTGTAGTAATGTGGAATGTAATTTTATGTCATGGGTTTATGGTCTAGATTGTAAGGGTTTTTGCGACAAATTTTACTGTAACAATGGGTTGGGGTCTCTGCACAGTGTGTTGCATTGATGGATTGTAAGGGTTTATGATGGGTTCTATGCACATTTTATTGGAATGTTTATACTATGAATTGAATTAGTTTTTGGTGTGAATTGAATGAGGTTATGGTGAGAATTTCATGGTTCGATGGATGAATTTAATGGCATATTGAAAATTGTTCTCATGGTTTGGATGAATTTCATAGTTTATGATGGGTTCTTTGCACATTTTACTGGAATGTTTATGGCGTGAATTGAATCGGTTTTTGGTGTGAATTGAATGGGATTATTGTGTGAATTTCATGGTTCGGTGGATGAATTTCATGGCATATTAAAAATAGTAGAGTCTTGTTGTATTTTACCTGAAATGTATCATGTTTTTTGGCTAATAAATAAATCAAAATCTTATGCTAGGGTTTTGGAAGAGATTTTTCTATAGGGTTTATTTAGGGTTTTCGATGTGATTTTTCTGTAGACTTCAAGGTTTTGGATTTGATTAGTTCATCTCAATTGTAGAGTTTAAAAAGAGTCCCCTAGTTTGTTTCCATAAATCTGAATCTACTTGACATTCTTCCAATTCAATTTTAAGGTCGAAATGTTATGCTAGGGTTTCGTATGAGATTTTTTTGTAGGGTTTAGGATTTTCGATATGATTTTTCTATAGGCTTTAGGGTTAACCAGGTCTTCCAGATGTTGCTAGTTTGTAATTTTTTTTTTGGCATCCTACGGGCTATGAAAATGTATCTAATTTTTTTTAGGACCATTGGAAGGATGGGATTTACTTTTCATCCAATGTTAAGGAGTTTATTGCCCACCATATTCCTTAAATGGTGAAAAAAATGCACATGTAATCTTTTAGGGGTTTTGCCAAGTATTTTTGACCTGCGGCTATATTTTTGCATTGTCTTTAAAGTGGTAATGGCTATGTCTTAGAGACCATCAACATCAAGGTTTCCTTTTTGTGTTTGGATACTGCTTTGTAATGTTTTTTTGGGTTTGCATCAGAACCTTGGTGCACCATCATTAGATTCTCTATCTTTAGTGTCACCCATCAACATCTCATATAAATATATAGATTTCCTTCTTACAAGGCATCTCATATAGATTTCCTTCTTACAATCCTAATTGAGCATCTTGACCTAGAAAGGACAATAACCTTGGTGTGCCTTCTTCAATCCCTCATTAGATTCTCTATCTTCAGTGTCACCCATCGATATCTCATATATATTGCCTTCTTAGAAGGCATCTCATATAGATTGCCTTGTTACAAGCCTAATTGAGCATCTTGACCTAGAAAGGGACAGTTTCTTTTCCAATATGGTTGTGCAAACCCATAGATATGCTTGTCATCACCTCACTATCAAATTGTTCAATGCCCAATTGAACACATTTCCTTCAATATTCAGTTGCGTAATCTTGTATTCTTCATCCTTGTCACTGTCTCAAGTAATTCCTTTTAAACTCATGATCTTCTTCATAGCTCAATGGTTAAAGCCTCCCTTTGATGAGAGCCTTGAAATAGTTCCAATCAACAATTGGACATTAAGTAGTAAGATGGCTTTGATGGCATAAACACTATCACCACAACAACTCATAATCCTTTATTTTCAACGGGGAAAAGTAAATCTTCTCTAGCCCCCAAAAACCCATGATAACCCAAGAAAAATTGAAGTTGCCTTAGACAATTGCTTAGCTTCTTGGGGCTTAACTAACCATCAAGACTACATTTCCGAACTCTTCCTACAATAATATGCACTAGAAAGCATGCCTCCATAAGGAGGATTGAATCCTCCACATAGGATAGAGGAAAACATTAAGAAGTTCATCATACTTACCATCAAAGATCCCTAGTTGCATTTGGATATTGATTTGTAGTGTTTTTGGGGGTTAGCATCAGAACCTTGGTGCACCTTCTTCAATCTCTCATTAGATTCTCTATCTTCAATGTCACCCATCATCCCCGCTCAAATTAACACACGACATCAAGAGGGTTCTGAAGGAGGAGCGAAAGAGGGTGTGAAAAAGCTAAAAAGTAGTCATTTTAAATGCATGCATGTGCCCAACACTTGGTGTCTTTCATGAAGGTTTAGTCATATCCTTCATAACAACTGGGTTTTAATATATGCTTAGTTGTGTGTAGAAAGATTTTTTTCACATGGTGTGTGCAAGTATATCTTGACTGAGGTAGTGTGGAGGCTTTGAAAGCAAAATTTAGAGTGTGAGCAGGTATGGTTAGTAGGTATGTTTAGATACAAATCCTGTTTTAGTTTGGCCATTTGCTAGCCTCCTATCCAAAACTCAAAGATAAATAAGAAACCTCTATAAAAAAAAAATAGGAATAACATATGATGGAAGGAACCCCCCAAAAAAAAATTACCAATCAAGCAGAAGTTAAAGAATCTATTAAAAATTGTAATCTTGTAGGGTAATTAATTAAAAACTTGTAAGCTCAATGTATTTGTATTTAGGGTAACTTACAATTTGATCTAATAAAGAGCACATATGGGCACAAAATAAAGAGCTTTTGCAATAAAAGGATAAGCATAAGATAATGCATGTAAGCAATAGGAACAACAACCAAGCAAAGGCATCGAAATTATGTGTACAAGAAATATATATTTGAGTGGAGGACAAAATGCTGATGTAAGGAAAAAGATGAGTGAGAAAATATGTGACATAGGAAGACATATCAGGTAGATTAAGCAATCTGAGAGTAAGATGAATTGTTAATTAGAAAAATTAAGAAATATTGAAGAAAATAACTCTATAATGCATTTTAAAGTATAAGTTTTTCAAAATATTTCCAATGTAGCATTTCATAAAGAATTTATGAAAAACTTACGGGCTTAAAAAGGTGATGCATCAAGTCAACTTACTGGACGCACACCTTTCTTTCACTAGCTCAAACTCTTGGTTTAGGAAATTTGTTTTAGGGTTTTTGCACTAAGGTTTTTTCATCATTTTACCATAAATATACTTTAACTTATAAGCATTAACTTTAACTTATAAATTTATAAATTTGATCTAATAATTAATTTTTTACATAAACTTATAAGCATGTTAAAATGGGAAGAAGCTTGATATGTTATATAAAATTTTGTCCTATTAATTACACAAATGCCATATCAAAAGAGAAATAGCTCTGTTGATGATGTTTGATAAATTTGGCCCCAAATTTTTCACATTTGGCATTCTAAAAAGGGAAGAGACCTTAATTTGACCCAAGTATTATTATCAAATAAATTTAGTGGAATAGCAATGTCGAATGAGATTTTTGCTACAAAAATCATTCTAAGAAACTCTTTAGATGTCTTAGAAACATGTCTTACATTATTTTCTATAAAACAAGAAACTATATAATATGTACATGTTCCAGATTGTATAATCGGAGATTCCACAGTTGTCATGATTTTCATCGACGTTCTGAGTCCACAACATGACTCATCACGAGGACAGTGTGTCAAGTAACAAGAGATGGTGATCCTATAGCATTAATATAGTTTGATGAAGTGCAGAGGGATGGTTTTGTCGACTAGAGATTCAATTTTAGGTTTTGAATTAAGTTTTAAATTGCAACAAATTTTAAATTTTTAAATTTGCAATAATTTTTGTATGTTTTAACTATTAATAATTTAAATTTAATATTACTTATTAAATTTGCAATAATTTTTGTATGTTTTAACTATTAATAATTTAAATTTAATATTACTTATTATTTAAGGTGATTTGGTTTTAGCTTAGTATTCTTAATACTATATTATTGTGATTACACTACTATTATAATGTAATGTTAAGATAATGTAGAGTTGTAATATTATATATTAAAGGTTAATGTTTATATTAAAGGTTATTAGGACTAAGGTTTATTATTTATCTTAAATTGATAATCAAAAGTAAATATAATATAGTGTTCTATCTTAAAATCAATGACTTTTTGGCTTTTATAGGTATTATACATTGATGCTGATGTTGAACTTCTTAATCTCCAGAAGCAGTGTTCGAAGTTTATTGATGAGAACTGTGTGACTAAAAAGGTTTTTAAATTCATCATGTTATAATTTGAGAATCCTTATTGTAATTCTTTATTGGATAATGTTGTTGTCTAATTATTCGTTGTGGGGTTTGCATTATGTAGTTGCCATCAATTGTTGCAAGCTCTAAGTTAATTGTAGACAAGTAAGATTCAATAAAAGTACTCTTTATACTACACATTGATTTATTTATCCATTTGGCTTAAGATATCATTTGGTTGGATGAATATGACTCAGCTTCGCAAAGAAATGATGTCTCATACCAATTTTGCACAATGCTATATATTATTTTCAACATAAATAATTTATGTATTCATTGATTTATCTTTTGAATGTGATACTAAACTACTGGCTATTTAATATAACATATGATGCTCTATATTGTGAATTTTTTTAATAACATATCTAATATGTAAGATTGACATATGGGTGTTAATATTCTCCTGTCCTCAATTCTGAAAGGGTGCTAGCTCAATGGAAGAGTACCTTCCTTACAGGAAGGAGGTTGGTGGTTTGATTCCTCCATTCCTTATCTATAAAAATCATATACTACCAATTAACAAAACAATAATGACTAAATATGCTACCAATTAATGTCAAATTAATGACAAAATATATTACCAATTGATAGTTATTAATGACTAAATAAATGGCTAAATATATTACCAACTAAGTGAAAATATACTACTATTTGATAGCAATTAATGGTTAGCATGAATAAAATCAATTACTACCATGTCTAAATAAATGACTAATTAACCAACCAAATATACTACCAATGATAAATTTAGAGCAAGCAATAAATACCTAAAATATTTTAGTCATTAATTTAGTGTTGAGTTATATGATTGTAAATATAACACTTGTAGTTTTTTAGTCGTAAATTTCTCTTTTTCTACTAGTTTACAAAGATTTTTCTTTTAATCAATGTAAAAGAACGTGGTCTCTGTGGGAAAGAGATGCCTCATTCCACATATATTTTACTTCTAATTGATATGTTTGTAGCTAATGAAGAGAGCAGCCTCTGTATAGGCAGCCAACCCTAAATACATATAGTTTCCTTGATTTTATCGATATGTATCTCAACATAAATAGAGAAAGTATTTATATTTCAAAAATATAGAAAGTATTTATATTTAAGGTAATTTTTTATTAATGCGTTACTACTAAGAAATATAGCAAGTAGTTGTAGTTAACATAATTACGTTATTTATGTATGCTCAGAAATAGACCAAGTATTTACATTTAACGTAATTCTTTCTTTTATTAATGCATGCATATTTACCTAAGGTTTTATATGTGTGCGTTGCCCCTGTTCTATATGTCTATTATCGTTGAGAGCTATGTTTAATAACCAAGCTCTACTTTATTATTATGTCAGTGACATCTTGTATTAATTTTGGATATATTAGTTTAGAAGCACATTTTTTTTTTCAATTGACTAAATTAAACTATGGTTTTGAATTTCTAAATTAATCTCTATTTTAGATATTTAAATTTTGATTAGTTGAAACCCCTCGAAATTTGGAGCGGCCGTTTCACCTTCCATCTGTCTACAAATGACCTTATTGCATTGAATTGTTTGTTGAGCTCCCTCATTTCCATCAGGCTTTGATATGAATAATCTATTAATCTGTCAGTCTTCTATCTTAATAACATGTTAATGCTTCAGTACGTTTCCTAAGTTTTTCCTAGAGTTTCGTGATAGATATGGTTGATTTGATTGAGCTAGGGGTGCTAAGTGACACCTGTGAAATGCCGACGTTGGTTGCAAGATCATAGCATTGTTTTCAAAGCTTTTTCATTTACTGCCCAATCTTTTTGCTATGAAACATGGAGTGGGTGTATAGTGCCCACGGTTTTCCGGTAGTTTACTAGTTTCTAATTTTCTAGAGTTTTTCGTCTGCTTTGTCATGGGCTGATTACATGCCTGGCCTCTTCAGAATTCTGCCCTTATAGTTTTTGTCTGTTTTGTCATGGGTTGTTCAGAATTATGCTCTTCTGCAAGCGATTTAGTCCAAGTTTCCATTCGTCTTCAGGTCACCCGATTGAATTCTATCAAGTCGACAGTCTCAATCTTTCTTCAGGGGGCGAGGGTTGTTGTTTGGAGGATTTCAAACTACATGTAGTGTACTAGGGATGCGTTTGAATCCCAAGCAGGGCTCGTTCTTCCACGGTGTCGTTGTCTCATCGTTTGAAACATTGGAAGGGTACTTCAATTTTTACAAAATATTTCCAAAAAATAGCTTTTTGGTTTCTCCATCAAGATATTTAGCATTTTTCCCTGTTTAAGAGTCCACGCCACGCTTCTAGCCTTCCGACATTAGGATTTCTTCTGATCTGGTCTGGTTTCTGGTTCTTGCGAATGCACCAAGGTTTGATAAATTACCTTAGGTTTATTTGAAGCTGTGAGGCCCATTTTATATTTAGAAAATATTGTTGTGAGGCCAAGTTCTTTGATCTTTAAATATCTTAGGCTAGATGTTGAATTGGAGCTTTAAATTATGCTAAATATGGCTCTGAACAATTTAATTCTTTAACAGGCACCCGTTTTCTTTGAAATCTGCGCCTGGAGCTGATTATCTGATTATGCAGATTAGAAATTTGGGAGATTGGACTCAAGAAATAAGGAGCTTATTCCAGAAGACAAGCTCAATTATTGTACATCGTAAAAGATTTCAAGAAATGAAACTTGACAGCTATCTCCACTGACATTAATTTTCCATTTGTAGGCTTTAAACGTGGCCGAAGAGGATGGCGCATGTGATTGACAAGAAGGTAAGAAGACCACAAAAGCCTATTGATTTCCGTTTGGCATTTGAAGTTTGGATTTTGGTGGGTTTTAAACTGACATTTTCCCAGTGAATGTATACATCCAGTCCATGATAGAAATGCACAATTATCTTACAAGCATTTAGGAAGAAGGTGATGCTCTGTCTTCTTTCATAAAAATGGTGAAAGCTTTGCATCACGCCAAAAGGGGACTTGACATCATCTTTGGAGCAACAGTACTCATTCCGTCTTTAGCTTTTTCGTGTGAATAAGTTTTCCCCACTTATTTTTGTTTCTCATTATCTAAAAACAAAGATGTAGTTCAGTGGAGTACTCATCTTGCAAGGCCTAACTGTTTTCAAGATTGGCAGCCATACAGGAAAGTGTGTGAATCGGTATAACAGGAAGGTGCGTGAATCGGTATATTACTCATGAATCCCTACCCTTTAATTTCGCATATTGCGGCTATTAAATTATGGCTTTAGCATTATGCAACACTAATGTCCAAACATTCACAAGAAAATCGAGTATCAAATTCATATTCCACAATTAACACTATTAAACAGTATGCAACATATTGTTGATTTATTGTTGTCTTATTTTCGTTAGTCTTGAATCTAAGAGCGGCTTTCTAGCTAGCCATTCTAAGAGTGGCTTTCTAGCTGGCCATTTTGCCCTTATTATGTTCTTTATTTATGTAAAGTAGCATAAAATATTTCTGTAACAATCGTAGAAAAGATGCATAGAATCTAAAGAATTTTCAGCTAGAATACAGACGGTGATGATCTTAATATTTATTCAACAGAAATATGGGGAAATTTAGGGTAGCGACACAGTAATCCAAAGTTCCTAGAAGAAGTTGTAGAAGAAGCTGCATATAGCATAAAATTTGTTCCTCAATGACTTTATGGCTAGAATAATCTTTGGAACCTTCGACCAACAACTATTATTCCACTGAACAGAGCATACTTTGTAATAGCACGACTACAAGTCTACTTAAATTTTACACTCAATATAACACCGAGTCTATTAATTAGACTCAAACACTCCTTCATGTCCTTAATAATAAGCTTAATCTATACAAATTTTTACTACAAAATTTGATTGTCAAAATCCACATCAAAATCAAAATTTTAATGTAAAATTTGATCATCAAAATCCACATCAAGATCCATGCCTTAGTATCCTACCACCATTTTGCCACATAGCACTAGATTTATGCATTTTTTTCCATGGTTCTCCTATTATGACAACTATGCTTCCTGCATAATTGTTGTCACTAACATTGCTGCTTGCAGCTCTTGTTAATTGTTGGAATTTATAATGAAATGATTGTAAGTATAAGGTGTTATTGTGGTTTAGTGGTTTTTTATATATGACTGTACATAAACGTTGATAATTAGAACCGTTATGTTTGTTTTGCTACAACTTGAAAATTATTGTCATTAATTTCATGTTTATTTTGCAACCAGGAATTCAATTTATTATTTTAGTAAAAGAAAAATAGTAGTATATAAATTTTAAAAAGTTTGTCAACTGTAAGGAGAAGGGGATGTTATAGTCAATAGGATGGATGATCCATGTTGTTGTGTTTCATCTCTATAGTGGGTGGCTAGTATATCCTCCATATCCACATCTCTTGATCTCGTGAGATGAGGATCACATATGAATCTGATTCTTGGGAGCCTAGTCATTAAATAGACGTCTAAAAGGGTGAGATCTATCCTCTTACCCTATATGAATAAGGACCCAAAATCAAGGTCACAGTACTCAATGATCTTTGTCAAAAGCGATTTAGTGGACTACATCAATAGGTTCTCAAGGAACTTGAGAAACCCATACCTAGCTAATTAGTCCCTCACTAGGGTAGCATTCCCGATCACTCACATTAGCCTAGAAACATCTATCTCTTTCCAATTAACCCTCATGCCACATAAGATGTTTTGGAATCAGGATGGGATTTTTTTCCCAAAAAGAGTGAAACAAGTTGCACTTTTCCCAAGGAAAAGTGTCACCTACCATCACTCTTGGCTAGTAAGAGAGCATGACATAATCGCTATTTCCTCTTGGACTAGTTTTACCATGGGTTGCACACTTTCTTTGGCCAAGCACCATCTGATCACACCTATCTGAGCATTTCTCATGACCTAAGTCGCTAAAAAAGCCTTAAAATGTGAAACCCAAGACCAAAACCCTCTCAAGGTTCTCTAAGAACCCCACATGTACTAATATACAAAATAAATGAATGAAAATATTGGAAGGGGGATACCTCTAGCCTCCAGGTTGTGGAATCAAAATCTAACAATCATAATAGAAGAAATCAATGCCTAAAGATTTGGACCCCATAAGCTCTTCCATTGGAAAATAATGAAAATGACACCTAGGATTGTGGACCCTACCCATTTTATTGCCCTTTAGGATCGATTTTCTTTCATTTCATATGGACTCATACGAATTCCATTTGATACACCATTCGAATATTGGTTCTACATTCTTTTTTATTACATGATTAGTTTTGTGGGACCGAGAACTTTTTTGGGTAGCCCTTGTTTCCCCGTTTGTGTTTATGCATGTAATTTATACGTGAAAAAATGTGCAGGATAAGTTGTCAATAAAGGTTGTTATAAAAAACCAGACCTCGGATGCAACAAGAAGTCTATGGTCTAATTGTGTATTTGATCTAGGCTTGCTAGGTAGTTGAACGGATAGAGGGGAACGGGGCTGAGTGTTACACGTAGCAAAGGGAATGGAGCGATTGGGCAGGATGGGAACGTGGATGCCCATATTAATTCATAGATCGTAATGAGTTATAACCTACAAGTAAATTAACATATTAAATCTCATCCATTTATTAATGGACATCACAAAGAATATAGCTATTCTATTGAATCCTATCCGCATAATTTATTTAACTTTATATTGAAAATTTTATTTATTGTATCTAACCCCACACCTAATTCTTAAATAATAACACCTATCGACTTAAAAATAGGGTGGCATTATGGGAAGGCTTATTATCCATGGACTCTTTAAGAAAAATAATGTTATCTTAGGAGGGGATTTAAATTTCACTCAAAGAAAGCTAAAATTTGGGTTAGTGATACCATAGTAGACCTTTTAGTTGATTTACTTATAAACAAAATAAAGGAGGTTGGATTTGTAGATGTTAAACTTATAAAATTACTTCTTGAGTTGAGCAATTTGAGGGCTAGAGATTTCGACTATATAGGTTTTTGGTTTCTCATTTTATTATGTCTAATAATACTAAGATTATAACTTATTAGGTGAGGTAGATAGGGAATTAAACCACTTTCCATTATTTCTTCAATTTGCAAAGGCAGTTCACAAATCTCCAATCCCTTTTATATTTAGTACTTAATGGATTGAGAATGTAGACTTTGTCACCTTGGTTAAATTAGTTTGGAAGCATTATGATGCATCTTATCAGAATTAAACTAGTGCCCAATTCATTATAAATATGAAGGAAGTTAAAAAGACAACCTCTTCTCTAGTTGATGTCAACAAGATGAAGCATGAACAAGATTTAGTTTTAGTTGAAGTCAAAATTCTTAAATTTTATGAAAATGAGATAGTAGGTTGTCTTTATGAGGACATCAAGGCCAACCTAAGGGACCTAGAGAAAATAAGGAGGAAAGTTTTAATAGAAAAGGAAACTTAATAGAAGCTAAATAGTTGAATTTTATGGTTAAACAAGGGACATAAGAACACAAAATGTTCCACAAGTTCAGTAATCATAGGAAAAATTTAAACACCATCTGTAAGATGAAGAAAGGGAATGGATCTAGAGATAATATTTTTAAAGGGATATTTGAACTTTGTGTTGCTCGTTTTAAGGGTAATTATAAGGAGGAAAAATTAATATATTTGAAATGGTCAACAAGACAATTTGCATCCCTAGTTTTGTAGATGAAGAATCCATGAAAGGTTGTTGGAGGTAGGAAATCTTCAAGGGAGTATTACAACTTATAATCCATAGTATTCAGAAGGACCAAAGTCCAATGCTAAATGGGTGGCCAATAGAGTTATTATTGGACTTCTTTAAATTCCAAGAACACAATCTATTGAGGTTTATTGGGGATTACGATGCATAGGGAGAATATTAAGAGATTTCAACACCATTTGTAAATGGAGAGTATTAGAAGATTTCAACACTACCTTTTTTTATTTAGTTACCATTAACAACAACCCTGTTTCCTTTAAGGACTTCAAGCCAATCTCTTTTTGTAATTGTATCTACAAAATCATAGCTCAAGTTAGTTCTCTAAGGTTTGAGAATTTTCTTTCAAAACCTCTTTCCTTTGAAAAATTTGGATTCATTCATGGAAGAAAAAACCATGATTCTATTAGGGTGGATCAATAAGAGATACATTCAATAAAAAGAATGAAGCTTCTAGAGATAGTATTGAAGTTGGATCTTATGAAGGCTTACAATCAATCCAAGAAACTTTATTTGAGGCTAGCATTAATCCACATTGGCTTTAGTGTTCATTTGGTTAATTGGATCATAGTTATTTTCACTTAAAACTCTTTTGTAATCCTTAACAATGGATTAGCCTCTAACTTTATCAGACCTATCAGACCTTCTAGAGGTCTTAGGTAGGTGTCACATTTGGAACACCTATCATTTGTAATCATCATTGATGGTCTTAGCAAAGATATAATGGAGGAAGAATATTTGATTCCAAGAAAAGTATTGATATTGGAAGATCTATCTTTTTAACTCATTTTATTTTTATGGAAGATGTATTATTATTTTGTGATGGGTCATGGAAAGTGCATCTAAGCTAAAAGAGATTTTGAATTTTGGATTTATGTTGTGCAATAACTAGTATGAAAATTAATTTGCAAAAAATCTTCTATTTGTTTTAGTGGGGTTGATAAAAACTATGTTAGATTAATTCTTTAATAATTTCCCCATTACTTTGTTTCATTTCCATGAGAAATTCAAGTATGGAATTAATTATTAGAGATGGATTATTAGAAAGGTGGTAAGAAGGTGTGATATCTGGTTGAGTTAGTGCTGGTGAAACTTGTACTAGTAGCCGTTCCAATATACTAGAACTATTTTGCCTATATCCCTAAAGGAGCCCTTGAAAAAGTAAAAAAAAGAATAATCTCCTTGTTCTTATAATTTTGGAATAGAGAGAAATAACATAATTCATTATTTAAATAAAAAGCTATTGCTAAGCCCAAGGAGTTGATGGGATGGGGCATTACATGTATTCATCTATTTGGAAGGCATTAGATGTTAAATATTTCTTAGGAGTTTATCACTATGGATGGGCTTTGGAAGCAAGTCCTTATTAAAATCTACATTGAACCTTATTATATAGAAGATTGGATTATAAACCCATCCAAGCCCATTCCTAATGTATCTATCATTTGGAAAGCCAGGGTACTAGTTTATGGTTAATATTTATGCAATAGAATGGAGGAAAACATAATCCATTTGCTTAAAATTTGCAATATTCTAAGGAGGTCTAGGCCAAAATAGGTCCTCTTGACATGGGTAAAGAATAGTTGGTAAGGGGGGTCTAGTGTTAATTCTTTTAAGCATATTTTTTTGTAAGCTCCATAGAAAATTTCTATTAGTGTACAAAAATTGGTACATGCACAAGATGTCTGAGAGTCTCTCTGAACTACCCACTAGGCCAAAATAAACAAAGCATAGCCATATCGAAGGTATCAAACCAAAATATATCTAGATTCCTACGGTACTAAATCAGTTATGCAATTATTACATAATGCTTCAAACAACATCTCAAAAAACTGCTAAAGTAACCTCAAGAGCTATCTATCCTATGGACCAACTGACAGGTGTCTAAGATCATGCAATGACAAGTAGAAAAAAGAGAAAGAATAAAGCTTCTGAATTACCTGGACTTGCAAGTTGCATCTGGATTGTTGAGAGGCTCTTCAATGATAGGGAAATGGTAGTCCTGAGAGTTGGAGGTGCTTTCTGGAATTGAAGTAGTAGGAAGCAGTGTAGTTTTCCAAAAAATAGAGAAGCCCACATGATTTCCATCCACATGTTTGTGCTTGAGACCACTGGTTGAGGCCACATTCATTTTGTCTATCGGCCACATAATTCCCTTGCCATGTTCAATTCCATGCTGCTGCGATGGTCTTGAGACGTGGGAAACCATTGGAGAGGAATAGGAGTGCAATGTCGGAGCAAGGGAAGGAGAGGGGGCGGGAGAATGTCCAGGTGAGAATTTCTGATATTGCATGAGAAGGTGGTGCCACAAAATTTTTGACAAGCCAATAATGGCTTCACATTATTTGCACCCTCTGACGGATGAGCTGCTGTAAGACCATTTCTTCCTACCAGTCATCTAGAATTGTTTTGAGATGGTGAGGAACAAAATTATCATAACCCTTTGTTTTCTATGCAACCGCGACCATGTCTTCCTTGGCATCCACGACCTCTATTAGCTCGGTGGGGTATGGATCGAATTCCGTGAGCCATGATGTGTCGCTTACCCCTTTTTAGAATACTACCCTAGAGAAAATGTCTAAGAAGAAGAGAGAACCCAGAGGTGAGTCTGAGTGACCCACCAAACCATAGTATCCCCACCAGAATAGACCCCTGCATGGGTTGAAATGAACCAAACACAATAAAAATCACTAAACTTGCTCAGAGAGGAGAGACAAACAAACTTACCAAAATGAAGGGCCATATCCAATATTATAAAAAGAAGACTGTTAGCACACTGTTAGCCTCTTGACGGGCCATTAATTCCCCAAAAAATGCCATGATCATCCAAGTACACCAGACAATTCCTTGTAGAGCCGAGAGATCAGGTTGCATTAAATTCAAATTCGTTGGAGAAGGAAATTCTTAAATGTGCATGGCGTGTATTTCTAGATGTTGCGGCATGGGGGGGCACTGAGGGTGCTACGTCGGCAAGCTCATGTGCACTTTGGGTTTCGTGGGAACCTTCATGGGGGGATTGTTTTAAGCATTGATAGTAAAATCTTAAATTGATATATTTAAGAGCCCTTACTTTAATTTGATCACAGGTTAAATGGTAGGATAGGAGTGTAGTCATTTTTAAGGGTATCTTTGTTCCTTCTCTCCATTGTCCTTCTCATGGTAACTCCATTTTTTTCAACTATAAGTACGATCCTAAGATCATTCTATAGAGGTAGTGTTCCAATGCTCCTATTGAGAAGTGTAGGGCTTGGGGGTACTTTGAGTATGCCAGTTAAAACGTGTACCTTTCTGTCATGTCCCCACAAATTGATCATTGGAACACATTCCTAACCCAACTAGTACCTTGGGGTTAGGAGGCAGTTGCATAACCATGGGGTTAAATTTTTTATTCTAGGGAATTAATTAATTAGGAATGTGCATTTAATTTTATCCATAGTTTGCTATCCACTTGGAATAAATGCTTATGGTGCATTTAATATTATTGGTACAATTCATATTTTTATTGTTATGCTGAATAAATTGAGAAATGCTCCACTAAGGCGCATTAGTGGATAAGGTTGGAGAGTGACTTGAGGAGAAAGTCAAGTAAAGCACATGAGTCCAAAAATGATGCCAAAAATGAGAAAAGAGGAATATTTCAGGAAAAGCAGAATAAATCAGAAAGCAAGATAAAACATGAAAAGCAGGAAAGTATGAAAAGAAGGAAAGTCAGAAAAACAGGAAAAAGAAGGAAATCCAAAGCAAAGCAAAAGGAAAGGAAGGAAAGCAAGCTTTCCTCATCCACTCAAGGAAGGTGAATTCCTCATGGAGACTTGCTCTCCAAGTCATGAAATATCTATAAATAATTCCATGAGCACAAAATTCACATCTTTTGTTAGTTTGAGAAATTGTTTGAATGCATTTGTGCATCTAAGACTTGGGAGCTGTGCCCCATCTTTCTATGAGGCGATGATGGAATTCATCCATTGTCACTGATTTTATTTGTACGTACTAAAGCTGATGAATTTGAATATGAAGTTCAACAGCATCATCATCTAGTTCAAAGATCGAATCTGCAAGCCTTTTATGAGTTTCTAAAGCTAGTTTCTTGTGTACAAGAAGAGAGATCTTTCTATCATTTTCTGAGAGGCATATTGGCCTATTTCTAATGCAATAAAAAAATTATTTAATGTTATGATATCATTCCATTCAATACAAATTATAGAACTCTGATTTCTTCTCCAATTTCTCTACCCCTTCTAGATTTAGCTAGAATTTGACTAGCTTATAGTGTATGATTCATAAGTCAATGAGTATAAGTCCAAATGAAGTCATTATAATTTATGGAGTTAGATAACATGCCATATTTCATGATCCATCCCCTATTTCAGAAATTAGTGAGCCTTTGAGAACTGTTTGGAAATCCAGAATTCGAACTAGTTGAGCAGTCCTAAAATGCAATTTTACTAGTTTTATTGTGAGACTTGTCCAGATCTCCATATAAATTTATGAGATGATGTTTTATGATGCAATGAATTTAAATTAATTTTAATTAACCTATCTTATGTGTACAACAACCTTCCCCATCCTTTAGTCATGTTTCCTACCCGTACTAGTCTGCATATGTTGAGGGGCCCAAGAACATTGGATTATATTTAATCCTTGCTACTATTGAAAAATCAAAGTTCTTATTACATTTTGCAGAGGTATAAAATCATATCATAACCTTCCATCCTTCCATATCCTTTGATCGTTCCCATCCCCAACAGTTCTAACTTCCTTAGCCATTGTTTGATCAAATTTATGAAGTATAGAGTTTTTGTGCCACAATACTAAGTTGGTGCATTAAAATGGTATCAGAGCATGGTCCTATGGACCTGGTATTTATTTGTCCCTATGATTCCAATAAGACATTCAAATTACAAGAAGAAAGGTCCTTTGACAGAAGAGGAAGAAGAAATTAATTCTACTGAAGGGACAATACAAAAGGAATCAAATATGTTTCCCAATGATAACAATGATATCAAGTACTTGGTGCAAACCATGATGAAGGGGCTGCAAGACATCTCACTCAATATTTCTCAGACTTGAAAGGATACCAAAGAGTTCTTAGCCCACCAACTAGTAAGCAATATAGGAGAAGGGAGCAGCAATGGAACCCCACATGGCGAGAGGAGGAACAGTGGTGGCCATATTTTCTCAAATACTGGATCTCACAATAACCCTAATGACTTCAAGATGGAATCACCATCATACTCCAGACCTACTATGCGCAAGTTCACTGATGAACAAAGAGAAGAACCTGAGGTTCGAAATGGAAGTCTTCCTCTATTGGAGGACAAGTATGCTTAGTACCTCACCCTAAATGAAGAATGCATAAGATATTTACCATTTAGATACTTCTATGATATGTAGTACAATCTAAAAGTATGCCACAGAATGCACAATCAGAACTATGAGCTCAAAAATTCTATGGTTAAAATTTCTTTTCCTTATTTTTATGGTTCACAAAAATGTTCTGCTAACTCTTGGATTCAAAAACTTGACACATATTTCTAGTTGAATCCTATGGCTGAAAGACATGCCATCAAGATGGCTACTCTACACTTGGATGGATAAGCAAATGAATGGTGGTTTCATGGCCTAAAGAATCTTGGGCATGACCAAGTGACCACCTATGAATATTTCACAAGAAGGTTGGATGAAAGGTTTGAAAGAAGAGATCTTGAAATCACCTTCAAGGAATTAGCACATGTGAAGCAAATTGGAATTGTTGAAAACTACATCTATGAGTTCCAAAAATTAGTTGTGATGGTATTTGACATTTCAGAAGCAAGGCTGATCCTATTGTTCATTGAGCGGTTATCAGAACCTTTGAAAGGCATGGTGAAAGCTTACATACCCCTTACCTTTCAATATGCACTAAGTCGAACCAGAGACTTGCAAGAACCTATTCCAGGAACTCAATTTCCTCCAAATATTGTTGGTGCTACTCAGTTCAAGAATCAAAGACCACCAATGAAGAGTCCTACTGAAATTTATGAAAGGATAGCTATGCTAAGGACCGAGATGAGCTGAGAATAAATAAGCTGTGATTCACCTGTCAGGATCCATGGGTTCCAAGACTTAGATGTGCCAAGGGAAAGGCACACTACATTGAGGTCTACTCAGAGAGCAAACTTGAGGAAGAAGAAGGAGAAGGCCCAATACATGCAGAAGTGGTCTATGAGTCTGCAGAAGAAGAACATCACCCTAAGGTGGGAAATATTGCCGTACTCTTAGGAGTACCTTGCTACCATACACTCAGATTCAAAGGAGGGGTCCAAGGACAATCTGTCACTATGTTGGTGGATGGAGGAGCTACACACAACTTCATTGACTCAACATTGGTTGAAAGATGGAAGCTACACACTGAAAAATTTGGAGGCTTCACTATTATCATTCCACTTAATCATTCTATGAACTATTGTAGATGGATTCCTAAATTGTAGATTTCTGTAGGAGAGGATATCATTACAAATATATTTTATGTTGTTGATGTGGCTGAAACTAGCATGGTTTTGCGATTACAATGGCTGCACTCCATTGGTAAGCATTCAGTAGAATACCAAGTCCCTGAAATGGTCTTCAAAGGAGAAAATGGAAAAGATATGGTGTTGAAGGGAATCAATACTTATCCCGAACAAGTGGTAGGTGCACACAGTATGAGATCCATTCTAAGGCATGGAGACATTGAATGGGATACATAATGCCTAGTCACCACAAAGGGAAACTCATTCGAAGTGGCTCATTATCCTAAATATATTCAATATCTACTCGATAATCATAATAAGGTGTTTGGGGACCTTCCTCATGGTAGGCCTCCTGATAGAAGAGTGGAGCATAGGATTTAGTTGGAGAAAAGAACCTCACCTATCAAGGTGCATCCCTACATGCACCCAAAAAGATTCTAGGATGAGATAGAGAGAACCATTAAGGATTTACTTGACTTAGGATTTATTAGACCAAGTTCAAGTCCTTTTGCCTCATCAGTAGTCCTTGTGAAGAAGAAAGATGGGACCATGAGAATGTGCATAGATTATAGAGCTCTCAACAAGAAGGATATCAAGAATAGATATCCTATTTCAAGGATTGATGAGCTTATGGATGAGATACATGGGGCCAAGTACTTTTCTAAGATTGATCTTTGATCTGGATACCATCAAATCTACATGAAAGAAGAAGACATACATAAGACTACTTTTCAGTCCCACCATGGGCAGTTTGATTTTTTGGTTATGCTTTCTGGACTAACAAATGCACCTGCAACTTTTCAATCTTGCATGAACATAATGTTTAGCAAGAAACTCCGTAAGTTTGTACTTGTCTTCATTGATGATATTTTGATCGATAGTAGGACTCGAGAAGAGCATTTGCATCATTTGGATGTTGTACTAACAATCTTGGCTGATCAATATTTTTATGCAAAGCTAACCAAGTGTGAGTTTGGAATGACTGAGATTTTGTATCTTGGTCATGTGATTGGCCAATATGGAGTTAAGGTTCACATGGAAAAGATCCAAGATATTCTAGATTGGCCTAGTCCTAAAAATATCACTGAACTGAGAGGGTTCATTAGGCTATGCACCTATTATCAGAAGTTTGTCAAGGGATTCTACAAGCTGACATCTCCTTTGACAGATCTCACTAAGAAGGGGGCCTTCCATTGGTCAAAAGAATATGAAAAAGTATTCAACATAATGAAGGAGGTAATGAGCACTTGTCCTGTTCTTGCACTTCCAGATTTTTCTCAACCTTTTTTTCTTGAGTGTGATGCTTTAGGGAATGGTATTGGGGCTGTCTTGATGCAAAATAAACATCCATTGGCCTTTGAGAGAAGAAATTGGTAGCCACATGAAAGGTTGTATTTGGTTTATGACAAAGAGATTCTAGCCATGATGCATGCGCTAGTCAAGTTCAGACAATATTTGGTGGGAGGCAAGTTTATCATCAAAATTGTCCACAATCGTTTGAGGCACTTCTTAACCCAAAAGGAGCTGAATGATAGACAAGAGAAGTGGGTAAGCAAGGTCCAAGCATTTGATTTTGAGACTAAATATAAGAAGCGTAAGATGAACATTGTAGATGATGCACTTTCTAGAAAACCTACACTTGCACTACTGAAATTTCAAGATGATTGGAAAACACAACTTGGTGTAGAATATACCAAGAATCAGTTTGCTTGTGATTTATTTGATGGATTGATTCATGATGATTCTTATAAGATTCTTAATGATTTCATTTATTATAAGGAATCTTTGTATTTCTAGAATCCATACTAAAGAAAAAGATTCTTGAAGCTGCCCATGATGTGCCTTCGGCAGGGGATCCAGGATTTGTGAAGACCTATAGGAAAGTGAGGGAAAGGTTCACATGGAAGGGGCTGAAGAAAGAGGTTATGGAATATGTTAGATCATGTGTGGCACGTCAGCAAAATAAAGTAGAAAATACTCATCCAACAGGGCTCCTACAACCACTCCCCATTCCTAAGCAAAAATGGGAGAGTATATCAATGGATTTCATCACGGGCCTCCCCAGAAGCCAAGGTAAAGATAGCATCTTTGTTGTGGTTGATAGGTTGACTAAATATGCAAATTTCTTTGATTTCAAAACTAATATTGCATCCATACAAGTGGATGAACTTTTCATCAAATAAATCTTCAAACTTCATGGCATACCCAAGTCCATCATTAGTGATAGTGACAATACGTTTACTAGCAACTTTTGGCAAGAACTGTTCAAGCTATTAGGCACAAGTTTGGACATGAGCACAAGATACCATCCACAGACTGATGGCCAAACAAAGAGAGTGAACCAATGGTTCGAAGGGTACCTAAGAAACTATGTCATTGGTCAACAAAACTCATGGACCACTTGGCTCCATATGGGAGAATTTTGTTACAATACTAGTTTTCATCTTTCGATCGGTATGACTCCTTTTAAAGCTCTTTATGGATACAATGCACTTACTTTTGATAATATGATATTTGGTGATTGTAAGACATAAAGAAAAGGATTGGATCCAAGAAAGTCAAGACATACTCAGGACTCTCAAGGACAACTTATAGGTAGCACATAATCGACAGAAAGTACATGCAGACAAGCATAGAGTTGAGGGAGCCTTCCAAGTGGGAGATCTGGTATATTTCAGGTTGCAGCCCTATAGACAATCATCATTGAAGTCTAAAGCGGTTGAGAACTTGTAGCCAAGGTTCTATGGCCCCTACCAAGTTTTAAGAACGATCGGTGAAGTGGCTCATGAGCTAGAGTTGCCTCCAGGAAGCCGGATTCAGAATGTTTTCCATGTGTCCTATTTGAAGAAAGCAGTAGAGAAGCAAGTCAAGGTTTTGCAAGACATGAAACCCCTTGATGATGAGGGACATTTGGTGCTGATCCCTGAAAGGATCCTTGATGTCGGAGAAAAGAAGCTAAGGAGCAGAATCCTTAAGGAATTTTTGGTGCAGTGGGAAGGGCTACCTAGTGAAGATGCTACTTGGGAAGGATAACACATCTTACAGCATCTTGGTTTGAAATTGCTTGAGGACAAGCAATCTTGGGTGGGGAGGACTATCATGTCCCCACAAAATTGAGCATTGGAACAAGTTCCTAACTCAACCAATCCCTTGGGTTGAGGAGGCAGTTGCATAACCATGGGGTTAAATTTTGTATTCCAGGAAATTAATTAATTAGGAGTGTGCATTTAATTTTATCCATAGTTTGCTTTCCACATGGAATAAATACTTATGGCGCATTTAATATTATTGGTGCAATTAATATTTTTTTTGTTATGCTGAATAAATGGAGAAAATGCTCCACTAAGGTGCATTAGTGGATAAGGTTGGAGAGTGACTTGAGGATAAAGTCAAGTAAAACACACAAGTCCAAAAATGATGCCAAAAATGAGAAAAGAGGAATATTTCAGGAAAAAAAGCATAAATTAGAAAGCAGGATAAAACAGGAAAAGCAGGAAAGTCTAAAAAGAAGGAAAGTTCAGAAAAGAAGGAAAGTCAGAAAAAGAGGAAAAAGAAGGAAAGCCAAAGCAAAGCAAAGAAAAAGGAAAGGAACAAAAACAAGCTTTCCTCATCAACTCAAGGAAGGCACATTCCTCATGGAGACTTTCTCTCCAATTCATGAAATATCTATAAATAATTCCATGAGCACCACATTCACATATTTTGTTAGTTTGAGAAATCGTTTGAATGCATTTGTGCATCTGAGACTTGGGAGATGTGCCCCTAGTCAAGCATGGGAGATGTGCCCCAGATTTCTATGAGAGGATGATGGCATTAAGCCATTTTCACTGATTTTATTTGAAGGTACTGAAGGTAATCAAGTCAAATATGAATTTCAGAATCATCGTCATCCAGTTCAGAGATCAAATCTTCAAGCCTTCTATGAGTTTCTACAGCTAGTTTCTTGTGTACAAGAAGAGAGATATTTCTATCATTTTTTGAGAGGCATCTTGGCCTATTTCTAATTTAATAACAATGATGTAATTTTCTGATATCAGACCAATCAATACAAATTACATAACTCTGATTTCTTTTCCAATTTATCTACCCCTTCAAGATTTAGCTAGAATTTGACTAGCTTTCAGTGTATGATTCATAAGTCAATGAGTATAAGTCCAAATAAAGTCATTATTGTTTCTAGAGTTATCTAAAATGCCATATGTCATGATGCTTCCCCTATTTCAAAAATTCATTAGCCTTTGAGCACTATTTGGGAATCTAGAATTCGAACTAGTTGAGAAGTCCTGAATTGCAATTTTACTAGTTTTATTGTGAGACTTTTCCAGATCTTCATATAACTTTATGAGATGATATTTTATGATGAAATTATTGTAAATGAATTTTAATTAACCTATCTGATTTTTGCAACAACCTTCCCCATCCTTCAATCAAGTTTCCTACCCATACTAGTTTGCATATGTTGAGGGGCCAGGAGCATTGGAGTAGATTGCAGCCTTGATGCTCTTGAAACATCAAAGGTCTCGGTACATTGTACATAGGTATAAACTCATATTAGAACCTTCCATCCTTCCATATCCTTTGATCTTGCCCATCCCAAGCAGTTCTAGCTTCCTTAACCATTGTTTGATCAAATTTGCGAAGTCTAGAGTTTTTGTGCCACAATCCTAAATTGGTGCATTACACTTTCCTTAGGGGGTAGTGAGAATTTTATTCTTTAATGGCTCTCACTCCATTAGTATAACGTTGGTCTAGTAGGAGGGCCTAATAATTATGTAGAATTCCTTGCTTTAAAACTTCTTTTAAAACTACAAATGGAAAGAAGTGTGTCTAATTTTTAAATTTTTTTTGGAAGAATGGAAAGAGTGGGATATCTAATTTATTTATAAGCCACACATTTGAGTAGGTGAAAAACATTTTCTGTATATTCAATTCAACCACTTTTACTTGTCTTCTTAGAACTAGATTCTATTATTGATACTCTCTTTAAAGGAATCAATGTGGTTCAAGCTCATGCTTAGAGAAGGAAATAAAAGACGACTTTCCAATTTACAAACATATCATATATATTTTTATAAAGGATGAACTATTATTTAATTTTCTCTAATTATACTAAGTTTTCAAGTTCTAATTTGGTTCAAATTTATATCTTTAGAGATAGGTTTTGGAAACTATTACATAACTAATCTTACTACATTTTTCCCTTGGAGAATTTATATTTTTTATATATTTTGATATTATCATTTATATATATATAAATAAGAATAAGTATATAGATTTAATAATGTAAAAAAATATTTATAAATTTTTCTCTTAATTTTATTTTTGATAGAATTATTATTTTAAACATAGTTTATCTTTTAATTTATTAATTATATACATTTTTAAAAAGAAATTTACAATTCTAATTTACATTGAGATGAATTTATTTATATTTATTATTTTTCAATCACATTTCTAAAAAAAATTACAGTTCCATTTTTCACATAATGCTTTTTTAAAATAAAATGAATGAGGTTTAAGTTATTTTTTTTAATTTATAAAATTTTAAAATTCCACTTTTCATATAATACTTTAAAAATAAAATGAATGAAATTTAAGTTATTTTTTTAATTTATAAAATTTTAAAATAAAAGTTAATATTTAAATAAAGTTTTAAACTAAATGTAGATTTTATTGTCTGTAGAGGTGTAATTTATTTGATGATTTTCTTGATATAAAATACTTCTTGTAAATGGAAATCATAAGTTCAATTCAAATCACCACGCGCCCAATGCTTAGACATGTAGAGATTTCATTGAATTATCTTTTTTTTAATAAAACATGTAATTTTCAAAATTTATTCAAAACTTGGTCTTCTTTTAATAAACTTGGTTTACTTTTAATAACATTAATTAGTCAATTTATATTTAAAGAGAGTAACCAATAATAATTATCATCATTATATATTAACAATTTAATTTAATTATAATTAAACAAAGTTCAATAAAAATCCACTAAATTATTAATATAATATATTTTTAAACTTACAACTAAATGGTCAGATAACGAACACCCTTATAATAAAATTTAGACAAATTGAAGACTTAAACATTTAGTTAATCTTATAATGATTATAATAAATTTATATATGTTTTACAATAAATTTATATATGTATTTTCATTTACAACATGTTTCTCACAATCAAACACACATTATTTAACTATAAGTCAACATGTTTCTCACAATCAAACACACATTATTTAACTATAAGTCAACGTTAGGAACTAATCCACCTGCATACTCTGGTTATAGCAGCATAGTGCAACATATTTTGGTGTAACCGAAATGGCTATAAATGGTATTCACGGGATGTAGTCCGCAGGGTTGGAATTTGATGGGTATATATTTGTTACGAGGCATTTTACCCATAAAAAATTATTAAAATTTTGAACAAATCCTTTCATACAACGATTAAACAATTTGCTAGGACGTATTTTTGATGGTTAATTATTTTGAACAAACTATCTCATATAACGGTTTGCAAGGACGTATTTTTGACGGTTAATTATTTTTCCAAACCGTCATTATTTTTTATTAATAAACTTGTTAAGATATGTGTATGTCTAGATAAGTGGCTTGTGGGTTAGTGCAAGCTAATGATGGTCACTTTTGGCACGTTAGATGCAATAGAAAACTGAAAAAGCAGGCATCCCTCAACTTACTTGGATTTTTTGATCTACTTACGCAAAATATCTTGCATTGAGTAAAAAAGATGAAATGTAGGAAATTGAATCACGTTTCTGAATATATAACTTTTATGTATTGAAAATTTGCATAGCTATGTCAAGTTTCATTTTTCCTAACAGACACTTTTTATTTTTCAGGCAAATGATAAGGTATATGTTTTTGTGGGTAGAGCCTTTGAGGGCCTAAATGATGGAATCAAGCTACAAAAATCGGCATGCATGTAGAGAACACATAGCACTTGTGCGCCATTATTTTTCGAAAATTAAATTAGTAATTTTATAATTTTTTTATAATTGTCTAAGTGATCAAACCTCGAAAATAGTACCTCTTTTGTGGGTAGAGCCTTTGAAGGTCTTAATGCAAAAATCTTGAAATGGGTTTTTCATAGAACGTGGAGGTTAGTGTTCTCTTGTGCACCATACAATTTTTTTTTGAAATGATTGAGAATTGAAAAAGTTATGGAAGAAACACTAACAGTGTGTTTCACGAGTTAAGGAGGTAGGACAGAAAAGAAATTGAAAGAAAATAGGAAAAATTAATATTTCAAAATAAAAGTTACATATTTGGAATCTGCAGAAAAAATGCTATTTGTGTCTAAGATTTCGTCAAAAATGACTCTGTGTAGCATATTGTAACGAGTGGCTAAGCACAGGCTTCTCCAGAAACTGGAAGAAATACCCAATTAGCTTTGGTTTTTCATTAACATAGAACAGGTTTGGAATTACCGAAGCAAACTCCAAAGCATACACATAGGATTATTGTTGACATGTGAGCATGTGACTCGGCCTATTTAAATTCAAAAATATTGCCGCGCTTTTAGATGTAAATAACGCGTACGCGTTATATAACTACATAACGCATGCGCGTTATATAAATACTTAACGCGTACGCGTTATATAACTACATAACACATACGCGTTATATAGTTACAAAACGCGCTCGCGTTATTCAAATCATAAAATACATGTTTAATACTTGAGAAAGAGGGGAGTGTGGAAGTCAAGGGAGGGGGTGATTTCGTCTGATCTGATCTGGTTTCTGGTTCTTGCGAATGCACCGAGGTTTGATAAATTACCTTAGGTTTATGTGAAGTTGTGAGGCCCATTTTATATTTAGAAAATATTGTTGTGAGGCCACGTTCTTTGATCTTTAAATATCATAGGCTAGATGTTGAATTGGAGCTTTAAATTATGTTAAATATGGCTCTGAACAATTTAATTCTTTAACGGGCACCCGTTTTCTTTGAAATCTGCGCCTGGAGCTGATTATCTGAGCATGCAGATTAGAAATTTGGGAGATTGGACTCAAGAAATAAGGAGCTTATTCCAGAAGACAAGCTCAATGATTGTACATCGTAAAAGATTTCAAGAAATGAAACTTGACAGCTATCTCCACTGACATTTATTTTCCATTTGTAGGCTTTAAACGTGGCCGAAGAGGATGGCGCATGCGATTGACAAGAAGGTAAGAAGGCCACAAAAGCCTATTGATTTCCGTTTGGCATTTGAAGTTTGGATTTTGGTGGGTTTTAAACTGACATTTTCCCAGTGAATGCAAACGTCCAGTCCATGATAGAAATGCACAATTATCTTACAAGCATTTAGGAAGAAGGTGATGCTCTATCTTCCTTCATAAAAATGGTGAAAGCTTTGCATCACGCCAAAAGGGGACTTGACATCATCTTCAGAGCAACAATACTTATTCCGTCTTTAGCTTTTTCGCGTGTATAAGTTTTCCCCACTTATTTTTGTTTCTCATTATCTAAAAACAAAGATGTAGTTCAGTGAAGTACTCATCTTGCAAGGCCTAACTGTTGCAATCTGTTTTCAAGATTGGCAGCCATACAGGAAAGTGTGTGAATCGGTATAACAGGAAGGTGCGTGAATCGGTATATTACTCATGAATCCCTACCCTTTAATTTCGCATATTGCGGCTATTAAAATTATGGCTTTAGCATTATGGAACACTAATGTCCAAAAATTCACAAGAAAATCGAGTATCAAATTCATATTCCACAATTAGCACTATTAAACAGTATGCAACATATTGTTGATTTATTGTTGTCTTATTTTCTTCAGTCTTGAATCTAAGAGTGGCTTTCTAGCTAGCCATTCTAAGAGTAGCTTTCTAGCTGGCCATTTTGCCCTTATTATGTTCTTTATTTATGTAAAGTAGCATAAAATATTTCTACAACAATCGTAGAAAAGATGCATAGAATCTAAAGAATTTTCAGCTAGAATACAGACGGTGACGATCTGAATATTTATTCAACATAAATATGGGGAAATTTAGGGTAGCGGCACAGTAATCCAGAGTTCCTAGAAGAAGTTGTAGAGGAAGCTGCATATAGCATAAAATTTGTTCCTCAATGACTTTATGGCTAGAATAATCTTTGGAACCTTCGACCAACAGAGCTTTTACTTGATTTATGTAATTGAAATTTTCGACCACTCATACATCAGGATTAATTACATCAATAAAAACATCATTACTATTATTCCAATGAACAGAGCATACTTTGTAATAGCACGACTACAAGTCTACTTAAATTTTACACTCAATATAACACCGAGTCTATTAATTAGACTCAAACACTCCTTTATGTCCTTAATAATAAGCTTAATCTATACAAATTTTTACTACAAAATTTGATTGTCAAAATCCACATCAAAATCAAAATTTTAATGTAAAATTTGATCGTCAAAATCCACATCAAGATCCATGCCTTAGTATCCTACCACCATTTTGCCACATAGCACTAGATTTATGCATTTTTTTCCATGGTTCTCTTGTTATGACAACTATGCTTCCTGCATAATTGTTGTCACTGACATTGCTGCTTGCAGCTCTTGTTAATTGTTGGAATTTATAACGAAATGATTGTAAGTATAAGGTGTTATTGTGGTTTAGTGGTTTTTTATATATGACTGTACATAAACATTGATAATTAGAACCGTTATGTTTGTTTCGCTACAGCTTGAAAATTGTTGTCATTAATTTCATGTTTATTTTGCATCTAGGAATTCAATTTATTATTTTAGTAAAAGAAAAATAGTAATATATAAATTTTAAAAAGTTCGTCAACTATAAGGAGAACGGGATGTTATAGTCAATAGGATGGATGATCCATGTTGTTGTGTTTCATCTCTATAGTGGGTGGCTAGTATATCCTCCATATCCACATCTCTTGATCTCGTGAGATGAGGATCACATATGAATCTGATTCTTGGGAGCCTAGTCATTAAATAGACGTCTAAAAGGGTGAGATCTATCCTCTTACCCTATATGAATAAGGACCCAAAATCAAGGTCACAGTACTCAATGATCTTTGTCAAAAGCGATTTAGTGGACTACATCAATAGGTTCTCAAGGAACTTGAGAAACCCATACCTAGCTAATTAGTCCCTCACTAGGGTAGCATTCCCGATCATTCACATTAGCCTAGAAACATCTATCTCTTTCCAATTAACCCTCATGCCACATAAGATGTTTTGGAATCAGAATGGGATTTTTTTCCCAAAAAGAGTGAAACAAGTTGCACTTTTCCCAAGGAAAAGTGTCACCTACCATCACTCTTGGCTAGTAAGAGAGCATGACATAATCGCTATTTCCTCTTGGACTAGTTTTACCATGGGTTGCACACTTTCTTTGGCCAAGCACCATCTGATCACACCTATCTGAGCATTTCTCATGACCTAAGTCGCTAAAAAAGCCTTAAAATGTGAAACCCAAGACCAAAACCCTCTCAAGGTTCTCTAAGAACCCCACATGTACTAATATACAAAATAAATGAATGAAAATATTGGAAGGGGGATACCTCTAGCCTCCAGGTTGTGGAATCAAAATCTAACAATCATAATAGAAGAAATCAATGCCTAAAGATTTGGACCCCATAAGCTCTTCCATTGGAAAATAATGAAAATGACACCTAGGATTGTGGACCCTACCCATTTTATTGCCCTTTAGGATCGATTTTCTTTCATTTCATATGGACTCATACGAATTCCATTTGATACACCATTCGAATATTGGTTCTACATTCTTTTTTATTACATGATTAGTTTTGTGGGACCGAGAACTTTTTTGGGTAGCCCTTGTTTCCCCGTTTGTGTTTATGCATGTAATTTATACGTGAAAAAATGTGCAGGATAAGTTGTCAATAAAGGTTGTTATAAAAAACCAGACCTCGGATGCAACAAGAAGTCTATGGTCTAATTGTGTATTTGATCTAGGCTTGCTAGGTAGTTGAACGGATAGAGGGGAACGGGGCTGAGTGTTACACGTAGCAAAGGGAATGGAGCGATTGGGCAGGATGGGAACGTGGATGCCCATATTAATTCATAGATCGTAATGAGTTATAACCTACAAGTAAATTAACATATTAAATCTCATCCATTTATTAATGGACATCACAAAGAATATAGCTATTCTATTGAATCCTATCCGCATAATTTATTTAACTTTATATTGAAAATTTTATTTATTGTATCTAACCCCACACCTAATTCTTAAATAATAACACCTATCGACTTAAAAATAGGGTGGCATTATGGGAAGGCTTATTATCCATGGACTCTTTAAGAAAAATAATGTTATCTTAGGAGGGGATTTAAATTTCACTCAAAGAAAGCTAAAATTTGGGTTAGTGATACCATAGTAGACCTTTTAGTTGATTTACTTATAAACAAAATAAAGGAGGTTGGATTTGTAGATGTTAAACTTATAAAATTACTTCTTGAGTTGAGCAATTTGAGGGCTAGAGATTTCGACTATATAGGTTTTTGGTTTCTCATTTTATTATGTCTAATAATACTAAGATTATAACTTATTAGGTGAGGTAGATAGGGAATTAAACCACTTTCCATTATTTCTTCAATTTGCAAAGGCAGTTCACAAATCTCCAATCCCTTTTATATTTAGTACTTAATGGATTGAGAATGTAGACTTTGTCACCTTGGTTAAATTAGTTTGGAAGCATTATGATGCATCTTATCAGAATTAAACTAGTGCCCAATTCATTATAAATATGAAGGAAGTTAAAAAGACAACCTCTTCTCTAGTTGATGTCAACAAGATGAAGCATGAACAAGATTTAGTTTTAGTTGAAGTCAAAATTCTTAAATTTTATGAAAATGAGATAGTAGGTTGTCTTTATGAGGACATCAAGGCCAACCTAAGGGACCTAGAGAAAATAAGGAGGAAAGTTTTAATAGAAAAGGAAACTTAATAGAAGCTAAATAGTTGAATTTTATGGTTAAACAAGGGACATAAGAACACAAAATGTTCCACAAGTTCAGTAATCATAGGAAAAATTTAAACACCATCTGTAAGATGAAGAAAGGGAATGGATCTAGAGATAATATTTTTAAAGGGATATTTGAACTTTGTGTTGCTCGTTTTAAGGGTAATTATAAGGAGGAAAAATTAATATATTTGAAATGGTCAACAAGACAATTTGCATCCCTAGTTTTGTAGATGAAGAATCCATGAAAGGTTGTTGGAGGTAGGAAATCTACAAGGGAGTATTACAACCTATACTCCATAGTATTAAGAAGGACCAAAGTCCAATGCTAAATGGGTGGCCAGTAGAGTTATTATTGGACTTCTTTAAATTCCAAGAATACAATCTATTGAGGTTTATTGGGGATTAGGATGCATAGGGAGAATATTAAGAGATTTCAACACCATTGTAAATGGAGAGTATTAGCAGATTTCAACACTACCTTTTTTTTATTTAGTTACCATTAACAACCACCCTGTTTCCTTTAAGGACTTCAAGCCAATCTCTTTTTGTAATTGTATCTACAAAATCATAGCTCAAGTTAGTTCTCTAAGGTTTGAGAATTTTCTTTCAAAACCTCTTTCCTTTGAAAAATTTGGATTCATTCATGGAAGAAAAAACCATGATTCTATTAGGGTGGATCAATAAGAGATACATTCAATAAAAAGAATGAAGCTTCTAGAGATAGTATTGAAGTTGGATCTTATGAAGGCTTACAATCAATCTAAGAAACTTTATTTGAGGCTAACATTAATCGACATTGGCTTTAGTGTTCATTTGGTTAATTGGATCATAGTTATTTTCACCTAAAACTCTTTTGTAATCATTAACAATGGATTAGCCTCTAACTTTATTAGACCTATCAGACCTTCTAGAGGTCTTAGGTAGGTGTCACATTTGGAACACCTATCATTTGTAATCATCATTGATGGTCTTAGAAAAGATATAATGGAGGAAGAATATTTGATTCCAAGAAAAGTATTGATATTGGAAGATCTATCTTTTTAACTCATTTGATTTTTATGGAAGATGTATTATTATTTTGTGATGGTTCATGGAGAGTGCATCTAAGCTAAAAGAGATTTTAGATTTTGGATTTATGTTGTGCAATAACTAGTATGAAAATTAATTTGCAAAAAATCTTCTATTTGTTTTAGTGGGGTTGATAAAAACTATGTTAGATTAATTCTTTAATAATTTCCCCATTACTTTGTTTCATTTCCATGAGAAATTCAAGTATGGAATTAATTATTAGAGATGGATTATTAGAAAGGTGGTAAGAAGGTGTGATATCTGGTTGAGTTAGTGCTGGTGAAACTTGTACTAGAAGCCGTTCCAATATACTATAACTGTTTTACCTATATCCCTAAAGGAGCCCTTGAAAAAGTAAAAAAAAATAATCTCCTTGTTCTTATAATTTTGGAATAGAGAGAAATAACATAATTCATTATTTAAATAGAAAGCTATTGCTAAGCCGAAGGAGTTGATGGGATGGGGAATTACATGTATTCATCTATTTGGAAGGCATTAGATGTTAAATATTTTTTAGGAGTTTATCACTATGGATGGGCTTTGGAATCAAGTCCTTATTAAAATCTACATTGAACCTTATTATATAGAAGATTGGATTATAAACCCATCCAAGCCCATTCCTAATGTATCTATCATTTGGAAAGCCAGGGTACTAGTTTATGGTTAATATTTATGCAATAGAATGGAGGAAAACATAATCCATTTGCTTAAAATTTGTCAATATTCTAAGGAGGTCTAGGCCAAAATAGGTCCTCTTCACATGGGTAAAGAATAGTTGGTAAGGGGGGTCTGGTGTTAATTGTTTTAAGCATATTTTTTTGTAAGCTCCATAGAAAATTTATATTAGTATACAAAAATTGGTACATGCACAGGATGTTTGAGAATCTCTCTGAACTACCCACTGGGCCAAAATAAACAAAGCATAGCCATATCTAAGGTATCAAACCAAACTCTATCTAGATTCCTACGGTACTAAATCAATTATGCAATGATTACATTATGCTTCAAACAACGTCTCAAAAAACTACTAAAGTAACCTCAAGAGCTATCTATCCTATGGACCAACTGATAGGTGTCTAAGATCATGCAATGACAAGTAGAAAAAAGAGAAAGAAGAAAGCTTTTGAATTACTTGGACTTGCAAGTTGCATCTGGATTGTCGAGAGGCTCTTCAATGATAGGGAAATGGTAGTCCTGAGAGTTGGAGGTGCTTTCTGGAATTGAAGTAGTAGGAATCAGTGTAGTTTTCCAAAAAATAGAGAAGCCCACGTGATTTCCATCCACATGTTTGTGCTTGAGACCACTGGTTGAGGCCACATAATTTCCTTGCCATGTTCAATTCCATGCTACTGCAATGGTCTTGAGACGTGGGAAACCATTGGAGAGGAATAGGAGTGCAATGTTGGAGCAAGGGAAGGAGAGGGAGCGGGAGAATGTCTAGGTGAGAATTTCTGATATTGCATGAGAAGGTGGTGCCACAAAATTTTTGACAAGCCAATAATGTCTTCACATTATTTGCACCCTCTAACTGATGAGCTACTATAAGACCATTTCTTCCTACCAGTCATCCATAATTGTTTTGAGATGGTGAGGAACAAAATTATCATAACCATTGTTTTCTATGCGACCGCGACCATGTCTTCCTTGGCATCCACGACCTCTATTAGCTCGGTGGGGTATGGATCGAATTCTGTGAGCCATGATGTGCCGCTTACCCCTTTTTAGAATAATACCCTAGAGAAAATGTCTAACTAGAAGAGAGAGCCAAAGGTGAGTCTGAGTGACCCACCAAACCATAGTATCCTCGCCAAAATAGACCCCTGCATGGGTTGAAATGAACCAAACACAATAAAAATCACTAAAATTGCTCAGAGAGGAGAGACAAACAAACTTACCAAAATGAAGGGCCATATCCAATATTCTAAAAAGAAGACCGTTAGCACACTATTAGCCTCCCAACGGGCCATTAATTCTGAAAAAAATGCCATGATTGTCCAAGTACACCGGACAATACCTTGCAGATCCGAGAGGTCAGGTTGCATTAAATTCAAATTCGTTGGAGAAGGAAATTCTTAAATGTGCATGGCGTGTATTTCTAGATGTTGTGGCGTGGGGGGGCATTGAGTGTGCCGCGTCGGCAAGCTCATGTGCACTTTGGGTTTCATGGGAATCTGCATGGGGGGATTGTTTTAAGCATTGATAGTAAAATCTTAAATTGATATATTTAAGAGCCCTTACTTTAATTTGATCACAGGTTAAATGGTAGGATAGGAGTGTAGTCATTTTTAAGGGTATCTTTGTTCCTTCTCTCCATTGTCCTTCTCATGGTAACTCCAATTTTTTAACTATAAATACGATCCTAAGATCATTCTATAGAGGCAGTGTTCCAATGCTCCTATTGAGAAGTGCAGGGCTTGGGGGTACTTTGAGTATGCTAGTTAAAACGTGTACCTTTCTGTCATGTCCCCACAAATTGAGCATTCGAACACATTCCTAGCCCAACCAGTACCTTGGGTTGAGGAGGCAGTTTCATAACCATGGGGTTAAATTTTGTATTCTAGGGAATTAATTAATTAGGAGTGTGCATTTAATTTTATCCATAGTTTGCTATCCACTTGGAATAAATGCTTATGGTGCATTTAATATTATTGGTGCAATTAATATTTTTATTGTTATGCTGAATAAATTGAGAAATGCTCCACTAAGGCGCATTAGTGGATAAGGTTGGAGAGTGACTTGATGAGAAAGTCAAGTAAAGCACATGAGTCCAAAAATGAGAAAAGAGGAATATTTCAGGAAAAGCAGCATAAATCAGAAAGCAAGATAAAACATGAAAAGCAAGAAAATATGAAAAGAAGGAAAGTTCAGAAAAGAAGGAAAGTCAGAAAAAGAGGAAAAAGAAGGAAATCCAAAGCAAAGCAAAAGGAAAGGAAGGAAAGCAAGCTTTCCTCATCCACTCAAGGAAGGTGAATTCCTCATGGAGACTTGCTCTCCAAGTCATGAAATATCTATAAATAATTCCATGAGCACAAAATTCACATCGTTTGTTAGTTTGAGAAATTGTTTGAATGCATTTGTGCATCTGAGACTTGGGAGATGTGCCCATAGTCAAGCATGGGAGATGTACCCCATCTTTCTGTGAGACGATGATGGCATTTATCCATTGTCACTGAGTTTATTTTTAGGTACTAAAGCTGATGAATTTGAATCTGAAGTTCAACAGCATCATCATCCCGTTCAAAGATCGAATCTTCAAGCCTTTTATGAGTTTCTAAAGCTAGTTTCTTGTGTACAAGAAGAAAGATCTTTCTATCATTTTCTGAGGGGAATCTTGGCCTATTTCTAATGTAATAAAAAAAGGATTTAATTTTATGATATCATTCCACTCAATACAAATTATAGAACTCTGATTTCTTCTCCAATTTCTCTACCCCTTCTAGATTTAGCTAGAATTTGACTAGCTTACAGTGTATGATTCATAAGTCAATGAGTATAAGTCCAAATGAAGTCATTATTGTTTATGGAGTTATATAACATGCCATATGTCATGATCCATCCCCTATTTAAGAAATTAGTGAGCCTTTGAGAACTGTTTGGCAATCCAGAATTCGAACTAGTTGAGCAGTCCTAAAATGCAATTTTACTAGTTTTATTGTGAGACTTGTCTAGATCTCCATATAAATTTATGATATGATGTTTTATGATGCAATGAATTTAAATTAATTTTTAATTAACCTATCTTATGTGTACAACAACCTTCCCCATCCTTTAGTCATGTTTCCTACCCATACTAGTCTGCATATGTTGAGGGGCCCAAGAGCATTGGATTATATTTAATCCTTGCTACTATTGAAAAATCAAAGTTCTTAGTACATTTTGCAGAGGTATAAAATCATATCATAACCTTCCATCCTTCCATATCCTTTGATCGTACCCATCCCCAACAGTTCTAGCTTCCTTAGCCATTGTTTGATCAAATTTATGAAGTATAGAGTTTTTGTGCCACAATACTAAGTTGGTGCATTACACTCGTATCAGAGCATGGTCCTATGGACCTAGTATTTATTTGTCCCTATGATTCCAATAAGATATTCAAATTACAAGAAGAAAGATCCTTTGACAGAAGAGGAAGAAGAAATTAATTCTACTGAAGGGACAATACAAGAGGAATCAAATATGTTTCCCAGTGATAACAATGATATCAAGTACTTGGTGCAGACCATGATGAAGGGGCTGCAATACATCTCACTCAATATTGCTCAGACTTGAAAGGATACCAAAGAGTTCTTAGCCCAACAACTAGTAAGCAATATAGGAGAAGGGAGCAGCAATGGAACCTCACATGGCGAGATGAGGAACATTGGTGGCCATATTTTCTCAAATACTAGGCCTCACAATAACCCTAATGACTTCAAGATGGAATCACCATCATACTCCAGACCTACTATGCCCAAGTTCACTGATGAACAAAGAGAAGAACCTAAGGTTCAAAATGGAAGTCTTGCTCTATTGGAGGACAAGTATGCTGAGTACCTCACCCTGAATGAAGAATGCATAAGATATTTACCATTTAGATACTTCTATGATATGTAGTACAATCCAAAAGTATGCCATAGAATGCACAATTAGAACTATGAGCTCAAAAATTCAATGGGTAAAATTTCTTTGCCTTATTTTTATGGTTCACAAAAATGTTCTGTTAACTCTTGGATTCAAAAACTTGACACATATTTCCAGTTGAATCCTATGGTTGAAAGAGATGCCATCAAG
Source organism: Larix kaempferi (assembly GCA_027924585.1). NCBI lineage: Eukaryota > Viridiplantae > Streptophyta > Pinopsida > Pinales > Pinaceae > Larix > Larix kaempferi. The sequence goes on along the minus strand of BSBM01001158.1, from coordinate 2,381,588 downwards.
ATGGCTACTCTAAACTTGGATGTATAAGCAAATGAATGGTGGTTTCATGGCCTAAAGAATCTTGGGCATGACCAAGTGACCACCTATGAAGATTTCACAAGAAGGTTGGATGAAAGGTTTGAAAGAAGAGATCTTGAAATCACCTTCAAGGAATTAGCACATGTGAAGCAAACTGGAATTGTTGAAGACTACATATATGAGTTCCAAAAATTAGTTGTGATGGTATCTGACATTTCAGAAGCAAGGGTGATCCTATTATTCATTGAGCGGTTATCAGAACCTTTGAAAGGCATGGTGAAAGCTTACATGCCCCTTAACTTTCAATATGCACTAAGTCGAACCAGAGACTTGCAAGAATCTATTCCAAGAACTCAATTTCCTCCAAATATTGTTGGTGCTGCTCAGTTCAAGAATCAAAGACCACCAATGAAGAGTCCTACTGGAAATTTCTGAAAGGATAGCTATGCTAAGGACCGAGATGAGCTGAGAATAAAGAAGCTGTGATTCACCTGTCAGGAGACATGGGTTCTAGGACATAGATGTGCCAAGGGAAAGGCACACTACATTGAGGTCTACTCAGAGAGCGAACTTAAGGAAGAAGAAGGAGAAGGCCCAATAGATGCAGAAGTGGCCTATGAGTCTGCAGAAGAAGAACATCACCCTGAGGTGGGAAAGATTGCAGTACTCTTAGGAGTACCTTGCTACCATATACTCAGATTCAAAGGAGGGGTCCAAGGACAATCTGTCACTATGTTGGTGGATGGAGGAGCTACACACAACCTCATTGACTCAACCTTGGTTGAAAGATGGAAGCTACACACTGAAAAATTTGGAGGCTTCACTATTATCATTCCACTTAATCATTCTATGAACTGTTGTAGATGGATTCCTAAATTGTAGATTTGTGTAGGAGAGGATATCATTACAAATATCTTTTATGTTGTTGATGTGGCTGAAACTAACATGGTTTTGCGATTACAATGGCTGCACTCCATTGGTAAGCATTCATTAGAATACCAAGTCCCTGAAATGGTCTTCAAAGGAGAAAATGGAAAAGATATGGTGTTGAAGGGAATCAATACTTATCCCGAACAAGTGGTAGGTGCACACAGTATGAGATCCATTCTAAGTCATGGAGACATTGAATGGGATACATAATGCCTAGTCACCACAAAGGGAGACTCATTTGAAGTGGTCCATTATCCTAAATATATTCAATATCTGCTCGATAAGCATAATAAGGTGTTTGGGGACCTTCCTCATGGTAGGCCTCCTGATAGAAGAGTGGAGCATAGGATTTAGTTGGAGATAGGAACCTCACCTATCAAGGTGCATCCCTACAAGCACACAAAAAGATTCTAGGATGAGATAGAGAGAACCATTAAGGAGCTACTTGACTTAGGATTTATTAGACCAAGTTCAAGTCCTTTTGCCTCATCAGTAGTCCTTGTGAAGAAGAAAGATGGGACCATGAGAATGTGCATAGATTATAGAGCTCTCAATAAGAAGGCTATCAAGAATAGATATCCTATTTCAAGGATTGATGAGCTTATGGATGAGATACATGGGGCCAAGTACTTTTCTAAGATTGATCTTCGATCTGGATACCATCAAATCTGCATGAAAGAACAAGACATATAGAAGACTGCTTTTCAGTCCCACCATGGGCACTTTGATTTTTTGGTTATGCTTTCTGGACTAACAAATGCACTTGCAACTTTTCAATCTTGCATGAACATAATGTTTAGCAAGAAACTCCGTAACTTTGTACTTGTCTTCATTGATGATATTTTGATCTATAGTAGGACTCAAGAGGAGCATTTGCATCATTTGGATGTTGTACTAACAATCTTGGCTGATCAATATTTTTATGCAAAGCTAACCAAGTGTGAGTTTGGAATGACTAATATTTTGTATCTTGGTCATGTGGTTGGCCAATATGGAGTTAAGGTTCACATGGAAAAGATCCAAGATATTCTAGATTGCCCTAGTCCTAAAAATATCACTGAACTAAGAGGGTTCATTGGACTATGCACCTACTATCAGAAGTTTGTCAAGGGATTCTACGAGTTGACATCTCCTTTGACAGATCTCACTAAGAAGGGGGCCTTCCATTGGTCAAAAGAATATGAAAAAGTATTCAACATAATGAAGGAGGTAATGAGCACTTGTCCTGTTCTTGCACTTCTATATTTTTCTCAACCTTTTTTTCTTGAGTGTGATGCTTCAGGGAATGGTATCGGGGCTATCTTGATGCAAAATAAAAATCCATTGGCCTCTGAGAGAAGAAATTGGTAGCCACATAAAAGGTTGTATTTGGTTTATGACAAAGAGATGCTATCCATGATGCATGCACTAGTCAGGTTCAGACAATATTTGGTGGGAGGCAAGTTTATCATCAAGACTGTCCACAATCGTTTGAGGCACTTCTTAACCCAGAAGGATTTGAACGATAGACAACAGAAGTGGGTAAGAAAGGTCCAAGCATTTGATTTTGAGATTGAATATAAGAAGGGTAAGATGAACATTGTAGATGATCCACTTTCTAGAAAACCTACACTTGCACTACTAAAATTTCAAGATGATTGGAAAACACAGCTTGGTGTAGAATACACCAAGAATCAGTTTGCTTGTGATTTATTTTATGGATTGATTCATGATGATGCTTATAAGATTCTTAATGATTTCATTTATTATAAGGAATCTTTGTATTTCCAGAATCCATACTAAAGAAAAATATTATTGAAGCTTCCCATGATGTGCCTTTGGCAGGGGATACAGGATTTGTGAAGACCTATAGGAAAGTGAGGGAAAGGTTCACATGGAAGGGGTTGAAGAAAGAGGTGATGGAATATGTCAGATCATGTGTGGCATGTCAGAAAAATAAAGTAGAAAATACTCATCCAATAGGGCTCCTACAACCACTCCCCATTCCTAAGCAAAAATGGGAGAGTATATCAATGGATTTCATCATGGGCCTCCCCAAAAGCCAAGGTAAAGATAGTATCTTTGTTGTGGTTGATAGGTTGACTAAATATGCAAATTTATTTGATTTCAGAACTAATATTGCATCCATCCAATTGGATGAAGTTTTCATCAAATAAATCTTCAAACTTCATGGCATACCCAAGTCCATCATCAGTGATAGCGACAGTAAGTTTACTAGCAACTTTTGGCAAGAATTGTTCAAGCTATTAGGAAAAAGTTTGGACATGAGCACAAGATACCATCCACAGACTGATGTCCAAACAAAGAGAGTGAACCAATGGTTGGAAGGGTACCTAAGAAACTATGTCATTGGTCAACAAAACTCATGGACCACTTGGCTCCATATGGGAGAATTTTGTTACAATACTAGTTTTCATCTTTCGATCGGTATGACTCCTTTTAAAACTCTTTATGGATACAATGCACTTACTTTTTATAATATGATATTTGGTGATTGTAAGACATAAAGAAAAGGATTGTCTCCAAGAAATTCAAGACATACTCAGGACTCTCAACGACAACTTGCAGGTAGCATAGAATTGACAGAAAGTACATGCAGACAAGCATAGAGTTGAGGGAGCCTTCCAAGTGGGAGATCTGGTATATTTCAGGTTGCATCCCTATAGACAATCATCATTGAAGTCTAAAGAGGCTGAGAAGTTGTAGCCAAGGTTCTATGGCCCCTACCAAGTTTTAAGAAAGATCGGTGAAGTGGCTTATGAGCTAGAGTTGCCTCCAGGAAGCCGGATTCAGAATGTTTTCCATGTGTCCTGTTTGAAGAAAGTAGTAGGGAAGCAAGTCAAGGTTTCGCAAGCTATGACATCCCTTGATGACGAGGGACATTTGGGGTTGATCCATGAAAGGATATTTGATGTCAGAGAAAAGAAGCTAAGGAGCATAATCCTTAAGGAATTTTTGGTGCAGTGGGAAGGGCTACTTAGTGAAGATGCTACTTGAGAAGGATAACACATCTTACAGCATCTTGGTTTGAAATTGCTTGAGAACAAGCAATCTTGGGTGGGGAGGACTATCATGTCCCCACAAAATTGAGCATTGGAAAAAGTTCCTAACTCAACCAATCCCTTGGGTTGAGGAGGTAGTTGCATAACCACGGGGTTAAATTTTGTATTCCAGGAAATTAATTAATTAGGAGTGTGCATTTAATTTTATCCATAGTTTGCTTTCCACTTGGAATAAATACTTATGGTGCATTTAATATTATTGGTGCAATTAATAATTTTTTTGTTATGCTGAATAAATGGAGAAAATGCTCCACTAAGGCACATTAGTGGATAAGGTTGGAGAGTGACTTGAGGATAAAGTCAAGTAAAACACATGAGTCCAAAAATGATGCCAAAAATGAGAAAAGAGGAATATTTCAGGAAAAACAACATAAATCAGAAGGCAAGATAAAACAAGAAAAGTAGGAAAGTCTGAAAAGAAGGAAAGTTCAGAAAAGAAGGAAAGTCAGAAAAAGAGGAAAAAGAAGAAAAGCCAAAGCAAAGCAAAGAAAAAGGAAAGGAACAAAAACAAGCTTTCCTCATCAACTGAAGGAAGGCACATTCCTCATGGAGTCTTTCTCTCCAATTCATGAAATATCTATAAATAATTCCATGAGCACCACATTCACATATTTTGTTAGTTTGAGAAATCGTTTGAATGCATTTGTGCATCTGAGACTTGGGAGATGTGCCCCTAGTCAAGCATGGGAGATGTGCCCCAGATTTCTGTGAGAGGATGATGGCATTAAGCCATTTTCACTGATTTTATTTGAAGGTACTGAAGCTGATCAAGTCAAATATGAATTTCAGAATCATCATCATCCAGTTCAGAGATCGAATATTCAAGCCTTCTATGAGTTTCTACAGGTAGTTTCTTGTGTACAAGAAGAGAGATATTTCTATCATTTTTTGAGAGGCATCTTGGCCTATTTATGATTTAATAACAATGATGTAATTTTCCGATATCAGACCAATCAATACAAATTACATAACTCTGATTTCTTTTCCAATTTATCTACCCCTTCAAGATTTAGCTAGAATTTGACTAGCTTTCAGTGTATGATTCATAAGTCAATGAGTATAAGTCCAAATAAAGTCATTCTTGTTTATAGATTTATCTAACATGCCATATGTCATGATGTATCCCCTATTTCAAATATTCGTTAGCCTTCGAGGACTATTTGGGAATCCAGAATTCGAACTAGTTGAGAAGTCCTGGAATGCAATTTTACTAGTTTTATTGTGAGACTTTTCCAGATCTTCATATAACTTTATGAGATGATATTTTATGATGAAATTATTGTAAATGAATTTTAATTAACCTATATGATTTTTGCAACAACCTTCCCCATCCTTCAATCAAGTTTCCTACCCATACTAGTTTGCATATGTTGAGGGGCCAGGAGCATTGGAGTAGATTGCAACCTTGATGCTCTTGAAACATCAAAGGTCTCAATACATTGTGCATAGGTATAAATTCATATTATAACCTTTCATCCTTCCATATCCTTTGATCTTACTCATCCCAAGTAGTTCTAGCTTCCTTAACCATTGTTTGATCAAATTTGCGAAGTCTAGAGTTTTTGTGCCACAATCCTAAATTGGTGAATTACACTTTCCTTACCCCCCACTTTCCTTAGGGGGTAGTGAGAATTTTATTCTTTAATGGCTCTCACTCCATTAGTATAACGTTGGTCTAGGAGAAGGGCCTAATAATTATGTAGAATTCCTTGCTTTAAAACTTCTTTTAGAACTACAAATGGAAAGAAGTGTATCTAATTTTTAAGTTTTTTTTGGAAGAATGAAAAGAGTGGGATATCTAATTTATTTATAAGCCACATATTTGAGTAGGTGAAAAACACTTTCTGTATATTCAATTCAACCTCTTTTACTTGTCTTCTTAGAACTCGATTCTATTATTGATACTCTCTTTAAAGGAATCAATGTGGTTCAAGCTCATGCTTAGAACCAAGCTCATGCTTAGAGAAGGAAATAAAAGACGACTTTCCAATTTACAAACATATCATATATATTTTTTTATAAAGGATGAACTATTATTTAATTTTCTCTAATTATAGTAAGTTTTAAAGTTCTAATTTGGTTCAAATTTATATCTTTAGAGATGTAATACCTTTCTTTTTATAGGTTTTGGAAACTATTACATAATTAATCTTACTAATTTTTTCCTTGGAGAATTTATATTTTTGTATATATTTTGATATTATCATATATATATATATACAAAAATAAGAATAAGTATATCGATTTAATAATGTAAAATTTTTTTTATAAATTTTTATTTTTTTTTATTTTTAATAGAATTATTATTTTAAACGTAGTTTATCTTTTAATTTATTAATTATGTACATTTTTAAAAAGAAATTTATAATTCTAATTTACATTGAGATAAATTTATGATTTTTCAATCACATTTCTAAACAAAAAATTATAGTTCCATTTTTCACATAATACTTTTTTAAAATAAAATGAATGAGGTTTAAGTTTTTTTTAATTTATAAAATTTTAAAATTCCACTTTTCATATAATACTTTTTAAAAATAAAATAATGAAATTTAAGTTAATTTTTTTAATTTATAAAATTTTAAAATAAAAGTTAATATTTAAATACAGTTTTAAACTAAATGTAGATTTTATTGTCTGTAGAGGTGTAACTTATTTGATGATTTTCTTGATATAAAATACTGGTTGTAAATGGAAATCATAAGTTCAATTCAAATCACCATGCGCGCAATGCTTAGACTTGCCGAGATTTCATTGAATTATCTTTAAACTAAACTATAATTTTTTTTTAAAAAATTATCTTGTTTTTTGAATAAAATATGCAATTCTTCAAAATGTATTCAAAACTTGGTTTTCTTTTAATAAACTTGGTTTACTTTTAATAACATTAATTAATCAACTTATATTTTAAAGATAGTAACCAATAATAATTATCATCATTATATATTAACAACTTAATTTAATTATAATTAAACAAAGTTCAATAAAAATCCACTAAATTATTAATATAATATATTTGTAAACTTACAACTAAATGGTTAGATAACGAACACCATTATAATAAAATTTAGACAAATTGAAGACTTAAACATTTAGTTAATCTTATAATGATTATAATAAATTTATATATGTTTTATAATAAATTTATATATGTATTTTCATTTACAACATGTTTCTCACAATCAAACACACATTATTTCATTATGGGTCAACGTTAGGAACTAATCCACCTGCATACTCTGGCTATAGCAGCATAGTGCAACATATTTTGGTGTAACCGAAATGGCTATAAATGGTATTCACAGGATGTAGTCCGCAGGGTTGGAATTTGACGGGGCATTTTACCCATAAAAAATTATTAAAATTGTGAACAAATCATTTCATACAATGGTTAAACAATTTGCTAGGACATATTTTTGATGGTTAATTATTTTGAACAAACTGTCTCATACAACGGTTAAACAATTTGCTAGGATGTATTTTTGACTGTTAATTATTTTTCCAAACCGTCATTATTTTTTATTAATAAGCTTGTTAAGATATGTCTATGCCTAGATAAGTGGCTTGTAGTAGGCATCATGTTATTATATATGTAATAATGGAGATTGAAACTTTCCTACTTGATTGAAAATTTCCCATTTCATTGAAGGGTAGGTGGGTGAGTTTCCAACAATTTGCTAAGATGTATTTGTTTGTTAATTATTTTTCCAAACCATCATTAATTTTTATTAATAAGTTTGTTAAGATATGTGCATGTCTAGATAAGTGGCTTGTAGTAGGTGGCATGTTATTATACATGTAATAATGGAGATTGAAACTTTCCCATTTCATTGAAGAGTAGGTGGGTGCGTTTCTATTAAAATTTTGAACAAACTATCTCATAAAACAGCCAAACAATTTGCTAGGATGCATTTTTGTCTGTCAATTATTACATGACCAAACAATTTGCTAGGATATAATTTTGATTGTTAATTATTTTTCCAAACCATCATTAGTTTTTATTAATAAGCTTGTTAAGATATGTGTATGCCTAGATAAGTGGTTTGTAGTAGGTGGCATGTTATTATATATTTAATAATGGATATTGAAACTTTCCCACTTGATTGCAACTTTCCCATTTGATTGAAGAGTAGGTGGGTGAGTTTCCCTTCAATGGGGATGAATTTTATTTCATTCCATTTGTTCTTTCTTTCTTATATTGTCCTAGCATTGTCGCAATACAAGGTTGTGCCCATCCTTTCAATACCTTTCCCTTGTCTTTGTGCCCTTCCCGTGGAGGATAAGTTAGTTTCGAAGTATGAAACTGCAACTCTAAGAGAGAGGTGGGTACAAATTTAGAAGATATCGGTTTTAAACTATGTTAATGAAGGAATTAACCCACCCACCCACCAAGCATCAACAATTTATTAGCTACTGAATTTACCAAGCATTAACAATTTACCAGCTACCAAATCTACCAAACATCACATATGGAATTTCATACACGCTTGCTTTTTGGTTATGGGCCTCAAAAGTTAGAAGCACCTGTTGAGTTTAGATACCCATTTATCTAGACAATTTGAAAGTGCTCTCCTCTGGCTACCACATACTTGGAGCTACTTATTTTGGTAAGATGTTATTTCAACCTTTTTTATAAATTTGATAATAATCTAAAAACAAATTTTAATGAAACTATTATGTGCTTTTTCTTAAACATGAAATCGTTTTTGTTATTTTTATATTGAGATGGGTTAACACTTGGGATTAGACAAAGGCATGGAAACAATTTTTTTGTTGTGGGAGGCTCCCAATCCCACATTGTACACTTCCAATACTTCCAAGTTACAATATATAGGTCTTGTTGCTAAAAGATTTTCACATATCTATTCACATTTTTTGTTGATTTATTTGATATATGTTAAAACTTAGTAACATTTTATTAATTTTGTAATCTTAGTAATTGGTTGAAACAATTACTTTTACTCATGGTAAAAATTTCTAAACGATTTTGAAGTTGAAAGTGGTTTCTTCTTATCCATTTATAGCCAAGGGAAAGTGAATGGCCCAAAGAAGAAAGTAGGAACCATGAACTAGTTGGTACAAATTTTGACCCTCCCCCACAAAAAAACATTGAGAATTAAATTAAAACCCATGGTTGTCAATTTGAATGGAAAAAATGTATCACATAATTGGCTTTGTATTAGCAAAACTTTGTACAAGAAGATTTGCATCGTGGATAACACATAAACAACACCACTTTTGTGAAAAATTTGGTGTAGCTTAGTTCACATGCAATAATAGTTAAGGAATCCAAAACAGTCCATACCTTGGAAAAATAGCTTCATTAAACTTCGTTTGACAAAGGAAGGGGAAAACATCATACTGCAATCTCAATTGCAATGTGTTTTTTAATGAATTGCCTCTACAAATGGCATATTATATTTATTTGACATTTGAACTCAAGTCCTTTCAAATAAAATGTCACAATTTCAATTACACCATTGATGCAACATGTTAACCTTGAAAAAATTGGCAAGTTTATCACTTCATGTTTACGCATGTTACTCAAATTTTTAGAGTACATGATCAATGAAAAAAAGTGTAAATGGGTTTATTGTTATTTTTTAATTGGAAATTAAATTCCTTAATAAAAGCATATTTTTTAATTGAAAATTTTAAAATATCACAATTTCAATTACACCATTGAGGCAACATGTTAACCTTGCAAAATTTTGTATGTTGCATTACATATGGCCTCACATTAACCTTATGAAAGGATTCTAGGTTGCACGTTTTGATTGTTTCTTAAGTTTATCATTTGATGTACTTCAAATGTATAATGTTGTCACATGTTACTTTTGAGTTGTCTATGTCACTTTTATTAGGTTTTTTTTCCAGCCTTGATTTTCAATGCACATAATCAACAAAAACATGAGAAATGAGTCTATTGTTATCTTTTAATTGGAAATTAAACTCCTTAATAAAAACATATCTTTTAATTGAACATTAAATTATTTAATAAAAACATTATTATTAAAGTGTATTTTTTTTCATAAAACTTCATTATTGACGGGTTATTTTTTCACTAAAACGTTGTAAGTTGTGTTACACGAAGATAAAAGTTCAAGAAGTAAAAAAAAAAAAACTTATTTAGAAAGGTAGAGATGAAATGAATTTCGAACCCTGGATGTAGCCATTGGAAACGGGTGTGTGATAATTGGCACTCAAATCGCCATTGCCTGAAACTTTTCCAGGGTTGCACTATTCCACCCTTTCTGTTTATTATTTTGGAATTTCGACCATCTAGATCGTCTTAAAATGAGCCAAAACCCTGAGCAACACAGTTCCATGACATAGTTCCGCAATAAATAGGATGGAACCACAATTCCACAGTTTTTATAACCAAATCTAAGAAACAAATCACCAAAAAAACGAGATAATTTGAGTGCCAATTATCCCACGCCATCAGAAACTAAATTCCACCGAAAAGTCCACCCGGAAAATGCTTTGCGATGTAGCGGCGCAAAGTCGTTGTGTGCTTCAAGAGCTCGTCCGCAGGAAGAACGGAGGCCACCACGTTGGGATGCTCTCGCATGGCTGCCAGCCATCTGTGCATCCTCCCGCACTGCTCTGGCCCAGGGAACTTCAGCTCCCCGAGGGCTTCAAATGAGGGCAGCCACGGGACAAGGGAAACAAGAGCCATATCTGGCAAGGTCATCTTCTCGCCCAAGAAGAAGGGACCCTCCGACCCTACAGTTCTCATCCCCTGCTCCAGCGTTATAAACTGTTCTACGATTTCTTTCTGCGCGGTCGCATACTCTTCCCCGAACCTCTTCATCAGCTTCAGCCCCGTCTCTATAAACTGCACACAAGCCAACAGAAAACAAGGGAGAGTCAACGCGAAAGGAATGGTAACCAGCAAAATAAAGAGATGGAGATTGGGAAGTCGGAGACCTTTTTGTTGGCGAAGTCGGCCCAGAATCGAGCAACCGACTTGTCGTACGCAGAGGAAGGCAGAAGAGAAGGCCTGCTGTCAGAGGGCGGCCAGGTTTCTTCGATGTATTCGAGAATTAGCAAGGACTGCGAGAGGGCTCTCCCGTTGTGGATGAGCACGGGAACCTGCTTGTACACAGGGTTCGTTCGGAGGAGAAGCTCGCTTTTAGCGCTCAGGTTTTCCTCCACAACCTAAAACTTGACGCTTTTCTCCCTGAGAGCGAGGGCGCAGCTCATTGCAAAGGGACTTGCCCTTATCAACAACAGCTTCACTTCTTCCTCTTCCTGTGATCCCATTATTCTCCTGTAGACTACCACCCGTTACTTCTCCCCGATCCCTTCAATTCTCTGTATATAAAATGGACTCTGCTATCTTCTGATTGATTCTCGTCGGTCCCAACGTTTTTAAATATACAACTCCATGCCTATCACGTCGGGTGAAACGCCGGGCTAGCACGACTCCTCTTTTTGTATATATAATATTCAGTCAACGCTCAGGCTATGATTTCAAAAGAAAAAAAATTGTTTTTTTTATTATTTTGAATAAATTTAATAGAAATTTTTAAAAATCAGATTATGTAAATATAAAACTACATAAATTAGATCAATTAAAACTTTTCTTGAATATTAGCACTTTAGAAAGGGTTTCCAACTGGAAAGATTTAATCTTTCTTGACTCTTGGTAGATTCCTTTTTATGATGGATCTATACTCCTTGCAATAAAGTCCACTAATGATTATCATATTCTGATGTGATTAATAACTTAAAATTTATATTATAATTTTTAAAACAATACTTAGATGTTGTGATGCATGTCGTAACTTCAAAACTTTTATTGGGATTTTATGTCACGTTAATACCATTTCAATTTATAATTTAATATATTTTAAATTTATATTTTATAATTTAATATATTTTAAATTTATATTGTGCAACATCCATGCCATATTATATAAATTGTACGAGTTAGGTGGGGAAGATATTGTATTTGCTTGGGATTTGATATGATGTTAAAAATAATGAGACATGATTCACATAGAAATATAACAATGTGACTTTTAATGTCTGTATATGTCTTATCTTTTTCATTTTGATAATAAAAATATCTTAAAAAACATAAAATAATAATAATAAACACATGATATACCTAAATTGCATCACACACTTGTGAGTCGTATATTGTTTAACAAGAAGAGTCCGCTTTTGGAAAATCAAACATATTTTCATAATCCTCTTCCATACCCTTTGTTATTTAAATGCCTATGGCAGACGAGAAGTGGAAGCTGGCATCTCCACTTACAATTACACTTTCAGCTAGTAAGACAGCGCGCTTCTTATCTCCACGAGCTATATTTAGATAATAATTGATATATGGTATGTATTGGTACATTTTTTTATGGTTAATAAGTGTTTATCATTTTTAAGAAGGCTGCGACTAAAAGTCTTTGCTTTTTAAAAAACATTAAAATCAAAATTTGGAAGAAAATTGTGTTGGGTATGACGTTTATAAACCAGTTTTGTATTAGTATAAAGAAGGGAGCGCATCGAATTGGTCTAAAGGGAGTGCTAGTGGTTGATTGCGTCAATCGAGAAATTGGTTAAGTATGTTAGGAAGTTTATTAGATTTTCGTTCTACTTAGTGGTCTGCGAAGGCTACACCAAAAACTATAATATGTAATGGGTTGGATAGAGTAGGCTATTTTTTGGTAAAATTAATAGTTCTTGAATGTAATGAAGAGAAAGTGTGACAAACAGAATAATGGTCTTATGTATTGTTTTGCATATAGGAGAGTTGTAGAGGAGTGTGATTTGTAGGTTGTGTGTGCAGATCTGAAGAAGAGGAAATGCTTTCTATAATGGGATCAATGAATAGATAAGTATTTCTATGGTTTTTTCTTGTTTGGGTTTCCACGTAAAAATCTCTTGTGTATTGTGTATGTGATTGTTCCTTTCTGCATTTCATGTTATGGTTTACATGATGGTATTGAATGATAGATTCCTAGTGTTACGATAATGAATCTTGAATGTTCTAAGTTATGAACTACCATGCAATTATTGTACACATTATACTAATTATGTGGATTAATTAATTTATGTCAAGGATCTATTGATATGTATTGTGGAAGAATAGAGTATGATCCCCTTCACTACTCCATAAACTTGGTTCTTGTAGCTCCCATAGGTACTTTGAGTGAGACGTTGCTTATTCATAGGTGACGTCGAAAGGGATAGTATCTTAGGGTTTGTTGGTTTGTGTCGTAGTAAACTTGGGTCTTCCCACAAGTGAGCCAACAAATGGTTCAGTTGTCGGGATTGGGATCTACATCTGAAAGGGACGAGTAGATGTGGCATCCAACTAAGTAAGAGATCTAAGGATGGATAGAAAAGAAGGAACAATATTTTTCGAAAGAATAGAATAGAAATCCAAGGATCAACTCACGGGACTACTTGGAAAGGTTTGTTTTCTTAGATATACATGAATTTTTTTTTTGTTGAGTTTTCTATCTTATTAGTAAAATGGTTGTCGAAGTTAGCAGATTCAAAGAGATGCTTTCAGGGTGGTGAACCAACAGTTTGGACTCTTGAATTAGTCTGAAGGCTTAGAGATATTAGTAATAAGATTTCTCGTGTTGTTGATTACTAGCTTGATAATATATTTGTAGTAGGTTATGTCATTGAGTTTACTGTAGAAACTTTTAAGTCTTATAGTGTAGGTGAAAGAGACCTCTTCAAATGACCACAAGGTAGGTATTTGAAATCTATGTATATGTGTATCAAGATGTTACTTTGTGGAAAGGGTGTTATGACAATGAAATATGAGGAATAATGTAAGATCCTCTTTGTGACCCCATTTATTTTACAACTGAAATGTAAATATCAACATACAATGTAGCAGTTTCTGATGAGGAGCTCAAGGCCAAGGCCTCATTAGTAAAAATATGTAAGTAATCTCCTGAGTTGTTTTGTATTTTGATTTATAGACTTAGGAGACTAAAGATCTTGATGCAACTAAACGAAAATGGCATATAACCCCTTCAGATAGTTGCAATATAAATGGTTCCTTCCTCTCCCATAATGATGCTAGTTCCACAAGCTATTCAAGTATAAACGTTGTAACATAGACATCATTTCTTTCAACACTAAACATTTTACCTCTAAAACAACTAAGGTTATAAGAAAAAGTGTATAACTACCATACAACAGTGTAAAAATTTCAAGTATTACTCTTCCTCCAATGTTTGTCAAGATTCAGGGAAAGTGGGGACTCTGCTTGTCATCTCATCCCTTAATGGTCCAATGGACATGTGGGGACCTAAATCTTGACAAACCGATAAAATGATAGAATTAGACATTGTGCCCAATCTTGGCCTCCACTAGCCAAGTATGCCTGTGGAGGCTAGGACAATTATGCATTGTAATTATGACAATTGCACTAGAGGAATGTTGGTCTCGTACCAATAGGTCTCCTACGATCAATGCATAGGAACCTAGTGCATAGAACATTTTTCTCTTCGCTTAGCTATGTAGAGCACATTTATTTTAATGAATAACGATAAGTATTTACAAATAAAATATACAATCAACACAAAAGAACCGAAAAAGTGAAGACAATCAATTCATGCAACTAAAGGGTAATAAAAACATATTTTCTCAAACCCTGAATCAATGGAAATCAACTAAAACCAATATTGACTCAAGCTACAAAAAATGGTTAAATCAAGCATCAAATGAGAACTAGAAACATTCAAGTGAATAACACAATATTTAACCAAAATACATGCAAACTTAAAAAATCAACAAAATGCTTCAAACAAAAGCAATAAACAAACCATAAAAATTTGTCAAGATATTAGACGTAAACACCAAGATGGTTTCATGTACTTGAATGACCCCATTCTTGCTTAGCGAAAGTGTTGTCAAATTAGTTATTTATAATTTAATGCTAGTACACTACCTATGTGAAGAGATAGCTCCTAGGCCTAGCTTTGTCAAATTCTAGCATCATTTCCTGTCACATATAAGAAGGGGACAATGTAAGAGATAAGAATCGAAACATTGATCTTAAAATAAATTGCATCAAAGAAATGTAGCTCAAATAATCAATGTTACAACAAAAAAGTACAATGTACAATCTATTTTTACCTGAAACGCAGCCTCAAATTCACATATAGTGATCACCATAAAGGGTCCATGGAGAACTTAGACCAAAATAAGGCTCAAGTCCCTCATGTATATTGGATCATAATTCATAAGTTAAATCAAATTCCCAACTCACATTTTGGACTTGGTCCTCATTTTCAACATTCTCAACATGATATTCTCCATATAAACCATCATTATGATCCTCAAAAACATTATGTTCCATATCAAGCTCATTAGAGAAATTTGTTATATTGTTTTCGCCCCTTCTTTCACAATCTGAGCACCAAACAACTAGTGCTCTTTCATATGGAAAATTGTCAACCTGATACTTTGTTGCATATAATCTTAAGCATGTATCCATATTTTTATCAAGCTTGTTCCTAAACTTTGGCTTAAAAAGAATGATAGTGCACTAAACATTCTCTCATCCTCTACTGATCCCAAAATCATGGTTTGACATAAATCTGCTAATTTGAAATATTCTGACATTCTTTGCCATAGGATATCGCTACCACTGAGTTTAGTCCATAATCGTGTAATTGCACCATATTTTAGAGGATTATCCAACTCAACAAATTTCTCCCACATTGTTGTAGAAAAGCATTGAGCTTGTTCTGACAATTTTTTTTGATCTAAAATGCCTTGGATATGTTCTCCTTGTATCTCGGCTTCTCGACAAAAATGGCTCTGCAAAGTCTTCAATTTCCCTATAAAGTCAACCTTTAAAGTCTTTGAACATTGACGATGGTTCCAATATTGAGGGTATACCACAGGCATGGCCTCCAACAATTCATCTTGAGGAAATCGTTCTGTTATATCCAATGATAGTGATTTTGCAATTTCTATCAAGTTGTGCCTCAGTGAGATCACAACATTGTCAAATTGTTTCTTTGGTGGATATTCCCATCTTATCGTTATAATAAAAGGGAACCATATTCCCACTCACTGTCATACATAGCATCCCTTTTTCATCAAACTTCAAAAACATTTCAGCATTTTCTATATTGATTATCATAGTCCAATTTGTAAATGCTAGACCTATAAAATACTCTGCCATAACATACAAATTATCCAATGTAAGGTATGATAATTTTCATCCATTTGTGTATTCAACAATATACATCGTGTGACTTTGAGACATCTTCACAAGGTTATTCATTTCATGAAGCATAGGAATAATTCCAGCCAATGTTAATAATGTCTCTATATCAGTTAGTAGAAAGAGAAGGGTTTGAGATTTTTCTACACTTAAGCAATGTTCATGCATTACCCCTACCAAGGATGCATATTCCTCGAATAGTCTTTCAACTGGTCCCTTTAGTGAGATCCATCTTGTATCAACATATTTTAATAGTTTTTTCCCATTTGTAACAATGCCGACAAAACTTTTAAACTCTAAAAAACATTTGGGACTCCGAAAAAAGTATGCATGAACCTCACATACAAGATATTCAACTTTTGAAACCAATGCAAAGTTGCTCACTATTTTAAATGCAAGATTCATCCTGTGAGCCATACAGTGAATACTAAACATATATGGTGAAGCTAAGAGTTGTAGTCTAGCACAAAGGTTGTTCCTTTATCCATGCATTACTGATGCTCCATCTACTCCAACACATACCAAATTTTTTGCGATCATTGAATGATCCATACCACAAATTTCCTTCAAACTATTAAGAAAAAGTTCATAAATATTTTATGGTTTAGAACTTTTGCTCATTTTATGAATTCCAAGTAGATAGGAATGCCTGATATGGTCATTGACAATATAAATGCTCATGCAAATCCATAAAGTATTATCAACAACCGTAAGCCCATCCAAAGACAGTGACAAAAATGTAGCATTTGCAATCTTCTCTTTCATATCACCCTTTTCTACTTGAGCTTGATATTTTCCCCATTCCCAACCACTCGTTAAATACCAATGAGAAGATGAAAAATTTGGAACTTGAATAAAAGATAGATATTTCGTCATTTTTGGATAATTTGTCATAGGACGACCATTTGATGGGATGTGCATTACAGTGCTTAATTGTATTGTCTTTGATAACAAATTTGTTTCCATCATCTTTCCAAATTGAGATGTGATGGTTCCTCCACTTTCGTTGAGTTTTCTCTTATTTATTAAGAATTTAATATATTCCTCTTCATATTGAAGATGTCGACATTGCCTAAGATATTTCCATCTAACAGTAGATTCCTTCTCACCATTTACAATTTTCTTATCATACACCTTTCCATCATTCTTCTCTATTGTGTCTAGCTTCAGCTGCAATTTCACTACCTTGCCAACTTTCCAACTGCATGAAATGCATTTAACTTGTCATAAGGTCTCATTCTCATTTTCTGGAGGTATTGGTTCAATAAATGGGTATCTTGAGACCCAATCAAGTTGGAATTTTCTCCCTATGTCCCACTAGCCCTTTTCCTTTTCTATGAATGGACCTTTTCCTTTTCTATGAATGGACTATGTCACCTTGCAAGAAAAAATATTCAACATTTGAACTACCAATTTCTGATGAAAATGAATTTGTCTCAGTTTGATCAGTAGAGGAATTTATTCTACCATCCATTGTATGGGTTGCAGATGCATTCTCAAAAGTGTTGGAATCTCTCTTGTCGATACCTTTCTCAAGAGAGCTTGAAGCATGAATATGATGTGGATTATTGGATAGAAGATTTTGAAAATATGATATTACATCCTTTTGTTTTGATGTTTTATTTTTCTTTCCACGATCCATGTTCGACATCTTACTTAATATTCCACAATTGAAATTCCAAATCGATATAGAAACCGGAAGTGAATCCTGCATGAGAAAAAGAATATAAAATTAGCACAATAGCACATTATATTGCAAGAAAATATAATGAGGCAAGACAATGAAGTAGGAAATCAAGAACAATAACTACTCCACAAAGAACTACTATCAATGCACTATTTTTTTTAAAAATGTGTCTCTTTGTTCTTGCTACACTAGATGAGATTCTAAAAAAACTAGTTGTAGGGATCATGACAAAAATACATCAACATGCAACTACAGGAAGATGAAAATGATCTACTTTCAAGATTTTTCTATTTAAATGCCATTTCCTTCAATGATTTCCATTCCTTTTAATATGATATGTTCAAGAAGGTTTTAATTTCACATCCTCTATATATTCCACCAAGTTGAAACAATCATAGGAACCATAGCTATTGAGAGTGGAATCAAAGTGGGAAGTCAAAGCACCAAGCAACAATTTTTAAAAAACTATAGAAGCAAAGCATTCCAGGAGAATTTCCTATCTAATATATACTTTAACCTACTTTGATGAATATATATTCTAAAAATGCAAGCAGAATGGTGAATTAGTTTATGAAAATATGAAAACATCATTAAACCATCTAGCATTTATAACTTAGAGCATTATCATCAAATGATCAACCATAACATCAACATTGAATTTTCAAGTTTCAAAAGATAACATTTGTAATAAAAAAATTGTAACAACTAACATCAACCATGATATGAAATAGGGCATCCTATCCTTCAATGCCCATGGTCTCAATAACAACAACAACCACTAACTCTGATAAATCTATAAACTCACTTAGACACTTTCCAATCTCAAAGTCCAATTCTCAAGTTTCCCAATCCCATCTTTCAATTTTGATTTCAAGGTTCCATTCCACCAAGTTCAAATTCTTCTATGATGTCCTACACCCCTAATCCTATAGTAAAACAATACACCTCTTCTTAAAATGCTACCCACATTTAACTAGGTGAGATAAAAATCAAATGCAATAATTTGGTAAGATTTACTAATAAGTATTTCAATGAAGTTAAACGTTTAATGAAATTTTAAATAAATGTGTGTTCCTCTTATAATTATAATAAAATGTAACATAATTTTGAAATAAAATGTAAACTAACTCATATGAACAAGAATTCACAAACGCACAATTTAACCTTATATGACACTCACCATACATCAAACAATAAGTGGGTAGAACACAAAAGGAACGAACATAAGCTATTTAATAAATAAATAAAAATTATAGGAAAAACAGTTTATAATGAACACCATACCACTCATAATAATATGAAATTGAAACAAAATAAATGAAACAATTACCTCTTTCAAGGCACTCATAACATTATGGATATTGAAACAAATCACTAATATGTCATCCACAAAGGTAAATATGTCTATTATCTTTTCATTTTTAAATTCAAATTCCTTGAAAAGATATACTTGTCTTTTTCAATAATTTGAATTTTAAAGAATTGTCAACTAAATATATTTATATCTTTATAGAAAGAAAAAAATTATATATTTCAAAATTGTTCCCAAAAAACATAAAAAACATCTTCAAGAAAAAAGATAAAATAATTAAGAAATAAAATAAAATAATTGTAAAAATCAATGCAAACATATGAATGATATCTTATTTGTTTGTCCATTAAAATTGAATGTAAGTTGTGTAGAAGCTCGTGCAATAACCAAAAAAGCAATAAAGAGTTTTTTTCTCCCATTCAATTGTATTTTTCACATGAAGGGAACGTGCTCAAGTAGCTACCACCCAAATTAGTCTTTTTGCCTAAAATGAACTTGAATAAATAAAATTCAATTCTCAACCAATAAACCTTTTCTTGAGAAGTATTTTCCCAAGAACTCTCAATAATATTATGATAAATAATATAGCGGAGCATCCTATCTCAACACCTTTATAAATTCACAAATGTGAATATTACAAGGTCATCATCATCCAACTCTTCCAAATGTCGAAAATCCATGTAGTGATGTAACAATTTGGAAAGAAAGTACTTTAAAATCTTCTAAGCAATAATATCCTGAAGAGTCCTACCACAAACATTTATGGTACATACATGCAAGAGTCGTGAAATAGAAGCCTACTCTGTTAAGTGAAACACTACATTTTTTTGCATTGTTTACTTGCAGTGAAAACAAGTATAGGGAATGGAAAAAAGAACATGGAACGTGAAAAAATAGCAATTGGTATAAGTGAAAAAATGTGCAGGATAAGTTTTCAATTAAGGTTGTTATAGAAATAATATTTAGAGCATTGCATTATTTTAATCAAGAATGGAGAGAGTTGTTTTTTATTCATTTAAAAAATAAATATATATTCTTGTTACTTACCAAACCGTTGGAAGGCGCCAATACCACTGTATTTCTTAGTACGCAACTTTTTTGGCATGCGTTTGTTTCTGGAAGCCATGCATATTCAAAGTTGGGATGTCCAACAATTTTTTTTCCAACCAGACCTCGGATGCAACAAGAAGTCTATGGTCTAGTTTTGTATTTGATCTAGGATTACTAGGTATTTGAATGGATAGAGGGTAACGGGACTGAGTGTTACACGTAGTGAAGGGAATGGAGCGATTGGGCGAGGTGGGAACGTGGATGCCCACATTAATTCATAGACTGTAATGAATTATAACCTGCAAGTAAATTAACATATTAAATATCATCCATTTATTAATGGACATCATGAAGAATATACCTATTCTATTGAATCCTATTCGCATAATTTAAATTTATATTCAAAATTTTATTTTTTGTATCTAACCCCACACCTAATTCTTGAATAATAACATCTATCTACGTAAAAATAGGGTAGAATTACCGGAAGGCTTATTATCCATGGACTATTTAAGAAAAACAAGAGCTGCTTGCAGCTTAGTCCCTTCCTTTTAGGTTCAAAAATATAAAGAACTAAAAAAAAGCTAGTCAATCCCATTTTAACACTAGAATATGCATGCCAAATTTCATTAATTCGGAAATCTGGTAAAAAAAATGTTCAATGAATCATATGAAAGTACCAATCTAACAATATTAGATTAGTATCCAAGAATCCAATTTTAAAATTAGTGTTATCCATTTTTATGAACAAGATATCAAAACCAAAATGATGTCCCTATTAGAATAATGGAGAGCCAAATAATCATCTCGAAAAAAACCAAAAACTTCACCATCTTGGGTTAGTGCATATCTTTATAAGCATTAGTTTTTGGTAGCCTCGAGGTAAAATATGCATTTGTATCACAGTTTCAACATTTTATGTTCAACATTCTTTAAATTTGTTTGAACATAAATTAAATGGAAGTGAAAATATTTGGTCGTTTTGAATTTTGTATTTGATGAGAAATGGTGACCATAAAATTTCAACAGTGATGAAAATGGTCTCTCACCTATGATACTATTTTTGCATTGTGTTGAGAAGCTACATAACAAGGCCAAATAAGGTATGTACATAGTTCTTAGCCATAGTGCTAATGCCAATATTTCCATAACATTAAAGGAAGCATTCTCTAGAGTTTAATATTTATCACTATCTTGATTATTGGAAATCCAAGTTATTTATCACCCTCTCTTATAAGTACAACTTAACAAATTAATTGTCATAAACATCCCCTAGGACAAAAGCAACATAGTACTTCACCAAATTGTAGAAATTAAATGTTGCATTGCATAACCTAGATACAGTGACCATAAAAACATAGTACATAACTCATAATAAAGAACCCAAGTATGGGTCTATCCTCATGTACCTAGAAAAGAAGGTTTCTCTTAAAAGAAGGTTTCTCTTAGAACTTAGGAAACCTTGCGAGGTGAAAGAGATTATAACTAAGGTGGAAGATATTATATTTTCGTTGTATTTACACTTAGCTTGTCTATAAAGCAAAGTCAACTACTATTTTGATGCCTAAGCATAAAAAACGTTTATGTATCTAGAGAAGAAGGTAGCTCTTAGAACCTAGGAACCATCAACATAAGGTGGGAGAGATTATAACTGATATGGAAGCGATTTACGTGGATACAATTTTTTCCTCTCATATTTAATGTCCAAAAAAATTAAATAAACCATAACTGAGATGGAAGAGATTTATGTGGATAAAATGTTTCCCTCTCATATTTAATGTCCAAAAGCATTAAATAAATTGGTTTACATGAGGCTAAGATTAAGATTAAGATGGATTTAAAAATATAAATTAGCATACATCCATCTTACCTTGGAATGTTTTAAATATAAAAAAATAATTAAATAAAAATTTGCCATCCAATATTTAATGACAAACAAAAACAAAAGATTAAATAAACTAAACTAAACTAATTTTAACTTAAACATAAACTTGAAGTTTAATGCTTATATTGTCGTTCTTTCTTAATACTTAACATAAAGTTCTAGTTAGACTTCAAAAATATATTCCTATTCAGATAGGACACCATTTGAATTGATTTTTTTTAAAAGAAAATATGTGATCATTCTCTCTTTTTAATCAATGCCATGCTCTTTCATAAAAATTTCCTTCATAAAATAAGTTTTCTTTCTCTCCTTAAATAATAAGCAAACTCCGTACACAATAAGTTTTCTTCTCTCCATACATCATTCTCTATCCATACATAAAATTAGTTTTCTTCTCTCGGTATATTGAAACATTTTGTCCATAATCAAATCCTAAACTCTCGGTATATTGACACATTTTGTCCATAATCAAATCCTAAACCCTAACTTAAGATCTTGAGTTAGTCTCTTGGAACGATCTCGATGTAACACTATGACACAAATAAATAATAATAATCTTGTTTGGTATTAAGTGAACCGTGAAGAAATATCTCTACGTGAAAAGGTAAAAACAACGTTGAGTTTAACTCGTTCTCTCGAAAAAGGGAGAAACTCCATCAATGCGCATTTACAGTAAGATTGGAATCTCCCACACGCATGTTGTGCTCTCTCAAATACAGAGAGATTGGATACCCACAGCACAATAGAAATGCCATAAATAGCACTATCATGCATTTTAAAACAATTACAGAAATAAACACCACACGCCAAATACACCAAGTCATTAAATAAGAATTTCTAGATGCATCTCTGGTCGAATTTGGAAGTAATATTTTCTCTTTCCACTTTAGGATATTTTTTCGTGTACCTCACACCATGCTCAAACTATCAATAGAAGAATAAATAGCATCCCTATGTTTTGATCGTTATAAGTAAATATAGAAAAAATGGCAATGGAATTCCTTTCCTGTGTATGTACATTCTTTTTCCAACCCCTGCTCCGTGAGATAGGTTTGTTGTGTGTGGGGCACAAAAAGTGTTTATATTTCCACCTCACGGCCGAGATTTGTAGGAACCAAGGAATAGGAAGCATGGGCATTTGGGTTTGGACTTGACTTTGAGACTGGTAGTGAAACTTGGGTTTGGCATGCTGGATTCTATAGATAGGGACAACAAGGAGGTGTTAGAACAAGTTTGCCGAGTTGCAATCACTGGCATTTATTTGTTTATTTGTGCTTTCTTGGCTTTAAGTGCCAAACTTGCTTGATGTTTAACATCTTGGGGGACAGCAAGACAGGGATTAATGCCATGCCTGGGAATTTGAGCCAGGTGGTATTTGAATCTGTCTATGCCATGACTACACTTAGTTTTTCCAAAATTTACAGAACAACTGCAGTATTTCCAGGAATCTTGTCACAATAATCCCATGCAAAATTCTTCTCCTTAGAATTTTCAAGGCCTTGGCTGTGATTTTTGTTGATGTCAGGGTTTATGGCAGTTTAGGGTTCATGGTTTGCTACTGTTTGGAATTTGTCAATTGTGTTTTTCTCCAGTTTGGTTGTTATATAGACTAATAGC
This sequence comes from Larix kaempferi, assembly GCA_027924585.1. Classification (NCBI taxonomy): domain Eukaryota; kingdom Viridiplantae; phylum Streptophyta; class Pinopsida; order Pinales; family Pinaceae; genus Larix; species Larix kaempferi. Next base: position 2,357,813 of record BSBM01001158.1, on the reverse strand, counting down.
CTTCAAATGCTTGATCAAATGTTTCCCAGTTAAAATTTTCCCATGAGAAAAAAGTAAAAATAAGTCTCTTGGGGAAAATCCATTTAGCCAAATTTTATTCTACCTGATGCCAATTGGAATATGAGGACAATCCCTGCCAAGAAGTTTGAGATATCCCTCTTTGACAGAGTATCTTCTAGATTTAGAGCCCTATATTACAAATATTTTGTTACTTTTAATATAGGAGCTTACCCTGCCAAGAGAACAATGAGCTAGAACAACGGGGGGTCAAGGCATTGGGGATCAGATTAGGGGAATTCCATTTCTCTTAGATGGGGATCATATATTGATCAAGAAGAGATGTCTTCCGAGGTAGAGATTTTATTGCTTAAACACCATTTCCTGAGGGGTGGAAGGTCTCAATATAAATTTTAGAGAGGGGCTCTGAGGATAGAATCCTCTCAGATGTTGGCTGAAAGACTCCTTAGGAATCAAATAGATTTATCCTTTGACTAAGGATGAATTTCAATATTTGTGAACCAGATAGGGAAGGGATATATTTTAATATGAATTTCCTTCATGCTCCTAGGTATTCCCTTAAATGATGTGCTTCCAACAGGTCGAATCCCCACTAATCAGACTCCACAAGATCCTGGATCCCATTCCAACGTGTTTGAGCTTGGGCTTGTTGATACCCATTCCACCTAGGATGGGTGGGATTGACTCTTTCCATGATATCAAGGGAAATGCCCTTCCCCTTAACCGCTTTCCACCCTTACAGAGTATTTTTTTAATCATCCTGCCCATTTTATTTAAGATATCATTAGGGGCTGACAGGATTGAGCATAGATAGAATGGGGAGGCTATAGAGGATTGCTTTTATGAGAATTTTTATGGCCTGGGGATTCAACCATTCAGTGCTCCAGTCTGCTCTTTTCCTTTTATGTTTTTCAATCACAGGAAGCTAGTCAGTAGATATTAGGTTTACCAGGGAAAGAAAGGTTCCCAGATAAGTAATGGATCTCCATTTTCTCTTAGCGCAGAGCTCAAATTTTTTAGCTATTCTATAAAGGGTGACTTCATCAACATTGATGCCATAAATTTGTATTTTCTGTTATTTAATTGACCCCTTGATGCATTCAAGTATTTAGAAATAGAAGGTTTAACTATTCTAGCCATAGTAGTCTAAGCTCTGCCATGTAGAAGGGCGGTGCCAGAAGCAAATTAGGAATGGTTTATAGGTTTGGTCCCCTGGACCAATTGGATACTCGAAAACTTTCCATTTTTTTGTTTGCTTCTAGATCTCTTCCCAACATTTTTCCATAAGGATATATAAATAAGGGGAAAGTGGGAAGCCCTGCCTTAGCTCTTTAGTGCCATTGAAAAACCTCATGGGCCTTCCATTAACTAAGGGAGATACCCATTGAAAATAAATACATCCTTTTAACAAGGATATGAATTCTTCAGCAGAATCAAATACTCCTGAGACTTTGAGAAAAAATTTTAATTCGCTTTGTCCAAGGTGTTTTCCATATGTAGCTTTAGGAACCATATTCCTCCTATTGAAAGCTTTTGTTGAGTGGATGGCTTCAAAAACCGCTCTGAGATCAAAGTGTTGAGGTGCCATGATATTATTTTGATTAGGTTTTATATGAGACATTGCCAAGTGATATAGGCCTAAACCTTCCTGAGGTAGATGTGTCGATCTCTGTAGGGAACAATGTGAGAAAAGTCAGTTAATCCCTCGAAATACAAAGCATGGTATGCTTTTTATTTTGATCCTGTGCCTATAACCAAAGCAACTTAGTCATTTTTCTCCAATATTCCTCCTCATTGTGATGGGTTCCGAAAAATTTGAGGCTGGCCTTTTTCTCTTCTTCCACCAGGGCATTGGAATATCCAGCAACATCAATTTGTTTTTGTATTCCTTGGAGGGTTTTCTCATAATATTTACTCTCACCAGGATCTTGAACATTTGATTTCATTAATTCGTTAATATCTTTCCTAAGAATCTATATTTTTTGTTCCCATAGGAAATCTCCAAAACCCTATAGACCCAGGGGGTAGTGCCAGGATGAAGAAACAGGTCTCTAAATTGATGATGCTTCAACAAGATTAAGCTAAAGTTTAAGGGAAGGAGGCCATAATTTTCAGGCTTGTGATTTCCAGAGTGATAGGCTTGTGATTGGAGCCTACTTAAGGTATGATGGAGGAGGCTAAATTGAGCCCATCATGTAAGAAAGACTCTTGAATAAGAAACCTATCTAAATACTCAAATCCAGGACCATTTTGCTAATATTAGTCTTCCTTTCCTGGGTATAATGTCTTGGAAACCAAACTGGAACACCAAATCTTCAACAATTTCTATACAAGGGTCCTGTATCCTAGATCATCCCTTTTATCTTTGCTGTTAAGTATCAGGTTGAAATTGCCCATAATGATTCCATTGAAGAGGGGAGTGGAGGAAAGGAATTCTATTTCGAACATTGTTTTATTTTTCTGGAGGATTATTAGGGGCATACACATGGAAAACTTAAAGGACTTATTAGAAGAGACTACTTCACAATTTAGAGCTGTCCAATGATCAATATTGACTTTACTCCTCACTTTGATAATAGAAGGGTCACAAAGAATTGCAAGGCCTGCAAGGAACCTTCTTTCTTCCTTATACATATTCAGCTACCTCTGTTGAGAAATTGAGAAAAGTGTAAGTTTCACTTTCAGTCATGACCAACCTTACATTGTATCATTTATTATATTTAAGGCTCAAAAACCCTCTTGGGGAAAGTGACCTACACCTTGAGTTGTGTATATAGTAATATACTGTATATACACCAACCATAGTCATCAGACTCGGAATCGGCAATAAATCAACAAGGCTAATGCTTTCAAAAGGCTAAAGAGTGTATCAATTTTGATATTGTATCCTACACCCATACGCTAGTGAAAGTAAATTTTCTGTAAGCTTGTATTTGGTATAGTACCCTTACATTGGTTTAATCAATGTTTTCCAATTTTTGTTAGTTTATAATATATATAGTTGTAATTTTAATTGCATATCAATGTCCTTTGGTCATTAGTTCTTTAATTTTTAATGTTCCCAGAAGTTCATAAGGTGTCACTTTCTTAAGCTCATTACTTTGTAGTTCTTTTAATTCTTCGTTTTTCTTTTCAATTTATAGTTCACACACCTTTATTCAGATTGTTTGTGGTTAATAATCTTGATTTATGGTTGATTGCTCAAATGTAGGCATGGACTTTAAGTTAAAGCTAATGACAATAGGAGGAAAAAGGTTGAAATTAACCATTTGGGATACATGTATGTGGTCAACTTTTGAAATTGAAGCATGGGGATAAAAAGAAAAAGGAAGTAATACATTTTTTGCATAATATTAGCTGCATGCTTTACAAAAAAAGAAAAGAGAAAAACATTCCATTATCCTTCCCCAATGAAGCCATGTATATATTTTGCAATAAGGGGTTGGCATTTATTTCTTTGTTGACTTTTATGCATGTATGCTTAATGTTTTTCATATTATAAAATATAATTCATTTGCATCATAGCCTTTGTTTTGGAGTTTTGGAAGAGATTCCATTATGAGCTAATCTCATGGTTTAAGAATTCACCTTGAATATTTGCTAAGATATAGTATGTGGCATACATTAGGATGACGACAAGTATTTTATATTTGAGTGGCTTCATACAATTGAAATGCTTTCTTGCGGGCATTTTTGGGCCTTTTTCCAAAGCCTTGCGGACATTTTTGGGCCTTTTCACAAAGCTTTGCAGGCATTTCTAGGCCTTACTAAATGAAGGTGAGTTCATTAACAATTTTATGATTTCTTGCATTTCATATCATTTTCATTGGATTAGTATAATTTTGTAATGCTTTTATGGTTATGGTGTTTAGCAATTTTGAAGTATACCCTATGGATCTAGTATATGATAAATGTTAATTATCTATAAACAAGGGACTTAAATCCCAGTTTCTTTACCCACACAGATCCTATGTGAAATTACTTATGTAGATTTTTGTGGTTAGACATCTTTGGGGTCTCTTCAAATAGTTCCAAAAGTTAGGAGCTCTAGGCTTATTATGGTAGATTTTATTGCTTATCAATGTGTTTTGAAAAATAAATTAGATTTTAAGCATGGTTGTATTTGGATATTATTGTCTTTTCTTAGAATTACAAATGATGCAATCTGGGTGTTCATATTCTCCTCTCCACAATTCTGAAAAGGTTCTATCTCAATGGAAGAGCGCCTTCCTTACAAGCAGGAGGTTGGTGGTTCGATTCCTCTATGCCCTATTGATATGCAATATTGGTATTTTTAATAAAATATATTTTATTATGATTTACTATGGCTATAAAGGGGGTTTCAAACCGTCTTTGTATGTTTCTACGAGGGGGGTTCTAAACCACCTTCATATGTCACTATGAGGGGGGTTCTAAGCCACCTTCATATGTCACTATGAGGGGGGTTCGAAATTTCCCTTGTATGTTACAATGAGAGGGGTTTAGAACCACCCTTGTAGGTACCTACGAGGGGGGTTTGTAACTGCCCCCAAAGGTTTGTAATAAGGACTTTTAGGGGGGGTTCGGAACCATCCCTATAGGCATCTACGAGGAGGGTTCAGAACCGCCTTTATAGGAATCTATGATGGGGGTTTCAAACCACCCCTATAGGCCTCTACTAGAGGGGTTTCAAACTGCCTCTATAGGCCTTTACGAGCAGGGTTCAAAACCACCCCTATAATCCTTTATGAGGGGGGTTATAAACTGCCCCTATAGGCCTCTACAAGGAGGGTTCTAAACTGCCCCTACAGCACTATACAAGGGGGGTCACAACCGCCCCTATAGGCCTCTACGAGGGGGGTTTGAAACCGCCCCTATAGTCCTCTACGAGGGGGGTTCTAAACCACCCCTGTAGGTTTGTATGAGGGGGCTTATTAGGGGGGTTCACAACCACCCTCATAGGTCTCTATGAAGGGGGTCCAAAACCATCCTCGTAGGTCTCTATGAAGGGGTCTACGAGGGGGGTTTAAAACCGTCTCTGTAGACCTCTATGAGGGGGGTCACAAACCACCCCCAAAAGTCACTTTTAGGGGCAGTTCCAATCTTGTCAAAAACCGCCCTTAAAGAGAAAAACTTTTAATATCGGTTCCTTTAGGGGCGGTTTTGTCAAAACCGCCCCCAAAGTCAACCCCCCGCCCTCCGTAGGTCACTTTTGGGGGCGAAAGACAACCCCCCCTAAAGGCCAAAAATGTAGTAGTGTGTAGAGCATATTGGAGAGGTATATTTATTATTTACATATTTATGATTATGTTTTGAACTTGATATATTATCCATTTTTTGAATTTTAATTTAACTATGCATCTTATTGTTAATTTGATTTATCCATGCAGGTTTCTTTAGATACAAACTTTTTAGATGATTTACTATCTCTTCTGAGCTAATGATTTTAATTTTTTTGTTTCGGTTTTAAGTTAATTGCTTAATTTTTTTTTGCTTGCACTATGTTTTATTTATTAACACAATTTAAGTTTTAGGGGAGAGATATAGGTTCTTTGATTAATGTGGATATTGGCACAGAGGTCATTTTGTTCACACTTGAATTGATTTTTGATATAAGTTTAATATTTTAATTTTTTTGTATTTAGTTTAAATTTGTTTAAATAATTTATGAGATTCATAAATTGATTTTATACGTGTTGCAGCTTGGGTCTCTTCGATATTTTGGAGGCAAAGGGAAGAGACCAGTGGAGGATAGTGGTGGACATGCATTTAAAGAATTTGATGTAATTTTGTTAATAATTGAATTGTTCTTTGATATATAAGTTTAATATTTTAATTTTTTGAATTTAGTTTAAAATTGTTTAAATAATTTATTATATTCATAATCTACTTTTATACATGTTGTAGGCTGGGATGAGTCTAAAGGAAGGCCCTAGTGGAGGATAGTGGTGGACTTCTTCCTTTTTTGTTGATATATAGATTGTAGTTGTTTTGGACATCGAGGAGATTTATTTTTGGATTATGCATATGTACATTGAACTCACATGTTCATGAGTTCGTTTTTTGAGGATTATATACATGTACATTAAACTTACATATTTCATATTTGCTTTAAATGATATATTTGTTTTGTTAATTATTTAGCATATTTGGTTTGATAAATGTTTAGACTATGTTTTTGCATGTTTATGAATGTATGTAAATTATTAGATTTATGTATGTATGTAGATATAAAATTTATAGGAATGCTAATGATAGGAATGCTAGGAATGTTAAGAATGGATGTTTGGAAATTTTGATAGGTGCAATCTAAAGTTATGAAATGTTAAGAATGAATGTTATGAAATGTTTAATGTTAAAAATGAATGTTATAGTAAGAATGAATGTTAGGAAAGTGTTGAATCCTAACAATGAATGCTAGAAAGTTTTGATAGGCACAATCTAAAGTTAACAATGAATGTTATGAAGTTTTGATAGGTGCAATCTAGAGTTCAGAATGATAAGAATGAATGTTAGCAAGTGTTGAATGTTAATAATGAATGTTAGAAAGTGTTGATATGTGTAATATAAAATAAGGAGTAAGGAATGTTAAGAATGTTAAGAATGAATGTTGAGGGTCAAGAATGTTTAAAATGTTAAGAATGAATGTTAGGATGTTTAAAATGTTAAGAATGAATGTTAGGAAGTTTTAGGAAGTGTTGAATGTTAAAAATGTTAGGAAGTTAAGAATCAATGCATGTTAGGAAGTTTTGATCTAGGTGCAATTTAAAGTTATGAATGTTAAGAATGAATATTAAGCATGTTAAGAAGTGTTCATGAATGAATGTTAGGAATGTATGAGTTTGTTAGGATATAAAATCTTTGAGTAAAAAATTTTCAGTGTTGGATATGTAAATAAGAATGTTAGGAAGTTTTGATAGAAATACGAATGTTAGGAAGTTTAAAAATGTTACTAAGTCTTGATCGGTGCAATCTAATGTTTAGGAATTTGCAATTTAAGTTTTTATAGGAATTTTAAGAATGAATGAATGTTAGGTTTTTATAGGAATTTTAAGAATGAATGAATGTCAAAAATAAATGTTAGGAATCTTAGGAAGCTTTGAATGTTAGAAAGTTTAGGAATGTTAGGAAGTTTTAATAGAAATATGAATGTTAGGTTCAAATTTTAATATGAATGTTAGGAATTTTTGATAGGAATGTTAGGAATATGTTAAGAATGAATGTTAGGAAGTTTTGATAGGTGCAATCTAATGTTATGAATGTTAAGAAAGAATGTTTGTTTGATATATAGAATCTTGGTTTCAACATAAAACTTGAATTTCATATAAATGATAAATTGAAATTTGTATAAATGATTCATATTTTCAATTTTTAACTAATGATTCATATTTTTAATGTTCAGGTACATTTTATGTGGCTGAAATCATGACAAATGGAGATATAACGATTTTTTGTTTTTTAATCATAAGCAAAGATTACAGGATTGTGAAGCTTATGCTAAATTAGAGCAATGATTTTAGACAACAATTTGATGAATTTTCATCGATTTGTTGTAAATAATCATTGCTCTAATTTAGCATAAGCTTCACAATCCTGGAATCCTTGCTTGTGATTAAAATCAAATGATTGTTATATCCATTTGCCATGATTCCAGATATGTGAACTTACATAAGTGATATTTTAAAAAACTCATGGAGCATGTATTTATATGAATTGTTTAGCCCACCATAAAACTAATAATGGATCAACCCATCTTATGGATCAAGAATAATAATTTATCATTTATTAAGTATATTAAAAAAGCATGAAATGGATCAGATGAAATCTAATAGGTTTCTCGGTGATTCTTCACTTACATACTTCAGTGAAAAGTAAATATTCGAGGCGGAATGTGGGGACAGCCATATCTGTTATCTCATCCTTTAAGTGGTTTAATAGACATATGGGGACCCGAATAAAGTACTGTAAACATAATTTAAGATGAAATTACACATTAAAGTTTTCATTACCAAATAATTTTTGAATTTATTTCAACATACTAAAATACACTCATTTAAACTTTTATTCTAGTTCCCATTCAAGATCATAGACATAGTTGAAAGAAAAAAATATATTGTACACAACATTTGACATGGACATGGACAAAAACATTGATCGATTAATTTTTGATATAGTTAAAAACATCGCAATGGAATGCTGTCCTCAATTATCCGTTCATGGTCATATTTGGACAATTTCCATTTTTTAGTTTTTAATTATTTTTTCAATGGAACTTGTACCAATTTTATTCAAGATGCACATACTAAATGACTATATTGACAACATATAACATCAGGTTCATAATCCTGAATGTAGACATAATTTTCAGTCATATGGTTCTACTGAAAAAAAATAGCCCTTTAAAATGATGGATCCTCTCTCGTATGTATATCTGTTGTCATTGTAGTCCTCCAATAACTTCATCTTTCATTCAGTGCATCGCATCAAATAATACTTCACATTTTCGTTGTTGTCTATAGGTGTAATCACAGTGAAAACATCCCCTGTGCAAATTACAATTGGCGTTAGGGTTTTTAAATCAATCAAGTTGACTAATATACATGTATAAGGTGATGGAAAAGAATGAAAAATCGAAAAAACAGTTGTAAGATCATTACCTTCTCTAACAAGATCTGAAATTCTGTCACCATCAGATGATATTGCTATTTCTTCTGATTCTAATTCTTCTACGCTTGATAGTGGCATTTTTCCTTTAGGATTAATCTATGTGTGTTTCCAATGTTTTACGTAGTTGTTCGTTATGTTTTCACAAATTTCTGTAGATTCAATATTTTCAATGCAAATATGACAAAAGCATGATTGCTTTCTACTGTCAAATGCAAACATGTTTTGGAAGGATTTTGTTTGAATAGAGTGAAAATCTCTATTCCCATGTATGGTGCTAGCGTCGTATGGTGTTGATCTACTTATATCTTGGACCCCAACAAGCCAAAAAAACCTACACAAATGACAACTTTTGATGTTAGTGTACATATACTTAAATGTTAGTGTACATTTTTTTAAATTGACAATTAATATAAATTAAAAAAATCGTGTACTTACCTGCGCACATCTTTTGATTGTTGATTATAATCATGGCTTAGATGTAATTTACACCATTGGAAAACCTCTGTAGCTGAATGAAATTGTGCAAAAGAATGGTTCATTTTCCATCTTCGAAGTGTTCTTTTATGCATGCTCCTGCAACATTATGTTCACATTTTCCATGTCCAGTTTCAAAGAAATTCCAATGATGTTTAATTTTCAATGCTTTATGAAGTCGACATAACCAATAAAATGATCGTGAAGATTTAAATTGTACCGCACATCCATCCGACCATATCCAATGTTCATTGCATTTAACGCCACGTTCTTTTAGTGAATCATAGAAAATACTTTCAATACAATGCTGAACAAAATGTGTATCGTGTGTACGATCATCGCTGATATAAAAGTGATATTCTTTAATCACATCTCGATTTTCACACGTGCTTTCAATGCCATCAACATCCTGTTGAGAATGTCTATATAGAACATGGAAAAATATCGAAACTTGGTCAGAATGATAGTATTCACTTTGTATCTCTTTTTGTGCAGCAAATATGTAGTTTTCTGCAAAAATCAACCACTGACAAAATTGTTCATAGTGGAAAAATTTCGCGAGACTGTTTGAATTGAAGGTTTTGTCATCGTGCTCTATGTGAATGCTTGGTGTATTTATAAATTTCACTTTCAAATTTCTTGAGAAAATCTGTCACACATATTTTATCTTCTCGCAAATCAATTCTTTTGGAATGTGCATCACTAGAACTTGTAGCATAACCGATGTATTCATATCTTCTCCAATCAACGGTTACATTTGACAGCGACTGTTCATTATCGATAGGATATTTATTATGGAATAAGACCATATTTCCACAACGATGACAGTGTTTTCCATTGACACATTTCTTATTATAAAATACTTCATCGTGATCTCTCTCACATAGAGTTCGAGATATGAATTCACGTACTCTGGGCGGAGGTGGTGAATTCGTCCAAAACATTTTACCAAATTCAAGAAACGTGTCGTAAAATAATTGAAATTACACATGATAACGACAACAACATGTGCCACGTATAGTCATAGGTCTAACATACCATGGTTTTTGTTGCACAAATGTAGTGATTGACACATTAATTCAATGATGATCTTCCTTGAATTTATTGAACAATTGTACTTATGTCATATCTATTATATGTTTTGGACTACTTTCATATACCCCTTGTGATACTCTTTGTTGTATCACATCCCTTGAATTTGGTGAAACTCGAGCATGTGTCAACCAATATTCTCGTACAATATCTTTAACACCTGCTCCCATTCTATCTTTGTAAGGTTGTCTACAAATAGTTGCCCAGCAAGCAAATTCATCATTTTCATCTATTTGCATTCTGAATTTGCTATGTTTGTATAATGTATTTCTTGAGGTTCCAACTGCTTTTGCTAGTTGTGTTGTCAAATGTTTTTGTTTAGTACTAGCTGAAACAATTGCTTTATGAATTTCTCTACGTGCATCACTGATATCTTTCTTCCTGGATTTTTCAAAAAAAATTATTGCATCACCTATATTTTCTATCACATTATGTTTCAATTTCGACTCTTTTGTCGCCTTGTGAATACCCAATAATGACATAGCACTTTCTAACTTCTTGGACACTAATAAACATTTCAAAATTTGTGCTTGTCCTGCTATTGAATAATCCTTCAGAACATTATCATAAAAAAATTTAGCACAATAACGTGCAGCATGTATGGATATTTGTTTTCCATATTTGTTGCAGTCAATGTTTTCTAACATTTCATCATCAATGGTGAAAGTACCTATACATCAAGTTAAATTTAATTTAACATATATCCAAAAATACAATTCATTATACAAAATAAATTTGGAAAATACATAATATATACATACCAGGTCCAATTTCTGGATCTTGAACTTGATCTTCAATATTGACTTTCTTGACATTAGCATGTAAATCACTATTTACATTTTCAACAATGGTCTCTTCAACTTCAATTTGTTCTTCTTGTACTCTATTTTCAATTTCCATTTCATTAACATTATCATGTAAATCTGTATTTATAATTTTTCAATAATTATCTCTTCCGGTCTGCAACCCTTGTTTTTTTTGGCATTATATCTGAGTTTTTGTTTTTCTCTATTAGCATCATCATCATGTTTACGATCACCCTTTTTTTGAACGGTTTCTCTTATTGCCTATGATTGTTTAATCTATAGATGATAAATTAAAGAATCATCACTTTATAGTAAAAAAAATAATTTAAAATTTTAAAACAGTTGCAAAATTTATAAAAACATGAATTGAAATTTACTTCACCATATCAAAATCTTGTAAGAGTCTTTTGAAGAAAAACTCCTTGGAAATAAATTTCCTTTCAAAAAACCCCTTCAAAAGAAATCTCCTTTGAAAAAAACCTTCTTGGAAAGAAATAAGAACTCATTGACAATAAATCACCTTTGAAAAAACCCATTGGAAAAGAATAAGAACACCTTGTAAAATAAATATTCTTTGTAAAAACCACTGAAAAAAAAAAAAAACCTAGGAAAAAAAATTCTTTGAAAAAACCACTAGGAAAAATACTTTAAAAAAAAAACTTATTTGCAAAAATAACTTGGAAAAACCCTTGTAAAGAAATAAATCCTTTGCTAAAATACTCTGGGAAAACAACTCTTTGAAAAAACCCCTTTCAAAGAAATAAGAAGGAAAAATACATCTCGTTTGCAAAAATACCTTGAAATAAAAACTTATTTGCAAAAATACTTTTGAAAAAAAACTCTTTAAATGCACCCCTTAGAAAGAAATTTTCTTTGAAAATACCACTTAGAGAAATATGTTGTAACAAAACTCCTTTGCAAAAATATCTAAGAAAAAGGTACTTTGAAAAAACCCCTTGCAAAGAAATAATTTCTTTGCAAAAATACATTGGAAAAAAACTATTTGAAAAAACCCTTTGCAAAAAAATAAAAGTGCAAAAAATTCTTGGAAAAAAACTCTTTGAAAAATATCTTAGCAAAACAACTCTTTAAAAAAACCTCTTTCAAAGAAATAAAAGTGCAAAAATATCTTAAAAACTCTTTGCAAAATACCTTAGCAAAACAATTATTTGAAAAAAACTATTTCAAAGAAATAAAAAGAAAAAATACAACCCTTGGAAAGAACCTTCTTGGAAAGATTATTTAAAAAACCCACTTGGAAAAATACTTTGTAAAACGAAACTTTGAAAAAACACCTTGCAAAGAAAGAACTTCTTTGAAAAAATGCCTTAGAAAAAACACTTTTACAAAAATGCCTTAGAAAAAAACTCCTTCAATGTGCCATTTGGAAAAAAATAAGAAGAAAAATACCTTGTAAAAAAAACTCTTTTTGCAAAAGAAATCTCCTTTAATAACCCTTTCAAAAATATTTTGGCCAGAAATATGTGAAAATAATGAATCACTTTAGGTTTATTTATATGAGTATAGACAACACAAATGATTTTTTTCTGGCCAACGAAATTTTTTTGTGTTTGGTTATTCGGCCGAACAACCTTTAGTGTAAATAACGGTCTAGTTACGGAAAAATATTATTTGGCCGAATAATCTCTAAGACCTGAACACTAGACGGTTCTGCACAGTTTTCAGGTTTCTCTATTTTCATAAGGTAAAAACAACCTCTTACACTAGAAAACGACTGTCGGACTTGATACCATTAGTTTCATCGTTGAATCTACTTTCGCTAAGTATAGATTTTGTTGTGTATAGGTAATATCTGATATTTTTAATTGTTTTTTTCGTAACATGTGTCGAGTTTGGATTCATCTCTTTCAAAAAACAGTTAAATGAAAAATCTATAACTTAAAAAATACATCACTAAAAAAATTGAAAAAAAATATGGTGCACTTAATTGGAGTGTCTACTTCGAAAGGGTGTTCGTAGATGTTTTAGTTTTAGAGTCAATTGAGATAAAAGTGGCGCAACAAAAAACATGTTGAAAATCGACTAGGTTTCCCCATTGACCGAATTCAAAAAAATATAATAATTAGTATATAGATCCATTGGTTTCAAACTTATAGTCATGCACTAGTACATTGTGTGTAGATTACCGTAGCATATTTTGTTTTTGCAAAAAATAAGATTAACAATGATTTTACGGGTGCAACAAAACATGATTATTTTGTAGTCCTTTCATTTTGTAAGAACACACTGTCAAACATTTGCGAAATCGACATATCAAATCTCAATAAACAAAATTGAAAAAATTATGAATATAAAGCTAACATAATTCTCTAAAAGTTTTCTTTTTACTGCAAAGTGAAATTCTAAACAAAAATATCACTTTTGTTCGCCCAAAGTTGAAAAACATGAAAAAATCAAATTTATTTTCTCACAATACCCCCCAAAATAGACATCCATCTTCATGGATTCCCCCTATAATTTCCCAAATGCTTTGTTTCCCTAACTAGCCAAATTTGTTACCATCAGATGTTAATGCCATTGCTCTTGCTTACCAATCCTTAACACAAGCTGAGAAAGAGTAAGTATTAACGAGTTGCCTAAACAAATATTCTCCCTCACTAAGCTTTCATGCACCTTTTAAATCCAATATTTTATCTAATAATTCTAGAAAATCCCTAGCCCTAATATGCCAAATTCTAGGTAACGACAGTGATAAAGTTGTGGATGATACCTTATTGGGATTCATGGTTGCCTTGACTCCACCTTATGGTCCCATGTTGACGAAATAAAATTTCTATGAGTTCTTGGCTAATAATATTCATGTCCACCTGGAAAATTTTCAAACTATAAAGTATTTCAAATACGTATCTTATCTAATGTACCTTGTCCTATACCGAAATACCCTTATTTGGAGGACCTAGAATTGAAAATAAAAAACAATGTAGGGGCTCGACTACTTGTTTATGAATGGGAAAATGTTATTATCAGACAGCTAGAGATTCAAGGTTTTTCTTCCTTTGTGGATAAGTTCATGTACATAGTCTATTTTTTGTTGCGCAATGATTCTCCTCCTAGAATTTTTCCACAGTACAAAGAGTTGTTACAGCTAATCCCTGACACAAGGGTGGAGGACTAGTTTTTTTTTGAAAACCAAACCGTGATTAGAATCTGTGGTTTTGAGGAAGAACCTTATCTCTTGCCAGCTTTCCTCAGTCCAAGAGTATTTTTTCTCTAGAATACATAAGACAAAGGTTCCTCTCAAATCAACTGCATTTTGTTAAATTTAGGCATCCAGTTACCTTCAAGTTCCCCAAAGAAGTGGGTCCTTTCCTGTTCAAGGCCAAGACTTCCCTCATTCAAGTAGAATACATGTCGAAATAGTTAAATATTTCTGAGGGAAATAAATGGGTGTATGACCCTCACCAAGTCATATCAAAGAAGAGACATGGGAATAAAAAGTATGCACACAATCACTAGCCTAATGCAAAGATGGAGAGGATAGCTAACCTAGAGACCAGGGAGCAGGTTAGCAAAGATAGTATGGACTGACACTAGGAAATACACATAAGGGAAAGCTGGAAAATGAAAAAGCCAAACAACAGTAGACCCTACTCCTCAAAAGAAAGATCTAGAAGCAAAAATAATTGCATCATAGGCTCATTTAGATATGGAAATAGATGAGCCAGAAGAAGAGCATACAAGTAAGAAAGTCGGGATTGATGCAGAATAGGCCAACCAACAAGCCTTAGTAAAGATCATAGAGATAAAAGATACAACAAGTGGGTCAGAAGAAACCTCTAGTTAGCTTGGAGAAATTTCAAAAATACCTTTGATCACTATGGAACACCTTCCATCAACAGTACTAGCCACTACATAAGTGCAATCCAGCTCAACAACAATTAGGGCTACACAACCTCAAGCCACCTTATTCTCTCAATTTTTGGACATAGAGCACCAGAACATAGACATTATGAGAGACACTTATCCCAAACAATGGGGGGATATGACTTAGAATAAATTTCTATCAGAGGTAGAACACAAAGAGGGAACCTTTAAAATGGCATTTTTTAGAGTAAAGGTCCCAACTGTGAAGACATATGAAGACTACAAGGCTACACAAATAAAGGTAAAATTTGATCAAATAATCCCAACAGACATAGGTGACTTTTATAGAAAATCTAGGGAACTATTATGTAAGCATGTCCTCCAATCCTCTGCAAATGTTAAGAAGAAGCAAGCACTAGTGCAAAAGATTGAAAAGCAGTTAAAGTTGGAGAAGGTGGCCACCAAATCCAAGCAGTTGACTATCAAAGAACTAGAACAAAAAATGGTTCCACTTGGGGCTAATCCAAGTGATCTCACTCATGTGCAATCATTGATGTTGCAAAAGGACAATAAGATCCAAGTGTTGAAGAAGAAATTGAAGCTACCAGAGGTAGAACATGTATAGACCCCGGAGCTATTGGTACTCCAAGAGGAGAAGGAGAAGATCCACAAGGAGATGCTAGATTATAAAAGCTCCATGAAGCAGTACAAAGACAAGGTAACTGGCCTAAAACTATAGGTTTCTAGGCTAGAATTAGAAAAGACAACAATTACAGCTCAAGCCACCCCTTGGTCCACTAAAGGGACAAGTAAACTTATGATGGGTCTTCCATGAAGCAAGTAGAAATAAACAATATCGAGAAAACTTTTTCCTCTTCACACAAAACCCACGAAACCCTTGTTTAAGTAAATAAAGTTGTAGCTAACGCGCCGCCTATGGCTGATGAGTTTATGCACAGCAGAAGAAGGAAGTTAGTGGTTTAAACAAAAGTCATTGCGGAATAGTGAATTAATCTTATCCAATGGAAAAAATAGTAATTTCAGATTCTAAAGTTACAGAACCAAATTACCACCTTCAATTTAAACCCACATAATAGGGAGCAAAGTAAGAAGTTTCACCACTATCTATGGTGTATATACTCAAAGACCTTATGCCTAGCCCGTGTCTGGTGTTTCAGTTCTTATGAATGAAGGTCATTTTGGGGCTTACTTGCAAGCCTTTGCCTCTTCGCACAGGTGCTTCACCACCATTCACCACAAAACCCACAAGCTGTGGCAAGGGGATTTCCTTAACCTGCAACTCTCACTGCAATGTCCATTCACCACAAAACTCATATGTTGCGACGCGATTTCCTTTCCCTGCAACTCTCACACAACAATTTTGGCGGACAGGATTTCCTTAACCTGCAACTCTCACTGCAATGTCCATTTACCACAAAACCCAGCTGCTGTGACGTGATTTCCTGCAACTCTCACACAACAATTTCGGGGGAACTCTCACCAAACTCTCACACAGCAATTTCGGTGGACATTAGGCAGCAGGTCACTATAATATATACCCTAACATATTGTATATGGCATAAATAAATAAAATAACCCTAACCACCCCTAATATATAGGCAAGATAATGTTATGGTTGTCATGTTTAATTAATACCCCCAATATGAATGAACGTGATATAATATTGCCCCCCTAGTGAAGACCACGTGTTTGCAATGGAGGTTTCTTACGCTCTCTTTCTTTAAATTTCTGAAATGTATCCTCGTCTTCATCCTCAATGCATGTATAGTCCTGCAGATTAGTAGAAGAAACAAAACCATTATGACAAGCTACCGCAGATCCTGAAGCACTAAGTTTTGCAACCTCCATCTCACGCCTTAATTGTGCATTCCCATCTTCTAGCCTGCGAACTGCAGCATTGGAAAGTTCTACCTGCCTACTGACTTTACATAATGCATTATCCATTTCAGAAATTTTCTTCATGGTATTTTCCTCAAGAGATTGTTTTTCCTTCTTAAGGAAGGCAACTTCTTCCTTCTCTTGCTTGAGAGATTTTAATTCATCTTTGTCTTTACTCATTCTGCGAGTTGCCTGCATTAGCTTTCGCTGGGATGATTCAGTCCATTCTTCTAGTTGTGTTTCCAGTTCTCTGACATGATGGAACAATTTCACCAGCATCTCATCCTTGCTATCCTGGGAACCATTTCCTCTAAAAATTTGATCAAATGAAACAGTATCATAATTATAATCAACTACATCTTCAACAACACTGATAGTAGTGACCTACATCCCCGTAGTAATAAGAAAAAAATCTGACAGTTACCTACTTATAGATTGGTACGAAACAACTTGATAATTGAGTACCTGACAGTCGACAAATAAGGAGAACCAAACATACAGCTATGGTGGACGGCCAAAAGTGCAGCAACTAGCGATCTACCAATGGCAAGCATGCCAAATATTTGGCCGTCTTCTCAACCTCAGCGTCTCCTCCTACAGCCTTTAAGTAATACCTGGAAATAGAACATTGTATGAGTTGTTAAAGACTAATGTTTTGTTTAATTTTTTTGATATTTTAATATACTGTGCAAGAACTACCAGAGAACGGTGGCGGTAGTAGGTGAGGATCATCGGTAATCCAAATATTTAAGGACAGTCGATTCCATTGCAACAACTTCTTGTGGCTTAAATACGTTATTTGCGACTGTAAATGTTTCCTTCCTGATACTGGAAATGAAATTACAACTGTTAATACCACAAATAGAACTTGAAAGAAATAATCTTTTGAAATTTATACCAATTCATAGGTTGATTCTCTTCAATTCTGATTGAATGTGTCATTTAGGAGATACCCAGGACCTATAAATGAGTATCGTTTGTAAAATTTCCTTTAGACAAGAATTTGTCCAGTTAATTCGTGCTTAAGAAGAGTGTTTCCCACTGAAGCTGATACGAGGTTGTGTACTACGCCAAAACAGAAGTTATGAATTAATTATTGAAACATCCATGGACTTTTTCAAAATTTCAATTCAACTTAAATTGTGCAAAATTCTTGCCTCCATAATCCAGTTAACCATCAGAAGACGTTGTTATCCTATGGTGTCAGTCAACTGAGTATCAATACAGTCCAACATATGACTTTTCCACGGAGGTTTCTTATGCTCTCTTGCTTTAAATTTCTGAAATGTATCCCCATCTTCATCCTCAGTGCAAGTATAGTCCTACAGATCAGTATAAGAAACAAAAGCATTATGAATTGAAATTTCAAACCTATAAAGAGTATTGGCTTTTCATATCTTGTTTCATTGCAAACTCATTACAAATCTCCTTTAAAAATAAAATAATTTAATCTTCCCCAAAATGAATATGAGACTAGCAAGATATCAATGAACAACTTGATTTGGTAGTTATTTTAATTTACTCTAACAAAAAACAGAAATTGTCTCTGCAGTAAATGAAAATAAATCCTAATGATCAATGATTTAAGCTTTACGAGTTCTGGATTCTCGTTTTTTAGTGTCAACAAGAGAATTTATTAATAGAAACATAAATTTACTGAACTAACGTTACTTGCAAATAGTCCAAAAATTCTACCACAATGGGGTTCTGTAAATTCTCGGCATGCCATATCAGTTATACTAAACGGAAGCTCTGACGGGTCATTAGAACCATTGGCAGAAGCATAATCATTCCACGACCAAAATTTCTCTTCAAATTCAACAATTAATGGATAACAGGAACTGGAAAGGACTGAGGGCCGCACAATGCTAGAATAGGCCTGTAAATCATCGCTTACAAGTACTAGGATGGAAACATTTACAGTCACAAATAACGCTTACCAGTACCAAGAAGGAAACGTTTACACTCGCAAATAACGTATTTAGCTTTACAGTCATTTCATTTGAATGTTATTTGCTAAATATTTTTATTTTGGATGTCAGGCTGAAGCCCAGGGTAATGAAATGACAGGACACGATGGGATCACATGGGGACCGGACATAACAGTACGAGACAGGACACATGTAATTTTTTGTTTTTTTTTTGTTTTAAAAATTATTTATATTTTTTTTTAAATTATAAAAATAAAAATGACTCCTCTAGGGATTTATGTCCCATCGGAATTGTACTTACCCAATCAAAAAGTCAAAATTTCATATTTTGAAAATTATTAAAATTATTTTTATTTTTCACAATATTACGTTTAATATTAAAAATATTAAAAACATTACAAAACTATTAACAAATTTTGTTTTAAAATAAAAACTAATACAAGTCAGAAATCTTTGACTTCTTAATGAAAAGTATATACCTTCCATGGAAGGGATATAATAATATCTCAACATAATGCTTAGCAATGTAAATTGATACTTTCAAATCGCATAAAAATCTACAAAGAAAAATATTATAAATCAACTCATAGAAAATGGAAGTAAATCAAACAATATCACGGGGTAAATCATGGAAGTGAAACCCTTTTTACAAGGAAGGTAAATACACAGTTTTACGAGACAAATTTCAATAATAGTTAACTAGACAAGATAGTCGAGTGTGGACGCAGGTTGATTCAACACTAGTAAAAGCCTTCCAAAATTATCCCTTTATACAAATGGGTCGAGCCAATAAATCTTGGTGTTACGCATGAGTAGGATTTAAAATAGAGTCATCATTAAGGGTTCTAAACCCAAATAACGTTAACTGCAATTTTACTCAAAGATGACGACAACATAAATACAAGTTTGAATCAATACCTTAGAGTTTCAATTGCATTCATTATCAAAATAATAAAATCTTAAAAACCATTTGATTCAGTACATATTGACATATCGACTGGAGTAAGTATATCTAGATTTATCCAGAACTCATCAATAAAATTTAAAAGAACAGAGTAACTGCTAGAACATTGCTCTAGGTAGGTAAGCAAAACCCAATAGCAGTAATATGTAATATAGAGGGGAGTGTGCCCCCATTTAGGGATTAACATGTGCCTCCCATTCAAATAAGTGTTGTCCTCAACACTTGAATAGTTATGGATGATTTTGTATGAAGGAATCATCTTCCCCTGTCGAATCTTCCACTGGCAGGTTCTTCCACTTGATGAGGTACTCAGTAATAGCCCAATTCCATAGCTGTTTGGTCTGTGTTTCAATGATTTGTTCAAGTTCCAATATGAATTTACCTTCTTCATCAAGCTCAGGAAATATTGTTTGAATTGGTATCTTGTCTCATATTACCTTCTTTACGAAAGAAACATGGAAATCTAGATGCACTCTTGAAGATGAAGGGAGCTCCAATTTATAACCCATACTACCAATCTTTTGCAACACCTTATAAGGAGCATAATACTTGGGTGCTAATTTATTGTCCTTATTTATTTTCTTGAGGGACATCTGCTTTTAAGTATGTATCCTCATAAATACCCAATCCCCTTCTTTGAAACTCCTTTCACTGCGATGTTGATAAACTTGTTGTTTCATCCTATTTTGTGACATAGCCAGGTTGTCCTTAAGTATCTGGAGAAATTCTTGTTGGTTTTCTATGTGATATTCCACGGCTTGAACTTTAGATTTTCATTTTAAGGGAGATGCGATAGAGGGAGATTGGTACCCATAAAGTGCCATAAATGAAAACATTTTTTATGATGTATGGAAGGAGGTATTCTACCACCATTCTTCCAAAGACAACCATTTCACCCACTGTTTTTTTTTATTACATCCAAAGTAACAAAGATAGCCTTTCAAACATTTGTTCACTATCTCAGTTTTCCCATCATAATGAGGATGATAAGATGAATTGTAAGCCAATTGGGTACCCAAACAAGAAAAAAATTCAGTCCAAAATTTTTCAATGAAAATTGGATCTCTATCTCTTACAATAATCTTTGGATTTCTATGTAACTTCTGAATTGTTTCCATAAAGGCTGTAGCTACTATACTTGGATTAAAAAGGTGAGCGAGTGCACAAAGATGTGCATAATTCGTGAGTCTATCAACAACAACTATAATAACATTATTTTCTTCTGACTTGGGTAGACCTGTTATAAAATCCATTGAGACTTCCTCCTAGTGATGGAAATGTATGTCTAATGGTTGTAGAAGTCCTCGACTCTTAACTATTTCAACCTTACTCTATTGGAAAACCAAACATTCGGCCATGAACCTTTGAGCATCACATTTAATACCTCCCCAAAAAATTCCTTCTTGACCCTGTGGTAAGTTTTCAGGAATCCAGAGTGCTCACCTATAGGAGATGTGTGTAATTCTAAGAGGACCTTTTGTTTGAGTTGGGAGTTTTTGTATAAATATAAGTGATCCTTATACCATAATGAATCATTTTTCCACACAAAAGTATCTGATACATTGGCATCATTCTATAGCTTTTGAATGAACATCCACATAGATAGGTCATCTTTCCATTCTTCCCTTGCTGCTACTATCCAATCGAGTTTTAGAATGGAAATTGCATAAAGTAATGCCCTAACATCTGCATCTTTTTTGGAAAGTGCATCTTCCACTACATTATGTTTCCCTTTTCGATAGATGATTTCAAAGTGATCCCAACGTATTGGTTACCCATTTTTGTTTCTCTTCTAAAGATAGTCTATGTTCCAAGAAGTATTTAAGACTATCATGATCTGTTTTGACCTTGAAGTGCCTACCTATTAAGTAATGACGCCATTTCTTAAGAGCATGTAGTATTTCAAACATTTCCTTCTCATAATTGGGATTTTGTAAGTCCTTTCCCTTGATTGGATGAGTTGTGAAAGCAAGAGGGTGTCCTTCTTGGATTAGAACAACACCGATGCCATTTCCTTAAGCATCACTTTCCACAATAAAAGTTTTTTAAATTCTGGTGTCCACAAAACATGAGCTTTTCACATTGCCTCTTTAAGTTGTTCAAAAGCTTGAGTTGCCTCTCAAAGTCCAAGAAAATGCATCTTTCTTCAAATAATGTTGTTTCTTCCATAGTTCTGAACAAACTTGTGGTAATACCCTGTCAAACCTAGGGATACTCAAAAATTATTCAGGGTTTTGGGAATCGGCTAGTCTATCATGGATTTCATTTTGTTGGGGTCTACCTTGACACCTTCATGCGATACAATATGACGCAAATACTCTACTTTCTTTACCCCAAAGAAACATTTGGAAGGTTTTTCATATAGTTGTTGCTCCTTTAGTATTTGTGGTACCTTGTTAGCATGTTGAACATGTTCTTCCCAAGACTTACTATAGATTAGTATATCATCAAAGAAAACCAACACAAATTTTCTAAGAAAAGGCTTAAAAATAGAATTTATCAAACCTTGAAATGTGGAAGGTGCATTCGTGAGACCATAAGGCATGACCAAAAATTCATAATGACCTTCATGAGTTATGAATTTTGTTTTTGGGATGTATTCATCCTTCATTCTAATCTAATGATACTCAGAATAGAGATCCAACTTTGTGAAGAAAACTGCTCCATGTAATTCATCTAAAAATTCATCAATGACAGGAATGGGAAACTTATCTTTAATGGTAATCTTATTGGGCTCTCTATAATCTAGACACATACGCCATGATCCATCCAACTTTTGTAACATTACCACTAGTGGAGAGTAAGAACTTTGACTAGGCCTAATTATGTTGGCGTCTAACATGTCTTCAACCATACACTTAATATCACTCTTTTGGCCATAGGGGTATATGTAATGTATGATGTTAGGAGAAACACTTCCTGGAATTAATTGAATAACATGACCAAAATCTCGAACAGGTGGAAGGACTTTTCGAATATCTTCAAATACCTTGGAATTCTTATTAATGACCTTTTGGAGATTTGGGGAAATAGGAGACTTGGATGTTTGAACATCTAATGAGCATCATTGTGCAATTACACCTTGATGCCCATTTTTCATCAGTTTTTTCATACCATTAGAGCTTATCACCTTGATTGGTTTCCCTGTGATACCATTTAACTCATATTCTTTTTCTTCCCATAAAAATTTCATGAAAAGCTTCTGAAAATTAAAATCCATTGTTCCAAATGATTGTATCCATTGAAATCCTAAGAAAACATCAACACCCCGGATCGGAATAGGAATCATTAGACCATTCAATACATAAATTACCTCAAAGTAAGATTGAGATTCTGACATTTCTATGAGCAATTGATAGTCCATCCATTTGCAATCATTACTTGAAACCCCCATGCTAGATATACAAAGCAATTGAGAGCTTTGGATTATTTATAGTAAATGAAATTATAAATACTTCATAAATCAATAAGACAACCCCAAAGTACAAAATTTTTAGAAATTTAAAAAAACTTTGATGTAAAACACCTATTTCAATCTTCTTTATATTAATTGCGATGCATAATGCTTTATATAATGCTTTATAGACTATATTATTTCAAATGACCTTTTGTACCCAACAAGGCTCATTTAACATTTTCTTTATCACATAGGTATAATACAACTCTACATAATTATTAAGTACATATCAATTCGTCCAAATACAAGGCTTCTTTTCCTTCACGATTATATAGCACACTTTATCCTTTTTGACACTTTCATAAATCATAAATAACATATGCATACAATTTTACCATAATTTACAATATGAGAATATACCTAACATAAATTTTATTTTCTATGCATCTATGTATATATATGCTTTGATCATTTTCCAAATATAGAAAGTCTTGTATAGGTAGCATAACTTCCTAAACTCATGGCTTATTTTAAAATCCGTCAACCACTTAAATAACATCTCTTCCCAATACACATATCACTCTTCCCAATACACATGGATCTGAACATCTAAACTAAAAAAAATTGATATAATATGTCTGTACACTCTGTGATTAAAATCACTCATTCCACACGCAGAGGGTCATGCTCGGTATTAACAGAGGTCCCGAAAGTAGATATTTCACGCTAAAATCATGCAGAGCATTCAAATTCCATATGTAACAATTATTTAAATAGACAGTTGAATGACATATAAAATAAATATATTCGAAGAGAGCATTCGAATGACATATAAAATAAATATATTCGAAGAGAGCATTCGAATGACATATAAAATGGCATTACTCTGTACATCATACAGAGGCTATGTATTTAAATTCAACCCCTATAGATATATAATCTTAGTTCTGTAAGGCGTCTGATTCTTTTAATACTTCAAAAAAGAGTATAAAATATTTTGACAACACTCGACGAATGTAAACTCCAACAACAAAACATGCATCCATAGTAACATATAAAACCATGGACAATACAAATATGGAATGGCATTCAAGGTTCTATTATAATATTTTTAACACGGTAATAACAACCTGAACAATGTCACCATGACAAGTTCAACATATATTTTCGAAAATGAAAGATAATCATAATCATCATTTAATTACAACATTAAAGTAATAATAAATACAAATAACCAAGGTACACTTACTTTCCTTGATATAATGGGGAAAGATTACTTGGAGAATCAATTCCTCCCAACCATAGGAGAGGACTGCAACACCGCTAGCCCAACTCCACCCCCAAGCTGAATCACCATCATGCACAACAGAACTAGCAAGCAAAAATTGAGCGTGACACTCTCACTCTCCGAGATTGTATTAAGCTTGGTGATGGAATTACAATCAAAAGAGAAATACTAAAAAATATTCACTCATAACAAAAATGTATCCATGCACAATACAACATCCTGTGCTATTTCAATGCACCAATTTATAGTTTTTTCCCAGGTCTTGTGCCATCTCAATCAAATCCAGTCAATCCTTCAATCCATATGATTTAGGATCATGTCTGTTGGTTGAGCTTTTAGATTGGATTTGATTGACAAAATATCTCTTGCTTTATGTACACTTGTTTTTTGTCTAATGGTGGTGTCCCCTCATTCAACTGAATTCTCCAAGTGTCTTTTTCTTTTTATTAATAATAAAAATAATAATTAATGTACAAAGTATCACTCACATCCTATGTGAGTATTTTTTAATTTTTAAATAACTCTTACAAATAATAATTGTTTTGAAATATTTTCAAAAATATTAAATAAAAAATACATAAGAATGTCTTGGGGGTATCACATTTCACCCCGCTTATTTTTAACACTATCCTCGGTGTTCTTTATTCAGAGCTCTCTTGCTCATTTTGAAACATGGAAGGATATGCCTTTCACATTCGATCCTCCATTTACCATGTTTCCTCCTAAGGGATGAAGTGCTTTCATTGCACTTTTATTTTCAAGCGATGACTCAATTCCATAGAATAAGCTCCTTTCTGTCTAAAATGCAAAAAGGATCTGTCTAGAAATCGCCCTTGGGATCTACCAGAATCATATTCCAATCAATTATATCAGTAGCATCATGTACATAGATTTTTAACAAAGAAACATGAAATGCATTGTGTACTTTTATAGAAGGGGGAAGTGCAAGATGATAGGCTACCGAACCTATCTTAGGTAACTCTTCAAAAGATTTGCAATACATGGGTGCTATCTTGGAACACCTTCCGAAGCTCAAGGTACTCTCCTTTGGTTTTACCAAGTTATATACACATGATTCTCCCACATTGAACTCTTTTGGAGTTCTTTTAAAGATCCGCATAACTTTTATGTTGATTTTGAGCAGCTTTTAAATTTTGTTGCACTTGTTTGACAATTTGTTCCATCTCCTTCAACATGTCAGGTCCTAGAACAATCCTATCAACAGGGTTATCCCATGACACAGGAGTGTGGCATTGGAGACACCTAACACAACATTGGAAGCTTTGATAATGGATTTTGAATCCATTCATCATAGATATTGATCCTCCATCAAAACGTTGTGGGAGGAAGGAGATTGAAGATTAGGGTTTCCAAGTAGAAAAAAACCCTAGCAAAGTTGGGAGACTCATAGGGCAGCGATGAAGAAGGTTTTAAATGGTATTGATATTTCATCATACTAGCACCATGGACATACATAATATGTTTACAAGTGATCTACCTTGGATGGTTAGGGTTTTACCCTTATAGAGAAGACTACTTGACAGGTATGACTTTAGAAGACATGGGTATGTTTTGAAATCTGATTATTGATTAAGTTCATAATATGTTTGTCTTCATGTTATTGAGGTTAGTACAATTATGATTGTTTGATAATGAATGCATGTGAGTGATAGAAGACATTCATTGATTAAGTTTATGACACTTATGATTGTACTAATGCACTTGTGGTGTTGTATGAGGATAATGTTGCCTGCTAACATGAAAGGTACATCAAGAAAGACAAATCCAGTTCTGTGACCATGATGACATAAAGACAAAGATTCATCCATAGTCTTTGACCACATAGAAGCTCTACTTACGAGGTATGTATGACTTTGTTCTACTATGCTTAACTTATGAGATATGCAGGTTCTAGCACAAGGTCTCTAAATCATTGAAGAGAACAAAGAAGATATTGTTTGGGTATGTTAAGACATGACCAAGCATGATAATCCATGTAGTTTTCCTATATCAAGTTAGAATCCTACTTTGTGTTAGGTTCTTAGGTATGTATACCTATGTATGAAATGATCATGACCATACATACTTAAGTTTATTTAGAATTACAATGTTTTGATAGTATTGAGATTATACTAATGAATGTATGTTTATGTATGAGATCATGAGGATGATACTAGTGCACACTTAAGCATGCATAGTGGTATAGAATGAATAGAAGTTCAAAGACATATAGAGATCAAGCGGAAGGCAACCACACACACATAAAAGATAAGTATTTGAGTTGTTATTTGAATCTCTAAAATAGTAAATGATATTGCTTGTAATAGCTGTATGCATATTTGTATTCCTAGAATATATCATGCATAGTATAAGTATTCATATAGCATTGAACAGTATACTACTAATATGCATATGATGGGTAAGTTGGACAAACATTCCATTGTTGCTTGTCTAGAATGAAACCTCTTTGCTGACATGCTAAGAGCTATGCACGCTCTCGATAGTATGTTCTGGTAGAGATGAAAGGAATCTAGATAACCACTGTATGCATACAGTATATGGAAAAGTGTTGTGCCAAAGTATTGGTCAAGATAGTTGCATAACCATGTGAATCATATTTGTATGCATAATAGGTTATCATGTCAACATGATTTGATGTTTATGAAGTATTACTAATCATGTAATTAACTTTTATTTGTAGGAAAGATCATAAAGAATGATGAACACCGAACAAGTGTTGGATTTTCAACAAGAAGACTTACAAATCAAACATACTATAGAAGGCTCGTGGCTAGAAAATTCTCTTAGAAAGTGGAAGAGGATCATGACGAGATGTTTGCTCCAAGTGGCTAGATAAGACCATTCTCTTAATGGTGTAATTGAAGAAGAAGTGCGAATCGAGAAAACTCCCAGGATTCGATAGAAGAAAGCTCTGTATGGGTACCTAGGATCGATAGTCATTTGATGAGCTTAATGATCACCATTGGGTGATGCGGATTTCAACCTTTGCTACAAGGTTGCAGATGGTGTCTATATAAAGATGACATTCTTCTCTTAGATGGATGCAAGAAGGAACTCACCACAGAGTTCAAATGATCTTGAGGCTCATATCAGTAGACCCATCTGACGAGAGATGACACGGATAGATATGCAGAAGATCACTCAATGCAGAGTGTGAATGATGTTCAGTCACAGAGGGAGAATTGATATCTTCTTGAAAAGCTTGGGATTTACCAAAAGTAAAGCTGATCCTAACCTTTATCTTAAGGTTATGGATGATGACCCTGTCATACTATTACTGTATGTGAATGATATCTTTCTGACAGGGAATGAGAAACAGATCATGGAAAGAAAGAAGAAGCTAGCTACAGAATTTGAGATGAAAGATCTCGGATTGATTCATTACTTCCTAGAAATGGAAGTATAGCAAGGCCTAGAAGGAATATTTCTCAACCAGGGAAAGTATTTGATATGTTGGAATGCATAATCCATGGCCACTCCCATTGATTCCAATTTGAAGCTGTTAACTGATGACTCATCAGAGTTAGTGAATGTGACTCTATACAGACAGATTATTAGGTCATACCAGGCCAGATATATGCTTTGCTGTGAACACCTTGAGTCAATATCTAATGGAACCTAGGCGTGTTCACCTGATAGCTACAAAGCATGTCATGAGGTACCTAAAGGGTACGATAGACTTTGGTCTATGTTATCTTGGAGATCATGACTTCAGATTGTATGGCTACACAAATGTTGATTGCGCAGGAAGTGTATCAGATAGGATGAGCACATCGGGTGGATTTTATTGTCTGGGATCTGCAATGATCTCATGGTTTAGCAGGAAGCAGTCTAGTGTGGCTCTCAGCACAGCTGAAGTGGAATATATAGCTTCTTGCTCTGCTAGTTGTGAAGCGATATGGCTTCGGAAGTTGTTATCAGGATTGTTTGACTTGGAGATGGACCCCATTGTGATCTTGTGTGACAACCAGAGTTGTATCAAGATGACAGAGAATCTAGTAATCCATGATAAGTCTAAGCACATAGAGGTCCAATATTTTTATATACGGGATATGGTACAGAAAGGAGCTATAAAGCTCGAGTATGTGAGCACTAATGAACAAGTTGTTGATGTATTGACGAAACCTTTTTCTCAAGTAAAGTTTGAGTATTTCTGAGACAAGCTTGGTGTAGTTCAGAAGGACCCTCCTCGCAAGGGGGAGTGATATGGTTGACGATGATATTTGGATAGTGGTATCGATGTGGATACCTGTATCAATGATGACATTGGCTATGTTGACGGTAAGGTCAATGATGAGGATACTTGTATCGATAATGAGGATACTGTATCAATGCCAAGGATACTTGTATCGATGATGTGGATACTTGTATTGATGATGTGGATACTTGTATCGATGATGAGGATACATGTATCGATGATGAGGTTACATGTTCTGACGATGAGGTCGATGGTGAGGATATATGTACTGACGATGAGGTCGATGAATGGTCCCTAGTGGATGAGAGGGATTGTATTATCCCCAAACTTTGGTCCCTGAATTGATCTGTAGACTCTTGTCTTCGAGAAAGATGTTGGTGAATGATGTAATGTGCACTCCTAAACTGCTCAGCATAGCAATAGGTGATCATTCACAAAACCTTTAATGATGGAATGTTCACTCTTGGATTAGCAGGTGATCATTCACAAGTTGTAAATCCTAGATTTGATCTAGGTCACACCCCAGTTGAAATAGTAGTGGCTCTATGGTTGTAAATCCTAGATCTGATCTAGGTCACACCCCAGTTGAAATAGTATTGGCTCTGTGGTTGACTGGAATGATGTAATGTGTGCTCCTGGACTGCTAAGTGTAGCAACAGGTGATCATTCACAGGCCCTGTAATGATGTAATGTTTGCTCCTGGACTGCTCATTGCAGCAGGTGATCATTCACAGGTGGTAAAATCCTAGATCTAATCTAGGTCACATCCAGTATGAAAAATGACTGGAACTGTGGTCGGGATTGCATCGTCCCTAGACATTTTGAGGTGTCTTAAAGTGATAAGGATTGATCATCCTATAAGTATATTGGGAATGCATCATCCCTAGACATGAGAGGTGTCTTAAAGTGATAAGGATTGATCATCCTGTAAGTTGATCCAGATTGTATTGTCCATAGACATGTGAGATGTCTTAAAGTGATAAGGATTGATCATCTTGTAAGTTGATCTGGACTGCATCGTACATAGACATGAGAGTTGTCTTAAAGTGATCAGGATTGATCATCCTGTAAGTTGATCTGGACTGCATCGTCCATAGACATGAGAGATGTCTTAAGGTGATAAGGATTGATCATTCTGTAAGTTGATCTAGACTACATCGTCCATAGACATGAGAGATGTCTTAAAGTGATAAGGACTGATCATCCTGTAATTGGATCATGTGTGTTGTAGGGTATGCTGCTATGATACTATTGATCAGAAGATCCAAACAATGAGGTTGTTGATCAAGGATCTAGATGATGATGTTGTTGATCGAGGATCCAGATGATGATGATGTTGATCGAGATGATCTAGATGATGATTATGTTGATCGATATGATTGAGATGATGTTGTTAATCGAGAGGATCCAGATGTTGTTATTGTTGATCGGGAGATCTAGATGTTGATGTTGTTGATCGAGAGGATCCAGATGTTGATGTTGTTGATCGAGAGATCTAGATGTCGATGTTGTTGATCGAGAGGATCCAGATGTTGATGATGTTCGAGAGATGTAGATGATGATGTTATTGTAGCTTTTCAAGTGCTACAGAAGATGAAGACTCAGTACTGACGATGCTGATATTCCAGTATTGATTATGTTCCAGTAACTGTTTGAGTTACTGATGATGATTGAAGAAAGCTTCCAATTATTTATAGATGTATCATGTATCATGTAGTTGATGACTCCTTGCTCCTGCAGATGTTGTTATAATATCCTTCTCATTAAAGGGGAGTGTTGAGATATTGTAACTTCTAAGAATATTAAATTTGTACTTTATTATTCTGGAGATGTTTCATTCCTCCGTGAAGACCTTATTGTATATATGGAGATGTTTATTCCTCTGTCGGAATGTGGTAACTTGGTTTATTAGACTTCCCTAATGGGTTTGGCCCAGAGTCAGGTGTAATGGGGTGTTTAACCCAGTGGTTAAAGATAGGACCAACCTAGTTAGTTTAAAATTCAAGTCAGATTTGTGTATAAATAGAGGAGGTGTGTTCCTCATTTAACACACATTCACTCACTTGTGAATTGTACATAAGAGAGAGAGAGAGAGAGATCTACATAGGAGGAGAAGGAGCTCATGTTTGGGGAATACATCTTTGTATTTGTTGATCATCTATATTGAGGAAGCTGTGCTGGGTTTTCTACCCCATGAGGGTTTCCCAGGATAAATTGTGTCTCTTGTGTTTATGATGTGCTTGTTGTTCTTTCAGTGATCCTGTATATGCTATGGTTGTGAAATGGAATGTAATAATGATATTTTTTGTCTTAGCATAAATTGAATCTTAACAGATGGTTCGGTGAAGTAGCAACATCAGCAGGAGCAATGGTGCAGCAGTAAACTAATTTTTATCTCTAATCTTTTGGGATTCACTAAGGTAGTAGCGGTGGTATATTAATGACAACATGACCATGGAAAAATGAAGATATGTTTGGGGACAGAATGAGGACATGCTATTAAACAGAATGAAGATGATCAGCTTATGGACATATTGTTGATGGACAGAATGATGACAATGTCACCTACAACAAATTGATGATGGAAATTTCTCTCATCATTGTTCAAGTAAGAATGACAGATTTTGGAAATTTCTCTCCCATTTCTATAATCATTAGAGGTTTTAATGATATAGCTACAAAGTTTGAATTTATTGAATATTTTCATATTCTTTGTTCATGTGATACCAAATTGACATAAACCATGGTGAATGTGATGGTGAAATTGGAAAAAAAGGAGTGTTATAACTCACTTAATTCCTTCATGAAATACATTAGCAATCACACTTACTGGTATTTATATGATAAATGGAAATGGATGAGGTCGAGGAAATCACTTTTAAGTCCTCATTCAAGTAATCAATGCACAGTTGAACTAGGATTATTCTGTAGTGGGAGTTTTAATTTGGTTCGGATGGAAAATCTTGGTGTGTGTAGGATATCTCTAACTATTAATGCCAAGAAACTTCCTCATACGGTAAGTTGGGTTGAGCCAAAATTTGTAGGGGTGGTGGTGAATGTTGTTGGGTAGTGAAGAGGATGAGAATACTTTTGTTTGGTTTGTTTCTTTGTTAAGAATTGGACTATGACATGATTATTTTAATTGGAAATGTTGGTTTGTGGATGAAAACTTGAACTCTTTTTTTTTAAGAAATCCTTTTTTTGTTTATTATCTAGGTGATCTCAATGGAGACTTAGGCAATTTCTTTGCAATTTAGGTTATTTCTCCAAGCACCCTTTCTCTTGTACTTTATCTTGGTACTATGGAAGAAAAAAACCAAAATGACGAGTGTGTTCATTGTCGATTTACAGAGCTTCACAATGTTCTGAGGTGCTTATCACCACAAATGAATACCTTACAAGAGGCAATTTTTCATATTAATCAAGGTATATGTAGTCATCATGAAGACCAATTTGCTAGGATTTTGGATATGGAAAAGAGAATGGAAACATAGAGTGAAAGGTTAGAGAAGTTGGCTACAGATTTAGAAATGCCTCGTAACATTACACCCTATAGTTTCCATAGGTTCAGTGAATGGTATTCGTCCAAAGGACTTTGCAGTTCAACGGGATTTTGGTGATTATGAAGACATAGAATAAGAACACATAGCATAATAAATGAAAGAAGATGAAAATGGAGAAGCAAAGGATGCCTAAAGTGAGCATGAACACATGTCTAGTTTTCTTAGGTTTTCATGTTTTATAAGGTTTCATTTTTGTTTGGTTGGATTATATGAATTCATAGCTCTCAAATAATTTAGACAATATGATAAACACAACTGTAAAATCCGATGATAATATGATAGACATGTTTTGTGAGAATTATTCATTTTCATTTTAGTTTTAAATGATGATAATATAAAAAATGGTTACTCAGTGCTAATTAATTTGTAATTACTGAACACAAATTATTCATAACTGGATCTAATTAATCGAAGTAAAGAATTTACCTATGTGTATGGTGCCGCAATCTCCTCTGTTACTGCCATGGCTTAGTTTAGGTCGAAGGAACTGACGTCCTCCCACCTGGAGGATGGAGACTTGGCCCTGAATAAGTGTACATTAAAACAAATAAAGTGAACAATGTGTAATTCAAAGTTAAATATATTAAAAATACGATATCAAATAAAATACAATAAATACTTGAACGTTAAATAAAACAATAGCTAACCTGGTCCATGTAGCTCTCCGTCGCATGCTACTGCGTAGGATCATGGCAAGAATGACCATAGTGAGAACAATGATGTGTCGTTGTTCCAGTTGAACTACATGGCCCCTCCTGGGTTCCACCTGTACCTGGCATGTACCAGCCACCACCCATAAACCGTGCAGTTGTGTGTGTCTCATCGATGTCCTCCCGACTCTGTGAAGACATAGCCACAAATGTGGTATGTTTAAGCAAATGATGTGTGGTATGTCTAACTGAGTCATCAATCTCATCTAAGCCGCTACCAAACCTAGTTGGTCGAGGAGGGTGGTTTGGCTCTCTCTTGGGTGCAGGGGGTCCTCTGAGTGGGTTGCAGCGGGCGTGAGGTTGATCTTAGGCAGAACCAAGACCGACACCCTAAAACTCAGTGATGTCAAAGTAATTGACATGGTAGCCTAGCTCAAACTCAACCCAAAATTTCCTAAGAAAATACTGTGGGACCTCCAAATTATTGCATGGAGTCTTGTCAAACACCATAACCCATCTCTTTCTCCAGTTATCTCTCCATGGCTGGGAAATACATCAGTCCATGCAAACCCGTCTCTTCCTCACATCTAGAGGTTGTATTGTCCTGGGATCTATGAATTTGCTATACAATTGTGCTTTCGTGATGTTGTGGTCTTTAATTTGTTCTTTGGATATCCCAGTGGAATAGTGCTCCCTCATTCGAGCCATGTATTGGCTCAGATTTGTGATCTCACTGTGGGCAATGTTGATGGATTCAATGATGTTTTGCAATGATGAAGCCAAGGAAACCCGAGAAGGTTCCTTGCTGCTCTTCAATTCATCGCATAATACCCGTAATTCGTTTAAATCTTGGTGTAATTCATCCTTGGGGTTTTCAGATGGTTCATCACCAGGTTCATTGTCCATTCCAATGTTGATGCTATCTTCTGATGGTTCGGTTTCATTGGTTTCCTCTGGTGGTTGTGGTGCATTTTTTATTTTGTTAGGTGTGTTTAATCTGCAATGTCAAATTGTTGGTTTTTTAATTGATTGTAATTTTTTTTTAATTTAAAATTGCAATGGAAAACAAAAAAAAAGTTCAAAAAATTGATTCGTTGAGAACCTACCTGAACAAAATAGAGACAATGGAGTGGAGGTTCATATTGATGCTAAGTAGGATGTTTTGGGTGCTCCAACACGCGCTCATGGGGTCTTTGTTTCTCCACTCCACGTTCATGGGTTTGTTATTATGATAACAAAACTGTGGTCTATTTTTTTTTACAAAAAATACAGGTGCGTGCACGCGTTAATGATGCGTGCGTGCATATGTTTGCGTACGCCTTAATAGCGTGTGCGCACACATTTTGTTCATGTCAAATCACTAACGTGGACATTCGACATTTCTGAAGCAGGGGCGTGTACGCGTGGTTGAATGTGTGTGCATGCCCTTGTTTTTTTTCCGCTCGTGCACTTCTTTTGTGACCCTTTTGGGTACCAGCTTCGTGCAGGCAACCCCTACCCTTCAATATGAATATGGTGTTGATATTTAAAGGACTGAAAATATGTAATCAATTCCTCGATTGTCATGTTGAAAATGGAACTGGGTGGAAGAATGCATATTCAACAGGATTCATAGATAATGGCACAGCTATATAGTCTGTCTACATGAACTAGCTAAAGGTTTTGCATATAGAATTAAAGGAGGAAAGAGACCCTTTAGTATGGACCACAAATCCACATGGATTCTACATGCCAAAAGATGGCTATGATTCATTGATGGAAAGACCAGACTTAGATCTGGAATGGTTGTGGGGAATCTTTTGGAAATTTAATGTTTCCCCAAAATAAAAAAAATTTTTAAGCTAGTTCTTCTTACGTAAAAGAGTATTAACTTGGGATCACTTGCAAAGTAGGTACAATGCTGGCGCTGGTAGATGTGTTTTATGTAAATGTGTAGAGGAAACAAATCAACATCTTCTAATGGAATGCAAATTTACTAAATAGGTATTAAAAGAATTGGAAATGAATTTAAAAAACAAGCTCCCTTGGGGAATAGGGTCTTCTATCTCAGCCTGTTTGTTTAATTGGCTTAAAAAACCAAAGCTTCAAGATTATAGAGGCCTTCTGTTGATTTTGGCTTGGCACATATGAAGTTATAAAAATCAATGTATCTTTGAAGATATTTTTTCCTCGCCTCTTTCATGTGCTATCAAATGTGTAGATACTCTGGAAATTTGTACTCAATACTCATCTCCAAAAAAAACTAGACAAATCAATGAGGAAATAATTGATAAGGAATGGCTTTGGGCCTTTTTTTATGAAGTCACTTTGGTAAAACATGGAAATTGTGGAGTTAGTAGATTCTTAATTATGCCAGGGGAGAAAGTAAGTTTTAAGGCAGGTCTAGGTGAGGATCAAACAATTTCATACAAGTTTCGGCTCTTAAATTATTACTTTCTCTCGCAGTGGAAAATGGTATAAAAAAGCTACAAATGTTTGGTGACGCAAAACTAGTTATAAACTAGTTCAGAGATGAAATATCATGCCATAACATCTTTTTCATCCTTTAATCGAATAAATAAATAGTCTAAAAACTCAATTGGAATCAACCTCCTCTTATCCAAAAAAGTATTAATCTCAACATTGGCACATAATAGAAGAAAATGATAACAGACACTCATAATTCACTCATGGTCCTTTTTAACGAGCTGATCTACATATGATAAGGTTGTTGCCTAATTCACTCATGCTCCTTTTTAACGAGCTGATCTATATATGATAAGGCTGCTGCCTAAGATCTATGCTTTTTTTGTTAATATGGTTTCTTATATATGGTTTTGATGTAATGATTATGAAATAAACTTAAGAAAGGACGTTGAAGATAGGCATTTTTTTATTGTAATCGATTTTGAAGAAAGTGAGTGAGTATTAATACAAAATTTATAATTTTTTTTAAGAAAAAATTTAAGTTTAAAATGAAATGAATATAATATAATTTGTTTTGTTTTTTCTGAAAATATAGATTATGTAATTTTAACTATGTGTATTTACAATTTTAATAATTCCAATTAAATTTAAAAAAACTAAAAAAATTCCAAAACTTAAAATTTTAAATTTAGAATAAATTTCAAAATTTCAAAACTTCAAAACTTGAAATATTTAGGTTACACTGTAAACAATTCCAACCAAATTTCTACGTAATCAAAAACTTAAATGTTTAGGTTACACCATAATAAATCAATTGAATGCCGCTGTAATTTGACAAAATTAATACACAAACAAACAGAGTATTAAAGATAAAAGCCAACCGATTAACAGTGCGTCAGTGGCATGCCAAACAGACTATTAAATATAAAACCAGACCGATTTTGAGAAATAAAACGTTTAGATAATTCATCGTATTCCAATTTCCAAAGGCCTTTGGCGTGATCATACATGTGAATGCTCCACCATCTAACGGCAAAATCCGTGTTATTAATATCAGAAAATCTAACATGCGCTAATATAATAATACTAACCAATAACCATAGTAGCAAGATTCACATACTACAGATACAATGAAACCATGAAATGCAGAAAGTTACAGATAACTGAAGTTGAAATAGCCATATCAGATGGTATTTCTGGTTTTCACCCTTGCTTAAATTCCTCCAGGATAATGCTCTGCAATATATCGGCGGAAATTGGCAGTGTATTCGGACAACCAATCTACAGTAGGTACAGAGGCTACCACGTTGGGATGATCTCGCATGGCGTTCAGCCATCTGTGCATACGGCCACACTGCTCCGGCCCAGGGAACTTCAACTCCCCTAGGGTTTCAAACGAGGGAAGCCATGGAACCAATGGCGCAAGAGCCACATCCGCCAAGCTCATCTTCTCGCCCAGGAAATAGGGCCCCACAGACCCTATAGCCCTCATCCCCTCTTCCAGCGTTATAAACTGTTCCACGACTTCTTTCCGCGCAGTCGCATGCTCTTCCCCGAACCGTTTCATGAGCTTCAATCCAGTCTCTATGAACTGCCCAGGTACAAATACAAGCAAACAGAAAACAAGGTAAGACTAAGAATGACCAACGGAGAGAAAAAGCAGTAAAGAAGCAGGGGGCAAAGGGCAAACCTTTTTGTTGGCAAAGTCTGCCCAGAATCGAGCGAGTGACCTGTCATAAGCGGAGCCCGGCAAAAGTGAGGGCGCAGTGTGCGAAGGCGGCCAGGCTTCCTCGATGTACTCCAGTATCACCAGGGACTGCGAGACGGGTCTTCCATTGTGGATGAGCACAGGGACCTGTTTGTACACAGGATTCGATTGCAGGAGGAGGTCACTCCTGGCTCGCAGGTTTTCCTGGACTTCCTCAAATTTGACGCCCTTGAGCCGAAGGGCAAGGGCGCAGCTCATTGCAAAGGGGCTCGACCGTATCAAAAGCAACTTCACTTCTTCCTCCGATCCCATCTTCTCCTGATCTTGCCATCGCTTGCTCCTTCACAGAGATATATATAAAATACAAAATACAAACTGGCCGGATTGACTGCTTCTCGGTTCCTCTCGGTCCTCGGTTCTTTTTCTCGACCTTTTCTTTAAAATTTAGCTGTTCATTTTTTTTCCACGTTATTCCGTCATTGATGTGTGTGCCAACCTTTTATAATAAATCCAAGTTGAATGGTGCTTCGATTTCTTAATATTGTAAGTTCGAATCTTCAATATATCTCTTAATATTTTAAGTTTTAATATATATATATATCCTTTGACTTTTATATAATAGGTAATATATTCTCTCTTTATATATTTTTTCAGTGGAAAAAAGTTGTACTATTATTGATATTCATTAAAAACGAATCAAATAATACAAAATAAC
This sequence comes from Larix kaempferi, assembly GCA_027924585.1. Taxonomy (NCBI): domain Eukaryota; kingdom Viridiplantae; phylum Streptophyta; class Pinopsida; order Pinales; family Pinaceae; genus Larix; species Larix kaempferi. The sequence continues at coordinate 2,320,212 of BSBM01001158.1, read as the reverse complement.
ATAAATTTTGTACAAATTTATGTGCTCACAAAGCTATGAGCGATCAACGTCATCTATCAATGTTCTACAATTGTTTATACATAACGGCAAAAATGCAAAAAGCATGGATATATGATTTTTGTCACAGCCAATATTGGTCAAATAAGTTGATCATTCCCTTGTCACAGCTTTGATTTTCAATGAATTCTTCCCAGTAGACATAGCCTTCATCTCCTCCGTGTGCTTCCTTAGAGAGGTTATATGTAGCCATGTTGAATTGCCGGAAAATATGTTCAAAAGTAACATCTTTAAAGAGTTTGATTCTTTCACAAACTTTGCTACACCACTTTTGTAGAGAAATGATATTTAATTGATAATCTTTGAGAGCCCACTTTATTGTCACCCTGGAGTCACCAAAAACCTTCATCACATGATTGCAGCAATAGTAAGTACACACCATAAGCCAAGTAATTTTGCTTTAGTGTTTGTTCATTTCCCACAATTCATCCTGAGTGTGAAATAGTGTTCTTTGTTGATATAAATCACACTGCCAACAACACAAGCTCCATCTAATGCCAAACCATCAAAGAAACCAACCCGTTTATGGAAAGGAAAACTGAAAGTTCCAAGCTGTCTAGTATTCTGCTGTCCTACATTATAATTATAATCCTTTAATAATACCAATAACCTGTTGAAAGAGGAATAAATATTGGGTGTAATATCTTCAAACAAAGCCTTGTTTCTAACCCACCAAATATGCCAAGAAAGTAGAGCTGGAAGATGTGGTATGTTCCTGCAATATTTGTGCCATTTACAGACATTGGCCACAAAAATTTCCAAATCCCAAGTCTGATCCAGCTGTAGGTGTGATATGATCAGTTGCCACAAAGTTCTTGTAAACTCACACTCTACCAAAATATGTTGTGAGGTTTCAATGTTATTTCTGCAAAGATAACATAAACTTGGTCCAACCCATCCTCACTTGATAAGATTTTCCGAAGTTTTCAAACTTCCTTGTAATGCATGCCACATAAAACATTGTACCTTTAGTGGGATATTCCACTTCCAAATAGCCTTGAACCACCAATTTGCAGGATACATACCACTGTGTGTGATAATTGCTTGATATGCCAGATTTGCAGTAATAATTCATGTTGCCTTATTTTTTGCCCAAATAATGCTATCATTCTCATCTGTGAGTCTGCACCCAACAGAGTTGAGTTTGCCAATATAGAGTTTCCATTCAATAGCCTCATACCCATCAAGCCCCAGTTCCATAGCTGAAATCTAGTACGTATTGCAGGATCTATAATTAGTTCTTTTTATCTTATTGAGTGTGGCATAATCAAAACGATGCAAGGTTTTGATAATTTCTTCTGAAAGAGTGTATTTTGCATCCAAACCCACAATTGGGTCAATTCCTACAAAACTGTTTTTGCCATTCCCTACCTTCCAGACTAAATAATTAGCCGTCATATTATAAACTTTTATGAAACCAACCCAAATAGGTGATGCACCTCTGAATTTTTTAAAAGGATACCTGATCCAACTATACACATCCATCTTGATATATTTGACCTTGATCAATTCAATCCACAGAGTAGTTCCAAAAATCCCTCTCCAAAAGCTTTTCATCCCGAGAGCACAGTTGAAATAAGACAGATTTCTAATGCCCCATCCTCCACCACTTTTAGGACAGGAAATTTGATCCCAACAAGCCATCACCATGCTGTTGTTTGACACCCCCCCAGACCAAAGAAAATTGAAAAATAACTTTCTAATGTAGTTGATGATAAAGCATGGGACCTGCAACAGAGAAAACCAATAAACAGGTATACCTGTAAGCACTTATTTAATAAGAGTAAGCCTTCCACCAATCGACAGAAGTTTGTAAGTCCAATGGTTAATATGTTTTTCCACCTTTTCAACAAGCCACATCCAGTCATTTCTTCCGTAAGTTCTAGGCTTAAGGAAATAGCCAAGGTATTTAAAACCATCCTCCAAGTTGTCGAAGTTGTAAGGCATCAAACTTTTATATAGACTCAGTTTATGTGCATCAATTCCATAATGGTATATATTGGATTTCCTTCTATTGACAGACATACCTAAAGCTTCACAGAAAGTATTGATGATAGAGCTATAATGTTGCCATTCCATCTCTGATTCTAACCTAACCATAAGCACATCATCCACAAAAAGGGAATGAGTATGTGATAAATTTTCAGAGAAAGTAATACATTTGATAGTTCCAGTAATTTTTGCTTCCTTAATCAACCTGTTGAGGCCTTCAATGATCAGGAGAAAGATTAATGGTGATAGAGGACATCCCTACTGCACACCTCTAGAAATTTTGAAAAAATCTAAGGGTGCACCAATGACCAAAACAGATATGTTAGTTGTTGTGACACAAGCCATAATCCATCTCTGAAATAGAGGGATACCTATTTGAATAAGAATCAAATGCAAGAAATCCCAGTCAATTCTGTCATATGCCTTTTCCAAATCAATTTTCAACATTAATGTAGCCAAATTCCTTGATTTCACAGTATGAATAACCTCTTGAGTAATTCCAATGGCATCTAGAATCTGTATATCTTGCAAAAACCCAAATTGTTCTCCAGAGATGTGATGTGATAATATGGGTTGAATCCTTACAACAATAATCTTTGATATTATTTTGTATGCCAAGTTACACAGAGCTATAGGCCTGAAATCTCCAAATGTGGTTGGGTTACCAACTTTGGGGATTAAAGTTAAGAAAGTAGAGTTAAGACTGTTTGATATATATCCATCCAATCTTGAAAATTCAATCATTTCCAAAATTTCATGTCCCATGACATCAAAAAACTCTAGAAAGAGCTCAACTATCCACCCATCAAGGCCAAGGCTTTTGTCCTTGGCAAACCTTTTCAAAATCATCTCAATCTCCTGAAGGGTGACTTCTTTACACAATTATGCAGCATTGTTCTCTTCAACCATAACATGATACAATCTGGCCACCTTAAATTGATTATTGAGACTGATATTTTCAGTAACACTGTAAGACTTATTGAAATGTTCTTTAGCATTATATTGTAACTCCTCCAAACCAGATATGTTGTGTCCTGAAGAATCATGCAATTCCCGAATGTTGTTAATATTTTTTCGATGGTTGGAAAATGCATGGAAGAATTTCGTGTTTCTATCCCCTACTTCGATCCATAAATCCCTACTATTTAATATCTACTCTAATTCTTCCTAAGTAAGCAGCTCATCCTTTTTGTTTTCGAGATCCTTTAATTTCTTGCCAATCTCCACATCACAACCCTTCTCAATATTTAACATAGTTAGCTTCTGAAGCTGAATCTCCAACTTCATAATTTCACAACGATCTGCCTTCTGTTTTCTTTTGATCCAATGTGTTACAATACCCTTGATTCTACAGAGTCTTTCAACAAAGGATTCCATAGGATTCAGATCAGGATCCCTTTCATCTTTTACCCAGAAATCTCTGACAATATTGCAGAAATATTCATTCTTCAGCCAAGAACAATTAAATTTGAAAGGATATTTGATATTGCAAATAGTGTCATCAAACGGAAAGAAAATGGGCCAGTGGTATGAAAACTTAGAATCACCAACCCATGATCTGTGCCATCCCCATATATTTAAAAGATCAGCTTTAACTAAAAACCGATCCAATCTTTTATGTATCCCCTCACAGCCATCTCGACCATTAGTCCAAGTCAGCATGAGTGTACGTGGCACAATGTCCACCAAGTCATAAGTATCCAATAATGAATTGAAATACCCATCCAATGCATCCATCCTAGCATGTGACCCCCAAATTTCCCCAACACCTCTAATGAAATTCAAATCTCCAGCTATGATAATAAGTGAAATGTTCAGGATACTAGAATTGCACAGAGTATCCCAAAATGGCTCTCGGTCTCTATAAGGGCCATAAAGATTCAAAACCGAAATAGGATGGTTTGTGATAGTGTAGCTTCCCTCCATAAAGATGCCCCAAGAAGTATTATAGGTCCGAAAATCATAAAACTTAGGATTCCATCCCACTGATAATCCTCCCGACAAACCCTGAGGACTAGTCGCAGAGAATTCCCACCCAGGGAGAATGGATGAAATCATCTTGATCGCCACAAGATCAAGACACATGGTTTCCTGTAAAAGAATCAATGATGGACTAGTATCTTGAATAAGATGGGTTAAGGCCCTAGTCCGGGAGACCTTCCCCATACCCTGAATATTTCAGTTTCACCTGTATGTGTCCGGGAGTCTGGGGTTTCTATGGATGGAAAGGTGAATATTACAGACACTCTTACCCCGTTGACTGTCTATTCTAAAAGCCCGTCTAATAAACCCTTTTTCAATCCTATCCCAGCCAACAGATTTAGTAATGTCACAATCTGGAAATCTCAAAAGAAGCAGGTGACAAAAGATTTAGTGGAGGGGGATACCTTTATTCCCTTATTTGTCAGTATTGAGAAAGGTGAAGTGACCAAGGATGTTGATACATCTGATAGTTTTGATGAGGCCCTTAGAGCAGGTCTCTCTCTATATATTACCTATTATATAAGGGTAAAAGGAGTTTTTTAATATATATATATATATATATATATATATATATATATATATATATATATATATATTCAGCAATTTGACTCTGGAACATATTTATAGGGAATATAATTCTCTTGTTGATAAGATGTTGAAGTTGGATTTGGAGGGAGAAGATGGATATTTATATTGGGAAGAATATTTCGGCAATCATATCTAGGATTATGGAACAGTATATTTTATGGATTATGGTATTTATCTTATTCAGAAATAACATCTTCTATGTTATATTTTGTTTTTTTGTCTATGGAGATGTGAGGGGAAGTACAATTTTTTATTGTAAAGGATCTGTGAAGATCTTGAAAAAGACAGCTTATGACTATTCTATCATTGTACTGTTTGATTCAGTTTTTTGAATATCAATGGTATGCTTTTTTTCTCGGGAAAAAATAGGTAATATATTCTCTACGGTGGTCCGTTAGTGGGGATGGATAGATTTCATTCCATCCACGAAGGAACCCCAATCATCAAAAAAACATCTTCTAAATTTTTCTATTGATTAGATGCATTTCTAATAGATTTTCCTGAATTTCTTATCCAATCCTCCTTTTTTCAAGACCTTAGAAATATGTTTTTGTTCCTAAAGATAACACAAATATATACACATTCTTTAAACCTCGTTCTTTATATCATTATATAAAATTTAAAGAAAGATTAAGAGTTGAATCTAATAATTCAACTAAATTAATGTATTTAAAATTGCTAATGAATACATTTATTTATGTATTCCATAGACAAGAGAAAATGAAAACATAACTTCATGATAGCTTCCAAAAGACCCTTAGGGATAAATTATAGAGAATTTTAGAAAACACAAATTTTCTCAATGATAAATTCTATCAAATTCAAATGACCACCCATCAAAAACCACATATTACTCCAATGGTTGATATGAGATTATATTCTCTCTAATAACCATCCCTACCTCTGACCCTTTTTCCATACGATTTAGATACTTGACTAGGAGATCGAAGATTGGAAGAGAGGCTACTATTGTGGTTATCAGATTTGCAGGCAGGGAGGTCCAATAAACCCCAAATGTTTCCTAGTTTGCACATGGTTTAAGACTACCTTGAATATACTACATGTATTGAGCATGGACTACTTAACCAATTTGCAAGAAATCTACTATTGGTACCTTGTTTATGTTATTTATCTATAAAATTACATTAATTGATATGCTAATATGATAGTAGCAATTGTATAGAAATTTTACTTATTATGCTAGAACTTAAAGGATCATTCCCTCAAATTATTACATGTAGAACATGTGTTTGATTTTATTTCAATTAGTGTTGTTAGTGTTAGATTACTAACATCTATCACTATGATGGGTGTTACATTTGGTATCACAATCTTAAGTTCCAATATTGGAACCTTAAGGACTGCCATGAACCTAAAAATATGAATCTCTCTAAAGCCTTAAAATCTAAAATCAAACTCTAAAAATAAATAGAAACAAGATATGATCAATAATCACTTTTATTAAGGGAAAAAGGAAGATAAATTCCCATTAAAACCAAATAGTACAAAGAACAACAAGCCACTAACCAGATTTTTTTTTACAAAACTTAAAATGAAGTAGCTAAACATTGCAAAGGAGATTAACAAACCTCTAAAATTCTGCAAAATTTAAGCTGATCCATTCCTCATACTAAAGTCCAAAACCCATCCCTATGAACAAAAATATACCTCCAAGCCAACCGAAGTGAGAAATCTGTAAGAGTAAATAAAGCATGAAAGGCAATTCTAAAAATTCTGTATATAAAATTGTGATCGCAAGAGACAATTATTTATTCAAATATTGCTAGTTGACACATATTGCATAATATTGTAAAAAGGAAAAAGTTTGAAAAAAAATTCACAAAATTCAAAAAGAGTTTGTGAAAATTAATGAAATTAAAACTCTATAATATAATGAAATTAAATTATCATTAAAAATAAAATTAAAAAAAATGATTAAGAAAAAATAAGAAAAAAAAAATCATAATAAAAAAGAAAATCAAAATTTTAGTTTAATTTTTTTAGTATATATATATATAACCACAAATCAAGAGAACAAAAGAAAAGAAAAAGAAAAACTTTTCAAACTTATAAATTATAAATTAGATGGGTAAACAAAAATGAAATAATTTTTTTGGTTGGCCCTATAATTATTATTGATGATGATAATGATGATTTAGTTAAATTTATTTTTTGAAATATATATATAATTCAATTTTTATATATTATTATAAAAAATAATAATAATAATAATAAAATAAAAAGTAAATTTTAATAATAATAAAATGTCATTAAATATTTTATTTTTGTGGTGAGGAGATTTCGATGTCAAAAAAGCGTGTGTAACACAAAAAGGGGGATTGAGGCAACATTTACTGGTCATCCGAATAGTATAAATGGTGTAGCACCTATGGTGATTATCATAATTTTACTATCTTATTAACATCCTTCACCCTTATCCTTGACCTAAAGTGATTTGCTTGTTACAAGCGAATGTGAAAAATAGTTACACTTATGTAGATTATTGTGTAACCTAGTAAACTACTTAAACCTTACTTCTGGACCTTCTTGACTTGATTCATAATTAGTATGGTTAGGACACATGGAAATCGAGGTTGAGCTCAGATGACACTGTTTACTGAGTCAACCATACCAACATCGCCGGTACTATCACCTGAGATGGTCATTATAACTCACTCCATAGAGGTAATCAACCAGACACTTAAAAGGATTGCGAGACTAAGCCATGTGTTGATTGTTGAAGAAGAGACCCTGCTATCAGAGGAGGGCAATCCAGAGGTGCCATTGAATTTGGAACAAGAACCTCCTCCCTAGAGAGCTTTAGAAAAATCAAGCTTCCATATTTTACTAGGGGTCATGTTGGATTGTGTGGCAAGACATGGATAGAGGGAATGAAAAGGTGCTTTGCATTGAAAGAGTATACCACCGCCTCCAAGTCCAAAATAACTATTTTTCAACTTTAAGATCATGTCTTAAACTAGTGTGGGAATGTTAAAAGACAACTACATCTCACTTCCAACATCGTCCCATGGGAATTATTTCAAGATAGGTTCGAATGGAAGTACCTACTCATATTATTTGTGGAGGATCAAGTAGGATCCTTCCATGCCTTAGTATAGGGAATTCAAACTGTGGAGGACTATAAATTGTTATCCATATATTACATGGTTAAATATCAATGACAACTAGTTCGCATTGTTTATGGGTTGAAGTACAATATAATGTCCCTTGTGTGCTGAGGAAAGCAACTTTAGTCCCACATGTAGTTGAGTGTGCTCATTAAGCTTAAGAGCGTGTAGGATCTAAATGAGATCAAAAAGGGGGTTTGAAACCGATTGTCCCATAGAATTTAGGGTATGTGGGGAAGGCCCCATCAAAATTTTTACGGTAGTAGCAGGGAGCGGGTGTTACTCTAGGCTAGCTCCTTATAATGGCGGAAGGGCTACACCTCATGTGGAAGCAAGTGCATTATCACAAGCATCATGACGGACTCATGAGAGTACAATATATCTAGGATAGTTAGTAGGGTTAGGGGTTTCCATGGAAGGAAATCATCTCAGTTGTATCTTCTTATTAGTAGTCAGATCCCACTCCACATTGCTCTTTGGGGTTGCAGGATCCCTCATTTTCACCATAACTACCCAGAGTGTAATGCCCCTTATGTTTTTACATTATTATACTATGATGAAAATGCAAATTTATGCTAAGTGGGTAAATACCTTTATGTTTATTTTTGAAAAATGTTCAAGAATAAAACCTGCCACTTGTCCTTATGATAGGACAAATGTAAAAGACATATTTTTTTTTACTTATTAATTAAATGATGGAGTAGTTGGAATGACAATGTTGAACTTGAATGAACCATGACCCCATGATGGCGAACATAGTCTCATTGCTCAATTTGAGAAGAGAACAATTTTCAGAAGGATGGTTAGTTAACTAAGCTCCCTAAGGTCTAGGAGAGGATCCATGGACAATGAAATATCAAGGAAGGAAATGGTCCCCTGTTAAAGACCTAGGAAATAAAATATATTGCATATGTGGGAAGACATGATGATGTCTAGTATGAAAGAGAGAATTTGTTTCGGGGGAACTGGTAAAGTGTTTGGCAATTTTCCGAAAGAGAAATAATGTATTGCTTGGGATAAGATGAGAAATATCTTTATACTTGAAGAGTAGAAATGGCTTCTTTAGAAAATCTATTGCAGTAAGAGAGTAGGGTGTTTGTCCCTATGGTGTAATGGTTTATACTTGGGGGTGCATGTTGAGCAAGTAATATGGATGCTCAAAGGCCTATAGTTGGGTGGAATGTGGTCATTCCAACTATTTTTTTTGTCAAGATTTCCATATTGGATATGTTGTATTCTCATGGTTATTAAGTACTCATTTAGATATGGTTTTCCTACTATCTATTGTTTAGTTTAAATCCATATTTATGTGATATGTACTAGTTTATTTCCTGATTAATTTGGAAATTTTTTGTTACACTATAATTGTTAGTTATACTAAACTAGGAATGATTTATATTATTTTCTCATTACTTGGCTAGGTTTTTTGAAAAGATTTATATACATATACATACATACATACATACATACATTATCTAGCTTGTAAATTGAATTAAAACTTATGAGAAACTAAAGAAAATCATCATCATCATCATCATATATATATATAGCAGTGGGTTGTGATAAGATATAGCACAACAGGAGGTTCAATGGTCCCTCCTTAATTCGGTTTGATACAGATGCTGAGATGGTTGCTTCTGAGCCCACAATCGGTTCTATAAATTTTAAGCCCGGTGGGTTAGCTCAAGTGGTTGAGTGATGTAATTGCAAGAATAAGGTCTCGGGGTCAAATCCATGGGTGGCTATGCAGGCCCTCACTTGATGTCCCCACTGGTTTAGGCCCCGTAATCAGGGTCGCTGGTTTAAATTGGGTACAATCCTTGAAACGAGGGGAAGTACTTGAGGGTTTTCCATGATGTGTTCCATATATATATATATATATAATTAAATCTTATAAGACATTAAAGAAAATAATTGGCTTTAGTGTTCTATAATTGAAATAGGGAATCACGATAATAATAATATAAACATTTTCTCTCAAGAAAACTCTATTTTTGACGTTTCCATTTATATTGGAAATATTATATTTAGATTTATTTGTTTTATTTTTCTTTCCTTCTATACTCATAAAATTCATATTATATTCTTTTTCACTTTGTCTATTATAATTCCAAAACAATCTGCATTAATAATAGCTCAACATAATGCTTAGCAATGTAAATTGACACTTTCAAATCTCATAAAAATATAAAAAGAAAAGTATTATAAATCAACTCATGGAAAATGGGGTATCCACATAATCACTGGGACCGATTGGCGAGCGAAAGGGAGGCGGAAGGTTTTACAGTGATTTGAAGTTTCTCTGTTTTTGGTAACGGTGTGGGGTCTCTATTGGGGCTTCCTTGGTACGTGGGCTGGAAGGACATGGGTACTGCCACTGATGGTGTGGCATTGGCCTCTGTTGGGAACTTGGAAAAAGGAAAACAAAAAAATAAATATCCTGCCCCTGGAAGCGGGCCTGGGATCATTGAGGCAGGAACCAGTGGTGTGGTCACCCCGGTGCAGACAACGATAGAATCCAGAAAGCCTAGGCAATGTCTGCCCAAGGCGCTCAGAATTCCTAAACTCTTGATCAAATCAGAGAGGATCATAACTGATATTCAACACATGAAAGAGCATGACCTCATTGGAAAATTTGTTGGGATCTGACCAGCTGAGAAAGCACTGGTGTGGTGGATCAACACAACCTGGAAGCCTCAGGGACATTACAATCTTCAATTGGGATCTAAAGGTTTCCTTACCGTGATCTTCTTCAATGAAGAAGACCGTACAAGGATTTTTGACAATGGACCATACTTTTTTAATTCGGCGGGACTGTATCTTCGCCCTTGGAAAGAAAGGTTCAACCCAAACAAAGAAAATTTAACCATTGCCCCGGTCTGGATAAGACTCTACTCCTTTCCTTCTGAATACTGGAAGGAAGAAATACTAATAGAGATTGGTAATGAGTTGGGGGTGTTCGTAAAAGTCTTAGAACAAACCAAGAAGATGCGGTATACTTCTTATGCTTGTATATGCCTCTATTTGGATATCTCCCAAGATCTACCGGCAAGAATGGACCTTACTTGGGAGGATGAAGATTGGTTCCAGGCTATTGATTATGAACAGATCCCGTTTCAATGCAGGCGATTCCATGAACATGGGATTCTATTTAGGGATTGTCCGCTTAACAAATAGCTAGCAGGAAAAAAATGACTCTGAAGGAAAAGACCAAGAAGGATTCAAGAAAGTTACTAGCAAGAAAAGGAAAGCGAGGAAGGTTGGAGGCCTTGAAATACACAAGAAGACCATGATCCACATTAGGTATGAGGTCCTCCAATCAGGAGAGGAAGTTATTTCTACATAGGGAAATATTGAAGCACCAAATAAAGAACAAAAAGATGACCACATTACTCTTACAGTTGAGGATGATGCTCAAGGCTATGCAGGATCCTCGCAAGAGGAAGGCGGAGATGAAATGGAACTTGAAGATTTGGATCTGGAAGGTCTGGAGGCAGCATGAAAAGTTGAAAATCCAATTCATATTACACCTCATCAGGTCTCACTCATGGAGAAAGCGATTATTAAGTCCAAGAACCGCAAACCCTTGGGGGTAATTTCTGAATCTCTCAAAGAGAATGATGGGAAAAAGATAACCAGAGGTGAGAAAAGAGGCAGATGAATTAACATGCAAAGAATTCAGATGATAGGAAGGAACCTGGTGGCCTCAGGCCAGTATCCAACCATTGACGTGGCTCTAGCATCCTCCAACCTCAATCGGTTATAAAATGCGGATTACATCTTGGAACATCAGAGGATGCAAGAGTATCCTAAAAATCCGCCTCTTACGATGGAAAATTGAACTAGAGAAACCTGCGATTATTTTTCTCCAAGAAACTAAGTGTTCAAAGATTGAGCTCCAAGCCATTGGGCAGAAAGTATGGAAGCACTGCAAGGTGGTAGCAATAGATGCTACTAGTGCGGCCGGGGGAGTTGGCATTCTCTGGAACCCTAAAGAAGTAAGTTTGTCTGCTTTTCATATTTTATCGAACCAGAGTAAGAGTTTTTTTGTCCAATTTCTACGAACCTTCTTTGGTGAACCAAAAGAGTTCCTTCTTGAATTCCATTAAGAATCTTAAAAAAGAGACTGGTGACAGACCTTGGATAATTGTGGGAGATTTCAATCTAATCAGAAATCTTGAAGAAAAACGTGGAGGTCAACGTTGTCTTCATCCCAGTAGTGAGGAATTTTCAAAGGTAATAAAAAATTTGGCAATGATTGATGTTAAAACCTCCAATGGCATGTATACATGGAATAATAAAAGAGGAGGAGACAAAAGCATTGCTTGTAGACTAGACAGGTTTCTGGTCTTTGAATCCATTATGATGGGAGGCGGGGATCTGACTGCGGTAGTGTTGCCTTCGGTGGGCTCGAATCATTGGCCAGTTTGTCTGGAATGGCACAGGATAGGAGAAAACCTCCGTTGACCATTTAGGTTTGAACAATTCTGGCTTCTGCACCTTGATTTTTCTGATCAATTGCGTCAGTGGTGGCAGACTTGTGACTTGATTATGGGAACTAAGATGTATCAGTTCCAGCAAAAATTAAAATACCTTAAAGGAAAAATAAAGAGGTGGAATAAAGACATCTTTGGAAATATTTTCCAAGGTAAGAAGATCCTCGACCTTAAACTTCAGGCAATCCAAAAGGAGGCCATGGCATAGGGGTATACTACAGAGTTAAAAACGCAGGAGCAAAACCTTTTGCAGGAACTCACTCTCAAAGATCACCAGGAGGAACTCCTTTGGAAGAAAAAATCCCAAAGCCGTTGGCTAAAAGATGGTGAGCGTAATACCAAGTTCTTTCATAAAGCCACCATCCAACATCGTCATGGGAACAGGGTGGTTAAACTCAAGAAGGAAGATGGAACAGTAGTGGAAACGCAACCCGAATTAGAGCAGACCTTAAAAGATCACTTTCAAGACCTTCTGAATGAGCCAAATATTAATAGACAAGTAGAAAGGGAGAAGGTTCTTGGCCACATCCCAAGATTGGTCATGGAGGCCCACAACAATCTTCTTATGGGGACCATCCGCATGGAGGAACTTGATGAAGCCATCAAACAAATGGCGAATGACAAAGCACCTAGACCGAATGGCTTCACTACAAACTTCTTCCATTCTTGCTGGGATTGGCTGAAGTAGGAGGTCCTGGCCATTGTGGAAGATTCTCGGCAAACCAGGAATATTCTTAAAGCTCTTAATGCTACCTTTCTCACGCTTATCCCTAAGGAAATGGGAACTGAGGATCCTGGAAAGTTCAGACCCATATCTCTTTGCAATGTGATCTATAAAATTATTACCAAGGTTATAGCAAACCGGTTGCGGCCTCTTCTTCCTTTAATTATTTCTCCGGAGCAGGCTGGGTTTGTGGAAGGACGTCAATTTATGGATGGAATTATTCTAGTTCATGAAGCAATTCATTCGCTCAAACGAGAGAAAATCCCAGGTATGCTCCTAAAACTGGACTTATCAAAAGCCTATGATAAACTAAATTGGACATTCATGGCTGAAATGTTAACAGCCTTTGGTTTCAGTAACATATGGACGGAATGGATCATGAGTTTCGTTTCATCCCCGTTCTTTTCAATTTTGGTCAATGGCACTCCCTCACAACCTTTCCCCGCGACTCATGGAATTCGACAAGGGGACCCCTTATCCCCATTCCTCTTCATTATCATGGCTGAAGGTTTAGGAAGAATGATACGGGTGGCTGAGGAGAACAATGTTATTCAGGGTTTGGACCTGGGGGAGGGACTGATCCCTCAAACCCACCACAAATTTGTTGATGATACTATGATGATGGGACCTTCCTCGGTTCAGGAGGCCAAAAATATCAAGGATATTCTTAACACCTTCCTCAAGGGCAATGGTCTCGAAATAAATAAAGAAAAATAGAAGGTGTATTTCTTCAACACCCCTAGAATCCATCGCAGAAATATCCTCCAAATTTTGGAATTCTCTAAAGGAATCCTTCCATCGAAGTATCTAGGGGAACCCTTGTCAGAATATACCATCCGAGAAATCTCTTGGAAAGACCTTTTGGATAAATTCAAAACCAAATTAGAATTATGGACGTTTCGAGCCCTGAATTTTCCAAGCCACCTCATTCTAGTCAAGTCAGTGTTACAGGATTTGCCAATTTACCTATTCTCTGTGATGGCAGCACCCAAATCTATTCTAAAAAGATTCGTAATCTGTAGAGGAACTTCTTCTGGGGAGGCACCCCCGACCAGAGGAAATGGGCCTTGGTGAATTGGAATACTCTATGCATGCCTAAAAGATTGGGGGGCCTGGGTCTGCGTGACCCGGTGTGTATTAACAAAGTCTTAGGAGCTAAAATATGGTGGAGATGGGTCACCCACAAAGATGAACCATGGGCACGTATTTGGCACCAGAAATATGCCCCAAGATGGCCCAAACAGGACCTTATCAGATTTGGTGAAGAACAACCAGGATCCAGTATTTGGAAGCTTGCCTAGGAGAATCGTGATTTAGTCAAACATCACAGCTTCTGGGAGGTTAGAGATGGTAACTCTGCTTATTTTCTGCATGATGCTTGGTAGCAACTCCCAAGACTCTCTGATGGGCAGGACAATCAGGAGTTGTTTTTATATTTACAGAGTATTCCATGGGAGAAAGTCAAGGAATTTTGGGTAACAGGACCTGAGGAACTACGGTTTAGATAGTGGAAATCAATTCAATGGTGGAATACCTTAACCCCCAAAGAAAATTTAGACAATTTTTATGGTGAAATTACCAAACAGAAAATACCCTGGGCCTCTGGGCCAGACAAAATCCTATGGGGTTATTCTAACACGGGGAACTTGAACATTGCAGAAGTGGTTGGTCGCTTGAATGGCCATGATAGGATGCCCAGGGATGACAAATGGAAAAAATTCTGGGAATCGAACCAGTGGCCCCAAATTGCCACTTTTAGCTGGTTGTTGATTCATCGACGAATTTTGACTTGGGAAAACCTTCTTAAGAGGGGTTTCTTTGGACCTTCCTGCTGTAGTTTGTTGATCCGGATTTATGTGGGAACGAAACAAAAGATAGCATATACAAAATCATATACAGAGATATATTGCAAATAACACAGTGATACAGTAAACACATATTCTATTAAATAGCGAAAATAGAACAGACTGTAAAATACAATAGCTAGAATGGTGGTAGCTATCTCTGAGAAGAGATGTGGCCGCTATGCTCATTCGTGCCAAGATGAATACAAAGAGAGGCCGAAAGGGCCTATTTATCATAAGCATGAGGGAAAGAATCCCAAACATCCAAAAACCTAACCCTAGAAGATGAACCATCATAAAGTTTGCGGCCCCAAGGTGGTTAGTTGAACAGTCAACTTCCCGGGGTCATAACTTTTGCATGCAATCTCTGTTTGGGGCGCTCGGTAGCCCCATTGGGAAGGTCTATCCGAGATTTAAAAATTTCGACTGGGCCCAAATGCATGCCAAAGGAAACCATTTGGTCCCCCAAATCGCCAAAAAATGTCGTTTAGGGCCTCAAAATGGCTCCGGAAGTTCAGGACCCGAAAAACTGCTAAAAATAGTAATTTACAAAAATTGCCAGAAGACTATTTTGAGCCAGTTGGAAGAGGTGGGCCACCACCAATATCCACCTGGATCAATCCTCCCTCCTTAGGAAGCAATGGTCTCCATTGCGTTAAATCCCTTATCATATGTCGAGCTGTGTGTCGAGTTGAGCTCTTGGTGCGACATTTGCTAAAGTGGAAAGATTGCCTTACTTTGACACCTTCAGAGGGTTGTAATTGTTGTTGATGGATGCGCTGGAGTTGTTCAACAATTTTGGTTGTTGTGGTATCCTTCGTATGCACCAGTGTGGATGGTTTCCTTTTGGAGGGGCCCCTTGAATGCGTGGCCTTGCACTGTAGAGGTACCCGAATAAGCGATGCTGCACTAACTTTGTGTTTTTCTTGTTTCTGCTGAGTAAAAGGATAATCTGCAGAGGTTGTGGATGTCTCCGCGATATGATGTTCACCTTTAGTGGCAATTGCGAATAGGGAAAATTTCCCAGTGTGGGAGATTATCTTTCTTCCCTGCTCGTTTGGGGTAGGTGCAACTATCTCTGGTATCCGATAGAGTTGTCCTCCCAAAGTGGCAATGACACTACAAGGTCGTGATTCATATACAGCATGACTCTTCCACATATATGGTTGTCCTAAAAGAACATCACATACTTCAAGTGGGGCCACATCACACAATACCTCATCTTTGAAGGGCTTGATACCATATGGTAGGCGACATTGGTGACTGACACGGCTCCTTCGTCCTTGGCTTAGCCATCCAATGGTGTATGGTTGTGGGTGTGGTGTTACTGGTAGCTCCAATCTCTTGATGACTTCTTCTAAGATCAGGTTCTTCTGGTTGCCGCTGTCCACAACAAAGTGTAGGGGAATTCCCTTCACCCACATCTGTGAGTGGAAAAGGCGCTCCTCTGCCTCTGACTCTTCAGGCTCCTCTGGATGAATCTGTGTGGTGGCAACAACGGCACTGGGTTCTGCATCAATGATTTGCTTCCCTTTTCGTGTGGCTGTGAAAGTAGGTTCCGAGTCAGAATCGGAACTAGGATCTGATTCTAAAGCTTTGATCTCAGCCACCAATGACTGTTTTGAGCGACAATCATCAGTGTTGTGCCAGGGGCTTTTGTGGAACTCGCACCACTTCCCGGTGTCCTTCTTTGTCTTTTCTTTACCCTTCTTCGCCTATGGTTGGGACTGGTTGTCCTTTTCCTGCCCCGTGCTCTGCGAGCCAGAGTTTCCCTTGCCCTGCTTCTGCGCAGGTCCGAAGTCACGCTTGTTCTTTTGCTGAAATTTCTGCTCAATTTTGACAGCATATCGATAGGCGGATCCGAGTGAAGAGATTTCCAGGAAATCCATCTCTGTTCGGATGTACCGGTGTAGGCCACTGCGATATTTCAGTACTAGGTGCCACTCGGAGTCCTTGATACCTAGATTTGTGCGCAAGGTATGAAATTTGTTGGTGTACTCTGACACCGTTTGGTCCCTCTCTTGATGCAGAATGGTCCATTTTGTGTACTGGTCATCATAGTTTCCAATAGGGTAATATTGTTCCTTGACGACATCTATAAAAGAGGCCCAAGTGGGATCAGAATATTCAAACAATCCAGACTCGTCTGATGAGTTTTGCTCACAATAAGTTTCCCACCAATTTTTTACATGGGGGACGGCCTTAAGGAGCGCAAAGATGATCTTTTCCTTGTCGGAAAATTGGTGGACAGAGAAATACCCTTCTAGTAGATTCAACCATTTATCTAGGGCATTGGCATCGATTTGGCCTTCAAATAAAGGGATATCAAAATTAACTTGTACCTTGAAGGGATTCGTGTCTCCGAAATGGCTGCTCGTTGAGGGTGCATTTGCCACTGTTGGCATGCGTTGAAGGATCTGGGCGAAATGATCCATCATCTTATTCCTCTATCGTGCGAGGGCTTCCTCAAGCAACAACTTGATAGGATCTACTGCTCCGTCGTCTCTCTTTTCTTCCGCCATTGGAGGCCGTTTGGGGCGGCGAGAGTGGTCTTCCCCAAGTGAAACTAGTTCGAGACCCAACTCTCTGTATCCTGACCTCGTCGGGGACATGCACTGAGAAACAATCAAAGAGCAGACCGCTCTGATACCACTGATCCAGATTTATGTGGGAACGAAACAAAAGATAGCATATACAGAATCATATACAGAGATATATTGCAAATAACACAGTGATACAGTAAACACATATTCTATTAAATAGCGGAAATAGAACAGACTGTAAAATACAATAGCTAGAATGGTGGTAGCTATCTCTGAGAAGAGATGTGGCCGCTATGCTCATTCGTGCCAAGATGAATACAAAGAGAGGCCGAAAGGGCCTATTTATCATTAGCATGAGGGAAAGAATCCCAAACATCCAAAAACCTAACCCTAGAAGATGAACCGTCATAAAGTTTGCGGCCCCAAGGTGGTTAGTTGAATAGTCAACTTCCCGGGGTCATAACTTTTGCATGCGATCTCCGTTTGGGGCGCTCGATAGCCCGTTGGGAAGGTCTATCCGAGATTTACAACTTTCAACTAGGACCAAATGCATGCCAGAGGCAACCATTTGGTCCCCCAAATCGCCAAAAAATGTCGTTTAGGGCCTCAAAATGGCTCCGGAAGTTCAGGACTCGAAAAACTGCTAAAAATAGTAATTTACCAAAATTGCCATAAGACTGTTTTGAGCTAGTTGGAAGAGGTGGGCCGCCACCGATATCCACCTGGATCATTTGTGCACTAATGCGAGCGAAACCATTAATCACATTCTTAACGAGTGCCCTCTGGCCTCCTTCTTCTGGAACAGGGGAGAAGAAAGATTCAGAAAAACGACTAGAGTCTTGGGCCGACCGGACCTAACGTTGGCCAATTGGCAGACTAAACCCTTTAAAAATGAACTTCTTAACAGAATCTGGGAATTGTTTCCAAGTTTCATGGTTTGGGAAATATGGAAGGAGAGAAACCAAAGAATTTTTTAGGAGAAACAAAGAAACACAGAGACAATCTGGGAGGTTATGGAAAAGCATATCAAGGAAACGTGTACTCCAAAATTCCATCCATGGAAAATGGTAATGTAGATCCTGCAGAAATAATAATATTAAATGACTGGGGTATTTATAACTCACCGAATGGAAATACTGAAGTGTTGAAGCACAGAGCAATCTCCACTAATCCCGATTTTTGGCAACCTCCTCCAACTGATACTATGAAGCTCAATTTTGACAGTGCATCAAAAGGTAGCCCGGGGCCTGCAGGATTTGGAGGAGCCATCAGAAATGCCCATGGCCTGGTTGTAGGATTTTTCTAGGTTAACTTGGGGGAAACTACGAATAATGTTGCTGAACTGGAAGGAATGGTTAATGGCATCAGTTGGGCTTTGGGAAAAAACTGGGTACCTCTAATTGTTGAGGGGGACTCTAACATCCTGATATCCATTGCACGTCGAATTCAAAGTGGTGTGGCAGTTCCGAAGGTCTCTGTGAATTGGAGATGGGAAGGCAGGATTATGCAGCTTCAGGAAATTCTTAGCACCTCTCCGGCCATCAACTTCATTCATGTTCGAAGAAAAGGAAACAAGTTAGCTGATGAATTGGCCAATATCGGGGTTAAGGCAAGTGTAGCATTCAAAGCCGGCACCTTGCATGAGATGGAAAATCACGTGGCCAATCACCGATGTGAATTGATCGTAGCCATTGATCTCAGCCCTAATTCGAACACCACCTTCCCGGAGCATCGTGAATCACATGGCATCCGGCCCGAAAGGACACATGCTGCAGGTAACCCGATGCGTGTCAAGTCTAATTATCCCTCTTGATGCAACGTATCCAGTTGTTGTCCTTTCACCTTAAGGAAGTTAAGGTGGTTGATCGTCGGGTTTTATATCACAGGCTTGACAGGTCTTTTCGTGATATTTCACCCAAGCATCCAAAAAATATGAGTAATTATACCATCATAAATATTGGTAATGGCGGGTACCGCAACGATGGCATTTATGACCTTGGCTATGACGAAGGGAATGGAAGCAGTAATTGCTGTAGGTTTATCATATTTCAAGCAGGTAAGATCATGGATCAGTACAGAACAGCTAAGTCGAGCACTCATGAGAATTTATGGAAGGGTACTTTTCCCAGCTCTCATTACAGGAACGAGGATTATAAATCAATGACATAGGACAACAGGATCAAGAGTTTCAATTTGCAAATCCTTTGGTTATCCTTGCCTCCTGGTATGCGTTTTGATTTTAACTGCCTCCAGGTATGTGTTTTGATTTTAACTTGTGGATTAATCGGCTTAATATTAACGGTGGTCTCTTGACGACATCCAGGTCCATTTTCCTGTGCATTATGCATCCCCGTATCAGGATGAGAAGTCACCGTGGGTCTGGTAGAAATCCTAGGGGTAGGGGGAGGAATACTGGTGAAGGTTCTTCCTCTCAATCCCATCCTCAAAAGAATTGCAACCCGCAGCATTTCGACTGGGCTCATTTCTATCTGGAGGAAACTCAAACAACCATTGGTAACCAGATAGCATAATTGGAAATTGCTTTGTTGGAAGAGATTGAATCTCGGCTGGGTTATGAGATTCTGGCTATCCCCTTCTGGGCCTATAGGATTCTTCTTGCCCGTGAATTACATATCAAGGAGAACATTGCTTGTAATATGCAAGAGGTCATTCTTGGTATGAAGGAGAACCAACAAACTGAAATGGAGAACACTAGCATTCTGGAAGCGTTGATGGAGGACCTCAGCATCCATCCTCCGCAGGAAGCCAGTCATGGAGTCTCTGATACTTCAAGCCTGGAGCAGTGGGTTGTTCGGGATTGACTAGTTTGTTTTTCTTTCCTTCGCTAAGTCATGTTAGTATTTTTTTTCGTCCCAGTGTGGCTCGCTGGTTAGTTCTGCTTCGGCTCTTTAGCGGGGCTTATTTCAAGTCTGTGTATCTAGGTCCTTTCTGTTATCTTGGTTAATCTCTGTGTTGATGATTGACCTCTCGAGGTTTTGAGGACTGTCCTACTTATTCCTATTTTGTTGGTTTCGCTTTGTCGATTAAGTGGAAAACTTGGTTTGTCTCCATCCTCCCCTCTGGGATGGGTCTCTGGCTGGTTTTGGTCCTTAATGGACTTTTGTAACATTTTTGTACTCTATGTTCCTTTTTATTAATAGAAATATCACTCTCTCTTACCTATAAAAAAAAACTCATAGAAAATGGAAGTAAATCAAACAATATCACAGGGTAAATCATGTAAGTGAAACCCTTTTTACAAGGAAGGAAAATACATAGTTTTACGAGACAAATTTCAATAATAGTTAACTAGACACGATAGTCGAGTGTGGATGCAGTTTGATTCAACACTAGTAAAAACCTTCCAAAATTATCCCTTTATACAAATGAGTAGATCCAATCAAGCTTGGCATTACGCATGAGTAAGATTTAAAATGGAGTCATCATTGAGGGTTTTAAGCCCAGATAACCTTAACTATAACTTTACTCAAAGAAAACGACAACATAAACAAAAGTTTGAATCAATACCCTATAGTTTCACTTGCAGTCATTATCAAAATAATAAAATATTAAAAACTATTCGATTCAGTACATATTGACATATCAACTGGAGTAAGTATATCTCAAGTTAGCCAGAACTCATCAATAAAATTTAAAAGAACAGACTAATTGCTAGAACATTGCTCTAGGTAGGTAAGCAAAACCCAATAGGAGTATTATGTAATATAGGGGGGACTGTGCCCCCATTTAGGGCTTAACGTGCCCCTCCCCTTCAAACAAGTGTTGTGCATGATTGTATATGAAGGACTCATCTTCCAATGTCGAATCTTCCACTGGAAGGTTCTTCCACTTGATGAGGTACTCAGTAATAGCCCAATTAGGTATTTGTTTGGTCCGTGTTTCAGTGATTTGTTCAGGTTCCAATATGACTTGAACTTCTTCATCAAAATCAGGAAACATTGTTTGAATTGGGATCTTGTCTCCTATTACCTTCTTTAAGCAAGAAACATGGAAAACTAGATGCACTCTTGAAGATGAAGGGAGCTACAATTTGTAAGCCATACTACCAATATTCTCCAACACTTTATAAAGACCATAATACTTGGGCTCTAATTTATTTCCCTTATTTAGTTTCTTGAGGGACATCTACTTTTAAGTTTTTAGCCTCATAAATACCCAATCCCCTTCTTCGAAACTCCTTTCACTGCGATGTTGATCAGCTTGTTGTTTCATCCTATTTTCTGGCATAGACAATTTGTCCTTAAGTATCTATAGAAATTCTTGTTGGTGCTCTATGTGATCTTCCACAGCTTGAAATTTAGATTTTTCTTTTAAGGGAGATGTAATAGAGGGAGGTTGGTACCCATAAAGTGCCATAAATGGAGACATTTTTTATGATGTATGGAAGGAAGTATTGTACCACCATTCTTCCAAAGATAACCATTTCACCCACTGTGTTTGTTTATTAGATGCAAAGCAACGGAGATATCCTTCCAAACATTTGTTCATTATCTCAGTTTTCCCATCATATTGAGGATGATAAGATAAACTGTGAGTACGAATTTAGTCCAAAATAAGAAAATAATTCAGTCCAAAATTTTCCATTGAAAATTGGATCTCTATCAGTTACAATAATCTTCAGATTTCCCGTCACGTCCCCTTCCATCATTCTGAACCACAGAGGGAACATGACTGACATTCGAGGGCTTATTTGGTAAACTCAGCCCCATACATTATTAAGAAAAAATCATGGATAATTAAAAACTTATGTGTGCAAACTCATACTCAATATAAACACAGCGAAATTAAATCATATTTGCAAGCACACAAACAATAATGCATCAGCATATCTATCACAGGCATATGATGGTTCAACATGCAGAGAATTCAATCTCATTCTTATGCTATGCACAGACTTCATGTCAATTTCATTAAGATAATCATTTCGTTTCATTAACATGGATAATTAACATTAAGAAAAAAACACATAATGATCATAATTTAAACCACAGAGAACAATTTTCTTGAAGATGAAGCTGTCCAAACAACTGGCTATGTGAGATAAACGTTCCACCCAACCATAGATCTCTATCTAGCCTATATTCTTTCAGCTAATAGATCACCCCCGAGTTGGGTTGTGCATCCACTAAGGAGAAACTAGATGGGCTCACTCACAACCATGGTTTCACTCAACAGCTATGCTAAGCCAACACACAGTTGGGTTTATCAAACATACAAAAGACCAAAGAGGAGGATGTTAAGCCAGTGAGCTCAACCACAGAGCTACAAGCATCTCAACTAAACTCAACAGTCATGGCACCCACAATACCTATCACACCCAACACAAGGAAGGTCCCCTTCTCTGTTGCACAGTCCCTCAGGCGTCCCTTCTCTCCAGTGCTCTTCAGGGTGGGCATAGAAATGTACAGCTGCTAATTTCCTTAGATTCTAGCCTTCACTAGGTTTATCAAGCAAACCCAACCTCTGCTAAGTCATTCACACTTGGACTTCTCACTACTCTGTCATCAAAATACTCAATCCTGTCACTGGACTTCTGGGATATGAAAACTGGGTTTTTCTATGGATTTTAGGGTATCTAATACTCTCAAATTCACCCCAAGGTTCATATCTATGGATCCCCCATTGGATTTTACTGTCAATACCAAATTCTGGGCGTTTATGACTCTTCAAAATGTGGGTTCTTGCAAAGTTTCGATTTCTGGTTTTTCTCACTGCTGGGAATTCGTAATGGATGAAAAATGATGTTGGGCTGTTAAAAAATGGAATGGGAATGAGGAAGGACCCATTCTCATGAGGTAGGGTGACTTGTGGTACAAGAAAACAGAGCCCATACTCTGCCATACAAATTTCTGGGCTGCCCATGCTCCATTGAAGCCATGGACTGAATTCTTCAACAACTTCCCTACAACATAATTAAATGTTAGCAAGGTAAGTCAAATGGGTTCTCAAAATGAAATTTGGTAGCATATGGTTCATCCCCACAATCCCCTCACCACTCCCTAGTGGAATACACATGGCCCCTTCTCATTTGTTGCTTCCATAGCCAGTTTTGGTATTTGATTGAAATATTAATATTTACATCCATTTACAATATTCCATGGCTTAATAGCACATGGGTAACAAAATATCAAATGCTTGTCCATTTTAAATAAAATCCGAACATACACTAGCGGGGCCTTGGCCTTGAGCTCCACGCTAGGGAAACATACGTTGCATGTATACAATATTTACAGTAAAAGCCAATATTTCATAAGGGTCAAAATTGGGGTATTACATTTCCATGTAACTTCTGAATTGTTTCCATAAAGGCTGTAGCTACCGTACTTGCATTAGAAAGGTGAGAGAGTGCAAAAAGATGTGCATACTTCGTGAGTCTATCAACCACCACCATAATAACATTCTTTCCTTCTGACTTGGGTAGACCTGTGATAAAATCCATTGAGACTTCCTCCCAGCACTGGAAAGGTATGTGTAATGCTTTTAGAATTCCTGGGGTCTTAACTATTTCGACCTTATTCTATTGGAAAACCAAACATTTGACCATGAACCTTTGAACATAATATTTAAGACCTTCCCAAAAAATTCCTTCATGACCCTATGGTAAGTTTTTGGGAAGCCAAAGTGCCCACCTATAGGAGATATGTGTAATTCTGAGAGGACCTTTTGTTTGAGTTGGGAGTTTTTGCATAAAAATAAGCCATCGTTATACCATAGTGAATCATTTTTCCACACAAAAGTATCTAATACACTGGGATCGTTCTATAGCTTTTGAATTAGCATCCACACAGATAGGTCATCTTTTCATTCTTCATTTGCTTCTGCTATCCAATCCGGTTGTAGAATGGAAATTGCACAAAGTAATGCCTCAACATCTTCATATTTTTTGGAAAGCACGTCTCCCACCACATTATGTTCCCCTTTTTGATACATGATTTCAAATTCATGTCCCAACATATTGGTTACCCATTTTTGTTGCTCTTCCGAAGATAGTCTATGTTATCACCGGTGTTGGAGCTGTTTTGCAGTTTAACATCTTAAATATGTTCAAGACATCACTTGCATACTTCGACTAAGATATAAATATGGTCTGTTGGACTTCAATGCCCAGAAAATGATTCATAAACCCCAAATTAGTCATTTCAAATTCACTTTGCATGACTGATCTAAAATCCTCTATGCCAAAATCACCAGTAAATATTAAATCATCTATATACAGGCAAACAATTAACTTATTATCTTGCTTGTTGATTTTTGTGTACACATCGTTGTTTCACATTCACTTCTTTGAAATCTATTATGAATGAGGTAAGAGTCAATGCGACTGTACCAATCTCTAGGAGCTTGCTTCAAACCATAGAGTGCCTTTTTTCAGCCTGTATACTTTGTGTCCTTGTCTTGGGACTTCGTAGCCTTGTGGCTACTCCACATATACTTCCTCCTCCAAATAACCATTTAAAAATGAAGACTTGTTGTGGCCACAACTGATCCCATGCTTACTTCAGCACGGGAACCCCGATCTTAATAAATACTATGGTGTTTGGGTGAGTCATTTTGTAAATATTAGAATTTTGATTCTCCAAAACCGGCAACCCGACATTTGTGGATTACAGGACTGTTGTTTGAAATTTTGGTATTTAGTGATCTCACGATCCGCAACCCGACATTTGCGGGTTGTGGAACTGATCGGTAATAAGACCAAGGAATAATTACCCCGAAACCCGAACTCCGCAATGGCGGCATTCGGCTTTCGGGATGGTCGTTTTTTGTTTATTTGCTATGTGCTCCCGAAACCCGCAAACCGTAATTTCGAGATGCGGCTTTCGGGATGGATATTTTACGTCATAGTTCAACGTTCTGAAGCTCGCCACCCGCACAGTAGGTTTTCGGCTTTCGAAAATCCTTTTTTTACATTATTTTTTGTGAACCCGCAACCCGCAAATCCGTACTTTTGGATTTCGGCTTGCGGAGTCTTTGAATAAAAACTTCATGAACGTAATTGAATTCAATTCCGCATCCCGCTCTAGCTAATCTCAGCCATCCATTGTTATGAATTTGCGGCCACGTTGATTTTGGGTAATCAGTTAATTCATGATGCGTTATTTTGTCTATGGAAAACTGGTTCTCCCAAATTATTAGTTTTTCTGTATAATTTGTAACAGTGGACACTACTACAAGATTATCAATTGCTTCATGTTGGATGGACACCATTGCTCTGCCTTAAGTTCACCGTGTCTGGTCTCGAGTTTTGACATTTTTCCATTTTTGCTCCTCTTATTAATGATCATCTCTTTTCGCTTAAAATCCGATTTCAAAGCTTCTATCCTTCTCATCGAAGTTGGGTCAGATTGATCCGATTTGTTACATGTGAAGAACTGATCACCTGTGTACTGGAACTCCTAATCGAGATTTTTTTGCAGGTCAATTCTATCACCACAGCCTCCGTTTCCATTATTAATTACCAGAACTATAATTATCGATGGGGGGTTGCCTATAATGATGTGATAATAAAAGCAATTCAAAATCATGCAAGCAGTAATTGAACCTGTACTTCGCACAAGATTAAACTCAAATCTTGGTTTTTTTTCATGATAGATGAAGTAATTATAATGGGTTCGCTGCGTAAGTTTAATCATTGCAAATTGCCTTGTTCAATCGGCATCACCCTACCTGTTGGTCTTAAAATAGCAATTAACGTGAAAATTCTACATTGCTCATTGCTTTCTGTAATAGGAAACTTTCTGTGTAGCGTTTTGGGCATACTGTTATCTAAAGATTTATCTAGGATGAGTAATTTCCATGTAGGAGGTGAACCTTCTAATATTCATGTTGATAATGAGGAACTTTACCCCTTGTTGTATCAAGAAACATTGTCACCACCATTTGATGCAGGTATTGCTGATCTTAGCAGTGGCAGTAGTGAAGAGGACTTTGAAGCATTATCTTCCTATGTGCAAAATTCCATGGGCCAGAGAAAGGAAATTCTAGAAGAACCAGCTGACCTTGATGACGATGTCATACAAGACTTTATAATCAATGGAGAACCTAACGTACCAGCCATTGTTTCTAAAGTAAATCCTTTAATGGATTTCTCTGTTTCTGACCATGAATTACCTAATCCTGAATTTCCTACAGCAGATGTTTCACAAACCATGCCACCTGTCGAAGATAATGAACAATCTGTTATTGAATTTTTATGGTGCCACGAGACCCTATCTGATTAAAGAGCGAGTCTTTGTAACATCTTTTTGGTAATAAGGTGGCGTAAAAATCCTTCAAGCTGGAAAGAAGCAAGTTTTATTGGATCAACGGTTGGAGCTGATTTTTGTAATTTCTATTTTGTATAATTTCTCCTTTTGAGATTTTGGGTAAAATTTAGTATTTAAGGAGGAATGTTTCCCTTAGCAAAGGGTTGGGAATTTTGGAATTATGATTCAGCAGGAGTACGGATTGAAGATGCTCTGTCTATTCGAGCCATTGTAATTTTTGTACAAGACTTTTATATGCAGTAAAGTTATCTTTATCCATCTTCTTGTGTTCTTCAAATTTCTTTGAGAATCACTGAGTTAATTGTTTCAAATTGTCATCAGCTATGCGTTCAATCTATTGCAAATCACTTATTGATGTATATGATCCTTCATATTGATTTTTCTGTATGTTTTGACTCATGCTCTGAATTGTTCTATTAAATTTCTTTGATTGAACAGTTCTCACTTTTATATTTCTGCAAATGATTCGATGCAACTAAATATGTATAATCAGTTGTTAATTTTTCAATTGACACAATGATTACATATCAGGTATTTGAATGGGCTTAAACACTTTGAAGAATTGCCACTTAATTTCTTAATGTATAAAGCTTTAATTAACAAGTGAAGAACCCGAAGACATTTCTGTTTAAGGTACTTAATCACTTGTCCATCTCACTTCAATTCTGATCTGCACGACATCAACTCTTCCTTTTAGGCTAGATCTGACTCAAAATAGGTTCTTACCTTAGGTAGGTTAAGTTAGATTTTGGTAACTAGTTTTCACTTTATTTTCCTTGATAGGAAAACTAATCTTTCACGATCAAATATTTTACTCATAGAGTGCCAGTGGAGGCCAAATATCCATGGGTGATCACCACACCAAACAGATCGAGGATAGAATTGCCCTTGCGTAGGGTCTTTCGAAGCCTTTGGCTGGGTTTTCATCCCCTGTTGTGTGCCTTGGAACCCATTCCAGCATTTCGCACTCACCCTGCACCCCCGAGGCATCAACAAATGGCGCTAGAAGGAGGGACACTAGTAAAACATGCCCAAGCAAACTACTAATAAGCCTCCTCCAGCAAGTAATTCAACGGTTCAAACTTGAAGCCAGACTAGGGCTTCAACATCTGAACAACCAACTGATTCGCAACCTACAGTTCTCCCTGTTACATTTGTGCAACCTACAGTTATACCCGTTACACTGGTGGTACGATAGGAGAACAGAGGAGAAATCATCTTCACGTCGCCCTCAGGGGAACCCATTTCGTTAGAACAGTTATTGAAAACATCCACCGATAGGGTTTTAAGAGTAGAACAACAACGTCTTGCCGATCAAAGAAGACGCGGTTTGGCAGCTCTAAACTTAGAAGGTGTTTTGCAGGCTAGCAATCGGGAAGAACAACAAGTTCCCACCTCACAGACCTTTGATCCACCGATTCAACCGACTGATAGTTTTAACACACAGGATCAACATACAGCTGATCACCAATCTGAAAACCAAGACCTAGTCAATTGACTAGATTCTCCTGAATATAACCGCAAGGCCACTCTCGTAGGAACACAAGGTCAACCAAATCTTGGAGCCGGTGGTCCACCACCATCCCCTCCTTCATCTTCGTCATCTTCCTCGGACACAGAGAATTCTTCTAGTTCGCCATCTGAAGAAGAAGAAGAAGAACCTCCAATGGCTGGAGAAGGTCAAAATAGACCTTGGCTTGACCAAGGTGCAGTTTTCATACTAGGAGATCAACATAGATTACCAAAGAATCTTGAAAAATGGTTGCCTAAATTCAACCCTGATGATAAAACGCCCGTGGTGGATCACATAAAAAAATTTATGCGAGCAATCAGGCTTAGAAGCGTGGTATATGAGGATGTAGTATGTAGACTCTTTCCATACACTTTTGAGGGTAGAGCGACCACTTGGTATTTTGCTTTACCAGCCCAATCCATAACATCCTAATATGAATTCGAGAAACATTTTACCCAGAAGTTCGGGGATGACAAAACACCGCAAGATCTTGTCTTAGAGTTGTCCTCCATGAAAGCCAAAGGAAAAGAAAGTGTAAAAGACTTTAACCAAAGGTTTTCATATCTCAAAAATAGAATTATTGGCAATCTTCTTCCTGCTGAAGAATTATTGGTGGCTTATTATGAAAAGGGTCTACCTCCCTCCATTGCAATATGGGTCAAAAGGGCACAGAAGGGTACTCTACTGGAAGCATTTGATGAAGCAATCCAAGTTGAGAAAGACATCTTTTGTCTGGATGACAGCCCTGAATCCTTAGAAGGACAACCTTCCACTTCCAGGAAGAAAATTGAGATTGTCCCTAAACCCATAGTTCAGAACAAGGATTCATTTGATTTGACTGAACTGAAGAAATTCCTTCAGAAGATGTCGAATGAGATGGTGGATTTGAAGAAAAACACTAACGATAATCAGAATCAGAACAGAGGTTTTTTAAGGCCACCGTTTAGGAGACCTTACCAGCCTCCACAAAATCCACCACCACCAAATCCGGAAGATGCACTCACAAACGACGAACTCTTTTCTATTTTTAGAGCATTGGCAGCAGAATCCCAAGTCACCCCTGACACTTCTGACGATCAGACTACCCCGGATCCTCCACTACCTGAAGAAGAAGCAGAAGATGATCCACAGGTCGATGCTGTGGGTTGCTTTTCGGAACTTCCTATGTGTGAAGAAGAAGAAGAACCTGAGGCGGTGTTTAACACACAACATCCTTATAATACAAGGTCAAGACCGTAGCCACCTCAAGAACCTTCATCTTCTTCCCCGGTTCCCACAAGTAACAAGACTGTCCCACATAAGGATACAGTCCTCCCTCAAATGGAGTACAACCTGGCTGAAGACCTAAAAAGAGTCAAAGCAAACATATCTCTGTTTGAGCTACTCAAGATTCCTGCTATGAGAGACTCTTTACCTAAAAACATGATAGTCAAACAGCCTAGAGAGTCACAGAATAATAATCTAGACTCTGTCACTAAAACTAATGATCAAAAAACATCAAGTAAGAGAACTCCTCCTTTCTTGCTTACTTTTGAGATTTTCAACCAGAATGTACACAACTGCATGATAGATTCGGGAGCATCATCAAATGTGATGCCCCTCTCTGTTTGCAGAAAATTGAATGCAACGTGGGAACCTTGTCCAACCCAGATTGTGCAACTTGACAGATCCAAAGTCGGAGTGGTTGGAAAATTGAGAAACATTCTGCTCACGCTGTCAGCTGATCCCAGGATCCATCAGACAGTTGACATTGTGATAGCTGACATCCCAGAAGCCTATGGGATGTGGTTAAGCAGGGACTGGTCAGAGAAACTTAAGGGTTACTTTGAAACCGACTGGTCCCACTTATGGTTGCCATACAATGGTTAACCAAATAAAAGTAAGATCAGCAGAGAACCTTTTATGAAACAGACGGTTACTGATCTTAATGATTCAAGTGAACCTGTTGGTTATCTCACCTCTCATACAGAGCACTTTACATTCGATACCCTTTTGGGTGAGTTCTCAGCTGATGCCTCACCAGAAGAAAGCATTCATAAAGAATCGTTACTTCTGCACCTTTTTCTGGTGAAATTGTGCATAATGTATATAATGTGAATACAAATTTTAGATTAGACCCTATCTCCTGGACTTTATTTTTCGATGGCTCTAAGTCCAAGGAGGGAGCTGGAGTGGGTTGTGTTCTTATCAATCCTAAAGGAATGAAAATCATGATTGCTTGCAGATTAGAATTTGACTGTACTAATAATGTAGCTGAATATGAAGCTCTTGTGCAGGGGCTCAGAAAGGCCATTGATTTGGGTGTTCAAGTAATAGAGTGCTATTGGGACTCCAAAATTATAGTCAAGCAAGTCATAAATAAGATACACTGCTTGTCTTCGCATTTGGCTAATTATCAAAAGCTGGTAAGGGAGCTAACCAACTCATTTTCAGCATTCAATATTAAATCAGTTCCTAGATCACAAAATTTTGATGCTGATATGTTAGCAAACACAACTTCTAGACTGATTCTGCTGGAAGGTCTGTCTTCTCAAACTTTTTCAATTGAATTGATGTACAGACCATCTATTCCAGATAATGTGACTAATTGGAAAGTGTTTGATGATGACCGATAGATAATTGACTTCCTCACTGCTCAGGATACATTTCAAGACATGGCCATCGATGAAACAGAACATGAAAAGTCTCTCACTGATTCCTCAAACATCATCCTGAAGTCGGTGATCAATCTAGAAAATTTTTATGATTTATAGGACAAATTCAAATCTCAGACTAATTGTAAAACTCAAAGTTCATCTTTAAATTATGAACGGGTCAACCTAGGCACCGAATAGGAACCTCGTTTCATCAATTTGGGAATTGATTGCACCCCTGAAGAATGCAGAGCCATTATTGCATTGTGTAAATAGTATAAAGATGTCTTTTCCTGGACTTATGACGAATTAAGAACGTTTGACACTAGCGTCATGTTCCACAACATACCCATGAAACCAGAGTTTAAGCCATTTCAACAAAAGCTACGGAAAATGAACCCCAGTTTAGAGTCTTCTGTTAAAAAGGAACTGGAGAAGTTACTCAATGCTTGGATTATCTTTCCAGTCAAGCACACTCAGTGGATCACCAACTTAGTACCTGTCCGTAAGAAAAATGGAGAAATTCGACTCTGTGTTGATTTCAGGAACCTAAATCGGGCTTCTGAGAAAGACAACTATCCTGTTCCACCTATGGAGCAGATTCTTCATAAGATAGCCGGGTCAGAGATGTTTTCCCTCCTGGATGGTTTTTCGAGGTATAACCAGGTTATGGTTGCCCCGGATGATCAATTGAAAACAGCCTTCACAACCCCATGGGGTACTTTTGCTTACAGACGGATGCCTTTCGGGTTGATCAATGCTAGAGCTACTTTTCAGAGAGCTATGGATATAGCTTTCCGAGGGTTAATGCATAATTTTGTCGTGGTTTACCTTGACGATATCACTATTTACTCTAAAAAATGACATGAACATGTGTTTGCTTTAAAACAAGTTTTTGATCGCTGCAGGAAATTCGGTATTTCTCTCAACCCGAAGAAATCTATTTTTGCAGTAACTAAAGGAAAACTTCTGGGCTTCATTGTTTCGAAAGAAGGTATGGTTATTGACCCTAAATGTACAGAGGCCATTTCAAAAATTGGTTTACCTAGTTCGTGCAAAGCAATGCAATCCTTCCTACGTAAGATCAATTTTGTACAGAGATTTGTACCAAATTTTGCTCAAATAGTCAAACCATTGCAACTCTTGGTCAAGAAATATGTACAGTTTACTTGGTCACAGGAACAGAGAGATGTGTTTATCAGAATTCAAAAAGCCATTGCAGAATCTCCTACCCTCATGTCCCCATATTTTGATAAGGATTTCATTCTTTATACTTTTGCCACTGATTTTTCTTATGCAGTTGTGCTAACGCAAAAGCCTAATAATGATGCAAAAGTCCCCATCTCTTTCATGAGCTCAACATTCAAAGGTGCAGAGCTTAAATATTCACAGATTGATAAGAAAGCCTATGCAGTTTATAAATCTGTCAAACATTACAAACCCTACTTGCTGAAGTCCTGAACCAAAGTCATTGTTCCATATTCTGCTATCAGGAATGTCCTAATTTAGAAAGAGTTAGGGGCAAAGAGGGTCCATTGGATGACTGCCCTACAAGAATATGATCTTGAGATCAGACCGGCAAAAATTGTAAAAGGGAAGGGCCTTTGTCTTCTTACTGCACAATCCAATGACCCCGCACAGTAGCAGTCTGAATGGGATCACGAGGAAGAAATTCCCTCAGGTGTTGTTAACATTATTGATGCCCCGACATCAGAATGGTACAACGATATCAAATTTTTTCTGAACCATGGGTTTGCTCCTGAAACTCTCGATTTTAAGAAAAGAAGAGCTTTAAGACTAAAGTTTGCTCCTTATCAATTCATGGATCAAGTTCTTTTTAGAAACAATTATGATGGATTATTTCTCAGATGCTTGGAAAAACATGAAACTGATGACATTTTGTTTCAATTTCATGCAGGTCCAGCTGGAGGCCATTTTTCAGGAGAGACGACAACACACAAGATTCTCAGGGATGGATATTATTGGCCCACACTATTTAAAGATGCCTATGCTTATGTGAGAAAATGTGATCCATGCCAGAAATGCACAAAGAAGTTTAGGAAACCTGCATTTCCTTTACAACTAGTTACGATTCAGTTTCCATTTCAGCAATGGGGACTGGATTTTGTTGGGCCTATAAACCCTCCTTCATCTCTCCAACATAATTATATTCTCACAGCCACGGACTATTTCACTAGATGGGTTGAAACAACCCCTCTTAAACAATGCAACGCCACTCAAGTAATCTCTTTCCTTGACAGCCAGATTGTCACACGCTTTGGTGCTCCAGAGTATTTAGTTTTCGATAATGGATCCTACTTCTCTTCAATCGATATAACTGAATATGCCTTTGAGATGGGAATTAAGCTTAAATTTTCTGCCAATTATTACCCTCAAGGTAACGGCTTGGCTGAATCATCAAATAAAAACCTAATTAATATTCTCAAGAAAACTGTAGCCTCTCATCACAGAGATTGGCATACACAGTTGTATAATGCATTATGGGTAGATCGAATTACCCCAAAAGCAGCAATTGAAAACTCCCCATACTGTTTGGTTTATGGCAAAGAAGCCATTCTCCCCACTAATCTCACCATTCCTTCTTTACAATTGGCCCAGTCTGTTCAAGAAGATGATTATTCTCCCCTCCAGCAAAGAATTGACACCCTCTTGAAGCTAGAGGAGGACAAAGAAATAGCCAAGAACAAGTTGTATCATCATTAGCAGATGGTGAAGAGATGGTTTGATGAAAAATCTTCTTCCGATAGGGAGTTTTCTATTGGTGACCTGGTTTTGAGGTGGGACAAGCAACGTAAAGATAAAAATCTGTACACCAAGTTCCAACGTCTTTGGCTCGGACCTTTCATTATTACAGAAAAGATTGGTCCCAGCACAGTTCGATTGCATACATTGGAGGGAGTTGTAGACACCTACCCGGTGAATATATCTCTTCTCAAAAAGTATTTCGTCTGAGCAATCTGATGCACTTGTACATAGGTGTGATTTTTTTTCAATCATTTGTTTTATTGCGTTCATATTTTGATTGGTTTTCTTGTTTTGTTATTGGTTTTCATTAATAAGGCTTCATACTTGTGGTAATGGCTTATGATCACTTTTCTTAGCAACAATTGCTTCTGAAGTTTCAGCATCGTTATCAATCTTACTTTCTGTCTTTTGATTAGAATTTGCTTTGAAGAATAAACAGTCAAATAAGTGCAGTGCCTTTGGATACTTTTCACTTTGATCATTATCTTTCACCATGCTTTATCTGTGTAATTGAGGTATGGAGGATGGTCATCATTTCTCTATCTGGTGTTTCATGGTTGAACGACATATCATAATAACCTGACCAGTTCTGATTGCTCATGGATCCTTTTACGATCACTTTGAATATGAAATTTGTTTAAAATTATAAGTTACTAGGTGGGTGGTCTTGTTATCAAGCCAGCCTATTAGGTTCATAGGTGTTTAAAGTGGAATGACATCTTCACATCAAGCCACCACACTTGGAAGATGACTTTCAGTTCTGCTGGAAGGTGGAAGATCCTATTACAGGTCGGTCCATTCATGATTCACAAAGCACTGGAAAGTAACATTATCACTATATGGTCACCAAGCCATGGTAATGCCTTATAGCTTATGCCAAAATAAGGTGTTTTCTTTTTATAAGATTTTGTTATATACAAGAATAGGGGGTCTTATCACAAGCTAGCCCTGCTATGATCATGAGTTTGACATTGGACTGGAATTATCACTATGGTCACCAAGCCATGATGATTTCTTTTGGTCATACAACCAGAACACAAGGAGTCTCGTCATCGAGCTAGCTTGACCAGTTTCCAGATCGGGCCTGTGAATGGCACTGTTTCATCTGATCACCAAGTCAGTACAGTGGTCTTGTATCAACAAAATTTTATATTTATAAAAAAAAAAGAGAGAAGAAAAGAAAAGAAAAGACAAAAGATAAGATGATGAAGTGTTACTGAATATATATGTAATTAATAAACCAAGGAGATCTGTAATTAGGATATCCATGAGCATTTCTAAGACTGTGCCCAGATTCAACACAAGCTGGTTTTCTATGATTACATCATGGTAAAGATTCGGTATCACTCTCTAAATCTCCTTATCAGATGAGTGTTATCTTTACAATGATCATTGATTGAGATTTATCCATTTTTATGTTCATTGTTTGTTGGCTGTTATATTTTCAGTATCTTCTATGACTTAGGTTTCAAGAAATCGGTTTATCAACATGTTGTCTTTAGTTGGATTTGATTACAGAGATAATTGGTTTTTCCCAGCTAGTCACCATTTGTTGTGGCCACAACAGATCCCATGCTTACTTAAGTACGGGAACCCCGATCTTAATAAACACTATGGTGTTTGAGTGAGTCATTTTGTAAATATTAGAACTTTGATTCTCCGAAACCCGCAACCCGACATTTGCGGGTTATGGGACTGTTGTTTGAAATTTTGGTATTTAGTGATCCCGCGATCCGCAACCCGACATTTGCGGGTTGCGGAACTGATCGGTAATAAGACCAAGGAATAATTACCCCAAAACTTGAACTCCACAATGGTGGCATTTGGCTTTCGGGATGGTTGTTTTTCGTTTATTTGCTGTGTGCTCCTGAAACCCGCAAACCATAATTTCAGGATGCGGCTTTCGGGATGGATATTTTACATCACAGTTCAACGTTCCGAAGCCCGCCACCCGCACAGTAGGTCTTCGGCTTTCATAAATCCTTTTTTTACTTTCATTTTTTGTGAACCCGCAACCTGCAAATCCGTACTTTCGGATTTCGGCTTGTGGAGTCTTTAAATAAAAACTTTGTGAACGTAATTGAATTCAATTCCGCATCCCGCTCTAGCTAATCTCAGCCGTCCATTGTTATGAATTTGTGACCACGTTGATTTTGGGTAATCAGTTAAGTTAGGATGCGTTATTTGTCTATGGAAAGCTAGTTCTGTATAATTTGTAACAGTGGATACTACTACAAGATTATCAATTGCTTCATGTTGGATGGACACCATTGCTCTGCCTTAAGTTCACCGTGTTTGGTCTCGAGTTTTGACATTTTGTCGTTTTTGATCTGCTTATTAATGATCATCTCTTTTCACTTAAAATCTGATTTCAAAGCTTCTATCCTTCTCATCGAAGTTGGGTCAGATTGATCCGATTTGTTACGTGTGAAGAAATGATCACCCGTGTACTGGAACTCCTAATCGAGATTTTTTTGTAGGTCAATTCTATCACCGTAGCCTCTGTTTCCATTATTAATTACCAGTTATAATTATCGATGGGGGGTTTCCTATAACGATGTGATCGTAAAAGCAATTCAAAATCATGCAAGCAGTAATTGAACCTATACTTCGCACAAGCTTAAACTCAAATCCCAGTTTTTTTTCATGACAGTTGAAGTAATTATAATGGGTTCGCTGCGTAAGTTTAATCATTGCAAATTGCCTCGCTCAATCGGCATCACCCTGCATGTTGGTCTTAAAATAGCAATTAACGTGAAAATTCTACATTGCTCATTGCTTTCTATAATAGGAAACTTTCTGCGCAGCGTTTTGGGCATCTTGTTATCTAAAGATTTATCTAGGATGAGGAATTTCCATGCAGGAGGTGAACCTTCTAATATTCATGTTGATAATGAGGAACTTTACCCCTTGTTATATCAAGAAACGTTGTCACCACCATTTGATGCAGGTATTCCTGATCTTAGCAGTGGCAGTAGTGAAGAGGACTTTGAAGCGTTATCTTCCTATGTGCAAAATTCCATGGAGCAGAGAAAGGAAATTCTAGAAGAACCAACTGACCTTGATGACGATGTCATACAAGACTTTATAATCAATGGAGAACCTGACGTACCAGCCATTGTTTCTAAAGTAAATTCTTTAATGGATTTCTCTGTTTCTGACCATGAATTACCTGATCTTGAATTTCCTACAGCAGATGTTTCACAAACCATGCCACCTGTCGAAGATAATGAACAATCTGTTATTGAATTTTTATGGTGCCACGAGACCCTATCTGATTAAAGAGCGAGTCTTTGTAACATCTTTTTGCTAATAAGGTGGTGTAAAAATCCTTCAAACTGGAAAGAAGCAAGTTTTATTGGATCAACGGTTGGAGCCGATTTTTGTAATTTCTATTTTATATAATTTCTCCTTTTGAGATTTTGGGTAAAATTTAGTATTTAAGGAGGAATGTTTCCCTTAGCAAAGGGTTGGGAATTTTGGAATTACGATTCAACAAGAGTATGGATTGAAGATGCTATGTCTATTCGAGCCATTGTAATTTTTGTACAAGACTTTTATATGTAGTAAAGTTATCTTTATCCACCTTCTTGTGTTCTTCAAATTTCTTTGAGAATCGCTAAATTAATTGTTTCAAATTGTCATCAGCTATGCGTTCAATCTATTGCAGATCACTTATTGATGTATATGATCCTTCATATTGATTTTTTTGTATGTTTTGACTCATGCTCTGAATTGTTCTATTAAATTTCTTTGATTGAACAGTTCTCACTTTTATATTTCTGCAAATGATTCGATGCGACTAAATATGTATAATCAGTTGTTAATTTTTCAATTGACACAATGATTACAGATCATGTATTTGAATGGGCTTAAACACTTTGAAGAATTGTCACTGAATTTCTTAATGTATAAAGCTTTAATTAACAAGTGAAGAACCCGAAGACATTTCTGTGTAAGGTACTTAATCACTTGTCCATCTCACTTCAATTCTGATCTACACGACATCAACTTTTCCTTTTAGGCTAGATCTGACTCAGAATAGCTTCTTACCTTAGGTAGGTTAAGTTAGATTTCGGTAACTAGTTTTCACTTTGTTTTCCTTGATAGGAAAACTGATCTTTCACGATCAAATCTTTTACTCATAGAGTGCCAGCAGAGGCCAAATATCCGTGGGTGATCACCACACCAAACTGCTCGAGGATATAATTGCCCTTGCATATGGTCTTTCGAAGCCTTTGGCTAGGTTTTCATCCCCTATTGTGTGCCTTGGAACCCATTCTAGCATTTCACACTCACCCTGCACCCCCGAGGCATCAACAAGACTTAACATCTATTTGATAACAGGCCATTTCTTATGTGCTGTGATGGCCAAAACCGTTCTGACAGTGTTCATTCGTGCTACAGGTGCAAAAGTTTCATTGAAGTCTATGTCAGGCTATTGTGTGAACACTCTTGCTGCTAATCTTTCCTTCTGCTTCTGCACATTTCCATCAGCATCTTGCTTGGTCTTGTAAATCCGTTTGACACTTATAACATCCTTAACCTTAGGAACATCAACTACTTCCCATGTTTGATTCTTCTCAATGCATTCTATTTCTTCATCCATGGCTTGTGCCCAAAATTTATCTTCAATAGCTTCTTCAAATGTTAGCGGATCATTAATTTGAGAAAATAATGCAAAAAATTAGAATGAATTGGGTGTACCAATCTCATATATCTCATGCAGACTTCTTGTCTTTGTCGAAGTTATTGATGTCGAACTCTGCAAATTGCTTGACAGAGTTCGCTATGCTCTTGGTGTGCTTGTCGTAGTAGCTTTGTGTCGGAGTTCCTTGTGCTGAAACATGTCGTGGTGTCCTGGGAGTAGACGGAGTTGCGACATTATGAATCACATGCGTAGTTTCAACCACATCCTCTGCCATGTCATCATGCTCAACATGTGACACGATTTTAACATTCTTCTCTACAATTCCATCCAATGCTTCATTTTCTACAAACTAAACATCTCGACTAATAATAACTTTTCTTGCTACAAGGTCATACAACTTGTATGCTTTTGTGTCTTCAGAATACCCAACAAAGATACATTTATGTCCTTTTTTGTCTAATTTCCTTCTCAGCTGATCTGGAACATGTGCGTATGCGACACAACCAAAAAAATTTAAATGCGAAACACTATGTTTCATACCTGTCCAGGCTTCCTGCAGAACTTTGTTCTTCACACTCTTTTTTGGACATCGATTCATGATGTATATAGCAATTGCCACTGCCTCAGCCAAATATTCATTTGACAAATACATGGCTTCCAACATACTGCGCACCATCTCCATAATGGTTTTGTTCTTCCTCTTTGCGCTACCATTCTGCTGTGGTGTATACCGCACAGTGAATTGCCTGTGTATGCCATGATTTTTACAAAAGTTTAAGAAATCATTTGAAACATACTCACCACCTCTATATGTTCTTAAGATCTTGATGTTGTAACCATTTTTCTTTTCAACAAGTGCTTTGAACTGCCGAAAACAACCAAATGCATCAGATTTGTGTCTTAGAAAATATGCCCAGGTTTTTCTTGTGAAATCATCAATAAATGTGAGAAGGTAAGTGTAGCCTCCTATGGATAGTGTTTGCATTGGTCCACAAATATCATAGTGCACAATTTCAAGTGGTGTGCGAGCTCTGTATGACTTTCCAACTCGAAAAGTCTCTCTGTGTTGTTTGCCAAAAATACAGCCTTTGCAAATTCTCTCTAGTTTTTCAATCAATGGAAATCCTTTCACCATGTCCTTCATATGCAGTAGCTACAACCCACCAATATTCAGATCTCCAAATCTGAAGTGCCACAACTAGGATTCATCCTTTATTTCTGTTTGAAACGCTGCTTGTATTTCCTTGTCGTTGTCATTTTCTTTTTTGTCGTAGTGTTTGTCTGCTTCTTTACTTTCTGCCTTGAATGCAGCTCCTGAATTTCCATTCTGACTTCCATGAACAACTTGAGCTGTTTTTCCTTTTATGTTTGGTCTTATCGTCAAGGGAAACAAGCAATTGCTTGTCATCTACACTTTGGCTATTAAGCTATTGCTTGGGTATATGTCCTTAATCAGACAATGCTTGCCTATCATATAAACATTGTAACATTTTTCTAACAGTTGTCCAATGCTCATCAAATTATGCTTCAAACCTTGAACATAATAAATATCAGGCATAGTTTTATGCTCCCCTTGTTTGGTTAGAATATCAATAGTATCCTTACCCAAAACAGTAACTTGAATATGATTTCCAAGTGTGACATTAGTTTGAACTTATTTATCTAGACTAAAGAATAGATTTAAATTACCAGTCATATGATTGCTACAGCCTGATTCTAAATACCATATGTCACTTGGACTTTCTTAGGCAGTATTTCATTCAAGTGGAGATGCACATGCTAAAAACATGGAGCTATTCGAAGTGGTGGTGTTGCTTGATTGTGTTTGATCTTGCTTTCCTTGGTCATACTGCTTCTTCCTGCATTCATATGCGAAGTGTCCAAACTTCTTACAATAATGGCATTGAATTTTTTATTTATCAGACCTCTGTCCACTTGGCTGACTGGGGATCTGATTCTGACTTCTACCAGCGACATGTGCAGGGCTGCTGCTGTGACCTCCTCTAAAAGAACTTCTTCCTTTGCCTCTAGATTTTGATCTTCCCCTGCCTTTTCCATGACTTATGGATGACTGTGTTGCAAATGCACCTTCTAATGATATATCTGATTTGTTGATTCTATGTTCATTATTGAGGAGTGAGGCTTGCAAATCATCAATAGTAAATTGAGACAGATCTTTGTTTTCCTCCAGGGTCATAACTAAAAATTCAAATTTCTTTGGAAGGACTCTAAGAATTTTTTTAACAACTCTTTGGTCACTTAGATTTTCTCCATGAGACTTTATTTGATTAATCAGACCAATAACTCGAGTATAATATGATTCTACTGACTCTGTATATTTCATTGACAGAGATTCAAAATCTCTACTAAGGAGTTGTAGTTTGGTAGTCCTTACCTTCTTCAAGCCTTGATAGGAAGTTTCCAGTGTGTCCCATGCTTCCTTAGTTGACGTTGTTGCTGTTATGCTTGGGAGTATGGATTCATGTGTTACTTGATGTATGTAGAAGAATGCCTTTCCATCTTTCTTCCTCTATTCCCTCAAGACATCTTTCTCAGCTTGTGTGAGATTGTTATATGCTGCCAGATCTGTTGGTTCTCCATAGCCATTTTGGACTATTTCTCATATATCTTGACCTTTGAACAAAGCTTTCATAGTTAGAGATCAATATTCATAATTTTTTTCCTGAAAAGATTGGAGTTTGCAAATTACCGGAAGTGGTTCAACGATTCTTAACTTTAATTGATTTTCCCTATTTTTTGTAAATGAAATTTCTTCTCTCCTTAAACCTCTCTCTAATACCAGATCAAGGGAAAACCAAACCGCGCACTCAAAGACAAATGAACTGCGCAGTAAGTATATATATATATAGATTATATATATTGGTAGAGTAAACTTCTAATCTTTCTGGAACACTTTACTTAGCAGAAATTGTGGACTTCTTGACTTTGAAGATCCTTTTTACTTCGCGTAACTTAACTTCTACCGAGGTGAAATATTTGGAAATCTTGATTTATTTTACAACCTTAAATGTAAACAACATTTACACAAGTAAATCTGGAGAAGATGTGCTACATGCAAGTATCGAAACACGGCAACTTGGTCACAATACACATAGGTTGAATTTACTTCCATCTTTGACCTTTTATAGAGCTTGGGCTCTTAATACATTTCACGACCAATTTCTTCTTCTTCTTTCACTCTTGCTCTTCTCTACTTTTTCCACACATCTCTCTCTGTTCTTTTAACTATCTTCTTCTACATATACACCGACTTGAGATTGCTTCACATTGAAGTTATTGAGTCACATTTAAAGACTGTAATTAATTTATACCTAAGAATTTTGACTTGCGGAATACAAATGCGGCTAAATAAATACAAGGAAGTGTGCATGAAGCCTTCTCACACACTAGACTCTCTGACATCTCTACGGCTTTGTGCACGGACTAGATACGTAATGAACTCAAAATTATATTTTTCCAACAACTTGAGAACATTATATACCATGTACACTAAATTCACTATAGGGAATATAAATGTTGGTTGGAATGCATTCATGTATTAGATTACAAAATGGCGACCCAATGAAGCAAGGTAATGCCTATACTAGTGCTTGCCATTATTATAAAAAACCCCATGCCATAACCAAAAATTAGCCCTGCCAACCACATAGATGGTCCTAATGGAAGCAAGAAAACGGGGAACACAACCATAGAGGAAATTAGCAGGAATGCTAGAACAGATATTTTGAAGGTTGAGGCCTCCCAACTCATAATTGGCACGAAAATCTATAATAATCCAGAGTAAACACGTCTTAGAACAAGACTATCCTTTGGCGTGATCTTACATGTGAACGGTCCACCATCTAACCACAAAATACCTGCAATTAATACCGAAAAACCAAACATGCGCTAATACAATACTAACCATAGTAGCAAGATTCACATTCTACAGATACAATGAAACCATGAAACACCTGAGCTTGCCCTAAGCTACAGATTAGTGTTAGCTGTAATAACCTCCAGGATAATGCTCAGCAAAATATCGGCGTAAATTGGTAGTGTATGGCAACAGCCAATCCACAGTAGGAACGGAGGCAACCACGTTGGGATGATCTCGCATGGCATTCAACCATCTGTGCATACGGCCACACTGCTCCGGCCCAGGGAACTTCAACTTCCCTAGGGTTTCAAACGAGGGAAGCCATGGAACCAATGGCGCAAGAGCCACATCCGCCAAGCTCTTCTCGCCCAAGAAATAGGGCCCCACCGACCCGATAGCCCTCATCCCCTCCTCCAGCGTTATAAACCGTTCCACAACTTCTTTCCGCGCAGTCGCATGCTCTTCCCTGAACCGTTTCATGAGCTTCAGCCCCGTCTCTATGAACTGCCCAGGTACAACACATACAAGCAAACAGAAAACATGGGAAGAGTAATAAGGACGAACGGAGAGAAAAAGCATTAAAGTAGCAGGGGGAAAAGGGGAAACCTTTTTGTTGACAAAGTCTGCCCAGAATCGAGCGAGCGACCTGTCATAAGCAGAGCCCGGCAACAGTGAGGGCGTGGTGTGCGAGGGCGGCCAGGCTTCCTCGATATACTCCAGTATCACCGGTGACTGCGAGACGGGTCTTCCATTGTGGATGAGCACGGGGATCTGTTTGTACACAGGATTCGATTGCAGGAGGAGGTCGCTCTTGGCTCGCAGGTTTTCCTGGACTTCCTCAAATTTGACGCCCTTGAGCCGAAGAGCGAGGGCGCAGCTCATTGCAAAGGGGCTCACCCTTATCAAAAGCAACTTCACTTCTTCCTCCGATCCCATCTTCTCCTGATCTTGCCATCGCTTGCTCCTTTACGCGCATATATAGAGGGGAGGAGGCACTGGTTCAACTGAGTGATCAGTGGTGGAGATGTGAGTGGTGGTGTTGGTTGTGTGACTAGTAGTGGAGATGGGAGTGGTGTTGGTTCAGTCTTGGAAAAATTAGCTATCATAAATGGTTCATAAAAGAATTCAATATTTTCATGTTTTTAAAATTGTTTATAAAAAAAAATTCTTCTACATTTTGAAATAAATGAATATTTAAAATTTGAAATATCATTTTAAGTCACATCTACTTAAAGTCACATCAATGTTTAAGCATTGGTCTCAGTCAAAAATACACTAAGACACACTAAGACCACACAACTTGGAACTTTGTGGCTTATATGACATCATTATGGATTCGTCATATCTCAAGACCAATTTGATAGCCCATGATAATGGCTCATTGTATTGCTTGTGAAGAAGTCTATTTATAGGTTTTGAAGAAGTATATTTAAAGGTTTTGAGGATAAACCTTTTTTGTCATTATGTGTGTACTTGGTTTAATTATTATGATTTTTTATTATCATATTTTTGTAAAACTATTTATTTTTGTATTATATGACGCAAGATATGAGAATTCAATGTTTCATTTTATTATAAATATTATTTTAAAAAAATCAATTATTATTATGACAGGTAAAATTAAGATTTAAACGTCAAATGAAAGGCAATGTTAAAATTAAAATGTCATATATTTACGAAAGGATGGTTTTATTTTTATTTTATATGGTTATAAATTATTTAATAATATAATTATTTTTAATATATATATATATATATATATATATATATATATTAATAATAATAATAATAATATATTTCACTCGGTTAAGGTGGGGATCTTGCTAGCAACTCTGAGGGGTGACTTAGTTGGGATGCTCTGGGTCTTCTTAGACCACAGGGTAGTAGTTTCTCAAACCACGAGCTTGCAAGTCAAAGAAATTCGAGCAAACAATATATATATTTTTATAATTAACTTAAAATCTATAAAAATACATTTTTTATTTTTTTAATTTACATCAAATTTGCTTTGTGCTTAAATACTTCTATTTTTAAAAGTTTATAAATATATTTAAAATTGAAAAATAAAAAATAAAATAAAATACTTTATTATCCACTCAAGTGGATCACTAGAAGATAGTATCAAACTAAATTTGGATAAGTAGTAGTATGATATCATTCTCATTAAATATTACATTTATAGTGAATCATAAAAAGTTTTATGGATTAACATTTTAATCTTCAACTAGAATTCATAAAAAGTTGTATGGATTAACATTTTAATCTTCAACCAGAATTGAATCAAAGCATATAAACTAGCACAAGATCACTAGAAGAAACTATCAAATTGAAAAAGCCATAGAAGACCCCAAAAGGGAATTTGTAATCAATAAAAGTTATTTGTTCATCATTTAAATTTTGGTCTTCATTTAAAAGTGAATCTATGAGTAAATTTAATTTCTTATAAACATGTGAAGGAAATGAAATCAAAACTAAAACTTAGCAATTTTATGTTTTCCCGAACGCTTGACCTAAACATTATGAAGTTTAGAGAGAAACCCTCCAATTAATTATTAATGTAGAATATGCAAAGTTGTATATGCAAAATACATGTATGTCTAAGGCACATTTCATACATGTATGTCCATGCATGTCCAAGGCACATTTCATTAGTAATTTTAAAGACATTAGTTTAAATGAATTATTAGATTTACTTTAAATTTT
Organism: Larix kaempferi; assembly: GCA_027924585.1. NCBI lineage: Eukaryota > Viridiplantae > Streptophyta > Pinopsida > Pinales > Pinaceae > Larix > Larix kaempferi. The sequence goes on along the minus strand of BSBM01001158.1, from coordinate 2,275,424 downwards.
ATATAATGATTATGAATCTAAGAAACAAAGAACTTCGTGAGTACTACAATAGTTTTGATTGTTATGTAATTCCTCGTCAAAGAAACCCATAAGATAAATCTATCTATTTGAATCTCCAAAATATAGCTTTACAAATACATATATTTATGAATAAAATGGTAACACTTTCTCCACCTTTGTAAAAAAAATTTACTTCCATTCGAAAAAGTTTGCAAGGATGGATAATGTATAATGATGTAAGCATTTGTTTTAGAATCATTTATGTGCATCATTAAATATTGGAACCTTGCTCATTTTTCAATTTCAGTTATCCCAAATTATAACCCTATAACCCTAAGCCAACCAAAGGAGAGTTTCATATTTTTTTGGGGGGCCTTCCACTTCTACAAATTTTTCCACCATGAGTAAGGGTCAATTCAAATTGATTCAAATATTAATTTATAATCCTATGGTGTATCCTCCCCATTTTTACTCTTTTCCGAAGCCAATTTATCAATCTCATCCTTCAATTTTATAAGTCGATTTCTTAGACTATTGATATAGTTTTTCTAGTCATTTATTCAAAAAATCTAGTGCCAATTCTTCAACAAAATGCCATCCTTGATTTTATATAATTGTATCCTCCTCACCTACATTTTGACTTGAAGTAGGAAAACCTTTATGATGAAGTGAATCCATAGTTTCATTGGATAAGAGAAGCGTGTCCACACAAATTAAAACAATATATGTACCAAGCCTCATTGTTTCGTCAAACACATCATTCTAAGAAACGGAATCCCCAATCATCAGAACTGTGAAGAACCTGCAATAATTAATTAATGAAAACACACAAAATAACAGAAATAACAGAACTCGGAATCACTTTTATATTGATCATAGGCCACTTCGATGGGGAAACCTCCTTTGAGCAAGCTCAATATAAATAAATTCATGGTACCTTCATTGGTCTCAACACAAACTTATATACTAAGTCTAGGCGCCAATACCATGTGTCAATACAAACCATGGGACAATACAAAATATGGATCAACGATTACTACGGGAGGACTTACAAAGCATATGCGTCCAACAACAATAATACAAACTATGGATCAACAAATACTACGGGACGACTTACAAAGCATATGCGTCCAACAACAATATACTAACAATGTAAATAGAAGGGTTGACATGGGTTCCTGACATCCCCTCTCCCTTAGAAAAAGCTTTGTCCTCAAAGCTTTAGATGTGGAAATTGATGCAGAATCTGAAGGAGTGGTTCCCCTGTAGCATCCTCGAGTTGCATTCTGATCAACTAACGCCTTTTGAGTTTTAGGGAGGATTGCTTGGAAGGCTGTAGACGAAGAAGGACCATATCAACTGCATGAAAAGTGTGCTCAAAACGGTGCTGATCGGCTTGTTGTTTCAGTCGAATTCTTTCCATGTGAAGATTGTCCTGCAGAATGAGAAGAATCTGATCGCGGTTTCGAAGAACCGATTCAATTGCTTGAACTGGGGAGTTACTGAGCGTGTATGAAAGAAGAACTGACTGTGCCTGTCCATAAACTGCTTCATATGGTGTCCTTTTAGATGTGGTATTGTACCACTGAAGCGCTTCTAGGAAATCCATAGAAATAGCTGTCCACATCTGTGTAGGGATGGGCAAGGGTTCGAGCAGTCCCTAAAGGAGTGTCGTTTCACCCTTGTTGACCTAGCAAGTATCACACTCAACCACCATATGGTGAATTTTCATTTTCAGTCCTTGCCAAAAGAAGTTACATTGTTCCCGGTCATAGGTTTTGAGGAACCCAGAGTGCCCTGCCGATAAAGAAGAATGGAGTTCATAGAAGAGATAGCCCTATTGAACATATTGCAACTAATTTGGAACAAGTAGAGAAATAGCTGTAAGAGAAACTGGCTCATCAAATTTGCGAGAAGGAGCATCTACCACCATATTATCCTTACCCTTCTGTAAGTGATCACATAGTCATAACTCATGAGTTGGATAACCCATTTATGATGTGCAAGGGAGGAGACCTGTTGTTATAGAAAATGTTCCAGACTCTAGAGATCAGTCTTGATGCAGAAATAATTCCCTAATAGGGATGGCTGCCACTTCTGTACTGCATGCAAAATGGCCATCATTTCCTGCTGAGACGTAGATGCGGCTAAATGCTTACCGAAAAGGTTTCTTGAAGGCGGCAATCCCACTGGTACAACAAAGACACCTGCATATCTATCCAAGGAAGTAGTGGAGACCGTTGGTGGGTGCATATGAATAGAATGGAGCTGAGCGATGACACCATGTGAATTCTTCTTAAGGATCTTTTCTAGGCGATGTGAACTGATGATGCGGAGAGACCTTGGTTGTAAGCCCATAAATTTGTGTTGTGTCCGATTGACTAAAAACTGCATTCAAAGTTCAGCAAAATCCCATAAGATGGGGCCAAGTGTGCGTAACCATTGAACCCCCAAAACCACATCACATCCGCCTAAGAACAAGGAAAACATGTCAGAGTGCAGGTTATAATCTTCCAGAGAGATACGCACATTGTGACACTTTCCCTTGCAAGGTAAGGTGCCCCCATTGGCAACCATGACTTCAAAGTTGGAGCAAGGATGGAAAAAAAAATCAACATGTTTGGCGATCCAAGAGTCAATGAAGTTATGAGTGCTACCTGAATCAATGAGTATTGTAAGAGGAATCTTCTTCAAGTAACCCATGACCCGCATTTTTGGGGGGGTGGTGACGCCAGATAAAGCATGGAGAGATATCTCTGGGTGGTCTTCCTGAGAGGGGAAGTCAATAGGTGGCTCCTGACTGTCGACCTGATCATCCGGTGTATCTAGAGCTTCTTCACCAACTTCAAAGGAAGGTGGAGAATCCACATCCAAGAGATAGAGCTTTCGTTGAACACATCTATGTCCCCAAGTGAATTTTTCATCACAATTATAACAAAGCCCTTTTTCTCTACATGCTTGCATCTCTGTTTCAGACAATTGCTTGATAGGAGTTGGTCAAGGAGCTGACGAGATGGGAGGTCGTTGAGAACCCATATTTCGGAAGGGAACAAAATTGGGTTTGGAGCGCCGTTGGGCAGCAATCTTGTCTTCTGCTAACTTAGCCAACCCCAGGGCTTCCATCATTGTGTTGGGACAGAACATTTTGACCTCTGGGTGGATTTCATCCTTAAGACCACTGATAAAACAACTCCTATAGAAGTCATCAAACAATCCTTCTGTGTGGTTGGATAGTTTCTCAAATTCTGTCTGATACTCTCTCACAGTGCCAATTTGACGAAGTTTAGCGAGTGCTCCGGTGAAGTCATCAAAAGCACTATGACCAAATCGTTGCAAAAGGAGTTGGCAAAAATCTGTCCATTTTGGCTCGTCATGAGCCTTGATGTACCAACGGTACCATTGAAGGGCTTCCTATTCCAAATGAAATGATGCAAGTGGAACTTTTTGGACATAAGAATTATTATGTAGACTGAAATACTGTTATGCACGATAGATCAATCCAGTCGGATCAATACCATTGAAGCAAGGGAATTCAAGCTTCGGACCACAGAAAGTGCTAGAAGAAGAGAACCCATTGACTGTAAAGGATTCTTGCTATCAGTTATTGTTCATGGCTGAATGCTGAAGATGGAGGCTGGGAAATTTTTCATCCAGTTGTTGGAGATTGGTTTGGATTGCTACAAGTGCTTCCTCCATTGTTTTTGCTCCTGCACGGGTGACAACCATAACCAGGAGTTTTTTTTTTTTGGGGGGGGGGATGGATAGAAAAACACAAACAAAAGCTTATTTAGTAAAGGGAAATTTGGATTTGGGAAAAAATCGGATGGGTAATTAGGCTTTGACTAGGTTTTGGACACTTTCTGATGGACATGGAAGCAAAAAATGGGGATTTTAGACGTGGGGTTAAAGAATGAAAAAAATTGTCAAAGGGGGACAAAGAAGCAGAAATAGGGAATGAACACAGTGAAAAATTTTGGATGTGAGTGGGTGAAAATTGAAGAAGTTATGGCAAACCCTAAAAATAGACAAATGTGAGATTTCTGGCTTTTGGAAGTAGAATTTGGGATAGGGTCATCAGGAATGAAATATGCAGAATGGGATTGCAGGGGTGTTCGGGAAATTTAAAGGGAAACGGCTCAGGTAAAAGTGATAACTACTTTGCCACAAATGAAAGCTCTTGGTTTACCTCGCGGGTGGGAACTAGTCAATCAGGTAGGGGTCATTTCCCTTTTTGCTGGCAGGTCCTCTCAATGGGCCAGCTACTTCGGGGTTCCTGTGGTGCTCCTCACAATGAGTTTTAGGTCTTATGCCTAAGTACTTCCCATAGTTAAGAAGATAGGGATTATTCCCAGATTCGATGCTACGAAAAAAAAATTTGGCAGAAATTTCACCCAGTGAGCCCAAGAAATTGCTCTGATACCAGATGTGAAGAACCTGCAATAATTAATTAATGAAAACACACGAAATAACAGAAATAACAGAACTCAGAATCACTTTTATATTGATCGTAGGCCACTTCGAGGGGTCAACCTCATTTGAGCAAGCTCAATACAAATAACTTCATGGTACCTTCATAATTCTAGGCGCCAATACCATAGTTCAATACCATGTGTCAATACAAACCATGGGCCAATACAAAATATGGATCAACAATTACTACAGGACGACTTACAAAGCATATGCATCCAACAACAATAATACAAACCATGGATCAACAAATACTATGGGACGACTTACAAAGCATATGCGTCCAACAACAATATACTAACAAAGTAAATAGAAGGGTTGACATGGGTTCCTAACAAGAAGCCAACTCCTATTTTTTCTATTGATTAGACACATTTCCAGTATATTTTCCTGAATTTCGTATCCAATCCAAAAAGGAACCTTGAGCAATGTATCTCCATTCTAAATATCCTTCTAGATGCTTCCTTTTTTAAGACCTTTCAATGACTTTTTTGCTAAAGATAACCCAAATATATGCACATTCTTTAAACCTCATTCTCCATCACTATATAAAATTTAAAGCAAGATTAAAAGTTCAATCTAATAATTCAACTAAACTAATGTCTTTAAAACTACTAATGAATAGAATCATTGTTGTTTTACCTAGACAAGTGAAAATGAAGACATAACTTCCTAATAGCTTTCAAAAGGCCCTTAGGGATAAATTCTAGAAAATTCTAGAAAACAAGAATTTCCTCAATGATAAATTCTATCAAATTCAAATTACCACCCATCAAAAACTACGTATTACTCAAACGGTTGATATGAGATTATATTCTCTATAATAACCATCCCTACCCTATACCCTTTTTCCATACGATCTAGATACTTGACGAGGAGACTAGAGATTGGAAGAGAGGATATTGTTGTGGTTATTAGAGTTGTGGCTAGGGTGGGCCAAGAAACCCCACATGAACTTCCCAATTCGCACATGTTTCAAGACTACCTTCGATAGACTACATGGAGTAATCGGTTGGACTAAGAACTGGCTTGCTAATACAGAACTACTAATTCAACCAAGTTGCAGGAAATCTGCTATTCCTACCTTGTTTATGTTATTTATCAATAAAATTGCATTAATTGATATGCTAATATGATAGTAGGAATTGTATAGAAATTTTACTTGTTATGCTAGAACTTAAATGATCTTTCCCTCAAATTATTTCATCCAGAACTTGTGTTTGATTTTATTCCAATTAGTGTTGTTAGTGTTAGAATACTAACACCTATCACTAGGATGGGTGTTAGAACTTAAATGATCATTCCCTCAAATTATTACATGCAGAACTTCTGTTTGATTTTATTTCAGTTAGTGTTAGAATACTAACACCTATCACTAGGATGGGTGTTACATTTGGTATTAGAGCCTTAAGTTCCAACACTAGAACCTTAAGGACCACCATGAACCTGAAAAATTGAAATCTCTCTAAAGACTTGAAATCTAAAATCAAACTCTAAAAATAAACAGAAACAAGATATGATCAATGATCACTTTTATTAATGGAAAGGTTGATAAATAGTACAAGGAACAACAAGCCACTAATATGCTTTCTTCACAAGACTTGAAGGAAGTAAGCTAAATATTGCAAGGTGATTAACAAGCCTCTAACACTCCACAAAATTTAGGCTAATCAATTCCTCATACTAGAGTCCTAAACCCATTACGAACCCATCCTTGTAACCTGTGAACAAAAATACACTTGTAAGAAAACCTAAGTTAGAAATATCTAAGAATAAGTAGAACATGAAAGACAAACAACAAATAATAAATTTGGTTGAGAAACCTGAAAAATTATGTATATAAAATTGTTATCCCAAGATACAATTATTTATACAAATAATGTTATTTTTTTTTTCAGGAGAAAAAAAACATACTATTGGTATTCATTAATGAATCAAATAGTACAAAAAGTTTAAGCATGTAACCAAAGTTATGTTCATAAATAAGCTTTTATCCTCCTTCTCATCAAAATAGATTCAAAAAACCATCCCCCATTCAAAAATTACATCATCAATACATAATAGACACAACAAAAATATAAGTAAAAAATTATGACAGAGCCCAACTCTATGACCTGTAAGTCCAGTATTTCCTCCCAAAATATGACCCCCTCCTATCCATCAAAATCTTGTTTAGAAATCTTATCAGCCATCGAGTTGTGTTGTCAGTATACTTGGTCAAAGGATATGTCACTAAAATGTTGTATTTCCTCCTTTATTTTTCTACACCACATGAAGAGAGTAATAACATTAAGTTTATACTCACCACGAGCCCATTTAATAGTCACTCTTGAGTCCCCATATACTACAATCTCATGTAGACCAAAATTATTTGTTACTTTTAGAACACACCAAACTGCCAACAACTCAGACATCATATTTCTGCCCTTGCCACAATTCATCCTCAGTGTGAAGTAATGGTCTTTGTTTAAATAAATAACCCCTCCCGCTGCACATAAACCATGAGAAGTTGCCCCATCAAAAAAAGCAATAGGTCTGTAAAAAAGTTCGTAAAATTCAAAATGAAGTTTATATATATATATAATGAAATTATATTATTAGTAAAAAGAAAAAGAAAAAGAAAAAATCATAATATAAATTTAATCAAATAAAAGAACAAAATTTAATTTAAATTCATATATATATATATATATATATATATACACAAAAAAAAAATCATTTCAAATAATGATGATGATGATGACAAAAAAATCATTTCAAACAATGATGATGATGATGATTTAATTGTACATGGATTTATTCAAGTTTTTTTTTAATTGTTTTAAATTATTAATAATATATATAGTTTATCCCACACAGGTGTAGATCGATTGGAAAAGGATTGAAATGATATGACATGTAAAGAGGTCACAGTTTGCAACCCTGACTAGCCCGTGCCCCATGCTTGCGGGTTGTGTGGGTGTAACTAGGGGTATAGTGGTAGCGAACAAGAATCGATCATGTGTACACGCGTACGAGCCTTGCTCCAGTTGTAGATTCCCTTATATATATATATATATAATAATTTACTAATAAAATAATTTTTAATAATAATAAAATATTTTTAGCTATTTTATTTTTATGGTGAGGAGATTTCAATGTCGAAAAAGGGTGTGGGATGGGGAAGGAGGGAATAATGTGACATTTAATGGTAAGTCGAGTAGTAGAAATGTTGTAGCATCGATGGTGATTATCGGAGTTTTATTATGTTATTGAAGTCCTTCATGCTTAGCCACGATCTCAAGTGATATGCTTGTTACAAGCGAATGTGAAAGATAGTTATTCCCATGCAGATTATTGTGTGACCTAGTAAACTACTTAAACCTTACTTATATGTTGATGTATATGTAACTTCAGAATGTATTTCATCCATGTATTTAATTCATATATTATTGTACTCCTATAGAGATGTGTCATTCCTCTATACAGAAGTGTCGTCATGTGTATTGACAAGTGTCGCAAGTGTGTGAACTTTCCGATGGGTTATTAGACCACCATGTGTGGGGTCAGCCCTGAATTATATATTATATGGTTGATGTACCTAGCTAGACAAGTCGGACCCATAAGGTCACTGGGCAAACAGACAAGTATAAATAGAGATCGGGAGATCTCTATTTTCATCATTCGGAAACTCACACTTCTCTCACTCAGAAAGTGGTGCACTAGTGAGGAGGAGGATCATATGCTACTAGGAGACTATCTCTGTGTATTTTGGTTGTACTTTGGTTGAGCCATTGCTCTCTCTATCTCTGAGGAAGTTGTGGGGTTTTTCACCTTAGGGTTTTCCCCACGGAAACTCTGTGTCTCTTGTCTCTCATGCTTTTGATTCTTGTGATGATTGACATGCTTGTTATGATTGATATGCATTGATATACTGTACATGTTATTCTCTCAGTAAAGATCCTAGAGTATTGTGAATTAATGCTCAAAATTTAACATGGTATCAGAGCTAACCTGAGAAGAAGACATTGTGTAGTGACGGAAACCAAGGGTTTCTTGTTTATTGGGTTTCTCTCCATAGATTTTGAAAAAGTAGTAGATTGACTCTACTCATCAAGGAGAATCTATCTGTCCAATCAGAATTCAATTTTGAGCATTTTCATATTTGGCCCTAAAAATTAAGGTTTCCACAAAAATAGGAATTTCTGGAATCTGAAGACATAGCTGGAAGCTCCTTGCAAAAATTGAATTTTAGAGCTTTGGATCGAGATTTTTGGCTAGGTATATCTCTGGGAAACTCAAACCCTAATTCAGGGCTCTCCTCAATGAATCCGGGAAGACAAAAAGGCAGTTTTAAAGGGTGAAGCTTTGCAGATCTCAAATTTTGAATACACCAGGTTGATCAGCTCATCAAGGCGCATCTTTCTATCATTTCAGAAAGTTGAAATTCACATTTTGAATTTTTAGGGTTTTCTTGACAAAACCTAATCCGAGACCAGATCCAGTTTTTAGCAATTCAAGTGGTAAGACCTAAATCTTTTCTATTTCCATTTGAAGTACTCTTTAAGATGTCGCACCACACCAAGCTTGAGGATAAGCTTGAAGGAGATGATAACTTCTGAGCCTGGAGGTATAGGATTGGGTTAATCTTGGAAGAGAATGAGTTGGACTCATATGTAAAAGAAGACATCCCTATCCCAGAGGATGAAGAGGCTAAAACATTGCATAAGAAGAACTTGGTCAAGGCAAAGAGAATCATTGCTGATTCTATCAAAGACCATCTCATACCACATGTGTCATCTCTAAAGACACCCAAGGAAATGTTTGACTCTTTGACCAAGCTATTTGAAGGGAAGAACATAAATTGGAAGATGACCCTGCGGAATCAATTGAAAGGAGTCAAGATGTCGAATGGAGAAACCATTCAATCCTATTTATCCAAGGTCTTTCAGATCAAGGAACAACTTGAAGCTGTGGATGAAGTAGTGGACAATGGTGAAGTTGTTATGACCACTTTGAATGGCCTACCAAGGTCATGGGACTCCTTTATTCAAGGAATATGTGCAAGAAAGAAATTGATCTCTTTCAGTAAACTGTGGGAGGAATGCTCTCAAGAAGAAGCTAGGCTTGTAGCTCGAGAAGAAAAGATGGGAGGAGACGATCGAGCTCTCGCAGCTCACACCAAAAGAAGTAAGCCCAAGAAGGAGCACTCTCACTACAAGAAGCCCACTCACTATCACCAAAAGAATAAGAAGGATCTAAGGTGCTTCACATGCAATGAGAAGGGTCACTTTGCTTCATATTGTCCCAAGAACAAAAGGGACAACAACAACAACAACAAATTTAGCAAAAAGAAGAAGGGTAGCAAAAGAAGGTACCATGCTCATGCTGCCAAAGATGATGAACCTCCAAAGAAGAAAGCTAGGGAAGAAAGTGATGATGACTCATCAAGTGAAGAAGAGTATGTTATAATCTCTGCTCTCACAGGTACTATCTCCCATGGTTGTAATGATTGGTTAATTAACAGTGGGGCGTCCAAACACATGACTGGGTTTAAGGAATATTTTGTAAACCTATCTGAACATGAGTCACCCCATAAGGTGAAACTTGGGGATGATTATCAATACCCTATCAAAGGAAGTGGTGAAGCCTCCTACAACCTAGATTATGAAAAATATTTGAAGATGAAAGAAGTCCTTTATGTACCTGGGTTCAAGAAGAACCTACTCTCCATCTCTGCATTGGATGCAAAAGGTATGAGGGTTGCATTTGTAGATGGCCAAGTCCTAATGTGGCCAAAGGGTAAAAAATTCAATGATGCAGTAGTGATTGGAGAGCAAGAGGGAGGTTTGTATAAATTGAAAGGACAACCTGAACATGCCATGGTGCATGACTCCATGGAGCCAAGTGAACTTTGGCATAGAATACTTGCACATATGCACTACAGGGCATTACCAATTGCAAGTAAGGCTGTAGAAGGTCTTCCTGAAATCAAGACCAAGCATGAAGGTGTTTGCAAAGGATGTGCAAAAGGGAAGAACATAAAGAAGGCATTTCCAAGCAGTTAAAGCAAGGAAAAAGGTATCTTGGAAATCATCCACTCAGATGTATGTGGTCCTATGTCATCCAGTTCTCTGAGTGGGTATGTTTACTATGTCTCTTTCATTGATGACTTCTCCAGGAAAACTTGGGTCTACTTCTTGAAGAACAAAGATGAGGTGTTTGATAAGTTCAAGGAATTCAAAACCTTGATGGAGAATCAAACTAATAAGAAAATCAAAACATTCAGATCCGACAATGGTGGAGAATTCACCTCAGGTGACTTCAAGAAGCTTTGCAGTGATTCAGGGATTAAGAGGGAGTTGACTGCTCCTTACAATCCACAACAAAATGGAGTTGCAGAAAGGAAGAATAGAAAAATCATGGAAGCAGCAAGGGCAATGCTGCATGACCAGGATCTACCTATGCACCTATGGGCAGAAGCAGCTAGAACAGTTGTATATGTGTAGAATAGAACACCCCACAAGATATTGGACAACAAGACACCAGAAGAGGTCTTCTCTAGTAAGAAACCTAAAGTCAGCCATCTCAGAATATTTGGTTGTCTAGTATACACTCATGTCCCAAAGGAAAAGAGGACCAAACTAGATCCTTCAGGAAAGAAGGGTATCTTTGTGGGTTATAGTGAAAGCTCGAAGGCTTACAGAATATACTTTCCAGGGTTCAAGAAGATTGATGTCAGCAGGGATGTGACATTTGATGAAAACTCAGCATTTATCAAATCAAGAAAGACACATGTTGAAGATTATGAGGAACCTAAGGAAACTAGATTTCAAGACACTACCATGACTGAAGTAATTCCAAATATTGTTCGTGAGTTTGAAGATCCGCAAGAACCTGTAGATCCACCCCGTGAAGATAACTCTCACAAGAGGAAACCTACATGGGCTAGAGAGCTCATTCAAGATGCAGAAAGATTCGGCATTCCAGAAGAAGAACACAAAGCAAAGAAGAGAACTAGATCACATACCAGCTATGTTGCTTTACTCTATGATATCTGTTAGGATGCAGTAGTGATTTTTGGTTTCCATACCAGCTATGTTGCTTTACTCTGCCGAGATCTTCCTGGGGACAATACTGAAAATTTGGGAAACAAAGCTGAAGAAAACTTGGGAGTAGGAGTTATAGAAAAGCATGAATCTACAGAAAATAGTCTTGACCACCAAACTGATGAAACGGAAACCTTCCATGTCACCGCTGCTCCTCAACTATCGCAGGCACATATTAATGATTTAACAAATAAGAATTGGAGGTGGTTACTTATTTTTATCATGAGTTGTTGTAGGTCATGACGAGTAATCTAAATGGTAAAACGAGAGACGAGGTAGGAAGATCCGTTTAATGCAATCAATATGTATCTCCTCGATCCACTAGCACGTTCACTAAACAAGGAGATTTTTCTGTCAGTGGTTACAAAACCAACATCCGATCTATCCTGTGATTGGGTACCAATCCTGCAAAAACGCAACTCCATAGTTACAACCCTCAACAGTTAAGCAATAGGATAACTATTGCTTAGTCGTTCCACTCCTGAGATTCGCATAATTAATTTGAGTGACCAAACTTAGTTTATTTTAACAACTCACTCAGAAAATTTCGTGATATCGGGTCAGGTTGTTGGTTAGTTTTCCTCAAATGCTGTTATATGAGATTTACTTGCCAGAATAGAGGATATTGCGAGCATATCACGAGCCGAACTTATCTCCTTGGGAGGATTTGAACTTGATACCAGGTGATGTACTTTGGTCAGATCCCTCTACACATCCAGGATTGTCGCCAAACAAAGAAAGAGGGATTGGCTTATTATGGGGTCCAGACTGTACAGAAGAATTTCTAAACAAGAACCATTTAAAGTTGATTATCAGGTCACATGAAGGTCCTGATACAAGGGAAAAACGACCTGGATTAGCAGGAATGCATAAAGGATACACAATTGACCATGACGTGCAATCAGGAAAGCTAATCACTCTTTTTAGTGCTCCAGATTATCCACAATTTCAGGCCAGCAAGGAGCGTTACAATAATCGGGGAGCATATATTATATTGGAGCCACCTGATTTTTCTACTCCAAATTTTCACACGTTTGAAGCTGTAATGCCTCGGCCAAAGGTTAATGCTTATTATGACTATGAGAATGTTATTGATTCAGATGAAGAGCTCGATTTGGATTCTATTTCAGCATAATGGGGATATCAGATTATTTTGATTGAAATATCTATTAATTATATTTATGAGAGTTAATATATTTAACTGCGTTTTAGTGTCAGTGCTTTTTAATTCAGCTATTTCAGGCATATTGTATCATTTACGCAGTGGAATACCTCTTTTAGAGGTAAAGAAAATATGGAGATCGTAGTTATATTCAATATTTTGAAAGAAGATGTTGACTCATCTAGCGTATCAACTATGCAGTGGATTTTCTTGTTTTGGAGGTAAATGGCATATTAAAGAGATTACAGTAGTTATTTTCGGCATTTTCAAAGAAGATGTCGAGTCATCAAGCATCAAGTAATGAAGGATATGGGCTGTGAAGCAAAAAAAAATAGGAGCCTTGAAATCAGCTCTTCGTGGAAGAGGGTGATTAGTCACGGATGAATTGCTTTATTTATTTATTTATTTTTGATTTGGTATTATTTATGATAACTGTCTATGACGACGATGGGATTGTGCTGAAGGATTTGTTATTTCACAGACCAGAACTTGTTTTGGGGAACTGAATGAATGAAATATATTTATCAATGATGGCTTGAACAAAAAAAAAAAAAACAAAAAAAAACCGTGCTTTAGATCATGGGAACTCTAATTCACCATTTACTCAAGTGCATACACATCAAAAGAGCCGATCTCGTTATGATTGATTTTGTCATGACAGCAGGTTTCATAGGCCACATCATAAGAGCAAGGTGCAGCACCAGGTTGTATGATCAAACAAGAAAAGGGAAATTAAAATGCGATGTTGGTCCGTCCAACAATTTAATAAACAATGATTCCATTATTCACGGACATAAGCCTTGATTGATAGTTTGATGCGTTTTTAATTTCAGGTCATGAAGACAGGTGTCAACTTTTTGGTAGCAGAATGGAACAATTTGAAGGGCCGAGGACATAAAATTTTCATAACATATATATGCTCTCGGCAATTATGATCGATGTGTTTTTGCAGGCAGCATGTCGCTCTATTCAGGATCAACGTTTCTGTTTGCTTTCGAGTTGTTATTTGTTGCACTAGAATTGGATGTTCTGAATTATATCTAACAATTTACAGGGCGATGAGGATCATACTTGGCACAATTTTCAAAGTTTGAATTCCAGAAATTTAGTGATAAGTATCAACAAACTGTTACTCATGCACATGGGAAGATTCGATGAAGCTGAGACAAGTAATGCTGTGAAGATGTGACGGTATGCAGATCTGCAGATCAGTTCTTTGATTTTGAGTATTTTTGACATCTTGCATCATTTTTAAATTTCTTTTTGTGTGAAGAACAAAAACAATAAAAAAAATCATAAAACTATCAAAGATAAAAAGAAGAAGAAATGCACGGTTTGCTATGATTTTCATGATTTCGATAGTTATTTTTACTGCTTCACTTTGCATGGTGCAATTTGACAATAACGGCCTATCTTTTTCTGTCAAAAATGTTAAAAATTTCTATCATTCCTGAAAACAATACAGATGCATGGTTATTTACGCTTCACGCTAATTTGTTTTTCTCAAGTCACTTCAAACAGGAATCAACGAAGAAACTAGATTCGCTACGACCGCCAGGTAAAAATGCATTTCATTTTATTTTGAATTTGATTTTCTAAACACATATTTTTCCTGTATTCTATATTTTTCGATGCTCTCACACAAAATTTGCAGGAGGAATAGTACTCACATTTTTCAGGTTTCGGAGACAATCACATTTCATGCCAAAATGATTTTCGAGAATCACAAAAGAAATTTCAAAGACACATGCTTTGGTTGAACAGCTGCGCATTGAACAGCTGCGCATTAAACAGCTGCGTATTGAACAGCTGCGTATTGAACAGCTGTGCGTTGAACAGCTGCGCGTTGAACAGCTGCGCATTGAACAGCTGCGCATTAAACAGCTGCGTATTGAACAGCTGCGTATTGAACAGCTTCGCGTTGAACAGCTGCGCGTTGAACAGCTGCGTATTGAACAGCTGCGTATTGAACAGCTGCGCATTGAACAGCTGTGCATTGAACAGCTGCGCATTGAACAGCTGCGTATTGAACAGCTGCGCATTGTTTAGCTGCGTGTTGTATAGCTGCGCATTGAACGGCTGCATATTGAACAGCTGCGTATTGAATAGCTGTGTATTGAACAGCTGTGCAGATGCGCGTTAAACGGCCATTTGAGTGTAGCTGTGCGTTGAATAGCTGCGCAAGCGCAACGGCAACAGGTAACAATATCTTTTATTTTTAATCTGCCGCATTAATACTTATTTTTGCATATTATATTTTCGAAACTCTGACAGTTTTCATGCAGAATTGGTACTAAGTTTCTTTTCAGATTCACAGACGATCATTTTTAATGCTGCAGTGATTAAAAAAAGAAAAAAAAAAGAGAAAACATGATTTGTTGATAGCTTGAAGGAGGTGCTTCTCATCGCACATTTCATGACATTTGCAGTTACACATAAACCAATTGCGTCATGATTTGTTTACCCCCATTTCTCCTTCAAAGCACATTAGTCATCCCTGTTGGAGTCCAATATTCCATTACCTTATCTGTCATGACTTCACACATGCCTATTTTTCTGAATTGCATACAGTTTACCCCATTTTTTTTTCAGTTCATCTTTTTCCTCGCCAATAAAACCATTCCGCTCCCTCTCCATAATTACATTCCCTTGCCATAAGCATTGTTGCTACTGAGATCTTTTCTATAGTCCTACCAATCTTTTTGTAAAAACTCGCGTTGACTGATGTGGGATTCCTTAAGGTCCACCTTTCAACAGTCTTGCCCCATCGACTTCAGCACCTTATCTGGGATATAGACTAGAGTCCATTTTGAGTACCTAGAGGCTTGCATGCCTTAATGGCAAGTTCTCTCGCTGACGATCATGGGAATACATCAATGTCCCTTAATCATCAGATCTTGCAAGTGGCTCGACCTCAGCACATCCATTCGCACTTCGCAAGATGTACTCGGGTACCTTGGCACTCATTGACATCAATGGTGAGTTGCCTCGCACTGGTTAACGGCATTCATCAATGGTCGGTAATCCAGTGATTTCTCTTCATGCTCGACATCGACACATCCATTCGCATGCTTAGAATTGTACCATTGGGTTTGTAGCGGGTGAAGACTATACACTCTTTCCACAGCAGTTCCCTCAGCAGTTCCAGCAGCTTGAATCCATCTATGAGAGTTTGACAGTTCCACATTTTCATGATTCATCAGCACCAATTCAGATCCCTCCACTTCACATGCTCCGATTCAGTAGTGACCATCGCTACAGTTCCAGCCGTTGCTGTTACAGCAGTCATCGTTACAGCAGTTGCTATTACGGCAGTTACATCAGTTCCGGCGGTTGTTGTTTTAGCACGTCCAGCACTTGTTGTTACAGTAGTGCTGCTACAGTAGCAGTCACCTTTCACATGTTCCTACAACAGTGCCGTCTTTCACGTTACAGCAACGACGCCATTCACAGCTACATTTTTATGATCCTACAGCAGTGACACCTTCCATCTTCCAGCCGTCGCAGTTCCATATTCTTTCTGCCAGCCATTACAGTAGTTGCAGCTACAGTATTAGTCACGATTTTCTACTCCAGCAGCTGCAACAACTACATTCCTATTGCATAGTTCATCTACATTTTGGGTAAGTGGAGGTATGTTGTTTTCTAAGCTTTGATCATGAAATTCCTTCTATGCTGACTTGAATATTTTGGAAAATTCCCTCACCACACTTCATTTCGTTTTCCCTTCCATGACCTACACTATGGTGCATGAGGGCATGCAACCGATTCAGTTGGGGAGGGGGAACTATTGTCATAATCACCACATTTTTCCTTTTCCATTTTCATCCCATTTACCATTCCCAAAAATTTCTTTTCCAACAATCCCCTGATGCACTTTACTTAATGCATTGATATACACTGGCATGATTCATACCAAATTGAGAAATGACTTTCTTATACTCAGTTATGCTCTCTTATGCACATTGATAGCTTATGATTTCCAGTGAAGTGTGTGGTTACAATTATTATCATAACAGCAAGCGAAAATAAAATTAAAAAAAAAAAAAAAGAAAAAAAAAAAGAAGAAGAAGAGAATGTTGTTAACACAAGAACCAACATTCTTATATTCATGGTTGTTACACAAGAACCAACCATAGAAAAATGCCAGCTGTTACTCATGAGCTGTTACTCATGTCTCCCACATATCTTGGAAACATTCATCATTAAAAAGACATCATCAATCAAATCCAAAGTTTAAATGCCAAAGGTTCTTCAGAAGATCCATGCATGGTTGCATGAGGACATGCAACACCTTCAGTTGGGGAGGATGTTAGGACTCAGAAATGTCGTATTTTCATCCACCTTTCCCTTCACTATTCCTTACATTTCATCGCCCTATTAAACCTTCATCATATCATTTGCATAAATACATTTGGGTTTCACATTATTATTTTCCACTTTATTCATTTTAGTATTAAAAGTGAATTTATGATTAAATATTAGAAAATATACATGTTTTCATATATATCTCAATTATGTGTGAGCTTTGTAATGTGTAGGAATATATCAAAGAGACTTCTCAAATATCTCTTACACCATTCCAAAGGAGATAATTATTCAAGCCTATTCTTAAGGAGAAGATCATGGAAGATTTGGTTGGCATATCTTATCTAGGATTCATGAGAGATATGTGGAGGATTTGAAGGAACCATATCTTGTAATAATAGGGAAGTGGTTGAGAGTAGTTGAGAGAATGATGGATCTGTAATTAATGTATTCTTATCTTTTTCTTAAGGACTCTCATGTATAAAGGAGAGTGCTCCCTCTCCATTCCATTAGGTTGGAATTAGGTTAGATTAAGCTTGTAAGAGGGTTGTAATGAGAGTGGATTGGATTGGATTTTGTATTTGTTAGATTAAGTCTTGATTTGAGATTCATAATGTGATTCAAGCCTTTCATTGTTATGCTTTCATTGTTGTCATTTGATTAGTGATTTGTGGATGTGAGCTCACTTATGTCGTTGTTGTTAACTCTTCACATGTTGTATTTCTCTTACGCAATTTCAATGCTTTCTTAGTTAGTGTTTCCATGCTTTCCTAAATTGATTTGATTTCAGCAATTTAGATTAAGTTAGATTAGATCTACTTCAGTCCTGCACAAACAGTGTACGTGCTTCATCAGTTTACGTACCCCGGATTGATAAGTAAATAGTTGGGCAACTTACTGCAACGTAATTATTACGACATATAACTCACCTGACAATATCATGAACAAAGAACCTTCCAGTTATGAAGAAGTAGCGAAAAAGAAATAATGGAAGGATGCCATGGTCGAGGAATACCAATCAATAATGAAGAATGATGTTTGGGATATTGTCCCAAAACCTAAAGGGAAGTCTGTTGTGACTTCCAAATGGATCTACAAAATCAAGCATGCTGTAGATGGTAGCGTAGAGAAATACAAGGCAAGATTCGTAGCTCGTGGCTTCTCTCAGAAAGAGGGAATAGATTATGAAGAAAAATTTGCACCTGTAGCTAGGTATACTTCCATCAGAACAGTACTTGCCCTGGCTGCAGTGATGAAATGGAAAATACACCAGATGGATGTCAAGACTGCTTTCTTGAATGGTGTAGTTGAAGAGGAAGTATATGTGGAGCAGCCAGTTGGTTTTGAAATACATGACAAGGAGTCATACATATGCAGATTGAAGAAAGCCTTGTATGGCTTGAAGCAAGCTCCCAAAACTTGGTATGGTAGGATGGACAGTTTCCTATCTAGTTTGGGCTTTACCAAGAGTAAAGCAGATTCCAACCTTTACTACAAGGTTGAGGAAGGGAATCCTGTGATTCTACTCTTGTATGTGGATGACCTATTTGTAACAGGAGATAACAGATTGATTGTGGATACAAAGAGGAAGCTTGTTGCCAAATTTGTTGAATATTGTAACTTCTAAGAATATTATATTTGTACTTTATTATTCCGGAGATGTTTCATCCCTCCGAGGTAACCCTATTATGTATCCGGAGATGTTTATTCCTCCGAGGGTTTGTATTAACTAGGGTTATTAGACCCACTATGTGGAGGTCGGCCCTGTGGTTATATTTTTGGGGTTATTAGACTTCTCCAGGAGAGGTCGGCCCCATTAGGTCTTTTAGTCAGTTAGGAGTCAGTATAAATAGAGGAGGTGAACTCCTCATTAGATCACTCACTCACTTGTGAAAAGTGGCGCACTTGTCTGGGAGATCTGCTAAGGAGAAAAGGAAGGAGGGAGCACATCTTGTATTTTGGTTGATCATCTTATTGAGGAAAGCTTTACTGGGTTTTCTACCCCATGAGGGTTTCCCAGGATATATTCTGTGTCTATCTTGTGATTATGCTTCTTTCAGTGATCTTGCTAGTCTATTTGGTTTAAACTTAACATGGTATCAGAGCTAGATTGAATAGGACATCTTTCACAAGGTAAGAATACTTCTCTCTCTCTCTCCGGTGAAGGTTAGGGTTTCAGCAAAAATTTGGTGTTATTGAATTCTGGTTACATGGCTGGATATCCCTTCTCAATACCTTTCTTTTGAGCCCTAGATCGAACTTTTTGGTTGGGTAGAACTCCGGGAAAGTCAAACCCTAATTCTACCAAAAGTGCAATAAGTGAGAAATTGGTTTCAGCAGAAAATTGGTATTTTTGAAAACTGATTACATGAATGGATAGCTCTTCTCAATACCATTCTTTTGAGCCCTAGATCGAACTTTTTGGTTGGGTAGAACTCCGGAAAAGTCAAACCCTAATTCTATCAAAAGTGCGATAAACCAGAAATTTCTGTCTCAGAATCCGGAAAGATAAAAAGGTAAATACTTTCGGGTAAGTTCTACTCTGTCTCTTGGACTCCCCCAAGAGAAGATGGCTCCAAACACTAAGCTTGAAGACAAGCTAGAAGGCATAGAGAATTTTCGAGCATGGAAATACAGAATTGGTCTCATTCTTGAAGAGAATGATCTTGCTCATTATATCAAAGATGAAGTTGCAGAACCGGAAGGAGAAGAAGCCAAAGAGAAGCATAGGAAGGACATGATTAGGTCAAAGAGAATCAT
This sequence comes from Larix kaempferi, assembly GCA_027924585.1. Classification (NCBI taxonomy): domain Eukaryota; kingdom Viridiplantae; phylum Streptophyta; class Pinopsida; order Pinales; family Pinaceae; genus Larix; species Larix kaempferi. The sequence continues at coordinate 2,255,639 of BSBM01001158.1, read as the reverse complement.
ATCTGATTCTATTAAAGACGACTTGATTCCCCAAGTGGCTTCCAAGAAGACTCCAAAGGAGATGTATGATGCCCTAGGAAGAATGTATGAAGGAAAGAACATCAATAGGAAGATGAATCTAAGGACTCAATTGAAGAGTACCAAGATGCACAAAGGAGAATCCATTCAAGACTACTTCTCAAGAGTCTCTCTAATCAAAGAGCAACTAGATGCCATTGGTGATACTCTTGATGAAGATGAACTTGTGATGACAGCCCTAAATGGTCTCACTAGACCATGGGAATCATTTATACAAACCATGTGTGCCAGAAAAGAAAGCATGAAATTTGATATAGTATGGGAGGATTGTGTTCAAGAAGAAGCTATGTTTGCCAACAGAGAAGCATTGCTCAAGGAAGATGACCAAGTCTTGGCCACCCATACCAAGAGAAGAAGGAATCGATCCTACATTAAGAAGGATAGTCACAAAGAGTCCCATCCTCCACAAAGATTTCAAAAGAAAAGAGAATCCTTCCAAGGAAGAGATTACTCCTCATTCCAATGTTTCATTTGTCACAAATTAGGACACATTGCTAAGGACTGTCCTAACAAGAAGAAAAAGGGTACTTACCACAAAAGACATCAAGCACATCTTGCAGAGATGAGAGTGAAGAAGAAGTTGAAGAGGAAGAAAGGCCTCACAAGAAAAGATCTAGAAGAGAAGAAGAAGATGAAGAAAGGACCTTCTTCAAGAGAAGACCTAGAAGAAATGAAGAAGAAGATGCAGAAGAGTATGTTCTTTTCTCCGCACTCTTTGGATCTATAACACCTGGAGAAGATACATGGGTCATTGATAATGGTGCCTCAAAGCACATGACAGGAAAAAAGAAGACTCTATCAAATCTTGAAGAAAAGACCTCTCCTCTAAAGGTATCTCTTGGAGATAACTATCAATATCCCATCAAGGGAGTTGGTGAAGCAAACTACAAACTTGACTCTGGAACCCCCGTGAAGATGAAGGAAGTTTTGTATGATTGAAGAAGAACTTGCTTTCCATCTCAGCATTGGACAAGAAAGGATATAGAGTTGCATTCATTGATGGACAAGTGTTAATGTGGTCCAAAGGTAAATCTATTAAGGATGCAATTGTTATTGGTGAAGAGGAAGGAGGTTTGTACAAACTCAAGGGTCATCCAGAAGCTGCCCTTGTTCATGAAACCTCTAGCCCCAGTGAGCTATGGCATAGAAGCCTAGCTCACATTAACTACAAAGCCTTACCCTATGTAAGCAAGGTGGTCATAGGACTACCAGATTTGAAGGTTGATCATGATGGCTCGTGTAAAGGATGTAAGAAATGGAAGAATGTCAAGAACCCCTTTCCAATGAGTGAAACAAAGACTAAGAGTATCTTGGAGCTTATACACTCAGATGTATGTGGTCCAATGCCCACCACTTCTCTAAGTGGATTTGAATAATATCTTTCATTCATTGATGACCATTCAAGGAAAACTTGGATATACTTTCTAAAAGGTAAGAATGAAGTCTTTGGAAAGTTCAAAGAGTTCAAGCCTCTAATAGAAAATCTATCAGAAAAGAGAATCAAGATTCTCAGAACAGATAATGGTGGAGAATATACTTCAAAAGAATTTGAAGATTTTTGTAAAGAAGCCGGAATCAAGAGAGAACTAACCACTCCCTACAATCCCCAACAAAATGGGGTTGCTGATAGGAAAAATAGAACCATCATGGAAGCTATGAAGACTATGATACATGACCAGGATCTTCCCATGTATCTATGGGCTGAAGCAGCCAAGACATCAGTATATGTACAAAATAGATTATCTCATAGTGCTCTTGATTTCAAAACTCCAGAAGAAGTGTTTACAGGAAAGAAGCCCAAGGTTAGCCATCTCAAAATATTTGGGTGTCCTGTGTACATCCACATTCCAAAAGAAAAGAGAACCAAGTTGGATCCTTATGGTAAGAAAGGAATATTTGTTGGTTATTGTGAATCATCCAAATCCTTCAGGATTTACATACCAAGCTTTCATCATATAGAAATCAGCAGAGATGTAACATTTGATGAAGAAGCAGCTCTCAAGAAATCCAGAAAATGCCAACTTGAAGAAATCTATGAAGAAGACCCCTCTTCTAGAAACTCAAAAGCTGTACACATTCCTGAAAATGATCCACCAGAGGATCATGACATGTTGGAACCACAAGAACCTCCTATCTCAGATTTATCTAAGAAAAGAAGGCCAGCATGGGCTAGAGATATTATCAAAGGGGCTGAAAGATATGGAGCTCCTGAAGGCTCCATCAAAGAAAGAAAGAAACCAAAGGTAGTGTCCAACTATATGGCCCCGATGTGTGATCTTGTGGACCAACTACCTACTAGCTATGAAGAGGCAACTCAGAAGAAAGAATGGGTAGAAGCAATGACAGAAGAATATCAGTCAATAATGAAAAATGATGTTTGGGATATAGTCCCCAAACCAAAAGACAAAAGTGTGGTTTCTTCCAAATGGATTTTCAAGATAAAACATGCTGCAGATGGTAGCATTGAAAAATACAAGGCAAGATTTGTAGCCAGAGGATTCTCTTAGAAAGAGGGAATTGACTATGAAGAAACATTTGCACCAGTTGCTAGGTATGCTTCAATTAGAACTATCATGGCACTTGCATCCATGATGAAATGGAAATTGCACCAAATGGATGTTAAGACAGCTTTTCTGAATGGTGTAATTGAAGAAGAAGTATACTTAGAACAACCACAAGGATTTGAGGTCAAGGACGGAAGGACCCATGTATGCAAACTGAAAAAGGCATTATATGGATTGAAGCAAGCCCCCAGGGCTTGGTACGGAAGAATTGACAATTTCTTAACAAGCATGGGTTTTACCAAAAGTAAAGCTAACCCCAATCTTTATCTCAAAGTGATGGGTGATGAACCAGTTATATTGTTGTTATATGTAGATGATCTATTTCTAACCGGAAATGAGAAACAAATTGTTGAAAGCAAGAAGAAGCTTTCTTCAGAATTCGAAATGAAAGATCTCGGATTAATGCACTACTTCTTAGGCTTAGAAGTATGGCAAGAACCAAAAGGAATCTTTCTAAATCAAGGTAAGTATATTGTGAAGATTCTCAAAAGGTTTGATATGTTGGAGTGTAAAGCCATGGCCACTCCCATGGACTCCAACCTGAAGTTATTAGTTAATGATTCATCAAAATTAGTGGACGTAACTCTATATAGACAAATCATTGGATCTTTGATGTATTTGAAAAATACTAGGCCGGATATATGCTTCGCTGTAAATACTCTAAGTCAATATCTAGTAGAACCTAGAAAGGTTCACTTAATAGCCGCAAAGCATATAATGAGGTACCTAAAAGGTACATTAGATTTTGGCCTATATTATCTTGGAAGTCATGAACTCAAGTTACATGGTTACTCAGATTCTGATTGGGCTGGTAGTGTCTCAGACAGAAAAAGTACTTCAGGTGGATGTTATGGTCTTGGATCTGCCATGATCTCCTAGTTCAGCAAGAAATAATCTAGTGTGGCCCTTAGTACTGCTGAAGCAGAATATATAGCCGCCTGCTCTGCCAGCTGTGAAGCAGTATGGCTTCGGAAACTTTTATCTGGAGTGTTTGACTTAGAAATGGATCCCACTATGATTATGTGTGATAATCAAAGCTGCATTAAGATGACTGAAAATCCTGTGTTCCATGATAAGTCAAAACACATTGAGATCCGTTACTTCTACATACGAGATACGGTGCAGAGAGGAGCTATCAAGCTCGAGTATATAAGCACTGAGGATCAGATTGCTGATATCCTGACTAAACCTTTGTCTCGAGTAAAGTTTGAATACTTCCGAGACAAGCTTGGTATAGTCCAAAAGGACCCTCCTCGAAAGGGGGAGTAGCATAGTATCTGATAACAAGTCTGTCCCTTAAATTTGCTGCATTTAGTTACTTAGAATTATTTAGATTTAGAACTCTTATATCTTTTACTTTTGATGTTAGATGTATTAGTGAGACTACATGCTAGATGTATACATGCTTTTGATGTTAGATGTATACATGTTTTTTTTGTTAGATGTATTAGTGAGAATACATGCTAGATGTATACATGCTTTTGATGTTAGATGTATACATGCTTTTGATGTTTGATGTATACATGTTTTTGATACTGAATGTATGAGTGAGAAATACATATGTTTTATGATACATGTATTGATTAAATGTACTTGTATGGATGAGGATACTTGTATGGATGAGAATACATGTGAGGATTGGATCATCCTTGAACTCAAGTTCTAAAATGAGCCGTAGATGTGAGGTCTCCGAGAAAGAAAAGGATTGAATCATCCCTGGACCTCAGTCCTAAAGTGAGCCATAGACAAGTGTCTCTGAGAATAGAGGATAGGACTGCATCATCCCTGGACCTTGGTTCAAAGTGCACGTGATTGGACTAATCATCTTTAGATAGTAAATCCAGTAATTCCGAAAGGAAGGATAGTCTTAAATGTGATTGTGATTGGACTAATCATCCTTAGACAGTAAATCCAGTAATTCCGAAAGGAAGGATAGTCTTAAATGTGATTGTGATTGGACTAATCATCCTTAGACAGTAAATCCAGTAATTCCGAAAGGAAGGATAGTCTTAAATGTGATTGTGATTGGACTAATCATCCTTAGACAATAAATCCAGTAATTCCGAAAGGAAAAATAGTCTTAAATGTGATTGTGATTGGACTAATCATCCTTAGACAGTAAATCCAATAATTCCGAAAGGAAGGATAGTCTTAAATGTGATTGTGATTGGACTAATCATCCTTAGACAGTAAATACAGTAATTCCGAAAGGAAGGATAGTCTTAAATATGATTGTGATTGGACTAATCATCCTGAGATAGTAAATCCAGTAATTCCGAAAGGAAGGATAGTCTTAAATATTGATTGTAATGGATTGATCCCGTAATTCCAAAAGGAAGGATCATGTGTATAGCTGAGTATGCTGATCGTGTGATGACGATGCTAATCGTGTGATGACGATGCTGATGATCGTGTGATGACGATGTTGATGATCGTGTGATGACGATGCCGATGATCGTGTGATGACGATGCTGATCGTGTAATGACGATGCTGATCGTGTGATGACGATGCTGATGATCGTGTGATGACGATGCTGATGATCATGTGATGACGATGTTGATCGTGTGATGACGATGCTGATCATGTGATGACGATGCTGATCGTGTGATGACGATGCTAATCGTGTGATGACGATGTTGATGATCATGTGATGACGATGCTGATGATCGTGTGATGACGATGCTGATGATCGTGTGATGATGATGCTGATGATCGTGTGATGACGATGTAGTTGTTCGTGTGCTGCAGAAGATGAAGACTCAGTACTGAAGATGTTGATATTCCAGTATTGAAGATGTTCCAGTAACTGCTTGAGTTTCTGATGATGCATGAAGAAAGCTTACGATGATTTATAGATGTATCATGTACGATGTAGCAGATGACTCCTTACTCCTGCAGATGTTGTTATAATATCCTTCTCGTTAAGGGGGAGTGTTGAATATTTTAACTTCTAAGAATATTATATTTGTACTTTATTATTCCGGAGATGTTTCATCCCTCCGGGGTAACCCTATTATGTATCCGGAGATGTTTATTCCTCTGAGGGTTTGTATTAACTAGGGTTATTAGACCCACTATGTGGAGGTCGACCCTGTGGTTATATTTTTGGGGTTATTAGACTTATCCAGGAGAGGTCGGCCCCATTAGGTCTTTTAGTCAGTTAGGAGTCAGTATAAATAGAGGAGGTGAACTCCTCATTAGATCACTCACTCACTTGTGAAAAGTGGCGCACTTGTCTGGGAGATCTGCTAAGGAGAAAAGGAAGGAGGGAGCACATCTTGTATTTTGGTTGATCATCTTATTGAGGAAAGCTTTACTGGGTTTTCTAGCCCATGAGGGTTTCCCAGGATATATTTTGTGTCTATCTTGTGATTATGCTTCTTTCAGTGATCTTGCTAGTCTATTTGGTTTAAACTGAATAGAATTCGATATGAAGGACTTGGGGATGATGCACTATTTCCTAGGTATGGAGGTGTGGCAAAGTACATATGGGATCTTCCTTGGACAAGGGAAGTATACTGTAGATATCCTGAAGAGGTTCAAGATGATGGATTGCAATTCCATGGCCACACCTATGGCATCGAACCTGAAGCTTCTATGTGATGCTTCATCTAAGCTGGTTGATATCTCTATGTATCGTCAGATGATTGGGTCCTTGATGTACCTGACGAACACGAGACCAGATATTTGCTTTGCAGTGAACACATTGAGTCAGTTCCTGACAGATCCAAGGAGTGTTCACTTGATTGTTGTAAAGCATATTCTAAGGTACCTGAAGGGTACAGTTGATTATGGGCTCAAGTATGAAGTGAATGAAAAGTTTAACCTGCAAGGTTATGTTGATTCAGATTGGGCAGGCAGTGTTGTAGATAGGAAGAGCACTTCTGGGTGTTGCTTCAGTATGGGATCAGGTGTGATCTCTTGGTTTAGCAGGAAGCAGTCTTGCGTAGCACTGAGTACAGTTGAGGCAGAGTATGTTGCAGCCTACTCAACTAGTTGTGAGGCAATATGGCTTCGGAAGCTACTGTCTGAGCTATTTGATCTCCCATTGGATGCTACTGGTATCTTCTATGATAACCAGAGTTGTGTGAAGCTATCTGAGAACCCAGTGTTTCACGACAGGTCAAAACATATAGAGATCAAATATCACTATATCAGAGATATGGTGCAGAGAAGAGCAGTGAAGCTCCTGTATGTTGCGACGGATGAGCAGATTGTAGATGTACTGACGAAACCACTAGCCAGAGTGAAGTTCGAATACTTCAGAGAAAGGCTTGGTGTTCTTTAGATCGATGACACTTCAAGGAAGAAGTGATGGAGACATTTGTTGAAGCCATTCCAAGCATTTTGGAAGGAGGATCCTTCACATGGCTATGGATGTAAGCGCTGGATGATGAGCATCAAGACGATGCTTCAGTTACTGCTCTGTATATGCATCAGGATGATGCTGGATATGATCAGTTGGATCATTTATATGCATATGTATGTATGCATCAGGTTGATGCTGTATATGATAATTTGGATCAGTTATATGTATATGTATGTACGCATCATGCTGGATGCTGGATATGATCAGTTGGATCATTTGCATGTATTTTGTATATGCATCATGTTGGATGCTTGGACCATATATCTGTATATGTATCAGGTGGGTACTGTGCATGATCAGGTAGATCATGTATGTTGATATATATCAGTTAGATGCATTGTGTGGATCATGTATCTATGTATGTATCAGGTGGATACATTGCATGATCAGGTGGATCATGTATGATGATATGTATCAGGTAGATACTTGGTATGCATCAGGTGGATGCAGTGTATGATCAGGATAATAATAGATGACGAGCTTCAGGCTGATTGCTCTAGATGACATGTAGCAAGATGTTGTAGTGATGATGATCAGGATGATCATGTGTACATCAGGATGATGTATGATGAGTATCAGGATGATACTTTGTGGCCGTGAATCAGGTTGTGCAGATGAGCATGTCTGGGAGATCCTATAGGTCGGAGTTGTGTACCCGTAACAGCCTGGGATGCTCTTTCAAGACATTGCTCTGGGAGAACATGTAATTTGTGCCCTGGGAGATCTTAGGTCAGAGTTGTGTACCCGTAACATCCTGAGATTCTCTTGCGAGGTTTTGTCTTATGGCATGTAATTTGTGCCCTGGGAGATTTCAGGTCGAAGTTGTGTACCCATAACATCCTGAGATGCTCTTTCGAGGTTTTTCCATGACCACATGTAATTTGTGCCCTGGGAGATTTCAGGTCGGAGTTGTGTACCCATAACATCCTGAGATGCTCTTGCTAGGTTTTGTGGTGACCACATGTAATTTGTGCCCTCGGAGATCCTTCAGGTTGGAGTTGTGTACCCGTAACATCCTGGGATGCTCTTTTGAGGTTTTGTGTTGGGGTCACATGTAATAAGTCATGGAGATCTGGACAGGATGAAAAAGGCCTCAGATGCTCTTTAGGGTTCTTGCTAGTCAAGAGACTCTTTTAAGGTTTTGTGACACATGTAATAAGTCTTGAGATATCCACAGTATGGCCAGTGATGATGAAGACCTGTAGGTGGTGGGCCTACATCCAGTATGAAAAAGGACTGGCTCTGTAGAACTTCCTATGACGAGTAGATTCAAAGATTGGTTGAGATAGCAGCAGCAGTGACGATGAAGATGATTCGAGGTTGATGCATCAATGATGATGATCCAGAGAAGAAGACTTTTGCTAGAAGATCTGTGTCGAGAAATACCTTCCTAGTTAAGAGGGAGTGTTGATGTATATGTAACTTCGGAATGTATTTCATCCATGTATTTAATTCATATATTATTGTACTCCTATAGATATGTGTCATTCCTCTATACAGAAGTGTCGTCATGTGTATTGACAAGTGTCGCAAGTGTGTGAACTTGCCGATGGGATATTAGACCACCATGTGTGGGGTCGGCCCTGAATTATATATTATATGTTTGATGTACCTAGTTACACAAGTCGGCCCCATAAGGTCACTGGGCAAACAAACAAGTATAAATAGAGATCGATAGATCTCTATTTTCATCATTCGGAAACTCACACTTCTCTCACTCAGAAAGTGGTGCACTAGTGAGGAGGAGGATCATCTGCTACTATGCAACTATCTCTGTGTATTTTGGTTGTACTTTGGTTGAGCCATTGCTCTCTCTATCTCTGAGGAAGTTGTGGAGGTTTTCACCTTAGGGTTTTCCCCACGGAAACTCTATGTCTCTTGTCTCTCATGCTTTTGATTCTTGTGATGATTGACATGCTTGTTATGATTGATATGCATTGATATACTGTACATGTTATTCTCTCAGTAAAGATCCTAGAGTATTGTGAATTAATGCCCAAAATTTAACATTATAAACCTCCTTAACTTGATGCAAAATCAATATGGTTATGACATGTGGAAATTAGGGTTGAGTTCGGATGGAACCACTAATAATGGGGGGTTCTCTAAGTAGGCAATATTATAGCATGTGAGTTCATATTGTGGTATTTAATACCCTAAAATATGGAAGCAATATATTGCCTAGTATATAAGGGTCAAGGGGTAAATTTAATATATTAAAAACATGTAGATATTAGGGGAGTTTATTATTATATATCTAGGGGATTGAATAGGGTATTGGAGGGTTTGAATAGGTACTATATGTCTAAGATTGATTGTGTGTGAAGTCAAATTAGTGTTTGAATAAGTATGATTTGTGTGAATCCAATTGTGTTTGGAGGTAGAATGGTTTTTGAATAGGCATGATTTGTGATTGAATATGATGTGAAGTTGATTGGAATGTGTGTGAATGAAGTTGACTTGTGTTTAAGGGGTTGTTCCCCATCTTGAAATATTTCTTTCACTAAGATTTTATATTTGACCTTGCAATATTTTTTGGGGTTATAAGTGTTGTGTCATGTCACCATAATGAGGGTAAAAATAAAAAAGTGGTATTAAGAATGTCATAGAAAAAGTGGATACCTTGGATATCTAGTGAAAATAAGGGTTTTTTAAATTGTAAAGGTGTATTGGGAGGTGGGTTCAACGCAACATGTTTTGGAGGAAATCCTTAATATGTAGTAAAATTAGGGGTATTCTTTAATATCCTATCAATGCATTTGCTATGTTGTATGTTGACAGAGTGAACCCCCTAATCCACTACCTAATTCGGCCGTACCGTAACCATCGGTACTATCATCTGAGATGGTCATTATATTTCACTCCCTAGATGCAGTAAACCATAAAATTAAAATACTTGCCAGAGTGAGCCATGTGTCGATTGTTGAAGAATATCCCCCGCTATCAAGGGAGGGTAATCCAAAGGTGTCATTAAATTTGGAGAAAGAACCTCCTCCTAGGACATTGTGAGGAGACATGTATAGAGGGAACGAAAAGGTGAATTTGGGTCATGTTGGACAGTGTGAGGAGACATGTATAGAGGGAATGAAAAGGTGAATTTGGGTCATGTTGGACAGTGTGAGGAGACATGTATAGAGATAATGAAAAGGTGATTTGCATTCAAAGAGTCTACCATTGCTACCAAGTCCAAAATAACTATTTTTATCTTTAAGATCATGCTTTGGACTAGTGTGGCAACGTAAAAATACAACTACGTCTCATTCCAAACACCACCCCATGGGAATTATCTTAAGATAGGTTCTGAAGGAAGTACCTTCCCACATTATTTGAGGAGGATCAAGTAGGAGTCTTCAATGCCTTCCGATAAAGTTACTGAATAGTGAAGGACTATAAATTGTTATTCATGTAATTGTTTAGTATGTATATTACATGGTTACAAATCAATGGCAAGTAGATCTCCTTGTTTATGAGTTGAACTATAATATAAGGTCCCTTGTACAAATGTGGAAACCAAATTCAAGTCCAAATGTAGTTGAATGTGCTCATTATGCATAAGAGCAAGTAGGTTCTAAACTGGATCAAAAAGGGGTTTGAAACTAATTGACCCATACCAGTTAGGGTATGTGGGGAAGGTTCCATACTAATTTTTAGGGAAGCAAGGGTGGGGGAGGGGTTTCTCTAGGCCAACTTCTTATAATGGTGGAAGTGTTATACCTCATGTGCCAACAAGTGCATTATCACAAGAATCACGAGGGACTCATGAAAGTCTAATAAATTCTCAAGGGTGAGTTAGTAGGGGTAGGGATTTCTATGGAAGGAACTAATCTCAGTGGTATCCACTAGTTAGCAGTCAGATCACTCTCCACATTTCTTGATGGGGGTGTAGGGTGCCTCATTTTCAACGTAACTTTCTAGAGTGTAACACCCGTTATGTTTTGGCATTATGATAATATGATATAAATTTGAATTTATGCTCAGTGGGTAAATACTTTAATTCCTATTTTTGAAAAATGTGCTAGATTAAAACTTGGCACTTGTCCTTATGATAGGACAAATGTAAAATACTTGTTTTTTTACTTATTAACTAAATGATGGAGTAGCTAGAATGGAAATGTTGAACTTGAATGAACCATGACCCCATATATGGATAACATAGTCTCTCTCCTCAACTTGAGAAGAGAACAACCATCAGAGGGATAGTTAGTTGTAACGTACCCAAACAAATTACAGGAACACTAACTCAAGATTTGAAAAATTAAACACGCGGTGCGTAAACTTAACACAAAAGAACTAGGTAGTTTGACTAGAATTTCAAAGTAAAACCCCCAAACACCTCTAGACTCTCCCAAATTCTCCTAAGATGAATTTCACGAACTTCTAAAGCTCAAGAAAACCTACAGCATCCTAACAAACTCCCAAATTTGATAGTTTCACTTTCGGGACTACGTCATGCTCGGGTAGAATCCTTTGGCTAGGACAAAGGATTCAAGGAAATATCCCCCGAAATTTTGTGGAAGCTCCACTGCTTATGGTGCAATATGGAAGTGGATAAATACCCAAACCAACTGTAACAACCCTAAAAATTTCAATTAGGAACCATTGAAATTGATTTGGGAAGATAGGAAAAGAAGTCTAGTATTTTGGATTGCTCAACTGGAGGATTTCCTACTGAGCTCAAATGAACTCTAAGGGTGATCCACATCGTAGTTGGAATTTGTTGTCGGATCCTGACTTCGAAATGTCTTTGACCAATCATCATTGTTGATACAACTTCGACAAGTCTCGACGCGACATGACTTCGACAACTTCAGCACTTCGACAGGTTCGATTTTGACACAACTCTAATGAGTCTCGACTTCGACATACTGCAACATGTTCCACACCTTCGACATGTTCTACAATCTTGCAATTCGTGACATCGACAAGCAGCGTCGACATGCGACCAGCAACTGTCGAACTTCGACAAACTGTCTCTCTATCTTCCAGTCGACTATAACGATTGAACTGTCGAAACCTTTCTAACTTCTTCTTTGTAAATGAACGTAACGAGAAGACACCCAAGCATCTCAGAATTCTTTATAAGCATGTAAACTATTGTAACATACATCTTATCTTGATCAATATAGAATAGTTCACATTCCTGCATATTGTCTGTAGGTATTTTTGTTTATCAGTGTTGCATAATCCTGCTTTTGCACATTCTATTTATTAAGCTTTTTCCATAACAAAGCAAACTCATTAGTCGAACTGTTGTCCCCCTCGTGCTTCCTGGAAACGACCTAGATAAAAGGGTCACGAAACTATGATATGAAGATTTATATGGGTTAAGAAGGATGTATACTAACAAAAATAGCGTATATACTGATAATTGGACTCACATAAGTCAGTCTAATGTAATTTATGAAAAAACTAGTCAATTTTAGTGCTCTAACGAGCATAGGAACAAAAAAATACATTAACATCTAAAAGGACAGTTTGAAGAACTTATAAACACATCAAAAAATTTAATAACAAATATCAACCATTACATTATAGAGAATTATATGTATTAGCAATACTCATAGGATCGCTATCAACCTCCAAGAACACAAGCATGATCAAATATTGTAGAATGCGCTCCAAAGGATGGAATCTTAAACACTGAATAAGATATTTCTTGGATGGAAATGAAAAGTATCTACAATGGAATTCATTGATCATGGAAGGGTGCCTTACTCCTCATGATTTGACTGAATCCATGATTAGGATGAAGATCAATAGGGGCACATCTCCCAAGTCTTGAGAAGCTTCAAAGCTCTTAATGCAAATAACAAATGGCCTAAAAATGTGAGAGGGGGTGCTCCACATTATTTTATAATATTAGTGGGTCTCAAGATACATTGAATGTGGTTAATCAACCTCAACCAGTGTGTCCTCATTGACTAATTTTATTCCTGCAGCTATTGCCTTCTTTTTCCTTGCTTTGTTTCCTTTCTGCTTTGGTTTACTTTTATGATTTTGGAAACATATTTCTTTTCATGGATTTTCTTTGCTTTCCTACTTTTCCTTCTTTTTTAATTTCTTCTAGTTTTATGATTTTTCCTACTTTTCTTCTACTTTATGCTTTTCTAAGTTTTCTTGCTTTTATGTTGCCTTCCATATTTTTAGTGGTTTTATTGATTCTCTCTGCTTTTCTCCTAGTTTCCATTGTGGATGACAACTCATAGGGTCCACAATATCCCTTATGCACCCTCCTAGGACACCTAATCATATCCACTCATCATAGAATTAAATAATAATAAAATATTTACAATTTATACATTACACACTTTCGTAAGTTTCAAATTTAATTAAACTTGACAATTAATGCATTCAAACTTAACCCCTATAATTTATTAACTTTTTTCTTGAACCTGTAAGGATTGATAAGGTAGGAGGATGACCATGGAGACCTCAGGAGGGGACATTACAATCCTCCCTGCCCAAAATTGCTTGTCCTCAAGCAATTGTAACTCAGGGTGTTGCAACACTTTCTCATTAGTTAATTGCATGGTTGCGATGGGGTTTTACAACACCAATCACTACAATAGTATTAATCATATCACAAAAACACTTAGGCACATTCACCATTCATCCATTGAAACCAGAATGTAAACATAAAGTAAACATCACAGAGACATGCACAATACAAAATTTAAAGGGGCCCAATCACCTCTTTCATTACATTAAAATATCTTCATTACAATTGCAATATTATGGCTTCATCCTTACATTAACCATATAATTACCCATCGCAAGGTACATATTCATGCTACAAAACCCAAATCCCATTACAAAACCCATGTCATGGATCCCTCTATCTCTATCTGTATCTAGCTCTTTTGATGCTTAGGTCTCTCAGCCTATATACTCATGCACATGCTCTCTTCTCTCTACATATTTTCTCTTTCCTCCGTCTGCTCATCATCCTCCGTTTCCTTTTATAATTATGTGTTGGGTCCAAAACAAGTCCAAAATGGTTGCAGTTGTTACCTTTCTTCTACAACTACTTGTACTTTCCACTACTTTTGGTACTCTTCTAAAACTTCTTTTCTATGACTACCTTCCTTTGATTTCTCTTCATCCCCTTCCTTCTTGGTCCACTTCAAAAACAAAGGAGCCAACACATTAACTAGGTTGGAAATCCACATGGAGGAACTTAGGCCTAGAGGGTGATCCACCAATAACTAAGTGGAAGGATTTCAAAAAACTCATTAATTTCTAGTTCTATTGTATTAGTTATGTAGAGGACCAATGGATCCATTAACATTACTTCAGGAAAAGGAAAGGGAAGGGTGTGCATGAGTAAACCTTTGAATTCAAGAAGATGTCTATCATGATGGGTATCTTACCCAAGAATCCATATGTTCTCCTCAAGTATCTAGTGGGTATACATAATCATTTATGAAAGAAATTAATTCTATTCAATCCGAAGATAGTTGATGAGTCCTTTGTGCAAGAAGAATACCTAGAGAATATCGGCCACAAGAAAGGACAACCAATAGCTTCTTCACATAAAGAGAACCAAGATTATTCTAAGGAGGGGAAGAGGAAGTGGAAGGGAAAATATAATAATACTACAGTGATGATACATCAATGCAAGGATCCAAAAAACCAATGTAGTCGTTGCAACGTTGATGGTGACATGGAATACAAGTGTTGGAAGCTACGTCCAGATCTAGACCCCAAGAAGTGATGTAGATGGTTTTTTAATCATTTTGGCTAATTCCCAAAGTGCAGAAACGTTAAAGACTAAAAATCCTTGTTTTTCTTTATTCTATAGTTAAGGTCGGATAGATTGGAGATAATTCGTTAAATTGACTAATAAAAATATAAAAATTATTAATGCTTATTAAATAAAATAAAGGGTTAATTCGATTAATGTTATCGTTAGGTGAATTTTTTTTAAGATCCGGTAAAGGCCTTCCACTATATATATGTGTGTGTGTGTGTGTATAAAATTTAAGAGTACGAGTATGTGCTATCTCCTCGCAGACTCCACGGCATGTGGAAACTGTCAAGTGTGTTATAGTGTCGACGTAACAGGGTATGTTACAGAGTGGTATCATACTTGAGGATATAACTTTGGAACCTCATGGGTTATGAAAATAAAGAAAACTATCATATTGTATCTAATATTATTAAACCATATTTAAAACCATTGAATCAAAACCATAAAGTGAAATATATATGCATGACAAAATTAAAATATGTGTCAATGGATGTTTTTATGTGTAACAAAATTGACAAAATATTCAGATTTCCAGATTAAACAGAAAGTGGTGCAATGAAAATGGTGGATTAACTAGAGCTTCCCAGTCTCACTGAGGAAGTGGGGATGAGTTCCCAAAGAACATAATCCAACAACCATAAGAGAGAGGTGAAGAAAAATGAATTTATCCAAAACTTGAAAGATTTACAAATTGAAAAATGGAAAAATACTACAAAAAATAGAGTAACAAACCAGGTGAATCTACAAATGTTGTAGCACTTGATGGAGCTGCAGAATTAGTTGAAGCATGTATATTCCATTATGATATGGGAAGAAGGATATTCTTTGAGTAGAGGATTTTTTGAGAGACAATAACACTCAAGAAGTAGATTTGTAAGCAAGATGAGGCAACATTCCCATGATAAATCAGTAGAAAGTCATCACAGAAAAGAGGTATCTGGAAACAAGATAGATACCTTATCCAAAAGGTACCTGAAGAGTAAATATGATGAGGATCCATTATAGGGTGAACTCAAAAAAATCAAAACACCTACTTTTAATGCAGATAAATTAGGGGAGAGTGTAGAAATGTGGTTGTTGGAAATGAAGAAATATTTGTAGTTGCATTATTACTCTGATAATTAGGAGGTCCAAGTTGCTATATACAATCTTCAGGGAAATGATTAACAGTGGCGAGAATAGTGGAAGAAAGTGAAAAATATTGATGAAAGACATATTTCATGGAATAAATTTCAGAGGTATTTTAAGCATGAATACATGTCTCAACAATATTATGATAGAAAAATGCAAGAGTTCTTTGAACTCAGATTGGGTAATATGAATATGGAGTTGTATGAAAGAAGGTCCCTGGAACTATTAAAGTATGTTTGTTTCATTCAAGATGAGATCAAGTTTAAAATCCAATGATTTCTTAGCAGATTACCAACATACTATAGAGGAAAAATTACTTATGATGAACCACATACTGTGAAGGAATCCATAAGGAAGGCTAAATGCATGTATGAACAAGATAAGGGAAGACATGATATCCAAAAATTTAGGAAAGGTAAACTGGAAATAAATAAGGTTAGAGGAAAAATGAGTCTAAGCCTCTCGATGCTAAGGATAACCTAATTAAATTTTCCAAAGAGAAAATTCCACCTGGTGAATCAAAGATGACTGAGTCCATGGCACAAAGGTATCCGTATCAAGTTAAATGTTGGAATAGTGGAGGTGATAAATATATTAATAAATCTCCAAAGAGAACTAGTAAATGGGCCAACATATATAAGGTTCAAGAAGCTACCATAGTAGAATATGTAGCGAGGAACATACCTTGAATTTATGCAGCTCTAGATAATCGACAAGCATACCATCAATCAACCATGATTGAGATTGAAGGTAATCTTGTTGATGTAACAATTTCAATTTTAATTGACTCTGGAGCCACTTACAGTTACATGAATTCTAATGTGATTGAAATATGTCACTTAGTGAGTAGTAAATTATCATAGTCCATAATGGTGCAGTTAGCCATCGGTATGAAACAAAATATCACTTCAATGATCGATGGTTTTTGTTTCAAGATGAATGGGTTTCATACAAGATCCAACTTAGATATAATTACCATTGGATCGGAAGATATTCTGATTGGAATGGATTGGATGGAATCACTTTTTTCCATTCTAGATTGTCAAGACAAAACCATTACATGTCTGCATGAGGAAATGAAGATGATTCAAATAAAGGGAATTCCAAGACCGATATCTATTATACAAATTTCAGCCATGCAAATGTAGAAGTGTATCAAGAAGGGTTCTCGGTTGTACTCAATCCATGCTAAAGAGATACCAACTAACAGAGAACCATATGTTGAAGAATATACATTATTGCAGGAGTTTAAAGATGCATTTCAAAATGTACTAGGATTACCTACTAAGAGGGGTATCGATTTTACAATCAATTTGGTACCAGGAGCGATTCCAATATCCAAATATACTTATAGAATGAGCACACCGCAACTAAAGGAATTGCAGATGCAATTAGAAGAATTGTTGAATAAGGGTTATATATGTGCCAGTATATCATTATGTGGAGAACCTACCCTATTCATGAAAAATAAGGATGGTACCTTGAAATTATGTGTGTATTACAGAGACCCGAACAAGGATATGATTAAGAATAGGTACCCATTACCAATGATCGATGATCTATTCGAACAGTTGTGAGGAGAAACAATCTTCTCTAAGATCAACTTGATATCAAGTTATCATCAAGTACATACCAAGGATGAATATATTATTAAAATTGCTTTCATAACCAAGTATGGGCATTATGAATACACAATTTTTCCTTTTGGACTAACAAATTCACTAACCACATTTATGTGTTTGATGAATGGTGTATTCAAAGAATTTTTAGACAAGTTTATTAATGTATTCCTGGATGATATATTAATATATTCCAAGATAGAGGAAGAACATGAAGAACATCTTAGATTAACCTTATAATTTCTAAGAGAGAATCAACTAAACACTAAGTTGAGTAAGTGTACTTTCTATCAAAAGTAGTTTTTATATCTAGGTCACATTATGTTAGAAGAAGGAATGATCATGGACCCTGCCAAAATAAAATCTATACAAGAATGGCCCACTCTTAGAAATGTATCTGAGGTAAGATATTTGATGGGGTTGGATGGATATTACCGGATATTTATAGAATATTTCTCTAGAATATAAAATCCTATTACATCTCTACAGAAGAAGGGAGTAAAATTTGATTGGACCCAAAAATGTGAAGATAGTTTTGGACTTCTGAAAGACTTACTCACATGTGCACGAATTTTAAAGATTGTAGATCCAAATAAGGAGTATGTAGTATGCACATATGCATCTATGGAAAGAATATGTGGAGTTTTGATGCAATAAGGGCATGCAATTTTCTATGAACCATAGAAATTAAAGGAGGATGAAAATAAGTATGCTATGTATGATCTAGAGCTCACTCCCATAGTGCACAACTTGAGAATGTGGAGGCATTGCCTCATGGGTAGCATATTCGAGTTGAGGTCAGATCAGCACACAATATTTGTTTGAACAACCCAAATTTAATTATCATCAAGCTAGATGGACGGAATTCCTAAGTGAATTCAACTTTTAAATTAAGCATATTACGGGAAAGGAGATTAAGTTGCAGACACACTCAGCAGGAGAAATCAACTGATGAAAATTACAACGATCAATAGTTGGGAAACATATTTGAAAAGAATATTGTTGGAAGCATTGATTTCAGATGAGCATCATTTATAAGTTAAGGAAACCTTACAGTCAAACAACGCACCGTCTAAATATATGTATTACAGATTGGAGGAATATGGAATTCTCCTGTACAACAATGAAATTTATGTACCTGAAAGGGATGAATTAGAGAGGATTATACTATAGTATATGCATAATGTTCCCTATGTAGGTCATATTGGCTATAAAAAAACTCTTACAGTTGTTAAGAAGGATTATTATTGGTTGATTATAAAGAAAGATATAGAAAAGTTCATTGATAATTTCCTTGAATTTCAAAGGGTGAAAGTAAACCATAGACATCATGCAAGTCTACTTCATCCATTTCCAATTCCAAAATGGAATTGAGATGTGATAACTAGTGATTTTATCACTAAATTACCAAGGACATCGAAGCAACATGACTCCATTATGGAAGTGGTTGATAAATTGACAAATATGCTCATTTTGTACTTGTCCATTCAACATTTAAAGTAACAAATATTGCAGAGATTTATATGAATGAAGTTGCTAGGTTACACAGGATCCCTAAGGAAATTATTTCAAATCGAGATTCCAAATTCACTTCAAACTTTTGGAAAGTTTTTTCCAAGGAATTTGGAACCAAACTCAATCTCAACACATCTTATCATCCACAAGCAGATGGGAAGACTGACTGAGTTAATCAATTCATTGAATAAATGTTGAGAATGTATGTAATGGACATACATACCAAGTGGTAACAATGCTTGTATTTGGTAATTTTTTCCTATAACAACGGATATCAAGCATAATTGAAGAAAAATCCATTTGAAGCCCTATATGGAAGAAGGTGTAAAGTTCCAGTGAATTGGGAGAATACTGTGGGAAGATTGATAGGGGGACATGAATTCTATAAGAAATAAAGGATTAAGTGGCCAAAATAAAGCAAAATTTGAAAGTGGATGCTGATAGATAGAAAATTTATGTTAACAAGGGAAGAATATATAGATATTTCCAAGTGGGAGATCGAGTATTTCTAAAATTCAGAGACAAGAAAAGTTCATTAAGTCTAGGAAACTATAAGAAGTTAGCAACCAGATTTTATGGATCATTTGAGGTCCTAAGTAGAGTTGTACCAACAACATATGAGCTAGACCTACCTCCCATTGTTAAAGTACATATTGTTTTTCATGTTTAATTATTGAATAAGTATGTACATGATCCTAATCATATAGTTGATTTGTCATTGATATAGATAGAAATAGAGAGGTAAATCCAGGTTCAACCAGTCTACATATTGGATCGACGGATTATGACACTCATGAACAAGGCCATAGGATAGTTAAAATTCCAATAGATGCATTATAGTCTTGAAGAAGCTACCTAGGAGATGGAAGAGATTATGCGAGTCGAGTACCCATACTTGTTTTTAGATAATTTGAATATTTTTAAAATGTAAATAAGTTTTGAAACTATGTTTTGGACAACGAAACATCGAGGATGATGAAAAATCTAAGGGGGAGGGGAATGTAACACCCCGGTTTTGAACCCATGATGTAATGATGTAAATTTTGATGATGAAATTACTGAAGGGTTGAACAATTTGTATAATGTAAATATTAATATAAAAATATATCTGGTTGTGGCTAAGGAAAACATTGGAGAGAATAGGGGACTATGAATCCACTAGTGAGAAGGAAAGGGGGATGTAGATAGCCTAGGGGGGCTTATATCATGAGCCTGGCCTAACCTTGAACCCAAAAAGTGTTTTAATATTATTTAAATCCTTATTACCTTTCTTAACATTATAATTCATCCTTCATGCAAAACTAAGGTTTAACAACATGCTAAATGAATGTTTAATAACACATATGGGTTGATGTGAGTCTTTTGGGAGACCACGTGTGGGTGAAGTTGGCCATGCATCATGCGGAAAGTAATTGAGAAGCATGGATGCTATGTTGGTCTATTTTGAACCTGAACCATTATGCTTGGTGGAGTGTGGGATTTCTTGAATTAATCATTTGACATTGATTAGGAATTGAATTTTGATATTTGTTGGGAATTGATTTCCTTCTCATATCCATAATTGTACTTACAGTGAAATGTCGAACTATGTATGGAACTTCATTGGTGGAATTTCTGGCATTATTTAATAGTGTGGGTATTCAACTTTTTTTCTTTCTGAAAAGAAATCAAGGAAGGAAATACATCATTCAATGTGTAATTGGTTGGTGCCAAAATATTGAACTATTGAGAAAGAATCACATTGTTTTTGTGTGGAAATGGTGAGTGCCAAATTTATGAAAGAAACCTAGTGAGGATTACTTTGTTCACATGTTTATTATCCTTTGACAACCCTGGGTGTTCTATCAGTGGATTCATAGCCTCAGCTTGGGGGGGGCATCTTGGTGAGATATTTATGAGCAAGGAAGCCTACCGTTCGGTGGAGTGTGCCTCACACATAGTCAATTGCTCAAGTTGTTAATTATTCAGATAAATTCTTGTTGCTTTGTATCAGTTATGTTTACTATTGTGTATGATTTTAGAGTTTTGGAATGATTTCTGAAAAAACTTGTGCTTTATTCATATTAGGGATACAACTTGTAAATTGAATAAGTTAAACTTACTTCTACATATTCGTTCATGAATATTTTCATGTATGAACAACAATGAGGAATGCATATGAAAACTATTGTAAGGATTTTTGTTGTTAACATTGATGGTATTTAATAGTAAAATTAAATGTTTAATGGAATTTATACTATTGTGAAAGCATATTTCCTGTAGGGGTTGTTTAGCTCTGTTTACTAAAATTGTAGGGACCCCCATTTCGGGGTCCCCAAAAAAACTTCTAGTACAATTTTTCAAAAGAAGATCTAGAAGCCACAGATCTAGTTCTATCTATTGTAGTACATGAATGTCAATATATAAAACGATATACTCAGATTTATTCATTCTAAAAAAGATTTAGCTAAATAAATAAAATAAATACTTCAAACTTGTTTTCGATGGTTGGTCCAGCAAATCGATGGAGTCCTCGAGGTGGTTTCCACACGATCTGATCCAATCTCCCGACGAAGTACCAAGTGACCCCTCGGTTGACCTCCCTACCGTATCGGGGTTATTCTTCCTCACCCCAAACCCCCGAGAAAATGGGGTCACAAGAACACACAAGCTAGCTTCCCGAAAGGATCTCCCAATCCCTGTTCCGGCTAATCCCAACTCCAAGGATCATAACATAATCCAAGATTATGATGACCATCCAGTATTAGGGAGCAAGAGATATCTTTATCTCCTTCTCCTCCCTCATTATATAGCAAAAGCCTGTGTGCCATGTGTCTGTCCATGCACATATTTAATTTAATTTAATATTTTAATTTCCAATATTCTCAAATACATGTGTCTTCTTAATGTCTTTAATCTGCACCTAAATCCCTAGATCAGTGGGAGTTAGGTGTAGAAGAGTTCTACTTCTCTTTTGGTTCTCAATTAGTTTACTTAACAATATTTTAGTTAGACTTATTTATTTCTACTTTTCTTTCTTTTCCTAACATTAAGATTGAATTAAAAGATGATTCATTTTACTAAAAGTATAATCTATTTTGAATTTCCTCTTTATAAAATCATTTAAATGAATAATAAAAATAATTAAAGTAAAATCTTGAATAATAATAAAAGAAAAACAATTCTTTTATTAATGACCTATTTCAATTATTTCTCAAAATAATGAAGTCAATTAAATAGAATCTTTAATGGAATGATTTAAAATAATAAAATCCATAAAATTAAAATCTTTGAATAAAAAAATAATTATCTTATTATTAATCTTTTTCAATCGGCATAATTAATCAAATTTAATATTGAATAAAATCAATCTCTTCAATTGTTTTTCAAGTTAATAAAATCAATTAAAATGAATAATTCTAATTAATGAAATCAATTAAAAATAAAATCTTGAATAGAATTATTCAAATTAATAAAATAGAACAAAATGAAATAAAGTATTTCTTAAATCTTATGTAACGTTTTCATTTCTACCATTGATTAATTTTCTTCCTCTCGTTCTTGTCTAGGTACCTCTTCGGCGGACCCTTCTGACAGTTTCATTTCTTCCTTTTTATGGGGAGTACTGCGTAGCGACCAGGAACCGTTACCGCGATCTCTCAACTACGCTCCTTGGACACTAAGGGATGTTGAGGGATAAGGCTCTCCTTATTGCGCACCCCTCAACTCATCTTACGCAACCAAATCATTATGGCATTTCCCGTACGGCATACGCTTCCCCGGGTGAGCTGAAACGACGTCACCCATGTGTGGATTGCTAATCCAGGATTGACAGTCAGTCATTGTACCCCTATGTATTCTTTCCATTCTTATGACCCCTATAATTCCATTGTGGGTCAGTCGGTAAATCATCTTACCTGCCACTGCACACACACACACACTCAAGCGCACATTAGTAGCGATGCACTATGAACTATTTCATCATCCATCATAATATCTCAGTCAGTCGAGCATATATTTCACTCATCATTTTCTCTCAATCAGTAAATCATATCTATCATTCATCATTCTATCTCAATCAGTTGAGCATATGTAGCATTCAGTCATCCTATCTCAATCAGTCGAGCATATATAACATTTAGTCATTCTATCTCAATCAGTCGAGCATATCTAACATTCAGTTGTTCTATCTCAATCAGTCGAGTATATCTAGCATTCAGTTATTTTATCTCAATGAGTCGAGCATATTAATTCATTCTATCTCAATTAGTCGAGCATGTCTAACACTTAGTCATTCTATCTCAATCAGTCAAGCATATCCAACATTCATTCATTCTATCTCAATCAGTCGAGCATATCTAACATTTCGTCATTCTATCTCAATCAATTGAGCATTCATCTATTAAGTAAAGTAATAGTTTCTATAATTGTCGTTCAAGAATTTTCAAAGTAAATTCAAATGGTTCGTGTTTTACTTAGCTGGTTCATTTCAAAACTAGTACCTCATTATTCTAAATAGTTAAGGTACCGAGGTGGGCATTACAAAAATTTCCCAAAAATTCTCTAAGTTATTATTTCCGAATTGAAGGGAGGGAATGATTGGTGTCCCTAGTCCAAATTCTATGTTGTAGATGGTTTTTTAATAATTTTGGCTATGTCCTAAAGCCTATAAATGTTAAGGGTTGAAATGGCCTGTTTTTCCTTATTTTGCAATTAACGACATATACATCGAAGCTAATTCATTAAATTTCCTAATAACAACATAAACATGTTTAATGCTTATTAACTAAAAGAAAGGGTTATTCTGATTGTTATTTTTGGGTGAATTTAGATTGAATAGTTGGTAAAGGATTTACATTATATATATATATATATATATATATATATATATATATATATATATATATATATAATTTAAGAGCACGATTATGTGCTATCAACCCACATACTCCATGGCATGTGCAAATTCGAGTGTGTTATAGTGTCGTAATGAGGTACATTACATTGATAGTTTTTATACATATTTCTCATATAACCATTTTTAGGAGTCACAAAAATAGTTATTTGTGCACTACCTCAATAGACTCCTGGCTTCACCCTAGTTAGTTTGGCATACATACATATACATATACATATATATATGTATATATATATGTACATATATATATATATATATATGTGTGTGTGTGTGTACATATATATACATATATATATGTATATATATTATATATGTACATATATATACATATATATATGTATATATACATATATATATGTATATATATATACATATACATATCTATACACATCTACACATATGTAGATGTACCATGGAGTAGAAATGTAGGACATGTACATATATAATATATATACATATACATATACATATACATATACATATATATATATATATATATAGAGAGAGAGAGAGAGAGAGAGCCCATAAACCTATTTTGGTAGTCCCTACCCCTCTCCTTTTACATGTCCTACATTTCTACTCCATGGTACACACCCATCACTAGGGAAACATGGAGAATAACGAACAAAAACTCCCAACAACCAATTATAAAACCTTCCACTATGCCTCCTGACCTTCCAACCGTCGAATCTAAGGTGGACCAACTCACACAAGAGGTGAACCAACTTTCCCAACGAACAAATACACACAAAAATGTGCACTCCAACACCCATTCCTTACTCAGTGCTATTTCCCAACATTATGGATATGTTTCCCCTTGGTACACCTCCAATCATGAAGTTGTGGATACTTCAGACTAGGGCTCTCTCACTCTGTTTTTAGAAGTGTAGTCTCCATCCTTTCAAAAAAAACTCCATGGCACCATTTTCCAAAGATTCACATGTCCAAATTTGATGGCCTCAATAGGGAAAATCTATATATATCTAAAGAAACATCCTCATCCCTAAAGGAGGCCATGTGTACTTTACCTGTGCTAGCCATGTCATATTTCACTAAGACCTTCAAATGGTATTTGTTTGTGATTCCTTTGGTCATGGAATGGGATTTGTCTTATCCCATGAAGAAAATCCCTTGTTCTTCTCCAGTAACTACCTCTTTAATAGAAACTTGGGAAAATCTGCCAATGAAAAAGAAATGATGGTTGTGATATGGAACCCCTATCTAATCGGTTGACATTTAAAGATTAAGACAGAACATCCTAATGTGAAGTATTTTCTGGAACAATGTCTTTCCTCACCGAGCAATAGAAATTGGTCACTAACATGTTTGGCTATGATTATGAAACCATCTATAAGAAGGGTTATGACAATGTGGTGGTTAATTCCTTGTCTAGGAAATTTGAAGATGAAGGTTCATTCTTTTCCTTATGCTTTCCAGTCCCAGGATGGCTCAATGTGTTGATTCTCAACATGACACAATTCAGGAAACAACATTATAAATAAACTTAGAGGTTTGTTCAATGGGAGGATGGGGATGTAAGCCCATGTTAAGTTTAGGGATTCTCCCAACAGGTCTGAGTCATGAATATTGAATTGTTGCATATGGATACAATGTCCGCACATTCAACCATAGTTTTCTCTACCTACCTTATCCTCTCTCTACAGGTCTAATAAAATTCATTATCTGATCCATTCTCTTGTGATCATGTTCCTTGTTCATATTTTTTTTTCACCATTTCCTTTTTAGGGTTTCCACATTTTGTAGCTAATTGAGCGTTAATATTCTCTTGACTAAAAATGCCCTTAATGATTCAATTCTGTGCACATTGGTCATTAGGTATATGGTATTCCATTGTTGCATGGTGATTCGGCATGTTGGTGTTATTCCCTCTCAAGGATATTCCCTAACGGATTCCTCCACATTCTTTGACAAATGGTTCCTGAAGATCCTTCATGTGGATGCTTGAGGATCAATCATTCATTTTCTCTTCATTCTATTTTTCTTCTCCTCACATATGTTGTTGTAGGAATTTTCTTCATTACTCTTCTTTCTTTGCAAATCTTCCAATCGTGTCTGTCTTTTTCATGTCTCCTCATTGATGATCATTGGATTGAGCTCCTAACCCAATCAATCCCTTGGGTTGAGGATAAAATATCATTTACTCAAGTTTTTGGGATCATACCCACCTATCCCCATTCCTTTTCTTTAGATAATCTACATTGATACAAATATAGGCCTAAAGGCATGGCTTTACTTCTAATATCAAGGGTAAGAGTAAGTGTAAGAGATTTAGGGTTAGGGTTACATAAAAAAGGATCGAGGGTATGCATAGGGACAATGACGGGTTTTGTTTAAGAAGGGAATAACTTAGATATCAAGGAATTTATAGTTATTGTCTCACATTTGATAGGAGGATTTGATGCTTTTACTTCTCATGTGGTAATTCAATTTGAGGAATTTTGTGTGTGAAAATGGTTGGAAATAGTAAGGGAAAGGATACTTCCAAGTTCCATGGAAATTACAATATGATGGACATCATGGTATTGGATAGAGAAGTGAAATATCTTTTCGATGTTTTCGTTCCATGTAATATGATGTATTTTCATACTGGAGGAACTAGGTGTAAAACCCACACAACCTACTTCTAGGATCCTCTCTCTTACTACCAACATCAACCTACACAATGCAAGTCTAATAGGTCTAATTGAGTACATTCCTATTTATGTCATCCCAATTCAATTTTTATCGACATTTGAAATCTTGAGAATGCAATATAACAAATCCTACCGTCTACTGCTTGTCACTCCATTTATGATTGTTATTGAGGCTTTCTTGGTTCAAGTAATAGGTAGAGTTTTCCTTGAGGGTTTGGTTTTGAAGGATGGCAAGGTTGTTAGGTTCCATTTTTCTCAACAATAGAGGGAAAAATGTAGGGCCTAACAATGGGATCCTATTAAGATACATTATTTAATTGTCAATTTTCAAGGAGCTAACCTTACCATAGCCGTCAACAAGTTATGGGTCCCTGGAATTGTGTCCAATTCACTTAAGCAGTGAAGGGAATTACAATATCACCCTTTTGAGATGGAATACACTATCGATTTTGAAGGTTATGAATTACCATAGTCATTAAGAGTCCCCAATATTATATCGAATTCACCTAATCAATGCAAAGGCTCAAAATACTATCTTATTGAGATATCAGAAATTGTCAACATCGAAGGTGATGAATTACCACAACCATCGATGGGATTCAACTTAGTGTCCAATTAACCTATGCAACACATTGACTCACAATACAACCTATAGAGGTACCAAAAAATATTAATGTTCAAGATGATGACTTGCCACAATCAACAGTAGGTCCTTCCATTGTGTCCAATTCACTTGAACAATTTGTAGCATTCATAGTGTCAAGAAAAGAGAAAAACCAATCCATGATGTAGATGTTGGGTAAGGCTTACAAGTTACAACCACAATACTTAGTTGGACTAAGTTTCAAAACTATCTACTTATATTCAAAATTAGTTGGATTTCATGTAAATTGAGTAAAGGGCTAATTGAAAGAAAATATTGTTAAATCATTACAAGAATGGGCACATATTAACTTCTAAAATTTTCCCCTTCAATTTTGTTGCTATTTTTATTTTTTTATTTAGTTTTGTCATTTTCATCTATCTGGTAGTAGATTTTAATTTTGACTTGCTACATTCTCTTTGTCAAAGCTATAGCTTTTCCTTATATAAATTATATCTACATATAAGTTAAATTTTATATTTTCACGTACCTCTGTACTATGCACACCTATCCTAAAGTTCATCCATCCATATCCTATTAGTTCATTATATTGGATTATTGTAGGCTTGTGGCATGCATTTTTTTAAATTTATACTATACGGGAATTTAATAAGGCCGCCATTAATATGATTGCTAGAAATGAATAAGTAATCATCTTTATATTTTTATCGTTTTCGCAAAATGTATAAGTTACTTAAATATACACAAAGCAGTAACTATTGTAGGTTTTGATAATAACATTTATATATATCATGGTTTGTAGCATTTTTTCAACTAGACTACATCCAAGGAGAGGTTGCAATTTCCCCATATTAGAGATGTAGACATGCCATGGAGCAAAAACAAGGCAAATTACCAGTAAGTATAGTATTTTTATTTGTATATCTACATAAATAGTGTTATAGCATATTTTTCCATATCACTACAAAATGCTTATTTTTGGCTGATATATGTCTTTGTAGACTTCCTTGTCCATCTATGGTTCAATTCCCCTATCCCTTCTCAATTAAATCCTTAAAAAAAACAAATTTCATACTCATACGCACTTTCTGCATTACTATCCTGCATATACACATCCTGCTAGTGTATTGCTCGCATATGATCTATTTTGAAGGTAATAAATAAATAAGTTCTCAGGAAATGTGAAAATAGTTTCATGGTTCTTCAACAATCTCTTTCTTGTAGATAACTACTTAAACTTCGCTAATTACCTCTCCAAAAGTATAAAAGAGGCAAAGGAAAGCATGAGACAGAGGAGAGAGCAATATAGCCTCCTTATGATGAGCTTATGCATATTGAATCCATAAACCCTATTCTATGCAAATATTTCCCCCAATATCTGTAAATCTACATTTTTAGTAGTCTCCGTCCCTTTCTTTCCAAGAAACTATCATATGGTTTTCTCTGGACATGATTTGGAGCACGGAGGAGTTGTGTATGTGTGTAGTCCAAGAGGAGGAACTCATCATCCATTTTAGAACAATGCCACACCCGAGAATAGGTGAAATCTATCTTGTATCTAGTTGTTATTTTATATAAATAATTCTCCTTCATGTCATGTTCTGTGTAAAAACTTATCTTGATGGTTTTAAGCATTCAATTTGTAGTTTAACAATTATATTTGCAAACTTTTTTTTCCGTATTCTTGTTTGTTCCTTTTTATTACAGCTTATCAAGAATTTGTACTATTGAAAGAAAGTTTCTTCATCAACCGTTGGAATCTAGGTAGGATTTTGCTTTCTAGTTTTCAATCATTTAAAAACTGTAAATTTGTTTGAACTGCATAATTATGAAGGATTTTTTGAATAGTTTATGGGAATCACTTTGTGGTGATCCCACCCAAATATTACTAGGGTATTAAATAATCCCTAAATAGAAATGGTGGCTCCACTAGGGATTTTCTCCATTTTTGGGTAGTTCAAGGTTTGTTCTTTCTGTTTGATTTATTGTGTATTTTTGTATACTTTTCTGGAATATTTTGTTATAGATTAGTATCTTTTCATCTTAGAACCCTTATACGAAGAAAAAAAATTGATGTCTGGGATTGAATTTTTTATTTTTCCCTCACATATACGCATGGTACAAACTAGATAGATTCCTATTTGTCTTGTAGAGTGCAAAATTTTTATTTTTCTATGTTTTTCTTTTATACATGCCTTAGACACTACTAGAGTGCATATATGCTATATTCCTTAAGACAGAGCACACATGACTTGTTTTCAATCCTTTTTCTATTTTGTTTCAATTTGAAATTGGGAAATGTGGGTTTAATTGATGTTAAGTTGATTGTGGAAAACTATAATTGTTGTGTTTGTCTCGAAAGTAACCATTTCTTAAATCATAAGAAAACCTTTCAATTTAGGGTTGTTATTCAGATTTTCTTTTTATGGTTTGGACTGCTTGTGCATTTGTTTGGAAAACTAAATCTTGTAAATATTTATGTTTTCTCTCTTCTTTTCTTTTATGTTCATATAATCAAAGAAAAAACATTAAAAGGTTTTATTTCCTTTGTAATTTTTTCCTTTGGTTGTTTCTTGCAAGACATTTAAAAAAAAATTGTTTTGTTTGCTTGTTTATTTACCTGCTTATGTTTCTTACATTAAACAAAACAAAGTTTTATAGCATTTCCATACTCTTCTTTTTTTTGCAAGCATTAAATTGAAAAAAAAAATTATTTATGTTTCTGTTGAAAAAAATTCTTTATTATTTCACTTGTGCATGAAAGTGCATACATACACATATGTTTTGTGTATAGGGAACATATACCCTCTATTCCACAAGCAGTTCGCATATACATGCCCGAAAATATGCATTTCACAAGTGTAGGACGTGTATACGCAAGATTCCTTCAATTAGGGTGCATATATATGTGTGTTTCCTTCATTTAGAGTGTGCATATTCCCATACACGCCCTATAGTGTAAAACAGTGCGTATGTGTCCTGATTGTCCCAAAAAGAGCATTATATATATATATATATATATATATATATATATATATCCAGGGGAGCCATCACTATGTGGCACCGGAGGAGTGCTCTATCAAGACAATTAAATTGAGAATTGAATATGTCCCAGGGCAAGCATCGAATAGCAGAGCGGAGCTCACAGCTCTATGGGAAGTCCTCGGGACAGATTCAATCAAACAGGTGTCTAGATTACATTTGTTTGGGACTAAAAAATGGTTGTTGACTGGGCCAATGGATGCATTCAAATAAATGCACCTCATTTACAGTATGTGTTGGCTGCAATCTGAGATCTGATTTCTTCCTTCAAACATGTCTAATTTGTACATATATACAGAGAGTTGAATATGGAAGCAGATACCCTGTCCAAATTGGCTCTAGCATTAAAACTAGGGGTCATTGAAGTAGAGGAGCAGGATAATGGGGAGGTTATGGATCACTATATCTTGTTTTAAAAGAAAGGTCGGGGGTCTAGTTTTGTTTGTAAGACGGGATAATATTACAGATGAACTATATGTGTCTATTTTGTGTGTATGAAGGGCTATATGCCAGATGAATATAATGTATCCTAAAAGGTGAATCCAAGATAATGTAATCTCTTTTGAGGGCAGTTTATGTTTATTCTATATGAATAAAACAATTTTTCCTATGGAATATATATATATATATATATATATGTATATTAGGTTTATCAGGTCTAGTGGGCATATGGTTCTTTCTTAAATTTTCCAAATTCTTATTTTTAAGCCTTAAAAATCATCATTTAGTGTGTTTTCTAATAAGGCCCTAAAAGAAAAGGAAAATTGAATTTTGCAAAAACTCATAGTTTACTTCTAGTGGATTTAGGAATCTTTTGGGAAGTTTGATGTTCTTGGGAGTGTTTTCTTAAAAGAAAAATTATATTACTTTCATTTGCATTATCTCATGAAAATAATAAAGAATTGCTTGCTTTGGTTATAGTAATCTCCTTAAAAAGTTGCATCTTGCTTAAAAATTTTAAAGGTTATACTTGGTTTTTCTTTCTTTTTGAAAGGTCTTTATAGTCAAGTAACTTGTAATGTCCCCAAAATAGCGAAAATTTAAAAATTTTCCTACCCGCAATAGTTACTAACTTACAGCAGAAAGATTTATTCATTAAATATAATATCATTAAAAACATCCATTCCTACATAAAACAAATGAAATCCTAAGACTTTTGTTTTACATGGTCTCTTCTATGCATGAGTTTAGAATTGCGGAAGCGATGTGGAAAAACAATATGATGGCATGTTTTTATTACAATTGTAAATGCTAGTGCAAAGGTAGAAATACACTCCTTACTGTTTAAGGAACTCATGTGATTAAATTTGAATGTCTAATGTCACCTTCAGGTAATGAGCCTCTTTGATGACGGTATGTTGCTCACATGGTGGGTACTATACATTCAGGGGAAGGTAATTACATACCCCGGCAGGGTTGCCGAGAGGCATGGGTAAACTCTAGCGTTTGTTGGACTTACTTAGCATTGCTTGCTAATACCATCTCTTGCGTTTTGTTGTCACAGGTGTGCCTAACATGACCGTGTTACCTTGGAAGAATGATCTACAACCAACTAAAGATCTGTGGGTTATTCAATGTAAACTTTGGAAATGATAGTTTAATGTAAAGGACACCCTATACATGTGAATGTTCATAACCCAAGGGTTTGTACAAGGAAGGGTTATGGCCACGAGGCCCCTATTGGCACTTTTCAAACTAAGATGACTAAAGTGTTCTCAACTCTACTATAGCCTTTGCACAAAGATCAAACCTCCACTTAAGGTATGTCTGGTAGGTGACATAAATGCACTTTTAAAGGACAAGGGTACTTCCTGCCAGTGGGATCTTTATAATCAAAAAAGGGTTTTTCCTTTGGCCATCACTTCTACATGTTTATGGTTTTCTTGCTCTGTATTTCGTTGATGGTGGCTAGGTTGGGGTTCTGACCTGAGCTCTGCTCATGGTTAGTACCCTATCATTATTAAGCTCAACAAATGGCGCGGGTATCATACTTCTGACAAGTATGGAGGCTCCATGCTATGCTAAAAACTCACCATTTCTCTTTTGATGCAATAATCGCAGAGTTATTTGATTGATAAAAACTTTATGTGTATGTGGCAGGTGATACAAGGCGTGATGCAAAGCTATCCCTATCCAAAATCCGAAGGGCAATGGTAAGTCCTACCTACCCATCCGTTGCCCAGCCTCTTCTTGTCCTTGATGGTGTATGTATGTGTCTAATTCTTGTTCTAAGAGCCACTCCCGTAAGCTTTTGGTTTACTGTTCCACTTTGGGGAGTTGGGTAAGGTCTCCTATGGCTGGACCTGTGAATGTTGGGGCTTGATATGGTGTCTTAGGAGATTCGAATATTGCAAGGGAGATTATAATGTAATTGTTTGTGTTTTATGAGTTGATTCCTCTCTTATTACTCGGAGTTTCCAGTCCTGTATAATGAAATTTCTATTTGAAAGGGAGAATATGAAATGTCTGTATGATTTATAACGAACTCCAAGGTTGAATTTATTCATACTCTGTAATTTGACGCAATACTTTGCGTTGGGGTTTTATTCTCTTGTTGTTGCTATAATGATGCATAGCATTCTTTTTGTGGTCTACGTCCATACTATGAAATGTGTAATCTATTTGCTTTTTAAAGGAAGATGGGTCTCCTATCTGGAATGTATGATTGCAAAGGTTTCAGATGGTAACTTCTATTTTGTGTTCCTGTATGAGTACAACATCGAAGCCTGTACTGGTCCGAATCTAATGCTGTGGGAAAATATCTGTGGGTTTTTATAGAGTGTTGTGCAAATGTTTAAATGGGTAAAGGTCCTTACTGCCTTCAGTTTGGAAACGTAGCTAGGTTTGTATAATGGTTTCGTTTTGGATTGTCCTCTGAGTATTGTAGTATTAGGATACTTTCGTATTCTTGATGTGTTGCTTTGTGTCAACGTAGAAGTTTTAGAGGAGGTCCTCTGTGCTACTGTGTTGGTAGTGACCTAGGGTTTGAGTAAGATGATCCCGGTTATTTTTTTTCTGCGTTGCTAGATGTAGTACTTGTATGATGAAAGTCTCAGGGCTGTACACAACTTTTTGTTTGTTTGTAGGCGTGACTCCTATAGAGAAACATTCACCGGTTGTTGGCTTGAGGATGCCATGGGACTCGACCCTTGACCTAAGTTTCGATAGGCGTCTGCGTGTAAATATTTGTAAAGATTCATGTCCTATCTATTGACTTTGTTTTAATTATGGTAAAAGAAAGAGGGAAACTACGCAGTTCGGTGAAGAAAATATCAATCTCTGTTTCTGTAATAGAATATAAATATATGACTGTAGTGGATGTTGGCTGTAATTTGATATAAAATTGAATAGCTGGGTTTTGTAAAATCTTAGTCTAGCAATCAATGAAGTCTGCTAAAAAAACAATTTCAGTAGTTACATAATTATGTTGCAATTTAAACGAGAGTTTATGGACAGATAATAGAAAAATAAATGATTAGACTTTGATGAATTAAAACCACAATACGATTGACTAGCAAAGGCTAGCTGGCTAGACCTGCTAGAAAATGCCATTGGATTCTGGGCGAATCTCGAATTAAAACTAGTATAGAGAACAATACTATTTTAACATTCCATTTATAAAAGAAAATAATTAATGGGAAATTCTTATAGAAATTGTGTACCTGCTGATTCCTGTAGCTTGCTCCTGCCGATAATGACCTGCACACTCAGCCAACTAGTTAATGGAAACTACTGGACTCTTAGCTGACCTGTTAACTGATCTTGGATGGATGACTTTGGGGCTACCACGTTCCTCTCGACCATGATTCTACAACCGTTCCTGGTTCAATAAGAATCCCCCCGAGCTGGTTCTGACATGCAAACTGAGAAGTAGATTCCCTAGATGTGTGACTGGTTCAGATCTGGAAAATTTATGGGCAGAGTTTACTTCTTGGAACAGAGAGTTCTTCTTGGCATAATAATACCCAAAACAAAGATCCGCAAACTTTGGGGTTTGTCCTCCTTAAGTAGGACAAATCTTAAATTAGGACTGTTGGAATTAACTAGTTTCTTTAAAAATAATTTAAATTATAAAATAGTATTTGTTTACTCAACTGCTAGTTATTTTGGAACTAGGACTTCTCACTTTGTTTGATTAAAGTGTTTTTGGTATTTAATCTTTGTATAATAATAATAATATCAGCCCCAAGAGTTAGCTCGATCGGTTGAGTTCTCGGAAGTTAGGCCTCCCAGCATGCGAGGTCACGGGATCCATCCTCATAGACCCTCTTGGGGTTAGGCACGCAGCGGCCGCAGGGCGGAAACCCCTTCGGGGCGGGTCCGTCGGAAATTATTTCGTGGATGTAGCGGTCGGCTAAGCCGATTAAAGTGAACCACATGGAAAAAATAAAATAATAATAATATAAAAATTACAATTCTATCTAAATATAAACAATTAAATAATTATTAAGTGGCGGCCCACTTATGTATAAGTATACATGTAGTAAATAACAATATTATATATTGAAACTCCTAAATAATAATACTTAGCTTTGTGGTCCTTAAGCATTTTGTTTCACACGATGCTTCTTTTAATTCTTTTTAAGGAAAGGGTCCACTTCTTTGGACGGTTTTGGTAAGCTGGTAAAGGCACCTCTAGTCTCTCCCTTTGCATGTCATATTCCCTCGTTTTAACATGGTAGTTCCTGCAGTATTTGATGATAATAAGATTTATTTAATCAAGTCGAATAGTTGTGATTAAACACATAAGTGCTATTCAGAGTCTTCCTGACTCAACACTTGAGATCTAGTAACCCCGAGTGCTCTTTGGAGCCTTTTAACTCAACACTCTCACATGGGCATTACGCTAGTGCAATTCTAGAGCCTCTGCTCAACACTAGAGCTAGAATGTGGTTGTGAGACACATCTAGGATATTTAAGTGGCCTCGGATCCGATAATCATTTCTTTCAAGCTTGGAGTGCTCCAAGGCTTATGCCCAACACTCAACGTACCTCGGGGCTTAAGCCCAGTACATAATAAGAGTCCTATAGATACATCGGGGCTTAGACCCAGTATATAGGTCATTCATGTGTTTATGATTCCACGCTCAACACACTACAAAATCATCCATATAAATCATGCTCTGCACAGTATAATGTAACAAAAGAGGAAAACTCAGTATATCATAATTTGTAACAAATTCTCATAATACAGCATAGTTTATTCATTCGGGATTTCCTACCCAGTATATATATCCAACAATGAAACACTCAGGGTCCATGCCCAACATATCAACTCATGAAAGCATAAATCAAAACATACTAATGTTATGCTCAAATAATAAATCACATAAGCTGGGGTTGTGGCCTAATATAACCTCATAACATAGTTAGTCAAAAAGTTGGGATATTACATCCCTCCCCACTTAGAACAACACCATCCTAGTGTTCCTAGGAACTAGGAATAAGATCATGAAACAAGGCGGGGTATGCCTCCCTCAGGGTATCCTCATTCTCCCAAGTGGCCTCATCTAGTCCAAAGTGCCTCCATTGCACTTTTAGCTGAGTAATGGTCCTTCTCCTAAGCTGGACCTCTCTCTTGTCCAAAATGTGGAGTGGTTCTGGCGTGAACTGCCCTTCGGGCTCCACCTATAATAAGGAACAATCAATAACATGTTTAGTATTGTATACATATTTCTTTAATAAAGAAGCATGAAAAACATTATGAACTTTTATGTGTACTGGTAGGGCTAACTCATATGCTACTGGACCCTTCTTGCCCAGTATTTCAAAAGGTCCACAAAACCTTGGGGCTAGTTTACCGCAACACCCCAAACTCAACGAACTTCGTTTCACTTTTATCCTTAGGAAAACATGTTCCCCGATTTGGTAGTCTTTGTCCTTTCTCTTCTTGTTTGCGTAACTCTTTTGGTGGTCTTGTGCCTCTTTTAAATTCAGTTGCACCTTGGAGACTAGTTGTTCCAAGTCTTTTAGTAAATCTGGCCCTAGCATAAGTCTATCCACCGGGCTATCCCAGGTAACTGGGGTTTGACACTTTCGACCGTAGAGTACTTCAAAAGGACTCATTTTGGCCGAGGTTTGATAATCGTTGTTGTATGAAAATGTGAAGAACCTGCAATAATTAATTAATGCAAATACACGAGATATCAGAAATAATAGAACTTAGAATCACTTTTATATTGATCATGGGCCACTTCGAGGGGGAAACCTCCTTTGAGCAAGCTCAATACAATTAACTTCACAGTGCCTTCAATGACCTCAACACACACTTATATACTAATTCTATGCCCAATACTATGAGTCAAAACCATGGGACATATAGTACTACGGAACGACTTACAAAGCATATGCGTCCAATACTATGGGTCAATACTATGGGCTAATATAAACTATGGATCAACAAATACTATGGGACGACTTACAAAGCAAATGCGTCCAATAACAATATACTAACATAGTAAAGAGAAGGGTTGACACGGGTTCCTAACATCCCCTCTCACTTAGAAAAAGCTTTGTCCTCAAAGCTTTGGTTGGAGAAATTGCTGCAGAATCTGAAGAAGTGGTTCCCCGGTACCATCCTTGGGTTGCATTTCAGGCCACTGACACCTTTGGAGTGTCAGGTAGGATTGCTTGGAAGGCTGTAGACGAAGAAGAACCCCATCAACTGCGCAGAAAATGCACTCAGAATGGTGTTAATCGGCTTGTTGTTTCAGGCAAATTCTGGCCATGTGAAGATTGTCCTGCAAAATGAGAAGAATCTGATTGCGGTTTCGAAGAACCAAGTCAATTCCCTGAACTGGGGAGCTGCTAAGGGTGTATGGAAGAAGAATTGGCAGTGTCTTTCCATAGACTGCTTCAGATGGTGTCCTTTGAGATGTGGTATTATACCACTAGAGCGCTACTAGGAGATCCATAGAAATAGTTGGCCAAAGTTGTGTAGGGATGGGCAAGGGTTTGAGCAATCCTGAAAGGAGTGTCGTTTCACCCTTGTTGACCTGGAAAGTATCACAGTCAGCCACCATCTGTTGAATTTTCATTTTCAGTCCCTGCCAAAAGAAGTTACATTGTTCCTGGTCATACATTTTGAAGAACCTAGACTGCCCTGTTGATGAAGAAGCATGGAGTTCATAGAAGAGATAGCCTTGTTGAACATATTGCAACCAAGTTGGAACAAGCAGAGAAAGAGCTGTAAGAGAAACTGGGTCATCAATTGTGCGAGAAGGAGCATCTGCCACCATATTGTCCTTACCCTTCTTGTAAGTGATCACATAGGGATAACCCATGAGTTGGATAACCCATTTCAAGTGTGTTGGGGAGGAGACCCATTGTTCCAGAAAATTTTCCAAACTCTGGAGATCAGTCTTGATGCAGAAATAATTCCCTAATAGGTATGGCTGCCACTTCTGTACTACATGCAAAATAGCCATCAGTTCCTATTGAGAGGTAGATGTGACTAAATTCTTCCTGGAAAGGTCTCTTGAAGGTGGAAAGTTCATTGGTTCAGCAAAGACACCTGCATATCTATCCAAGGAAGTAATGGAGACCGTTGATGGGTGCATCTGAAGGGAATGGAGTTGAGTGATGATACCATGTGAATTCTTCTTAAGGATTTTTTCCAGGCGATGTGAACTGATGATGCAGAGAGACCTTGGTTGTAAGCCCATTAATTTGTCTTGTGCCCCATTTACTGAAAACTGCATCCAAAGTTCTGAAAAATCCCATAAGATGGGGCCAAGTGTGCGTAACCATTGAATGCCCAAAACCACATCACATCCGCCTAAGGACAAGGAAAACATGTCAAAGCGCAGGTTATAATCTTCCATAGAGATACACACATTATGGCACTTCCCCTTGCAAGGTAAGGTGCCCCCCTTGGAAACCATGACTTCAAAGTTGGAGCAAGGATGGACAAAACAATCAGCCTGTTTGGCAATCCGAGGGTCAATGAAGTTATGAGTGCTACCAGAATCAATGAGTATGCTAAGAGGGAGATTCTTGAAGTATCCCCTGACTCGCATTGTTTGTGGGGTGGTGACGTTGGTTACAGCATGGAGAGAGAGCTCGGGTGGGTTGTCCTGAGATGGGGTGTCAACAGGCGGGTGTTGAATGTCGACCTGATCATCTACTGTATCTGGAGCTTCTTCATTAAGTTTTGAGGTAGGCGTAGAATCCACATCCAAGAGATAGATATTTTGTTGAACACATCTATGTCCCCGAGTGAATTTCTCATCACAATTATAACAAAGCCCTTTTTTCTCGGCGTGCCTGCATCTCTGTTTCAGACAAATGCTTGATAGGAGTTGGTTGCGGGGCAAGCATGATGGGAGGTCATTGGGAACCCATATTTCTGAAGGGAACAAAGGTGGGTTTGGAGCATTGTTGAGCTGCGATCTTGTCCTCTGCCAACTTAGCCAACCTTAGGACTTCCATCATTGTGTTGGGACAGAACATTTTGACCTCTGAGCGGATTTCATCCTTGAGACCATTGATAAAACAACTCCTGTAGAATTCATCAGACAATCCTTCTGTGTGATTAGCCAGTTTCTCAAATTCTGTCTGATACTCTCTCACTGTGCCAATTTGGTGAAGTTTAGTGAGTGCTCCTATGAAGTCATCAAAAGCACTAGGACCAAATCATGACAAAAGGAGTTGGCAAAAATCTGTCCAATTTGGCTCGGGATGAGCTTTGATGTACCAACGGTACCATTGAAGGGCTTCTTGTTCCAAATGAAAGGATGCAAGTGGAACTTTCTGGACATCAAAAGTATTATGCAGATTGAAATATTGTTCTGCTCGGTATATCCATCCAGTCGGATCAGTACCATTGAAGCAAGGAAAATCAAGCTTCGGCCCGCGAAAATTGCTGGAAGAAGAGAACCCGGTGGCTGCAAAAGATTCTGGTTGTCGGTTATTGTTCATGGCCGAATGCCGAAGATGGAGGCTGAGAAATTTTTCATCCAAATCTTGGAGTTTGGTTTGGATGGCTGCAAGTGCTTCCTCCATGGTTTTTTTTTTCTTGGAAATGGATAGAAAAACACAAACAAAAGCTTATTTAGTAAAAGAAGATTTGGATTTGGGAAAAAATCGAATGGGTAATTGGAGTTTGACTAGGTTTTGGACACTTTCTAATGGACAGGGAAGCAAAAAATGGGGATTTCAAAAGCGGGGTGAAAGAATGAGAAAATTTGGTAGAGAGGGACAAAGAAGCAGAATTAGGAAAGGAACATGGTGGCAAAATTTGACGGCGTTTGGGTGAAAATTGAAGGAGTTATGGAAAACCCTAAAAATAGACAGATGTGAGATTTCTGGTCTTGGGAAGTGGAATTTGGAATAGGGTCTTCAGGAATGAAATATGCAAAATGGGATTGCAGGGATGTTAGTGAAGTTTCAGGGAAAACAGAGTTGAAACAAGGGAGATATGGCTAAAAAATAGTTTTTTTTTTCTCAGAAATGGATCGGCAACAGTGGTGTGGAAGGGATCTACAATAGATGGATCTGCAACAACATGGAAATGATCGAAAATGGTTGGATATGGAACAACTTTCAGAGTAGACCTGAAATGGCTGGATCCGGAGCAGAAGTGATCGACAATAGTTCAGTTGAAAATAGATATGGACCCCAGGTATGTGCGGCTTCCTATCGATTCATGGGATTCACTCGGCCACCAATGTTGTCTGACGGCTTGCGTATTGGGGTAGTACCCCTCACTCCATGGCTCAGGTAAAACTGATAACCGCTTTTCCACAAACGACAGCTCTTGGTTTACCTCACGAGTGGGAACTAGTCAATTAGGTAGGGATCATTGCCCTTTTCGCTGGAAGGTCCTCTCAATGGGCCAGCTACTTTGGGGTTCCCGTGGTACTCCTCACAATACGTTTTAGGGCTTATGCCCAAGTACTTCCCACAGTTAACCAGATAGGGGTTATCCCCATATCCGAACTTGCAACAGATGCGAAAAAACAAATTGGCAGAAATTCCACCCAATGAGCCCAAGAAAGTGCTCTGATACAAGATGTGAAGAACCTGTAATAATTAATTAATGCAAATACATGAGATATCATAAATAATAGAACTTAGAATCACTTTTATATTGATCACGGCCCACTTCGAGGGGGAAACCTCCTTTGAGCAAGCTCAATACAATTAACTTCACAGTGCCTTCAATGACCTCAACACACACTTATATACTAAGTCTATGCCGAATAC
Organism: Larix kaempferi; assembly: GCA_027924585.1. Taxonomy (NCBI): domain Eukaryota; kingdom Viridiplantae; phylum Streptophyta; class Pinopsida; order Pinales; family Pinaceae; genus Larix; species Larix kaempferi. Next base: position 2,215,209 of record BSBM01001158.1, on the reverse strand, counting down.
TATGAGTCAAAACCATGGGACATATAATACTACGGAACGACTTACAAAGCATATGCATCCAATACTATGGGCTAATATAAACTATGGATCAACAAATACTACGGGACGACTTACAAAGCATATGCATCCAACAACAATATACTAACATAGTAAAGAGAAGGGTTGACACGGGTTCCTAACAGAAAACTCTGCGAGGTGTAAGTAGTCTTCCCACTTAGTGGGATTGTTCATTACATACATTCTCAGCAGATCCTCCAGAATTTGGTTTACTCATTCCGTCTGTCCGTCGGTTTGGGGGTGATATGCAGTATTAAACTGTAGTTGTGTTTCTAACCCAGAGAACAGTGCTCTCCAAAAGTTACTAGTGAACTTTGTGTCTCAGTCAGAGATAATTGCTTTGGGTATCCCGTGTAACTGGAAAATCACCTTTAGAAATATTTCCGCAATGTGAACTACCTTGTAGGTATATTTTACTGGTATAAAGTGTGCGGCTTTCGACAGCTTGTCTACTACTACGAAGATGGAGTCATTTTGTTTCTTACTCTTGGGTAAACTCGTAATGAAATCCATACTTATTACCTCGCACTTCCATTCTGGAATGGGTAATGGTTGAAGTAGACCGGAGGGGTGCTAGTGTTCTGCTTTGATCAACTGGCATTCCTGACATTTCGCGATGAACAATGCGATGTCAGCTTTCAATTTGGGCCAAAAATAGTGTTTCTTTACGGCTGAAATCATCTTTTGATATCTGGGTTGTCCTGAATAGGGGCTCCGATGGAATTCGGTGAGTATGTTAGGTCTAATGTCTCCCCCCTCGGGAACGTAAAGTCTCTCCTTTGACCATAACAATCCTGATTCATCTATCTTGTATTTTTTCTGTTGTTGAAAAAGCCTATCTTCTTGGATCGTTTTAACGATCTCGACATAGAACCGGTCATTTTGGCATGCCATTCTAATTCTGTCATGTAAATTGGGGTCAGTTTGACTTTTAGTTACCTCATATAACATATGAGCTCGTCAACTTAAGGTGTCGGTGATCTTGTTTTCTTTCCCCTTGATGTGTTTCAGTTCAAAGTGATACTCACTAAGGAAGGCTAACCACCTAGCCTGTCTAGCGTTCAGGTCTGGTTGATCGAACATGTATTTTAGACTCATGTTGTCCATATTTAGTAGAAATTTCTTACCCATGAGGTAATGTCTCCACATCTTTAGAGCGTGGATAATGGAGGCCAATTCGAGGTCATGAGTAGGATATTTTTTCTCATGTTCTTTTAACTTCCTTGACTCATAGCAAATGGCAAAGTCATCCAGCATAAGGAATCCACTGAGTCCTTCCTTGCTTTCCTCAGTGCAAACTACGAAGTCCCCATTGGGGTCGGCAATTCGTAGTATTGGTGCGCTAATAAGAAGTTGTTTTAACTTCTGAAAAATTTCCTCGCACTTGTCTATCTAGATGAACTTACTGGTTTTCTTCTGTAATGCGGTCATGGGACAGGCAATCCATGAGAAGTTCTCACTGAACTTTCGATAGTATCCGGCCAAGCCTAGGAATGATCGTATGTCGAAAACACAAGTAGGTGTGGGCCATTCCTTGATAGCTTTAATCTTTTCAGGATCCACTGCTATTCCCTTCTTGGAAATGATGTGTCCTAAGTGCTATATCTGAGGTCTATAGAAATCACACTTGCTAAATTTTGCGTACAGCTAATGTTCTCGTAATATCCGTAGGACTATTCACAGGTGTTCCTCATGTTCTTCTTCATTCTTGGAATAGATCAAGATATCATCTATGAAGACTAGAACAAACTTGTCGAGGTACTTACTGAAAACGTTGTTCATCATGCACATGAAGTTGGTGGGTTCATTCGTCAGACCGAAAGGCATTACTACAAACTTGTAGTGGCCATATCAGGTGAGAAATGTGGTCTTACTTATGTCCTCATCACAGATCCTCACTTGGTGCTATCCAGATCGTAGGTCAATCTTTGAGAAGATCTTTGCTCCTCTGACTTGTTCAAACAAGTCATCAATCCTAGGGAGTGGGTAATGGTTCTTGATGGTTAACTTGTTGAGTTGACAGTAATCGATGCACATACACATCGTTCCGTCCTTCTTTTTAACAAAGAGTATTGGTGCTCCCCAGGGAGACACACTCGGTCGAATGTATCCTTTGTCTATTAGTTCTTGTAATTGTATCTTGATCTCTACCAGCTCTGGTGTACTCATATGGTACGGAGTCCTAAAGACAGGTACGGATCCGAGTGTCAGCTCTATGGAAAAGTCCAAGTCCCATTTGGGTGGTATCCCTAGTATTTCCTCGGGAAACACGTCTCTGAATTCTACCAGTATCGGGAAATCCTCGATCTTTTGTTCTCTATCGGCTTCTACTGATTGAAGGTGGATTGCAAATAGTTTACAACCCTTTCTTAAGCATTTCTTTGCTTGTAATGTAGATATCTATCATATCGATACTTCTTTAGGTATACCTTGAATCGTTCTTTGGTTCCCTTGACTATCTGTGCATAAGATGGATTTGTTTAAACAATCTAGCAAGGCATGATGTCCTTCTAACCAATCCATGCCTATTATTACATCATAAGACCCTAACGGTAAGAGGTTTAAATATACTCTAGTCAGGAATCCGTTCAAATCTAATTCACAGCCCTTAATTAATTCGGAAACCTTTCGCTTGGTACCTGTAGCTAGTTGTACCAGCCATGGTACCTTGTGACTTTCTTGGTTTAACTTGCATGTTTCTACTATCCTAGGTGCGATGTAGCTTTGGAAAGCACCAGGTTCTATTAGAATTGAAATGACAGTGTTAGATATATTACCCTCAATTTCCACCATGGTGGCTTTATGATCTGCCTGCCGGCCATCAGGGGCGGCATAAATCCTAGGTGTCTTTGCCATGTCTCCCATGGTAGGCGCCATTTGGATGTTGTGTAAAGTCCCATCTGTTTTGTTGGGACAGTCTCTGTAGTAATGTGGTCCCTGGAATTTCCAACAAGAAATAGTTGGTGGGACCATCTTTTCCCCTTTGTTGAAGGTTGGCCTGTTGGCTGGTGGTGGGGGTGCACTTGGTCGAGCTTGGGGTCGACTAAAACCTCTGTTGGGTGGAAAAATCTTGTTATGTTTCTGAAAAGGTGGGGATCTAAAACCCGGCCTGCAGTTGTTTGAGAAGGTCCTGAATTTGTCCCTATTTCTATTGATGCTGTCGTTCCTTGGCTGCCCATGCTCATAGCACAGCCTAGATTTATGTAGTGTTATATCAAGGGTTTTAGGCATGTCAAATTCTATCTTCTCTCTAAATTTTGGTGGCATCCCACCCAAGAACTGCTGAATTTTCACCTTCTCATCCTTAATATAAGGCACATAGTGTGGCAAGTCTAAGAACCGATTTATGAAAGCTTCCATAGTCAGGCATCCCATTTTCAACTCATGAAATTCTTTTATTTTCTTGTCAAATTATCTTTCAGACATATACTTGTCCTGGAATATTCTGCTGAAAGTATCCCATCTTATGTCTCGCAGCTCTTGTCCCTTAGTGTGTTTCAAGTCCCGCCACCATCTGGCAGCTTTACCATTTAGGTTGTATATGGCTAGTCGGGCTTGCATCTCACTGGAATAATTATGAACTTTAAAGTATTTATTCATTCCTAACAACCATTCTTCAGCCTTTTCTCCTGAGTTAACTTCCCCGTCATAAGTTGGGGCTCTTATCTTTCGGAACTCTCCTTGTAAGCTGTCATCACTCTTCCTCCTTCTCTTGCAAGGAAGTGGGGAACCATTGTCATTGGAAGAGCTTTTACAATCCTCTTCCAATGGTTCTAATTTATTTTCTTCTTGCTCTCCTATCCAGCAACTGGCTGCTTTCTTTGTGTTAAGAGTGTTGACGAAAAGAGTAGGTTGTTCATTGGGTTTTGCCCCTATTAGGTTTTGGAGTAAGGCTTCATTTATAGCCCGTTGTTCTCTTCTTTCTTGCATATTCTCATCCTTGAAACTTTGGAATTCAGCCTGTAGTTGCTGCATGGATTTCTCTAATTCTGAGTTGAGTTCCACCACAATTTCTTGTTCTCGTGGTGGGGAATTTAGATTTCCTTGTACATTGCTACCTTGTTCTGCATCTATTTTTCTGATACTGCCTGTACCTGAAATTGATATAAGTAGTTGTTCACGAAAACAATTTGTTAGTTAATTCTTTCACATAAAATATAATACGATATTTTAAGAAAAGCTTTCTGGATCTGCAGCGATGTTTGGTCGTGAGCCCAATAGGTCACTTAATGCTTGTAACTTGCTCTGATACCACTTGTAATGTCCCAAAAATAGCAAAAAATTTAAAATTTTTCCTACCTGAAATAGTTACTAACTTACAGCAGAAAGATTTATTCATTAAATATAATATTATTAAAAACATCCATTCTTACATAAAACAAATGAAATCCTAAGACTTTCATTTTACATGGTCTCTTCTATGCATGAGTTTAGAATTGCGGAAGCGATGTGGAAAAACAATATGATGGCATGTTTTTATTACAATTGTAAATGCTAGTGCAAAGCTAGAAATACACTCCTTACTGTTTAAGGAAATCATGTGATTAAATTTGAATGTCTAACGTCACCTTCAGGTAATGAGCCTCTTTGATGACGGTATGTTGTTCACATGGTGGGTACTATACATTCAGGGGAAGGTAATTACATACCCCGGTAGGGTTGCCAAGAGGCATGGGTAAACTCCAGGGTTTGTTGGACTTACTTAGCATTGCTTGCTAATACCATCTCTTGTGTTTTGTTGTCATAGGTGTGCCTAACATGACCGTGTTACCCTAGCAGAATGATCTACAACCCACTAAAGGTCTGGGGGTTATTAAATGTAAACTTTGGAAATGATAGTTTAATGTAAAGGACACCTTATACATGTGAATGTTCATAACCCAAGGGTTTGTACAAGGAAGGTTTATGGCCACGAGGCCCCTATTGGCACTTTTCAAACTAAGATGACTAAAGTGTTCTCGACTCTACTACATCCTTTGCACAAAGACCAAACCTCCACTTACGGTATGTTTGGTAGGTGACATAAATGCACTTTTAAAGCATAGGGGTACTTGCTTTCAATGGGATCTTAGTAATAGAAAAAGGGTTTTTCCTTTGGCCATCACTTCTGCATGTTATTGGTTTTCTTGCTCTGTATTTCGTTGATGGTGGCTAGGTTTGGGTTCTGACCCGAGCTCTGCTCATGGTCAATACCCTAGCGTTATTAATCTCAACAAATGGCATGGGTATCATACTTCTGGAAGGTATGCAGGCTCCATGCTATGCTAAAAATTCACCTTTCCTCTTTTGATGCAAAAATCATAGAGTTCTTTGATTGATAAAAACTTTATGTGTATGTGGCAGGTGATACAAGGCGTGATGCGAAGCTATGCCATTCCAGAATCCGAAGGGAAATGGTAAGTCCTACCTACCCATCCATTGCCATGCCTCTTCGCATCCTTGACAGTGTATGTATGCGTCTGATTCCTGTTCTAAGAGCCACTCCCATAAGATTTTGGCTTACTGTTCCACTTTGGGGAGTTGGGTAAGGTCTCCTATGGCTGGACGCGTGAACGTTGGGGCTTGATATGGTGTCTTAGGAGATTCGAATATTGCAAGGGAGATTATAATGTAACTGTTTTTGTTTTATGAGTTTAGTCCTCTCTTATTACTCGGAGTTTCCAGTCCTGTATAATGAAATTTCTATTTGAAAGGGAGAATATGAAATGTCTGTATGATTGATAACGAACTCCAAGGTTGAATTTCTTCATACTCTGTAATTTGACACAATACTTTGCGTTGGGGTTTTATTCTCTTGTTGTGGCTATAATGATGCATAGCATTCCTTTTGTGGTCTACGTCCATACTGTGAAATGTGTAATCCATTTTCTTTTTAAAGGAAGATGGGTCTCCTATCTGGAATGTATGATTGCAAAGGTTTCAGATGGTAACTTCTATTTTGTGTTCCTGTATGAGTACAACATCGAAGCCTGTACTGGTCTGAATCTAATGCTGTGGGAAAATCTCTGTGGGTTTTTATAGAGTGTTGTGCAAACGTTTAAATGGGTAAAGGTCCTTGATGCCTTCAATTTGGAAATGTAGCCAGGTTTGTAGAATGGTTTCGTTTTGGATTGTCCTCTGAGTATTGTAGTATTAGGATACTTCCGTATTCTTGATGTGTTGCTTTGTGTCAACGTAGAAGTTTTAGAGGAGGTCCTCTGTGCTACTGCGTTTATAGTGACCTAGGGTTTGAGTAAGATGATCCCAGTTATTTGTTTTCTGCGTTGCTAGATGTAGTACTTGTATGATGAAAGTCGCAGGGCTGTACACAGCGTTTTGTTTGTTTGTAGGCATGACTCCTGTAGAGAAACATTCACCGATTGTTGGCTTGAGGATGCCATGGGACTCGACCCTTGACCTAAGTTTCGATAAGAGCCTGCGTGTAAATCTTTGTAGAGATTCTTGTCCTATCTATTGACTTTGTTTTAAGTATGGTAAAAGAAAGAGGGAAACTACTCAGTTCAATGAAGAAAATATCAATCTCTGTTTCTATAATAGAATATAAATATATGACTATAGCGGATGTTGGTTGTAATTTGATATAAATTTGAATAGCTGGGTTTTGTAAAAGCTTAGTCTAGCAATCAACGAATTCTGCTAAACAAAATGATTTCAGTAGTTGCATAATTATGTTGCAATTTAAACAAGAGTTTATGGACAGATAAGAGAAAAATAAACGATTAGACTTCGATGAATTAAAACCACAATACGATTGACTAGCAAAGGCTAGCTGGCTAGACCTACTAGGCAATGCCATTGGATTCTGGGAAAATATCGAATTAAAATTAGTATAGAAAACAATACTATTTTAACATTCCATTTATAAAAGAAAATAATTAATGGGAAATTCTTATAGAAATTGTGTGCCTGTTGATTCCTGTAGCTTGCTCCTACCGATAATGACCTGCACACTCAGCCAACTAGTTAATGGAAACTACTGGACTCTTAGATAACCTATTAACTGATCTTGGATGGATGAATTTTGGGCTACCACGTTCCTCCCAACCATGATTCTACAACCATTCCTGGTTCAGTAAGAATCCCCCCGAGCTGGTTCTTGTTAAAATTCAATATGCTAAGACAGAAAATAGTAGCATTACATTCCATTTCACAACAATAGCATATACAGGATCACTGAAGAAACAACAAGCACAGCATAAACACAAGAGACAGAGATTTATCCTGGGAAACCCTCATGGGGTAGAAAACCAAGCAAAGCTTCCTCAATATAGATGACCAGCAATATACAAAGATGCAAACCAAAGACATGATCTCCTCCTCCACTATAGCAAACCTCTCCTCCACAAGTGTGTGAGTGTGTCAAATGAGGAACACACCTCCTCTATTCATACACTACTCTGATATGTATTTTACACAAGTACATGTAGGCTCGTATTTAAACATTAGGTTAAATACCCCATTATAACTGACTGGGACGACCCCCACATGGTGGGTCTAATAACCCTAGTTACCACACCCAACTCAGAGGAATAAACATCTCCGGATTTATAGTATAATCACATCATAGGTATGGAACATCTCCGGAATAAATAATATACAAATATAATATTCTTTGAAGTTACAATATCTCAACACTCCCCCTTAACGAGAAGGATATTATAACAACATCTGCACGAGCAAGGAGTCATCAACATCATACATGATACATCTATAAATCATTGGAAGCTTTCTCAACATCATCAGTAACTCAAGCAGTTACTGGAACATCTTCAATACTGGGACATCGACATCTTCAGTATTGAGTCTTTATCTTCTGTAGCACTTGAACAGCTACAATAATATCATCATCTGGATCCTCACGATTATTGTCATCACACGATCATCAACATCGTCATCTCACGATCATTAGCATCGTCATCACACGATCATCAGCATCGTCATCTCACGATCATCAGCATCGTCATCACACAATCATCAGCATCATCATCACACGATCATCAGCATCGTCATCACACGATCATCAGCATCGTCATCACACGATCATCGGCATCGTCATCACATGATCATCAGCATCGTCATCTCACGATCATCAGCATCGTCATCACACGATCATCAGCATCGTCATCTCACGATCATCAGCATCGTCATCTCACGATCATCAGCATCATCATCACACGATCATTAGTATCATCATCACACGATCATCAGCATCGTCATCACACGATCATCAGCATCATCATCACACGATCATCAGCATCGTCATCAATATAGGTATCCATAACAATACAAGTATCCTCATCATTAGTACAAGTATTCATGCCAATACAAGTATACATATCATCAATACAAGTATCCATACTGATACAAGTAACCATATCATCAATACAAGTATCCATACCGATACAAGTAACCACATCATCAATACAAGTATCCTACCGATACAAGTAACCACATCATCAATACAAGTATCCTACCGATACAAGTAACCACATCATCAATACAAGTATCCTACCGATACAAGTAACCACATCATCAATACAAGTATCCTACCGATACAAGTAACCACATCATCAATACAAGTATCCTACCGATACAAGTAACCACATCATCATAAAAAAAAAATCACTTTCTCGGAGACCAATCGTCTACGGATCAATTCAGGGACCAAAGTCCGGGGATGATACAGTCCCCACTTCTCGGAGACCACACGTCTATGGATCAATTCAGGGACCGAAGTCCGGGGATGATACAATCCCCACTTTTCGGAGACCACACGTCTATGGATCAATTCAGGGACCGAAGTCCGAGGATGATACAATCCCCACTTCTCGGAGACCACACGTCTACTGATCAATTCAGGGACCAAAGTCCGGGGACGATGCAATCCCCTACCTGTTCATTCAGGACTTCATTATCGGAGACCCGGTCTACGGCTCAATTCTGGGACCTCAGTCCGGGGAAGATACAATCCCCTACCTGTTCATTCAGGACTTTATTATCGGAGACATCATGTCTACGGCTCAATTCTGGGACCTCAGTCCGGGGAAGATACAATCCCCTACCTGTTCATTCAGGACTTTATTATCGGAGACCCAGTCTACGGCTCAATTCTGGGACCTCAGTCCGGGGAAGATACAATCCCCTACCTGTTCATTCAGGACTTTATTATCGGAGACATCATGTCTACGGCTCAATTCTGGGACCTCAGTCCAGGGAAGATACAATCCCCTACCTGTTCATTCAGGACTTTATTATCGGAGACCCAGTCTACGGCTCAATTCTGGGACCTCAGTCCGAGGAAGATACAATCCCCTACCTGTTCATTCAGGACTTTATTATCAGAGACATCATGTCTACGGCTCAATTCTGGGACCTCAGTCCGGGGAAGATACAATCCCCTACCTGTTCATTCAGGACTTTATTATCGGAGACATCATGTCTACGGCTCTCTTTAGGACTGAAAGTCCAGGGATGATCCAATCCCCTCAACTGTCCACTAAGGACTTCATTCTCGGAGACCTCACGTCTACGACTCTCTTTAGGACTGAAAGTCCAGGGATGATCCAATCCCCTCAACTGTCCACTAAGGACTTCATTCTCGAAGACCTCACGTCTACGGCTCTCTTTAGGACTGAAAGTCTAGGGATGATCCAATCCCCTCAACTGTCCACTAAGGACTTCATTCTCGGAGACCTCACGTCTACGGCTCTCTTTAGGAATGAAAGTCCAGGGATGATCCAATCCCCTCAACTGTCCACTAAGGACTTCATTCTCGGAGACCTCACGTCTACGGCTCAATTCAGGGACCATGGTCCAGGGATGATACAATCCCTTCAACTGTCCACTAAGGACTTCATTCTCGGAGACCTCACGTCTACGGATCAATTCAGGAACTGAAGTCCAGGGATGATACAATCCCTCTTCTTTCTCGGAGATACCTGTCTACGGCTCACTTTAGAACAAGTGTTCAAGGATGATACAATCCTCACATGTATTCTCATCAATACAAGTACAAGTATCCTCAACCATACAAGTACATTAATCAATACATGTATCATCAAAAGTATGTATTCTTACCAATACATCTTATCATCAAAAGCATGTATTCTCACCAATACATATAACATCAAAAGCATGTATAAGTAAAACTAAGTATTCTAAGTATACGAGTCCTAAATCTAAATATTTCTAAGTATCTAGGTGTAGAGAACAGGTTACCTCATCATCGACCTTGTTGTTCGATGAGACAAACTCATCATCAGTGACTATACTACTCCCCCTTTCGAGGAGGGTCCTTTTGAACTACACCAAGCTTGTCTCGGAAGTATTCAAATTTCACTCGAGACAGAGGTTTGGTTAGTATGTTGGTAGCTTCTTCACTTGAGGTAAAGGTTTGGTTAGTACAATGGTAACCTGTTACAAATTCAAACTTTATAGTTCCTTTCCGCGTCATATCTTGTTTGTTCCCTATGTTCTTTGACTTATCATGGAACACTAGATTCTATGTCATCTTGATACAACTTTAATTATCACATAGGATCTCAGTTGGTTCTATCTCTAAGTCAAACAATCCTGAAGCCAAACTTCTTCACAACTAGCGGAGCAAGCAGCCATATTTTCCGCTTGTGCTGAGAGCCACACTAGACTGCTTCCAGCTAAACCACGAGATCATGGCTAATCCCAGACAATAACATCCTCTCGATGTGTTCTTCCTGTCTGATACACTTCCTGCCCAATCAGAATCTGAATAACCATCTGAATTCATGATCTTCAAGATAGCATTCTATCGTGTCCTTTATGTGCCTCATCACATGCTTTGCAACTATCAGGTGAACACATCTAGTTTCCACTAGATACTGACTCAAGGTGTTCACAACAAAGCATATATCTAATCTAGTATATGTTAGATACATCAATGACCCAATAATTTGACTGTACAGAGTTATATCCACTAACTCTGATGGGTCATCCCCTAACAGCTTCAAGTTGGAATCCATAAGAGTGGCCATTCCAACACCTCAAGTTCTTTTAATATTTCTCAGCATACTTTCCTTGGTTGAGAAATATTCCTTCTGAGCCTTGCCATACTTCCAGACCTAGGAAGTAAAGCATCAATTTGAGATCTTTCATTTTCATTTCTGCATTGAATGATCTTCTGCATATCTATCTGTGCCATCTCTCGTTAGATGGGTCTACTGATATGAGCCTCAATATCATTCGAACTCTGTGGTGAGTTTCTTCTTGCATCCATGTCATCTGTGTATAGAAATCATATTCAACCTTGTAGCAAAGGTTGAGATCCACATCACCCATGGTGATCATTAAGCTTATCAATTTATTATCGATCCTGGGAACCCATACAAAACCTGATTCACATTTCTTCTTTAATTACACCATTAAGAGAATGGTCTTATCTAGCCACTTGGAGCAAACATTTCATCATGATTCTCTTCCTCTTTCTAGGAGAATCTTCTAGCCACAAGCCTTCTATAGTGTGTTTGATTTGTAAATCTTTTGTTGATCATCCATCGCTTGTTCAGTGTTCATCATTCATCATGATCTTTCCTACAAATCAAAATTAAGTATATGATTAGTAATACTTCATAATCATCAAATCATATTGTCATGATAACCTATTATGCATACGAATATTATTTACATAGTTATGCAACTATTTTGACCAATACTTTGGCACAACACTTTTCCATATTTTGTATGCATACAGTGGCTATCTAGATGCCTTCCATCTCTACCAGAACATACTATCGAGAGTGTGCACATCTCTCAGCATGTCAGCAAAGAGGTTTCATTCTAGACAAGCAACAATGGAATGTTTGTCCAACTTACCAATCAGATGCATATTAGTAGTATACTGTTCAATGCTCTATGAATGTTTACACTCAGCATCATATATTCTAAGAATACAAATATGCATACAAGCAATATCATTTACTATTTCAAATAACAACTCAAATACTTATCTTTTATGTTTGTGTGGTTGCTTCCCGCTTGATCTTCTATATGTCTTTTGAACTTCTATTCATTCTGTACCACTGTGCATGTTCAAGTGTCATCCTCATGATCTCATACACAAACATACACCCATTAGTATGTTCTAAATGTTATCAAAACATTATAGTTCTAAATTCTTGAAAAATGTATAGTCATGATTATAGTTAATAAACATTAGTATTCAAGATTTCAGGGAAGTATTCTTTTACTCATGCATATCATCAATCAAGATAAAAGACATAATATGCATAATCCCTTGATTACTAACTTTATGAATAAGCATAACCAATCATACCAAGTATACTTATATAAGGGATCCTAACACAAGGTAAGATTCATGGGAAACATACCTGGATTAGTATACCTACTTAGTTATGTACAACATACCTAAATAATCTCTTCAATGATTTAGAGATCCTGAGCTAGAACCTGCATGTCTCATAGGTTAAGCATAATATAACAAAGTCATACATACCTTGTAAGTAGAACAAAGATTATGGATGAGTCTTTGTCTTCATGTTTTCATGGTCATGGAACCTGATTTGTCTTTTGTGATGTACCTGTATCTTGTTAGCAGACAACATCAACCTCACACAACATCATAATGCATTAGTACAATCATATAGCCCTAATCAATGAATGTATTTGATCATTCACATGCATTCATACTGTTACTAGGGTGATAAGACAATTCTCACATTAATCAAGATTGTACTAATAAATAATATGAAGACAAACACATCATAAACTTAATCAAGAATTAGATTTCAAGACATACCTGAGCCTCCTTAAGTCATACCTGTCAAGACTTCTTGTAGTCTTCTTGTGTAAGGCCTTAGCCTCAACTCCCCCTGAAACTTGATCTGGAGCTTGATTAGGGTTTTTCTAGAGAAACTCTAAAAAATCAATCTTTGACTTTCACACTTCTGAATGAAAGAATATGTCTTGCTGAGCTGATCAAACTAGCATACTTCAATTTTGGAATTTCCAAAATTTGACCCCTCAAAATTGCCTTTGAAACTTCTGGATCTTCTGGACAGGGTCCCGAACTAGGGTTTGATGAAGCCCACCCTTCTTCCCAAACAAAAGGTTCGATCCAAGGCTCTAAACTCTTATTTTTCTTAGGAGTTTCCAGCCGTGGTTACAGACTTCAAAAAATTCCAACTTTTGCTGAAGCCCTAATTTTCCATCTTTCCGATCAAAATCCCGAACTGGGGTTTGATCAAGCCCGGTCTTCCACCCAACCAAAAAATTTGATCTTGGTCTCTAAATTTTGATTTTCCTGAGTAGCATTCAGCCGTGGACTCCGATTCCAAAAATTCTAACTTTCTCCGAAACCCTAAATTCCGGAAGCCATGAATAAAGGTGCTCGAAAAATAATTCTGTTTTGACAGAAATATGCACCTGATTGTTTCTGCTATAACTATGAAATTTTTGCTCCACAGGGTGTGAAACCCTTTTTCTACAGTAGCCTGACCTGTCATCTTTCCATCCTGACAGTTCTGACCTCAATTGGATTTTCTGAGAGAGAGTTATGCCAAGTGTCGCAACGTGACCTGTTTATGGGATAAAACAGTAGAGCGAACTTGTACGGAGTGCCACGTGTCACTGTTTGAACTTAGGCCTCTGAAAAATTTTCTTGAGATAGCTCGCCCTGTTAGCTTTCCATATTGACAGGTCTGACCTCAATTGGATTCTCTGAGAGAGATTTATTCCAAGTGTCGCAACGTGACCTATTTATGGGATAAAACAGGAGAGCAAACTTGTACGGCGTGCCACGTGTCACTGGTTCACCTTCGGCTTCTGAAAAAGTTTCCTGAGATAGTACAGTCTGTTTACTACCTGTCACGTTTTACGAAATTTCATTTGGATCTTCCTAGCCCAAGTTATGACCTTTTTGATAAGGTTACCTGATTTTGACTGAGATCTGGAAGAGGCAGAAACCCTAACTTGTACTGATCATAACTCATAAAGTACAACGAATATGAGGGTGCCCTTTGGACACAAGGTACCTGGGGATGTTATCTTCGACCTGTAAACTTTTCAGACCCTGAACCTTCGCAGAAATGGATTTATAGCGAAAGTTCCACGAAGACTGGTTTTTGCTATGTAAAACCCTAACCTCCAAATTATCGTAAGTAAAGCAAGTGTCGTAAGTGCCATACCTTGTCTTCCTTCAGGTTAGCTCTGATACCATGTTAAAATTCAATATGCTAAGATAGAAAATAGCAGCATTACATTCCATTTCACAACAATAGCATATACAGGATCACTGAAGAAACAACAAGCACAGCATAAACACAAGAGACAGAGATTTATCCTGGGAAACCCTCATGGGGTAGAAAACCCAGCAAAGCTTCCTCAATATAGATGACCAGCAATATACAAAGATGCAAACCAAAGACATGATCTCCTCCTCCACTATAGCAGACCTCTCCTCCACAAGTGTGCCTCTCTCAAGTGTGTGAGTGTGTCAAATGAGGAACACACCTCCTCTATTTATACACTACTCTGATATGTATTTTACACAAGTACATGTAGGCTCGTATTTAACCATTAGGTTAAATACCCCATTATAACTGACTGGGCCGACCCCCACATGGTGGGTCTAATAACCCTAGTTACCACACCCAACTCGAAGGAATAAACATCTCCGGATTTATAGTATAATCACATCGGAGGTATGGAACATCTCCGGAATAAATAATATACAAATATAATATTCTTTGAAGTTACAATATCTCAACAGTTCTGACATGCAAACTGAGAAGTAGAGGCCCTAGATGTGTGACTGGTTCAGATATGGAAAATTTATGGGCAGAGTTCACTTCTTGGAACAGATAATTCTTCTTGGCATAATAATACCAAAAAAAAAGATCCCCAAACTTTGGGGTCTGTCCTCCTTAAGTAGGACAAATCTTGAATTAGGACTGTTGGAATTTACTGGTTTCTTTAAAAATAATTTAAATTATAAAATAGTATTTGTTTACTCAACTGCTAGTTATTTTGGAACTAGGACTTCTCACTTTGTTTGATTAAAGTGTTTTTGGTATTTAATCTTTGTATAATAATAATAATATAAAAATTACAATTCTATATAAATATAAATAATTAAATAATTAGTAAGTGGCAGCCCACTTATGTATAAGTATACATGTAATAAATAACAATATTATATATTGAAACTCCTAAATAATAATACTTATCTTTGTGGTCCTTAAGCATTTTGTTTCACATGATGCTTCTTTTAATTCTTTTTAAGGAAAGGGTCCACTTCTTTGGACGGTTTCGGTAAGCTGGTAAAGGCACCTCTAGTCTCTCCCTTTGCATGTCAAATTCCCTTGTTTTAACATCGTAGTTCCCGCAGTATTTGATGATAATAAGATTTATTTAATCAAGTCGAATAGTTGTGATAAAACACATAAATGCTATTCAAAGTCTTCCTGACTCAACACTTGAGATCTAGTAACCCCGAGTGCTCTTCAAAGCCTTCTAACTCAACACTCTCACATGGGCGTTATGCTAGTGCAATTCCAGAGCCTCTACTCAACACTAGATATAGAATGTGGTTGTGAGACACATCTAGGATATTTAAGTAGCCTCGGATCCGTTAATCATTTCTTTCAAGTTTGGAGTGCTCCAGGGCTTATGCCCAACACTCAACGTACCTCGGGGCTTAAGCCCAGTACATAAAAAAAGTCCTCTAGATACATTGGGGCTTAGGCCCAATATATAGGTCATTCGTGTGTTTTTGAGTCCACGCTCAACACACTACAAAATCATCCATACAAATCATGCTCTGCACAGTATAATGTAACAAAAGAGGAAAACTCTGTATATCATAATTTGTAACAAATTCTCATAATACAACATAGTTTATTCATTGGGGATTTCCTGCCCAGTATATATATCCAACAATGAAACACTCAGGGTCCATGCCCAACATATCAACTCATGAAAGCATAAATCAAAACATACCAATGTTATGCTAAAATAATAAATCACATAAGCTGGGGTCGTGGCCCAGTATAACCTCATAACATAATTAGTCAAAAATTTGGGATATTACATAACTATTTCAAAAGCTTAAGTGGTATTTTCAATTTTCAAGTAGCATTCTTTACATTTATTTTTAGTTTAGAACATAATCTGTTTACTATTGAAATATTGTAACTTCAAAGAATGTTATATTTGTAGTTTATTATTCTGGAGATGTTACATTCCTCCATGAAGACCTTATTGTATATCCGGAGATGTTTATTCCTCCGTCGGAATGTGGTAACTTTGGTTATTAGACTTCCCTAGTGGGGGTCGGCCCTATATGTGTTATGTGGGTCAAAGGGTTATTAGACCACGCTAGAGGGGTCAGCCCAGTCAGTTGTAGTGGGGTGTTTAACCCAGTGGTTAAGTTGGGGCCGACCTAGTTAATATAAAATACAAGTCAGAGTTGTGTATAAATAGAGGAGGTGTGTTCCTCATTTAACACACATTGCACTCACTTGTGAATAGCGCATAATTGAGAGAGAGATCTACTGTGGAGGAGAAGGAGTTCATATTTGTGGATTACATCTTTGTATTTGATGGTCATCCATATTGAGGAAGCTTTGTTGGGTTTTCTTCCCCATGAGGGTTTCCCAAGATAAATTTGTGGCTCTTGTGTTTATGTAGTGCTTGTTGTTCTTTCCGTTATCCTGTATATGATATTATTGTGAAATAGAATGTAATGTTGATATTTTCTATATTATCATATTGAATCTTAACATGGTATTAGAGCTAACTTGAAGGAAGGCAATGTATGGCACTTACGACACTTGCTTCACTTGCAACAATTTGAAGGTTAGGGTTTTGTATAGCAAAAACCAGTCATCGTGGTACTTTCACTATAAATTCATTTTGGAGAAGGTTCAAGATATGAAACCTTTACAGGTCGTAGATAACATCCCTTGTGTCCAAAGGAAACCCTCATATTCGTTGTACTTTGTGAGTTATGATCAATACAAGTTAGGGTTTCTACCTCTTCCAGATCTCAGTCATAATCCGGTGACCTAGGAAAAAAGTTCATAACTTGGGCTAGGAAGCTCCAAATGAAATTTTGTAAAAGGTGAAAGGTAGTGCACAGATGGTACTATCTTAGGTAATGTTTTCAGAGGCCAAAGTTGAACCAGTGACACGTGGCATGCCGTACAAGTTCACTCTCATGTTTTATCCCATAAACAGGTCACGTTGTGACACTTGGAATAACTCTCTCTCAGAGAATCCAATTGAGGTCAGACCTATGGGGTTGGAACGATGACAGGTCAAAATACCACAGGTAGAATTTTCAGACCCTGTGGATCGAAAAGTTCAGAGTTACACCAGAAACAATCAGGTACATATTTCTATCAAAACGGAATTATTTTTTGAGCACCTTCATTCATGGCTTTGGGAATTTAGGGTTTCAGAGAAAGTTGGAATTTTTATAATCGAAGATCACGGCTGAATGGTACTCATCAAAATCGAAATTTAGAGACCAATATTGAATTTTTTGGTTGGGTAGAAGACCGAGCTTGATCAAACCCCAGTTCGGGATTTTGATTAGAAAGGTGGAAAATTAGGGCTTCTGCAAAAGTTGGAATTTTTTAAGTCTGTGACCATGGCTGGAAGCTCCTCAGAAAAATAAGAGTTTAGAGCTTTGGATCAAAACTTTTGATTGGGCAGAAGGGTGGGCTTCATTAAACCCTAGCTCGGGATTCTGTCCAAAGATCCAGAAGTTTCAAAGGCAATTTTGAGGGGTCAAATTTTGGAGATTTCAAAATTGAAGTATGCGAGCTTGATTAGTTCAGCAAGGTGCATCTTTCCATCCATTCAGAAGTGTGAAAGTCAAAGTTTGAATTTTTAGGGTTTCTCTGACAAACCCTTATCGAGCTCCAGATCCAGTTTCAGGGGAGATGAGGCTAAGGCCTTACATATGAAGACTACAAGAAATCTCGACAGGTATGACTTAAGGAGATAAAGGTATGTTTTGAAATCTGATTCTTGATTAAGTTCATAATATGTCTGTCTTCATATTATTTAGGTTAGTACAATCCTGATTAATGTTAGAATTGTCTTATCACCCCAGTAAAAGTATGAATGCATGTGAATGATAGAAGACATTCATTAATTAGGGTTATATGATTGTACTAATGCAGTGTGGTGTTGTATGAGGTCGATGTTGTCTACTAACAAGATATAGGTACATCAAGGAAGACAAATCAAGTTCCATGACCATGATGACATGAAGACAAAGACTCATCAATAATCCTTGATCACATAGAAGTTCTACTTACGAGGTATGTATGACTTTGTTCTACTATGCTTAACCTATGAGATATGCAGGCTCTAGCACAAGATCTCTAAATCATTGAAGAGAACAAAAGAAGATATTGTTTGGGTATGTTAAGACATAAACAAGCTTGATAATCTAGGTATGTTTTCCTATATCAAGTTAGAATCCTACTTTGTTAGGATCTTAGGTAAGTATACCTATGTATGAAATGATCATGACCATACATACTGAAGATTATTTAGAATTATAATGCTTTGATAGTATTGAGATTATACTAATGAATGTATGATTATGTATGAGATCATGATGATGACACTAGTGCACACTTAAGCATGCATAGTGGTCAAGGATGGATAGAAGCTCATGACATGGAAGGGAAGTCGAGACCAAGAAGGATGAAACCTCACAAGACATAAAAAGATAAGTATTTGAATTGTTATTTGAATTACTGAATAGTCTATGATATTGCCCGTAATAGTTGTATGCATATTTGTATTCCTAGAATATATCATGCTAAGTGTAAGCATCCATATAGAATTGAACAGTATACTACTAATATGCATATGATTGGTAAGTTGGACAAACATTCCATTGTTGATTGTCTATAATGAAACCTCTTTGCTGACATGCTAAGAGCTGTGCACGCTCTTGATAGTATGTTCTGGTAGAGATGGAAGGCATCTAGATAGCCACTGTATGCATACAGGATATGGAAAAGTGTTGTGCCAAAGTATTGGTCAAGATAGTAGCATAACTATGTAAATCATATCTATATGCATAATAGGTTATCATGTCAACATGATTTGATGATTATGAAGTATTACTAATCATGTACTTAATTTTGATTTGTAGGAAAGATCTTGAAGAATGATGAACACTGAACAAGTGATGGATGTTCAACAAGAATATTTACAAATTAAACATACTATAGAAGGCTCGTGGCTAGAAGATTCTCTTAGAAAGAGGAAGAGGATCATGACGAGATGTTTGTTCCAAGTAGCTAAATAAATACTGTTCTCTCAATTATGTGATTGAAGAAGAAGTGTGAATCGAGAAAACTCCCAGGATTCAATTGAAGAAAGCTTTGTACGAGTACCCAGGATCGATAGTCATTTGATGAGCTTAATGATCACCATGGGTGATGCAGATTTCAACCTTTGCTACAAGGTTGAAGACGGTATCTATATATAGAAGGAACTCACCACAGAGTTCGAATGATCTTGAGGTGCATATCAGTAGACCCATCTGACGAGAGATGGCACAGATATAAATGCAGAAGATCACTCAATGCAGAGTGTGAGTGATGTTCAGTCACAGAAGAAGAATTGATAGCTTCTTGACTGCTTGGGATTTACCAAAGTAAAGTTGATCCTAACCTTTACCTTAAGGTTATGGATGATGAAACTATGATACTATGATTGTATGTGGATGATCTCTTTCTGACAGGGAATGAGAAACAGATCATGGAAAGCAAGAAGAAGCTAGCTACAGAGTTCGAGATGAATGATCTCGGATCAATGCATTACTTCCTAGGACTGAAAGCATGAAAAGGCTCAGAAGGAATCTTTCTCAAACAGGGAAAGTATGCTGAGAAATCTTGAAAAGATTTGATGTGTTGGAATGGCCACTCTCATGGGTTCCAACTTCAAGTTGTTAGCTGATGAATCATCAGAGTTAGTGGATGTGATTCTATACAAACAGATTATTGGGTCATTGATGTATTTGACGAGTACAAGGCCAGATATATGCTTTGTTGTGAACACCTTGAGTCGGTATCTAGTGGAACCTAGGCGTGTTCACCTAATAGCTGCAAAGCATGTGATGAGATACCTAAAGGGTATGATAGACTCTGGTCTATGTTATCTTGGAGATCATGACTTCAGATTGTATGGCTACACAGATGTTGATTGGGTAGGTAATGTACATCGGGTGGATGTTATTGTCTGGGATCTGCCATGATCTCGTGGTTTAGCAGGAAGCAATATAGTGTGTCTCTCAGTACAGCTGAAGCGGAATATATAGCTGCTTGCTCTGCTAGTTGTGAATCACTATGGATTCGAAAGTTGTTATAAGGATTGTTTGACTTAGATATGGACCTCACTGTGATCCTGTGTGACAGCCAGAGTTGTATCAAGATGATAGAGAATCCAGTGTTCCATGATAAGTCAAAGCACATAGAGATCCGATATTTCTATATACGGGATATGGTGCAGAAAGGAGCTATCAAGCTCGAGTATATGAGCAGTGACGAACAAATTGCTGATGTGTTGACCAAACCTCTGTCTCGAGTAAAGTTTGAGTATTTTTTAGACAAGCTTGGTGTAGTTCAGAAAGACCCTTCGAAAGGGGGAGTAATATGGTCACTGATGATGAGATTGCCTGTATCGACGGTAAGGTCGATGGTGTGGATACTTGTATTGATGATTTGTATACTTGTATTGGTGTGGATACTTGTATTGATGATGTGTATACTTGTATTGGTGTGGATGCTTGTATTGATGATGTGTATACTTGTATTGGTGTGGATGCTTGTATTGATGGTGTGTATACTTGTATTGGTGTGGATGCTTGTATTGATGATGTGTATACTTGTATTGGTGTGGATACTTGTATTGATGGTGTGGATACTTGTATTGATGTGGATACTTGTATTGATGACGAGGTTACCTGTTCCGACGATGAGGTCGATGATGAGGTTTTCGGTTACGACGATGAGGTCAATGCATGGTCCTTAGACTTTGTCTAAATGGACGAGGAGGGATTGTATCATCCCTGGAATTCGATCCTTGAATTGATCCGTAGACTCTTGTCTTCGAGAAAGATGTTGGTGAATGATGTAATGTGCGCTCCTAGACTGCTCAGCAGTGGGTGATCATTCACGAAACCTGTAATGATGTAATGTTCGCTCCTAGATTAGCAGGTGATCATTCACAGGTTGTAAATCCTAGATTTGATCTAGGTCACACCCCAGTTGAAATAGTACTAGCTCTGTGGTTGACTGGAATGATGTAATGTTCGCTCCTGGACTGCTCAGTGTAGTAGCAAGTGATCATTTGCAGGTCCTGTAATGATGTAATGTTCACTCCTAGATTGTAGCAGGTGATCATTCACAGGTGATAAAATCCTAGATTCAATCTAGGTCACATCCAGTATGAAAAAGGACTGGCACTGTGGTCGGGATTGCATCATCCCTGAACGCTTGGTTCAAAATGTACGTGATGGGGATTGCATCATCCCAGAACCACTAGTTCAAAATGTACGTGATGGGGATTGCATCATCCCGGAACCACTAGTTCAAAATGTACGTGATGGGGATTGCATCATCCCGGAACCACTAGTTCAAAATGTACGTGATGGGGATTGCATCAACACGGAACCACTAGTTCAAAATGTACATGATGGGGATTGTATCATCCCCAGACTTCGGTCCCTGAATTGATCCATAGACAAATGTCTCCGAGAATTGGTCCCTAGTGGACGAGAGGGGATTGTATCATCCCCGGACTTCGGTCCCTAAATTGATCCGTAGACATATGTATCCGAGAAAGTGGTCCTTAGACTTTGTCTAAGTTGATGAGTGGACTATATCATCCCTAGACATGTTATGGTGTCTTAAATGGATCATGTGTATTGCAAGGTATGCTACTATGATGTTGTTGATCGTGATGATCGTGTGATGATGATGTTGATGATCATGTGATGACGATGTTGATGATCATGTGATGACGATGCTGATGATCGTGTGATGACGATGCTGATGATCATGTGATGACGATATTGATGATTGTGTGATGACGATGTTGATGATCGTGAGGATCCAGATGATGATGTTGTTGTAGTTGTTCGAGTGTTGTGGAATATGAAGACTCGATACTGAATATGTTGATGTTCTAGTATTGAAGATGTTCTAGTAACTACTTGAGTTATTGATGATGTTGAGAAAGCTTCCAATGATTTATAGATGTATCATGTATGATGTAGTTGATGACTCCTTGCTCGTGCATATGTTGTTATAATATCCTTCTCGTTAAGGGGGAGTGTTGAAATATTGTAACTTCAAAGAATATTATATTTATACTTTATTATTCCGGAGATGTTTCATTCCTCGATGAAGACCTTATTGTATATTCGGAGATGTTTATTCCTCTGTCGGAATGTGGTAACTTGGGTTATTAGACTTCCCTAGTGGGGGTCGGCCCTGTATGTGTTATGTGGGTCAAAGGGTTATTAGACCACCCTAGAGGGGTCGGCCCAGTCAGTTGTAATGGGGTGTTTAACCCAGTGGTTAAGTTGGGGCCGACCTAGTTAATATAAAATACAAGTCGGAGTTGTGTATAAATAGAGGAGGTATGTTCCTCATTTAACACACATTGCACTCACTTGTGAATAGCGCATAAGTGAGAGAGAGATCTGTTGTGGAGGAGAACGAGCTCATGTTTGTGGATTACATCTTTGTATTTGTTGGTCATCTATATTGAGGAAGCTTTGCTGGGTTTTCTTCCCCATGAAGGTTTCCCAGGATAAATCTGTGTCTCTTGTGTTTATGCTTTGCTTGTTGTTCTTTTAGTTATCCTGTATATGCTATTATTGTGAAATAGAATGTAATGCTGATATTTTCTATCTTAGCATATTGAATCTTAACATTTACACTATTGCATCCTTCTGAGTAATAACAACCACTAAAAAGAGCGCTTAATATAAAATTTACTAGGATTTTGGATTTATAGGGTTCACCAACTAGTTTAGGATAGATCCTTGGACTAGGGTAGAAGCAAACACTCTGAAGCTATTAAAATGTGAAATTTAGGTCTCTGTCCTAAGGATAGGGAAATCCAATATCATAAGGGTGTGGTCGGGAAGAAGGGAAAATTTTAAGAACCCTCCTAAATTTCTATGTATAATAAATGGGTGAATCCCCATGATATATAGGAAAATATGAAGATTATTTTATCAATGTTATATTATGCATTTATAATTTTTTGGTGAATCTCTCATCGAAATATATAATCTTATCAAATCTCGGCAGAATCTTTCACTCAATTCGAAAACCTTGTACAATCATGGAAAATATTTTGGCAAGTTTCTCCATGTTAGTTCATGGCCCCCTGCATGCCCAAATATGTGGCTATGAATGAAGTCCCATCCCCCAAGCATGATGCCCCAAACACCCACACAAACGTTATTTTCGCATCGTCAATCACAAGCTTCACTATTCCCATGTTTCTTGGGGAAACTTTGGATATGAGGTGATACGATTTAGAAACATCCTAAATGCAAATGGGCCACTATAAGACCTGATAGTAAATATCAACCTCCCTTCTCATGTGGACATTAAGTAACTTGAAAAATGAGATTCAACCCATAAAATATGGATGAATGTAACTCCAAATTCAATTTCCATGATCGATATAAGGAGAAAGAGCCCCTAGAAACTGCCATTTCTAGAAATCAGGGGCGAATGGGAGCTACCTAGCCATTTTTGTGGGAAAACATAGGTTTAAATCCATTTTTAGAGGGGAGAACTTGTTTTATCTTGGCTCCCGTTTTTAAATTCGATGGGGCTAACCTCCTATTCATCAAAAATAAATAAATAAAATGTGGGCTAATCATATCTAACGGGTGTTTAATAAAAAAATAGCCCATTAAAAATTAAAAACCTTTGAATTTATCCGTTGGGATAAGATTATCTCCTAAAATTTTCCATGCCAAGAATCTCCACTAACACCAGAGTTAAGAATGAGATCATGTGATTTTAGGTTAAAAATATTACCCCTATGATACTTAATTAAGCATTTATGGGATTTTTCATGTACAGGAATTTCACTAGTACCAACTTGGACCCTCTATGGTGTCGATACTTTTGAGATTTCAGGCTCAATTACCCTACCCATATGTATGATCCCGACCGTTGACTATTCCCCTAGACGTAGAATACGAGTTGGTAGCGTTATTTTCTTGTCTTAGGATCACCTAGGTGTTTGCAAAAAGCTTCATGTGGTACCTGAAATAGACATTGATCCAAACTAATAGTACCCTTGGAGGGTGTCCCATACTTTTCGAGAGACTTGCACCAAGAAGGACTATTAGCAAAGGCCATGGTAACTATTTTGTGTACTTTTATTTTTGGTTGCAAGAGATAATCACCTTGTACTTAGCTTTAAAAGGCATATTGTTTGCATGTTTGATATCACTAGGAATTTTTCTAGTGGTTTGTTGTTTGTTCTTAGTTGGCCTTAGATACTTCTTACTTGTTGAGTCAAAACTTATGGATAAGATTCTCATGGACACCAACCAAGGGACCTTTATGCAAGGGGATCCTTGTTCTTTTCCATTTGTTGGGAATGTTGGTGATACCTTGATGGCCACTTTGAATCTTCCTAGATTCATTATAGGGATTCCATCTTGGTTGTTTTCCACTATGAATCCTAAATGATCCTGATGCTTCTCAAGCAGGAACTTTGTATCAAGGGCATCAAAACCCTTTTCCTTCTTTTCCAATAACATCTTCTCTTCCTCCTTCTACCTCATGTGGCGAGATTTTTAATATTATTAAAAATTAGTCTAAAAGGAATAAAAGGAGAAGGAATAGGAAGAATATGTGAAGATAAGGGGGGGAATCCCCAACAATGTGTAGTTTGCATGCCCGTGTTTCAAACTATCAATCTTGTTGTTGTTGGTTTCTTACCCTGTATTATCGCAAGCATGACTCCATGCATGTTGTCTAAACTTATATTATGCGTAAATTCAATGACACCACCATTGATATGATAGAAAACAATTCATGGTGTTACTTTTAATATATGTACTGGATCATATTTATATTATTGTCATTTCAACAAAGTTAATAACTTAGTACATCTATGAAAAATTAGTGTATGTTTGAAGTTTTAGACATTGCACTAATGAACAAATCCATTTCAAATCCTTGGACAACTCTCATGGGACTATAAAAAAATTAGTAGATAATGTATGATAGTCGAGAGTTGTGGAGCATGTATTTGAGGATATATGTATGAAATCAGTGTTGCACGTACTCTAAATTGTGTACATAACACCCAATACATTAGTGATATACTTCCAATATGGTTCAATGTCTCATATGTATGCAAAGATTGTTAGTGTAGATGTTCTCGCATATGCAATAAATTTTCTTTTGTCTTTGAAATCAATTAAATGCTTTAGATAAATATATACTAACATAGGGGCATTTTTTTGAACAATTTCACAAGAAAGAGCAACAACACTAGTGAGACTGCAATATCACAAAAATAATCAATATCATGTATTAGGGCCTCGATATTATATCACATGAGAAAAAATTTCACTTTTGTACACATTCAAACATTATACCTCATGGCCCACAAGGGAATTTATGTACATGATGATTAATCATATGTGTAGCTTGAGAAGTGTATATATGATATATATTGATTTAATGACATTTTTTTAAATATGTTTGTAATGTAGCTAAGAATCCTTGGTTTGTCTATATTTGTCATGCAAATATCTCCTGTTTGATGTTTATTTTTCTAAACAAAATTATTCTTTTCTAGGAATTATTGCACTGAGAGTAGCGAGGTGCTCTACAGCCCATTATGGGGGAGATGTTGTCACGTAATGTAGCATTATGTACCAAAATAAAGAGTAATAAAAAAATTAACACTGGCTCATAAAATAAACAATTAAAACCAAATAAAAAGTAACTAAAAAAATCTATATCGACTCATAAAATTAAAAATTAAAACCAAATAAAAAGTTATTAAAAACATCCATGTTTGCTCATAAAATAAAAAAAAATAAAAACCAGCATAGATCCATCTTAAATCAAGGCCTATCAAGCACCGAGAGGGATCAAATTTCTTGTGGTGTAAAATTTTTCTAGACGTGTAAAAAAATTAAGATGAAAAAAATTACACCTCAAGCAATTGGATCTCTCTCGGTGCTTGGTACACCCAGGTTTAAGATGGATCTATGTTGTTTTTATTCTCTTCTACTTATTTCATATATATTTTGTTTTCTTTTATTCTAAAGGTCTTAATTTATTCATTATTAATAGATATGATATGCAGTTTCTTTATCTATTTTACTATTTTTTTGAATTGTTTGTCCATGTATGTTTCCTATTCACTTCTGTTAATTTTAATGGTTTCTTATATGGTGTAAGTTGGGCCACAAATGATTTTAAATGTGGTTTGTTGATTTCTTGACTAGCATCCTCTTTTTTATTTAGTGTTGTGTCTCTCAAGCTCACTTTATACATGTCTATGTTTATTAGTATGCATAAGTTCTTAGTGGGATGAACCTACTAGGATAATCATTTTGTCAGTTTAGAATAATTAAGAGTGAATTTTGGCATCTTCTTTATTTGTTGATTTGTCTTTATCCTCTACTTGGTTGTTTGTGAAAAGTGTTGGAAGATTTAGACTATCACTTATGTTATCTAATGTCCATCAAGGAGTTCAACCCCCATAGTTTGGTGTTATTCTACTTTTGATTAACTGATTGTAATATTTTTTCACTTGCTAATGAAAGTTTTAGCGGCAATTTGCTAAGAATTTGTAGTCTTGTTTTGTGATTTCAGTAGGTGAAAATATTAGATATACCACTCAATACTGGGTGTATTGGTATAGAATTCAAATATGTTGTGACTTTTTCCATTATTGATCATTCTATGGTTTTTGTTTTAAAAGGTAGTTTTGAATGGGATTTAGAGAATTTTTCTATTTTAGATTTAGTTTTAAATCTTAGGAATCAAATATGCATATCATGAATTTAAAATTTGTCACATCCATGTTGATTTTTATATAGATGGAATTGATATCACCTTTGTTATAATTACCTCAATGGTTACTATTTTTATTTTTCTTCTTGGATTTTGTATTGACCTTCTTTTCAACAAATGTAAATTCCTCATCCTTCTCATTTGGAGCATTATTTTCATTCTTAGATGTTACAAACATATTCTTTGCATATTTAACAAAAAAACATGTCTCAACACTCTAATTTTAGGATGACCTCCATGTTTGGAACATGTATACTAGACTTTTTCCTTTCCTTTCATTCTTAGTCATTTATGTCATCAACATTTACATGCCTTCCCTTAATGTGTCCAATGTTGATGGTTCATTTTTTTCAACTTTGGATGGGGTTTTATGAGATATTGATTGTCCAAGTTCGAAGCTTGATCAATAGCTTCATAATATGTGCTAGGAACCACCTTTATTGTTTCCTTATATATGGGAAACAATCCTTACATAAACCATTACTTCAATAGAGTATTTTTTGCCTTTGATTCCATTTATTTGGTTAATGATTTCAATTCCATATTGTATAGCTGAACACATTGTCCGGGCTCCCTTTCTTATGATTATCATTTTCATCAATGAACCTATTGCCATTGATAATTGATTTTATTTTATTTTCAAATTTGGCCCTCAGTGTTTCTAGACTTGATTTTTTTAGTGGAATTCTATGTACCAATCATGTCCATAGTTGTTCAATGTTGTATGCAGTGCCTTTAAATTAAACACCCCTTCATTTTTATAGTGGAAATACAATTTTCACATAGATATTTCAATGATTCAATGGGTATTTGTTTTGAACATTACTACATTTGGGAAAAAAAGTTCCTCTGATCAGTGGGTTCCATCATCTTTTCTCTTTGGAAAGTTGTTATGACTACCTTATTTTATGCCTCCTCAATCTCCTATGGTGTCCACTCTACATTCCTTGGCCTTGAATTCCTCATACCCACAACTTTTAATATGCAGATGGAAACATGATTTCTTTCTTCCACAAACTATGCCGAGTTAATTTGCTTCTCAATCTCTTCTTTTAATTTACAAGTTTCCTTTCTGGGAGAGGAAATCACCTCCTTTTGGTTACTCTCTTTTTTGTTTGGGTTGAAATACAATATAGAGAACAAGTTCATCAATTGTTAAGATTCAATATGCTAAGACAGAAAATAGCAGCATTACATTCCATTTCACAATAATAGCATATACAGGATCACTGAAGAAACAACAAGCACAGCATAAACACAAGAGACAGAGATTTATCCTGGGAAACCCTCATGGGGTAGAAAACCCAGCAAAGCTTCCTCAATATAGATGACCAGCAATATACAAAGATGAAACCCTGAGACATGATCTCCTCCTCCACAATAGCAGACCTCTCCTCCACAAGTGTGCTATCCTCAAGTGAGTGAATGTGTATAATGAGGAACACACCTCCTCTATTTATACACTACTCTGATATGTATTTTACACAAGTACATGTAGGCTCGTATTTAACCATTAGGTTAAATACCCCATTATAACTGACTGGGCCGACCCCTCTAGGGTGGTCTAATAACCCTTTGACCCACATAACACATACAGGGCCGACCCCCACTAGGGAAGTTTAATAACCCAAGTTACCACAATCCGACGGAGGAATAAAACATCTCCGGATATACAATAAGATCTTCACGGAGGAATGAATCATCTCCGGAATAATAAAGTACAAATATAATATTCTTTGAAGTTACAATATCTCAACACTCCCCCTTAACGAGAAGGATATTATAACAGCATCTGCACGAGCAAGGAGTCATCAACATCATACATGATACATCTATAAATCATTGGAAGCTTTCTCAACATCATCAGTAACTCAAACAGTTACTGGAATATCTTCAATACTGGAACATCAACATCTTCAGTACTGAGTCTTTATCTTCTGCAGCACTCAAACAGCTACAGCAACATCAATATCTGAATCCTCATGATTGTCAGCATCGCCATCACACGATCATCAGCATCGTCATCACATGATCAACAACATCGTCATCTCACTATCATCAACATCGTCATCACACGATCATCAACATCGTCATCTCATGATCATCAGTATCGTCATCACACGATCATTAGCATCGTCATCTTACGATCATCCGCATCGTTATCTCACAATTATCAGCATTGTCATATCATCTCGATCTACAGCATCTGGATCATCTCGATCTACAGCATCTGGATCATCACGATCTACAACATCTGGATCATCTCGATCTACAGCATCTGGATCATCTCGATCTATAACATCTGGATCATCTCGATCTACAGCATCTGGATCATCTCATCTACACCATCTGGATCATCTCGATCTACACCATCTGGATCATCTCGATCTACACCATCTGGATCATCTCGATCTACACCATCTGGATCATCTCGATCTACACCATCTGGATCATCACGATCTACAGCATCTGGATCATCACGATCTACAGCATCTGGATCATCTCGATCTACAGCATAAGTATCCTCAACCATACAAGTACATTAATCAATACATGTATCATCAAAAGTATGTATTCTCACCAATACATCTATCATCAAAACATGTATTCTTACTAATACATATATCATCAAAAGCATGTATTCTCACTAATACATCTATCATCAAAAGCATGTATTCTCACTAATACATCTATCATCAAAAGCATGTATTCTTACTAATACATCTATCAATACAAGTATCCACACTGATACAAGTATACACAACAACAGCATACCCTGCAACACACATGATCCAATTACAGGATGGTCAATCCCTCTCACTTTAGGACATAGGTCCAAGGATGATACAATCTTGATCCACTTATGCGATGATCAATCCCTCTCAATTTAAGACATCTCTCATGTCTATGGATGATGCAATCCAGATCAACTTACAGGATGATCAATCCTTATCCTTTTAAGACACCTCACCATGTCTAAGGATGATGCAATCCCGAATCAACTTACAAGATGATTAGTCCTTATCACTTTAAGACACCTTACCATGTCTAGGGACGATGCAATCCCAATCTACTTACAGGATGATTAGTCCTTATCACTTTAAGACACCTCACCATGTCTAGGGATGATGCAATCCCAATCTACTTACAGGATGATTAGTCCTTATCACTTTAAGACACCTCACCATGTCTAGGGACGATGCAATCCCAATCTACTTACATGATGATTAGTCCTTATCACTTTAAGACACCTCACCATGTCTAGGGACGATGCAATCCCAATCTACTTACAGGATGATTAGTCCTTATCACTTTAAGACACTTCACCATGTCTAGGGACGATGCAATCCCAATCTACTTACAGGAGGATTAGTCCTTATCACTTTAAGACACTTCACCATGTCTAGGGACGATGCAATCCCAATCTACTTACAGGAGGATTAGTCCTTATCACTTTAAGACACCTCACCATGTCTAGGGACGATGCAATCCCAATCTACTTACAGGATGATTAGTCCTTATCACTTTAAGACAAGTCTCATGTCTAGGGACGATGCAATCCCATCACGTACATTTTGAACCTAGTTCATGGACGATGCAGTCCTCACGTACATTTTGAACCCAGTTCATGGACGATGCAGTCCTCACGTACATTTTGAACCCAGTTCATGGACGATGCAGTCCTCACGTACATTTTGAACCCAGTTCATGGACGATGCAGTCCTCACGTACATTTTGAACCCAGTTCATGGACGATGCAGTCCTCACGTACATTTTGAACCCAGTTCATGGACGATGCAGTCCTCACGTACATTTTGAACCCAGTTCATGGACGATGCAGTCCTCACGTACATTTTGAACCCAGTTCATGGACGATGCAGTCCTCACGTACATTTTGAACCCAGTTCATGGACGATGCAGTCCTCACGTACATTTTGAACCCAGTTCATGGACGATGCAGTCCTCACGTACATTTTGAACTAGTGGTTCCGGGATGATGCAATCCCCATCACTTTATTCTCGAAGACCATACGTCTACAGATCAATTCAGGGACCAAGGTCCGGGGATGATACAATCCCCACTTCTCGGAGACCTTACGTCTACGGCTCTCTTTAGGACTGAAAGTCCAGGGATGATCCAATCCCCTCAACTGTCCACTAAGGACTTCATTCTCGGAGACCTCACGTCTACGGCTCTCTTTAGGACTGAAAGTCCAGGGATGATCCAATCCCCTCAACTGTCCACTAAGGACTTCATTCTCGGAGACCTCACGTCTACGGCTCTCTTTAGGACTGAAAGTCCAGGGATGATTCAATCCCCTCAACTGTCCACTAAGGACTTCATTCTCGGAGACCTCACGTCTACGGCTCTCTTTAGGACTGAAAGTCCAGGGATGATCCAATCCCCTCAACTGTCCACTAAGGACTTCATTCTCGGAGACCTCACGTCTACGGCTCTCTTTAGGACTGAAAGTCCAGGGATGATCCAATCCCCTCAACTGTCCACTAAGGACTTCATTCTCGGAGACCTCACGTCTACGGCTCTCTTTAGGACTGAAAGTCCAGGGATGAACCAATCCCCTCAACTGTCCACTAAGGACTTCATTTTCGGAGACCATACGTCTACGGATCTATTCAGGGACCGAAGTCCAGGGATGATACAATCCCTACCTGTCCACTAAGGACTTCATTTTCGGAGACCATACGTCTACGGCTCACTTTAGAACATGTGTTCAAGGATGATACAATCCCCACATGTATTCTCATCAATATACTATCGATCCTGGGAACCCATACAGAACCTGATTCACACTTCTTCTTTAATTGCACCATTAAGAGAATGGTCTTGTCTAGCCACTTGGAGCAAACATCTCATCATGATTCTCTTCCTCTTTCTAAGAGAATCTTCTAGCCACAAGCCTTCTATATTTTGTTTGATTTGTAAATCTTCTTGTTGAACATCCATCACTTGTTCGGTGTTCATTATTCTTCATGATCTTTCCTACAAAACAAAATTAAGTACATGATTAGTAATCCTTCATAATCATGAAATCATGATAACCTATTATGCATACAGATATCATTTACATAGTTATGCAACTATCTTGACCAATACTTTGGCACAACACTTTCCCATATCCTGTATGCATACAGTGGCTATCTAGATGCCTTCCATCTCTACCAGAACATACTATCGAGAGTGTGCACAGCTCTCAGCATGTCAGCAAAGAGGTTTCATTCTAGACAAGCAACAATGGAATGTTTGTCCAACTTACTAATCATATGCATATTAGTAGTATAATGTTCAATGCTCTATGAATGTTTGCACTCAGCATGATATGTTCTAGGAATACAAATATGCATACAAGAAATATCATTTACTATTTCAAATAACAACTCAAATACTTATCTTTTATGTTTGTGTGGTTGCCTCCCGCTTGATCTTCTATATGTCCTTTGAACTTCTATTCATTCTGTACCACTGTGCATGCTCAAGTGTGCACTAGTGTCATCCTCATGATCTCATACACAAACATTCATTCATTAGTATATTCTCAAAACATTCTAATTCTAAATAATCTTGAATATGTATAGTCATGATCATTAGTATTCAAGATTTCAGGGAAGTCTTCTTTTACTCATGCATATCATCAATCAAGATAAAATATATAATATGCATAATCCCTTGATTACTAACTTTATGAATAAGCATAACCAATCATTCCAAGTATACTTATATAAGGGATCCTAACACAAGGTAAGATTCATGGGAAACATACCTGGATTAGTATACCTACTTGGTTATGTACAACATACCTAAACAATCTCTTCAATGATTTAGAGATCCTGAGCTAGAACCTGCATGTCTCATAGGTTAAGCATAATATAACAAAGTCATACATACCTCGTAAGTAGAAGAAAGATTATGGATGAGTCTTTGTCTTCATGTTTTCATGGTCATGGAGCCTGATTTGTCTTTTGAGATGTACCTGTGTCTTGTTAGCAGACAACATCAACCTCACACAACATCATAATGCATTAGTACAATCATAAGTGTCAACACCCTAACCAATGAATATCTTCTATGATGCATTCATAATTTTGTCAAGGTGATACAACAAATCTAAAATCAAGATTGTACTAACCGTAATAACATGAAGACAAACATACCATAAACTTAATCATGAACAAATCTCAAAACATACCTCGATGAGTCATACCTGTCGAGATCGCTTGTAATCTCCTTATGTAAAGCCTTAGCCTCATCTCCTTTTGAAACAGGAACTCCTTCACTTATGCAGGTGACCAATCCATCTTCTTCTAGGATTAGCCCTATCAACTTGATTTGCAAGAACTGGACCTGGAGCTGGATATGGGTTTGTCAGAGAAACCCAAAAATTCAAACTTTGAATTTCAAACTTCCGAAAGGATAGAAATATGCGCCTTGATGAGCTGATCAAACTGATATATTCAGAATTTGAAAACTGCAAAGTTTCACTCCTCAATTTTGCCTTTGAATCTCCCGGATTCACTGGACGTGACCCTGAACTGGGGTTTGGTGAATCCCACTCTTCTGCCCAATCAAAATGTTTGATCCAAAGCTCTAAGCTTCTATTTTTCTGAGGAGCTTCCAGCCATGGTCATAGATTTCAAAAAATTCCCATTTTTACAGAAGCCCTAATTTTCCACTTTTCTGATCAAAGTCCCGAACTAGGGTCTAATCAAACCCGACCTTCTGCCCAACCAAAAATTCTGATCTTGGTCTCTAAATTTCTATTTTGATGAGTAGCATCCAGCCGTGGTCTCCGATTACAAAAATTCCAACTTTCTCCAAAGCCCTAAATTCCGGAAGCCATGAATGAAGGTACCAAAAAATAATTCTGTTTTGACAGAAATATGTACCTGATTGTTTCTAGTGTAACTCCAAAATTTTTGATCCACAGGGTATGAAAAGGTTTCCTGAGATAGCCTGATCTGTTATCTTTCCATCCTGATAGGTCTGACCTCAATTGGATTCTCTGAGAGAGAGTTATGCCAAATGTTGCAACATGACCTGTTTTGGGATAAAACAGAAGAGCGAAATTGTACGGCGTGCCACGTGTCACTGTTTTAACTTCGGCCTCTGAAAAAGTTTTCTGAGATATATCGGCCTGTTACCTTTCCATCCTGATAGGTCTGACCTCAATTGGACTCTCTGAGAGAGAGTTATTCCAAATGTTGCAACGTGACCTGTTTATGGGATAATACAGGAGAGCGCACTTGTACGGAGTTCCACGTGTCACTGGTTCAACTTCGGCCTCTGAAAAAGTTTTCTGAGATAGTACAGACTGTGTACTACCTTTCACTTTTTACGAAATTTCATTTGGAGCTTCCTATCCCAAGATATGACCTTTTTCCCAAGGTCACCTGATTTTGACTCAGATCTGGAAGAGGCAGAAACCCTATATTGTACAGATCATAAATCACAAATTACAATGAATTAGAGGTTGTCCTTTGGACACAAGGTACCTGAAGATTTAATCTTCGTCCTGTAACAATTTCAGATACGAAAACTTCGCCAAAATGGATTTATAGCGAAAGTTCTACGATGACTGGTTTTTGCTATGTAAAACCCTAACCTTCAAATTGTCGTAACTAAGCAAGTGTCTTTAGTGCCATACCTTGTCTTCCTTCAGGTTAGCTCTGATACCATGTTAAGATTCAATATGCTAAGACAGAAAATAGCAGCATTACATTCCATTTCACAATAATAGCATATACAGGATCACTGAAGAAACAACAAGCACAGCATAAACACAAGAGACAGAGATTTATCCTGGGAAACCCTCATGGGGTAGAAAACCCAGCAAAGCTTCCTCAATATAGATGACCAGCAATATACAAAGATGAAACCCTGAGACATGATCTCCTCCTCCACAATAGCAGACCTCTCCTCCACAAGTGTGCTATCCTCAAGTGAGTGAATGTGTATAATGAGGAACACACCTCCTCTATTTATACACTACTCTGATATGTATTTTACACAAGTACATGTAGGCTCGTATTTAACCATTAGGTTAAATACCCCATTATAACTGACTGGGCCGACCCCTCTAGGGTGGTCTAATAACCCTTTGACCCACATAACACATACAGGGCCGACCCCCACTAGGGAAGTCTAATAACCCAAGTTACCACATTCCGACGGAGGAATAAAACATCTCCGGATATACAATAAGATCTTCACGGAGGAATGAATCATCTCCGGAATAATAAAGTACAAATATAATATTCTTTGAAGTTACAATATCTCAACATCAATAAGCTCAAAAATTTTCCATTATGTATATTTTAAAATCATCAACATTAAGAGGTTGTGACAATTTTGATTTGTTGCAATCCTAGATAGTTCCATAAGATCAAGCCCTTCTATCTTGTTAACACAGTTCTATCGACAGGTGTTCACTTCGCATTGTCGTCAACAAACACCAACCTAACACCCTTAAGCACCAGACCATAAAGGTTTTACCCTTCCCAAAAACACCCGCAAAGCGAGTGAAGTCTCACACGAGATGGTTAAGGGGGCTACAGGAACCAAGTTTCTGTAGTGGGGAAATGACATGCATATATTCTAACTCTATTGCATCAGAAACCAGAGATTCACTTTCGCATCATGCTTATCAACTCAAACATGCATTCATCATCACATTCATCATTCGCATATTCAACAGTCGCATCAACAGAGTAATACTAGTGATCGCATAAATGAAACCTTATAGAAAAGACAACATAAAATATGATGCAACATTCATCATTCGACATAAACAGATATTGAATAATATATCCAAACATATTCATGCATTAAATCATCAAAACCTGTGATATAACATTCTCAGAAACAGTTCAAAACATCTTATCGTGGGTCCATACAAAACTGTCGTAAACAGAGCAAAACATTACAGAGTTCATCAACACATCTATCAATCACTTATGATATCATTCTAGGATGCCCTTAGGATTACATTCATAGTATTATTTATAGCCAACTATGGCAGTTACACAATGGTCCAAATGACCCTTTCTAACTAACTAAACCAATATTGCGCTTCCGTCGGCTCCTCGTTCTCCGTGAATGGTCCTTTCTTTCGTGGATGGTCCTTCTTCGTTGTTGTCGGATTCCACACTTCATGTCGACTAATACCATGCCAAAAGGACCCCAACATAAACTTGTGGCTCTCCCTCGAGCCACCTCAGCTAGACACCTCTGGTGCATTCACCTACTGCTTGAAATCGTCATATGCATCCTTGATTTGGTCAACCACTTCCTTCACTGATTCTCGGAGTTGTGTACATTCTTCCACCTGCTGTTCTGTTGGGTGTTCACAAATTTTCTGTTGCGCTTCCTCCATTTGTTGCTTGACCTGTTTCATTGCTTCCATTACCCATATTATAAGGACTTCATCTTTTGTTTGGAGCTCGTCCAAGTGTGTGGCACTTCTTTTCTACCTTTCGCAGGCCTTAGTTACACGTTGTTGCATGCTTTTTAGTTCTGCAGCCTTCATCATATGTATCATTGTGGGCATCACTTTGATCGATTCCTTCAAAGATTTCAACTATGCTTCTGCTTCGCTGAGTTTCTCTTTCAACACGGTTAGCTGGTCTTCCTAGACTACGCTTCCCCAAAACTCTCTGACACCCTCTGCAACTTTCTGGGTTGTCTTTTCCATCTCCATGGTCTCTGTCACGGCTTCCTCAATTGCATTATGCCTTCCCTGAATCTGGTCCAGTGGTGTACTAGGTACCACCCTTGCCTATAGCTCTGCATTTTCTTTTCGCAGATCATCGATAAGTACACCTAATAAGATGGCTTTCGCTTCTGGTAGTATATCCTAATCTACGTCAGGGATTTCTCGCATAGTGTGGATATTTATTTCTCCAACCTCTCTCTATCCTCCATGGCCTTCTCATTTTCAGCTATTGTTTAGGATTTCTTTTCCTGAAGACGATGTGCCTCCGTCTCCCTGATGTGCGCCTGCTGCTTGTACCTTACCATCTTGTCATGCATTCCGGCCTCACGGTCACGGATTTCTGCACTTGCTCCAGTTTGAATCCTGTGTAGCGACAATATTGGTAGTATGTTGAAATCTACCACTATTGAGTCGTACTTTCTTAGTTCCACATCCAGCTCTTCATTCCCTATGCTCATTGCATTTGGTAAAATTTTAACTAACCTTTGGTTTGTGCCAATCTCTACTTCGACCCTTCTTTTCAACTGACTTGATCGAACCTCCCCGTGTGGTACGCTGGACTCTACAACTGCGTTAGATAGTGTGGATAGCAGTTGGGTCACCTAGTGGAAGTATTCGGTGGAGTGTTGTGTGACTTTTGTACGGTTTTCTTCTATGACCTTTGTCAGTTTCTCCAAGAGCCTATTCACTTGCTCTACTGGAAGACCCCCACTCGTGCTTCCTTCTCCATGTTCCATCCTGTGCTTTTTCCTTGTTTCTTTGCATTGTACTTCTAAGTCAAAATCTGTCGGGGTGGCTGATGAGGCTTCCTCATGGTTGGATTCCTTCGACTACTCTTTCGCAGGGTCATCTTCTCCTACACCTTCCTTCTGACTGGATGAGTCCTTTTCTTCCATGGTCGGATTTATTCGAGTTGTTGCTTGTCCATTTTCTAAGTTCAACGGGTCCTCCTCAGCTGCTGGAACTTTCCATTCTGCTGGCCATATTTCGATGATAGCGTCTAGCTCCTCCTCGGTGATCTTATACTGTGTTGGAAGCCATTGTCGCAGCACATCCCCTCGGGATTGGATATAAATTGTCTTGGATTCAACCAATAGCCGTGTGATCGGTCAATACTTCCTCGCTGCTTGTTCCCTTATCCGTGGTATTGCTTGCGCGTCGATCCACAACATATCTAAGAACAAGTAAAATTGTACAATGTTGGCTTCCTGCTGCTCTTTATCAGTTGTTGCCCATCAATTTAGGTACTGCGCTCCTTCATGTACTCTGGCTTCTACTGTGTCCATTTCCTGATAGTGCTCAGGCTCCCTCCATCCTACTAATGCGACCAACATTATGAGCCATGAGTATGTGAATGCCTTTCCTTTCTCATGTGTGTCATGTGCATTTTCAACAAATTGGTGTAGTAGGAACTTCAACTAGTTCATCCGCACTCTTGCGGCACAGAGTTTCATGGAGGTGATGATTCCCGAACTACATTCTTTTGGACTGTTCTTGCGCTCCACCTTAACTTCTAGGATCTTCGCTCTGAACCTGACGACCTGGTTTTTAATTGTGCTAATTAGGTAACCTTGGGAGTTTTTCTCCACTCTGTACTTTGTCTTCAGGCTCACTGCAAGCTTCTTGTCGTTTTCTTTTCCCTGGAAAAATTGGGAATGATCGTCCTCGTCCTTCAGTAACCCCATGATTCTTGCGATCAGGTCAACTGTTACAGGAATCTTCTCATGCAGCCATAGGTATCCACCATAAAAATAAGCCAGCAGTTGCTTGACGCATGCATTAACCTTTGCCAATCGCCTGAAGTGCGGTATCTAGGTGAGACCTAGAAACCCCAAGAGCTCTAGTCCCCCTACCCACTCTACGGGTTCCTTTGTGGTTGGGAATCCTTCACCGTGGCTAACTTCAATGTATCCTTATGTGAATTCTTCGAAATTTGCTAGGTCATGGTTGGTATATTGTAGCTTCTGCAAGTTTGCCACAATGTTCCCAGATTGGGGAACTCCTTTGGGAATCATCGGCATTTTAATCGCGTACCATTCGTTATTGTTGATTCAGACTGCTACTGCCCCTTGCTTGCTTGGAAGTACATACCCTAGTATTGTTGGACCTGCTTGCAATGTTGTTGAATTTCCTACTTTTCCTTCTACCAGTCGAGCCAAGTTTCAGGTCCCTTTCTTCGACTCTCGGTCGATGTCTACAGGTCGAATGGCACTCCCCTTCTTTCTGAATGATATTCCAGACATGACTTCTGGCTGCTACTGTGTGATTGGCGTTGGATGTGGGCGCTCGGTGCTTCTGCTTGAAATGTAAACCTGCATGTGCTACTCTTTAGATTCTTGCTTAACACACAATGCATCGGCCTGCTCCCCTTCCCCGTATTTATAGTGTCGATTTTCTGCATCCTTCTGATTTTGGACAATAATTGCCAAATCCAACACTAATTTCCCAAATCCACCGCATGCGTCGGGCACTAATTGTGCCATTTGTTTTGTATTTTCTGTCAGCCATCATGGTTTAACTGCTTCATTTATGGCTATATTGGTCCCTTCCACATCGTGGTAGCTTCCAAATCGTCGAATCGTGCCACTCCTTTGTGTAGTCTGCAATTATCTTGTCGCAAATTGTCTGACTTGTAGCTTTTTTTTTTTACAGTTCAATTATTGATTCTGCGACACCAGTCCTTTGTTGGAAACACTCCCATTCATGTCTTCCGCACTCCTGGGACCTTAGGTTTGTCTGCATTCTTATATCGATGCACGTCTTGACTTTGTCGGTTTGCTTATATTAGACCATCATCGGGCTAATCCACTATGGTTTCTCTACCAGTTCTATAATTCCTACCTCTAGCATTCTTTCAATATCAGCCTTCACCCACTCCTTATACCTCAGATTCAACCTATAAGGCCGCTGCATCACTGGTTTCGCATCAGGTTTCTGTGGGATTTTCATCTCCCCTAGGTCCCCCAAAATCCCTTTCATCTCCAAGATTTTTGTCGGAAACAAGTCCTGAAATTCATGCAATAGGTCAGTCATTTTTGT
Organism: Larix kaempferi; assembly: GCA_027924585.1. Taxonomy (NCBI): domain Eukaryota; kingdom Viridiplantae; phylum Streptophyta; class Pinopsida; order Pinales; family Pinaceae; genus Larix; species Larix kaempferi. The sequence continues at coordinate 2,175,284 of BSBM01001158.1, read as the reverse complement.
AATGGCCATGTCATCCCAGTAATCTCCAATGCTTGTGAACTTGGGATTCTCTTCTGACCCAATGTTTACTTTCTTGATCCGGAATGGCTGCTGAAACTTGTCGGAAGGAATATCTGGTGCCTTGACACTACGACTTCCTTCTGACTCTGGGATATACGTAGCCCTCGGATCATCATCATCCTCTGGTTCTCCTGTTATCTTGTAACATTCCATCAACATTTGGAGTGTCGAAGTCCATTGGAGTCCCATAGGTTTCTCTACTGGAACTGTGTCGAATACTTTCTCCCAGAACTCCTGTAATGCACTGTGGATAAAGGGATTTTCATTGGAGAAACTGAACGTTCGGCTAAATCCAATTGTTAGTTGTTCCCATGAGGTTGTTCCATGTCACAGTTCTGCTGCAACATACCAATTTACCAGTACTTCATCCAATGTGAATAAATGCATGGACCCATTCCTGTTTTTCTTATGGTACCCATTTTCTTTCACATTCATTCAAATGCTCCTTCGGATCTCCTCTGCCATCATACTTCCTTCCGCAGTATCCTTCAATGTCGTTGAACCTAACCGTCATTAGGTGTCGACATAGTGGCCAATTACTTATAGTGGATTTGTGCGTCTCCCACCACCGTGTTGGTGTAGCCTTCAAGGATTCTTCCAAGGCCAATAGTCGATGTAGTTCTGCCACTTTTTATTCAAATTTAGTCAGAAATGAAACCAAGTTGGGAAATCCCTCATATGTTGGTAGCTCGCGCTCTTCCACAGCTACCCTTAACAACGACTGAGTGATCCATGCACACCTCCTAAACGATACTTCATGCATTGGATTCTGCCAATTTTCAAGTGCTTCATCCAAATCTGATGATGCCTAAATTCCCTTGCGCCACCCTAACTCTCCATCTGCAGTAGGGTTGATATAGTATTCGGATATGCTGTAGCGATTGTCCCATACCTCAATGAATCCATCCCTCATTGGCTCAACATATCTCTTCCCTTTTGCGAGGTCAAGAGGTGTGACTACCCTTATCTCACAGTTCTCAAATGACATAGTTCTTTTATTGAAGTTGATAATAGCCTGATTCTCCATGGCCCAATTTATCCCTAGCAGCACTGGATAGGGTCTTGGGTTATCAACATTCTCGATCACATCAAAATCTGCATATGTTCTGAGTCCCTCGATCTCAACGCGGACCTGGCATAGTCGACCGATCGGGGTGACCTTACTCTAGTTTGCTAGCTGTAGTTGTACCGAGGACCAAGCCAACTGTGGTTTCCCAATAGTTTCACAGGTCTATTTTTTCAGGATATTTACATTGGATCCCAAATCCAAGATAATGAAGTCAATATTGAATGCTCTAACTTGCACAGAAATCCACATTTCTCTTCCTGTATTTCTCTTACATATTCGATTGATCGTTCGCTCCTATCGTGCACCCTCACGTCAATGCAACAGGTTCAATATTTTCGCCAATGCGTCCTGATCTTTTGCTATCTCCAGGCAACTTTCTAGGAAGGCTCTTAAGGTGTTATCCTTTTTCGGCGAATTCGTCGAGTCAAATATCGGAGGCATGTCGAAGTACCTTCTTTCTGGTGAAGAGGTGGCTGCCTCAACTGCCTCATTTCCTCCTGTGATTTCAAGAAAATATCCCTTTCTACTTCCGCATAAAATGTGACTTGTTTTCTGGCCTCCGGTTGGATGCTAGGCTGTGACCTGTAGGCTCCTGTCACAGCTCCTCCATTGATCACTATTACGACAGTCGCATTTTGACTTCTGACCTCTACTAATATCTTTTGTACTGCTGGTGGAAGATTCCAGTTTTGATTTTGATTTGGTGGAGCTAGGGGCAAGTTCTTAGTTTGCCACTTTGCGATGAGCTGAGGATAGTCTTCGACAACATGGTCCAGAGCACTACAGTAAGTGAACTGTGGGTTTGGATTCAAGAAATCCCTCTGATAATGCCCCTGATGACCAAAATTATAACATATGATTGGTCCTCAACTTCATCCAGTGGTTGCTCTGCGAAACCCCCCTCTGAATCCTCCTCACAGTGACCAGTATGGCATGTACTACGATTGACCATACTGCGGATGTGGATATTGCGGTTGACTGTATTGCAGTGGTTGAAATTGTGGTTGTGGATATTGAGGATGTCCATATTGCGACTGACCATACTGCGATTGATCGTACTACGGTTGTGGGTTATAGTGAGGTTGTTTTTTACTATACTACAGTTTTTTTTGTACTGACGGTTTCTCTTCTACATTCATGAAAAATGTATCCGCAGTCCTTTCCTGGAGTAGGTCATAATCCATGCACTTTTTTTCTTCATGTCCAACTGATCGACATAATTTGCAATACAAGTTCACTGGTTTCGACACCATCTTTTACAGGTACACACATTCTTTCGGTCGATGTCCTTTCATCTGACAGACATGACACCAAGGCATCCCTCCCTGACTGAGGGGATTCGGTGCACCCTATTGTAAATATTCTTGAAATTTTGGGCAATGATCCTTATGATTCCCCTATGTTCTGCATATAGTGCACCATATGTCTTCGCGGGCCTCGTTTCCCCTCTTTCTATCCTGTAACTGGATCATCAATTTTTCCAGCTGCGCTTGTATTTGATCCATACCTACATCTATTTCGCTAATCGATGAATCCTCCAACTTCATTATGATTTCCAGTGCCTCTACCTGAGTTGCTACCTTCTGTTGCATCAGCGGCCATGAATTTGCGGTACAAACCTAGCGATAAACCATTCTTTATGCTTCATATCGCTCATCCTGAAACTCACATTCACCATTAGTGTTTTATACCACTGGTCGAACTCCCATACTGATTCGTTTAGAAATTGCTTGATTTCCTTGAGCTTAGTTATGTACTGCGACTTAGATTTTGGTTTTCTAAACTCGGAAATAATCCCCGTCTTGATCAGTGGAAATGTTTTATCTAGAGTTACCGTCGGTACCTCAGTAAACTTCATATACCAGTCTAGTGCATGACCCCTAAGAGTCATCACTGACTGTCCATTCTTGATATTTTCATCCTGGACTTGCTTCACAGTCCAGACTACCTCGCACAAAAACCAATATTGTTCAAGATCCTTGGTCTCGTTACCCTAGAAGGTTGGCATCTTTGCATCGTCACTTTCCATTCTTGCGCTTCTACTATTATTATTTACCAATCTTCTACTCTTACTGTTGTTCTGGCACGTAGGACAGCTCTGCGAATAACTTGTATTTTTTTCAATCAAGTCTGAGTAGTGTGTGGAGTTGAAGGTACTTTGTAGCTTCTAGTCTATCCTTCTTCAGCTTCTGGGGTAGCCTGTTCACCTTCTTCTTCATCATAATAAGGTCGCTTCATACCTTGTGGTCCTGTTTCATATTCTTCTGTTTCGGTCCCCTGAGGAGACTCTCTCTTAGTCCTCCTCTTCTTCTCTGGTCGTCGAAATATCGCTCCACTCCTCAAGGTACCACAAGCTTCTTCAACCTCCCTTAAAAATTTGTCGTCACTCATGTCCATCTAGCCCGAATTTTTCTACCGGACCCACATTCACGCGGTACCCACAACTCGCGCACACCGATCTTCTACTCGTCGGAATTCATCCTTAGGATACCCTGTTCGCAGAAAAGCATCTTAATCCACAACTTCAACGATAGAAGGAATCTCCCTCTAGGTCCTTTGAAAATTTTCCTTTCTACGTCGCTATATGATTTGATTGTATCAACGTAAAACTCGGTGATGTACCCCTCTAGGATACTGTCTACCAGGAATTCAACAGCCCTTGATACCTTATTGTCGACCCGCTTTAGTTGTTGGATCAGTTCTGGAGTCTAGTGGTTAGGTTCACCTCCTTGGCAATGGTTCTTCTGAAATGTCAGTTGTGCCAATCACTCGTGTAGTAATACTGGGAATTCACAAAAGAATATCTCATGTATATCATAATAAATATGCTTTTCCAACCAACTACTTGTCGTCTTCCCGGGGTTTCGATTTTCTCTTTTCGCGAATTCTTTTGCCTTCTTTTCAAACCAATCCTAAATCTTTGGTTTTGTTGGGTGCTAGAGCATGTCCTCTACTTTCTTATTCAGGGTCCTGGCAACGAAACCATTTGTTCACACAGTTCTATCGATAGGGGTTCACTTCGCACTGTCGTGAACAAACACCAACCTAACACCCTTAAGCACAAGCCCAAAAAGGTTTTACCCTTCTCAGCAACACCCACGAAGCGAGTGAAGTCTCACTCGAGATGGTTAAGGGGGCTACAGGAACCATCTTTCCGCAATGGAGAAAGGACATGCATCTATTCTAAATTTATTGCATTAGAAACCAAATATTCACTTTCGCATCATGCTTAGCAACTCAAACATATATTCATCATCACATTCATCATTTGCATATTCAACAGTCGCATCAACAGAGTAATACTAGTGATCACATCAATGAAACCTTATAGAAAAGACAACATAAAATATGACACAGCATTCATTATTCGACATAAATAGAGATAGAATAACATATCTGAACATCTTCATGCATTAACTCATCAAAACCTATGATATAACCTTCATAGAAACAGTTCAAAACATCTTATCGCGGATCCATACAAAACTGTCGTAAACAGAGCAAAACATTACAGAGTTCATCTGCACATCTATCGATCACTTATGATCTCATTCTACGATTTCCTTAGGCTTACATTCATAGTCTTATTTATATCCAACTATGTCGGTTACACAATGGTACAAATGATTCTTTCTAACTAACTAAACCAATATTGCGCTTCCGTCAACTCCTCGTTCTCCGCGAATGGTCCTTTCTTCCGTGGATGGTCCTTCTTCACTGTTGTCGGCTTCCGCACTTCATGCGGACTAATCCCATTCCAACATATCTCACTATGAATTCGTCTTTGGCATGTAATTACATCACCTTTTCTCAAAATGCTATGGATAACTCAAATGAAGAATCAAAACATCAAAACCATGTTCTTGAATGATTCCCATGTTTTGCAACACCACTAAATGTCTTCAAATACAAGTTAAATGCACATATTCCTAGTTGTGGTAACAAAATTTCTTATACTATAGATGGTTAACCTCCTTATATACAAGATCTATCAACTCATCAAACAAATTTCTAAACATCCTACTCTTCTCTATCTTCATTATTTTCGCCTACTAGAATTAGGACCCCCAATTGCCAAACTCTAAATTTGAAAAAGACGCCAAAATATTGAACATGATTTCACTTGAATTTACAAATTGTCAAATTAAATAACACGAAACATAGTAAATAGAAAACATGTGTTCATAAAAATAACTAAGATTACATAAACAATAAGAGAAATATTGATGAGTACACAAAGAATTGTGATAATCTGCAGGAACATCTCACAGTTGTAACAAACCTCACACAAAACACTCAAGAAGTGCAGAGAAGAAGAGAAGAATGTAGTCAATAATCACTCATGAAAACAGAAAATGGAGAATAGCAGTATAATCATACATCAGCTGTGAGCTGGCACTGTGAAAACTGAATACAATACAATAAATGTCAATGGAATTCGAATTAACCAAGAGTTCATTCAAATCATGCTCAAAGTGTGGCTTGGATAACATTGGAGACATCATCCAATCAATAGTAGCAGTCATAAATGGTCAATAGTCAGTCAAATGAGTCTAACTGAGTCTAATAGAACCATCTAGGCACAAATCAGGGGATGGGGACTCCAAGGAGGGCGCATGAGGCTTGTAGAAGGTCAAGTGGCACTCCATAACTAGCTAACTGGGAGCTACAGGCAGTTAGGATGAGCAATCAATGGAAGAAGTGGTCAATCAATGCTCTAACTGATTGTTAACTCCTTGTAGGCGAGAAAAAGTGCACATGTCATGCAGGTGAGTAAAATAAGGTGCATCGGGTAGGTAGGAGGGTTATTGGGGGATGAAGACAGGCTCTAGGGATATGAAATTAGGCTCTAGGTGCTGGGAGACCCCCAAAATGATGTCTGGATGCATGCATTTGCATGAAAATACATGCAAATGAATGGATGCATGTAGGCATGCAAAATATAAAAATTATGGTGAGAATATTCCAACACCCCCCCTCAAGCTATAATATGAGGTGATAACTAAAAACTAAAAAATAGGGCCCCGGTGACTGAGACCAAAGGTCACGCTGTACAACAATCTAAATAATAAATGAGGAAAGAGAGAAAAACCAGTGGCAAGAAATCCCTCCCTCAAAATAGACTGAAGGATGCTAATGTAGCATGTCATCACTCACCCCAGAAGGAGGCAAGTGTCCTTCTTTTCCAAAGAACGATCGATCGATTTGAAATGGATCAGTAATGTGAGAAGGATGAAACCTTTCATTCTGAAAATCTGATCTGGTTCTCCGTCGATCAGCTGGATCACCAACCAAATCACCGACATATCTAAGAGTAATGGCTTCCCATCGAGGAAGAGGATGATCATCATGTGAAATATCATCAGGTTCTTGTGGAACTGGATCTCCCATTCACTCATCTTCATCATTAGTTGCTATATCTTAAGGTTCTTATGGATCTGGATATAGCATTCACTCTGCATCATCTCCATCTTCAGATTCTGAACCTGAAATCTCATGTGATGATGCTTTGCTCTCTTGATCATCAATCAAAGGAGGAGTGGTAGGAAATTTATCTTGCTAAACAGAAAGAGTATCATGGAGAGGTATTCCTCAAACTATACACTCCTTTCTAGGAATTTGTTCATGGTAGTAGGATCAAGAAGCTTGCAGGACTTTGCATCCAATGCATAGCCCACCATAATGCACTCTCTTCTTTATGGATCTAGTGCTCTCCTTTTGTCAATTGGAATCCTTTCCCATGCTCTGGATCCAAACACTCTAAGATGAGATACATCAGGTTTGTATCCCATCCATGCTTCGAAAGGAGTAATGTCATTTAGTATTTTGTGAGGAACTCTATTATGAAGATAGGAGGCACAGTTCATGGCTTCTACCCAAAGACTAGGGTGCAACCCTTTCGACTTTAGCATGCAGGTGGCCATTTCTTTAAATGTTTTGTTCTTCCTTTTAGCTACACCATTCTATTGTGGTGTGTAGGGAACAATATGTTGCATCTCAATGCCCTCTTCATGAGAAAAGGATTGAAAATCACCCTTAATGTACTCACCTCCATTGTCAGTGTGAATGGCTTTTATCTTTCTATCTGAAAACTTTTCTGCAAAAGGCTTGAAAAACTTAAAGAATCCAAATACTTCTGACTTCAATCTAAGAAAATATACCCATGTAAATCTGGAATAATCATCAATAAAAGTGAGTATATACCTTTCTTTGCTTAGAGATAGATATGGAAATGGCCCAACAACATCATTATCAATAATATCTAGAGGATGAGAGGCTCTCCTTTCCTTCCCCTTCTTAAATTTCTTCTCAGGATTCTTGCCCATCAAAAAACCATGACAGTTACCCTTGGCAAACTTGATCTTGGGCAGCCCATCAACCATCTCCTTTGTATGCATGGCATGCAAGTATTGATATTTAAGATTCCCAAATCTTTCATGCCACAATATTCTTTCTTCATTGGCATGAGTATGGAGAGATGATTTATTTGAGAGAGGTAATAAGTGTGAGAACTCATACAGTTTAGAGTTGTGACTTGCAACTCCTTTTGCAATGATTTCACCTGAAACCATGATTTGTATTTCGACTTCATTTGGATAGAAGATCACTCTCTTGGGATATCCAATATGAGTCATTTGGTACACTGAAAGTAGATTTTTTGTGAGAGAAGGAACATAAAGCACATCTGAGAAGTAGCCATGGTCAAGATTGATCCTTCCAATCCCCTTAGAGGAGACATCAAAATCATTACCCAACATGATGGAAGGGCCAACTGAGCATTCGAAGTAGATAAGATATTTTTGGAGGAAGACATCTTTCTTGATGCTCATGAATCTATGATGAAGGAGGATTCTTTTAATGCACTTTCCATCAGAGCATGGCATCTTTCTTTGTCCTCAAATCTAGAAGGTTCGGTATCTTTCTTCCTTGCACATGCAGGTATAGGGAGATTGTTCTTCTCAAGTAACTGAGCCATCACATCTATAGTATTCTTCATACAATAACTATCAGGATGGAATCCTCGATGAAAATATGTGCACTTGGATTTCTCCTTCTGATATTGCTTGGTCTTCTTTGAATTCGAAGCCCCATCTGACTGATATGGAACATATTTTGGCTTTGTATCATTCTCTCTCTTTTCAAAAACTTTTTGCTTGCCTTTTGCATTCACTCTTTTGGCCTCAGCAGCTGTAAGGGCTGAATCGAACTTTGGTTTTATCATTCCCATGGATATTAACTTCTCCTACTCTTGTGTGAGCGAATGGATGAAGTCATCAAGTGTAGGAAACTTCCATTTTGGAATGGACATCTTAGCTGACTGAAATGTCGAGACAAAAACTGAAAAATTTGGCCCCAATTTTGAGAGAATGGAAAGTATGAGTTGCTTGTATTCTTTCACTATCTCATATATCTTCAACTGAGAAATAAATCTTTTGAACTTGGTTAAGAAGGCATTGATGGATTTGAAGCTTTCAGGACTCAAGGAGATGAGTTCATTCTCCAATTTATGACCTTTCAAATCATCTTTCTGTCCAGAGAGGGATTTGAGCTTGTCCCAAACCTCTTTTGGAGATGTTAGATCAATGACATGGAAGTGAAGATCTTCATTAATTAAGAGAAGAAGTAATCCTACTGCTTCATCAAGCCTATCCAAGTACTTGGATTTATCTACTGTATTGAGATGTTCGACCATAGTTCCATACAATATTTTGGAGAGGCTCTTGGACTTCATGAAGATGTCCATCTTGGCCTCCCATTCGACATAGTTTGAATAATTGAGTTTTAGATCCATCTGGAGCAGTGGAGAGCGAATTGAAGAGGAATTCGAATGGATGAATAAACCTGCAAAACAAGAAATCTCGTTGATGGAGATTTGCTACAATTTGAATAAAAACTGCCTTAGGACACTGAGCACATATGACTAAGTCCTTCACACCTGGATAGACCTCACTGGATTGCTCCAGTGAATTCAAGGTAATATCACCAAGATTTGATGTGGAAAATTAGAGGATTCTGGTGCTCAATGAAAGATAGCTGCTCAACGAACTGCTACAACTGCTACAATTCGAATAGCTACTGCAAGCTCTAATACCATGTGATAATCTGCAGGAAGATCTCACAGCTGTAACAAAACTCACACAAAACTCTCAAGAAGTGCAGAGAAGAAGAGAAGAATGTAGTCAATAATCACTCATGAACACAAAAAATGGAGAATAGAAGTATAATCATACATCAGCTGTGAGCTGGCACTGTGAAAACTGAATACAATACAATAACTGTCAATGGAATTCTAATTAACCAAGAGTTCATTTGAATCATGCTCAAAGTGTGGCTTGGATAGCATTGGAGATATCATCTAATCAGTAGTATCAGTCATAAATGGTCAATAGTTAGTGAAATTAGTCTAACTGAGTCTAACAGAACCATCTAGGAACAAATAAGGGGATGGAGACTCCAAAGATGGCGCATGAGGCTATCAGAAGGTCAAGTGGCACTCCAAAACTATCTAACTAGGAGATACAGGCAATTAGGATGAGCAATCAATGGAAGAACTAGTCAATCAATGCTCTAACTAACTGTTAACTCCTGGTAGGTGAGAAAAGGTGCACATGTCATGCATGTGAGTAAAACAAGGTGCATCAAGTAGGTAGGAGGGCACAAGAGGGACTACAATATAAAAATTAAAACAGAAGGCCTCAAGGAAATAGTAATAAAAACATATTTGTTAAAGGACTATGATAGGTTCATTTAGATCTATTTAAGGTTAATGATGTTACATATGGGCTTCGAGGTTTCCTTTATATCTTGGATGATGTGCTACCTACAATCAATCTCTTTTCCAATTATCATTAATAGGGTTGCATCCAAGTTCTTCAGAGCAGGAAGAGGGCTACGTCAAGGTTTCCCCTTTCACAGATTTTGTCCTCATAGTGGTAGAAGGTCTCGACATATAATTAGTGTAGACTAAAATAGAAGACTTATTCAAGGGAATGTTATTACGAAAACATTTCTACCTTTCACACTTGTTGTTCATAGATGACATTATCATATTTAGTGATGGTTCCAGAAGAGATATAGATAATTTATGAATCATAATGGATATATTAAGTTAATAATAAATAGGTATGAAGATCAACTTATGAAATTTCACAATATCTTGTACTGGAATGGAAGAACAACAACAAGAATATATCCAAGATCTCTTATCCTTTAACAAGGTAGATATAGACACGGGAAAAATATATTTGGTTTTTTTCATAAATCCAAATAACTACATCAATAAATATTGGATTTGGATAGTAATAAAACTGGAGAAAATTTTATCGACATGGAGTTATCAGTGGCTCTCAAGAGGAGGTCACATTATCCTTGTAAAGATGGTTATCAAAGCAATCCTAGTATATTAGATATCCCTAGCATGGATCCATGTACCCTGGGTTTTGGAGAAATTACAAAGGATTAGTTTAATATTTTTATGGGGGGGGAGTGGGAGAAAAAATGGTGGTGCCTTAGCTAAGATGGGAAAATATTGTGTAGCCATATTTACTAGGAGGATGAGATTCAAAAAACATTTTCAGTTTCTCAACAGCTTTGGCAGCAAATTGTGTTTGGAGGTTACTAAAAGGTATGGGTCTATGGAGTCAAGTGGTTTTCATAAGTACATATTTCCAGAGATAGCATTGGAATGGATTAGAAAGAAATAAAATCCAACAACATAGACCCATCATGTGGAAGGCAATAACGAAATCATTAAATTTGATTGGTTAGGCCCTAGCATGGAAAGTGGGAGAAGGAAAATAGGTGTGTGTAGGGGAGGATGCATGGGTAGGGAGTAGAATAAATCATATACTTCCTCCAAAAATAAATCAATATTTAAAGAACATAGGCTATTATAATGTGGAAAATATAGAAAAATCATAGAATTCATCAATTTATGGACAAGGATGGATCTCAATAAACAAGCTTGGTTTCAGAGGAAGAGAAGCACATTTATGGGAACACTTTTTATAAAGTTCAAAATTATGTTACGTAAGAATAACTGAGAAATAATCTGATTTGGTTTTATCTTTATCCTCGATAGGAATTTACACTCCAAGGTTGCGATATATGTCATTAGTTGAAAGGAGGGGCACAGTCCAATGGAGTTACTTATGGAAACTAAAATGCCCCCTAAAATCAATGAAAATTATGTGGCTCCTACTCAACAACATGGTTTTAAAATGGAATAAAATTAAATTAAAAAAAATAGAAATATGCTCCAAGACGATGTGCACTATCTAAGAATAGTGAGGAAACAAACAACCATCTGATAATGGAATGCTCCTATTCCAAGAAAGTGTGGTTTGAGTTAGAACCTCTCATGGGATTAAAAAATGTTTGGGTTAGGGATATGATTGAAGCAAGGATAAGGGGATGGTCCAAAAATGAAACTATAAAGAAATACAAGAGTTGGTTTGGTCTTTATCCTCGATGGGCATTTACATTCCAAGGTTGGGATATCTATCATTAGTTGAAAGGAGGGGCACAGTCTAGTGGAGTTACTTATGGAAACTAAAATCACTCCTAGTTTCTTTGTGGGTGATCTCAAAATAATTACAAGGGATGATGATGTTTTCAGTAGTGGTAATACATATTTTGGATCTGATCCAAAGTATGAACATGAATCATATTTACAATCACCTCTTGAGCTTCATTAAGAAGCAGAAAACATGCACGCATCAGTGGGGTGTGAATCAGAAAATTTGGAGAAGCCTACTAACAGAAGGTTGACACATGAGGAGGAGATTTGGGAAAAAAGGTATGGCTGCAATTCTGATTTTTGTATGCCTTTGTTGCAGCCCCATATGGACGCCACTTCTAGTGGGAATATTGGCTTGGTTGAGTCCTCCAGTATTGGGGTTCATGAATCAAAGGAGATTGAATTGCATGAAGCAGAAGAGGAGGTTCACCAGCAAAAACTTATTCCTGTGATTGGGCCATTGAAAATGACTGAGGGAAATATCAAGGAGGCTCTGGACAACCTCCATGAAATTTATGCTTGTATCTCTCACTTCTGTTGGAGAACTTCATCAATGTAGGAGCAACCCTCTTTTGAATATTTTGTGCACATTCGGGAAGCAATAGGAATCCTAAGAGGAAATGTTTCTCTGTTGCTTTCTAATAGAGATATTTTACTCGGGCTTGTAGAGTCGTATCATGGCACATCCTTGAGGGATGAAGAAAAGATTGACAAGCTCAAGCTTGATTTGGAATCCACCCAAGATTCTTTGAAGAATACTCATAGAGCCCTTCAAGAATATGAGCAGTATGTTGAGCAACTACATGATAAGTTGCAAGAATCAGAGTTCAATCCCTACATTGGAGACAAACACTTTTATACGGTTGATTACATACATGATGTAGAAAGGAAACTTCATGTGATGGTGGCACATGAAGTACAATATGATTTTCATGTGCTTGAGGAGTTGGAAGACAAGCAAACTGAATACAAAGCACCTGTTCATTTCCAGAGAGATTATGAATTGCCTCTAGGAGGGAGTTGCATGGTTTTGGAATAGGCACATGATCTCACCTTGAATGATCCAACCACAAGTGAGATGAATGACTATTTACAAGAGTTGGGTCACTATCCTTCACTCCACACACCTATGGCATCCAGCACACATAGGGATGAACATTGGGTAAAGGGATTCTTCCTTTTTGTGCCGCATGAGGAGAAGGAGGATCCTATAATTGATACAGATGATATGTTCCCTTCCCAGCAGTAGTTGAGGCATCCCATGCCTATTTTTGCAGCCTCTTTTGAAAAAAAGGAATCAAATCTACACTTATCTTCAATGTGTGGTTCATTTAATTGAGTCTTGCACCCTTAGATCAATGGAAGAGGTTTGAGCCATTTGATGAAGAGGGAAGCACTTGTTGGGTTCCATAGAGATCATGAGATCTCTTTATTTGAGGAAGAAATACACATGGTTGATTTTGATATAACTTACTCTCTTTTGGAGAAGCATTATAGGACATGGGATCCTCACCCTTGTCATTTGAGTTTCATGGATAACACCTTTGATTCTTGTGTGCATTGGTCACATAAGAACCCTCTAGTTGGAAAGGAAAGACTTGTTCAATTTTGTCCTCCCTCTTTGAAGGGATATTTGGTGATGTATAGTCTTCATTTGATTCAGCCCTACATTGGAGAGTTTCATATATTGATGGGGTTTTCAGAGTTACCAAGTTGATTATTTAAAGATGATATTATTGTTTGGTGGCATGTTGTTTCCATATTCCCTTGCATTTTACATAATTATGGAACTTTCTGGTTTTCACTAATGCTTGGAGAGATGCAGATTCTACAATTGAATCATGGCATTCCATGGGATGGAAATTTTTCAATTTTGAGACTTCCATATAGATACTTACAGTGGGGGTAGTGGGATCTAGGCCTTCTTTTTCCTAACAGTTGGACTGCAGAAGTATTCCTTTCCATGGGAATGAAAAACAAGCAATCAGATCCTGGCAACGTTGTTTCAATTCATTGGGAACGGATCTCTGGTTGTTGGTTTATTGGTGAAATCCAATCTTTGTTCTCTTGAGTTCATCTTTGCAGTACAGAGTTTCAAAATTATTAAGTAAATAAATATTGTAGAGGTTCAGTTTGGATCCTAGGATCATTTTGATTTTAGATGCTCAAGTTTGAATAATTTCAAAAAAATGAAATATGGGGATTAAAACTAGAGTAGAACAACAACAAGCATGGTCGAACCTTGAAAAAAATTGGTTCATAGAGTCCACTACTTCAAAATTGCACAACAGATGATTTTGATTAGAAGTAGAGATTTCTTTTGAAGGTGCACAGGTTCATCCTCCATAAATTCAATTGCTTGAGGACAAACAATTTTGGGAAGGGAGGACTTGTCATGTCCCTAATTTTGAATCAGTCATTTCCCATGGGTAAATGGGACAAAATTTTCCCTAGGGATATTAATTTTATTCAATTTTGTAATCATAGAATAAAATTAGACTAAGTCTAGTAGATGAGATAATTTAATTAATCTTAAATTATTTTTATAAATAAATATTCCTAAAAATTGTGCAAGTGGGACAAGAGGGCGCCCTCATGAGGATAAGCTTCCTAAATTGGAACTAAGGAAAATAAATTAGCAAGGTGGCTAAAGCAACCTATTGGATTTAGAAATAGATCAAAAGCATGCAGGTGTAAGAAGTTTCCAAAAGCAGGAAATTATAAATATCTAGGAAAAGCTGAGGGAGCAATTTCCAAAAGGGAGCTCAGTTTACAAAGCAAGAAAATATAACAAAGAAGGAAACATCTTGAGACAAAGGGGGGCAGTGGGGAATTTTCCAAAAGGGAGCTCAGTTTACAAAGTAGGAAAATCTAACAAAGAAGGAAACATCTTGAGACAAAGGAGGGCGCAGTTTCTAAAGGAAAGAAAAGCTTGTAAGGAAAAAGTAAGGCAAGTATATCCACTCATGGGTGGCTCATGTGGAAAGGTTCTCACAAGTCACCAAGCTATTCAAATTTATCATAAGGTCACCCTAAATTCTATAAAATAATGATTCCAACTCCAATTCACATCTTTTGGCCATTTTGTAATTGAATGTGAGAGCTCTAGCTTCTCTTGTTGAGTGATGTGCCTCAACCTTGCTTTGGGTGATGCGCCTTTTAGCCATTATTGTTCTAGTATCTCTTCCACTCTCTCTTATAGGTACTGAAGACTATTGTACAACCACTGAATATCATCTTGCAGCCATTAAATTTTGATCTCAAGTTGGGGTCTAAATTCCTTGAATACTCCCAAAGTATTGAAGAAGGACCCTCTCCTGCAGCAACCTTCTATCTTATTCCTTCTCTCTAATTATCTGTGCGAATCAACCTGTCATGTTTAAAATTATGCCATGATGGAGGAGGATTCCATATATGCTCACTGAAGTTACAGAAGTTCCACTCATGCTGCTCGTAACCTACCTTCACTCTGTATTCCAAACTACAACCAATGGAGATTTCTTTGATGTAACTGATAGATGGTTCCTGTTGGAGGATACTAAGACCCTTAGAGCCATTTTGGTGCTGCAAAAATATCTGTAAGATGGTTTTTATTCTCTTATAAACTATCCTTAATATTATTTATAAATATTCCTTTCAAATTCTGCAAGTAATTAAGTCATTTTCCAACCTATGCTCATTAGAATAAAAATTTTGACTAATTTTTCCAAAAAGGTTATAAAATGAGTTATATAAATCCAAATTTCTTTCTGTAAAGTTATGCAGGTCATTAAGGTCATAATTAATCCATACCAAGTTTCATAATTCAATTTATTTTAGGTCGTACAGATTTTGGGTCCACTAGAAATCGAACTAGTTAGGTAGTCTAACTAGCTAGTTTTACTGTTTCGCTTGTAAAATATATTATATGAACTCAAATTCAATTATCTAGGTTGATGTGAGTTATTTGGATAATAATGAATCATATTCAAGCTTCAAAACACTAATTAGAGAAGTTCATTTAGTTCTTGGGAAGGAAAATAAGAAATCCAACCTATTTTCCCAAACTCACCTAGAACCTCCCAAATTCCCTCAAACTCTTGTCCATAATTTAATTGGGAGTTGAATGTCTAATACACACCACTGGTTTCATTTAGGTGTAAACAACTAATTCTATTATGCATATGTTGGAGTTCCCAGGAAGCCTCAAAGTAGACATCATCTCCAGTTGTTGTTGAAATGTAAATGGCCCCAATTCTTTGTGCATGGGACTTGGAATTTGGCCATGTTTCTGTCATTTTTTCTGATGCACATATTCCCATACATTTTTAAGAACATCAATATCCCAAATTCATATCATGGAGTCATCTAATTGTGTCCTTGACCTGTTCTTACCTGACTAGTTTGTTACCTAGTTTTATGCTTGTCAAAATTGTGTTGTAAAGTTTAAAATTTTTGGGTAATATCATCTCTAACCTGATCAGGGATATTACAATGGTATCAAAGCACTTTTCTCCACCCCTATGGAAATACAGAATCTCACTGTTGAAGAATAATGTATATCATAACTCAAATTTGCAGCTATGAGACTAGTTCCAGTCATTGAAGATGAAGAGTTCGAGCCATATGAGGAAGAAGAAATTCTCTAAATAGATGGAGGCCTCCCTCGAGATGAATATGGTTACTTTTATGACGATATATATGATGAGTAAATTAGAACAATTCCACTAATTTCTAAATTTACTGAGGATCGAAAGAAACCTAGAGGAGCCAAAATAGATGACTATACATGGGATTTAGTTGTCTCCTACTTGATGAGAATTTTTGGATCCTCTCGAGAGGAATCTCCAAGAATTTTGATCCTAAGGAAACCAAGGAGGAAACTTCATCGGTTTTCTTAGAAAATCAAGATCCAAAATAAGAACATAAAACAAATTCACAGTCACCACTTGAGATACCCAATGCATGAGAAGACAAGAGCACATCAGTGGGATGTGAACCAAAATAATTGGTGGAAGGACAAGCCACCATAGCTCCACCACATGAAGAGAAAGACATGATACAAAGATATTTCCACATTTCTGATTTTTGTATCCCTTGGTTTCATTCTTATATGGAATCCACTTATAGTGATAAGGTTGGCATGGTTGAGTCCTTCGGTATGGAGGCTCAAATTTTTGGTGTTAACTATGAAGGCAATAATGGAGATGAACCATTGGAGGAGTATGAGTCACTGCAAGGTTATATAAATGAGGAAGAGCATACAAATATAAACCATCATATTTGTAGCAGCCATAATGTTTATGAGTTACCAAATCTTTCATCAGAATAATATGAAGAAGTTCCATCCATAGCTGAAGATCCAGTAGTCCAAAATATGGCTGTTGGCAATGTGGAAGGTGAAATCACTCCTAGTTTCTTTGTGGGTGATATCAAAATCATTACAAGGGATGATGATGTTGTCAGAAGTGGTAAGACATATTTTGGATCTGATCCAAAGGATTAACATGAATTATATTTAAAGTCACCTCTTGAGCTTCATGAGGAAGCAAAAAACAAGAACACATCAGTGGGGTGTGAATCAGAAAATTTGGAGAAGAATCCTGCTAACATAAGGTTGTCACATGAGGAGGAGAATTGGGCACAATGGTATGGCTACAATTCTGATTTTTGTATGCCTTTGTTGCATCCTCATATGGAATCCACTTCTAGTGGCAATATTGTCTTGGTTGATTCCTCCAGTATTGGGGTTCATGAATCAAAGGATATTGAATTGCACGAAGAAGAAGAGGAGGTTCACCAACAAAAACTTATTTCCGTAATTGGGACATTGAAAATGAGTGAGGGAAATATCAACGAGGCCTTGGAAAACGTCCATGAAATTTATCTTTTTATATCTCACTTTTGTTGGAGAACTTCATCAATGGAGGAGCAACCCTCTGTTGAATAGTTTTTGCACATTCGGGAAGAAATAGGAATCCTATGAGGAAATGTTTCTCAACTGCTTTGTAATAGAGATATTTTACTGGATCTTGAAGAGTTGTATCATGGCACATCCTTGAGGGGTGAAGAAAAGATTGACAATCTCAACCTTGATTTGAAATCCACCCAGGATTATTTAAACAATACTCATAGAGCTCTTCAAGAATCTGAGCAGTATGTTGAGCAACTACATGAGAAGTTGCAAGAATCACAGTTCAGTCCCTACATTGGAGACAGTCATTTTTATATGGTTGATTGCATACATGATGTAGAAATAAAACTTCATGTGATGGTGGCACATGAAGTACAATATGATTTGCTTGTGCTTGAGGATTTGGAATACAAGAAAACTGAATACAAAGCACATGTTCATTTCTAGAGAGATTATGAGTTGCCTGGTTTTGGAAGAGGCACATGATCTCACCTTGATTGAGACAACCACAAGTGAGATGAATGATTATTTACAATATTTGGG
Organism: Larix kaempferi; assembly: GCA_027924585.1. Lineage (NCBI taxonomy): Eukaryota > Viridiplantae > Streptophyta > Pinopsida > Pinales > Pinaceae > Larix > Larix kaempferi. The sequence continues at coordinate 2,157,200 of BSBM01001158.1, read as the reverse complement.
TCACTGTCCTTCATTCCACACACTTATGGAATCCAGCACACATAGGGATGAGCATTGGGTAAAGGGATTATTCCTTTTTGTGCCGCATGAGGAGTAGGAGGATCCTATAATTGATACAGATGATATGTTCCATTCCCAACAATAGTTGAGGCATCCCATGCCTGTTTTTGCAGCCTCTTTTGAAAAAAAGGCATTAGATATACACTTATCTTCAATGTTTGGGTCATTTGATGGAGTCTTGCACCCATGGATCAATGGAAGAGGGTTGATCCATTGGGTGAAGAGGGAAGCACCTGTTGGGTTGCATAGAGATCATGAGATCTATTTATTTGAGGAAGACATACACATGGCTGATTTTGATATAACTTACTCTCTTTTGGAGCAACATTATAGGACATGGGATCCTCACCCTTGTCATTTGAGTTTCATGGATAACACCTTTTCTTCTTGTGTGCATTGGTTACATAAGAACCCTTTAGTTGGAAAGGAAAGACTTGTTCAATTTTGGCCTCCCTCTTTGAAGGGATATTTGGTGATGTATAGTATTCCTTTGATTCATCCCTGCATTAGAGAGTTACATATATTGATGGGTTTTTCATAGTTACCAGTTGCTTATCTAAAGATTATATTATTTTTTGGTGGCATGTTGTTTCTGAAGCAACCGTATCTGGTTGTGGAGTTAAGAAGCGAGTCTGCCTTCCATGATTGAAGATAAAATAATAATATATTGATAGATGATCAATATTGCAATTGGTCGCCGCCATTATATATGGTGTGGGAATCCATGTATGAGAAGACACGACCCTTAGCTAATACTAATTATTATTTCTATTTAATTATTTTATATTCGTTACATTGCCATCCCCTTTAATTGCGGACATCATATTTTATTCTTGATTTTTGTTGATGCTTGATTTGAGCTAAGTGATCTGGACTGGTCTCTCTATCTTGATGATGGCCTGGGTCCTTCTTATGCTGCGACTCTTTTTTCTTGGGTGGCAAATTCCTTAGACCATACAATTGATACTTAATTCCATTCCATTTAAAACTCATGTATTGTTTTTGTAGATTGGTAGAGTACATCCCTAGTGATGCTAACCAATCAGCGCCTAATACCATGTCTACTTCCTTGAGTGGTAAAGCAATACAATTGAGTTGTAGGTGTAAGTTTTGTATGTGTAATGACACCTTATGACAGTTTCCCATTTCTTCTATGTGTTGATTAGCGATGGTTGAGGCTTTAAGCCCTTTTGCGAGAAACACAAAAAGATTAAGTTCATTTGCCTTATTGGCATTGATCAAATTATGGGTACTTCCAGAATCAACCAAAATTGTGATATCCCTATCTTTAATTTTCCCATTAAGTTGTAGTTTTTTTGGTCCTGAATTCCTTGATTCTGTTACTTGGAATATGAGTTGTTCTATTTTAAGGATGCCACAAATTCTCAACTGGGGTGGAATATATTTTCTTGTGAGTGCTTGGCTTCCCTTCTATTGCGTGTAATCTTTCTCAGGTCTCTCTACCTTTTCTTCCTTACAAAGTTGTTGAGTACATGTAACCGTCGCAACCGATGCTTTTGATGAACTTGTGTATGTATCTGAATCAGCTGTATCTGCCTCTCTTGATACCTATACTTGCTTCCCATTAATGATTTTTCAATGTACTATGTGATTGGTCTTGCATTTATGGCCTGGAAACCAATCTTCTCCACATCGACGACAAGTATTCTTCTTGTTTTCTCTATCACTATTGGTGAGACTGCTTGATGTTTTTGAGTTTTTTTCAACTTCATAGCCATATGACTTATATATGTTACACTGATGACTGGGTGACCACGTATCTTCACAATACCTGCACTAAGTCTCTTGCTGTCGCAAATATCCCTTGTTTGGGTTCCCTTGTATTGACTGTTTGAATTTTTCCTCAATAAGTTTTGCTTTGCACCTAGCCTTATCCAAATTGGACACGCTATGTAATTCTACTTCGTCTCTTATGTATAATTTTAAGACTAGAGATATATGTCTGGAGTCGCTGACCCTCAGTTAATTCTAGTACGTTCGTCGCTAATGCTTTCCATGCGTAGGTGTATTCTTCCACATCGCTTTCTTGTTGTAGCCTAGTTAGTTTGGCGAAAAATTCTTTCTCTGTCACATCTTCAAATCTTTTAAAGAAATCATTTTTGAATGTGTCCCAACTGTAGGCATATACTGTTGTCATTTTCTTCCACCACATGTACCAATTGTATGCTCGACCTTCGAGATGCATGGAGGTGTATTTAATTTTCTCATTATCTGATAAGGTTTTGTGAATGTAGAATAATTCTTCCTCCTTGTTTATCCATGCCATGCTCTATTTTCATTCTCCATCGAACTTGGGTAACTCCAATTTAGGTTTCATTGAGTATCCTCCCATTGATTCCATTGTGGCCCAATATGATTTATGATTATTGTAGTCTTTATGGTCTTCTAGGATATCTACTTTGGGGGAATTTGATTGGTGATCATTGGTATCAGTTGTATCACGACATAAGTGGTCTCCCTTTGGCGACTCGCTATTTCTAGCATCATCTCTATCCTTAAAAAACTACTTGATATTTTCTAGTCCTACATCGAAGTATGTGTTCATTTCCTCTCGTACCTTCCTCATTTCCCATGAGACTGCTCCGACAACTTCGTATTGCACCTTGCACGAAAACCCTTATTTTTCTTCTTGAAACTCTTTTTCAAGTTTGTCCATTTTGGAGTTTAGAACTTCCAGGATTTTCAAATCTCTAATTTGGTCTTTTTCTAATTTTTCCAATCAGTCTTTTGTTTCTGCTATGCTTCTTGATCAAGTATGGAGGGGAGAATAATTAGACCCAATTTGGGTAGGACTTAATTAATTAGTAATAATTATTGTAAAGACAATAATTATTATAATTAATGGGTAAAATAAATAAATATAATTATTATTATATTTAATTATTTTTATTTTTATTTTCTTTATAATGTGGGATTGTGACTTTTAATAAAATTAAATATTAATATAAAAATATTTATATAATATTTATTTTTTATTAAAAATTAGGGTGTATGTGAAAGAGTTGAACGATGGAATGTGGTAGGTTTGACGTGGAGGGAGTGTGGAAGGAAATGGGAGAAGCGTGGATTGAGGTCGCAGTGGAGGGAATAACATGGGTAGGTAGGGATGGTATACGAAATGGGGAGGCGCAAAGAGAGGGACATCGTGGAGGATGTAACGAATATAAAATAATATATTAATTATAGTTTATTAATTATTAACTAAAAGGGTGTAACCCTTCACTACACATGCCCACGCCTATAAAGGCAAGCTTCATTGTAATTTAATATCATCTTATCGATTATTATTATCTTATTACCCTCAAAATTTGGGCCTCAGATTATTTGTGGGATTTCTAGAAGTATCTACTGCGATAAAGAATCTTTTACACTTCATTGGTATCAGAGCCCCTTCTTGGGCATCTCTACTTCAGCTTTTGGCTAAATTATAGACCTTGTCTGAGCAGTCAGAGTTGCTCTGGTACTTTTGGTCTTTGACCAAGAAACAAGCCATTGGCCATTGAATTCTTAATTTTTGGAGGAAGATAAAAGATTAAAAAAAAAAGAAAAGAAGAAGAAGTTCAGCATTGCCGATCCCGCCCTTCTTCTCCACTGCGCCTGTGTGCTCCATCCATCTCTAAATTCCACCTCCACACATCACTCCCATACTCCTTAACTCCCCACTCATTTCTCCCTACTGCACACTCCCACCACCCCCATCTCGCACAACTCCCATCCATCTGCTGCCTCATCATCCTGGTCAGTCCACCCCCATGCTCTCCACCATATCCTAGATCCTCCATCCTTCCCTCCACTTCCAACTCCCTTCCGCGCCTGCACGCCTCCAACTTATTCTCCTGCAAACCCTGCACCAGCTTCATGCCACCGTCCCTCCGCTACTTCCCTCCTATTGTATCTCTACTGCAGCCACCATTCCCCCCGTTCCTTTCCGCACTCTCCACATTGTCCCATTCTCACTGTCGCTGCTCAAAATCCAGCATTGCTCAACCCCATGCTGCATCCCATCCATATCACACAACCTATAATCCTGGGAACCCCCACACCAGGTGCATCTCCCCTAAAATCCTGTGTGTCGCCACTTGGTCGCCTTCTACTCACGCAGTCCCGCATCCGTCCATCCCTCCTCCCTACTACACACCTCCCCCCCTCACGTAAATTCCTCCATCCCACCCCACAGTTCATTTCCCCCTCCTTCTTCCTTCCATTCCCACGCCCTCCTTCCTCCTGCCATACCCACATTTTTCCTCCATCGGCTTCTCCTCCATTGCATCCCCTACCTCCACCACTCACTACCACCTCCCTCCACCGGACGCTTACACATCCACGCTAGCCCTAATTATAAATAAATTATTATCATTATATAATAATATTCTTATTATTATATAACAACCTTACCTTACCTTGTTATCACCCCACAAACAAATTATAATAATAATTTATTTATTATTATATATCTTCTGAAAATCCTAATTCTTCACCCTTTTTAAAAATTATAATAATATTGGTATTACAATAATAATACTTACTATTATTTCAAAATCCTTAAACCTCTCTCCTTTATCCCAAAAAATATTTATCAAGGAAGATCAGCAATCATTGAAGAAGTCAAAGGAAGACTTGACAAGGAAGTCAAAGAAACTCTATCATCGAAAAAGTCGAAGACTATCTATCGCCAAAGAAATCAAAGTCAAAAGAAGACCAAGTTATCGTCCAAACTAGGAATTATGGCGAATTGAAAATCAGAAATGACATCGCCGTTACAAACAACCAATAGCAATCTTCAATTCGAAATTATAAAGCAAGAAATGCGAAATCGTTTAACAGAACATGAGAATCAAAGAATAAAAAATAAAAAACGAGAGCTCCAGAATAGGTTATTAGATAAGGATAAGGAAATTTCACATCTAAGAAGCCACAATCAAAACCTGGAAGATAAAATCAGAAATTTCAAAAATGTCGATGAATCTTCGTATGGAAGTAATAACGATTTAGAAGATGACATAAAGCGCTTAAACAAGCTCATCATGGATAAAAATACGGAATTGACGCAAACCCAAAGAAAGCTAGAAAATCAAGAATCAGAGAGATGTCAACATCAACAATAGAAGGAAAAACTTCAGCAACAGTATGACGACATTACGAAGACACATAAGCTGGAAATTAAGAAAATCAAGGACGAATTAGCAAGTAATACCGAAGAACTATTTCGACTAAGGATTCATAACAAGTCATTACTTACAAAAATCAAGAAGCTGAAACATGGTCGAAAGACGAAGCATTCAAATGAATACCTTGAAGGAAGAATACTAGAAAAGCAAGAAGAAAACAAACACCTCAGAAAGTTTAATCAAGAACTAGAGGAACAAGTCCAGAAGTTAAAAGAGGACAAAAAGTCGCAAGACGAAAGGTTCGAGAAAATTCAGAGTAATAACAATCTATTGGAAAACAAAGTAGCACAAATCCATAAGGAAGCATCCAAACTCTCCAGAAAACAAAATCAAGTTGAAGAAGAAGAAATAAATATAAATTCAATCCACGTCACAGTTCAAAAAGAATTCAATCAAGCAGAAAAACAAACAACAAGAACTCCTTATTGACACCCCAATTATAAACGTCATTTTGACCAATGATAGGGTCAAAATGAACATACACAAAGGAATTATGATGTCATACAAGCAAGAACATCTAATCAACATACTAAGCATCAAACAAAAGGTCTCGTCCCACAAAGCGTTCAAATAACTCTGATAAAAATAGATCTCGGATGGACCACATCGGAGACGATGCAACAGTTCTTCCTTGGAATTCGTAACTCGTATCGCCTCATTTCATCAAGTGTCGCCAATACTAAAATAAAGGATCTAGAAATGTTGGTTCAAAAAAAAAAATCATTTGTTTTCAATAATCTTTGAGGACAAAGATTCCCTTAAGGGGAAGGCAATGTAACGAATATAAAATAATATATTAATTATAGTTTATTAATTATTAAGTGAAAGGGTGTAACCCTTCACTACACATGCGCAAGCCTATAAAGGCGAGCTTCATTGTAATTTAATATCATCTTATCATCTTATCAATTATTATTATCTTATTACCCTCGAAATGTGGGCCTCATATTATTTGTGGGCTTTCTAGAAGTATTTACTATGGTAAAGAATCTTTTACTCTTCAGAGGATGCGTGATGGCAGTAGGAGCAGAGATGGAGATGGAGAGGGCGGTGAAGGGAGTTGGATCAGGCGCAGTGGAGAGCAGTGTGTAGGAGGAGGCACGACATGGAAAGGAAGTGTTGGACGAGCTGTGCAGGGTGGAGTTGAGCTGGGTGGGCTGGCATGATGGTGGACGCAGCAGGTTGGGGGGAATGCAGAGGGTAGCGTGCAAATGGATGGGAGCATAGGTTGGGAGTAGGGTCATAATGGAGTAGCAAGCAAAGCGTGGAGGGAGATAGATGGGAGAAGCAGAAGAGAGGATGGGTAGATGGTAGATGGTATGAGGTCTGTGCTGAGGGCGTGGAGGGCATGAGGAATGGAGGAGAGGAGGTGGAGTGATAATCGAGTGATGGAGTGAGTGCATGGAGTAGATAAAATAATGATGAGAGTGAAGGATGTGAAGCAGTGGTGTGAAGATGAGAGTGTCAAAGGAGGATGAGTGGACAATGAATGTGAATACTCGAGCGAAAACATGCCGAGAGCCAAACAGGCTCTGATACCAGATGAAGCAACCGTATACGGTTGTGGAGTTAAGAATCGAGGCCTCCTTCCATGATTCAAGATAAAATAATAATATATTGATAGATGATAAATATTACAATTGGTGGCTTCCATTTTATATGGTGTGGGAAGCCATGTATGAGAATACAGGACCCTTACCTAATACTAATTATTATATGTATTTAATTATTTTATATTCATTACAGTTTCCATCTTCCCTTGCATTTTACATAATTATGGAACTTTCTGGTTTTCACTAATGCTTGGAAAGATGCAGATTGTACCATGGAATCCTTGCATTCCATGGGATGGAAATTTTCACTTTTGACACTTCCATATAGATACTTGCAGTGGAGGCAGTGGGATCCAAGCATTCTTTTTCCTAACAGTTGGACTGCAGAAGTATTCCTTTCCATGAGAATGAAAAACACGAAATGGGATCCTGTCATTGTTGTTTCAGTTCATTGGGTACAAATCTCTGCTTGTTGGTTTATTGGTGAAAGCCAATATTTCTTCTCTTGAGTTCATATTTGCAGTACAGAGTTTCAAAACACTTAAGTAAATAAATACTGCAAAGCTTCATTTTGGATCCTAGGATCATTTTGATTTTAAATGCTCAAGTTTGAAGAATTAAAAAAAAAAGTATGGGGACTAAAATTAGAGTAGAGCAGCAACAAGCATGGTGGAACCTTGCAGAAAATTGGTTACTAGAGTCCACTACTTCAAAATTGCACAACAGATGATTTTGATTGGAAGTAGAGATTTTTTTTGAAGGTGCTAAGGTTCATCTTCCATAAATTCAATTGCTTGAGGACAAGCAATTTTGGGAAGGGAGGACTTGTCATGTCCCCAATTTTGACTTAGTCAGTTCCCATGGGTATAGGGGACAGAATTATCCCTAGGGATATTAAATTATTCAATTTTGTAATCATAGAATAAAATTAGCCTAAGTATAGTAGATGAGATAATTTAATTAATTTTAAATTATTTTTATAAATAAATATTCCTAAAAATTGTGCAAGCGGGCCAAGAGGGAACCCTCATGAGGATAAGCTTGCTAAATTGGAACCGAGGACAAGAAACTAGCAAGGTGGCTAAAGCAACCTATTGGATTTAGAAATAGATAACAAGTAGGCAGGTGTAAGAAGTTTCCAAAAGTAGGAAATTAGAAATATCCAGGAAAAGCTAAGGAGGGCACAATTTCCAAAAGGGAGCTCAGTTTACAAAGCGGAAAACTCTAACAAAGCAGGAAACATCTTGAGACAAAGGCGGGGGGGTGCAGTTTCCAAAAGGAAGCTCGGTTTATAAAGAAGTAAACTCTAACAAAGTAGAAAACATCTTGAGACAAAGGGTGGCGTAGTTTCTAAAGGAGAGAAAATCTTGTAAGGAAAAAGCAAGGAAAGTATATCCACTCATGGGTGGCCCATGTGGAAGGGTTCTCACAGGTCACCAAGCTATTCAACTTGCTCAGTATCTCACCCTAAATTCTATAAAATAATGATTCCAACTCCAATTCACATATTTTTACCATTTTTTAATTCAATGTGAGAGCTATAGCTTCTCTTGTTGAGTGATGTGCCTCAACCTTGCTTTGGGTGATGCTCGCCTTAGCCATTAGTGTTCCAGTATCTCTTCCACTCTCTCTTACATGATTGAATACTATTTTACAGCCACTAAACATAATCTTGCAGCCATTAAATTTTGATCTCAATTTGGGGTCGAAATTCCTTGAAGTTTCCCAAAATATTGAAGAAGGAACCTCTCCTACAGCAACCATCGGTATTCTTCCTTCTCTCTAATTCTCTGTGGGCATCAACCTGTGATGATTCAAATTCTTCCATGGTGGAGGAAGATTCCATATCTTCTCATTGAATTTACAGGAGGTTCACTCATGCTTCTTGGAACCTACCTTCACTATGTATTCGAGACTCCAACCAATGGAGCTTTCTTTGATGTAACTGGGACATGATTCATTTTGGAGGTTACTAAGACCCTTAGAGTCATTTTGGTGCTGCAAAAATATATTTAAGATTATGTTTATTATATGATAAACCATCCTTAATATTATTCATATATATTCCTTTCAAATTATGCAAGTAATTAAGTCATTTTCGTACCTATGCTCATTAGAATAGAAATTTTGACTAGTTTTTCCAAAAAGGTTGTAAAATTAGTTATATAAATCTAAATGTCATTCTGTAAAGTTCTACAGGTCATTAATTTCATAATTAATCCATACCAAGTTTCATAATGCAATTTATTTTAGGTCGTACAGAGTTTGGGTCCACTAGAAGTCGAACTAGTCAGGCAGTCCAGCTAGCTAGTTTTATTGTTTTGCTTGTAAAATATATTCTATGGACTCTAATTCAATTCTGTAAATTTTTGTGAGTTATTTGGATAATAATTAATCATATTCATCTTCATAACACTAATTATAAATGTTGATTTAGTTCTTGGAAAGGAAAATAGGAAATCCAACCTATTTTACCAAACTCACCTAGAACCTCCCAAATTCCCTGAAACTCTTGTCCATCATTTAATTGGGATTTTAATGTCTGAAAAACACCACTAGTTTCATTTAGGTTTAAACAACTAATTCTAGTATGCATATGCTGGAGTGCCCAGGAAGTCTCAAAGTAGACATCAGCTCTAGTTGTTGTTGAAATGTAAATGGCCCAGTGCTTTGTGCATACAACTTGGAAGTTGGACCTATTTCTGTCGTTTTTGCTTCTACACACATTCCCGTACATTTTAAAGAACATCAATATCCAAAATTCATAATCCTGGAGTCATCTAATTATGTCCTCGACCCGTTCTTACCTGACTAGTTTGTTGACTAGTTTTCTGCTTGTCAAAATTGTGTTGTAAAGTTTACAATTTTTGGGTAATATCATCTCTAACTTGATCAGGGATATTACATTTTCCCACAACCTATGGATGAAAACATGAGGATAATGGATGTCATTGAATAGATAGATAAAAAATATCCCTGATATTTTTTTGATGGGGCCTCATAAGTGGAACCAAGCATATGTGGAGAAAAAGGCATATTCAATATATCATCTGAGGTCTATTTTAATTTTTGGATAGGTTTGGGTGAAGGCACTAATAATTTCATAGAAACGATGGCGTTAAAGGTTTTGGTTTCTTTGGATTTACAAAAAGGAATCACCAATCTATAGGTCTTTGGATACTCACTAAAAGTAATCAAATGGCTTAAGGGAGAGCAGCAGTTTAATAATCTATATATGAGAATATTACTAGGTTAAATCGAAATCCATACAAAAAAATTAAACTTTCTCAACATCCATCATGTACTACAAGAAAGAAACAAGTATGCTGATAAATTATCAAAAAATGGTCTAAGGATGCAAAGAGGGATGTGGTAGATAACAAATAACAGTCTTGATAATACTACAAAGTATTACCATCCTCCTTTCATAAAAATATTCAACCAGGATTCTCTTTGAATATTTACCTTAGTTATGATATTTTTCAATTTCAGAAGATTGAGGATGGGGAATTTCAAGCATAGCTGAAAGAGCTCAGGTGACATTGACTCTTGATCAAATGAGGTTATAGAATCTTGACAAAATGCACTCTTCAGACGAAGGACCCTCTTTAGTGGTTAGGCAGGCCAAAAATATTTGACATAACTAAAATCCTATTGCTAAATATTATAGTTGCAAGAGATTTCCTAAAGTAAGCATTAGCATTGAATTCTACCTCCTGTCCTCTATAATGCCCTATTATAGGCCAAGAATAATAGGATTATTTAGCTTCCAACTATAATTCCTTGAAAACCTTGGAATTGAGCACATTCAATTTTGTTGGCAATGCCCTCAATGATGTTCTACCTTACACTTATTCGGGATTTACTCCACTCAAGTATTCAGTATAGAAAAAAACCCTTTCTTTCAGTTTTATAGAGTTCACCTACTCACACCATAGAATTCTTACTTCTGGGGAAATAGTAGGACATTAGTGCTATCACGATAGACTCTAAATCCATTTTCTTTGTATGGAGGTTAGAGGAAAAGTGTAGGCCTTAAAATGCAAGTGATGGCCACTTTGGGCTCTAGTAGATGAAAATGACTCAAGCTCAATGGATTCTCGAATTTCAATGGTTTGGGATGCTAGATGCATCTTAAACCATATTAAAGCATTAAAGCTTCAACGTGATCCTAGCCCTGCTTATACTAGAACTCTGATGATATGGTGTACGAAAGCAATCATACTTCTAGGGAGATAGTAGGAATAATGATTGTAGTCACATTAGATTCTATAGTGACTATCTTTGAATTCATTTTTTTTGCATGGAGGCAATATGGGGAAAAAATCAAATTTGCATGTGGCATCTACAACCAAGCAAAGGGTAGAGACAGTTAATCACTAAATTTGTGGGCTAGTGTGTCATGGGAAGGTAATGGAACTCTAAATTATCCTATAGATGATAATGTAAAGAGATAGAACTGGAAATTTAATGTCATATAGATGGACATTAGTGGCCACCTACCTAGTCCACTAGCTCAAAAACACAATTTTCCAACTTGCCAGTTTTTTACGGTTTTTCAAGTCCTAGTCTTTTGGGATCATTTTGAGGCTCTAAATGATAATTTTGTTGGCATGAAAATGCCCAAGAAATCACTGAAGGCATTTTTTGGGCTGAAAATATGGATTACTTCTCATCCATACCTTTATGATGAGATACCGAGTGCCGTAAACAGAGATCGTATGCAAAATTTGCATCCCCGTGAAGTTTGCATATCAACTAACCCCATCGAGGCTCACAAACCTTTTGGAATTTCATCTCTTGGGGTTAGGGTTTTTTATGTTCATGGTTTTCGCATTGATGCTTTATGTTAAAAGGCCTTTATGGCCCCATTGTAACTCAGTTCTTGTAGATGAGCATAGATGACACATCTTTTTCCAAAGATGAGCTACCACCTTCTAGAGCTAGTTTGTATTGCTTTGTAGTTTACAGTGTTTTTCCATTCCATTCACTAATAGAATTTGGGTTTTACTCTACTACTTTGTTTCTTGCAAATATTCGTGCGTATTTCTATTTTATATCACTTCCTTGATTTCATTCTCCAAATAATCTATATTATCGTGTGAGGACTGCATAGGGCACATCGAGCTCGATGAACGAAACCCCTATTTCTCATTGAATAGGGATAGTATTCCTAAGTATGCCATCGGTATGGAGTATTAATCTCAGGTTGATTCAAGGAAAAGGGATTCTCAGTCTCTAAAGTGGCGAAAGCTTTGGAATGCTTGATGTGGCTTAGATCTTTTAGTCTGGTCCTAGTCCTGCTCGCACTCCGATCACTTTTTGTGCTAGATTTCATAGAATATAAGCTATTGTTTTGAATGGATTTAATGTTTATTTATGTGGTGGCAGGACTAGAGGGTAGGAGAATCACTAAACACTTGGTTCATGGCTAGTGCATCTTCGATGAACTTGGAGCCGAGATATCGGTCCAGTGCATATTTTGATGCTTTTGTCATAGAGCGGCATATTTCTGAGATATTGTTTTATGGGATGGAAGACACAGAGATTGAATTACTGTTTTCTCTGATATAGAGATATGATTTTGATTTTGTCATTAAAAACAATGAACTTTTGTTGTTAAATTTCGTTGGCCAACTAGCTTCACAATCCCAGGATGGTTTTGATTAGCCAATATGGATGGGCATTAGTATGACAATTTCTAAGTAGATAGAAATCTTGTTTTGGATGATAGGCCTATAGGGAAAGTTATTTCAAACCATGCCTATAAAGCACCGATGTAATGTAATCTTGATTCTCATAGAATACAAAATTACGATTTTTTTTACGAGGAAAAAAAAGAAAAACACCCAACCATAATTCTTATATATATTTAGAAGAACAACAAGTAACCACATTTTTCTAGATAGGATAGGTTGGCAGAAATTTTATTTCTATTAATGATTTATATATGTTTGGTGGTTCTTTCTTCAATTTGATAAGCATATTTTCTTAGCTTTTCTAAAACTGAATATTTACTCGATAAGTGTTTTTAGACTTCCAATATAGCTTGACATAATTATTATTTATATTAATGATTTGTATATGTTTGGCGGTTCTTTTATTTTATTCGATAAAGATATTTTCTTAGCTCTTCCAAAAGTGAAAATTTACATGTTAAATGTTTTTATGTCTTAATACAAGGATTATTAGAAGACCGGAAATGGGTTTTGAATGTCTTTCTTAACATGAGAAGCTTATTTATACTTTTCTTGTTTGTTTCTTATAGGTTGCTCTATCTTAAAAATATTGAAGATAAAATTGACATATTTTCATGTTTTTGTTTTAATGTTCATATAGACTAAATGGCCTTGGTCATTGACAAGTTTTGTCTTTTCCTCCTACTTAGCTTACTCGAGTTGCTTGTTATGTCCTTTAAGTGTGAAAATATTTATATGATTTATGTTTGTTTCCTAATTCTAATGCTTTTACAATTTTCCTTCTAAATTTTGTTATCTTTTGGTATGAATTTTGAATTTTCCACAAACTTGATTATTTTGTTGCATGTTTTGATAATGCTCTTTCCTATGCATTGGATCAAAATTATTTGGGTTTCCTTTATTCTTTGGATGGTTACACTATCCATGCTTATAAATAATAAACATATCATACTTGACATAACCATTAATGTATAGCTTCTTTCTCTTTCATGGTGATGATTCTTTATCAACTTGCTTTATATTCACATTGACTACTGTTAAGTGTTGTCTCTTGATGGAACAATATCATGTGCCATCATTCTGTTATTATATCTATGTATATAGAACAATATCATGTGCTATAATTCTATTATTATATTTATGTATATTATTTTGCTTCATCATTAGTAATAATTCCACATATCCATCCAACATTATGTGCTAGAGTCTAAACAATGCAACATGAAGCATTTGAAACTTTACCAACCAACTTTGAAACAAGGCATAAGGGATTGATATTTGTTGCGAAAACTACTTGCACCTTTCACGTATATAAATACCTAGGCCACATTAAGAAAAATATACATGCATTGATTTTCATGTTCCTTTACAAGTTAGTAGATATTTTGCACGGGGGGTTCTCTTAATGAACTTGTTACATAGCACGACCGTTCACATGATATTAAAGAATATCCCTCATTTCAATAAATATTGGAAAATGCCTCCTAAAATTGAATTGTTGAACCCCCCTCCCAATATATCTTTCCAATTAAAAAAACCCCTAGTTTCACAAGATATTGTAGGTATCTGTTTTCATCAACCCATTTTTAACACCCCCTTTATATTATATTATCAAGTTGTAACAAATAGGAGCCCTAACGCATCTTAGTATAAGCAAACATGATGCTAAATAAAATAATAGTATAATGTTAATAATGATCTTATCGGGATAAAAGGGGAAACTGATCAATTTGTAGCGTTGGATAGTGGAAGACCCAACGAAATAGTATTGGGGAAGGTAAAATGCATAAAAGGAAACCTAATCAAGAGATCAATGTAACAAAGAATGTAAAGACTAATAGTCCAATATTCATTGCAATGCTTAGAAAAGATGACAATTGCAGATGTTTCACACCACACCCTACCAATCTACCAATTGTATATCATGTAACTACAAGTATAGCCATAAAGAATTCATGTTTCCTATAAGCTTACTAAATTAAACTCCACAAAAATGAAAAATTGAAACCCTTTCATGGATGGACTTCCCTACCTTTCTATCAAAACAAACATCATTGATGCTTGAACCCATATTAGGTGATAGGCGAAAGACTTTCGAGGTGGAGGGGGGGGGGGGGGTGTTCTTACTATTACATAAAAATATCAACGCAAAAATTTTCCGCAACAAGTTGAAATTGCAATAGGTCTTGTTTCTACTTTTTTCTTATAATAATTTTCAATTATTAATAACATAATAATGTAAAAGGAACTATATATGCATGCCGTTACACAACTATGCAAACCAACTCCAACAAATTATATATCTAGCCAAATGTCCAAATCTTAGTACAATATATTAGCTTGTTATTCAATATGCTTTATCACGAGTTAGAAGAGTTTGGATAATACTTCTAAATTTCGACATTTAAGGTAAGAATTGTTGATTAAGTTGTCATTGATGCCAACAGTGTATAGTCATTGATGCCAACATGTCTTGGTGCCCCTTGAGGAGCCCCTGAGGGTTAAGTAATTGTCAGTGTCTAAGGAGACCTTTTGATCTTGTCCAAGCCCAAGTTTGAAGCCCTTGGAGCCCTTGGGACAATGACAAAAGCCCTGAACACCCTGTAGAGTGTTTAAGTACCCCAAAGAGGTTTTGCGTTTCCCCAATTGTTTCTTTGTTTCCCCAGTACCACAACTTATGCCCCAGTACGCTACAAAAGTGTTGAACAAGTTGCAAGAGTCCAAATGACCCTTTCAGTGGTCATTTGTGTTTATTGAGGTCATGGTACCCCAAGAGAAAGTCTAGCAACCCCACAGGTGATGTCATGATGGATCTTGACCCTTGGAGGTCTCCTGGTGTGGTTGAGGTGGTTGAAGAAGCCTATGAATCCCCTTGCTTGATGAAGAAGTCCTTGGACCCACATTTGATGGCTTAATGGTCCTTGTCCCCTTAAAGGTGATGATGTGGCCATTAATGACTTAATGAAGACTTAGAACCTTTGACGAAGATCTTGATGCCCGTGTATCCCTTGTTGGGGCACTTGGTGATGGAGTCCTATGTGATGGGCTTGAAATCCATGGAAAGTATCTTTAAGTATTATATGATATCCTTGAAAGAGTCCTTGAAACCCTTGCATGTGGTGCCTTGGGTCTTGAACCATGGTGATGTATGGTCCTATTTGTGGTTGTATGGATATTGGGATGTAGATGGAGGTAGATCCCATGGACATGCCTTGATATGTTGAAGAAGACTTTGAAACTCGTGTAGTTAGTGGTATGGTCTTTGGCACCCTCATGTGTGGGGTCTTTGACGTCCTGGACACATTGAATAATTTAAGGGTATTAGACCAAGAATTTGCAAATAAACCCATCATAGGGAGATAGTCCTCGTCAAGCCATTTCCATTGATATGTGGAGCATCTTCTAACTCCTTATGGTTGAAGAGATATGAATTTTTGAAGTTGGTGTACCCCACCTTTTTGGGTGAGCCGACCTAACAAAAGAAAATTTAATTATTTGTAATTTTGAATTGCATGTCGGCCCTGTTTGAGGTAATAACTTTCCTCCATGACCTATATAAATAGAATATCAAACATTTCATTTGCTCATCAATTGGAATTTCGCAACTCTTGGAGAAAAGTGCGAAATTTTGTGGAGGAAATTTTTTTGGGTATCTTCACTAAAATTGGCATAACTTTCTCATACGGAATCGGAATTACAAAATTCTTGGCTCGTTGGAAAGCTTGTTACGAGGGCTATGTGATGACATGATCTAGAGTTTATTTTGGTTTGTCTATTGTTTCTTGACCTTATGATCTTCAAAAAGGTATGGCTCATGCTTCTGGGTTTCTCTTGTAATGGCACATGTCTCTCATGGATAGAGTTCATCTTTGATATTTGTATGTGAGCCTATATATTGGTATATATATTTGAAGTCATTATGGAGGATATGATGATGAAGTTGCATACCTTTATGCTATGATATTATAGACTTTATGATGATAATGCATGTGATAATGATGTACACTCTATGAAGTTGATGCACTCCTATACAATATGATGTGCATGCATACCATAGTGTGATGATGCTCTCCTATGCATTATGATGTATACTTGATGTTGATTTGACAAGTCATCATTGAATTAGCATTCTTCCATTGCATTTTGAATAGTATTATATTAGGACTGTATTGACAATACTCTTTGACTTAATTGATGACCTTCATTGAGTTGACAAAACAACGTTGTGAGGGTTTGTCATTGACTAAGTGGATTGACCTAAGATTGACTTGTTAGTGGTTGACTATGAGCCTTAACTGTTATCTGAGTAACATTGGCAAGTTGATGATTTGACAAAGTAAAGGCTGTTTTATTGATTTGATAATACTTCTCTTGATTGATTTGAGATGTGATTGGTTTTGGGCAATTGTTTTATTCACCATTGACTTAGTAAGTCAATATTGATCTTAAGTAATGGGCATTCAAGTATTGAGAAACCATTGACTGTATTTGATTTAGTTAACATTGTATGAGACTGTATATTGATGAAAGTATCCATAGGTGGTATAGCATTGACCAAGTTGGTTGAAGACATGATTGTCTTACAGTTTGTTGATTGCTTGTTTGAAGTTGTCCGTCAAGTTCTGCTTGACTATGTTGCCTGTCAAATTGTGAGAATAGTTGTGATGTCATTTAACTAAGTATGATTGGGTGAGTAAAGTTATGGTTGTAACTCTATCTTGACCAAGTAAGAAAGTCGGTTTCCCATAGAGCAATTATGGACAGGTACATGATCAGATTGACACAGGCATATGATTAATTTGGCACAGGTACATAAGCAGCTTGGTACAGGTTTGGCATAGGTTGCCTTATGTGCAGTTGGTCTAACTCAGATTGGCTGAGTTGTATGAGCAGTTGGTTTGACCCAGGTGGTCTGGTACATAGTTGGTTGAACTCAGATTGATTGATTCAAATGATGTGAACAACAGATTGATTTATGCAGACAGATTGATTGGTATAGCTGAGATTGATTGGTACAGCTAGATTGGACAGATTGAGTGTATAGGTTGATGAACAATGTGGCACAGTTGTGATGATCGGTGGACAGTTGATGAGCAATGAACAATTGACGAGCAGTGGTCAGTTGATGAGCAGTGAAAGTGGTTTTGCAGTGTGGTACAGGTTGTGCAGTGTGGTTTAGGTTTTGCAGTGTGGTACAGGTTGTGCAGTGTGGTTTAGATTGTGCAGTGTGGTACAGGTGTTGGATAGCAGGTCCACAGGATCAGTGCAGTTTGTGGTTCAGTAGTTCAGTTTCTATCTTCATATCAGGGTGGCAGGACGGGGCAAGTAAATTGAGGGAGCTAAGGCTTCCTTCAGGTTGTAGCCTGTAAACCAGGGGGTTGTAGCCTCCTTCCAGTTGTAGCTGGAGAATTGAAGTCTTTGTAACAAAGGGGGTTGTTGCCTCCTTCCAGTAGTTGCTGCTAAATTATTATTATAAAGGCTTCCGTGGTTTTTCCCCCAGGACTTGGGTTTCCACGTAAAAATCTTGTGTACTGTGTTTTTCTATGCTTCCTATGTGATGATGATATGATGAGATGTAAATGTTAATAATGCTGATGATATAATGATAATGTGATAATGCATTAATGAATGATGTATTGAATAAGCTGTTGATGATTGTTAAAGTTGAAAAAGTAATAAAAGCTACACACACTGTTCACCCCCCCCTCTCAGTGTGCTCCGTGTGTCCAACAAGAATTGGGCAATTTCTTCCTTGAATGTATTCTTGGGTGATCTTGAGTCTGATTTTTTGATATGAGGTCTTTTTGCTAAATTTGTCCATTGTTTCCAGTCCTCAAATTCGTACCATTGAGAATGCAGCTTCAGAATCGCTTGTGATTTAATATTGGTCATATTTGTTAATTGCTTCATGCATTTAGATATGTCGATCCCTACGAGTTGTTTTGACCACAACAACATTTGGAAGACTATCCAATGTGATTGTTTTTGTAATATTCCCTAAGCTAGAATAATCATTTTCATTATTGCATTTTATTTTGTCTAATTGCTTATGTAATCACGAGACAAACACCAAATTATTTCAGTGTGGAATATTTTTTAGGAAGTGACTTATGTAATTGCATATTTGAATTAATATAAGTTTTGGGGAAACATTAGATAAATAATCGAGAGTAATTTCATAACTATCAAAGATGAGGAAAGAAAAGGAAATTTAATTTATTCTCATTCTTCCATATGTTGAAGTTTGAACTCAACAACATTATTCAATTTCTTTTAATTAAATGAAGAAATCCCCACAGGAAACCTAACTACCTCCCATTGAGGGGAAAGGGCAGGAAAAGATTAAAAAGAGGGAGGGACACCTTCACTGGGGGGTTAAACTCCAGGAGGCATTTGAGTAAGTGTGAGGTCCATGAATGCATGCAGATTGATATATTGAGAAAACACTTTGAGAGTATTGATGTAACTAGAGGAGAATCCTTTACAATCCTTAGCGGTATCAATAGCTCGGGGGTGACCATTTGTGTAAGATGAGCCTACGGTTGGGAGGATGGTGATTCTAGTCCACTAAAAGTTCAAGACCATAAAAATTGAAATAAAACTATCAAGATATGTACTTTTCTCCAATCATAACCTCATTTATTACTACCTCATTATCCTCTTTCTTGCTACCTCATGTTATGTAAGTTAATATGAAGAAAACATATTTAAAGGAGCATTCACATGAGCTCTTGTATATACTACAGAAAATAAAGTAAACTAATTTCTTTCTAGCTCATTATCTAAGTTGACATGAAGAAACACATTTAAATGAGCACTCACATGAGCTCTTGTTAATAGTATAGAAGATAAAATTTGTTTAGACAAAATAATCATTGTAAAAAATAAATTATACATTAAAAAATCAAATATAATTGAATATTTAAACTTATTTAAGTACACATAACATAAATACTTTTTTTATTAAATTTTGTGAAATACTATATATTTTATATTTTCTAAATTTAATAATTAAATGTTAAAAAGAACTACTTTGTAATGATATTTTCTAAAATCATCCCCTAAATATTTTAATATTTTTTAGTTTATCTTCAATCGTTCCCTTTTTAGTGTGGATTATATTGACAAAGTTTACTCGTTTTAAATATTCAAATTTGAATGAAAACTATTTAATAATGTTAAAAATTATTAAAAACATGCTCCAATAATAACTTCATTTCTTACTACCTCATTTAAATTAACATGAAAAAAGCACATAATGATATATAAACTAATATTTACATGTTCTCTTGTTTATATTATAAAAGATAAAACTGGTTTAAAAGAAATCTTGAAATTTTAGTCATTAAATAAAACATAATTATATTTAAATCTATTCAAATTACACATATAATATAAATATTCTTTTATAAAGTTACTATATTATACATTATAATACATATATTAAAACTAGACATATTATACATATAATATAAATATTATACATTGATTCTTGATTTTATCTTCTAGATTTATTGATTAAATTTTTAAAAAGACTACTCATTTTTGTTATAATATTTTTTAAATTTATTTAATAAATTTATTTAGAATTTGTTTTTTTTTTTTAATATAGATTGAATTTGACTAAAATAAAATTTATTTATAATTAATTTTAAAATTAAATTAATTCATATTAAACATCTCAAATAAATGTTCAAACAAATTTGAATGAATACAATTTCATGATTTTAAACTTTATTAAAAACATAAGTACAAAATTCAAAATAATTTATGAATACAATTTCATGATTTTAAATTTTATTAAAAACTTAAATGCAAAATTCAAAATAATTTATAGTTGCTTTAATAAAAGATTCAAACTAGCTTCTTAAATATCACTAAATTTCAATTATTATAAAGTTATAATTATTATAACTTCTTAAATATCACTAAATTTCAATTATTATAAAGTTATAATTATTATTAATTATGGTTTTTTTTTTAAAGAAAATATCCACGTAATCCCATTATTTGATCCCATCTTAAAGAGGTTACATAATACATTGTATTTTTCAACAAAGAAGAACAAGTTATCTATGTGCACATTATTATTTAAGGTCAACTCTATCATATCACTATTTAATTATGAGATTTTTAAATGGCTGCATAATTTCCTTGAGTTCTCTCTATCCAATGTGAATATTTGTTAGCAAATGCATATCTCAATATCTAAGACTTCATAATAATTTATTAAACTGAGAGAAGAACTATTGAGATATTATGATGGTTTATGAGATTTTAGGGTTCTTTGAAATAATAGTTCAAATATTCAACAAACTAAAAATTAGGTTTACTAACCAGTATTAAGTGCCGCAAGAGATGTGGAGCACATACGCATAAGAGAGATATAGAATATGTTACAATTTTTTCATGTGATTGACGTGCTAAGTACAGGGCTCCTTCAGGTTATTGAAGATTGTTGAATTTGTTGGATTTGCTTTTGATGAATTGACTGATGATTATATTGATATGATAATTGGATCGGTTTTGCTTCCAATAGTTATTGTACAACTTCTTAAAACATTTAATATTTTTTATAGTTTATTTGGTTTTAATCAACCATTAAAAAAAATCAAAATAGTTAATACATTAAATAGACATAATAAAAACCATAATTGCTTTTCAACAAAATTTATAATTGATAATTATAAAGAAATGATTCCCGTAATATTAATAATAAATAATTCAATACATCAAATAAACATAATAAAAACCATAATGTTTTTCTAACAAAATTTATAATTGATAATTATAAACAAATGATTCCCATAAGATTAATAATATTAATATAAATATAATAGAAGACTAAATATGTATTGAAATTTGTTTTTTTTCTATGAAAATGAGAGAGAAAACTAATAATTCATTTTCAATTCATACTTGATTTTTCAACTGATTTTTCTTTATAAGTCCAATAAAAATACAAAAAAATGAATGTGAAAAAAAACACAAACAATAGCTTCAGAATTGTAGTAAAACTTAAAAAGGTTATGTATTTAATGACATGTCATTTCATAACTAAAGTCTGTTATGTGGATTTAACATTTGTGCATAGGATAAGGTTGCAAAAATAATTGAAATGAACTAACCTTCGAAGCAATGTGGATTAGACGTCCTAGCATATTATAACTTTTGAAGCGATGTGGATTCAACACCTGAGCATATGATAAGGTGGAAACATGAGTAAAAGTTCATTTTCATCTTTTTTTTCACATATAAGATAAGATCAACATACCTACAAATCGTATTCATTGAAACTTTCATTTGAATATATTTGTTTCATATCACGAAACTTTATTTAGAACAAAGAATCTCTAAGTGAAAAGTTACCCATAACCAGTGATAGGATGAAATCTTTTTTAATTTGTTAATCTTTAAAGCAAAATCTTTATTATTTTCATAAATTTCAGACTTGAATATTTGTAACTAAAATTTAAAACAATAATAAAATAGTTAAAAAAGAACATTAATGTCTTTAATATAAGATAAGAGAAAATTCATTTAATGATTACAGATAGATCTATTTATTTGGCATGATAGTAAAATAATTAAAAAAGAACATGAATGTCTTTACTATAAGATAAGAGAAGATTTAATGATTGTAGATGGGTCTATTTATTTGACAGAATAATAAAAGCATATGAAAATAATCATTATAGAAATGCCTGAAGAAGAATAATCTCTTATTGTAGAATATACAGTACCCATGGAAACCATTATTAAAAAGCATATATATTACTATAAAAACCCTTCAATAATAAATGAATAATCCAAAACTTTAAAAGATTTTTGATAAGATAATATGTATAGAAAAGGAAAAATATTCATTTGCCAGAGCGAAGGAACAAATTTGCAGAAGACCCAAAATAGAATGTCAACTAATATATAAAAAATGGAACTCTTTAAAAAGTCCATATGTCAAAAAGACTTAAAAATATTCAAAGGAAGGGAATCTCAGGACAACATTATACAGGGACTTACAGATTACACTCTGTCTCTAAGATAATAAAATAAACATGTATAATAACTCTATAGGAGGAGAGTTGGGGTAAAACCATTCTTCATTTAAATATGTTACTTGGATTGAGGTTGGCCATAAAATTTAGCCAAGACCCCTTTTAAATAAGACCAATCAATGGTCGAGAATGACCTCTCTAGAAGTTACAATAACTTCCACACAACTCAAAGAGACATACCTGGTAACGCCATTTCCATTCGTCCATGAGAATGTAAATTCCCAACCGAATGACAAGCAGGATGCATCTTTTGTCTTTAGTTTGATCGCCTTGATGCTTCTTTGCGGGCTTTACAAAATAAACCGCCCGACGAATAGAGAAGGATGAAATAAATTGCCCAGAAAGAAGGAGAAACACTCCCCACCAGAAGACTGACAGACGAACAGACATTAAACCTTGTTGTTTACTTATGGGCATACTTATTTGAGCCATGTTATCGCCATTAAAACAATATTGGATTTATTTATTTATTTCTTGACTACCCAGTTCGGAGCAGGAAATAAGAAGTTCGGTTGACCCAGATTCAAAAAACCTTCTCATTCATGGGTTTCACCTATTTAAAATCTCCTATTTTAGGATTATTACCTTTCGAGAGCTGAAAGTGGATTTTATTATTACTAAATAATACCCTTTTTTTTAGTAATGCTTGATATGCAAAAGGATCAAAAGAAGTTATTCCAAACCTAATACTTCCCTTATAGTGCAGTAACATAACTGTGAGCAAGAATAAACGTGGAACCCTTATCGAATGCTTTGAGAAAGGCTCTTTTATGCCATTCAAAATTCGCAGACGCGGAGTGAAGAAGGGAAAGGGAATCTCAAACATTGGAGGTAAAAACTCTTCGTAACACTACAAGTAAAAAAAATGGAAAATGGAAAAAAGAAGGCGCATAATAGAATCCAGAATTGAACATTAAGTCACAGTCAAAATACCTGTGTATAATGGAATTCCAGATGCGGCATTGATAATCATCATTCCATTCCAGTGAAGAATAATAAAAAAATCATAAACCCTGGCCTAACATTGGTCAAGCTAACAGATGAGAAAGAAATACATGAATTGTGGGAAATGAGCTTCAGTAATGAGGTATACAGAGGAGGATAGCAGTGTCTTATCACTTCCCAAGAATACTTTGCACAGGTAATAAACGTAGTGACCAAGTGGCATACAAAGATAAGCCAAGTGTCTAGTACTTCACCTACCCCAGTTAATGCTAGATAGAAAATGCTCAAATACGCTGCTACGAAACTCGGCGTATCAAATCCCAAGGGAAAATTCATTAATAAACAAGATATGCATATATCCCACGATATTGTTCATTAACTTCAATAGCCTACAGATTTATTGCAAATTGAATTGTTCATATGATATCATTTAAACTACATCTGCGACATGGTAAAAATTCAATAGCCCATCATAAGTTTTTTATTATTGTAAATTCTAAGCATTCTCCAAGATTTAACCATGTCTCAGTGCCAAGAGATATCATAATATAAACTAGATATCGTAATATAAAATTTATACACATCTCGCTACTATGGAGTGACCCAAAAATTACATTATGTTTATTAAATACAAAATAAAAATACATTATTAAATGAGTCCTTTCCCATGTTGACTACATGACGGGTTTTACCAGAATGATCATAGATTCCCTCTATACGTAATTGAAAATAAATAGATGATCCAATTATTACCCTTTGTATGTAATACTAGTACAAGAAAAAATAACTCCTCCATCTCATATATGAACTTTGAGAATGAGAATGGAAAGTCAATATAAAGATTTAAAGATTTAGAATATAAAGATGATCCAATTATTACCAATAGATGATCCAATTATTCCCTCTATACCTAATTGAAAATAAATAGATGATCCAATTATTACCCTTTGTATGTAATACTAGTACAAGAAAAAATAACTCCTCCATCTCATATATGAACTTTGAGAATGAGAATGGAAAGTCAATAAGTAAGTTATATTTCTGTGTGAAAAAAAAAAGAACTTTGAGAATGAGTTTGGAAAGTCAATATAAAGATTTAAAGATTTAGAATATATTTTATTGTTTTGTTAGAATATATTAATTATTTATTTAGTATATATTATTATTGTATATATCGTTAAAAATCTTGGATTCCTTCTATATGTAATTGTAAATATATAGATGATCCAATGATTATATGTAATTGTAAATATATAGATGATCCACTGATTTCACCTCTCTGCTTACACTACACTGCTGGGCATTCTCCTGACTGGATGCATTAGGGGCTCCTCAGATTCTATTAATTTTATTAATGTATATGCTCCATACATTGATCGGAAACTGTATTGGGAAAATGCAAAAGACAATGGACTTCTGGACTATGGAAACATCTTTATGGGGGGTGACTTAAATATCACTCTATCTTCGGCTAAATCCTGGGGAAATGGTGCTCTGGTGGACCCTCTTAATGCCTACTTTCAAGATTTCTTTGATGAGCTTAGCTTGATAGATATCCAACCGGTCCCTTTGGGACCTACTTGGTATAATGGTCGCCTTGGAGAACACAAGATATCAAAAAGATTGGACAGATATATGTTAGCTGATAATCTATCACAAACCTAGCAAAATTATAGAACATGGACCCTTCTATCCTCAATCTCAGACCATCGAATAATACTGATGGAGGTGGACCTGGGGGTTTACAATACACCTTTCCCATTTAAATTTAACCACTCTCTGTTACAGATAGAAGATTTTTGCAGCCTGGTTCGTTCTGATTGGGTTAACTTTGACTATGGGGAGTCTCCTACTGCAGCCAAACGATTAATTCAGAAATTGCTACACTTAAAGGTGGTGGTGAAAATGTGGACGAAAGCTCGAAAATTGTCTGAACATCACAAGGTTGCTATTATAGAGTCACAGATAAATTCACTAAATGAAACTTATTGTGGGGCTCCTCTACCGGAGGGGGTCCATAAAAAGCTTCTCGAATTGGAAAGTAATCGATTGGTGCTACTCAATCTTGATGAGGCTTCTTGGAGGCTAAAAAGCAGAGTCGTTTGGGTCAATTTGGGAGATAAAAATACCAAATTCTTCCAGCGTTTTGCAAATAGTCGGCGCATCTATAATACTATCTGGGCATTGCAGGACGGGGATGGTGAACCCATTTCGGCTCTGGCAGACTTACAGAGGGTTGCCATTGATCATTTCCATGAATATTATTGGGATCCTCACAAATCCACCATTATAGAACAGATTGGGATTATCAAAGATTATCCCCGCATGTTCACTGAACAGGAAGGTATGGATATTATGCTCCCTGTCACCTTACTAGAGATTCATTTTGTACTCAAAGGATTTGCAAAAGATAAAAGTCCGGGTCCAGATGGCTGGATCGCGAAACTCTTCCTAGAATTCTTTGACATCATGGATTATGATATTCTTGCAATGGTAGAAGAATCTAGGACTCTGGGATTAGTTGATGGGGCCATCAATGCTACCTTTTTTACTCTAATACCAAAGATTTCCAATCCTTCATCTTTCATAGATTTTCGCCCTATATCTCTATGCAACTTGGTTTACAAGATAATATCAAAGATCTTAGCTAATAGACTGAAACCTGTACTATCAAAGGGTCTGTCATTGGAACAGTATGGTTTCTTGGATGACCGACAGATCTTGGATGCTGTCGGGGTTTCTCAAGAGGTCATGCATAGTATAAAATCCAAAAAATTACAGGGTATTATCATGCAACTTGACCTTACGAGGGCATTTGATAACGTGAACTGGACTTACCTCCGACTTGCATTGGTGCAGATTGGCATTATGTGGGATGCCACACAATGGATAATGGCCTGTATTACTTCTGTTAATTACTCTACTCTGATAAATGGCAGTCCTACGGAGTTTTTGAAATGATCTCGGGGCCTTCGTCAAGGCTGTCCCCTATCTCCTCTCTTATTTTTGTTAGTGATCGAGGGACTCAGTCTGATGATTCACAGGGCAAAAGACAACAACTTATTCTCCGATATTCAGGTATCTGCTCACCATTCCATTACACACTCTTTCTTTGTTGATGATGTTATGATTTTTGGTTGTGCAGACACATTAGAATGGAATCAGATTTGGCAGGTATTACACAAATTTTGCTCGGCCTCTGGTATGCTGATTAATTAAAAAAAATCAAGATTACTGAAACATAATATGGAGGCTTCAGCAATAAGGGAGATTACAAACATTATTCCATTATCTGTCGAGGATTTAATTGATGGACCAAAATATCTTGGCTTTTTCTTAAATCCCAATGGTTACAAGGCTTCTGACTGGCATTGGCTGGTAAAAAAATTTGAAAATCGCATTAAAAGCTGGCAATGGCGATGGCTCTCCAGTGGTGGACGTCTGACCCTTGTAAAGTCTGTGCTACATAACTTATGGGTGTACTGGTTAGCCCTTTGCAAGATCCCCAAATCCATTATATCAAATATCTGGCAATTAATTCATAAATTCATTTGGTCAGGTACTGGTCGTCATCGAATACATCTAGTGGATTAGAGCTCTCTGTCTCGGCCTTATTCTCAGGGTGGTTGGGCCCTTAAAAACATTCATAAATTTTCCATGGCACTCCGGGCGAAAAGCTTGTGGAGGGCATTGGCGGTGGATTATCTCTGGAGTGTCATCCTAAAAGATAAATATTTTGGCAAGCTTGACACTGTAAAATGGATTCGACAGGGGCACAGATCTCAGAAAGGTGTCTCATATATCTGGGCAGGATTACTGGATGCTTTTCCTCTTGTTGCCGAATGGCTTGCATGGTATCCTGGAGATGGACGCCATATTCTCATTGGAGTCGACCCTATCATTTTTGGTCCCAAAAACTTCTTACTATATCCGATATTGTTACAAATCTTGCATTCTCGTGGCTTTTTCTGCTTACGACATATTCTGGTGATGGATAGGGACGCGACCTCTCTTAATAAATGGATCTCCTTGGCGAACTTGGGACTCACGGGTTCTTTGGCAATTGAGTGGAATACATTCACACTTGATTTATATCATTCAAACATCAGGTTGGGGCCAGCGACCGATCAACTGTTATGGTCATGGAATTCGACCAATGGAACCGTCACTACCAATTTGGCATACACAGCACTCTCTAATCAAAATCCTGTTGCTGGGCGATAGTGGCACACTCAAGTTTGGGGATGGGACATTCCTCCTCAGGTCAAAATATTCATCTGGCTATTATTGGAAGAGCGTATTTTAATATGGAGCAATCTTCAAAAGCGTGGTATCAATGGTTCGAGTATCTGCTCACTTTGCTCAAATGCTCCTGAATCCCTCCTTCACCTATTTGTTCAGTGTCCTTACACCCAACAGGTCTGTATTTTACTGGATCTTCCACTCCATGCAATTATTTTTGAAATTGACATTACTATACAGAATTGGTTCCATAGCATACTTGCACAAAACAAACAATTAGCTCTGAAGGTCTGTCTACTCTCATGGACTATCTAGAAAGCGCGGAACCTGTTCATTTTTTAAAATAAATCTCTGGCGGCTTCATATGTGGTGTGCGAGATTCAGAAGATTTTTTTGGATTATGGTAGCTCACTGACAATCCCTATGATCTCTGCACGCATCCATCGACCATCAAATCTTCTATGTAGAGCCAACAGGGCCAGATTCGATGGTGCTACCATGCGATCTTCAGGCCTATGTGGTGTAGGGGCCTTTATTGAGTTACAAAATGGGGATTCTATCAAACTTTGGATGAATGGTGGGGATGGAACCAATATGAAGGGGGAGTTGATTTCTTTGTGGTTGGTTCTATTTTTTTTTGTGAAGGCCAAGATACATCTCGATCAAATTGCAGGTGATTCGAAGCTTATCATTGACTGGGCAAATTCCAATGATCCTATACAGGATCTGGCACTCTCTTCTTGGTTGGATCAAATGAGGCTTCTTCTTCGTCACTGTGCGTCGACTTCATTGATCCATATCTTCCGAGAGCATAACACAGTGGCCGATCAACTTTCCCATCTTGGACTGGATGCTATGGTTGGCCGGATTTTTTATGAGATCTTGGACGGATCCCTTTCTTCCACGAGGGGTTTTTGGAAACTTTTTTGATGTTATATTTTTCATCTATTCTGCTGCGGCTCTTTATATCGGCTTTAATTTAGACTCTCATGTTTTATTCTTTTTTATTGGCTACCTTTTACACTTGGAAACCTTGGTTGGTATTAAACTATTTGGGGGATGGTTATATCCCAGTACTTTTCGGCTATTTTTACATATGTCAGGGGAGTCTGGATTTGGATCCGATATCTTGCTGATCCACTTGTTTTCATTGCTCTGGTCATATATGCTCATGTACTACATATACTTGTTAATAAAGTATAGCTTTTTTACTTGTTAAAAAAAGAGTACTAGTATAAGAAATAAACAACTCCTCCATCTCATACATGAACTTTGAGAATGAGCTTTTAAAATCAATATAAAGATTTAGAATATATTTTATTTTTTTGTTAGTATATTTTAATTATTTATTTAGTATATATTATTATTGTATATATTATAATGTAGAAAAAAAATTTATAGTTGTTTTGAAAAAATTGAGATAGAAATAGATAAGGAGAGAGAGGGAAAGGAAGAGAGGGAGGGGATATAGGGGGAGAAAAAAATAGATACAAAAAGGAGGGGTTAGGGAGAAATAAGGGGAAGTAAGGAGAGGGAAAGGGAGAGATAGATAGAAATGAATAGGGGAGGGGAGAGAGAGAAGGGGGGTTTACTAGGTGAGAGAGAGAGAGAGGAGGGGGATAAGGAAAGGGAGTGAGAGTTAGAAATAGGGATAGGGAGAGAGATAGAAAGGATATCAAAGGGAGACATAGAGAGATAGAGAGTGGTGGTTAGGTAGAGGGAGAGAGAGGGAGAGGGAGGGAGGGGGGGAGGTAGGGAGGGAGGGGGGGAGGGAGGGTGGGAGGGAGGGAGAGCCGAGGAGAAAGAGAGAGAGAGAGGGAGGGGACATGGAAAGGGAGATAGATATATAAAGAGGGATGGGGAGAGAGAGAGGGGGGGGTTACAGAAAGAGAGTGGGGGGATATAGGGGGATACATAGAGAGAGATGGTGGGGGAGGGAGAGGGATAAAGAGAGGGGCGAGGGAGGGAGAGGAAGTGTTTAGGGAGAGGGGCAGAGAGAGAGAGAGAGAGGGGGGGGGGGGGTGGGGAGGGAGGGGGATTACAAAAAGAGACATGTGAGGATATAAGGTGTAGAGAGAGAGAGAGAGAGGGGAGTCGAATTAATAATAGATGCATCCATGCTCTATAAGGAGCAAACAATCTTCTTTACAGACAATACAAGCATATTAACTAAACAATTGAACATGTAGTGAATGATATAAAACTCGAGCTTTCGAGACATCATGGTATCCAGGAAAAAGTGTTATGGAACATGGTCAAACCAATGTTTACATAAAAAAGAATGACAAACTCTCCAATGTTCAGAGCAGAATAAACTATACTTTTTCATAAGCAATGGACCCTGAACATTAACCCATATTGGATGGCGTGCATTTCCCAATTGCCTCAATTAAGATCCATAGACACTACTACCAAAGTTATACTTTAAGCCATGCGTTGCTTGCATCTGAGTCGTTGATCTTAGGGTGATAAATTCAACTATATTGAGTATCTGACAACTCAAATCAAACTTTAATGTGAACCGATGATTCTAGAATTACGTGCCTTCCTTTGCATTCATAGAATGGTTGCATAATAAATTTAATGCATATTATATTGTAATACAACCCATGCTATACTTATTATTATGTAGAATGAAACCATTACAATATAGTGTGACAACTTTTGTCCACGAATTCAAGGATTGAATCGAGAGTATAAAACATTAAGGCCAATATGTCTAGATGGACTTGAGTCCAAAACCATGGAATAATGTTTTTCTTTTGGATTATTATTTTCCATACCATGTTTCTCTTGGACTACTAAAGTGATAACTTTTACAATTAATTCATTTCTATTACATCTCATCTAAGACATTAAATTAATACTTAGGATACCATCCTAACTATTATATTTACAGGAATAAATAAACAAACTTGATTATAATAAACATGTTTGGAGAATCCTCTATGCTCTCATTCACCCCTTGGCCAAAAATTCTAAGGAAAATCCTTATCCCTTCATAATTCTTCTATGTTTGGAGATTTTGGATCTTTGAAATATCTTGAAAATGAACGTTGTTAACTTTTACAATCTCTTTAATTTATTTTTTCTTTGACCCATCAGAAAGATCAATTGACCAAATTGTATTTACACATTTCTTAAAATTGTCATAATTGTGAAAGAACTTAGTGTTAATATGCCCCTCTTCCCACCATATGGATCTACTTTTGAGCCTCCACTCTACCTCGTTTTTGTCTAAAAGTTCATTTTTATCCTCTACTATCTTTAAATCTAGCAACTCTTCATCATTAGAAGATCCTCTCACATTATTTTAAAAAGTAGTGGTTATGTTTCTTCTACCTTTTCTATGTCTACTTGATTTTCTTCATTTTTCATCTTTGCGCTCCCTACAACTAACTTCTTAACGTGTTTGAGATTGGAGGAAAATTGAATCATAATTGAATTCCATCAACAAGGATCATAAAATTTCTATTTTTTGTAATAAGAAGTTTAAAATATTCCTTAGCCAACCAATCATGATTAGATTTAAAAGGCAATGGAGGTTTTATATCCTCCTATTCTAGTTGTATAAGAATAAGTAGATGATCATGTAAGCATGTTCCCTACCCAATAGTTGCATCTTTCAACCTCCTCCACCAATTTTTCTACCATTAAGAATATTTCCATCATCTTAGAGATGCTTGTTCTTCCATGTCAGCACACAAACTAGCATCTTAAGATTTAATTCCTAAAATCAATGATAGGTTATGGGCAACTAAGAGGGAGGCCATTATCACCACACCTAACCTCTTTTGTCTCTTTAGGGTATTCCTTATCTAGCTCAAAGGTGGAGTCCCTAGGGTAGGATTACTTGAGTTTAAAAATGGAGTACATGCGAGAAATGAAGAGTAACTTTAGAAAAACAAAGTGTTTTGGTTTTGTAAAATACAAGAGTCATGAAGGAAATGGAGATTAGTCTTTTACACAATGGGAAAATGGGGTCAACCAAGGATTGCATGAGGCTTTCTTGAGGAGTATTAGAAAGGGACAAGGTCACAATGCACAAACCTAGATGCTCTCTAGTGGATGGGTTGATTTTAGAGATCACACAAAAGGAAATTTATAAAGAAAAAAAATTCAAATGGACTCAAGGGGGAAAGCTACATTGAAAGGAATAAAAAAACAAATGATTTATATACACAAAATATGCACCTAAACTACACATCCAATTGATAACAATCACATAAAAGATAGAAATCCTAATTTTTCATTACCTCAATCACATTAACATTTGAAGATCCATTAACCAACCAAGCACATGAGCAACATGAAAACCCTGCAATAGAGCACTAGAATCAACCATCCTACATCCCTATTGAGTATCCCTTGTCCATCAAACTCAATACCTCGTGTCCTTTTCCCTTGATTTTCCCTCTGCCTCCCCTCCACTGCTTCTACACAAAATGTAATAAAATATACCCTAAATATTTGTATTGCCATATAACATAATTAAGCCCCCTTGGCCCCTTAATACAGGGCAATATATTTTCTCAGTTCCATATCATAGTTTATTCCCCAATATGAATGGACGTGATAGGATATTGTCCACCAACTGACCCCCCCGTGATATTTTGTGGGTACATGGCTTTATGGTATCCCTATATAACTTTATTGTCATAAGATTTGTGATATCATATTTTTCTTGAGAAGAGCTCATAATTACTAATTCTCCTATCATAAGTTCATAACAATATTATGTTGGCCGTGACTATTTTTCTATCCCACTACACTAGTATTTTGATATCATGTTTTTCTTGAGAAGAGCTCATAATTACTAATTCTCCTATCATAAGTTCATAACAATATTATGGTGGCCATGACTATTTTTCTATCCCACTACACTAGTATTTTGGTGGGTAAGAAAATTTTCTTCAACATCCATGATTGTATCTAAATTGTTTCCATGGATGATCAATTTTTCCTAGGTTGATGTACATGTTGTGTACTAATGGAAGCTTAACAATGATCCCCTAATTTACTATAATATTTTTTGTCCATGAGTCTTAACATCGATTTTTCCATTCTTTCACAAGTTAATAGATATTGCATGGGTATATGTCTCTATACTCTCTTGATAAAACTTTATGCCAATAGATTCATGGTATCAAATATTTTCAATATAAATTTATTTCCATAATATTCATGGTATCAAGTATTGATTTACAAGATCTTGTCCTTATTGATTCTCTTATTTTGATAAGTTTGTGACTATATTTATGGTGGCAAAGATTGATTTTTCTTCCTGCTACATTGCTATTTTTGATGGGTAGGAACATTTTCTTCTAGATTATACAAAGTTTTACCATCCTTGATTGTGCCATGGATGATTCGTAGTTCTATGTTTGATGCATGTGTTGGGGATTAATGGAATAAGTAAAACACTATGTGCATTGATGTTAGTAATGATACAATAAAAAATATTTTGAACAATCAAGTAGTTGCATCGATTTTAGCAATGCCATAAGTGAAATGATTGGGTGGATTGATTTCAGTGTGAAAATTGATTTGGAACAATCATGTAATTGCATTTGTTTTAGTGATGACACAAATCAGGATAGTGTCAAATACATCTTAACTCAATACCTCCACACCCATGGGAAAGTTCAATTTGTTTTCAAAAGAGGAAGTGTTCTTAATGATGTCTTCAATTTCAATATTTTTACAATATCAACCTAATTTGTTAATTGCATATATGCATTTTCTAATGTTTAATGAATACTAGGTGGATATATGTCTTTCTCTTAATATTTTTTTATATTTTTAATTACTAAATTATTTTGACAAAGTACTAATTTGTAAACTATCATGGATATTCCCCTGGAACAATTTATTACAAGATATTTATAATATTATGAAAAATATTTTATTATGGATTATTTTACTTTGAAATTCCAATTTTGATGTTATTAGGTTAATGCATGAAATATTGAATGAAATAAAACTAAAATAAAATAGGTTATGGAAAATACACACCAAAACTAACACAAGATTTACCCTACACAAACTAATATGGGTAAAGCTTAGCTAGTAGGTTAGGCCTATGGTCTTTCTCTTTTTTTCTCAACCATCAAATGCAAGTACAAAGAAAGTGCACTCACTATGGAGATTCCATGGACATTATGGATTGAATGAATACTACAATATATTTTAATTCCTTTGTTATGATTCAATATCCCACTCATATATTCTCTACTCAATTAGCAAACAATAAACAATACATTAAGAAAGAAACCCATTCATTTCCTAGTGGTTCATTATTTAACATAGTGGGATATCTAGTGTTATAGTTAGTAGGGTTTTCGAATGGGTCAACCCCCTATTAGGATTATGATTTGAACCCTCTACAGTATTCATGGAACTCCACAGATCAATAGCTCCACATGGGTCAATAATGGAATCTTACATGGAATTCACTCCATACCATGGTGGTCAATAGAATAGATTAAATTCTGGGAGGAATAACTTTAGCATACAAACTTTAATTGAAGTGAGTTTTTTATTTTTATAAATCTATTTGTGTGTAGAAAAATATTAAGAGTTTATGAGCTAAGATTCCAAAAATTTTACCCCAAAAATGGTTGTGCATGGACTCAAAAAGGATCTGGAATGTTATACAACCCGAATTACCAAAGTGGGATCTACCCATAAAACGGTCCATATAAGCCAATACCTCTAATTTTTCCACCTTGAAAGTACCAAAATAGATGAAAAATTATGTGATAATCCATTCTTGATCATACCTCACCATTTAGAAAGAATTTCAATCCCCAAAATATGTTACTAAAGGAGGTGAGTAACTTTATCCTCTACCTTCTCCTTGGAGTACCATTTGGCCTTGCCCACATGTTGTCCTTCCAACCTAATATTCTAGAGTACATCCTGTCCCCATGTTATTTTCTTGGATCTCTTATAAAAAATATATCTTCTACTAACTTTGCATGAGATTTTGGTGTTAATCCCTCTATTGGAGATAGTACTTTCCCATTAGGTTCTTTGTCTAATATGGAAGGCTTATAGAGTTTAAGATTCCCCACATTCACTACTAAGTAAATACACATATATGTGTGTAGACTAAACAAGTTGGAATTATCGCGCACCTTCTCTAACACTTCAAAGGGAACATAACAAAGATAAATAACATTCTTATTGGGACCTTGCATCCTTTATTTTCTTTAGACGCAACCAAACTCTATCTCTCACCTTTAATTTTTTATCAATTATATGTTAATAATGCTAGGCCTTGTACTTTTCCTATGACTTCTTCAATGTCTCATGTACTTGAAAATTTGATCTTCCTAATCCTATAAACAAATTTTTGCATCCTTCAATGTTTCTCTTATGGTGTCCTAACTCACTCTTCTTGTTGTCCATATGCAACATTTAGGGGTGAATGTGGCAAATACCCAAAGCAAGTTTCAAAGGGGTTTTATTGATCATAGAAGTGTGTAATGCCCTATTATAAGAGTGTTAAATACAAATCAATATTTCATCCCAAGTCCTTGGATTTTTCTTATTGTAACCCCTAAAAAGTTGAACCAATGTATTTTTCACTACTTCTATCTACCTAGATGTATTTGATGGCAAGTTGTAGAGCTCTTTAACTTAGTGTCCATCTTCTCTCAAAGTGTAATCCAAAAGGAACTGATAAATATGGTATCTCTACCTAAGATGATGATCCTTGGTATCCCAAAATTCACCTAGACCTTTTCACATAACATGTTTGTTGCATCTTATGCCTTGATAGACTCTTTACACGGCATGAGAATTCACATCTAATTTAACCTATCAACTACCACAAATAAATTGTCATGACCCTTTTTCTCAAAAAATCACCCACAGAATCAATGGAAATACTCTCTCGAGGTCTATTAGATATAGATAAGGGATGGTATAACCCTTTCCTTCAGTTACCAAGATTGTTGGTACAAAAATATATGCATCCTTTAATAAATTGAGCTACATCTTCTCGCATTCTAATACAATACATATACCTCTATAAGTTGGACATTATATTCCCAACACAAAAACTCCCTAAAACTTTGGAAGTGTGAACCTCTTTGAAAAGATACAATATTTCACCTTTAGAAACACAAAGTGTGTGTAGCTTGTAGAGTAACTCATCCTAGATATTATAGTCAACCTTACTATCACCTTCATATACATGAAGTTGTCCTTGTACTTGTTGAAATGCCTCTTTAAGGTCCTCTTCTACTATGAATACATTTTTATATGCATCATGTAGGAAAGGATCCATGTCCATACAAGTTATCAAATCTATCATATTAAATGTGGGTAGATTTGAAAGCATGCTTCCAAGCTTGTTAATTTATCCCTTCTCATTCTTGATGAGTAGATGAAAATTCTATAAAAAATCTTATCCACTTGTATTGTTCAGTTTGTTGAATATTACTCCAAGCCTTCAAATACTACAATGGTTGGTGATCAATGTGGATGATAGTCTCCTTTTGTATTCGATAATGGTTCCATTTTTTAATAACTTGAACTAGATCATAGAGTTCCTTGTCATATGTAGAGGAGTTAGTACTCTACCATGAAGCATTTTAGAATAATAGCATATTGACTTACCTCCCTACATCAAGGATTATCCCATACTATACCCTTTTTCATACAAATCCACTTCAAAATCCTTCTGCAAATTAGGCAATGAAAGAATTGGTGTTTGACGGAACTTTTATTTCAACTCATGAAAATATTTCTATTGATTATTTCCCCGTCGAAAACCCTTTCCACTAGTTTTTATGGCATGGAGTGGTGTAGCCATAGCTGAAAATGATGTTATAAAGTTTTGTAGGTACCTTGAAGCCCCAAAAAATATCCCATCCTTAGTGGAATTAGTAGGATAGGTCCACTTTGTGATGACATCCATCTTCACATGATTTATCTTGAGTTCCCCTCCACCAATCACGTAACCTAAGTACATCAATGAATGCTGGGAAAATTCATGTTTCTTAAAGTTTGCTAGTGGTTGATGATTTTATAGTGTCTCCAACAACTACTTGATATGTGACATGTGATCTACTTAGGTATATCTATAAAATAATATGTCATATAAACACTATTACAAATTAATATAAAAAGAGATGAAATTCATCATTCATAAAATGCATATGTAGTTGGTCCATTAAATAAAACAAAGGGAATTACTAGTCATTCACATAGAACTTCCATTTCCTTGAAGGAATTCTTCCAACTGTCTTCTTATTTCATTTGTACTAGTGGTATCCCAATTTTAGATCCAACTTGGTGAAGTGCTTGGCATGCTACAACTGATCTAGAAAGTCATTCATCCTAGGAAGAGGGTCTCAATTCATTAGGATGATCTTATCCAAATCTATTTAGTCAATAATCATTCTCCACGTGTCATACATGTTGGGTACTATAATTATAAGTGACCAACAAAGTGAGGTGAGGTTCTTGGGTACTATAATCATAGTTTCTCCAACTATTTATTCACTTTATCTACTTCTAGGATGGACTATATATACAACCCAATGTTTGGGAATGAATATTCAAGCAATGACTATATATCATCCTCCACATCCCTCTTGGGTGATAAACCTTTGGGATTCTATAAAACTAATATATGTTCCTACAAAATCTCATACAATTAACATGTGTTCTCTTCAGTACATCCCTCTAGAGATGCATTTACTTGACAAGAGTAATACAAACTTCCTACTAGAACTAATCAATTTCTTGGCTTGGTTAGAAGCTACTAGAGATATATTGGATTTACTTTTGTGTTCTTAATGATGGAGGACATCAATTCCTTTATAAAGTGGCGATGATTAATTTCCTTATGAAGATTGAATCCCTTGTGTATATGTAGGGGCTTCCAAACACCACACCACACACATCAAGTACTACTGCATCTACCTCCACTCTATCAATATAGATTGCAATTATAGAAAAATTGACCGTACACTACATAGTGAACTTTAGCTCTTCTTCCTTATTTACCCATGTACCAATGCATATGTGTGAGGATGGTATAAATTTATAATTCAATCTTGTTGACTAGATCTTCAACTATGTAATAGGTTTGTGAATATGAATCAAATATACCATCCATATTTATCTTCTTAACATAGATCTTAATATGGAAAAGTTTATTCATCTCCTTCTCTTCCTTATGATGAAGGATACTCATATTCCCCTTCTTTATTCCTTACCATGGAGGCTACTCAGGTTCACCTATTTTTGTATTGTCGTGTAAAAAATATTTTTATATACATTTGACTTTATTTCTAACTTGTTAATTGAACCCATGGATAGCATGTTTTCTATTCTTGGAATCCTTCTTGTGATTCACTTATCTTTGGTCTGAACGTCAGTATTATAATGGTTGTAGTGGTTGTTTGGATCCTTGCACTTATGTGTAGTGGTTGTTGTCTTCATATTCTTTTTATTTCTACTTCTTATTTCTGTCCTTGGAAGCATCTAGGTGTCCTTTCTTGTTGGAACTACCTGGTTACCATTTATTATTGCCCATATTCTCTACATATTGTTCTTGCATATAGGCTTCATCAACTATCCTAGGTTTAAAGATCATCACTTGCCTTTGTAAATGACTATGTAGACCACCTAGATACTTGAAGAAAACGTATGGAATATTGGGATTTATACCCAACATAATGGCAATTTTTATAAACTTACTAGTGTACTCTTACACACTTTAACCTTTCTTTTTCTAGAATGGATGTCAACAAATCCATTGGTATTCTTCATACCCAATAGGGTAGAACTAGGACTTGATGCAGGTTTTAAACACCTCAACTTAGTTAATGGGAAATCACCCTCCACCATAAGCATCTATCTGTGGATTTCCCACCAAGTTTGGGCATGAAACTCTAACTTCAATCGAGAAAATGAACAAAAACTATCTTCTCCTATATTATGAACATTGAAACCGTTGCAACCATTGATTAAACTTAACAAGATTAATATCACTTTGGTAGGGTTTAATATCCAATTTCACTTCCACTTTGAATAGAGAATAAGAAGAATTGATGGCAATGCAAATTGGTCTCTCTTTATATATCACCTTTTTCATCTCCTTTTATGGGTCTTCATTATCTCCAAATTTCTCGTTTGAGCTCGATTTTGAGTTAGAACTACCAAACACCCAAAAAGGTCTAGACAAGTTCCCTAGAGTTGTTGTGAGAATGGCCATGTTGTGAGATATGTGAGTGACATGTTCTTATAGGTTTGAAAATATATCTTTTGACTCATTTTGTGGATTGTTATTATTGTACTAATCTAGCATGGATATGGTTTTGCAAATTCTTCCTTACACTAATTCCTATATCCAAGAACATCCCACAAAAAGCCTAAATAAAATTGTTATGATACCATTATGATATGTAAATTCTAATGGATATTCCATTGGAACAGTTGATCAAAACAAATATTAAAATGTTCAAAAAACCTCTAACTATGCAGTATTTTACTTTAGATTTCCACATTTGATGTTATTATCTTAGTGCATGAAACACTAAATGAACTTAAAATAAAATAAAATAAGGCTCATCAAATAACACAACATCCACAAGATGAACACAAGATGTACCCTATAAATTCCCATCAAGAAGGTGAGATTGGTGATCTTGATAATTTATTATTAGTTATGAATGCAAGTACAAAGAATGTGTAGTCACTATGGAGTCACCATAGGCATTGTGGCCTAAATAGTTGCTACATGATATTCTACATTATTATAATTCAATATCAAATATCCAATGTGGAATTCAGCCACCCCAACCCAACATTGTCCAAAACTATTGATTTTAAGCATTTATTTAAAAAATAAAAAAATGGAATCAAAATATCAAACCAATTTTATTATTTATACATGGAAATTTTCATATAAATATATTTTTTTAATATTTTACTTCACATAAAAATAGCTAAGAAAATACCATCCTTTTACTCAAAACCTTGGAAAATATTAATATGGAACCACAACTCAACCATCCACTGGCCTTCTCCCGTGGGGAGCAGAGCAAGTGGGAAAGTTGAAAACTTATAAATGGTTGTAAATGGAAGGCCTCATGTTCAAATCCCCCAAACTTACCTATGTGCCATGGTTTGGGCCCTATGGATGTACCTAGGGGTATAGCGGTAGCGGGATTGGATCCCTAGACCTCATTTCATGCGAGTACCAAGCCCATCCCTAGTTGTCGATTCCCCTAGTAAAATAAAATTAAAAAATATTAAAAAAAACATTTAAAGGCCTTTGAGGTACAATACTAGCAATCCACTTAAGCAGAAAAATCCACATAAATATATATGTAACTTTGTTGTAATTCTTCCCCCAACCAAACTATGCAAAAAAATTTCCTCTAACATTTCAAGTTAGAGAATTGGTCTTTCAAATAGTAGTGATGTAGGATTTGTCCTTTAAAGGATGTGATCCCTCTATGAAAATCACCAACAACTCACATAATTCAAAATTGACCCATTCAAACACTTTGACACAACTACAGGTCTTGATATTGCCTTTTCCCGAATGTTAGATCTACTTTACATATTCAATATTTTCTATTTTTATGTATAGGCATGTCTATCATTCATTTTATTGAAAGTTGGATCCATTTGACATGTTTAGTATTTTCTATTTTATAAACAAGTGTTGATCATGCCTTTGGTCCCACTGAACATCTTAAGGTTATTTTTTAAGTACCAATGTAATTATTCATAGTTTATGGATTTAATTAATATTTTTCTAATGCAATGTCCCCATCCCTCAATCCATATAGTAGAGGGGACATTAACTAAATCAAGGACTCTAAATTTTTCCCCATAACCACAATTACGAATTTATACAGCTAAAATGCATGTGCAAACATGGAAATAAAAACACACAGCATAAACAAAATTGATCCACACACACATAGAATGCAATTCCAAGCATAATTATTACAGGCATATAAACTAAAATTCATTACACATCAAATACATAAGAATATTTATGTTTAAACAAATAAGATCCAACTAACTAGATATGTAAGAGCGATTTTCCACCCATCTATAGGCACTTTGTCCATCATATACTCTTTATGTTGAGAGGCCACCCCCAAGCTAGGTTGTGAGGCCACCAAGGAGAATGGAACACCTATAGGATTCTATCTCTCATCCCACAACCCATTCTGCTCTCTATGTTTAGACAAAAGATCCAACAGAGCTCTACAGGGGTCTCACTAAGCCATCATAGCCATGGCACTCCTTCCAACTTCCCCACACAACACAAGGAAGGAATTTCCCTTCACTGGTCCATATTTCCCTCGGGAAATCCAACCCTTATAGTGCTCACCAGTATGTGCAGTAAGAGTCTAACCTTGTGTATGCTATTGGAGAACCTCCTACAACATTAATCCATGGATTCTAAAGCATCCAAAAGTACCAGAATTCAATGGGTAATGGTTCCTATCTTTCCCAACCTCCATGCTCACCTGCAACCATCTATTTTCCCTTCTAAAAATGTAGTTCTATATCCAAATTCGAATTTATGGGTTAAACACAATCTGGTAATGGACATGAACAACAATCAGAAAACTCTGCATAGTGTAGGAACATGTATGAGAGAATGATCAAAAGAGTGTTGACTCCATGGGTATGAGGCAAGGGTAAAAAGACAACCGGCCTATATTATAACCATAGAAGAAAAAGGAATGCTGATAGATGACATAAATGTCGCCACCCCCATGGTTCAATAAATACATTAAATGACTTTCCCCACCAACCTCACGCATGCATTCAATGATTGGGTTTAATATTCAAAAGAAGGTAATTGGCTCATTTAAGGAACATGGAAGAATTTGGATGATTTCTAAGGTTGACACTTGGTATCATAGGATTTGGTTTTCCCCATAGGCTCCCCTTTCATCTTTCCCTCTGGTGGAATCATAGCCCCTCTAGTGCTCTTTACATAGCTATCTTGGACCATTGTATTATTTTCCAACATAATATTTGCATACATTTTGAGTTGGCATGATAAGCCAATCATATGGCCCAAATAAAAATATATACGTCATACATTCCTAGCCATTCTCTAGTCGGGCCTTGTCCTTGAGCTCCACACTAGGAATCCATGCTATCATATTTACATCATTTACATAATTTTGATTGAATACATTCCAAGTCAAAATTGGGGGTATTACAATCCTCTCCCTCTTGGAATAACACCATCCTTGGTGTTTTCTCAAAATCAGAACAAAAATGGGTATGCCTCCTTCATGGCATCCTCCAACTCCCACATAACCTCATCGAGACCGAACTGCTTCCATTGCATCTTTACTTATCTGATGGCTCAGTTCCAGAGCAATGTAACCTTCCTATCTAAGATGCATAATGGATCGGTTTGGAACTCTCCGTTGGGTTCCACCTAAATCACATCCCAATCAATCTCATGGTTAGGATCATGTATATATTTCTTAAGCAAAGAAACACAAAAAACATTATGAGCTCTAGTACTAGCAGGAAATGCAATTCTATATGAAACTGTCCCTATCCTTTCAAGCACTTCAAATGTCCCACAATATCTTGGTGATATCTTGGCACAACTTCCAAGCTTCAAGGAACTCTTCATTGGCCTCACTCTAAGGTAGACATGATCCCCAACACTAAATTCTCTATGCATTATATTCTTATCTGCATAGATTTTCTGCCTATCTTGGGATGCCTTTAAATTCTGCCTAATTTTTGGAACCTCTTGTTCCATTTCCTTAAGCAATTTTGTCCCAATTACAATTATGTTCAGTGGTTATACCATGTCACCGGTGTCCTACACTTTCTACCATATAAAACTCCAAATGGACTCATACATATCAAAGCTTTCTTCTCATTATTATATGCAAACTCTACCAAGTGTAGATAATCTTCCCACTAGGTTTTTCCATCACATACATACAAAGCATGTCTTTAAGAATCCAATTTACTCTTTCACTTTGTCCATATGTTTGTGGATGGTAGGCAGTGCTAAAAATTTAGCTGTTTTCCCATGTCTGCAAAAAGACTTTAGCAGAAATTTGAAGTAAATTGGGTATCTCTGTCTAAAATTATTCCCTTAGGAAATCCATGCAATCTGAAAATTTCCTTCATGAAAATATTTGTAATGGAATTTGTCTTATATGTGTATTTAATAGGCATAAAGTGTGTTGATTTTGACCATTTATCCACCACAACCATGATGGAATCATGTTGTTTTACATTCATTGGAAGACCTGTAATACAATGCATGGAAATCATTTCTCATTTCCATTCCGGAATTGGAAAATGATGCAAAAAACTTGTTGGGTGTTGATTCTCAGCTTGAACTTGCTGACACTTTATGCATTTAGATGTATTCTCAACAATATCCTTTTTCATCCCCAACCAAAAATATTGCTTCCTAGGTATAGCAATTATTTTATGACATCATGGGTGAGCAGAATATGGCATTTTATGGATTTAATCCATAACAATTCTCCTCAAGTCTGTCACATTTGGAATATAAATTCTATTTTTATAAATAAGAAGTCCATCATCTTCCAAATTATACCCTTCATACCTCTTTTCAAAATTTTGTTGCTGCAATTTTTATTTTATTTGCACATATAATTCATCTTCAGCAAGATAATTGGCAATCTGTTGTCTTAAATCAGATTGGTAAGTTGTGATGGATGCCACATGCATTCCATGCATCTTTCTGCTCAATGCATCAGCCACTTTATTTTCTTTCCCTTTTATGTGTTTGATTTCAAAATCAAACTCACATAAAAATTCCATCCATCTAGCTTGGTTAGCATTTAATGTTGGCTACTCAAATAAATATTTTAGACCACAATGGTCTATCTTCAATTCGAATTTTCCTCCCAATAGA
Organism: Larix kaempferi; assembly: GCA_027924585.1. Taxonomy (NCBI): domain Eukaryota; kingdom Viridiplantae; phylum Streptophyta; class Pinopsida; order Pinales; family Pinaceae; genus Larix; species Larix kaempferi. The sequence goes on along the minus strand of BSBM01001158.1, from coordinate 2,113,535 downwards.
TAATGCCTCGTCTTTAAGGCATGAACTATGGCTACAAGTTCCAAATCATGTGTGGCATAATTCTTTTCATGCTCCTTCAATTTTCTAGACTCATAAAACACCACATGATTTTCTTGCATAAGAAATCCTTCAAGTCCTCGTTTACATGCATCTATACACACCACAAATTATTTTTCTATGTCTGCAATTTTCAGAATTGGAGCACTTGTGAGAAGCTTCTTCAACAGCTGGAAGCTTTCTTCACATTTATGGGTTCATTCAAATTTTGTTCCTTTCTTTTGCAAAGAAGTGATTGGGTGTGAAACCTTGGAGAATCATTCAATGCATCTTCTATAGTAACCAGCATGACCCATAAAATATCTCACATCTTTCACATTCTTTAGAGTTGGCCAATTCATAATGGCTTCAATATTTTATGGATCCACTGATATTCCTTCTTCTGAAATAATGTGACCCAAATAATGAATTTTATTTTTATAAAAGTCACATTTGATTATCTTTTCATACAACTTCCGCTCCCTTAATAGTTGCAAATCCATTCTCAAATGTTCTTCTTGCTCCTCTTCATTCTTAGAGTAAATAAGAATGTCATCTAGAAAAACAAGAACAAACTTGTCCAAATATTTGTGGAAAATACTATTCATGAGACACATTAAGGTATTTGGTGCATTAGTGAGACCAAATGGAAACACTACAAATTCATAGTGTCCATACCTTGTTCGAAAGGATGTCTTGTGAATGTCTTCTTCCTTGATCCTTGTTTGATGGTAACCAGACCTCAAATCTATCTTTGAAAATACCTCTGCCCCTCTCATTTGATAAAAAATATCACCAAATCGAGGCAATGGATACTTGTTCTTCATTGTCACTTTATTCAGGTTCCTGTACTCAATACATAACCTAAGTGCACCATATTTATTTTTCACAAATAGTACAGGTGCTCCCCATGGAGACACACTTGGCCTTATGTTCCAATAATTCTTGCAATTGCATTTTCAGCTCCAATAATTATGTCATACTCACTATGTAAGGTGTCTTAGACATTGGTGCAACTCTTGGAACAAGATCATTTGTGAATTTAATGTCCCTCTTGGGAGGAATTCCTGGCACTTCATCGGGAAACGCATCCTTGAATTCTTGTAACACATGATAGTCTTCCAAATTTGGAATTTCATTTTATGTTTTGTCCAATCTATGGGTTGCATACAATTGACAACCTTTCCTATAAAACTTCTTCAGCTGCATTGCTGAAATATGCCTAACTGAAATTTTCTTTGGAATTCATTTCACAACCCTTGGGTGTTCTTGATCATCAATGCACTCAAAAATCTTGTTGTAGCAGTCAAGTTTAACTCTATGTGCTTCCAACCAATCTATTCTGATGATAATTTCATATGAACCAAGTGGTAAAATATTTAGATTTGCACAAGTGGACAGTCCACCCATTTCTATTGGACATTTCTTCACCATTTCACTAACTTTTCTCTTGGTTCTTGTGGCTAGTTGAACCAACCATGACTTACTATGCTTGGTTCTCTCAAAAGCACAAATCTCAACAATATGAGGACTGACATAACTGTGAGTAGATCCAAGGTCAATCGGAATAGAAATAGATTTCTTAGCAATCTTACCTTCAACCTCAACCATAGTTGATCAATGATCTGCTTGGAAGTCCTCTAGTATAGCATAAATCCTAGGGACAGTCCTTGATACTTGACCCACAGTTTCATCTTCTTGAATATTGTGAACTTGCGTTGCACTCCCATTTTGATGTGTACAATTTCTAATCAAATCGCCCTCTCCACATCCCCAACATTGAAGTGGTTATCTTGTCTCTCTTGGCTTGTCTCCCATAATCTTAGTTGTATTTGTCACAACTCCTAGCGGCTTCCTTGGTCAATTTTTGAAATGAGGAGGCTTGAACCCCTTCTTTCTTTGCTCCAACTTCTCATTTTTCTTATCCTTTCATGCCTTACAGAAATGTGGCTTGCCTTTGGCTTGATCATAACAATACTTAGCCTTCCTTATGGTCTCATCTAGAGTTTGAGGCTCATCAAACTCAATTCTATCTTTGTAGAATTGAGGAATCCCACTTATAAAACTTTGAATTTTGGCTTTATCATCCTATACTTGACATACCCCAGCAACTCCAAAAATTATTTGCATATTCCTTCATAGTCATTTGGCCAAACTTCAACTCATGGAATTCTTTAATTTTTCCATCACAATAAATATCAAAGAGGTACTCTTGCTTGAAATATTTCTTGAATTACTTCCAAACAGTTTTCCTTCCATTGATCTTCTTCACTTTCCTAAGGTGATCCCACCATATAGATGCCCTTCCATTCAAATTGAATATATCAATTTGTGCCTTCATATTCACTTAATAGTCTTGGACTTGGAAATACTTCCTCATCCCAAGAATCCAAGTCTTAGCTTCTTGACCATATTTTATCTCACCATCAAATGTGGGATGTTTGGCCTTCCTGAATTCTTCATGTGAGTTGTTCCTTGAAGACCTCTTCCTCTTCTTCCTAGGAGATGAAGATCTTCATCCTTAAGTGGAATCCTTAGAGTCAGATGAATCACTAAAAGATATTTCTAGAGTATATGATCTATCTCTAGAAATCCTTCTTGAACTATGGTACCTCATGTGAGAATGCATCCTTGAGCTACTCGCACTTTTTTCCTCATTTTCTGAGTGATGTTCAAAGTTAACATTTCTCTAAATGTCTATCAGACTTTGGAGCATAGATGCATTCAATTTATTTTGTTCTTCTTGAGCTCTAAGCAGCCTCTCATTGTCTACTCTATAACTCTGCAGCTCCATGCTTAGGCTCTGCATGGTTTCTACAATGTCTGGGGGAGTCACTTGGTTTCTCCTACCATTGGATTCTATCTCGTCATCCTCAATCTGTATATTCTCTCCCATTGCATCTGCCTCAACTTCATAAGGATATTTTGCATCATCCATAATGATGACTATTGTTTGGAATTTTAACCTATGACTGGGAAGTTACTCAGGTCACCAACGTACTATTGAAAACTTACAAAACCTAAAGAAATAGGAAAGCATACAACAATATCTTTTCTTAACAATAAAGAACTAGGGTTAACAAGCTAAGCAAAAGTACCTTGAATACAAGAAGTATGATCCAAGCTTGAAACTCTAAGTCCTTGAACTGTAACCCTGAGTAAAGAACCTACAAAATAGAGATACCTTCCTCAAAACATTTGGATAAATAGACATGAATAATCAAATATGAAACTCATACATAAATAAGGCATGAAAGATTCACTAGATTCAATCCATAAGTTAGAAACAATTGTTTATGGGAAAAGAAAGTCTCTTTTATTAATCATATAAATGACAACAAATAGATATACCTGATTCTGCAGCAGTACTAATGAAACCAAGTGATGGTATCTACCTCCTCTTCTTCTGTATAAATTCCACCAACATTTCAATACATAAAGGGTTCCTCCTCTCTCCTATGGCCTTCCCTTGTATTTATAGTAAATTTGGGAAGATAGCTTCGAGAGGTAAGTAGTTGGGGAAGGTATGGTAGCTAGGGAAACTACCATAACTATCCCAAATTCGATTTTTTTTTCTATTTTTTGTGATTTTAAGAGGCACCTGTGAGTATGAACTTGACAACAAGCGAGTGACCCACGAGTACAATGATAGCAAGTAGAGGGTGCAACATTTTTTGGAAAAAATGCAAGTGGTCAGTGGAGCACCAGTGTAACGTACCCACCCATCCATCCAAGGCAAGGAAGGGTACCTGATAGCAATCTCTGGGGCTTTCACATAAAACTCAGCCCACTCATTAGATTCATATCATTAAAAGAGATGTGTGTAGATGGAAAACAAGAAAATGATGCACAACGGAATTAAAACATCCACACACATTACTCATGCATACAGCATATCAACAGTCATTGAATTAATATAGTGCAGAAGTAAATATATAGGCATAAAAACACTTATCTTCATTTTGCAACTGCCCCAAGCAATTAGCTATGTCGCTGCAACGTTCCACCCAACCATAGGCTCTTCGACAACTTATACTGAGTCCGTCCGAAGGCCACCCCCGAGCTAGGCATGATTCTCCCAAGGAAAGGGAACATTCCAGCTCGTTCACTGCCAATTACTCATTTCATCTCAGCCAAGCCAGTCCACAACTGGGTTTATCAGGCTACATTTGAACCATGGATGCTTATTCTCAAGCTCAAGCCAAAGCGATGGATACCCAAATCCCATACCCCAACATTCTCATTTCTCACACCGCAAGCACAAACATTGGGCATAGATACCATTTACAACAATGGTATTTTACAAAACAGGGTCCATGGGTTTTTCCCAAATCGTGGCTCACTAAAACAGACTGTGGAAAGAGTAATTCAATTTCAACCCCAGGGAGTAAAACCGATTTCTCCCCACTGGTTATGATCATTTCCAATGGCCTAAACAACTTCCAAGAAGACCCAAAAACATGTTGTTCTCTTCCCCACTGGTAATCAACACAAAAATGCCCCTTCCCAGGTAAAAGATGAAGGGAAACCTAGAAAAACCAAGGAAAACGCCCAGGCAGCTAGAGCTGCGTGAGGGAGCAAGACTGATGGTTGCATAATGTCTTAGAGAGCAATTTCGTGGCTCTTTTCTTGCCCAAGGAGACAAACACGATTTTCCATGAAGGGTGGATTTTCCATACCCGAATTTGGATAGCCATATCTCTCCATTCCCAAGGCATTAACTACCTCAACCAGCTCTTGGGAGATATTAATGATTGGGTACAAAAGTCAACATGGGTAGTTGAGGGTTTTGATGGGTTCCCTCATTGACACTTGGCTTGACTTGGTTGGATCAAGGGTTTGAATGTATTCCCCCCCAATTCCTTGTAAAATCATGCCCCCATCTCTTTGTTGCATTGCATAGCTAGTTGTGGGTATTTTTATTAAAATGCATCTTACATGTGTTAGGAACCCATGTCTTTACTTTGTTAGTATGTTGTTGTTGGACGCATATGCTTTGTAAGTCGTCCCGTAGTATTTGTTGATCAATAGTTTGTGTTATTGTTGTTGGCACATATGCTTTGTAAGTCGCTCGTAGTATTGTTGATCCATAGTTTGTAACGGTCCATGGTTTTGACCCATAGTATTGGCGCCTAGAATTAGTATATAAGTGTGTGTCGAGACCTATGAAGGCACGGTGAAGTTATTTGTATTGAGCTTGCTCAAAGGAGGTTGCCCCCTCGAAGTGGCCTATGATCAATATAAAAGTGATTCTGAGTTCTGTCATTTTCGCTATTTCGCGTATTCTTGTTAATTAATTGTTGCAGGTGCATCACATCTAGTATCAGAGCACTTTCTTGGGCTCGCTGGGTGAAATTTCTGCCAAATTTTTTTTCACATCTGTTGCAGGTTCGGATTTGGGAATAATCCCTATCCGCTTAACTGTGGGGAGTACTTGGGAATAAGCCCTAAAACTCATTGTGAGGAGTACCACAGGAACCCCGAAGTACCTGGCCCATTGAGAGGACCTGCTAGTGAAAAGGGCAACTACCCCTACCTAATTGACTAGTTCCCACCCGTGAGGTAAAACAAGAGCTGTCATTTGTGGCAAAGTGATTATCAGTTTTACCTGAGCCGTGGAGTGAGGGGTACTGCCCCAATACGCAAGCCGTTAGACAGCATTGGTGGCCGAGTGAAACCCCTAAACTGTTAGGAAGTCGCACATACCTGGGGTCCATATCTACTTTCAGCTGAATTATTGTCGATCACTACTGCGCCGTTTCAGATCCATTTTGCAAGCCGTTCCAGATTCAACCGTTTTCAATCCATTTGGCGCTGTTCTAGATCCCTTTCGAGCCATAGCCGCTCCAGTCTGGATAAAAAAATTTAAAAATTTAAAAAAAAAACAGTATAAAATTCAGTTTTTCTCCATATCTCCCTTATTTTCACTCTGTTTCCCTTGAAATTTTCGGGGAACCCCTATCATCCCATTCTGCATATTTCAGTCCTGAGGACCCTATCCCCAATTCCCCTTCCCAAAGCCCGAAATCCCACATTTGTCTATTTTTAGGGTTTGCCATAACTTCCTCAGATTTCACCCAATCACCTTCAAATTTTACTACAGAGTTCCTTTCTGAATTCTGCTTCTTTGTTCCCCTCTGCCAAATTTTCCCATTCTTGTACCCCACTTCAGAAATCCTCATTTTTGCTTCCCTGTCTATCCAACAGTGTCCAAAACCTAGTCAAACCCCAATTACCCTTCTGATTTTTTCCCAAGTCCAGATTTTCCTTTACTAAAGTAGCTTCTGTTTTTGTTTTCCTACACAGTCAATCGAGAAAAAAAAAAAAAAAAAATCCTGGTTATGGTTGTCACCCATGCAGGAGCAAAAACCATGGAGGACGCACTTGCAGCCATCCAAGCCAAACTCCAGGATCTGGATGAAAAATTTCTCGGTCTCCATCTTGAACATTCAGCTATGAACAACAAACGGTAGTCCGAGTCTTCAACAAACAATGGGTTCTCTTCTTCCAGCAATTTCCGTGGTCCGAAGCTTGATTTTCCTCACTTCAATGGTATCGATCCAACTGGATGGATCTATCGTGTAGAACAGTATTTCAGTCTGCATAATACTTTTGATGTCAACAAAGCTCTGTTGGCATCCTTTCATTTGGAACAGGAAGCTCTTCAATGGTACCGTTGGTACATCAAGGCTCATCCAGAGCCCAAATGGATAGACTTTTACCAACTCCTTTTGCAACAATTTGGTCCTTGTGCTTTTGATGACTTCACAGGAGCCCTCACTAAACTTCGCCAAACTGGCACTGTGAGAGAGTATCAAACTGAATTTGAGAATCTAGCCAACCACACCAAAGTATTGTCTGATGACTTTTACCAGAGTTATTTTATCAGTGGTCTAAAGGATGCCATCCGCTCTGAGGTAAAAATGTTCTGTCCCAACACAATGATGGAAGCACTAGGGTTGGCTAAGTTGGCAGAAGACAAGATTGCAGCCCAACAACGCTCCAAGCCCACTTTTGTTCCCTTCCGAAATATGGGTTCTCAGCGACCACCTATACCGCAGGCTCCTCGACCGACTCCTATCAAGCGTTTGTCTGAAACAGAGATGCAAGCACACAGAGAAAAGGGGCTTTGCTATAATTGTGATGAGAAATTCACTCGGGGACATAGATGTGTTCAGCAAATCTCTATCTCTTGGATGTGGAGTCTCCACCTGCCTCTGAAATTGGTGACAAAGATCCAGAAATACTGGATGCTCTGGTCGACATTCAGGAACCGCCTATTGACCCTCCGTCTCAGGATGACCAGCCAAAGATATCTCTCCATGCTTTAGCTGGAATCACCACCCCCCAAACAATGTGGGTCAGGGGTTACTTCAAGAAGCTTCCTCTTACAATACTCATTGATTCTGGAAGCACTCGTAATTTCATTGACCCTCAGATCGCCAAACAAGCTGATTGTTTTATCCATCCTTGCTCCAACTTTGAAGTCACGGTTGTCAATGGGGGCACCTTACCTTGCAAAGGGAAGTGTCGAAATGTGCGTATCTCTATGGGAGATTATACCTTGCGCTTTGACATGTTTTCCTTGCCCTTAGGCGGATGTGATGTGGTTTTGGGCGCTCAATGGCTATGCACACTTGGCCCTATCTTATGGGATTTTGCTGAACTTTGGATGCAGTTTTTCCTCAATGGACAAAAACACACATTGACAAGATTACAACCAGGTTCTCTCAGCATCATCAGTTCACAACGCATGGAAAAACTCCTCAAGAAGAATTCACATGGTGTCATCGCTCATATCCATTCCATCCAGATGCAAACATCAGCAGTCTCCACTACTCCTTTGGATCTACAACAAATCCTGGATCGATATACAGGTGTCTTTGCTGAAACAGTGGGATTGCCACCTTCCAGGCCAGAAGACCATCGTATTCAGCTCCTTCCTGGCAACGTTCCTCCCAACATCAAGCCCTATCGCTACCCATTTCACCAAAAAACGGAGATTGAAATGCTCGTTCGGGACTTATTGAAGCAAGGTATTATTCACCCAAGCACTAGTTCCTTTTCTTCTCCAGTTATTCTTGTCCACAAAAAAGATGGGTCATGGTGCCTCTGCATTGACTTCCGAGCACTTAATCACCTCACCATCAAGGATAAGTTTCCAATTCCTGTTGTTGATGATCTTCTTGATGAGCTTCATGGGGCTCACTTTTTCTCCAAGTTGGATCTTCGTTCTGGGTATCATCAAATTCGGGTTCATGAGGATGATATCCCTAAAATAGCTTTCCGCACACATGATGGCCATTATGAGTTTTTGGTCATGCCCTTTGGCCTCACTAATGCTCCTTCCACATTCCAGGCCTTAATGAATAAAATATTTTGACCCTACTTGCGGAAATTCATTCTGGTATTCTTTGATGATATCCTCATCTACAGTAAAACATGGGATGAACATCTCCAGCATTTGGATCTTGTCATGCAACTTTTCTCTGACCATCATCTCCATGCCAAGCAGTCTAAATGTGTTTTTGGATAGAAGGAAGTTGAGTATCTCGGGCACATTATCTCAGCACAAGGGGTTCGCGTGGATCCTGCCAAAATCGATGCCATGAACAATTGGCCGCATCCTCAGACACTCAAGAACCTTCGTGGTTTTTTGGGGTTGACTGGATACTACCGCAAGTTTGTCAAGGATTATGGAAAGATTGCAGCTCCATTAACTCCTCTATTGAAAAAATATGCCTTCACATGGACACCTGCTGCTCAGTGTGCATTTGACAAACTAAAACAAGCTATGTGTACTACACCTGTGATAGCTATGCCCAATTTTTCCAAGCCCTTCACTATTGAGAGTGATTATTGCAGCAATGGACTTGGTGCTGTTCTCCTTCAAGATGAACACCCCATTGCGTTCACCAGCAAATCCCTTTCAGGTAAGAATTTAGCTGCCTCTACCTATGAGAAGGAAATGATGGCTATTTTGCATGCAATTCAGAAGTGGCGCCCATACCTATTAGGTAATCATTTCTGCATCAAGACTGATCACCAGAGTCTGAAATATTTCTTGGACCAGCGTGTCTCCTTCTCGGCACAATAGAAATGGGTTAGCAAAATCATGGGTTATGACTATGAGATCATTTACAAGAAGGGTAAAGACAATATTGTGGCAGATGCTCTTTCTCGCACATTTGATGCCCAAGGTTCTCTTTCAGCTATTTCTATGCCTGTTCCAAATTGGTTGAAATCTATTCAACAGGGTTATGTCAATGACTCCTCCTTATATCAAATCATCCAACGCTTGACCAACAACCCTTTTGTTGTACCACATTACTCTTGGGATGGTGCTTCTCTGCAATACAAGGGTCGTCTGGTGCTTCCCCAGAGCACAGATCTTCAACAAGCTGTCTTCTATGAACTCCATGCTTCTCCATCGGTAGGGCACTCTGGGTTCCTCAAAATGTATGAACGAGCACGGCGTAGCTTCTTTTGGCAGGGCATGAAAAGGACAATTCAACAGATGGTGGCCGAATGTGATACCTGCCAGCGCAATAAGGGTGAAACAACACTCCTTCCAGGATTGCTTGAACCCTTGCCCATACCTACGCGGATTTGGACAGATATTTCTATGGATTTCATTGAAGGGCTCCCTAAATCTGGTGGGAAGACAGTGATTCTCATTGTGGTTGATCGCCTCTCCAAATATAGTCAGTTTTGTGCTCTTAGCCATCCCTATACAGCCTCCTCCGTTGCTCAAATTTTTCTGGACCAGATCTTTCGTCTTCATGGCATCCCTTCTTCCATTGTCTCGGATTGTGATGCAACTTTCACCAGTCATTTTTGGACAGAACTATTTCGCCACACTAGCACCAAACTGAAGATGAGTTCAGGGTATCACCCACAAACAGATGGTCAGACTGAAATTGTCAATAAATGCTTGGAAACTTATCTTCGTTGCTTCACCTCGGAACAACAACATCAGTGGGAAAAATGGCTCCCTCTCGCTGAATGGTGGTACAATACCTCTTACCACACTGCCTCTAAAATGACCCCATATGAAGAAATCTATGGTCAGGCACCTCCAGCTCTTCTTCCATACACCCCCACTAGTTCACCAGTTCAGGAAGTTGACACGGTCCTTCGAAACTGTGATCAGATTCTTCGCATTTTGCGGGACAATCTTCACATGGCAAGAAATCGCATGAAGCAACAAGCTGATCAGCACCGTTCTGAGCGCACTTTTCAAGTCGGCGATATGGTTTTTCTTCATCTCCATCCGTTCAAACAATCATCCTTGAAACTCAAAGGGCGTCATAAGCTCGCTCCAAAGTTCTATGGGCCATATCGGATTCTTCAGAAGATTGGGTCTGTTGCTTATAAATTGGAACTTCCTCCTTCTTCCCGCATTCATCCAGTCTTTCATGTCTCTTGTCTGAAGAAAGTTCTGGGCACCAACATCAGTGGACAAACGATTTTACCCAAACTGGATAATGAAGGATCCATCCTTTTGGAGCCAAAGGCCGTCCTCAATCGGCGCACGTGTCAGCTTCGCTCTCGCTCTATCATAGAGGTCTTAATTCAGTGGCACGGCATGCAACCAGAGGATGCTACATGGGAACCACTCCTTCAGATTCAACAACAATTTCCACATCTAAAGCTTTGAGGACAAAGCTTTTTTTAAGGGGGAGGGGATGTTAGGAACCCATGTCTTTACTTTGTTAGTATGTTGTTGTTGGACGCATATGCTTTGTAAGTCGTCCCGTAGTATTTGTTGATCAATAGTTTGTGTTATTGTTGTTGGCGCATATGCTTTGTAAGTCGCCCGTAGTATTGTTGATCCATAGTTTGTAACGGCCCATGGTTTTGAACCATAGTATTGGCGCCTAGAATTAGTATATAAGTGTGTGTCGAGACCTATGAAGGCACGGTGAAGTTATTTGTATTGAGCTTGCTCAAAGGAGGTTGCCCCCTCGAAGTGGCCTGTGATCAATATAAAAGTGATTCTGAGTTCTGTCATTTCTTCTATTTCGCGTATTCTTGTTAATTAATTGTTGCAGGTGCATCACAACATGATATTGAAATTCCAATGTGCCTGGCTAGCACACAAGCCATATGCATCACTAAATCGATGGTGGGGCCTTGGCATTGAGCTCCTCACCATGATTTCATAACAATATTACATCAATTACATTTGAATGTAATGGGGTCAATAATGGGGACATTACAACCAGTGGGTGACCCGCGAGATGTCAATTATGATAGTCGCGGTTATGTCCTAAAAGTATATCACAAAAATGGATAATCTGGAGAAAATAATGTATGATCAAGGTCATATGCATCTATAGAAAATAGGGCTCTTCAATCCATAATTTCCTTTTGTGTAAACGATATTCTAGTTTCGTCATGGACGGAGAAGCGCCAATTTGACTGATAACATATACCCCCTAATGTATGAGGTTAGAAAGGTAAATGATGGCTAACATGCATTACAAACACGGAAGTGGATGAGCATGAGATCCATAGAAATAGAGCTTCAATTAGTATCTGAAACAAAAACAAGGTCAGCATACAATACAATCTTGACATAATGTCATGGTCAAAATGATAGAACATGATCTCCAATACATATGCAAAACATATGTATATATCATGGCCTTTGAAATACAAGCATGGATCCATGTCAAAAACGGAGAACATAGCCATAACAACAAACTTGATCTATGTCTCATGAGGATCCAAAATGAGTAGGGCTTAGTCTTGCGCAACTCAGGCAATAACAAAGGAGCATTATTATAGGTCCAAGGTCTTGAAACCAACCAGCGATATAGGTACAAATATTGAACCGTGTGAATAAAGGAGTTGAATTCAAACATGGAGGATTTCGTTTGATTACTGGTCAATAATGGAAATCGTTAAAAAACACGAGGACACCCACCAATGATGAAAATGGGGTCCAATGTACTGAGTACATTCTTACAAGTGTGAAAAAGGGTCTTGAAGTTGAACACTTGAAGAAGTTGTCGAGTAAGGGACATTGATGTGATCATATAACTCAACAGCGAGATGATCTGCCACTGATGATTGCAAATCTCAAGGTACTATACGTGACTCTAAGTCTACTTCCTAGAGAAAAATGTGTTGATGTCGATAGGAAGAGATCCGTGAGAAGGAAGGAATTGAGATATCCTTCATCATCTTACACAAGGAACACTTGGAGATTGAGTTGAAATAAGATTGATGATATACTAGTATAAGGGATAGCCGACATGAGGATTCATGGTGAACTACAGAATGGCCAACACAGGGGTAATCCTTGAACATCAAGCACCATATTGAAGTAACTTAGGCAGCTTAGACATACATGAAACATGATATGAGTTTGTTATGTAGGAGACACAAGAAAATCTACATATGATCAGAAGAGTAACCGATCGAGGGAGTAAACAACTCTGGATCAGGTTAAATCCTAGAAGCCAAAACTAAGACCTATTTACTCAAGACAGGTGATGTGTCCAAGGAAGGATTATACTTGCTACCCTATTATGAATTAACAATGGATATTTTATTTCCCTTCTCCTTTTATGTGTCTCTTCATTTTTTAAAGAGCATGAAAAGATAAAAAAGGAAGATCGATAATACCTTTCTTGTTAAATTTTAAGGAGTCCAAGGAAGAAAACTCAAGACCTTCTTCATTTTGTACAAGCTCGAAGAAGAGAGAAAAGAATGCTTGATAAGTGTCCAACCATGTATAATTTAATGAGTCCATGGGAGGGAGACTCACAACTTTCTTAATTATTTTGCGAGTTTCAAGAAAAGATAGATTAATACTCTATAGGTTATTGTTCTATGGATTTTAATATCGATCCCGGATCTGTTCATGCTCGTCAGTGTTTTCATATTTAAGGAGTCTAAAAATCTTAAACAATAACTCCATACACCTACTTGTGGATTTTAATATCGAGCCCGAGTTGGTATATGCTCTCCGGTGTTTTCATATTTAAGAAGTCTAAAAAAATTAAACAATAACTCCATAAGGTAATTTTTTGTAAAGTTAGTCTCCTTGGCCAAAAAAGTGTAAAATTATATGAGAGAGAACTCTTCTAGCCATAAAGGACTAGAGTATACATTTTTCATAATTGATCCACTAAGGTCTATAAAAGGGATAAACTTATACCTAAGTGGATGTCCATTCAAACCCTTTAACGAGTCTGAAAAGGGACAAGTATACTCGGAAATCTTGTCAATTTTAAGGAGTCTAACAAGAGCATGAATAAAATCCATAGGGACGGGAACTTGATTAACGGAGGTTAATAAAGTTATGCATGATAAGTAACAAGTTCCCAAAGCGGAAAGTAATGGCATGCAAACCAATATGACATAGTTTGCTATCTAGGGTGACCCATGTTAAGGTAGGTCCTAACCATGGAAGAACAAAGACAATGGAGGGAAAATGGAAAGTTAACGTCGTAGTCTATGGTGTAAAAGGGTGTACTAAGGCACAAAAGATGATAAGGTATAAATGCAATGTAGAGACCTAATCAACATGCCATAAGAAACCGAGCCTTTTAAAGAGCACCAATGTGGAGATGATTGTGAAAAAGCGATTTTCCATGCCATGACCTAGTCAAAACAACTTAATTAGTTATCAGGATTAACAAATATGACATAAAAAGGTTTTAAAAATATGTAAAGTGGGTAAAAATCAAAAGAAAATTACCATAAATAGTGAAAAGAGTCCAAATTAACTCATTGTTACCATTTACCATTCCAAGAGAGAAAAAATCCCCACAACTTGTTGCGTTGCATACGATCAATCCGGAGGACGCTTTTTGGTTCCATCACTTGCAGGTATCTTCTATCTCTCCACTTTGAAGGTATCTTCTATCTCCCCAGGTATCTTTTTGGGTTTTTGAATATTTTTAATGGAGTTTTGAGTTTTTAATTTAGTTTTAAAATTTAGCTCTACGTAAGCACGGGTATCTTTGGTTAAATTCATGGGTTCACGGAATAGCCACGAGTGGAGAGATCTACACTCGCGGGTTGTGCACAATTGTGCTAATAAAGACCCACTGGTTGCGCAAGTTGAAAAGAAAAACTCAACGCTCATGGAAAAGTAATGATTGAAATGCAGCAATGGCGATTAGATGGAGGGAGAGAGAACATGAAGCAATGGCTAGGGAGGAAATGAGGGATCCATTGACTCTTAATGCCTTGCAAAGGTGTGTCCTTTTGAAATTCTTCCACACATCCAACATGAGGGCTCAATCAAACTTGCTCCAAATATTAGTTCACTTGTGGGATCCTAATCAAGGAGTATTTAACCTCCGGGGTTAAATTCTAGACATCGTGGCGGACGACATTTACTTCATTACTGGATTATCTTGAAGGGGAAAGGTATTTAACCTTGAAGGAACGTTTCAAGGCATGGGAGCCTTATCAATGCAAGACTACATAAACACATACTGCATGGATGGAATAGAGAAGAGTGGCAGTGAGGTGCCAATTTGGAAAATAGAAAGCTTCCCACTGAAAATCATATTGAGTACTATGAACATGATAGGTGATAGTGTTGCTCAACACTTAGCTTCTCACAACTATATGCAAATTGGGGTGGAGTTCTTGTGGAATGTGATATTTGACTGGTGTACAGGATTGTTGGTGAACATGAAGCACCAACTCATCAAGTGTAGAACCAGGAATAAGAAGAACTTCAGCTACAGGAGTATACTATGCACCTTCTTCTTTGAGAGTGTTTTGAGATTGAGTGTCACATACCCCAATTTTGTAAAAATAATGTAATTATTTTATTAATATTCCTGAGACATTATGTTAAATTTAATGCTAAGTAGGAATGGATGACTCAGCAGAGTCACCAGAAATGGAATGTAAATTCTGAATAATTTATTATTAATAAATAAATTATGGAGACAACAGCATGGGAGAGCTGTTAAAAGAGGTTACTGGTCTAACTGGTGGGTGGAACTAGGTGGAAAGACAAAAGACAAGTGGCAACATCCTCAAACACTTCCTGAGTTGCAGGTGGCAACTTCCCTATATTTTGGGGTCATGATTCCCCAAGAAAGTGGAAACTGAGCAGGGTGGCTCATTAATGACAGTTAACCTAACTAAGACCTAGGCAATCTTTTAAATCGTACTCAATGAACTGAGCTGGGGGTTCATGAAAGTTCTGGAGGGAGAATACATTCAGGTGAATGCTATTCAGGAGTCCCATTGAGGACGTGGGAAAAACAGTAAGGAAGTGTTTTGAGTTAGGAAGTTGCAGTAACTTGGTTCCAGTGTAGCTGCTTTGGCTAAGGGAATTGTTGGCTGTACCTAGTTCCAGCCGGTTAGACCAGAGCAAGCTCGGGGGTCCCTGAGAAGTGCTGTCTGGGCACTCTCCAGGAATTGGTAGGGAGGAACAGCCTCCCATTGCTGTTATTGTCTACCATTGACACAGGTTCTGCCACTTTTTCCTGCTGTTATTTGAATAAAATTAAATATCTCATCTGTGTTTGAACAGGATTTATTTCAGTAAAGTTAGCATCTCTGTACTGTCATTAGATAGAATCTGCAGAACTAACATGCCATAGAAATTCCCTATTTAACACTATAGATCGAGTAATTGTTTATACAGAATATGTTTTGATATTATTATTAAAGTAATAGAATATTATGGTGACTTTACAATGGTTATTTTCAATAGTTAAATAAATAATTATAGATTATTTATACAGTAATTATTCCTGTAAATACAGTTATTAAAACAATTCTAGGAACAGAATCGTAGAAAACTCTATAATCACAGTAAATCTTTTTCATAGATAGTTTAATAGGTATAAACCTAGCTGAACAAGCATATCGATCTGTATCTATCTCATGAATTAGTTAAATAATTATACAGGTTACTAACTGTACCAAGGATAGGAGAACAGATTTATGTTAGTAAATTTATTTACTTATTTACTGTCAGAACAGAGTTGAATTGTTATTGTCTCGGTATAGAATTCGAATAGCAGTATAGTCACATCATTAAACTCATTATCTATAATCTGTTCTCAACAAAATCTTAGCCAAAACAAATAGTTAATATTTATAAACAAAGATCGTGACAAAGATGTTTTATTCAAAACCTGTCTCTATCATTATTATTACAACCAAGAAACTCACAGCAGAGTTGATAGAGCTATTAATCATAGAGCAGAAGGAAGTTAACAGACAAACATAATAACTAGCTCGAAGCCGAGTCTTTACAACATAGAAATTTTATTTTTCTTTTGTCAAAATCTTTCCTTTATCACAAGCATAAGTTTATGCTCATTATCGAGCTCATTTTTTTATGTAATACACAACATTGTTAGGGTGCTACCAAACAATAGTTCAAACATCATAATACACACAGAGAGTTATCTTTCGAACTCAGCCATTGTTGGCTTTTCAAACTCAAACCCTAGTTATTAATAATAAGACATTTATTACAGAATGTAAACATAAAAACAAAAATTTACAACACTCGTTCCCAGCCACAAAAGAAATCAATATAGCTTGAACGCTTTACATATTTTTCTTATATATATTTTAGCCTGGGAAAGAACCCCAATTCGCCAGGGTTATCAACACTTTATTAGTCTATCACAGTAAGGGTTAGTGAACCCTATCACTATCATTTAACACACAAAACCAAAGAAAATGCTGAGAACTATGACGTTGCCATCACCTACAGCCGAGATATTATGTCTCTGCAGGAAGCCGAAGAAACTTAAACATTCTTTTAACTGTACAGTGTGTTCATTAAGAGAAACGTAAACAGTATATAGTCACTGTTGCAGGCCAACATTCACTATTATTTTAATTTCACAGAGTTGGGTGATAACCCTATTACTTCAGAATTACAACAATAAATAAAAATCACAAGGCGGGTCATGACAGACTGAGCCTTAGCTTGTTCCTCGTAATCATGACAGTGTATACAAACCCTATCTACTGTAAGCAAAGAGAATATTACATGTGACCGTATTCATGTTTACAAACACGACAACAACCAGTTACAAAGGTGGTTTTTCCCCAGACACAACCCTAACCAACCAAACTATCAAAGGGAGAAAACAACCATGGTATAACCAGGCTTACCCGGTAGGAGCCGAGCGTTAGATATTGAAGACTCGTACACCTTTAGCTTTCAGAAGAGGTTAAAGCCTGCACACACGAGTTGACGAGTAGTGGTCAACTTTTATTCTAATTAAGCAATCTCTTTCAAATTGAAATAACGAAACAGTTAATAATCCTTACCAGCAATTGTCGGAGGAAGCAAACCCAGTGAACAACCTGGTAGCCACGAATCGAGCAAGGTAGAAAAACCCCATCTTAATCATCAGAAGGATGGGCCAGAAAAACTCCAAGACTTCCCTCTCCATTGATGGCCGTGACCGGTAACTTACAGTACAAAACCCTCACACCATTGAAAAAAATCAGTTTGGGAAGCACGAATAAAAACCCCAATACATGACCACCTCATGGATAAAGACCATAGGAAAACCCTGACTCTAATTCACACAAACAATAAGTGTAAGACTGTGAGCAGCATACAGACTGATAACTTCAAGCAAAACGATAACCAAGATGCCCAACTAATGTAAGGGATGCCCGTAACAGGGTCTCCAGACTTACAAACCATACGAGGATTAAAACTCCATGACTGTAGCCATAGGAGAGTTACAAATTACAGTGCCATACTGAACAAACTCAGACATGAAGGGTTTCTCTCATACAACTCGAGCCCGAAGGCAGAGAGAATGACCAGGTAGGGTTTCGGACAGTCTTATATATCACCAAATGCAAGGACCAGAGCCATCCACGTAGCCCTTAAGATTATTAACTTGCCATGGGTCGACTTTCTAAAGTCCAACTGCAGCTCGAATTATTGCTCATCAAATTTAAATCATAGCATGGATGGAAGTTTTATTCATAGTATGGATATTTCACTATGATTGAGACATAATCATCGCATAGTGTATGTCTTTAAACCGAGCCATCGAAAGTTTCCTAGGGTACACAATATCTTACCCTACAATCATTTAAAAGGTAGTATAGTCAATTTCAACGAGAGTTCCTCATAATTATAACATTTTAAATACTACCTTGGCAATATAAATGGATGCATAGTTATCTACAAGGTCTTGTTATCATACTTCTTCTATCACCCCTTTTAACAATCAAAGGTAAGGATAATAACCTATAGTCTTGTAATATAATGATATAAAATCATCTATATGTTTCCATGCATTGGACATGGATTAAAAACAAGGGAACAAAGATTTTAGGCATGAGTTAAACTTGGTGTAATCATAAAAATTATTAAGTTGACGATGGATCATAAATTATAAATGAATATAACAGTACATCGCTATAGTTATCACAACTCCAATTTCATGCAAATAATAAGGGTCACAGCCATAGTCACAGCTAATAGTTAACAGAACATCACACAATGCTAACGCTACGTCATGCATACGATGAGACTGCTACAAACAACTTGATCCATTGACAGTATACAGCATTAACAAAGAGTCATTTTCACAACGCAATGATGATGTCAAAGAGACGGTAATTCATCGAAATGCCTATCCAAAATTATCCAGAATAATAGTAATCATTTCTTGCAGACTATTAACTATCTATCAAGCATAAATTCATGAAAATTATAGAAGAAGAACTTTACCGTCTTACACGTGACAACCGGTAAGAATATTTAAATCTACTCTGAGCTTTATAGTACAGTGAAAAGAACTTTGATGCTTATAAAAATTCAGTTACAGTGATCCATACTTTACCTGTGCACCTGTGGACAAAAGACGGATTATGCATTAGCTTAAAAGCTAAGTAAGCCAGTCAGCTATGGCTAGTTCTCCCTTTGAAGTTAAGAACAAAGAAAATCAATAACTGAAATCAAAAACTCACATCAGTATTATAACAGAATATTTAGACAAGATCATGAACAGTTAATTAAAACAACAGATCAAAGAATGCAAATTAATAACATTTATTGCTATCATAAAAATTTTAAATTTTTCGGAAATTTCAGGATTTGACATGTGGTATCAGAGCGAAGTTCAGACACTAGGCTTGGATGTTACTCCACTAGCTTCCGCAAAACATTGACATAAAAGAAAATTTAAATATATATATATAAAGTACTAACTTATATTTCTGTTTCATGACACAGAGCAGAAAATTTCCTTCTCTGAATTTTACAGGCAGGTATGGAAAAACTAGGAGAATATGCTGAGCAAGAATCTCCAAATACTGCGACAAGACAGATGTCGAGAGAACCTGAGACAGAGGAGGTAATTGCTCACACCACTGAGCTGATGCGGACCATAAAAGGTTTAAAGACAGAGATAGAAACAGTCAAGAAAGATAATGAAAGGATTCTGAAAACACAAGAGCAGCTAAATCAATTATTATTAGAAAAATTTCAGACAGAAGGAAGGAGCAAACGAGCTGGATCAGAAGAAGTTAGTCATCCAAGAGGGTCTAAAAGGACGAAACCAGCTAAATCTGACAGCAGTTCATCATCTGAAGAAAGAAGGGAACAACACAGTTACCGCACTACTAGTGACAGCAGTGAAGCTGAGCTGCACAACAGAAGGAAAAAGTACAGGCCTTATGAAGAGATTTCCGGGGAGTTTAAGAAGATAAAACCCCCAAATTTCAATGGAGAATCTGAAACAGGAGAAGAAGCAGAATCCTGGTTATCCGGGATGAGAAAATATTTCCAGATTTATAACTATTCGAATCAGCTGAAGGCACGAATGGCCATCTACAACCTTTCTGGAAAGGCGGACATATGGTGGCAAGACCTGAAAAGGGTCAAGGGGATTAAAGAGAAAGAAGTTAATTGGAGTACTTTTAAAAGGTACTTCAAGAAGAAATTTCTGTCTGAACAGTACTATGAAGAGAGGGCCAAGGAATTTTATGAACTGAAGCTACGTTCTATGACGATGAAGGACTTAAACAGTAAGTTCTTAAGTTTGTTACGGTATGTGCCGTATTTTGTCGAAGAGAAACCAAAAATACAGCGGTTTCTTAGCTGTCTACCATATCATATCAAGGACAGAATTGAATATGACAACCCCAAAACACTGGAAGAAGCTATGCGAAAAGCTAATTTCTGTTATGAACAGAATAAAAAGAAAGAGGGGATAGCCAGCTGGAAAGCCAAAAAGAACAGCAATCAGATCGAGTACAGGAAAAAAGAGTTTGCCCCCCATAAAAGTTTCAATAATAGCAAAAACGGAAACCACTTTAATGGTAAAAGCTTCCAGGGAAACAAAAATGGAGCTGCCAGTCATTCCAACAATTTTAAAAGCAGAAAGGAGGCTCCTAACAATCATGGAAACTATACCAAAAATTTTGAGCGAAAGGAACCTGTTAAGTGCTGGGAGTGTAATGGCCCACATTATGCTTCAGTTTGCCCAAATAGAAAGAAACAAATCAGCAATATTCATACTGTTCAAGATGAAATGACTGTTGGAGACTTTGCAGGGACTATGCCCCGAATCAATGCAGCGTTGGAAAACCGCCAAGCTGACTATCAAACTTCCATGGTGGAAGTAGGAGGTATGGTTAACAAAACCCCTGTAACTATTTTAATAGATCCGGGTGCTAGTCTTAGTTATATTTCACCCCAGCTAGTAGAAAAATGTAATTTGACTGTTGAAAGATTTGATAATTCTTGGTATGTACAACTAGCTACTGGGGCAAAAAGGAAAGTAAACTGTTATGTAAAAGAATGTATCTTAAATATGAATGATTTTAGAACTACAGTTAAACTAAACATCTTGCCACTTGGCTCTTATGACATACTTATCGGAATGGACTGGTTGGAACAACATAGGGTAGTTTTAAACTGTTTTGACAAAACTTTTAGATGTGTAAACAGTAGTGGACAGCCTGTAACTGTCAGGGGTATTCCTAGGAAAACATTAGTTAGGCAGATTTCTGCCTTACAACTTAAAAGGGCAGTCAGAAAAGGGTGCAAGACCTATGCTGTAACTATTACAGATGAGACAGATAAGTCTGAGAACAGCAAGATGACAGTAGAGAACATCCCTATAGTTAATGAATTTATTGATGTTTTTCCTGAGGAAATCCCAGAATTACCTCCCAAGAGGGAGCTGGACTTTACAATTGAGCTGGTACCAGGTGCTGTTCCCAGTTCAAAAACCCCGTATCGCATGAATATTTTGGAGCTTAACGAATTAAAAACTCAGTTAAAGGAGTTAATAGACAAGAATTACATTCGACCCAGTGTATCCCCTTGGGGAGCACCAGTAATTTTTGTTAAAAAGAAGGACGGAACTATGCGACTTTGCATAGATTACCGTCAGTTGAACAAGATGACGATTAAAAACAGGTATCCATTACCTCGTATAGATGATCTGTTTGATCAGCTATGTGGAGCTATGGTGTTCTCTAAGATCGATCTGAGATCGGGTTATCATCAGGTGAGAATTAAAGAAGAAGACATTTTCAAAACAGCTTTTAGGACAAGGTACGGACATTACGAATTTGTCGTAATGCCATTTGGGCTTACTAATGCCCCAGCTGGAATGAACAACATAATGCATAAATACTTAGATAAATTTGTTTTCGTATTCATCGATGACATTTTAGTTTATTCTAAGAATGAGGAGGAGCATAAAGAACACTTACGTATAGTCTTACAAGAACTAAGAGAGCAGCAGCTCTTTGCGAAATTCAATAAGTGCGACTTCTTTAAAGACGAAATCCAGTACTTAGGACATGTAGTCACTAAGGAAGGGATTTCAGTTGATCCTGAAAAGATTCGGGCGATTAAAGAATGGCCAGTACCAAAAGATGTAACAGACGTTAGATCCTTCATGGGAATTACCGGTTACTACCAGAGATTTATTGAAGGCTTTTCAAAAATAGCCAACCCAATCACTTTTTTGCAAAAGAAAGGCAAGAAGTTTGATTGGAACGCAAAGTGTGAAGAAAGCTTTAAGAAACTCAAGACTTTAATGACAACTGCGCCTATTCTCAGAATAGCGGATCCAAATAAAGATTTCGTGGTTTGCACCGACGCTTGTAATGATGGTTTAGGCGGAGTGTTAACTCAAGAGGGATATGTCATTGCTTACGAATCTAGGAAGCTGAAAATTCATGAAAAGAATTATGCCACTTATGACCTAGAATTAGCTGTTGTAATCCATGCTTTAAAGATGTGGCGACACCACTTAATAGGCAGAAAATTCACTTTACTGACTGATAATAAAGGTCTGAAATACCTTTTAGATCAGCCTAATTTAAATGCAAGACAAGCCAGGTGGTTGGCATTCTTAAGTGAATACGATTTTGAAATTCAACACATAAAAGGAAAGGAAAATAAGGTGGTTGATGCCTTGAGCAGAAATGCAAAGCTAAATTTTGTATCAGCTAGCAGCACTTACACCTCTGATTTAAATGAACAGCTGGCTGAAGTGATAAAATCAGATGAAAATTATCAGCATTTACAAGCTGCAGCCAAAGAACAACCCACAGAAAGTGTGATAAAAGGATATAGTTTAAATGAAGACGGATTTTTATTGTTTAAAGACAGGCTATATGTTCCAAATGCACCTAAAGTTAAACTGTTAATTCTAGATGAAATTCATAAAACCCCTTACTCAGGGCATCCAGGCTACCAAAAGACTGTCACCATGTTGAGAAAAGAATATTTTTGGCCTAATATGAAATCTGAAATAGCTGAGTATATAGCTAGATGTTTGGACTGCCAACAAGTGAAAACAAAACATCAACATCCAGCTGGATTACTGCAACCTTTACCTATTCCTAGCTGGAAGTGGGAAATAATCAGCCTGGATTTCATTACGGGTTTACCCAAAAATCAACATCAAAATGATTCAATTATGGTAGTGGTAGATAAATTAAGTAAATCAGCAGACTTTATTCCTGTTAAAACCACTTACAAGGCTGCAAACATAGCAGATATCTTTCTAAAACAGATTTTTCGGTTACACGGTATTCCAAAAATTATTATATCAGACAGGGATCTTAAATTCACAGGGAATTTTTGGAGATCTTTGTTCAAAGGATTAAACACAACCCTGAATTTCAGCACCTCTTTCCATCCTCAGATGGACGGACAAACTGAAAGAGTTAATCAGGTATTAGAAGATCTGTTACGGATGTATGTTAAAGATCAACCAGGTAAGTGGGAGGATTATTTACACTTAGCAGGATTTGCATACAATAACAGCTATCAATCGTCAGCTAAGTTTAGTCCTTTTGAAATTCTGTATGGACGAAAATGTAACACTCATATCTATTGGAGTAATCCAGTAGATAGATTAGTGTTAGGACCTGATTTATTGAAAGAAATGGAACAGATTGTGAAACAAGTGCAGGAAAATTTGAAGATTGCCCAGGATCGGCAAAAGAGTCAAGCAGATTTGAAAAGAACTCCTAAAGAGTTTCGGGTAGGTGAACATGTGTTCATCAAGGTAAGGCCAAAGAAGAGCTCCCTAAGATTAGGAAGTTGTGCAAAATTAGCGCCACGTTACTGTGGTCCATTTGAAATTTTATCTAGGATTGGTCAAGTTGCGTATCAGCTAGCATTACCACCAAATTTAAAAGTACACAATGTTTTTCATATCTTTGTTCTAAAAAAGTATGTTCATGATGCTACTCATGTTATTGACTGGAACATTGTACAGGTAGAACCAGAAGGGGAAGTTCTGGTGGAACCGGATTGTATCCTCGGGAGGAGGGAAATTACTCTGCAGAACCGCATAATTGGACAGCTGAAGGTGCAATGGAAGCACCTTAGTCCTGAAGAAGCTACCTGGGAACTGGAAAGTAAGATGTGGGAAGCATACCCACATCTATTCCAGCAGGTGGCTGAAGATGAAGAATAAGTAACATCGAGGACGATGTTACATTTTAAGGGGTTGTGTATGTCACATACCCCAATTTTGCAAAAATAATGTAATTATTTTATTAATATTCCTGAGACATTATGTTAAATTTAATGCTAAGTAGGAATGGATGACTCAGCAGAGTCACCAGAAATGGAATGTAAATTCTGAATAATTTATTATTAATAAATAAATTATGGAGACAACAGCATGGGAGAGCTGTTAAAAGAGGTTACTGGTCTAACTGGTGGGTGGAACTAGGTGGAAAGACAAAAGACAAGTGGCAACATCCTCAAACACTTCCTGAGTTGCAGGTGGCAACTTCCCTATATTTTGGGGTCATGATTCCCCAAGAAAGTGGAAACTGAGCAGGTGGCTCATTAATGACAGTTAACCCAACTAAGAACTAGGCAATCTTTTAAATAGTACTCAATGAACTGAGCTGGGGGTTCATGAAAGTTCTGGAGGGAGAATACATTCAGGTGAATGCTATTCAGGAGTCCCATTGAGAAAGTGGGAAAAAACAGTAAGGAAGTGTTTTGAGTCAGGAAGTTGCAGTAACTTGGTTCCAGTGTAGCTGCTTTGGCTGAGGGAATTGTTGGCTGTACCTAGTTCCAGCCGGTTAGACCAGAGCAAGCTCGGGGGTCCTGAGAAGTGCTGTCTGGGCACTCTCTAGGAATTGGTAGGGAGGAACAACCTCCCATTGCTGTTATTGTCTACCATTGACACAGGTTCTGCCACTTTTTCCTGCTGTTATTTGAATAAAATTAAATATCTCATCTGTGTTTGAACAGGATTTATTTCAGTAAAGTTAGCATCTCTGTACTGTCATTAGATAGAATCTGCAGAACTAACATGCCATAGAAATTCCCTATTTAACACTATAGATCGAGTAATTGTTTATACATAATATATTTTGATATTATTATTAAAGTAATAGAATATTATGGTGACTTTACAATGGTTATTTTCAATAGTTAAATAAATAATTATAGATTATTTATACAGTAATTATTCCTGTAAATACAGTTATTAAAACAATTCTAGGAACAGAATCGTAGAAAACTCTATAATCACAGTAAATCTTTTTCATAGATAGTTTAACAGGTATAAACCTAGCTGAACAAGCATATCGATCTGTATCTATCTCATGAATTAGTTAAATAAGTATACAGGTTACTAACTGTACCAAGGATAGGAGAACAAATTTATGTTAGTAAATTTATTTACTTATTTACTGTCAGAACAGAGTTGAATTGTTATTGTCTCGGTATAGAATTCGAATAGCAGTATAGTCACATCATTAAACTCATTATCTATAATCTGTTCTCAACAAAATCTTAGCCAAAACAAATAGTTAATATTTATAAACAAAGATCGTGACAAAGATGTTTTATTAAAAACCTGTCTCTATCATTATTATTACAACCAAGAAACTCACAGCAGAGTTGACAGAGCTATTAATCATAGAGCAGAAGGAAGTTAACAGACAAACATAATAACTAGCTCGAAGCCGAGTCTTTACAACATAGAAATTTTATTTTTCTTTTGTCAAAATCTTTCCTTTATCACAAGCATAAGTTTATGCTCATTATCGAGCTCATTTTTTTATGTAATACACAACATTGTTAGGGTGCTACCAAACAATAGTTCAAACATCATAATACACACAGAGAGTTATCTTTCGAACTCAGCCATTGTTGGCTTTTCAAACTCAAACCCTAGTTATTAATAATAAGACATTTATTACAGAATGTAAACATAAAACAAAAATTTACAACACTCGTTCCCAGCCACAAAAGAAATCAATATAGCTTGAACGCTTTACATATTTTTCTTATATATATTTTAGCCTGGGAAAGAACCCCAATTCGCCAGGGTTATCAACACTTTATTAGTCTATCACAGTAAGGGTTAGTGAACCCTATCACTATCATTTAACACACAAAACCAAAGAAAATGCTGAGAACTATGACGTTGCCATCACCTACAGCCGAGATATTATGTCTCTGCAGGAAGCCGAGAAACTTAAACATTCTTTTAACTGTACAGTGTGTTCATTAAGAGAAATGTAAACAGTATATAGTCACTGTTGCAGGCCAACATTCACTATTATTTTAATTTCCATAGAGTTGGGTGATAACCCTATTACTTCAGAATTACAACGATAAATAAAAATCACAAGGCGGTCATGACAGACTGAGCCTTAGCTTGTTCCTCGTAATCATGACAGTGTATACAAACCCTATCTACTGTAAGCAAAGAGAATATTACATGTGACCGTATTCATGTTTACAAACACGACAACAACCAGTTACAAAGGTGGTTTTTCCCCAGACACAACCCTAACCAACCAAACTATCAAAGGGAGAAACAACCATGGTATAACCAGGCTTACCCGGTAGGAGCCAGTGTTAGATATTGAAGACTCGTACACCTTTAGCTTTCAGAAGAGGTTAAAGCCTGCACACACGAGTTGACGAGTAGTGGTCAACTTTTATTCTAATTAAGCAATCTCTTTCAAATTGAAATAACGAAACAGTTAATAATCCTTACCAGCAATTGTCGGAGGAAGCAAACCCAGTGAACAACCTGGTAGCCACGAATCGAGCAAGGTAGAAAACCCCATCTTAATCATCAGAAGTATGGGCCAGAAAAACTCCAAGACTTCCCTCTCCATTGATGGCCGTGACTGGTAACTTACAGTACAAAACCCTCACACCATTGAAAAAATCAGTTTGGGAAGCACGAATAAAAACCCCAATACATGACCACCTCATGGATAAAGACCATAGGAAAACCCTGACTCTAATTCACACAAACAATAAGTGTAAGACTGTGAGCAGCATACAGACTGATAACTTCAAGCAAAACGATAACCAAGATGCCCAACTAATGTAAGGGACGCCCGTAACAGGGTCTCCAGACTTACAAACCATACGAGGATTAAAACTCCATGACTGTAGCCATAGGAGAGTTACAAATTACAGTGCCATACTGAACAAACTCAGACATGAAGGGTTTCTCTCATACAACTCGAGCCCGAAGGCAGAGAGAATGACCAGGTAGGGTTTCGGACAGTCTTATATATCACCAAATGCAAGGACCAGAGCCATCCACGTAGCCCTTAAGATTATTAACTTGTCATGGGGTCGACTTTCTAAAGTCCAACTGCAGCTCGAATTATTGCTCATCAAATTTAAATCATAGCATGGATGGAAGTTTTATTCATAGTATGGATATTTCACTATGATTGAGACATAATCATCGCATAGTGTATGTCTTTAAACCGAGCCATCGAAAGTTTCCTAGGGTACACAATATCTTCCCCTACAATCATTTAAAAGGTAGTATAGTCAATTTCAACGAGAGTTCCTCATAATTATAACATTTTAAATACTACCTTGGCAATATAAATGGATGCATAGTTATCTACAAGGTCTTGTTATCATACTTCTTCTATCACCCCTTTTAACAATCAAAGATAAGGATAATAACCTATAGTCTTGTAATATAATGATATAAAATCATCTATATGTTTCCATGCATTGGACATGGATTAAAAACAAGGGAACAAAGATTTTAGGCATGAGTTAAACTTGGTGTAATCATAAAAATTATTAAGTTGACGATGGATCATAAATTATAAATGAATATAACAGTACATCGCTATAGTTATCACAACTCCAATTTCATGCAAATAATAAGGGTCACGGCCATAGTCACAGCTAATAGTTAACAGAACATCACACAATGCTAACGCTACGTCATGCATACGATGAGACTGCTACAAACAACTTGATCCATTGACAGTATACAGCATTAACAAAGAGTCATTTTCACAACGCAATGATGATGTCAAAGAGACGGTAATTCATCGAAATGCCTATCTAAAATTATCCAGAATAATAGTAATCATTTCTTGCAGACTATTAACTATCTATCAAGCATAAATTTCATGAAAATTATAGAAGAAGAACTTTACCGTCTTACACGTGACAACCGGTAAGAATATTTAAATATACTCTGAGCTTTATAGTACAGTGAAAAGAACTTTGATGCTTATAAAAATTCAGTTACAGTGATCCATACTTTACCTGTGCACCTGTGGACAAAAGACGGATTATGCATTAGCTTAAAAGCTAAGTAAGCCAGTCAGCTATGGCTAGTTCTCCCTTTGAAGTTAAGAACAAAGAAAATCAATAACTGAAATCAAAAACTCACATCAGTATTATGACAGAATATTTAGACAAGATCATGAACAGTTAATTAAAACAACAGATCAAAGAATGCAAATTAATAACATTTATTGCTATCATAAAAATTTTAAATTTTTCGGAAATTTCGGGATTTGACATTGAGTCTGAGAGTGGCTCTCCCACCTATTAACCCCTATGAGCCTATTATGACTCGATGGGGTGAGATCTTCTTACGGCAGGGAGGTGGAGACACTAGTACCTTGTGAAATTGCCCACATAAGATCCAAAGAGATGATGTAAACCTCACAATGAAAGAATTTAGGAATAATAGAAGAAGAGACAAGCAATAGAACTTAGATCCAAAGAAACTCTAATTGAGGCAGAATAATTACACATGTTACTATTAACAGAATAAAGAACTAGTAAATATACAATTCTGAGTATGAGGATATGAATTCACTAGGTTGAATTCGAATTGTCCTTTATGCGCAGATCCATAATTAGTGGAGAGTCATCAATGCCTAACTAGGAGTCCACCTTCTCATCAGTGAAGTCATCAATGCACAAGTAATGGTCAACCGGGAGTCAAACTGAGTCTAACTGAATGTGGTTGCTATAACTGGCACATGGAAGCACTAATATAGTGAAGGAAGCTCAGTGGAGGACGCCATAGGAGTTAATTGGAGTCAGAATGGTCAATCTAGTCTCACTGGAGGTCCAATAGAGTGATAAAATCAGTAAAGAGTCAGTTAATACTTAAATCAAGGAAATAAATGAAGATAACTCAATATAACTGAATATAACTGGACTTGTAGGTGAAGAAGGCACCCTTGTCATGCAGTGGAGCAAAGGAGGGCGCATTAGTCACTGGGAGGGCTAGAAATGATCTGAAAGTAGCTCCGGGGGCTAGTTTGTTGAGGACTAGGTGCTGGGACTGATGACCTAGAATGCATGCAAACCCTAATTTTGCATGCATGACTGAAAATGAAAATGACTGGAAAGCTAGTAGGACTAGGATGGAGTATAGGAATATTCTAACACCCCCCCTTAATCCATCTTGGGCCCTAGTAACTAGGACCAAAGGTCACTCATACAATAAATGAAATGATAATAAAATACATAAATGTCCATAAACTAAGGAAATGGGGAAAACCTCATGGGAAAAATACCCCCCCTCAAAAGAACAGTAAATAACTCAAAGAACCATCATGCAGAAAAGAAAGAATTTTTCATCAGTGAAAACTTTTGCAAAAGACTTGGCAAGCTGATCCCATGTAGGAAGGTCTCCCACTGTGTGGAGGATGAGGCAAGTCTTTCAGGAACTTTTGTTGTATCTGGAGCGAATGGAACATGAGTAGTCTTCCCAAAAGATGGAAGAGAGAATCCCATCATCATGCTGCATCTCACATGGAGAGATGGGTGGCATAATGCAAGGTTAGCATGATGCTGAAGTCTAGTAGTTCTGCAAGCAAATAAATCATCAACTGTGTTCTCAGTAGTAGCAAGGATTGTGTGAGAACATATTTCTCTTGAATCTAGACTGAGAATAGGTGTTGGTTCTGAATCTTCTTGAACCATGATCTCAACATCAAAATCTTGATCTTCTTCTTCACTAGAATAGGAGTCACTGGAAGAGGAGTAACTGTGATCTTCATCAGAATCTGAAGGAATAGTTGGAGAGAAAGGCATGAAGTGTGAGAACTCATATGCCTTTGAGGCATGATTAGCAATCCCATTGGCTATAACCTTTCCAGTGGAGATTTCTGTAATCTCTACTGTGTTTGGACCAAAAATTACTTGTTTTGGAGATCCTGTATGAGTCATTTGATATACTCACAACAAAGAGAAGAAACAAATAAGACATTTTTGAACTTACCATGCTCCATATGAACTGTACACAAACCTTTGGCAGAAATCTGAGAGTTGTCTCCCATGTGAATGGTAGGCCCATCTTGGAGATCCAAAGAGGAGAAGGATTATTATTGTGCCATCATGTGGCTGGAAGCTCCAGAATCTATGAGGAGAGCTTTTGTCTTTGACAAACCAGCCATCAATGCATGACAATCATCAGATCCACTTCCAGAATCAGACATCTTTGCTTCTTTTGGAACAACAATTTTGTTTTGTTCAAGAAGCTTGGTTAGAAGATCAATCTTCTTATGCATGCAAGCATGCTCAGGATGGTTTTCTCTCTTGCAGTAGGTACAATTAGGTCTCTTTTGTTTGTCATTCTTGGATCTTGAAGGTTTCTTGCATTTGCCTTTTTGTCCCCCTTTTGCATTCGCTAGACTTGATTCACCAGCTAAAAGAGCTAGATCTCTGGAGGTTTTGATGGCAACCATTTGAAACAGTTTGTTCTCTTCTTGAGTGAGAGCTTCAATAAAGTCACTTAAGGTGGGAAACTTCCATCCAGGGATGGACATTCGAACATAATGAAAGATAGATACAAAGACAGAAAATTGAGATCCAAGTTTGCTCAACATAGAGAGTATCAATTGCTCATCACTTTTAGTGATGCCACATTGCTTGCAATGCAAAACCAAATTCTGAAATTTGGAGAAGAAATCTTGGATGCTCTCGAAATTGCTAGGTTGAAGGGAAACCAATTCATTCTCAATAATGTAGCCTCTTAGTTCATCTTGTTTGCCAAAAAGACTCCTCAATTTTATCCATAAATCATTTGGAGACTTCAATCCATTAGTATGAAACAATAGATCATCAGATATATGAAGGCATATGCATCCAAAGGCTTCATCCATTTTGTTTAGGTGCTTGATTCTCTTTTCAACTTGATGTGGTATGGCATCCTTTTCCTCAACTATTCTAGTAAACCCTTTTGACCTCAAGAGTATTATCATCTTCATCTTCCATTCGAAATAATTGAAAGGAGAGAGAAGTATAGAAGAAGGAGCATTCGAATTGCTCATCTTGACTGCTTGAACAAGTGCAAAATAGAAAGCTGCTAAATCTGCTGCTGCAACTGCTGGAACTTCGAAATACCTGCAAAAAAACTCTCAAGAATGGAGGTAGAATATACTCTCAAATGGCTCTGATACCATGTGAAATTGCCCACATAAGATCCAAAGAGATGATGTAAACCTCACAATGAAAGAATTTAGGAATAATAGAAGAAGAGACAAGCAATAGAACTTAGATCCAAAGAAACTCTAATTGAGGCAGAATAATTACACATGTTACTATTAACAGAATAAGGAACTGGTAAATATACAATGTTGAGTATGAGGATTCGAATTCACTAGGTTGAATTCGAATTGGCCTTCATGCACAAATCCATAATCAGTGGAGAGCCATCAATGCCTAACTAGGAGTCCACCTTCTCATCAGTGAAGTCATCAATGCACAAGTAATGGTCAACCAGGAGTCAAACTGAGTCTAATTGAATGTGGTTGGTGTAACTGGCACATGGAAGCACTAATATAGTGAAGGAGGCTCAGTCGAGGATGCCATCGGAGTTAAATGGAGTCAGAATGGTCAATCTAGTCTCACTGGAGGTCCAATAGAGTGATAAACTCAGTAAAGAGTCAGTTAATACTTAAATCAAGGAAATAACTGAAGATAAATCAATATAACTAAATATAACTGGACTAGTAGGTGAAGAAGGCACCCTTGTCATGTAGTGGAGCAAAGGAGGGCGCATTAGTCACTGGGAGGGATAGAAATGATCTGAAAGTAGCTCCGAGGGCTAGTTTGTTGAGGACTAGGTGCTGGGACTGATGACCTAGAATGCATGCAAACCCTAATTTTGCATGCATGACTGGAAATGAAAATGACTAGAAAGCTAGTAGGACTAGGATAGAGTATAGGAGTATTCTAACATACCTCCTATGATGATGAGGAATTCTTAGGTTGGTGGAGCCGATAGGTTCCTCCATTTGAGCAGTTTCCTTATGTTGGGATGGACTTCCGTGGTGATCCGGAACTCATGCTTCCTCCAAGAGCTACTTGGGGAGAGATAGGTACCAATTTTACTTTTATTGTTATTTCATTTTTATTTTATTTTTTTAAATATGTACATATATTTGTGGGTGAGTTTAAGTACTGAAAACATACTTCGTGCAGATATTGGAACGGTGATGCTATCTGGACACCCGAGAGTGTTTGTACAACCAACAAATCTAGGAGGAACAAGGGCCATGCTACGAACCATTGAGGAAAAGATGAACCAACTAACCCATGATATACCTATGTATCGCATAGAGCGTATTCCTATGGATATCCAATAACATGTAGTGGGTGTTCCCCCTGCATGGATTAGGCTACTCCGGAAATTAGCTAGGCTGGTTATTTGCTATAGAGAGTTTATAGCATAGGAGGTTGAGGCTCCTGCCTCCCCTTAGGAACACCTACACTACTTTAAGGCTATCATGCCCAATTTTGTATATTGTTATATATCTTTGACATAGATGAATACTCAAACTCGTTGATTATTTTTTGGACTTATTGCACTGAGTGAAACAAGGTGCTCTACAGCCCAGTATGGGGGAGATGTTGTAACGTGTATGTGTAGCATTACATGTAACATTACATCACTAACAAAATAATTTAAAAAATTCATGTCAGCGCATAAAATAAAAAATTAATTTATAAAAAGTATTTAAAAAAAATCCATGTTGGTTCATAAAATAAAATACTATGAAAAGTAATTAAAAAATAAATGTTCGTTTATAAAATAAAAACTTAAAACTTAAACTCGGATCTATCAATCAAGAAAGATCAAATTTCTTGAGTTTAAATATAAAAAAAGAAATACACTACAAGAAATTGGATCCCTCTCAGTGCTTGATAGATACAGGTTTAAGATGGATCTATGTTGGTATATATATACACCTATAGATTATGTACATGTTGCTTTATGTGTGTGGTGATTTATTTTACAATGTGTGATACAAATGCTAGTCGAGTATGTAGTTTTCATATGCATCATCTATTGTGTTTTGATTCCCTGAAATGTGTTGATATAAAATGTGATCAAACTTTCTTTCAAGTAATTTAACTTTTAAAAACTTACGTAATAATAAAGAATCTCTAACCCGATACTCGCCTGTAAGCTAGAGTACAACTAAATGAGAATCGAGCCTAACTTCCAAACATGAAATGTCATGGTGAAAAGCATCTCAGAGTAACTCAATAACAACACTATACTCAGCCATATTGTTCGTTGCAGGTCCTAGACAAGCACCTCCTGACGAAACAAGTTAACCCATAGGTGAATAGATCACCCAAGCAGTTGAAGCAAGATTACGAGGGTGACGACTAGTGCCATCGGTGAATCCTACAAACCACTCAGTTTCCATCTGAAACACAACCAAAGGACACATAATCAATGCAAAAATACTAACTCTACATTACTGTACATGTCATGTCCCCAATTTTGGTTCATCCAGTACCATGGGTGAAAGGGGACAAAATCAACCCCTAAGGGAATTAAATGGTATTAGTTCTATTTTCTTAGAATTAATTTTGGCCTAAGTCTCCCAAGTTGGCAAATTTATTTATTAAAGGTAATTTTGATAAATAAAATTAATGGATAATGAGAAAGTGGGCCAAGAGGGCACCCATGTGGAAGATGTTGCCAAATTGGAGTAGGGGTTAATTTTGAGGCAATTATACCACATGAATTAATTAATTATTAATTAATTGCTTAAATGTTGAATTTGGAATTAATTCTGAGTTGGAATATTGTTATTAATAAATATTGCTAATAAATATTGGCAAGTGGTGATAATATGGCTAGGAGGTCGAATTTGGTCATGTGGACCACTTTTGCCTTAGTGGCAAATCTCAGGAAAAGCAAGAAGTCCAAAGGAGGAAAGAAGACAAGGCAAACAAATTAGAAACGGGCAAAAGCAAGAAAAAGCATAAAAGTGGAAAGTAAATAAAGTGGAAAGAACAAGAAAAGCTGTAAGTAAAGATTTAGCAACATCCAGAAAGCTAACTAAGGCGCAATTGCTAATCTGGGTGAAGAGAGACAAAAGTTGGCAAGTTTTTCTAAGACAAAACTTGCTAATTATTCCAAGAAGGCACCTACATGACTTGGAGTAGGATGGGAAAGTGGTAAACTACTCTCACAAGTCACCAAATCTAAGTAACTTACTCAGCAGGTCATCATAAAGTTTATAAAAGAAGCCAACCAACTCCAATGAAGAACTTTTGATCATTTATGTTTTATTTTGAGAGCTCTAATGCTTCTCTAGTTGAGTGATGTGCCTCAGTTGTGCTTCTTGGGTGATGTTCCCCAAGGCCCATAGTTTACAGTGAGTGTTGTGCAGGTTCATATCAAGATATTGCAGCCATTAACATATGCT
This sequence comes from Larix kaempferi, assembly GCA_027924585.1. Classification (NCBI taxonomy): domain Eukaryota; kingdom Viridiplantae; phylum Streptophyta; class Pinopsida; order Pinales; family Pinaceae; genus Larix; species Larix kaempferi. The sequence goes on along the minus strand of BSBM01001158.1, from coordinate 2,079,041 downwards.
TCTAGCCTCCATTGAAGATCCTCAGTTATTTGGAGAATAGGATTCCTCCAGTAGTAATTCTACAGCTAGTTTTGGTGAAGATTCATCCGTTGAAGAAGATAGATCTTGGGAGTGCACCCAAGTGTTGAATGGGAGTTGATACATCCATTGTTGCAGACATCAAAGGTTTTCAATATCAGTAACCAGATTCAGATTAGATCCATACTTCTCTTCTCACTCATTCTCACATCCACGGCTAAATCTAAAGGAGTTTTCCCTGAAGGAAAGGGATGACTTAGTGAATGCGCCCCAGTCAATTTCAGAAGCTCAATAAGCATCAAATTACAGTCATATGACCTGTATATGACCTGATCCTAACTCCATAATAGATCCACAGTAATATTATAATTCTTCTCTCCATTCTCCATCAAATGTAATGTAATTTCTAGTCTATAAGGCAAATTATTTAGAGAAGAAAGCCTCTAGAATAAAATGATGGTTCTGTTATGATAAAATCAATGTGTCACTATTCATATGAGTATATCAGAGCTGCATAATATTTCAGTGTAGATATTTTAATTCATTAAATTCATTTTTCAGTTAAAAAGGCAAGACTAGCTCTTTGGATGGTTTTCCTAGACTAGTTTTAGTGATTTCCTTGTAAAATGCAATTTGAGCACCCATTTGACCTCCCATCTTTTGCAGTAGGTAAATAACTTGATATATTAACCATATCAGTCCACAAAACCAGAATTTAGATGCTTTTAGACTCGTTTTGGAAAGATAAGAAAATACTAGCTCAGCAATCCCGGGAGAGCCCAGAAATACCAGTTCTTCCCAAACTTTCACAAGTCTGCAAAAATATATTTCTGAACATAACCAGCCATCAATTGACTGATATAAACTCTATCATCAACTTCCAGTATCCCCCCCTTTTCCAGTATGCATATGCCAGCTACCCAGGGAGCCTCGAAGTAGACATAGACTTGTTCTATGTTGAAAAGTGAATGGTACTGGTACCTTGTGCATAAGACAAATCTGATCTGACCTCCTTGACCTGCTGCTGCACCTAACCTCATACATTTTCCAGAATTAAACATTCATCCCACCATCCTCAATCCTTACCTCTTGCCTGGTTCAAAGGAATTGACAGAAAATTTGACTAGTAAAGTTGTAAAAGTTTTTTAAAGTGGAGTTAATATCTAGGTCAGATCTTGCCGAGGATATTACAGTACAACTATGTACAAGAAAAAATATATGTGCTAAGCATAGTACTTCTTCAAGTAGAGCCCATTTCTAGGCTCTGGTAGTTTAATCCCATCATAATCAACCAATTCATATGACCCTTTATCCAAAACTCTAGAAACGATATACGGACCGAGCCACATAGACTTAAACTTTTCTACCCCATGGGGTCTTTACCTTGGTCATATACCAAAACAAGGTCTCCTTCAGAGAAAACCCTAGGTTTGACAGATTTATGATATTGACTTTTGACCTGCATTTTTCATTCGCGAGAAGCAAATCTCTGCGATGTTCATCTAGATGTTCAATATGAAGCAATTGTTCCTCTAAAGTAGAAGTTTCGGGTAATATTTGGATGGCCAACTTTAACGATGGTATTTCGCATTCAATAGGTGTGACTTCTTCCAACCCATGAATAAGTCGTAAAGATGAAAATCTTGTAGCAGTATTAACATTGGTACGATATGCCCAAAGAGCTGGATATAACATAATGTGCCAGTTTGATATACTAGCATTAATGGTATGCTGGAGAATTATTTTTAATGTCTTATTAACCACTTCGACTTGTCCATTCACTTGTGGATAGAAAGGAGATCAATGTTCCTGCCTAAACCCTAACATAGTAGTCAACTCTGACATCGTATGATTTTGAAAATTTCTACCATGATCGGTAACAATCTCCTTGGGAATTCCGAACCTAGAAATAATTTGATTGAACACAAAATAAGTTGTGGTTTCATTTTCTTCCTTCACAGTAGGCATTGCTTCTTCCCACTTAGTAAAGTAGTCTACATCAACGATGATATATTGATTCCCCCCAGCAGAGACTGGGTTGCAAGTCATGTAATCTACCCCCTACTTGTTGAAGGGACCTGCTGTGATGACGGGGTGAAGGGCAGTAGGGTGTGCTTGCATCTTCTTGGTGAATAAATGACATGGATAACAATGACTCACAGCTTCCACACAATCCTTGAATATGGTGGGCCAAAAATAACCCGCACGAAGTATTTTTTAGGCTGTTGCCAATCCAGAAAGAGGACCCCCACATGCTCCACTGTGGGCATCATTCAATAATAGTTCAACTTCTTCCAGAGTCAAACAACGACGTAAAATGAATTCTACCCCTTGTCTATACAATGTATCAGCAATTATGAGCTAGTTTTTAGTGTGGTGTTGAAGTTTTCGTCGTTCTTCCCTAGAAAAAGATGGTGGACATCTCAAAGTTTGGTGATACATACCATGGATCAGAGGTTGAAATGAGAAAGATATGTTCATTAGGGAATGAATTATCTTCTTCTTTAAATTGTTCACCTCTAGGAAAATCATATATGACTTCTGCAAATACTAAGGAATTTCTAGACTTAGTGGATTGAAAAGTGAGATCGAACACTTGGAGAATAAAAATGCATTTATTAAATTTACCCTCGAATATTTGTCAGGTTAAAACATATTGAAATGGATTGAAAACCACAATCATTGTAGTATTTCCCTGTAAAATGTAGTGGCATAGCCTCTGAACAGCGTATACAGCGGCAAGTGCCAACTTATGAACATGTGAATACTTTATTTCAGGTTTTATTAAAGCATGAGAAAGGTAATAAATGACGTTCTCTTGGAGCTTATCATCCTACTAAACCAAAACTATACCAATCGTGGAATCAGATGCAACCAGATATAAAATAAAATCGTGGGTATAATCTTGCAGACTTAACAAGGGGGCTGATACTAGTGCTTTTTTCAAAGATTCGAATGATTTTTTTGCAGCCTCATCCCAAAAGAATAGGGTGTCTTGTTTAAGTAAACACATGAAACCTTTGGTTATTTTTGTATGTAAAATTAGTCACAGCATATCTATTGAACAAGTAAATCAATCACAACAGATGAACATAGAAAATATGGTGTAAAACTGTGCAAAACATGCATCAGTGCTCAATATCCCAATAAGGGTGAATAATTACAATACAAATACAGTCACAATGACTGAGCAATTCGAATTGCCTAAGGAGGTCATTCAAATCACTAAATGGAGTAGCTTGACTCTAACTAGGAGTCCTCATCATCAATCAGTGGTGGTCATCAATGCACAAGAACCAGTCATCCAGGTGTCAATCTGAGTCTAATTGAGTGTAACATGTGTAACTGAAGTGTGTAGCACTGATATAGGGAAGTGGGCTTAGTGGAGGGTGCATGGGAGGCTAACTGAAGTCAGAACAAGTCATCTAGTCAATCTGGAGGTCCAACGGAGTGAAACAGTCAGTTGGGAGTGAAACTAGCCTCAAATCAGGGAGAATCGGAGCTAACTAAGTGTAACTGAAGTGGAACTACAGTGGTAGGTGAAGAAGTGCACCCTTCTCTGGCAATAGGTGAGAAGTGGGCGCCTTCATGACTAGGAGGGCTAAAGAACTGATGTAAGAAGCTCCTGGGTGCTAGAATAAGGTGGGTAAGGTGTTGGAGGCATCAACTTGGTGACTGGGATGCATGCAAAATGCATGCAAACCCTAAAGTTTGCATGCAAACCCTAATTTCATGCAAGGTCTTGAAAATGATGATGTGGATATCCGAACACCCCCCCTCAAGCTAGACTATGATGTGCAAGAAAATAATGCGGGGCCCTGGTTACTAAGACCAAAGGTCACCCCAATACAATAATCCAAAACTAATAACAGTCAATAAACCGAGGAAATTGGGAAAACCTCATGGGAAAAATACCCCCCCTCAAAATAGACTGTAGCACACCAAAAGATTTAACTACTCCAAAATCAAGTAGATATGTCTGGAGGTATCTTACTCTTGGGAGTAAATGGATTATGCTCCAAAAACATGTGCTTGAATTCTCCATCAGTGGATGCAAGCGAATGTGTAGACTCTAAGAACTTGCTCTTCATACCGAAAATGGTGAGAACAAATCTGAAAATATAAGGATGATCCTGGAACCTGTGATTCGATACAAGTGAGGTAGGAATAGCTCTAATCGGATCAAATAGATCTTGAAACTTCAATTTCTTATCAATAGAAGTTAAATCAGTTCCAAAAATAGATGAATGGTTTCTTGAGATCTCCTTTGAACCAACAAGGGTGAGATCAAAACCAAAATCAGCAAAAAGAGCATGAGAATTGAACTCAAACGAATGGTAGTGCTCTTCATCTTCATTAAAAATCTGAGAAACTTTGCAAGTGATAGAACATAAGTCTATAGGAGGCATGCAATCAAGGAGGGCGAATGCTTCACCTCCAAAATAAGATTTTACCTCCAAAACTTCAAGTAGATCATTATTCTGCATGCCGGCAAACTTGTGTGAAGGAGAGGATTCAAGAACCTCTTCGAAATCTAGAGTATGAGCTGGTTTATCTTGCTCAGAATTCGAAATAGAAGACATTGAGAGAGTGAGTTTTGAATCTATAGTTTCTTCTTCATCTTGAACAATTATTGAGGCCAAGACATGATCGGAAAGAACACATAAGGAGATCTCACTGGGCTTGTTCTCCAAAAGGCTAGCATGATCCTCTTCTTCCTGATTTCCAAATTCTCTGTCAAGTTGGACCCATAGATCACTTGGATTTTCAGCAGTGTTACTGAGGTAGCGCATACAATGAGACATAGCAAGACACATTGCTCCAAAAGGTCTGTCACAATCATTGAGCCAATCATTCTCCTCTTCATCGGAATCAAAATCTCTTGTATTACCAATGCACATATCATAAAGACATTGTCTCTTCAAGAATGCAATCATCTTTGGTTTCCATTCAACATAGTTGAATAGAGTAAGAATATTTTGTGAAGAAGTCTCCATCTTTGCATTAGCGAATGCACATGGAGGAAGTAAGAAACCTGCAAATCACACACAAACAAACACTATGTTTTCAGCCTTGCATGCACATGAGCGAATGCACATGAGATTTTGCATGTCATTGTTGAAATATATTGGTGAGCAATTCACTCAATCTTCATGTAGAACACCCGTAGAAAAGATATATTTTCCCTGCAATGGCTTTGATACCATGTAAAATTAGTCACAGCAGATCTATTGAACAAGTAAATCAATCACAACGGATGAACATAGAAAATATGGTGTAAAACTGTGCAAAACATGCATCAGTGCTCAATATCCCAATAAGGGTGAATAATTACAATACAAATACAGTCACAATGACTGAGCAATTCGAATTGCCTAAGGAGGTCATTCGAATCACTGAATGGAGTAGCTTGACTCTAACTAGGAATCCTCATCATCAATCAGTGGTGGTCATCAATGCACAAGAACCAATCATCCAGGTGTCAATCTGAGTCTAACTGAGTGTAACATGTGTAACTGAAGTGTGTAGCACTGATATAGGGAAGTGGGCTCAATGGAGGGCGCATGGGAGGCTAACTAAAGTCAGAACAAGTCATCTAGTCAATCTGGAGGTCCAACGGAGTGAAACAGTCAGTCGGGAGTGAAACTAGCGTCAAATCAGGGAGAATCAGATCTAACTGAGTGTAACTGAAGTGGAACTGCAGTGGTAGGTGAAGAAGTGCACCCTTCTCTGGTAGTAGGTGAGAAGTGGGCGCCTTCATGACTAGGAGGGCTAAAGAACTGATGTAAGAAGCTCCCAGGTGCTAGAATAATGTGGGTAAGGTGCTGGAGGCATCAACCTGGTGACTGGGATGCATGCAAAATGCATGCAAACCCTAAAGTTTGCATGCAAACCCTAATTGCATGCAAGGTCCTGAAAATGATGATGTGGATATCCGAACATCGTATAGTTGACAATGAAACCTCTAAGAAAGTTGGACATACCTTGCAGAATTTGAAGTTTTCTAATGCTACGAGGAGGCAATTTGACAATCACCTCTACTTTTAATGGATCAACCATGATCCCTCTACTTAACACGATGAAATCCAACAATCATCTAGATTCAACACAGAACACACATTTATGGGGATTCAACTGAATTTTTTAGTGTCTACATCACTCAAATACAAGTCAGAGATGTTATGTATGATCTCTTCTCTTTCGAGATCGCACGAGTAGATCATCCATATAAGGTTCGACTATATGTTTGATATCGTGAAAGGTGAAATTCATTGCTCTCTAGAAAGTGGCTCCTGCATTTTTCAAGCTGAACAAAATATTTTTATATGAAAAGGTACCCCAAGGACATATAAAAAAAAATTATGCTGATCTTTGGGTTTGATTTGAATCTGATTGTACCCCAAAAAATCCGTCCATAAAGATAAACATTTTGTTACCGGCACACACATCTATGATTTGACCAATAAATGGCATGGGATAATTATCTTTAGGAAAATCTTTGTTAAGATCCCTGAAATCAATACAAACATGTATGGTACCTTGTTTCTTATCCACTGGGACTGGATTGAATACCCATTTCGTCATGTCGATAGAATAGATAAATCCAGCCTTAAGGATATTTTTAACCTTAGCCTTAACGGCTGCAGCCTTTCGTGGATTGGTTGGATGAAGTTTCTATCGAACCGTTTCACATTTGGATACATTTTGATCTCATGTTCAAATATGGATGGGTCGATGGCTGGCATCTCCTCATATGACCCGGAAAAGACATCGCAGAATTCTTTGAACAGGTTGGTATACAAGTGGATCTCTTGAGCAGAACAACTTGCACCAATGAAAATGTTTTCCACGATATCTGGTTTGATGGAGATGTTAATCGGAATAGTTTTCAATATGTTATCCATGTTTCCTTTGGCGAAAATACCCTATTGTTGAATATTGTAACTTCAAAGAATATTATATTTGTACTTTATTATTCCGGAGATGTTTCATTCCTCCGAGGTAACCCTATCATGTATCTGGAGATGTTTATTCCTCCAGGGGTTTGTATTAACTAGGGTTATTAGACCCACCTTGTGTGGGTCGGCCCTGCAGTTATATTTTAGGGGTTATTAGACTTCTCCAGGTGAGGTCGGCCCCATTAGGTCTTTTAGTCAGTTGGGAGTCAAGTATAAATAGAGGAGGTGAACTCCTCATTAGATCACTCACTCACTTGTGGAAGAGTGCGCACTAGTCTGGGAGATCTGCTAAGGAGTCAAGGAGAAGGAGCACATCTTGTATTTTGGTTGATCATCTTATTGAGGAAAGCTTTGCTGGGTTTTCTACCCCATGAGGGTTTCCCAGGGTATATTGTGTGTCTATCTTGTGATTGTGTTTCTTTCAGAGATCTTGTTTGTCTATTTGGTTTAAACTTAACATGGGATCAGAGCTAGACTAAATAGGACATCTTTCACAAGGTAAGAATACCTCTTTCTCTCTCTTTGGTGAAGTTAGGGTTTTCAGCCCAAAGTTGGTATTATTGATTTTTGGTTGCATGGCTGGATAGCTCTCTTCAATACCTTTCTTTTGAGCTATAGATCGAACTTTTTGGTTGGGTAGAACTTCGGGAAATCCAAACCCTAATTCTATCAAAAGTGCGATACGTCAGATTTTGGTTTCAGAAAAAAGTTGTAATTTTTTATTTCTGATTACATGGCTGGATAGCCCTTCTCAAGAGCATTCTTTTGAGCTATAGATCGAACTTTTTGGTTCGGTAGAACTCCGGGAAAGTCAAACCCTAATTCTACCAAAAGTGCGATAAAATTCTGTTCCAGATTCCGGAAAAGTGAAAAGTAACTTCCCAGGTAAGTCTACTCTGTCTCTTGGACTCCCCCAAGAGAAGATGGCTCCAAATACTAATCTTGAGGACAAGCTAGAAGGCATAGAGAATTTCCGGGCATGGAAATACAGAATTGGTCTCATTCTTGAGGAGAATGATCTTGCTCATTATATCAAGGAGGAAGTTGCAGAACCAGAAGAAGATGAAGCTAAAGAAAAACACAGGAAGGATCTGATTAGGGCAAAGAGAATCATAGCTGATTCCATTAAAGACCACTTGATTCCCCAAGTGTCTTCCAAGAACACTCCAAAGGAAATGTATGATGCCCTAGGAAGAATGTATGAAGGAAAGAACATCAACAGAAAGATGAATCTAAGGACTCAATTGAAAAGTACCAAGATGCACAAAGGAGAATCCATTCAAGACTACTTCTCAAGAGTCTCTCTAATCAAAGAACAACTAGATGCCATTGGTGATACTCTTGATGAAGATGAACTTGTGATGACAGCTCTAAATGGTCTCACTAGACCTTGGGAGTCATTCATTCAAACTATGTGTGCCAGAAAAGAAAGTATGAAGTTTGATGTAGTATGGGAAGATTGTGTTCAAGAGGAGGCTAGGGTTGCCAACAGAGAAGCACTTCTCAAAGAGGATGACCAAGCCTTGGCCACCCACACCAAAAGAGGAAAGAGAGGCTACTTCAAGAAAGTAAACCACAAAAGGCCTCAACCCTCTCATAGATTCAAAAAGAAAGGGGGAGACATCTCCACAGTCCAATGCTTCAATTGTCTCAAGCTAGGACACTATGCCAGAGACTGTACCTTACCAGAGAAGAAGAAGAAAAGGTTTGTTCACAAAAGACATCATGCTCATATGGCAGAAGATGACAGTGAAGAAGAAGAAGAAGAAGAAGAAGAAGAAGTGGAGGAAAGGCCTCAAAAGAAAAGATCTAAAGCAAAGAAAGAAGAACCAGAAGAATATGTACTATTTTCTACTCTCTCTGGATCTGTGTCTCCTGGTGAAAGCACTTGGCTCATTGACAGTGGTGCTTCAAAGCACATGACAGGTCATAAGGAAACTCTCTCCAAGATTGAAGAGAAGTCTTCACCCCAGAAGGTATCTCTAGGAGATGATTACCAATATCCCATCAAGGGAATTGGTGAAGCAAGCTACAAGCTTGATTCAGGAACACCTTTGAAGATGAAAGAAATTTTATATGTCCCAGGTTTAAAGAAGAATCTACTTTCTATCTCAGCACTAGACAAGAAAGGCTTTAGAGTAGCCTTCATATATGGACAAGTGCTCATGTGGTCCAAAGGAAAATCAATCAAAGATGCAATTGTCATTGGTGAAGAAGAAGGAGGACTCTATAAACTCAAGGGTCATCCAGAATCTGCCCTTGCTCATGAAGTTTCCAGTCCCAGTGAACTATGGCACAGAAGACTAGCTCACATCAACTATAAAGCTTTACCCTATGTGAGTAAGATGGTCATAGGATTGCCAAACTTGAAGGTTGATCATGATGGCTCATGCAAAGGATGTAAGAAAGGGAAGAATATCAAGAATCCCTTTCCGAAAAGTGAAACAAAGACTAAGAGTTCTCTAGAGCTAATACACTCAGATGTATGTGGACCTATGCCTACCACATCTCTAAGTGGGTTTGAATACTATCTCTCCTTCATTGATGACTATTCAAGAAAAACTTGGATATACTTCCTAAAGGGTAAGAATGAAGTCTTTAGAAAATTCAAAGAGTTCAAGGCTCTAATAGAAAACCTCTCAGACAAGAAAATCAAGATTCTCAGAACAGATAATGGTGGAGAATATACTTCAAAGGAATTTGAAGAGTTCTGTAAAGAAGCTGGAATCAAAAGTGGAAACTACACCAAATGGATGTTAAGACAGCTTTTCTGAATGGTGTAATTGAAGAAGAAGTATACATAGAGCAACCACAAGGGTTTGAGGTAAATGACGGAAGGACTCATGTATGCAAACTGAAAAAGGCATTATATGGGTTGAAACAAGCTCCCAGAGCTTGGTACGGAAGGATTGACAATTTCTTAACTAGCATGGGCTTTACCAAAAGTAAAGCTGACCCAAACCTTTATCTCAAAGTGATGGATGATGAACCAGTTATACTTTTATTATATGTAGATGATCTATTTCTAACTGGAAATGAGAAACAAATCATTGAAAGCAAGAAGAAGCTTTCTTCAGAATTCGAGATGAAAGATCTCGGATTGATGCACTACTTCTTAGGCTTAGAAATGTGGCAAGAACCAAGAGGAATCTTTCTGAATCAAGGTAAGTATACTGTGGAAATTCTGAAAAGATTTGATATGTTGGAGTGTAAACCCATGGCCACTCCCATGGACTCCAACTTAAAGATTTTGGTTAATGACTCATCAGAATTAGTGGACCTAACTTTATATAGACAGATCATTGGGTCACTAATGTACTTAACAAATACTAGGCCAGATATATGCTTTGCTATAAATACACTAAGTCAGTATCTAGTACAACCTAGAAAGGTTCATCTAATAGCTGCAAAGCATGTAATGAGGTACTTAAAAGGTACATTAGATTTTGGTCTACTCTATGATGGAAGTCATGGACTCAAGTTGCATGGTTACTCAGACTCTGATTGGGCAGGCAGTGTCTCAGAAAGAAAAAGTACTTCAGGTGGATGTTATAGCCTTGGATCTGCCATGATCTCTTGGTTCAGCAAGAAACAATCCAGTGTGGCTCTCAGCTCTGCTGAGGCAGAATACATAGCTGCTTGCTCTGCCAGCTGTGAAGCAGTATGGCTTCGGAAACTGTTATCTGGAGTGTTTGACTTAGAAATGGATCCCACTATGATTATGTGTGATAATCAAAGCTGCATCAAGATGACAGAAAATCCTGTGTTCCATGACAAGTCAAAACACATAGAGATCTGATACTTCTATATTCGAGATATGGTGCAGAAAGGAGCTATCAAGCTTGAGTACGTGAGCATTGAAGATCAAATTGCTGACATCCTGACCAAACCACTGTCTCGTGTGAAATTTGAATACTTTCGAGACAAGCTTGGTGTAGTTCAAAAGGACTCTCCTAGAAAGGGGGAGTAGCATGATTCCTGTCGGCAAGCAAGTCTCATCAATAATGAGACTTCACCCAGTCCTTAGAAATAGTTAGATTTAGGACTATTTTATTTCTATTTAGTTTTACTTATACATGATTTTGATGATAGATGTATTAGTGAGAATACATGCTAGATGTATACATGCTTTTGATGTTAGATGTATACATGATTTTGATGATAGATGTATTAGTGAGAATACATGCTAGATGTATACATGCTTTTGATGTTAGATGTATACATGATTTTGATGATAGATGTATTAGTGAGAATACATGCTAGATGTATACATGCTTTTGATGTTAGATGTATACATGATTTTGATGATAGATGTATTAGTGAGAATACATGCTAGATGTATACATGCTTTTGATGTTAGATGTATACATGATTTTGATGATAGATGTATTAGTGAGAATACATGCTTTTGATGACAGATGTATACATGCCTTTAGATGTATTAGTAAGAATACATGCTTTTGATGTATGATGTATACATGCTGTTGATGCTAGATATTGATTAATGTACTTGTATGGATGGATACTTGTACTTGTATTGATGAGAATACAGTTGAGGGGATTGGATCATCCCTGGACTTTCAGTCCTAAAGAGAGCCGTAGACGTGAGGTCTCCGAGAATGAAGTCCTTAGTGGACAGTTGAGGGGATTGGATCATCCCTGGACTTTCAGTCCTAAAGAGAGCCGTAGACGTGAGGTCTCCGAGAATGAAGTCCTTAGTGGACAGTTGAGGGGATTGGATCATCCCTGGACTTTCAGTCCTAAAGAGAAGCCGTAGACGTGAGGTATCCGAGAATGAAGTCCTTAGTGGACAGTTGAGGGGATTGGATCATCCCTGGACTTTCAGTCCTAAAGAGAGCTGTAGACGTGAGGTCTCCGATAATGAAGTCCTGAATGAACAGGCAGGGGATTGTATCGTCCCCGGACTGAGGTCCCAGAATAGAACCGTAGACTGGGTCTCCGATAATGAAGTCCTGAATGAACAGGTAGGGGATTGTATCGTCCCCGGACTGAGGTCCCAGAATAGAACCGTAGACTGGGTCTCCGATAATGAAGTCCTGAATGAACAGGCAGGGGATTGTATCGTCCCCGGACTGAGGTCCCAGAATAGAACCGTAGACTGGGTCTCCGATAATGAAGTCCTGAATAAACAGGCAAGGGATTGTATCGTCCCCGGACTGAGGTCCCAGAATAGAACCGTAGACTGGGTCTCCGATAATGAAGTCCTGAATGAACAGGCAGGGGATTGTATCGTCCCCGGACTGAGGTCCCAGAATAGAACCGTAGACTGGGTCTCCGATAATGAAGTCCTGAATGAACCGGCAGGGGATTGTATCATCCCCGGACTGAGGTCCTAGAATAGAACCGTAGACTGGGTCTCCGATAATGAAGTCCTGAATGAACAGGTAGGGGATTGTATCGTCCCCAGACTGAGGTCCCAGAATAGAACCGTAGACTGGGTCTTCGAAAAATGAAGTCCTGAATGAACAGGCAGGGGATTGCATCGTCCCCGGACTGAGGTCCCAGAATTGATCCGTAGACTGAAGTCTCCGAGAACTGAAGATTGGATTGAATCATCCATGGACCTATGTCCTAAAAGGAGCAGGATTGATCATCCTAGGAATATGATCGTGTGATGACGATGCTGATGATCGTGTGATGACGATGCTGATGATCGTGTGATGACGATGCTGATGACGATGCTGATGATCGTGTGATGACGATGCTGATGATCGTGTGATGACGATGCTGATGATCGTGTGATGACGATGCTGATGACGATGTTGATGATCGTGTGATGACGATGCTGATGATCGTGTGATGACGATGCTGATGATCATGTGATGACGATGCTGATGATCATGTGATGACGATGCTGATGATCGTGTGATGACGATGCTGATGATCGTGTGATGACGATGTTGATGATCGTGTGATGACGATGCTGATGATCGTGTGATGACGATGCTGATGACGATGCTGATGATCGTATGATGATGATACTGATGACGATGCTGATGATCGTGTGATAACGATGCTGATGACGATGCCGATGATTATAGTGATATCGACACTATTGACATTGATGTTCCAGTAACTGGTTGAGTTACTGATGAAGATGATTTGAAGAAAGCTTCCAATGATTTATAGATGTATCATATATGATGACTCCTTGCTCTTGCAGATGTTGTTATAATATCCTTCTCGTTAAGGGGGAGTGTTGAATATTGTAACTTCAAAGAATATTATATTTGTACTTTATTATTCCGGAGATGTTTCATTCCTCCGAGGTAACCCTATCATGTATCTGGAGATGTTTATTCCTCCAGGGGTTTGTATTAACTAGGGTTATTAGACCCACCTTGTGTGGGTCGGCCTTGCAGTTATATTTTAGGGGTTATTAGACTTCTCCAGGTGAGGTCGGCCCCATTAGGTCTTTTAGTCAGTTGGGAGTCAAGTATAAATAGAGGAGGTGAACTCCTCATTAGATCACTCACTCACTTGTGGAAGAGTGCGCACTAGTCTGGGAGATCTGCTAAGGAGTCAAGGAGAAGGAGCACATCTTGTATTTTGGTTGATCATCTTATTGAGGAAAGCTTTGCTGGGTTTTCTACCCCATGAGGGTTTCCCAGGGTATATTGTGTGTCTATCTTGTGATTGTGTTTCTTTCAGAGATCTTGTTTGTCTATTTGGTTTAAACTTAACACCTATTTCACTAAAGGGTTAATGGATAGGTCAACATCTCCATTGAGTCTCACAGAAAACTCACCATTCTCAATTCTGTTTAGGTCTAGAAGAAAATAATATCTATGATGCATGTGTTCCCAAGGTTTATCAAGACCTATCATTTCTTCCATAATAGCTTCATCTGACGGTAAAACAATGTCTAAATAGTCAAAGGAATAAGCAGAGTCTATTTCCCATGACGGTGCATAATCTACATCTGACTCTTCGGAGACTGAAGGAGTCGAGATGAAATCTGTCGCAGAGTCTCATGAATCTTGATAAGTCAGTTCTACAACAGATAAGGGCACAACTGGTTCATTATGAGTGGGCAGGATCCAAGGATCAGTTGCTTTAATAACTGTAAATACCTCCTTAGATGTTGTGGCGGTGTTTGGAACACTCATTGAACCAATATAATTCATGGGAGCAAGCAAATCGAAAGTTCCCATAAGTGATCAGTACAATCCTACTCCCAAAATCTCACTAGGAGGATGGTCCTGATCAATCATTGGAATATTAGATTCTGAAAAGGTTGTGTTATTTTTTTGGGTGAAGGAGAACTGGTCAACTGTGACGATATTTACTTCATGAGGGAACATTAACACCCTGAAAAGGGAAGAAGGGATAGCCTGCATCATGTACATCCAACTTCTTCCTATCAACAAATTATAATCAAGAGAAGCATCTACAACCTCAAGCTCTACAGACACTGCTTTTCCCGCTAATTGGATCTCAAAAGAGGGAAATATCCCATGTGGACGGAAATATCTTCCATAAAAATAGATAAGCAATGTAATCGAAGGGACTAACTCAAGAGAGCCTAAATCTCGCCAGCAAGAAATGGACATTACGCACGTAGACGAGCCTTCATCCACCACTGTTCATCCAATGGTTTTAGAACCACAGATTACTTCAATCTGAAAGGCCACGTGATACAGAAATAGGGGTTTGATGTCGGACATATCAAACCTTGCTAACATACTCAATGAATCCACACTTCCTATTGCCGCTAGAAGTGCGTTTTGATGCGATGGAAACTTTGCAAGACTTCTAGAGAAGACATGGAATACAGAGTTTGGGTTAAGTCTTCCACAACTGAGTATTTTGGAAAATCCCACACATTAGGATTGTGCGATGCACACTTATAGACATCCTTTGGTATCTTAGGCATAGGTTCTGCAGGTCTATCAATATGAAGGGGAGCAGACGTCTCGGGAATCTCCTTATCTTTCTGTGGCAGTGTCAGAGGCTAATTTTTTGCTCTTGTTTGTAGCAAAGCATCTGAGCTGGCCATATTTATATAAGACTAATCAGACGGCGTGGCACCATGGGTGCCCTTAGCATTAGAGCCTCTAGAAACCAATTTTTTTCCTTTGGGAAAGGGATTATTCATGACAATAGGTTTCTTTTGTTGCAAAATCATATGGGATTCATTGATCAAGGGGCATTAGTGAGTCAAGTGATCTTCCTTGCAGAGTTTACAAGGTAATTTCACCTTCTTCTTTTCTTTTTCCCCCCCTCGACACTCTTTGTGGTTTTGGGCTTGTGATGGTTTCCTTCCCCCTTCTTTCCCTTCTTCTTTCCACTAGGATGCTAAGGACCCTTTTGATTTGACTACACATTGTGTATAGTCACCATTTGAGAAGGGGGAGTTGCAACCATAGTTTCATCCACTGCAGAACGCTTTATAGAAAGTTCATGGACTTGTTTTTCCAAATCCTCTACAGTGAATGATTCGACTAAACTTACAATTCCATCGGCATGTGGTCCAATGTTGGGTTTACAAGGATCAGTGTTTAACCTTGGTACATCTAGAATGATTTCATAAAGAATCCCATACTGAGCATAAATCAGCACTAGTTGTTGGGTTCTTAAGATGGCTTCCTCCTCTAAGGTAACCCCAGAAGTTGAAATATCTTTGGAGATGTAGCGTAATAATGATTTCAAAAACCACTCTAGTAATAATTCTGGGGGAATTTCATCTTTAATGAGCCTCTTCCTTCTTCTCCACTCCTAAATATGATTAGATATGTGAGTGGCTTTATTCTTCTTAAATGTAGATAGAAGATCTGTTCCGGCATAGTACCGAATGGGAAGTTGGTAGTGATTCAAAAATATCATTGCCAAACTGTAAAATTTATGATAAGCAATAGATGGTATCTCAATGTACCATTTAGTCGTGACACTGATTAAGGTTCTTTGGGAGAGTCTCAATCATATCGAATCATCATTTAACGAATTAGAATAACACCATAAATAAAATATTGTAACGTGGTCCCCTAGATCTTCACCATATTTTCCTTCAAACTTAGGAATGTATGAAGGAAGTTTGGTTGGAACCGGAGGCCAGGTGGGATCATGATGCACAAGGTCATTCATAAGCTTCGAAAGATCTGGAAAGTCTAACGTTTCCAAAAAGGGTAAGCGGTTTCTGACCGATGGCATATGAGTTCGTGGAGTCTGGTAAGTGAAACTACCTAAACCATAACTTTCAAAAGGTTGGTTTGGGTTTCCACAGCCATCGGTTGTGATGTGAATGCATTTTGAAAAGTGCTCCATCAATAAGCCAGTGTATTACTCCCTTGATTTCCACTCCATTGTGGCTGAGTATAAGTACCTCCAACTGAAAAAGGAGTTGAAGTATATGCATTACTTCCTCCTCCACCAAAGAGTGAAAAAGGAATGTTCCCTACAGGTACATTAGAGGTTTGAACATTCGATGATTTCAAACTATAACCTGTAAATGGGTTTGAACTTGTAAACTGTGAAATGGGAGGAACAAGCATCGAGCCTATCAATGGTGTTGAAGGAGCAATATGTCCTCCATGCCAATGGAATCCATGAATGAAAGGAGAAGAACAGGTATGGTTATTCTAGAAATTGTGAATAAATGGGGAATACATAAATGACACCGTAGGTATCCCAGTGAAAGGAACATTAGAAGTACCAATAGTTGATCGAAAAGGTATAGAATTCGACGCAATATTAGTGTTTGATGACCCTAACGATCATGTACTAAAGTTTGGTGAAGTGATCGGAGCAGAAGACATCTACAACGAGCTATGTATCGGAGTGTTCATATGAGGAGGAGAAAAACCTCCTGGCATAATGTCAGATGTGGGAGTGTGTGGAACTCCCGATCCTTCCCCTATGTTGTCCATAGTAAAGCCAAACGTAAACATATACACACTTAGCTCAGATATGACTTGCACTAACACCAGATCATCAGGTTCATTTAATGGTGGGTTAAAAGGTCTCACAAAACATTCGGTTTGCAAGTATTCAACCCTAGTTGTATGTGAAACAGGTGAATCTTGAGTAATGATGTGAGGTTCTCTGGGTGGTTTAGTCGTACCTACTGGTTCAAAAGAACCACTTGAGTTTTTCCTACACCATTGAGGTCAAGGTGGAGGCTCCACGATGAGTGAAGGAATGTTTCGTAACTTTCTTGACCTACAGATAGGTTGGTCCTCCACAGCTAAAAATATTCTAAGTAAATAAAACCTAGGGCCAACTAGAACAAAAGTAAACAATCAGCACACTACTAAAAATGTCCTATATTGATCCAAACCAGGAAATTAGATAATATTCCAAAGGAGAGTCTAGGATGATGAGGGCCTAGAACATACTAGTGAAGTTACGAAGAACAGTTATTCGGGTTCCACAATACATACATGATGGGGCCAAGCGTTGGAATCACCCAACCGCCTTCCCAAAGAGTTGCAAGGGATTTCCTCCCAAATTTGTCCTAGGTACAATGGAAATACCCTTCCACTAACACCCGTGTAGAACCCTAAGAGTCTGGAAACTAAGGCTACCAACACTATAGAGAGGGTCTAGGGGGACAGTTGCAGATCGAATCAATACACATGGGCAGGGTAACTAAGCCTGAAATCCAAAATCACCAGAAGGTACTAGTGAATCCCCATATGCACATTGACTTTGGTAGATGCTTGATCAAATAGTGGAGGGGTATCTCAAACCAATAAATATCACACAACCTCATGATTAACTCTGGTGTGAGTGGAGCTTCCTAGTTCACCGTCTACAGAGGTGGATCTACCTAATGAATAACCACTACGATTTGAGTTTGACTACTTTGGCCAATTAATGACAACCTAATCTAAAGCACTAATCTAATCTATTTGGTGTAAGAACCTAAAAAGAAAAAAATACTACTTAATTTTAGATTTAAGATTCTTTTTAAGGTTATTGTTACTCAAAGGGTAGTGTATGTGTGCATGGTATGGTTATAACTGAAATAGAAAAGCATGGTAAATGTGTAATAAGATGTGCAAATGCTTTTACTTCTTTTATCTTTTCACTTTTATCTTTCTAAAGCAAAAATAATGATGAAGTAAGCCTGAGTAAAAAAAAAAAATCTTTTTCAAAAACAAGTGCATGCAACTACTACTATTTCTGAAAAGAAAACAAATGTTCTTGTCAATGAAAAAATACTTGCTCTTTTTGCAATTTTCTTTTTAAACAAGAGAAGAAAAACTAATTATGAACAAGTAAAACACACTCCAACTACTTAAGTGTATACAAAACTGTACCTAAGCTTAAAAGAAATAGAAAACTAACCCTTATACAAATCTGAAAACAACAAGCTCAACTAGTTAACTCAGACAAGACAAGGAATTAACTAACTTGGTAAAAGAACACTTCGAAACCAAAAGACAAGAAAAAGAAACCAAGGAAACTTCTTCAAGATATCAGACTACTTTTAGTTAGGCGAGCGATCCAGAAATATCACTCAAAGTGTCCACAAACCAACTACTTGAACTTGAAATACCGAGGTACAACCGCAACAAGTCAAAAAAAGACCATAAATATCTCAAGGAAGAGCGAATACCTAAACACATACTGAAAACAGGCTAGAATGATCCTTTTAAGAGCAATAAAATTCAAAAATAATCAAATCAGACACTAAAAATTTCAACCCTAGGATGAAAACAAAATCCTATAGGGGTACCTACGACTATAAGTACAGTAACTAGTGGGTCACTCACAAGTGCAACACAAACAACCCGCGGGTAGCATGGAAACTTGAGACTGTATATACCTATAAGTCATGGGTCTACTTAAAAAAAAATTAAAAAAAAAGAAGAAAAACTCAAAAAGGACCAAATCTAAGTCTAAAACAAGGGTATGTACCCTCTAGAAACCCTTCCAAAAAACTCTACAACTGACTCAGACTTAAGAAAAGACTACACAAAGGACTCCCAAAGTAGCAGAAGACTCCCCAACTGAGTCACCAGTTCTGTTGTTTGGAATTTTAACATATGACTAGAAATTTACTAAGGTCACCAACGTACTATTGAAAAGATACAGAATCTAAAGAAATAGGAAATCATACAACAATATCTTTCTTTAATGAAAAAGAACTAGGGTTAACAAATTAAGGAAAAGTACCTTGAATACAAGAAGTTTGATCGAGGCTTGAAAATATAAGTCCTTGATCTTTAACCCTGATTAAAGAACCTAGAAAATAGAGATACCTTCCTCAAAACATTTGGCTAAATAGACATGAATAATCAAATATGAAACTTATATATAAATGAAGCATGAAAGATTCACTAGATTCAATTCATAAGTTAGACACAATTGTTTATGGGAATAGAAAGTCTATTTTATTGATCATATTAATGACAACAAATAGTTATACCCAATTCTGCAACAGCACTGATGAAACCAATTTATGGGCTCTTGCTCCTCTCCTTCTCTATAAATTCCTCCAGCATTTCAATACATAAAGGGTTCCCCCTCTCTCCTATGACCTTCCCCTTGTATTTATATCAAATTTGGGAAGATAGCTTCTAGAGGTAAGTAGTTGGAGAAGGCATGGTAGTTACGGAAACTACCATAACTATCCCAAATTCTATTTTTATTTTTATTTTTCATGATTTTAAGAGGCACCTGTGAATATGAACTTGACAACAAGGGAGTGACCCACAAGTACTATGCTAGCAAGTAGCGGGTGAAACATTTTTTGGAAAAAACACAAGTGGTCAGGGGAGCACTAGCGGGTGACCAGCTATATGTCAGTTATGATAGTTGCAGTTATGTCCTAAAAGTACATCACAAAAATGGATAGTCTGGATAAAATTATGTATGATCAAGTTCATATGCATGTCTAACAAATAGGGCTCTTCAATCCATAATGTCCTTTTGTGTAAACAACATTTCAGTGTCATCAGATGGAGAAGTGCCAATTTGATTGATAACAATGACCTTATTGGCCCAACCAAGACCAAATATTTTCCAAATTCACTATACTCACCGTTGACCCCTTAACATTCACTACTATGATTATGAATCTTCAAAAGTGTTCATATAACACAGTTGTTAGATTTAATAAGTTCTAAGGAAATCAAGAATCAATTTTCATATATTCTGGAAACTACCCATATTTATAGTGTTTGTCAATTATGGCTACAGGAACTTTTCTGGTCAAATTAGAGAAGCATATGAGTCACCAATCCATCATTTCTCTCTGTAAAAAATTTCCCCTTTGGATAATCTTTCCAATAACTATAAGCATTCTCAATTATGATTCCTAAGGACAAAGTTACAGTCCTTCAAAATTGTTAATTTGTCCCAAATTCTGCACTTTTTCTATGGGTGCATTTAACCCAAAAGGACAAATTTAGACACCTGCATAATATCACCTATGAAGAACTAGGATAAATTCCTTATTGTATTATATAATAGAGGTGACCAGGATTACTCATCAATTTATGGTTCCTTGATTTGATGCTCCCACCACTTGCTATAGTATTCTAGAATTTACAACATTGTATTTTTCCACTTCTTCTAGACTTAGAAAATTTTGCAGTCCTGTAGCATCCACCCTCGTAATTCACGATCTATCCAAATTTATGTTTCTCCAATGGCCACGGTCGAACCCCAAATCAAGTCTTGTTGATTAAAAAAATAAAATCGGGGTTGAGGGCAGTGCCCTCACTTTGTTTTTGTAAATTATTCAATATCGAGCAATCTGGCGCAGAAGTTCACTAACATGGAAAGGTCCTAACATGTCTTGACACATCCCTCCTGAGGTTTCATATAGGTCTGACCTGTCACATTGTGGCTTCACCATGTCATCTCCTGCCAACCACCATGTTTCCATACCACCATACCACTCACCTTCTCCACTGGCGGGTTTCCCCGTTACCAAAAGCAGTAACATGTCCCCACAAAGTGGGTTTGGAAAAATCTCCTTGGGAAGGAGTTTTTAATAAAAAAGTGACACGTTCCCCAAGTGGTTTTGGCACAATGTGCCACCCATCCCATTTTATCCATGGTTCACTTTATCGGTGTGCGATGAGTCTTATCCGTTAATCTTCCATATGATCCGATAGTCAAATCTCCGCCTACATCTTGCTAACAACCACACACTTTCCCATGATGTTGCGATCCAAGATCGTCAATCTTCCCTTCCATCAAATGGTCATAGATTCTCCTTGTTATAAGTGAAATATGCACTTCTCCATCCGTGATCACACTACTCCGTTGATCACACAAAATGACACTATGGATGGAAGAGTTAAGTTGACCTTGGATGATTTGATACTAAGATCTTACATCTTCAGCTAAAAATATATTTTTCTGCATATTTCAGTGTATGTGTGCTACTCTTATAACTGGAAACCCGTGCACATATCCTAAATGTGCGCTACTCTTATAATTGGAAACCCACGCACATATCCTGAAAGTTGCAAACGCTTGTTGTAAAGCACAAGAGTTGCATACTATGTGCCACTCTGGTTGTATGAAACCCGCACACATCTTAAGATGAAGTCAAAAAATATATTAAGATTACGAATTGGGATTAGTTGAATTTGGTTATGCAACTGCCCCAACCTCCCAATTCAACCACCTCTCGATTCCAACTGCCTACCTTGTCCCATAAATACAAAGAGGATCCATGAGAGAGGGACCTAGAAGTAATGCTTTAAGTGTTGTTATGCTGGAGGAATTCCCAAGTCATTGTGAAGAGCACGAGCCCAGGACTCGGTTGCAGAAGCATCTTGACCAATCAGGTATAGTTGTACTGATTTATGCTTCTTTGACAATAAAAAGGTTGAAATACCCTTACCTGTCCCAAATCAAATGTCTATTAGATTGTATGTTCATTTGGTTTAATATCTGATTGTATTTGATGTTTGATTGCTTTCAATATCCATCATATTTGTTACAGTCAAGATATGCTAAGGAAGGTTTCGTTTGTGTGCAGGCTCATCATAGCAAAAGATCAAGCAGAAGACCAAGCGAAAGCTAGAACCAGTCGTTGATAAAAGGACATCTTTCGATATCTTGATCTCTTTGATTTTTAGGAACTAAATGCAATGCAATGAATGTATTTACCTGTCACCCATCCCATGTTGGGAGTGTCTCTCCTCACTATAATGTTTAAATCCTAAACAACACTCCTACCCTCTATTAATCACTGTGCATATTATTGATGCACTATCAATCGTAACCATTGATCTTCCTTATTGTTCAACAATTGGATCTTCATTCGTTCCTGCACTTCATCATATACGATTACCCATATGTGGGCCTGATATGGTAGTTCCACATCATACTTTCTTCCCACATGGATCCTCCACATCACTCGTCCACATGGCATGGGTGGGATCCACATAAAATTACCAAATTTATAAAATTTTGAATTTAAATCAAAATTACTATTGGGTCCTTATCTGTCATTTAACAAAACCCGACCTCCATAGAAGTATTTCATCTACAACTCATATATTTTCCTGTAAGTTGTAATTATCAACACATACAGCTCCCATATTACAACCAGAAGCTCTGATACCACTCTATAACATCCCCATCCCTCAATCCTGTTACATTGTATTTTTCCACCTTGTGAGCATTTATACTCTTTGGCTTCCCTTACCTATTTATAGACTAAAGACCATACTTGTGGTTCCCATTGAACCCCTTTTTCCCTATTTTTCCTCCTGTATGCGAGATACTTTATTACACCTCGTGTATATGCAAGTTGCATCACAACAGCCAGCGTACATCGACTTTTGGTAAATAATAGTAAAAATTATATTTTTCACTCCAAAAAGTGGCCATTGTGACCTTTGGCCCTCCATGAATATCGTAACAACTCGATTTGACCTTTCACCTACCTTTGGAGGGTTATATATTAATCTCTTATGGTGCATGGAAGGAGGAAAATGAGAGAGCATCGAAACTCTATTGGATTTTTTCCATAGCTTGAGTCTACATCCATTGATCCTAGTTGTTGTGAACCCTTTATGTTCACCTACCAAACTCTTCCATATCTTGTGAAGGATTCATTCCTTTACTCATGAGCTTGCCATTGCATTGGGGATTGAAGTGGTGGAGACACAATTGGAGGGACCTAGTTCTTGGTTCAGATGAGTTGCCGACAAGAGGTTGTATCATGTACTTCTTGTTCATATTAATAGAAATAATCATTTTCTCGTCTAACTGATGTTGTGAATGGTTTATTATCATTGGGTACATTTACTTACATATATAATGGACTATGCTATTGTTTATGCTAACAACTTTTATATATCATATGCACTTGCTTGTGTTTATTGTTGAGACTAAACTGCAGATACAAGTGTGGTGATTGAAAAGCTCAACGGGGATCTACATCAAACGTCGGGTTGAGGGTTGGTATTTTGTTCCACTTCTTATCATTTACATTTATATAGCATGAATTGGGAATTGAGTTGATTTATGGTAGTCATTTGTCTGTTGTGGTCTACCCTAAGCCATAGGAAGTTTTTCTCCATAACAAATTCATCCAACAGAAAGGACATTAACTAAATCGAGGCCTGTAAAATTCACCCCATAACCACAATTACAAATTTATACAGCTAAAATGCATATGCAGACATGGAGATAAAAACACAAAGTGAAAAAAAAAATTGATCCACACACACATAGCATGCAATTCCAAGCATAATTATCATAGGCATATAAACTAAAATTCATTGCAAATCAGATACATAAGAATAATTATCTTTAAACAAAGAATATCCAAGCAACTGGTTGTGTAAGAGCGATTTTCCACTTATCCGTAGGCACTCTGTCCAGGATATACTCTTTATGCTAAGCGGCCACCCCCAAGCTAGGCTATGAGGCCACCAGGGAGAAAGGAACACCTACAGGATTTTATCTCTCATCCCACAATCCATTATGCCCTCTATGCTTAGCCAAAATTTCCAAAAGAGCTCTACAGGGGTCTCACTAAGTCATCACAACCATAGAAGTCCTTCCAACTGCCCCACACAACACAATGAAGGAATTTACCTTCACTGATCCATAGTTCCCTCAGGAAATCCAACCCTTATAGTGCTCACCGGTATGTGTAGTAAGAGTCCAACCTATTGTATGCTATTGGAGAACCTCCTACAACATTAATCCATGGATTCTCAAGCATCCAAAAGTAGCAGAACTCAGTGGGTAAGGGTTCCTAGATTTCCCAACCTCCATGCTCACATGCAACCATCTATTTTCCCTTCCAAAAATGTAGCTTTGTCTCCAAATTCAAATTTATGGGTTAAACACATTCTGGTAATGGACATGAACAATAATAGAAAAACTCTACGTAGTGTAGGAACATGCATGAGAGAATGATCAAAAGAGTGTTGACTCCAAGGGTATGAGGTAAGGGTGAAAAGACAACTGACATAGCTTCTAAACATAGAAGAAAAAGGACCGTTGACAACTGACATAACTGTCACCACCCCCATCCTTCATTAACTAATGAAATTACTTTCCCCACCAACCTCACACATGCATTCAATGATTGGGTTTATTACTAAAAAGAAGGTAATGGGATCATTTAAGGCACATGGCATAATTTGGATGAGTTCTAAGGTTGACACTTGGAATCATAGGATTTTTTTTCCCCATAGGCCCCCCTTTCATCTTCCCCTCTGGTGGAATCATAGCCCCTCTAGTGCTCTTTAAACATCCATCTTGGACCGTTTTATTATTTTCCAACATAATATTTACATACATTTCAAATTGGCATGATAAGCCAATCATATGGTCCAAATAAAAATATATACATCATACATGCCTAGCCATTCTCTAGTCGGGCCTTTCCCTTGAGCTCTGCACTAGAAATCCATACTAGCATATTTACAGCATTTACATAGTTTTGATTAAATACATTCCAAATCAAAATTGGGGATATTACATGTAATTCCTTGTTTTGACCCTACCAACTGAACTTCCCTATTACCTATTTTGCATTTCACTCATTATCTATGGAACTCAGTCAGAAGGATACATTGTATTGCATGGACATATCAATCTACTATATGTGTGTGTGTGTGTGTGTGTGTGTGTGTATCACATGGACATATCGACCTTATATATATATATATATATATATAAGCCCAATGGGTTAGCTCGAGTGGTTGAGAGCTGTGAATTGCAGGCAGAAGGTCGAGAGGTCAAATCCCTAAGTGACTCTCTCTCTCTCTCTCTCTCTCTCTCTCTCTCTCTCTCTCTCTCTCTCTCTCTCTCTCTCTATATATATATATATATATATATATATATATATATATATATATATCATTGGAACATGTCATGGGGAAACCCTTAGGTACTTCCTCTCATTTTTTAGGATGGTACCCAAGGTAAACCATCGGCTCTGATTACGAGGCCTAACTCGATGAGGACATCAAGTGAGGCCCTTATATAGCATATGTATATCCACCTGGGGATTTGACCCCGAGACCTTTTGCTCACAACTTACAGCACTCAACCACTTGAGCTAGCCCACCGGGCTTAGTCTCTCTCTCTCTCTCTCTCTCTCTCTCTCTCTCTCTCTCTCTCTCTATATATATATATATATATATATATATATATATAAGCCTAATGGGTTAGCTCGACTGGTTGAGAGCTGTGAATTGCAAGTAGAAGGTCTACATGTCAAATCCCCAAGTGACTATGCATGAATGTAAAAGGGCCTCACTTGATATTCCCATTGGGTTAGGCTCTGTAATCAAAGCCAACGATTTACCCTATCTACCATCAATAAAATATGGGAAGCATTTAGAGTGTTTCACGTGGAGTATTCCTTGAAAAAATATGTGTGTGTGTGTGTGTAGGTATAATACAGTGTTATCCTTCTAACTAAATTCCATAGGTAATAAGCGAAATACAAAATAGCTAATAGTGTAGTTCAGTTGGAAAGGTTAAAACAAGGAATTACATAATGAATAACCTTCATTAACAATATTAACATAAACACACACATATATATATCTTCCACAAAATATTAGGCCCATATGTCCATGTGATACAATGTTATCCTTCTAACTAAGTTCCATAGATAATAAGTGAAATACAAAATAGGTAATAGGGTAGTTCAGTTGGTAGGGTTAAAGGGGCATTACGTAATGAACAACCTTCATTAACAATATTAACATAAAAACACACATATATACCTTCCACAAAATAGTAGGTCCATATGTCCATGCGATACAGTTTTATCCTTATAATTGAGTTCCGTGTATAATAAGTGAAATAAAAAAATAATAATAGGGTAGTTCAGTTGGTAAGGACAAAACAGGGAATTACAATTTTCTTTCCAAAATGACACCAACTATACTTTTGTAACTATTCTTTTTTATATTTTTAGGTATCATTTGTTATATAACACAAACACAACAAACACAACAAACAATAATAAATCATCTTATATAGAAAACAATAATACTGCAAAATGTAGAGTGAAAATACTTTGCTTATATGTCAACATAATGGGATGAAGGTCAAGGATTCATTTATAATATAAAGGGAATCAAGACAAAAACTACTAATTTTATGCGTTAATTTAGAAAAGAGAACAAATGACATCAAAATATCAAACCAGTTTTACTATTTGTGCATGAACATTTTCACACACACACACACACACATATATATCTTCACAATAACAACAACCAATCAAATGTATTTGTTTTATTCAAATAAAAAAACATTAATATGGAATTGCATATATAGCCAACCAAAGGCCTCAAATGTACAATATAGCAATCCACTTACATAGAAAACTATACACACAATGTGTCCATGAAAAAAATCATTATATTTGGTATTTCAAGTGGGGAATTAAAATATACATCATCAAGCCTCAAAATAAGTCTTCCACACATCAAAATAAGTATGTAGACAAGTCCCCATAATTATCATTCACATCACTTTTACCATGTCTAATTCTCAATATTCCAAGCTAACCTCCAGCATCTCTTCTCAATATATGCAAGAATGGGCATGTGCACACGCGCGCGTGCACACACACACACAGATGTAATTTTTTCGACAATAAACTATACAATAAGCAATGTCTCAAGTGTTTCAAATAAAATAAATGGTCTTCCAAATGGAAGCAATGTAGACTTGGTCCTTTGAAGGATATGCTCCCTTTATAGAAATCACTAGCAGTTCACATAATTTAGAAATACACATTTAGACACTTTAAAATAATTGTTGATATTTCTTTTTCTTGGAAGTTAGATCCACTTGACATATTAATTTTCTTCTATTTTTATGAATAGGTGTTGATCATGCCTTTGACTAAAAGTTGGATCCACTTGACATCTGCATATATTTATATTTTATGAACTTGTATCAATCTTACCTTCCAACCCACTCAATACAATTGATATTTATTTAAATAAATAGAATAAGTATCAATATAGTACTCCATAATTTAAACATCTAATTAAATAGAAACAATATCAAGGCATTTTGGATAGACAAAAATAATAACACAAAATGCAGAGTAGGAGGTATTTTGTTCTATGTTGACCTAATGGGATGGAGGTCATCGTTTCATTTCAAAAACAGACAGAAGGAATAATTTTATTATATATGGACCTGACAAGATGATGGGATGGAGGTTATGGTTTCATCTTAAAACCAAGCACTATGTTGGATTTTCCAATTCTGAGACATATTTACAACTTTGATTACAATTTGTGTTTTATATGTAAACTTTGATATGGAATAACTAATACATAATATTCATTCTCTAGCTTTAATGATAGTATGGATTTGAATATTATTTGATTTGAATTATTTAAAAAAAATGCAGAGTTACAACTATAAACTTCTCATCTCTGTCTCAACACACAAGGCACTGCTTTGACACACAAAGGCTAGTCTCGACACACGACACTCAGTCTTGACACACAAGACTGTATAGCAACATCTTCTTCGACATATGAAGATGCTTCAAAACATGAAGCTCTTCTCCAAGTCTCTCGAGACTAAATCAGGACATCCTCGACATGCGAGGCATTTATTTGACACATGAAGCTTACTTGGAGAATGATTCACGATGCTTCTAACTTCCTGGTAACTGGCCAGGTGCCTTGGCCCCAGGCTGAATCAATGTTGATCAAATTCCTAGTAACTGACCTGGTGCCTCAGTCCCAAACATAATCCATTCTCCCATAGAATGGCTCTAGTGTGTGGTGCTCATCACTAATCTCAGTAAGTGATCCAATGGGAAATGATCCTCCATCTCATAAATAGAGAAAAACTCTCTCTGATTTCCTCCAAAGAAGAACAAGACATCACTAAGATCAACAAACCATCTCATCTACATTACTTCTTCGTGAATACACTAGTTATCTTTGAATACCATACTCTAGGAGTCTGCAAGGTACACATAAGTCTATCTATGAACTGGAGGAACCAATTTCCTCTACTGCATAGATCACAACTCAAGCGATCCTCAACCATCAGTGATATATCATATAGATCAAACTAATATGAAGGGCCTCGTGCTCTCCTTCTATCATTGAATGGATCTCTGGGATCCCTCTGAGCCCAACAATAGACTACCTCAGCAATATGCAACCAAATCATTTCAGTACTCTGCATACAGAACCAAACCATTGAGGAAGGTGGTTCACACATTCATCAGATGTAATCTAAACTCATCATTATACATTCAAAGTGTATTGGGTACAAATGATTCTTCATTCCTCACTCCCTATGTGAGAGAGTCCTCTTCAATGCTTCTTGATGTTGCATGCTCAGCCTCATAAAGTTATATTGGAGGTCTCATGGAATTCTCCTCATATTTCACAAACCAACCCACTGAAAGACTTGAAAACTAGTGATGTGACTCATATAAACTCACACTTTCCCTCAAAGTCCACTAACAGCAGCAAGAAAGGCTATACAATCTTTTCTTTGATCACAGTAGTCCCACAATCATATACTTAGAGTGCTCTACTGGGTCCCTCTAATTTTTGGAAGGGTGAATATCTGAAGTAGTAAACCACATTATTTGGATCCTGATGCTCCTCATTACTGATCTCCAGGTGAGATTATGGACCTCCTAAAGGTTACCAGCATATCAGGACAACAATATGACAATCTCAATCTAACTCTTTATTGAGGAGAGTAGAATCTACAGGATACAGAAGTCTCACTGAATCATGCATGGGCAAACAATTCTCTAAAAAGGTGAGGGAGATAAATAACTGGCCATTCCCTCATCATCCCTGCACCTAGGAAGAGTTGCAAAATTTAGGAGATACTGCCATCTGATTTATCTAAAATTTTGTCAAGTTATCCCTCTGAGTCCGAGACTCATAAGGCTCAAATTCATATGGGAGAAGAATCACTAACTGTCATGCAATTCCGGGAATCACTTCAAAGAGGAAGACTACATGCAACTGACAGTACTAGCTCAAGAATAACTAACACTATCCAGAACTGATCTCATAATAATTTTTGTAAGTCTTCTCATGCTTTCTCTAAGACTCTGATCAAGCTGTCATCAACCTCAAAAAAAAACTAGTGGAACTCAACACTATCATATATCAAAGCCAAAAAAAAATTTATTGACAATCCTTCCTCTCGAACACAAATATTTATGTTCGATCCCAGGTCATACAAGAACCTGTCCATCCACAAAGGCCTCAACCACCCTTTGTCCTCAAATGCTAGACTAAATGTGACCAATGCATAACTCACACAAGGAATCTATGGATTTTGGTTATACAGGAAACTGACTCAAACCTTTACTTACTGAAATTCTCAAAGGATCTAGGAACTTGGCACTCTCTTTCCTTTTAGCTTTCATATAATAGACCCAATACCAAGTGCATCTCGGATGTATTTAGTCACCCACAAACCTTGGAAATAAAATTTGCATGGTTATGAAAATGCTTTACCATATAAATTTAAACCTGGACAAATATAATCATGCACATACACCTTCCATGAGATAGGATGCCATATAGAATTTGGATGTTCCATCATGTGTGGGTGAGTTTTCTCCCTAGATACATTGCATGAGATTATTGGAGATGAGATCAACCCAATTGAATATTGTTTCATTCACTAGCACCTCGTTCATGGTAGGAGTCCAACTTCACTGAATGTGCTTGGTGTCTACACTCCATATAGGTGGATCAAGAGCATTGCTAGGTTCCTGAATTCTACTTGCAGAAGATACACCTTATTCAAGGTATGTTTAAATGATTATGAGCCTTTTCATATTCATGAAAACTCCGAAGGAATTTATCATGTCTCCTTATGGAAACGACTCATCCCTAGTCGTTTCCCACAATAAGCAACAGATTTTAACTTTGAAGTCATGATTACAATTTCCACCTTGGCTTATTGACCATCAATGCTAGCTTGTAGCAATTGTGCTTCATTATATCAATGGTAACAAAACTAATTTTTGAATAGGTCATCTGCATCCAATGAAAACTGTATTCTGAAACATGAAATACTTAAGCTAAAGGAATAACTATGGCCTTTGCTAGGTAAACCCTAGATTATTCTTCCTTGCATTCTCTGCACCAATACCATTTAGCATCATGGGTGTATGCAATCAGGATGCAATGTTTAGTTTATAATAATATCAAGAACAAGATACCCTATAGAAGAAACCAATACAAGGTATCTAACAACATATGATAAAAAAAATAAGTGATCAATTATCATCTTCTCTGTAAGCCATTTTGTTTTTAGCAGAATTGCCTTATAGTTCTAAGGCCTTCCCTTCAAAAAATAATTTCTTCACTGCTGCAAATTCCAAAAAAAATATTTTTTAAGGAAGATCTACTTCAAAATATATTTAGATTCAATGCTCAACCAAGGATGTTCATCACCCAAAACATCCACCAAATGGTACACTACTCCATATCCAGGATCTTTTCCGCGTTGGTCAAGGAAAAATATCAGTACCAAGCTTTGATACCATGCTGAATTTTAATTACTTTCATAAGTAGGTAATTATGTGTGCACAGTTTTAAATTTATCATATTATAATTACACATGAATTATCAACCATATGAGCAGTATTTCATTAACCAGTTATAGCTGAAAGATAAATTCAGCTGAAAGAAAATACATCACATCACAATATATCACATAAATAGGTAAACTCAGTGGAAACCATATTTTACCCTGGGGAAACCCTTATGGGAGAAAAACCCCAACAACCTTTCTGATGAAGATTCATTAATAATAAGAACAAATATCTATCACAACGATGAATATCAAAACCCTTCTCACATATGAGGGTGAATATGAACAGAGAGACCAAGTACTTATCTTTTCATCTAAGTTATGAGGCTGCAGAATCAAGCATTGTTTCTTCATCTTATGATACCATCCACTTATATAATTGTAACTAAAAATGAAAGGAAGAGGGATAATCTGGTTATATAATTCCTAGGCTTACTAAAATCATCCCTTAAAGGGCTTGATCTACAGATTGGGAGGATTGTGGGGCCCGCGGCTTGCCCTAGTGGCCTCGACCTAATTTCTAATTCAAACCCTCAGATGATAGCGAGAATCTCTATGGGCCTAATCTACCAGCAATTTGCAATGTGGAGCCTACTCATCCCTTTGACTTCTAACGCCATCCTTTGGAAGCTAATGACAACCCCGATCTCCAAGTAGGGTCACAAATCTATTGAGGAAGAGCTCCAATCTGTTGAGGGGAGAGGTGATCTACTAGGAGGGCTCAATCTTCCACTTGGAGGGAATATCTACTAAAGGAAGAGTCTGATCTTTCAGCAAAGGGGGAATTCTGCTAATGTGGGGGAAGATATGTCCTTGACCTTCAAACATAGGTCCTCTTTGACCTTTTTTTAGCTAACGTGGAGCTCCCCTCTCAGTCTGTTGTCGCGTTCTCTTGGCCTAACTAGGCCCTTCTTACACCTCCTAATAACTCGTACAAGAACTCAAACCTTTCGGTGGACTGATGCAAGCTTGAGAGGTACCCGAATAACCCACACAGGCCCTCACGAGATCAAACTGCCAAGACAGATTCCTTTAACCTCACTTAGATCAAAAATCGTGAGAAATAGAATGCTTGCAATATCTCAAATGTGAATGGCATGAGGCTCCTTTTATAATATTTCATTGAGAAAATACTATGGGATAATACTTAGGGATGCCAATACCAAGGGTCTTTAATTGTTCATTAAGAAACAACTTAGATCAATCAAAGCTTCTCTTCTAATTTATCTAATGGCTTAGGTAAATCTTCTTAGGCTAATCTCTATCCCCTCTTGGTATTCATGTTCCACACATACCCTAGAACCCTCAGAACATGTGCTCTAAAAGAGGAGGGGTATATCCAACACATGAGATGTGTCTTAGGGTATTTCAAGTGCTTCTAGCTTGAGTCTTCGTGACTTAACCTAATTAAGTACTTTACAGTGGGTCCTCTTTACTTTTCAATGGTCAACTTGTATTCCCAAATATTCATAAGAAATGTATTCTCATGTTGATGTAGTCTCCTACCAGAGAAGATCAAGTAACATCAACATCCTAGTCCCTAACTAGGTCCTCAGCCCCAGGATGATTCCAATATCCTAGAGAATGGCTCTCGATGCTACCCAAACATCAACAAAACAAAGGTGAGAGACTTGAAGGAGATTGTGGATTTTTAGAGATAGTTGATACAAGTGTTGGCCTTCGACATTCTCGGTCCTGAGAACAAAGGTGAAGGATCTTCAAGATAATGTGATCTTACAAAGACACTTGTTATGCAGTTCAGACAGAGAGCATTTGGTAAATACTTCGTAAGTGAAATCCATTTGTGATGTAATCAAATTTTATGCATTTTATTCATCATATTAATGGATCAATTCACAGTTGAAGCGGGCCCAAAGATGTAACTAGAAGAGTATAGTGAACTATGTTATCACATGGTGTTCATTTATGTTCTTGAATTTATATTTCATTGTCGTATGGTTGATTTTGTTCAAAGGATGCACAATAATAATTGCTCATGTTCAGATGCATATAATTGTCAGTAAAAGGTCCATTGTCGAATATTTTTGTTTGAGAAAGTTCTCACAAAAATTCTCGGATCAGGTTGGTATCAGAGCAAGTATGACTAGTTTCAGGTTGTGAACATCATCATGGGAAAAGGTGTGAAGCGTGCTAAGATCCAAGAATTGGAAGAAATCAACCAATGCATTCAAGCAGAGAATGTCGAGCTTAAAAGGATTCTTTAAGTTGCAGAATATGAAAAGAGGAAGTTGTGACTTCTTTTAGAACAAGTAGTAGAGGGTCAAGTTGGAGAATGCTCCACTATAGAAGTATCCAAAATTCCATCCAAGAAGAAACCAACTTGTGGCCATGGAAAGTATATTAGTTACGGTTCTAATTTTGAAGATACTGATACTTGCACTTTTTGTCGGCTATTGCAATATCCCCAGCAAGAACCAGGGAACCAAGGTTGTTTCCTAGAAGCTTCATATTCATATGATTTGGGGAAGAAGGATTAGTTGGTCGAATATTAGGAAGAGGACCAAGCATCACTCACAGACCCACAAAGCCAAAGAAACCAAAGCCCTCTCATAAATTTGGTGACAGCAAGAGCACTCACCATGTATGTATAAAATCAAGATTTAAAAGTCTTTAATGCTGATGAAAGTAGCACCATCATGAAAGGATCGACAACGATTGTTTTGCCTCAAACGGACTTCGGAGGACCAAGATATTAAGTTCTGAACTCTCAGAAAAATAGAGGAAATATGGCAAAAAACGGTGCCATGTGGCACCACTGGAAGGGTTCCACATGGCCTGTATGGAGCTGACATGGAAATTCCACATGGCATCATGTGGTAGATTGAAAGTGACTGGACATTGCTGATTTGGTAGGAAGTAGTGACATGGACCAGTTATTTCTCGACACATAGCGGGTTTGAAGAACAATGGCAAGTTACGTGGACCAACCGTAGGATTCCACGTGGTAGTCCAATTGGCCACCATATGGTTCGTTCTACCAAAAAAAACTAGGTATATGTGAGGGCACAGGAATTGGACCCGCGACCTCATGCCCATAAGACCAAAGCCTTCACTAATCCGCCTATCAATGTGCCTTAATAAGCATATGGAAAATGTTTTATTTAAGGTTTGTAAATGTTTCATGTGGGTGGAAAAAGGTCCAAGGGCTTAGCCCTCGTCCCCACGACATGTAACAAATGGATATGTTGGATGCATTATATGGTGGATCTAAAATTTGGATTTAACCATATGCCACGCCACATTTAAGATGGTGGTTATAACAATGTGCTATTTAATATGCCATGTAAAACGAATGCCAAAATTGCAAGATTTGGAGTGCTAAAGTTAGCACGTTGTTAACAAAGACATGCCAAGGTTTCGATTTGGTGGAACATGGGAAGTGGTTTGACATGATGCCACAAACTTTAGATAAGACACTTATCATTGTTTCCAAGTTTTGGTGATGGTGGAATGAACCTACACCATGTTACGAATTTGGTTGGCACCCATTCATTAGAGAAATTTTGAGGTAAAAAATGGGCCTCAAAACAAAAGAAATGTACCATAAAAATCAACCAATAGGATTCAAGGTGATGATGTCAACCATGGGGGATGAATCACCATTTTTGGGGGTAAAAGGGTAAAAAGGTAAAAAGGTCAAAGTAAAAAACTAGTTCTTCAACTCGTATTTTCAACTTATCTCCCTATATATTCACTCAAATTTCACATCATCACGTTTTTTCAAGTATTTCCTGTTTTTGGGGCAGCGGGGTCCATCAAAAGTATGCCGAGTGGGTACTACTTGGATGCAGAATTGAATTCCCCATCCAACGAATGCTCCTGATCGAAATTTGAGTGAATATACAGGGATATAAGTTGAAAATATGATTTGAAGAAGTAGTTTTTTTCTTTTTTCCTCCAAAATTAGATTAGATATGCTAATATTATTTTATTATTTCGACTATTATTTTATAATTTTCCTTAGGAGGCCCATCTAGACCTCAAAATTTCTCTAATGATTGGTGGTATTTTAAAATTATACTGCCATTAGATTTTGGTTGCCATGAAAAGTGGGGCATGGTTTTGAATTGCAAAATTAAGAGTGGTTGATTACCACCCAAGGCACTATTTAAGTGCTTCCACCACCAAGCCACAACACAATCCATTTGACAAGTGATGAACACATGTCACAATGTGAGCCATTTGGTAAGCGGCCCATTGGGACACAAGGCCAAAGCCACAAGGCTTCATGGTAGAGACCATCTGAGGCCAAGGATCGACAAGGCCAAGCATGCCATGGATGATGGATCATGAAATTTGGTAAAAGGTTTGATTTTGATGCCTTTATAAGTCATGCACTTTTATATTATGGGTTTTCATTATAGTTTTATGTAAACTATTGAAATTATTGTGCTTTCCATATGGGTTAGCAAGAACCAAGCATGTGCATTTTTTATTGTTGGATGTGGAGACCATGGAGTCTTCCACCTAGTGCTTGAAGTCGACCTTGTGACTTGTCCATGTGCACACATGTTGTAGTGGTTTTTAAATACCATAGTGTCTTTCACTCTTGCACATTTATTGTGACTTAAAGATTGATGTTTCCATGTTGTAAAAGGTTCTTTTAGCCACTCTTTAAGTGATGATGAGGGTGAGAGGCATTGTGTTTTATGCCTCCACCTTGTCAGCAATATTGTAATGGTGCACAATATGTTGTAGTGGGTTTGAGACCATAGATTCTACCACTTGTGCCCGGTTATTGTGACTTGAAAATAATTGTTGCGATGATGTAATGGGCGTTGTTTTCCTAAAGACTATATTTGGAAACATTGTAAACTTAACCAAGTTTCATAAGCTCTCTGGGACATGATGAGGCAAGTATGCACTTGCTTAGATCCTATTGATTGAGATCAATTGATTAGCTACAACTATGCACTAATACAAGTGTCGACCTTCGACATTCTCTGTCCGAAGAACAAAGTTGAAGGACTTGAAGGAGATTGTGGATTTCCAAAGACATTTGTTGTGCAGCAAAGGAAACTACAAGATGCATATGGATACAAGTGTTGGTCTTCAACATACTTGGTCCTAAGAACAAAGGTGAAGGATATTCAAGAGAATTTGGTCTCAGAAAGACACTTGTTATGCAGTTCAGACAAAGAGAAATTGGTAAAGACTTCTTGCAGGTGAAATCCATTTTTTATGTAACCATCTTGTATGCATTTTATTCATCATATTAATGGATTGGTTCGCAGTTGAAGTGGGCTTGGAGATGTAACTAGAAGAGTCCGGTAAACTCCGTTATCACATGGGTGTTCAATTATGTGCTTGAATTTCTATTGCATTTTCGTATGGTTAATTTTGCTCAAAGGATGCACAATAATAATTTCTCATGTTCACATGCATATAATCGTTAATAAAAGCTCCTTCATTGAATATTTTTGTTTGATAAAGTTCTCACAAAAATTCTCGAATCAACTACAAAAATCTCCTACTTCCTCTATTATGCTATAATAACCCCTCCCTACTATTACTCAACTATATAACAATACAATAACATTATAATAATGGAACCCTTTCTCCCCCTTAGAGTCTAGTATTTAACATAGCATGACAATCATCTAGGGTTAGATTTAGGGTTTTTACATGCTTAGACTCTCGATTACGGTTAAGGTTTTAGACCCTCTAGAATGTTCTTGACGGTCCACATGTGACTAATTCCACATGTAATGTACCCACCTGCTGACCCAATGCAAGGAAGGGAACATGGCACTAAAATCTGGGCATTTCATAAAACTCAGCCCACTAATTAGAATCATAAGAATTTAAATATTGGTGTGCAGATACAAATTAGGGAATATGCACAGCGGAATTTAAAACTAATCCACACACACAATTCATGCCCATCCAGCATATCAAAACAGTCATCAAATTGATGCATTGCAGAAGTAAATACATAGACAGAAAACACTTATGTTCATTGTGCAATTGTCCCAAGCAACTAGCTATGTCGCTGCAACGTTCCACCCAGCCATAGGCTCTTCGACAGCTTATACTGAGTCCATTCGAAGGCCACCCCCGAGCTGGGCATGATTCTCACAAGGAAATGGGACATTCACTCTCTCACAACCAAGTAATCATTCCATCTGAGCCAAGCCAGTCCATAGCTGGGTTTATCAGGCTACAATTGAACCATGGATGCTTATTCTCAAGCTCAAGCCAAAACAATGAATACCCATACCCAAACCCCAACATATTCATTTCTCACACAGCAAGCACAAACATTGGGCATAGATACCCATTTCCAGCAATGGAATTCACAAACAAGATGGCCATAGATTTTCCCAAATCGTGGCTCACCCAAAACGAGCTGTGAGAAAGGAAATGCATACATAGGAAGAAAAAAAACATTTTCTCCCCAACTCTCTTAGCATTTAACAACAACAACGATTCTCTAGGGAACCCCCGTTCCATTCCTCTTCTTCCCCACTGGTATACAACACAAAAATGTCCTTCTCTACTGGGAGAATGAAGGAAAACACAGCAAACATGCCTGGAAAACGCCCAGGTAGCTCTAAACTCGTGAGGGAGAAAGAATGATCATGGATAATGGCTTGGGGGAGAAATTCATGGCTCTTTTCTTGCCCAAGAAGCAAAACACGAATTCCCATGCAGGGTGGTTTGCCCATACCCAAATTTGGACAGCCATACCTCCCATTCCCCAAGGCATTAACTACCTCAACCAACTCTTGGGAGAAATCAATGATTGGGTACAAAAGTCAACATGGGTAGTTGAGGGTTTGATGGATTCTCTCATTGACACTTGGCTTGACCTGATTGGCTCAAGGGTTTGAATGTTTTCCCTCCCAATTTCTTGTGAAATCATGCCCCCATCTCTTTGTTGCATTGCATAGCTAGTTGTGGGTATTTTTATTAAAATGCATATTACATGATATTTGAATTTTCAATGTGCATTGCTAGCACGCAAACCATATGCATCACTAAATCGATGGCGGGGCCTTGGCCTTGAGCTCCTCACCATGATTTCATAACAATTTTACATCATTTATAATGTTAATGCCATGGGGTCAAATTGGGGACATTACATTCCCCTCCCCTTGGAATAACACCATCCTCAGTGTTCCAACACTTCGGACTATATACCCACTTTACACATGATTCAAAGTTCACAAAATGTGACAGGTCTGTCCTGCGTTTCATCCCTTTACTTTGAGCTTTCGGGAGAAATTCCTTTGGCTTCCACAATCGTTCCTATTGGCTTTGATCAGCTATCTCTGCAGGTGGGCATTGCCCTACAACGATCCCTTTCTTTTATTTACCTTCCAGCTGTTCTACAAGTCTGGAATTCCATGGATGCCATCTTTCTTGTTGTCCCGGCAACTATCTGAGGAATATTTCCAGCCCAAAACAAATATTCTCTGGTCTGCTGCCATGATCACGGTGCACATATGGCTCTCTCTTTTCTCACCAGCAACACTTGGCCAGTAATAGTTGTAATCAATGGCTTTCAATTTCTCACTTGTGAGACTCATCATGGAAATTCCTATTAGGAAAAGCAGAACACAATGTTAAAATTAGTCAATTATTTTCCCAATTGACATGGAACGTCCACGCTTTACTCATGAGACTTCCACACATTTCACGCTTTCCCAATATAAACATGAACTCATTCATGTTCATCCTTTCACAAGAAAATAACTATTTCAGCATTCACAATTCATTTCAAGCAATGAAACACAATTTGTTTTCATTTATGGCATGCACTCAACAATCCTTTATTTCTAAGATGCATCAGTCAAAAGGAAAGAGAAGAGTAAGAGTTTTCCCCTTCTTAGTCTTGTTCCAATCCGGGGCCACGCCATCACTGATGGTTCTATGCTCCTTAGCCTCTTTCACTTCAATGTGAATGTTTGACTTGCCCTTTCTTGGCTATGACACTTAGTGTCTAAGGTCTGTCTAATGCTTTTCAACTAGGGAACCCTTCCCTGTTGTTGCTTACAGAACCTTTGGCTGCTAGGACCCACACAGTTCCACTAGCACCATCTTTCATTACTGCTCACACTAAGCTCTTTAGGACAGTCATATGTCCACATGCATCCTCCAGATGCTTTCATAGTCCTTGCTTCCAGCAATACCTACACTCAAACATTGAATCAATTCACATGTTTAGTGTATTTTCATAAGGTTTATCTCTAGACAAGAGTTTGAGAAATCATAATCAAATCATATACACACGTATATTCATAAGCAAGAAGTTGCAAGATAACCAAATACTTATCTGTATCGGATGTCTTCACTTTATTCCACAGGATCCTTCTTTGCTTTCCAAGCATTGGATTTCCCGTGGATACAAAAACGAATGTTGGGATAGCATGCAGGCTACTCCACAACCATTCGAATAGGCAATGCCAGGCCAATACGCCGACTGGGTTTATCAATTATTTAAGGAATGTTTGGCCAGCACGCCGGCTACTCCACAACATCAAGTGGTTAATGTTTCCACCAACTATTCTCTAAATTTATCAATCATCGGTTACTCTTTAGATTTACCAAGAATTTTATAGTGCCCAACCAATTACTCTCTGGCTTTACCGAGAATTTATGGCTCCCAACCAGTTACTCTCTGGCTTTACCAAGCATTTATAGCTTCCAACCAGTTACTCTCTGGCTTTACCAAGCATTTATAGCTCTCAACCAGTTACTCTTTGGCTTTACCAAGCATTTATAGCTCTTTCAGGGTCCTTGCTTCCTGTAATGGCCAAGGTTTCCAACAAAGAAACAAAAATGTATTAGCTTGGTTGCAATAAGACTTGTACTTGAAATCTTCATTATTCCAAACAAGAATTAAATGAAAATGAATATTTATCTGTATTGCGCATTTTCCTCGCTACTCCACAGGTTTCCTTCTTTGCTTTACAAGCCTTGGATCACCTGTGGGGTGGATGCTTGGCCAGCACACATGCTGCTCCACAACATCATCCGAATGGGTAAATGCCAAGCCAGTATGCTGACTGGGTTTATCAGGCATCCCTAAAATCAGTATGCTAAGCCAATACGCTGACTGGGTTTAGCAAGCATTTCAAAAATCAGTATGCTAAGCTAGTACACCGACTGGGTTTATCAAGCATTTCAAAAATCAGTATGCTAAGCCAGTACGTCGACTAGGTTTATCAAGCATACAATAACCATTTCCAAGCCAGTTCTCTGACTAGGTTTGTCAGGAAATAACACCCTTCACTAATACCTACACAACATGCAAATAACCAATGCCAAGCTAATACACTGACTGGGTTTTTCAGGCATTAATTTAACAACATGCCAAGCCAGTACACCGACTGGGTTTATCAGGCATCCAGCAACCTTTCGCCACAACACCCAAATAACCAATGCCAATCCAGTACACCGACTGGGTTTATCAGGCATACAACAACCATTGCCAAGCCAATACATTGACTGGGTTTATCAAGCAATATGAACAACATAATATGATTACATGGCTCTTTCTCTTAGGCAAACTAGTGGTTCTCTCCAGGAACTCCATAGGTGACTCACTTGACTGCAGGCTAGCATGGCCCCACAATACCCACTCACACTACACAAGGATGATACCCCTTTTCTACAACACAGCTCCTCGGCCTATCCATCTCTTCTAGTGTCCTTTAGTGTGAGCGTAGAAAGGTTACCACTGCCCATACAGTCCTCTTGAGCACCCTTTCTTCACTTTGCCTCTTATGTGCAACACCAAATTGCATCTATGTAAGTTGATAGCACAAGAAGGATAAGCAGACTCATCAATATTGCTGCTCTAAAATTGTAACCATATTTCATAACATTCACTATCAAGTATTGAAACACCAGGAATGCATCCATTCCCTTAAGGTGTAGTCAATATTGAAAACCCTACCATAACCCATCACCCAAAAGGTATGCATCCCTTTCCGATGTGAGCCATGTAGGCCTTAGTCATACTCAAGCAGTCTGGAACAATAATGAAATAATAAAACATGCTATGCATATTAAATCTAATAACCAGACATGTATATCCTTAGTTATGGTTACCGAATACTCATTCGTTTCACATATGTATCTTTCTTTAATGGCGAAGAATGGGGCTCCCTTCTCTGAGTCAACAGTCCTTCGGTTTGCCACACCAATCCTTTTTACATGCCATAACCCACACATCCCTTCTTGGCATAATTTACTGTCTCACTCACATGCTTTACCAACATGCAGTTCGGCTGAGACATTATCAACATTTACAATGGCGTTTCACCCGAAACCCATTTCCAACACATGGGATCCTTCCCATCTAGTTTGGCTTCTGCAGGCCATCACACATGGTCTTCTTGCAATGTGTCATCCTGGCACACTTTGTCAAATAGCCAAACAGTCAGCAACATTTAGCAATAAGCCTCAAATATGATTGTTTCATAACCAATCAATAACATTAATAATTAAATTCAACATGAATTTACAATTCTGTCTCCTACAGAAATTGATTTGCTTAGCAATGAGGCTATCCTCATATTGTTTGAATCTCATAAGTGGTATCACTCTGTCCATTATGGTTTCACCCTTGCTACCATACCTGAACATCCACCTACAACATGTTCTCCTGACACAATTCTATATAAGCCAAACAATCATTAGCAATTATAAGCAAATTCTCAAATCTGAAATTTGTAACTTTGTTTTCCTATAGAAATTAGATTTGCAACTATGAGACTATTCTCATAAAATTTGGCTTCTGCACATGGTAGATCTCGGTCTTTACTATGGACTTATCCTCATTGCCATACGCAAAACTTTTCTATCTGAAAACTGAAATTTCAATCAGCCAAACACATTGTGAGTATGTATGCATTTACTCCTTTCATTGCTACAACAGTCACTGAAGTGATCTCAAAATTATAACGCTCTATAATTCAAACACTTTCAGTTGTTTAACATTTGAAATGCAATGAAATATATATACATTTCTATATATGCATCATTAGTACAATAAAATTGCAAGACATAGTCACACTATCCATGCAATTTAAATAGCTGTAAATACTCATTACTTCATATTCCATGCAGCTCCGCCCTTCCAACAGAGTGCTTTGGTAGCCCATCACATTTCTACCTTCTTCAATCAATCATTCTCCTACATTCATAGCAGCTTATGAAATGGTCTCAGGATTAGCAATAGTCCACCATTTCATCTATTATCTAACTGTATTGAAACGTATATATGTCACACCCATGCATTCACACAATGCTTTTCAACATGTGTACCTACACATGCATGCATATTTACAACATTTACCGAATATTTCAATGCACGTGTCTTCAATGCCATCTTGCATGATTTTATGAATACTATGCATTCAAACATACTATGGCCTAACCATGATTAGTACGTACAACCTACCATGACAGGTCCATAAGTCCTTAGTTGCTTTGGTTGTTAAACTCACAACCAATATTCACAAATGGCATGATATGAATTCATATGAATGCATTGAGGTTTCTAAAAACTATAGGGTGTAAGGCTCCTTGCCTTCATTTACCCACACCTGACCATACTTTGTAGGTTAACATTCACATTTAGGCACTCAATACCACATGTAAACCAAATCATCATAGTTTAACTGCAGTTGAAGGGATCTTACCAAATCCTCCTTCAACATTCATGCAACTAAGCATAAATAACGATTACCTACATGGCTGTCATTAACATCGCTTGATGTTACCTGATCAGTTGGCCTCTTACCAAGGCTACTCCGTCATTTTTCCAACATCATGATCACGGATTTGTTGCACCATCCTCTCTTCATAAGGTTGTATGCAACAATCATCATCCACATCCTTAGTCATGCTTCGGTTGTCTTTGGTCCTACAACCAATTTGAACATGACTAATTATTAGCAACCACAATAATTATCTTAAGTGGCTCATTGCATATGTAAAACCTCACTATTTTACTAATATGCAATATCATATACACACAAAAAACATTTTCACATGCACTGTGCAATATGCCATCTAGTACATACTCCCTTCATCTATCTATCCTTTTGCATTTCCAACATCCCTGTGCCATAATTTTCAGTATAGACAACTCAGGAAATATAAATATAATAGCAATGGAGGAGTTAAGGAATTCTCCCTTTATCAACATTGCCTTGCTGCTCCCATTGCTCTTCTGCAAGGAATATTACAGCCAACTACTCTTAATGCAATTCCTGCTTCTCATTCCCAAGCATAGAGAATGCATTTCACACTTTCAACGACTATCTCTGGGGGACGACGGGGGTTAAGGGGGCTTGCCCCCTTGTGGCTTCTCTATGCCACTGCAGGGCGGGTCAAGGGCAGCGCCCTCGTTTTTTTTTTTGTAAATATTTCCATTTCGCGCAATCTGACGCATAAGTTCCAAGGCAATTTTTCCATTTTCGGCACCTGAAAATCTCCCTGAAAAATGGCTGAAATTCCTTGTTTCGGAGCAACTTGTGGAGTTCTTCTGCAATTTCAGAAGAGATTCAAAAATTCCTTCCGCAGTTTCGGAAGAGATTTGGAAATTCCTTCCGCAGTTTCGGAAAAGATTCGGAAATTCTTTCCGTAGATTCGGAAATTCCTTCCACAGTTTTGAAAGAGATTCAGAAATTCCTTCCGCAAATTCGGAAATTCCTTCCGAAATTTCAGAAGAGATTCGGAAATTCCTTCCGCAAATTCGGAAATTCCTTCCACAGTTTCGGAAGAGATTCGGAAATTTCTTCCGCAAATTCGGAAATTCCTTCCGCAATTTAGGAAGAGATTCGGAAATTCCTTCTGCAATTTCGGAAGAGATTAGAAAATTCTTTCCGTAGATTCGGAAGAGAATTGGAAATTCCTTCCCCAAATTCGAAAATTCCTTCCACAATTTCGGAAGAGATTCGGAAATTCCTTCTGCAAATTCGAAAATTCCTTCCGCAGTTTCGGAAGAGATTCGAAAATTCCTTCCGCAAATTCGGAAATTCCTTCCACAATTTCGGAAGAGATTCAAAAATTTCTTCCAGAGATTCGGAAGAGATTCGAAAATTCCTTCCGCAATTTCGGAAGAGATTCGGAAATTCTTTCCGCAAATTCGGAAATTCCTTCCGC
Organism: Larix kaempferi; assembly: GCA_027924585.1. Classification (NCBI taxonomy): domain Eukaryota; kingdom Viridiplantae; phylum Streptophyta; class Pinopsida; order Pinales; family Pinaceae; genus Larix; species Larix kaempferi. The sequence continues at coordinate 2,034,894 of BSBM01001158.1, read as the reverse complement.
AGTTTCGGAAGAGATTCCTAGACACTTAGAAAAATTTTGAAACTTTGAAAATTTTGAAATTTTTGAAATTTTTCTTAACTATCAGTGCTGAGTAGGAAGCATACTTACCTCTACAACTATGGTAGGTAGCCCATAAAGGCCCAATGCTGCAACCAGCAACTCTGATACCAAATGTAATGTACCCACCTGCTGACCCAATGCAAGGAAGGGAACATGGCACTAAAATCTGGGCATTTCATAAAACTCAGCCCACTAATTAGAATCATAAGAATTTAAACATTGGTGTGCAGATACAAATTAGGCAATATGCACAGCAGAATTTAAAACTAATCCACACACACAATTCATGCCCATCCAGCATATCAAAACAGTCATCAAATCGATGCATTGCAGAAGTAAATACATAGATAGAAAACACTTATCTTCATTGTGCAATTGTCCCAAGCAACTAGCTATGTCGCTGCAACGTTCCACCCAGCCATAGGCTCTTCGACAGCTTATACTGATTCCGTCCGAAGGCCACCCCCGAGCTGGGCATGATTCTCACAAGGAAAGGGAACATTCACTCTCTCACAACCAATTAATCATTCCATCTGAGCCAAGCCAGTCCATAGCTGGGTTTATCAGGCTACAATTAAACCATGGATGCTTATTCTCAATCTCAAGCCAAAACAATGAATACCCATACCCAAACCCCAACATATTCATTTCTCACACAGCAAGCACAAACATTGGGCATAGATACCCATTTCCAGCAATGGAATTCACAAACAAGATGGCCATAGATTTTCCCAAATCGTGGCTCACCCAAAACGAGCTGTGAGAAAGGAAATGCATCCACAGGGAGGGAAAAAAAACATTTTCTCCCCAACTCTCTCAGCATTTAACAACAACAACGGTTCTCTAGGGAACCCCCATTCCATTCCTCTTCTTCCCCACTGGTATACAACACAAAAACGCCCTTCTCTACTGGGAGAATGAAGGAAAACACAACAAGCATGCCTGGAAAACGCCCAGGTAGCTCTAAACTCGTGAGGGAGAAGGAATGATCATGGATAATGGCTTGGGGGAGAAATTAATGGCTCTTTTCTTTCCCAAGAAGCAAAATGCGAATTCCCATGCAGGGTGGTTTGCCCATACCCGAATTTGGACAGCCATACCTCCCATTCCCCAAGGCATTAACTACCTCAACCAACTCTTGGGAGAAATCAATGATTGGGTACAAAAGTCAACATGGGTAGTTGAGGGTTTGATGAGTTCTCTCATTGACACTTGGCTTGACCTGATTGGCTCAAGGGTTTGAATGTTTTCCCTCCCAATTCCTTGTGAAATCATGCTCCCATCTCTTTGTTGCATTGCATAGCTAGTTGTGGGTATTTTTATTAAAATGCATATTACATGATATTTGAATTTCCAATGTGCATTGCTAGCACGCAAACCATATGCATCACTAAATCGATGGTGGAGCCTTGGCCTTGAGCTCCTCACCATGATTTCATAACAATATTACATCATTTATAATGTTAATGCCATGGGATCAAACTGGGGACATTACACCACATGTGTGGGTAATGAGAGCTGACATGGAATCCACTCGGTACCATAATGGTCAGCTGTATAGGTCAACTTGTAGGAGACATCAATTCCTCATATGGACTCCAATTGAGGCGATTCTTGCACCGTTGGAAAAATTTCATAGTGTAAAATATCGTCAAGGGGCTCAGATATATGATTGTGAAGTTTTGACCCCCAAAAATATTGTTTTTAATCCCTCAAAAAAGCCTTGGAAGGTTCTAGAACCCAAATCTGCAAAGTAAGGCATGCCCCTAAAATGGTCACTACAATCCAATTCATCCAATCTTTCCACCCAGAAAGATCCAAATTAGATGAAAAAATATATATTAATCCATTTTGGATCACACACCAAAATCATATTAAGAAGAGCATGGACCGCAACAAAAATCCTCTATCCAAGATTGGATAGAACTTATGTAATCATAGACATCATGGATCAACCCATTATCATCATAAATCCTCTCAAGTAATAAGGGCTAAAAGGGTCTTCAAATATGCAATATTCCTCGAGCTAAGTCTATACATTAGACAAGCATGGTGTCTGAGATGAATTTCTACCATTACAAAATAAAAAATTAACCCCAAATTTAAGGCTTGAAGACACCATATAACTTGTTAAAAAAAATTGCAATGAACATCCACATGAAAAGATTGTTGCTCCAAATAAATGTCTGCACTAAAATAAAAACTTCCAACTAAATATACATGCTTGAAATGAAAAGAAATGAAGGAATAGGTGGCTATAAATTTATGTCTTGAAAACTTGGTTGTACCATACAATTTTCAACCCCTAAATTATCATTTATAGCAGCAAAATTACACATGATGTGATCAATACAAGGGGAAAAGGATGACTGGAAAATTTCTCTATGTTTAGGCCCAAATGTTCATTTCAGATGGCTAAAACACCTTACATTAATACAAGTACCAAATACCCCAAAACATGAGAGAAAACTGCATAAGAAAGTGAAGAATATGACTAGAAATAATCCTCCAATTACTTCTCCCAAAGTGACCTAGAAGTGAAAGTACAAAGCTACCCCAAAACATCACCATGAGTACATAAACATGGTTGAAAATGACCATGGGAAATCTTCTCACTGATAGATTGTCCAAGGTTCTTAAAATCCAAACTTTTATTATGATATGAATCATAGATGGGGTCACCAAAAAGTTTCCAATGATCCTCACCCAAGTTATGATCAAAATGGTGAAAATGCACATCATTAACATCATCTCCATGGTTGTCATCAACTTCATTATAAGCCAAGAGATCCCCAATTCTATCATCTTAAAAAGGTTTGTCTTTAAAAATACGAAAATGAGAAAAGCTCACCCAACCCTCATGTCATCATGAGGTGAACAAATAGGTGCATCAATGTCTTTATCAACTAGGTCATCAACCTGTGTTTCAATAGAAAAATGATGTGGCTTCTCAACAATATCTCCAAAAAAGGGTTCTTGATCTTCTTCACAAGCTTCATTATGGACTTCTTCATGTGCTTCTATTGAATCATGGTGTGCTCTACTAGGTAGAAGTGCAATAGCATTTTCAATAAGTTGTTCACTATTACCTTCTTCTTTATCATGCCAATGTCGGAAAAACACCTTGAAAAAAACTACAATTAAATAAATTTCCTTGTTACCAATATTTCCATACCATACTAATGCATCATCCTCTAAAGTACAAACAAATAATCTTATCAAATCACATCATGAATAATATTAAAATCAACCACAACTTTTATAAAGGATACAATGTGTAGAATTACTACAACATCATACAAATGAAATGAGGGGGTATAATCAAGCAATACATCTAGATCATAGTCATCTTTTGGAAATCCATGGATGCCCAAAAAATCAAGTTGACGAAAGTTCTCAACCAAAAGCCACTCTCTTCAACTTCAAAATCAATTTTCTTCACTTCAAAACATTCAACATGAGATTTCAAATCTGAAAATGCACCATAATCATACTTCATACTAAAGCAAAATGATGTGTGGAGTCATCAACATGAACCTTCAAAGTGCCTTCAAGATGTTGCATGTGATAACTTCTATATACGATAAAGCCTTCAAAAATATGAAAAAGAACAAAGGTTTCGTCCCTTCATGGAGTCACTATGTGAGAAGAAAAATCTGCAATAATGATATCTCATAAAATATTATAAAGCATAGTCTTCAAATTTTCAGGAAATTGGGCTTTATTGTCAATAATAGTGCCAAAAATGTTACCTCTCCAACTAGTATGTGTGATTAAAGTCTTAAAAAAGAAATGCTATCCCAAGGGAAACTCAAGAGGGGATGTCAATGTCACCACACCAACACTCTTAGCACTTTTTGTTGGCTCTTCTCTAACTCAAAAGGAGCTTCCCTAAGAAAGGATTACTAGATCTATAAACAATGTAGTACAAGGTGGTGTAAAGAGTATCTATAGCAAAACATTTCTCTCTTTGTAGCATAGAAAATAAAAGATGTAATTTGAGGATGAAAGAGATCACTCCAAGGACTAGTGTCAATCCAATCGAAAGCAAATTTAGTCAAAGAATCAACAACTAAGAGGGTCATGATTAATATGTGACCAAGAGAATAAAATTGCATGAGCTAACCCAAACCCTATTTGATGAAGTTGAAGTTGAACTAGGGTTTACAAGGGAAGGAGTTGAATGAAAAATTCCCTTCCTTTCAATCTCTTAGGGTTGTACAATAAGAGCTTATGTAATGCCCATATTTTGATTCGGCATATTTATTAGTTAGACACACCATACTTTACTTCTTATATATTTTGTCGAACTCAGCTCGACTGAGTAAACTATATTGGACCTCATTATATGATGTTACTTTGTCTTATGATTTCACCATGATTATGATGTTACTATGTTATGCAGTTATGATGTTATGATTATCATATGATTCCTTATTTTACGATTGCAGTATATGTTTATATGTTTTCCTTAATGAAATGTGAAATATATGATTCGGTACGTGGATACCATCTTCTTATATGAATTATTGAAATGTTATATGTATCTATGATGAGCACAAAGGTTACATGAAATGAAATGATAAAATGGATCAATTGGCGATCAATGGAAAATGCTTTCTATAAATTGTATTTTGCAAAACACTAACCTACAGGACACAAGGGCTATGGGATAGCCAGTTACTTGATCTGATATACATTGGAAAGGAAAAACATGTTCATACAGCAAACCTTAGCAGCCAAAATGAGGAGACGATAACACAAACTGATAATCCCGATAGCAGCAAGTATGAGTTGATAAGGGCGTAGGCCCAGTATGTTGAGAGGGATGGATGTGTTTCCCACCCTATGTTTCCATGAGACCCGAGGTCGTGGGAGGGCCGTGCTGAGACACGCTCCCCATGTTGTTGTGATGACGATTGTCGGATGCCTGCTAGGGGAGGATAGGTCCGCTGTTCAGCCGACGCTATCGCTCTCAAGTTCTATGTGGTCAGATCGGTGAGTCCGACACCCACTGTTGTACTAGCAGAGGGAGGATAGGGAGGATGCTGGACGTAGGTTATGATGGGAGGATGTGTTAGTTAGTACTGTTGGGGGGGTTAGTATTCCTTGATTCCGAGTTAGTGGAAGTAGGAACCCTTCCTGTACTTGATTGATTAAACTAATGTAAACATAAAGACAATGATGTTAAATCGTAAAGGGTTAACTGTTAAATAACCGAGGATGTTAAAGTAATTATACTATATATATTATGCGTGCTCTTCTGCATGGGGGTAGATACTATTATTAGTTAGCAAGTAGGCATAGGCGGAATGGGGTTTGTTTATAGTACATGTCCGACATGTGCATACACTGGCCATGCATGCACACCTTGTACGTGTACAATATTACTGGTGTATAACATACTTGTCATGCTTGAATAGTAGTATAAATGTCATAGATAACTCAGTTAAGGATACATCAATCAACTTAGGTAATGAATGGTTAGGTTGTCAATGTGTAAATAAGTGAATTAGTAATTATATGAAAACATTGTAATAATAAACTAAGACAAGTATCGTCAGTTAACATTGTCATAGAAGAACTGTTGTGAATAGGGTAATGATAGTGTCTAATTAATTAGTAAAATTGTTTAAGCCCTCACGAGTGCTTTGTTTATGATAACAAGGATGCTATGTTGATGATAGGGTACCCATGTGATAAACAAATAATTAAGAATACTATGATTGATTCACCTTTTATTATTGTCAAAGGGTGATTTAATTATTATTATTAATTAATAAATGATATTCCAGCAACATTTATATCCCTATCGTAACAAATGCAATATAAGTAAGATTTAAAATATTGATTTATAAATTAATATTACGTGATTAATTCCATTTCAAAGTTAGCCATAACAAGATAATCCTTTAACCGTGATGTGATGGAAATGGATATTTAATTATTCAATGTTAATCTTGGAATTTAAACCTCAAGCTAAAGTAGCCTCGACGGATAAGGTGGATCATTAGGACACATCATGTCCAAGTTGACAAGGGGGCAACTAATTATATAATATTTTATTAATTACATTAATAACATTAAAATATCAAGGACGGCGGATATACTTGTAATTAATGAAGCTTGTTTCGAACGGATAACCTTTGGGTGATAATCCCCACCGTAATAAATACTTACTACCGTCAATCCAAAACCAACTAACTTTTCCATGAGAGTAATTAATTATACATTTTAATAAAGAACCGTGTATAAATGAACTGGTGATAGGAGTAAGTGTTGAGGGGCTCGAGAAGGGGATTTTGGGGCGGTGGAGGAAGCCCAAGGTCTTCTCGAGGATGGACATGTATATAGAGGGGGAGAAGGTTGAAGGTTGGAGAGGTTTTTTTTGATTGGGGAAGAAAAGAAGTTGGAGAACAGAAGTTGGGAGGACAGAAAGTTTGGCGAACAGAAAGAGTTTGAGAACAGAAGGAAAGACTGCTCTCGGGATTATCAGATTGTGGGCTCGGGGGCTTGGAAATCCTTTGATTTCCAAGGGCCAGCAAGATTATAGCTGGTCGGTAGGGTGGACACTTCAGTTTGGCTGTCTAAGGGGTTATAAAACCTGCTACAACTTACGGTTAGCATCAGCATCAGGTAATTTTCGTTATTTACTATTATGCTTAAACTTACTGTAAACATGCATCACTTGCTATTTACTGATTTACTGCTATATACTGGTTTACTGCTATTTACTGATTTACTGAGTTGTGAAACCTATGCTTATGCTGTTGAAAAGAAAATATTAGTATGTTAGTCTATTTTAAATTACGAATGCAAGGTGATAAAAGAAAACACGACATTATACTAAATATTATTTAGGCACATTGCAAATTTTAGAAATTTACTTCCATAAACTGGTAAAGTTAAAACGTAGAGAATTAAACCATAAATTTTACACAGTGCTCTGCTGTAAAAACCAGAGCACTACAGATGGTATCAGAGCCTAAGGCTCAGACACTTTGGACCTTTCGGGCAAACCACCATGAAGATTCAAGATGTTAAATCCTACAAAAACTTAGAACTTAGGACATAAACCTGGATAGAATTGAGGTATGAACAACACCAAACTTCAGCCTCTTTTACCTGCACTAACACAAAATTGGAACACCATTAGAAAATCTGGATATGTTAGAAAACTGCATAGTTATACATATGTGTTTGTATTTCAAAATAGATGCATATTTGAAATATATATAGAAATAAAAATAAATAGGGCAAATATTTTAGAAATAAAAATAACACGAGCTAGCAGTATTTTTAGTACAGCTTGGGTTAAAATTAATAAACTAACCGAGCAAATTAGAAGTGAGAAATTTCGGTAAAATTTGTGCAAACAAAAATCAAGGAGCCTAAATATTTGCATTACACTAGATATTCTTAAACTTATGGACTGCATATAGTGGCATGCAATGTCACAAGATTCATCATTTTTTTTTTGGGCAAAGTCTCATTCCAGTGGCCACCATTCACATACGAAAATCCTAAAACATAACGTTATTTTAATATTTTACCTACTGAAATAAAGCCTAAGCAAGAACTGAAGTGAAGGGTAGTAAAAAGCACTTATAGAAAACAAATAAAGTGCAATTCAGTAAACAACATCAAATAGAAAAAAAAAAAAGGGTAAACAGAAAATTTCTTTATTGTTCAACTATGACGACTGCTATTGTATACATAGGCATTTCAAATTAATAGATGCATTTAAATGTTACACACACACATGCCCTATTTCCATCTAATGCATAAAATTAGGTATCAAGAATAACATTTTTTTTTGGTTTAGGATAAGTGAGTAGAACCCTAATATTTAGGCGAGATTTTTATTTTAGCTAGCAAAGTGTTGCCTCACACAGATGCTTACCCACAATCAATTTGACATAGAGAAAATAGTATCCTGCAATTTTGGTCCGTTGTCAGGCATACCCAAACCTGGAGCAAGGTAAGCATCCAGCTGCATATGAGGTGCAGGCCCTTGCATTTGCTTTACCCGTTTCTTGTGGCGTTTGGTTTGAAAGGGCTCGTCTCCGATTGAGATATTAGGGAAGTACCGATCGCAGTGTAAACAGTAGAATTGGCATCAACCATTCTAGGGAGAACCCTGCAGCTGTAATGAAGGAAATTGTAAAAATAAAATAAAAATAAATAGATAAAATAAAATAAAACTTCATTTTTTTTTTGATAAAATAGAAAAGGGGAAATCCCATGTACTTAACAGCCACACGCTCTAAACCAACTGAGCTATTCCAGCATGAATATCATGCTGAAAATGCAAGTCTTTAAACGAAAATGAAATAGTAGCAGGCACACACCGTAACCACTGAGCCAGAACGACCACTATGTCTACGCGCGTGCACTCACTGCTCGTTACTGATGCCGCCGTTGTCATTGCTGCTGCCACCAGTTCATTTAACTAATGCCGATGCACTACCAGTTAAGTATGCAGCTTTCCCCCTTTCCAATCGCGGGCAGCAAATTCTTGTTGATTGAAATTCTCTTTAGGAAAATCGTCTTCTTCAATGTTTCTTTTGGTATCCTCAAAGTTCTCTTCATTCTCATCTTGATGAAAGATGGCCTTCTGAAAGGCACTTCTAGGAAGGAGAGATTCTGGGGCCGAACCATCCTGCCCAAGGATCGTGAATTTCGACAGAGGCTCCGTCGGGGAGGCCTTGAGGGAGAGCAAAGGCATGGCCTTTGCCGGATTCCAACCTGAGTACGTTTCGCTGGTCGTCAACGACATAGTAACTGTAATCGCAAGAGAAATCGTGAGGAACGGTGAGGGTTGCATGCCAAAGAACGTCGGTGCCCTGAAGATGATGCGTCATTCGTAGTCCCTGGTTTGTTTTCCACGCTCCCAGCGCAGGATCGGACCCGCAGACCATCAAATTCTGGCCCCATTGCGTAAAGTATGGAAGCCTGAAGCTCAAGGTTACCTTGCGGATGCGGGTGAACGGCAAGGGTTCAAATCCTGTACTCGCCATTGGTAGGTAGAGGTAGCGGTAGGCTGGTAGCGATAGAAGGCTACAGCTGCTGCCAAAGCCAGATTTAGTACATAGTCCACCTCAAGCTTTGAAGAGCGAGTTCTGGAAATCCGCAGTCTCTCAACATTGTTGCTGTCAGGCAGGCCGTTATTCTGGAAAACGCCTAATATATGACATCCATAAACGATGTTTTGAAACAGGAAAAACGTAAAATAATAACGTATTACTTATTCTGTCTGAAGCGAACTTCTTGCTTTCCCCGAACCTGGCCATCCATGTATATAAATGACTGGGCGTAGAAGAGCAACCTCCCTTTCCAAGAAGACTCAATTTGGCCTTTTCTGTAAGACGGACCTCCTGGCAATGGTTTAATGACCATTATTTATTCGAAGGATATTTTTTAAAGAAAGGAAATCAGGAGATTCATTTCAAATGACAGCGCCCTACCTGAGCTCTCATGCTTCGTTTTTAGCCGGGAGATGCACTGTATACCGCAATCGCAGAGCTAAAAGACAGGTACTCATATACGCTGGTGTTCTCCTCGTCCAGGACCGAACACGCAGAGCTCCCACAGGATATTTGCAAATATCACAAACGATGGGTCTTTTTCATCTTCCCATATCTTATATTAACCGTCACGCCATATTCCCAAGTCCACTTTCAGAGCACTCTCACCAAGCGCCAAGGGAAGCCCACGGGTAGCCCACTCTCACAACCTGGGCGTCTTCCTGGAAAAAAAAAAAATGATGAGATTCGTACGGGAGATACTATCTCAGACACAATCCTCAGCGCCATTCAGAGTGCATCCGTTAAAATTGCCATCTTTTCTCAGAGATATGCCGAATCCACCTGGTGCTTGGATGAACTGCTTGGGATGTTGACATCACATCATAAGCGCCACAGGAAGGTTATTCCACTGTTCTATGAGGTTGAGCCAAACGGATCTTCGTCATATTCACAGTGGATGTCGTAAAAATGCCCTTGAAGACCACCAAGCCAAAGGAGCCTCCAACGAAGTGATAGAAAAATGGAGGAATGCTCTCTACGAAGCCTCGAATTCTTCTCTAAACATTTCAAAAGCTGAGAACTTACCAAGTGACCAGCAACAGGGCAACGTTCTATGTAGCCTGAATGAACAAGTCCAGCAAAGGTTTCTTTAAGAGCCCCCCCATAAGTCAACTATCCCCCATAGCTCCACCAAGACCAGCGGCCGAGTTCAAGCAGGAACACCTAGCAGCCGAGTTCGGCAAGAGTTGCAGAGCAAAAACTCCAGGCGAGAGGGTGAAAATGGCCGCGCCTTGGGGATTGACTCTATTTAGGGTTTCCCCCACTTTCCGAGGGCGGTGGGCTGCATGGAGAGACCGCGTGTCCTTCATGCATACTCGCCCTTTGCATGGCGGTGAAAGGCCGCGTGGTAAAATAAAACCTACGGTTGTAAATATACGTTCTGTTTGGTATATAGTTTGTAAAATATATATGTCGAAGGCTATAATATCGGTTATATTAAAATTTAAATTATTGTTATATATTATGATAGAAAAATGTTGTACGAAAAAACTTAATTTAATCATGTTTGTTTAAAATATACGTAAAATAAATTAATTTTACTTTCCTGTCATAAAATACGCTATATTAAAAATTAAATTATTTTATATATTCTCCTAGAATATAGGTTTTGTAAAATTTAAATATTTTTCATATTTTTTAGAATATACGTATTATAAAGATTAATTTTACCTTCTGTTATAATAGGTGTTGTATTAAAATTTAAAATTTATTGTTATACACTCTCATAGAATACATGTCTTATACAAATTTTTTAACTTATTCAGACTTTGTTAGAAAATATGTATTACAAGAATTAATTTTCTTTTATAACATATGTTGTAAAACATATGTTTTATAGGAATTTTAAATTTTTTTTTTCCTTTTTTATTAAACTTAACTGCGATTGGTTAAGGTTTAAACAATTATTGTTAATTAAGTTGTTTAGATTAAAGGGTAACGTTTAAAGTTAACTAAGAATAGGAGATATTAAAAATTTTGCCGAGATTTCAACTCCTAGTCGAAGGGATGAAAGAGACCCGAAAAGTCAAAAACAAGACACCATTAAGACCAGCACGACGAGCTGAACACCATGACAGGATTGTTTAATAAAAACGACTATAGATTTTACTGCGCAAATCCTGACAATCTGTTATCTCATGATGCAAGTTATTTCTTATGCATAAGTATAAGTGTATGAATACCTACATTTTAGTTCCGCGTGTATTTGATTGAACAACTAAGGACATGACTTTATTTTAATAACTCAGGGACTATCATGGTGACAACACGCAGAGGTCGAGGTCGGGGTCAAGGTCGACCACCGTCACCACCACCTCCACCACCGCCAACACCGCCACCACCAACCTCAACACCAGAAATGCAGATCATAATGAGGTCATTGGAGGCTATTATGACCACGATGAACAGGCAGTCGGAAAGGGCCGCCGAGGTGGAAACCACTCAAGTGAGTCGAGAGAACTCTGAAAGGGCACATGGCCCAAGACTGGAACCGCTTCAGGACATATCGAGGGAGTTACAAAAGATAAAGGTTCCAGAGTTTTCTGGAGGACGACCCGGTAAGCATGCCGAAGCATGGCTGGAAGGCATGAAGAGATGCTTCGCATTGAATGAGTACACATCTAGTTCCAAGGCTAGGATGGCCGTCTTTCAGCTTAAAGGTGATGCTTTGAATTGGTGGTCAGACCTCGAGAAGCAGTTGCACCTTACTCCTCTTACAACTTCTTGGGAACTGTTCGAGGAGAGGTTCCACATGAAGTATTTGCCAAATTATTACAAGGAAGAACAGGCAGGTGCACTCCATGCCTTAGTACAGGGAGATAAGACGGTGGAGGAGTATGAATCTCGGTTTATGGAGCTGGTAAAATATGTTCCTTACCTTGATGCAGATGATTGTCAGGTAGAGCGTTTTGTGTATGGACTTAACTACAAGATTAGAGCTGCTGTGCGGATGTGGAAGCCAACTTCAGTTGCCATGGCAGTTGAGTATGCTCGTTATGCAGCTGATATGTCAGATGGAAAAGGGGGTAGTAAGTTGACAGGAACCAATCAGTATATTACAGGGAAGGCATCACGTCCTTACTTCAGGGGAGGACAATCTAGGCCTCCTCCTTATGGTAACCGGTTCACACCGAGGGGTAATACTTCAGTTAACTCAATCTCGCAGGCATCGTCCGCAACCCACCAAAGCCAGGGACGTACACAGGGAAGTTCCTATAAAGGAGCAAGGGGTTTTAGAGGAACCAGGGGAAGGAACTCATCTCAGAGGATTCCTTCGAGCAACAGGCAAGCCCCTCCCAATCTCTCTTGTTGGGGATGCGGAGGTCCTCATTTCCAGCGAGACTGTCCCAAGGGTCAGTCAAGCAGCAGGCACAGGGAAGGAAAGGCACCCATGGATAGTTCGGGTAACAGTCATCGGATTCATGCAGCGGTGCATAACCACCAGGCAGAACATCAGTCTACCGTAGTAGAATCCACTGGTAATGTAAACAATGTCAAACTTAAAATTTTGTTTGATCCAGGAGCAACTGATAGTTTTATTTCACCATTTGCATTAGATAAATGTGGGTTGGCAGCCTACGAGCACGATGATTTCAAACTGGTCGAAATGGCTTCAGGAACTAAGCAACCAGTAGGTCTTAAAGTGAGAGGTTGTGGGGTTGACTTAGGAGTTTGCACCACTGAGTTGGATGCTTATGTCACCAATTTGGGGACTTATGACCTCATTATTGGCATGGATTGGTTAGAAGACCATAGAGCTTTCATAGACTGCTATGCAAAGAAGGTGTTGTGCCTCGATGACGAGGGAAGGACAATTCAAATCCAAGGCTTGAAGAGGAAGGTATCCCTCCGTTTCATCTCTATGGTGAAAGCTAAGCGGTGCCTAAGACAAGGATGCCAGTTGTTCGTAGTGGAGGCCGTGAGCGATAGCAAAGAACCTTCCTTGAATTCTTACCCAGTACTTTCTGAGTTCAAGGATGTCTTTCCGAAGGAATTACCAGGACTACCTCCAGAAAGAGAGCTCGATTTCACAATCGAACTAAAACCTGGTGCAGAACCTATCTCAAAAACTCCTTATAGAATGACAACTCCAGAGCTCCGTGAGTTACAGATCCAGTTAAAAGAATTGCTAGATTTGGGACTGATTAGACCCAGTATCTCACCGTGGGGAGCACCAGTGATCTTCGTTAAGAAGAAGGATGGATCTCTGCGACTGTGCATAGATTACAGAGATTTGAACAAGGCCACCGTGAAGAACAGGTATCCCATACCAAGAATTGATGACCTCTTTGATCAAATGAAAGGTGCGTCAGTCTTCTCAAAGATTGATTTACGATCAGGGTATCACCAGTTGAGGATCAAGGAAGGCGACATTCCTAAGACTGCCTTCCGAACTCGATTTGGGCATTACGAGTTTGTAGTGGTACCATTTGGTTTGACCAATGCTCCAGCTGTATTCATGAGCCTCATGAATGGGGTCTTCCGAAAATACTTGGACCGCTTTGTTCAGGTCTTCTTAGATGATATTCTTATCTATTCTAAAAATGAGAAGGAGCATGAGGAACACTTGCGGTTAGTCTTGACATGCCTAAGGGAACATAAACTTTATGGTAAATTATCAAAGTGTTCCTTCTTCCAAAAAGAGATTCACTACTTGGGGCACATCATCTCTGGTGAAGGGATCTCTGTAGACCCAGAAAAGGTAAAGGCCATTGAAGATTGGCCAATTCCAAGGAATGCTCATGAGGTGCGCAGCTTCATGGGGTTAGCAGGCTATTACCGGAGGTTTGTGGAAGGATTTTCTAAAATTGCAAAACCTATTACCACCTTGCAGCGCAAGGGAATCCGGTATGAATGGACCGATGAATGCGATGCCGCTTTTACAGAGTTAAAAAGATTGTTGACAAGTGCACCGATCTTGCGGGTACCAGACATGGATAAAGATTTCATGGTATGCACCGATGCCTCGAAGCAAGGATTAGGAGCGGTGTTGATGCAGGAAGGTGGGGTAATAGCTTATGCATCTCGAAAGTTGAAACCTCATGAGGAGCAGTATGCCACGCATGATCTAGAATTGGCAGCAGTAATGTTGGCACTAAAATTATGGAGGCACTACCTAGTTGGTAGAAGCTTCACCCTTAAAACAGACCATCAGAGCTTGCAATACATCTTTACCCAAAGGGATTTGAATGCTAGGCAAAGGCGATGGAGTGAGTTCATGAGTGAGTATGACTTTGGTATCTCTTACATCAAAGGAAAGGAGAATGTGGTGGCAGACGCTCTAAGCCGAAGGCCGAGACTTTTCTCCTTAATTCCCTTGAAGGTTGACTTGAGGGAAAGGGTACTAGGACAACTATTGGGCGATAGTTGGTATCTAAAAGTAACCTCAGCTATTCAGAATGGAAAGGAACAGGAATTGAAGTATGATGGGTACCATCTTGAGGAAGATGGATTGTTGCGGTATCAGGGAAGGATGTATGTTCCTAAGGAAGGTGATATCAGGAAAACAATCCTTAGAGAGGCCCATAGATCACATTACTGTGCCCACCCGGGAGTGAAGAAGATGTATGCTGACATGAAGCAACTCTTCTTTTGGCCAGGTATGAAGATGGATGTAGTGGAATTTGTTTCGAAGTGCCTTGAGTGTCAACAAGTGAAGGCAGATCATCGTCACCCGGCCGGTCTCCTACAACCGCATGATATTCCTATGACTAAATGGGAAGTCATTTCCATGGACTTCGTTGTAGGATTACCACTCACATCTCTGAGACACAATGCTATTTTGGTGGTAGTTGACAAACTGACCAAAAGTGCTCACTTCATTCCAGTCAGAGACACCTATGATGTGACAGATGTGGCAAGGGTATTCATAAATGAGATTGTACGTCTTCATGGAGTTCCTAAAAAGATAATCTCTGACAGAGACCCTAAGTTCACCTCCAGATTTTGGACAAGCATGCAGTCAGCATTAGGGACACAATTGAACTTAAGCTCAGCTTATCACCCCGAGACAGATGGACAGACTGAGAGGGTGAATCAAGTGATGGAGGACATGCTTAGGATGTATGTTATGGATCAACAGACACAGTGGGAGAAATATCTTCCTTTAGTGGAGTTTGCATACAACAATAGTCATCACAGCTCCATTGGTATGCCGCCATATCAGGCATTGTATGGGAGGCCATGCAGGACACCACTCAGTTGGGACAGGTTAGAGGATCGAGTTTTAATTGGGCCTGAATTGATTCAGGAAATGGAGGAGCAAGTGATACAGATTAGGCAGCGGCTGAAGGAAGCACAGGATAGGCAAAAGAGTTACGCTGATGCACACAGATCAGATAGAACTTATGGAGTAGGGGATCGTGTATTTATTCGCATCAGACCAAATAAAAGTACCATTCGGTTTGGGAAGGGTACCAAGTTATCACCTCGCTTTATAGGTCCATTTGAAATTCTTGAGAAAATCGGACCAGTTGCTTATCGTCTCGCGCTGCCACCCCACTTGCATAAAACTCATAATGTATTTCATGTTTCTGTATTACGACATTACATAGCTGATGAGACTCACAAAATTCATTGGAAGGAATTGCAGGCCTCGGACGAGGGAACCTTCAGGGTCGAACCATTACGTATACTTGATCGTAGGGTTCGACAACTCCGTAGTCGCCATGTGGACCAAGTTAAGGTCCAATGGGACAAGTATAGCCCCAGGTCTGCTACCTGGGAGGACGCAGAGACCATGCGTCGAGATTTTCCCTCACTATTTTGACCATAACTTCGGGACGAAGTTTCCCGAAGGGTGGGTGTATGTAATGCCCATATTTTGATTCGGCATATTTATTAGTTAGACACACCATACTTTACTTCTTATATATTTTGTCGAACTCAGCTCGACTGAGTAAACTATATTGGACCTCATTATATGATGTTACTTTGTCTTATGATTTCACCATGATTATGATGTTACTATGTTATGCAGTTATGATGTTATGATTATCATATGATTCCTTATTTTACGATTGCAGTATATGTTTATATGTTTTCCTTAATGAAATGTGAAATATATGATTCGGTACGTGGATACCATCTTCTTATATGAATTATTGAAATGTTATATGTATCTATGATGAGCACAAAGGTTACATGAAATGAAATGATAAAATGGATCAATTGGCGATCAATGGAAAATGCTTTCTATAAATTGTATTTTGCAAAACACTAACCTACAGGACACAAGGGCTATGGGATAGCCAGTTACTTGATCTGATATACATTGGAAAGGAAAAACATGTTCATACAGCAAACCTTAGCAGCCAAAATGAGGAGACGATAACACAAACTGATAATCCCGATAGCAGCAAGTATGAGTTGATAAGGGCGTAGGCCCAGTATGTTGAGAGGGATGGATGTGTTTCCCACCCTATGTTTCCATGAGACCCGAGGTCGTGGGAGGGCCGTGCTGAGACACGCTCCCCATGTTGTTGTGATGACGATTGTCGGATGCCTGCTAGGGGAGGATAGGTCCGCTGTTCAGCCGACGCTATCGCTCTCAAGTTCTATGTGGTCAGATCGGTGAGTCCGACACCCACTGTTGTACTAGCAGAGGGAGGATAGGGAGGATGCTGGACGTAGGTTATGATGGGAGGATGTGTTAGTTAGTACTGTTGGGGGGGTTAGTATTCCTTGATTCCGAGTTAGTGGAAGTAGGAACCCTTCCTGTACTTGATTGATTAAACTAATGTAAACATAAAGACAATGATGTTAAATCGTAAAGGGTTAACTGTTAAATAACCGAGGATGTTAAAGTAATTATACTATATATATTATGCGTGCTCTTCTGCATGGGGGTAGATACTATTATTAGTTAGCAAGTAGGCATAGGCGGAATGGGGTTTGTTTATAGTACATGTCCGACATGTGCATACACTGGCCATGCATGCACACCTTGTACGTGTACAATATTACTGGTGTATAACATACTTGTCATGCTTGAATAGTAGTATAAATGTCATAGATAACTCAGTTAAGGATACATCAATCAACTTAGGTAATGAATGGTTAGGTTGTCAATGTGTAAATAAGTGAATTAGTAATTATATGAAAACATTGTAATAATAAACTAAGACAAGTATCGTCAGTTAACATTGTCATAGAAGAACTGTTGTGAATAGGGTAATGATAGTGTCTAATTAATTAGTAAAATTGTTTAAGCCCTCACGAGTGCTTTGTTTATGATAACAAGGATGCTATGTTGATGATAGGGTACCCATGTGATAAACAAATAATTAAGAATACTATGATTGATTCACCTTTTATTATTGTCAAAGGGTGATTTAATTATTATTATTAATTAATAAATGATATTCCAGCAACATTTATATCCCTATCGTAACAAATGCAATATAAGTAAGATTTAAAATATTGATTTATAAATTAATATTACGTGATTAATTCCATTTCAAAGTTAGCCATAACAAGATAATCCTTTAACCGTGATGTGATGGAAATGGATATTTAATTATTCAATGTTAATCTTGGAATTTAAACCTCAAGCTAAAGTAGCCTCGACGGATAAGGTGGATCATTAGGACACATCATGTCCAAGTTGACAAGGGGGCAACTAATTATATAATATTTTATTAATTACATTAATAACATTAAAATATCAAGGACGGCGGATATACTTGTAATTAATGAAGCTTGTTTCGAACGGATAACCTTTGGGTGATAATCCCCACCGTAATAAATACTTACTACCGTCAATCCAAAACCAACTAACTTTTCCATGAGAGTAATTAATTATACATTTTAATAAAGAACCGTGTATAAATGAACTGGTGATAGGAGTAAGTGTTGAGGGGCTCGAGAAGGGGATTTTGGGGCGGTGGAGGAAGCCCAAGGTCTTCTCGAGGATGGACATGTATATAGAGGGGGAGAAGGTTGAAGGTTGGAGAGGTTTTTTTTGATTGGGGAAGAAAAGAAGTTGGAGAACAGAAGTTGGGAGGACAGAAAGTTTGGCGAACAGAAAGAGTTTGAGAACAGAAGGAAAGACTGCTCTCGGGATTATCAGATTGTGGGCTCGGGGGCTTGGAAATCCTTTGATTTCCAAGGGCCAGCAAGATTATAGCTGGTCGGTAGGGTGGACACTTCAGTTTGGCTGTCTAAGGGGTTATAAAACCTGCTACAACTTACGGTTAGCATCAGCATCAGGTAATTTTCGTTATTTACTATTATGCTTAAACTTACTGTAAACATGCATCACTTGCTATTTACTGATTTACTGCTATATACTGGTTTACTGCTATTTACTGATTTACTGAGTTGTGAAACCTATGCTTATGCTGTTGAAAAGAAAATATTAGTATGTTAGTCTATTTTAAATTACGAATGCAAGGTGATAAAAGAAAACACGACATTATACTAAATATTATTTAGGCACATTGCAAATTTTAGAAATTTACTTCCATAAACTGGTAAAGTTAAAACGTAGAGAATTAAACCATAAATTTTACACAGTGCTCTGCTGTAAAAACCAGAGCACTACAGCTTAAGGTTGCACACTCCAAATCAAAGTAAAGATCCAACACATAACTCGTGTATGAATAAACATGCAAAGAAAGGATGAAATACATATTAACTTAAAATCCCTTTCTCCAACAAGGTAGTAATTCTCTTTCAATGGCCCCAACAAAAGCATAGAAATGGAAATATAAATGCTAACTACAACTCATAACCATGAATATCCAAGCAAGATCAAAACACCAAAAATGAATATGAAGAAAACCCTTACAAGAATATTTGCTCCAATAAAATGTGTATCAATAGATACATAGCTCACGTATCAATTGAAGGAGAAAGTCAAATCTTATATAGCTTTAAGCACATCTTCCTTCTACAAAAAAATAATCATAAAACCCTAGATCTAGCCTAAGATGGAGTAAACAAATCAAAATACTCCAACAAACCCTAATAAAGTCTAACAACATCCATGAAATATGGCGATCAAAACCACAAGTACAATATCAAAGAAAAGAAAGTCAAAGGAAGGAGGTGCATCCATCAAATGAGGGTGAATGATGATAAGAGGTCAAATCTGTTAGAATATTAAAAAAAACCATCTAGACTTGGGATATAAAGTATTATTCATTTTTTATACTTTCCTAGGTGTTTGACTAGGTAGTTGGCCCATATTGCCTTTTTAGGCTCAGACTTGTCAACATTATTCACATGAGCACCTTCAGAAATATTCTGGATAGAATTTTTTTGCTTTTATGATTGTCCAGAATCGGTAAGAGCGCATCCCTGCCTTTACACAGTTTTGTCCTGATTTTTCTGTTTTCCAATGGATAAGGATAAAGCTAGGTGCTTTTATGGACTTGGAAAGCTGTCTAGTTTTAGGCCAACACATCCTCCATATTTTTATCTCCAAAAGCCATCATCTTATTGCTTTTTCATCGCTCATTAGCTTCCATATCTGATTTCGCTAATTCGCGAGGTCCTTGACTGAGTTGGAAAGTGATGTTGCCACTACTGGGGGGGGTTTGTTTTTAGTAAACTTGCCTTTTGTGAGCTTTTCAAACTTTCCTCCAAGGCACTCAAATTATCTCTTGAGGATGTATTATATATTGTATTCTAATTGTTGAATAATACAGAGATGATATTTACATCAATTGAGTTATGTCTCTCATGGTTCTATTTCAAGATTTCTTTTTATTTTTGCATATCTCCGAATAAATTCTTGTAAGGACTTCTTTGTTTCTATATCCTAGCTTACTAGCATTCCTACAAAATCTAGCCTCCAAAGGCTCTCCAAAGGTATCACTACAAGAAAAAGGCCTCAAAAGATCAAGTGCTTCTTCAAATAAGGTGAATTCTCTCCATGAAAAGGCTCCAAAAGGCACACGTGGCAAAAATATGGTGCAACTCTTTAAACAACAATTCTGAAATTGTTAACTTCCTCTTTATTCATCAGATCTTCTATTATAACCATTTTTTGGATATCCCGTGGCCACTTTGCATCTAATGGAATTGAGATGACACAATTTTGGGCACTCTATCAAAAGATAACTACTCCCAAAGCTATGCCCCTCGAAAAATGTCCCATAAAAAATGGCCTAGATGAGTTTGTAAACAACCCTCTAAAGAGTGGGTGTTCATCAAAGGAAAACCAATGAATGTAGAACAAGGAAACAAGTGCAAGAGTTTACTTCCATACATCAAGGGTCAAACCCTCAACCAACAAATAGATATCTATGCAATACTCCATCAAGTGGAGAACAACCTCAACATATGTGCAATTAATGTCTACATAACAATGAAAGCCCCAACCTCTATGCCAACTCATCAATCCTTGAACCAAGGATACCATCAATAAAAAATTGGAGCATCCAACTCAAGAGAAATGTGTCCACAATAAATAACCAATCCATGATGAAGGGAACAACCTATTCTACAAGCCACTAGAATGCCACAAAAGAACAAGGAGGGCGTTGAACCAAAGATAATATCCAAAAGTGTATGATGGCATCTATGTTCCAAGGATCAAGAACGCTCCACAAGAAAAGCCCTCCACATCACTCATATGAATCAATCAAGTGTCTAGGAATAAGGGCACTCCACTAAGATAGGTCTTCAAAGGCCATCATAGCAATATCAACCATATCCCATCATGAACATCCATATGTTAGTGCATGATTAACACTGGGGCATCATCTATCCTGAAGGAACACATGCCATCCCAAGGCTCCATCAACCTATCACCCCCTACTTAAAGTGTGATAAAAATCACATGTGGACACCCTAACAAGCCACAAGGGCTTGTCCAGCCAATGCCTACTACAACCAGGCTGTGCCTCTTCACCTAAACTATTTCAATAAATTTATCTTAGACTAAAAACCATAAAATGCAACTAATCCCTCCTCAACCAAGTTCATTCGATAGTCCAACATGCATCCAAATATAGCCTTTAAACCATCCCAGCAATGCTTAACAAAATTCAACATTTAGCCAATTATCCACTTAACCAATTTCAATAGTTAACCAACATAAATCATTGTAGGAAATACAACAACATTCACCCCAATAAATAAGTCATAATACACATACACATGTATAGGTGGCACCCAAGGTGGATGCCTTGAAATTTAATTATGATAAGAATGTCCATGGTATACAACAAGGGAGGGAAACCACCTAACTACCCCTCATTTATAGAAACTCAATGAACCTAAGGAAAAATAGCCTCCTACCAATGCCCTAGTAGGCCTGCCTCCTACAAACCAACCCCTCAAGCTATAGTATCCCTGCCTCCTACATGTCATGTTCACCCCTTTGTTTTTCACTTAGCTGAATTCATCCTATTGTGCAAAACCCATGACTTAACACAATCGCAAAGCTCACTTTGAACTTGTGTGAATCACTTCCAAAGATGATTCTCCATGAATTCCTTAACCACTTTCAAGCATCCACTATATATATGAGTCTTTCCAAACCCTTGCAGCCCCCCCCCCCCCAAGTCTAAGTGGACACAAGTTTCCACATCTAACTCAACCATTCCCTCATGACCTATCTATTGAGATCCATCTCTAACGGCTTCGTGCCCGATGTGCCACACAATTGCGATTGCAAGTACATCTGGCACCCAAGTGCCCACAAGTGCGCCTATTGCATCTACATCCCTACCAATTGTGGCCATCACATCTAAGTTTGTTGCAATTTTTCTTGATAGGTATTCCCATTGCATTTGTGACTGTCCTAAGTGTGTTCGACATGTTTTCCCGTCGCAAGTGTGCTGGAAGTACATGTAGAAAGTTGCAATCAACTACACCCATGAATTTCATCGTTGAGGTGCCACTAAGTATGCCTAGTTACCTTATTCCCAAGTGCACCCAAGAAGGTGAACCCAATAAGTACACGAGGCCAACATCCATTCTTTCAATGTGCATCCAATTGCTCCTAGTTGACATGCATCCAACCAAGTGCATCCATTTAGTCTTCCCAACTAATGCATGCTCAAACATGTCTACCCAAGTCATATATAAGTCAATTATTTCTTCTTGCCACTTTGTCTATCATGAATCGTGCATGCCTATAGATGAGATTATTTTTGATAACCTTCTCTACCTCACCAAATTCCCTCCAAGCTTCTCTTGATCTATCCAATTAATATAAGCTACCAATGTCTTTGGTGCACCTTACCTTCGTGCAAGGGCACCCAACATGTCCATGGTGTGCCTCACCGACGGGCCAAGGCACTCCAAAAATTACTCATATAGCCATCAACCTCATATCATATATGTCAATCCTGGCCAACAACCACCAAGGTGATCATTCGATAGAGGTGCTCAAAGCCGCTTAAGGCTAAGGCCTTACATCCTCCCCCACTAAAAGTTGTTGTTTTCCTCAGCAACATCCACAAGAACTTGTTGTCCTCCAAGTCTGCTACCTAGACTTATGCATCCATTCACAATTGGCTTCTTCAACCACTTGACATTGTCTCTACCAGAATACTCGTGCAACTATTCGCTATCCAATACTTGCTTTGAATAAAGCAACTTTTCCCAACTATGTACACAATGTCTCTTGGATTCCATTGTCATGGTTTTTGCCTTGTATTGTGGCAACTTGCTATTGTCACAACTCCCTTCTATTGTTGCACAACCCAACCTCCACAAATAAGGTTATGCAATTGTCCAAGTGTTCCACACTTTTGAATTACTACTTATGTTATACTTAGTCAATTTTACCGTGCATTTTCACATTTGACCCCTCACACCTCTAACTACTTGAGTGATCAAGATAACTATAATGTCCAACCCATGAGAATGCACATCCTCATGCTCATAAAAGTCACTTCCTTCCACAATTCAATCTTGTTTGCATAACATTTTTGGACTAAGGCAAGGTCACCACCTTTTTCCTCAAAATTGTCACAAAGGTACCTCAATCACATTTTCCATCTACTGCCTCTTAGATGAATCTCAATGGCCTCTTCTAGGATCTGCAATCCTTATGAACCAACATATGTGTCACCATCAACTTGTCAATCTGCATGAAGTAGAAGAGCGCTTAACCCATGCAAGCTCTATGAACTTGTTCCTCAAGCATGCCATTTTACTGTAACTAAGATTCTTGTTGGGTGAGTGCATTTGTGCACTACTTAGACCCAACACTTAAACTTTTCTTCTTCGAGAATGAGGCATCCATCTAAGATGCCTCCTTTTGTGCATGATTTTGTGTGACAAATCACATATTGGTATATGCATTCACTGCCAACCTTCGCAGTTACTATTAGGGAAAGGCCATCTTACATCCAACTCATTTCTCTTAGTACATTAAAATGCACAACTTGCTCAATAATAGGAAGGTCTTCAACCTTTTCTCAACTGTCAAATCACCCTCTGCAACCCAACACTTCCAAATTCCTCACTAATGTTGGCACCTTTTCTAGTACACTTAGGCTTCATTGCTAGTCTTTCTAGGAAATAAGCCACCCCATGAAAACTATCAATAAGAAGAACGTGGAAGATAGTCATCACAACCACTTCCCTCAAATTCTCCAACAATTTGTCCAAAGTCTACTAATTGTGATGAGCTAACTAAAGAATTCCATACCTCTTGATTCCGATGAGCCCAATGCATTGCCACGATTCCTCTCTAGTTCTTCCATGATTCTTCATTTGTGATTTCCATGTTGTTACCAAAAATTGGTCCACCCTTCTCGACACCTTTGCAAAGTTTAACTAGCCTTAAGACTTGTTCACTTGTTGCCTCAAGCTTGCTCTTCTCTACCTGCATAACATATCAATGAAGCCTTCTACTTCCTTCCAAGTCACAATGAAGAGTGCTTGATTTCCCGAGTTCTGTGCGAATGAACTACCTTGGGTGCTTGTTGCACCGAGGTGCAATTTTGTGATCACAAATTTCAAGTCTCCCTTTGCAACTACCCACCAACTTGCCTCAAGGTATGTGCCCTACTTCTAAATTTTCCCAAGCATGAAGAAGAGTGCCCAAAGTGATCTGCAATCCACTATTGCAAAAGGGTGTTCCCATAAAGATGGGTAACACTTTTTGGCAAGATGTGGATCTGGATTTCCTAAGACACAAGCTCGATCGAGGGTTATTTAATCCCTCGATCGAGATTTTCAAATAGCTCAATCGAGGGATTAAGTAACCCTCGATGGAGCTTTGGAGCTCAATGGAAGGTTAGCTAAACCCTCAATTGATCGAGAGTTTGCTATAACTTATAGTAAAACTTATTTTTTAAATAGTTTTAGTTAATTTCTTGATCGAGCTAATAGCTTGATAGCTCAATCAAGAGATCTGTCAACTTAAAACTATATATTATAGTAAAAAACTTATTTTTTTAGTACTTTTTTTATTTTTGTCAACATAAAAAATTAAAAGTTATGGTAAAAAAAATTATTTTGCTAATTACTATTCTTTTTCTAATAGTTATATTTTTATTCAATAGTTGATAGTTATTTTACTTTACTCTATTAAGATGTATTGGTTGGGGATATGAACATCTAAATTTTGCAACATAGAAACAAAATCATAAATATAATGCATGACATCAAATAACATGGGAAAATTCACCATGGTATATCAAAATCATGGGCCATAAATCATTAACTTAGCTAATGTTTGTGGTTAATGATTTATGGCCCATGGTTTTGATATACCATGGCGAATTTGCCCATGTTATTTGATGTCATGCATTATATTTATGATTTTGTTTCTATGTTGCAAAATTTAGATGTTGATATCCCAAAATTTATGATTTTGTGTATTGGTTGGGGATATGAACATCTAAATTTTGCAACATAGAAACAAAATCATAAATATAATGCATGACATCAAATAACATGGGAAAATTCACCATGGTATATCAAAATCATGGGCCATAAATCATTAACTTAGCTAATGTTTGTGGTTAATGATTTATGGCCCATGGTTTTGATATACCATGGCGAATTTGCCCATGTTATTTGATGTCATATATTATATTTATGTCCCAGATCCGGGTGACACCTCAACCGCCAGTAGGAATGCAGGAGTGGACACACCACCTCCCCCCTGCACCAGCTCCTAGGCTGGGATACTCCCAAGACATGCCATTTATAACGGACATGACCACTCCCCAGCTGGCCTTCTCGCATGCTCCAGACCACCTCGCCCACATGGCCTGGTGGATGGCATTAATGCCGGACCAGTTTCCTACATCCCCTCGCCCTCGCTGGTTTCACTTCACCATTACTCACTCTCGTGCGATGTCCCTCCCTCCCAGAGGCTCCCTTCGGGATATCAAGATCCATGTTCATCCTCCTGCGGTCATTACCCATCTCCATTACTCGTTGTCTGCTTCCACTACAGAAAGCTCGGCCCCTATGCAATCCCCCTGTCAAGTCTCCAACTCTGCCATGAAGCGCAGGCGAGGCACCTCCAAATGCGACTCTAGTCATGGCACTGGAAAAACGACGTGTGTGGAGAAGGAAATTCCTGCAAACATTGGCTATAAGGAAAATGTGTCCATGCTAGTCTGTCGTCTGGTGGATGATTGGGAGTCGAGAAGCGTTGCAGAAATCCTTGCCTTCGGCAGTCCAGGCACTCAGGTGAATCACTATTGGCTTCTAAAAATTTTGATAGGTACACTAGTGGAAGAAATGCTTACTAACTAGAACCTGGCAAAGATGTCCATCATGGACACTAGGTCCAACATGGCCCATCTTGATGGCATTCTCATTGCATTGGAAGCTAGCCTCACAGGTTGCAGATACTCCTTGTTTCCTCATCTGGATCCGCCCATAGGAGTTGGTCCGGAAGGTCCAGTTGTCGACTCTGGGGAGGCGATCGTTGTTCATAACAAAGGTGCATCTCCTCAAACGGTTGCGCAGATGGCCGGCAGTTCTTTACATAATTCTATGGGCCACACTACTTCTAAGGATGTCACCCCTGCTCCTAAACACACCTCCGGTCCTGAATCTCCTGCAGCGGTCGTGGTTCAAGGCGTTTCCCCACCTAGGTCTTCTTTTCCAGTTCCTTCCACCATCGATGTCACCTAGTACAAGTGCATCCGTAAAGATGAGGCCGAAACGATTCTCCCACGCAAAGCCGAGCCTCTGCCCATCAAGCTCCCAGAGCAGCAGTGGACAGATGACTTCTTCGGCCCCTGCCCCATCTCTGAGGACGTCGATGACTCCAAAGTGTTCGGATATCCACATCATCTTTTTCAGGATCTTGCATGCAATTAGGGTTTGCATGCAAATTCTAGGGTTTGCATGCATCCCAGTCACCAGGTTGATGCCTCCAGCACCTTAGCCACCTTTTTCTAGCACCCGGGAGCCACTTACTTCAGACTTTTAGCCCTCCTAGCCTGAAAGGTGCCCACTTCTCACCTACTGCTAGAGAAGGGTGCACTTGTTCACCTACCACTACAGTTCCACTTCAGTTACACTCAGTTAGCTCCGATTCTCCCTGATTTGAGGCTAGTTTCACTCCTAACTGACTGTTTCACTTCCGTTGGACCTCCAGATTGACTAGATGACTTGTTCTGACTTCAATTAGCCTCCCATGCGCCCCCCACTGAGCCTCCTTCCCTTAATCAATGCTACACACTTCAGTTACACTTGTTACACTCAGTTAGACTCAGATTGACACCTGGATGACTGGTTCTTGTGCATTGATGACCACTACTGATTGATGATGAAGACTCCTAGTTGGAGTCAAGCTACTCCATTCAGTGATTCGAATGACCTCCTTAGGCAATTCGAATTGCTTAGTCATTGTGACAGTTTGTATTGTAATTCATTCACCCTTTCTGGGATATTGAGCACTGCTGCATGTTTTGCATAGTTTTGCACCATATTTTCTATATTCATCTGTTGTGATTGATTTACTTGTTCATTAGATCTGCTGTGACTAATTTTACATGGTTTCAGAGCCATTGCAGGGAGAAGATCTCTTTTCTACAGAAGTTTTTACAAGAAGATTTGACTAAATTGCTCAAAATTGCAAAACGTTTTGGCATGAATTATCTCAAGGGCATTCGCTCTTGTGCATGCAAAGCTTAAAAATACTTCCAATACCACTCCAGAAGCCTGATTTTCCACATAATTCTTGGATCTAATACATTGGACCCATTCAACATTGCTTGATCTCCAATCCCAGGTGTGATGCAACTCTAAACGGGTGGATTGTTCGACCTCATTGTTCTTGGTTTTACTGTGATTTGCAGGTTATTGTCTCCATCTTTTGCATTCGCTACACTGTGCATGCAAGCTTATCTACATCAGTGTGCACTCGCCCCTATCAATGGAATATTCTTCTTCAAAGCCTATCCTCACCCCTTTCAATTATTTTGATTGGAAAGATGATATGGAGATCATATTACGTTCAAAAGGTTACTACCGAGTCACTCTTGGTCTTGAATTGGAGCCATGCAATCTGTCAGATAGAACCAAACACTACAACAAGCTTGATGAAGCTTATGGTCTTCTTTGTCTCTCCATCTCCAAAGATCTTCACTTCCATCTCAGCGGATTGAAGACCCCAAAATCCATATGGGAGCAACTTGAAACACTATTTGGCAAGTAGGACGAGCTTAGGGCTTTTCAATTAGAGAATGAATTGATTGCCCTTAGTCCTGAGAATTTCGAGACCATTAATGAATTCTTCACAAAATTCAAGAACTTGAACTTGCAGTTGAAGAACAGTGGAGTTATCAAAGAGGATAAGCAATTGATCCTCTCCATTCTCAGCAAGCTTGGTAAAGATTATTCGGTATTTGTCTCTACTTTCAATTCCGGTTGGCTAACTACCCCGAATTGGAAGATGCCTACCTTGAATGCCTTCATTGAGTCCGTCACAAAAAAGCATGACAAGTTGATTCAAATGGGGTCCATAAGCTCCAAAGATTCAGCCCTATATGTTCAAGGACCCAAGATCTCGAATGGTAAAGGAAAGCAGAAGAAGGAGAAGCCCAAATTCGAGCCTCACAAGCAAAAAGAGAAAGGCAAACAAACGGATGCACCATCCAGTTCGAAGTCCAAGCAAAAGGGCAAAGAAGGTAACCAAAAATCTAAATGTACTTATTGTAACCATGGCTTTCATCCCGAAAGTTCATGTATGAAGAAGACTATAGATCAAATGGCCCTCCTTTTGGAAAAGAACAACATAACCCTTCCTGACGGTGCAAGGAAGAAGGATAGGAATGATGATCATGAAAGAGGACAAGCACTCATGGCAATGGTTTCGAAGCCCACTACTCTCTTGATAGATTCGGGTGCATCAAATCATATGGCTGCAAATATTGATTCTTTTTCTTCATTCAATCCAAACAGCTCCATCCCCATCCATTTGGGAGATGACTCAAAAATTTCTTCAAAGGGCAAAGGTACGATTCATGTAGATCATGGAAGCTTTCAGAATGTTCTCTATGTGCCTTCCTTGGCTTCAAATCTTCTTTCTGTGTATCAAATGACACACACTGGTGAAACGAAGCAAGTTACATTCAGCCCTAATATAGTTGAAATTTCTTATATCAAAATTGGAAGACTCGTTGCAGTTGGAAAGGCAAACCACACTGCAAAATGCTATGAGTTTTCGCACTTTATTCCGCTTGCAAAGCCCACTGCTCTTCGCACACATGGTAATGAGGTTAGTAGGCTTTGGCATGAAAGATTTGGACATCTAAATTATAAATATTTGCTGTTGCTATCAAACAAATCCATGGTAGATGGTCTTCCACAACTCTGTTCCTCGAAGGGAATATGCACTGGTTGCATCATTGGGAAGCACCCCGAGCACAGATTCGACCGCGGCAAAGCTAGCAAAGCTTCTACAATTTTGGGATTGATCCATTCTGATATCAGTGGTCCGCTGCCCCACATGTCATTAAATGGTTCAAGGTATGTTTTGACATTTATTGATGATTTTTCCCGCTTTACATGTGTATTCTTTCTCAAAAACAAATCAGAAGTGCTTGGAAAATTCAAGGATTTTAAGGCTTCTGTTGAGACCGCCACTGAGAGCAAGATCAAAGCTCTTAGATCTGATAATGGTGGAGAATATATTAAATCTGATTTGCTGCAACTTTGTGCCCAAAGCAGAATTCATATCCAACATACAGTTCCCTACACACCCCAGCAGAACGGTGTAGCGGAAAGGAAAAATCGGTCACTGAAAGAGATGGCTACATGCATGATTGAATCAAAAGGTTTGGCTACAAATTTTTGGGCTGAAGCAATCAATGTTGCTGCATATATACAGAACCGTGTTCCACATTCATCCATGAAAGGTATGACTCCTTTCGAAGCATTCTTTGGTCACAAACCGGATGTGTCAAATTTGAGAGTTTTTGGCTCTACTGCATGGGCTAGAATTCCTTCCGAGAAGAGACGAGCTTTGGATCCACAAAGTACCGAGTGCATACTGATAGGATATGGGGAAGAATCAAAAGCATATAAACTCATGGATATCAAATCTAAAAAGATATTCATAGAGCGTAGTGTGCAATTTGAAGAACCGCTTCAAGAATTGCAACTAGTCGAGGAAAAGACTGCCGATTCACCGCCTTCACCAGAAGATGATCCGTGCAGCGATAATGAAGGTATGAGTTCTGATATTTCTGATATTGTAGCAGCATATGATGATCATGACATATCAGGTTCGGAATCCGACCATTATGATCCTCCTCAGTTACCAAAGTGGGCCCAAAACACTCTTCAATCTACTGGTTCGAACCTTGGAAATCCTGCTGATCCGAGACGAACAAGAGCAGACTTTCAAAGGGCAGGTATGGATCTTTCTATTGCTGATCCATTTCTTCCTAAGATTTGTTATTTGATGGCTGGTTCAGATCCTACATCATACTATTCTGCTCACCGAGATCCGAGATGGAAAAGTGCCATGGATGAAGAGTACAGTTCTCTTCAAAAGAACAACACATGGGAGCTAGTTTCTCTTCCACCTGGAAGAAAATGAGTGAAGTGTAAATGGGTCTACCGTACTAAAGTTGCTGCTGATGGCACTATCAGCAAATACAAAGCAAGGTTGGTGGAAAAAGGTTTCTTCCAATTCCAAGGAGTGGACTACACTGAGACTTTTGCACCGGTTGCAAAGATGGATTCCATCCGCCTTGTTTTAGCTATTTCCGCATCCAAGCACTGGGAAGTGCACCACATAGATGTGAAGAGTGCATTTTTACATGGAGACCTTGCTGAAGAAGTATATATGCAGCAGCCAAAGGGTTATACATCAGATCCATCATTGGTTTGCAGATTGAAGAAATCTTTGTATGGGTTAAAACAGGCCCCAAGAGCTTGGTACGCAAAGATGGACTCCTTCCTTCTTTCTCAGAATTTCCAAAGATGCAAATCTGATCCGAATGTGTATCTTCAGAGAGTTAAAGGTAATTTGTTGGTTATTGTACTTTATGTTGATGATCTTCTCATTACTGGTAGCACTCTTACTTCAATAAACAAGCTAAAAACTGCCTTAAATCTAGCTTTTGACATGAGCGATTTGGGCTTGCTGAGTCACTTTTTGGGCTTGGAGATAGCTCAAAATTTTGATGGGATCACTATATCTCAGCAAAAATATGCTTCCGACCTATTATTGAAGTTTAATATGGCTGAATGTAAGGCAGCCCCATTCCCATTCCTCTCAGGAATCAGTCTTGAGGAGGGAGATTCTACACTGCGTGCAGATTGCAGTATGTATCGACAGTTGATTGGTTCACTACTCTATTTGACACACTCACGGCCTGATATCTCATATGCCGTGAGTGCCGTGTCAAGATATATGCAGCAGCCACATGAGATTCATTGGCGAGCAGCCAAGCGGATCTTGCAGTATGTGCAAGGTACGAGACAGTTTGGCATACATTATGCTGCAGATTCTGAGCTTGATTTCATTGGTTTTACTGATTCAGATTGGACAGGTGATAGCATTGATCGGAAGTCCACTTCCGGTTATGTTTTCATGATTGGTCATGGTGTTATTTGCTGGTCCAGCAAAAAGAAAGCAGCCATTGCACTTTCTTCAGCAGAGGCAGAGTATCGAGGGGCAGTCAATGCCTGCATTCAGGCAATTTGGTTGCAGGGTATTCTTTCCGAGTTTGGTTTTGGTGGCACTACTTCGACTGTCCTATTTTGTGACAATCAAAGTGCTATCAAGATCTCCACAGATCCAGTTCAGCGGCAAAGGACCAAACACATTGATATTCATATGCACTACATTCGACAGTTGGTGCATGACCGCACCATCATTCTGCAATATTGCCCTACTGATGAGCAAATTGCAGACATCTTCACCAAGAGCTTCACTGAGAAGAAGTTCTGCTACCTCCTTTCACTGTTGGGGGTGAGTTCCATCATGGTGGAGACAGATTGATTCATTATTATGCTTTAGCTTGAGGGGGGGCTTTCTTCCCACTGGGTTTTCCCTCTTTCCTCACTTAGTTTATTTTCAGCATTTTTTGGATTATTGTATTGGGGTGACCTTTGGTCTTAGTTACCAGGGCCCCACATTATTTTTTGCACATCGTAGTCTAGCTTGAGGGGGGGTGTTCGGATATCCACATCATCTTTTTCAGGATCTTGCATGCAATTAGGGTTTGCATGCAAATTCTAGGGTTTGCATGCACTTTGCATGCATCCCAGTCACCAGGTTGATGCCTCCAGCACCTTCGCCACCTTTTTCTAGCACCCGGGAGCCACTTACTTCAGAGTTTTATCCCTCCTAGCCTGAAAGGCGCCCACTTCTCACCTACTGCCAGAGAAGGGCGCACTTGTTCACCTAGCACTGCAGTTCCACTTCAGTTACACTCGGTTAGCTCCGATTCTCCCTGATTTGAGGCTAGTTTCACTCCTGACTGACTGTTTCACTTCCGTTGGACCTCCAGATTGACTAGATGACTTGTTCTGACTTCAGTTAGCCTCCCATGCGCCCCTCACTGAGCCTCCTTCCCTTAATCAATGCTACACACTTCAGTTACACTTGTTACACTCAGTTAGACTCAGATTGACACCTGGATGACTGGTTCTTGTGCATTGATGACCACTACTGATTGATGATGAGGACTCCTAGTTGGAGTCAAGCTACTCCATTCAGTGATTCGAATGACCTCCTTAGGCAATTCGAATTGCTCAGTCATTGTGACAGTTTGTATTGTAATTCATTCACCCTTTCTGGGATATTGAGCACTGCTGCATGTTTTGCATAGTTTTGCACCATATTTTCTATATTCATCTGTTGTGATTGATTTACTTGTTCATTAGATCTGCTGTGACTAATTTTACACAAAGGCGCGGAAGCCAACTCTTGAAGCGGATCGTTATGAGCACAACACCCCTATTTTTGATGCTTTGTTTTTTTGCTTTTATTATCTCTGTCTTGAACAGAATTACTCTTTGTTCCTGTCTTTACTGATCGGTGGTTATCTAGTCTATATCTCTAGGCTTGTTTTACAACACTTTTTTTGTAATATTGGCACCATGAGCAGCGCCAGAATGCTATATTCAGCCTCTCCTGATGATTGTAACATTTTTGTACTATAATATAAATCTTTCTATGTAGCTTACAAAAAAATAAATATTATATTTATGATTTTGTTTCTATGTTGCGAAATTTAGATGTTGACATCCCAAAATTTATGATTTTGTTTCTATGTCCCAAATGATTTTTCTTGTTATCTTTTTTGCTCTTAATAAATTATTTCAATATTGTGATATAATTAAAAACAAATTTCCTTAGGTAAGTTATTTTTTATAACAAAAAAACTATTAGCTCGATCAAGCTATTTAAATTATTAATTATTTTTTTCTTATTTGAATTAATATAGTTTTTATGGTTAAAAGCTCGATCAAGCTTTTATCTAAACCACACATAAACCCTCGATCAAGGTATTTAAAAAATGTGCATAAAACCTCGATCTTTTTTTCTATTATTTTTTCCAGACCTAATCCTTGTCCTAGGATGCACTTTTGATGGCAGACATCATACCAATGGATTCATCAATAAATTGTCTATCCATTGGCATATAATTTACAAATTTCCGAGTTCATATGATAAGATTTTTTTTACTTTCTTTTGAAATTTACAATTACAAAACCATGTCAACAACTTCAAATCATCACAAATAAAAATCAACAACCGAAAATGTACACAAAAAAAAAAAATCCAAAAAATATATACACCCAGACCAGCGCGTGCTCTTCAAAAAGGTTTTTTTGTAACTAATAAAAAAAAAATTACATGCACACACGTGTGCGAAATGCAATTAATATGTTCAATGGTCGGTTTCGAAAATTAAAAATATATACATATTATTTTTTATCATAATTTTTAAAAACATTATGTGCACCCCGATGCATTTTGTCTAAATTATGTTCATATGATTGTTTTTTGAAAAATTATGCATTTATCACTAAATTATTTTATGTGCACATAATTCACTTGTAAACTTTTGTTGAAATTTACAAATACAAAACCTATCATTAAATGCAATTTTGAGATATTAAATAATTTTATTAATAAAAACAAATAAGTGGATAAACAACATAATTCCATACAATTTTTTTTGTTCCATGTCGAAATTCACAAGGCATATATGGTTTTTTAGGGCTTCAATTCAAAGAATGAGTAAAAAATTGAATTTTCACTGTCACTTTTGGCCAAAAAGTGTTACCCATATTCATGGATTCACTCAAAAAGACAATGGCCAAAGCACCTAGCTTTTCTCTAAAACCATATGTCATGGAAGTGACAGTGGTAAAGAGTAATGTAGCTAACCATTGTTCATATTTGATATCCACCCATCTCAGAATTACAGTTTGCCCAAAAAAAAATTCTTTGAACTTAGGGGTTTCCCAACTTTGTTTTAGCACCTAAGGTCATGCAACATTGCCTTTCCTTAGCTGCAAGGGGTTGGCCAACCTGCACCTTCTACAACTAGACTAAGATTGTTCATCTAATATTTTCCCATGACATCGTCTTAGACTGCAGACCATTAAATGAAACCAAACCCTACTCAACCAAGTCCATTCAACAGTCTAGCGTGCATCAACCACAACCTTTAAAACATTCCAGCAATACTTATACTTAACAAGATTCAACACTTAGCCAATGTCAATAGTTAACCAACATAAATCATCCTTGGAAGTAGAACAACATTCATCCAATAAACAAGTCAGAATGCATATGTACATGTCCAAGTGGATGCCTTGAACTTTATTTATGAGAAGAATGTTTATAGTATACAACAAGGGAAGGCGGCCACCTTCCTATGCCTCTTTTATAGAATTACAATGAATCTAAGGCAAAATAGCCTCCTACCAATGCCCAATGGTCTTGTACAAACCAACCACTGAATCTAGCATAGGCCTACTTGCTGCAAATCCTATTCATCCCTTTTCTTTTCACC
This sequence comes from Larix kaempferi, assembly GCA_027924585.1. Taxonomy (NCBI): domain Eukaryota; kingdom Viridiplantae; phylum Streptophyta; class Pinopsida; order Pinales; family Pinaceae; genus Larix; species Larix kaempferi. The sequence continues at coordinate 2,000,324 of BSBM01001158.1, read as the reverse complement.
CAGTCCATCCAAATTCATTCTAGTATGCAAAACCCATGACTTAACTCAATCATAGAGCTCACTTTGAACTTGTGTGAGTCACATCCAAAAATGATTCTCATTGAATGTCTTAGCCACTTCAAGGCATCCACTATATATATGAGTTTTTCCAAACTCTGGAATCCCCTCCAAGTCTCACTAGGCCCAAGTGTATGCATCCAACACAATTGTTCCCTCATGACTTTCTTGTCGACATCCATCTCCAATGAAGGCGTGGCCATAGTACCATGCAATCACGATCGCGAGTATGTCCAACGTCCAAGCACCCACAAGTGCACCTATCACATCTGCATGTATCATAAGTGTGACTGGCAAGTTCACCCATCACATTTGCATCCATCGAAAGTGTGCTCAACACGTGCATCCATCACGTCCATGTCCACGCAAGTGTGCCCAACAAGTGTTCCCATTGCAAGTGTGTCTGAAGTGCATCTAGAAAGCTACACCCAAGAAGTGCTTCTGACAAGGTGCCACGAAGAGCACCCAGTTGCCTTCTGCCCAAGTTAATCCAAGAAAGTATAGCCTATTGCCACAAATACTAACACCTTAAATGCAAGGAATCAAATGGTTCTAACTAAGTACAACTATGGAAATAGAGTAGTTGTCACCTACAACTACTTCTCGTTACTTTAAGTGGTTGACTGAACCACTAAGGGGGAATTCCCTAAATGCAACTAAAACTTAGGAAGATTGGAAAATAACTTAGATTAAGGTTGGATTGGAAGGTGTATGAATTAAGTTGAAGTTTACAATTATGAAAGAGTCACTTACAACTTGATCACAACATCCATGAATCCATTAAATTGGTTGTAATATGAAACAAGTAAAAGAAACCAATGTCATCAAGTATTTTGTCAAGTGAACGATGATAAACTTGTTGCATTGAAATAGATAAAAAAAAATATGCATTGGAGATTTAAACATGATCATTGTAGTACAACTCATTAAACATTATTGATCCATGAAAGACAACTAACCATAAAAATAGAAACATGACCATATGGTTAACTGCAATAAAATTCTAGCAACATATATGTATAAAGATAAGTGCAAAATTGCTGAAAATAACAAATAAAATTCAAAATTCCTTAGTTACTAGTGTATGCCATTAACATGTAGGAAAAGTGTGCTTATATGCTAACAACAATTAAATTTTAGATCTAAGTAAATGAACCATCATAAGCAAAATCTTGAAGTGTTTGTCTTAGAGTGCAAATAATGATATTGTGTAAACAACTCCAAAACAAATAAAGTTTAATTCATTAAAATAGAACGAAATTAACATGGTGAACTAAACAAAAATATGAAAGAAAATCATTAATCTCATTTTAACTTTAGATCATAGCAAATAAAAATAACCATTATAACATAAGATTAATGAATTGAAGGAATTTCGGGCGTTAGGGAGAAGGGAAGGAAATAGCTCACCCTGGACTAGGGTTCACTCTAGCTCGCTCTATCCTGTTCTCTGTCGTCACCTACACTTCCCTCTTCTTGTTTCGATCCCCTTCTAGCAACGCTTGGCCACTCCAATGCCTTCCGTCTAGGGAGGGGCAGTAGGCCCCTCCCCTCTGAATTCTGACATGCACAGCCCAACTCATGAGTAAACCCCTGACACTCTCTCGACCTCCACAGTGAAAATAGGCTTAGTGGAAATCCCCATCACGGGCAGTGATCCGCTACAAACAGTGCAAAAAGATCCAAAGGAATCCTCTCCCTGTAATGGGGCTCCAAGGACTCACACGTGCATAGCCCGAATGACTGAACGACCTAGCCTAGTTCTCCCTGCAAAACATATAAATGCACGTGCTTAGCACATGAAAGACCACGCGCTCGTCGGCAAGTTAATTGGTATCTATCCCACAGAGCAAGCCCTCAGAGGATGGATAGCTGTAAAAATGGAAACCTAAAGTACATTAGGACTTACAGTTAGAATCTAAAGGATTCTTTACAATCATCTTCCACCATCTGGATGACAAGGCTAGGGTGGAAGACAAAGGTCCCTATTTATTCAACTCTGTGGGCTTGTAGCTGAGAAACTGGATGGAACGCTTCAACCTAGAAAACGAAAACTTTACTTGGGCCCCTGTCTGGATACGAATGTACTCACCACCACAGGAATAATGGGACAAGGAAACACTCAAGGACATAGGAAACACGTTGGGAAGCTATGTCTATTATGCATATCAAACGAAACTCAACATGTATGCCTCCTATGCATGGATCAGTGTGTACATGCATATTTCCAAAGTTCTCCCGGACACCCGTAAGCCTCACTCATGAAGATTCTGACTGGGTCCAGCCTTTGGACTATGAACACGTCCCCTTTTGATGCCGCAAGTGCCATGAACATGGGCATTTGTATCAATATTTATCTTTACAAGCCCAGCTCTAAGGATCTGAAAGTAGAAGGGAAAGATGAGGATGGGTTTCAGAAATCGGGAAGAAAACGCCGACATAATCACAAACCCATACTGGATACCTCCAAAGAGGGAAACCCCACCACCAGCAACAGTTTTGCACTCTTAGATGGACAGCTGGAATGTTAGGATATTCCTATACTCCATCCTAGTCCTACCAGCATTTTCATTATTTGCATTTTTAGTCTTGCATGCATTTCTACATGCAGCATGCATGCAATTGCATGCATCCCAGTCATCAGTCCCAGCACCTAGCCCTCAGTTAGCTAGCCGCGGGAGCTTCTCTCAGATCAGTTTTAGCCCCCCTAGACAAGGAGGCACCCACTTCTCACCCACCACTTGAGAAGGGTGCCTTTTCTCACCTACCACTCCGGTTGCTCTTCAGTTAGTTGAGTTATCTTTAGTTCTCTCCTTGATTTAAGGATAGACTGACTCTCAACTGACTGTATCACTCCAATGGACCTCCGATGAGACTACACTGCCCATTTTGACTCCAGTTAGCTCCTCATGCGCCCTCCACTAAGCCTCCTTCATTCAGTTAGTGCCTCCATGTGCCAGTTACACCTACCACACTCAGTTAGACTCAATTTGACTGATGATTGACAGTTACTTGTGCATTGATGACCCCATCGATGATGAAATAGACTTCTAGTTGTGTTCCAATGACACTCAAGTGATCGTTTGATCTCTCCATGCATGCTAATTCGAATTACACCCTTGGTATTTGAATCCTGTGCATTGTATCATTGTTGTTTTACTATTCTGATTAATGAAACATGTGTGAATATTCTGCCCCTATCTGATTTCCATTGGATCTATGTTCTACTACTCTATTCTCTTCTATTTTCCTAAATTCTTTCATTGTGAGTTTTACATCATCTCTTTGGATCCACTGTGAGGATTTTCACATGGAAAACCCAGATGATGGAACTGCACAAGAACAGAAAGGAACAGTTCTAGAATAGAAAGCAGGCGAGGCTACTATAACTCCTAACAAAACAGGACAGATTCCTAGCAACACCGACAAGCAAGGGGAAACAGATCCTATGGGGGAAAACCCTCCAAGGCAACTGGTGAATACGGGTCCAGAGATGCTAATGGATGAAGAAATGGGAGAGTTAGATTTTGGAGATCTGGACCTTCCGGGTATTGAGGATGTCTACACTAGAAAATCTTATAGCTCCATTCCAGCGCAACAGATCCAGCTCTTCAAGGAAGCACTAGCCAAAGCAAAAGCCCAAAATAAATTAGGTGTTTATAACCTACCCCAGAAGGATAAGCAAAAAATACAGCAAGACAACAAAAAGCGTAGACCCAAATCAGATCTGCAGAGAATCAATCTCCTGAGCACCAGGTTAGTAGAATTAGGGCAATACGCCCAGTTAACAGAGTTCTTCCCTGCTCTCTCTCCTAGTTCTACATGAAGCTAATCTCATGGAACGTGGGAGGCCTTAACAGGTCCTCTAAACATAGGATGTTGAAAAGGAAAATACAACAAGACATGCCAATCGTTATGTTCATACAAGAAACCAAGTGCTCTACCAACAGTTTTCTTCATCTGATGGCCAAGCTCTGGAAGGGAAGTCAAATTATAGCAATCGATGCGAATGGAGCTGCAAGAAGATTAGCCATTGTCTAGAATCTAGCAGCGGTCTCACTAGAAAACTTTGCATCTACTTCGCATTCTATCTCTGCTTCCTTTCATATCCTTCGAACCAGTATTCATGGTCACCTCTTGATTGTGTATGGTCCCCAATCCCCAGTCCACAAGCTTTAGCTTATTAAATATTTGGAATGGCTCACGCAGCAACACCTCAACTCTCCCATCATCATAGGGGGAGACTTCAATATGATAACTACACTCGATGAAAAGAAAGGTGGCATGAGAGCTTTATCCAATGAGGACCAGAGTTTCAAAACCCTCATTGCCAACTGTGGTCTAGTCGGCCTTTTAACTTCCTCTAGTTTCTTCACTTGGAACAACAGGAGGGGAGGACAACATCAAATAGCCAAGCACCTGGATCGTTTCCTGGTCACGGATAACATCCTAGAAACGGCGAGGATCATTACTACCTCTGTTCTTCCCCCATGGGCTCAGATCATTGGCCTATCACATTATCCTGGCATAGCATAGGCATAAAGTTGCATCGACCCTTTTGCTTCGAAAAGTTCTTTCTTTCCCCCCCCTCCTTTCTTAAAACGGTCAACAATTGGTGGACGAACATGCAGGTGGAATGGATGTCCAGAATGGCCATCATGCATCAAAAGCTCAAACTGCTCAGAGCCAAACTCAGGCACTGGAACCATACCACCTTTGGCAACATTTTCAAAGATAAGAGTGTTATGGAGGAAGAACTGGAGCAGATGTAGCAAACACTCATGACCCAAGGGCACACAAAGGAAAGGAAACTCAGAGAAAGGTGCCTCTTAGAGAAGCTTGATAAATGTTATGAACAGGAGGAAACCCTCTGGAGGCAGAAATCCAGAGTAGCTTGGTTAGAGGAAGGAGGAAGAAACATGGCTTTCTTCCATCGCTCCACGATCCAGTACAGAATGCATAACTGCATTACCAAGTTCAAATCAGAAGCAGGAGTGGTCCTAGAGGAGCATGAAGAAATAGAAAAGGTATGGGTCCGCTTCTTTCAATATCTACTCACTAAAACTACTCCCTCTAGGGGGCTATCCATATATCGCATCACCAACATGTCCCTTCTATTCTCACTGCAGAGCACAATGCATCCTTAATGCAACCCATCACAATACAAGAACTGGAAGCAACGATGTACCAAATGCCAGAGGGCAAGGCGCCTGGCCCAAATGGCTTCACTATCAATTTCTTCCATCACTGTTGGGACCTGCTGAAGCAAGAAGTGCTAGAAATCGTGGAATAATCTAGAAAAAAACGATGGGTGCTTCCTGCACTTAGCGTGGCTTTCCTAACTCTTGCTCCCAAGGAAAATGGAGCCTCTCAACCTGGTAAGTTCAGGCCTATCTCACTTTGCAACGTTATCTACAAGATTTTCACTAAAGTGGTATCCAACCGTCTCAAAGCTCTTCTTCCTCTGCTCATTTCTCCTAAGCAGTCGGGATATGTAAAGGGACGCCAAATCCTAGATGGGACCATTCTCTCTCATGAAGTTACCCACTCCTTAAAAATCACCAGAACCTCGGGGATGCTCATCAAATTAGACCTCTCCAAAGCCTTTGATAAGCTGAGTTGGGATTTCATTGGAAAAATGCTCCATGCTTTTGGCTTCGTCCTGTTAAGATTGTATGCTACCATAGACTAGATTGCAAATTCATTAGAATTCAATACATTATTCACAATAGCAGCATAATAAGTATCTCTGAAAGATACACAATCACAAAGCACAAAGCAATTTATCTTGGGAAACCCTCAAGGGGAAGAAAACCCATCAAGAAATTCCTCAATATAGATGATGAAGTACAATGCCCCAAAAATATGTCTCACAAATAAGAGAGACAAAAAGACCAAAATCTGGACTCAAGCCACTCCTCCTTCTCCTTCGCAGATATCTCTCTCTCTCCCCTAATGCAAATTGCACAAGTGATTGAATGAATAAATGAGAGGAACTCACTCTCTATTTATACATTACTTTTGACCTAACCTTTAACTCAGCTAGGTCGGCCTCAATAATCCTAACTAGGCCAACTTCTCTAGGGAGACTCAATTACCACTTATATTACATTCGCTTGGGTGCTAACAACCCGACTTACAATGGAGGTTTAACCTCATGACCTTTACATGACCAAATGTAATAATGACATCACCGACAAAGGTAAAAAATCCCCGACGGAGTTACAATAATAAAGTACAAGTATAATATAATTTGAAGTTACATTAATTTAACACTCCCCCTTAATAAGAAGGGCATTCTACTGACAACAACATCTACATGTGTAACTCTGCACAACATCATCGGAGGGAGGAAGGCATCAACAATAACATCATTTTATACATCTATAAATCATTGGAAGTTCTTCAACATCATCATCAGCAACTGGAACAGCTGCTATAACATCATCAACAACATATTCACTACAGAGTTGAAGTATCATCATTTGCAGCACTGGAGCATCCTTATCTTTAGTACTGGAACATCATCATCTGTAGCGCTGGAACATCCTCATCTTTAGCACTGGAACATCATCATCTACAGCATTGGAGCATCCTCATCTTCAACACTGGAACATCATCATCTGCAACACTAGAGCATCCTCATCTTCAACACTGGAACATCATCATCTGGAGCACTGGAGCATCCTGGAACCTCATCATCTGTAGCACTGAAGCATCCTCATCTATAGTACTGGGACATCATCAGGAGCATCACCTGCAACACACATGATCCTTCCTTTCGCAACTAGGGATTGTGGACAATCCTTCCTTTCGGAACTCAGGATTCAGTCCAAACAACTCTAGTGATCCTTCCTTTCAGAACACGGGTCATGGACAATCCTTCCTTTCAAAACCAGGGATTAATTCCAACACTAGATCAACATTTAAGACTATCCTTCCTTTCGGAACTCAGGATCTATGTCTAGGGATGATCAATCCCACCACAATCATTTAAGACTATCTCAGTCTAGGGACGATCGATCCCAACACAATCATTTAAGACTATCTCAGTCTAGGGATGATCGATCCCAACACAATCATTTAAGAATATCTCAGTCTCAGGATGATCGATCCCAACACAATATTTTAAGACTATCTCAGTCTAGGGACGATCGATCCCAACACAATCATTTAAGACTATCTCAGTCTAGGGATGATCAATCCCACTGCACCACAGTATCATCAGCACTACTCCCCCTTTCGAGGGAAGTCCTTACAGACTACACCAAGCTTGTCACGGAAGTGCTCAAACTTCACTCGAGATAGAGGCTTAGTCAACACATCTGCAACCTGCTCATCCGTGCTCACATATTGGAGCTTTATAGCTCCCCTGTGCACCATATAACGGATGTAGAAATACCATATTTCTATGTGTTTTGACCTCTCATGGAACACAGGGTTCTCTGTCATTTTTATACAACTCTGGTTATCACATAGAATCATTGTGGTATCCAACTCCAGATCAAATAGACCTAATAACAACTTCCGAATCCATATAGCTTCACAACTCATAGAACAGGCTGCAATATACTCTGCCTCTACCATGGTGAGAGCCACATTGGACTGCTTCCTTCTTATCCATGAGATCATGGTTGACCCCAGACTATAACATCCACCTGAAGTGCTTTTCCTGTCTAAGACACTTCCTTCCCAATCGTAATCTGTATAACCATACATCCTGAACTCATGATCTTTAGAATAATTGAGACCGTAATCTATTGTACCTGTTAGATACCTCATCACATGCTTTGTAGCTACAATGTGAACACCTCTAGGCTCAACCAGATACTGACTCAAGGTGTTCACAGCAAAGCATATATTTGGCCTTGTATTTGTCAGATACATCAACAACCCAATAATATTCTTGTATAGAGTCACATCCACTAATTCTAACGAAGTATCAGATAATAATTTCAAGTTGGTATCCATGGGTGTAACCATGGCCTTACACTCCAACATATAAAATCTTTTCAAGATTTCTACAGCATACTTCCCTTGGTTAAAGAAGATTCCCTCTAGGCTCTGCCATACCTCGAGACCTAGAAAATAATACATTAGTCCAAGGTCTTTCATCTCGAATTCTGCAGCGAGATTCTCTTTGCAATATGAGATTCTCTTCTCATTACTTGTCAGGAACAAGTCATCCACATATAGCAATAATATGACTGGTTCATCATCCATAACCTTGAATTAAAGGTTAGGATTATCTTTACTCTTAGTAAATCCCAAGCTCGTTGGAAAACTATCAATTCTTCCATACTAAGCTCTTGGAGCTTGCTTCAACCCATACAGAGCCTTCTTCAGTTTGCAGATATGCATCTCTTTGTTTTCAACCTCAAAACCTTGTGGTTTTTCTATGTACACTTCCTCCTCAATAACACCATTCAAGAAAGTTGTTTTCACATCCATCTGGTGTAACTTCCACTTCATTGTGGTTGCAAGTGCCATGATGGTTCTAATTGAAGTGTACCTTGCTACAGGAACAAATGTTTCCTCATAATCGATTCCTTCCTTTTGAGAGAATCCTCGAGACACAAACCTAGCTTTGTATATCTCAATACTTCCATTTGCAACATGTTTTATCTTATATATCCATTTATAAGATACCACACTTTTACCTTCTGGTTTGGGAACTATGTACCACACATCATTCTTCATTATAGACCGGTATTCTTCCATCATAGCTTCTACCCATTCTTTATTTTGAATGGCCTTTTCGAAGCAAGTAGGTTCTTTGTCTACAAGATCACACATCAAAGTCACATAAGAGGAAAATGGCTTTGGCCTCTTGCTTTCTTTTGTGGAGCCTTCTAGAGCTCCATACTTCTAATCATCTTGAATAATTTCATGAGCCCAAGCTAGTTTTATCTTGCGAGAAATAGTCATGGATGGGGGTTCTTGGGGATCCAACATATCATGATCTTCTAGAGTCTCATCATCGGGAGAGGGTGCAACCTCTGCAACTCTAGGTAATACATCTTCTTCATATTGGCACTTTCTGGATCTCTTGAGAGCTGCATCTTCATCAAATGTTACATCTCGCTAATATCCATGTGATGATAGCCTGGTATATATATTTTGAAGGCCTTGGAGACCTTATAGTATCCAACAGATATTCCTTTCTTTCCGGAAGGATCCAACTTGGTCCTTTTCTCTTTTGGAATATGAACAAAATCTGGACAACCAAATATCTCGAACTTTGTTGCAAGTTCTCTCTTGCACCCATCTTCTCATCTTCAACATTGTAGCAAAGGTTGATGTCTCATCACTCTAGGTGATGCTTGATCTCATCATTCTATCTCGTAGAAATTCTTCTTCAATCTGCACACACGTGGTCTTCTAAGTCCGAGAGGTTGCTCAATATATTGATCACACCATGAGTCTGGCTACATCTCGTCATGGTCGAATTCCTCCATTTGATTTCATAAGTTTTGTTTATAGTTGAACCATGTCACTTGTTCTACGGAACAAGTCTCATTATTCTTCATTTGTAGGTGATTGTTGTACGATACTTCCTACAAGTCAACTTCAATAGCATGGTTAGAAACATTTCATGGTTTCCAAAGCATATGCATAAAGCATAAGTCATACTGTCATAATGCTATTAATAACACATTTATTCATACCCCACATTCATATGGTAACTTTCTAGATGCCTTCCATCTCTACCAGGACATTATTACGAGTGTGCACTACTCGCAATATGTCAGCAAAGAGGTTTCACTCTAGATAAGTAGCAATGGAATGTTGCACCATAGGATACTTACCCATCACATGCATATCAATGCAAATATGCATAACACACATCCTAGATAAATATGTACACAATTGGACACTATCATTTAAACAATTTGATAGAAACCACAATTCAAATACTTATCTTTTTTTGTTTGGTAGGATGTCTTTTGAACCTAGTCTCCTTGCATCGATTACTGGAGTGTTTGATGGTGAGCTCTACTTGTTCATCAAAGTTCCTAAACCAATCTTGTATGTTGCTTCTCCTATTCTCCTAGTGAAGCTTTTTGAGGGGAGTCATTTTCTTCAAGATTGGAGAGAGTGCTTTGAAGCACCACTATTACAAGACATATTCTTCGATTTCTTCCTTTAGTAACCTCCTGGGAGGTTCTTCTTCTTCGTCTTCTTCTTTTCATCTTTGGAAAAATGAGCATGATGTCTTTTATTGCTCTTCTTTTTGTTTTCTTCTTTTCTATATTTTCTTTCTGGACAATCTTTGGAAATATGTCCCATCTTATCACAACGGAAACATTGATAAGAAGAGTAGTCTTTTCGCTTGTAGTTTCTCTTCTTATACTTTTGAAACTTCTTTGGAGGATGGAAATGCTTATGATTTTCCTTCTTGAAATGAGGTTTTCCTTTTCCTCTCTTTGTATGCGTAGCTAGAGCTTGATCATCATCCCCGAGTAGTGCTTCTTGATTTGCTACTCTAGCTTCCTCCTAGGCACATTCTTCCCATACAACTTTGAATAGTAGACTTTCCTTTCTTGCACACATAGTCTGGATAAAGGAGTCCCAAGGTCTAGTAAGACCATTGAGGACAGTCATTACCAACTCATCTTCATCAAGGGTGTCTCCAATAGCTTCTAGTTGTTCCTTGAATTGGGAAACCCTTGTAAAATATTCTTAGATAGATTCTCCTTGGCTCATCTTTGTGCTTTTGAGTTGAGCTCTCAAATTCATCTTCCGATTTATGTTTCTCCCTTCATACATTCTAGTTAGGGCATCAAACATCTCCTTTAGAGTTTTCTTGGACGACACTTGAGGAATCAAGTGATCTTTAATGGAGTCTGTTATGATCCTCATAGCCCTAATCATATCCTTCTTTTGCTTCTCCTTAGCTTCATCTTCTTCGGGTTCAGGTACAACTTATTTAACAAACTTGGTAAGATCATTCTCTCCCAGAATGAGTCCAATCCTATACTTCCAAGCACGGAAGTTCTCTATGCCTTCCAACTTGTCATCAAGCTTGGTGCTTGGTGCCAAAAAATCAAGCACCCAGGGAGTAGAGAATAACCAAAAATCAAAATTTCTCAAAATCAAAAACTGAAATCACCAAAATATGCGCTTGACTGAGGCGAGTATGTTGGTACACTTGGTTTCTGAAGATTCCAAAATTACACCCTTCAAAATTGACTTGCGAATTTCGGATCTACAGGTTCTGGCTTTTTCTGGTTTTCTACAGTTTTTGGTCCAAAGTCAAACTAGGGTTTGCTTTCCAGGAGTTTTACCCACTCAAAAATTTTGATCTTGGTACCAAAATTTCGATCTTGGAGAGGCGCACTTCCCTATGCCAATTGCACTCCAAAATTCCAAATTTATGAGATGCCATAATTTTTCACTTTCGGAGAGAGAGGGAGAGTTTTACCTTGTGAAAGTTGCTCTTTTCAGGCAAGCACTAATACCATGTTAAGATTATATGCTACCTTAGACTATATTGCAAATTCATTAGCATTCAATACATTATTCACAATAGTAGCATAATAAGGATCTCTGAAAGATACACAATCACAAAGCACAAAACAACTTATCCTGGGAAACCCTCAAGGGGAAGAAAACCCAACAAGAACTTCCTCAATATAGATGATCAAGTACAATGCCCCAAAAATATATCTCACAAATAAGAGATGCAAAAATACCAAACTCTGGACTCAATCTACTCCTCCTTCTCCTTCACAGATATTTTTTCTCTCTCATCTAATTCGAATTGCACAAGTGAGTGAATGAATAAATGAGAGCAACTCACTCTCTATTTATACATCCCTGACGGAGGTAAAACATCCCCAACGGAGTTACAATAATAAAGTACAAGTAGAATATACTTTGAAGTTACATTAATTTAATACATCCAAGAGTGGATATGTTGGATTCTATCCCTCACTTCCTCGGCTTTCTTCTCTATCTTGGTCAATGGCTCTCCCTCCTCTACCTTCACCCCTTCTCGAGGTATCTGTCAAGGGGACCCACTCTCCCCGTTCCTCTTCATCCTCATGGATGAAGACTTAGGGCGAATGATTATGGTTGAGATAGCTTCTGGTTCCCTCTACGACCTCCTCCTTCACGGTGTTTCCCCTCTTTTCTATCAGCAGTTTGTAGATGATAATCTTCTTTTCGGACATCCCTAGGTCCAAGAAGCTCGCACCCTTAAAAAACTTCTTCGGACCTTCTCTAAATGCTCAAGCACTACCATCAACTTAAACAAATCTCAAATCTTCTTTTTCAACACTGATACTACTACCCAACACAATGTGGCTCGTATTCTTGGTTTCTCTATCTCCTCCCTTCCCTCCAAGTACCTAGGAGCCCCCCTCTTTGACTCAGCTATCAAACACTCTTCCTGGAGGGAGCTCCTGAATAAATTGGAAAGCAAAATTTCATCATGGACATTCAGGTCTCTCAATTTAGCCGGTAGATTGATTCTCCGTAAAGTTGTTCTTCAGTCCATGCGCCTCTATTTAGTTTTTGTTCTTGTTTCTCCTAAGTGGGTCCTAAAAACCATCTAAAAACTTCAACGTACCTTTCTATGGGGATGAGACAAAAATAAGAATAGATGGTCCCTAGTCAACTGGAAAACGCTCTGCCTCCCAAAGCGGGATTGTGGCCTTGGTTTAAGGGACCCGGAAATAAACAATACAGCTCCAAAAATATGGTGGAATTGGATCTCTCATAATGACACTCCTTGGGCTCAACTTTGGAACATAAAATATGCTAACGAGTGGGCTCCCTCTCATCTAATCCAATATGGACAAGATCCCCCTAATTCCCTAATCTGGAGAGCATCCAACCACCAAAAGGCCTTGATTCAACAACACAGCTTCTGGGAAATTAGGGAGGGGGATCAATATTTTTTTTGGAAGGACTCTTAGCAACAACTTCCAAGTTTCAACAGCCAACATGGCAACCAAAATTTATAGAATTTTATACGAGCCATGGAAAATCATGCTGTCCAGGATTACTGGAAGCCAACGGGCTCCTCCACCTTCAGACTCTGGAAGGATCCCAGTCTCTGGGCTTCAATGGCGAGATGAATCACTTGGAAGTCATCTGGCAAGACCTACAAAGAAGGAAGATCAGGGTGAAACACGAACTAGATATTATCAGATGGGGGTATCATCTGAAGGGCTCTTATTCCATTAAGGAAGCGTATTTTTTGCAGGCACACAGGCCAGACGCACAACCATTTCCCCTATGGAAGAAAATTTGGAAGACCAATTTATGGCCGAAGGTTTCTTCTTTTCTTTGGTTGCTCTCTCATAGACGCATCCTGACCTCGGAGAACCTTCTAAAGAGAGGCTTCCAAGGGCCCTCCTACTATGTCTTATGCAAGATCCACCCTGAAAGTATTGATCATCTTCTAGATTCCTGTGGTTTTTCTTGTGAAGTATGGGATCTAGTTGTTGAGAAGTATAGAAGATCCAATAGGGTCAGAAACAATGTCATTGAAACCATGATACAATGGGCTGAAAACCCCTTCCAGAATAATCTCCTCAATAGGTTGTGGGATCTCACCCCAGGGTTCATGTAATGGAACATTTGGAAGGAAAGAAATCCCAGCGTCTTTGAAGACAAACACAGATCCACTAAGGACATCTGGCACACTCTCAGGGGAAATCTTTAGGAAATGCTTTTCTCGGGAGATTGGAACAGCTCAGACTATCCTACCTTGTCTACTGAGAGGGAAGTTCTTGCTAGTTGGAACTTCAATCATCATTCTCCCCCCTCCTACTCCTAGAAGAACGCAGTTGCACATTGAAAGTCCCAACAATTGGTCCCCTCCACCTACTGGTGTCTTCAAACTAAAATTTGTTGAAGCCTCAAAGGGAGACTGGGGGCTGTGGGTTTCGAAGGAGCAATCCATAATTCTACTGGATCCATCCTCTAGGTTTACTTTGGAAACATCGGTCATGATAGAAATAACACAGCTGAGCTAGCAGGTTTGTTGGAGGGCATTGTTACAGCCAATAAACATAATTTCCTTATGTTGATCGCTAAGGGGACTCACAGGTTATTCTCTCTCTTGCAGCTCGTATCCATCATGGTTCCTAGGATTCGAAGCTTTCACCCATCTGGCGATTGGAGAATGGCCTCCAAATTTTGGCTTGTATCCTTGCTCGAACCAGGGCTATTACTTTTCATCATGTTAGGAGGAAGGCGAACGATTTGGCAGACTGTTTGGCCAACGAAGGGGTTACCTGCAATCTACCCCTTCAGGATGGAGAGCTGAAATCTAATACTTCAAAGACCTTGCTTCAGGAATACTTAGCAATAGCCAGCAAGGATCTGATCCACCCAAATGTGGGTGACCACTTTCCCAACTAGTCATAGGAACGTGTGGCGCCTCGACGTGAGAGCTCACAACGTGGCACTAGGCATGCACCATCAATAAAGCTACTGTCCATCGGGGAGTCAATGGAATTTATGTTGTTGGGAGGAGAGATCTCTTCGTCTGTTGGTGGAGGGATTGCAAGGTACCAAGCTGCTTAATAGCGCTTTCATGACAAACAAACTCGAGCATGTGATCCTCGGGGTCTTCCCTCGTGGAGGGTTAAGTATGTTAAGATGGGATATTGGCTTCATCATTCCCTGGCCTTACCTGTAGATCTTCTCAAATTCTTTGGTTCTTCTAGGGACTAATCTGGCTACCAGTTTCTATACTATGATGAGGCAACGTGGCACTCCTCGGCACGGAAGTGGTGTTCGGGGCCTGACCCAGCGTAGTTTGGCCTCTACCACGAAGGAAGGTTACACTATCAGAGTTTCCATGCCAGTCAGAGTGTTAACTAATGAGTGGGAGGTGTGCCTGGTTTCGGAGTGCTTATCCTCTAGTTAAGATGGCGGGAGGGTAAACCACTACTGGTTGCTCGAAAATATGATAGGCATTCTAATGGAGGATGTGTTGGGGAATTGGAGCTCCGCCAAAGACACAGTTCTTAGTACCAGAGCTACTTTGATTGAGCTGGATGACAAGCTGGGAGGCCTAGAAGCCAACCTTGCCTAGAAGAATTATGCGATTGGAAGGAGCACGAAGGAAGCACCAGCTTCGGAGCACAGAAAAGAGACTGATGGATATGCAGGGGCCACTTCTGCAAGGGATTTGAGGTCTTCACTCTTGCAGATGCGGAGATGGCTCCCTTCCCTATACCCACGACCACGTGCCCTCGCCTCAGCAAATGTGTAAGGGGGATGACTCTGACTCCACCTTTGGGCACAAAACCGACCCCCTACCGATGAAACTTCCTACCCAGACTGCAGGGGATGCCTACAATGGAGGCTTCCCAATTCTGGAAGAAGAGTCAACTCAGCAGCAAGCAACAATAGGACTCTAAGCTCAACTTGTTAGTTTTGGGTTCTGTGTGTTTTAATCAGTTATTTTGCTATAGTCTGATTAGTTGTGTTTTAAAAAAACTCTATGTTCTATGTATTATTTTGGACTGGTTACTATAGCTCGGTTTCCCTCCAGAGGGTGGGCATTTTTTTGGTACAAAAACAGTCATATAAGCATCTTTAAAAGCCTGGGATGGGGGTTCCATCATCTCAGGCCGCCACAAGTGCACAAAAGCTATGTATATTTTTGGTTTTCCTGATTAATAGACACTTGCAGACTTACAAAAAAAAGATTAATGAATTGAAGTGTAGCCCCAAAAGGAATTATTTAATTGTTCTTCACTTGTCTTAATGTATAAGATCAAGTGTTAAAAAAAAGCTTAAAGGAAATGAAGTGATGAATTTTAGTGGCTATTTTAAGTGTGAGAAAAATCTAATGACTAGTGCATAAATCTAGTGAAAGGGGATGGGGTCATATTAGAAGAGAGTGGATCTCTTGATGATCAAATAGAAAGAATGGCTGGAAAATATTCACACCCTAGTCTTAGTCTTTGATAGTGAAGTGACCCTTCTTCTATTGTCCAAAATAGAAAATTTCAAAAGCTTAAAACCCTCTGATAAAACTTGCAAGTATATGGGAATTTCACAAGTTGAAAATGTTCCAATAAACCTACAAATACATAAATATAAACCTACCAATATATGGAGATTTCACAAGCTAAAAATCCTCCAATAAACTTGCAAATATTGAAGATAAACTTGCAATATATACTACACAATCCACATAAAGATGCAAGATTTCAAATGTTGAAATATTACTATTTAGCTAGCAAAATTTATGTAGTATGATGTTAAAATATTACCTTAATTTCCATGCATTCTTTGAACAAAAAAAAAATCTTAGTTAGGTTTCACCATTATATGTTGATGTTTGGGGTAGCTTCAGGAAGACATACTCTTGGATGTAGCCATGGTGTTTGGCTCGATGGGTCATGGTGATTTGACCTATGGACAATGATGATGGCTCACTCACTGGTGTATGTGAGGCCCCTGAATGTAGCATTTCTTGGTGATGGTGCTTGGCCAAGTGGTAGAAGGATTTGATGCTTGTAGATATACTCTCTGGTTCTGGGAGGCCCTGGTATAGTCCTTCTTGATCATGGTACTTGATCAAGTGGTATAGGACTTGGGTTTCCCATCACATGCCTACCTGGCTCTGGTATTCATTGCCATAATAGAATGGATTTGACTTTTCCATTCTTAGGGATTAGCTACCCCTGTTAGAATGGTCAAATCTACTCTAGTATGGGTGCACACCCACTAGATCTCTTCTGACATGGATGGACGTGTATGTGAAGCAAACTTATGGAAATCCTTCTTAGGATATGAAGACTAAGTTTCTAGATCTTGTTACATACATAAACGATTTCTAGATCTTGTTACATACATAAACGATAATTAACGAATACTTGAGAGTATATGCAAATAAATAAATATAAATAATATAATTAAGAGAAAATAATGAGTTAAATATTAAAATGAAAAGAAAAAGAAATAAAATACCATGGGTGAATACCATGGTTTTATGAAACCATGGAGAATCAATGATATCATCATAATAAATTAAATATTAAAATGAAAATATAAAGAAAAAATACCATAGGAAAATACAATGGTTTAATGAAACCATCAGAGAAGCGATGATATAATAATTAATTAATTAAGCATCTAAATAAAGAGTAAAACGACTTCATTCATTGTTTATCAATCATTCATCTTTTATATAAAATATTTAAGGTGTAACATATGGTTGAATCTTTTAATGTATAATTATTTTATGAAGAATCCGCTACATAAAATTCATAAGGGAAATAATTATCAAATCTAAAAGTAGTAAAATCAACATGGTAACAAAGTAGCAAGGTTTCAGAACTCAGTTGTGAGGACATATTAGGTTGATGCAGTCCTGAACAGTGTACCAAAACAACTTTATTTGCAGCTATTAAGCATATGTGGTTGGGCGATGGATCAAGATGGTGACCACGCTCATGGTTGAAGACAGATTTGATGGTGCTATGAACTTCAAATCCTAGAAAACTAGAATACAGTTCATCGTGGAAGAAAATGAGGTTAATGATTATGTAAGCAAAGTTATTCCTGAGCCTACAGATGATGATGGGAAAGCTAAGCAAAATAAAAATGAATCCAAGGAAAAAATGATTCTGATTGACTTAGTAAAAGATCACTTGATCCCACAGATTGTACAATTGAAGACACTTAAATAAATGTATGATGCTTTGACAGGTCTATTTAAAACCAATAATCCTAACAGAAAGTTAACATTGAATAATAAACTCCGTGACATCAAGATGTCAAAGTCAGATATTGTTGCTACATACTTTATGAAGATTACTCAGACAAGGGATCAACTCATAGCTATTGGAAAGTTGATGATGAAGAGCTTGTCTCATTAGCTCTCAATGGTCTTCCCACTTCATGGGAACCTTTCATTTACGGTGTTTGTGCCAGGGATGCACTACCATCACTTGATCGATTGTGAACTGATTGTGTCCAAGTGTTGGAACATTTAAAAAACCCACTATGTCATTCTAGACTTAGGATAAAATTAATTAATCATTTATGATTAATTTCCTGAGTTTTGACTAGGTAGAATGGGTCAGTTTTGTCTTTTAATGGGCCACATGCTATCCTCATTCTAAAAAACGAATTTGGATAGATTATGAATAAGATTTCCTTGTATTTTGTCTGATTTTATTCCATTCCTAAATTAGAAAGACACTATCCAGTTTTAGTTAGCTTTGTCCTATTTTTTCTGCTTTCTAGTGGAAAAAATAAAGCTAGTTTACTTGGAATCTTTTGCCACTTGACCAATTCGACCTCCACATCATATCTAACTTTCTAAAGCCATCATTACATTCCATTTACCTCACTCATGAGCTACCATACCATACTTGCCAAATTTGTGAGCCTCTAGCACAGTTTTGGAAACTGCTTTTGCCACCTAGGGGGTTTTTTGTCTTTTCTAAGCCTTTTCTTTTTGTTATTTCCATATTGCTTCAAAGCAATTCGATTTTCTCCATGGAGGATGTATTATATATTGTTACAATATCAATGCATAAGATATAGAGTGTTTTCCATAATTTATTTTCTCTATTCTTCTTCTCTAGTTGTATAAAATATTCCATAGTGAAATTGTCTTATGAATCTAGTTCCTAGTAATTGAAAATCTCACATGGTATCAAAGCTAGCTTGATTCAAAACAATTTCCAAGAGTGTTTTTTGCAGGTATTACCATTACCAGGAGTGCATCAGTATGGAGCAAAATCAAGCCAAAGTTGTGACTCTCACTCCCTTCAATTTCTTTGACTGGAAGGCGCATATGATCATCCAGCTTTGGAGCAAAGGATTGTATAGAGTCACTATGGGGCTTGAAATTGAGCCAAGAGCTGTTGCATTAAAATCCAAATGGTTCAATAGGATTGATGAAGCTTATGGGTTACTTTGTCTCTCTGTATCTCCAGATCTTCTATTCCATATCGATTCTCTATCAACTCCAAATGAAGTGTGGACAAAGCTAGAGTCTCTCTTTGGAAAACAAGATGAGCTTAGGGGTCATTTGTTGAAGATTGAGCTGATCTCTCTTAGTCCAAGTAATTTCGATTCTATGGAGGAGTTCATCTCAAAATTCAAGAACCTAGTGCTTCAACTCAAGCAATGTGGTATAAAGAAGAAGGATGAGCAATTAATCCTTACCATTTTGTCAAAACTGAGCTCTGAATACTCAGTATTTGTGTCTACTTTTCATTTTACAAGACTTGCAGTTCCCAAGTGGAAGATGCCAACCTTGGATGCATTCATTGATTCGTTCACTCAAGAAAAGGACAAGCTGGTCCAAATGAGGGATCAATCACCCTCCAAAGACTTTGCACTTGTTGTTCATGGAGCAAAGAGTTTCAAGAATAACAAATCCAAACAGAAGATATTGTCAGATGAAGAGGATTCTGATAGAGATTCCAAATCCAAGAAGATGAAGAAGGAGAAGCCCAAGTGTTCTTATTGCTAAAAAGGCACTCATCCTGAGAAATATTGCTTCAAGAAGAAATTGGACATCATGGCCGAGATGCTTGAAGAGCATAACATAGATGTTCCTGACTTTGCAAAGAAAGAACAAGGCAAGGTTGCTGTAGAACAAGAACTCTGTCTCCAAGCCTCTACCAAAGGTAATAATGTTTATGCTTTGGGTGCTAGAGTGAAATATAATTCTGATGTCTCTGATATTGATTCACATTCTGATATATCAGAATCAAAAACCTCCACCTCTTCCTTGGAACAATCTTCAGTCAGTTCATCCAAGTCTACTCTCAAAACTAATCATTTTTTACTAGCTTCTGACTTGTCTTCTGAAAGGTCTTTCCAACATCATTCAAATCTTTTAGATTCTGATTTAGAAGATAATTTACAGTCTGATATGCAGGTCATTACATATCCCACATCATATTCCAAACCTTTGGATGCACAAAAGACCCTACAAACCCCAAGTTCTCCAGTTAAGAAACTACACAATTCTATGTTTTCCTACACTGTGTCACTTGCCTCTATTGCACTTTTGTCTTGCATATCTTTCATTGGTTGGACAGCCATTGTTTTGGAATTATTTGGACTAATATTCCACACATCTGGACATGACCCCATCACTCATGGTTCAAAATTCAAGTCCTCACACTCTCTAGGCTCGCTCAGCTGTCCAAGTGATCTAGTTTCTCAAATTTTTTCTACTGAAATTATGTTCGATCATGGAGACTCCACATCTTTACTGGTTGCTACTCCATATGACTTACATTGTGATATTTCAGAGCTGCATGATCTCATTTTAAATATCAGAAAGTTTCTACATCAATTTGAGAAGAAAGTACAAGAACTAGTACACCACATTGCAGCTACAGAAGAAATTGATCATGTTGAGTTCATTGTTTCTCCTTGGGAAAGAGTATGCATAGATATTCTTTCCATCATTGATTATGTTTTTAGATTTGATTATGTATGTTACAGCAGCAAGAAAAATTCATTTGATGCTCCTCCATCATCAGAAGATAAACTTCATAGAGCTTCAACACATGGTTCTTTCCTACACAACATCGATGCACCGATGCATGATCATGACATCCACAATCTCTTCATTAAGTCAGTTACTCAGAAGCAGCCCATTCAGCTCATTCAAATGAGCACCATGACACTATGAAGACATCAAGCATGTCCATTTTTTAGAGAGGGTTTTGTTCCCATGAGGTTTTCCCTGTTTCCTCGGTTTACATGGACTAGTTATTTTTGTATTGGGGTGACCATAAGCCTTGTTGCTTGGGCCCTATATTTCTGATATTTTTCTAATTCCCATCACATAAAGTCAGGCTTAAGGGGGGGTGTTGGAACATTTAAAAAACCCACTATGTCATTAATTAATTAATCATTTATGATTAATTTCCTGAGTTTTGACTAGGTAGAATAGGCCAGTTTTGTCTTTTAGTGGACCACATGCTATCCTCATTCTAAAAAACGAATTTGGATAGATTCTGGATAAGATTTCCTTGGATTCTGTCTGATTTTATTCCATTCCTGAATTAGAAAGACACTATCCAGTTTTAGTTAGCTTTGTCCTGTTTTTTCTGCTTTCTAGTGGAAAAGATAAAGTTAGTTTACTTGGAATCTTTTGCCATTTGACCAATTCAACCTCCACATCATATCTAACCTTCTAAAGTCATCATTAAATTCCATTTACCTCACTCATGAGCTGCCATACCATACTTGCCAAATTCGTGAGCCTCTAGCACAGTTTTGGAAACTGCTTTTGCTACCTAGGGGGTTTTTTTGTCTTTTCTAAGCCTTTTCTTTTCGCTCTTTCCATATTGCTTCAAAGCAATTCGATTTTCTCCGTGGAGGATGTATTATATATTGTTACAATATCAATTAATAAGATATAGAGTGTTTTCCATAATTTATTCTCTCTATTCTTCTTCTCTCATTGTCTAAAATATTCCATGGTAAAATTGTCTTATGAATCTAGTTCCTAGTAATTGAAAATCTCACACCAAGAAGAAGGAAGAATTATGTCTCAAAGTGGTCCTCAAAAATATCAAGATGAAGAAAATTTAGCCCTTGTAGCTCAAGCAAGGAAAGGGAAAGGAAGGAAATTTCCTTATAGAAAAAACAAAGAGACAAGACATTTCCAACTCATGAAGAGGAGACAAAGGATCTCTCTCATATCAGGTGCTATAACTATTAGAAGTTTGGCCATTTTGCTAACAAATGTCCTGAGAAGAAAAGAAAAGGGAAGCAACATGCATCTATTGTTGAAGCAGAGGACCAATCAAAGAAGAGGACCAAAGAATCACAGTTTGATGAGATTTTTGATGGTATTATGAAGGAGTACTACTTTAACTCCGCTCTTTCAGGATCCATTACCAACAACAATGAGATTTGGTTGGTAGATAGTGGCGCTTCCAGACATATGACAAGATATCAGAGTACTCTTACAAATTTGTCAAAAGAAAATTCTTCACTACATGTGAAACTTGGGGACGATTCCAGATATGAAGTGAAGGGTGTTAGATCTACATCCTTCCAGTTGGATCCAGGAGACACTATGCATATGAATGACATATTGTTTGTACTAGGACTACATAAGAACCTCCTATATATTCCATTCTTGGAGCACAAAGGCTTTAGAGTTGTCTTTGTGGATGGTCGGGCTCTGATATGGCATAAGGACTCAAGCATAGATTCAGCTAAAGGGATTGGTGTACAAGAGGGAAGGTTGTATAGCTTGATAGGACTCCCAATTCAAGCAATGATCCATGATCAGGGCTTACCCATGGGTTTATGGGAAGAGGCATCCCGTACTGTGGTTTATGTGCAGAATAGAAGCCCTCATCAGTTATTGGGGGAAGAGGTGTACATAGAGAAACCTTTGCAATTTGTGATACATGGGAAGGAGTCCCATGTCTGCAAATTGAAGAAAGCATTGTATGGACTCAAGTAGGAACCCAAGACTTGGTATTCCGGGATTGACAGATACCTTATGAGCTTGGGCTTCACCAAGAGTGTTATAGATCCCAACCTTTACTACAAGGTTGTCAACAGCGATCCTCTGATCTTGGTACTATATGTTGATGACCTACTTCTTACCAGAGCATAGAAGCTTATAGTTGAGTGCAAGAGGGAGTTATCATCTGAGTTCGGGATAAAGGATCTAGGATTGATGCATTACTTCCTGGGATTGGTAGCGTGGCAAAGATCAGATGAGATATTCCTCAGTTAAGGGAAGTATGCAGTTGAGATCCTAAGGAGATTCAGTATGATGGAATGCAAGTCCATGACTACACTGATGGTGACAAATCTGAAGAAGTTGGGTGTTTATGCTTCAAATTCAAATTTGGTGAATCCCACTATGTACAAACAACTTATTGGATCCTTGATGTACCTGGTTAACACCAGGTTGGATATCTGCTTTGTAGTAAATACCTTGAGCAAATTCATGGTTGATCCGAGGCAGTCGCATAAGGTGGAAACAAAACATGTGTTGAGATACCTACATGGTACACTTAGATATGGTCTCAAATATGTCTCGAGTGGTGATGTGTGGCTACATGGTTGTACAGATTATGATTGGGGAGGCAATGCTGTAGACAGAAAGAGCACCTTTGGGTGTTGTTTCAGCTTAGGATTAACCATGGTTTCTTGGTTTAGTCAAAAGCATAATTCTATAGCACTGAGTACACCAAAGGCAAAGTGTATTGCAGCCAGTGATGCAAGTTGTGAAGCGATGTGGCTTCGGAAGTTACTTGCTGCACTATTTGATTAAATGTTGGAAACTACCTTAACATATTGTGATAATCAATGCTATATCAAACTTTCAGAAAATCCAATCTTCCATGACAAGTCAAAACATATTGACATTAAATATCACTTCATCTAAGACATAGTGCAGAAGGGGGCGGTTCAACTCCAACACATATCCACAAATGAGCGGATTGTAGAGATTCTAACCAAGCCTCTATCCAAGGAAAATTTTGTATACTTCAGAGACAAGCTTGGTGTGGTGGAGAATGTGTCCTTCACTGAGAGGGAGTGTTGATGTTTGGGGCAGCCTCTAGAAAACATCCTCCTAGACGTAGCCATGTTGTTTAGCTCGATACGTCATGTTGATTTGACCTATGGAGGATCATGATGGTTCACTCACTAGTGTATGTGAGGCCCTTGAATGTAGACTTTCTTCGTCATGGTGCTTGGCCAAGTGGTAGAAGGTTTGAATGCTTGTAGATATACTCCCTGGTTCATGGTACTTGATCAAGTCGTATAGGACTTGGGTTGTCCATCACATGCCTACCTGGATTTGGTATTCCTTGTCATAATAGAGTGGATTTTACTTTCCCATTCTTACATATTAGCTACCCCAGTTGAAATGGTCAAGTCTACTCTAGTGTGAGTGCACACACACTAGATCTCTTCTGACATTTATGGGCGTGCATGTGAAGCAAGCTCATGGAAATCCTTCTTGAGATATGAAGACTAAGTTTCTAGATCTTGTTACCTACATAAATTATAAATAAAGAATAGTTGAGGGTATGTGCAAATAAATAAATAAAAATAAGAGAAAATAATGAGTTAAATATTAAAATGAAAAGATAAAGAAATAAAATACTACAGGCCAATACCATGAGCAAATAGAAACGATGATATAATAATAAATTAAATATTAAAATGAAAAGATAAAGAAATAAAATACCATGGGTAAATACCATGGTTTTATGAAACCATGGAAGAGGAGATGATACAATAATTAATTAATTAAGCATCTAAATAATGAGTAAAGGGACGTGCCTTTTACATTTGAAAAGGCATGATCAGACCTATTTAAAGCTCCATGTATTGTATTGTATTCATTCATTTTTTATCAATCATTCATCTTTTATATAAAACATTTAAGGTGTAACATATGGTTAAATCTTTCAGTGTATAATTATTTTATGAAGAATCTGCTACATAAATTCACAAGGGAAATAATGATCATATCTGAAAGTGGTAAAATCAACAAAATCAACAATTTGCTCATAAAATTTATCGAATATACTATCATACAAGAAAAATAAACATGAAGTAGAAATTATGTTTTATTCTTCACAAGCTCTAATCATCAAAACCATGTGAATAAAATGAGAGAACCTCTCTTTATATAGAAAGAAAACTCAACAACCTTCTAACAAGGAAATAATGTAATATTCCTTAGCATGGTTAAAAATCGAAACTCACTCAAATTCCTAACTATCTTGATCATGTGAGGGGGGCACACTACTAATGGTAGTAGAAAATAGTATAAATAAAGTACAAATATATTTCATGAGGAGCGCCCAAGTATATCTAGTCAAAATAATAATAGTTGGTCCAAAATTCAACTAAGAATGTGTAACAACCTTATCCATATGATTTACAAGTCAAAAGTGAAAATTCACCCTCATCAATATTAT
This sequence comes from Larix kaempferi, assembly GCA_027924585.1. NCBI lineage: Eukaryota > Viridiplantae > Streptophyta > Pinopsida > Pinales > Pinaceae > Larix > Larix kaempferi. The sequence goes on along the minus strand of BSBM01001158.1, from coordinate 1,975,347 downwards.
GTGCCAAAAACATGTTCCAGAACCTTGTACCAATACCACGTGTCAATACCATGTGCTAAAACCATGCGCTTGAAGAAGGTTGCACACTACCTTGGAAAAAGGGGAAATAAACTATATAACAACGAAGTTTTAGACATTATAAAGTATGACCTAGGGAAATAACTTAATTATGTGCGAACATTAACATAAAAACTATTGTGTGCACTTTTCTAATAATTCATTTAATTAATTGTGCAAATAACCTTAGAACTACCATGGTGCAACCATAATTGATCCAGATTTCATATTGCATCTCTAAGACTAAGTGAGCTTCATAAGTTTCTAATCAAAGTGAGGGTGATGAAGTGTATGTAAGATAATGAAAGGTAAATTAACTAAAATGTTAGGCAAAGTGGTTCATGGATTAACTATCATGAAAGGGTGTCTAAGTTATAAGTCTTCCACTTAGTTTTTAAGAGCTAGGGGTTAATAATTTTCATCCATATGTGTGCCATGTGTTGTTGAGATATTGTAACTTCTAAGAATATTATATTTGTACTTTATTATTCTGGAGATGTTTCATTCCTCCGTGAAGACCTTATTGTATATCTGGAGATGTTTATTCCTCCATCGGAATGTGGTAACTTGGGTTATTAGACTTCCCTAGTGGGGTTGGCCCAGAGTCATTTGTAATGGGGTGTTTAACCTAGTGGTTAAAGTTGGGACCGACCTAGTTAGTGTAAAAGTCAAGTCGGAGTTGTGTATAAATAGAGGAGGTGTGTTCCTCATTTAACACATATTCACTCACTTGTGATTAGCGCATAGGTGAAGGAGAGATCTGCTATGGAGGAGAAGGAGCTCATGTTTAGGGTTTACATCTTTGTATTTGCTGGTCATCTATATTGAGGAAGCTTTGCTGGGTTTTCTAACCCGTGAGGGTTTCCCAAGATAAATCTGTCTCTTGTGTTTATGATGTGCTTGTTGTTCTTTCAGTGATCTTGTATATGCTATTGTTGTGAAATGGAATGTAACGCTGATATTTTTTGTCTTAGCATATTGAATCTTAACAAAATATCAGAGCTAGCCTGAAGGAAGGCAATGTATGGCACTTACGACACTTGCTTCACTTGAGACAATTTGAAGGTTAGGGTTTTATATAGCTAAAACCAATCATTGTGGAACTTTCGCTATAAATCCATTTTGGCGAAGTTTCGGGATCTGAAACCTTTACAGGTCGTAGATAACATCCCCCTGTACCTTGTGTCCAAAGGACAGCCTCTAATTCGTTGTACTTTGTGATTTATGATCAGTACAAGTAAGGGTTTCTACCTCTTCCAGATCTCTGAGTCATAAACAGGTGACCTAGGAAAAAAGGTCACAACTTGGGCTAGGAAGCTCCAAATGAAATTTCGTAAAAATTGACAGGTAGGACACGGACTGTACTTTCACAGGTACGATTTTCAAAGGCCTAAGTTGAACCAGTGACATGTGGTGCGCCGTACAAGTTTGCTCTCCTGTTTTATCCCATTAACAGGTCACGTTGCGACACTTGGCATAAATATCTCTTAGAAAATCCAATTAAGGTCAGACCTGTGTGGTTGGAAAGCTGACAGGCCAAGCTACCATAGGCTGAAGTTTCAGACCCGTGAATTCGTAATTTCAGAGATGCACCAAAAATAATCAGGTGCATATTTCTTCCAAAACATAATTGTTTTCTGAGCACCTTCATTCTTGGTTTATCACTGCTGCAGGAATTTAGGGTTTCGGAGAAAGTTGGAATTTTTGGAATCGGAGTCCACGGCTGAATGCTCCTCATCAAAATAGAAATTTAGAGACCAAGATCGAATTTTTTGGTTGGGCAAAAGGCCGGGCTTGATCAAACCCTAGTTTGGGATTTTGATCGGAAAGGTGGAAAATTAGGGCTTCTAAAGTTGGAATTTTTGAAGTCTGTGACCACGGCTAGAAGCTCCTCAGAAAAATCAAAGTTTAGAACTTTGGATCGAACCTTTTGATTGGGCAGAAGGATGGGCTTCACCAAACCCTAGTTCGGGATCCTGTCCAGAAGATCCAGAAGTTTCAAAGGCAATTTTGAGGGGTCAAATTTTGGAGATTTCAAAATTGAAGTATGCTAGCTTGATCAGCGCAGCAAGGCGCATCTTTCCATCCATTTAGAAGTTTGATATTCAAAGTTTGAATTTTTAGGGTTTCTCTGACAAACCCTAATCCTGCTCCAAATCCAGTTTCAACAAATCAAAGTGGATTGGGTTAAAAGCAATCATGACAGGTATGACTTGATGAGATACAGGTATGTTTTGAAATCTGTTCATGGTTAAGTTTATGATATGTTTGTCTTCATGTTATTGAGGTTAGTACAATTATGATTGTTTGATAATGAATGCATGTGAATGGTAGAAGACATTCATTAATTAGGGTTATGACACTTCTGATTGTACTAAGGCACTTGTGGTGTTGTATGAGGATGATGTTGTCTGCTAACAAGATACAGGTACATCAAAAAAGACAAATCAAGTTCTATGACCATGATGACATGAAGACAAAGATTCATTCATAATCTTTGATCACATAGAAGCTCTACTTACGAGGTATATATGATTTTGTTCTACTATGCTTAACTTATGAGATATGCAGGTTCTGGCACAAGGTCTCTAAATCATTGAAGAGAACAAAGAAGATATTGTTTGGGTATGTTAAGACATAACCAAGCTTGATAATCCAGGTATGTTTTCCTATATCAAGTTAGAATCCTACTTTGTTAGGATTTTAGGTAAGCATACCTATGTATGAAATGATCATGACCATACATACTTAAGATTATTTAGAACCATAATGTTTTGATAGTATTAAGACTATGCTAATGAATGTATGATTATGTATGAGATCATGATGATGACACTAGTGCACACTTAAGCATGCATAGTGGTCCAGGATGGATAGAAGTTCAAATACATATAATCATGAAGGGAAAATAGAGATCAAGCGGAAGGCAACCACACAAACATAAAAGATAAGTATTTAAGTTGTCATTTGAATTACTTCTTGAATCTCTGAATAGTAAATGATATTGCTCGTAGTAGTTGTATGCATTCCTGGAATATATCATGCTAAGTGTAAACATTCATATAGCATTGAACAGTATACTACTAATATGCATATGATTGGTAAGTTGGACAAACATTCCATTGTTGCTTGTCTAGAATGAAACCTCTTTGCTGGCATGCTGAGAGCTGTGCACGCTCTCGATAGTATGTTCTGGTAGAGATGGAAAGCATCTAGATAGCCACTACATGCATACAGGATATGGAAAAGTGTTGGTCAAGATAGTTGCATAACTATGTGAATCATATCTGTATGCATAATAGATTATCATGTCAACATGATTTGATGATTATGAATTATTACTAATCATGTAATTAACTTTGATTTGTAGGAAATATCATAAAGAATGATAAACACCGAACAAGTGATGGATGTTCAACAAGAAGATTTACAAATCAAACATACTATAGAAGGCTTATGGCTAGAAGATTCTCTTAGAAAGAGGAAGAGGATCATGCCGAGATGTTTGCTCCAAGTAGCTAGATAATACTGTTCTCTCAATGGTGTGATTGAAGAAGTGCGAATCAAGAAAACTCCCACGATTCAATTGAAGAAAGTTCTATATGGGTACCTAGGATCGATAGTCATTTGATGAGCTTAATGATCACCATGGGTGATGCAGATTTCAACCTTTGCTACAAGGTTGAAGATGGTTTCTATATACTGATGACATTATTCTCTTAGATGGATGCAAGAAGGAACTCATCATAGAGTTTGAATGATCTTGAGGCTCATACCAGTAGAACCATCTGACGGGAGATGGCACGGATAGATATGCAGAAGATCACTCAGAGTGGGAATGATGTTCAGTCACGGAGGGAGAATTGACAGTTTCTTGACAAGCTTGGGCTTTACCAGAAGATCACTCAGAGTGGGAATGATGTTCAGTCATAGAGGGAGAATTGACAGTTTCTTGACAAGCTTGGGCTTTACCATAAGTAAAGTTGATCCTAACCTTTACCTTAAGGTTATGGATGATACTATTACTGTATGTGGATGATCTCTTTTTGACAAGGAATGAGAAATAGATCATGGAAAGCAAGAAGAAGCTAGCTACAGAATTTGAAATGAAAGATCTCGGATTGATGCATTACTTCCTAGGTCTGGAAGTATGGCAAGGCTCAACAAGAATCTTTCTCAACTAGGGAAAGTATGCTGTGGAAATCTTGAGAAGATTTGATATGTTGGAATGTACAACCATGGCCACTCTCATGAGTTCTGACTTGAAGCTGTAAGCTAATGACTCATCAGAGTTAGTGGATGTAACTCTGTACAAACAGATTATTGGGTCACTGATGTATTTGACGAGCACTAGGCCAGATATATGCTTTGTTGTGAACACCTTGAGTCGGTATCTAGTGGAACCTAGACGTGTTCACTTAACAGCTGCAAAACATGTGATGAGGTACCTGAAGGGTACAAAAGACTTTGGTCTATATTATCTTGGAGATCATGACTTCAGATTGTATGGCTACACAGATGTTGATTGGGTAGGAAGTGTATCAGACAGGAAGAGCACATCGGGCAGATGTTATTGTCTGGGATCTGCCATGATCTCGTGGTTTAGCAGAAAGCAATATAGTGTGGCTCTCAGCACAGCTGAAGCAGAATATATAGCTGCTTGCTCTGCTAGTTGTGAAGCGATATGGCTTCGGAAGTTGTTATCAGGATTGGTTGACTTAGAGATGGACCCCATTGTAATCTTGTGTGACAACTACAGTTGTATCAAGATGGTAGAGAATCCAGTGTTCCATGATAAGTCAAAGCACATAGAGATCTGATATTTTTATATAGGGGATATGGTGCAGAAAGGAGCTATCAAGCTCGAGTATCTGAGCACTGATGAACAAGTTGTTGATGTATTGACCAAACCTTTGTATCGAGAAGAGTTTGAGTATTTCCGAGACAAGCTTGGTGTCGTTCAAAAGGACCCTCCTCAAAAGGGGGAGTGATACGGTCGATGATAATATTTGGATATTGGTATCGATGTGGATACTTATATCGATGATGAGGTTACCTGTTTCGACGATGAGGTCAATGCATGGTCCTTTGACTTTGTATAAGTGGACAAGGAGGGATTGTATCATCCCTGGACTTAGGTCCCTAAACAGATCCGTAGACTCTTGTCTTTGAGAGAGATGTTGGTGAATGATGTAATGTGCGCTCCTGGACTGCTCAGCATAGCAGTAGGTGATCATTCACAAAACCTGTAATGATGTAATGTTCGTTCCTAGATTAGCAGGTGATCATTCACAAGTTGTAAATCCTAGATCTGATCTAGGTCACACCCCAATTGAAATAGTACTGGCTCTGTGGTTGACTGGAATGATGTAATGTTCACTCCTGGACTGCTCAGTGCAACAGCAGGTGATCATTCGCAGGTCCTATAATGATGTAATGTTTGCTCCTGGACTGCTCAATGCAGCAGCAGGTGATCATTCACAGGTGATAAAATCCTAGATTTAATCTAGGTCACATCCAGTATGAAAAAGGATTGGCACTGTAGTCGAGATTGCATCGTCCCTGAACGCTTGGTTCAAAATGTACGTGATGGGGATTGCATCATCCCGGAACCACTAGTTCAAAATGTACGTGATGGGGATTGCATCATCCCCGGACTTCGGTCCCTGAATTGATCCATAGACATATGTCTCCGAGAAGTGGTCCCTAGTGGACAAGAGGGGATTGCATCATCCCCAGACTTCAATCCCTGAATTGATCCGTAGACATGTCTCCAAGAAGTGGTCCCTAGTGGACAAGAGGGGATTGCATCAGCCCCGGACTTCGGTCCCTGAATTGATCTGTAGACATATGTCTCCGAGAAGTGGTCCCTAGTGGACGAGAGGGGATTGCATCATCCCCGGACTTCGGTCCCTGAATTGATTTGTCGACATATGTCTCCAAGAAGTGGTCCCTAGTGGACGAGAGGGGATTGCATCATCCCCGGACTTCGGTCCCTGAATTGATCCGTAGACATATGTCTCTGAGAAGTGGTCCCCAGTGGACGAGAGGGGATTGCATCATCCCCGGACTTCGGTCCCTGAATTGATCCATAGACATATGTCTCCGAGAAGTGGTCCCTAGTGGACGAGAGGGGATTGCATCATCCCCGAACTTTGGTCCCTGAATTGATCCGTAGACATATGTCTCCAAGAAGTGGTCCTTAGTGGACGAGAGGAGATTGCATCATCCCCGAACTTCGGTCCTTGAATTGATCCGTAGACATATGTCTTCGAAAAAGAGGTCCTTAGACTCTGTCTAAGTTGACGAGTGGACTGCATCGTCCCTAGACATGTTATGGTGTCTTAAATGGATCATGTGTATTGCAGGGTATGTTGCTACGATGTTGTTGATCATGATGATCTAGATGACGATGTTGTTGATCGTGATGATCTAGATGAGGATGTTGTTGATCGTGATGGTCTAGATGACGATGATGTTGATCGTGATGGTCTAGATGACGATGATGTTGATCGTGATGGTCTAGATGGCGATGTTGCTGATCGTGATGGTCTAGATGGCGATGTTGTTGATCGTGATGGTCTAGCTGATGATGTTGTTGATCGTGATGGTCTAGATAACGATGATGTTGATCATGATGATCTAGATGACGATGTTGTTGATCGAGAGAACCAGATGATGATGTTGAACAATAGATCCAGACGATGAGGCTGTTGATCGAGTGATCCAGATGATGATGATGTTACTGTAGTTGTTCGAGTGCTGCAAAAGATGAACATCCAACAAGTGCATGCAATGAACATCCATCATTTTGACACACATCCAAGTGCTCCTAGCCGATGTGCATCCACTTAATCTACCAAGCCCATGTGTGTCCAATCGAGTCTGCCCAAGTCATATATAATCCAGTTAGTTCTTCTTGCCACTTTGTCTATCATGCATCAAACATGCCTATAGATGGGGTTGTCCACGACAACCTTGTCTACCTCGCCAAGCTCCCTCCAAGCTTCTCTTGGTCTATCTAACTAATGCAAGCTGCCAATGTTTTTGATGTGCCTTGCATTTGTGCAAGGGCACCCGGCATGTCCATGGTGTGCCTTACCAATGGGCCAAGGCACCCCAACATAGACTTCTCTAGCCATCAACCTCATGTTATGTCTGTCCATGCCGGCTAGTGACCACCAAGGTGATCATGCAACATGGGTGCTTGAAGCCTCTCAAGGCTAGGGCCTTACACAAAGTTTCTCTCTCCCTCTCACAAAGTCAAATAATAGTTGAGTACAAAGATTGAGTTGCTGAAAATATTGGAACTTACTAGAAAGGACTTTGTATATGTGATATGCAAGATTGCTTGGCAATGGTATAGAGATATGTACGACCCCCTAGAATCCAATATCTTAAAAACATGTTTTTATCAAAGATAAATCTCACAAAGTCTTTGAAAAGGGAATCTGAACTTCTATTGTATGGCATTGAGTGGCACACGAAGCCCAATTTGGATCTTTTGTATCTCAATCCAAGATACAACAAACCACGGTACATTCTGGCTATTACTTTCAATTTGTAAGATGATCCATCATTTTCATATAAGAAAACGTGATATTCTCAATTGTGGAGTTCATCTTGGATTCCATCAAGATGAACCCTTTGTTGATGACCAGTCTCTCCAATCCCTGACATGGAGGTAAGACAAACACCGCCCTTTTCTCTATCATGTATGAGGAACTCAGAATTATCTTAAACATAATCCCATGGTTGTTCAGCTTCAACAGATTCAAGAATATGCCTTTTATCATTTCTGAAACTTTCAGTATTTGATTATATATCCTTTGCCCCATGTATCAATAGATCATTGTCTTTAAATATATTCCTTTCTTTCATACCAATAAAATACATCATCCTTTACCTGAAAGACAACTTGCAGGACAGTTTCATTCCATACAAGGTTCTCCCGTATAAGAATTATTATATCTTTATGGCAATGAATAGGTTCATGAGAGTTGTGAAAATAAATCATTACCAGAGGATTGTTAATACCTCTAGTTTCACGGGAAAGGTTAAGAATGTTTTTCTATTGGAAGAGAACTTTCCCAATAGTTTCTTGCAGAATCTTTTCTCTAGATTTTAAAGGAAAGATTCTCTGTAATCTGAATATCAGTGAAGATCTGCCACAATAAATAAATCATTACCAGAGGATTGTTAATACCTCTAGTTTCTTGGGAAAGGTTAATTAAGAATTTTTTTCTATTGGAAGAGAACTTTCCCAATAGTTTATTGGAGAATCCCTTCTCTAGATTTTAAAGGAAAAATTTTCTGTAATCTGAACATCAGTGAAGATCTGCCACAATAATTGTATATAATCTGGAAGTTTTCCTATGGAGTTGATGCATATGAAGCAAAGCATAATGATCAAATCCAATATGAACTTAGAAAAATACTCTGTTGTTGATATTCAAAGCTCCAATCCATTTCATTGTTCCATGTTATGATATTCAAAGCTCCAATCCATTTCATTGTTCCATGTTATGATATTCAAAGCTTCAATCCATTTCATTGTTCCATGTTTATAAAATAACAGTTCACAATGCATCATAAAAAGTTCACTGCTTCCTTCACATCTTGGCTGACTCAGTGAATGAAAAAACCAGGTACAAGAGAGCTCCCTTGTTTTCAGTCATGAATTCAAAGAAGAAAGATCTTGGCAGAAACATGCCCGTTAGGAACTGTTCACACGAAAATGTTGGGAAGAAGAACTTCTCAAGAAGATCAGGAAAATATGTCGAAAAACGTAATCAATTTTCTCCTAGCTGTTAAAAGTAGCATATGAAGTTGCTTCAAAGATGTTTACTAGATATTCTATTTTGTAAACTGATTTTTAGAACTGTGTCCATGTGTGGCCTGAGTAATTTATCAGTCCAATAGTGTGTGTCATTGAGGCAGTCAATAATTTTCTTCACATACTCTGCAACCAGTATCCTTTGGAAAAAAAGCGTAGTACGACCTGCAATCTTCTAATCTGGTGAAGAGTTTTGTATCTTTGCATTTACCATACAATGTCTTCATAAATTTATCGAAGAATCAAAATAGTTGCTGCATCTTTACGTATACACTGATAAATTCTTTCATATTCTCACATCATTGTTTTAGTGGAAATAAAACATCAAAATATTATCTTTACAACCATTCAGCACTCCATCAAACCTTGCGACCTATAGTACCCCAGTCGGTCCAGCCAAGTGCTTAAATTTTATTTGAGTTTTTGAGACTAGAAATATTTGAAGGAATAAGGATCCTTGGACAGGAAGGCTAGAGTATTCTCTCATAACTCGTACAGTTTCTCCAATTTCCAATGACATATTTTCCTACAGTATAGAGGTCCACTGTAAAACGTATTTTTCAACCACAAAGAATTTCTGAAAGGCTAGCGTTTTCTCTCATAAATCGTACAGTTTCTCCAATTTCCAATGACATATTTTCCTACAGTATAGAGGTCCATTGTAAAACGTTTTTCGCAACGACAAAGAATTTCTGAAAGCTTATATGTCTAACATTTCCACTCCTTTGCATCAATTTTACCTCATCACCCTTAACGCAGAATGCTTCAATATTAAACAAATCTATCGTCTTTTTCTGAGTTCTGACACCTAGGTATACAAGAGAATACTCTAGGTAGGTAACTGCGTAACTACAGTCCAGTAGGGGGATGTGTAACTCTTTCCATGCTCATCCTCAAGTTGAAATGTGTCTTTTTTAAAAAATAATAAAATATTTGCACCGAGTGAAATGAGGTGCTCTACAGCCCAAGTATGGGGGAGATGTTGTAACGTGTGTGATGTAACGTTACGTTTGTGATGTAAAAAATAATTAAAAAAATCCATGTTGGTTCATAAAATAAAATATTATGAAAAGTAATTAAAAAATAGATGTTCGTTTATAAAATAAAAACTTAAAACTTAAACCCGGATTTATCAATCAAGAAAGATCAAATTTCTTGAGTTTAAATTTAAAAAAAGAAATACACTTCAAGAAATTGGATCCCTCTTGGTGCTTGATAGATATGGGTTTAAGATGGATCTATGCTGGTTTAGAAAATAACATTTCGGCTCAAATTAGATTTAAAATATTTACAACGACATATATATATATATATTAGATAAATTAAAACAGTTCCTCAACATTTGCACTTTGAAAAGGGGTTTGCACCTAGAGAGATTTGATCCCTCTCGACACTTAGTAGATCCCTTTTAAGATGGATTTATGCTGATATCTTGTCCATTTTCTTGTTGTATTTTAATGTCTTGAAAAAGAATTCACTGCTTATAACAACTTATTTGAATGCATTCATCCCAAAGAGACAGAAGTCTATCCCATTCATTGGAATAAAAATACAAAACAAATCAAGGTGGCCAGTTCCTAACAAGCCCAAAATTAAGAATTATGGCGGTAGACAATGAAGTTCTGTCAACAAAAACAATACCCAGTGAGTAATAAGTATTGTTAAAACAGTGAGTAATAAGTATTGTTTGTCACTCTCTTCACTGGAATTATCTACCAAGAGAAAATGAAGGGTTAAAACCAGGTGGCGGGCGACCAGGATCAGGATACCAAAACAGAGCCCACAGTTCAAACAATTATCAATATCAAGATTGTTTTAGTTTTCCACATAAATTAGGCATCAAATGCTAATTTTACGTTAGGCATGCATCCATGTTTCTATTATTTGTTATTATCTGAATAAAATAGGGCGTTGTAATCAATACATGTTTTATGTATTATCCTCCAAAATATAAATTAAAACATGTATTATCCTCTAAAATATAAATTAAAACATGTATTATCCTCTAAAATATAAATTAAACATGTATTATCCTCTAAAATATAAATTAAAACATGTATTATCCTCTAAAATATAAATTAAATCTTTGTTTGCATGTCCTAGGTATTTTCTTTGTGGCATTTTATGATGGAATTTTTTTTAAATAATACAAGTTGAACAAGCACAAGCAAATACACATATGCACATATTGTAGTTTATAGCAATTCTGAGTTAATCACAATTACCATGATTGATCCGCACGTGGCCAGGAAGCACGAGGGGGACAACAGTTTGACTGAATGAGTCGGCTCTATTATGGCGGAAGCTTATGAAACAAATTGCACAAAGCAGGATTACACTACACAGACATAACATAAATGTACACAGACAATATGCAGGAATACGAACTGATTTTTATTACTGGATATAAGTTCATGACTTGATTCTATGCTTACTGTATATGACAATAGTTTACATGCTTATATAGAGAGTGTTGATACGCTTGGGTGCGTTCCCGTTATGTTTAGTTACAAAAGAAGTTAGAATGGTTCGGCAGTTCAACCGTTACAGTCGAGTGGAGAACAGAGAGACAGTCTGTCGAAGTTCGACAGTCGCAAGTCGCAGATCGACGCTGCATGCTGATGTCGTGAAACTGTGAGGTCGCAGAACATGTCGAAGTCGCAGAGTTGTCGAAGTCATGTCGAATTCAGAACTTGTCGAAGTTGTGTCGACGTTGATGACTGGTTGAAGATGTGTCGAAGTTAGCATCCAACAATAACGCCAACTGCAATGTGGATCAGACCTCCTTCCTTAAGAAACAATGGTTCTCATTGTTTGCTCGTGAAGGTGAGGAAACTTGTCGGTCAGTTCAGTAGCAAAGTACCACTTTCCTTGTGTTGGGATCTGTCTGGCTTTAGCAACCTGAAATAAGGGAATTGTGTTCGTCCTTGTATGGCGTACTTGTTGTCCCACAATGGTGTCTGAAGGAAGAGGTTCCTGAACATCTGGATTGATGTTCTAGGGATCTGTTGTTTGCAAGTCGTTCTGTTCCAACATTGAAAACTGGATGCAGACCCAGGCATGCAGGAATGCCAAGCTGGAAATCATTTTCGTCAATCTGTCGAAGAATACTGTACGAACCATATCGCAAAGGCTTGAGCTTCTTGAATGGGCCAATGAAGCGCTCCTTCTTGAGATGTAACTAGACCTTATCCCCAATTTGGAATGAATGAGGAATACGATGCTTATCGTGTCAGGCGTTAGCTTTCTCGTTTTCTCATTGCAAAATTTCCTGTGCTTGCTTCTAGATGTCACAAATTTGATCTTGAAACTTCAAAGCTTTATCAACTTCTCGCTCGCTGTAGTCGGTGTCGGCGATTGGCTGTGTCGAGAAGGTGATCAAGTCAATAGGCGTTGAGGGTTGAAATCCGTAACAGATCTCAAATGAAATCTTGCTTGTAGAGTTGTGCTGAGCACGATTGTAATTGTGTTGTATGTATGGAAGAATTTCATCCCATGTGCATCGATGCTTGTGGTTGTACATGCGAAGCAATTGTACGACCAAGCGATTCACAACTTCCGTCTATCCGTCGGTCTGAGGATGGAAAGATGTCGACAATGAGAATCATGTGTCCAACTGTTGCCAGAGAGTCTTCCAAAATATGCTGACGAATCTGGCATCTTAGGCAGAAGTAATGGTTATGGATAAACCAAAGTGTTTCCAAACATGTGTGAAGAAGAGTTGAGCAGTCTGCTGCGCTATCGTGGTCTTCTTGCATGGTATGAGAATGGCCATATTGGAAAATCTATCGACCACTATTAATATCGCATCGTGCTGATGTTTGGTAGTAGGATATCTCGTTAAGTAGTCCATAGAAATAGATTCCCATGGTCGACTAGGAACTGGCAGAGGTGTGTACAATCCCTGTGGTCGATTAGGCAGTTTAGCAATGGCACAAACCACGCATGATCGAATGTACTTGTTGATATCAGTTTTTAAGTGTAGGCCAAAAGAAATACTTCTGCAAAATAGCAAGTGTTTTTGCTACTCCAAAGTGTCCTGCAGTCTTGTTGTAGTGCGTGTCCCAAATGAGCTGTTGTCGATGCTCACCGGTCGGTACACAAAGTTGTCCAAGCTTGTATAGCAAGGTGTCTTTCAGGAAATAGTCGACAGTCGACAACTTGTCAGTCTGTAATTGTCGGTAGATTGGAGAAAAGTCGATGTCTTCCTGATACAAATGAGACCAAGTAGTGGTGTCATATCCTTGCATACTCATCATTGTAAAAAGGAGAGTAATGGGCAATCTGCTTAGACAATCAGCAGCGGCATTAGCTTTACCTTTCCGATACTTAGTTACCAACTGGAATTGTTGTAGGTAATTAATCCACTTAAGCTGTCCAGTTGTTTGTAGTTTTGACTGGGTCGAAGTGAACTGTAGAGGCTTATGGTCAGTGAGGATGACCATTTCCTTGCCAAGGATGAAATGCCTCCATTGCTCGAGAGCTTGCACAATGGAGTACAGTTCTTTTTCATACGCCGAATAAGTTCTAATTGAGTCGTTAAAAGTTTTGGAATGAATAGCAACTGGGTGACCAGACTGAGTGATCACTGCGCCCAAGGCATAGTCCGATGCGTCTGTCTCAATCTCAAAGGGTTGATGCAAATCAGGTAACACAAGTACTGGTGCAGTGCAAAGCTTATGTTTGAGCTGTTCAAAAGATTCTTGTTGTGTCGATGTCCATTTGAAGACAATTTTTCCATTTCCCTTCGTCAATTGATTCAACAGCCAGGCTATGTGATTGAAGCCAAGTATGAATCGTCGATAGAAATTCGCCAAACCAAGAAAACTTCTTAGTTCTTGAATGCTTCGAGGAATGGACCAATCTTTGAGGATTTGTACTTTGTCTGGATCAACGTGAGTGCCTGTAGAGTCAATTACATACCCCAAATATTTGATGTTGTTCATCACAAAGGTCCATTTGTCCATGTTCAAGTAAAGACGATGTTGCTGGAAATTGTCGAGGACTTGTCGAAGCTGTCCGACATGTTCTTCCCATGATCAACTAAAAATCAATATGTCGTCAAGATAGACAATGACCCATTTGCCAATGAAAGGTCGAAGAATGTTATCCATGTATCACATGAAGGTCGCAGGTGCGTTGGTTAAGCCAAAAGGCATGACTAACCATTCAAACAATCATTCTTTGGTCTTGAAAGCATTTTTCCACACATATGAGGGCTCGATTGGAATTTGATGATATCTCGACTTGAGGTCAAGCTTAGTAAAGAATTTAGCACCTTTCAGACAGTCGATGAGCTCGACTATCCGCGACAAAGGGTACCGATTCTTAACCAATATTTTGTTGAGTGCCATGTAGTCGATGCACATGCGCCAAGTCTCGTCTTTCTTTGGAACGAGGACGACTGGACTTCCACAAGGAGAGGAGCCGGGTCGGATATGACCTTTGTCGATCAAATCTTGGATTTGTCTGCGAATCTCTTCATTTTCGAGGATGGATCTTTTGTAAACAGATGCCTTAGGCAAAGAAGAACCAGGAGCAAGTTCAATGGAGTGTTTTACCAGGCAATGTCGAGGTACTCTGTCCGGATCTTGGAATAAAGTCTGATACTTGTCGAGAACGTTGTCAATCAACTGCTTCTGTCGAGAGCTGCTTTGGTCGATGAGTCGACTCGTTGCTGCGGTCTTCCTAGAATGTTGTGGTTTGATCATGATTAACGCAAACTTCTGAGCATGATTGATGAGCTTCTTTGTCTATTTAGCAGATATCATTGAAACCGTTGGTGTAGGTCGTCGTTCTGGTATGTTGTGCCATCGATTCTGGATTCTAACAATCACCTTCTGCTGTCATGTCTGATAACTTCCATGGTGATCCCATATGTAAGGTTTCCCAAACAGGGCGTCGGCTATGGAGAGTGGTGCTACGTCGTAGAGTACTTCATCTTCAAAAGGATTTATGAAGTAGGTGAGTTTGCATTGTCGAGTGATCTTTAGCTCTTGTCCATCCTTCATCCAACCGATGTTGTAAGGCTAAGGATGCGGAGTAGTAACAAGACCTAGTTTCTTCACAAGATCTTCAGAAATGAAGTTCTTCTAGCTACCGTTGTCCACAATCAGATGTAATGGGTTGTGCTGGACCCATATCCATGTATGGAACAGGTGCTCTCGTTTCTCCTCGTCGAGGCTGCTCGAGTGGTCGATGTCAATGTCAAAAGGGTCGTTGCATCTGGATCCGATTCTTCCACCGTCTTGTCGAACGCATCGGATGTCGACACTTTTGCCAAAAATGTCTTCTGAGCTTTGTATTCAGACGTATCATGCCAAGATGAGTGATGGTAATCTCACCATTTTCCATTCGGTGGTTATTTTCTACGTTCCCTTTTCTGAAAAGGCTTTTTGCTGTGATCTGGCTTTAGTGGAGTCAGCTGAGAAGATTTCGACTTTTCGAAGTCGACTGATGTCTTCTTGTCAGGTGGTCGTTCTGATGTCGGTTTTGTCGTGAAGCGCGCTTTTCCCTTCTGCTTGGTTTCAAGTTTGTTGGCATAGTGGAATGCATCCGCAAGAGTAAAGACATTCAAAAATTCCATCTCTTACTGAATGTATTGGGACAATCCATTGATGTACTTCAGAACAAGCAATTTCTCTTCTTCTTGGACGCCAAGTCTAGCCATGAGTCGATAGAACTCATCGGGGTAACTCTGTACTGATTGGTCTTTCCATTGCCTTAGTTGTTGCAACTTCTTATACTGCTTCTCGAGGTATTTGGGCGGATAAAATTCCTTTTAGATGTGTTCGACGAATTTATCCCATGTATCGATGGGGTCTCCACTTTTCTCGATCTTTGTCGAGAGGTTCTCCCACCAGCAGTGCACAGATGTTGACATCTTTAAGGCTGCAATGGTGATCTTGTCAGCTTCTGAGAGTTGATTCATAGAGTAATAGGATTCCAATTGTTGTACCCAATTGTCGACGAATTCCGCGTCAATCTTGCCTTCAAAGTTCGGTATGTCCAAATTCATTTGCACTTTGAAGGGGCTGATTTTATCGGAGTGAGTTCGCATTGAAAATCCTCCGGATGTCGAAGCATATCACGTGAGAATTTCATTGAACTGGGCGAACATCTCAGTTCGTTGCCGAGTCAGCGCTCACTCAATAAGGTGTGTTGTCTCGTCAGCTACATGTCTATCGTATGTTTCTTCTATCATTTATGGAGGTAGCGTTTGCTTGGATTGCTGAGATTGCGAGCGTGTTTGAACAGGCATAAGTCGGTAACTTCGTTGAAAGTGTCTACACAAACTTAAGCACGAACAAAGCCGAGTGCTCTGATACCAATGATCCGCACGTGGCCAGGAAGCACGGGGGGGACAACAGTTCGACTGAATGAGTCGGCTCTGTTATGGCGAAAGCTCATGAAACAGATTGCGCAAAGCAAGTTTACACTACACAAACAGAACATAAATGTACATAGACAAAACATAAATGTACACAGACAATATGAAGAAATGTGAACTAATTTCTATTACTGGATATAAGTTCATGACTTGATTCTATGCTTACTGTATATTACAATAGTTCACATGCTTATATAGAGAGTGTTGAGACGCTTGGGTGCTTGCCCGTTATGTTTAGTTACAAAAGAAGTTAGAACGGTTCGACAGTTCAACCGTTATAGTCGATTGGAAGACAGAGAGACAGTCTATCGAAGTTCGACAGTCGTAAGTCGCAAATCGACACTGCATATCGATGTCGCGAAACTGTGAGGTCACAGAACATGTCGAAGTCGTAGAGTTGTCAAAATCGGAACTTGTTGAACTTGTGTCAACGTCGATGACTGGTCGAAGCTGTGTCAAAGTTAGCATCCAACAATAATGCCAAGTGCAATGTGGATCAATGATGATGAAACCTTATATAGCCCAAGAAGTTATTTCAACCAGTTGCCAGCAATGTTATCAAGTATTTGGGTTATTTCAACCAGTTGCCAGCAATGTTATCAGGTATTTGGCTATTTTAACCAGTTGTCAGTGATGTTATCAGGTATTTGGATAGTTTTGTGTAGGTAGGTGTTTAATTCAAATCTTCATGGATAAGACATATTAGTCTATGTTGATGGGTTTAATAGAGATGCCAACTATAAATGTGGGAAAGCATCATAATAGTAAAAATAAAATAAAATATACATACCTTAAAAAAAAGCAAGAACATAGAGATGATAGCGCTGACTCCACTGATCTCATACTTCTTCTTGGAAAATTGCACGGAAACTAGGCACAATTCATTTTATGAGAATACATCACGCTGAAATAATTCCAGAAAAGAGTATCAGGGCCTCGTCAAAAATCTCGACCTCTGTAAATCTAGTAATCATTGTATTCCATAAGGCTATACCCTACAGCAGCATTTTCTCAAACAGTTTCAGGGCTTCCTCCAAACCGTGTCATCGTTACTTCCATGAGACCATGTGTTTCTCAGGAATTTTTCCTTGAGAGCTTCAAGGATTCATCTATAAACCCGTTCAACGAATACCCAGCAAGCATAACTACCAGGATATGGCATCTCATTCAAACCTCTGGCCAAATAGTTCGAGTGCAATATTTATACTCCCATATTTTGTATACATATCCAGGTGGGAAGTAGGCACAACGACATGATGTTCATACCCTCTCTTTATTATTTGTTGATGGATCTGCATGCCCTGTTGCAGAGATGGAGAGGCAGCCCATGCCGAAAGAACAGTAGAAAAGGTGAAGTGATTCGACAAAAAGGTGAACATTCTGTATTGCTGGCCGCCCGTTTCCTATGCTATACTGCCCAAATCTGCACTCCCTCCATCCATGGCCAATGGTGCTGCAAGAGGTTTAGAATCCAACGCTGTGACAGCCACACCTGATCTATCTACCGTGGGATGTATAAACTTCCCTTTGCAAGAATTACATTGTCCGTTAATTGTTGAGTTATGAAAATATTCAATGATACATTCCGATACAGCCTTTGTTGATCAAGAGGGATCCCCTCATATCTTTCACATTTTCAACGGCATCCAAAATCTCCAGGGCGAGGGTATTCATTTTCTTTGCAAAGGTTATCAAAAATATTTCCATTACACCTCTATGCTAGAATTTCTTTTAGACATTTTGTCAAACAGTTGGAAAACATTATATGCCCTTCCATACGAATTACATAAATCCAATTTTATTTTCTTCCAAACCCTGCACATCATTGCAATATGAAACCCACTAGCCGATCATACCCACAAATTGCAATTTTTTTAAACCCTCATGTTGCCTGACGGTCTGCAAGATTCTTATATTTCCTTGCCTAGCAATGCCTCCGCCAGCGAGCCGAAGCGTTTTGTGAATTGATATTAAACCAAATTCTTGATGCCTGGCAAAAGGATGGATATATTTTCCATTTACTACCTGTTAGTCAAATAAATAATGAGAGTTATGAGCACAAATCTGGGATTATATTACGTATAATGTCTCCCCTACAAACCTAAATTAAATGACATACTAGCTTAGGGCTAGATTTACCAATCTCACAGCTAGTTATTTTTCTATCGCTGAATAAACAAATTCATTCTTCCACTCTGATTGAGAAAATTTATCTGTCTTCTGAGCACCAATCTTTTTAATGGTGGAGGAGATTTTATGTTTTGATTTAAGTTGTTTGATTTGTTTTATTATTTATTTAATTTTTAAAGATTGGTTTACCAATTGTTTTATTTTATTTTATTTTTAAATAATAGTTCACCAATTATTAGAAAACTAACATTGTTAACCACCAAGAAAAATGCCAACAACTACCCCTAACCATTTAAATATTATCAACTACCCCTAACCATTTAAATATTATCTTAACCTGTGATGCCCTCTAATCAATCATTGTTCATAGTGGGATTCTTTTTACACAAAAGTGACATAGTTTAAATATCTTACACTATGGAAATTGTTTAGTTTGCTATTAGAATTTGGTAAAGCAATTTTTATTGGAATTGTAATTTTAATCAATGAAATTATTAGTGTTATATATATATATATATATATATTTATATAGTCATTCTAAATTTTTGGAAGATACTCTTAAAAAATTAATCACTATATAATTATATATATATATAAAGTAATTTGTATTTAAATCTTGAAAAAATTAGTCATATTATATATATATATATATATATATAAATTTCATTGAAATTATAATTTTAAATAGATGAAATTATTAGTTGTGTCTGTACGTGTGTATTTTGCTATTTTTTGGTGTGTGTGTGTGTTTTTCCAAATTTATGGATGGTATTCCTAGTAACTAGTCATCATAGCTTTGGTGCATCTTACTTAAGTAGATGATAATTATGGATGATATTCTTAGAAAATTGATTTGAATCATGGATGGAATTCCTACTCATTAATGTAAATTAGTGTGCTTCACCTAGAGGGATTCGAGACACAAAACTAGACAAATGCCTAATAATATTGGTGATTACCAATTGACCTAATGATAAGAGGAAAAAATACCATGGAAAAATACATTGGTTTTATGAAACCATCGGAGAAGCGATGATATAATAATTAATTAATTAAGCATCTAAATAAAGTGTAAAACGATGTGCCTTTTACATTTTAAAAGGCATGACAAGACCTATTTAAAGGTCCATGTATTGTATTGTATTCATTCATTGTTTATCAATCATTCATTTTTTATATAAAATATTTAAGGTTTAACATATGGTTGAATCTTTTAGTGTATAATTATTTTATGAAGAACTCGCTGCATAAAATTCATAAGGGAAATAATTATCAGATCTAAAAGTAGTAAAGTCAACATGGTATCAAAGCAACAAGGTTTCAAAACTCGGTTGTGAAGACATATCAGGCTGATGCAATCCTGAACAGTGTACCAGAACAACTTTATTTGCAGCTATTAAGTATATGTTGTTGGGCGATGGGTCAAGATGGTGACCACGCTCATGGTTGAAGACAGATTTGATGGTGCTATGAACTTCAGATCCTAGAAAACTAGAATACAGTTCATCGTGGAAGAAAATGAGGTTAATGATTATGTAAGCAAAGTTATTCCTGAACCTACAAATGATGATGGGAAAGCTAAGCAAAATAAAAATGAATCTAAGGCAAAAAGGATTCTGATTGACTCAGTAAAAGATCACTTGATCCCACAGATTGTACAATTGAAGATAGTTAAAGAAATGTATGATGCTTTGACAGGTCTATTTGAAACCAATAATCCTAAAAGAAAGTTAGAATTGAATAATAAACTCCGTGACATCAAGATGTCAAAATCAGATATTGTTGCTACATACTTTATGAAGATTATTCAGACAAGGGATCAACTCATAGCTATTGGAGAAAAAGTTGATGATGAAGAGCTTGTCTCATTAGCTCTCAATGGTCTTCCCACTTCATGGGAACCTTTCATTCAGGGTGTTTGTGCCAGGGATGCACTACCAACACTTGATCGATTGTGGACTGATTGTGTCCAAGAAGAAGGAAGAATTATGTCTCGAAGTGGTCCTCAAAAATCTCAAGATGATGAAAATTTAGCCCTTGTAGCTCAAGCAAGGAAAGGGAAAGGAAGGAAATTTCATTATAGGAAAAACAAAGAGACAAGACATGCTCCAGCTCATGAACAGGAGACAAAGGATCTCTCTCATATCAGATGTTATAACTGTTAGAAGTTTGGCCATTTTGCTAACAAATGTCCTAAGAAGAAAAGAAAAGGGAAGCAAAATGCATCTATTGTTGAAGCAAAGGACCAATCACAGAAGAGGACCAAAGAATCACATTTTGATGAGATTTTTTATGGTATTATGAAGGAGTACTACTTTATCTCTGCTCTTTCAAGATCCATTACCAACAACAGTGAGATTTGGTTGGTAGATAGTGGCGCTTCCAGACATATGACAGGATATCAGAGTACTCTCACAAATTTGTTAGAAGAAAATTCTTCACTACATGTGAAACTTGGGGACGATTTTAGATATGAAGTGAAGGGTGTTGGATCTACATCCTTCCAGTTGGATCTAGGAGACACTATGCATATGAATGACATAATGTTTGTACTAGGACTACATAAGAACCTCCTATCTATTCCAGTCTTGGAGCACAAAGGCTTTAGAGTTGTCTTTGTGGATAGTCGGGCTCTGATATGGCATAAGGAATCAAGCATAGATTCAGCTAAAGGGATTGGTGTATGAGAGGGAAGCTTGTATAGGTTGATAGGATGCCCAATTCAAGCAATGATCCATGATCAGGGCTTACCCATGGGTTTATGGGAAGAGGCATCCCGTACTGTGGTTTATGTGCAGAATAGAAGCCCTCATCAATTATTGGGGGAAGAGGTGTACATAGAGAAACCTTTGGGAATTGTGATACATGGGAAAGAGTCCCATGTCTGCAAATTGAAGAAATCATTGTATGGACTCAAGCAGGAACCCAAGGCTTGGTATTCCAGGACTGACGGATACCTGATGAGTTTGGGCTTCACCAAGAGTGTTACAGATCCCAACCTTTACTACAAGGTTGTCAACAGTGATCCTCTTATCTTGGTACTATATGTTGATGACCTATTTCTTACTGGAGCACAAAAGCTTATAGTTGAGTGCAAGAGGGAGGTAGCATCTGAGTTCAAGATAAAGGATCTAGGGTTGATGCATTACTTCCTGGGATTGGTAGTGTGGCAAAGATCAGATGAGATCTTCGTCAATCAGGGGAAGTATGCAGTTGAGATCCTAAGGAGATTCAGTATGATGGAATGCAAGTCCATGACTACACTGATGGTGACAAATCTGAAGAAGTTGGGCGATTATGCTTCAAATTCAGATTTGGTGAATCCCAATATGTTCAGATTTGGTGAATCCCACTATGTACAAACAACTTATTGGATCCTTGATGTACCTGGTTAACACCAGGTTGGATATCTGCTTTGTAGTACATACCTTGAGCAAATTCATGGTTGAGCCGAGGTATTTGCATAAGGTGGAAACAAAACATGTGTTGAGATACCTACGTGGTACACTTGGATATGGTCTCAAATATGTCTTGGGTGGTGATGTGTGGCTACATGGTTGTACAGATTCTGATTGGGGAGGCAATGCAGTAGACAGAAAGAGCACCTTTGGGTGTTGTTTCAGCTTAGGAGTAACCATGGTTTCTTGGTTTAGTCAAAAGCATAATTCTATAGCACTGAGTATAGTAAAGGCAGAGTATTTTGCAGCCAATGATGCAAGTCGTGAAGCGGTGTTGCTTCGAAAGTTACTTGCTAGACTATTTGATCAAATCTTGGAAACTACCTTGATATATTGTGATAATCAAAGCTATATCAAACTTTCATAAAATCCAATCTTCCATGACAAATCGAAACATATTGAGATTAAATATCACTTCATCTGAGACATAGTGCAGAAGGGGGCGGTTCAACTCCAACACATATCCTCAGATGAGCGGATTGTAGACATTCTGACCAAGCCTCTATCCAAGGAAAATTTTGTATACTTCAGAGAACAAGCTTGGTGTGGTGGAGAATGTGTCCCTCACTGAGGAGTGTTGATGTTTGGGGAACTTCTAGAAAACATCCTCCTGGACGTAGCCATGGTGCTTAGCTCGATAGGTCATGCTGATTTGACCTATGGATGATGATGATGGTTCACTCACTGGTGTATGTGAGGACCCTGAATGTAGTCTTTCTTCGTCATGGTGCTTGGCCAAGTGGTAGAAGGCTTGAATGCTTGTAGATCTATCCCCTGGTTCATGGTACTTGATCAAGTGGTATAGGACTTGGGTTGTCCATCACATGCTTACCTGGATTTGGTATTCCTTGTCATAATAGAGTGGATTTGACTTGCCCATTCTTATGGATTAGCTACCCCTATTGGAATGGTCAAGTCTACTTTAGTGTGAGTGCACACACACTAGATCTCTTCTGACATGGATGGGCATGCATGTGAAGCAAACTCATGGAAATCCTTCTTGAGATATACTCATGGAAATCCTTCTTGAGATATGAAGACTAAGTTTCTAGATCTTGTTACCTACATAAATGATAAATAAAGAATAGTTGAGAGTATGTGCAAATAAATAAATATAAATAAGAGAAAATAATGAGTTAAATATTAAAATGAAAAGATAAAGAAATAAAATACTACAGGCCAATACCATGAGCAAATACCATAGTTTTATGAAACCATGGCGAAACGATGATATAATAATAAATTAAATATTAAAATGAAAAGATAAAGAAATAAAATACCATGGGGCAATACCATGGTTTTATGAAACCATGGAAGAGGAGATGATACAATAATTAATTAATTAAGCATCTAAATAAAGAGTAAAAAGATGTGCCTTTTACATTTGAAAAGGCATGATGAGACCTATTTAAAGCTCCATGTATTGTATTTGTATTCATTCAGTTTTTATCAATCATTCATCTTTTATATAAAACATTTAAGGTGTAACATATGGTTAAATCTTTCAGTGTATAATTATTTTATGAAGAATCTGTTGCATAAAATTCACAAGGGAAATAATGATCATATCTGAAAGTGGTAAAATCAACAAAATCAACAATTTGCTCATAAAATTTACCCAATATACTATCATGCAAGAAAAATAAACACAAAGTAGAAATGATGTTTTATTCTTCACAAGCTCTAATCATCAAAACCATGTGAATAAAATGAGAGAACCTCTCTTTATATAGAAAGAAAACTCAACAACCTTGTAACAAGGAAATAATACAATATTCCTCGGCATGGTTAAAAATAGAAACTCACTCAACTTCCTAACTATCTTGACCATATGAGGGGGGCGCACTACTAATGGTAGTAGAAAATAGTATAAATAAAGTACAAATATATTTCATGAGAGGAGCGCCCAAGTATATCTAGTCAAAATAATAATAGTTGGTCCAAAATTCAACTAAGAATGTGTAACAACCTTATCCATATGATTTACAAGTCAAAAGTGACAATTCACCCTCATCAATACCTTGTACCAATACCACGTGTCAATACCATGTGCTAAAACCAGTCGCCTGAAGAAGGTTGCACACTACCTTGGAAATAGGGGAAATAAACTATATGACAACGAAGTGTTAGACATTATAAAGTATGACCTAGGGAAATAACTTAATTATGTGCAAACATTAACATAAAAAACTATTGTGTGCACTTTTCTAATAACTCATTTAATTAATTGTGCAGATAATCTTAGAACTACCATGGTGCAACCATAATTGATCCAGATTTCATGTTGCATCTCTAAGACTAAGTGAGCTTCATAAGTTTCTAATCAAAGTGAGGGTGATGAAGTGTATGTAACATAATGAAAGGGAAATGAACTAAAATGTTAGGCAAAGTGGTTCATGGATTAACTATCATGAAAGGGTGTCTAAGTTATAAGTCTTCCCCTTAGTTTTTAAGAGCTAGGGGTTAATAATTTTTATCCATATGTGTGCCATGTGTGCCTCTAAAGGGGAATTATTTCTACATGAATTACCCTTTCCTTGCACCAATTTTTTAAGATCCTTGTTATATATATATCCCTTTTTGGCTTAGTCTCTTTGCTTTAGATTTAGCATTGATAAACTAGTACCTAAGATCATGGTTTTTTTTACAATGGGGCATAACTCACATTCATCTTTTCATTTCATTTCCCTTAGAGTAATTTAACTCTTTTGACTTTGATTTAGGCACCATACGTAAGAATAAGATGCAGAGACTTTAGAACATAACACATAATTAGTTAATTGTGAAAAGGGGACATGATGGAAATGGGTGAAGTGGCTAGGGAAATGGCATGATATTAAAAAAGGCTAAGTAAAATGTTGTAAATAACATGAAATGAGGATCATGCTTACTTAAATCCCTAGGGGCACATGTAATAAACCTAATTGGTTATTACGAATGTTATACATATTTATTTATTAATTAGTAGTTATAGGTTAATTAATTATTATTTATTATGTATTAAATGACATGTCTATTTATAAATAGATATGTCTCTTCCATCATTGACCATATTTAATATAGTCCATTCTCCTTATTCATTCATCAATCAATTATTCAAAATATATATTTATTAAATAAGATTCCATCATGTAAGGTTTCTCCCTTACAAGTGGTATCAATTGTCAATATCAATTATAATCAAAATGGCAATCTCATAGATTGTAATAATAAAGCACCAAATACTAATGAATATGAAGTCGGTGTTAATAACAATTAGGAAAGAATTGAAGTTGTAGAAGGATACAATGATAAAAATAAAAGCATTGAAGATGATCGTAATCATGATAGTGTAGAAGAAGAAAACCCAAAAGACCCTTCGACACATGAAGAGATAAATGTTCTAGAAGTTGTTGCAACTCAAGCTGTTCGAGAATCTCAACAGCAAAAGATTCCCAGGGAACAACTAGAGAGAAGTTCGCTAGATAAAGACAAGGAAAGAAATCATTTGAAAAAACTCAATCAAATCCAAATTAATGAAACAAAAACATTAAAGGATGCTTAAAACTTAAAAGTATGTAACGAAACTGCAAAGGAAGACACCTTAACCAACCGGATTGAATTAAGTAAGTTGTTAGTCATTGCCATTACAATTAAGGAGACCATAACAAATGTGACTGAAGATCCAACCATGTTTGTCTATAATCAAGTTTGGATGCCTCTATGATGTCGCAGTTAATTATGCAGAATCCAAGATTCATGGACGAATATTTTCAAGGCAGGATGACTTGTAATAAATCTAATTGGTTATTACGAATGTTATACATATTGATTTATTAGTTAGTAGTTATAGGTTAATTAGTTATTAATTATTATTTATTAAATGACATGTCTATTTATAAATAGACATGTCTCTTCCCTCATCGGCCATATTTAATATGGTCGATTCTCTATATTCATCCATCAATCAGTTATTCAAAATATGTATTTATTAAATAAGATTCCATCATGCAAGGTTTCGCCCTTACAACACACCTAATCCTAGAAGGTCATACACTTAATCTAACAAAGAAAGAAGAATTATAACCACGCCATGATGTTCCCTAAGCTATTGAAACAATATTTGAGGATGTATGAGCCATTATAGAATAACAATTTTGGCCTCCTAATGTTAAGCCCACACATAAGAAAGCATTTACCATAAGTCACATAGAGCAGATATGCCATAACACTGGTACCAATTGGATGTCCCCATCTGTCTCTGTCAAGTGGCAAGGTAGACTGAATGGGCTAGAAGGCTTTTTGAGCTAGCTGAAAGTGTCTATGTCAAATTTCTATGGGCAAACCATAGATCTCATATGTGGAACTACAAGATGTGATGTAAGATCACATAGGAAATGATGATCAAATCACCCCATACATGTTAGGGGTAACACACCCAACAAGTGCATGCAGCGAACATCCATCATTTTGACACACATCCAAGTGCTCTTAGTTGACGTGCATCCAACCAAGTGCATCCACTTAATCTACCACGCCCATGTGTGTCCAACCGAGTCTCCCCAAGTCATATATAATCCAGTCAGTTCTTCTTGCCACTTTGTCTCTCATGCATCGAACATGCCTATAGATGGGGTTGTCCACGACAACCTTCTCTACCTCGCCAAGCTCCCTCCAAACTTCTCTTGGTCTATCTAACTAATGCAAGCTGCCAATGTTTTTGATGTGCCTTGCATTTGTGCGAGGGCACCCGGCATGTCCATGGTGTGCCTTACCAATGGGCCAAGGCACCCCAACACAGACTCCTCTAGCCATCAACCTCATGTTATGTCTGTCCATGTCGGCTAGTGACCACCAAGGTGATCATGCAACAGAGGTGCCTGAAGCCTCTCAAGGCTAGGGCCTTACACAAAGTTTCTTTCTCCCTCTCACAAAGGTAAACAATAGTTGAGGACAAAGATTGAGTTGCTGAAAATATTGGGACTTACTAGAAAGGACTTTTGTATATGTGATATGCAAGATTGCTTGGCAATGGTATAGAGATATGTACGACCCCCTAGAATCCAATATCTTAAAAACATGCTTGTATCAAAGATAAATCTCACAAAGTCTTTGAAAAGGGAATCTGAACTTCTATTGTATGGCATTGAGTGGCGAATCTCACAAAGTCTTTGTAAAGGGAATCTGAACTTCTATTGTATGGCATTGAGTGGCACACGAAGCCCAATTTGGATCTTTTGTATCTCAATCCAAGATACAACAAACCACGGTACATTCTGGCTATTACTTTCAATTTGTAAGATGATCCATCATTTTCATATAAGAAAATGTGATATTCTCAATTTTAGAGTTCATCTTCGATTCCATCAAGATGAACCCTTTGTTGATGACCAGTCTCTCCAATCCCTGACATGGAGGTAAGAGAAACACCGCCCTTTTCTCTATCATGTATGAGGAACTCAGAATTATCTTAAACATAATCCCATGGTTCTTCAGCTTCAACACATTCAAGAATATGCCTTTTATCATTTATGAAACCTTCAGTATTTGATTATATATCCTTTGCCCCATGTATCAATAGATCATTGTCTTTAAATATATTCCTTTCTTTCATCCCAATAAAATACATCATCCTTTACCTGAAAGACAACTTGCAGGACAGTTTCATTCCATACAAGGTTCTCCCGTATAAGAATTATTATATCTTTATGGCAATGAATAGGTTCATGAGAGTTGTGAAAATAAATCGTTACCAGAGGATTGTTAATACCTCTAGTTTCACGGGAAAGGTTAATTAAGAATGTTTTTCTATTGGAAGATGTTAAAATTGCAGGTTATGTACATTTTATCACATATAACAACCTTGATGCAAGAACATGTAAACAATTGTACTGCAAAATTTAAATTTAAACTGATTTAAAACATAATTTTCATCTCTTTCAACTTAATGCTCTATTTAGTCACTGCATTAATGTTGGTCCTCGAGAATCATCAAATGCTAAGTTCAGAAAAAATAAAATAAATGAACTGTAGTAAAATAAACATGAACTGCATTAAAGAATTGAAACAACCATTTGGATTCAACTTATACTCAGATAGTTTTGATCTTGTCACTGAAAGGACAAGTCAAACTAGATCAACCATATACGTACCTTAAGAGAGAAGGTTCAGGTAGAATAAAACAGACCTCAAGTTCTTCAATTAAAATGACAGTAGTAAGAAAGACACACAGGTGCTGCAGACTACAAAGGTCAAGCACGTAAGCAAACACTCACTCAGAGTTCAATTATAGTGATGACTGCTGAATGCTACAGGCAGAATAGAGAAACTGTGAATCAATCAAATGCTACAACAAAAATAGAGACAATCACATGCCACAACAAAAATAGAGAAGCTGTGAGACAGTCAGAAGCTACAGTCAGAATAGAGACAATCAAATGCCACAGCAAAAATAGAGAAGCTGTGAGACAGTCACAAGCTACAGCTCAGAATAGAGACAATCAAATGCCACAGCAAAAATAGAGAAGCTGTGAGACAGTCACAAGCTACAGCTGGAATCAAATGCTACAGCAAAAAAATAGAAAAACCGTGAGAGAAACCCGTGAAGGATAAAGCCGTGAAGACAGTCATGAAATCCAAATAGGAGCAGACTTCACATGCTACAGCCGGAATAGAAATGATGCTACAGCCGGAATAGAAATGCCGTGAAGGATGAGGATAAAATCGTGAAGGCAGATCCGTGAGGATAAAATCGTGAAGGCAGATCCGTGAGGATAAAGCCGTGAAGGCAGACCGAAATAACAAATGCTGAATGCTGAGATAATCCGTGAGACAACCTAAAACAACAAATGCTGAGATAAACCGTGAGACAGTCTGCCCAAAACAATTGATGCGAGTAGAGGAGAGACATAAAGATTAAGCTCACGATTTTTTTTTTCATTTGTTGAATTAGAGTTAAGTTTTTATATAGTTTTAGATTTAGAAATCTTAGGATTAAAATAATAATAAAAACTTAGGGAAAAAAAAATAATAATAAATAAATAAATAATAAATAAAATAAAAGTAGAGTACCAATGGTCCAAGGGTTTTTAAATAAATAAATAAAAGATAAGACTTTAAAATAAAATAAAAACTGTATTAATAAACTCATAAAGATTTTATTAATAAGACTAAAATATATATTTAATGAATTTATCATAAAGTGAAAAACCAAAGGTCCAACATAAAGTAAAAAGACCAAAAACATAAGTGGGACAAGGCCCTATAACAAAACATAATAATACATGGTCCAATGGTCTTTAATAAACTCTTAGGTAAAAATACTCCATAAAGTAGGAATCATCAGGGTCAAGTGTGCACATGAGTGAGAGTGCTAGGACCAAGTAAGAAAATGACCATGAGTCAACAACCACAAGACCAAGGTGGGCATGCAATCAAATAGGACCATCAAGACCAAAAAATTTTCTTTCTCTTAAGATACATAGTTTATATATTTTTGTCATCACTGTATAAGGGAGAAGATCCAAACGGATGGTGCAATCCTTTTTGTCCTTAACGCTGCTCCTAAGGGTTAGGTACTAGAGACATCGCCAAGGGGTGGCCAGTCCCTTGAGAAGCAACCTAGCAATAACCGATTAGGAGAGGGGATAACAATATCTTCCATTCTCAATGAATGGCTTTCAGCTCAAGGCTGAACCTCAGTCCTAGACTGGGACATGTTGATCAACCATCTGGTCCATGACTAGGATCTCTCCCAGAGAATGGTCCTCAGCCTCAAGCTAAGCATTCAGTCCTAGGCTGAATGTTGATCAACCATCTGCAGGACCTAGGAAGTCTCTGTCTCAACCTGCAGGATCTGCTTGGTCATCATGACCAAGAAACCATCTGGTTCTAGACCAAAATACCCTAGAGACAAATAGGGGCCCTAGCCACATGCTAGGGACTTTGCCATGGCATCAATTTGCTTGGTCCTAGACCAAGAACCCCAGGAGACAGCTGGGGGTCCTAGGGTACCTTCTAGGGTCTTACTCATACTCTGCCTGGTTAACTTGACCAGGAACCCTAGTCAAATGACTATGGTACCATTCTCTCTGAGAATGGGTCTCGCAGCTGCACTAAAAATCAACAGAAGAGAACTTTCCCAATAGTTTCTTGCAGAATCTTTTCTCTAGATTTTAAAGGAAAGATTATCTGTAATCTGAGATTCTGAATATCAGTGAAGATCTGCCACAATAAATAAATCATTACCAGAGGATTGTTAATATCTCTAGTTTCTTGGGAAAGGATAATTAAGAATGTTTTTCTATTGGAAGAGAACTTTCCCAATAGTTTATTGCAGAATCCCTTCTCTCGATTTTAAAGGAAAGATTCTCTGTAATCTGAACATCAGTGAAGATCTGCGACAATAATTGTATATAATCTGGAAGTTTTCCTATGGAGTTGATGTATATGAATCAAAGCATAATGATCAAATCCAATATGAACTTAGAAAAATACTCTGTTGTTGATATTCAAATCTCCAATCCATTTCATTGTTCCATGTTATGATATTCAAAGCTTCAATCCATTTCATTGTTCCATGTTATGATATTCAAAGCTTCAACCCATGTCATTGTTCCATGTTTATCAAACAACAGTTCACAATGCATCATAAAAAAGTTCACTGCTTCCTTCACATCTTGGCTGACTCAGTGAATGAAGAAACCAGGTACAAGAGAACTCCCTTGTTTTCAGTCATGAATTCAAAGAAGAAAATTCTTGGCAGAAACATGCCCGTCAGGAACTGTTCACACGAAAATGTTAGGAAGAAGAACTTCTCAAGAAGAATAAGGAAAATATGTCGAAAAACGTAATCAATTTCTCCTAGCTGTTAAAAAAAGTAGCATATGAAGTTGCTTCAAAGATTTTTACTAGATATTCTATTTTGCAAACTGATTTTTAGAAATGTGTCGATGTGTGGCCTGAGTACTTTATCAGTCCAATAGTGTGTGTCATTGAGGCAGTCAATAATTTTCTTCACATACTCTGCAACCAGTATCCTTTGGAAAAAAGCGTAGTACGACCTGCAATCTTCTAATCTGGTGAAGAGTTTTATATCATTGTATTTTACCATACAATGGCTTCATAAATTTATCGAAGAATCAAAATAGTTGCTGCATCTTTACGTACACTGATAAATTATTTCATATTCTCGCATCATTGTTTTAGTGGCAATAAAACATCAAAATATTATCTTTACAACCATTCAGCACTCCATCAAACCTTGCGACCTATTGTACCCCAGTCGGTCCAGCCAAGTGCTTAAATTTTATTTGAGTTGTTGAGACTAGAAATATTTGAAGGAATAAGGATCCTTGGACAGGAAGGCTAGAGTATTCTCTCATAACTCGTACAGTTTCTCCAATTTCCAATGACATATTTTCCTACAGTACAGAGGTCTATTGTAAAACGTTTTTCGCAACGACAAAGAATTTCTGAAAGCTTATATGTCTAGCATTTCCACTCGTTTGCATCAATTTTACCTCATCACCCTTAACGCAGAAAGCTTCAATATTAAACAAATATTAAACAAATCTATTGTTTTTTTTTGACACCTAGGTATACAAGAGAATACTCTAGGTAGATAATTGCACCGAAGAGGTACATTCTATAGCTCAGTAGGGGATGTGTAACTCCTTCCATGCTCCTCCTCGAGTTGACACGTGTCCTTTTTAAAAAACAATAAAATATTACAAAAAATAACATTTCGATTCAAATTAGATTTAAAATATTTACGACGATATATATATATATATATATAACTACACAAATTAGATAAATTAAAACGGCTCCTCAACATTTGTACTTTGAAAAGGGGTTTGCATCTCTAGAGATTTGATCCCTCTCGGCACTTAGTAAATCCCCTTTTAAGATGGATCTATGCTAGTATCTTGTCCATTTTCTTGTTGTTTTTTAATATTTTGAAAAATTCACTGAAGATAACAACTTATTCATCCATTCATCCCAAAAAGACAGAAGTCTATCCCATTCATTGGTATAAAAATACAAAACAAATCAAGGTGGCCAGTTCCCAGTTCCTAACAAGCCCAAAATTAAGAATTATGGCAGTAGACAATGAAGTTCTGTCAACAAAAACAATACCCAGTGAGTAATAAGTATTGTTTGTCACTCTCTTCACTGGGATTATCTACCAAGAGAAAATGAAGGGTTAAAACCAGGTGGGGGCGACCAGGATCAGGATACCAAAACAGAGCCCACAGTTCAAACAATTATCAATATCAAGATTGTTTTAGTTTTCCACATAAATTAGGCATCAAATGTTAATTTTACGTTAGGCATGCATCCATGTTTCGATTATTTGTTATTATCTGAATAAAATAGGGCGTTGTAATCAATAAATGTTTTATGTGTTATCCTCTAAAATATAAACTAAAACATGTATTATTCTCTAAAATATAAATTAAATCTTTGTTTGCCTGTCCTAGGGATTTCCTCTAAAATTCCAAGCACAAGCAGATACACATATGCACATATCGTAGTTTATAGCAATTCTGAGTTAATCACAGTTACCATGATGATGAAACCTTATATAGCCCAAGAAGTTATTTCAACCAGTTGCCAGCAATGTTATCAGAAGTTATTTCAACCAGTTGCCAGCAATGTTATCAGAAGTTATTTCAACCAGTTGCCAGCAATGTTATCAGGTATTTGGGTTATTTCAACCAGTTGCCAGCAATGTTATCAGGTATTTGGCTATTTTAACCAGGTGTCAGCGATGTTATCAGGTATTTGGATAGTTCTGTGCTTAGTCTATGTTGATGGTTTAAGAGAGATACCAACTATAAATGTGGGAAAGCATCATAATAGTAAAAATAAAATAAAATAAACATACCTAAAAAAGCAAGAACATAGAGATGATAGCGCTGACTCCACTGATCTCATACTTCTTCTTGGAAAATATTTGTCCTCTTTGCACGGAAAAACTAGGCACAATTCATTTTATGAGAATACATTACGCTGAAATAATTCCAGAAAAGAGTATCAGGGCCTCGTCAAAAATCTCGACCTCTGTAAATCCAGTAGTCATTGTATTCCATGAGGCTATACCCTACAGCAGCATTTTCTCAAACAGTTTCAGGTCTTCATCCAAACCCTGTCATCGTTACATTCCATGAGACCATGTGTTTCTCAGGATTTTTTCCTTGAGAGCTTCAAGGATTCATCTATAAACCCGTTCAACGAATACCCAGCAAGCATAACTACCAGGATATGGCATCCCATTCAAACATCTGGCCAAATAGTTCGAGTGCAATATTTATACTCCCATATTGTGTATACATATCCAGGTGGGAAGTAGGCACAACGACATGATGTTCACACCCTCTCTTTATTATTTGTTGATGGATCTACATGCCCTGTTGCAGAGATGGAGAGGCAGCCCATGCCGAAAGAACAGTAGAAAAGGTGAAGTGATTCGACAAAAAGGTGAACATTCTGTATTGCTGGCCGCCCGTTTCCTATGCTATACTGCCCAAATCCGCACTCCCTCCATCCATGACCAATGGTGCTGCAAGAGGTTTAGAATCCAACGCTGTGACAGCCACACCTGATCTATCTGCCGTGGGATGTATAAACTTCCCTTTGCAAGAATTACATTGTCCGTTAATTGTTGAGTTATGAAAATATTCAATGATACATTCCGATACAGCCTTTGTTGATCAAGAGGGATCCCCTCATATCTTTCACATTGTCAACGGCATCCAAAATCTCCAGCGCTAGGGTATTAGTTTTCCTTGCAAAGGTTATCAAAAATATTTCCATTACGCCTCTATGCTAGCATTTCTTTTAGACATTTTGTCAAACAGTTGGAAAACATTATATGCCCTTCCATACGAATTACATAAATCCAATATTATTTTCTTCCAAACCCTGCACATCATTGCAATATGAAACCCTCTAGCCGATCATAGCCACAAATTGCAATTTTTTTAAACCCTCATGTTGCCTGATGGAGAAATCCCAAGACATGGTCATGCTTGCCTCTGCAAGATTCTTATATTTCCTTGCCTAACACTGCCTCCGCCAGCGAGTCCAAGCGTTTTGTGAATTGATATTAAACCAAATTCTTGATGCATGGCAAAAGGATGGATCTATTTTCCATTTACTACCTGTTAGTCAAATAAGTAATGAGAGTTATGAGCACAAATCTGGGATTATATTACGTATAATGTCTCCCCTACAAACCTAAATTAAATGACATAATAGCTTAGGGCTAGATTTACCAATCTCACAGCTAGTTATTTTTCTACCGCTGAATAAACAAGTTCATTCTTCCACTCTGATTGAGAAAATTTATCTGTCTTCTGAGCACCAATTTCTTAATTGTTGAGTAGATTTTATGTTCTGTTTTAAGCTGTTTGATCTGTTTTATTATTTATTTAATTTTTAAATGTTGGTTTACTAATTGTTTTATTATTTATTTATTTTTTAAATGGTAGTTTATTGATTGTTTTCTTTTAACTATGGGAACAGCTACCTCCTAAGGGTATATCCAACAACCCACAAGTCAGATATACCAAAAACTTGTGACTCAACAAAACATCCCGAAACCCTTTCCAATTGCTAAAAAACTAACATTATTAACCACCAAAAGAAATGCCAACAACTACTCCTAACAATTTCCTTATTATTGTAACCTTTTTTTCCATCGAAAAATTTATCTTACTATTAATAATGCGAAATAGTAAATGTTCCACATGTCATGAAATACACAAAAAATCTGTTCAGCATAGTAGCAGTAAATATTACAACCCATGGGTGCAGGATAAACCTGTCCCATAATAACTGAGAGTCAAATATGTCATAAAGTGCGAAAATACCAGCGTGTAAGACGCAATAAAACATGTAAAATCAGTGCATAAACAAAGTTGCACAGAGTCTAGGCTCCTCAGAACCATAAGATCAAAAGTATAATACTATCACAATGTGGATCGGCCCAAGCACACAGCCACGTCCATCATAAAACATCAAAAACTATCACATCCACAGGTGATATGACCAAAAGATAAACATCCCCAAAAATAGATAGTGCCGCAGCAGTGACCGAATCAACAAGTAGTTGATGGAGAAAATACCTATAGACCTACACAATGATATATTAACGCAAATAAAATATATATATACCGCATGAGAAACCAAAAACCTCCTAACAGGTGTGTCGAGCAAAGAGACTCAAGACCAATGCATGTCAATAGTGCCACGGGAGAAAAGAAGGTCCCCCCTCCACTCCTCCCACCAAATGATCCCCACCAGAGATGTCAAAGCCAACTTTGAGAGCTGGTCAGCCTCCATGTTCACCTCACGGAAAATATGACAGAAGTGAGTATGATCAAATTCATTGATAAGATTCCTGACCGCCACCAACCAAAAGGAGAGTAACATTACCTTGAGTGGAGTAGTACCCAAAGCCCAGGAGATAATGGATGATGAGTCACCCAGAATCACAAGTGATGATATCTTCCTAGAACGAGCAAAATACAAGAGGAGCCAAAGAGCACACAGTTCACTATGAGTGTTGGATCCGGGCCCCAGATTTAATTGGATACGAAAATAACAATTAGTAGACAGATGTAGCATTGAACCGGCACCACACACACCAGGACATCCAGCAGCACCACCATCAAAAAAACCACAAGGGTATTCCAAGACCGGAGGGG
Source organism: Larix kaempferi (assembly GCA_027924585.1). Taxonomy (NCBI): domain Eukaryota; kingdom Viridiplantae; phylum Streptophyta; class Pinopsida; order Pinales; family Pinaceae; genus Larix; species Larix kaempferi. Next base: position 1,939,782 of record BSBM01001158.1, on the reverse strand, counting down.
TCAAACGTCGGCTAGGATTCATCTGGTTTTTATGAGGTCGTCCCCTACCATGATCAGATTGTGAAATATACTCCTTATAGGCAGCAATGATGCATCCACAAATCCACTCCAAATGTGGGATAGTGCCCTAAAAAATTAGGGAGTTACGAGCCTTCCAAACTTCCCACAGCATACACGGTAGCTCCATCTTGGAGAAAGAATGTCGGATCCAGGAGCCAAGGCTTTCAATAAGTGAAGTGGCCTACCATATAATCTGTAAACCGGAGGAGATAGCAATATTTTTCCAAAGTTCCTGAATGAATGAACATGAAGCGAAGAGGTGATCAACTGATTCACCTTGAAGGCAGCAAAAAGGGCACCATCCAGGACCAACGAAGCCACGATGACACAAATTATCCCATGTGAGGATTCTGTTGCTCAATGCTAGCCAAATGAAACATTTAATTTTTAATGGGAGAGCAATTTTCCAAATCTTTTGATGCCACCAACGATTCTCAGGTTGAACATCAGCAATTGATGAAGCATACGCAAGCTTTGCAGTCACCGAACCATGAGCCACATCCCACGACTAGACCAACCGATCAGGAATCTCAGAGAGTTGTATATTAGCATGACAAAAGGTGCTTATATAATCAGCCCATTCCTTCCCCAGAGTACCATAAAGTCCCAACTAAGGCGCAGATATCCATTTAGTGCCAACACCGCCAATCGGACAAGCTGCATGAGCCAGTGAAATGAAACCCTTTGCCCGAAGAAAAGACATCAAAGCAAGTGACAGAAGAAAAGTAGTGGATCCCCCCAAAATGGGATCTAAACCCATCCTTATCTCCCGACCATTACCAGGCACCCACGAGAGCCATTGGGAAATGGTATTAAAAGACCCCAAGAGTCCATTCCATATGTTTGATACCCCGGATGTCGAAGGCTGACCCAATATAAACCAATCAACCACCCGAGTATGTTTTAAATACTTTGCCCGGATGATCTTGCCCCACACAGAATCAACGAAAAGGGCCCTCCAAAGACTCTTTGCATGAAGGGCATTCACAAAATAGTTCATGTGTTTGATACCCCATCCCCCCAGGTCCCAGGGAAGAGCCACAAAAGTCCATTTGATCAAGTGATATTTTCCAATATCCACCCAACCCGACCATAAGAAACTGAAAAACTTCCTGCGGATAAGTCGTATAATAGTCTTTGGTATTTTATTGAGTGAGAACCAATAAACTCCCAGATTCTGCAATACCGCTTTAGCCAGAGTGAGTCTACCACCCATAGACAAATGTCGCATGCTCCAATGACCAATCCTTAAGTCAAAATGCCTTAGTAGCCAAGACTAGTCATTTAACAAATAATTCGATGGTTTGACAAAATATCCCAGATATTTTGTGCCACCCTCCAAATCCTTGAAAACTAGAGGTAATAGCCTGCCGATTGACTGAACCACATCAATCTCCATTGAGTGTTTTAAGAAATGAGATTTATGCAAGTTGATAACCATACCTGAAACCGAACAGAAGAAATCCAGAATTTTCTGATATTGTATCCATTCGGCAAGTATACCTAAGCCAAAGAGCATGACGTCGTCCACAAAGAGTGAGTGAGTAACAGATATACCAGTGGTAACTTTGATACCCACAATGGATCCCTCACATTTAACCTTGTGAATAGTAAGACTCAAGCCTTCAATAGTCAACAGGAACAAGAGGGGTGAGAGGGGGCATCCCTATCGAAGACCCCTGGAGACCTTAAAAAAATTGGTCGGTTGACCATTAATGGGCACAACAAAGTTTACTATAGAGACATGCCATAATCCATTTCATCACCTTCCAGGGTAGTCTGATTTGTATCAAAATCAATCGAAGCATATTCTAGTCAACACGATCATAAGCCTTCACCAAATCCAATTGAATGATAAGGGCATCCATTTTCTTTTGTTTAATACTATGAAAGACCTCTTGTGCCACCCCCACCGCATCAAGGATCTTCCTGCCATCCAAAAAACCAAACTGTTCCATAGAAATGTGATGCGAGAGAATCGGCTTGATTCGAACAACAATAATCTTGGAGATAATCTTGTAGACCAGATTGCACAAGGCAATTGGCCTAAACTCATTAAAATTCTCTGGATGTGAAGTTTTTGGAATGAGAGTCAAGTAGGTGGTATTGTGAGCCCCAGAAACCAGTCCCATGTGCCGAGACTCATCCACAGCATCCCGAAGGTCCCCTCCCATAATGTCAAAAAAGTAAAGGAACAATTCCACCGTCCACCCATCTGGTCCACGAGATTTGTCCTTAGCAAAACCCCTTAAAATGTTTTATGTTTCCACCAGGGTGACAACCTCAAAAATATTGTCCCCCTCTACTTCATTGAACATTCTTGGGTATTCCTTAATAATCTTGAATTGTTCAGCCAGTGAGGCATTTTTAGGATCACAAAAGTAATTCTAGAAATGTTGAGTAGCCTCAGTCATGAGGTCCCTATCTCCACGAATCCACCGACCAGCATGGTCATTGAGATCCCAAATTGTGTTCTGTATTATGTGGGAGTCTACAGCACGGTGGAAAAATTTGGTATTTAGATCACCAGCATTGAGCAAAGTGTGCGGCTTTTTAGACACCATGTTTCCTCATGCACAAGAAGGATTTTCAATTTTCTCCCCTCTAGACCTAATAGATTGGACCTTTCGGTAGAGGAAAGACTAGATTTCAATGATAATTCCATCAGTTTGCTAATCTCTTTTTCCAGCACAATGAGGTCTGTAGCCAGCGCAACTTTCTTATTTCTTTCCCATAGAATAGTGTAGTCTTTCAAAGATTTTAATTTCACTACCAACCTATCCATCGCAGAGCATTCACCAGAGACATCAACCTGTGACCAGTGATCTTTCACACCCGAAGTATATTCTGGATCTTTTAACCAGGTAGAATTGAATTTAAATGGGTAAGAATCGTAGGATATCTCAGTATAAAATTGTAAGATAATAGGGAGATGATCACTAATATGAATCTGCTGAATCCATGTTCTATAATTATGAAAGCAGTTTAAAAGTAGTTCCGAGATTAGGAACCGATCGATGCACTTAGAAATCAGATTACCATCCTTCCTACCATTTGTCTAGGTTGGAGCCAAAGGACGAGGAGCCACATCAATCAGATGATATTTAGAAAAAAGTTCCTTGAAGTATGTTCCCAAGGGGTCCCTTCTTGCGAAATGTCCCCAAATTTCCTCAACCCCCCAGGAAAAATTCAGATCACCTGCAAGAACCAAATTTTCCAGGTCCAGAAGGTGCCCCGAGCATGCAAGGTCCTAGAAAGCCTCCCTGTCACAATAGGGAGCATAACAGTTTACAATGTTCATGTTTTTATCATAACCCCTGATGTTGCCAGAAAGTAGAATTCCCAAGGAGATAATAAAAGCAGAGAGCCTAAGAATCCCAGGGTTCCGGGATGCTAAAAGCCCACCCGACAGGCCAACAACATCCACCGAGCACACCATCCAACCCGGTTTGATTTTATTAAAGAATGTATGAGCCTTCTCACCAGTAACCATAGTTTCCTAAAGGAATACTAAATCAGGATTGATAACATGAAGTACACACTTAAGGGCCAATTGTTTGGGCAGGCCCCTCACACCCCGGATGTTGAGTGAGAAAAAAATCATTAACGACCCCTGGCAAGGGCTTTAATTCCTCTAAGAGCCCTGGTATCAGATGAAATGGGGGAAACCGGTAAATTGCAAGCATCATCCACCCCCACTGGAATAACCTTCTTATTTTTCCGAGCACTGCGAGTTTTTAATGGAGAGAAATCCGGGGCCAAACCCCCTATGCTAGCCCCCATAGAAACCACTTTGAAGCCCAAGGATGTAGGTATCGAAATGATACCCCCCCCCGACTCCGGGGCCAAAGACAGTGTGATCGATGGATCCCCCACAGTATCAGCAACTAGGACCGACCCCTCCACAACGTGATTTTTGAAAAAGACAGGTATAGGTGTCTTTACAACCATTTCATAATACCAATTCATGGAGAATAGTAGTAGGGTCAAAAGAACCCGAAGGTTCGCAGGTATCGATCCCCCCATCCACACAGGGAGTAGGGTCCATTGATGGTGGCTCAGTATTGGAGGATAATATAATGGTTGATGCAAGGGAGACAAGGGCAGTAGGAGAAATCAACAACACAGGGGAAGGGTCCAATGGATGATCCCGCGTAAATTCCATAGCGAGAGTCGCATCATCCGAAACAGGGGAGTCATTTTCAGAATGTACCCGGGAGTCCCTCATAGAACCAGAGGCACTTGATAGCAGAGGTGAAACACGATGGCGACCCAAATAATTGCCATTGTTGATATTTTCCAGATCTAATGAATTTATAAATGAGATATCCAATTCATTCAAAGTATGAAAGAAGGTCGGGTCATTTGTTTCCAACTTACAGAATAATGCCGAGTCCGGAGCCGAGGGAAGTGAAACCCGGTTGGAGAAGCCATCGAGCCCACCCGAAGCATCCAGTTCCTTATCACTACCATCAACGGAAGACCAAAATGGGTCCATCCCAGCCAAACGACCAGAAGTCGAAACCCCCTTACATTGCCGCCACAAATGGCCGATCTGCTTGCACTTTGAGCATCGGAAGGGAATGCCCCAATAGTCAATGATCTGAGCCAACTTACAGCCACGCTAATCAATATGAAGAACATCAATAAGTCCCTTTGTGATGTCCACCTCCACCAGCATCTGGCCAAATGCGACGGTCAAAGCCACACAAATGCTCATCCTCCACATGAAGGAAGCAGCCAAGACTATTGCCAATGGCTTCGAAAGCCCCACGATTCCATAGAGCAAGGGGAAGACTAGGTAGAAGCACCCAGAGATGATGCAAATGCATAGAGGCTGTGTCAGGGTCAAAATCTGTCTGCAATTTCTGTAACATCAAGCTACCCGCTCCATATAGCCAGAGTTTGTTAAGAATGGTGGAATAGTGTGATTCCTGTTCAAATTTAAACCCATACCATCCACGAGCCAGCACAAATACCTTAGGAGTATAACCACAAATGGGGGTCCATTCATTTTTAACCCAACCCACAATGTCCTTACGATGCATAGCATAGTAAGAGAATTTCCCCACCAGAACCGTCACATTGAATTCCACCAATTCTTCAAGTCCAATATCCCTGCCCATCGTTAGCCACGCCTCACCAGGTCTGCAGCAATATTTTTCTTTCAGTCGTCTAGCCGACTGAGATTTTACTTGAGTTTTTCCCCTATGATCCATACACGGTAAAACTCGAGAGCTTTCAACAGATGGGTCCGACGCATCGTTGACAGTAGGAGCTCCTGACAGGGTCAAGTGACCCTTCTTTGATACCGGCATGGAACATGGAGACCCATGCCTCACCCCCTAACCAAGTGTATGTTTCCCCTTAAGCAGATTTTGGTAGTATTCTGGTTTAAATAACCCAGCTTCCTCTAAATAGTAGTAAGAAAACGTCAAGTTGCTGTCCGTCGGTGGGTGAGCATACTGAGAGTTATCCCCCATATTTCAGGGCTATTAAGTCCGGGGAAGTGGTAGACAAGTAAATAGCAAAGTATGAAAGTTTGCCGAGAAACCAAAACCTCAGTGCATCTCCCCGGAAATGAAGGCACAGCAGAAACCCCCGGAATATACCCCTGCAAGGTAAGTGGTCGACCAGCCAGAGACCACAGGTAAAAAGATCTTTCCCAGAAATAAAAAAAAAAAAAAAAAAAAAAAAACAAAAAAACTCTTAAACACCCCGTCGAGAGATGACAAGAGAAAAATACGCCGGGTTCAATAAACACAGAGTGTAACGCTAGTTTTAGGGAATCCGCCACCTGTTTATGGTCTATAGTGGATAAACCCTAAAACGCCAAACACCGCACCATCGCCAAAAACCATAGTCGCTTCGCCTCGCTCATTATACCCTGCTTAGAACTTATAATGCTATCATGTATCAGCGTGCTTCAGCTATGGGATCCTTTTTACAGAAAAGTTACATAGTTTAAATATCTTACAATATGGAAATTGTTTAGTTTGCTATTAGAATTTGGTAAAGCAATTTTTATTGGAATTGTAATTTTAATCGATTAAATTATTAGTTTTATATATATTTTAAAGCATTTTTTATTAATATATATATATATATTCATTCTAAATTTTTGGATGATACTTTTAAAAAAAATAATATATATATATATATATAGTAAGTAATTTTTATTGAAATCTTAAAAAAAATACTCATCATATATATATAAGTAATTTTCATTGAAATTATAATTTTCAATAGATGAAATTATTAGTTTTGTGTGTGTGTGTATTTGGCTATTTTTTGGTGTGTGTGTTTTTCCAAATTTATGGATGGTATTCCTAGTAATCTAGTCACATAACTTTGGTGCATCTTACTTAAGGAGATGATAATTATGGACGGTATTCTTAGTAAATTGATGTGAATCATGGATGGAATTCCTACTCATTAATGTAAATTAGTGTGCTTCACCTAGGGGGGTTCGAGACACAAAACTAGACAAATGCCTAATAATATTGGTGATTACCAATTGACCTAATGATAAGGGCCAAAAAACCTTATCTAAGAAAGCCATGAACAAACTCATAAAATAACTCGAATAATGGAGAAAACAAGACAATAATGAAAAAAACCCAGAACAATATTGCTTGATTATTCACTTGGTCAAAGGGCCTCTATATAGTTTTACACTATGTTTGCCTTAAACTAACTCTCAATAAAAAATAAAAAATTAAGCTCCATGCATCTAAAGCAACCAAACTCTTAACTAATTCTATTGAAGAAGGTTCTTTCGGGATGGAGTGTGTCTTCCTAGAAGGGTGAGTTGTTGCTGGTGAGATTCCCATCTTGGGAGGTGTGGTCATGTTCATGATTAGTTACTCCCGAGTTAACTCAAAAGTGTCCCCTCTTTCCTCCTAAAGTAGGGAAGATTGTAGCAGGTGCACATGTCTTACTGAAAATTGCTCGATGACAAGAGAGAAAGCATGTAAAGAAATATGGAAACCTCGATCTAAAATAAGTGTGGAAGAGCAACAAAAAAACTAAAGATAGGTAGACAAATAGGAGTCTTTGTTGTGCATTGGTGGCTTGACGACAAAGAAAATGCGAGAGTGGTTTATAATGGTCATCTCCCAATTTAGGAATGGAACTAGGGAGGTGGGGACATGTGTAAATATATTACTCTATTATTATGGTGTCGATTGCTAGAGTTGGAACTATCACTATGGAAGAGATGTTGTAGACATAAACATATGAAAGAGGGTAGGAAAAATGAGAGGCATCCTAGAACTGTGGAGGAAGATGAGTTGAGGACATTGTTGAAGACAAGTGATATTTCTGTTGTGTAAATGATGGAATGTTGGTTGTTTTGTGTTCCTTATCGTAGATGGGGAGTAATTTACCTAGGGAAGATAACATGGGGCACTTAGGGAAGCACCCAAGGGGATAATAAATGTAACACAAATAGACCCACTTGCTAGTTGGTGAGTAATAAATTTGTCTACTAGGTGGTTAGAAGAAATAGTATAATAACAAGGGGTAGTTGCCAAAGGAATACTCAAGAGAAAGTATAATTATGAGTATCATTATATTGTGTAAGTTGGAGTTGGATGTGAGTATTCTATTGTAACAAGCATGGCTTGTGTAGTGATTCCTTCTGTGAGGAATAATTTATGGTGTTTCCCTACCTTAAGGTTCTTCTCTACATTAGTGTGTATGTTCTCCTCTTATCTATAGTGTGGATCTATTGTGTTATTCTCAAGTTAATGTTTATCTTCGATATTCAGATCTAAAGTACTTAACATTTGGTGTATTCTTGGTTATCTTGTGTGTGAATTCTATTTAGATCTAAGGTACATAGCATTTGGTATCAAAGCCCTTTATTAGACCAAAAAGTGGCGGAATTTTTTTTCTTTCGCAAAATTTTCAACGGGAAAAAAGGACTATGACATTCAGAGCCGTTTTGATGTTTTTTGTGCATAATTTGAAGAAATCAGTTATATATTTGAGTTCTTGTTGAAAAATTAACCAAGTTCAAAATAAAATCACCCAAATTAGAGTCTAGGAAGTGGAGTTATCATTGATTTAAAATTTGTAGTTTAAGGGATTTTCTATCAATACTCATCATTGTTGATTTTTCGAATACATTATTGATAGAGCTCTCATATTTCCATCAAACAAATTCTAATAAGTGTAGGATAACCATGGAATTTCATAATCATGGTCATAATAGTCATTCCAATCAATAGTGAAAGAGTAAGGATCATTTTTTAAAGATAAGACTGACTTCGTGCTTGTGCGCGAGACTGATCTGGTGCACCGCTGCATTCTTGCTTTCACTACCGTGGCCTAATGCAGGAGCATCGGGGCCTAGGCAGAGCCGTCGAAGATGATCAACAGAAGGCCGACCAAAGGGAGTGTCGACGACCACTGTTGTGGAAAAGTAGATTGGCTGTCGAAGTCAATGAGTCGTGCGGGAGCTGTCGAGGTAGTCAGAAGGACGCGCAGAAAGTCAAGCATGGTACTTAGTAGTCGTTCGGGGTTGCTAAGCAAGTCATGAGCAGTTATTGAAGGTGGTTGAAGACACGCCAGATGTCGCCATAGGTGGAGGTTGTGCAGCACGAAAACGATGCTGACAATTGTAGGTCTGCAAGATCAGAGAGATCGATGGATAGAGGAAGCGTGTCTTGGGAAGAACAGCAGTGGGTTTGATGACCAGTGCGAGGCACATAAGAGAGGATTCATTCTGGATCACTAAGATCACTTGGATCAGTCACTCGGAAGTGGATTGGTAGATTGGAGAGAATAGTCACACATCTACCGAGCGCAGAGAGATCATAACCATAGCTCAGAGCCATAGCGAACCAGGAGAGGGTGAAGATCGACACATAGGGAGAACACACAGTTACTTCTGTACATTGTAATAGGCTAAGGCCAATGTAGTTAGTTGTTTACATTCCTTGCATTTCGCATTGTAACCGTATTCGATTGAAGTAATCTAAGCCAGCTTCTGGAATCCTATTTACATCTAGTTTATGTGAACGTGCATGTGTTGTGTGTAATCTGTTAAGCAAGAGCGTCCAACTAACCTGACTTGCGTCAAGTGGTATCAGAGCGGCAGTATCCTGTGGATAGGAAAGACTGTGAGTGTGCTAACAGCTCCAACTACGGTTGGGTAGAGTTGTGCACGACCTATAAAAGTCCGGTTGCGATTGGACGAGTGGGAGTTTCAACCGAGGTTGAAAATGGCTCATAGAGGCATTAATGTTCAAGGAGTTGGACGAAGAGTGCGTGGTGCAACAATCATAGTTGATCGTGAGATGTTTGATGAATGCGTGCGAACAATGCGAAGCTTGACTAATGAATTCACAGCGATCAAAGAAATCTAAAGGCGTGGATGTGTTCCTGATGCGTTAGACCACAACGATGAGGAGGTCAAAGAGGTGGAAGCATGGGAAGCAGTGAGAGAAGAACCAAAATACAAACTGATCAAGCTATTGTTAGAGATGAGAGGTCGAACAAAGATAGATGTGCGTACCTACTCAAAAAGTCTAGACCTAGAATACTTGATCGACTGGTTTAGAGAAATGGAGAAATACTTCGACATAGAGCAGATCGAGGATCCTAAACGGGTTAAGATTGCATGTCTGAGGTTGAATGGTCATGCCTCATTGTGGTGGGACAATGTGTAGGATTACAGAGTCAAGAAATGCGAGGATAAAATCAAGTCTTGGGACAGGATGGTCACCAAGCTGAAAGGGAAGTTCTTTCTAGGTGACTATGTGATTTCCTTTGGTCCAAAAGTTGCAAAAATTTCGACAAAAAGAGATGACCGCGAAGGAATACATGGAAGATTTATACATATTGTCGATAAGGTCGGGGCAGACCGACAAAGGAGAAGAAGCTATCGCAAGATATGTAAAAGGCTTGAAGTACGCCATACAGGACAAGTTGAGCCTGTCAAGATTTAGAGCAGTCGGTGAAGCCTACCGGTTAGCTCTGAAGGCAGAAGAGAAACTGTCAAGGAAATCCGCATCGACCAACGGTAAGGTTACTGGTCGGGGTGCAAAGACTGTTTTCGTGAAAGGCCAAAGTAGCGGATACAGGAGAGAATCCGTTGAAGATAACCAACGTGTGGAAGGGAAATTGACTAGGGAGAAAGCACAGGAAAACCAAGGCGATGGTTGAGAGACACGCAGTCAAGGTGCGTATGGTCGAAGTGGTCCATCCAACATAAAAGGAGCTGAAAGACCAACTGTGGTTTGTTACAAGTGTTGAGGAGTCGGACACAAGGAGTATGAATTCCCAAAGAACCTACATGCTGCAGAGGAGTTGAAATCCAGACGTCGAAGGGATGAGCAAGCCGATGAGAGGGAAGAGTCGACATCTGACAACAATGAAGGTGGGAAAAGAAAGAGTCACGCTATAACTACTAAAAGAACATTAGTTCAGGATGACCAAAGTGAAGGGAAAGATCGGACACAACGAAAGGCTATCTTTCGAACCAAAGTGCGGATCGGTGAGTGGCGTTGCAAGACCATAGTTGATGGTGGCAGTACAAAGAATCTTGTGTCGACAGAGGTCATCGACAAAGCGGGATTGAAATGTAGAGAACACCCACACCCCTACAAGATCTCGTGGTTGTAGAAAGAACACCATGTGAAGGTGACCAGACAGTGCCTGATTAACTTCAAGGTCGGGAAGCTTGAAGACAGTGTATTGTGTGATGTAATTCCAATGGACGCATGTCATCTGTTGTTAGGGAGACCATGGAAATATGATTGAAATATGATCTATGATGGTCGAGCCAATACAGTCATAGTGTGGAAAAATGGTGCACGGAGGACTCTGAAGCCAAAGCAGGAGGATCGAGCCAACTACAAGCAGGGTGAGAGCAACTTTTGGGAGAAGCGAGTGCTGATGTGTTCAGCCAAGGAATTCCTCACAGAGGAGGAAAAGCAGTCGGGATGTTTCGCCATCATTCCGAAAGGGCCATGTGTCGAAAGGTCGATAGTGGAGAGAATTCCGGTCGAAGTCGAAAGGATGCTCGACAAGTTTCGTAGCATAATAGTCGACGGGACACCTACGAGATTTCCATCAATGAGAAGCATATCCCATCAAATCGACTTGATTCCAGGGTCGAGTCTTCCAAAAAAGGCACCCCATAGAATGAGTTTGACAGAAGGTCAGGAGCTCAATCGACATGTCCAGGAGTTGTTGGACAGGGGATTGATCAGAGAAAGTCTAAGTCCATGCGCGGTACCAGTAGTATTAGCGCCGAAGAAGGGTGGAGAATGGAGGATGTGTACAAACTCCAGAGCCATCAACAAGATCACGATAAAGTACCAGTTTCCATTGCCAAGGATGGACGACTTGATGGATTTCTTGAGTGGAGTGAAGTACTTCACAAAGATCGACCTGAAGAACGTTATCAGGAGATTCAGGTTAGAGAAGGAGATGAATGGAAGACAACATTCAGGACGAAGGAAGGGTTGTATGAGTGGTTAGTCATGCCATTCGGATTGACTAATGCATCCAGTACATTCATGCGGTTGATGAATGAGGTACTGAATCCATTCTTGGGTAAGTTCGTCATAGTATACCTAGATGACATCCTGATATTTATTCGAACCAAGATGGAGCACTTGGGGCACATATGACAAGTATTGCAGAAATGCAGGAAGAGAAGCTAATGGTGAACCTACAAAAGTGTTTCTTCATGAAGGAAGAATTGGTATACTTGGGATTTGTAATCTCGAGTAAAGGGTTAGCGATGGACCCATATAAGGTGAAGGAAATATTGGATTCGCTGGAACCGACAAGTGCGACTGGAGTAAGAATTTTTCATGGACTTTCCAGTTTATACATGAAGTTCATTAGGATTTAGTCAGATTTGTGCACCTTTGACAGAGTGCATGAGGAAAGGGGAGTTCAAGTGGATGGAAGCAACCCAACGAGCTTTCGACAAGTTGAAGGAAAAGGTCACTAAGAGCCCAGTGTTAGTGCTTCCTGATTTCGACAAAGTTTTCCAAGTCGATTGCGACGCGAGTGGAATAGCAATTGGAGTAGTGTTGAGCTAGGAGGGTCGACCAATTGCATTCTTCAGTGAGAAGTTGGATGATGCGAAGTGGAAATATTCGGTCTATGACCAGGAATTTTATGCAATTGTACAAGCATTGAAGAAGTGGAGGCATTATTTGTTGCCCAAGGAATTTGTGTTATACATAGATCACCAAGCACTGAGGTATTTGAATACTCAGTCGAAGTTGAATCAATGACACATGAAATGGGTCGAATTCCTGCAGGGATATACCTTCATGTTTCGACATAAGTCGGGATATTTGAATAAGGTTGTCGATGCGTTGAGTCGAAGAGTTGCATTGCTGAACATGACAATAGTTCAGGCAACAAGAATAGAGTCGGTAAAGACAGAGTATGTGATCGACGATGATTTTGTGAAAGCATGGGACGCTTGTTGTGAACTGTGGGGTGTCGATAGAACTCCATACTTGGATTATTTTATCCAAGAGGGATACCTATTCAAGGGACAACAATTGTGTATTCCCAGAGGATCCGTGAGAGAGAACCTAATCTGAGAGTTGCATGGCGGCGGATTAGTAGGTCATTTTAGCATCGACAAGACCAAGGCATTGGTCGAGGAAAAGTATTATTGGCGAGGAATGACGATAGATGTCAGGAAGTGGGTACGACCATGCCGAGTTTGCTAGTTGGAAAAAGGAAGAAGTTAGAAAATGGGGTTGTATACACCATTACCAGTGCCGAATACCCCATGGGAGCACCTAGGCATGGATTTTGTGCTAGGATTTCCGAAGATGCAGCAGGGAAGCGACTCAATCTTTGTTGTAGTTGACAGATTTTTGAAGATGGAACACTTTATTCCGTGTCGGAAGACAAGTGACGCCACAGGCATTGTTGTACTATTCTTCAAGGAGATAGTCAGATTGCATGGGTTGTTGAAGAGTATAACATCGGACAGAGATACCAAGTTTATGGGGCATTTCTGGAGAACCCTATGGACGAAACTGGACACGAGGTTTCATTTTAGCTCAGCATATCATCCGCAAATAGATGAACAGACTGAGGTGGTGAACAGAAGTTTGGGAAACCTTCTGATATGTTTGACGGCTGACATACCCAATCAGTGGGAGAACGTGTTGGTGCAATCAGAGTTTGCATACAACAATTATGTGAATCAGTTGACAGGTTTGAGCCCATTCCATATTGTTTAAGGATGAAGCCCACATGGAGTGGCATATTTGGTCGAGTTACCTACTGAAATCAGGAAAAGCGCGGAAGCGGAATCATTCGCAGAGCATATGAAAGAAGTGCATGAAGATGTGCGAAAGCGCATAGAAAAGAGCAACATGACATATAAGTTGAGAGCTGACAGGAAGAAGAGGATACAGTCGTTCAGAGAGGGAGATTTAGTCTATGCACATTTGCAGAAGGAGATATTTCCGACAAGAACATATAACAAGTTGAAGCTGAAGAAGATTGGACCATGTAAGATTCTAAGGAATATTTCAGACAATGCTTATGTGTTGGAGTTGCCAAAGGACTTGAGAATTTCACCAATGTTCAATGTCTCAGATTTGTACAAGTTTGAATAAGGTTCAAGCAGCAGAAGCGCGAAAGTGTCGAACACCGACTGGATAGCGTATATTCCAGATCGACACAAAGAGGAAATCACAGAAGTAATAGAGGAACGTGAAGTCGGGCGTATGCGCAGTTCGCGAAGGAAGGAATACTTAGTGCAATGGAAAGATGATGAGTTGCAGGAGGTGACATGGATTTTCGAAGAAGAGTTCAGGAGACTGACGGAGCAGTCGAGTTATTTTTCACCTAGGGAGTTTGATGCAGGAGCATCGGGGCCTAAGCAGAGCCCTCGAAGATGATCGACAAAAGGCTGACTAGAGGGAGTGCCGACGACCATTGGTGTGGAAGTGCAGATTGGCTGTCGAAGTCAATGAGTCGTGCGGGAGCTGTCAAGTTATGAGGACAAGAGAAGTAAGTCGAGAGTCGACATATCTAGGGTCAATAGATGACGGAGTTGCTGCAAAGAGGTCGAGTGTCGACAGGTTACCGAACTGCACCACCATTAGGTTTTGAGGCGGCTTGGAAGTCGCACAAACAGAGTAAATTTGATGGATATGTTGAAGGCTGATGAAAGGTGGTATAGTCAAAGCGATGAAGGGATCAAAAACTCTCAGGGAGTTAGAAGGACGCGTAGAAAGTCAAGTAGAGTACTTAGTAGCCGTTCGGGGTTGCTAAGGAAGTTATGAGCAGTTATTGAAGGTGGTTGAAGACACGCCAGATGTCGCCATAGGTGTAGGTTGTGCAACACGGTAGCGGTGCTGAAAATTGCAAGTCTGCAGGATCAGAGAGATCGGCGGACAGAGGAAGCATGTCTCGGGAAGAGCAGCAGCGGGTTTGAAGACCAGTGCGAGGCATGGAAGAGAGGATTCATTCTGGATCACTTAGATCACTTGGATCAGTCACTAGGAAGCGTATTGGTAGATTAGAGAGAATAGTCACACATCTACCGAGCGCAGAGAGATCAGAACCATAGCTCAGAGATTTGCAGCGAATTGGGAGAGGGTGAAGATCGACACATAGGGAGAACACATAGTTACTTCTGTACATTGTAATAGGATAAGGCCCACGTAGTTAGTTGTTTACATTCCTTGCATTTCGCATTGTAACCGTATTCTATTGAATTAATAGAAGCCAACTTCTAGCATCCTGTTTACATCTAGTTTATGTGAACGTGTGTGTTGTGTGTAATCCTTTAAGCAAGAGTGTCCGACCGACCTGAATTGCGTCATGGCCCCAGGAGGGGGCCCCGAGGTCCTCCCTCCTCCACCCCCAGAGATCACGGCCTTCAGGAAGTTGGTTGTAGCCAGCAGCAAACGCCCTGCGTCTGAATCTCAACAGAAATTTGTCAAGAAATTGGACAATATACCTACGGTTGCCCTCCCTGTAGAGGAATCATGTCAGTTTGCATTGAATCTAACTAAAAGGGGGCTCATTGGGAATTTTATAGGCCTATGGCCCTCCCCCAAAGTTGTGGAAGCATGGGTGTAGAGGAACTAGCATCCTCTAGTCACGGAAGGCATCATAAGTCGTCTTGTTGGTAAAGGATTCTTTGTGTTCATCTTTGATATCATAAAAGATAGAAATCTTATTTTCAGGAATGGCCTGTATTTTATGGGTCCTTAGGGCATGTATTTAAATAAATGGACACCATATTTTGACCCAAATCAAGATGTGTCGTTGGTAATTCCAGTATGGGTGCACCTGCCACACTTTCCTTTGCATTGCTGGAACCCGAAGTCACTAGAATCCATCGACAACACCCTCGGAAAATATATTGACCGAGTAGAGAGAAAGGATCAGTATTCCTGCGCAATAATATGCGTCAAGGTAGATTTGGAAGTAGGGTTATCGGAAGCCATAAAAATAACGGTGGTAGATTGGTCTCACATCCAAGAATTGGACTATGAATAACTTCCATTCAAATGCAGACATTGCCATGGTTACAGACACTTTGTAAGGCATTGCAAAAAGAAGGATGAGGAAGATGTTGAGAATTCAAAAGGAGAAAAATGGACTAAGGTTCAGAAAGCAGCTTCGTTAAAACAAAACAACAGATCTAAAGGAAAAGGGGTGCCAATGGGAATTAGAGCTTCCACATCAGGGCAGGATCAAGGAGAAGGGAGTTCAGCCCCTTCAATAGAAGACACATCCAAAAATCCATTCGAATCCCTCAACACACCTATAGAAACTCTAGAAACATCAATTGAGGAGATCGAGCAGCAGAAACAAACCCCCATAGTGGAGAAAGACAATGTAGAGGCAGCCCGACCCGGTTCTCCTTTAGGAACCTCCTCCTCCCCTTCCTATGCTAAAATGACAAGAAAGAAGCCTCCATAAAACTTAGGTTCCTCGGAGGATGATACTTTCGAGAGGTCCTCGAAGAGAGCAGGGAGGAAATCACATAAGGAAGCTAGAGAAGAAGAAGCAGAAAGGAAAAAAACTCAAGGAATCCAATCCACTATTGAAATGTCCATCGGGATAAATACCAGAAATAGGCCTCCCAAGGGAGGTTCTACCCACTCCAACCCCAGTAAATAATGTGCGTAGTCTCTTGGAATTGTAGAGGCTTGGGGAATCCATTGAAAGCCGACCAGTTAAAGACCTCATGAAAATTGAATCTCCCGAGATCCTCATGCTCCAAGAGACTAAAATTGCAAGGGACAACCTCCTTGAAATCGGAAAATTGAAATGGACGAAAAATGTAGGGAAGGCCATTAGTGCAAGACGCTCCTCAGGCGGTCTTGTAACTCTGTGGTTGGAGGACAAGTTTCATTTAGAAATCTCCTTTGACACTCAACATTGGATTTTCACCAAGCTTCAGCACTCTCCAAGCAAATTTACCTTCTCACTTTTCAATCTTTATGTTCCTGTCCTCTTCTCTGAGAAGAAAGAATGATTTTTTAGAAATTTATACCCCTACGAACATCATTTTAGCTTAATATATTAACATAGTTCTTGATCAGAAAGAAAAGAGAGGAGGAAAAAGCGGCATGGACCAAATGCTTCCCTTTGTGGAGGAGCTAGTTTAGCAATGGGATCTCCTTGACTTCAAACGTTCGAAAGGACTTAATACATGGACAAAAAATAGAGCTGGTGTTGATCACATTTCAGCACGCCTAGATAGTTTTCTTGTATAGAGCTCGATCTTGATGGAAAAGAGACTAATCGCCTCCAAAATCCTCCCAAACCTCACTTCTGATCATAATCCTATCCTCTTAATTTTGGAAGAGGAAGAAAACTTGGGCCCAATACCATTCCACTACAACCCTCTTTGGACAGAAAAGATGGGTTCATGGAAATTGTGCAAACGGCCTGGTCCACCCCAGTCACAGGATCACCTAGTTACATGTGGGAGCAGAAACTCAAGACAATGAAGTATGCTCTGAAAGATTGGATTAAAAATCCCCATAATACCCCCTCTATTCATAGAAGATAGATTGTTTAGCGGTTAGCATATTTGCAAATGGAAATGGAAAGCAAAGATATCACCACTTCATAAATAGAAAAGGAACATGTTTCCCGTAGCTTGTGACTTAAAGATGGAGACCGTAACTCCTCATTTTTCCATCGGCAATACTGAGCACGCCTTTCTCGAAATCATATCACAGAAATTATCTCTTCAGATGGGATGGTTTACAAGGGTCTTGATCAGCTCAAAGTGCCAGTAGAAATCCATTTTCAGAAACTTTACAAAGATGATGGTGATGGCTGTGAGGAGGTCATCTTCGATTTCCTCTCACACATCCCTTCTCTTGTAAGCATGGAAGAAAACACAACTCTCATGAAGTCATTTTTAGAAGAAGAAATATGCAAATTTATTTGGTCCATGGAGCCCGACAAAGCTCTAGGACCGGACGGATTTTCAATTCATTTTTATAGATCATGTTGGGAAATAATCAAGGCTGATTTGCTGAGAATGATTAAATATTTCCATCAAAAAGCTAAAGTGGGAGGTAGTACTAACTCCACTTTCTTAGATTTAATATCCAGAGAAGTGAGTCCATGTTCCTTCAATAGATTCAGGCCAATTTCACTATGTAATGCCTCGTACAAAATTCTTTCCAAGCTAATGGCAAACAAAATTAAGTCGTTGCTAGAGAAACTCATTTCTCCCATGCAAAGTGGATTTGTCAAAGGAAGACATATCCTGGATAATGTTATATAGGTGCAAGAAGCCATGCATTACATTTATCAGGGGAAGGAGCAAGGGATGCTCATAAATCTTGACATGAAAAATGCTTTCGACTGGGTAAAACTCTCCTTCCTTTATAGAGTCCTTCTTTCCTTTGGTTTCAGCTCTGATTTTGTCAATTTGATTGACACTTGTACTGAAAAGCCTTGGATAACCACGCTAGTAAATGGAAGACCATCTAATTATTTTCCAGCTACGAGGGGAATAAGGAAAGGATTCCCTCTCTCCCCCTTCCTATACATTCTTATGGAAGATTCATTAAGTAGAAAGTTGATTGCAGTAAAGAAAGTTGGGATAGCTCCAGGTATTAGAGTGATGAAGGGCCTCGATCCATTAAATCATGCCTTATTTGTTGATGACTCTCTACTGCTGGGAGGAGCCTCCACAAAGATTGGAAAGGTATTCAATGAAATCCTTCATAGTTTCTACAATATCTCTGGACTTTGGAGCCCTCATCAATAAAAGGAAAAGCGCAGTGTATGGGTGGAACGTAGATCAATAAACTATTATGAGAATAGCCCATTTTTGGGGGTTCTCAGGCTACGCTTCTTGGGAAAAAATCAATTATCTCAAGCTACCTTTAACCCTAGGATCCAATAAATCCTCGTTGTGGAATGAAGTTTTAAGCAAATTCAAGAGAAAAATTGCAGCATGGGGAGGTCATTGGCTCACAAATGCTGGGAAACTTATTTTTATAAAAACAGTACTCTCTTCCTTACCAATCTACCAAGCATCCTTCCTTCTGGCACCAAAGCGTTCACATAATAGGTCTAAAAAGTTATTCGATATTTTCTATGGCGAGGAGGAAAAGGAAATCAAAAGAAATACCACTTAGTAAATTGGAACATTGTAAAATGCCCAATTTCTGAAGGAGGTTTACATGTTCGTGATCCCGGCCTTGCCAACATTGATTTCGGTAGCAAAATTTTGTGGAATCTATATTCAAATGGAAAACATCCTGTAAGTCAAATCTTAAGGAATAAATACCTCAAAGGAGCTCCTTTGAGAAATCTACAGGCAGAAAACACCCCAAAAGGAACAATGATTTGGAATCTCTATCGTCGTGGATTAGATTTCTTCCAAAAATATTTGTACCGCGTCCCTGGAAATGGGAGCAACATCCTGTTGTGGCATGACAGTATTATGGTACACTCGCCCCTCGCAAATTCTAAATAATTAAAAGACGTTCGGGTTTGGCTTTCACAACAAGCAATCCACAAACTTGCAGACATCTCCGTTTGGGATGCTACAGGGAACTGGCAGTCGTGGGCATTCCCTAGAATTCTAGAGCACCTGCAAATTCAATAGAACCTCCTTATAATAGCTCTGACGGATTCAACACCTGTTCATTTGCAAGCAATGGACAAATGGGGATGGGGAAATACTGGGATCTATACCGCAACACAGGGCTACTCTTCCCTTCAAGCACATCAGGTGTCGATCCATTCAACATATTTTTGGAAGTAGGTATGGGATCCTCTCAGTTGTCCCAAAGTTATTTTTTTCCTATGGGTTTTAATGCATAAGAAAGTTTTGACTGGAGAAAACTTGTTAAAAAAGGGATTATCGGTCCACATAGATGCCCATTGTGTAGTAATTCTCTAGAAACAATGGAACACTTGTTTGTGGATTGTTCATTTGCCTAAGAAGTATGGAAACTCCTCCTTCACGGCCTCAATGCTATAGCTCCAACTTAGATTACAGTGGTGGCTTTATTCTCCTCCTGGAAGGCGCACTATCCCCGTGCGATCCCAACCAAGTCTATTTGGATTCGAATTTGGCAGGCCATACCCAAATATGTTTGTTGGAAAATATGGATGGCCAGAAATGATTAGATCTTCAACAGCTCTCTACGCTCCCCTTCGATGGTGGTTGTCAAAGCTAAATCTCTCCTTGAAACAGTGGTCCAACTAACCTTCAAGAAAGAAAACTCTCTACATCCTGAAGAAAAAAAATGGTTGGGGACCTTTATATTTAGGGACATAAATAAAATTACTGTTCGCCCCTCCATCACTCCAGGATGGCGATTACGAGACCTGGATGAAATTTTTCAAGCTTGGTGGAGGAAGCAGGGAAAAGCATCAATTTTCTTCAACGGAGCTTCCAAAGGAAACCCAAGGATTGCTGGAGCAGGCAGAGTAATATACTCCTCGGATGGATCTAGAAAGGATAGCTTCAGTTGGGGTCTTGGTTAGAGAACTAACAATCAGGAAGAAATTCTTGGGATGCTAAAATCCTATCAGATAGCACATTAAAATGGCATTCGAGAAATACAAGTTTTCAGAGATTCTGAAATTTTGATAAAGATTTTAAATACAGAGGATAATTTCAACAATCCAGCTCCCAATAAGACTCTGCAAAGGTTGCGATATATGTTGCAAGACTTCGCCTCCTCTGAATTTTTCCACATCCTTCGTGGATCGAATAAGGAAGCAGACTTCAAAGAAAACATGGGCTATCTCCTGCCTCAAGGAGCATTCAACAGAAATGATGAAGCACCTTCAAAGGTCCCTATACCCTAAAATATAACTTTGTATGGAAATGAAATTTGTAATATGGTTAAGCTGGCTTTTGAAATTTTGTAATCATGGTTGCTTTGGCTCCATTCCAACTGGTTTCTAAATAAATAAAATAACCGTTTTAGTTATAAAAAAAAGAGTAAGGATCATTTAAAAATTGTCACCTCAAAACACTTATTACACAAAAGAGCTACATTGAAAAGGAAGTTATTTATTTAATACCCTAGTTTTAGCTATGGGTTTATTCCAAAAAATGCATGTCATAGGAAAATTTAATGGTCTAATATTCAAGAATACATTGAATATGATAATGAAAATTTATTCTATTGGACAAGCACATTATACGATAATCTACAACTCTTTCCAAGAAATATATTGCACTCCTTATACTATTGGAAAGCTCTTATCGAGATCTACAATTTTATTGTTATGCATTGTTTGAGATTCTTAACTATTTGTTTCATATTTACAAAAGAATATTTTGGCAAATAAGATACATGGTAGAAGATGGTAAAATATTCTGATGTTTTTTATCCCTTTCAAATACTTTCAAGATAATTTTTCACTAATAGGACCCCTTTGCTTGGACAAATTTGTATTTTTTCTTGAAAAATTCACTGTTCTGACAAGCCAAACATATTTTTTTCTCTGTTCTTCACTACCTGCATAACTATTGCGAAGAAATCACTACCCCTATTTCAAGAATCCCCCTTGGGATCTTCCTTAATTATTGTTTGTAGGTCAGTTATAGGTTAAGTTATCCTTTTAGTGCCAACATTGTAGAACACTAGAAATTGAAAGTTATCACGATGATCTATGAGATAATAAACAAAACTACATGCTAAATTGTATCTTCTAAGTTTAAATTGTATCCTTTTTATTAATTACTTTCCATTTTAAATTGTATCTTCTAAGTTTTTAAAATCTTTTTCAAAGTTGTGCTTTTCCCTTTGCACGCACAACACACCTAAACTTTATGCTTGTTTCATGTCGTCAAACATAAAAACAGTGTTGAACTAGTTTAAACCAACTTAGCCTTTGTTGAGGGCCAAAAAAGAATTTATAGCTAGGTTATAGCTATGGGAATTAATATCCAAATAACTTTCCACAACTATTTTGCATTTGAAATATAGTTAGTTGTCTATTTAGGGAACAAACATTTTGTAATGAACACGATTAAGACCAATTTAATGGTAGGACCATCCTTTCAGGGTGGTATGTGCCAAGACCAAGACCAGAGGTTTGACTAGGACATTTTTCCTTTTCAACATTGTACATCCCTTGGATTTTGGATTCAACCAAGGTGCGAGAAAACCTTCATACATGTTTGTGAACAAGGTAGGCTAGTTTCCTTTCTTATTAGGGCTCTTACATAGGTGGCTCTTGCAAGTGAGGGGAACTTGAGATGGATTTGTGTTGGCCATTGGGATTTCATCACCCAGTGCCTTGCAATTATAATTGTTTCTCACAACTTCACTCCTATATTGAAGTGGAATTCATCTCCCACTTTCAGTGGTCAATTGGAAGCACCTTTAATGATTTTTATTTGTGTTTCTTAAGATGGATCTATTACCATTTAGCTGAGAAACACATATAAGAATTGTTCCTTTTCTATTGTTGTGAGATAGAGTATCTTCTTTTGGATAGTGGGTATTTTAATTTCTAGGGAGTGCTTCACTATTATAAATTATTTATTTCAATTGTATATTTTTTTCACCACTTGAGAAATTTTCCCTTTCCAAGCATGACTTTTGGTCCCATAAGGAAACAAAATTTTCTCGAGGGCATAGCCCTTGAACCCCCGACATTCCTCACAGACAACATTGAGAAACACATTTTGTTCTCACACATGGTAATGCTACACCATCTTTGTCTTTCCAATTTATCCCAAATTGGACCCCCATCAAAGGCATTATAACAATCCACCACTCAATGGTGGTAAAAACAAGATCACACAATATAATCTCTGACATAATGGGGGGAATATTAGCAATTCTAGAGGCACCCATAATCCCCTCGAGAACTATATTTGAAACAAGAATAAATCCCATGCCTATCATGCAAGTGACCAAGTTTGATCCCTAGCAATGATGCCATTTTTCATGTTAACCCTTGAGATGTTCCATGGTTAGTGGAACTATGCCAAGACACGATGTAGCTCAACTTTTATAGATTTAGAGCTCAATATTTATTGAAATAGAATGTTTGACTGATTATCTTTTGAAATTTCTAGATACACAGGATTTAAAACAAATTCATTACTAGGGACTCTGCTTTAGAGGCATTTTCCAGGTGTATGCTCAGTAATCAATGTAGTGTAGGGTAAATGGATAAAATTATGCAACAAACGAATTGTATGAGGTATCATTGAGATAAATATTACACATTCTTAATGACATAATATTACACATTCTTAATGACATAAAACGTATTGATTATTTAAGAATTCAGTAATTTAACAAATGTAAATTAAATCTTGGTGAAGTACATTAACAATGGTAGGGAAGGAATTCGTATGTAGAACAACAAAGAAACCTTGATATATCATTCAATAAAGAAAACATCAATGAGAAATATAGATCATACATGTGAAAGACTAAAATATTTATCCCACATATAATACTCAAACACATTTATACCATGAATTTGGTGAAAGAGCAGGCTACTTAGAGCTTTATTATATCAAGAAAAGCCCTGGTGTGATTAATAAGATTAGATGCACCGATGGTTATTTTATGTTTGGTGAATAGTGCTTTCTAACATCGTACTTGAATATATATATATATAATTCCATGATTCATTAGAAATTGAAATATTTGTTTATAGTAGTATTCATTTAAGTTTTTATTATTGCGTATGGATATGATGTTTGGATTAATTTGTTATATCATCATTTTAATTACCGATGTAGCATTTCACTACACTGAAGAATGCAATAGAATGAAAAAATTCATGTTATTATATATCAATATTAAGAGGCCCTTTGTCATACAAAATGGGACAACATAAAGTCCACAATAATCATGAAAATGTAAACATGCACGTAATTGTTACATTGTAACATGTTGACTTTCAATTGAGACACTGTCTAGTACATTATACAAATGTCTAATTTTCACAAAAAATATTTCAAAATAGACAATATAACATCCATTAATAACATCCAAAATGGATCATAATTCTTCGTTGGAACTGGTGTCAGTGCTTGAGCTACTTGCATGACTTGTGTTATTTGGCCGAATGTTTTTGTTGACTACCTCAATTGTTTTCCTCTTCTTCAGCTTCCATTTACAAACATAAAAATAAAGTGTAATGTGTGTATCTACATTGCTGGGAATAATGAAAATTAAACTAGTTAATACAGATGAATGTAAATTAAAATCACAACTACTCACAAACTTTGTTATCAACCCCCTTTTTCCTTGTCATCCCGTCTTATGTACTGAATGGGTTCCATTTTTTCTTTCTTTCATGAAATAAAACAATTGAAAAATAATATTTAATGCTAAATTAATTAATTAGATGTACATAATAGAAAAATTCAATGATTTAATACATTTGAAGCACATTGCTATTGAGGATTGGTCATATTATGATGCAATTATGTCCATTACCATTGTCAGTCCCTACATAAGATTCAACATATGTGAATTAAATTATTTTAAACATATTACCGAATATTCTTAACTACAATATTACTCAAAAATCAAGAAAAAAATCATATTGATTTTTTTTATTCACTTGATTCATCCCTCTGTAAATTTTCCATCAAGGTTTTATGCTCTTCTGCACTTAGATTGCAAAGAATATTATCGAGCTTCCTTATTTTTTTGCTTTACATGTCACACATTAACCAATACATATTACTTAAATTTATAAAATAATTCAAACATATTAATTTGATACAAAAATTACAAAGAACTTGCCTTCTTCACGACTTTGGATGTGCTCCCATCATGTCAACCATAATTGTTGTTCATTGAACACTTATCATGGATTATTTTATCAATAAACAACCTTGACCATTAAATAGAGAAACTATTAAGTATATTATACAAAAAAAATTACATATCTTCAAAATAAAAAATAGTTTGCCATTTCAGTGAGTTTAATTATACGAAACACATTGGGTCTTGTCATACCATACCACACAGCGGTGACAGAATTGAATGCACCGGTGTGTTATCATAAGCACGATGCACCAACCAATGTGTTAGCTTTTTTTTAATAAAAAATTAACATGCTTGACATTACTAGTGCACTATTACTATAAATGCCTCAGTGCGTTTAAACAAATTGAACTCACTGAAAACTGCGTAAGTGTTTTTATTTTAATTTAAAATAAACTAATCAGGTCAACTAGGTTTGGGATTCGACCCAAGAAGTGGTCCCATCATAGCTAATGGCTTATATATAAAACTTCAAACCCATTAAATCTAAAATCCCTAAAAGAAAAATCCTAATTGTGAAACAATAGAGGGATTTAAACCATAAAATTTTGCAGCCACATAAAATGAAAGGAAGCAACAAGAAAATCTAAACATGAAAATAAATAAACCATGTATTGTAATCAATAGTAATAATTTACAAATTTGAAATTTATACTATGCAGGGTTTTGTTTGGTTCAAGTTACCTTACAAATTTTGATCTTCAAAATAAATGGTTACTCCAAATTCCTCCCCGATAACTCTCTCTTCAAAAACTCACCCCTAGAAATTTTGGCAAAATAATGAAATAGTGATTAGGTTTTTTTTAATACCTTATAAAATGTTTTTGAAATTGAAATTCCCACTTCTTTTTCAGTTTATGGCAAAATAATTCGTACGATTTTTTATTTTCGATTTCTGGACATCGGTGTGCTATTTACATAGAATCACCGGTGCATTACAACATGAAATGCACTGTGCATATATATTTTTAAAAAATTAAAAAAAATTGGAATAGTGGTGCGTTAGACAGACATAAATGCACTAACATGCTATGTTTTGCATGACACATCATATTGGCATACAAAAAAAAATTAAAAGCATCATACTGCAGTGAATAAAAAATTATTGTTGCACCAGCATGCCATTGTATACTGAGTGCACTGGTTTCAACAATATTGAAACCTCCATAGATAACTATCTGCCATCAAATATAGTAGATATTTGTTTTTGCGGGATATTTTGCAGATGTTCTTGGATGGTGTATATGTGGTTTTGCAACACTGATGCATTTATTTAAGCAGGTCGCACAAGTGCGGTTTTTTTATTATTGTGTGCCATTGTTAATTAAAAATGTTCTATTGTAATATTTTATTCCTTATTTATGAAGCTCAAAGTAGATATAATTCCATATTTAGAAATATCAAACTTTGAGATCATGATAAAGAGCAGCGGGCGGAACCATGGGTTACGACCATTATTTTGTTTAAAATAAATGGGACGTTATTTTGACTCCCAATGCTGAGAAAATCATTCGTAATGACCGCCGTATTTAATGATAGTTGCTAGTTCGAGGATATGGAATTTCTTTTGATTCATACTCCTTTACATATTATTCGTACTTTTTTCCAGCTGAATACAAATGAACCACTTCCATATTAACAGTTTTGACATGAATAATAATATGTTGTTGGATGCTTCCACAATGTGTAATATTGTATGAAAAGGATTCTATATTCATTGTGTTATGGGATTTTTATCGATGTTTAAAACTAGCTATAAGCAATCCATCATCATGATAAAGGAAATATATAGCAGAGATTCAGAGCAAACTAGTGAACTTGCTCTCTATTTTGCAGTAAAACTTTCATTGCTAATTAACAAAACAAACTCATTAGAACAAATACTCATTTATTTATCAAATAAATAAAATAATATAACTTATATATAAAAATATAGATGATTCATTTACAAAAGCATCAGTCGTGTTGTGTTATATTTGTACTAGATCATTAGTGCCCTGCCATACTTCTAGATCACTAATGTTATCTTACTAAATGGGTGTGCCAATGCTCTTTAAAAGTATAGGTGCATTGGTTCTCTCTTACAATACAAGAGCATTGGTGCATTATGCTCTATGTAGAATATCGATATGGTGCATTGACTAGAAAATGAATACATTGTATGTTTTGTGGCACATCCCATATTTTGGCCTTCTCATGGCCATGGTACTCCATGGATATAATTTCCCACCATTGGTATGGATACATGTTTATATTAGTGTTTCCACATTAATAGTGTGCTAATACATCTCATGTGTGTTAACATTGAGAAAATGCAAAATAAGTTTTGATATTGTTTACAAGGTGCATCAAAATAAAACTAGCACATTGTGATGATGCACCTATTAACCATTGGTGCACTTGAACTCCAAGGCACTAAATAGAAAATTTGTGCATAAAATGTTCAATGAATAAATAGAAAACTATGATGCAATATGAAGGATGTGAAATAAAAAGCTAAAAAACTGAAATTCTTGTAGACAAAATAGAAAAAACTAAAGCAAAAATGTTTAAATAGTATAGTTAAGGGGTTATTTGGCTTGGGGCTTACTTTTGAGGATTTGCAACAATGAATGTAGAAGAAATTGAGAATTAGGGTTTTTGAGGGAGAAATTTAAAATTCCTACTCCCTCCAATAATGAATGACAATGGTGGGTGGGCAATGAATCACTAAACTTAGGGTAACGAGGAGGACTAAGTCTAAGAATGTGCATTAGTGCTCCAAAGAAGAAATGGAATAATGGAGTATTTCCTTTATCCTAATGATGGACCACTTATATATGGTATGAAACATCTATCAAAAATCCCAAGACACAGTGAATCCAAAATCCTTTTCATACAATGAATAATAATATTAAAATTCACTATGCCCATATCAACATTTTGGACATGAACAATAATATGAAAACGAAAGTTTGCATAGATCAAAGAACCATTATATCAAGAAAAAATTGCAAGATTAAGTTACTGTTCAATAATACTTCATACCCCCTTTCTCTAGTGATATTATGTAATACCCCCCAGTTTTGACTTGGAATGTATTTAATCAAAATTATGTAAATGATGTAAATATGCTAGTTTGGAATCCTAGTGCAGAACTCAAGGCCAAGTCCTGACTAGAGAATGGCTAGGCATGCATGATGTATTGTTGGCACCTCTATCCAACAACCATTCCACATCCATTCGAAAATGAATTGGTCCCTACTGTTTTGGTCTAGTACTTTATACCTCATGAGAAGACCCCATGGTAATGTTTTGAGGTTTCAAGTTGTTGTGGTTGTTTAGCTTTTTTCTATATTTCATAATCCTTATATCTGCGTATTGATTCACATTAATAGTTTACTTTCCTTTCTTCGGAAATGGCATAGGAAATCAAGATTTCGATGATAACATTTTATCACGATTATTATTCATATCTTAATTTCATGACTAAAAGCATGGAGATAAAAAAGAAAAATGAATAGTATCTCATTATCTTGATCTTTACCCATTATGCATCTCTATTATGAAATTCTGTAGCTTGTTCCAAGGATCTCTCTTCATTCAATGATCAAAGTATATTACAGTATCATGGAAGGATTTTTGTGCATAAGTTTTCTTTTAACATATGCTATCTCATGATGAAATTATTACATCTTTCACTTCCTAAATTTTACATGTCTTATGAACATTTAAACAATTTTATTGTTGAAGGTCAATATTTGTGAAGTCATTGGATAACAATACATGCGTATGAACCCTTTAAAATATCAAGGCTATGAAGCAAATCTATAATTAGTGCCAAAAATCAACTTGTACTCAATAATACATTGGCATATCTTGACTAATATTATTCAATAGGTTTTTAAGGACAAACTGTTTATATCCTATTGTCCTTATGTTGCCAAGGGTTTAATCATCACTTATCAGTTCGATAATTGACGTTACATTATTACTATCATAAACATAATTTAAATTAGATCCTTGATATTTAATTTCCTTTTGATCGGTGTATTATAATGATCGAGTTTGGTTGATTGATAACTTGGAACTTGTTGTAAATTGAAATTTGATTAGCCTTTCGATATAATCATTGATTAAATAAACTACCATTTTTATATCGTGACATGATCTTGTTTGGTCGATGTGACTTGGACTGGTCAATTTGAAATCAGGTTAAGGCCACGTTTTACCCGGTGGAGCGAGACACGAATCATGGTTTTGGCTAGTCCTTTTTTTTGTTGGACAAGTGGTATCCCACGAAGCTGATTAGGCTTTGGTCTCCTTGCCACCTCAACCACACTCTCATTTCAATGATTTGACGTGGTTAACTCATTAATGTCTGGTCCGTATAAAGTTAGGGCACATTTATAAACTTATTGTTTCCATTGGACACATATCCCTCCAATAAAATTGAGTAAAAACATGCAAGGTACGAGCTACTTAGACATTATGACTAGCACTTTAAGTCATCAATTACCTAGAGAGTAGTAGGAGCCAAGGGCGGTGATGCTCATGCTTTTCACCTATGCTCTATGCATTCCTATGGAGTATTTTGATACAACATAGAGTGACTAATAATCTTGAATCTTTTCCTTTCATTCAAATTATTCCATCCATTACCATTTGTTGTGTCATGGGTCTCATTTGCAGGGTCAAACCCAATAAACCTGCTACTGTTGAGTCAGACCACCAACCCTATAAGGTTTTTGAGAAGGCAAGTTGGATACCCTTTGTTAGGAAATTCCATGGACACAGCAGGGAATTCATGACCACTTTTTCAAAGTCGTTTGATGGTAGGAGAGCCGTGCTTGGGGACCTTGAATTATAGGTTGATGTGGAATTAATTTCTGTCGCTACTAGTTTATCCACAGTCGATGAAAAATGGGTCAAGCATACTCCCCTTAAAGGCATTCCATGGAAGCAGTTCCTGCTTGAGCCAATGGAACTCGATGAATACACCGAAGGTATGCCTGTAAAGATCTTTAAGCCAAAGTGGAAAAACATGTTTAGGCCAATTTGCTTTTTCATTACTTGTGAAGGTCGATATAACACGATCTTGAGATATCATGTCAAGATTTTCATGGCTACTTTAGGATTTAAAATGAATTTACCTCATTTTTTGTTGCTGAGCCTTAAAGCCATGGAATCTCGATATCATGAGACCTTTAAGGATTTCGACCAAGTTCTGTGTCACTTTGGCCTTATTCGAATTATAGTTGAGTTACATCTGGCTCAGTTTGGCCAGACATGGCAATCATTTTTGGAAAGGAACTGGTTTGATGGCTTAGAACCATAGTAGAATAGGGATGTTTTAAATGCAGAATGCGATATTTTCTCCCATTCCCATGAATTTTTAGGTTCTGCAACCCCTCATTCCCACTCTCATAATGTGAAGTGTGACCCCCTGGAGGTAGGTTCTCCTTATCGTAATCTATTGACCTCACTCGATCAAAGTTATCAAAATCATGCTCAAGAGGAACTGGAGTCTTAGGAAATAGGGAAATCTGATCATTAAAAATAGGATTCGCTGTGTGAAAACTAGTCAATTGAGGTTGATATGTTTGGAGTACTTCCACCCATCTGTCTCATGAAAGTCAATCGATTGCAGTCCTTGTTCTTCAAACTGATATTCAATTGAAATCTTTTGTTAATTAGGCTGGGGGAAGTAGGATAGATTATTATGCATCCTG
Source organism: Larix kaempferi (assembly GCA_027924585.1). Classification (NCBI taxonomy): domain Eukaryota; kingdom Viridiplantae; phylum Streptophyta; class Pinopsida; order Pinales; family Pinaceae; genus Larix; species Larix kaempferi. The sequence goes on along the minus strand of BSBM01001158.1, from coordinate 1,909,748 downwards.
GGGTATTGTTCCTATTTCTAATGTTCAATCGTTGCCACAATCTATGCCAACCTTCCTTAATTCATCCTATGTGCATGAAGAGTCCCTCGATGATATTTTTGACTCCACATTGGAAAAAATGGGGGTTACTCATTTTCTTCAAGATGTTAATCAACTCAAAGGATTAGTTAATACTGAGGTCCATTCTATTGTCTAACCACAATTGGGGATTGGTCAAATAGAGAAACTAGAGAAAGTAAAATAGGGTCACGATCAAATGAGTGTTGCCGAGGTTGAATACTCTGGTGAAGTGACTCAAACCGTTCATATTCTCCATCTCAGACATTAAATAACACTGGAAGGTTATCTGGTAAGAAGTCTCGATCTCGTAAATCATCCAATTATATTTTCCACAATGTCATTGCGAAGAGACAAGCCCGATTGTTATCAATATATAATAGGTACAAGAAGTTTCTCAAAATTGACAATCTACTCAACGAGATCCCATTCTAGTGATTCACATATTAGATCATGATGACCCTCAACCTAAGCTGAATACACAAGAAACTATTCAACAAAATTCATTATCATCAGGAAAGGTAGAGCAGGGTAAAGATGAGAAGGTTAAAGCTAAAACCGATTTAATGCAGATAAAAATGGAACAACGGAAAGAACAGATGCCTCGAATCGATTCGAACCTTGACGCTTATTCATTTCCTCATATTGAAATCACTCGTCAAAATTTTTGGAGAGAAGCAGCCTTGTTTTATAATCATGGAAGTTTTAATCCAAAACCATCTTGTGATGCAAATTTCCAAAACCTAGTCAACTATTATTAAGCCAAGGTTTATTCCATAGCTAAACAGGTAAACTATCCCCAAGATAAGGTTTCATAGATGAAAATGCAGAAAAGGCTGTTAAATGAACAACACCAAAATGAGGTTAGTGAGCTAAAAAAGAGATTGGAGAATTGTGCCGTAGGAACTATGATCAATACCTCAGGCATGAATATTTTTGTTAATCTAGGCACTAATGAAAGTGTGAACCAAAAACAGTTTGTATCCTTACATTGGTTTGGAGTTGAATTGTGATGTCATGACCAAATTTTGAATAAATAGGTAATTTGTCCTCTTTTTATTTCATTTAATAATATCTCTAGTCTTCTAAGTTATTTTATTTAATAAGTAGCTACAGAACATAGATTTTGCAGCCACTTCATTTTATTTTGACTGTGTTTTATTTTGTTTTCTTATTTCTCCTTTTGCTCATATTTTAGGAAAACAGTCGAGCCCCAATTTTTTTTAAAATTAAGTCAAGAAAATTTGGATCAATGGAATGGAGAAGCATGTGGTGACAAGTAAGCTCTTTAGATTGGCAATGATATCTTTCGGAGTTGATTGTTATGGTTCATCATATCGATGAAATAATTGTACTCGAATTTAGGATGATGCCATAAAGCATTTTCCTAAAATAAGAATGTTAGATCCTTATTTTTGGGAAATTTAGTTGTTATGCACTAAGGCTCGATCGTCATTGATATGTATATATATCCTGAAACAATATGAACTAAGGGGTTCTATTTGGATAGAAAATGGTGTGTGTCTAACTTAGACTTAATGACTCTATTTTATTTTTGTGATTAATATATACTTTAATTTTTTTCTTGTATGATTATTCATGTTTAGTTTATTACCCATGTCATTATATCAGGATTCGTGGCAAATTAGCTTCCACGTGCAGATTATTTCGCTCGGATTATACAGCTGTTTCATTTTCTGATTATTGTTGTTGATCAACAACTAATTTTCTTTCATAACACCATTTCTGAAATTGTTCTTTGTACTGCATCTACATATTTCATATTCACATGATTCGGTTTCGGTATCCTGTTTTATGATACATTAAAACCTTAAATATATGGTTGTGATCTATTAGTGACTGTTTTAGGTTGATTTAATCATGATAATGTATTTATTGGTGATGCAACGTTCAATTAACACGACAGATCCGTCAATCTCTTTATAAGCTCAACTTCGAATTAGTTAGTTGACATTGGTCAATAATGATTTTCTTTCTGTTATTTATTCAAATGTTGGAATTTCCTGCATGAGAATGATGACATCATTTTATTCGTTTGATATCAGAGTTGATTGATTCTAGTTCTTTAATATTATATATATTGATCAAGATTAGGTGAGTGTAGGTATTTAAAGCTATTTTTTTTCCTTTCAGGTGTAAATCTAAACAATGGTTTTAATCCAGATCAATTTGGCCCGAATTAATAAATTGAGAAGATTTGAGACAGTAAACATGTATTGGATATTTTATTACACCTGAAGTATAAGTGTGTGTGTTGTTAGAGTAAATGATTTTGATTTTAGAATTTAATATCATTTAATATTTTGGCTTGTTTGTCACAGTTCGTATGATATAGTTTTATCTCTAGATCATTCTGTAAAATACATAAAGATAATTGGGATCCCTATCCTTAATTGTATATTTGTATAAAATTTAGATTCGATTATCTCTTATATATATATATATATATATATATATATATATATATATATAGCATTTGAGGGTTTTGTTTCTTTAGTTTAGTTATTAAGTTAACAATAATATCTGTTAACGGAGCCGTAAATCCATGAGGATTGATCATTTGAATGACTTGGGGTAATTAGACACCTCTGTATCAGATGAATTCCTCCTTTTTGATGCAAGTGCACAACTTCCACGTCAACAAATGGTGCTAGAAGGAGGGCCTTTCACAGTATAATGGATAAACATAATCAAAATAGGCCTCCTCTCGCTCGCTCTCCCATCGTTACAAGAAACTACTCAGGTGCCTCGGCTTCAGTTGATGTGCCTAGTGCTTCCCAACCAGAGATTATTCAAACACATATTCAAACCATTTCACATCCCTAGGATAATATCTTGGTATCCACTCCATTATACTTGAATCTTGAAATTCAAGAACGCATTGACGCCTCCTATGAACTAATAGCCAGAACCCAATCTAGGTTAGCAAGGATTCGAGAAGTTAAGGAACACTTGGCTAGAAGATTCAATGGTTTTGTAGAAGGTACATCACAATCCAACGAGAATCCTCAAGATAAATTTGCCTTGGAAAGTGAACAATTACATGAGAATTTCGTCAATCACTTTAGACTTCCCGAGCACAATCTCTCTGAGTTCTCTTTACTAGGAGATCATACTAATATCGGTCCTCAAGATGATTAATAACTTCACACTGATAATCCTGAAATAAATATCAGGCAGTCTCTTTCTCCTATCTAAACTTGACTATCTTTTGGGTCAGGAGGTAACAATCCACCACCTTCACCATTTGAATCCCCCCTCCCCCCGTTCCTATGGAGAAATTTCCTTTGATTTAGAAGTTTATGAGCACTCTCTAGAATATGAAGAGATGGAATATGGCCAAAAACAACAATCAAAATAGGCCATGGCTCCTCCAATACGTTATGGTAGTACCGAGCATGCAACATCAGCTCCCCAAAAGCCCAGAAAAATGGCTCCCTAAATATGATCCTGAAAATAATCAACCCACTGATGACCATGTTAAGCGATTTATTCTCAAGCTTAGACTTAAGAATGTTACTCACGAGGATGTGGTATGCCAATTATTTCCTTTTACCCTCGAGGGAAAAGCATCCACTTGGTACTTTTCTCAACTGACAAGAAGTATCACATATTGGGATCAATTTGAAACAACTTTCCTTGAGAAGTTTGGGGATAACAAGACTCTAGAAGTCTTAGTCATGGAACTGTCCAAAATCCGCATGAGTTCAAAAGAAAAAATCATGGATTTTAATCAAAGATTCCTAACTTTAAAAAATAAAATCCCTGCTGAATTTATGTTTGCAGAAAACTTAATTGTGGCATATTATGTCAAAGATTTACCTCCGAACACCTCTATGTGGGTCAAGAGGACACATAAATCCACTTTGCTGGACACATTTGATGAAGCCATCCTTGTTGAAAAGGACAAGTTAAGATTATAGGATTCTTCTAAAAATGATATCGATCAACCTTCTACTTCTAAGAAAAAGGTTGAAATCCTTCAGAAATCGCCTGTAGCCAGAATGGAACACTCTGATATAGATTTGGGAAACATCAATAGGGCCCTTTAAAATATATCCAATGAATTAACTGACCTTAAACGTGATGTTGGGGACTCTTATCTCCCATCTTTCAAAAGGAATTTTCCTCCTCACTCAAATAAATAGATCCCTCCAGTAGAAGGTATGACTTCTGATGAATTAGTTGATACTCTCAGATCTTTAGTTCTCGGTATAGAACAATCTTCAGATTCCCATTATTAGTTAGAAGAACAAACAAAACAAACCTACGATGAAAACCTGGACCATTCTGAGGATAATTCACCTCCAACCATCAGTCATCTTTGGGATGTAAATGATTATGAATCTGACTGTGAAGTAGCAACTATGAATGTGAACCAACATCCTTATAATACTAGGAGTAAAGGCTTTGTTTCAACCAATAATCTTGTTACACCTCAACCTAGTCAGGACTCTTCCCTCATTCACAAAAATTAGACAGTTGTTAACAAATCAACGTTACATGAGATTGATTATGACCTAATAGATGATTTAAACATGCTAAAACCTAATATCTCCCTCTATGATCTTTTTAAGATAATCCCAATCAAGGAATTAATCTCTCATAAACAGTCTGATAACTCAGGTAGAAAGGAGAATAGTACCCCTGTTATGAGCAATCTGAATATAGATACTAACGTTGAAAGGAAAAAAAGCAGTTGTCAATTAATGCTGCCATTGGTAAGAAGAAAAGATCAAAAACCCCACCCTTCCTTCTCACCTTTGAAATATTTAATAAAAACCTAATATCTCCCTCTATGATCTTTTTAAGATAATCCCAATCAAGGAATTAATCTCTCATAAACAGTCTGATAACTCAGGTAGAAAGGAGAATAGTACCCCTATTATGAGCAATCTGAATATAGCTACTAACGTTGAAAGGAAAAAAAAGCAGTTGTCAATTACTGTTGTCATTGGTAAGAAGAAAAGATCAAAAACCCCACCCTTCCTTCTCACCTTTGAAATATTTAATAAAAATGTTCGTAACTGTATGGTAGATTCAGGTGCATCTTCAAACATGATTCCTCTTTCAATTTGCAAGAAGCTAAATGCTAAATTCACATTGTTTGAAATAGTTAGATCGATCCAAGGTAAAGGTGTTGGGGGAATTGAAACAAGTGTTAATTAGACTTTCATCCAACCCTCAAGTGCATCAAACGATTGACATTGTAGTGGCTGATATTCCATAGGCTTACATACTTTTTCTCAGCAAAGATTGGTCTGAGCAGCTTCAAGTGTATTTTTCAATTGATTGGTCACATATGTGGTTGCCACTTAACGGTAAGCAAAACAAGATCAGGGTCGATAGGGAAATATATATGAAACATACAATCACTGATTTGAATGATTCTAATGAACTTGTTCTGTTTACTGAAAACATTCTTCAAAACTATGGTTTCGAAACATTTTTTGGGAACTTTCAAGTTGAACAGTCGCCTAGTTCCAATCCATCTAAGCAATCAGAATTATGTCATTTTTTGCAAGACATTCCATCGTGTTCTTTATTTCGTAGTGAAAATAATGTAAATGATTTGGATAATTAGATTTGGTCTTTATATTTTGATGGGTCTCAATCTAACAAAGGTGTAGGTGTCAGTTGTTTGCTTATAGACTCAAAAGGTAATAAGGTGTTCTTATCCTGCAGACTTGAATTTCAGTGCACTAACAATACTGCGGAATATGCAGCACTGATTCAAGGACTTAGAATGGCATTGGATCTGAATATTAAGGTTCTGACATTTTTTGGCGATTCTGAAATCATTATCAAACAGGTAAAGAATGTTATTCATTGTAATTTTGTTCATCTAAAAAACTATCAAGCTGAGGTATGGAACCTTATCTCCCAATTCGATGCCTTCAACATCAATTCTATCCCTAGATATCTTAATCAAGAAGTTGATTTATTAGCAAATGTGGCATCTAGAATCATACCAGCTGAAGGATTTTTTTCTAATGCTTTTTCAATAGAATTGATTTTTAGCCCATCGATACTTGACAATATTACTAACTGGCGAGTTTTCAATTCTGATGAAATAGTGATCGATTTTCTTACGCTAAAGGATACATTCCATGATTTTTCAATCGATGAAATAATGCATGATGAAAATTTGCATGATTTTTCGGTAAGAAATCCATATGTTTTGGTAAATGATGCATTTCAAAAGGTAAATTCTGTGCTTAGGAATGCTCTTAAATTGGGATTTTTTTTGACATACAGGATAGATTTAAGAAGCAAACTAATTGCAAAACTAACAACTCAAGCATGTTGTTTGAGATAATCAATTTAGGTACAAAAAATGACCCTAAAAACATCAATCTTGGCTTAAATTGCACTCCCCAAGAAACATTAGCCTTTATTAAACTATTACATGAATACATAGATGTATTCGCTTGGACTTATGATGAGCTGAAATTTTTTGATCCAAATGTGATTCAACACGTCATTCCATTAAAACCGCAATCCAAGCCTTTTCAACAGAAATTACAAAATATGCATCCCAATTTATAGCCATTAGTAAAAGCTAAGCTCAATAAATTATTGGCTGCTAGGATTATTTTCCCTGTAAGGCATAGTCAGTGGGTTGGAAATTTAGTCCCGTTTAGGAAGAAAAATGGGGACATACAATTATTTGTTGATTTTTGCAACTTAAATAGGGCATCTGAAAAAGAAAATTACCGCGTCCCTCCCATGGAACAGGTACTGCACCAGGTATCTGGTTCAAAAATGATTTCTTTATTAGATGTTTTTTTCTGGCTATAACCAAGTCCTTGTCACACAACCTGATCAACTCAAAACCACATTTAGATCACCATGGGGAACATATGCGTATTGTAAAATGCCCTTCAGGTTGATTAATGTTGGAGTGACTTTTCAAAGGGAAATGGATGTTTCTTTTAGGGGTTTAATCAATCATTCCGTTGTAGTCTACCTTGATGATATCACTATTTTTCTAAGGATAGGGTGGATCATATTCTCCACTTAAAGAAGGTATTTGATAGATGTAGTAAATATGGTGTTTCCCTGAATCCCAAGAAATCGATCTTTTCAGTCACGAAAGATAAATTACTTGGTTTTGTTGTGTCCAAAGAAGGTATGAAAATAGACCTAGAAAGAACTCAGACAATTTTGAAAATTACTTATCTCTTATCTAAAAAAACGATGCAATCTTTTTTAGGGAATATAACTTTTGTGCAAAGATTTGTCCGTGGATTATCTGAGATTGAAATACCTTTGCAATAGATGATTAAAAAAGACGTTGAATTTAAATGGGGAAATTTAGAAAAACAAGCTTTTTGTAGAATTAAGGAAGCCATTGCAGAAGCTCCGTCTTTAGTGAAGCCTGATTTTTCTAGAGATTTTATTTTATATACTTTTGCGTCTAACTTGTCCTATGCAGCTGTCTTGTTGCACAAATACCATAATGGAAATGAGTGTCCCATCTCTTTCATGAGTTACACTCTCAAGGGAGTAGAATTGAACTACCCAGAGGTTGATAAGAAAGCCTTTGCTATCTTTAAGGCTGTTAGACATTTCAGGCCTTACTTGTTGAAATCTAGAAAGGCTGTCATAGTCCCCTATTCAACAGTAAGGAACTTGATGGTACATAAAGAGCTTGGGGAGAAACGAGCTCACTGGATGAATTCCCCCCAAGAATAGGACTTGGAGATTAAAACATCAAGTGTGGTTAAAGGCCAAGGCCTTTATAGATTAGCGGTTGAATATGTTTCTCACCCACAATCACTATCTGATTCTGAATAGGAGCAAATAATGTTTGAGAGAGAGGTTTACCCTATCTCTACCACTGACGAATCTTGGTATTCCGATTTGAGGTACTTCTTAATCCATGGTAGTGCTCCATAGCACTTAAACCCAAAAGCAAGAAGAGCTTTGAGGCTCAAATATTCCCCTTGCCAGCTTATTATTGATATCCTGTCTACAAAGAATTATGATGGGGTACTCCTTCGTTGTCTGGAAAAGGAGGATGCAGAACGTTTTGGTAGAATTACATTCCAGACTAGAAGGGGGACACTTCAGTGGAGAGACCACTGCTCACAAGGTCCTATATGTAGGCTATCATTAGCCTTCTCTATTCAAGGACGCGCACACGTTAGCACAAAGATGTCAGGTTTTCCAAAAGACGGTTGGTAGGGTTAAAAAGTTTGCTTACCCTTTACAACCTGTTATTGTTGACTTCCCCTTTCAACAATGGGGGTTAGACATCGTAGGGCCTGTAAATCCACTTTCCAACATGTAGCATAAGTACATCTTGACAGCCACTGACTATTTTACAAGGTGGTTTGAAGCTATCCCCTTACGAGTAGTCAACTCAAATCTGGTAATTTCTTTTTTACAAAATAATATTATTACTAGATTTGGAGTTCTAGAGTCACTAGTTTTTTATAATGCTTCTTATTTTTCATCTGCTAATTTAGCATCATACGCTTTAGAGAAAGGTATCAAAATTAGATACTCTGCCAACTATTATACATAGGGAAACAATTTAGCCGAATCAACAAATACAAATATGTTAAAAATCCTTAGGAGAACACTGGTTGATCATCATAAAAATTGGCATAATGAGCCGCCAAATGCATTGTGGGTAGATCGAGTGACACCAAAGGAATCCATGGGAAATTCTACCTCCAAATATTGTCCTTCCTTCGCTCCAATTAGCTGAATCAGTGGAAGATGTAGAATGCCTCAGTATGCAGCGCAGAATCAACACCTTGCTCAAACTGAAAGAGGAACGTGAGAATGACAAGAAAAAATTTCATCAACATCATACGATTGTTAACAGATGGTTTGATGATTGTTCTTCCTCTAATAGGGACTTGCGGGTAGGTAGCTTGGTACTGAAATGGGACAAGGCCCATGAAGATAAGGGGAACATACTAAGTTCCAACAACTATGGCTAGGGATTTATGTCATTAAGGAGAAACTAGGACCTAACGCTTTCCACCTAGAGACACTTGAAGGATAGGCTGAGGCCTATCCTATCAATGGGAAGATCCTCAAATGCTACTTTTACTAACCATTTAGGAGGCTCATCAAATTTGTATATAATCTTTAAATATGTTTGCTGAATTTTATTTATTTTAATGGTTTGTATTAAGTTTATTAGAATTTTATGTTTGTTGTTTTAAATAAAGAAAGCAGACCTCAATAATTTTGAATCAATTTGATTAGATGTGATCATTATATGGAGGGAGAATAATTTTTTTTGTAATTTTATTTCTCTTTTCCTGTTATTTTGTATTCACATTTCATGAACACATTTTTTTTCTTTGATTTGCTTTCCCTTTCTCCCATTTTTTATATTCTTTCAATTGTGTGTTGTTCAAACACTTTACCAAATAATCATTGATTTAGTGCGGATTGAGACATGATTCATTTGGATGATGATTGACAGGACATCATTAATTCTCTGATTGTAGCATTTTTCCTAAATTGAATACATAATTAAAACAGTATGAGGTTATTGTCTAAGCTGTAATCAACTGCAAAAGTGGAGGTACAAAAATTAGTTGTGTCTGATTATTTCAATCTTTATCAGTAATATTATTTTCCTGCTACCCCGGATTCAGAATGTTATGATGAGTTGTTGAACATTTCACATATCTTGATTGGTTCCCAGTTAAGACATTATATTGAGAATGATACTGCCAATCTTAAATTTCCTTATGCCATTCTGTGCTTTTAAGAAGCATTTTGGCTTACTTCCCTATTTACTATCGTATAATAAAGTATAATCCTCGCAGGTAAATTGCATGATAGAGGGTCTCAAATTGAGCCAGCTTATTTAGGTTCAAAAATGCTTGTGGAATGACATTCCCACTTTTAGTTACCAAGCTAAGGGAATGTCTTTCAGCTTAAGTTGGGAGACAGGAGGTCTTAGATAAGCCAGCTTGTTCATGATCTGCGCGCATCAGTGAGTGACATTGCCATTATTTGGTCACCAAGCCAAGGTAGTGGCCTACAGTTTATTTTGTGAGGAAATCACAAACTCAAAATTTTTAATTAAAATCTTGAATAATTGACTAAAGGACAGAAGGTCTCATAATGATCCGGTTCGTTCAGGATCATGGAATCCTTGTGGAATTATGTTATCAATATCTGGTTCCCAAGCCAGGATAACTGCTTCTTTTGGAGACGAGAGGTCTCATTATGAGCCAACTCGATCATTTTCTGTAAGGTTTTTGTGATTGACACTGCACTATCCAACCACTGCATTGGACAATGGCTTGTAGTCTATTGTTGAAGATAAATTATATGAATGAATAAATTGTAAATAAACATTTTAATTAGTAAATGGGATAGTAGCAGCCGAGTTTAGTTAAAAGCAACCTTGTCGGGGCTATATTGGACGTCCGCTGGAAACATAGGAAATGATGATGGTATTGGAAGTAAGTCTACATGGAAGTCATTAATTAGTTTAATGTTTTGATTGGTGGCTGATCAAGAATATGTCATTCATATTCCTTGCTCATCATTTTTTTTGTGGTCATAAAGTCGATAACAAAGAAATTATATTCTAATGGTGGACTTTGAAATATCTAGATGTTTGATGTGGAACACATTAGCTCTGGTGACAACAGTTGGATAATAATTTTCAACTCAATTTTGTATTCTGATAAAAGGTAAGCACAGTCAGAGAAAACTGGTTCACCTAGCTAGTCGCCATTTGTTGGAACCTCTATCCAACAACCATTCCACATCCATTCGAAAAAGAATTGGTCCTTGCTGTTTTGGTCTAGTACTTTATACATCATGAGAGAGACCCCATGGTAATGTTTTGAGGTTTCAAGTTGTTGTGGTTGTTTATCCTTTTTTCAAATTTCATCATGTTTATATTTGCATATTGATTCACATAATCGTTTACTTTACTTTCTTCGGAAATGGTACAGGCAATCAAGATTTCAATGATAAAATTTTTATCACGATTATTATTCATATCTTAATTTCATGACTGAAAGCATGGAAAAAATGAATAGTATCTCAGTATCTTGATCTTTAGCCATTCTGCATCTCTATTATGGAATTCTGTAGCTTGTTCCAAGGAGTTCTCTTCATTCAATGATCAAAGGATATTACAGTATCATGGAAGGCTTTTTGTGCATAAGTTTTATTTTAACATATGCTATCTCATGAAGAAATTATTACCTTTTTCACTTCCTAAATTTTACATGTCTTATGAACATTTAAACTATTTTATTGTTGAAGGTCAATATTTGTGAAGTCATTAGATAACAATGCATGCGTCCGATCCCTTTAAAATATCAAGGCTATGAAGCAAATCTATGATTAGCACCAAAAATTGACTTGTACTCAATAATACATTGGCATATCTTGATTAATATTATTCAATAGGTTTTTAAAGACAAACTATTTATATCCTATTGTTCTTATGTTTCCAAGGGTTTAATCATCGCTTATCAATTCGATAATTGACGTTACATTATTACTACCATAAACATAGTTTAAATTAGAGCCTTGATATTTAATTTCCTTTCGATCGGTGTATCATTAATGATCGAGTTTGGTTGATTGATAACTTGGAATTAGCTGTAAATTGAAATTTGATTAGCCTTTCGATATAATCATTGATTGAATAAACTACCATTTTGATATCATGCCATGATATTGTTTGGTCGATGTGACCTGGACCAGTCAATTTGAAATTAGGTTAATGCTACGTATTACCCGGTGGAGCGAGACACGAATCATGGTTTTTTGTTGGTCCGTTTTTTGTTGTTGGACAAGTGGTATCTTACGAAGCTGATTAGGCTTTGGTCTCCTCGCCACCTCAACCACACTCTCATTTCAATGAGTCGATGTGGTTAACTCATTAATGTCTGGTCCGTATAAAGTCAGGGCACATTTATAAACTTGTTGTTTCCATTTGACACATACCCCTCCAATACAATTAAGTTAAAACATGAAAGGTAAGAGCTACTTAGCCATTATGTCTTGCAATTTCAGTCATCAATTACCTCGAGAGTAGTAGGAGCCAAGGGTGGTGATGCTCATCCTTTTCACCTATGCTCTATGCACTCCTCAGGAGGGTTTTGATACAACACAAAGTGACTGATAATCCTGAATCCGTGCCTTCCATTATGATTATTCCATCCATTAGTATTTGTTGTATCATGGGTCTCATTTGTAGGGTCAAACTTGATAACCCTGCTACTGTTGAGTCATACACCCAAATTTGTAAGGGTTTTGAGAAGGTGGGTTGGCTTCCCTTTGTTAGGAATTTCCATGGACACAACCGAGAAGTCATGATCGCTTCTGCAAAGTCGTTTGATGGTAGGAGATCTGTGCTTGGGGACCTCGAATTACAAGTTGATTAGGAATTAATTTTTGCCGCTACTAGTCTATCCACAGTCAGTGAAAAATGGGTCAAGCATACTCCACTTAAAGGTATGCCTGTAAATATCTTTAAGACAAAGTAGAGAAAAATGTTTAGGCCAATTTGCTTTTTAATTACTTGTGAAGGCTGATATAGCACTATCTTGAGATATCATGTTAGGATTTTCATCTCTACTTTAGGATTTAAAATGAATTTGCCTCATTTTTTGCTGCTGAGCCTTAAAGACATGGAATCTCGATATCACGAGACCTTTAAGTATTCCAACCAAGTTCTGTGTCACTTTGGCCTTATTCAAATTATAGTTGAGTTCCATCTGGCTCAGTTTGGCCAGACATGGAATTTGTTTTTGGAAAGGAACCGGTTTGATGGCTTAGAACCAGAGTAGACACGGTCACGATCAAATGATTGTTGCTGAGGTTGAATGCTCTGGTGAGGTGACTCAAACAGTTCATATTATCCATCCTCAGCCATTAAATAACAATGGAAGGTTGTCTAGTAAGAAGTCTCAAGCTTGTAAATCATCCAATTATCTTGTCCACAATGCCATTGCCAAGAGACAAGCTCGATTGTTATTAAGATATAACAGGTACAAGAAGTCTTCTAAAAAATCAACAATCTGCTCAACAAGATCCCATTCCATTTATTTACATATTATATCATGATGAGACTCGACCTAATCTGAGTACTCAAGAAACTATTCAACAAAATTCATTCTCACCAGGAAAGGTAGAGCAGGGTAAAGATGATAAGGTTAAAGCTAAAACCGATTTAACCTAGATAAAAATGGAACATGGGAAGGAACAGAGCCCTAGAATCAATTCGAACCTTGATGCTTATTCATTTCCTCATATTGACAGTGCTCTTTGAAAATTTTGGAGAGAAGAAACCGCGTTTAATAATCAAGGAAGTTTAAATCCAAAACCATCTTGTGATGCAAATTGCCAAAACCTAGTCAGTTATTATCAAGCCAAGGTTTGTTACATCGATGAACAGGTAAACTATCTCCAAGATAAGGTTTTAGAGATGAAAATGTAGAAAAGGCTGTTAAATGAACAACACCAAAACGAGGTCAGTGAGCTAAAAAAGAGATTGACGAACTGTGTCATTGGAACTGTGATCAATACCTCAAGCGTGAATATTTTTGTTAATCCATGCACTAATGAAAGTGTGAACCAAAAATAGTTTGTATCCTTATATTGGTTTGGAGTTGAATTGTGATGTCATGATCAAATTTTGAATAAATAGGTAATTTATCCTCTTTTTATTCCATTTAATAATATCACTAGTCTTCTCAGTTATTTTCTTTAATAAGAAGTAGCTGCAGAATCATAGATTCTGGAGCCACTTCATTTTATTTTATTATGTTTTATTTTGTTTTCTTATTTCTCCTTTTGCTCATATTTCAGGAAAATGGTCGAGCCACAATTTTGTTAAAATTAAGTCAATAACATCTGAATCAATGGCATGGAGAAGCATGTGGTGACAAGTAAGCTGTTCAGATTAGCAAGGAGATATTTCGGAGGTGATTGTTATGGTTTATCATATCAACCAAATAATTGTAATTGAACTAATAGATTAATTTAGGATGTTGCCATAAAACATTTTCCTAATTAAGAATGGTAGATCCTTATTTTTGGGAAATTCAGTTGTTATGCACCAAGGCTCGATCATCATTGATATGTCTATATATCCTGAAATGACATGAACTAAGGGGTTCTTTTTGGATGGAAAATGGTGTGTGTCTAACTCAGACTTAATGACTCATTTTATTTTCATGAGTAATATATACTTTGAAGTTTTTCGTGTATGATTATTCATGTTTAGTTTATTACCCATGTCATTATGTCAGGATTCGTGGCAAATTAGCTTCTCGTTGTGCAGATTATTTTGCTTGGATTATACCGCTGTTGCATTTTTTGATTATTGCCATTGATCAACAACTAATTTTTTTTTATAACACCATTTCTGAAATTGTTCTTTGTATTGCATCTACATATTTCATATTCACATGATTCGGTTTCGGTATCCTGTTTTATGATACATTAAAACCTGAAATATATGGTTGTGATCTGTTAGCGACTGTTTTAGGCTGATTTAATCATGATAATGTATTTATTGGTGATGCAGTGTTCGATTAACACGCTAGATTAGTCGATCTCTTTATAAGCTCAAATTCAAATTAGTTATTTGACATTGGTCAATAATTATTTCGTTTATTTTATTTATTCAAATGTTGGAATTTCCTACATGAGAATGATGATAGAATTTTATTTGTTTTATATTAGAGTCGATTGATTCTAGTTCTTTAATATTATATATCTTGATGAAGATTAGGTTTGTGTAAGTATTTAAATCTTTTTCTTTCTTTCAGGTGTAAATCTAAATAGCGGTTTTAATCCGGATCAATTTGGCCCGAATTAACACATTGAGAAGATCTGAGATAGTAAACGTGTATTGGATATTTTATTACTCCTGAAGTATAAGTGTGTGTTGTTAGGGAAAATGATTTTTATTTTATAATTTAATATCATTTAATATTTTGTCTTGTTTGTCACAGTTTGTATGATATAGTTTTGTCTCTAGATCATTTTGTAAAATACATAAAGATAATTGGGATCCCTATCCTTGACTGTATATTTGTATAAAATTTAGAGTCGATTATCTCTTGTGTGTATATATATAGCATTTCAGGGTTTTGTTTCTTTAGTTTAGTTATTAAGTTAGCAATAATCTCAGTTAACGGAGCTGTAAATCCGTGAGGATTCATCATTTCAATGACTTGGGGTAATTAGACACCTCTGGATGAGATCAATTCCTCCTTGTTGACGCATGTGCACAACTTCCACATCGACATGTATATATTTTTATTTGGACCATATGGTTGGATTACTATACCAATTCAAAATGTATGTAAATATTATGTTCGAAATTAATAAAATTGTCCAAGATGGTTGTGTCAGTGTGTAAAGAGCACTAGAGGGGCTATGATTCCACCAGAGGGGAAGAGGAAAGGTGGCCTATGGGGAAACCAAATCCTATGTTTCCATGTGTCAACCTTAGAACTCATCCAAAATCTGCCATGTGCCTTAGATAAGCCAATTACCTTCTCTTGACTATTAAATTCAATCATTGAATGCACATGTGAGGTTGGTGGGAAAAGTCACTTCATGTAGTTATTGAAGCATGGGGGTTGTGACAGTTATGTGAGCTCTCAATAGTCCTATTTATTTTATGGTTAGAAGCTATGTCAATTGTATTTTCACCCTTACCTCAGATCCTTGGAGTCAACACTCTTTTGATCATTCTCTTATGCATGTTTTCTATGCTACGTAAAGTTTTCCATTGATGTTCATGTCCATTACTAGGTCGTGTTTAACATAGAAATTTGAATTTGAAGATAGAGCTACATTTTTGGATGGGAAAATAGATGGTTGTAGGTGAGTATGGAGGTTGGGAAAGATAGGAACCTTTACCCATTGAGTTCTGCTACTTTTAGATGCTTGACAAGCCATGGATTAATATTGCAAGAGGTTCTCCATTAGCACTCAATCAGTTGGACTCTTACTGCACACACTGGTAAGCATTGTAAGAGTTGGATTTCCTGATGGAACTGTGGATCAGTGAAGGGAAATTCCTTCCTTGTGTTGTGTGGGACAGTTGGAAGGAGTTCCATGGATGTGATGGCTTAGTGAGACCCCTATAGAGCTCTGGTTGAGCTTTTTTGGCTCAGCACAATGAGCATAATGGGTTGTGGGCTGAGGGACAGAATACTATAGGTGTTTCCTTTTCCTTGGTTGCCTCATAGCCCAGCTTAGGGGTGGCCTCTCAGTAGAAAGAGTATATGCTAGATCGAGTGCCTAAGGTTGGGTGGAAAATCGCTCTTACACAGTCATTTTATTGGATCTTCTTTGCTGAAAGATAAGTATTCTTATGTATCTGATGTGTAATTATTTTTATTTGTATTCATGCTAGAATTATGCCTGTAAATTGCATGATGTGTGTGTGGATTGTATTATTTCCACTGTGTAATTTTATTAGGTATTTGCACACATGTTTTTTTTTACTGTTATGAATTCGTAATTCTACTTATGGGAAAAATTTAGAGGCCTTGATTTAGTGAATATACCCTCTTGCTGGTTGTGTTGAAGGATGGGGATGTTTCAGAGTGGTATCATAGCTTTTGGTTATAACACCGGAGTTGCATTGGCCGAAAATGCAAGTTACATGCAAAGAACATGAGTTATAGATGAAATACTCTTGTAGATTTTGGGTTCTATTAAATGACAAATAAGGGCCAAAGTCAATTTCGTAATAAGTCCTTATTCCCAAAATAAAATTTCGTGTACTTCCGAGATTTTAAAATTTTGGGAAATTTGTAAATGGGCCCCACCCATTCTACATGGATGGGTGACATGGAAGATCCACATGAGCCAGAGGTATGATGTGGACTTTCCACATCAAAATCACACGCAAAAGGTTTCCCAAGATGAAGTGCGGGTAGGACGAAGATCCGACGGTCGAGTGCTAGGGAAGATCAATGATTGCAGTTGATAGCACAAGGGAAAATTGAATGGTGGTTAATAACAGGTGGGCCAATATCTAATCGTTGGATGACGAGGGATATCAACGGACCAGAACAATCGCACATTGACAAAGTGCACAATGGATAAAACGGGATGAGCAGCCCATTGTTCCCAAAACCACTTGGGGCGCGTGTCACTTTTTGATTGACAACGCCTCCCCAGTGAGCTTTTTCCAAAACCATTTTGTGGGGACACATTACTGCTTGTGCTAGAGGGGAAAACCGCCAATGTGCTCCTGCTCAAGGTTGTATGGTATGGCAGCATGGTCACTTGGTGGTCGGTAGAAGGTGACATGGCCATGTCACATGGTGAGAGGTCGGACATGTCCGAAACCTCAAGAGGGACATGTCAGGCCATGTCAGAACCTTTCCTTAGCAGAAAATCATATTTTCTTATGTGCCAGATTGCACGAAATTGGATCATTTACAAAAAAAAAAAAAGATAGCACTGCCCTTGACCCATCCCTACAAGGGGGAAATCCCCCTTGACCCTCGTTTTCTTTTTTTTTAGTCAACAAAGTTGGATCTGGAGTTTAACATCAGCCATTAGAGAAACAAAAATTTGGTCATATTTTAGATTGTGAGGGTGTATTATAGAACTGCATAATTTTTCTAAGTCTGAAAGAAGTGGATTTTTTATTATAAAAGTAGTCAATCCCAGAACACTGTAGCAAGTGATTGGAGCATCAGATCAAATATCTGAAAATTGCTAAATAATCCTAGTCACATATATTACCTAAGCCAATGGGGAATTTATTCTATATATTCATAGGTGATCTTCTACAGGTGTCTAAAGTTGTCCTTTTGGGCTAAACGCACCAAAAGGAGAAATGTAGAATTTGACCCAAATTGACAATTTTCAAGGATTGTAACTTTGTCCTCAGAAATCAAAATTGAGCATACTTATAGTCATTGGAAAGCTTATCCAAAGGGGAACAATTTTACATATTTAAATTCTGAATTGGTGATTCAGATGTTTTTGTAGCTTTATTAGAAAAGTGCCTATAGCCATAATTTTACAAAATTGTTAATATGGGTATTTTGCAGAATACATAAAAAATAATTTGTATTTTGTAATAAATATACCATATGTGTTTATATGAATTTTTTTACAGATTCAAAATAATATCAGTGTCTGTTAAGAGTTAGTAGTGGATATAGTGTAGTTGAGAAATCTTTGGTCTTCGTTGGGCCAACAAGGTCATCATCATGGTTGATGCACATGATCCTTATGAAGTTGGGGCAGATGCAATGGGAGAGATTATTCAAATTGAGAATGAAGAGACATAATACAATGGTAGGAGAGACTAAGTGACTCCCCCATACATTTAAGAAACCATGAGGAGCCTAAGGGTGGAGCTGTAGAGTTATAGTGCATACAAAAAGAGGCTGCTTAGAGCTCAAGAAGAGAAGAATCAACTGAATGTAGATATGATCCAAAGTATGACATACATTTAGAGGAATATTAAATATGGACATCATTATAAAAATCAAGAGAGAGTGGGAGTATCTCAAGAAGGAATTCTCACAAGAGGTCCCATAGTTCAAGAAGAGTTTCTAGAGGCATATCATATACTCTAGAAATATATTCTATTGATTCATTTGAGTCTAAGGATTCCACTGAAGGATCAAGCTCTTAATATCATAGGAAGAAGAGGAAGAGGTCTTCAAAGAACAACTCACATGAAGAATTTAGGATGGCCAAACCTCCTACATTTGATGGTGAGATAAAATCTAGTCAAGAATCTGAGGCTTGGCTTCTTGGAACGAGGAAGTATTTCCAATTCCAAGACTACTTTGGAAATATGAAACCAAGAGTGATTATATTTAATCTAAATGGGAGGGAATCTATATGGTGGGATCATCTTAGGAAAGTGAATAAGATCAATGAAAGGAAGATAGTGTGGAAGCAATTCAAGACATTCTTCAAGAAAAAGTACCACTCTAATAGGTACTATGATGGAAAAATTAAAGAATTACATGAGTTGAAGTTGGGACAAATGACTATGGAGGAATATGAAAATAAATGTTTGGATCCGTTGAGGTATGTCAAGTATAATAGGGATGATAAATTCAAAATGCAGTGTTTCCAAAGTGGGATTCCTTAATCCTACAAAGATACAATTGATTTTGATGAGCCTCAAACTCTAGATGAAACCATAAGAAAGGCTAAGTATTGTTAAGATCAATCCAGATTTCCAAAAGGCATGGAAGTACAATAAGAATGAGAAGTTTGATCAAAGGAAGAAAGGGTTCAAGCCTCATCATTTCAAAAATCAGCCAAGGTAGCCACCCAAAGTTGTGACAAAGCCAACTAGGATGATGGGAGACAATCCAAGAGAGCCACTTCAATGTTGGAGATGTGGAGAGGACCATTTTCTTAGAAATTGTCCACATCGGAATGGGAGTGCAAAGCAAGTTCACAACATTCAAGGAGCCAAAGCTATGGGTCAAATGGAAAGGAATGTCCCTAGGATTTATGTTGCACTAGAGGACTTCCAAGAAGATCATCAATCAATTGTGGTTGAGATTGAAGGTAAGATTGCTACGAAATCTATTTCTATTTTGATTGACCCTGGATCTACTCACAATTATATCAATCCTAAAATTGTTGAGATTTGTGCTTTTAATAAAACCAAGCATAGTAAATCATGGTTGGTTCAACTAGTCACAGGAGGCAAGAGAAAAGTTAGTGAAATGATGGAGAAATGTCCATTAGAAATGAGTGTACTGTCCACTTGTGCAGATCTGAATATTTTACCACTTGGATCATATGACATTCTCATTGGAATGGAATGGTTGGAAGCACACATATTTAAACTAGACTACCAAAACAAAAGTTTTGAGTGCATTAATGATGAAGGAAACCTAAGGGTTGTGAAAGGAATTCCAAAGAATTTTTTTGTTAATCATATTTCAACCATGCATCTGAAGAATCATTATAGGAAAGGTTGTTAATTGTATGCATACCATATATTGGTTAAATAAGAAAATAAAATTCCAAAATTGGAGGACTAACATGTGCTACAAGAATTCAAGGATGTGTTTCCCAAGGAATTTACATGACTACCCCCCAAGAGGGACATTGATTTCACAATTGATCTTGTGCCAGGAGCTGCACCAGTGTCTAAGACACCTTACAGAATGAGCACACCAGAATTATTAGAGTTGAAAATGCAATTGCAAGAATTATTGGAAAAGAAGTACATAAGGCCAAGTGTGTCTCCATGGGGAGCACCAGTACTATTTGTAAAGAAAGAATATGGTACACTAAGGTTATATATTGATTACAAGAATCTGAATAAAGTGATAGTGAAAAAAAGTACCTTGAATTGATGATCTTTTTGATCAAATGAGAGGGGCAAAGGTATTTTCAAAGATTGAATTGAGGTTTGGTTACCATTAGGTAAGGATCAAGGAAGAATACATTCACAAGACAACCTTTATAAAAAGGTATGTACATTGAATTTGTAGTGGTGCCATTTGGTATCACTAGTGCACCAGCTACCTTCATGTGTCTCATGAATAGCATTTTCCACAAATATTTGGACAAGTTTGTTCTTGCTTTTCTAGATGACACTCTTATTTACTCTAAGAATTAAGAGGAGAATGAAGAACATTTGAGAATGGATTTGCAATTGTTAAGGGAGCATAAGTTGTATGCAAAGCTAAGAAAATGTGACTTTTACTAGAATAAAATTCATTTTTTGGGTCACGTTATTTCAAAGGAAGGAATATCAGTGGATCCAGAAAAGATTGAAGCCATTATGAAATAATATGACAGATGTGAGATATTTTATGGGTCTTGATGGTTACTACCGAAGGTTCATTGAAGGATTCTCCGAGGTTGAAAACCCAATCACTTCCTTGCAAAAGAAGGGAACAAACTTTGAATGGACCCAGAAATGTGAAGAAAGCTTCCAACTATTGAAGAAGCTTCCCACAAGTGCTCCAATTTTGAAAATTGCATACCCAGAAATATAATTTGTTGTGTCTACAGATGCATGTAAACAAGGACTAATTGGAGGAGTTCTTATGAAAGAAAATCATATGGTGTGTTATGAGTCTAGAAAATTAAAGGAGCATGAAAAGAATTATGCCACACATGATATGGAACTTGCAGCCATAGTGCATGCTTTAAAAATGTGGAGACACTATTTAATGGGTAGGAAAATTGAGTTGAGGACAAACCATTGTGGTTTGAAATATTTATTTGAGCAACCAACATTAAATGCTAGGAAAGCTAGATGGTTGGAATTTCTATGTGAGTTTGATTTTGAGATCAAACACATAAAAGGAAAAGAAAATAAAGTGGCTGATGCACTCAACAGAAAGGTGCATGAAATGCATGTGGTAGACATCACAACTTTCCAATTAGATTTGAGACAACAGGTTGTTAATTACCTTGTTGAAGATGAATTATATGTGGAAGGAATATCCTAAGGAAATCAAAGATAGATCAACAAGAAGGAATGTCCTCAAATAGATCTCCCCTATTCACTAGAGATAATTTTTCCTTCTTGAGCATAAGGATGAGGAATTAGGTGATGGCACTTGGATGTGATGTGTGGTAGTATGTAATTGATTGTTATAAATCACCAACTACTACATCAAAAACTATAGATGAAAAGAAACTCAACAATAACAATGCAAGGGCAATAAATTCTATTCTTAGTGGATTGACAAACTTTGTAATTGTCAAATTCATGCATTGCAAATCAGCAAAATAAATATGGGACAATCTTCAAATCATATATGAAGGGGATGCCAAAGTCAAGGAAGCCAAGCTTCAAATGTATAGAGGAAAATTTGAAGAATTGAAGATGAAAGAAGAAGACATTGCAGAATATTTTTTAAGAGTGGATGGAATTTTCAACTTAGTCAGAGGATTAGGAGAAGTATTAGAAGACAAAATGATAGTCCAAAAGGTGTTGAGATCACTACCCATGAGATATTATGACAATATATCATCCATAGAAGACATAAATCATCTTGACAAATTAACTATGGATGAACTGCATGGAGTTCTTACATCTTATGAAATGAGAATATGTAAAGAAAAGCCATCCAAGAAAGAAGCAGCCTTCAAAGTATCAAAAGGGACAAATAAATTAGAAGCAAATATCAAATGAAATCTTCTCTGATAAATTAGACAAGGAAGAAGCAAATTTCATAAGGAAACTCAAGAAATGCACTGGTAAATACAAAGGAAAGCTACCTCTCAAATGTTTCAACTATGGAAAGATTGGAAATTTTGCTTCAAAATGTCCCTATACAAAACAAGAAGACAATGATGATGAAGAATAAACCATTCCTAAAGAAAATAAAAAGAAATTCAAAAAGGAAAAGCTGGAAACAAAAAGGGACTCTACAAGAAAAATAAAGTCTTCTACTCCAAAGATGGCACCTGCTCTTCAGATGAATATGATGATGATGAGACAGAGGTTGTCTTTATGGGAATAGAAGATCAAAATGATGTTGACAAGAATTGTCTAGTTGAAAAAAAAATAGAAGTTGATGGAGAAATAGATTTGGAAGAAGAAATCAGGTATACTCTATATGAGCTAGAGAAAGTAAGAAAGAGAAACAAACTACTAAAGAAACATCTACAAGAATATGAAGAAAAAAAATCAAAGTCAAAAGAGGAAGTCCTAGATAACATCAGAAAATTAGAGCATATCATTACAGATCTAAAAGTCCAACTGAAAGAAGCAAACATAACTTAAGAAACCATAAGAGAACAATTCAATGAAAAACAAGAAAACTGTGAAAAGCTAGAAGCTAAAATCGTTTTCCTAAGAAAGAAACTAGAGAAAATAAATGACCAATCAATGCTAGAAAATAGTTCAAAGATATCGTATGGAATTCTTAACAGTCAAAGATCATCTAGTAATGAGACAGGGCTGGGATATAAAAACAATAATGAAGGTTCAAGCTATACAAAACAAAAGGGTGATGAAAACGAGAGTTATGTAGCTGTCGTTAAGAACACCTTCACGAAGGAAGAAACCAAAAAGAGAATAGATACCAATCAACAAGAATCTTGTTCCCTTTCTAAGAGAAATGTATACACAAGAAGAACCCCCCCAATGAGGTATCAACATCTATTTTTTGGTTATTGTTTTTCTTGTAACAGTTTGGTCCATAAAGTAGTGAACTGCAAAGACTATGGAAAGATTAATCATTTCAGAAATAGAAGTGCTCAAAACATTCCAAAGGAAGGTCACAGACATAGTAAAAATAATAATAATCAAAAGGATGGAAATTATAACTCATTTTCTCCATTAAATGAGTACAACATTGAATGCTACAAATGCAACAATTATGGCCACAAAGCATGTGACTGTGAAGTAATAAAAACATCCATGAAGGAAAAACATAATAAGGTATGGATGAAAAAGTAGGATAAAAAGAAAGAATTGAATGTAAATTAGTTATGTATGCCAAAATCATAAAATTCAATGGTACATAGATAGTGGATGTTCAAAGCATATGACTAGGGATACGAACAAGTTTGTAAATTTGAAAAAAGCTAATGGATGTAATGTCACTTTTGGAGATGATGTCTTTGCCAAAATAATTGGAAAAGGAACAATTAGGCTTGGTAATGAGAAAACCAAAGCACATAATGTACTACTTGTGGAAAATATGAAGGATAACCTTCTTAGTGTTAGTCAAATGTGTGATCAAGGATACACTCTCCTATTCAATTCCAAAGAATGTAATATAAGGAATGAAAAGTCAGGTAAAGTGGTAGCTACAACAATTAGAACTACCAATAATATATACACTTTAAATATAGAGAACAAAGAAGAATGTTTTATGGGACAAATAGATGAAAGTTAGTTGTGCCACATAAGAATGGGGCATATGAGTTTTGACAATCGGATAAAAGTTATCAGGAAGGAAGCTATAAGAGACATGCTAAATATCATAAAAACTTCACATTTTGTTTGTAAGCACTGTCAACATGGGAAGCAGACAAAGTTCGGATTCAGGACAAAGGAGTATTCAACATCAAAACCTTTGGAACTTGTTCATACTGATCTTTGTAGATTGACAAGGAAAATTTTTTTCAAGGTGAGCATTACTTCATTCTCTTTATAGGTGATTATACAAGGATGATTTGGGTTTCCTTGCTAACAAAAAAATCTGAAGAATTTGAAAATTTCAAAGCCTTAAAAGCATTTGTTTAAAATGAGACTAATATTAAAATCTAATGTTTAAGATCGGACAATGAAGGGGAATTCACCTCAGATGAATTCAACAATTTTTGTGAAATTTATGGGATTAAAAGACACTCTTTAGCCCCAAGAACTCCTCAGAAAAATGGAGTTGCCGAAAGGAAAAATAGAATTATTCAAGAAGCAACATGAACTATGTTAAATGAAGCTAAAATTCCAAATGTTTGCAAGAGAGAAGCAATTCCTATATATGTATATATACTGAACAACATAAATATTAGAATCAACAATGACAAGACACCATATGAATTATGTTATGGAAGACCAACATCGATAAAAAAATTTAAAGTCTTTGGAAGCAAATGATATATAAAAAGAGATGATGAGGACTTGGGTAAATTTGAATCAAGGTACGATGAAGGAATATTCAAAGGCAATTCATCTACTAAAAGGGCCTATAGATTGACACGTCCCCTTCCATCACTCTAAACCACAGAGGGAACATGACTGACATACCAGGGCTTATTTGGTGAATTCAGCCCCATACATTACTAAGAAATTCATGGATAAATAAAAACTTTTGTGTGCAGATTCAAACTCAATATAAACACAGCGTAATTAAAACACATTTGCACACACACAAACAATAATGCATCAACACATCTATCACAAGCAGAGGGTGATTCAATATGTAGAGAATCAATCCCTCTTTTCATACTATGCACAGACTTCATATCAATTCCATTAACGGGTGAAATCGCGAACCTGGGAAACACTTTGGTGACAAACAGAGTGAAAAAAATGGAGCGCGGGCGGATGATCACGCAAAAAAAAGTCAAACTCAAAATCTAGGCCAAGAGTTTTGAGAGTTCAAACTCTGGGCTGAGAGTTTAAAAAAACTCTAGGACGAGAGTTTGAACCAATCGCCGTGCTGTATTTAAAAAAAAACTCTCGGATGAGAGTTTGAACTAAACTCTGGGCCGAGAGTTTGGAAGATATTTTCTCACCCGAGAGTTTCTGGTCAACAATTCCAGCACCATTTCTGCAGAATTTAGAAATGTGTCACTTTAACAAGGTCGGACCACTGCAAAACATGAGAATTACATGTCGGAGTTTATACCAGTAGATTCACCATTCAATCTACTTTCTAGTAATATAAGTTTTCTTCAATTTCATTTAGGATTACTATTTTTTTACTAAACTTTATCATTAAAAAATTAAGTGACTGAAAAATCAGTCCCAATGAAAATTCAATATCATCACCATGACGAAGCCAAAAAAATTTAAAAAAATACAAGGATGTTCCTTGAAGTGTCCTCTTCAATGGGTTAGTTTTAGTTTGTTTGATAAGAGTAATATTTGAAAGAAAATGTGAAGACAAAAACATGTGTCGATAATGCACCATTTTTTGAACATACACTGTTTCGATAAATAATAAAAAATAGTTCCCAAGTCTCAAAAAACTCGAAATATAGTCCAGGATCAAGTTTAGTGTGTCTAGATTATGAGCATACAATTGTTTTTCCCTAAAATGAATAACCATCTATCAAAAAACCGTCGTCAACACAGGTCACTCATTATCCATACCTAAAATTTTGAAGTATATGCCGTTGGTTGACAACAAATTTGTCCCACGATATGTCCATAAAAAAAATTAAAAAAAATACGAGTAGAAAGCTAATTCAATTCTGTAAAACCTTTGTGTTTACTTCAAGTTGAAATTCCTAAGGGAGATATGGCTTTGAAGAGGTCGAAGTTGAAAAACATAAAAATTAGCAGTTTTTTTGTCAAAAACAAGCCAAAATTGTTTCCCAACTTCATGTTTTCACCCTAACATGAATAATTGTCATTCCGAATTAACACATTGCAATACACAGAATGCATATAATTTAAACACAGAGAACACTTATCTTGAAGATGAAGCTGTCCAAACAACTAGCTATGTGAGAGCAACGTTCCACCAAACCATAGATCTCTGTCCAGCCTATATTCTTTCAGCTGAGAGATCACCCCCGAGCTGGGTTGTGTATCCACTAAGGAGGAACTAAACAGGCTCACTCATAGTCATGGTTTCACTCAACAGCTATGCTAAGACAACACACAGTTGGGTTTATCAAGCATACAAAAGACAAAGGAGGGCAATGCTAAGCCAGTGAGCTCATCCACAAATCTACAAGCATCTATAGATAATTCAACAGTCAAGGAACCCATAATACCTACCACACCCAACATAAGGAAGGTCCCCTTCTCTGCTGCATAGTCCCTTAGGCGTCCCTTCCCTCCAGTGCTCTTCAGGATGGGCATAGAAAGGTATAGCTGCCAATTCCTTGAGATTCTAGCCTTCACTGGGTTTATCAAGCAAACCCAACCTCTGCTCAGTCATTCACACTTGGATTTCTCATAACTCCGTCATCAAAATAACTCAATCCTGTCACTGGTTTTATGGGATGTAAAAACTGGGTTTTCCAAGCGATTTCGGGGTATCTAATACTCTCAAATTCACCCCAAGGTTCATATCTATGGATCCCCCATTGGATTTCACTGTCAATATCAAATTCTAGGTGTTTATGGCTCTTCAAAACATGGGTTCTTGCAAAGTTGCGATTTTTGGTTTTGCTCACTGTTGCGAATTCTTAATGGATGAAAAATGATGCTGGGGTCTTCCACCATGGAATGGGAATGAGGAAGAACCCATTCCCATGAGGTAGGGTGACTTGTGGTACAAGAAAACAGAGCTTTGCCATACGAATTTATGGGCTTCCCATGATCCATTTAAGCCATGGACTGAATTCTTCAACAACTTCCTTACAACAAAATTAAATGTCATAAAAAAAAGTCAAATGGGTTCTCACAATGACATTTGGCAGCATATGGTTCATCCCCACAACCCCCTCACCACTCCCTAGTGGAATACACATGGTCCCTTCTCATTTGTTGCTCCCACAACTAGTTTTGGTATTTTATTGCAATATCAAATATTTCCATCAATTTACAATATTCCATGGCTTAATAGCACATGGGTAATAAAATATCAAATACTTGTCCATTTTAAATAAAATTTGAACATACACTAGCGGGGCCTTGGCCTTGAGCTCCACGCTAGGAAAACATGCATCGCATGTATACAATATTTACATTAAAATCCAATATTTCATAAGGTTCAAAATTGGGGTATTACATTCCCCTCCCCCTTAGAACAACACCATCCTCGGTGTTCTCAAAACTGAAAAAAAAAGGAATGCCTCTCTCATGGCATTCTCCAGCTCCCATGTAGCCTCATCATGACTAAGGTGATCCCATTGGACCTTTACCTGCCCGATGGCTCTGTTTCGGAGCAAGGTGACCTTCTTGTCGAGGATGCGCATAGGCTCTACTTGGAACTCTCCCTCGGGTTCCACCTGTATCACATTCCAATCAATCATATGATTAGGGTCATGTACATACTTCTTAAGCAAAGATATATGGAAAACATTATGAGCTCTTATGTTAGTAGGAAATGCAATTCTATATGCAACTGGCCCTATCCTATCTAGGACTTCGAATGGCCCACAATATCTTGGTGACAACTTGGCACAACTCCCCAAATTGAAAGAACTTTTCCTTGGTTTCACTCTCAAATAAACATGATCACCAATTTGAAATTCCTTATGCACTCTTTTCAAATCTGTATAATTCTTTTGCCTATCCTGAGCTGCCTTTAAATTCTGCCTGATCTTAGCAATTTCCTGCTCCATTTCCTTGATCATCTCTGGTCCAAGTACTTCCCTGTTCACTGGACTATCCCAATTCATCAGAGTCCTGAATCTTTTGCCATACAATGCCTCAAATGGACTCATTCCCAATGATGCATGATGTCTATTATTGTATGCAAATTCTACGAAGTGTAGGTAATCTTCCCACTTGGATGGTTTATCCATCACATACATTCTCAACTTGTCTTCAAGAACCTGATTCACCCTTTCAGTTTGGCCATCTGTTTGAGGATGATATGCTGTATTGAAATTCAATCGAGTCCCCAATTCCTGAAATAATCCCTTCCAAAAATTGGAAGTGAACTTTGTATCACGATCATAAATTATTGCCTTGGGCAATTCAAGCAACCTGGATATCTCTCTCATGAAGATATTTGCAATGTCATTATCCTTGTGAGTAGACTTGACTGGAATAAAGTGAGTTACCTTTGATAGATTTTTCACCACAAACATGATTGAATCATGCTTCTTCACTGTCATGGGCATGCCTGTTATAAAATCCATAGAGATTACTTCCCACTTCCATTCCGGAATGGGCATGGGCTGCAACAATCCTACTGGATGTTGGTGCTCTGCCTTGACTTGTTGGCACTTTTGACACCTAGCAATGTACTCAGCTATGTCTTTCTTCATACCATGCCAAAAGTATTGCTTTCTTGCTGCTGTTATAGTTTTTTTTATATCCTGGGTGTCCAGAGTATGGCATTTGATGTATTTCATCCATCACTAGCTTCTTCAAATCTGCACTATTTGGGATGTATAGTCTATCTTTGTAGATGAGGATATCATCTTCACCAAGCTGATATCCCGCACACTTTTCATCCACATTACCCTGTTGCAACTTCTCTTTAATTTGAAGGCGCCAAGTTTCATCACTGTTTTGGGCTTCAAGAACTCTTGTCTTCAAATCTGATTTACACACACTTAATGCTGCAACATGAAATTTTCTGCTAAGAGCATCTGCAACCTTATTTTCCTTCCCTTTTACATGCTTAATTTCAAAATCAAATTCACAAAGGAATTCCATCCACCTAGCTTTCCTAGCATTCAAGTTTGGCTGATCAAACAAATACTTCAAGTTCATGTGATCTGTTTTAAGCTCGAATCTCCTTCCCATCAAATAATGTCTCAACATCTTGAGAGCATGTACTATGGCTACTAATTCTAAATCATGTGTGGCATAATTATTCTCATGTTCTTTTAATTTCCTTGACTCATAGCAAATCACAAATCCTTCTTGCATGAGCACTCCACCTAGCCCTTCAATGCAAGCATATGTTCAGACTACAAAATCCTTCTTTGCATCTGCTATCTTCAAAACAGGAGCGCTGGTAAGTAACTCCTTTAACTGCTGAAAAATTTTCTCACATTTTTCAGACCATACAAACTTGATATTCTTCTTCTGCAATGAAGTGATTGGATGAGCGATCTTGGAGAAGCCTTCAATAAACCTTCTGTAGTAGCTAGCAATACCCATAAAAGATCTAACATCTGAAACATTCTTTGGAGTAGACTAATCCAGGATGGCATTAATCTTTTTTGGATCCACTGCAATTCCTTCTTCCGAAATGATATGGCACAAATATTGCACCTTCTTTTGATAAAACTCACACTTGTTTAACTTGGCATACAATTGATGTTCTCTAATGACCTGCAAAACCATCTTTAGATGCTCCTCATGTTCTTCTTCATTCCCTGAATATACAAGAATGTCATCCAAGAACAAAATCACAAACTTATCCAAATATTTGATGAAGACACTATTCATGAGACACATGAATGTAGCAGGTGCATTGGTAAGACCAAATGGAACCACAGTGAACTCATAATGACCATATCTAGTTTTAAAAGCCGTCTTGTGAATGTCTTCTTCTTTAATCCTCACTTGATGGTACCCAGACCTCAAGTCAATCTTTGAAAACACTTTAGCTTCCTTCATTTGATCAAATAAGTTATCAATTATTGGCATGGATACTTATTCTTGACTGTTACTTTATTTAGCTGTCTGTAATCAATACATAGCCTTAAAGTCCCATCCTTCTTCTTAACAAATAACACCGGTGCTCTCCAAGGAGACACACTAGGCCTGATATACCTTTTGTCCATTAATTCTTGTAGTTGCATCTTCAACTCTACCAATTCCTGGGAGCTCACTCTATAAGGAGCTTTGGAATTCGGCGTTGCCCCTGGAACAAGATCGATGGTAAAATCAATGTCTCTCTTTGGTGGTAGTCCTAACACTTCATCTAGAAGCACATCTTGGAACTCTTGCAACAATGGGAAGTCTTCTATCGTTGGGCCTTTGTCCTCTGACAAATCTGATATATGGACTGCATATAATTGACAACCTTTCTTACAATTTTTTTTCAACTGTAAGGTTGAAATTTGTCTTACTAAAACTTGCTTAGTAATTCCTCTTACCAACCTTGGCCTTCTCTCTTCATCAATGCATTCAAGTGCTTTCTCATAACAATCCAAATTGGCTCTATGCTTTTCCAACCAATCCATGCAAATTAGTGCATCATAAGATCCTAATTGTAATACATTTAAATCTGCATGTGTGTGGAGTCCATTCAATTCTATGGGGCACTCCACCACTACTTCATTTACTTTTCTCTTGGTCCCTGTGGCTAATTGAACTAGCCAAGACTTATTATGCTTCACTTTTCTAAGAGAAAAACCTTCTACCACTTTTGGAGAAACATAACTATGAGTAGATCCTGGATCAATCAAAATAGAAATAGATTACTTAGCAATATTACCTTCAACTTCCACCACTGATGATTGATGGTCTACCTGATGATTGTCCAAGGATGCATAAATTCGAAGTGTTTCCCTTGCCATGTCCTCCACTGTTGCTGCTCCCTTTAATTTGTGTAAGCTACGGAGATTCCCCTTCCGATGTGGACAATCCTTTAGCATGTGATTTTCCCCACATCCCCAACATTGAAGTGGCCCTTTTGATGTCTTTTCTGCTGCTACTGCTGGCTTGAATCCACTCCTTGCTTGCTGCCCCTGTGGAAAGGTTCTGGGATGACGTTTGAATGGTGGTTTGAATCCACTTCTCTTTTGATCAAATCTCCCTCTTGGATTTCCTTTCCATGCCGGATTAATCTCCGATTTTCTTTTATTCTGCTCATAGCAATGCATTGCCATCCTAATGCCTTCATCAAGACTTGGTGGATTAACAAACTCAATTATATCTCTGAAACTTTGAGGTAGGCTTCCAAGGAAGCATTCGATCTTTATCCTTTCATCTTTAATGTAATCCACATACCTCAATAATTCGAAAAATTTATGGACATGTTCTTCCATAGATTTTTGTCCCAACCTGAGTTCATTGAACTCTTTTCTCTTACTATCATAATACCTAGCAGAAATGTATTTTTTCCTTGAAGTACTTCTTAAATATCTCCTAGTTGATCTTCCTTTCACTGATCCCTTTCACTTGCAAGAGGTTGTCCCACCAAATTGAAGCTTTGCCATTTAAATTGTAAATGGCAATTCTGGCTTTTTCATTTCCTGAGTAGTCCTGAATTCTGAAATATTTCTTCATTCCAAGAATCCATGCCTCTGCATCTTGGCCAGTCTTGTCTTCTCCATCAAATGTGGGAGGCCATTCCTTCCTAAATTCTCCGTGTGGGATGCTTTTGAGCTTCTTTCTTCCATCAAATCTCCTGGGCACATGCCTTGGAATTCTTTGAGAACCTCTGGAGTCACATGATTTTCTAGAAGAAGATCTTGAGCAAGGTCTTCTATGCTTCTTGCTCACAGAACTCTTCCTTGGGCTTGGACTCCTCTTCTTTGAATGACCTCTAGAGCGACTCTCTGCATCTCTTCCTTTTTCACCTACAATTATTGGGTTGGACCTAAGGTTTATATTCTGCTGCATATCAGTGAGGCTTTGCAAAATAGTAGCATTGAGTTGGTTTTGTTCTTCATGATCTTTCATCAACCTTTCATTGAAGCTCACCATGGTTTCAACCAAATTCTGAGGAGTGACTTGTTCCCTTATCCTATTAGATTCAGTCTCAGCATTCCCTTCTTGCACATTCTCTCCTAGAACATCTTCTTCATGCTCATAAGGATCCTGAGCATCGTTTATGGTCACCATTTTTCTTTGGAGACTCTCTTCCCTGTATGCTACTTCTGTTACACTATTAAATCTTATGAACTGCAAGCACTGCGCATTATGAAAATAATTGTTAGACATATTAGGAATGCATATAGAAATATAAACATCAATATTTAACATAATCAAACTCGTGGAATCATTCACATAGTTGTTATGTATTCATTTCTTTTGGTCATTCATGCAATTCTGGAAATTTCCTATATTGTCAATAATTTGACAAAAACAGTCACTGGCACTTTTCTGCTCTAAATATCTATGGTGTATGATAGTCCCATTCAAATTATGACTATGCACCATTATTCCCTGTTGGACAAAATTTCCAATGCCTATCCCTGTGCTCCATTCCGACGTCGGGTGTGGAAATTGCATTACTCCAAAAATGAAAATTTTCACCATCGTTCTGCATATTTTTACACAGTTGTAAAATATCATGAACTGCCAACTTCAGCCACCTGTAGAAGAAAATTTATAAAGATTTAGGAAAACGTTTCTACAGGGAGAAGTTAGTCCATATAACAGGGAACACTCAACAACTTGCAGATCTCTGTTCTGATGTACCATTCATTTTTTATAAAGTTTTGGTTTTGACTACTTTGCACTTTTCACATTTTTCCAAAATTTCAAATATTGGGCAAAAAATGGCTATTTCTCAAACGGTGCATTTCTGGAAAATCTATGTCTAACGGAAAATGTCTGCTTTCATGAGAATAAGAAATGTTGAGTTCAGTAAATTTCTTGAATCCTAATTACAAGGTCACTTTCATTCATCGTAAGATTTTCAAAATTCCAAAAAAGTGGTCTGAAATAGTGCTTTTTGGCTTTCTTGCACACTCGGACTCCACATCCTTTGGATTTTGGCTCCAAAATTCCAAACTTAACACCGTTCCTGCTCCATGACTGCTCCATATTAGTTTCAGCTCAATCCGACCTTCTGTTAAGCGTCGGGACACTGATTTATAAAAGCCATTAATTCCAATTTTACGCCAAATTGGGGCATAATGAGCTCAGTATCTGCACTGGGCCTTCCATGGCCTTCGTTAATGGTCTTAGGACGCCATTGACCTCATCCAATTTCGATTCTGCAATATCCTGTTATCAAAAAATCAATTTTTGGGCTCTCTCTCTCTCTCTCTCTCTCTCTCTCTCTCTCTCTATTGCCACCCCCGCAACCTGCATCTCGCAACCCAAAATTGCGGGTGCGTAAAGTGAATTTGCGGTCACAAAAATGTAACCATCCCACAACTCGAAACCCGAAACCCAAAATTGCGGGTTCGGAAAGTCAAGTCACGGTCACGGAAATGTAACCATCCCACAACCCGAAACCTGAAACCCGAAATTGAGGGTTCAGAATTGCGGAAATCCAAAATGCAAGTTTCGGAAAACCTTGTTCCCGCAACTTGAAACTCGAAACCCGAAATTGCAGGTTTGGGATTGCGGAAACCAGAACACACTTTTTCAAAACTTTGCGTTCCCAAAATTCGAAATCCGCAACCCTGGAACACCTCTGGCCCTGCAACTTTCGGGGTTCATAACTCCTTCGTCCCTTGGCCAAATGAGGTGAGTCTGGTACCGTTGGAAATCTATTGGAGAGATCTATGCAATGGTGTGATCCTCCGCCGCATCTGAGAAATCTGATCCTACCATTTTTCCATATCAAAATGATGCCCCAAACTTCTCCAATACTGTGTTAAAACATTCTGTTATCTGCCTGTAACTCAGAGTTAGCCCAAGCAACCCCAGTGCTGCAACATGGGCTCTGATACCACTCTGTCACGTCACCTTCTATCACTCCAAACCACAGATGGAACATGACTGACATATCAGGGATTATTTTGGTGAATTCATCCCCATACATTGCTAAGAAATTCATGAATAAATAAAAACTTCTGTGTCTAGATTCAAACTCAATATAAACACAACGGAATTAAAACACATTTGCACACACACAAACAGTAATGCATCAACACATCTATCACAAGCAGAGGGTGATTCAATATAAAGAGAATCAATCCCCTTTTTCATATTATGCACAGACTTCATATCAATTCCATTAACATGAATAATTGTCATTCTGAATTAACACATTGCAATACACAAAATGCATATAATTTAAACACAGAGAACACTTATTTTGAAGATGAAGCTATCCAAATAACTGTCTATGTGAGAGCAATGTTCCACCCAACCATAGATCTCTATCTAGCCTATATTCTTTCAGTTGAGAGATCACCCCCGATCTGGGTTGTGTATCCACTAAGAAAGAACTAAACATGCTCACTCACAACCATGGTTTCACTCAACAACTATGCTAAGCCAACACACAGTTGAGTTTATCAAGCATGCAAAAGACAAAGCACGGTAATGCTAAGCCAGTGAGCTCATCCACAGAGCTACAGGAATCTCAAGATAATTCAACAGTAAAGGCAACCACAATACCTACCACAGCCAACACAAGGAAGGTCCCATTCTCTGCTGCACAGTCCCTCAGGCGTCCCTTCCCTCTAGTGCTCGTCACTATGGGCATAGAAAGGTCCAACTACTAATTCCTTGAGATTCTAACCTTCACTGGGTTTATCAAGCAAACCCAACCTCTGCTCATTCATTCACACTTGGATTTCTCACAACTCTATCATCAAAATAACTCAATCCCGTCACTGGTTTTCTGGGCTGTAAAAAATGGGTTTTCCAAGGGATTTCAGGGTATCTAATACTCTCAAATTTGCCCCAAGGTTCATATCTATGGATCTTCCATTGGATTTCATTGTCAATTTCAAATTCTGGGTGTTTATGGCTCTTCAAAACGTGGGTTCTTGCAAAGTTTCGATTTCTGGTTTTGCTCACCGCTGGGAATTCTTAATGGATGAAAAATGATGCTGGGGACTTCCACCATGGAATGGGAATGAGGAAGAACCCATTCCCATGAGGTAGGGTGACTTGTGGTACAAAAAAACAAGTTCCCATACTCTGCCATATGAATTTCTGGGCTGTCCATGCTCCATTGAAGCCATGGACTGAATTATTCAACAATTTCCTTACAACAGAATTAAATGTCAGCAAGAAAAGTCAAATGGGCTATCACAATGACATTTGGCAGCATATGGTTCATCCTCACAACCCCCTCACCACTCCCTAGTGGAATACACATGGCCCCTTCTCATTTGTTGCTCCCACAACCAATTTTTGTATTTGATTGCAATATCAAATATTTACATCAATTTACAATATTCCATGGCTTAATAGCACATAGGTAATAAAATATCAAATACTTGTCTATTTTAAATAAAATCCGAACATACACTAGTGGGGCCTTGGCCTTCAGCGCCATGCTAGGAAAACATACATCGCATGTATACAATATTTACATTAAAAGCCAATATTTTGTATGGGTCAAAATTGGGGTATTACATTCCCCTCCCCCTTAGAACAACACCGTCCTCGGTGTTATCAAAACTGAACAAAAATGGGAATACCTCTCCCATGGCATCCTCCAGCTTCAATGTAGCCTCATCGGGACTAAGGTGCTCCCATTGGACCTTTACCTGCCTGATGGCTTTGTTCCGGAGCAAGGTGACCTTCTTGTCGAGGATGTGCATATGCTCTACTTGGAACTCTCCCTCAGGTTCTATCTGTATCACATTCCAATCAATCATATGATTAGGGTCATGTACATACTTCTTAAGCAAAGATGCATGGAAAACATTAGAGCTCTTATGTTAGCAGACAATGCAATTCTATATGCAACTGGCCCTATCCTATTTAGCACTTCGAATGGCCCACAATATCTTGGTGAAAACTTGGCACAAATCTCCAACTTGAGAGAACTTTTCCTTGGTTTCACTCTCAAATAAACATGATCACCAATTTGAAATTCCTTATGCACTCTTTTCAAATCTGCATAACTCTTTTTCTTGTCTTGAGCTGCCCTTAAATTCTGTCCAATCTTAGCAACTTCCTGCTCCATTTCCTTGATCATCTCTGGTCCATGTACTACCCTGTTTACCGAAATATCCCAATTCACCGAAGTCCTGCATCCTTTTCCATACAATGCCTCAAATGGACTCATTCCCAATGATGCATGATGTCTATTATTATATGCAAATTCTACCAAGTGTAGGTAATCTTCCCATTTGGATGGTTTATCCATCACATACATTTTCAGCATGTATTCAAGAACCTGATTCACCCTCTCAGTTTGGCCATCTGTTTGAGGATGGTATGCTGTACTGAAATTCAATCTAGTCCTCAATTCCTGAAATAATCCCTTCCAGAAATTGGAAGTGAGCTTCGTATCACGATCAGAAATTAATTCCTTGGGAAATCCATGCAACCTGAATATCTCTCTCATGAAGATATTTGCAATGTCATTATCCTTTTGAGTGGACTTGACCAGAATAAAGTGAGCTACCTTTGATAGCTTGTCCACCACAACCATGATTGAATCATGCATCTTCACTGTTATGGGCAGGAATGCTATAAAATCCATAGAGATTACTTCTCACTTCCATTCCGGAATGGGTATGGGTTGCAACAATCTTGTTGGATGTTGGTGCTTTGCCTTGACTTGTCGGCACTTTTAACACCTAGCAATGTACTCAGCTATGTCTTTCTTCATACCATGCCAAAAGTATTGCTTTCTTGCTGCTATTATAGTATTTTGATATCCTAGGTGTCTAGAGTATGGCATTTGATGTATTTCATCCATCACTAACTTGTTCAAATCTACACTATTTGGGATGTACAGTATATCTTTGTAGATGAGGATATCATCTTCACCAAGCTGATATCCTGCACACTTTTCATCCACATTACCCTGCTGCAACTTGTCTTTAATTTGAAGGCAAGTTTCATCACTGTTTTGGGCTTCAAGAACTCTTGTCTTCAAATCTGATTTACACACACTTAATGCTGCAACATGAAATTTTCTGCTAAGAGCATCTGCAACCTTATTTTCCTTCCCTTTTACATGCTTAATTTCAAAATCAAATTCACAAAGGAATTCCATCCACCTAGCTTTCCTAGCATTCAAGTTTGGCTAATGAAACAAATACTTCAAGCTCAGGTGGTCTGTTCTAAGTGTATTGGAGAAAACTCATTATGGCTTGGGAATACCACAACAGACAGATGACTACCAGAAATCCACTCAATTCTCAAAACAATGCTATTATAAATGACAATGTTAAGATAATGGAGAAATGTAACCAACCTCGATCCAAATGTTTGATGTAGATCCCCGGTTGAGCTTTCAATCCATGCACTTGTAATATGCAAATTAGTCTTGACAGTCAATATCCAACAAGTACATATAATATATAGATGACATTAACGTTATCAATAAAAATGGTCCATAATATCATAAGCAAATTTAACCCAATGTATAATAAACAACATTCACACCATGAATGGACTAGAATATGAGCATTTCTATTAATGAACAAGAAGAAGTACAAAGTGATACAACCTTGCCGACAACCAATCTGAACCAAGATCTAGATCAATCCACTTGTGCCTCCACCACTTCAATCCTCCATGAATGGCAAACTCAAACTAGAAATGAGTTTTGAAGGTGAACATATATGGTCCACAACTACAAGGATCAATGAGTGCAGACTCAAGATAGGGAAAAAATCCACTAGAGTTCTCTTGCTATTTTGTTCTTCCTCCTGTCCATAAGCCATATGTGCTCAATATATAGTTCTCTCAAAGGTAGGTGAAAGGACACATTGAGGCATTACTCGGGCAGATGGAGAGCCAAAGGTCACCCAATGACTGTTTTTTGGGAGTAAAAAGTAATAAAATAGTGGTTTTTACCATTTTACTTGATACCCGCGGGCTATAGTGATGCAACTCGTGGGTACGCATGCTATAGTTATGCAACATGCAGGTAGAAATAAAAATGGAGCAAAATAGTATCTCTAAAGGATATAAGTGGATCTGAGTCACTGAAATGGATCTTATAGGCCAAATAATGTTGATGCTCACAAGGTGGAAGATTACGATGTAACAGATGCCCCCTAATGTGTGAGGTCAGAGACTGATGTTACGATGGACGAAATACATTATAAAACTCAGAAGTGGAGTGATGGGGACACAAGTGGAAATAGCAACTCACTCGTCATAATACAATAGTATCTCTGAATACATGTCGGTATAGTACAACAATATGATACAATGGCCATGAAATAGGCAGTATAATGGATACATGTCGTAAGTGATCATAGCCATGATCCCTCTACATTAAGATATGGTATTCTGCTGAAAAGAAGACAATTGGTGCAAACTGGAGGTACAAACTGCTGAAATTTGAGAGGTGATATTTCAGATGTAAAGTCAAAGTCATATGTAGCATACTGTATGACACAATTGCCTAGGGTCTTCTATGCAAGTCTTCAATGGTGCAAGTCCCATCAAGTGAATAAAGGAGTTGGGGTCGAACCTCATGAGACATCGTCTGATTACCGGTCAATTATGTATATCGTTAACAGACGCGAGATGACCCACCAATAATGAAAATGGGCATCAAAGCACAGATCACAATCATTAGAGTGTGAATAAATGGGTTGAAGTCGAACACTAGGATGAATCCATCGATTGGGGGACATTGATGTATTCCCAAAACTGTCGATGGCGAGAGAACCTTCCACTAATGACTGCAAGCCTCAAGGTACTCAACCGAACTCTAAGCCTTAAGTCCCGGAATAAATGGGTTGAAGTCGACGGAACGAGACTCGCTGGAAGGAGGGCATTAAGGCATCGCCCATCGACTAGCACGAGGTACCAGCAATGCTAAAATATTTGGAAGATCTCAGGTGAAATGGACTGACTCAATAAGGATGGCCAACATGCAATAGTCAAGAGAACTGAGGAGTGGCCGACACTAGTTTCAGGACTTCCTTTGAACAAGAGCATGAGCAGATGGATAGACTCAGGCAACATAGATTTGACATAAACTGTGCAATGCAAGAGGCATTACAGGGGGCTCCATAATGACTGAAAGCTTAACCAATCGGTGGAGAAAAATGAGAAACAAGTACAGCTCCTAAGGCCCAACTATAGTCCTGACTCATAATATACAGAGTGGAATGAATGCTCTATTCAAAGGCAACACAACAGCTGCCAACAAGAAATAGTGACCATAATTCCATCCGGCTTTTTGGAATATTTGATTTTTTTGGTCTTTTTCATATTTGAGAAAAGCTTGAAAAAGAATAAAATTGCTTATAGTGCAACAAATGAGGGAACGAGTGTCAAATAGTTAGCAGACTAGTCCCAAGTAGTGGAACATACCTATGCTCAATGCAAGGAAGTGTGTGCAGGATGTGGACACTCAGGGGTATGTTCCCTCAGGGTCAAAAGGTCATCAAATTGTGAAGGAAAAATATAAGCTCTGCAGGACTCGACAGGGGAAAAGTGCTCAGGCACTAGGCTAACAATTGAGTAAGTGGGAGCCGGCACAAGGCTCAAGCGGCAAGCAGGATGATGCAATGCAATCACAACATGATATAACTGAGGGGAAGTCCTTTTTCGTAAAGTTACTCTCCTCACCTAAAAAAGTGTAAAACAATGAGAGAAGAACTTTTCTAGTCACATATGACTAGAGTATACCTTTTTCGTAACTAATCCACAAAGGTCCGAAAAAGGGGTAAACTTATACCTAAGTGGATGTCGCTTCAAATCCTTTAACGAGTCTGAAATGACAAGTATACTCGGCAATCTTGTTTGAGTTGGAAAAGTCTAACAAGGGCTTAAAAAGGACTTTATAAAAATATTTTTCATAAAGGTTTAACGAGCCCAAAAAAGTAAACTCGTGACCTCCTTACTATTTTTAACGATCTCAAAGGAGAGATGGAAGAATGCTCGTAATGAGAGTAGATGAGTGTCAGGGACATGCGAGACGAGTTTCAAGCGCATGGGACAAAGCTATGCATAATGCAAGGAACATGAGCAAGATAAGGACACTCAAGGGGTGTCTGCAAATTCAAATAGTAATAGGTTCAAATGCATCATAACAATGGGGAGGCCTAAACCTATATGCAAGGTTCCGAATATGCCTGCCATGACCGATGCAAATGTCGAAAAGGACGGCTAACCAAGTATAAGTCCAGCTAAGAATCCTGTCTCCAAGAAACATAAGTACCAAGATCATCTCTAAAACATATGTAAAGAAAAATCTGATACAAGTCACTGCGGTAGAAACATTTTCAACTTCACTATTGTTAACCTCAGACATAATGCAGGTAGACCTAACCACTGAAGGTGCCATAGTACCAATACCTGAGGGATCAAAATAATCATCTTCAAAATGAAGAGCAAAGCTGAAGGATGTGAAGGAATCTGCAATGGAAAATTCATCATCACAGGAGTTGGAAATTCTAGAAATAGAATCAAACTCTTTAGGAGCACTGATTTGCGGATCTATAGGAGAGTATAAAGACTCATCACTAGGGAGATCAGACTTTGATGTCAAACCAGGGCTAGACAAAACTATGAATGGATCCAAATTCAAATGGATGGCAGGTTGTATTATAGGCTCATCTTGTTCAATAAGATCAAGGGTGGGAAGGAAATAAAATTGATGATGAGAATCCTCCCAAGGCTTGTCATTACCATTCATGGCCTCAATAAAAACTTCATCTGAAGGTAGGATACCATCAAGGCAATCATGTGAACAAGATAGGTTGGCTGCCAAAATTGGCAGCGTAACGGGATCTTCTTCAACTGTGTGGGAAGAAGAGAGATCCGGATCTGCAGTGGTTTGTTGGATATGATCGTAAGCGATCTCCGCTACAGATAAAGACATAGACATACCGACATGCACAATGTCTCCAGACGTGGAATTCATGGATGGTAAAGTCCACGGATCATCTAAATAGGAGGTCCGGAATAACATATTATTTGAAGGAGGAGACACATTGTCAGTAATGGTTCCAATAAAATTCACAGGTGCAGAATGGTTAAAAGTTTCCATCAATGAAGGGTACATTCCAACACCTATGTTCCCAATTGCCAGATGAGAATTAGAAACTTGCAAGACTACGGATCCCGTGGATGCTGTGGAAGGAGTGCCAACATAATCCAGCTGATCGATCATCACAATCTTGTTGTTGACACCCAAAAAGTGCTCACTAGCTCATTTCCCTATTCATATAACCCATTTGTCCACTTTTCCACCATCTGAGCCTTTGAAACCAACAAAAGGTCACCAAAAGATCTTAGTACACCCCTTTTTCCCACTCAAAAAGATTATTTTTCCTAAAAACCCTAAAAAATCCTAAAAAAGGGTCCAAATTCCCAAAAATATTAAAAAGGGAATAAAAATATTAATTTTATTCAAAAAAGGAAAAAAGAGGGAAAAGTACATAAACCATGTTGGTCAATACCATTTGGTTTCCACAAAACCACAAATGGTATTCCCCACCACCAAAACCTATAAAAAGGTGGTAGGGGCTCCTCATTTCACATCCATCCATTATCTCATCCTCATGCTGCCGAAATCTCCCTTGAGCATTTTAGCCATTGTAAGCAACCTTGGAGAAGGAGACCTCTTGGAGTTTGGAGCTACTTATCTTGGGAGTTGCTCTACATCAACCTTCACCATTGGAGGTATTACTATTGCAAGCATTAGCTTGCCCCATTTTTAAATACAAATTTATTCTTTCATATTTTCTTGTTCTTGTTTTTTTAAAATATTTCCATTATTTGCTTAGATTCT
This sequence comes from Larix kaempferi, assembly GCA_027924585.1. NCBI lineage: Eukaryota > Viridiplantae > Streptophyta > Pinopsida > Pinales > Pinaceae > Larix > Larix kaempferi. The sequence goes on along the minus strand of BSBM01001158.1, from coordinate 1,867,896 downwards.
TGCATAGATCCATGATTAGTTTTGTTTAGATTAGTTTCTTGTTTAATTTTATTGAAACTGCTGCTACTAGTTAGCAGGTGCCCATAGCACTAAGCCTGGTTGCAAAACCGGGCCAACAGTTTTTGGTGACTCCGCTGGCTTTGAACAATAGATCTCAAGTTTTGCTTTCAATCTTAGTTTTTTATTAGTTTTTAGCCTTTAGATCCATAGATCTGCCATCCTAGATAGCAGATCCATTGCTGCTCTAGTTTTTGGCCCCATCTATTGCCATTAACAGCCCGGAATTCTCAATTTTCGGGTTCATTTTTCGGCTCCCGTGCACGACTTTCACCTCACAGTTTTTAGCCTAACAGTCGCGCGGCTCATCGTGGCTTTTTGGCTTTTTTTCGCGCGGTTCCCCGCGGCTTCGCGGCCTATTTCCGCGCTGCACAGTGCGGCTTCGCGGTCATTTTCCGTGCGGCTCATCGCGACTGTGCACCGAAATTCCATGCTGCACATCGCGGCTTCGCGATCAAAACCCGCGCTGCCCATCGCGACTGTGCGACAGAAACCCGCGCGGTCCATCGCGACTTTTAGCCCAAAACCCGCGATGTGATTTTTTGGCCGCGCGGCTCAATTTTCAAACGACCATATCTCCCTCTCCCGAACTCCGTTTGAAACGATTTTTTTTTTCAAATTGGGTGTTTTCGATCAAGGAATCCAAATATGCTATTAGATTTAAGAAAATTTTCATAGAAATTTATCTAATATTTTATTTTAGTTTTATTTATCATTTCAGTTCACCCATTTTGGCCCATATTTTCCTGTATTAAAATTCCAACATTGTTTACAGCCATAGGAAAATTTTACTATTTAGAATGCACATTTGAATAAGTCTTTTTAAAAAATTTCAGAAATTGAAAGAAGGATTTGTTTGCATTTTATCTAGATTAAAAAATTTTACTGTTTACTTCCTTCATATTTTGCCCATAGCAATTTTTGAAAAAGAAATCCATTTATTTCTTAAAGAAGTTTATTATTTGCTTTCCTGTTTGAAAGATCCTTTATTTTTTGAATAGTCCTTGAAAAGCATTTAATTTCCATTTATTGAAAAAGTCATAATATTTGCTTTGTTCAAAAGATCCTTTGTTTTTTGAGTACTTAGCATTTACTTTTTCATTTTCAGTTTAAAATATCACACGTGCACCCAATCAAACACTAATTTTAAACTGAGCCTTAAAACTTACCCTAATTTCAACCCACTTTTAACCCCACTTGGGGAACACTAAAAGAACTTTGTAGCTAGGTAGTATTGAGGGGATAGGTGTTCCAATAACACCCCTCAGTTATTACATCTGAGACATAGTTGTTGTCCTTTAGGGAGCTAAAATCTCTTAGTATTTATTGGCACAGTCACAACCGGTTTATGGGAAGGCCTCTCCCCTAGGAGGGTTGAAGTCGCGAGGATGGTTCCGAAAGCCTAAGTGGAATATCGAAATCCATTCAGTAACCGAAGGGCTACCATTCGCAGTTCTCGGGATATCCCTGTATTGGGATATTGCGATCAAGGACCAAACGACAGATTTACCTTTTCTCGACGTGTCATGAACGGAGTATCCTAGTAGCCATTCTTTAGGATTGATTACCTGGTGTCTCTCCCGGTAGGGGGATATCTAGCCGTGGACTTAACACTCAATATTGTCTGACTTGGATTTCATCACCTTGCAAAGAATATAGTTTGTTGATTCAAAATACTTTTAGTTAGGTGTTTGCATGATTCAACCCACCTTTGGTCTAGTTACACCTATTTTTTCTAGAAGCTGTTTGCATGTTGGTACTCTGACCATTTGTTGCATCCCTCCACTTATTGTAGCATAGCTGCTAGAATAAGTGCCCTTTTTTGAGGTTGATTTTTTGGCCTGAGAGCCTTCATTTTCACTCCCCTTCTTGCACCCTTGGTTGCATTAGGGTTTTGAGTTTTTTATACATTACCATTTTACACATACAGATTTTTACACAAAAACTTATTTTCTCACCATTGAGAATTTTAGACGTTCTCGTCGTCTATAGGGTGAACTTCCGGAGTTCAGTCTACTTGGCTCGCCACGTCACAGACGCCAAGCCTTATCCCTTGACTCGACACATCGTTGGTCAACTAGACAGTCATCCGATTCTGACACGCCTTGCTTCACCTCTGATTCTGAGGCAGAATCCGAAAACCCCACTGAGTTTTTCCCAACCAACCTTATGGCTGGAACTCCATTTGAACCACTTTTTACCAGCACCATAGGAGAGACGTCTACTGACCCTTCTACTGCGGTGCCATCCATGGCAACACCTACCACCCTAGGTATGCCTAATATGGCAGACACTCCACATTTAGGAATGCCCAACACAGGGCCACCTCCTGTTATAGGAATCCCTAACACAGGTCCACCACCTGTTATGGGTATGCCCAACATAGGGGTCACACCCCCTCTAATTCCCACAACCCAGATTCCAGGAATTACCACTACTATTCCTAACCCAAGTGTAACCCATGTTGCACTTGGAGGCACTGGCCCATACCAGACCACACCTATTGCAGGACACATACCTGCAATACCTAGCATACCTTTAGGCGTTACTGGACCCCTACATCATACCACCATGACTAGGCATGTCCCAGTCCCTGTCACTACATCTGCTAGCTTACCGTACATGGTGAGTCTGAACTTACCAGACTTATCTAGACTCACCAATGACCCTATCAGACACGATCTTGCGTGGCCTCACATGCCCACCAAACTCCCCTCCGACATCCCTAAGTTTGAGGGCAAGGCAGGTGAGGACCCCCAGAACCATATCATGTCCTTCCATCTATGGTGTTCCTCCAACTCCATGGTGGATGACTCTATCCGCCTCCGTCTATTACAGTGCACCTTCACTAGCTCTGTAGCCAAGTGGTATATCGAGCAGCCCCATGGGACGCATGCCACCTTTACCTCCCTTGCCTCGACCTTCCTGCAGTTCTTTCAGTTACCTGTCTGCTATGATGCGGTCGTCGAGATCCTACTATCTTGCAGACAGAACACGGCCACCCACATCACTGACCACATTCATGAGTGACGTTGACGCCAAAGCCTCTGCAAAATCAATTTAGACGAAAGTATCTTCCTAGATTGGTTTCTAAAAACCATTCTCCCTCTCATTGCGAAGGATGTGGCATCCGAAAGACCCCAGTCTGAAGAAGAGGCCATCCTCAAAGCCCAACAGTTTGATCTCATTTACGCCCAATTGGGTTATTTGTATACCATTATTCCAGACGCCCCTCGGGGCGAGTCATCCCAACATGATGCGCCGAGGGCATCCCATGCCGCTGATGGCATCATTGGTCGTATGGCCGCACATCTCCAACCCTTTTCCATTACACATCCTAGCCATGGTCCCGACCTTTCGCGAGCTACATCTCAGTCTGGAGCAACCAGTTCATATGCTCCCATGGCACATCACCACCATACCCATGGACCTTCATGTCCACCTCAGTGTTTTGGTCATGCACCACCTGCATACGCCCCCCCAGCTGCACCTCAACCATTGTACTATCCAATAGCTCAGGGTTACCAACAACCCCAGCAGGCAACTGGACCACCTCCAGCACCACAGGCTTATTATCCACCACAACCTGCTCTCGCACATGCGGCGAACCAAAATCCTCCCACTGCTCAAGGGCAAGTGTATACACAGCACAACTAGCCCCAAAACCAAAACAACCAGCGCAACCAAGATGCGCAACAGAACCGTGGTAGAGGTCGTAACCACGGTAATAACCAACAACATCAACAAGGTCCTCCACCTCCCAATCCTCCGCAGAATAACGATGCTGCTCCTCCCAACCGCAATGCGGATTGAAATCCCAAGCAGCCTAGAAATAATAACCTCAAAACAAACCATCCTTGTTCTATCTGTGGGGTATATGGTCATTACACGCATTCTTGCCCACATTTGGAGCGAGCTCGGCAAATCTGGACCGACGATGCACATTGTCAAGGGCAAGCGGTTCCTCAGCCGCCACCCAACCCTCCACCACCTCAACATCATCCCTTGGTGCTGCAAAACCCCTTTCCAAACCAGGGTGTAGTGAACACTCAGCTGTTAGCCCCCCCTCAAGGCAACATGCCACCACAGCAGATCACTTATGTAGCCCTTGATCAACCCATGTTCGATTCAGGTACTCACCATTTGTTGATGATGTCGACTGCCGCTGCCAACCTCCAAACCCATCGGAACCAATATGGCTCCACCTCTAAAGCCCCTCCCGCCGACAAAAACACTAACGTTAATCCCACAGATCAAACGTTACGTATACCTCCGTCTCCACTTGATGGCGCTTCCAAAGCACCTCGCTTCCCACTTCGTCGCATCAACAGTAATCCCAATGCTCGCGTTGCGTCGAATTACAACATTGTCGATGACTTAGCCCAGTCTCCTGCAGCCATGTCTGCTTTAGAAGTTTTGAAAAACTGTCCTTCGCAGCGCAAAACTTTGCTCTCTGCCATTGGCGCCATTGACCCCAATGATTCACAGTTGATCGCATTCGATTCAGACCAGTCTGAACCCCGCCTGCCTTCCTCTTTAGCATTCCAAGTTTCCATTTCTGTTCGGAATCTTGTCATCCATCGGTGCATTATCGATGAAGGGGCCTCCACATGCGTCATGTCCACATTCATTTGGCAGAAGTTGGGATCCCCTACTCTCCAGTAGTCCACCACTGCATTACGAGCCTACGACGGCCGTTCGGCTCAACCCCAAGGTCTTTTAGCCAATGTCCCTGTCCAGCTGGCGGGTAAAACTGTGCTCATTGACATTGAGGTCATCAATGCCCAACTAGACTATAACCTTTTACTTGGTCGCAGCTACATGTATGCCATGCGGGCTGTTGCCTCATCCGTATTTCGCACCATGCAATTCCCCCATGAGGGACGCGTGGTCAAGGTCGACTAACTCACCTATTACGATCCCAAGGCCCCCGCCACACCTGAAAATGTTCTCCCCATGGTTGAACAACCTGTTTGTGGTGCAACTACCTCATTCATTTCCTCGGTAGGACTCGGACTTTACTTTGAGGCGCCGTTGACCTCTACATTCCAGGCCATTCCACCACCATCACCGGAGACCCACATCGCTAACCTCTGCACCCTTTCACAAACACCCGGTAATCAACCCTCCTTGTTACCCAAACCACCATTGGTCCTTAGTCACATTGGGGTTACACCCATCCACACAATCCCCTTTCTATTTCCTCCTTCGGGTGTAGTAAGCGCCCCGGTTATGGCTACCCTTAGTCTACCCGGGTTAACATTGGGAGTACCCGTGTGGTATATTTCACCTCCAGTTCCACCGTTGACACCAAATATCATCCTGCAACCGGTGCAACCCATTGTTACTTCTACCCAACCACCTCCCGGTATCACTACTCCTTCGTCATCGACGAATCCCCCTCCACTCATCAGGCCCACTGGGGGCAGAGGCCCACAACCATACACTGCGGTACCCCCACCCAAGGCAGTTAAACCTCCCCCCGTATTCCGTGCTCCTCCAAAATGCTCACTGTGTGATGAGTTAGGCCATCCAACCCATCAGTGTCCACAGTTACCTGCATTGTAGGAACACATGCAAATGTTGGACGACGACTCCAACATCTCGGTGGTCAAACTAGATCCAAACCCTATGCCTTGTGATAAATCACTGCGTACCAACCACCCATGTGCGATATGCGGTATTTACGGCCACTACTCCCACAACTGTCCTGACATCCCAAACTATAGAGCAGCTCTCTACGAGATGAACAATTTGGACCTAGAGACAGCACCCCCTACTATCGAGGAGATCTACCCTCCCGCATCATCCTCATCCGGAGAGATTAACACCATCTACATGATCTCTTTGACTACCACTACCTCATCACTCGATTTGACCACTCAAAGCTCCTGCAATGATGAAGAGGTTCTCGAGACTCCTACTACCTTTGATTATCCCGGGGAAGACATGCACCATCGTCCATACTTCCTCCCGGAAGAGACTTCATCCACCACCGCTACCCAATCCGCGGTTGAGTCCAAGGATTTCCTTCCTACAAAAATCGACTGGTTAACGGATCCCATGGCCGATATTTCTCCCGTCATCCACATTGACATCTCTGACCCACTTGGTGCCCTTCATACCATCACATTAGGAACCTCCCACAGTGAGCATGAGATTGGAGAATACCAACAACTGTTCCAAGAATTCACTGATGTCTTTACTTGGTCAGATACCGAAATGCCTGGCCTTGACCCCGCCATTTATATGATCTCCACTGGATACCCCTCTGTCCGGTCGGTCCCTTCCATTGATCCCTTTGACACACATGTTCAACCCTTTCAAATCGACCAGGAAACCACATGTCCACAACATGGGGGCAGGTCCAAAACCTTGCCTACTCATCATCATCGTGATCCTCGTCGGAGATACTGGGGGAATCCACACCACAAAGGGAATCCCCCATCATCATATCATCACTTCAGTATGCCACCACAGCCCACAGCCTCATGGTATAACACCCAGCCAGCAGTTGCTCAATGCCCTATTGATCTCTCTCTGAGACAACATCTGCACCACATTGACACCTCTGAGTTAGGGGGCATAATAGATTACCTCGACCCCGGGATAGGGGGCATGATCAATCATTTTGAACCTTCCCCATCATCTCTATCTCAACACCTCAATGAGCCCATCGTTCAAACCAACACATATGTGATCCACAATCACAAACCCCATGCACATAGCATGGGGGCAGGTCATTAACCCTACTCACTTTTTCATATTCGTGATCTCAACCATTTTTAAGGTCACGTGTCACTTGTATATTTGAGTTGATTTTATGCAGATAGTATTTCCCCCCGCGGGTCATCATTTCTCCCCACCACTGCATCATTGGCTTGGTGGGCTCACCTTTATTTGTAGCAATTTTTTAACCTAGTTATTTGCTTTGACCATTCCGGAGTCCTTATGACCTCCATTTTTCGCACCATTTGCACTGCCGGATTCATATTTTCGCACTCCTGATGATGCTTGAGATCATTTCTCGCTCTCACCTTTAGATTTTTCGGGCATTTTTCCCACGCCCTCTCATTGCCTTGGTTTGCGTGCCACATTGGTCGTAGCCTCCTTTTGACAATTTGTCTGTCATTGGATCCAATTTTCCGCACTGATGATGATGATTGAGACCTTTTCTCGCTCTCATCAACCCCTCTTTGTTCGGTATAATTTTATCCCTTTTTCGGGCCGAGCAACCCCTTTTATGAAAAAGACACTTAGGGAGTTTCTATTAAGCTCTTTTCTGACTCCTAAAACAATGAAAAGATTGCTGAGCAACCTTGCTTCCTTTCATGCTCGTTAAACGTATCTGAAAGGGCGTCTACCTGGTATAAGTTTACCCCTTTTCTGGACCTTGTAGACTAATTACGAAAAAGGAATACTCTAGTCACATCGGCTAGAAGAGTTCTCCATCTGCATCATTTTATGCTTTTTCGGGCCTTGGAGACTAAACTACGAAAAAGAACACCAATAGAGTCCACTTACCGCTTTCAGACTCTCTAAACATGAAAGCAACCATGAGCACGAGCCGTCCTGGGCTCACAAAATCCACAGAAACGTACCATTTTAGAGCACACTTTTATCCCTTCTTGGAGCTCATTAAAACTACGAAGAAGGAATCAATGGTGCCTCTTGGCGCCACGACAGATCACATCTACTCATATGGAAGCTTCCCCATTTTGGTTGCCTTTGTTCAGAGTATTCTGTAGTATGTCACCTTGAAAATCCCTCGATAGCACCTATCAGCTCGTCCTCCCCCCTAGAGTAAACATATACCATTCAGTCCCTAAAAGTCATGATCCCCACACCTACAAGTCAATTCCCTACGCTGCCAGGTCAACCATTTCATCATACTCTTAACAAAGGAAGTTTGAGTCTACCCACTTTATGACCCAGTTATTTCCCATCCCCACAAGTATGTCAGTCCTACCATCAGTACTACAACACTTCAGTTCTACACCTCGTGCTCCTATCAAAGAAACATCATTGCCTTGTTAGTTGCTGGTCTCCCTCTGTTGATGACAACCACATTTATTCCAGAGAATAGACCTAGAGGTCCCTGTGTCTTGGACTCATCACCATTCATGATGAGTGCCTACGAATCATTTCGAGAAGACTCCTCAGTGCTTCTCTAAATGGTTGTTTCTCACATGCTCGACTTCAACACCTTGATCGCATCATTGAGACTCGCATAGGGCATTGATCCTTTCAAGTTTTTCGTCGAAGACCCCAGATACCTCCTGACTCTTCCACATGTGAGAGTCTACCTATGGAAACAACCAGTTAGATTTTTTCTATAGATATCCGGGTTGCGCATGGTGATAGTATTCGGAAGCCATCCAGTTATATGCTTCCTCGAGTTTCAGTCCAGTATACCCTTGATCCAATAGCTCATCAGTTCCTCTGAGTCCAAACTCAGCAGCACTGTTGTTATTTCAGTATATCAGTTCTTCCATTCAGACATGGTCAGCCTAGCAGTGCATCCCAGATTTGTGTCCCCTCTGGACCCTTATGATGTCACAGTGGTTCTCTATGTATCTTACAGGTCCCCCCTTTGTTCGGGCCTTACAATTATTTTTTACGAATACGAGCATGGGAATGCCCACCTCGTCCATATATTGAGTTTCTTCCCCATCCTTTATTTGAGGCCATGTATCTTTCAGGTCCCCATATTTTGGACCCTATTGTTATTATTGTTCTATATCCTGATACGAGCATGGGAATGCCCGCCTCGTCTATTATCAGAGATTATACCTCATTCATATTGAGGCCATGTAACATTTTTTGTTTTTGCAGCTTCCAAGGGCCGTGGCTCCAATATCCAACCGGTCTCTTCTCTCCCCTCAACCCCAAAAAAATTCAAAAGAACTATGATGTCTATCGGCCATACGATGAGCTCCTGCCCTCACACATCAGGGGGCAATCTGTTGACACCCAAAAAGTGCTCACTAGCTCATTTCCCTATTCATATAACCCATTTGTCCACTCTTCCACCATCTGAGCCTCTGAAACCAACAAAAGGTCACCAAAAGACCTTAGTACACCCCTTTTTCCCACTCAAAAAGATTATTTTTCCTAAAAACCCTAAAAAAGGGTCCAAATTCCCAAAAATATTAAAAAGGGAATAAAAATATTAATTTTATTCAAAAAAGGAAAAAGGAGGGAAAAGTACCTAAACCATGTTGGTCAATACCATTTGGTTTCCACAAAACCACAAATGGTATTCCCCACCACCAAAACCTATAAAAAGGTGGTAGGGGCTCCTCATTTCACATCCATCCATTATCTTATCCTCATGCTGCCGAAATCTCCCTTGAGCATTTTAGCCATTGTAAGCAACCTTGGAGAAGGAGACCTCTTGGAGTTTGGAGCTACTTATCTTGGGAGTTGCTCTACATCAACCTTCACCATTGGAGGTATTACTATTGCAAGCATTAGCTTGCCCCATTTTTAAATACAAATTTATTCTTTCATATTTTCTTGTTCTTGTTTTTTTAAAATATTTCCATTATTTGCTTAGATTCTTGCATAGATCCATGATTAGTTTTGTTTAGATTAGTTTCTTGTTTAATTCTATTGAAACTGCTGCTACTAGTTAGCAGGTGCCCATAGCACTAAGCCTGGTTGCAAAACCGGGCCAACACTTGCCTTCATGGGGAAAGCAGATAACTCTAAATACAGTAGACGTGACAGCCTTCATAACGTACATCCAGTTCCGACCCAGTAAAAGGTTGCAGTCGATGGGCGCATCAACCACTTCGACTTCAATAGGCATAGACTTACCTCCCAAGGAGACAACAAGGGAAGGGATAATTCCATGTGGCGTAAAAGATCTACCGTCAAATGCAGTGAGTGTAGTTCTAAACGTGAGGAGAGGAGGAGAGCTAAGAACTTTCCAACAAGCTAACGACATTACTGACGCAGAGGCACCTTCATCAACCATAGTACGTTTGATGAAGCTCTTAAGGCAAACCACCTAGATTTGAAAAGCTACGTGGTAAGGTAAGCGAGGCTGGACATCAGTAGTATCGAACTTGATAACACTAGGATTTCCCCCATCCTGAACACCTAACTTACTCAAAAGGGCATGCTTCTGAGAGGGACAGGCTTGCAAAACTTCAAGAGCCGACATGGCACACAGAGTTTGGCCCAAATATTCTATGATGGAATAGTTCTGGGCAGCTTAAGCATTGGGATTATGTGTGGAGTGCTTGAGAACACCTTTCGGTATCCGCGGCATAATGGAGAACTTCTCGATATGCAAGGAATTGTCAGGAGGAGGGGGAGGCTCATTCCCCAAATTGGGTTGTGGTGCACCATAATCACGTTGACGAGTAGCAACACAAACCTCCGACTGAACCATATTCACACATCCATAACCACTAGTATTGGAAGAAGACATTTCCGTTTCATTAGTACCATAACCAGTGGTAGGAGCATGCGAAGCCATTTTTTGGTGATGAGGTAGGGGATCCTTCAACATAGCTGGGCTCTGTGCCAAATGCTTCGATGCTTCTTCAATTTGAGGACATAAGTGAGTAAGATGATCCTCCCCACAAAGATTGCAAGGGAATTTCACCTTACACCTAGGTTTATGATCCTCGCCAGCATTACTGCCTTCCCAAGGAGGGTTGGCATTCTCTTTACAAGGAGTATTACGATTGCTATTGTTATTACTTCCATTGTTTCCACCCCTACGATTATTTCTCCCATTTTTCTTACCACTAGGTTGCTGGTTACCCGATGGTTTCGTGGATTGCACATTATGTACATTAGACGACGGAGTGGAAGTGGACAAGGCGTGAACCTGTCCTGGAGCAGACTGGTTTAGCGACAAATTCTATATTTGATTAGATACCAATTCTATAGGGCAAGTACATGCGGATCCCACGATGCCATTGGCATGTGGTCCAGGAACTGAGGTGGGCTCATGTCTTGTTCTCGGTGCATCAAGAATAATGTCATACAAAATGCCAGATTGAGAATAAAATAGATCTAACTGTTGGACTTTCAAGATAGCTTGTTCCTTAGTCACAATGCCGGATATCGAAACATCCTTAGCAATGTATGGAAGTAAATACTTAAGGAACCATTCCAACATGAACTCTGGAGGAATGTTGGCTTTCACTAATCTCTTCCACTGACGCCACTATTGAACGTGGTTAGAAATATGTGTGGCCTTATTTTGACGGAAAGTGGACAAAAACTCAGTACCAGTATCATAACGAACCGGTAATTGGAAATGGTCTAAGAAAACCAAAGTAATCTCGTTGAATCCCCTATAGGTGTTTCCAGGAAACTCCACATACCACTTCATGGCTACCCCCATGAGGGTGCATTGAAATAGTTGTAATCTAATGGAATCATGATTCAAAGAGTTGGAGGAGCACCAAAGGTGAAACGTCATGACATGATCTCCCGGGTCCTCACCACCTTTCCCCTCAAACTTCGGAATGTCTGAAGGGAGCTTGGTAGGGACCAGGGGCCAAGTAGGATCATGACACACCGGATCATTCGTGAGCTTCGAAAGATCCGGGAGATTCAAGCGTGCAAGGAATGGGAGCTGAGGCTGGAAAGCTTGATTATAAGTTCCCATAAAAGGTTGGTTAAACGGAACTGTGTTATAAGATGGACCAAGATCTTGACCATGAGGATTAAATTGCTAATAATGAGGACCCGACAGTCCATAAGCTTGCCCATGGCCATAATATTGATAAAATCCTCCTGCCTGACCCATTTGAGAGTAAGCAGGTATATGCATGTTTTGGGCACCATATTGGGGTGGTGGGTGATACTGGTGGCCAGCACCGACTGTTTTGTAGTAAGGGTTGCCTCCATCAGTATGGGGCATGTATGTACTATTCATAGCGGGAACCATGTTGTAATGACCGTAATGGTATGGTATGTTCCCACCCCTAGCATTAGGATTAGCTTGAGTAGTCGTGTGATGACCATAAGCATGAGAAGTATTCCCAGCCCCAACATTGGTGTTACTAGTAGCAGGGATGGTGGCGTGATGTCCGTGTGGATAGGAGATATTCCCACCCCCTACATTAGCATTACTAGTGGTGGCAGTGGGCGCAAAAGTATGCAGTATGTGTCCACCCTTGTGGTTGGGAGAAACATTATCATTCGTAAAAGTAGTCTTGGGTTGACGAGTAGCGACACATGTATTAGGTGGTGGATGGCGAGTCGTGTTTCGAACAACGTTCCAATTAGGTTGGGCAATCCTAGGAGGTGGTCGTCTTCCAATATTAGCATTATTAGGAGGAACATGACTAGTCCCAATATTATGTGTGTGGGTGGACAACGTAGTGCCCCCAGCGAGGGTAGTGCCCCCAGTGGGTATAGTATGGATAACACCATGACTAGTGCTAGCGTGACTACCAACCATAGTGGAAGGTTCGACAATACTATGACTAGACATACCAAAAGAGAGTGCGGTGGGGTTGATCATAGGGCCAGTGTCATTATGTGACTCAGGCATCCCGTATCTATAACTGCGTGGAAATGAAGGAATGAAAGGCTCATCCTATTCTTCGTCTTTGGGTAAGTCAGGCATTCCATAAAGATAATTATCCAGATTCAAAGGATCAAATGGATCTCGATCAAGTGGATTAGGCCAAATAGAACCAGGTTGAGTCTCAGGTGGATCACCTCCCCACTCCTCACGAGGAGTACGGGGATCGTAAGTATGGTCAACTCTACTCGAAGGAGTCGAAGGTTTTTCTTCAATATCAGGATGTGCAGCCATGACGTATTGGACGTAATTCTCGTATGAATCTGAAGACTCAGAGGGAGCCTTCCAGCGTCCTCTAGTAATGTGGCATGAAAGCTTGAGTGGCTTTAAACCAGCCAAACGATGGGACCGACAGAGAGTAGGGCTCTGTTCCACGATATCTCCGGAGATAATATGTAATCAAAACGTCCCCTAAAGGCCAACTATCGATAAAAAACAGTGAATCAAAAGCACACACCTAGAGAAACTATAGCCAAGAGTAGACAAACAGAGTGGCTAAATGAGCTCCTGACACTAGAGCCAGTATGTCTCGCCTAGGAGAGGCTTGAGACTCCCAAACTATAGCAAGAGGTAACAGAATTAGTTATAGAGACACCTAGGCTTCATTGTGTGTACAGGGTCATGTCCACTGCACAAACACAACTGTGCTGTCCAATCCCTATCTCACTCAGGACACAAACAACATAACCATTGCAAGTACCCTATGCGATACCTAGGTAAGGAAACTATGGTTACCACAATATAACCAATGCTTAGGGAGACAGTCGCAGGTGGGACTCGTCGTATGGGCAGGGTAGCTAAGCCTGAAGCACAAGAGGATGAACCTCCGGTACCCCCAGATACGAACAAATCCTGGATATATCTTTCACGTTCAGCCGGTATCAGAGGGATATCTCCTCAACTAACCTTCCGTGACCTCGTGCTTAACTCTGGTTTTAGTAGAGCTTCCTGAGAACACCGATCTATACCATGGATTCCTCCACTCCCTGGTCAGACACCTAATGTTTCGTCTAGTAGTCTTGGATTGTTAAATCACAATGATCTATTCCAAGACTCTAAACCTATGCTAGTTGGTGTACCCTATAAATAAAATTAGTCTAATCAATTTTAAGATTAAACGTTAATTTTAGTGGCTGTGGTTACTCAAGGGATATGATCGTGAAACTAGTGATGTGTAGACTCAATAGTATGCAAAATTGTCCAATCCTAGACTCATCTATCCAATAAAACAATGTCACTAATATGCAAAATCAACCAACAATTCCAAAATAAAGATGCAACTTTTTATCTTTTCGATGCACAAGCAGAACCTAAATGAAGGCAACAAGCACTCAATGCAAAATGCAGTACATGAAAGTAAAATAGTTTTGTATTTTTGCTTATAAACAAGAAGGAAAATGCAAAAAACTAGATGTCTATTTTCAATATAAATGGAATGAAAAAATGCAAGCAAAATTCTACTATTCAGTCACTGAAATGTCGAGAAGATCACTAAGACAACCCAGTAGATCCTAAACATCAAGACTCAACCAAAGGAAAGAGCTCAAAAGGGAAAAACCAAGAGACTAAATCTAAAGTTGGGTAAAAAACCAAGAAGGCTCAACCAAGAGAAACGAAGAGTTCTGGTCACAACCAAGGCATGAAACAGTCAAGAAAGAGGCCAACAAAGACCTAGGAACAACCAAAGCCAACCCAGCAATAACCAATAGCAATAAACCAACAAAAGCTAGAGTTACACGCTACTGTCGAAGGAATACCTGTAGGTACCCACGAGCAGTAGAGTAAATAGAGGCATGTATACATGAGCTGAGCTAAGCTAGCTCGTGGGTGAGGAAAGGAAAATGGAAAAATAAAGAGTCCAATGGCTCAGAAAAAGCAAGTTTTCTATGGTGTACCTTAATGGCCAATCAGTGACACAGAGCTTCGATAAACAACAACTCTAATTATGGACTAATGCTCAAAAATTTCCCAAACATGGATTTTTTCACCAGCGGAGTCACCATTTCTGTATTGGAGAAAACTCACCATGGCTTGAGAATACCACAACAGACAGATGACTGCCAGAAATCTACTCAATTCTCAAAACAATGCTATGATAAATGACAATGTTAAGATAATGGAGAAATGTAACCAACCTTGATCCAAACATTTGATGTAGATCCCCATTGGAGCTTTCAATCCATGCACTTGTAATCTACAAATTAGTCTTGACAGCCAATATCCAACAAGTACATATAATATATAGATGACATTAACGTTATCAATAAAAATGGTCCATAATATCATAAGCAAATGTAACCCAATGTATAATAAACAACATTCACACAATGAATGGACGAGAATATGAGCATTTCTATTAATGAACAAGAAGAAGTACAAAGTGATACAACCTCTTGCCAGCAACCAATCTGAACCAACATCTGGATCAATCCACTTGTGCCTCCACCACTTCAATCCTCCATGAATGGCAAACTCAAACTAGAAAGGAGTTTGGAAGGTGAACATAAATGGTCCACAACTACAAGGATCAATGAGTGTAGACTCAAGATAGGGCAAAAATCCACTAGAGTTCTCTTGCTATTCTCTTCTTCTTCCTGTCCATAAGCCATATGTGCTCAATATATAGTCCTCTCAAAGGTAGGTGAAAGGACACATCGAGGTGTTACTCGGGAAGATGGAGAGCCAAAGGTCACCCAATGACCGCTTTTTGGGAGTAAAAAGTAATAAAATAGTGGTTTTTGCCATTTTACTTGATACCCGTGAGCTATAGTGATGGAACTCGCGGGTACGCATGCTATAGGGATGCAACATGTGGGTAGGAATAAAAATGGGGAAAAATAGTATCTCTGATGGATATGAGTGGATCTGAGTCACTGAAATGGATCCTATAGGTCAAATAATGCTGATGCTCACAGGATGGAAGATTACGATGTAACACTAAGCTCGAATCTCTTTCCCATCAAATAATGTCTCCACATCTTGAGAGCATGTACTATGGCTGCTAATTCTAAATCATCTGTGGCATAATTATTCTCATGTTCTTTTAGTTTCGTTGACTCATAGCAAATCACAAATCCTTCTTGCATGAGCACTCCACCTAGCCTTTCAATGCAAGCAACTGTACACACTACAAAAACCTTCTTTGGATCTGCTATCTTCAAAACAAAAGCACTGGTAAGTAACTCCTTTAACTGCTGAAAATGTTTCTCACATTTTTCAGACCATACAAACTTGATACTTTTCCTCTGCAATAAAGTGATTGGATGAGCTATCTTGGAGAAGCCTTCAACAAACCTTCTGTATTAGCCAGCAAGACCCATAAAAGATATAACATCTGAAACATTCTTTGGAGTAGACCAATCCATGATGGCATTAATCCTCTCTGGATCAACTGCAATTCCTTCTTCCGAAATGATATGGCCCAAATATTGCACCTTCTTTTGATAAAACTCACACTTGCTTAACTTGGCATACAGTTGATGTTCTCTAAGGACCCCCAAAACCATCCTTAGATGCTCCTCATGTTCTTCTTCATTCATTGAATAGACAAGAATGTCATCGAAGAACGCAATCACAAACTTATCCAAATATTTGCTGAAGAAACTATTCATGAGATACATGAATGTAGCAGGTGCATTGGTAAGACCAAATGGCACCACAGTGAACTCATAATGACCATATCTAGTTCTTAAATCCGTCTTGTGAATGTCTTCTTCTTTAATCTTCACTTGATAGTACCCAGACCTCAAGTCAATCCTTGAAAACACTTTAGCTTCCTTCATTTGATGAAATAAGTCATCAATTCTTGGCAATGGATACTTATTCTTGACTGTTACTTTATTTAGCTGCATGTAATCAATACACAGCCTTAAAGTCCCATCCTTCTTCTTAACAAATAACACCAGTGCTCCCCAAGGAGACACACTAGGCCTGATATACCTCCTTTCCATTAATTCTTGTAGCGGCATCTTCAACTCTACCAATTCCGGTGTGCTCATTCTATAAAGAGCTTTGGAATTCAGCGCTGGGCCTGGAACAAGATCAATGGTAAAATGAATGTCTCCCTTTGGTGGTAGTCCCGACACTTCATCCGGAAACACATCTTGGAACTCTTGCAACAATGGGAAGTCTTCTATCATCGGACCTTTGTCCTCTCACGAATCTGATATATGGACGGCATATAATTGACAACCTTTCTTATAAAACTTTTTCAACTGTAAGGCTGAAATTTGTCTTACTGAAACTTGCTTGGGAATTCCTCTTACCAACCTTGGCCTTCCCTCTTCATCAATGCACTCAAGTGATTTCTCATAACAGTCCAAATTGGCTCTATGATTTTCCAACCAATCCTTGCCAATTAGTGCATCATAAGATCCTAATGGTAATACATTTAAATATGCATGCGTGTGGAGTCCATTCAATTCTATGGGGCACTCCACCACTACATCACTTACTTTTCTCTTGGTCCCTGTGGCTAATTGAACTAGCCAAGACTTATTATGCTTCACTTTTCTAAGAGAACAACCTTCTACCACTTTTGGAGAAACATAACTATGAGTAGATCCTGGATCAATAAAAAAAAAAAATAGATTGCTTAGCAATCTTACCTTCAACTTCCACCACTAATGATTGATAGTCTACCTGATGATTGTTCAACACTACATAAATTCGAGGTGTTGTCCTTGCCATGTCCTCCACTTTTGCTTCTCCCTTTAAGTTGTGTAAGTTACGGGGATTCCCCTTCCGATGTGGACAATCCTTTAGCCTGTGATTTTTCCCACACCCCCAACACTAAAGTGGCCCTTTTGATGTCTTTTCTGTTGCTACTGCTGGCTTGAATCCACTCCTTGCTTGCTACCCCCATGGAAAGGTTCTGGGCTGACTTTTGAATGGTATGAATCCACTTCTCTTTTGATCAAATCTCCCTCTTGGCTTTCCTTTCCATGCTGGGTTAACCTCTGATTTTCCTTTATTCTGCTCATAGCAATGTATTTCTATCCTAATGGCTTCATCAAGACTTGGTGGATTAACAAACTTAATTCTATCTTTGAAACTTTGAGGTACTAGGCTTCCAAGGAAGCATTGGATCTTTATACTCTCATATTTAATGTAATCCACATACCTCAATAATTTCAAAAATTTATGGACATGTTATTCCATAGATTTTTTTCCCAACCTGAGTTCATTGAACTCTTTTATCTTACTGTCATAATACCTAGCATAAATGTGTTTTTCCTTGAACTACTTCTTAAACCTCTCCCAACTGATCTTCCTTTCACTGATCCCTTTCACTTGCAAGAGGTTGTTCCACCAAATTGAAGATCTACCATTTAGATTGTAAATGGAAATTCTGGCTTTTTCATTTCCTGAGTAGTCCTGCATTCTGAAATATTTCTTCATTCCAAGAAGCCATGCCTCTACCTCTTGGCCAGTCTTGTCTTCTCCACCAAATGTGGGAGGCATTTCCTTCCTGAATTCTCCCTGTGGGATGATTTTGAGCTTCTTTCTTCCATGAAATCTCTTGGGCACATGCCTTGGACTTCTTTGAGAACCTCTGGAGTCACATGATTTGCTAGAAGAAGATCTTGAGCAAGGTGTTCTATGTTTCTTGCTCACAGAACTCTTCCTTGGGCTTGAAGTTCTCTTCTTTGAATGACCTCTAGAGCGACTCTCTACATCTCTTCCTTCTTCACCTACATTGCTTGGGTTGGACCCAAGGTTTTTCTTCTGCTACATATCAGTGAGGCTTTGCAAAATAACAGCATTGAGTTGGTTTTGTTCTTCTTGAGCCTTCATCAACCTTTCATTGAAGCTCATCATGGTTTCAACCAAGTTCATAGGAGTGACTTGTTCCCTTCTCCCATCAAGATTCAGTCTCAGCATTCCCTTCTTGCACATTCTCTCCTAGAACATCTTCTTCATGCTCATAAGGATCCTGAGCATCGTTTATGGTCACCATTTTTCTTTGGAGACTCTCTTCCCTCTATGCTACTTCTGCTACACTATTAAATCTTATGAGCTGCAAGCACTGTGCATTATGAAAATATTTGTTATACATATTAGGAATGCATATAGAAATATAAACATCAATATTTAACATAATCAAACTCATGGAATCATTCACATAGCTGTTATGTATTCATTTCTTTTGCCCATTCATGCAGTTCTGTAAATTGTCCATATTGTCCATAATTTGACAAAAATAGTCACTGACACTTTTCTGCTCTAAATATATATGGTGTATGATAGTCTCATTCAAATTATGACTATGCATCATTGTTCCTTGCTGGACAAGCTTTCCAATGCCTATCCCCGTGCTCCATTCCAACGTCGAGTGTGGAAATTGCATTACTCCAAAAATGACAATTTTCACCACAGTTCTGCATATTTTTACACAGTTGTAAAATATCATGAATTGCCAACTTCAGCCACCTGTAGAAGAAAATCTATAAATATTTAAGAAAACTTTTCTAGCGGGAGAAGTTAGTCCATATAACAGGGAACACTCAGCAACTCATGGATCTTTGTTTTGATGCATCATTCATCTTCTATAAAATTCTGGGTTTGACTACTTTCCACTTTTCACATTTTTCCAAAATTTCAAATTTTGGGCCAAAAATGGCTATTTCCCAAATGGTGCATTTCTGGAAAATATCTGTCTAACGGAAAATGTCTATTTTCATGAGAATAAGAAATGTTTAGTTTAGTAAATTTCTTGAATCCTAATTATAGGGTCACTTTCATCCACTGTAAGCTTTTCAAAATTCCAAAAACGTGGCCTGGAATAGTGCTTTTTGGCCTTCTTGCACACCCTGACTCCACATCCTTTGGAGTTTGGCTCCAAAATTCCAAACTTAACATCGTGCTTGCTCCATGACTGCTCCATATCAGTTTCAACTCAATCTGACCTTCTATCAAGCATCGGGACACTGATTTATAAAATCCATTAAATCCAATTTTATGCCAAATTGGGGCATAATGAGCTTGGTATCCTCACTAGACCTTCCATGGCCTTCGTTAATGGCCTCAGGACACCACTGACCTCATCCAATTTTGATTCCGCAAGTTCCTGTTATCCAAAAATCAAATTTCGGGCTCTATACTTGTCTTTTTTTTGCCACCCCGCAACCCAAAATTGTGGGTGTGGAAAGTCAAGTCACAGTCACGGAAATGTAACCATCCAGCAAACCAAAACCCAAAACCCGAAACACAAAATTGCGGGTTCGGAAAGTCAAGTCGCGATCACGGAAATGTAACCATCCTGCAACTCGAAACCCGAAACCCGAAATTGCGGAAATCCAAAATGCAAGTTTTGGAAATCCTTGTTCCCAGAACCTGAAACCCGAAACCAAAAATTGTAGTTTCGGGATTGCAGAAACCGGAACGCACTTTTTCAAAACTTTGTGTTCCCGAAATCCGAAATCCGCAACCCTGGAACACCTCTGGCCATGCAACTTCCGGTGTTCATAACTCCTTCGTCCCTTGGCCAAATGAGGCGAGTCTGGTACCGTTGGAAAGATGTTGGAGAGTTCTATGCAATGGTGTGATCCTCTGTCGCATCTAAGAACTATGATCCTACCATTTTTCCATATCAAAATTACGCGCCAAACTTTTCCAATACCATGTTAAAACGTTCTGTTATCTTCCTGTAACTCAAAGTTGGTCCAAGTAGCCCCAATGCTGCAACATGGGCTCTAATACCACTCTGTCACGTACCCTTCCATCACTCCAAACCACAGAGGGAACATGACTGACATACCGGGGCTAATTTGATTAATTCAGCCCCATACATTGCTAAGAAATTCATGGATAAATAAAAACTTCTGTGTGCAGATTCAAACTCAATATAAACACAGTGGAATTAAAACACATTTGTACACACACAAACAGTAATCCATCAACACATATATCACAAGCAGAGGGTGATTCAATATGCAGAGAATCAATCCCCTTTTTCATACTATGCACAAACTTCGTATCAATTCCATTAACATGAATAATTGTCATTCTGAATTAACACATTGCAATACACAGAATGCATATAATTTAAACAAAGAGAACAATTATCTTGAAGATGAAGCTGTCCAAACAACTGGCTATGTGAGAGAAACGTTCCACCAAACCATAGATTTCTATCCAGCCTATATTCTTTCAGTTGAGAGATCACCCCCGAGCTGGGTTGTGTATCCAATAAGGAGGAACTAAACAGGCTCACTCACAGCCATGGTTTCACTCAACAACTATGCTAATCCAACACACAGTTGGATTTATCAAGCATGCAAAATACAAAGGATGGTAATTCTATGCCAATGAGCTCATCCACAGAGGTATAGGCATCTCAAGATAATTCAACAGTAAAGGCACCCACAATACCTACCACACCCAACACAAGGAAGATGCCCTTCTCTGCTGCACAGTCCCTTAGGCGTCCCTTCCCTCCAGTTCTCTTCAGGATGGGTATAGAAAGGTCCAGCTACCAATTCCTTGAGATTCTAGCCTTCACTGGGTTTATTAAGCAAACCCAACCTCTGCTCAGTCATTCACACTTGGATTTCTCACAACTCTGTCATCAAAATAACTCAATCTCGTCACTGGTTTTCTGGGCTGTAAAAACTGGGTTTTCCAAGGGATTTCGCAGTATCTAATACTCTCAAATTCGCCCCAACATTCATATCTATGGATCCCCCATTGGATTTGACTATCAATATCAAATTATGGGTGTTTATGGCTCTTCAAAACGCGCGTTCTTGCAAAGTTGCGATTTCTGGTTTTGCTCACTGCTGAGAATTCGTAATGGATGAAAAATGATGCTGGGGTCTTTCACCATGGAATGGGAATGAGGAAGAACCCATTCCCATGAGGTAGGGTGACTTGTGGTACAAGAAAACAGAGCCCATACTTTGTCATATAAATTTTTGGGCTGCCCATGCTCCATTGAAGCCATGGACTGAATTCTTCAACAACTTCCTTACAACATAATTAAATGTCAGCAAGGAAAGTCAAATGGGTTATCACAATGACATTTGGAAGCATATGGTTCATCCCCACAACCCCCTCACCACTCCCAAGTGGAATACACATGGCCCCTTCTCATTCCTTGCTCTCACAGCCAGTTTTGGTATTTTATTGCAATATCAAATATTTACATCAATTTACAATATTCCATGACTTAATAGCACATGGGTAATAAAATATCAAATACTTGTCCATTTTAAATAAAATCCGAACATACACTAGCGGCGCCTTGGCCTTGAGCTCCACGCTAGGAAAACATAAATTGCATGTATACAATATTTACATTAAAAGCCAATATTTTATAAGGGTCAAAATTGGGGTATTACATAGATGCTATAATCTAGAACTACATAAAATTATTGAAAGTCCAAATGTAAAAGTAGATGATGTAAAATAAAAACAATTCAAGTCTAAAGTCAATGCGCAATATGATGAATGGAAAATAAATGAGGATGAAGAAAATGATGAAGAAACGAGCTAAAGAATTAGAAGATAAAGAAGAGGAAGAGGAAGAAGAAGAAACACCAAGACAAGATAAAAAAACACCATCAAGGAGATTTCAAAGTAATTATCTAGAAGATATAATCCTTGGTAACAAGAGTACTAGAGTTAATACAAGAAGGCAACTAGCAACATCACAAGAGCAAGTTGATTTCTCCTTGTTATCCTTAATAGAACCCAATACCTTTGCAAAATCTAGTAAGGATGAAGGGTGGGTCAAAGCCATGAATGAAGAGATGGACCAAATAGAGAAAAATAAAACTTGGGTACTTGTCCCAATACTAAAGGATAAAAATGTGGTTGGTACTCAATGGGTTTTCAGAAACAAATTAAATGAAGACGGCCAAGTTATTAGGAATAAAGAAAGACTAGCTTGTAAAGGATACGCTCAAGTGGAGGGCATTGATTTTGAAGAAACATTTTCTTCAGTAGCTAGACTAGAAGCAATTAGAATGTTTTTGGCATTTTTCGTGTTATACAAATTTCAAAATTTACCAAATGGATGTCAAATCAACATTTCTCAATGGGAATTTAGAAGAAGAAGTCTATATAGAGCAACTTGAAGGACTTATATTATCAGAAAACCAAGACTATGTTTGAAAACTAACGAGAGCATCGTATGGTATTAAACAATCTCCTAGAACATAGCTTTCAAGACTTGATCATTATTTATAGCAGCAAGGATACAAAAGAGGAGGTAATGACAACAATTTTTATAACAAAATTGAAAATTAGAATATGATCATTGTTGTAGTATACGTGGATGATATTAATTTTGGAAGTGATTTATATCCTCCAAGTAAACAGTTTTCCATAGAGATGCAAAAAGAATTCGAAATTTCTATGATCAGTGAACTATCAGTCTTTTTAGGACTATATGTTCTTCAAAAGGACAAAGGTATATTTATAACTCAAAACAAATACATTCAATAGATGTTGAGAAAATTTCATATGGAAGATTGCAAACCTATAAGCACTCCTATGGTTATAGGATACGAATTAAGTAAAGATGATGAGTCACTGACAATAGATCAAACCATGTATAGATCAATGATTGGTATCTTGCTATATGTGACTACTGCAAGACCAGATATTATTCAGGTTGTAGGACTTGTGGGAAGATTTCAATATGCACCAAAGGAAACTCATTTACATGTTGTTAAAATGATTTTAAGATATCTCAAAGGCACAGTGAACTTTAGATTATGGTATCCAAAAGATGAAAATTTTACGTTGACTACATATGCTCATGTAGATTGGGCTGGAAGTGTTGATGACAGGAAAAGTACTAGTGGAGGAGAATTTTTCTTGGGAAAGTGTGTCATGTCTTGGATAAGCAAAAAACAAACCTCTATTTCTTTGTATACCATAGAATTTGAATATATTGCTACTGCATCTTGTTGCACTCAAGTAATTTGGATGAAGCAAACTCTAGAATACATACAGATAAACTTTGATTGTCCAATTTCAATTAATTATGACGACACTATTGCTATAACCATATCTAAAAATCATGTTATGCACCCAAAGACCAAGCACATTCTAATTAAATATCATTTTTAAGGGAACAAGTCTCACAAAAGGTTGTCAAAATGGAATATGTGTCTACTGAAGAAGAGATTGCGGCCATTTTTAGAAAGCCTCTCCTCATATCTACATTTGAGTGTCTCCGGAAAAAATGGGGGTAATTTCTATTTCCCATTAAAACACAAAAAATATTGGGGGAGAAGCTCTGCAAAATTTTTGAAATCAGAAAACTGAGTTGTCATATAAAGTTCTTTGTCATTGTTGTCAAAGGGGGAAATTTGTCAGTAAAAAACTGCTGTGAAAACATGCACATTGACATGGGGAGAATGTACTATCACAAAGAGAGCAATTGGTCAATGACAAGGGGGAGATTGTTGATCTATTTGTGTCTTGGTGTCATTGATGTCAACATTGTAGGAGGATCAATCTTGACTAATGTTTAAATTTCAATTGATCATGGTCTTTTGGATAGAGTTACATGTGCCTATGGGTGTAAATTCCTCATTCATATTAAAAGATGGTGATCAAAGATAATACATTGGCAATCAATATTAAAGTAGACATTTAATGTGGTGATACATATAATGTTATTATGAGGTGGTGACCAAGAATTGACATCCATACATGTAAAGATCTATATACAACACACTGTTTGAATGACAAAGTCTTGATAATTGCATGAATTCCAATAGGGTGTAAGTACAGGAGTATCCAGTTCCTGTGAAGAGGATTTAAATCATGTCAATCATGAATTTTATTTGCATAATTTTGCTAAATGATGCGTTGGAAAATGGCAGTAATGCGAAACAAGTTTATTTATATTATGAGCATTAATTTATAGCTAAAGGTGCCAAAAGATGCATTGGAAAATGGCAATAATGCTAAGCCAAGGTTATTTGTATTGTGGGCATTAATTTATAACTGAAGGTTTGAGATATATGGAGGCTATGTTGAGGAGTATTTAGTTTTTGTCAAATAAACACCCAGATTAAAGTCAAAATGATGATGAGGAAATCATTCTCTGAAAGGAAAGAATTTGACATTAAGATATCATTGAGGTAACAGAGTATTTTCTTCTCTGGGTTTAAATAAACAAATGCTTTGTTTCCACATCATTATGGAACAAAATACAATGGTTATTTGTTATTACATCCAAGCATGAATCAATCGAATGAAGGAATTGATTGTAATATATAAGGAATATAGAGAAATCATTGCATTTATGTAAGATCATGGTTATAGATCTGGATACAAGTATGAAAGATTGATGGCAAAGGAATTTAGTGTGAAGAAATTCAAATCCTGGAAGAATCTTGAAATATCAACTAGAATGGAATCATGAACCAAATGTACTCCTGTAGAACATGGATTAAACGAAATTTTAAAAAGTAAGGGTGTGAAAATGGAATGTTGATTTCGGTGATACTGTAAGGTTCTGATAAACACATCTGGATTCCTGTAGCATTCACATAAACTTGTAAATATGAATATAGAGAACGATATTTTTTGAAACATATGTATGGAAAACAAAATGCCGAAATGAATTCTAAGAAATTGTTTTGTTGAAGAATTAATTTTTTATGAAAATTTTAATAAAGAGGTGTGAATTATGTAAAAAAGTCATGCTGTTTCACATTTAGAAACTTTTTAAAACACATATAAATGTGAAAGATTGAACAAGAAGTGCCTATGTTCATGCAATTCAAGGTATGATATCTGAAGCAACAGAGGAGTCTAACAATTTAAGAAAATTTAAAGTTAGAAAGTTTGACATAATAATTAAAGGGAGGTAGCGTGGTGCTAGGAAGGATTTTAGTCCTCCACAGGTTGGAACCTATTATACAGGGAGTTGCAGCTTCCTTCAAGTTGTTGCTTGAAAAAAGGAGATTGGTGTCTCTATGAGTTGGTGCTCATACTTTTTTTGTAATATTCATTATTATAAAATTATTTTTGGTTTTTACCTTGTTTGGGTTTCCACGATAATTTTTTTGTGTAGCATCCATCCTTGTTAATTATTTGTTCTAAATAGTAAAAATTTAAAAGATAGAATAAAATGAATAAAATAGCTCAATATTGATTCACCCCCCCTCTCAGTATTGCTTAATATTCCAACATATATGTTCTCTTCTACTAAGCTCATCTGTAACCTTATTCTCTTTTCCTTTAATATGTTTGATTTCAAAATCAATCTCACATAGAAATTCCAGCCATCTTATCTATCTTGCATTTAAAGTCTATTGCTCAAATACATATTTTATCCCACTTTGATCCATTCTTAATTCAATTTTTCTTCCCATGAGATAATGTCTCCACATTTTTAAGGCATGCATTATAGTATCCAACTCTAAATCATGTGTGGCATAAGTTTCTCATGTTCCTCTGACTTCCTAGATTTATAACAAACCACATTCCCATCTTGCATGAGTACACTACCAGTTCCTTCTTTACAAGCATCTATACATACCAAAAAATATTATTTGGATTAGCAATTTTGAAAATTAGTGCACTTGTGATAAGTCCCTTCAACTGTTGGAAATTTTCTTCACACTTGGATGTCCTTTCAAATTTGACTCCCTTCTTATACAAGGATGTAATTCAATGTGCTATTTT
The DNA here is from genome assembly GCA_027924585.1 of Larix kaempferi. NCBI lineage: Eukaryota > Viridiplantae > Streptophyta > Pinopsida > Pinales > Pinaceae > Larix > Larix kaempferi. Next base: position 1,841,627 of record BSBM01001158.1, on the reverse strand, counting down.
TGAGAATCCTTTTACGAATATTCTGTAATATCTAGTTAATTCCATAAATGGTTTGACCTCTAAGACGTTCCTAACTGTATGCCACCCCATGATAGCTTTAATCTTTCTTGGCTCTACTGCTACCTGTTCCTCATATATGACAGGTCCCAAGTATTGAATTTGCTTATGATAGAATGAGCATTTACTAAACTTGGCATATAATTGATTCTCACTTAACACCTGCAGAACTAATCTCAAAGGATCCTCATGCTCCTCCACACCTTTTTGAATAAATAAGAATGTGATCTAAAATTACAATGAAAAACTTATCCAAATATTGTCTAAATTTTCCATTTATTAAGCACATAAAAGTAGCTACTGTATTTAATAATCCAAATGGAATAACCAAAAACTCATAATGACCATATCGGGTCTTGAAATTTGTTTTGCTAATATCTTCATCCTTTACTCTCACTTGATGATAACTTGATCTTAAGTCTAGCTTAGACTAAATCCTTTCCCCTTTCATTTGGTCAAACAACTAATCAATTCTGGGTAGAGGATATTTTTTCTTTGCTGTGAATTTATTTAATTTCTTGAAGTCTATACAAAATCTCAATGCCCCATCTTTCTTCCTTAGAAAGAGTACTGGTGCTCCCCAAGGAGATACTTGGTTCTATGTACCCCTTATTCAATAATTATTCAATCTACATTTGTAACTATTCCAAATCAGGTGTACTCATTCTATATGGTATTTTGGAAATTAGGGTAGCTACAGGAACCAGGTTAATAGAAAAGTCAATATCTCTTTTTGGTGGTAACCTAGGTATTTGAGTCTTCAAACACATCTGCATATTCCTGTAATATTGGAAAATCTTCTAGGTTGGGGCCCTTATCCTTTTTTGGTTCCTCCACATGAGCTGCATACAACTGACACCCTTTTCTAAAACACATTTTCAATTGCACAGCTAAAACCTACCTTATAGAAATAGGCCTTGGAATGCCCTTCACTATCTTATACTCTCCTTCTTCATTAAGACACGTGAGAGTCTTGTAGGGAAATCTAAACTGATGTGGTGTGGATCCAACCGGTCCATTCCAATAAGTACATCATAAGAAACAAGAATTATATGTTAAAATCTATAAATGTATGGAGTTCATTCATATCCAAGGGACAACCCTTTACTATCTCGTAGATTCTTCTTTTGGTTCTAGTAACCAACTACACCAACCATGATTTACCATGCTTGATTTTATTTAAATTAAATATTTCAACCAAATTGGGAGCAATATAACTATGACTTACCCCTGAATCAATTAAAACGACAATGGGTTTATCAATAATATTACCTTTAACATCCTCCATTATTTTTGCTTCATTTATGTTATGTATAGTTATCATCTGGTCTCCTCTATGAGGACAATTTCTAAATATATCATTTCATTCACATGCCCAATTTGATTTGCTAATTTGTCCCTTTTCCTTGAGACTCTGCCATCTTTGGTCCATTCTAGATTGGATTTCTTTGCTGAAATGAAGTTTGCTGATTTCTTAAGAAGAGAAGTTGGAATTCTTTCTTCTTTTGATCCTACTTATCTCTTTTCTTATCCCTCCAAAATTTATGTACATCTTCTCTTCCTTTATTTTGATCATATAGATGCTTATCCTTTTATATTGCCTCTTCAAGATATTTAGGTTCATTGTACTGGATTTTTTATTTGTAAAAGGTAGGCAATCCACTTAGGAACCTTTGGATTTTTACCCTTTACTCTTTAATAAACCCAGCATACCTCAACAACTCTAAAATTTTTCTCTCATATTCTTCCATACTCATAGCTCCCAAATTGAGCTCAAAGATCTCTTCCATTTTCTTTTTGTAATAATGTTCAGATAAGTACTTATGTTGAAAGTAATTTTTGAACTATTTATAGGAAACTCTATTCTCACTGATATGCTTCACTTCCACTAATTGATCCCACCATATGGAAGCCTTTCCCTGTAGGTTATAAATGGAAATTTTGGCCTCCATATTTGAAGAATAATTATGCAATCACAAGTATTTTCTCATCCCTAACAACCACACTTCAACATCTTCTCCATTTTTGTTCTCACCATCAAAAGTAAGTGGCTTAATATTCCTAAGTTCCCCTTGCATCACTTCTTCCACATGTCTTCTTTTAATATGCCTCCATGGAGACATTTCTACGCTACTACTAGAATCCTTAACTATATATGAGGTGGTAAATAATGATGTCCATGACCCTTAGTAGCACTCTTAGAGTGTCTATATTTTTCATGATATCTCTTCTAATTGTCCCTGTATTCTTTCCCAGCGCATGAAACTGATCCAACCAACATTTACCTCTATAGCAAGTTCAAGCTCTACATAAGTTGAGAATTTAACTAATTCTACTGCTCTTGAGATCTCAATATTCTTTCATTATTAAATCTACAACTCTGTACTTCCATCCTCAAGATTCTCATAGTTTCCACCAGTTCTATTGATTCTATGTTATTTTTGTGACCATTAGATTCTGTCTCTTCATTTTCCACATTGATATTCTTCCCTTTTGCTTCTTATCTCAAACTATATGAAAGTTCCCTTCCTTCAATCCTTTCTTTCCAATTCTATTCTATGTTGTGTTAATTTTAATTATGTAACCCATAGCAACCTACTATACCAATATATGTAATGTGTTCAAATCATCAAATATTTTCAAGCATACAAAAGATTATGGAAAATACCCATTTGACAATTTTTGTCAAATTAGGCTACAGGCTCTTTTTATGTTAAAATTATGGAAAAATAAGAAGTATCGATTCAAAATGAGGTTTATTGAACTTAATATCCTATTGATACTCTTTCCAATGACTATACCCATGTTCTTTTCTGAATTCACAGTTGAAAGTTACATCTCTCAAAAATCTCAGTTTTTACCCAATTTTACCCTGTTCCTGTAACTGCACTTATTATGAAGGACCAACTTCTAAGACATGTAGAAGAAAATATGTAAGGAATTAGATTTTATTTTTAATATCAGGAACCGATACAAAATATTATTGTGACTACTCATAAAATTTCATTATTCACATTTGATGCTCCCATCAAATTTTATAAAATTATGGAATCATCAATTTTTAATTTTATGATAATTCCTCCAAACTTGGAATTTTCACTGAAAATTGTTATCTCACAAAATAAAAATTTGTATAAAAATAATCTCTAAGCAAAGTTGTTAGGTTCAATGAGTAGAAAAAATGTCGATACCAATTTATTTTTTCTGATTACGAGTTCTTGGACCACTTTTGCCTCCTTCAAGTTTTTGAAAATCGACCTTTCACGTGCCAAAATAGTAGATTTCAGCCTTATTGTGCATCTCGTCTCCACACCTTTCTAAATTTGGCCCAAAGAATTCAAATTTATCTATGCGCATGGATAACGACTTCACCATAACAATTTGGGCTTCAATTGGGGCCCCATCTATCCTCAATGGTTACACACTTTCAAAACTTAATAAATAAATATTTCTATAAAAATGAAGCAGAATGGGTCCATTCCCCTCACTAGAAACCTTGTAGCCTCCATAAATAATGTCGAAATGGTGCATGTCTCATCAATTTATGAGTTAATCTACTCTTGTTATTGCCATAACAAAATTATGGCTTCAGAATTCTTTTTAACCTTTCTAATTTTTTGTTGATGTGGCATGACACATGTCTAGTGATGTGTTAGATGGATCCTATTTGTCACCCTGTGATGCGAACATGTCACCATCCACCAGTTGCTAAGTCACCATACTTAGACCCTTGTGTGGAAATGCTTAGGTAGTATTCCATTACCAAAATTGGTAACGTCTTGCAAAGAATCAGTTTTGAAAAACCTATTGCTAGAGCCATTGCTAATTAAGTCATCACATAGATAGGCAATATCCACCCAATGGCTTGCCTATCTGCCATTATCCTATGCACAAGTTGTGGATTTGTTCTGATTTATAACCATCGATCGCAAGTGCCTCTAACTAGTCTTGCTCGTTGATGATGTTTATCCCCTTTTAGACTAGCCCTTGGTTCTCGGCCTCTAATCACATGGTATGTTGGATCTAACACTAAGGTGCTAAGGTCTTATAACCCCCAAATCAAATTCTAGGACTCGGGTGCTAATTTTTTTTAATGCTTGTCTTATAAGCTAGCACCTATATTATGTGGCTAGTCCATGTTACACCCTCTATCCAAGTGGAAGATACACATCATCCTATATCCACATGTCACCTCCATGGCACGCTATCCATGTGGCACTTGTAGGGCACATATAAGAATTTTCAAAATTTGAAATTTCGACAGGTGGCTCTAGGAAATTAGACTTGGAAATTTCTTCATAAATAGGTGGACAACCCAAATTTATAGTTGGCCCTTCTCAATACTGGAAATATTTTTGCCAACCAATATAATTGGGTATACCCGGTTCTTCCCTTATATTGGGTTTTCCGTCATTTAACATAACAGACAAATTTTCAACATTGATGCAAAATTTCACCTAGATTCGACTAAAATTCATAGTTTTCACAATGGATTCCTCCTGATTTAAACCATGGAAGGATTAAACATGGTTTTCTTAGTATTTTCTCTGGTGCATTTCGTCAAATACTTCTAGTGCAACCTGTACTTCTGCATGTAGAATTCTGAATATGGCCCATGTAGTCCTAGTGCTGCAACCTTGGGCTCTAATACAAATATGTCATGTACTCGGTGACCTTACAGTGCCTTTGGGGCTACGAGATACTCAAAATACTATATGAAATTTCCTCTGATACTCAATTTCGTTTGTCCAATGAATTAATTATAAATTATAGTGGAATTAAATAAATGATCATCGAAAATTAATTTAACATATACGAAAACATTACATGTAATTTATACATGAATGCATTCACACAATGCCACTAATTTCTTGCATTTAAATCATTAAATAACTGTAAATAAGTATATAACATAAAATAGATAAATACCAATCATTTAATACACACATGGAAACTTATCCAAAAATATAACTCGACTGATTGGAGACCAAGGACATTCCTCCAAGATGTAGGCACTATGTTATACCAATTCTCTTTATAACAGAGGCCACCTTCGAGCTGGGGCTATTAATCCACAAGATTGTATTGATCTTCCCTGCTACACTATCCCAATATGCTAGCACTCCTCCCCCATCAACTTGTACAACCCAAGGAATGGGGTTCCCTTATCTAAGTTAATAGTCCCTCAAGTTCCCTTCTCTGAGTCAATAGTCCCTCGATATTTTTACCCCAATTCCTTTCAAGGGCTCCATCATAGGTTGAGAAGGGACTGTTTGTGCTAGGAATCCAGGGAACTCAAATGTACTTAGGTATGACTCTATACTCTAATAGGGGTGATGGATCTAGGCTATGGTATTGGTGATGGTAGTTTAGAGATGATAGTTGATGATGGATGAGCTATGGAAAAATAGAATGAATGGCAGAATGAACTACTTCTGAATATTTTATATGCATCTTGAGAACTAGCCAAGTGGCATGCAAGGAAAAGGAGAACTGGACAAGTGGCACTCATGGAGATTTTACCTTTTCCCCCACTAATCCTAAGGTTTATGATAATTGAACCCGATTAACGCTAATGCAATTTAATTAAAGAGGAATTTATCAAAAGAAGGATAGAGAATAAATAATATGGATAGTGACTTAAATGATAAGTCACTAGGTTCATCTCCCCCGTAACCCCCTTCTCATTCTCCCTCTTGTGGAATTATAGTCCCCCATCTCTTCTTCATCTTCTTAGTCTACAGTAGTCATGGATTTTATATTAAAAGTAGAAATGTACGAAATACATAATCTAGTCATGCTAGACAATTCATATATGACTTATAGCCTTTTCACCAGTATTTACATATTTACATCATTACATTCTAGGGTTAAAAACATGGTGTTACACATATCAATCATTCTCAACCCTTCAAGTAAGGAAAGCATCTTAACTTTGTTATTTGTCAACTTTTCCAATCCCCACTAAAAGGAGGTTTCCCAATTTGTATCAAGATCAAATAATATCCCCACCACTCCTACCACCCCTAATATGTAATATGGCTATTACTAACTCACTGTTTGTGACATTCATTAGATTGGGTGGGTGAAAGAAAAAAAGGGTACTATAGAGGTGGGAATGGTTCACGTAATCTAAACGCTTGTGTTGGGTATGTCTTATATTCTTTGCATGTGGGTTGAGTCACCTTATGACCCCTCTTCATCTAGTATTATATCATATGCACCAGCCACACAAGTGGCACATGTTCGAGGTGATTGCTGGTGGGAGGGGAGGGGGGTGTCAACATTCCCCCTACTACGTGAAGTAGATTTTGGTGAGGATCGATAGCACCCCAAAAGAAATTGAGTTATTTTTTTAAAAATATGTAATTAATATTGGTTAAGGGATTTGGGTATCAATCTAATCTACGTTAACATATTAGGGTCTTGGATGTTGTATAATACCTAAATATGTATTGTGAATGGTTAAGAAAAACACAATGAAAAATGGCAAGTAGTTCTAGAATCAAGATTGAGAAATTTATTTTTTAGAACTTTGAGCTATGGAAGCTCAAGATGGAAGAACTTCTTGTAGATCGAGAATAGTGGATTGTTGTGGATCCAAGTACAAAACCTACTAGATCGAGAAAATAATATTTTTGAAGCTGGAAAGAAGGTAAAGGATTACAATTCAACTTTTCCTATCATATTTAGTGTTATTGAATGTATATGGAGAAGATATTGCATTGAAACTATGTAATAAGCTAGGTAGTTTGTATCAATTAAAGTCCCTCGTAAACAAATTGTTTCTTTAAATTTAAGAAGTTGTTTCACCTTAGGATCAATGATAGCAACTCAATGAAATATCATCTAATTGTCTATAATAACATGCTAAGTCAACTTCAATTTTTTTTGGTATTAAGACAAAGGATGGAGATACATGCATTAATCACCTTATTATGTTCATTGCTAGATTCTTGGGATAATTTGATTATAGAAATAGGTAGTGCTAGTCAAAGCCACTTTAAATTTTGAGGAAATAGTGGTATCATTGCTATTAGAGAAAATGAGGTGGAAAACCATGGATAGTCAAAGCATGGATGCCTTATTTGTGAGAGATAATCCCCAATATATAAATAAAAATAAGGCTTCAGGGGGGAGATCCAAATCTAATGGAATATTTAAATCTCTAGGAAAATATTTAAGGAAATGTTGGAAATGCATAAAAGATGGGAATTATAAAAAGGATTCCAAAAAAATGTTGATAAAGCAAAGAAATATGATGATGCCCCTTCCATAGAGGTGAGGAACTCCTCAGAAGAAGGATGGGATGTGTACATGGATTTTATAGGTGTCTATTCATATCATGATGTATGGCTAATTATATTAGGTGCATTTTTCATATGACTCCTCATAGAAAGTGTTTATGTGAATATGAGAAGCATAATTTAGGGATTTTTTCTTAGGAGATGAATAAACAACCAAAATCATAGGACGTGGAAGAGTTAAGTTGATTCTAAAGGATGGAAGGATTAGAACTCTCCTTGGGGTTTTACACATTCCAAATCTAGCTAGAAACTTGATATCCATCAACAAGATGAGTGGTGTAGGCATACAGACTATGCTTCTAAAATAAACATGTGAAATGGTTCAAGGATCAATTGTCTTGATGAGGGGAGTTTGAAATGGAACTCTATACAAACTATTGGGAATCACAATCATCAATTAGTGTAATAGTTCTTTTGTGCCTAAGGGTGGAAATAGAGAATAAATAACCCCTACTATCCCTAGAGGAAATACTAGGCTATGGAATCAAATATTGGGACATATTGGAGGTATGTTTGATTGCACACTAGATTTCGACTTTTGTGAACTTGCATACATGGTAAAAAATATCGAGTAAGATTCACATTTGGTACTATAAGAGAAAATGGAATCTTAGAGTTAATACATTATGATGTGCTTGAACCTGTTCCTGTTACATCATCAGGTAAATATGTGTATTATGTTTCATTTATAGATGATTTCTCAGGGAACATGTGGATTCATTTCATTTGAAATAAATTTGAAGCATTTGATAAATTTAAAGAGTTTAAGGCTTTAGTAGAGAACTGGATAGAGAAGACAATGAAGGTGTTGAGGACAAATAATGGTGGAGAGTTATGTGAGAATGAATTCAAGGAATTCTGTAAGAAGTGAGAAATAGAAAGGAAGAAGACTACTTCATACAAACCTCAACCAAATGGAGTTTCATAAACAATTAATAATAAATTTATGGAAAAGGCAAGGGGCATGCTTAGTGGTGTTGGGTTAGGACAAGAATTTTAGGCAGAGGTAGGATACTGCATGTAATTGATAAATTGATCATCCACATCGAAATTGGTTGAAAAATATCTGCATGAGTTATGACTTGGTAAGAAACCCTCTCTTAAACATCTAAAAGTTTTTGGGTGTGATGCTTATATACATATTCCAAAGGAAGAAACGAGTAAGTTGGATAATAAAGTTGAAAAATGTATATTTATTAGTTATAGATATGTTGTGAAAGGTTTTAAAATTTGGAATCCAATACCTAAAAAGATTGTTTACAGTTAAGATGTTGTTTTAGAGAGGTTGAATATGTTCCCAAATAGGAAGTCACTCCAATGGAAAAGGGAGCAGAGAAAATAGAGTTTGAGTTGGAGGATGAAGAGTTTGACTCAACAGAAGAAGATGAATGAGAAGAAGAAGAATCTCATACTTGAGTTTTGAGGAGATCAAATTGGGAAACAAAGAAACTAGAAAGATATTCCCCTCCTGATATTTAGTCTTTGTTTTATTTAGATACTAACTAATGATGCTCTTAGAAATATGAAGGAAGCAGTTTATTCAAAGGATGGCGAACTCTAGAAGAATGCCATGGTTGAAGAAATGGATGCCTTGGATAAAAATGAATCTTGGGATCTAGTTGAGTTACCAAATGGAAGAAAAACCATTGGTAGAAAATGTTTGCTTAAGATGTTGAATGTAAAAGTTAAAGTGGAGAAGTACAAAGCCCTTTTAGTAGCAAAGGGATATTCCTAGGTAGAGGAAATTGATTCTGTGATTTTTTTTCTCAAATTGCTAAATCAACTTCTATCAAATTCTTTCTTTCTATTGTCTCTTATTTTGATCTTGAAGTAGAGAAAATTGACGTGAAGGCACCATTTCTACATGGGGATATTGAAGAAGAAATATATATGAAAAACAATAATATTTTAATGTATAGGGAAGGAAGGATCTGGTATAGCTAAACAAGTCCCGTTTATGTTCTAAAGCACCTAAAGATGTGGTACCAAAATTTCAAAACATACATCCTAGGATTGGGGATTGTGAGAAGAACAGATGATCACTATGTATATTACAAGAAACTTGGTGATTACTTCATTAATCTAGTACTATATGTTGATGGCATGTTATTGATTGGAAATAACATGAATGTTATAAAGGATGTGAAATCACAATTATCCTCCTAATTTGACATGAAGGATATTGGTGCTACTAGATTCATATTGGGAATGAAGATTAAAAGAGATCGCACAAATACGAAACTTTGGTTGAATTAGATAAATATGTTGAGACAATAATGCATAGATTTGGCATGTGGGGAAGTAAATTGGTTAAGGTCCCTATTCTTGTAGGTGTAAATTTATTTATAGATTAGTGTCCCAAGACACAAGAAGAGGAAGAAGACACATCACAAGTTCCCTATGCTAGTGCTATTTTTAGTTTGATGTATGCAATGGTGTGTACTGGACCAGATAGTGTCCATACGATGGGAGTTTTGAGAAGACCTATGTCAAAAATAGGGAAGGAGCACTATAGAGATGTAAAGAAGGCGAGTCTTCAAGTATTTTCATGGCACCACAATTATGCAATCTACTACCAAGGAAGACCTAGACTAGACAAAGTAATAGATGTATGTTGATAGATTTGAGAATGCATACTAGGATGGAGATATTGATTGCAAAATATCTACAAGTAGTTATGTGTTTAATATGTTTAGAGGATATATTAGTTGGATATGCAAGGCATAGGACGTAGTTGCACTTTTAGCTACAAAAGTTGAATACATGGTATCCACCCATGTAAGTAAAGAACTTGTATGGTTGTATAGATTATGTTCAAGTATTTGGTTTGTACAAGAAACTATAAGCTTGGATTGCAACAGTCAAAGTGCAATAATATTTTCAAAGAACCCCACTTATCATTAAAAATTGAAGTATATTTATGTGCAGTACCACTTTTTGAGAGATGTAATTTAAGACAAGAAAGTGTTGTTAGAAAAGGTTGGCACCTCTCTATCGTTGATGTAGTTCAACCTCTTTATTGTAGTTGTATTCATCCAAAGCATGGATATCATCTCTAGCATGAGACATCTCAATGATTCTCCAATGAAATCAAACTCCATCAATTTGAATTTGGTTCGCACTATGTGGCTAGATGATATATATGTATGTGAACCAATGTGATGTAGTTTCAATCTTCTTAGAATGACGTAAAATAAAACTTATTTTGTTCATCAATATTATAAAGTTAAACCTTAAGTGTCTCTTCAAAGTTTACAAAGTTTATGCATATTAACTTCAATTTTCAACTTAAGAAAGTTGTGAAGGAGAAATACATGCTTACAGGGTAAAACAACTTATACTTTTCCATCTTATGACCAACTAGAGATTCTTTCACAGTAACAATGACAAAAATGGACCACAAGATGTATATGTGTTAAAACATGGGTGAGTGTGATGTTTAATCTTAGAATGTGGTATTTTCAAATTTCACAAATCTCATATGATATCTGTTAAAAGTAAATAAAATAATATTCTTCTTCTCTATTAAGTTTTCTAAAGATCGCCATATATGTATTCTTCTAATATGTTTTATTATTATTATTGAAAATGAATGAAAGTAACATAGATTTTTTAATAAAATTTATTGTAAAGAAATGGTGAATTGCATTAATTTATATCCCACTTATAAAATAGAAAATAAATATTATATAAAAAATAAACATGTATAAACAAAAAAATGTTTAATTATGTAAAATCTCTTATTTAAAAAAATGAAATTAACTTTGGAAAAAAAAAATGAAATTAACATTAATTTATAAAATATAACTATTTTCTAATACAAGTCCTTGTATATAATTTAGTAATTTAAATTATAACTAATTCTTATTCTAACATAAACATATACACTATACTTAACTCAAAACTAAAATTTTATATATTTAAAAAAAAACACAAAAACAATATAATTTAAAGATAATTTGATTTTTTATATACCATATTAAGTTTTTATCATCATTAATGATATCTTGAAAGATTATCATAATTATAAAAATTAAAATTTTATATTGTTATAAAAAAACACAAAACAATATAATTTAAAAGATAATTTTATTTTTTATATATCATATTCAATTTTTTATTATCATTAATTAATGGTATCTTGAAAGATTACCATAATTATAAACCATTGAATTGTCATAATTAAATATTAATTAAGTAATACTTTAATAAATAAATATTGAATAATTTAAAATTTTTGATATATTGAAGATTATTATAATTATAAAACCATTAAATTGTCATAATTAAATCTTAATTAAGTCATATTTAATAATTAAATGTTGAATATTAAATTATATATTAATAAATAAATGTGAAATACTTAAATTTTTTTTATATATTGAAAGATTATCATAACTATAAAACCATTAAATTGTCGTAATTAAATATTAATTAAGTCATATTTACTAATTAGATGTTGAATACTAAGCAAATAGCTTTGATATTTTTCACAATACACATAAATCAAAATGATTCTTTAATTAATGTTGATCTAAAATTTCTCTACAATAATAATTGACTCATAGTAACTTTAATTGACTCTTATGAGTTGAGTATATAATATAAATGAAAAGTCAAATAGGTTGCATGATTTCTTCACTTTTAATCTTCATATACTTCGGAAAAAAGAGGAAGCGTGCTTCCAATCCACACCCACTCTTGCGTATACAAGGGTTTTATAGTTCCCACCATTGAACAATGATTTAGACTTACACTACACTACCCCTCGGGGTTTGCAAGGATACCACAAGACAACATCACCCTTTCGGGGTTTGCAAGGAGATCACAAGACAACATCACCCTTTCAGGGCTTTCTAATATGTATATCAAAGTTCCTATGTTTGCATTGTCCTTAGGATCTCTAAATCCACTATGCACTTGCACCAATTAATTTTATCTTAAATTATAAAAAATATAATTTAGATAAAGATGGTCTTTACAATGATTCAGAATAGGATATTTATAGCATAAGAAATGAAGGAAATAATCTCTTGCTTGAAAATTTTAATGCTAGAACAACAACTAACAAAGTTATTATCTTAAGCAATGATACAAAGCACAATTGATCTAGATTATTGGCAGAACGAAATGAAGGAAGAAACATAAAATGGAAACACACACATTCATGTTTTGTAGAAAGCATAGTAATACAGTAAAACCCAAATTTTATTAATGAATGGAATGGAAAAACACTGTAAACTACAAAGCAATACAAACTAGCTTAGGTGGTGGTAGCTTATCTCTAAAGAGAGATATGTTGGCTACACTTATTCACAAGAGTTGATTATAAAGAGACCGCAAAGGGCCTTTTTATTATAAGCATAAAGATGCAAAATCCCTAACATACAATAACCTAACACTAGGAGATGAAGCACCAAAAGGATTTGTGAGCCCCAAGGTTGGTATTGGATACGTCAACTTCCCATGGCGGAAAATTTTGCATACAATATTCATTTAAGGTGCTTGATAGCTCATTATAGAGAACTGCCTAAGAATTACAAGTTTTGACTAGGACGAAGGCATGCAATGGAAATTGTTGGCCCCTTGATTGGCCAAAAAAACCTCATTTAGGGCCTCAAAATGCCCCCAGAAGTTTGGGCCCCCAAAAATCGTAGAAAATTGCTAAGAAGATTGAGAACTGCTGTAACTTGATGGAATAGGTGGGTGGAAACCAATATCCACCTATGTCACTAATCCTCTATCGTTATATGAAGACCTCAAGTTAAATAGCTAATACAAAAGAAACTTTATAGACTTAGTTGAGAATTTGATTAGTAATGAGCTAATCAAGCTTTGTAGTTCTCAAAATCTAATAATTTGCAATGTTATTATGAATTGGTCGAAATCCAACCAGATGACTTGTATCCATGGGCTTGGTAGTAGTGTCATAGATTATGTGGTATTTGATATCCCCATATACAAGGAAATAGTAAATTTTGAAATCTTCAATGATCATGATTCGGATTCTGATGATAGAACTTTAACCTAAAATCTACACTTTGCTAGGCACGTGAGCTCCATAATAGAGAATTATAATAACTAAAATAATTTAATCTTTAATAAAATTAAAATTGATCTACTTTTAAGGGATTTAAATAATGAATTAAAGATACTATTAAATAAGGATAATTTTGAATATCTGTAACATAATTTTACCACAACCTTCTCTAATTCCACTAACAAGTTTTCTATCATGGTGTCATGTATAAAGGAAAATAGAATGGTTAACCCTTGGTATCATAAAGAGTGCGAGCACACTAGAAAGTCCATTAGGGAACCTTCTAACAAGTCCCTAAAACCAGACAATATATACAGATACAAATACCTAATTAAAAGGGAAAAAAAGGTACTCTATAAAGAGAAAGCAAAGAAATATTTTGCACCTCACCAAGATAGATCCTAAGAAATTTTGGAAGAAAATTCTAAGTTGTAAAACTAAAGAAAACAATATGATTCCGTTTGGGGACCGAAATTCCTAGATTAAAAGTATTTATGAATCCCCTAATGCCTTGGGAAACATTCAAAACCTTTATACAAAAGAAATGGTTTCCTCTTTAAAAGACATAGAGTTTCGAGTTAAGCAACTCACAAAAGGGAAATCGAACATCGAAGGATACCAAGCATAATTTTAAAAAATTGGTGGGCTTATGCTCATCCCTCACATCCACAAGCCCTTCAATTTAGTAGTGAAGTAGGGTTTCCCTAAAGTGTGGACATAAAGCCTTATTGTTCTTATTTTTAAAAGTGGAGATAAAAAATATCTATCTAATTATAGGACCATTACGATTAGCCCTATTTTATCCAAGTTATATAGAATTATTTTTCAAAATATTATTAGCATATGGCTAGAAAATCATGGAAAAAGAGCTAAAGGGAAGGGATGATTTATGAGATATCATTCAACTTTGGACCACCTTGTTACACTTGGGACCTTTCTTGAGGAGTGTTGAAATAATAATTTTTTTTGTTGCTTTGTTTACTTTAGAAAAGAATTTGACATAGTTCCTATAACTAGCATATGGAATATATTAAAAGAGATAAAATCCCTATCAAGTTAAGAGTTGTTGTGATAAGGTTGTGTGAGAATGTTATTTACAAGTTTGGTAACTCCAAGGGATGATTAGAAGAAATTAATTATAATATAGGAGTCAAGAAAGGTTTTCCCATGTCCCCTACCCTTTTTATTATATACATTGACAAGCTAGAAGGTTGTTTAGAAGACATAGGCTGGGTCAACATGACTTTGACTATTATAGTCATCATCCTTCTTTTTTACACTCATGATATTGTTATTATAGTGAGGAGTCTCAACAAGCAACTAAAAATTATCAAGGATTTTTTCTCTTATATGGGTATGACTATTAGCACTAACAAAACAAAGGTTATGATAATCAAATCCCCAAAGATCACTTATGTTATTTCATGTATGACAACAAGAACTCAAAGGAAGTGACTTTATACAAATATCTTGGAATCGATCTTCATCACAAGCTTAACTTGAACTATAACATTGAGAAAAAGATTAATGGAGGATGGAAAGCTTACTATAGACTTGAAAACAATTGTAAATCAATAGACTATTGGATTTGGGATAAGAAGAAACTCCTCTTTGAGACTTTCCAATCCTGTTATCTTATATGGATGTGAAGTTTGGGGTCGCAAAATCTCTAAATAATCATGGAGAAGGATAGAGAAAATCCAAAAGGGACTTATAACTATAATATCAAATTAAAGGAAATACACTATATCGTATCCTCCTCATAGAAGTGAGTCTCTATCCCATTGAGAGTGTGGCTATGAAGAGGTAGCTAATCATGTACAACATGATAAACAACATGGGAGACAAGAGGCTTCCTAAGATTGCTTCATACACTATTCAAAACAACTTGCAACTTAGGAGAGATTGGCATAAAGATATCATGTCTTGGATAAACCATTGGGGAGTCGAGAAATAGGTCATTCACAAAATAGTGATAATATTAAAATTATTATTACATATAAATTTAAGGAGAAGTTGTGGTGTGATAAATAATTAATGGATAAAAGAAAATTAAGATATTAGAAGGAGGTGATCAACCCTAAATTAGAAGATCAAAAGTATCTATGTTTTAACTAACATAAAGAATAAAATCAACATTACTAAAATACGAACAAACTCTCACGAGATCCATAGTGGAACAAGGTGGTGGAAAGTTCCTAAAATGCTATTGGATGAAATAATTTGTCATCATTGTGATAGTAAGAGGATTGAAGATGAAATCACTTTATCATAGAATGTCCCGAGTACACCCACATTAGAGAAAAAACTCAAAATATTTGCTACAATACTGACCTTCCTAACCTTTTGACTTATCATAACTATGGTGATCTAGGATGGCTTCCCTTAAAACTTTTCAAGCATAGAAATAAAATTTTAAAGAAAACCAAGTGATTACTTACATTTCTTAATGTCCAATAGACCAAAGTTGGTATTATTAGATGTTAATAACCACCAACATCATCACCATAATTATCATAATATGGTTTTTAAGGTGTTATGGAATCAATATTGTGGAATTGAACCAATTTTATATGGTTGCAAGGTGTCATGGAATCAATATGTACATGTCAAATCCTTTGTTTTTGGCATTTTAGTGTGTTAAAATCTCTTTAAATTTTAAAGTATATGGAACTTAAGGTATTATCATTTTGCTTTTTTCTTTACTTGAAAAATGATCATATCAAAGGACAAAACTAACAATTACTCTTAATGGTGCAATTGGATGTTGCAACAAAATGTGATGTGTTAAAATGTATCTTTTACTATGTGAACTTGAACATATTGATAAGTATATGTGTGATGTACTCCTCTCCTTGGTCATTCGAGATGGTTGAGCTACGGGACCTCCTTAGGGGATTGGCCACCAGCCCACCCATTGTTTCAATAACTAAGAACATGAACTTGGTGTTAGTGAGGAGAACAAGATGATTACATTGTCTAGAGATGATTACATCAACGAGTATCATTCTCTGGGATAATGGATGCCTCCTAGAGCTGAGGTACCTGTTATGTTACCAGGACATTGATGACACATGAGATGCATCAATGTGTGTGTTGTAACTCGAGCTACTTCCTTGATGTCTCTGGATAGAACACTTCGATATTGCTTGACATAAAATGCCTCTCTTGCTAAGAGGGAGTGTTGATGTTTGGGAAGCATTGAGAGCCATTTTCCAAGAAATTGGCATCAGCCTGGGGCTGAGGACCTAGTCAGGGACTATGATGTTGATGTTACTTGATCTCCTCCAAGAGGAGACTACATCAACATGAGAAGACCTTTCTTATGAATATTCGAGAAAACAAGTTAATCATTCAAAAGTAAAGAGGACATAGTGTAAAGTACTTAATGAGGTTAAGTCACGAAGACTCAATCCAAAAGCACTTGAAAGACCCTAAGACACATGTCATGTGTTGGATAGATCCCTCCTCTCCTAGAGCACATGTTCTGAGGGTTCTAGGGAACATGTGGAACATGAATACCAAGAGGGGCTAGAGATTAAAATAAGAATATTTACTTAAGCCATAAGAGAAATTAGAAGAGAAGCTTTGATTGATCTAAGTTGTTTCTTAATGAAAAATTAAAGATGCTTGGTATTGGCATCCCTAAGTATTATCCCATAGTATTTTCTAAATGAAAGATTATAAAAGGAACCTCATGCCATTCACATTTGATATATTGCAAGCATTTTATTCTCACGATTTATGATCTAAGTGAGGTTAAAGGAATCCGTCTTGGAAGTTTGATCTCATGAGGGCATGTGTGGGTTGTCTGGGAACCTATCAAGATTGCATCATTCTAGCCAAAGGGATGAGTTATTGTACTAGTTCATGGGAGGTGTAAGAAGGGCTTGGTTAGGCCAAGAAAAACCAACAATAGACTGAGAGGGGAGCTCCAAGTCAGTTGACAGAGGGTGAAAGAGGCCCTGCGTTTGAAGGTCAAGGACATATTTTCCCCCACATTAGCAGTCCTCCCCATTTCCTGACATATCAGACTCTTCCTTTAGTATATATTCCCTCCAAGTGGTAGATCAATCCCTCCTTCTAGCAGATCACCTGTCCCCTCAATAGATTAGAGCTCTTCCTCAGCAGATCTGTGACCCTGCTTGCAGATTGGGGATGTCATTAGATTCCAAGGGCTGAAATTAGCATTCAAAGGGATGAGTAGGCCCCACATTGCATACCACTGGCATCTTGGGACCATAGAGATTCTCGTTGTCATCTCAGGGTTTGAATTGACAATTAGGTCGAGGCCACTAGGGCAAGCCGCAGGCCCCACAATCCCCCCAATCTGTAGATCAAGCCCTTTAAGGGATGATGTCAGTAAGCCTAGGGATTATATAATCAGATTAACCCTCTTCCTTTCAGTTTTAGTTATGATTATATCAACGGATGGTATCATAAGGTGAAGTAGAAACGCTTGATTCTGTAGCCTCATACCTTTGATGAAAAGATAAGTACTTGATCTCTATGTTCATATTCACCCTCATATGTGATAAGCGTTTTGATATTCATGGTTGTGATCTATAATTGTTCTTATCATTAATGAATCTTCATCAGAAAGGTTGTTGGGGTTTTCCTCTCGTAAGGTGAAGTACTTGATTCTGCAGCCTCATACCTTAGATGAAAAGATAAGTACTTGATCTCTATGTTCATATTCACCCTCATATGTGATAAGGGTTTTGATATTCATGGTTGTGATCTATAATTGTTCTTATCATTAATGAATATTCATTAGAAAGGTTGTTGGGGTTTACCCAGTGTAAAATATGGTGTCTAGTAAGTTTACCTATTTATGTGATATATTGTGATGTGATGTATTTTCTTTCAACTACATTTATCTTTATTCAATAATTGATTAATGAAATATTGCTCATATGGTTTATACTTTCATGTGTAATTATGGCATGATAAATTTAAAAATGTGCACACATAATTACCTACTTATGAAAGTAATTAAAATTCAACATGTTCTTCGAACGAAGAATGTCGAAGGTGGACACTTGTATCAATGCATAGTTATAGATGATCAATTGATCTCAATATGCAGGATAGAAGCAAGTTCATACTTGCCTCATCATGTCCCAAAGATCTTATGAAACTCGGAAAATTTTACAAAGTTGCCAAATATAGGCTTTAGGCAAACAACACCTCTCACAATAAGTGGATAAAAGCCCATTACATCATGGAAACAATTATTTTCAAATCATAATAAGCATGCACAAGTGGTACACTCTATGGTATCAAACCCACTACAACATAATGTGCACCATTATAATATCGTTGACAAGTATCAGGCATAAAACAAAATGCCTCTCACCCTCGTCATCACTTAAAGAGTGGCTAAAATAACCTTTTACAACATGGAAACATCAATATTTAAGTCACAAAAAATGTGCAGGAGTGGAAGACACTATAGTATTTAAAAACCACTACAACATGTGTGCACATGGACAAGTCACAAGGTCGACTTCAAGCACTAGGTGGAATACTACACGACCTATCCCCTCTCCCAATCCACAGTGATAGGATCATCAGGGAAAGGTTGTTCCTTGATCGTTTCATTTTCTCCACTCGGAGAGAGTGTTGAACATTTTACGTCATCCATCGTTGGAAGCAGTTCACCTTCATTTTATACCCTCTGAGAGAATCTAGATACATTTTTCTCCCCTCCTCTTGTAAGAGGCCCTCCTTTGGTTTCTCCTTTCAGAGATCCTTTGGACCCTTTTGATCCCTCCTCTCTTGTAGGAGGTCATTAATTGTTTGAAACACCACCTTGGTCTCCATGTCACGGAAACCACACATAACACACAATGGAAGGACATAACGCTACCCTACCTTTCATGGCTAGCCTAAATCTCCCAGATTTGGAAAAACTGATCAATGACCCTATTGCACATGATCCAACATGGCCAACTATGCCAAATACACTTCTCTCTGACATTCCTAAATTCGAAGGCAAGCAAGGGGATGATCCCACCAACCATGTCATGTCTTTCCACATATGTTGTTCCTCTAAAAGCATAGTGGAATATTCAATGAGGCTTCGCCTCTTTCAATGCACCCTCACTGGAACAACAACCAAATGGTATGTGAACTTACCAAGATCGGCCCATGCCACCTTGGCAACATTGGCCACCGCATTTCTCACATACTTTCTTCTTCCAATTCACCATGACCTTGGTCTTGAAATTCTCATCGAGTTTCGACAAAACAAATCTACAGACATCACAAACTATATCCATGAGTGGCGTAGACGTCAAATATTGTGTAAGATCAAAATACAACCACCATTCTTGTTGGATTGGTTCATGAAATCACTCCAACTAGCCATTTCCAAAGATGTATCCACCTCCATGCTACAAAGTGAGGAATAGGCTATTCTGAAAGCCCAACATTTTTATATTATCTATGCAGAATTCCTATACCCTTACATTATCCTCCCTGATGCCCCTAAGCATCGATCACCAGATCCTACACCTACGGGTTCGTCACACTCGGTAGATGGAATTACTGGATCCATTTCCCACCAAGGAAAGGTTCCACCTCCTACTCCTGCGCCATTTTATATGGATCCACAATACCCACCCATGCCACCTGTGTTGACACCCGCTCCTATACGACCCCCCCAGTTGGTAAGTTATAGTATGGACCCTATAGTCCTACTTATCCGAATTTTATCCAAACAAAAATGCTCCCAACACCAAAAATAGCACAAGTCATTCCTATGTCTACATCTTATGGAGCGAAAAATGCATTTATCCCACCACCGAGATATAACCCTTACTATATGTTTCCATGCTCAATTGGTCAGAACTCCACGCCTCACATGGGGGTCAAACTTGTTTATCCTTCTTTCACACAACAAGCTCAATAGTTTGAGAAGTTAAACACTGTGAATCCCCAAAATCCTCAAAATCAGGGGAAAAGAAAGGAAAGAACAAGATGGGTACTTGTCCCAATACTAAAGGATAAAAATGTGGTTGGTACTCAATGGGTTTTCAGAAACAAATTAAATGAAGATGGCCAAGTTATTAGGAATAAAGCAAGACTAGCTTGTAAAGGATATGCTCAAGTGGAGGGCATTGATTTTGAAGAAACATTTTCTCAAGTAGCTAGACTAGAAGCAATTAGAATGTTTTTGGCATTTTTTGTGTTATAAAAATTTCAATATTTACCAAATGGATGTCAAATCAACATTTGTCAATGGGAATTTAGAAGAAGAAGTCTATATAGAGCAACTTGAAGGACTTATATTATCAGAAAACCAAGACTATGTTTGAAAACTAAAGAGAGGATTGTATGGTATTAAACAATCTCCTCAAGCATAGTTTTCAAGACTTGATCATTATTTACAGCAACAAGGATACAAAGAGGAGCTAATACAATCTTTATAATAAAATTGAAAATTAGAATATGATCATTGTTGTAGTATATGTGGATGATATTAATTTTGGAAGTGATTTATATCCTCCAAGTAAACAGTTTTCCATAGAGATGAAAAAAGAATTTGAAATTTCTATGATCAGTGAACTATCATTCTTTTTAGGACTGCAAGTTCTTCAAAAGGACAAAGGTATATTTATAACTCAGAACAAATACATTGAATAGATTTTGAGGAAATTTCATATGGAAGATTGCAAACTTATAAGCACTCCTATGGTTATAGGATACAAATTAAGCAAAGATGATGAGTCATTGACAGTAGATCAAACCATGTATAGAACAATGATTGGTATCTTGCTATATGTGACTACTGCAAGACTAGATATTATGCAGGTTGTAGGACTTGTGGGAAGATTTCAATATGCACCAAAGGAAACTCATTTACATGTTGTTAAAATGATTTTCGGATATCTCAAAGGCACAATGAACTTTAGATTATGGTATCCAAAAGATGAAAATTTTACGTTGACTACATATGCTCAGATTGGGCTGGAAGTGTTGATGACAGGAAAAGTACTAGTGGAGGAGAATTTTTCTTGGGAAAGTGTCTCATGTCTTGAATAAGCAAAAAAAAAACCTCTATTTCTTTGTATACCATATAATTCGAATATATTGCTACTGCATCTTGTTGCACTCAAGTAATTTGGATGAAGCAAACTCTAGAATACATACAGATTAAGTTTGATTATCTAATTTCAATTAATTGTGACAACACTAGTGCTATAACCATATCTAAAAATCATGTTATGCACCCAAAGACCAAGCACATTCCAATTAAATATGATTTTTTAAGGGAACAAGTCTCACAAAATGTTGTCAAAATGGAATATGTGTTTACTGAAGAAGAGATTGTGGACATTTTTACAAAGCCTCTCCTCAGATCTACATTTGAGTGTCTCCGAAAAAATGGGGGTAATTTCTATTTCCCATTAAAACACAACAAATACAGGGGGAGAAGCTCTGCAAAATTTTTGAAATCAGAAAACTAAGTTGTCATATAAAGTTCTTTGCCATTGTTGTCAAAGGGGGAAATTTGTCAGTAAAAAACTACTGTGAAAACATGCACATTGACAAGGGGAGCATGTACTATCACAAAGGGAGCAATTGGTCAATGAAAAGGGGGAGATTGTTCATCTATTTGTGTCTTGGTGTCATTGATGTCAACATTGTAGGAGAATCAATCTTGACTAATGTTTAAATTTCAGTTGATCATGGTCTTTTGGAGATAGTTACATGTGACTATGGGTGTAAATTCCTCATTCATATGAAAAGATGGTGATCAAAGATAATACATTGGCAATCAATATTAAAGTAGACATTTAATGTGGCGATAGATATAATTTTATTATTAGGTGGTGACCAAGAATTGACATCCATACATGTAAAGATCTATATACAACACACTGTTTGAATGACAAAGTCTTGATAATTGCATGAATTCCAGTAGGGTGTAAGTACAGGAATATCCAGTTCTTGTGAAGAGGATTCATATCATGTCAATCATGAATTTGATTTGAATAATTTTGCTAAATGATGCGTTGGAAAATGCCAGTAATGCGAACCAAGTTTATTTATATTGTGAGCACTAATTTCTAACCGAAGGTGCCAAATGATGCATTGGAAAATGGCAGTAATGCTAAGTCAAGGTTATTTGTATTGTGGGCATTAATTTATAACTGAAGGTTTGAGATATATGGAGGCTATGTTGAGGAGTATTCAGTTTTTTTCAAATAAATCATTCTCTGAAAGGAAAGAATTTGGCATTAAGATATCATTGAGGTAACAGAGTATTTGCTTCTCTGGGTTTAAATAAACAAATGCTTTGCTTCTCTGGGTTTAAATAAACAAATGCTTTGTTATTTATTATTACATCCAAGCATGAATCAATCAGATGAAGGAATTCATCGTAATATATAAGGAATATATATGGTATCCAAGTATGAAAGATTGATGGCAAAGGAATTTAGTGTGAAGGAATTCAAATTCTAGAAGAATCCTGAAATGTCAACTGGAATGGAATCATGAACCAAATATACTCCTGGAGAACATGGATTCAACGAAATTTTAGAAAGTTAAGGTGTGAAAGTGGAATGTCGATTTCGGTGATACTGTAAGGTTCTGATAAACACATCTGGATTCTGGTAGCATTCACATAAACTTGTAAATATGAATACAGAGAACGCTATTTTTTGAAACAAATGTATATAAAATTTAATAATTGAAAATAATTTCAATCTTAGTTAAATGAAAACAAAGTGCTGAAATGAATTCTACAGAAATTGTTTTGTTGAAGAATTAATTTGTTATGAAAATGATAATAAAGAGGTGTCAATTATGTAAAAAAGTCATAATGTTTCACATTTAGAAACTTTTTAAAACATATATAAATCTGAAAGATTGACCCAGACGTGCCTATGTTCATGCAATTCAAAGTATGATATCTGAAGCAGCAGAGGAGTCTAACAGTTTAAGAAAATTTAAAGTTAGAAAGTTTGACATAATAATTAAAGGGAGGTAGGGTGGTGCTAGGAAGGATTTCAGTCCTCTACAGGTTGGAACCTATTATACAACGAGTTGCAGCTTCCTTCAAGTTATTGCTTGAAAAACAGAGATTGGTGTCTCTATGAGTTGGTGCTCATAATATATTACAAAATTATTTGTGGTTTTTCCGTTGTTTGGGTTTCCACAATAAGTTTTTTGTGTAGCATTCATCTTTATCAATTATTTGTTGTAAATAGTAAAAATTTAAAAGATAAAATAAAATGAATAAAAGAGCTCAATACTGATTCACCCCCCCTCTCAGTATTGCTTAATATTCCAACATATATGTTATCTTCTACTAAGTTAATCTGTAACCTTATTCTCTTTTCCTTTAATATGTTGATTTCAAAATCAAGTTCACAGAGAAATTCCAGCCATCTTATCTATCTTGCATTTAAAGTCTCTTTCTCAAATATATATTTTAGCCCACTTTGATCCATTCTTAATTCAATTTTTTCTGCCCATGAGATAATGTCTCCACATTTTTAAGGCATGCACTATAGTATCCAACTCTAAATCATGTGTGGCATAATTTTTCTCATGTTCCTCCAACGTCCTAGATTTATAAAAAACCACATTCCCATCTTGCATGAGTACACTACCAGTTCCTTCTTTACAAGCATCTATACATACCAAAAAATATTCATTCCGATTAGCAATTTTGAAAATCAGTGCACTCGTGAGAAGTCCATTCAACTGTTGGAAATTTTCTTCACACTTGGGTGTCCTTTCAAATTTGACTCCCTTCTTATACAAGGATGTAATTAGATGTGCTACTTTTGAGAATCCTTTTACGAATCTTCTATAATATATAGCTAATTCCATAAATGGTCTGACCCCTGAGACGTTCCTAACTGCATGCCACCCCATGATAGCTTTAATATTTCTTGGGTCTACTTCTACCCGTTCCTCAGATATGACATGTCCCAAGTATTGAATTTGCTTATGATAGAATGAGCGTTTACTAAACATGGAATATCATTGATTCTCCCTTAACACCTGTAGAACTAATCTCAAAGGCTCCTCAGGCTCCTCCACTAATTTTGAATAAATAAGAATGTGATCTAAAAGCACAATGAAAAACTTATCCAAATATTGTCTAAATTTTCCATTTATTAAGCACATAAAAGTAGCTATTGGATTTAACAATCCAAATGGAAATACCAGAAACCCATAATGACCATATAGGGTCCTGAAATTTATTTTTCTAATATCTTCATCCTTTATTCGCTCTTGATGATAACCTAATCTTAAGTCCATCTTAGAGTAAATACTTTCCCCTTTCATTTGGTCAAACAAGTAATCAATTCTAGGTAGAGGATATTTGTTCTTTTCTATGAATTTATTTAATTTCTTGAATTCTATACACAATCTCAATGCCCTTTCTTTCTTCCTTAGAAAGAGCACTGGTGCTCTCCAAGGAGAGACACTTGGTTGTATGTACCCCTTATTCAAAAATGATTCAAGCTACATTTGTAACTATTCCAAATCAGGTGTACTCATTCTATATGGTATTTTGGAAATTGGGGTAGCTACAGTTAACAAGTTAATAGAAAAGCCCATATCTCTTTTTGGTTGTAACCTAGGTATTTGAGTCTTCAAACACATTTGCATATTCTTGTAATATTGGAAAATCTTCCAGTTTGGGGCCCTTATCCTTTTTTGGTTCCTCCACATGAGCTGCATACAACTGACACCCTTTTTTAAAACACCTTTTCAATTGCATAGCTAAAACCTACCTTATAGAAATAGGCCTTGGAATGCCCTTCACTATCTTATACTCTCCTTCTTCATTAAGACAAGTGAGAGTCTTGTATGGAAATCTAAAATGACATGGTGTGGATCCAACCAGTCCATTCCAATAAGTACATCATAAGAAACAAGATGTATTATGTTCAAATCTATAAATGTATGCAGTTCATTCATATCCAAGGGACAACCCTTTACTATCTTACAGATTCTTCTTTTGGTTCTAGTAACCAACTACACCAACCATGATTTACCATGCTTGATTGTATTTAAATTAAATATGTCAACCAAATTGGGAGCAATATGACTATGACTTACCCCTGAATCAATTAAAACAACAATGGGTTTATCAATAATATTACCTTTAACATCCTCCATTATGTTTGCTTCATGTATGTTATGTATAGTTCTCATCTGGTCTCCCCTATGAGGACAACTTCTAAATATATGATTCCATGCACCACCCCAATTTGATTTGCTAATTTGTCCCTTTACCTTGAGACTTTGCCATGTTTGGTCCATTCTGGATTGGATTTCTTTGTTGAATTGAAGTTTTATAATTTCTTAAGAATAGAAGTTGGAATTCTTTCTTCTTTTGATCCTACTTATCTCTTTTCTTATCCCTCCAAGATTTATGTACATCTTCTCTTCCTTTATTATGATCATATAGATGCTTAGCCTTTTATATTGCCTCTTCGAGAGATTTAGGTTCATTGTATTGGGTTTTTTATTTGTAAAAGGTAGGCAATCCACTTAGGAACCTTTGGGCTTTTACCCTTTATTCTTTAATAAACCCAACATACCTCAACAACTCCAAAAATATTCTCTCATATTCTTCCAAACTCATAGCTCCCAAATTGAGCTCAAAGATCTCTTCCATTTTTTTTTTGTAATAATGTTCCTGGATAAGTACTTATGTTGAAAGTAATTTTTGAAATATTTCCAGGAAACTCTATTCTCACTAATATGCTTCATTTCCACTAATTGATCCCACCATATGAAATCCTTTCCCTGTAGGTTATAAATGGAAATTTTGGCCTCCATATTTGAAGAATAATTATGCAATCACAGGTATTTTCTCATCCCTAACAACCAGACTTCAATATCTTCTCCTTTTTTGTTCTCACCATCAAAAGTAAGTGGCTTAATATTCCTAACTTCCCCTTGCATCACTTCTTCCACATGTTTCTTTTAATATGCCTCCATGGAGACATTTCTAGGAAACTACTAGAATCCTTAATTGTATATGATCTCCTATTTGCATGAGGTGGTAAATAATGATGTCCATGAACCCTAGTAGCACTCTTAGAGTGTCTATATTTTTCATGAGATCTCTTCTTTTAACTGTCCATGTCTTCTTTCTCAAGGCATGAAACTAATCCAACCAACATTTACCTCTGTAGCAAGTTCAAGCTCTACATAAGTTGAGTATTTAACTGATTCTACTGCTCTTGAGATCTCAACATTCTTTCATTATCAACTCTACAACTCTGTACTTCCATCCTGAAGATTCTCATACTTTCCACTAGTTCTACTGATTCTATGTTATTTTTGTGACCATTAGATTCTGTCTCTTCATTTTCCACATTGATGTTCTTCGCATTTGCTTCTTATCTCAAACTATATGAAAGTTCCCTTCCTTCAATCCTTTCTTTCCAATTCTATTCTATGTTGTGTTAATTGTAATTATGTAACCCATAGCAACCTGTTATACCAATATATGTAATGTGTTCAAATGATCAAATATTTTCAAGCATACAAAAGATTCTGGAAAATACCCATTTAACAATTTTTGTCAAATTATGCTACAGGCTCTTTTCATGTTAAAATTATGGAAAAATAAGAAGTATCGATTCAAAATGAGGTTCATTGAACTTAATATCATATTGATACTCTTTCCAATGACTATACCCATGTTCTTTTCCGACTTCACAGTTGAAAGTTACATCTCTCAAAAATCCCAGTTTTTACCCAATTTTACCTTGTTCCTGTAACTGCACTTATTATGAAGGACCAACTTCTAAGACATGTAGAAGAAAATATGTAAGGAATTAGATTTTATTTTTAATATCAGGAACCTATACAAAATATTATTGTGACTACTCATAAAATTTCATTATTCACATTTGATGCTCCCATCAAATTTTATAAAATTATGGAATCATCAATTTTTAATTTCTATAATTCTTCCAATCTTGGAATTTTCATTGAAATTTTTTATGTCACAAGATAAACATTTGTATAAAAATCACCTCTGAGCAAAGTTGTTAGGTTCAATGAGTAGAAAAAATGTCGAGACCATTTTTTTTTTTTGATTATGAGTTCTTGGACCACTTTTTCCTCCTTCAAGTTTTTGAAAATTGACCTTTCGCGTGCCCAAATACTGGATTTTGGCCTTATTTTTCATCTCATCTCCACACCTTTCTAAATTTGGCCTAAAGAATCCAGATTTATCTATGTGCATGGATAACGACTTCACCATAACAATGTGGGCTTCAATTAGCCCCCTATCTATGCTCAGTGGTTACACTTTCAAAACCTATCAAATAATTTTTTTTATAAAAATGAAGCAGAATGGATCCATTCCCCTCACTAGAAACCTTGTAGCCTCCATAAATAATTTCAAAATGGTGCACGTCTCATAAATTTATGAGTTAATATACTCTTATTATTTCCATAACAAAATTATGGCTTCGGAATTCTTTTTAACCTTTTTAATTTTTTACTGATGTGGCATGACACATGTCTATTGATGTGTCAGATGGGTCCTATTTGTCACCCTATGATGCGAACATGTCACCATCCACTAGTTGCTAAGTCACCATACTCAGACCCTTGTGTGGAAATTCTTAGGTAGTATTCCATTACCAAAAGTGGTAATGGCTTGCAAAGAAGCAGTTTTGAAAAATCTATTGCTAGAGCCATTGCTAATTAAAATTCGTCACATGGATAGGCAGTATCCACCCAATGGTTCGCCTATATGCCATTATCCTATGCACAAGTTGTGGATGTGTTGTGATTTATAACCATTGATCGCAAGTTCCTTTGACTAATCTTGTTCATTGACAATGTTTATCCCCTTTTAGACTATCCCTTGGTTCTCGGCCTCTAATCACATTGTATGTTGGATCTAACACTAAGGTGCTAAGCTCTTATAACCCCCAAATCAGATTCTAGCACTCGGGTGCTAATTTTTTTTAATGCTTATCTTATAAGCTAGCACCTATCTTATGTGTCTAGTCCATGGTACACCCTCTATCCAAGTGGAAGATCCACATCATCCTATATCCACGTGGAACCTCCATGGAACACTATCCATGTGGCACTTGTGGGGCACATTTAAGATTTTTCAAAAAATTTCAAAATTTGAAATTTCAACAGGTGGCTCTAGGAAATTACAGTTGGAAATTTATTCATAAATAGGTGGGAAACCCAAATTTATAGCTGGCCCTTCTCAATACTGGAAATATTTTTGTCAACCAACATAATTGGGTATTCCCGGTTCTTCCCTTATATTGGGTTTTCCGTCATTTAACATAACAGACAAATTTTCAACATTGATGCAAAATTTCACCTAGATTCTACTAAAATTCATAGTTTTCGCCATGGATTCCTCTTGATTTAAACCATTGAAGGATTAAACATGGTTTTCTCAGTATTTTCTCTGGTACGTTTTGTCAAATACTTCCAGTGCAACCTGTACTTCTACAGGTAGAATTTTAAATATGGCCCATGTAGTCCTAGTGCTACAACCTTGGACTCTAATACAAATCTTTCATGTACTCGGTGACCTTACAGTTCCTTTGGGGCTACGAGATACTCAAAATACTATATGAAATTTCCTCTGATACTCAATTTCGTTTTTCTAATGAATTAATTATAAATTATAGTGGAATTAAATAAGTGATCATCCAAAATTAATTTAACATATATGAAAACATTACATGTAATTTATACATGAATGCGTTCACACAATGCCACTAATTTCTTGCATTTAAATCATTAAATAACTGTAAATAAGTATTTAAAATAAAATAGATAAATACCAATCATTTAATACACATATGGAAACTTATCTAAAAATATAACTCGACCGATTGGAGACCAAGGACATTCCTCCAAGATGTAGGCACTATGTTATTATACCAATTCTCTTTATAACAGAGGCCACCCTCAAGATGGGCCTATTAATCCACAAGATGGTATTGATCTTCCCTGCTACACTATCCCAATATGCTAGCACACCTCCCCCATCAACTTGTACAACCCAAGGAATGGGGCTCCCTTATCTAAGTTAACAGTCCCTCAAGTTCCCTTCTTTGAGTCAATAGTACCTCGATATTTTTACCCCAATTCCTTTCCAGGGCTCCATCATAGTTTGAGAAGGGACTGTTTGTGCTAGGAATCCAGGGAACTCAAATGTACTCAGGTATGACTCTAGAATCTAACAGGGGTGATGGATCTAGGCTATGGTATTGGTGATGGTAGTTCAGAGATGATAGTTGATGATGGATGAGCGATGGAAAAATAGAATGAATGGCAGAATGAACTAGTTCTGAATATTTTATATGCATGTTGAGAACTAGACAAGTGGCATGCAAGGCTAAAGAGAACTGGACAAGTGGCACTCATGGAGATTTTACCTTTTCCCCCACTAATCCTAAGGTTTATGATAATTGACCCAGGTTAAGGCTAATGCAATTTAATTAAAGTGGAATTTATCAGAAGAAGGATAAAGAATAAATAATATGGATAGTGACTTAAATGATAAGTCACTAGGTTCATCTCCCCAGTAACCCTCTTCTCACTCTCCCTCTTATGGAATTATGGTCTCCCATATCTTCTTCATCTTCTTAGTCCACAGTAGTCATGGATTTTTATATTAAAAGTAAAAATGTACATAATACATAATCTAGTCATGCTAGACAATTCATATATGACTTATAGCCTTTTCATCATTATTTACATATTTACATCATTACATTCTAGGGTTAAAAATAGGGTGTTACACATATCAATCAGTCTCAACCCTTCAAGTAAGGAAAGCATATTAGCTTGGTTATTCGTCAACTTTTCCAATCCCCACTAAAAGGAAGTTTCCCAATTTGTATCAATATCAAATGATATCCCCACCACTCCTACCACCCCTAATATGTAACATGGCTATTACTACCTCATTGTTTGTGACATTCATTAGATTAGGTGGGTGAAATAAAAAAAGAGTACTATAGAGGTGGGAGTGGTTCACATAATCTAAAGGCTTTTGTTGGTTATGTGTTATATTCTTTACATGTGGGTTGTGTCACCTTATGAACCCTCTTCATATAGTATTCTATCATATGCACCAGCCACACAAGTGGAAGATACTCGAGGCGATAGCTGGTGGGAGGGGAGGGGGCTGACAACATCCCCCCTACTATGTGAAGTGGATTTTGGTGAGGGTCGATAGCCCCCCAAAAAATTTGAGTTATTTTTTTGAAAATATGTAATTAATATTGGTTAAGGGATTGGGGTATCAATCTAATCTACGTTAACATATTAGGGTCTTGGATGTTGTATAATACCTAAATATGTATTGTGAATGGTTAAGAAAAACACACTGAAAAATATAGAGGGGCAACTGTAATTTTTTATGGTCTCCAGGTAAAGGGTTTCTAGGGTAAATCTTTGTGTACTGCATGTGTGCCATTGTTTAATATTTGTTTCTCTTAAGAATCTATATACATTGTTTCACTTCATAGGTTTAGAACTTACATGTGGTATCAAAGCTCGATTGTTGGATTAAGGGGGATGCCTTTGTTTCCAAGGCTAGTTCGAATCATTTGATGGAGCAAGTTTTATCTTGGGTCTATGATAAAACTGGGTTCAATAGGATCTTTGTAGTGATGACTCGTGTGTTAAAAGAGAATGGAAAGTAGTTCTAGAATTGAGATTGAGAAATTTATTTGTTATAACTTTGAGCTATGGAAGCTCAAGATGGAAGAACTTCTTGTATATCGAGAAAAGTGGATTGTTGTGGATCCAAGTACAAAACCTACTAGATCGACAAAAGAATATTTTTGAAGCTAGAAAGAAGGTAAAGGAGTACAATTCAACTTTTCCTATCATATATAGTGTTATTGAATGTATATGGAGAAGATATTGCATTGAAAATATGTAATAAGCTAGGGAGTTTGTATTAATCAAAGTCCCTAGTAAACAAGTTGTTTCTTTAAATTTAAGAAGTTGTTTCACCTTAGGATCAATGATAACAACTCAATGAAAGATCATCTAATTGTCTATAATACCATGCTAAGTCAACTTCAAATTGTTTTGGTATTAAGATGAAGGATGGAGATAAATGCATTAATTACCTTGTTATGTTCATTTCTAGATTCTTGGGATAATCTGATTATAGAAATAGGTAGTGCTAGTCAAAGCCACTTTAAAGTTTGAGAAAATAGTGGTATCATTGCTATCAGAGAAAATGAGGTGGAAAACCATGGATAGTGAAAGCATGGATGCCTTGTTTGTGAGAGATCATCCCCAATATATAAATAAAAATAAGGCGTCAGGGGGAAGATACAAATCTAATGGAAGATTTAAATCTCTAGGAAAATCTTTAAGGAAATGTTGGAAATGCATAAAAGATGGGAATTATAAAAAGGATTCCAAAAAAATGTTGATAAGGCAAAGAGATATGATGATGCCCCTTCCATAGAGGTGAGGAACTCCTTAGGAGAAGGATGGGATGTGTACATGGATTTTATAGGTGTCTATTCATATCATGATGTATGGCTAATTATCTTAGGTGCATTTTTCATATGACTCATAGAAAATGGTTATGTGAATATGAGAAGCATAATGGAGGTGATTTTTTCTTAGGATATGAATAAACAACCAAAATCATATGACGTGTAAGAGTTAAGTTGATTCTAAAGGATGGAAGGATTAGAACTCTCCTTGGGGTTTTACACATTCCAAATCTAGCTAGAAAATTGATATCCATCGGCAAGATGAGTGATGTAGGCATATAGACTATGTTTCTAAATTAAACATCTGAAATGGTTCGAGGATCAATTGTCTCGATGAGGGGAGTTTGGAATGGAACTCTATACAAACTATTGGTAATCACAATCATCAATTAGTGTAATATCTCTTTTGTGCCTAAGGATGGAAATAGAGAATAAATAACCCCTACTATCCCTAGAGGAAAGACTAGGCTTGGGAATCAAATATTGGGACATATTGGAGGTATGTTTGATTGCACACTAGATTTTGACTTTTTTGAACTTGCATACATGGTAAAAAAAATCGAGTAAGATTCACATTTGGTAGTATAAGAGAAAATGGAATCTTAGAGTTAATACATTATGATGTGTTTGAACATGTTCCTGTTCCATCATCAGGTAAATATGTGTATTGTGATTCATTTATAGATGATTTCTCAAGGAACATGTGGATTCATTTCATTTGAAAGAAATTTGAAGCATTTGATAAATTTAAAGAGTTTAATGCTTTTGTAGAGAACTGGATAGAGAAGACAATGAAGGTGTTGAGGACAAATAATGGTGGAGAGTTATGTGAGAATGAATTCGAGGAATTTTGTAAGAAGTGAGAAATAGAAAGGAAGAAGACTAATTCATACAAACCTCAACCAAATGGAGTTTCATAAACAATTAATAAGACATTTATGGAAAAGGCAAGGGGCATGCTCAGTGGTGTTGGGTTAGGACAAGAATTTTAGGTAGAGGTAAGATACTGCATGTACTTGGTAAATTGATCACCCACATCAACATTGGTTGAAAAATCTCCACATGAGGTATGACTTGGTAAGAATCTCCATCTTAAACATCTATTTTTTTTGGGTGTGATGCTTATATACATATTCCAAATGAAGAAAGGATTAAGTTGGATAATAAAGTTGAAAAATGTATCTTTATTAGTTATAGATATGTTGTGAAAGGTTTTAAAATTTGGAATCCAATACCTAAAAATATTGTTTACAGTTAAGATGTTGTTTTTAGAGAGGTTGACTATGTTCCCAAATAGGAAGTCACTCCAATGGAAAATGAAGCAGAGAAAATAGAGTTTGAGTTGGAGGATGAAGAGTTTGACTCAACAGAAGAAGATGAATGAGAAGAAGAAGAATCTCATACTTGAGTTTTGAGGAGATCAACTTGGGAAACAAAGAAACTAGAAATATATTCCCCTCATGATGTTTAGTCTTGGTTTTATTTAGATACTAACTAATGATGATCCTAGAAATGTGAAGGAATAAGTTGATTCAAAGGATGGTGAACTCTAGAAGAATTCCATGGTTGAAGAAATGGATGCCTTGGATAAAAATGAAGCTTGGGATCTAGTTGAGTTACCAGTGGGAAGAAAAACCATTGGTAGAAAATAGTTTCTTAATATGTTGAATGTAAAAGGTAAAGTGGAGAAGTACAAATCCCTTTTAGTAGCGAAGGGATATTCCTAGGTAGATGAAATTGATTTTGTGAATTTTTTTCTCAAAATGCTAAATCAACTTCTATCAATTTCCTTCTTTCTATTGTTGCTTCTTTTTATCTTGAAGTAGAGAAAATGGGCGTGAAGGAACCATTCCTACATGGGGAATATTGAAGAAGAAATATATATGACGAAACAAGAATATTTTAAAGTATAGGGAAGGAAGGAGCTGGTATACAAGCTAAAGAAGTCCCATTTATGTTCTAAAGCATCTAAAGATGTGGTAGCAAAATTTCAAAACATACATCCTTGGATTGGGGTTTGTGAGAAGAAAGGATGATCACTATGTATATTACAAGAAACTTGGTGATTACTTCATTAATATAGTACTATATGTTGATGACATGTTGTTGATTGGAAATAACATGAATGTTATAAAGGATGTGAAATCACAATTATCCTCCAAATTTGACATGAAGGATATTGGTGCTACTAGATTCATATTGGGAATGAAGATTAAAAGAGATTGCGCAAATATGAAACTCTGGTTAAATTAGATAAAATATGTTGAGACGATAATGCATAGATTTGGCATGTGGGGAAGTAAACTGGTTAAGGTCCCTGTTCTTGTAGGTGTAAATTTATCTATAGATTACTGTCCCAAGACACAAGAAGAACAAGAAGACATGTCACGAGTTCCCTATGCTATTTTTATTTTTAGTTTGATGTATGCAATGGTGTGTACTCGACCAGATAGTGTCCATGCGGTGGGAGTTTTGAGAAGATATAAGTCAAAAATAGGGAAGGAGCACTGGAGAGATGTAAATAAGGTCTTCATGTATTTTCATGGCACCACAAATTATGCAATCTATTACCAAGGAAGACCTAGACTAGACAAAGTAATAGATGTATGTTGATAGATTTGTTAATGCATACTAGGATGGAGATATTGATCGCAGAAGATCTACAAGTGGTTATGTGTTTAATATGTTTAGAGGATATATTAGTTGGATATGCAAGGAACAGGATGTAGTTGCACTTTTAGCTACAAAATTCGAATACATGGTATCCACCCATGTAAGTAAAGAAGTTGTATGGTTGTATAGATTATGTTCAAGTATTTGGTTTGAACAAGAAACAATAAGCTTGGATTACAATAGTCAAAGTGAAATAATATTTTCAAAGAACCCCACTTATCATTAAAAATTGAAGTATATTTATGCGCAATACCACTTTTTGAGAGATGTAATTTAAGACAAGAAGGTGTTGCTGGAAAAGCTTGACACCTTGAAGAATGTTGTAAACTCGTTGATGAAGTTTGTTAGTATTGAGAATTTCTCTTGGTGAAGATAATCTATGGGAATTTATTTCCTAAACTTGTGACCCTATTATTATGTGGCCTACCGTTCTGCAAAGAAAACAACAAGTGGGAGAATGATGGGTATGTGTTATATTATTTGCATGTGGGTTCTCATTACCTTCTAATTCAGTTTAATGGTTTAGGGTTTTCGATTCTTCGGAACACCTAAATATTATATTATGATTGGTTAAGAAAAACACAATGAAAAATGTAGAGGGGAGACTCTAAGTTTCGTTGGTTTTCATTGTTAAGGGTTTCTAGGGTAAATCTCTATGTGTTGTGTGTGTGTCATTGTTTAATCTCTATTTTTATTAAGAATTTGAATGCATTGTTTCACTTCACATTTTAAAACTTACAACCCAGACACTTCATAATTCATGAGGATAATTTGATTGAGTGGGAATGATCAATGAAAGAGTGTTTGATTGTTTGAAGACAAGTGCCCAAGTTTTCCAATCTACATGTTTCAAATAATTTTGTGTAAGCAAAACTCCAATTACAATAGAATTCAAGGTGGTGAAAGAGCTCGATCTGTTAATAGTACTACCATGAGTACCTTTATGATAAATATTATTTTCCCAAGAAACATCATCCAAGCAGTATCGATAGACAACAAAAGGATCTTACAAAATTTGTCGAGGTTCTTAGAATAGGATATGCTCATGCATTTACTAAAACAATACATATACTAAAATTTACAATAGTAATCATGGTGTTTTTTATGGTACCTAATGATATGTCATTAAGGGCTATTGCACAAACATAACCACCAATAAATAGTCTCCGTTGTCCTTTGCCCCACATATCACTTCCCTCCTTTACAAATCATCCACTGTCCTTTACTTGACTTATCACTTCCCTCCTTTATAAACCATCTACTGATTTTGTAGGAAGAAGCAAACATGTATTCATTGTTAAGATAAATAGCATATGTTGAATTGTAATGGTAGGATTCAAACATGCCATTTTCCACTAGGTTACAAGGTCAATACCCTACCACAACTATTTCTATTGTAGTTGTATTCATCCAAAGCATAGAGACATATCAATGATTCTCCAATGACATCAAACTCCATCAATTTGAATTTGGTTCGCACTATGTGGCCAGATGATATATATCTATGTGATTTAGTTTCAATCTTCTTTAGAATGACGTAAAATAAACCTTATTTTGTTCATCAATCTTATAAAGTTAAACCTTAAATGTCTCTTCAAAGTTTACAAAGTTTATGCATATTAACTTCAATTTTCAACCTAAAAAAGTTGTGAAGGAGAAATACATGCTTACAGGGAAAAACAACTTATACTTTTCCATCTTATGACCAACTAGAGATTCTTTCACAGTAACAATGACAAAAATGGACCACAAGATGTATATGTGTGAAAACATGGGTGAGTGTGATGTTTAATCTTAGAATGTGGTATTTTCAAATTTCACAAATCTCATATGATATCTCTTAAAAGTAAATAAAATAATATTCTTCTTCTCTATTAAGTTTTCTAAAGACCGCCATATATGTATTCTTCCAAAGTGTTTTATTATTATTATTGAAAATGAATGAAAGTAACATAAATTTTTCATCAAATTTATTGTAGAGAAATGAATTGCATTAATTTATATCCCACCGACAAAAATAGAAAAAAATATTATATAAAAAATAAATATGTGTAAACAAAAGAATGTTTGATTAAGTAAAATCTCTTATTTAAAAAATACGAAATTAAGATTAATTTTTAAAATATAATTATTTTCTAATACAAGTCCTTGTATATAATTTAGTAATTTAAATTATAACTGA
Organism: Larix kaempferi; assembly: GCA_027924585.1. NCBI lineage: Eukaryota > Viridiplantae > Streptophyta > Pinopsida > Pinales > Pinaceae > Larix > Larix kaempferi. The sequence goes on along the minus strand of BSBM01001158.1, from coordinate 1,804,859 downwards.
TTCTTATTCTAACATAAACATATACACTATATTTAACTCAAAACTAAAATTTTATATACTTAAAAAAACACAAAATCAGTATAATTTAAAAGATAATTTGATTTTTTATATACCATATTAAGTTTTTATCATCATAAATGATATCTTGAAAGATTATCATAATTATAAAAATTAAAATTTTATATAGTTATAAAAAACACAAAACAATATAATTTAAAAGATAATTTTATTTTTATATATTATATTCATTTTTTATTATCATTAATGATATTTTGAAAGATTATCATAATTATAAATCATTGAATTGTCATAATTAAATATTAATTAAGTCATACTTTAATAAATAAATATTGAATAATTTAAAAATTTTGATATATTGAAAGATTATCTTAACTATAAAACCATTAAATTGTCATAATTAAATCTTAATTAAGTCATATTTAATAATTAAATGTTGAATATTAAATCATATCTTAATAAATAAATGTAGAATAATTTAAAATTTTTGATATATTAAAAGATTATCATAACTATAAAACCATTAAATTGTCATAATTAAATATTAATTAAGTCATATTTACTAATTAAATATTGAATACTAAGCAAGTAATTTTGATATTTTCACAATACACATTAATCAAAATGATTCATTAACTAATGTTGATTTAAAATTTCTCTACAATAATAATTGACTCTTATAAGTTGAGTATATAATATAAATGAGAAGTCAAATAGGTTGCATGATTTCTTCACTTTTAATCTTCATATATTTCGGAAAAAAGAGGAAACGTGCTTCCAATCCACACCCACTCTTGCATATACAAGGGTTCTATAGATCCCACCATTGAACATGCTTTAGATTTACACTACACTACCCCTTGGAATTTGAAAGGATATCACAAGACATCATCACCCTTTCAGGGCTTTCTAATATGTATATCAAAGTGCATTGTCCTTAGGATCTCTAAATCCACTATGCACTTGCACCAATTAATTTTATCTTAAATTATAAAAATTATAATCTAGATAAAGATGGTCTTTACAATGATTTAGAATAGGATATTTATAGCATAAGAAATGAAGGAAATAATCTCTTGCTTGGAGACTTTAATGCTAGAACAACCACTAACAAAGTTACTATCTTAAGCAATGATACAAAGCACAATTGATCTAGATTATTCGCAGAACGAAATGAAGGAAACAACATAAAATGGAAACACACACATACATGTTTTTGTAGAAAGCATAGTAATACAGTAAAACCCAAATTTTATTAATTAATGGAATGGAAAAACACTGTAAACTACAAAGCAATACAAACTAGCTTAGGTGGTGGTAGCTTATCTCTAAAGAGAGATATGTTTCCTACACTCATTCGCAAGAGTTGATTACAAAGAGAATGCAAAGGTCCCTTTTATCATAAGCATAAAGACGCAAAATGCTTAACATATAATAACCTAATGCTAGGAGATGAAGTGCCAAAAGGATTTGTGGGCCGCAAGGTTGGTATTTGATATGTCAACTTCCCATGGCAGAAAATGTTGCATACAATATTCATTTAGGGTGCTTTATAGCTCACTATAAAGAACTATTTAAGAATTACAACTTTTGACTAGGACGAAGGCATGCAATGGCAACTGTTGGCTCCTCGATTGGCCAAAAAAACCTCATTTAGGACCTCAAAATGCCCCCGGAAGTTTGGGTCCCCAAAAATCGTAGAAAATTGCTAAGAAGATTGAGAACCGTTGTAACTTGATGGAACAAGTGGGTGGCCACCAATATCCACCCAGATCACTAATCATATATTGTTATATGAGGACCTCAAGTTAACTAGCTAATACAAAAGAAACTCTATGGACTTAGTTGAGAATTTGATTAGTAATGAGCTAATCAAGCTTTGTAGTTCTCAAAATCTAATAATTTACAATGTTATTATGAATTGGTCAAAATCCAACCAGATGACTTGTATCCATGGGCTTGTTAGTAGTGTCATAGATTATGTGGTATTTGATATCCCCATATACAAGGAAATAGTAAATTTTGAAATCTTCAATGATCACGAGTCAGATTCTGATCATAGAACTTTAACCTGAAATCGAAACTTTGCTAGGAACGTAAGCTCCATAATAGAGAATTATAATAAATTAAATCATTTGATCTTTGATAAAATTAAAATTGATCTATTTTTAAGGGATTTAAATAATGAATTAAAGATACTATTAAATAAGGATAATTTTGAATATCTCTATCATAATTTTACCACAACCTTCTCTAATTCCACTAACAAGTTTTCTATCATGGTGTCATGTAGAAAGGAAAATAGAATGGTTAACCCTTGGTATGATAAAGAGTGCAAGCACACTAGAAAGTCCATTAGGGAAGCTTCTAATAACAAGTCCCTAAAACCCAACAAGATATATAGATACAAATCCCTAATTAAAAGGGGAAAAAGGTACTCTATAAAGAAAAAACAAATAAATATTTGCACCTCACCAAGATAGATCCTAAGAAATTTTGGAGGAAAATTCCAAGTTGTAAAACTAAAGAAAATAATATGATTCCCTTGGGGGACCGGAATTCCTACATTAAAAATATTTATGAATCCCCTAATGCCTTGTGAAATATTCAAACCCTTTCTAGAAAAGAAATGGTTTCCTCTTTTTTTTTTTTTAAATAAGAGGATCTATATTAATAAATGAAGGTTACAAGTCTGGTGCAGGACTGCTCGATGGTAAGCCTATCCTGCACCCAAATCTGACTGTTATAGAGAGCTCTCAGAGTATAAAAAATACCAAGATCTAAATATCGGTCCTGTGTAGCAAATGATGGCACGTTGAAATATGAGATTGGATCGTTTGCTTCTTTGTCTCTATGCTCCTTGGTGAATGTTGCAGCTTCCATATTCATGGGTTAGAGGGGTCTTCTTGGCTTTCTGAACGAGTTTCTCCATGGATCTAGTTTACCTTATCCCTCCTCCTGCTACTTGTCATCCTGCCAGGGGGATGAATATCTAAGTGCACTAGATGGATGCAGGATGTCACGAGGGGATGAGCCAGACTGTTAATGAGTTGAATAACTATTTCCTACCCCGTATTCTCAGCTCATGCATTGGCCAATCTATCAACAACCTTATTGGTAGATCTTCCGACATGAGATGGAATAAAGACATGGCCGTCATCCAGGAGAGCTTTCAAAATTTCCAGAGGATGAAGAAGCCACCAAGAGGGGGCCAATTTTGCTGGGGCGAATCCATTAAGAATTTTTTTAAGCATGGTTATAATAACTAGTGAATCTCCTTCAATCACCACCTTCCTTAAATTAAGATTTTTGGAAAGTTGGATGCTACGAATCATACCCCATACTTACGCCACATGATTGGTGTCATGCCCAAGGTTTCCAGCGAGAATGTCTTGTAGATCCCCCCTCTCATTACGCATCGCAAGACCGAATCCAGCAGGGCTTGGGTTTCCTTTGGAGGCACCATCAAAGTTAATTTTGTAGAAACCTAAAGGAGGCCTACTCCAATGAGAGGGACTTTGAGTGCCATGTTTTGAAATGGGGATTGGATCAGGGGCAAGATTGAGGTTCAGAGCCCAACTATTGAGGATTGGACGTTCCTCGTCTTCACAGTTCAAGTCCTCATGGGTCCAAGTAGTAAGTTTGACTGTTTCCTTTATACAAGTGCACATTTGCTGCCAGACCTATTGAAAGGAGGAGTTTGTGTTTTTGAAGATGCGGCGATTTCTTTCTTTCTTGATTTTCCAAACCACCAGGCCTGGTAGGATTTTCCATATGCGATTGAGAACTGGGTTTTTAAAGGCCTTGTGGCTCCATTGTTTGATGGTATCAAAGATGTTGTGGAGCTGGTGATCAGTTTTCCTGAGATTTTGAGTTTCCTGGTCCCAACTTTCTGAGTTGAAGCTGCAATTATTTAAGAGGTGTTCCATTGTTTCCTCTTGCTGAAAGCAGAGATGGAATATAGACAGGCCTGAGAATCCCCTTTTACAAATATTTTCCCAGGTGAGGATTTGTCGGCAAATAAGAATCCATAAAAAGGTGTTAACTTTAGGCTAGAGGTTAAGCTTCTATACTTTGCTCCAGGAATTCTCTTTCAGGATATTTTTGTGGCTTGCTTGAATTGAGTAAGCCTCTCAGATTGTGAAGGTACCTTTTTGTTCATGGCCCCATTTGATAATGTCATGCCCGTGTCTAATTTTTATTTCCCTTTTGTTGGATTCCATCTGCCATTGGCTAAGATCGACCTCCCGAGGAATGTTCAAATATTCATGGCTAATTTTCCAGGTACACCAAGTGTCCCCATCATTGGTATCTTTCCAAAAGTCAGCCACCGATTGGAGGGGATTGTGGCATAGCACAAGGGAGAGGGGCAGGAGTGAAGGGAGGTGCTACAGAGGGGGAAGTTGCTGCCAAGCATCACCCCAGAAATGCGCCTCATTGCCACTTTGTAACTCCCAGAAGGATTGTTCTTGGACAAGAGCTCTCTGTTGGTTGGCAACATTCCAAATAAGGGATCCATTGGTAGCTGCATTTAGTCTAATGAGGGTGTTTCCATTTTCTTCTCTGGTGTATTTTTTCCTCCAAAGTAGGCTCCAGGTGGTGGTTTGGTTTGTAATCCATCTCCACCATATCTTGGCTCCATAAACTTGATTGAGAGTTTGGGGGTCCCTCAAACCAAGGCCTCCCTTGAGCTTTGTCTTGCAGATTTCCTCCCACTTGACAAGGGCCCATTTTTTGTTGGCTTGGGAGCTTTTCCAAAGAAAGTTTTGCCTGAGGCTACGAATGGATTTCAGAATCGACTTGGGTGATGCTAAGGTAGAGAATAGGTAAATCGACATGGCTTTAAGGACAACTTTTAGGAGGGTAAGGCATCCCGGAAGGTTGAGGGATCAGAAGGTCCAGGAGTTCAGCCGGTTGTTGAAGGCAGTGAGGAGATCCTCCTAAGAACTATTCCTAAGAACATTATTGATAAGGAGAACACTAAGATATTTGGAGGGGAGGGAACCTCGGGAGAAATTAAGTATATGAATAAGGTGAACTTGAATGGCCCTGGGGGTATTGAAGAAAAATATTTGGGATTTGGAGTGATTTATGGAAGTTCTAGAGGCTTCGCAGAAAGTGGATAAGATTTCTTTCCAGACAGTGGCTTCTTTTGTAGTTGGTGTGCCCATTAGAAGGCTATCATCCACGAATTGACTATGGGAGAGGCTTGAGTCCATGTGGTCCAAGTGAAGATCTGAGCGTGTACCATCCAATTTTGTAGCATTGATTAAGCGGCTCAAACCATCCACCATTAGGACAAAGAGGAAAGGGGATAGGGGGTCCCCCTAGCAGATGCCTCTGGAAGGAGTGAAGGGATGATAGGGAGATCCATTGACTAGAATGGAGAAGAATACTGAAGAGGTGAGTGCCATGATCCACTTGATCCATTGAGTATTAAAACCAAAAGCTGAAAGCACAGCTTGCATGTATTGCCAGCTTAATTTGTCAAATTATTTTGAAAGATCAAGTTTGATTAACATACCTCTTGTCCCTGTGGATTTTAGGGAATGGATGACCTCATGCACTAGAATTACACTGTCCATGATTTGTCGGCCCTCAATGTAACCTGCTTGTTCCATGGAAATGATGTTGGGGAGCAGGGGTTTGAGATGGAGGGCAATGATCTTGGTAATGAGTTTGTAGATGACATTACAGAGTGCTATGGGTATGAATTGCTTTGGATTCTTGACTTGCTCTTCTTTCAGAATCAACGTGAGAAAGGTGGCATTCAGCGCGGGTAGAACCATTGCTGATTTCCTTGAGTATTCTACAAGTTGCCACACCTTCTAAGATTAAGCTCCAGCAGTGGTGGAAGAAGTTCCTCGTAAAGCCATCCATACCTGGAGCTTTTCCATCAAGGATTTCCTGCATGGCTAGATCCACCTCCTCTATGGTGATCAACTGCATGAGGGCTTCATTCTGCTCATGAGTGATTTTATTAGGGATGTGTCTTGTGATTTTCCTAATTGCCATGGATCGGTCTAGAATTGGATCATGCGGGAGATCTTTATAGTAATTTACCAGCTCCTGTTCTATACTTTGATGGTCCAGAAGTGTATCTCCGTTTTCAACTTCCAACTGGGTGATACGATTGATGTGCCTTCTTTGGATCATGGATTGATGGAAAAATTTGTTGTTCCTCTCTCCCTCTTTTAACCATTGAATCCTAGATTTTTGGCACCAGAGTATTTCCTCTCATTTTTGTCGTTCCTCAAGCTGCTACTGGATATAATCTTTGTCTACTTTTAGTTGGTTTGTTATCCCTTACTGCATAATTTCATTCTGGATTTCCTGGAATCTAAGCCTAAGATTTGGTTGGGATTGGAAGATGTCACTGAAGACAGTTATGTTCCATTCTTTGAGGTGTTCTTTCAAGTTTTTCAGCTTATGTTGGAATCTGAACATCAGGGTGACTTTCTCTTTGTTGGATTCTTCCCACCATTGCTCAATTTTGTTCAGGAAGTCAGGATGCCTCAGCTAATTTTTTTCAAATCTGAAGGGGGTTCTTTGGGGAGGCTGATTTGTTTTAACCAAAAGTTGGATGGGTCGGTGGTCAGAGCCAGGGGTGGGGAGAATGCTGGATACTATGGTTGATCCCTCAATCATAAGTGATTCAGAGACAAGGTAACAATCAAGCCTGCATGCCATGTGCTTATCCCCAGTTCTACGATTGGACCAGGTGTGCTCCCCATTGTCGTTGGCAATGTCACCACTTGGATAGAATGGATGAGCTGTTGAAAATATTCGTTGTCTATGTCTAGGTTCCTTATACCTCCCTTTTTCTCTTCTAAGGAGAGGCTAATATTGAAGTCTCCTCCAATTATACATCTGGGTCCTTGTACAAAAATTCGTAGGATCTCCAGGTTTTGGAGAAAAATATATTTCTCCTCTAAATATTGGGGCCCGTAGATGTTGGTTAGGTAACCATATTGAGAAGAGCCTATCATTATGTAACGGGCACTTATAGTCCATCTTGTGCTGCATAAATTGTCTAATATTAATGTTGCTAGATTCAAGAGTATGGCCAGACCTCCAACTGTGCCTTTGGAGTCATTGCTGACATGAAGACCTTGCCTCCAACTGTTCTGCAGAATTTTCCTTGCTTCCTCTCCTGAGAATTTGGTTTCTTGGAGGAAGATGATGTCGAGCTTATCAAGCATTATACTGTTTCGAAGGGAACGTTGCTTGTTCCTTCCGTTGAGGCCTCTTATATTCCATGAAACTATCTTCATTAATTTATTGGGTTTTGGAGGGGAAGCTGTCCATGATGAATTGAATCTGACCCAAATCCACAAGTGTATTGTCGATCTCTTTGATAAGTTGCTGAGTGGATTTCATCCCTTTGTGCTTGTTAATTTTTGGTGTCTTTTTGGGGTCCTTTAGTGGTTATTTTTGGACTCCAAGAGTTGAGCTTGGTCCTGAGTATGCAGATCCGCCAACAGTGGAAGTTACATAAATTTTATGGACTTTATGTAACTGGTCCGGTGGAAGGGCTAAGATATTGTTGTTCTTATAGGCCTCTTCCAGGCTTACCATATCTATATTGCCCAATTCCTCTTCATCTATCTCTGTGTCCATTTCCCCTGTGTCTTGCAGGGGGGATTATTCTAGGATAAAGAGGGGGTTAGACTAGATGGCTGTACTTATCTGTGGGCTTTGAGTTTTATCTACTGGGCTGGGATCAGTTGAGATAGAGGTGGGATTGGGATTTTATGTTATCAAGTATTTTGAAGCAGAAGTTTGACTCAGACTCTCAAAGGAGTTTTTGGTTTTGGCAGTCTTACCCTGGCTATGCTGGAGCTTCCTCGAGTGCTTCCTTTTGTTGTATGCTTGGTTGAAACCCTCCTCATCTTGTGTGCTTTTTTCCTTCTCTTGTTTCCCTGTTTTGTTCAGAGGGAAATATCTGAACAAGTGCCCATGTTCATGGCACTTGTTGCATCTGAATGGTATATGCTCATAATTTATTGTTTGTATCCAATCCTCGTCATGGTGGCTGAGACAGATTGAGCCAGGGAGTGGTTTCGAGATGTCCATATAAACGCGGAGCCTGGAAAATGAAGAGTACCAACCAGCCTTGGTGGCTTTTGCTACTTTGACGAAGATTCCCAGTGTGTTACCAATGCTCTACATTATTTCTTCGAGCCAAAAGTCATGCGGTAAGGAATGGAGCCTTAACCATACCGACACGTGTGTGAAGTTTTCCTTCTCTTGGAAGAATCTCTCTATCCAAAATTGGAGCTATCAACCTGCAGAGTTGTAGAAATAGGGGCCATTTTTGAAAATTTTGTCCTTGTCCTCTAGGTTGTGGAAGATGGTGGTGAAGAATCCTTTCGAACCCAACTGGAGATCGATGTGCCCCTTCGGCTTCCACCATGCTTTGATCCATTCAAGGAGTTCCTTTTCCGTTGGCCATATCCCCGGGAACTTGCCTATAAAGGCATGGTCTTTCATGTATTGTGTGTGCGCTTCTATTCGATCTGAATAGAAGCCCATTTTCCACTAGGTTTCAAACCTGCCATTTTCCACTAGGTTAGAAGGTCAATACCCTACCACACCTATTTCTATTGTAGTTGTATTCATCCAAAGCATGGATATCATATCTAGCATGACACATATCAATGATTCTCCAATGACATCAACCTCCATCAATTTGAATTTGGTTCGCACTATGTGGCTAGATGATATATATCTATGTGATGTAGTTTCAATCTTCTTTAAAATGACGTAAAATAAACCTTATTTTGTTCATCAATCTTATAAAGTTAAACCTTAAGTGTCTCTTCAAAGTTTATGCATATTAACTTCAGTTTTCAACCTAAGAAAGTTGTGAAGGAGAAATACATGCTTACAGGGAAAAACAACTTATACTTTTCCATCTTATGACCAACTAGAAATTCTTTCACGTAACAATGACAAAAATGGACCACAAGATGTATATGTGTGAAAACATGGGCGAGTGTGATGTTTAATCTTAGAATGTGGTATTTTCAAATTTCACAAATCTCATATGATATCTCTTAAAGGTAAATAAAATAATATTCTTCTTCTTTATTAAGTTTTCTAAAGATCGCCATACACATATTCTTCCAATATGTTTTTTATTATTATTGAAAATGAATGAAAGTACCATAAATTTTTAATCAAATTTATTGTAGAGAAATGGTGAATTGCATTAATTTACATCCCACCTATAAAATAGAAAAAGAATATTATATAAAAAATAAATATGTGTAAACAAAAAATGTTTGATTATGTAAAATCTTTTATTAAAAAAAAATGAAATTAACACTAATCTTTAAAATATAATTATTTTGTAATACAAGTCCTTGTATATAATTTAGTAATTTAAATTATAAAGGATTTTTTTTTTTAACATAAACATATACACTATATTTAACTCAAAACTAAAATTTTATATAGTTATAAAAAAACACAAAAGCAATATAATTTAAAAAATAATTTTATTTTGTATAGAGCATATTAAGTTTTTATCATCATTAATGATATCTTGAAAGATTATCATAATTATAAAAATTAAAATTTTATATAGTTATAAAAAACACAAAACAATATAATTTAAAAGATAATTTTATTTTTTATATATCATATTCATTTTTTATTATCATTAATGATATTTTAAAAGATTATCATAATTATAATCCATTGAATTGTCATAATTAAATATTAATTAAGTCATACTTTAATAAATAAATATTAAATAATTAAAAAAATTGAAATATGAAAGATTATCATAACTATAAAACCATTAAATTGTCATAATTAAATCTTAATTAAGTCATATTTAATAATTTAATGTTGAATATTAAATTATATCTTAATAAATAAATGTGGAATAATTTAAAATTTTTGATATATTGAAAGATGATCATAACTATAAAACCATTAAATTGTTATAATTAAATATTAATTAAGTTATATTTACTAATTAAATGTTGAATCCTAAGCAAATAACTTTGATATTTTTCACAATACACATTAATCAAAATGATTCATTAACTAATGTTGATCTAAAATTTCTCTACAATAATAATTGACTCATAGTAACTTTAATTGACTCTTATGAGTTGAGTATATAATATAAATGAGAAGTCAAATAGGTTCCAAGATTTCTTCACTTTTAATATTCATATACTTCGGAAAAAAGAGGAAGCATGCTTCCAATCCACACCCACTCTTGAGTATACAAGGGTTTTATAGCCCACCATTGAACAATGCTTTAGACTTACACTACACTACCCCACACTACCCCTTGGGGTTTGCAAGGATATCACAAGACAACATCACCCTTTTAGGGCTTTCTAATATGTATATCAAAGTTCATATGTTTTCATTGTCCTTAGGATCTCTATATCCACTATGCACTTGTACAAATTAATTTTATCTTAAATTATAAAAATTATAATCTAGATAAAGATGGTCTTTACAATGATTTAGAATAGGATATTTATAGCATAAGAAATGAAGGAAATAATCTCTTGCTTGGAGACTTTAATGATAGAACAACAACTAACAAAGTTATTATCTTAAGTAATGATACAAAGCACAATTGATCTGGATTATTCGCAGAACGAAATGAAGGAAACAACATAAAATGGAAACACACAGATACATGTTTTGTAGAAAGCATAGTAATACAGTAAAACCCAAATTTTATTAATGAATGGAATAGAAAAGCACTGTAAACTACAAAGCACTACAAACTAGCTTAGGTGATGGTAGCTTATCTCTAAAGAGAGATATGTTGGCTACACTCATTCGCAACAGTTGATTACAAAGAGACCGCAAAGGTCCTTTTTATCATAAGCATAAAGATGAAAAATCCCTAACATACAATAACCTAACGTTAGGAGGTGAAGCGCCAAAAGGATTTGTGGGCCCCAAGGTTGGTATTTGATACGTCAACTTCCCATGGCGTTAAATTTTGCATACAATATTCATTTATGATGCTTTATAGCTCATTATAAATAATTATCTAAGAATTACAACTTTCGACTAGGACGAAGGCATGCAATGGCAATTGTTGGCCCCTCAATTGGCCAAAAAAACCTCATTTAGGGCCTCAAAATGCCCCTGGAAGTTTGGGCCCCAAAAAATCATAGAAAATTGCGAAGAAGATTGAGAACCATTGTAACTTGATGGAACAAGTGGGTGGCCACCAATATCCACCTAGAACACTAATCCTTTATCATTATACGAGGACCTCAAGTTAACTATCTAATATAAAAGAAACTCTATGGACTTAGTTGAGAATTTGATTAGTAATGAGCTAATCAAGCTTTGTAGTTCTCAAAATCTAATAATTTGAAATGTTATTATGAATTGGCCGAAATCCAACCAGATGACTTGTATCCATGGGCTTGTTAGTAGTGTCATAGATTATGTGGTATTTTATATCCCCATATACAAGGAAATAGTAAATTTTGAAATCTTCAATGATCATGAGTCAGATTCTGATCATAGAATTTTAACCTGAAATCTAAACTTTGCTAGGCATGTAAGCTCCATAATAGAGAATTATAATAACTAAAATCATTTAATCATTGATAAAATTAAAATTGATCTATTTTTAAGGGATTTAAATAATGAATTAAAGATACTATTAAATAACGATAATTTTGAATATCTCTACCATAATTTTACCACAACCTTCTCTAATTCCACTAACAAGTTTTCTATCATGGTGTCATGTAGAAAGGAAAATAGAATGGTTAACCCTTGGTATGATGAAGAGTGCAAGCACACTAGAAATTCCATTTGGGAAGCTTCTAACAAGTCCCTAAAACCCAACAAGATATATATAGATACAAATCCCTAATTAAAAGAGAAAAAAGGTACTCTATAAAGAGAAAGCAAAGAAATATTTTGCACCTCACCAAGATAGATCCTACAAAATTTTGGAGGAAAATTCTAAGTTGTAAAACTAAAGAAAACAATATGATTCCATTGGGGGACTGGAATTCCTACGTTAAAAATATTTATGAATCCCCTAATGCCTTGGGAAATATTCAAACCCTTTCTACAAAAGAAATGGTTTCCTCTTTAAAAGACATAGAGTTTTGGGTTAAGCAACTCACAAAAGGGAAATCGGACATCGAAGGATACCAAGCATAATTTTGAAAAATTGGTGGGCTTATGCTCATCCCTCACACCCACAAGCCCTTCAATTTAGCAGTGAAGTAGGGTTTCCCTAAAGTGTGGACATAAAGCCTTATTGTTCTTAATTTTAAAAGTGGAGATAAAAAATATCTATCTAATTATAGGACCATTATGATTAGCCCTATTTTACCCAAGTTATATAGAATTATTTTGCAAAAGAATATTAGCATATCGCTAGAAAATCATGGAAAAAGAGCTAAAGAGAAGGGATGATTTATGAGCTATCATTCAACTTTGCACCACCTTGTTACACTTGGGACCTTTCTTGAGGAGTGTCAAAATAATAATTTTTTTTTGTTGCTTTGTTTACTTTAGAAAATAATTTGACATAGTTCCTATAACTAGCATATGGAATATATTAAAAGAGATAAAATCCCTTTTGAGTTAAGAGTTGTTGTGATAAGGTTGTGTGAGAATGTTATTTACAAGTTTGGGAACTCCAAGGGATGATTAGAAGAAATTAATTATAATACAGGATTCAATAAAGGTTTTCCAATGTCCCCTACCCTTTTTATTATATACATTGACAATCTAGAAGGTTGTTTAGAAGACATAGGCTGGGTCGACATGACTTTGACTAGTATAGTCATCATCCTTCTTTTTTATACTCATGATATTGTTATTATAGTGAGGAGTCTCAACAAGAAACTAAAATTTATCAAGGATTTTTTCTCTTATATGGGTATGACTATTAGCACTAACAAAACAAAGGTTATGATAATCAAATCCCCAACGATCACTTATGTTAATTTCATGTATGACAACAAGAACTCAAAGGAAGTGACTTTATACAAATATCTTGGAATCGATATTCATCACAAGCTTAACTTGAACTATAGCATTGAGAACAATATTAATGGAGGATGGAAAGCTTACTATAGACTTGAAAACAATTGTAAATCAATAGACTATCGGCGTTGGGACAAGAAGAAACTCCTCTTTGAGACTTTCCAATCCTGTTCTCTTCTATGGATGTGAAGTTTGGGGTTGCAAAATCTCTAAATAATCATGGAGAAGGATAGAGAAAATCCAAAAGGGTCTTATAACTATAATGCCAAATTAAAGGAAATACACTCTATCCTATCCTCCTCATAGAAGTGAGTCTCCATCCCATTTAGAGTGTGGCTATGAATAGGTACCTAATCATGTACAACATGATAAACAACATGGGAGACAAGTGGATTCCTAATATTTCTTCATACACTATTAAAAAAAACTTGCAACTTAAGAGATGTTGGCATAAATATATCATGTCTTGGATAAACCATTGGGGAGTCGAGAAAGAGGTCATTCACAAAATAGTGATACTATTAAATTTATTAATACATCTAAATTTAAGGAGAAGTTGTGGTGTGATAAATAATTAACGGATAAAATAAAATTAAGATATTAGAAGGAGGTGACCATCCCTAATCTAGAAGATCAAAAGTATCTATGTTTTAACTAACATAAAGAATAAAATCAACATTACTAAAATACAAACAAAATCTCAGGAGATCCATAGTGGAACAAGTTGGTGGATAGTTCCTAAAATGCTATTGGATGAAATAATTTGTAATCATTGTGATAGTAAGAGGATTGAAGATGAAATCACTTTATCATAGAATGTCCTGAGTACAACCACATTAGAGAAAAAACTAAAAATATTTGCTACAATACTAGCCTTCCTAACCTTTTGACTCATCATGACTATGTTGATCTGGGATTGTTTCTCTTAAAACTTTGCAAGCATAGAAATAAAATTGTAAAGAAAACAAAGTGATTCCTTACATTTCTTAATGTCCAATAGACTAAATTTGGTCTTATTAGATGTTAATAACCATCAACATCATCACCATCATTATCATAATATGGTTTTTAAGGTGTTACGGAATCAATATTGTGGAATTGCACCAATTTTACATGGTTGCAAGGTGTCATGGAATCAATATGTACATGTCAACTCCTTTGTTGTTGTCCTTTTAGTGTGTTAAAATCTCTTTAAATTTTAAAGTATATGGAACTTCAGGCATTATCATTATGTTTTTTTCTTTACTTGAAAAATGTTTATATCAAAGGAAAAAACTAACAATTACTCTTAATGGTGCAATTGGATGTTGCGACAAAATGTGATGTGTTAAAATGTATTTTTTATTATGTGAACTTGAACATATTGATAATTATATGTGTGACGTACTCCTCTCCTTGGTCATTTGAGATGGTTGAGCTACGGGACCTCCTCAAGGGATTGGCCACACCTTGGTTCAGTAACTAAGAACATGAACTTGGTGTTAGTGAGGAGAACAAGATGATCACATCGTCTAGAGATGATTACATCAACGAGTATCATTCTTTGGGATAATGGATGCATCCTAGAGCTGAGGTACCTGGTATGTTACCAGGACATTGATGACACATGAGATGCATCAATGTGTCTGTTGTGACTTGAGATAATTCTTTGATGTCTCTGGATAGAACGCTTCGAGATTGCTTGAAAAAGAATATCTCTCTTGCTGAGAGAGAGTGTTGATGTTTCGGCAGCATCGAGAGCCATTCTCCAAGAAATTGGCAATAGCCTAGGGCTGAGGACCTAGTCAGCGACTATGATGTTGATGTTACTTGATCTCCTCCAGGAGGATACTACATCAACATGAGAAGACCTTTCTTATGAAGATATGGGATGACAAGTTGCCCATTGAAAAGTAAAGAGGGCATAGTGTAAAGTACTTAATGAGGTTAAGTCACAAAGACTCAAGCCAAAAGCACTTGAAATACCTTAAGACACATGTCATGTGTTGGATAGACCCCTCCTCTCCTAGAGCACTTGTTTTGAGGGTTATAGGGCATGTGTGGAACATGAATACCAAGAGGGGCTAGAGATTAGCATAAGAATATTTACCTAAGCCATAAGAGAAATTAGAAGAGAAGCTTTGATTGATCTAGGTTGTTTCTTAATTAAAAATTAAATACCCTTGGTATTGGAATTCCTAAGTACTAGCCCATAGTATTTTCTCAATGAACGATTATAAAAGGAAACTCATTCCATTCACATTTGATATATTGCAAGCATTCTATTCTCACGATTTCTAATCTAAGTGAGGTTAAAGGAATCTGTCTTGGAAGTTTGATCTCATGAGGGCTTGTGTGGGTTATCTGGGATCCTCTCAAGATTGCATCAGTCCAACAAAAGGGATGATTTATTGTACCAGTTAGTGGGAGGTGTCAGAAGGGCCCGGTGAGGTGTAAGAAGGGTCTAGTTAGGCCAATAAAAATCCACAGTAGACTGAGAGGGGATCTCTAAGTCAGCTAGAAGAGGGTGAAAGAGGCCTTGCGTTTGAAGGTCAAGGACATATATTCCCCCACGTTATAAGGCCTCCCCATTTCCTGACATATCCTACTCTTCCTTTAGTATATCTTCCCTCCAAGTGGTAGATCAAGCCCTCCTTCTAGCAGATCACCTCTCCCCTCAATAGATCAGAGCTCTTCCTTAGTATATCCGTGACCCTGCTTGCAGATTCGGGATGTCATTAGCTTCCAAGGGATGACGTTAGCATTCAAAAGGATGAGTAGGCCCCACATTGCAGACTAATGGCATATTTTTTCCATAGAGCTTATTTCTGTCATCTGAGAGTTTGAATTGGCAATCAGGTCAAGGCCACTAGGGAAAGTTGCAGGCCCCACAATCCTCCCAATCTATAGATCAATCCCTTTAAGGGATGATGTCAGTAAGCCTAGGGATTATATAATCAAATCGACCCTCTTCCTTTCAGTTTTAGTTATGATTAGATCAGCATATGGTATCATAAGATGAAGTAGAAACGCTTGATTTTGTAGCCTCATACCTTAGATGAAAAGATAAGTACTTGATATCTATGTTCATATTCACCCTCATGTGTGAGAAGGGTTTTGATATTCATGGTTGTGATGTATACTTGTTCTTATTATTAATGAATCTTCATCAGAAAGGTTGTTGGGGTTTTCCTCCCGTAACGGTTTACCCAATGTAAAATATGGTGTCTACTAACGTTACCTATTTATGTGATATATTGTGATGTGATGTATTTTATTTCAACTACATTTATCTTTATTCTATAAATGATTAATGAAATAATGCTAATATGGTTGATACTTTCATGTGTAATTATGACATGGTAAATTTAAAAATGTACACACATAATTACCTACTTATGAAAGTAATTAAAATTCAACATGTTCTTCGGACGAAGAATGTAGAAGGTCAACACTTGTATCAGTGCATGGTTGTCGCTGATCAATTGATCTCAATATGCAGGATATAAGCAAGTTCATACTTGCCTCATCATGTCCCAAAGAGCTTATGAAACTTGGAAAAGTTTACAAAGTTTCCAAATATAGGCTTTAGGCAAACAACACCTCTCACAATAAGTGGCTACAAGCCTATTACATCATGGAAACAATTATTTTCAAGTCATAATAAGCGTGCACAAGTGGTAGACTCTATGGTGTCAAACCCACTACAACATAATGTCCACCATTATAATATCGTTGACAAGGCTCAGGAATAAAAAAACTTTCTCTCACCCTCGTCATCACTTAAAAAGTGGCTAAAATAACCTTTTACAACATGGAAACATCAATCTTTAAGTCACAATAAAATTATAAATGTGCAAGAGTGGAAGACACTATAGTCTTTAAAAACCACTACAACATGTGTGCACATGGACAAGTCACAAGGCCGACTTCAAGCACTAGGTGGAAGACTACACGGCCTATACCCTCTCCCAATCCACAGTGATAGGATCATCAGGGCAAGGCCACTCCTTGATCGTTTCATTTTATCCCCTCGTAGAGAGTGTTGATTATTTTACCTCATCCACCGTTGGAAGAGGTTCACCTTCATTTTCTCCCCTCGGAGAGAATCTAGATACATTTTTCTCCCCTCCTCTCAGAAGAGGCCCTCCTTTGGTTTCTCCTTTCAGAGATCCTTTGGACCCTTTTGATCCCTGCTCTCTTGTAGGAGGTCATTCATTGTTTGCAACACCACCTTGGTCTCGACGTCGCGGAAACCACACATAGCACACAAAGGCAGGACACAACACTAACCTACCTTTCATGGCTAGCCTAAATCTCCAAGATTTGTCCAAATTGATCAATGACCCTATTGCACATGATCCAACATGGCCAAATATGTCGAATAAAATTCTCTCTGACATTCCTAAATTCGAAGGGAAGCAAGGGGATGGTCCCTCCAACCATGTCATGTCTTTCCACATATGTTGTTCCTCTAACAACATAATGGAATATTCAATGAGGCTTCGCCTCTTTCAATGCACCCTCACGGGAACAACAACCAAATGGTATGTGAACTTACCAAGATCGGCCCATGCCACCTTGGCAACATTGGCCACCACATTTCTCACATATTTTCTTCTTCCAATTCACCATGACCTTGGTCTTGAAATTCTCATCGAGTTTCAACAAAAAAAATCTACACACATCACAAACCATATCCATGAGTGGCGTAGACGTCAAACATTATGTAATATCAAAATACAACCACCATTCTTGTTGGATTGGTTCATGAATCACTCCAACTAGCCATTGCCAAAGATGTATCCCCCTCCATGCTGCAAAGTGAGGAATAGGCTATTCTGAAAGCCCAACATTTTTATATTATCTATGCACAATTCATATACCTTTACATTATCCTCCTTGGTTCCCCTTAGCATCAATTGTCAGATCCTAGACCTACGGGTTCATCACACTCGGTAGATGGGATTATTGGATCCATTTCCCACCAAGGAAAGGTTCCTCCTCCTACTCCTGCGCCATTTAATATGGATCCACAATACCCACCCATGTCACCTATGTCGACACCCCCTCCGATACCAACCCCCCCAGTTGGTCAGTTACAGTATGGACCCTACAGTCTTACTTATCTGAATGTTAGCCAAACAACAATGCTCCCTACACCAAAAATAGCACAAGTCATTCCCATGTCCACATATTATGGAGCGCAAACTGCATTTATCCCACCACCGAGATATAACCCTTACTATATGTTTCCATGCTCAATTGGTCAGAACTCCATGCCTCACATGGGGGTAGACCTTGTTTAGCCTTCTTTCACACAACAAGCTCAACAATTTGAGTAGTTAAACACTATGAATCCCCAAAATCCTCAAAATCAGGGTAAAATAAAGGAAAGACCAAGTGAAACCAGCAATAGGGGTAAGGGGGAAACCCTCCTCCCTAGTAAAAACCAGAACCCGGGTAACTAGAATGTGGGGACAAACAACCCCCCTAGATAAGGGAAGAACTCCAATTAGAGGACCAATTACTCTGTCTCCATTTGCGGGGAATATGTTCATTACACCCATCACTTCCCTCTCATCCCTTACTACCAACAGTTGGTGGAAGCCAAGAAAAATACCATGATAAATTCTCCTTAGGACCCTAGTCGTCCCCAACCCCAAACTGTTATCTTACAACAACCCATCGCCAATCAAGGGTTCATTACGCTACAACAGGATCCCTGTCCCTTAGGCGGTGGCTCCATCCAAAATATATACACACTGGATGTTAATCTCTAGAATCAATACAAAGGATATGATAGGCCTAACATCCCTATCCCCTCGGGGGTCCCTTCACAAATACCACACCCAAGTATAGAATAGATCCCAAGGATACCTAAATTTCCACTTTGGCGCACACCTAATAACCCTCATATGAAATCCGTCCACAATTACAGTATTTTGGATGACTTGGCTTAGTTACCTACCACAATGTCCACATTATAGGTGGTATAGTCATGCCTAGCCCAACGAAAGGAATTACTCAATGCACTCGGTGTCATCGACCCTTTCAACTTGCTTCTCATGACCTTTGATATCGATAAAGGTGAACCACAACTACCCTCTTCAGTTGCATTTCGAGTCCTCGTCAATGTTAAGAACATTATGATTCATCGATGAAGGCACATCCACTTGCATCATTTCCTCTAATGTTTGGAAACAATTGGGATCACCCCATTTGTGTTGATGTATATGTAACTTCGGAATGTATTTCACATATTTGTATATTGTATTCCTATAGAGATGTTATTATTCCTCTATACGAAAGTGGTTGTATTCCTATAGAGATGTTATTATTCCTCTATATGGAAGTGTCGTCATTTATATTGTAAGTGTCGTAACTTATACTTGATGGGTTATTAGACCACCTTGTTGGGGTCGGCCCTGTATAAGTCATGTGGGTCAAAGGGTTATTAGACCACCCTATTGGGGGTCGGCCATGTGGGTCAAAGGGTTATTAGACCACCCTAGTGGGGGTCGGCCCAGTCAACATTATGTTAAGTGGTTAAGTTGAGGCTGACCTAGTTGAGTAAAGGTCAAGTCAAGTTAGTGTATAAGTAGATGGTGTGTCTC
Source organism: Larix kaempferi (assembly GCA_027924585.1). Classification (NCBI taxonomy): domain Eukaryota; kingdom Viridiplantae; phylum Streptophyta; class Pinopsida; order Pinales; family Pinaceae; genus Larix; species Larix kaempferi. Next base: position 1,785,237 of record BSBM01001158.1, on the reverse strand, counting down.
TCTCATTTTACACATTCTATTCTCTCACTCACACTGTGGAGAGTGGCGCAATTGTGGAGGAGGAGGCTCTGTTGCTAGGAGAAGACTATCTCTTGTATTCTGGTTGTATCATTGCTTTATCTATCTCTAAGGAAGTTATTAGGGTTTTTCACCTTTATGGTTTTCCCTAAGTAAACTCGGTGTCTCTTCTATGCTTGCATTATTGTGTCCATGATTGATATGCTGTAGATTTGTTGTACATGTTGTTCTTTCAGTTAAGATCCTAGATCAGATTGAAGAAAATTCTGAAAATTTAACAATTTGGTTCCCTTGTCTATCAATTTTTGTGCATTTGATGGGAGGCCATCTCAAGCTAGAGGATTGTACCAAAATTTCCCCATAGAGTTGGGGAGAAGGATGGTCATGATCGATATTGAATTAGTCAATGACTCAATGCTCAACTCAATCACAATATCCTCTTGGGGTGTAGTTACATGTACGCCATGAAGGCGGTCACCTCCTCAGTCTTCCATATCATGATGTTTCCCTTAAATGGGAATATTGTCACCCTTAACCATCTCAATTAGTCTGATCCTAATGCCACTAGAAACCCTGACAATATCCTACCTACTGTTGTCGGAACAAATCAAACCCCCTATGTTGATATTTCCCTCGACATGTGCAAGACTCTAATTTGCTAGGGGTGTACTCTAGACCACACCTTGAGATTCCCACATCCAATGTTGGCCTAATGTGCACAATTTTCACCACTAAAAATGGTCCCACCTTCCCCTCAACACCGTCATGAGCACCGCTGCTAAGCCATGGCATTGAATAAAACTTGAATCCATCGATTGCTCTTATCTTCCAGATCCCTTTCTTATACCCCCCCATAGGCATGCAAGGGACGCCAATTATGGCTTATTTGACTCTACTTGGAATTACTTTTGGTATTATGGTATGGTACCTTACACCACCATACCCAAAAATTCCCTCTAAACCAGTAGCCCACTATGATTTTGTCCATGTTTCAGCTGTTAGGCCTGCTAGTTCAATTACGCCATCTATATCCCTAGTTGGTCCTATGATATATGCAATTAAACCACAACCAGTCGTCACTAAGACCACCAATGGGGGAAGGAAACAACCTAGATTGAAAGGCCCCCTCCTCCATAGCCATGAACCTGAATCCTTGGGAATCGATAATTCAAAAACAGGGGGCATCAACCAACAACGGTTAAAAGCCATAGTAATGACCAATACTCCCACCCAGAGAGTCACTCCACCATGCGCTCTTTGTCAAAAACAAGGCCATGCGACCTACCTATGCCCCACCTTGCTAGAGCTCAGGAAATTTCTCAATACCACGATCAGTGTAACCCATGCTCCACTGACAATAGAAGGGGGCACGCCATCATCGCCCACACTTAAGTCCAAATTATTGTGTATGAATCATGCATGTTCGATTTGTACACAGTTTGGGCATTATACACAACATTTTCCCAATCTCCCTCAATTTCGAGATGCCTTAGCGACCATCCGCCTCACCCAGCCATTAGAGGACACACATCTCCCCCTTCCTAACCAGAAAAAACTTTATCAATATCGTTACAACCATGATCCCCATAGAAATCCCCCTTGTAACACCCCGATGGGAAAATTCCATAACCAACAAAAAATTACCTCTACGGAGACCACAAAGTCCTTCCATAGTCCTTAACCACACCTACGCTACTAGCCCATGTCGATCTTGCAAGTTGATGTCGTATCATTCATTCCAATTTCCTATAGTAGCTGCATTCCACACCCTTCATGCAACACAAAAAAACTATTTAATAACCTTATCCACCCAGAAGGTATTACCGTCAACAGCCCTGTCAACAAGTTGTACCTTAAATGCTTCTACCCTTGATCAAGGGCACCACACAAGTGCCTATGTTTTGGTTTTATATTTTGCATCGTCAATACCTTTGTCATGTTCTTTACTACACTTGGGTACGTGTGCCGTATGTGTAGGATTACGACCAAGACATGCGAGAGACCTCTTGTTTTTCCATTATAAGAACAAGACTCCATCCCTCAACAACGATTTCGAGCTTCTATCACATGTATCATCTTGAAACTGGCATATAGGAAACACTTCCCCTCTATTTACATTGCATTTATGAGATATTCCCGCTGATAACCATAAGGTTTGTATCCCCGGTAATGATATGCCATCAATACTACTACTACGGGTAGAATTCTTTCCCCATGGGTGTACTCACCGTTACATCCCATTCATAATTTGAAACCCATGATGATGAAACCCCCACAAGCTGGAGGAATTTGATCAACTTTTAAATGATAAACCCATAGTTCATCATTTTATAGCTTCACATTTACTCCACCACCTTCAATAGTCAGTGCCATCAAATTCCTTGGCACATGTTACGATCAAGGACCACAGTTGACCAATTATACCTCCATGAGAACTCCACCCTGCAAAATATTCTTCATACCATTACCCCCTCCAAGACACCAATGGGGAACCCCACCTACCAAAGAAACCAATTCTATCTAGTTATTCCCGCAGGAACACTCTGCATGACATTGATTCATGGGGCACCCATCATTGTATTTGCAAGAAAACCCTCACATGATCATGAAAAAGGTTCCTCGACTGACTCAAAACCATGGGAACTTGGCCCATCATTAAATTGGTTCCCCAATACACTCAAAACCGTGGGAATCCCTCCTCTCATCAAATTGGTCCCCCAACACCCCAAAAACCGTAGGGACCCAACCAACTATTCTTTATGTACATACTGTCCTCCAATCCAGTCAAAATCATGGGAACATCCCTATTATTTTGGAAGCAACCCTTAGTTGCCTCTGATCAATGTCATTGGGTCACCCTATCCCCAACATTATATGTTTTGTTAGTCACCATCATCCTCTGTGTCGTGTCCATAACAAAACTCTTCATCTACAATTTGTTTCCCTCCGTCACACTCTGTTCCATTATTTTGAAGAATGTCGCTGACCTGTATTTCCCCCCATGTTGACATCAATTATAAGAAGTCATGATCTTCATGCTTACCAGCCAGTCTTATCTCAGGTCTGTCTGTCCAATAGTTGGTTACAAAATGATCTTGGTTCTCTAGATAAGATCCTCGTCTTATCATGTACTCCATCTCTCGTCGACGTCACATCACTACATTACAAGAGTTGCAATAGTTGTAGTTGTACCTTGGGATCCCTTCCAATCGCTATAAGGGATTACTTCAAACAAAGTAGGGAGAGCCCTTAGTAATCCCTAACTTAGTGGTCTCTCCTATGCTCTAGGCCAACACATCTATCACATTAGGGAGCATCGTATGGTTAGAAGGTAGCAGTGTTCACATTTATAAATGATGGTTGCAGCAATTCATAAAGGTTCCCCATCCCCATGGGATCATCATTATTATCAATAGTGTCACTTCTTCAACACCTGTAACAACTTTTCCAAGTTCAGTTACTATTGCATGGATTGAATCCACCTTCATTCATGTGCCAACAGTATCTTGAGATGACCCCTCGATCTCCCCTTTTTGTAGTCACTTGTGGCAGAATTTCACGAGCATGGGTATGCCCGCTTCGTTTGTATAAAACACTATTCACCAACAATATTCCCCCTATGGGAGGACCCTATTTTTCCACACACACTTTGCATATTTTGGAACAACAGAGAGAACAAACAAGAAATGATGATGCATTATTGGCTCTACAGCACCCTTCGAACCTCATACATTAGGGGGCACCTGTTAATGCACAAATATCACACACATGCAACATTTCCACAATTTGTATGGTAAAGCTCCATCAACATATAGCATGCATCCCATCGAAGGCATCCTCATCAGATCCAAGAAGCAACATGAATTCATAAATGTACAAGATCAGTCAAAGACTACAACTGCGGGGGTACATATCTGTTACCTCGCGCATTGGAGGTTCATCAGAGCCCTATTCCCTTCAAGAATTCGAATTTGGCCTCCCCATGTACTTGGGTTCATTGAATGGCCTCCCTTTGTGTACTTTGGGGCCAAATCATGGAGTTAATGGGTTCACACTTGGATCTAGTTGTTTCTTGGCCACCTCTTGGCCTATAAAAGGAGGCCATGGGCATGCATCTAAAAGAGAGAAACCAAGAGCAAGGTTATGCTACTAGAATTATGTTGGACCTCCCTTATAGCTCACTTCTTCCCTCTTATTATCATTTTCCAAGCTCCTTTTCCACCTTCCTTATAGGCCTCCCTAAGGGGGATTGTTTTCATCCATTGGAGCTCACATATCCTAAAGTGTTGTACATGCTTGACCATTGGGAAATACAAAATCGTTTGGAATCCATTGGTTGCTAAAGTTTGCAACTCTTCCCATCTTGTTCTTTGTTTAATTTTCATTTTTATTTCTTTTGTTTATCTATTTCCACTAACAACCACTTGCAGGATCACTTGGAGCACACACCCACCACCAAGGGGCACCTAATATTGAGGCCTTGTTGCAGCCTATAAGGCATTTCCCCTCACCAAGTGGGAAGGATTCACTCATGTGAAATTTTTTCCACAACAGCTCCCCCTAATTGTTCATTACTTTCTCCCCCTTTGTTAATTTCTCTCCCTTTGAAATTAGTGGAAAAGGGTTCTCATTCTAATTATGTTACTCCCCCTCAGCCTACACCTTCTCCTTGATAATACACTTGCTCTGATTCTTCTCCCCCTTGGGTTATGCCTGGGTTTATGTTGTTTGATCTTGGAATTTTGTTGGTCTTTACTATTTTCTGCTCCTGATACTTCGCTACATATAACCATCACAAGCCTTCATGCTGCTACCCGAGAGGAGTCCACGCAATATTGATTGCTTCCTTTGTCATGTGCCCCATATTGGGAGTCCCATAGATTATGGCTATGTCTGTTTAAATATATTTTGTCTTCTTCTTCGCTCCTCCAATTACCAAAAATCTACCTCGACACTAAACTTTCTTTCCCATGGAAGACAATCTTAATTCTGTCAACTTTTCATATTATTTCTTTAGCTCTTGATAGGTCGAATTGTGTAGCAGACTACTTCCCATGATCCAAATTTGACATCAAATATTGTGACATATGCATGAATCGATCATTTAGTCTCCTTGGTACCTGTTATATATCACACGTGAGCATGCAAACCCAACATTAATGTAGATAGAGAGGGAACTGTTAATTCGCTCGTGCCCAAAAGAATGCAATTTTACTATTACATTTTTTCAACCTTTCTGGATGTATGCAATGATTTAAACTGATTAATGAGCAATGATTGGTCATAAATTTTACCAAGTTTGGTAATTGCATTTAAAATCCATCAAGTTCATACAACTCTTTATGGTGCATTATTTTGCTAGTGTCCAATTATCCTTTGAGTCAATTCCCTTAGTTCCATCACAATATCTAATCCTCTACAACAAGTTAATTTATCTGTAGAAAGTGTTTCTATGATGGTTCAATATCAGCAATCAAAATTCACGAACCTTAGGAACAAATTGGAGAATTGGGTGTCTCAAATGAAATAAGATGACATCAGAGAATGGTATGCTCATGCACAAGTTAATCATAGAAATATAGAGGAAATTGCAGCTCTGAAGAATCAAATTGAACAATTAGAGGAGCAATAGGGGAAAATTATGGTCCTTTTGAAACAACTTAGAATGATACCCGATAGTGTTGGTTTCAAACAACGACCTTAGCGAAATATCAAATTGCACATGTCCTTGCAGACTCATAGATGTTTCACTTGAGCTTTGTCTGGTAGTAATTTCTTCGCAACCACTACTATAGTTTTGACTTTTTATTTGAACGTTAATATTGTACATGAGAAGAGAATAGAAATTTTTGTAGACTAATGACATTGATACTGTTGCTAGAGATGGCCAATTTGAATGTATGTACCTTTTTGGCATCTGCAATAGTATCTCCTTTATATAATATAAATTTTTCTCTATTTCAGAGGATGTGAATGAATCTATTCTTGTATGGCATTCTTCAAATGTTATCTAGCTTCGACTTTCCTTTCATCAACATTATTCAGCATGTATTTTTGTTTTTCCTTGAATTCATGATTTGTATATAGTGTTCCATTTGAACTCAAGGATTTTCACATGATGTTGAAAAATTACCAGAATATGCAACAACCTTTTGTTTCTTCAATAATACTATTATAATTTTCATCAAAATATGGCTTTGAAGGTTTCCTTATCCATTTTTGAAAGTGCATAGATTTTCTGAATGCAATTTCTGATATTGTTTCTTAGCTTTCCCTATATTGTATGAAGCATTCACTGACTGTCTTCTTGGACTCTGAAAATTTTGATCTTAGTGCCCAAAACCATTACAATTGTAGCATCTTATTATATGACAATACATTGCAATATGTCCATAGTAATTACACCTCAAACATCTTATAGTATTACTGGATTTTTTCTTGCCATCACTCTCACACCCTAATGCTTTATGACCGAACTCATAACAAGAAAAGCAATAACCATTAAATAAATTCCTATACCTAGTCTTTTGAGCTCACTCTGGTGACATATCGTTTCCCAAATTGTTTTGATATGAAGATCTTTCCTTTTGATTTTCTTTCTGACTTGTTCTTTTGTAGCTTTGTTGGTTGAATGAATCCAAAACATATTCTTGATCTGTGACTTCACCCTTTCATTTTGAAAAATAAGAACCTATCTCTTGCTTCTAACTCATAGTCCTTTTGTTGTCTTTGAATTTTTCAACTATCTTGTTGTAACCTAGACTAGATTTGTTAGAAGGTTACCTTTGGCTATTTAGTATCTCGTCCAAAATTGATGAGTTTTTCTTGAAATTGGACTTACCACCTGATTCCTTGGTATTTCCTTCTATTTCCAATTGTATCTTGTGACATGTGTCTTCTTTCTCCATCAATTGATTTTTTAAAACTCCCTCTATTCTTTTGGATTCCTCAAGTTGTATTTTTAACCCAACAACCACTTCTTTTGTACTTTCCAAGAATTTTGTGTTTTTATTGAGCTTGTCATTTGATTTTTGCATTTCCACTTCCTCTATGAGATCATCGATTTCTGTCTTCAGATTCATGATTTCTTCTTCTTTGGTTTTCAAGGCTTCTTCACCTTGGAACTTTAAATCACTCATATCTTTGTTGACTTGTTCATGCAATTCTTGTTCCCTTTTCTTATATTCTTCGAAATTGTTGTTGTAATAACACATTTTTCCTTTGAGCTCTCTCTATTTATTTTAGTACACACATGACTTTGATTTCAAGAATATCAAGATCATCCCTTAAGACTTCGACATATGCATCATATTCTAATCCTTTAACTTTTTCTAACAAGGATAAAACATCATTCTTAATTTTTGTCATGTCAGGTTCTTCATCTGTAACAAACTAGTCAACCTCACTCTTTGAATTAGTATATTCTGAATTTCTAGGAGAGTGCTTACCTTCGTCAACTCTGTTTCCATCCTTGGACCCTACTTTTGTTGTTTCCAAACATTGTATTTGATCCTTATTGAGGTTGGATTCTATGCTTTTACTTTGACTTGATAGAGATTCTCCAGCTTGAGCCATATTTCTTTAGCCAACATGCACTACCTCATATTTTCTTTGACTTGACTTGATAAACTGTCGAGGATAGCCTCCAATGCCATGGAGCCATTTTTCCTTGCTTCCCTTTTTTCTAGATACTTTGATTGGTTTCTTGAAGGGATAGATTTACATGCAATTGTTTCCTAAACACGAGATCCTCTTAACTTCATATATCCTTACATTATTTCCCTCCAGGAAGAATAATCTGTCCCATCAAAGAATGGAGCTTCATTTATAGACAATACTATTTTCCCATTTATTTGTGTGTTCAAGAATCTCCTTCTAGTTGTTAGTTGTTGTGAAGGAACCTTGCTCTAATACCAATTTTTTAACACTCCAAGACACTGAGAGGGGGGTGAATTAGTGTCTCATACTTTTTGTTTAAGCACTACTATTGAGCATGTATCAGTAATGTTTCAATTTATAAACAATAAGCATCACACACAAGAGACACACAAGATATGTATATAAATATTTGATAATTCACAAGTCCATCAATTTGTAGAAGAGACCAATATTCAGGGTTCTAAGCACCAATTGAGGGGTGAGGAATCCAATCCTCAATGCAAGACCCAACTTGCAGACATAATCTAACCTTTCGCAAGGAGTCCAATCCTCGACCCAAGATACATCTTGCAGACAAGACCCAACTTGTCAAGTGGAGAAACTAATCTCCAATGAAGAATGCCAGTCGTGACTGAGGCACATTTTTTTCTTCGAAAATTCCTTCAAATACAATCGCTCCTTCTTACTGGGCTTCTTAAACTGTAATTTGGAAATCCTTTAAATCCACTATGTAATTCAATCTGTGATTTCATCTGCATATTCCAACCTTGTCGAATATTACATTATGCAATGTGTGTTTCAGCTAGCAGCTACTATGTTTCTTCATTCTACCAATCATTTTCCTTTTAGCCCGAAATTTGAGTCTTCATCACTATGACATCATTTGTTCAACTTGAAGTGTTGCCACACTATATCCTTGTCGATGTGGAACCAATTACTTTGCTTTATGTTAACCCAAAAAATTATTCTTGCGTTGATCTGAATCCTCATCAGTCTATCACCTAATCACTTTATTTTCCTCACATTTTACTCAACGAGTATACCCCATATCAAAACAAATATTTATCCTCAACTAACTTCATCTTTGCAAACTTATAGTTTTCTCCACATACTATCTCAGTTTCACATATCCACATCTAAAGATGCTTCAATATTTGTTTATTTATATTGACACTATTTTGTTAAGTTGACCACTCTTAGGGGCTTCTCTATGATGGGGACACCCCATTTTCTTCCTTCATGATCACGTTTTCCCATATACTTTATTCATACTTAAGTTTGTCCACATAACTAACTTGAGCTGACCAAGGCTTTCATTGTCCACTTTCATCTACATAATTGTCTTGATCTTTCGTTGACTTCAGAGTCATTTGTATTGTTTAAGTCTTTTTCATTTTTCCTCTAAGTTATTTTCTATTTGATCAAATCATTTATCTTCTTGTTGATAACTACATCACTTCATGTACTATGAACTTCAACATCCCATCAACATGTGCAATTAAACATTTTTCCAACTGCACATTTCAACATTCCACACACTACAAACTCTGTTGCTACAAACTTCAACATTTCACCAACTTGTGCAGTTTGTCATTTTACCAACTACGCACTTCGACATTCCATATAATGTGCACTTTGACATTACTGCAAACTTCGACATTTTACATTATTTACTTGCTTTGTTAGTTTACTGTTGGCTTTCTGTATGCACTTGTCATCTGTGTGTTTGCGTACACACGTGCATCCTTTACTACTCTAACTGCAATTATTCAACATACCAACTATCTATTGGGCACTTCAACATCTCACTTGATTATGTACACATCTGTATCATTTTCCTGTTTTGCTAACCATGCATTTCCACAATTATCTCAATGTTCTTGATGCCACATGGTTGTTAACCATCACACACTTCGACATCTCACTTGCTTGTGTACACATATGCATCCTTTCCCTTTTTTTCTAACCATGCATTTCAACAATTATTTCATCATTCTTGATGTCATGTGGTTGTTAAACATCAATGATAATCTTGTTTTATATACTTCTTCAAAGTGGATTCGGGCTTCACATGCATTGTTATATACTTATTCAAACTAGCTTCAAGCTTCACATGCATTCCAAACCTATTTGGTATCAATGACAGCATTAGGTCCAACAAACTTGTTCTCAAACAATATTGTCTTATATACTTATCCAAACTGGCTTCAAGCTTCTCATGCATTCCAATGCATTTTAATCCTATTTGACATCAATGAAAACATTAAGTCCAATATTTTGGGCATGTTGCATATAAGTGCGCAACCCTTCAATTAGGGAGTATGATGAGCTCTAGGATTATCAAATGTTGCTCATTTTTTAATATGTATGATTGATATGATCACTTCCCAGTAGCTTCAAATACCTAAGACCTTATCAAATACTCTTACTTAATGGATAAACTAAATGTTATTTGGCATGCTCTTATAAATTAATTTTTTTGGTGTATTTCCAAAAGAACATGAGGAATTCATTGCCTCTTGGTTATTTGAGTTTACTGTGTTAATATTCAACATTAATTTGTAACATAAGGTTTATTGTAGGTTTTGATTGACAAATCTTGGGATTTATCCCATGTGTTTCACACCAATGTGAGACTTGAACTCTATGAAATTACTCTATCTTGATAAATGGAATAATGCATCAATCAAGGGGACAAGGGGAGTACATTTGAGCACCTTTCGAACTACAATAGCAATTCAATCAAGAGTACAAGGGGAGTAAATTATGGCATCATGTCACCTCCACTCATGAATGTGACTAAATAGGATGCCTAACTCTAATTGAAAACCACTTAATTCATGAGCAATTCAAATTTCCAAATCACAACCATATTTTAGATTAGAACTAGATAAGGGAACAAAACAATAAATTCCCAAGTTCAATTGCACTAAGTAGGGGGATAGACTAGGTAGAAAAATTCTTGATAATAAAGGATGTAAATGGTAAGATCATATAGGTACCCTCCAATATAAAATAATTACTTATATGGATTACAATGGAGAAGTGTTGGCGTGCAGTTGGAAAACCCAAGTTTTAACTTTAACTCACCAACAAAACCCTTAGATATCAGCCCTTTCAACATCGCCTATGAGTAGATGAAGTCTCACCCGAGGCATATATAGGGACTATAGGAACCAAGTTTCCACGGTGTATAAAGGGATAAGAGGCATTCATTCTAACCATCTTTAATCATTCATATCATTCACACAATAGTAAACATCATATCATTCATCTATTGAATATATCATAAATCTATAAGAATAGATAACATATTCATACCATAAAGCTTCAAAACATAGCATAGAACATGAACACAATTAAAATACCACACAACACAAATTCATTTCATTCACAACAATCTCACTTCTTTATTATCATCAGAATACTCTTACAAAACCTGTGCACTGCACATCTAATCTTTGTATTAATCCCAAACAATTCCACTATGCACTCATATCCTTTCCCAAACATAAATCATAGGACTCTAAGCACACACATGACTACTCTATATCCCAAAATCCCCTTACATATTTAAATGGTTTCAATGGGGCTTATCCCGTACAAAGTGGACAACAAGTGTCCAACGGTTTCTAACTAACTTCCACCTTTTTTGTGTGTTATTCCTTTGGCTTGCTGGCACACGATCCATTTCCTTTCACTTAGTTCCAAAAACTAGTCCAAAACACCTACTCCAATAGGCCCCCAACACTCACCTGTGGCTCTTCCAGAGCCACTTCAGTCCTTCTACTACACGTCCTTCACTAGGTATTTCAGACTTCGAACTAAATCTTATGCCTTAGTAGTATGCCAATTACTGCATAACACTTTTTGAACCAGAGTCCCATCCTTTTGCAACTGGTGACCTAATCACTGATCATATTTCCAACCATCACTCAACTTACCAATATGATGCCCATCATTTCCTTGTTTTCTCCATATGATTCTTCCTGGGCTCATAATCCACTCTACTCCAGTGTTGTGTTGGAGAAAACTCACTATGGCTTGGGAATACCAGAACAGACAGATGACTACCAGAAATTAACTCAATTCTCAAAGCAATGCTATTATAAATGACAATGTTAAGATAATGGAGAAATGTAACCAACCTCGATCCAAACGTTTGATGTAGATCCCCATTGGAGCTTTCAATCCATGCACTTGAAATCTACAAATTAGTCTTGACAGCCAATATCCAACAAGTACATATAATATATAAATGACATTAACATTATCAATAACAATGGTCCATAATATCATAAGAAAATGTAACTCAATGTATAATAAACAACATTTACAACATGATGGACGAGAATATGAGTATTTCTATTAATTAACAAGAAGAAGTACAAGGTGATACGACCTCTTGCTGGCAACCAATCTAAACCAAGATCTAGATCAATCCACTTGTGCCTCCACCACTTCAATCCTCCATGAATGGAAAAATCAAACTAGATAAAAGTTTGGAAGGTGAACATAAAGGGTTCACAACTACAAGGATCAATGAGTGTAGACTCAAGATAGGGCAAAAATCCACTAGAGTTCTCTTTCTCTTCTTTTCTCTTCCCGTCCATAAGCCATATGTGCTCAATATATAGTCCTCTCAAAGGTAGGTGAAAGGATACATCGAGGCGTTACTTAGGCAGATGGAGAGCCAAAGGTCACCCAATGACCGCTTTCTGGGAGTAAAAAGTAATAAATAGTGATTTTTACCATTTTACTTGATACCCGTGGGCTATAGTGATGCAACTCGCGAGTACGCATGCTATAATGATGCAACATGTGGGTAGGAATAAAAATAGGGCAAAATAGTGTCTGAAGGATATAAGTGGATCGGAGTCACTGAAATGGATCCTACAGGACAAATAATGCTGATGCTCACAGGGTGGAAGATTACGATGTAGCAGATGCCCCCTAATGTGTGAGGTCAGAGACTGATGCTACGATGGTTGAAATACATTATAAAACTCAGAAGTGGAGCGATGGAGACACAAGTTGAAAGAGCATCTCACTCGTCATAATACAATAGTATCTCTAAATACATGACGGTATAGTACAATAATCTGATACAATGGCCATGAATAGGCAGTATATAATGGATACATGTCATAAGTGATCATAGCCATGATCCCTCTATAGTAAGATATGGTCTTCTGCTGAAAAGACGACAACTGGTGCAAACTGGAGGTACAAACTGCTGAAATCTGAGAGGTGATATCTTAGATGTAAGGTCAAAGTCATATGTAGCATACTGAATGCCACAATTTCCTGGGGTCTTCTACATAAGTCTTCAACGGTGCAAGTCCCATCAAGTGAATAAAGGAGTTGGGGTCAAACCTGATGAGACATCATCTGATTACAGGTCAATGATGTATATCATTAACAGACGCAAGATGACCCACCAATAATGAAGTTTGGCATCAGGGCACAGAGCACAATCATCGGAGTGTGAATAAATGGGTTGAAGTTGAACACTAGGATGAATCCATCGATCAGGGGACATTGATGTATTCCCAAAAGTGTCGATGGCGAGAGAACCTGCCAATAATGACTACAAGCCTCAAGGTACTCAACTGAACTCTAAGCCTCAAGTACTGGAATAAATGGGTTGAAGTTGATGGAACGAGACTCGCTGGAAGGAGGGCATTAAGGCATCCCCCATCGACCAGCATGAGGTACTAGCAACGCTGAAATATTTCAAAGAACTCAGGTGAAACGGACTGACTCAATAAGGATGACCGACATGCAATAGTCAAGAGATCTGAGGAGTGGCCGACACTGGTTCAGGACTTCCTTTTAACAAGAGCATGAGCAGATGGATAGACTCAGAAAACAAACTTGACATAAACTATGCAATGCAGGAGGCATTACAAAGGGCTCCATAATGACTGGAAGCTTAACCAATCGGTGGAGAGAACTGAGAAACAAGTATAGCTCCTAAGGTCCAACTATAGTCCTAACTCATAATGTATGGAGTGGAATGAATGCTTTGTTCAAAGGCGACATACCAGCTTCCAACAAGAAGTAGTAACCATAATCCCATCTGGCTTTTTGGAATATTTGATTTTTTTGGTATTTTTCATATTTGGGAAAAGCTTGAAAAAGAATAAAATTGCTTATAGTACAACAAGTGAGGGAACAAGTGTCAAATAGCTAGTGGACTAGTCCCAAGCAGTGGAACATACCTATGCTCAATGCAAGGAAGTCCGTGCAGGATGTGGACACTGGGGGGTATGTTCCCTTAGGGTCAAAAGGGTCATCAAATTGTGAAGGGAAAATGTAAGCTCTACAGGGCTCGACAGAGAAAAGTGCTCATGCACTAGGCTAATAAGTGAGTAAGAAGGAGCCGGCACAAGGCTCAAGCGGCAAGCAAGATAATGCAATGCAATCACAACTCGACATAAAAGGTAAGTCCTTTTTCGTAAAGTTAGTCTCCTCACCCGAAAAAGTGTAAAACAATGAGAGAAGAACTCTTCTAGTCACGTATGACTAGAGTATACCTTTTTCGTAATTAATCCACAAAGGTCTAGAAAAGGGGTAAACTTATACCTAAGTGGGTGTCGCTTCAAATCCTTTAACGAGTCTGAAATAACAAGTATACTCGGCAATCTTGTTTGATTTTGAAAAATTCTAACAAGGGCTTAAAAAAGACTTTATAAAAATCTTTTCCGTAAAGGCTTAATGAGCCTGAAAAAGTAAACTCATGACCTCCTTACTGTTTTTAATGAGCTCAAAGGATATATGGAAGAATGCTCATAATGGGAGCAGACGAGTGTCAGGGGCATGCGAGACTAGTTCCAAGTGCATGGAACAAAGCTATGCATAATGCAAGGAACATGAACAAGATAAGGACACTCAGGGGGTGTCTGCGAATTCGGATGGCACAATGTTCAAATGCATCATAACAATGGGGAGGCCTAAACCTATATGCAAGGTTCCGAATATTCCTGCCATGATTGAAGCAAATGTTGAAAAGGACCAGTAAACAAGTATGAGTCTAGCTAAGAATCTTGTCTCCAAGAAACATAAGTACCAAGATCATCTCTAAAACGTATGTAAAGAAAAATCTGATACAAGTCACTGCAGTAGAAACATTTTCAACTTCACTATTGTTAACCTCAGACATAACGTAGGTAGAGCTGATAACTGAAGGTGCCATAGTACCAATACTTGAGGGATCAAAATGATCATCTTCAAAATGAAGAGCAAAGATGAAGGATGTGAAGGAATTTGCAAGATCAAATTCATCATCATGGGAGTTGGAAATTCTAGAAATAGAATCAAACTCTTCAGGAGCACCGATTTGCGGATCTATAGGAGAGTCTAAAGAGTTGTCACTAGGGAAATAAGACTTTAATGTCAAACAGGGGCTAGAAAAAACTATGCCTGGATCAAAATGTATGGCAGACTGTATTCTAGACTCATCTTGTTCAATAAGATCAAGGGTAGGAGGGGAATGAGATCTATGATAAAGATCCCCCCCATGGCTTGTCATCACCACTCATGGCCTCAATAAAAACTTCATCTGAAGGTAAAATACCATTGAGGAAACCATGTGAACAAGATAGGTCGACTGCACACGCGGGCAGCATAACAGGATCTTCCTCTACTATCCATGAAGAAGAGAGATCTGAATCTTCAATGGCTGGTTGAACATGATGAGCAATCTTGACTGCAGACAAGAGCATATCCATCCCAATGTGTGAAACGTCTCTAGACGGGGAACTCATGGAAGGTGGATCCCACGGATCACTAAAGTATGATGTCCGGGAAAGTACATGATTCAACGAGGAAGGAGCATCATCGGAGATGGTTCCTATGAAGGAGATTGGTACAGGGAGGTCGAAAGATCCCATCAATGAAGGATACATTCCAACACCCATGTTCCCAGTTGTTGGCTAAGAATGAGTAACCTGCGGGACTATGGATCCCATGGATTTTGTGGAAGAGGAGTTAATATAATCCAGCTGATCGATGGTCACAATCTTGCCTTCGTGAGGAAAGCAGATAACTCTGAATACAGTGGACGCGACAGCTTTCATGGCATACATCCAATTCCGACCCAGTAAAAGGTTGTAGTCGATGGGAACATCAACCACCTCGACTTCAATAGGCACAGACTTACCTCCCAAGGAGACAACAAGGGAAGGGATAATTCCATGCAGCGTAAAAGATCTACCAATGAATGCAGTGAGTGTAGTTCTAGACGCGAGTAGAGGAGGAGAGCCAAGAGCTTTCCAACAAGTTAATGACATTACTGACGCGGAAGCACCTTCATCAACCATAGTACATTTGACGAAGCTCTTAAGGCAAATCACCTGGATTTGAAAAGCCACATGGTAAGGTAAGCGAGGATGGACATCAGTAGTATCGAACTTGATAACACTAGGATTTCCCCCATCCTGAAATCCTAACGCACTCAAAAGGGCATGCTTCTGAGAAGGACAGGCTTGCAAAACTTCAAGAGCCGACATGGCACACGAAGTTTGGCCCAAATATTCGACGATGGAGTAGTTCTAGGTGGCTCGAGCATTGGGATTATGCGTAGAGCACTTGAGAACACCTTTCGGTATCTGCAGCATAATGGAGGGCTTCTCGATATGCAAGGAATTGTTAGGAGGAGGGGGAGGCTCACTCCCCAAATTAGATTGTGGTGCACCATAATTGCGTCGATGAGTAGCAACACAAACCTCTGACTGAACCATATTCACACATCCATAACCACTAGTATTGGAAGAAGACGTTTCCGTTTCATTAGTACCATAACCAGTGGTGGGAGCATGTGAATCCATGTTTTGATGATGAGGAAGGGGATCCTTCAACACAGCTGGGCTCTATGCCAAATGCTTCGGTGCTTCTTCAATTCGAGGACATAAGTGAGTAAGATGATCCTCCCCACAAAGCTTGCAAGAGAATTTCACCTTACGCCGAGGTTTATGATCCTCGCCAGCATTACCACCTTCCCGAGGAGGGTTGGCATTATCCTTATGGGGGGTGTTGTGATTGATATTGTTATTCCCATTGTTTCCACCCTTACGATTATTTCTCCCCTTTTTCTCACCACTAGGTTGCTGGTTACCTGACTGGTTCGTTGTTTGCACACTGTGTACATCAGACGATGGGGTGGAAATGGACAAGATGTGAACCTATCCGGGAGTAGACTGGTTTAGTGATAAATTTTGCATTTGATTAGCTACCAAGTCCATAGGGCGAGTGCATGTGGACCCAACGATGCCATCGACATGTGGTCTAGGAACTGACGTGGGCTCATGTGTTGTTCTCAATGCATCAGGAATAATGTCATACAAAATGCCAGACTGAGAATAAAGTAGATCTAACTGCTAGACTTTCAAGATAGCTTGTTCCTCAGTCACAATGTCGGACATCGAAACATCCTTAGCAATGTATGGGAGTAGAGACTTGAGGAACCATTCCAACAGGAACTCTGGAGGAATGTTGGCTTTCACTAATCTCTTCTACCGACGCCAGTCTTGAACGTGGTTAGAAATATGTGTGGCCTTATTCTGACGGAAGGTAGATAAAATTTCAGTGCCAGTATCATAGCGAATTGGCAGCTGGAAATGGTCTAAGAAAACCAAAGCAATCTCATTGAATCCCCTATAGGTGTTCCCAGGCAACTCGATATACCACTTCGCTGCTGCCTCCATGAGGGTGCATTGAAATAGTCGTAATCTAATGGAATCATGATTCAAAGAGTTGGAGGAGCACCAAAGGTGAAACGTTGTGACATGATCGCCCGGATCCTCACCACCTTTCCCTTCAAACTTAGGAATGTCTGAAGGGAGCTTGGTAGGAATTGGGGGCCAACTAGGGTCGTGACACACCGGATCATTCATGAGCTTCGAAAGATCTGGGAGATTCAAGTGTGCAAGGAACGGGAGTTGTGGCTGGAAAGCTGGATTATAAGCTCCCATAAAAGGTTGGTTAAACGGAACCGTGTTATAAGATGGACCAAAAGATTGACCATGAGGATTAAACTGCTGATAATAAGGACCTAACGGACCATAAGCTTTCCCATGGCCATAGGATTGATAACCTCCTCCTACCTGACCCATTTGAGAGTAAGGAGGTATATGCGTGTTTTGGGTACCATATTGGGGTGGTGGGTTGTACTGGTGGCTAGCACCGACTGTGTTGTAGTAAGGGTTTCCACCATGAGTATGGGGAATATATGTACTATTCATAGCGGGAACTGTATTGTAATGACCATAATGGTATGGTATGTTCCCACCCCCAACATTAGGATTAGCTTGATCAGTCGTGTGATGACCATAAGTATGAGAGGTATTCCCAACCCCAACATTGGTGTGACTAGTAGCAGGGATGGTGGTGTGATGTCCATGTGGATAGGAGATATTCCCACCCTCTACATTAGCATTACAAGTGGTTGTAGTGGACTCAAAAGTATGTGGTATATGTCCACCCCCATGGTTGGGAGGAGCATTAACATACGTAAAAGTGATCCTAGGTTGACGAGTAGCGACATGCGTGTTAGGTGGTGGATGGCGAATTGAGTTCCGTACAACATTCCTATTAGGTTGGGTAATCCGAAGAAGTGGTCTTCTTCCAACATTAGCATGGTTAGGAGGAACATGACCAGTCCCCATACTATGTGTGTGGGTGGACAACGTAGTGCCCCCAGTGAGGGTAGTGACCCTAGTGGGTATAGTATGGCTAACACCATGACTGGTGCCAGCGTGACTACCAAACATAGTGGAAGGTTTGACAGTACTATCACTAGGCATACCAAAAGAGAGTGCAGTTGGGTTGATCGTAGGACCAGTGTCGTCATGTAACTCAAGCATTCCATGTCTATAACTACATGGAAACGAAGGAACGAAAGGATCATCCTGTTCTTCGTCCTCGGGTAAGTTTGGCATTCCGTAAAGATAATTATCCAGATTTGAAGGATCAAACGGATCTCGTTCAAGTGGATTAGGCCAAACAGAACCAGGTTGAGTCTTAGGTGGATCACCCCCCCACACCTCACGAGGGGTATGGGGATCGGAAGTGTGTTCAACTTCACCCGATGGAGCTAAATGGTTTTCCTCAGTATCAGAATGTGTAGCAGTCATAATGTCTTGGACGTAAGTCTCGTAAGAATCTGAAGACTTAGAGGGAGCCCTTCGACGTCCTCTAGCAACACGGCGTGAAACCTCAGCTGGCTTTAAACTGGGAAACTGACAGGACCGACAGAGAGTAGGGCTCCGTGCCATGATATCTCCGGAGAGAATGTATAATCAAAACATTCCCTAAAGGCCAACTATCGATAAAAAACAGTAAATCAAAAACATACACCTAGAGAAACTACAACCAAGAGCATTCAAACAGAGTGGCTAAATGAGCTGCCGACACTAGAGCCGGTATGTCTCGCCTAGGAGAGGCTTGAGACTCCTAAACTATAGCCGGAGGTAACAAAATCAGTTATAGAGACACCCAAGCTTCACTGTGTGTACAGAGTCAAGTCCACTGCACAAACACAACTGTGATGTCCAATCCCTATCTGACTCAGGACACAAATAGCATAACCACTGCAAGTACCCTGTGCAATACCTAGGTAAGGAAACTATGGTCACCGCAATATAACCAATGCTTAGGGGGATAGTCGCAGGTGGGATCTGTCGTATGGGCAGGGTAGTTGAGCCCGAAACTCAATGAGGGTCAAATCCCCCAAGAGTCCCCAGATACGAACAAATCCTGGATATATCTCCCACGTTCAGCCGGTATCAGAGGGATATCTACTCAACCAACCTCCCGTGAACTCGTGCTTAACTCTGGCTTGAGTAGAGCTTCCTGAGAACACTGATCTATACCATGGATTCCTCCACTCCCTGGTCATACACCTAATGTTGTGTCTAGTAGTCTTGGATTGTTAACTCACAATGATCTATTCCAAGACTCTAAACCTATGCTAGTTGGTGTACCCTATAAATAAAATCAGCCTAATCAATTTTAAGATTAAGCATTAATTTTAGTGGCTGTGTTTACTCAAGGGATATGATCGTGAAACTAATGATGTGTAGACTCAATAGTATGCAAAATCGTCCAATCCTAGACTCATCTATCCAATAAAACAATGTCACTAATATGCAAAATCAACCAACAATTCCAAAATAAAGATGCAAACTTTTATCTTTTCAATGCACAAGAAGAACCTAAATGAAGGCTACAAGCACTCAATGCAAGATGCATCACATGAAAGTAAAATATTTTTGTATTTTTGCTTATAAACAAGAAGGAAAATGCAAAAAACTAGATGTATATTTTTGTATTTTTTCAATATAGATGGAATGAAAAAACGCAAGCAAAATCCTACTATTCAGTCATTGAAGTGCCGAGAAGATCACTAAGACAACCCAGTAGATCCTAAACAGCAAGACTCAGCCAAAGGAAAGAGCTCAAAAGGAAAAAACCAAGAGGCTAAATCCAAAGATTGGTAAAAAACCAAGAAGGCTTAACCAAGAGAAACGAAGGGTTCTGGTCACAACCAAGGCATGAAATAATCAAGAAAGAGGCCAACAAAGACTCAGGAACAACCAAAGCCAACCCAGCAACAACCAAAAGCCATAAACCAACAAAAGCCGGAGTTGTACACCACTGTCGAAGGAATACCTGCGGGTACCCACGATCAATAGAGTAAACAGAGGTGGGTATATGTCAGCTGAGCTAAGCTAGCCCGCAGGTGAGGAAAGGAAAATGGGAAAATAAAGAGTTCAAGGGCTCAGAAAAAGCAAATTTTCTATGGTGTATCTCAACAGCCGATCAGTGACACATAGCTTCGATAAACAACAACTCTAATTAAGGAATAATGCTCAAAATATTTCCCAAACATGGATGTTTTCCCCAGCGGAGTCGCCATTTCTATGTTGGAGAAAAGTCACTATGGCTTGGGAGTACCACAACAGACTGATGACTACCAGAAATCAACTCAATTCTCAAAGCAATACTATTATAAATGACAATGTTAAGATAATGGAGAAATGTAACCAACCTCGATCCAAACGTTTGATGTAGATCCCTGTTGTAGCTTTCAATCCATGCACTTGAAATCTGCAAATTAGTCTTAACAGCCAATATCCAACAAGTACATATAATATATAAATGACATTAACAATATCAATAACAATGGTCCATAATATCACAAGCAAATGTAACCCAATGTATAATAAACAACATTTACAACATGATGGATGAGAATATGAGTATTTCAATTAATTAACAAGAAGAAGTACAAGGTGATATGACCTCTTGCCGGAAACCAATCTGAACCAAGATCTAGATCAATCCACTTGTGCCTCCACCACTTCAATCCTCCATGAATGGAAAACTCAAACTAGATAGGAGTTTGGAAGGTGAACATAAAGGGTTCACAACTACAAGGATCAAAGAGTGTAGACTCAAGATAGGGCAAAAATCCACTAGAGTTCTCTTTCTCTTCTTTTTTCCTCCCGTCCATAAGCCATATGTGCTCAATATATAGTCCTCTCAAAGGTAGGTGAAAGGACACATCGAGGCGTTACTTAGGCAGATGGAGAGCCAAAGGTCACCCAATGACCGCTTTCTGGGAGTAAAAAGTAATAAATAGTGATTTTTACCATTTTACTTGATACCCACGGGCTATAGTGATGCAACTCGCGGGTACACATGCTATAATGATGCAACATGTGGGTAGGAATAAAAATAGGGAAAAATAGTGTTTGAAGGATATAAGTGGATCTGAGTCACTGAAATGGATTCTACAGGCCAAATAATGCCGATGCTCACAGGGTGGAAGATTACGATGTAACAAGTGGGGGAATCCTGAATCTTGTTCCCCCTCTCTTCGCTTGAAGATATTCATTCTGCTCATTAGGTTTATTTTTGCACTGATACTACTTTTGGTGGCACTATGGATTTATGTGTCACGTCTTCCTCATCCTTTTGTGACTTTGCTTTCTATATCGTCGGCCTTGAATCTTCACTCTGTACCTTAGGTTGGTCGTTCGGCTCTACATATCTACAACTTATACTCAAAAAACTATTTGCTCCAGCTATTGATCCCTGCTTCTTTTATAACCAATTATGAAGTACCTCATCCCTCTTCGTCATGATGTGCCTTCACCGCCTGGATCTAAATCTACATTTGATCTATATTTGATATCATGTTGTAATCTTCACCACTGATTTATGCAATTATAGCCACACGTGTCTTCTGTCCCGAGTTACTTCAACGTTGTTGGCGCATTGTCTTCACCTTTTCTTGCTGCAGTTTCACCTTGTTAGTGTTTCAGCTACAAGCTTTTGCAATGTTTCTTTTTTAGTAACAACCTTTTCCTTAGCTTGTGTTTCATGTTTTTCTATTCCTTATGCTACCTACATTGTGATAGGTTCTTGCAACTTCTCCTTTGTATCTAGTATTTTCTGTTTCACTATTGCTTGCACTATTGCAAGTTGTTTTGTCACCTTGAATGCTTCCTCCTACAATGGTTCCAACTTTTGTGCAATATTGTATTCTTCCACTCTTAGTTGATTTATTTCCATAGGGGCTTCACTAGAAGGAAATATAATATCACATTCATTCATATTGAGGTATTAAATATTCATGAAAACCTAAAAATTATATTGCTTATTTATTAAGGGGCAAAGGGTTTTTTTTATTTAATGTAACAATACAAAAATACTTTGGGGTATTTTTTATATGGGCGGGCTGACAAATATCCTCCAAATGGAGATGGTGGGATCACGACTGGATGAGAAATTAGGTTGAGGCAAGGCTCGGGCTTACTAGTACGCAGGGAAATTGTGTCTTGAGGCATGCTTGAGGCCAGGGGTTTTGTGGTGAAGTGGGTTTCCAATCGATCATAGTCGAGAGACAGTGGTTAGTGACAGCCAATTGTTACCAATATCACTCAACCAGTTTTTACCAATAGCCTTGGGAGGCTCTAAGCCTCCAAGGCCTGTTATAGGCCCTCGATAGGCCTTGTGGGCTTGAATACCCAACTACGCATGCTTATTACAGGCCTTGGGAGGTTTAGTCAGCTTCCTAGAGCTTGTTATAGGCCCTGGGGGCTTGAATACCTAACTCACAACAGGATTAGTCAGTGATTAGGGAACTGCAACATGCAATCTAAATGTTGTACTATGTGCATCGGCTTTATTGACATACAAGAAGTGATCTCCTATCTCTTCATTAGACTATTAGATGTTGCGAATCATAATGATATGTGGTTGAGTAATTGCATTGTGAGTGAAGTAATGTGCATCCACAATATACATCAAAAGAAGCAAGGTGCATTGCAGAATGCATGTGGGGTCATAAGAGGGGTATCATATCAATATACTAGGTAGAAAAAGGGGTATAAAAAATATTAATGAAAAAATTGATACATACAATATCTAGTGAAAATAGGGTTTTTTTAAAATTGGGAAGGTATATTGATAAGGGGTTAAAAAAAATGATTTTGGAAGGTATTTTCCAATATTTAGTGAAATTAGGGGTATTGTTTCATATGCCACGAATGAACGTGCTATGATAGTGGTTTATTGAGTGAAGCCCCCGTGTTTATTTCCAAGTGATGTTTCCTATTTTCCACCATAGCTACCATCTTCTCTATTGGGGGTAGAGTTTTCATCCTTCCCTTAAGTTTCCATGCCTTGTCCTATGCATACTACAATTTTTGTTCTATGCCCTTCAACTCAACATTTATTGCCCTGATTCTGCGGATACGGGTCTGGATTTGCTCCAAATCTGTCATGGATATGCTAATCCATCAAAATATAATCAGTGATCTCTTCATTTATTATGTTGTGTCTCCGCCATCTCGCCATCGTGTCTTATCTTTAATGCTCCTACCTGCCATATGCGCGAATATTCCTTTGGACTTTCTCTGTGTACCATTTGATTCCCCTTTCTACGTGTCACCTACTCATGCTAAAGCTTCTTTCTTCTTTTTTCCTCTACAACATTTTACTTTTCTTGAAATCATCCCTATATCATTTTTTTCTTTCTTTTGAGATGTCTAACTCTTTTTATTCTTTTTGTCTTTTGCTTTTACTCTCTCATTTTTTTTGGATTTTTTTTCTCTCTTTCTAGCAGAAACTAGTGTGTGGAAGGATGGATGTCCCGATGGAGTTTCAACCGTCCTCCCTTGACAATTCCTTGCATGACTTCCCCATTCAACTTTCCCAACTAGACAGGGCCTACATCTATCACAAACTCTATTACACATGGACCCAACCAATGCATTTGAAACTTACCTGGGTGCTTCAAAAACTTAATGTCATAGAGAAAAACCATATCTCCTATTCAAAACTTATTCTATTTGGTATGTCTATCATGCCATTCCTTGTCGTGCATGATCCATGAGGATATCTGAGATTGATCAAAATTAAAGTCTTCAAATTCTGAACAGAAGCTGGAAACTGCGTATAGCTCAGTGACAACTTTCTGGAAATGTTTGTTTCATGCAAAACGGACTCCAGACGTGAAAGTTATTTATTTTTGAACTTTTTCCAAAATAGGTAAAATGGAAAAAAAGGGGGCCACATGGTACACCCACAAGGTTCCATGTAGGCATGCACAGTTGGCATGTACAGTCGACAATAAGGTGATGTGGCATCCCTGCAGGAGGCCACGTGGCAGGTTGTAGTCTAGTTGGCAATGCTTAGTTGGCAAGGTTGTGGCACAGTGGCAGTCTAGTGGTAGATGAGGTGGACCAATCAAGGCATGCCATGTGGTATCCTGATTGGTGTGTGGGTTATTTTATTTTCCAAAAAATTATGGGTTATTTTGTTTTCCAAAAAATTATGGGTTTGGGGAGGATCGAACCCTCCGCCTAAGTCTCCACCAAATCTGCCTAGCCATCTCCTCCGCCGATTGTTTCTTAACCCTATAGATCTCCACTACTATTTGAAGTTGAAATGAGTTTTGTTTTGAAAAAGGGGCAGGACTGAGGGCTAAGCCCTTGGCCCCATGTGTTGTGTTATAACCATATTGCATCCAAAACATAGCACCAACGGACCAAGGGCCAACCCCTTGTCAACAATCAAACAACAAAAAAATGTGTTATGGGGAGAGGTCTGCGGGTTTAAACCCGTGACCTCCTCCCCCATTGCCAAGCGCCCAAACCATTGAACCAAGCGAGCCACATATAAAGGGATGTGGTATATATTATTTTTAAGTTCAAATTTGGATTGTATTTAACCCCAAAAGGGTGCACTCCACTTTTTGCCTATTTTAAACCAAGTTCAAACTATTATATGGTTTTTCTTTAACCATATATATATTATATTTCGTATTTTGGTTTATTTTTAACAAAAAAAAATTATTTTATGGATATTTGCCATATTTTCTCCATTTTTTAATGGATCTTCATCCCATTAAGTTTGGAATCAAATATTTGATAATCCATTTGTATTTGGAGGTGGAATTGGTATCTTTGGGCTATTTAAGCCATTGTAATTTTCCTTGGGAGGGCATTGGAGATGCATTGAAGTTTTTGGTGATATGATGCCAAAGTGCCTTTGAAGGCTTTGTAAGGTTATGCTCATTTGTAAGAGGATTTTTAGCCACTCTTGGGAGATTCTTGAGAGTGAGAGGACTTCATTGTTGAAGCCTAAGTCTCTTTCTAGTGGTTTTAAAGAAGGCATTTTGTACATGTTCAAGCATTATTTTTCAAGACTAATAAGATAGGTCCTCATTGGAGCTGGACCCGGAGACGTAGTCCATCAGGGACAAAATCTGTTATCACATGTTGTCTTTGTGTTTCTGGTTTGCATCTCTTTTATGTATTTGTGTGCTTCAATTATGCTCTCTAATTTTGTCATTTAAATCATTTTTTAATGAGTTTAAGCATTCAAACTTTCACATGCAAATAATGGTTATAAAGATCTTGTCATTTTCGGATCAGTGCGCCTTTTGAACTTGCTGATGAAACCCTATGATGAACTGATCTTACTCCATTTCCAGTATCTATGATAGTCTTCTTTCTACTGCAATAGAATCTGTGAGCTCCGTCAGTGCTGCAATGCGCAGACTCGACACAATGAACTCCATGGGAATAATTGATTCCTACCCATATACCAATATGAAGGGTGTCTATCCTGCAAGTTTCTTGCATGTTGTCCTATATTCCTATAATACTACAGGAATACTCAAGTCCTAGTCATCTCTATTCACATTGCATATCTTCATCAACACAGTTTTTAAGATCTTGTTAAATGATTTAGTATTGTTATGTTTGCTTGAGGATGATAGGGTGTACTCTTTTGGCTTTATATTTGGAATTCCTCTGTTAAGGCTGCAATTTTCTTATTAAGAAAATGGGTCCCCTGTCCATTCATCAAAATTCCCGAGCATTCAAACCTTGTAACCATATTCTCAAATAGAAACCATGTAGCTGTCTACGAGATGCAATCTATATCTGGCTCTACTTCATCCCATCTAGTCAAATAATCTGTCGTAATGATTATGTATCTTGCTCCTGACCTTTTTCGCTGGTGGGTTGATTGGTCCAATGAAGTCTGTTGCCCTTCTGTAACACTTGAAACATCACCTATTACATCAAAGGAATCTCATCCCACCTCGACGGCTTCCCAACTCATTGACATATATCATAGTTTTGGAAGAAATCCTTTGCATCTTTATGAAGTGTGGGCCACCATAGTCTTGCGCACAAAATATTCTGATTTATTTCCTTTCCTGGATAATGTCCTCCTGCAAATCCTCCATGTTCCTCTACTAATATTATAGACCTTTCGTGCTCTTATACACATCGTCACAAAATACCATATGTGCCTAACTTGTATAATTTTCCTACGATAAGATAATAATCCACTGCCTTCAAGACTAACCACTTCTTCTAATCAACCATGTACTCGGTTGGAGATACTCTAGTACTCAAGAAATACACAATTTATGAAAAGTAATCATCAACCATCTGTACTGCGAACAAGTGCACATTGAATAGACTATCATCTATACTTCCTCCATCTTCAACTGAGGTTATGCGCGACAAATGATCAAGTCTTGAGTTTAAATTTATGGATTTCACAACCACTTCAAAGTCATATTCCTAGAACAATAGTAGCCATATGCATATCTCTCCCCCCCAACCTTTCCTTGTTGACTAAGAATGATTTTGTATATATTAAAATGTGATCGCAGTGGGTAA
Source organism: Larix kaempferi (assembly GCA_027924585.1). Taxonomy (NCBI): domain Eukaryota; kingdom Viridiplantae; phylum Streptophyta; class Pinopsida; order Pinales; family Pinaceae; genus Larix; species Larix kaempferi. The sequence goes on along the minus strand of BSBM01001158.1, from coordinate 1,758,349 downwards.
TGCCTAAACTTATGCAACACATACACCATTTCCATCCCTTCACACTCTGTAGTGTTGTAATTTTGTTCTAAAGTTGATAACTTTCTGCTAGCAAAAGCATTGGGATTGTCCAAGTCTCCTTCGCCTCATTGAGCCAGAACTATGCCCAATTCTATAGATGATGCATCCACATGGACATGGAACTACCTCTTCCAATCTATAAATATGAGAATCGGTGCTGTGATCAATTTCTGCTTCAAAGTATCCAACCTTCGTTGGCATTCTTTGTTCCATTGAAACTTAACTTCCTTTTTTAGCAACCTTTCCAGCGGGGCTATGATCTACACATATCCCTTAATAAAATTCCTGTAATATCATGTATGACTCAAATTTTATCATATATATCACATAGATGTTGGTGGTGGTGGATCAACAATAGCAGCAATCTTCACAAAATCCACCAACATTCCTTGTTTACATACTACATGTCCCAACAAGATACCAAATGGTGCATAGAAAATGCAATTTTTCAGGTTTAATGAAATCTAGAACTGTCTGGATCTATCCAACATTAAGTATAGAGATTCAATATGGTTCTTCAACAAGTTGAATACTGTCCAATCATCCAAATACACTTCTAGGAATTTATGAATAAACTCTTTGAATGCTGCGAGAACCACCCAGGAAAATATTGTTGCGGCATTCTTTATACAAAAAGGCATCATGATGTATTGGTAGCATCCCCATTCTATCACAAAGGTTGTCTTATGCATATCCTCTCGCATGATCTTAACTTGATGATATCCAGAGAATCCATTAGTAAATGAATAGGCTTCTTGTCCTCCTACATTCACCAAAACTTCGTCTTTGAAGGGGATAGGGAACAGATCATGTAGGAAAGAATCATTCAATTTGCACAAATCTACACAAATTTTGATTCCATTTGTTTTATTTGCTTGTACCCCCATCAGGCTGATACATTCTGACTCCTCAATAGTTTCAATTATACTAGCTTCCATCATTATGTCTATCTTTGCTTTGAATTTCTGCTTATAGACCAGATTTAATCAGTATAGTCTCTACTTTAATGGCTTGGCGTCTCACTTCAAATGGATCTGCATTTCCCCTAACTCCCCAACAATCCCTTTCATATATGAAAATGTAGATGGAAATAGATCCTGGTACTCATGCAATAAAACATCAATATTCTCAATATTTTCACCATTCCAATAATATCCAATACTTGCAAACTTGGGTTTCTTCTTTGTTCAAATATTCACCTTGTGTGTTTTTAATGGTTTTTCATAGTCAGAAAATCCAAGATGAGGTCCTTCTACTATGTTCTCTCCTTCAGTTTCTGGCATTTGAAAATTCCTTAGTTCATCATCTTCATGGTCTCCTCATATAACATTGTAGCATTCCAATATTTCATGAAATTACGCAAAAGTTTTTTGTGCACTACACAAGGGTAGTGACCCCTTCAATTTGTCTGTTGTAAAAATATTGTCTTTGATAACCCACAACACATCATCTACCTTTGGTGCCTCATATTCAAAAGTGAAATTTAATTTGAAGTTGTGAACCAACTCTTCCCATTATGATGTTCCTCTGCGCACTTCCAATTCTAAGTACCAGTTCTTTGGGATCATGTCCAGAGTGTGCACAAACAAGTGTGTTCATTCCTGCTTAGGTACTAAGCTCCATGTAGCAATAAACTACCTAAGATGATATGCAGGACAACTCGACATGGTATAATTTTGTGCAGTATATTTAGCCCCAAATCTCATCTGCAATAACTTTTTTCATTACTTCCAATCCTTCATTTTGTCCTTATGCGCATCCCACCATCTCGCAGGGGTTGCCTTCAGTGCAACATCTAGTGCCAACATTCTCTGCTGCTTCTGTATATGTACTTCAAATTATTTTACAAAAGAATCCACATATGATAATCTCTCATAGAGTTCTAAAGGATATGAATGAAATGACTACCAACAAGCTAAGGCATTATCCATTGAAACTTCTTTCCAATCTTACATTATTCAATTCTAGTTGGTTCTTTTAAAGAGACTCTAGCTTTTATGCACATATGTTATTCAAGGATAAGCCATTAATGGTTTTTATTGATTGATGTCCAAGTGGCATCCTCCATAGGCCTAAACATTTCCATCAAATTGTTGTTGTAAATGTAACTTTGGAAGATGTTCTTTTGTATATTATTATTATACTTTTATTGTACCTCTATCAAAGATGTTTTTCCTTCATTTGGAGATGTCATTATTGTATTTTTTCATGTAAGAATATCGCGGTAAAACCTCCATTGTAAGTCAGGGCAATAGTCCCCAAAAGTATAAATGTAAAATGTATTTTTGAGTCTCCCTAGGAGAGGTCAACCTAGTCAGTTAAGGAAGTTGGCCCCATTGGGGATTTAGGTCAGTCACACATAAAGTATAAATAGCGAAGATATCTCCCTCATTTGGACACACAACCAACAAGCAAGTTCTCTCTACGGAAGAGGAAGACAAGTTCGCTGGAGGAAGAAGAAGGAAGCTGCAGAAGACATCTTATCTTTGGGTTTTCTATCTTGGTTTGATATTGTACTAAGTGATGAATCTATTGTTGAAAAGTTGCTGGGTTTTCTCCTTTGTAGTTTCCCCGAAGAAATTTCTTATGTTCTTGTGTATTGTTGTGCTTGTCTATATTTTAGATTAAAGATCTAACATAATTGAATTAAAGTGAAAACACTAACATGGTATCAAAGCCACTCTAAAAGAAGGAACTGTGCAGCAGCGGAAAGATAGGGTTTCCAAATCCAAAGTATTCTCTCCACGGATCATCGAGAAAAGAGGGCTAGGCTAACTTGCCTCAAGGAGGCAAATGTTTTGGTGGAAGTAGAATTCAGTTTGTAGAATTTTCATTTTTGACCCAGCCACTAGTGCTGAGAGAAACTAGGGCATCAAAATTTTGGAGCTTCCATCCACCAATCCGGAAAGAGGAGTACACTAGACAACTCACCTCAAGGAGGCACATCTTTCTATCCAAGCAAAAGTTAAAAATTCCAAGTTTGAAAAATTAGGGTTTCTCTATCAAACCCTAGGTCAGCTAGCTCCAGAACCAGGTTGGGAATCTCAAATTGGTAAGATCTATTTCCTTTCTATTTACATTTGAGGTTCTCATATCAAAACGACAAATCACACTAAGCTTGAGGATAAGCTTGAAGGAGATGATAACTTCCAGGCATGGAAGTATAGAATTTCTCGTCCTAAAAGAGAATGACTTGGACAGGTATGTCAATGAGGAGGTTCTAGAACCAGAGGGAGAAGAGGAAAAGGAAATTCACAATAAGAACATGATCAAGGCCAAAAGGATTATTGCAAACTCCATCAAAGATCACCTCATCCCTCATGTCTCATCTTTGAAAACCCCTAAGAAGATGTTCAATGCTTTGACAAAGCTATATGAAGGGAAGAACATCAATTGGAAGATGACTTTGAGGAACCAACTCAATAATGTGAAGATTCAAGACTCAAAAACTATTCAATCTTACTTCACAACAATCTCTCAGATCAGGGAACAACTTGAGGGAATTGAAGAAAATGTTGAAGAAGGAGAGATTGTGATGACTACCTTGAATAGTCTCCCAAGATCATGGGACTCATTCATTCAAGCAATATGCACCAAAACGAAGCTAATAACATTAAACCTATTATGGGAAGAATGCACCCAAGAAGAAGCTCGATTAGTAGCAAGAGAAGAAAATATGGGAGCTAATGATGACCAAGCCCTAACTGCTCATACTAAGAAGAATTAAAACAAGAGGGAGGACCACCATCACAAGAAGTATAAAAGATCCCATAGGAATCATGGACCTAGAAGAGACCTCTCCAGTATTAAGTGCTTAACATGTGATGAGAAAGTACATTATTCAAGAAATTGCCCCAGAAATGGAGGATCCTCCAAGATAATCAACAAGAAGAGGCATCATGCCCACATTGCTGAAGATGATGAACCAATAAGGAATAAAACCAGAGAAAAAAGGGATGATTCTTCAAGCAATGAAGAATATGTTTTAATCTCAGCGCTTACAGGTACCATCACCCATGGAAGCAATGATTGGCTTGTAGATAGTGGAGCATCCAAGCATATAACAAGGTATAAAGAATTTTTTTTCAACTTATTAGAACATGAGTCACCACACAAGGTGAAGCTTGGAGACGATTATAATTATCCTATCAAAGGAATTCAAGAAGCTACTTACAAACTAGATTCAGGAAAATCAATAAAGATGAAGGCTGCTCTCTACGTACCAGGTTTGAAGAAAAATCTTCTCTCCATTTCAGCCGTAGATGCTAAAGGAATTCGTGTTGCATTTGTTGATGGCCAAGTTCTAATGTGGCCAAGAGGAAAGACAATAAATGATGCAACAGTAATTGGAGAGCAAGAGCGATGCATGTACAAGTTAAAAGGACAACCAAAACAAGCTTTGGTTCATAACTCCATGGAAGCAAGTGAATTATGGCATAGAAGGCTTGCACATGTACACTATAGAGCACTACCAATTGCAAGCAAAGAAGTATAAGGCATACCAGAAATTCAAACAAAGTATGAAGGAATTTGCAAGGGATGTGCACAAGGGAAGAATGTGCAGAACTCATTTCCTAGCAGTGAAATCAAGGAAAAATGAATCTTGGAGACAATTCACTCAGATGTGTGTGGCCCCATGTCTTTCAACTCCTTAAGCAGGTATGTATACTCTGTTTATTTCATAGATGATTTTTCTCGGAAGACATGGACTTATTTCTTGAAAGGAAAAGATGAAGTGTTTATAAAATTCAAGGAATTCAAATACTTGGTCAAAAATCATATTGAAAGGAAGATCAAGACTTTACGATCAGACAATGGCGAAGAATTCACATCAGAAGAATTCAAGGATCTTTGCATAGAATATGGGATTAAGAGGTATTTGAGCACTCCTTACAATCCTCAAAAAAATTGCGTTGCAGAACGTAATTACAAAACAATAATGGAAGCAACAAAGGCAATGTTCCATGATCAAGACCTTCCAATGCGCTTATGGGAAGAAGCAACAAGAACAACTATGTATATACAAAACCATAGACCTCACCATGTATTGAACAACAATTCTCCATAAGAAGCTTTCTTAGGAGAGAAACCAGAATTCAGGCATCTCAGAATATTTGATTGCCCTGTGTACATACACATTTTGAAAGAAAAGAGAACAAAACTAGATCCTTTAGAGAATAAGGGCATATTTGTGGGATACAGTGACACATCAAAATCTTACCAAATATACTTCCCAGGATTCAAGAAGATCTATATCAATAGAAATGTAAGTTTTGATGAAGACTTAGCCTACAACAAGTCAAGACAATTACCCACTGAAGAAAGTGAAGAACCTGAAGTTCCCAGAACCAGAGACATTGTTATGGAATAAGATCGCGAAGACCATGACATAACAGAACTACAAGAACCTATAGATCCACCTCGTGAGAAGAACTCCCACAAGAGAACACTAACATGGGCACGTGAATCAATACAAGATGTAGAGAAGTATGGTGCTCCAGATGGGACACTCATAGAGAGCAAGAGACCAAGACCATGCTCCAGTTATGTGGCCCTACTATGTGACATCACTAATAAAGAACCTTCCAACTATGAGGAAGTAGCAAAAAATAAGGAATGGAAGGATGCCATGATCAAAGAGTACCATTCGATTATGAAGAATGATGTATAGGAGATAGTTCTGAGACCAAAAGGGAAGTCTATTGTGAATTCTAAATGGATCTACAATATCAAGAATGATGCATATGGTAGCATTGAAAAATACAAGGAAATATTTGTGGCATGTGGATTCTCCCAGAAAGAAGGCATAGACTACGAGGAGACATTTGCACCTGTAGCAAGATACACTTCCATCATATCTATACTTTCCTTAGCTGTAGTAATGAAATGGAAGGTACACCAGATGGACATCAAGAAAACATTCTTGAATGGTGTAGTTGAAGAATAAGTGTATGTGGAGCATCCACTGGGATTCGAGACACATTAAAGACATAATCATGTGTGCAAGCTAAATAAATCCTTGTATGGTTTGAAGTAGGAACCAGGACATGGTACGGCAGGATGAATAACTTTCTGATGAGCTTAGGATTTACCAAGAGTAAATCAGATTCCAACCTCTACTTCAAGGTTGAGAACGGAAGACCTGTGATATTACTGTTATATGTAGATGACATGCTTGTAACATGGGAGGATGAGCTCATTACAGAAACAAATAGAAGGATTGATGTAGAGTTTGAGATGAAGGACCTAGGAATGCTGCACTACTTCTTAGGTATGGAGGTGTGACAGAGTTCAGATGGGATTTTCCTTGGTCAAGGAAAGTATGCAATGGATATTCTGAAGAGGTTCAAATTTTTTATCACCTCTAAGGAATCTCCTGCAAGGGAGGGAAAGGGCATCCCCCTACCGGATCCCCAAGCATACCCATTGACCTCTTATGACAAAGGAAAAACCAGAAACCCCAAAAAATGGATACGTGTCAAGAAAATCCAAGCCAGATGATCGATCTGCATTGAGAAAATGGGAAAATCAAGGCAATGGAATGCTTCCACAATGTACAGAGTTTGAACGGTCAAGATTGATTAATATCCAAAGCGGTCGTAGAATTCCGAATCCGACGACCCAAAGTAGCTGCGGAAGACCCATTTGTTCGACTGATTTTCCGCTTTCAAAGAGAAAATGAATGGTCAGGATTGAAGAATAGATCTAGATCAATGACTAGGAAGTGATATGCAGCACACCAGATGTGATTTTTCGAGCCCCACAATCCGCATTGCGGAATGCGGATTGCGGGAGCCTGATTTTTCCAAAGGTGCAAGTTTGAATTTCTGAGTTCCGCAACAAGCATTGCAGAATGCGGATTGCAGGAGCATGCTTTTTAGAGGGGCACAAATGTGGGTTTCCAAGTTCCGCAACCCACATTACAGAATGTGGATTGTGGAAGGGTCATTTTCCAGAAGCACAAAATGGAGTTTCCAAGTTCCGCAACCTTCTTTGCGGATTGTGGAATTGAAATATGGTGTTCCAACTTCCACAACCTACTTTGTGGAATGCGGGTTGCGGAGGTGATTTATGGGAAGTTTTCCAAAGGAATTTCGAGTTCTGCAACCCACATTGAGTATTGAGGATTGCGGAAGTAAGATATGGAAAATTTCATTCGACGATTCCAAGTTCCGCGACCCGCATTGCAGATTGGGGATCAAAGATTGTTTAGCAAAAACAGGGAAAATTTTGGCCACGAAAAATGAATATTTTCACAGGGAAATGGCGAGTTTGGGAGCCGATTTGGAAGCCAAAGAGAAGCACAGTCTGGTTACCTATCCAAATCAACCTAAAATGACCCAATCTGAAGGGGTAACAGGTGGCTCTAACAGCCTGAGATTCACCATGATAGCGTGCGAAGGTGTCCCCATTAGCGTGCCTAACATATCATGAGTCTGTTTCATTTTAATGGTTTCACAAACAACCACACCTAGCCGAAGGGCTCTAGAAGTTTCAGATGTTTTATAAGCCTATAAAGGCAGGTTCTGAAGAGGACCAAAGGTTTGTATGTTTTGGATTCTAAGAGAAAAGACGCTCCGTGTATGTATTGAACTCGGTCTTTCAATTAATGAGAAGACCCGATTCTGGAGCAGAGATTGTTTGATGAGTGTTTTGATGTCTATTATTTCCTGTGCATGTGTTCTTCATTTGTATTTCCATTTATTTTTTGCTTTTGCAGTATCTAGATCAAGACTACATGGTCTGGAATTCATATTTTATGCTTCAGATGCATATGGCTAGGCATTCCACCCTTTTCCTCTTGAAGTTGCAGGTTAGAATTCATTTGAAAATGCTCTAGATCTATGATGGAATTTGTTTCCCTTTCTGCCTTCATTTGCTGATATCTTTGACTTGAAAAAGCCTCATCTACCTTTCCTCTGCCTCTTAAATTGTTGTCTAAATCAGTCATTTGTGACTATAAATCCAATGAAGTTTAACTCCATGCTCAATGGTTCTTTTGTCCTTAACCCCAACCAACTAAGAAAACCCCCACAGATCCTTATTTGAAGGTCTAGCCACCACTTTTATCCATAGCCATCTCATGCAAACGATATCCTAAGTGTTGAGTAAATTGTGAAAGAGAGAGCCCTCTCTGTGGTTGGAAAGGCTAGTTTCCATCCACCAAATCTTGGTTTGAAACAATTACCTCATGATCCCTTCTGCTGCAACCCAGGAGAATCTTGAGTGATAATAGGAATGGTGGAATGTAAGGAAATGACCACACCAATGGCATCGAACTTGAAGCTACTATGTGATGCTTCTTCAGAGACAGTTTATGCCACAATGTATAGGAAGATGATTGGTTTGTTAATGTCCTTGACGAACATGAGACCAGACATATGATTTGATGTTAACACCCTGAGCCAGTTCCTGACAGATCCGAGACATGTTCACCTGATTTCTACAAATCATATATTGAGGTACCTAAAGGATACAATTGAGTATGGGCTCAAATATGCAACAAATTAGAATATTAACCTACATGGTTATGTTGATTCAGATTGGGGAGGTAGTGCCATAGACAGGAAGATCACTTTGGGATACTACTTCAATTTGGGATCCAGTATGATCTCTTAGTTTAGTAGGAAGCAGTCAAGTGGGGCACTAAGTACATCCGAAGCAGAGTATATTGCAGCCTGTTCGGCTAGTTGTGAGGTAGTATGTCTTCGGAAGCTACTATCAGATTTATTTGATCTCGATTTAGAGTTGACTTGTATATTTTGTGACAACCAGAGTTGTGTAAAATTGTCCGAGAACCAGGTTGTGTTAAATTGTTCGAGAACCTAGTGTTCCATGACAATTCGAAGCATATTGATATCAAGTACAACTATATATGGGATATGGTGCAGAGAGGAGCAGTGAAGATCCAGTATGTGGCAAAAAACAAGCAAAAATCCGATGTATTGACTAAGCCGTTAGCAAGAGTGAAGTTTGAGTACTTCAGAGAGAAGCTTGGTGTTATCAAGATCGATGTTCCTTGAAAGAGGGAGTGATGTGACATGTCTTGAATACATAGGTGCACCAGGGTTGTATCTTACATGGTGGAAGACGCAGGTAGTTCGCAAGGACGTAATGGTTGTGGGTTGTATCCACATGTGAGAAGATGCTGGTGGTCCATGGGTCACAAAGCATATGGGATGCGCCTGGGATGTATCTTACATGGTGGAAGATGTAGGTGGTTTGAAAGCACGTAATGCATCTGGGATGATCCTGGCCTGTGTCCACATGTTTGAAAATGCATGTTGACTGAGAGAGTCATAATACATCTAGTATGTATCCACTGGGTGGAATACGTAGATGTTCCTGGGATGTATCTACATGGTGGAAGACGTAGGTTGACAAAGAAAGAGACATAATGCATATGGGTTGTATCCATTGGGTGGAAGACGTATATGTTCTTGGGCTGTATCCACTAGGTGGAAGACATAGACATTCTTGGGCTGTATCCACTGGGTGGAAGACGCAGGTTGTATGGTGGACATGGTATATGCACCTGGGTTGTTCTCCACATGAGATGATGAGAAGAACCGGATACGATGAGATGATAGTAGGAGACGTAGGTGATTACTATAGCAATGTAATATGTGGTGTTGATGTATATGTAACTTCGGAATGTATTTCATCAGTATATTATATGTATATTTATTGTACCCTTATAAGAGATGTGTTATTCCTCTATAAGGAAGTGTCGTCATGTGGATTGACAAGTGTCGCAAGTGTGTGTACTTGTCGATGGGTTATTAGACCACCTTATGGGGTCGGCCCTAATTAATATATAATATAATGTGGATGTACTAAAGTAGACAAGTCGGCCCCAGTAGGTCACTGGGCAAAAAGGTGAGTATAAATAGAGATAGGAGATCTCTATTTTACTCACTCGGAAAAGTATCTATCTCTCTCTCTGGAAAGTGGCGCACTAGTGAGGAGGAGGAGGATCATCTGCTAGGAGACTATCTTTGTATTATTTGGTTGTATTTTGGTTGAGCCATTGCTCTCTCTATCTCTGAGGAAGTTGTGGGGTTTTTCACCTTAGGGTTTTCCCCACGGAAACTCTGTGTCTCTTGTCTCTATGCTTTTGATTCTTATGATGCTTGTGATGCTTGTCATATTATGATTGTCATGCATTGATATACTGTAGATGTTATTCTCTCAGCAAAGATCCTATAGTATTGTGATTTAATACTGAAAATTTAACATGGTATCAGAGCCTAACTGAGAAGAAGACATTTTGCAGTGACGGAAGCTTGTATTCCTTGTTTATTGGGTTTCTCTCCACAGATTTTTGAAATTCAGTATAGTAGATTGGATCTACTCATCAAGGCGCATCTTTCTGTCCAATCAGATTTCAGTTCCGAGCATTTTCAGTTTTGGCCCTAAAAATTAGGGTTTCCACAAAAATAGGAATTTCTGGAAACTGAAGGTACAGCTGGAAGCTCCTTGCAAAAATCGAAGGTTTGAGCTTTGGATCGAGATTTTTGGCTGGGTAGATCTCCGGGAAACTCAAACCCTAATTCAGGGCTCTCCCCAGTGAACCCGGGAGGACAAAAAGGCAATTTTGAAGGACAAGACTTTGCTGATCTCAAATTCTAAATGTACTAGGCTGATCAGCTCTCCAAGGCGCATCTTTCTATCCTTTCGGAATTTTGAAATTCACATTTTGAATTTTTAGGGTTTCTCTGACAAACCCTAATCCGGGACCAGATCCAGTTTTCAACACTTCAAGAGGTAAGTTCTAAATCTTTTCTATTTCCATTTGAAGTACTCTTAAAGATGTCTCTTCACACCAAGCTTGAGGATAAGCTTGAAGGGGCTGATAACTTCCGAGCCTGGAAGTATAGGATTGGGCTAATCCTGGAAGAGAATGAGTTGGACTCATATGTGAAAGAAGACATCCTTATCCCAGAGGATGAAGAGGCCAAGGTATTGCACAAGAAGAACTTGGTCAAGGCAAAGAGAATCATTGCTGATTCTATCAAAGACCATCTCATACCCCATGTGTCTTCTCTCAAGACACCCAAAGAGATGTTTGAATCTTTGACCAAGCTATTTGAAGGAAAGAACATAAATCGGAAGATGACCCTGCGGAACCAATTGAAAGCAGTAAAGTTTCAGAATGGGGAAACCATTCAATCCTACTTTTCAAGGGTCTCTCAGATCAAGGAACAATTAGAAGCAGTAGATGAAATAGTGGAGAATGGTGAAGTGGTGATGACCACTCTAAATGGCCTACCCAGGTCATGGGATTCCTTTATTCAAGGAATTTGTGCAAGGAAGAAGTTGATCTCCTTCAGTAGACTTCGGGAAGAATGTTCTCAAGAAGAAGCTAGACTTATAGCTCGTGAGGAAAAGATGGGAGGTGAAGATCAAGCTCTTGCAGCTCACACCAAAAGAAGCAAAACCAAGAAGGATCACCCTCACCCCAAAAGATTTCATCAAAAGAATAAGAAGGACCTAAGATGCTTCACATGCAATGAGAAGGGTCACTTTGCTTCAGATTGTCCCAAGAACAAAAGGGATAATAAGAACAACTCCAGTGAGAAAAAGAAGGGCAGCAAAAGAAGGTTTCATGCTCATGCTGCCGAAGATGATGAACCTCCAAAGAAGAAGGCTAGGGCAGAAAGTGATAGTGATGATGACTCATCAAGTGAAGAAGAGTATGTTCTGATCTCTGCTCTTACAGGTACCATCTCCCATGGATGTAATGATTGGTTAATTGATAGTGGGGCCTCCAAACACATGACTGGGTTCAAGGAATCTTTTGTGAATCTTTCTGAACATGAATCACCCCATAAAGTGAAACTTGGGGATGATTATCAATACCCAATCAAAGGAAGTGGTGAAGCCTCCTACAATCTAGATTCTGGAAAATCATTGAAGATGAAAGAAGTACTTTATGTACCTGGGCTCAAGAAGAACTTACTCTCCATTTCTGCATTAGATGCAAAAGGTATGAGGGTTGCATTTGTGGATGGCCAAGTCCTAATGTGGCCAAAGGGAAAGACCATAGATGATGCAGTAGTGATTGGAAAGCAAGAGGGAGGTTTGTACAATTTGAAGGGACAACCTGAACATGCCATGGTGACATAAATACAAAGATTCATCCATAGTCATGGATCACATAGAGGTATGTATAATTTGTTTTTGCAAAAGTTAACTAATGAGTCATGCAGGTCATTGAAGAGAACAAGAACACATTGCTAGACATAACTAGCAAATATGGTGACCAGGTATGTGTTTCTTATATCATAGGATCTATCATATAAGTATGCATGGCATGATTGATGATGATTGTTCATAAAGTCATAAGTTTGAATAATCATGGGCATATGCATCTTACCTTAATTAATAATATGACTAACCAGAAGAGTCATAGGTTTGAGTAATTATAGGTTTATACATGTTATGTTTCTTATGATATGACTAACCATAAGAGTCCTATATATAAACCTTGAATGCTAATGCTTATTATTTCTGTTTGAAATGATCATGACTATACATACTTGAGATTATTGTGTTTTAATGAATGTATGATTTTACAAGGATAACACAATCATGATACTAATAAGCATGCATAGGGACCAAGGATGAATATGAGTTCAAGAACAGGTAATCCAGGAAGCAAAGATCAAGAGGGAGCACACTCCAGTGGTTTCTGCAAGGGTGCAGATATTCAGAGGGAGTTGTCCATATCTCTACATTCCACAACAAGAAGGTTTAGAAGGACTCCAGCAGCTCCTGCAAGGAAGAAAAGACTCAGAGGGAGTCCACCCAACAAACAAACAAAGATAAGTATTTTAATTATCTTGCATATTTGTTTGCTTAAATAAAATTGTTCAATGATGTATATGCTCATGTTCCTAGACTTAGGATATGTATTAGAATGATTGAATTAATGAACAGTATACTACTAATATGCATGTGTTGGGTAAGTGGCCTATGGCACTGTACAACATTCCATTGCTACTTATCTAGAATGAAACCTCTTTGCTGACATGTTGGGAGTTGTGCACACTCTTAACAATGTTCTGGTAGAGATTGGAAGGCATCTAGAAAGTTACGGGATATGGATAAATGTTGTATTGAAGCATTGGCTAAGATAATTGCATGACTGCATGACTGTATGACATATTTCTTCATGTGTAAGAATTTGTTCTGAAAATTATGAGTTGTTTCTAATCATGCAATTTAATCTGTTTTGTAGGAAAGACCGTATATCTTCACCTACAAAAAGGACTACAACATTTGTTCCAGCAACAAAGATATCTATTGAAGATATTGAAATTCCCAGGATCTGGGATGAAGAAATGAAATACCATGATCCGTCGATCATGAAGAATGATGTCTGGGATGCGATCCCAAGAGCTAAAGGGAAGTCTGTTGTGACTTCCAAATAGAACTTTCAGATCAAGCATGTTGCAGATGGCAGCATAGAGAAACATAAAAGTGATGAAATAGAAGATACACCAGATGGATTCAAGACAGCTTTCTTGAATGGTGTAGTTGAAGAAGAAGCAGCCACTTCATTCTGAGACACATGATAGGAAATCATATATGTGCAGAACTTGGTATGGTGAAGATAGATTGATTGCCGACACGCAGCGGAAGCTTACTACCGAGTTCGAGATGAAGAACTTGGGGATGATGCACTATTTGTTTTTGGCGTGGAGATGTGGCAGAATGCAGGTGGGATCTTCCTTGGTCAAGGGAAGTACACAGTAGATATCCTGAAGAGATTTGGGATGATGGATTGCAAGGCCATGGCCACACCTATGGCATCGAATCTGAAGCTTCTATGTGATGCTTCATCTGAGCCGGTTGATATCTCTTTGTATCATCAGATGATTGGGTCCTTGATGTACTTGAAGAACACGAGACCAGACATTTACTTTGATGTGAACACATTGAGCCAGTTCCTGACGGATCCGAGGAGTGTTCACCTGGTTGCTGTAAAGCATGTTCTGAGGTACCTGAAGGGTACAGTGTATTATGGGCTCAGGTATGAGGAGAATCAAAAGTTTAACCTGCAGGGTTATGTTGATTCAGATTGGGATGGCAGTGCTGCAGATAGGAAGAGCACATCTGGGTGTTGCTTCAGTATGGGATCAGGTGTGATCTCTTGGTTTAGCAGGAAGCAGTCCTGCGTAGCACTGAGTACAGCTGAGGCAGAGTATGTTGCAGCCTGTTCAGCTAGTTGTGAGGCAGTATGGCTACGGAAGCTACTGTCTGAGTTATTTGATCTCCCGTTGGAGGCTACTGGTATCTTCTGTGATAACCAGAGTTGTGTGAAGCTGTCCGAGAACCCAGTGTTTCATGACAGGTCGAAACACATAGAGATCAAATATCACTATATCAGGGATATGGTGCAGAGAGGAGCTGTGAAGCTCCTGTATGTTGCGACGGACGAGCAGATTGCAGATGTGCTGACGAAGCCACTAGCCAGGGTGAAGTTCGAGTACTTCAGAGAGAGGCTTGGCGTTATTCAGATCGAGGACACTTCGAGGAAGAAGTGATGGACACATTTGCTGAAGCCATTCCAAGCATGTTGGAAGGAGGATCCTTCACATGGCTGTGGATGTAAGCGCTGGATGATGAGCATCAGGATGATGTTCTAGTTTCTGCTTGATATGATCAGTTGGATCATTTTATGTATGTATGTACACATCATGTTGGATGCTGGATATGATCAGTTGGATCATTTTATGTATGTATGTACGCATCATGTTGGATGCTGGATATGATCAGTTGGATCATTTTATGTATCATGTTGGATGCAGGATATGATCAGTTGGATCATGTGTATGTATTGTTTATGCATCATGTTGGATGCTTGGACCATGTATCTGTATATGTATCAGGTGGATACATTGTATGATCAGGTGGATCATGTATGGTGATATGTATCATATATTTGTATTTGTATCAGGTGGATACATTGATGATCAGGAGGATCATGTATGATGATATGTATCAGGTAGATACTTGGTATGCATCAGGTAGATGCATTGATGATCAGGAGGATCATGTATGATGATATGTATCAGGTAGATACTTGGTATGCATCAGGTAGATGCATTAATGATCAGGAGGATCATGTATGATACTTGGTATGCATCAGGAAGATGCATTGATGATCAGGTAGATCATGCAGCAGGATGTTGCAGTGATGATCAAAGATGACGAGCTTCAGGATGTTGCTCCAGATGACATGCAGCATGATGTTGCAGTGATGATCAGGATGATCATAGATGACGAGCTTCAGGATGTTGCTCCAGATGACATGCAGCAGGATGTTGCAGTGATGATCAGGATGATCATAGATGACGAGCTTCAGGATGTTGCTCCAGATGACATGCAACAGGATGTTGCAGTGATGATCAGGATGATCATAGATGACGAGCTTCAGGATGTTGCTCCAGATGACTTGCAGCAGGACGTTGCAGTGATTATGATCAAGACGATCATGAGTACATCAGGATGATGTATGGTGAGTATCAGGTTGATACTCTGTGGCCGTGGATCAGGTTGTGCAGATGAGCATGTCTGGGAGATCCTATAGGTCGGAGTTGTGTACCCGTAACAGCCTGGGATGCTCTTTCGAGACATTGCTCTGGGAGGACATGTAATTCGTTGCCCTGGGAGATCTCAGGTCGGAGTTGTGTACCCGTAACATCCTGAGATGCTCTTGCGAGGTTTTGTCCTATGGCATGTAATTTGGGCCCTGGGAGATTTCAGGTCGGAGTTGTGTACCCGTAACATCCTGAGATGCTCTTGCGAGGTTTTGCCATGACCACATGTAATTTGTGCCCTAGGAGATCTCAGGTCGGAGTTGTGTACCCGTAACATCCTGAGATGCTCTTGCTAGGTTTTGTGGTGGACCACATGTAATTTGTGCCCTGGGAGATCTTAGGTCGGAGTTGTGTACCCGTAACATCCTAAGATGCTCTTTCGAGGTTTTGTGGTGGGGTCACATGTAATAGCGCCCTGGGAGATCCTACAGGTTGGAGTTGTGTACCCGTAATATCCTGGGATGCTCTTTCGAGGTTTTGTGACGCACGTAAAAGTCCTGAGGATTCCACAGTATGGCCAGTGATGATGAAGACCTGCAGGTGGTGGGCCTACATCCAGTATGAAAAAGGACTGGCTCTGTAGAACTTCCTATGACGAGTAGAGACAGAGATTGGACGAGATAGCAGCAGCAGTGACGATGACGATGACGATGCATCGATGATGATGATCCAGAGAAGAAGACTTGTCTAGCAAATCTGTGTCGAGAAATACCTTCCTTGTTAAGAGGGAGTGTTGATGTATATGTAACTTCGGAATGTATTTCATCAGTATATTATATGTATATTTATTGTACCCTTATAAGAGATGTGTTATTCCTCTATAAGGAAGTGTCGTCATGTGGATTGACAAGTGTCGCAAGTGTGTGTACTTGCCGATGGGTTATTAGACCACCTTATGGGGTCGGCCCTAATTAATATATAATATAATGTGGATGTACTAAAGTAGACAAGTCGGCCCCAGTAGGTCACTGGGCAAAAAGGTGAGTATAAATAGAGATAGGAGATCTCTATTTTACTCACTCGGAAAAGTATCTATCTCTCTCTCTGGAAAGTGGCGCACTAGTGAGGAGGAGGAGGATCATCTGCTAGGAGACTATCTCTGTATTATTTGGTTGTATTTTGGTTGAGCCATTGCTCTCTCTATCTCTGAGGAAGTTGTGGGGTTTTTCACCTTAGGGTTTTCCCCACGGAAACTCTGTGTCTCTTGTCTCTATGCTTTTGATTCTTATGATGCTTGTGATGCTTGTCATATTATGATTGTCATGCATTGATATACTGTAGATGTTATTCTCTCAGCAAAGATCCTATAGTATTGTGATTTAATACTGAAAATTTAACATGTGGTCTTGGGCTATACCTACTTGATGGATTTCTCGTATAGATGATGAATTCCTAGATGAGAGCTAGGCCTACATCCAACATGAAAAAGGGTTGGCTTTGTAGAACTTCTCATGATGGGTAGATTCGAGAGATGTCACTAGTCAATGATCAACAAGATGAGAATTTATGCAGCAACGATGATGATGATCTAATGATGATGACATTGTCAAGATTGTGTCCAGCTGTGATTATGACTGTGTCGAGAGAATACCTTCCTAGATAAGAGGGAGTGTTGTTGTAAATGTAACTTCGGAAGATATTCTTTTGTATATTATTATTGTACTTTTATTGTACCTCCATCATAGATGTTTTTCCTCCATTCGAGGATGTCATTATTGTATTTGGTCATGTAATAATATCAATATAACACCTCCATTGTAAGTCGGGGCAATAGTCCCCAAAAGTATAAATGTAAAATTTATTTTTGAGTCTCCCTAGGAGAGGTCGACCCAGTTAGTTAAGGAAGTCGGCCCAATTGGGGATTTAGGTCAATCACACATAAAGTATAAATAGGGAGGAGATCTCCCTCATTTGGGCACACAACCAACAAGCAAGTTCACTCCAAGGAAGAGAAAGACAAGTTCGTTGGAGGAAGAAGAAGGAAGCTGCAGAACAAATCTTATCTTTGGGTTTTCTATCTTGGTTGGATATTGTACTAAGTGACGAATCTATTGATGAAGAAGTTGCGGGGTTTTATCCTTTATGGTTTCCCCGAATAAATTTTGCGTGTTCTTGTGAATTGTTGTGCTTGTCTATCTTTCAGATTAAAGATCTAACATAATTGAATTAAAGTGAAAACACTAACACAAATTCCAAGGAGATAATTGTGAATGGTTCTATCCCATCAACAACTTATCATTGTTTTTTAGTCCAAGTTCTATAGTCTTCAAGGTTGACATTCCTTTTCCAAATAATTTTTAGGATCAATTTTTTTTTAGCTTATCTCTCAACCTATGTTGTTCTTCACATTGATATCTTTCCAATAGTACAAAAAATCACCTTAATCAACAATCACGCCTCCCATAAGTTGGTTTATCTTGTTGACCACATTGGTAAAAGTGGATGCCCTTTTTGCTACCATTACCCACACATGTGTATCTAGTCACATGTGGACCTTCAAGAACAATATAGACTGTCCAAAATCATAATATTAATTGGGGGTTGAAACATACAAAAACCCTAACCCTAACCTTAGATAATATGAGAATAGGTTAAATATTTGGCCTATAAGAAAGTAAGGGGTTTCATTCTTATTGTATTGTTTATCATTACATATTTGAGAAGAGAATATAGGAGAGGGATATTGAAGAAAAACTAATCCATAAACTTTCATGGATATTCCACTAGAACAATTCGTCACAACTGATCATACAACTTAGTTTTTTATATTAGCTTATTTCCATTGAAATCTAAATACTGGAACTATTAAAAAATGTAACTAGAGAAAATAAATTTAGAATCCACATAATAACACATGATATACCCTAGGAAAACTCACTACAGGGGAAAACCCAAGTGGAAATGAGGACTATGCCTTTCTCTTCATATAAAAATGAAAATACAAAGAAAATGGTACTCCTTATGGAGTTACCTTTGACTCTGTAGCCATAATGGATACTACAAGATCTCCCATCTCCTCTGTTATGCTCTAATATCAAATCCTGTGATGTTTATCAAGTATGGAACAATACAATAAAATCAAAATAATGGAACCCCTTCTTCTCCTAATGGCCTTGTATTTGACGTAACCTGATAGTCATCTAGGGTTAATTTTAAGGTTTGTGCATGCCCTAATTCCCGATTAGTGATAAGGTTTTGGATATTATAGGATGTTCTTGAAAGTACATACATGACTAACTCTTCATGTGAGAGAAATGAGAGTTGACATGGAATCCACTTAGTACCATGGTGGTAAACTGGAGAGGTCAATTTGCAGAAGGCGTAACTTCTTCATATGGACTCCGTTTGAGGGGATTCTTTTATAGTTGGATAGGTCTTGGAGTGTAGAATCACATGAAGGGACATGGAAAAGTGATGGGATTTTGAACCCCAAAAAAATCATTTAGACCCTCAAACAGGCCCCTAGTGATTCTTAACCCCAAATATGCAAAGTGATACCTGCCCCTAAAATGGGCCCTACAAGCCAACTGATCTAATATCTCAACTCCAAAAGCACCAAAATAGATGACATATTATATATTTATATTTTTTGGATCATACCTCCACATTTTGAAAGGATTTTGGTCCCCAAAATAGTTTACTGAATGTGGCAAGGAAAATTTTCCTCCACCTTCTCCTTGAAGTACCATTTAGCCTTTCCTTGGAGTTGTCCTTTCAACCCCACCTGCCAAAGTTCATACTATCCTCTCTTGGTTGTTTTGGAATTCCTCTATAACACTATGTCTTCTACTAACTTTTCCTAAGCTTCTGGTGCTAAGTTCTCTATAGAAATTAAGACCTGCTCATGTTCCTGGTCTGGCATGGAAGGTTGATAGAGTTTAGATTTTTCACATTCACTACTAAGTAAATGTGTATATATGGGTTAATATTGGGTTTGTAGGAATCATCTCCTACCTTATCTAACACTTCAAAAGGACCATACCATAATGCCTCGATATTCTCACCCATACCTTATAATATTTCCTTATTCAAGTGAAACCATACTCTATCCCCCACCTTGATTTTTTTCTCAAACCTATGTTGGTCATGTCTTGCCTTGTACTTTTCCCATGGCTTATTAAATGTCTAATATACTTGTAAATGGATTTTCTTGATCTTATCAATGGATTTTTCATCTCTTAATGCTTCACTAGTGTTCTCTTCCCTCACTCCCTCTTGTTTTCCATAAACAACGACTAGAGGTGAAGGTGGAAGGTATCCAAAACAAGTTTCAAAAGGGGACTTTCCAATGGAAGAGTGGATTGCTATCTTATAAGAGTGTTGGATGTAGATCACATTTTCATCCCAAGTATTTGGATACTTTTGATTGTAACCCTTGAAAAGTTGTACCAAATTCCAATTTACTACTTTCTACCCATCTATATGTGGATAGAATGTTGTAGATATATTCAACTTACTGTCCATCTTCTCCCAAAATGTAGTCCAAAAGGAACATAGAAATCTAGTATCCTTATATGAGACGATGCTCCTTGGGTTCCCAAAGTGCACCCAACATGCTCAAAGAACATGTTTGTTGCTTCTTGTCCTTTGATGGTCTTTTTACAAGGCATAATATTGCACATCTTGTTGAATCTATCAACTACCACAAATAAATAGTCATGTCCCTTCCTAGATGTTGGATGTCCCTTCCTAATGGTTGGAAGAATACCTACAAAATCCATGGAGATTCTCTCCCATGGTATCGTAGGAACATGTAAGGGGTGGTATAGACCTTGCTTCCTATTATTGTGCTTGCTTGTACAACAAAGTATGCATCCTTTGATAAACTGAGCTACATATTATATCATTCTAGGAAAATAAACATACGTTTGCAAGTTGGAAATTGTATTCCAAACACCAAAATTCCCTTCCACTTTGGAGTTGTGAGCCTCTCTCATGAGTTGCAATATTTAACCTTTAGGAACACAGAGATTTTCCAGCTTGTAGAGTAACCCATCCTAGAGATGATAGTTAGCCTTGTTGTCACCTTCTTGTACATGAAATTGGCATTGGAGCTGCTCAAATACCTCTTTGAAGTGTGCTTGAATTCCTCATCTTCTATGTATTCCTCCTTGTATGCATCATGGGTGAAAGTATCCATATGCATAAGAGTACCCAAAGTTGCGATGTTAGCTATAGGTGGCCTTGAGAGCATGTTTTCTAGCTTATTTCTACTTTCCTTCTTATAATTGATGATTAGATAGAATTGTTGTAAAAATACCATGCACTTGTAGTGTTGTGTTTGTTGTAGCTTACTTTGGACCTGCAAATACTACAACGGATAGTGATCAATGTGAATTATGGTCTCCTTTCCCATCAGATAGTGCTTCCATTTCTTGACAGCTTGAACTAAGGCATAAAGTTCCTTCTCATATGTCGGGTAGTTTAGGATTCTACCATGGAACATTTTAGAATGATAGCATATTGGCCTCCATCCTTGCATCAAAACCGCACCCATGGAATAACCACTTGCATCTTTCTCCAATTCAAAAGTCTTCTGTAAGTTAGGAAATGCGAGAACTAGTGCCTGACTGAACTTTTGCAACTTAATATCCTTAAAGGATTTCTATTGATTCTTCCCCCACCAGAACCCATTGTTGTTGGCAATTATAGAATAGAGGGGTGCAGCCACAACTAGAAAGGAAGCTATAAACTTTTGAATATATTGTGTCACCCCCAAAATGCTCCTCACATTAGAGACATTTGTAGGAGTATGCCACTTACTTGTTGTTGTAAATGTAACTTCGGAAGATATTCTTTTGTATATTATTATTATATCATTATTGTATTTTTAATGTACCTCTGTCGGAGATGTTTTTCCTCCGTGCGTAGATGTCATTATTGTATTTGGTCATGCAAGAATATCGAGGTAAAACCTCCATTGTAATTCGGTGCAATAGTTCCCCAAAGGTCAAATGTAAAATGTATTTTTGAGTCTCCCTAGGAGAGGTCAGCCCAGTCAGTTAGGCAATTCGGCCCCATTGAGGAATTAGGTCACTCTCACTTAAAGTATAAATAGAGAGGGTCACTCTCTCATTTAGACAACACACTCACTCAATCAAGTTCGCACCAAGTGAGAGAGAAGACAAGTTCATTGGAGGAGAAGGAGAGAGAGCTACAAAAGATATCTTATATTTGGGTTTTCTATCTTGTTTGATATTGTACTAGTGACAAATCTATTTCGAAGGAAAATGTAGAGTTTTCTCCTTTATGGTTTCCTCGAGGAAAATTATTGTGTCTTTTGTGTTTTGTTGTGCTTGTCTATCTTTCAGTTTAAAGATCTAACTAAATTGAATTAAAGTGAAAACATTAGCATGGTATCAGAGCCACTCTGAAAAGAAGGCATTGTGCAGCAGCGGGAAACTAGGGATTCCTAGTTCAAGGTCTTCTCTCCATAGATCATCAAGAAAAGAGCACTAGGATAATTAACCCTAGGAGGGTGCATCTTTTGGAGGAAGCAAAATTTAATTTGAAGAATTTTCATTTTTGACCCAGTCACTAGTGCTGGGAGAAAACTAGGGCATCAAACTTTTGGGGCTTCCCTCCACCAATCTAGGAAAAGCAGTACACTGGACAACTCGCCTTGAAGAGGTGCATCTTTATGTCCAAACAGAAGTTCAAAATTCCAAGTTTGGAAAATTATGGTTTCTCTATCAAACTCTAGGTCAGCTAGCTCTAGAACCAGGTTGGGCCTCTCAAATTGGTAAGATCTAAATCCTTGCTATTTCCATTTGAGATTCTCATCTCAAAATGACAAATCACACCAAGCTTGAGGATAAGCTTGAAGGAGATGACAACTTCCTAGCATGGAAGTATAGAATCTCTGATGTCCTAGAAGATAATGACTTGGACAAGTATGTCAATGAGGAGGTTCCAGAACCAGAGGGAGAAGAGGCAAAGGAAATCCACAAGAATAACTTGGTCAAGGACAAGAGGATTATTGTAGACTCCATCAAAGATCACCTCATCCCTCATGTATCATCCTTGAAGACTCCCAAGGAGATGTTTGATTCTTTGACGAAGATATTCGAAGGGAATAAAATCAATCAGAAGATGACTCTAAGGACACAACTCAAGAATGTAAATCTTACTTCACAAGGATCTCTCAAATCAAGGAGAAACTTGAAGCAATTGAAAACAAAGTAGAATAAGGAGAGATTGCAATGACCACCTTGAATGGTATCCCAAGATCATGGGACTCATTCATTCAAGGAATATGTGCCAGGAGAAGCTGATCCCCTTCAACATACTATGGGAAGAATGCACCCACGAAGAAGATCGACTAGTAGAAAGAGAAGAGAAGATGGGATCTAATGATGGCTAGCATCTAACTGCTCAAACTAAGATAAATCACAACAAGAGGGGGGACCATCATCACAAAAGATCCAAAAGGCCCAATAGGAATCATGGACCTAGAAGGGATCTCTCCATTATGAGATGTTTCACATGTGATGAGAAGGGACATTACTCAAGAAATTGTCCTAGAAATCAAGGATCCTCCATGAAAACCAACAAGAAGAGGCATCATCCTCACACTACTGAAGATGATGGACCAGCAAGGAAAAGAACCAGAGAAGAAAGGGATGATTCTTGAAGTGATGAAGAATATGTCTTAATATTAGCACTCACAGGTACCATCACACATGGGAGCAATGATTGTCTTGTAGATAGTGGAGCATCCAAGCATATGATGGGGTACAAAGAATCTTTCATCAACCTTTAAGAACATGAGTCACCTCACAAGGTGAAATGTGGGGATGATTATCAATATCCCATCAATGGAAGTGGAGAAGCTTCTTACAAGCTAGATTCCGAAAAATCATTAAAGATGAAATATTTTCTCTATGTATCCGGGTTGAAGAAAAATATTCTCTCCATCTCAACTTTAGATGCTAAAGGAATGCAGGTTACATTTGTTGATGGCCAATTTCTAATGTGCCAAAAAGGAAAGACACTAAATGATGCAACAGTAATTGGAGAGCAAGACGGAGGTTTGTACAAGTTGAAAGGACAACTAGAAGAAGCGTTGGTCCATGAATCCATGGAACCAAGTGAATTGTGGCACAAAAGGCTTGCACATGTACAATATAGAGCATTACCAATTGCAAGGAAAGAAGTTTCGAGTCTACCAAAACTACAGAAAAAGCATGAAAGCATTTGCAAGGGATGTGCACAAGGAAAGAACATGAAGAAGACATTCCCTAGCAGTGAAAGCAAGGAAAAACGAAACTTGGAGTTAATCCATTTAGATGTGTGTGGCCCCATGTCTTCTAGCTCATTAAGCGGGTATGTATACTATGTTTCTTTTATAGATGACTTTTCCCGTAAGACATGGATTTATTTCTTGAAGGGAAAAGATGAAGTATTTAGAAAATTCAAGGAATTCAAAGCCTTGGACAAAAATCATACTGAAAGGAAGATCAAGACCTTACAATCGAAAAATGGCGGATAATTCACCTCAAAAGAATTCAAGGACCGTTGCAGAGAATCCTGGATTAAGAGGGAGTTGAGAACTCCTTACAATCCTCAACAAAATTGCATTGCAAAATGAAAGAACAGAACAATAATGGAACCAACAAAGGCAATGCTACATGATCAAGATATTCCGATGCACTTATGGGCAGAAGCAACAAGGACAACTATGTATGTACAGAACCGTACACCTCACCATGTATTGAACAACAAGGCTCCAAGAGAATCTTTCTTAGGAGAGAAACTAGAAGTCAGACATCTCAGAATATTTGGCTTCCTGGTGTACATACACATCCAAAAGGAAAAGATAACCAAGCTAGATCCTTCAGTAAAGAAGGGGATATTCGTGGGATACAATGACACATCAAAAGCTTACCAAATATACTTTCCAAGATTGAAGAAGATCGAGATCAGTAGAGACGTAACTTTTTATGAAGAGTCAACATATAACAAATCAAGAAAATTAGCTATTGAAGAAACTAAAGAACCTGAATTTACTAGAAACAGAGACACAGTTATGAAAGAGACAATTTAAGAAGATCATGAAGACCACGACATGGAAGAACCACAATAATTTGTAGATCCACCTTGTGAGAAGAAATCCCACAAGAGAAGACTATCATGGGCATGTGAAGTAATACAAGATGCAAATAAGTATGGTGCTCCAGATGGGATACATAGAGAAAGCAAGAGACCCAGACCATACTCTAGCTATGTGTCCCTATTATGTGACATCATTGATAAAGAACCTTACAACTATGAGGAAGAAGCAGAGAAGAAGGAATAGAAGGATGCCATGATTGAAGAGTACCAGTCAATTATGAAGAACGATGTCTAGGAGATAGTTCCAAGACCAGTAGGGAAGTCTGTTGTGACTTCGAAGTGGATCTACAAGATCAAGCACGCTGCAGATGGTTGCATAGAAAAACACAAGTAAATATTTGTGGCTCATGGCTTCTCCCAGAAAGAAGGCATAAACTACGAGGAGACATTTGCACCTGTAGCAAGATACACTTCCATCAGATCCATAATTGCATTGGCTGTAGTAATGAAATGGAAAGTACGCCAGATGGACGTCAAGACAACATTCTTGAATGGTGTAGTTGAAGAAGAAGTGTATCTGGAGCAGCCACTGGGATTCGAGACACATGAAAAATAGACTCATGTGTGGAAGTTGAAGAAATCCTTGCATGGCTTGAAGCAGTAAACCAGGACATGGCATGATAGGATGGACATATTTCTGATGAGCTTAGGCTTTACCAAGAGTAAAGAAGATTCTAAAATTTACTTCAAGGTTGAGGGAAGAAGACCAGTGATACTACTACTACATGTAGATGACCTGTGTGTAACAGGGGAGGATTAGATCATTGCAGATAGAAAGAGAAAGCTTTCCATAGAGTTCAAGATGAAGGAACTGGGAATGATGCACTAATTCCTAGGCATGGAGGTGTGGCAGAGTGCGGATGGGATTTTCCTTGGTCAAGGAAAGTATGCAGTAGAGATTCTAAAGAGGTTCAGAATGATGGAATGCAAGGAAATGGACACACCAATTGCATTGAACTTGAAGCTACCGTGTGATGCTTCTTCAGATACAGTTGATGCCACGATGTACAGCAAAATGATTGGTTTGTTAATAAACTTAATGAACACGAGACCAGACATATGTTTTGCTGTGAAAACCTTGAGCCATTTCCTGATAGATCCGAGGCATGTTCATCTGACAGCTACAAAACATATATTGAGGTACCTGAAGGGTACAATGGGATCAAGTATACGATGAATCAGAATATTAACATGAATGGTTATGTTGATTCGGATTAGGAAGGCAATGCGACATACATGAAGAGCACTCTAGGATGTTGCTTCATTTTGGGATCCGGTATGATCCGTTGGGTTAGCAGGAAGTATTCATGTGTGGTACTAAGTATAGCCGAAGCAGAGTATGTTGCATCTTGTTCAGCTAGTTGTGAAGCAGAGTATGTTGTAGCTTGTTAAGCAAGTTGTGATGCAGTATGGCCTCAGAGGCTACTATTAGATTTTCTTGATCTTGAGCTCGAGGTGATTTGTATATTCTATGACAACCAAAGTTGTGTGAAGTTGTCTGAGAACCTGGTTTTCCATGACAAGTCGAAGCATATTGATATCAAGTACCACTATATTCATGATATGGTGCAGAGAGGTGTAGTGAATCTCCAGTATGTGGTGACAGATGAGTAGATAGCTGACATGTTGACCAAGTTGGTGGTAAGAGTGAAGTTTGAGTACTTCAGAGAGAAGCTTGGTGTTATCCAGATATATGTTCCTCAAAAGAGGGAGTGATGTGACTAGAAGACACAGGTGCACCAGGGGTGTATCTTACATGGTGGAAGACATAGGTGGTCCATAAGGATGTAATTCATCTAGGATACTCTTGGGATGTATCCACATGTTTGAAGACACTGGTAGGTCCATCAGTCATAAAGAATCTGGGATGCGCCTTGGCTGTATCTTACATGGTGGAAGATGCAGGTGGTCTGCAAGGAAGTAATGCATTTGGGATGCTTTTGGGATGTATCCACATGTTTGAAGATGCAAGTTGACTATAACATCCCCAATTTCACAAAAATTTAAAATTTTTAAGGTAGCATTAAATGCTTGTATTGGTTATGCGGAAGTATCACTAATGACGACTTAAATTAATTAACCAAAGACCAAATGATTTCTATGACAACAACTACTTTAAGTGGTCGTAAAAGAATGAATGAGTTACGTCGCTTCATACGCCATGAATACTATAATCTATTGCAGATCACTTAGTATTACATATTATTGTATGAAGACTTGAATGTGAGTTAAATCTATGCTGTAACGTCATTATGTATTCGTCATTCGTTTGTATAAAAGCATTGTTATTACAAAAGTTTACATATTATGTCGATGTCTGAAACTTGAATTATTTAATTGTTCAAAGTGCACTTCGTCATTTATATTGTCTGTGCCTATGTTTTACTTTTGACTATGGTGACTAACTATTTTTTTTCTTTTCCGTTGTAATGACGGGGTCCTATGGTACCCCGATGCTTACTTAGCTATTTATAGCTAACGCTCTTGAAATTCTGATACAGATTACAGGTAAGGATTCTGACCTTCTACTGCATCATAATCACTATATGTCAATTGACTTATTGCACTTCTAATTGTCTTTGATGTTAAGTACAATGTATAAATAGGTTAAAATCATACCAGGGTAAGACCTACCCTAGCTATGGTTACAATTATTATGATTTATGTCATTAAGTTGCCAAATATATAATTTCATGCTTTTGCTAAATGCATACAGTAAACCTAGCTTAGGAATATCCTATACATTTAATATGGTTTCCATAATGTTTAACCTTTCACTTTAATGTCAAAGCTTATTTGCATTGGAAATTCTATCTATAGTGATTAAGTATGCAACCTTAGCATGGCCATGTTACGACCATGATTTACCTATTGTATTATGCAAGGTTTATAACCCGATCTATCCATAAACTATAGAGTATTTACATTATTTTATATAATGCATGTGGCTATTTACTATATGCACATATTCTATATGCTGCACGTTGTGAACTAAATGCAAAATGGTATAAACTATATGCTATATATTTCACATTATGCAAAGTGTGGTCTACGATATTAACTATAGTGGAGTTCTGCGTTGGCAGGGTACCGACCTTGATAGTTGTAACCTTTAATGCCATTAAATGAGGTTTGGTGGGTGATATGATAGCATGCCCTTGTGGCAGGCTCTATGACATTGATATTTTGATGGCCTTGGGTTTTGGGATTAACCCTAACCCTGCGTTGATATTCCATCACCCTCGTATTCAATTCATTTGCAAGTAGCGTTGGGAGAGGTCGACGGGCTCTCAAGTTTGTAGGGTTTGTAAAACATGAATGCAGCCTCTCCCAGGGTTCGACACTGAGACCTTGCATCCTGTATGTTGTCAATAGTAGGTTATATGGACCCAAGTTCTTTACATAGTTTTTAAATCATTGCTGGGTTTGATGGTGAACCTTGATGCCACCAGTGTTACAGAGTCTGCAACCTTCGCTGGGTTCGATGGTGAATCTATGCACCACCAGTTGTTGTTAGAAAAACAGGATCACAGAGCAATAACAATAAATAGAAATGCAAATATAATCACACACACATTACAAGAGAGACACAGATATATCATGGTTCACCCCAACTTGGGCTACGTCCACACTGAAGTTTCTAGTCCTTATTATTATTCCGTCCAGCAAAGTGAAGGGATACAACCTACAGCACAACCGCTGCACTTCCTCTTCACTGTCTCATAGTATCTCTTCTGATCTCAAAGATATTTACAATGCATAAAACCTAATACATCAATCCTAGCTGTGTTACAATGTCTTTCTTTTATAAGGGAAATACAATGGAAAAATACCACGGGTTACCCAAAACCATGGGCCCGAAAACTCGTGGCGAATAATAATATCTCTGAATCTGGAGATCAGGCTCCACAACACGGCTGAACAATAATATCTCTGGGGTACAAACATGGCTAAATAATAATGTCTCTAAATCTGGAGATCAGGCTCCACAACCAACAATCTCCCACTTGGAGACTGATCACAACAACTCCACTGTTGCTGCAGTTGCTGGACTTGGACTTGGCCACTTTCTCCTCTTCACCTTCATGCTAGAAAGCCTACAGAAACCGAGCAGGAACTCAGTTTCTCTCCGGTCACTACCTTTGTGAACATGTCTGCAGGATTCTGGCTCGTGTGTATCTTTTCCAGCTTCAACAGTTCATCTTCTAGAATAGAGCCTATGAAATGGTACTTGAGTTGTATATGTTTAGTCCTAGAATGGAATGCTGAGTTCTTTGCAAGATGAATGGCACTCTGGCTGTCACTATACAACTTGCTATCCTTCTTCTTCTTACCCAATTCCTCCATAAACCTTTGCAACAAAATCATTTCCTTACTAGCCTCTGTAACAGCACCATACTCTGCTTCTGTTGTTGAAAGTGCAACAACCTTCTGCAGTTTCGAAATCCAACTTACTATTGTTCCACATACAATAAACACATACCTTGTGGTGCTCCTCCTGCCATCCTTATCACCTACCATATCTACATCAACATATCCCTGTAGAACAGTGTTTGAACCTCCAAAGCATAATGCCTGAGAATCTACTATACTGCCTTCCAATGTTCTTTACCTGGATTGTTCATATATATGCTCACAACTCCCACTACTTGTGCAATATCTGGTCTTGTGCACACCATGGCATACATCAAGATTCCAATTGCTGATTGACAGGGAATCTTGGACATGTAATCTGTCTCTTCCAGTGTCTTGGGACACATTTCCTTACTTAGATTGAAATGGCTAGCCAAAGGTGTATTTACTGGTTTTGCATTCTGCATTCTGAACCTCTCCAACACCTTTTGTATGTACTCACTCTGAGACAATGTCAATTTGCCATTTTTTCTGTCTCTTGTTATTCTCATACCAAGGATTTGCTTTGCAACACCCAAATCCTTCATCGCAAATGAATTAGCTAGCTTCCTTTTGAGTACATTTATATTCTGCATGTTAGACACTGCAACAAGCATGTCATCCACATACAATAACAAGATAATATATCTTTCATTGTCTAGCTTCTTGAAATAAACACAATGGTCAGAATGACATCTACTATAACCTTGTTTTGTCATAAACTTGTCAAACTTTAGATGCCACTGCCTTGGAGCTTGCTTCAAGCCATACAAGCTCTTTTTCAACCTGCACACCAAATTCTCCTTCCCTTTGACCTCATACCCTTGTGGCTGCTGCATATATATCTTTTCCTCCAAATCCCCATGGAGAAAGGTTGTTTTTACATCTAACTATTCAAGATGCAAATCTTCTATCGCCACTAGACTTAAGATAGTCCTAATTGAAGTCATTTTAACAATAGGAGAAAATACTTCATCAAAATCTATACATTTCTTCTGTGCAAACCCCTTTACAATAAGTCTCGCCTTGTACCGCTTCTTACCTCCTTCTTCTTCCTTCAACCTGTAAATCCATGTGTTCTGCAATGCTCTTTTACCAGCAGGAAACTGAACCAAATCCCAAGTCTGGTTTCCTACCAATGAGTCCATCTCCTCATTCATGCCTTGCTCCCACTTCTTTCTAGTTTCCACCTGCATTGCTTCTTCATAGCATTCTGGTTCACCAGCACCAGTCATCAACAAATAATACATTGAAGGAGAGTATCGTTCAGGGAGTCTACTTAACCTTGTAGATCTTCTTGCAGTTGTAGGAGTTTCAGGTGCTTGCTGTTGTTCTTGATTTTCTGGCACCTTTGGAACTTCATTTTCTTGAATTTTATCAAGTACTATGTACTCTGTGTTTTCCTTTTCCTATTTCTTTCTAATCTTTATACATGACCTTTTCATTGAATATGACATCTCTACTTCTAATGATTTTGTGATTTTCATAATCCCATAAACGATAACCAAAACCATCAACCCCATATCCAATAAAGGTACATTTATTGGATTTAGCTTCAAGTTTTGTTCTATTTTCTTTATCAATATGGACAAATGATTCACAACCAAACGTTCTCAGAAATGAGTAGTTTACCTTTTTATCTATCCATGCCTCCTCTGGAATACCAACATCCAAAGCAATTGAAGGTCCTCTGTTTATTAAATAAACAGCAGTATTGACAGCATCCACCCAAAATTGTAAGGGCAACCCTGCATGCAATCTCATACACCTTGCAGGCTCCATGATCGTTCTGTTCATTTATTCTAACACACCATTTTATTGTGGTGTTCCTGGGACTGTCTTCTCTCTACAAATCCCATGGTATGAACAGTAACTATCAAACTCCTTGCCGCAGTACTCTCCTCCATTATCAGATTTGAGACACTTCAACCTTTTTCCTGTCTCATTCTCAACCAAAGCTTTCCACTTCTTAAAAGTAGCAAACACATCAGATTTCTGTCTAATGCAATAAACCCAAGTTTTCCTAGTTGCATCATCAATAAATGTAACATAATAATGAGAGCCACCAAGAGATTGTACCTGAGCTGGTCTCCATACATCTATATGCACAAGCTCTAACTTTTCATTCTTCTTCTGTTTCTCAATCCTCATAAATCTGACTCTCTTCTGTTTTCCATAAACACAGTTCTCGCAGAATTCCAAACTTACCTGCTTCAAATTTGACAGCAACTTCTTTGAGTGGAGAATCTGCATCCCCTTCTCACTCATGTGGCCAAGCCTATGATGCCACAATGCTGTATTTGTTCCTGTGGAAGCTAAAGAGATAGAATGGTCAGTATTATGAGGACATAAATACAACGTACCTACCCTATCTCCTTTTGCTATCACCATTGATCCTTTAGTGATCTTCCACCAATTTTCTTCAAATGTAGATAGATATCTGCCATCTCCCAACTGCCATGTTGAGATCAGATTTATTTTCATAACAGGAATATGCCTAACATATTTCAACAACCAATCAGTTCCATTCTTAACTTTTATCCATACCTTAACCATTACAACAATTTTACATGGCTCATCGTCACCTAATAAAACATGTCCAAAATTGCCTGGAACATAATCATGAAAATATTTCCTATGGGGTGTAGCATGACATGAAGCCCCTGAATCTACTACCCAATAATCACTTTTATTATCTAATGCAAGAATCAAAGCATCTTGTAACACATCACCTGCTACATTTGCTTCCTGGGTAGTTTCCTTCTGTGCATCTCCTTTCTTCTTTAGAGATCTGCAGTCTTTCTTCAGATGTCCTTTCTTTCCACAGTTCCAGCACTCTATCTTTCCCAGTCAAGACTTGTATCTACCAATTTTAGACTTCCCACGATTACCTTGGATCTTTCCTCTCTCCTTTTGTCTTTCCCTGGTCTCCATGGTCAACGCATTACCTGATGTCTCACCTGTGCTTTTTCTTCGCATTTCCTCGCTAAGAATAACACCAATAACATCATCAAATTTCAAGGTGTTTGAACTAGAGACAGAGTTACTTACAACCATGACCAAGCTATTCTAGCTTTCTGGCAATGAACACAAGATTAGAAGAGCCCTAACCTCATCATCAAAGTTCACACTTACAGAACTTAGTTGATTTGTAACCGTATTAAACTCATTTAAATGATCAGTAACAGATCCACCTTCAGACATATTCATATTAAATAAATGCTTCATTAGAAATACCTTGTTGGAGGCCGAGGGTTTTTCATATAGCTTCCCCAGTGCGCTCATCAAACCCTTCATTATCGTTTCTTTTGAGATATTGAAAGCCACCGACGAAGCCAGGACCAGCCGTATTGTTCCCAGATCCTTTTTGTCAAGAACCTCCCATTCTTCGTCGTTCATGGCCACCGGCTGCTTTGCTCTTCCTCCCAATGGCAGGAATAGCTCCTTCTGGTACAGATAGTCCTCCATTTGCATCTTCCATAACTGAAAGTTTTGGCCATTAAACTTCTCGACCTTAAACTTTCCTTCTTCTTCCATTGCTCCCACTTGAACCAGAAACCCTATCTTCCTGCGGGTTTATCTTCCAAATAGACCTTTGGCTCTGATACCAATTTTTATAAAAACAGGATCATAGAGCAATAACAATAAACAAAAATGCAAATATAATCACACAAACATTACAAGAGAGACACATATATATCGTGTTTCACCCCAACTTGGGCTACGTCCACACTGAAGTTGCCAGTCTTTATTATTATTCTGTCCAGCAAAGTGAAGGGATACAATCTGCAGCACAACCATTGCACTTCCTCTTCACTGTCTCACAGTCTCTCTTCTGATCTCAGAGATATTTACAGTGCATAAAACCTAATGCATTAGCCCTAGTCATGTTACAATGTCTTTCTTATAAGGGAAATACAATGGGAAAATACCACGGGTTACCCAAAACCATGGGCCTGAAAACTGGTGGCAAAAACAACCCCAAGGTAGGGGCATGAGTGTACAGTCCTATGGGGTACAAACACGACTGAATAATAATATCTCTGAATCAGGGTATTTTTTAAGGATTTTAATATTATACTCAAGAATAGAACTGTAGGCGATTATTTTGGATTGCAAAAAACATATATATAGATAGGTAGGCGAATATCAAATATGAAACATACAATTTACTATTGAAATTAGTAAATTTTGGCAAAAATTATGATAAAAAAACATATTTGATGTATATATAGGCGATATTAGAGACTAAAAATGACCAAATAACAAATTTATTTTTTGAAGAAAAGTCCAAAAAATAGCCAATTGGTGAAATTTTGCCCCTAAAAATTACCATGCTCTGAATCTGGAGATCAGGCTCTACAACCAATAGTTGTTGATGCTGAAAGCATAACCACACCTACATTGGAGAAGTTGCTCATTCTTGCTGAGGATTTGGAGGTAATGTTACCATTCGTTGGTTGATAACTTGACAGGTGAAGTTCTTGGCTATTGTTTACGGTTTGGCCGAGTGGGATAAGACCTTTTGTCCCTGGTAAGCCTCGCTGAATGCCTATGGGAATCTATTGTAAACTCTGAAACAAGATGTGGTGAAGCTTGGCTTGGTGCCGGGCTTAGTTGGTTTCGCTGAGACTTCATTTGACTTGAAAATTGTATTCACAGTTGGTTGTGAACTTTTAAAGCTCTAAGGAAAAATTTATGAGAGAGAGGGTTTAGCCGTCGAGCCCTTTGAGGTCACATTGGTTTCTCAACTTTTTCTTATGAAATGCAGTTCTTTAAATAATTCTTATGGTTAATTAAAAGCGTCTTTATGGATTTCTTATTGCATAAAATGTTTATGATGTTTGAGACCGAGCTTACAGTTTTCTTGTAGCTCTTGTATGATCAATTCGAAGTCAATGTAATAATTCATAAAACCCTTCTTGCTATAATTTGATGCTGCGGGGAATCCCTAAGGTTTGAGAATGTTTATGATTTAGCAGATAGTTGCTAAGGGTTTTGAACCCTGAACCTTTTATGTAATTTAAGGTTTATTTTAATGGCTTATATATTTTATAAGGGATTAGGGTGAGTCGAGACTCAAACCCTGCACACCTATGTATTAAACCTATAACTATTTGTATTTAACATTTTTATAAAATATAGATCTGTTGGGTGAACCCTTATGGGTATCGAACCCTGGTCTTTGCATTCTTTTTTGTTTGGAAATAAATGGTAAATTATTACAGTAATACTTTATGGAAAAGAGAACAGGGTCTCTAACCCTGGAGTAGTTGATAGACTCATTTAGAGTTTCGAATAATTAATTAATATCAGTGTATTGTGATTATTAAAACTTCCAAATAATATATAGTATGTTTGAAAGGTCCATGCGTAAATATTTAGGTGGATAAACATGGTGAATGGAAATACGATACGATTAGGGTTTTGCAACATCATTACTTGAATTGTTTCTCTGTATTTGTTCTAAATGTTTTGATACTGATAACTACAATAATACTGCTTTATAATTTATTATTAAAGTGATAATGCTAAGAGAGTAAGTTGATTCGTAGAAAACCATTTCTGTATAAAAATGATATGTTTAAATGTTAAACTATTGTGAAATATTTATAAACTTTGTCCTATTTAAATGTTAAACTATTGTGAAATATTTATAAACTTTGTCCTATTTTTTAACGTTTATAAAGTAGGTTTTATACTGGATTTTTGTATATAGGTGAGGTTTTATTTTAAGTATAAATTTTGTATTTATAAATTATTATACAGATGCATAACTGTTAATAGTGATGTTGCTAAGCATATGTAGAAATACCTAGGTTTCCTAGTTAAGTTCTGTGATGTTTACTGAAAATAAGATAGTATAATTGTACCAAAATATAATAGATTTATTTATGAAACTCAATCATTCGAATCTATCTACAGTATATCATTATTCAAATCTGTTTAAATTCATCTTCCCTGTACTAGAGTACAGCACTAAAACAGTATGTGAAAAATTACAGGGAAGCATTTATATTCTATCATTCATCATTTAAAATTTTAGCTATCCATTTAGCAATTTAACCTAGTAGATAAATGGATTTTCAAAGTATATAATATTGCATAAATAAAACATTTATTATTAGTCAAATATATCTAAGATTTAATAGAAAATTGATAACATAATCGCATTCATTTCTCCAGTAATATGTTTTTGGATAGAAGTAAATAAGATAACACAATGAAACCTGGTAATCTGTAGAAGAGACAAATGACCAAAGGAGCCCGTTCCACCCAACATTCTCCTGAAGACAGCCAAGTTACTTGTCTTAGGACCCCCAAGCCTGTTCATTGAACCACCAGGACAAAGATGCTGTGTGGAGAATGGAATAAATTCCTCTGCAACTCAACAGTAGTACTTAACAGTAGCACTTATGCCTTTAGCAATATTGAACTCAGCAATGTGGCTGCACTAGTTTAGAGTGCAGTCTTAACTCACTCAATCTCTTCTAACCTTCCTCTCATCGAATCTCTTGTGCTCTCTTGTCTTTCAATTTCATAAATTATCACAAGGTAAGAATGAACAACCTCTTGTTGAATTCAATGGGTAGATAAAGCATGCCTAGGTCTTTTGGTCATTTTCTTAGTTAATGAGCCACCTGCTCAATTCCACTTTCTTGGGGAACATGACCATAAAATAGGGAAGTTCCCCCCTGCAACAACTAGAAGTGAGTTGAGGATGCTGCCAAGTGTCAGTTTGCTCTCACGCCAGTCCATTCCTCCTAATGGGTCAGTAAACACTCATTCAACAGCCTCCTTTGGATATTTGTCTCCTCTTTTATTTATTAATAATGAAATATTCAAAGTAATTAATTAGAGTCATCCTTGACCCCACTTGGTCAATAATCATAAAACTTTACGATAACATAAAACATAATGTTTTTCACACAACATAAAATGTTCATAATTTGGGTATGTGACAAACACCCCCTCTTAAGTTCAACATCGTCCTCGATGTTACTTTATTCATCATCCTCAAGTTCTTCCTGGAACAACATTGGATATGCCACCCACATATTACTTTCCAATTCCCAGGTTTCTTCGTCTAGACTAAGGTGCTTCCATTGCACCTTTACCTGTCCAATGGTACGATTACGAAGCAAATTTTTTCTCTTTTCAAGGACACAATCTGGTTCCACCAGAAAATCTCCTTCTAGTTCCACCTGTACATCATTCCAATTAATCACATGAGTAGCATCATGCACATACTTTTTCAAAAGAGAGATGTGAAATACATTATGTACTTTAAGATTTGGTGGAAAAGCCAACTGATATGCCACTAGTCCTACCCTGGACAAGATTTCAAAAGGTTCACAATACCTTGGTGCTATTTTAGCACAGCTTCCGAACTTTAAGGAGATTTTTTTAGGTTTTACCTTGAGGAAAACATGTTCACCAACCTGAAACTCTTTTTGAGTTCTTTTAAGATCTACATGACTTTTCTGTCTATCTTGTGCAATTTTTAAATTGCCTTGAACCTGTTTCATGGTTAGTTCCATTTCTTTTAATAAATCGGGTCCTAACATTAACCTACCAACCGGATTACTCCATGAAATAGGATTATTGCATTTTCTGCCATATAAATTTTCAAATGGATTGAGTTTTGCTGAAGCTTGGTAATGATTATTATAAGCAAACTCAGCAAGATGCAAATATTCCTCCCATTTACCTGGATGATCTCTAACATACATTCTTAACTTATCTTCAAGAATCTAATTGACTCTTTCTGTCTGTCCATCTATTTATGGATGAAATGCTGTACTAAAATTTAAAGTAGTATCTAAACCTTTAAATAAAGACTTCCAAAAATTTCCTGTAAACTTTGAGTCTCTGTCAGAAATTATAACTTTCGGAATCCCATGCAGACGAAAAATTTGTTTCATAAAAATTTCGGCAATGTTAGTAGCCTTGTAAGTTGTCTTAACATGTATGAAGTGGACTGCTTTACTAAGCTTATCCACAACTACCATTATGGAATCATTATGTTTATGATTTTTAGGTAACCCAGTGAAAAAATCAATTCTAATTATTTCCCACTTCCAATCTAGAATAGTTATTGGCTGCAACAATCCAACTGGGTGTTGATATTCAGCTTTTATTTGCTGACACTCTATACACCTAGCAATATATTCAGCTACCTCATTTTTCATACATGGCCAAAAATAATCCTTCCTCAGCATTATTATCATCTTTTGGTAACCAGGATGCCCTGAGTATGGACTTTTATATAATTCATTCAATATCAACAACTTAATTTTAGCAACACTAGGCACATAAAGTCTGTTTTTATACAACATTAATCCTCTTTCATCAATTCTGAAATCTGTTATTAAATTTTCAGAATTATCTTCAGCAATCTTTTCAAGTAATTTTTGATATTTTTCATCCATTCTAATTCCTTCTTTAATCTGATTTTCTAAATCTGTTTTGTACGTGTTGATTGTTGCCACACAATTTAATCTTGCATTTCTGCTTAATGCATCAGCAACTTTATTCTCATTTCCTTTAATGTGTTGAATCTTGAAATCATATTCGCTAAGGAAAGCTAGCCACCTAGCTTGCCTTGTGTTTAGATTTGTTTGATCCAACAAATATTTTAAACCCTTATTATCTGTCATTAATGTAAATTTTCTTCCAATTAAGTGATGGCACCACATCTTTAACGCATGTATCATGACAACCAACTCTAAGTCGTAAGTTTCATAGTTCTTCTCATGAATCTTTAACTTCCTAGATTCATATGCAATCACGTGACCTTCTTGTGTTAAGACCCCGCCAAGTCCATCATTGCATGCATCAGTGCACACAATGAAATCCTTGTTTGGATCAACAATTTTTAGAATAGGTGCCGTTGTTAACAGTTCTTTTAGTTTCTTAAAAATTTCTTCACATTTTTTATCCCACACAAATTTCTTACCTTTCTTT
Source organism: Larix kaempferi (assembly GCA_027924585.1). Lineage (NCBI taxonomy): Eukaryota > Viridiplantae > Streptophyta > Pinopsida > Pinales > Pinaceae > Larix > Larix kaempferi. Next base: position 1,720,208 of record BSBM01001158.1, on the reverse strand, counting down.
TGTAAAGAGGTTATAGGATTCGCTATTCTAGAGAATCCCTCTATAAATTTACGATATTAACCTATAATTCCCATAAAAGATAGGTACACCAGTTACGTCTTTAGGCAGCAGGCCATTTATTAATTGCTTTTATCTTGTCTGGGTCTGCTGCGATTCGATCCTTGGATATCACATGCCCTGGGTATTGTATTTTATCTTTAAAGAAATCAAATTTGTTGAAATTAGCATAAAGTTGATGTTCTCTTAACACTTGTAAAATTATCTTTAAATGTTCATCGTGTTCTTCTTTCGTTTTAGAATAAATTAAAATGTCGTCAATAAATACCACTACAAATTTATCCAAGTATTTATGTAATACATTATTCATTAGACACATGAAAACTGTTGGGGCATTGGTTAGCCCAAAAGGCATAATCACGAACTTGTAATGTCCATAGCGAGTTCTGAAAGTAGTCTTAAAGATGTCCTCGTCTTTATTTCTGACTTGATGGTACCCTGACCTCAAGTCTATCTTAGACAATATCGTTGCACCACATAGTTGATCAAACAGATCATCAATGCGGGGCAAAGGATATCTGTTCTTTATGGTCATTTTATTTAACTGGCGGTAATCTATGCATAAACGCATAGTTCTGTCCTTCTTTTTAACAAAAATAACAGGTGCTCCCCATGGAGACACACTGGGTCTTATATAATTTTTATCAATGAGTTCCTTAAGCTGTGATTTAAGTTCATTAAGTTCCAGAATGTTCATTCTGTAGGGAGTCTTTGAGTTTGGTACCGCCCCCGGTACTAACTCAATGGTGAAATCTAGTTCCCTTTTCAGAGGTAGTTCTCGAATTTCTTCCGGGAATACATCAGAAAATTCCCTTAGAATGGGTATGTCTTCCAACTTTAACTTATCTTCCCTAGTTGATTGTTCGTGATTAATTACATTCACAGCAAAAAATTTACACCCTTTTCGAATAGCCATTTTAACTTGCAAGGCAGAAATTTGTCTAACAGATGTCTTTCTAGGAATCCCTTTTACTGTTACAGTTTCACATTTATCATTTAAACAAGTAAAAGTATTTTCAAAGCAATTTAATACTACCCTATTCTTTTCCAACCAATCCATTCCAATCAGAACATCGTAAGAACCTAAAGGTAACACATTCAGCTTAACATGAGTCCTAAACCGATTCATCAATAATTCACACTATTTTACATAATTAGTCACCTTTCTTTTAGTTCCAGTAGCTAATTGGACCAACCATGATTTATCAAACTTGTCTATTTTTAGATTGCAACATTTCACTAAATCAGGTGACACATAGCTAATACTTGCTCCTGGATCAATTAAAATAGAAATAGGTTTACTTTTGAGCATACCTTCTACTTCGACCATTGAAGTTTGATGATCAAATTGTTTATTTTCCAAAGCTACATTTATCCTGGGCATCTCCCTTGCTAAGTCACCAATAGTCGCTTCCTCCTATACTATATGTATGTTGTCAACGATCCTCTTTCTGAGTGGGAAGTTTGATGCATAGTGAGGTCCCTGACAGTCCCAACATTTAACGAGTTCTTTCTGTTCATTATTTTTAACAAAAATTTTAGGTGGATCTCTGTTTCTTACATCTGTAAATTTTGGATGTTCATTACCTCTTGAATTGTTCCCTTGAAATTTTTTGTTAGAGTAATTACGTGAATTATTATTTCCAAAGTTGTGATTAAAAGAAAAATGCTTTTTCCTTTGTTCAAAATTATTAGGCTTCTTTATTTTCCAACTTGGTAGGCCTTCCCTTTTCTTGTTCTATTCATAACAAATATTTGTTTTTCTCATGGCCTCTTCAAGAGTTATGGGATCATCATATTCAATTTTTTCCTTTATATGAGAGGGTAAAAAGCTCATAAATATTTGTACCTTAGGTTTTTATTCAGTAATGTATGGTACATAGCTTAACAGATTCAAAAACTTGCTGCTCAACTTCTTCATATCCATGGAACGTAACTTCAATTCATAAAATTCTTTAGCTTGTTCCTCATAATACCATTCTGACAGAAACTTTCTTTTAAAATACTTCTTAAAATTACTCCAGTTTACATTTTTCTCTTTTAAACATTTTCCTCTTTTTAAATATTTCCACCAGATGTTTGCTTTTCCAATCATATTATAAATTGTCATTCTGGTTTTTAAATGACTTGATCAGTTGTAGATTTGAAAATACTTATTCATACTGGAAAGCCATGCTTCAGCTTCCTCACTCTTTTCTGTTTCTTCATTAAAAGTTGGTGGTTTAATCTTTTTAAATTCACCAGAAATTTCTTCGTAAGGTTCGTACTTCTTCCTTTCAGTGTAGTAGTCACTTTCACTACTATCACTAAAATATTTGTGCTTTTTCCTGCATTCTTTTTCATAAGATTCAGAAGAAGAACTGCTGTCATAATTAGTCAATTTTAACTTTTTAACCTTACGTTGGTAGGACATAGTGCCAGATTCTGAGTTATTTTATGTTTTCTTATCATTATCATTATTATGGAATTTATCCAACAGAATTTTATTAAGCTCCTCTTGAGCCTTTAAAATTCGTTCGTTCTCCTCCTTAACAGTTTTTATTCATGTTTTTAAGTCTTTAACTGTCCTTAGTAACTCAGAAGAATTATCGTTCAATTCAACAAATAAATTTTCTGCATTAATATGTCCTTGTTTGTTATTATTTTGTTCATTATTATGGGACTTGTCCTCAACTGACTCTACTGGTCCTTCCATATCTGTAGACTAAACTTATAAAATCCTGAACAGAAAACAAAATAAAATAAAAATCGCTAATTTGCAATTTTGTTCTAAATTTTTATTTGCGTGAGTGAGCCACTTCAGGCCTAGTATTTGAACTTGCGCTCTGATACCACATGTAACATCCCCAAATTTCACAAAAATTTAAAAAATTTAAGGTAGCATTAAATGCTTGTATTGGTTATGCGGAAGTATCACTAATGACGGCTTAAATTAATTAACCAAAGACCAAATCATTTCTATGACGACAACTACTTTAAGTGGTCGTAAAAGAATGAATGAGTTATGTTGCTTCATACGCCATGAATACTATAATCTATTGTAGATCGCTTATTATTACATATTACTGTATGAAGAATTGAATGTTAGTTAAATCTATGTTGTAACATCATTATGTATTCGTCATTCGTTTGTATAAAAGCATCGTTATTACAAAAGTTTACATATTATGTCGATGTCTGAAACTTGAATTATTTAATTGTTCAAAGTGAACTTCATCATTTATATTGTTCATGCATATGTTGTACTTTTGACTATGGTGACTAATTGTTTATTTTTCTGTTGAAATGAAGGGGTCCTATGGTACCCCAAGGCTTAATTAGCTATTTATAGCTAACTCTCTTGTGTTGATGTATATGTAACTTCAAAATCTATTTCATCTATGTATTTCATATATATTTATTGTACCCTTATAAGAGATGTGTTATTCCTCTATAAGGAAGTGTCGTCATGTGGATTGACAAGTGTCGCAAGTGTGTGTACTTGCCGATGGGTTATTAGACCACCATGTGTGGGGTTGGCCCTAAAATATATATTATGTTGTGGATGTATCTAGATAGACAAGTCGGCCCCATAAGGTCACTGGGAAAACAGGTTAAGTATAAATAGCGATCGGGAGATCTCTATTTGGATCATTCGGAAAGATGCACTTCTCTCACTCAGAAAGTGGCACACTAGTGAGGAGGAGGATCATCTGCTCTAGGAGACTATCTCAAGTGTATTTTGGTCGTACTTTGGTTGATCCATTGCTCTCTCTATCTCTAAGGAAGTTGTGGGGTTTTTCACCTTAGGGTTTTCCCCACGGAAACTCTGTGTCTCTTGTCTCTCATGATTTTGATTCTTGTGATGCTTGTCATGCTTATTGTGATTGTTATGCATCGATATACTGTATATGTTATTCTCTCAGTAAAGATCCAAGAGTATTGTGAATTAATGCTCAAATTTTAACATGGTATCAGAGCTAACCTGAGAACAAGACATTTTGCAGTGATGGAAACTTGAGTTTCTTGTTTATTGGGTTTCTCTCCGCAGTTTTTGGAAAAGAAGTATAGTAGATTGACTCTACTCATCAAGGAGAATCTACCTGTCCAATCAGAATTCAATTCTGAGCATTTTAAGATTTGGCCCTAAAACTTAGGGTTTCCACAAAAATAGGAATTTCTAAAATCTGAAGCCATAGCTGGAAGCTCCTTGCAAAAATTGAAGTTTAGAGCTTTGGATCGAGATTTTTGGCTGGGTAGATCTCCGGGAAACTCAAACCCTAATTCAGGGCTCTCCCAGTGAACCCGAGAGGATAAAAAGGCAAATCTGAAGGGTAAAGCTTTGCTGATCTCAAATTCTGAATACACCAAGTTGATCAACTCATCAAGACGCATCTTTCTATCATTTCAGAAAGTTGAAATTCACATTTTGAATTTTTAGGGTTTTTTTGACAAACCCTAATCCGAGACCAGATCTAGTTTTCAGCGTTTCAAGTGGTAAGACCTAAATATTTTCTATTTCATTTGAAGTACTCTTTAATATGTCTCACCACGCCAATCTTGAGGATAAGCTTGAAGGGGTTGATAACTTCCAAGCTTGGAAGTATAGGATTGGGTTAATCCTGGAAGAGAATGAGTTGGACTCATATATAAAAGAAGACATCCCTATCCCAGAGGATGAAGAGGATAAGGTATTGCATAAGAAGAACTTGGTCAAGGCAAAGAGAATCATTGTTGATTCTATCAAAGACTATCTCATACCCCATGTGTCTTCTCTAAAGACACCCAAGGCTATGTTTAACTCTTTGACCAAGCTATTTGAAGGAAAGAACATAAACCGGAAGATGACCCTACAGAATCAATTGAAAGGGGTCAAGATTGTTGAGCCCAGAATTGGCCCTTTTTAATCATCTTCAACCATCTTTCCTGCCCCTGTCTTTCACCATTTATCATGCCAATTAGACCTGTTGTCCTCACTTTATTTCTCAAATTACCAAGGTATGACTAATCATTGTTTTATCTTATTAATGCCTATGATTGTGATAATTAAAGCTGTGTATCTCTCGATTGTGCTAACATGTTACGATTTGTGAAGGTAGTTGAGATAGATGGACTGCAGGAAGACGGGGCTGAACAAGTCGTGAAGGAAGGGTTACTCGTTGCTTGAAAAGGGACCCTTGGGGCTCAAATTATCAATTAAAGTGCAGCTGTGATAGGGCAGCTGTAACAAAATTTTCTATCTTAAGTATGTTGCTGCTCGAGCCTAGCTGTGAGCTGGAATGACCGCCACTCTTGGGTCATATGATAACCTTCTCATATCTGGATGTTTCTGTTCTGCCACGTATTGTAATAGCTAGTTATTTAGGGCGCCTGAAGATCAAAGATCTTCATGGCTGCCCGATTATAGGATTAGATGTTATGATTTGTATGTATAAATATGGGGAGTTGCCTCGACCCAAGGGTGGAACAGCAGACAATTCATTCGTTGTATTAGCAGCTAAGCAAACTGTGTACTTATTCTTCTGTTAATATAAGGGGTTACTTCTGAGCTAAAGGAGTTCGTATTGTTCAGCCAACGTCTCTGTGTGAAGGCTGGGCCCGTCTTCCACAGAGATTGCTGAGTTAAAATAGGATTTTGAATTTATTATTGTGTGATGCTTTGTTCTTTCCTTTTGTACGCAGCAGCAATATTTATTGTGTGGATTTTTCAGTAAAAGATTATATTTCTGCAAGATTGGTGAATGGTGTAGAATAACAGTCAACTGAGTAAGGTTTGCTTTATGCATTTCAATTACTGTTATACACAGTTGTGTTCATCTTACAGCTAAGTTGTGATCCCATGAGCCCTTACAATTTATCTTTCCTGTTGTGTGTTGCTTGATTTCCATTCTGCAATTCAATTTCTTAGAACAGTTGACTCAGTCTTTTGCAATTGGATTTCTAGATTAATGTTCAGTTTATGTTTTATGATTTCCAGATTGATTAGATCAAACAAGTGATTGTTCTAGAATACGAATGAGATTTCTTTTCTGCAATTGTTGATTAGATCTGATGCCATTTCTTATTGATGCATGATAGAGAGGAATTGAAGTATAGTAGTTAGAAGGCAATTGGGATTGCATAGATTTTTGGGGATGAACATGGATGATAGAAGATAAAAGTATTCACTTCTAATGGTTTGGTGTTTAAGCATATATTGTGCACTTATCCTTTGAAATAAAAGACTTTCTCGGGTTGACAGTAAATTTCATATGCTCTGTGTGTATTGGTAACAATTTATCTGCATATAGAGTGCTTGACATTTTGGCGCCGTTGCCGGGGAAGGATAAAAATTGAACACTAGTCATTAGTTGCATCTGACAATTGTTTTTTAGTCAATCTATTCTTTGTTGAAATGATCTGCTTCACATGAATATGAGGAGGGTAAAACGAGACCACCTCCCACCTCCCAAAACCCCACAAAATACTAACAGCGCAGGTGGTTCGGGTCGTGGTCGAGTACCACCGTTGGGCAGAAGGACATTCATCGACGATCTTGTTGAGAGAACTGATTCAGCTACCAAGACTTGTCAACGGGAAACTCCTATCAGAAGAAGCCCTGCTGATCCTAGGGCACCAGCGTCAGGATCCATGGTGGAGAGTACGGGAGCAGCCGTGACTCACTCATCCACCCTGTTAAGGAAGGAACAGTTGACACAGCTGTTACAACTGAAGAACACACAGCTGTCACAACTGAATACGCAGCTGCTACAACTGAAGAATACGCAGCTGCTGCAACAGGATACGCAGCTGTTACAACTGAGGAAAAGAATGCAGTGACGAACGAAGAAAAGGATACAAAGGAAAAGATGGATAACAGACATGAGAACGAAGAGGAAGAGGCAATGGTAGAATACCATCATGAAAATCACTCCCTGCCAGAAGGAACTACGGCCACATTACAATTTCCAATTCAGCAGCTAGAAGGGATAGCTCCTATGAAGAACATCTCACCATCAGTGTTGCCTCGCTTCCATGGCAGGGCAGCAGAAGATCCAAATGAATTCCTTTTTGAATTTGATATCCTCTATCACAGCTATGATTATGTCACAGATGCTCAAAAGCTGAACTTTTTCCTGCCACCCTGAAGGACAATGCATTACGATGGTTCATGAGCCTTGGGGGAGGAACTGTTGCTAGTTGGAATAATATGAAGCAAGTGTTCTTGGAAAAATATCAAGAGTATTGAAAGACCAGGGATAAAAGAGAGGAATTATTCAAGATGGTGCAGAAGGAGGATGAAAGTCTAGAGGATTTTGTAGAAAGGATGCTATACAATGTGCAAAGAGCCGGGCAGACGAACATGGGGCTGGATGTGCTCAAGATAATCCTACTTCGAGGGATCAGGGATGATTGCTTAGACATGTTAAATCTGTTAGGGAAGGGACATATCTCCAAGGAACCTTTTGAGATGATTGTGGAATTATGTAAGAGATACTCCAAGGGATCTTCCAGGAATAATAAGCGAGATAAACGAGATAAGCTGGAACGTGATGTCTTCGACAGAACTCAGAAGTCATCTAATGGAGGAGCTACACGTGCAGAGATAGGCAATATCCTTGAAAATTTTAAAATAGAAATGATGAGCTCCATCTCTTTGGAGATTGATGTCCTGAAGGCCAAACAGAAACAGGCAGTGGAGGATCTCACACTAGGTGTGTTCTGTCCCCGATGTAGAAAAAATCATCCACTGAAAGAATGCCCTCTTGATAAAATATAAATATGTTAGCTATGTGAGCTAAACCATGACATGAAGGAATGTCCCACACTTCCTCAAGTGAAGGCTGTCCTCCAGGCATCAACTCTAGAAGTAGAACCAGCCTATTTCATTGCGCAGAAGAAACCTTGGCAGCCTCGAAATCAAGGTATGCCTCCAGACTCGTTTCCATTTTTAAATAATATGAACAATTGGAGTAATAATATGCAAAATGTGAATACACAATTCCCTTCAAATTATGCTCAATGGAATCCTTCTCAACCTGCAATGCAAAATTATAACTCATGGAGTCCTTGGACACAGCCGCCACATCAACCTATGTCATGGTCTCCTAGATGGAGGAACTTCCATCTTGGGAACCAGTTTCCTCAACCACCTCCACCTCAACAGCCACCATATTCTCCACCATACCCTCAATTTCCTCAATTTCCTCAATATCCTCAATACCCACCTCAGCAGTCGCAGCTGCAGCTGTAGAATAATCCTGTTCCTAATATACCAATACGGCCTCAGCTGCCTGCCCAACCCAATCCTAACCCAAATAATAAAACAGTCCATCAATTGGAGACTGTCAATATGCCGGCCTACTCTCTCTCCCCTGTACCTTGTAATGATATTCGTTTACGATCTGGGAAGATAATAGAACCTGTAATTACAGAAGATATTCCACCTTCTGTGCATGAAAAAGGAGAGAGTTCACAGCATTCATCCAATCCGGTTCCTATCATTGAAGGTGTTGAGCATCCCTTAGATGGGACGGCTGAAACATTAATTGAGAAATCAGATAATACACAGCCTACCCAGCTGGTAAGGCAACCACCATACCGTGAGAGACTAATGCTACAAAAAATAGGGGGGCAACCTCAGTTCAACCTCCTAAGAGAGTTGAAGAATCTTTATGTTAAAATTCCCCTTCTGCAAGCCCTTCAAGATGTGCCTATTTATGCTAAAATAGTTCGGGACCTGTGTACTAAGAAACCAGGGAGAAAACCTAGAGATCCTCCCACTGTTCACGTCATAGGGAATTTATCTCCTTTAATAACAGGAAAAACCCCCGTGACCAAGTATGACGACCCTGGAAATCCTACTGTCACTGTACATATAGGACAAATGCAGATACCCAACGTGCTAGTCGACTTAGGAGCAACGATCAATGTCATAACAATTGAGACTGTGAAGAAGCTGGGACTCACTAATTTTAGGCCGACCCCTACTATTTTAGAATTGGCAGACAGATCCACCATTAGACCAGAAGGGATTCTGGACGACCTTGTCATCTCAGTAGATTCATGGGAATACCCTGCTGACTTTTTGATATTACAACCAAAATCACAGCTGGGAGGACATCCATTGATCTTGGGGAGGCCTTGGTTGGCCATAGCTGATGCTTGCATCAGCTGTCGATCGGGGTCCATGACTATATCTGATGGTATGGAAACCAAAAACCTCACCCTGTATCCTCCAGCACGGCCGAGTCTAGAAGCTGAAACTTCCCTTTGGATAGAACAAGAAGAGGAGGAGGATGTTCAGCCACTATTAACAATAGGGAAGGCCTTAACTTTTAAAATGAAACAGAAGACGATGCCATCAGTAATTTCATTAACGAACCTGCTTCAGTGGATAAAGAAGTCTATCAAATCCTAAACATTACCCTTGGTAAGAAAGAACAAGAAAATATTACGGAGGAAACATTGGTTGGTGATACAAACATAATCCCAGTTTTGAAAAATTCAAAAAGCATTCCTATTGAGGTAGAGCCTGGAAGAACTTTAAATATCAACCTTGATCTCTCCTCAGAAGAACAGATGCGCCTAATCAGTCTCTTGAAGGAACGTAAGGGGGCATTCGCCTGGGAGTATATAGACATGAAGGGTATCCCTTCTAATCTATGCACTCACCATATTTACATTAAAAACAACTCCCGGCCTGTGTGTCAACCCCAACGACGCATGAACCCCAATCTGAGGGATATAGTGAAGGAGGAAATCTAGAAACTCTTGGAAGCAGGATTTATCTATCCGATTTTAAATAGTGAGTGGGTTTTCCCACTTGTAATTGTGCCCAAGAAAAATGGTGAATGGAGAGTCTGTGTTGATTATAGGGAGCTGAACAAAGCTACACAAAAGGATCATTTCCCTCTACCCTTTATTGACCAAGTACTCGATAACCTATCAGGGAAGAAGTTCTTCTCCTTCTTGGATGGATTCAGCGGGTACAACCAAATTTAGATTGCTCCTGAGGACCAGGATAAGACCACCTTCACTTGCCCCTGGGGAACGTTTGCCTATAGGGTGCTTCCCTTTGGCTTATGTAATGCACCAAAAATGTTCCAAAGAGCTGTAATTGGCATCTTCTTTGAATTGGTTAATGATAGTATGGAAGTCTTTATGGATGATTTTACTCCCTATGGCAAGGATTTTGAGGAAGCACTGGAAAATTTAAAGAAGGTTTTAATTCGCTGTGAACAAGCTAGCCTTTCATTAAGCACTGAAAAATGCCATATGATGATGAGTGAGGGGGTGGCATTAGGACATTTCATCTCCACCGATGGCATTCAGGTGGATCCTTCAAAAATTAAGGTGATAAAAAATATACCTACTCCTTCAACGCAGAAAGAAGTGCGAAGTTTTCTGGGACACGCTGGATATTACAGGAGGTTTATAGAAAACTTCTCCAAACTTGCTTCCCCTTTGTTTTCATTATTAATGAAGGACGCACAGTTTGTGTGGAGTGAAGCATGCCAGACAGCGTTTGATAAGCTTAAAGAGAAGCTGTCCACAGCTCTTATTCTAAGGGGACCCAATTGGACCATACCTTTCCACATTTCTTCATATGCTTCTGATACTGCCATTGGAGCAGTACTAGGACAGCAGGATGGTCAAGTACCTTATGCTATCTATTATGTTAGTAAAAACTTAGCCCCTGTTGAACTTAATTATACTATCACTGAAAAAGAATTCCTCGCTATTGTTTATTCTATTAATAAGTTTCAGCATTACATTACTGGGTATCCTACATTTGTGCACACTGACCACTCTGCCATTAAGTATTTGATGAACAAACCTGTCACCAATGCCAGAGTAACCAGGTGGCTCTTGTTATTAGAGGAATTTGATATTACCATTATAGATAAACCTGGAAAAGAAAATGTTGTTGCTGATTTTTTATCACGTTTTACTAACAGTGATGACAGTTCGCCTGTTGAGGATTCTTTTCCAGATGAGCATCTATTCGCACTCTCAGCTCATTCTCCCTGGTATGCGAACGTTGCTAATTATTTGTTTGCAGGAAATCTCCCGCCACATATGTCTAAACGAGAGAAGAGAAAAATCATCCAGCAAAGTGCCAGGTATTGTTGGCTCAATGGTCATCTCTTTTACACAGGACCCGATCTTGAGATTAGAAGATGTGTAAGGGAAGATGAGATATTTCATATACTGAAGGCCTGTCATGATGAACCTTGTGGAGGACACTTTGCAGACAAAAGAACAGGGCATAAAGCGCTGCGGATGGGCTACTATTGGCCGACACTGTTCAGGGACGCTAAAAGATATGTTCAGTCCTGTGACAGCTGCTAAAGGATGGGCCAACCTAATAAAACAGATCAAATGCCTTTACACCCCCAAGTGGTACTAGAACCGTTTGATAGATGGGCATTGGATTTTGTTGGCCTTATCAGCCCTCCTTCCAAACAGAAGGTTTACATTCTAGTGTGTACAGATTACATGACCAAGTGGGTAGAAGCTGTAGCTTTGGCTAAGGCTAATGACCAGGCGGTGATCGATTTTTTGTACAGTGAGATCTTTACCCGCTTTGGGGTACCAAAGGAAGTCATCACTAATGGGGGACCGCAATTCATATCACACCAATTTGAGTCCTTGCTCCAGAAGTATCATGTGCAGCATAGGATAGCTTCACCTTACCACCCCCAAGCCAATGGTCAGGTGGAAAGTGCTAATAAAGTTATTGAAGCAATCCTTACTAAAACAGTTAAAAGCCATTGAAAGGATTGGGCTGACAGGCTTCCAGAAGCACTGTGGGCATATCGCACAACTTGGCGCAACACCACAGGGTTTTCTCCTTATGATCTAGTGTATGGAAAGAGTGCCATCTTTCCAATTGAATTTGAGATAAAGACCCTGAAAACAACCACCGAAATGAATCTAGATGTAACAGAATCCCAAAAGAGAAGATTGAATCAATTAAATGAACTGGATGAGAAACGGTTAGCTGCAATAGACCAGACTGTGCTGCTCCAGCAACAGAGATCCAACTGGCATGACCGATTCATCAAAAAGAAAATCTTCCGTGAAGGAGACTGGGCACTATTATACGACTCCAGATTCAAGAAGGATTTTAAAGGAAAATTGCGTACAAGATGGCTGGGTCCATATTTGGTCGACAGGGTATTTGACAATGGCACTGTTCGCTTGGTAACCATTGATGAAAACTGTATACCATTACTTGCTAATGGCCACAGACTGCGACTGTATCGTAATCCCACCTCGAAAGATGCATTCATTTCACAAATTGCTGCCGATCCAGATTATCAGTTGGCACTAGAGCAGGAATTTTTCTCTGCCTTTGCCAATCCTTAAACTGAAAATCGTATTTGCTGTACATAAATAATTTCCTGCTGTAGCGTATAATTGTTGTTGTTTTTTTTTTCCCTTTGCATTTGATCTTTTCGTTTGTTGTCATTTTTCAAAAAATTTCAGGGAAGCGCCAGGTGAACGATCAGTTTTGGGCCCGTCAAGTGAAAATCTCCCTGTGCTGTCCTTGCTTAAAAAAAAAAAAAAATCCGGTAGCTGCAACATCTTTTCCAGCAGCTGTATCTCTTTTCCGGCAACCACGTTATCATTTCCCATCAACTGTAAAAATCCTCTTCCCCGCGGCCGCAAATCCTTTTCCCCGTCAGCTCCAACTAATTTTCTAGCAGCTGCAACATCGGCGGCTACAACATCGACAACTGCAACATCTTTTTCTGCAGCTGCCACCTCATTTCCCAGCGACTGCCACCTCATTTCCTAGCGGCTGCCACCTCATTTCCCAGCAGCCATAATATCCTTTTTCTTCCGCCTATCGTCAATCCTTTCTGGCGGCTGCAACATCAGCGGCTGCAACATCGGCAGCTGCAACATCTTTTTCCGCAGCTACCACCTCATTTCCCAGCAGCTGCCACATAATTTCCCGGCAGCAGTTAATCCTTTTTTTCCGGCGACTGTGAATCATCCCCGGTAGCTGCGATTTCAATCCAGCAGCTGCAACATCATGTCACCGGCTGCAACATCATTGCCTAGCATCTGCACTATCATTTTCTGTCGACTAGCAAAATCTTTTTCCCGGCAGCTGTGAACTCTTTTCCGGTGGCTGTAACTATTTTCTGACAGCCGCAATTATTTTCCCGTAGCTGCAACAACTTTCCCGCCAGGCTGCAACATATTTCCCACAGTCGTAAAACTTTTCCCGCCAACTGTAATTTTTTTTTCCCGCCGCCGTAAAACTTTTCCGTGACAGCCATAATCTTCCCCGATACCGTAAATTCTTTTTCCAGCTGCCGTGAATTCTTTTCCTGTGGCTGTAACTTCTTTCCCGGCGGCTGCAACATATTTTTTTTGGCAACTGCAACATCTTTTTCGTCGGTCGTGCTATCATTTTTTTGGCAACTTGCAGTGGTAACTCTCGTGTTAATAGAAGAATTGTTCCAAACCTGCTAATCATGGTGCTCATTCATCTCAGTCGTGCCGACGAACTCATCATTCCGACCCCGAGGACGCGATGGGTTGTGTTTCACTGGAGGAAGAAATTATTGCCTTATCCGAGTCATCATGATCACATGTCTAACTGTGCACGAGTTCGGCTCCGTGACGTCACCAACTGCATGCTCCACCATTTTTCGCAGCATTCCGGCGCACAGTTTTATGAGGTATGGCTTTCATTTATCACGTGATTAAGCATTGATATCATTTAAACGATATTAGTCGTACCTTCACTCGTACCACCATTATACCTGATTAAACCCTTCCCTCATACGACGTAACACTAATAACTGCCACCTTCCCCAATTCGGCATGGAAATTTCAAACGATTTTCTGTGCTTAACTTTCCAAATTTGCTCATTCTCTCAACGTCTCCGCTCAACGATTCATGCATTCTCTATGCTGCAACTTCCATTCTGGGATCCTGGAATCTATGGAATAGCAACTTCAGTTCGCAGCCAGTACCATGGGGATTCCAGTTCGCCATGAACCTTTCAATACCCGGGAACTCAGGCGAAATCTTCAAGTTCTTGTCATTTTTCAAGCTGCCGGCTGGCTCGAATTCTTTGAGCGACTGGACGGATTCGATCGAGACGCAGCCCTACAATTTGCCTTAAATCTTACCAAAACTCACTCCACGGTGTGGGGGCTATGTATAGACGTCTCTGACACCATTATCTCCGAGGTTACAGCCATCCCGATGATGGGAAAACCATGGTTTAACCGACAAGTCCCTGCGACAGTTGCACGAGAAGAATTTTTACTTCCAGGGGAGCAAGTCGAAGCATCCAGAAGGGGGATTGCATTGAACTCACTACCACGACCATGGGACCAGGTTGCTGTCTTCCTCAAGAAGTACATTACTTGTGAAGGTAGATATCAAACTGTGTATAACTCTGAACTTCCTTTGCTTTCTCATCTCCGCCATGGCATTTTATTGAACATTCCATTTTATTTACTGCATGACTTGCGTCATATGGCGGCATTTGTTCAGTCTGCTAAACACCCACTATCCTCTCTCACCCACCATGGCCTTATCAAATTAATCATTGTAAGAACCCTTTCCCAACATCATATAACTTGGGAACAATTCATCACCAGACCCCAGCAACCTGTTCCCTTGCGGGTCGTCTCGTTACAGCAAATACAGGTTCCGCCACCACAGGAGGTCCGGAGTTCCTCCAGTGAAGTTGGGGGGAGGGATGAAATGGGAGAAGAACAACAATCAGGGGCATAGGCAAGACCATCCGGGGTGGGTGAAACCACAGTAGAAGAACAACAACTGGGGGCACAAGCTGGGCCATCTGGGGGGGATGAATCTATATTAGAGGAAGAACAACCAGGGCCATGCGGGGGAGATGAATCTCTGACACAAGAAGAACTATTGGGGGATGAAACTGCATTTGAAGGAGAACAATTGGAGGCACAAACAGAGCCATTAGGCGATGGTGTAGATGAAACCTTTATGGAAAACCCGGATAATAGGGTAGCTCCGCCAGCAGAAGGTGAAATTGGAGCAGCATCAATTGCTGCGACAATGGAACCTGAAGATGACAGAGCCAGGGCAAGGGAAGAAGACATTGAACTGATAACAGTTGAGTCTTCACCTGAGTGGGTAGGAGGAGGAGCTGTGATTGAAGAAGAACAGCATGAGGGGCAAAGAAATATTCCTTCGACCTCAGCTTTGGTTCCCTATGTCCCAGCCCCACAGAAGGAAAAACCACAAAAGAAAACGCTACAGAAAAAGAGAAAGAGAGCCACCGATGAATTTAACCTAATAGCACCAATCAGAAAGAAAAGAACTCGATCTGCCACAGCAGCAGAGGCAGCTAGGAAAAGATGGGCAACTGTAGAGACATAGGTTGAGCCCCAAATCCTTATACCAAGACCGATGGATGCTCCACAAAGGCTAGTGGAGGAAGAACCTGGAATTGAAGGACTTCTGTATGAGAATGCAATGCCGAAAGAGGACCTCCAAGTACTTAGAAGGGAGTTGGAAACTTGGAAGGAAACCTGCAGAAAACAAGGTGAAAGAAAAATGTATACGTTGATAGAGGCTGCAGACCAAGTGGAGGAGTCAGATTCTGCTGGAGCTAGGGAGGAGGATGAACGAATACTCTGCCCCACCTGTGGAGAAATCTTTAAGGAAGCAGGCCATAAAATTCTACTTAACACTTATTCAGCACAACAGCCTGTGGCGACAGTGGGGAAGCAGTGAAAAAAGAAGGTGCTGCCACACAAGAACCAACACTTTTAAACATCCTTGCTGAAGCTACCACTTCCCACGATGCAGAAAGTATGGAACAGGTAGGAGAAGAACATGGGATAGGGGATGCTCTGGAGCTTATAAAGGAATATACTGAAACCCCAGAGTGTTCCCATGATACAGAGATCATAGATCAGATGGGAGAAGAACTTGGAATGGAGGTCACTCTGGAGGCTAATGAAGAATTCCATACTGTGACCCCAGAATGCTCCCAGGACACAGAAATTTTGGAAGAAGAGGCTCAAAGGCAGGACAGTGATAAACTGGAATAGGATGCTGTAACACAAGAACCAACAAACCTGAATTTACTTGTCCAATTAGCCAAACAGGTGGGAGAAGAACCTGGAACAGAGAAGACTCTGGAGTTTAATGATGAACTCTGGGTTGTAACCCCAGAAGAATCCCATGACACATAACTCTTAGGAGAAGAATTGCAACAACAGGAGGATGAAGAGGCAAGCCAGGATGTTGTTACACAAGAACCAACATCCTTGGAAGATGCAACAGGAGCTCCTGAATTTCACTTAAAAGATAAACCTGGAGTGGATTTCACTCCCGATACGCAGTTGGGAGAAGATGAACAGGTACAAACACCATGCTCAGGTGACACTGAAATTTTGGAGGATGAGCTACACGATGAGAAGGAGATCCAATCTCAGCAGTAGAAGGACAAGGAAGACATTGTTACACAAGAACCAGTGCTTCTCCCTCCTAAGAATTTTATTGATGTAGATTCAGATTAAGGATGGCCCTCTAAGCTCTCAGGCACAGCATAATGAGGATGCAAGAAGATTCCCACTACATTAACTACATTCCAGATGCCAGCAATTAGCAGTGGAAGGGGAACAGTGATGAAGGAAGATGTTGGGTTACTCACAGAGGCTGTTCAAAAGACAGATAAGGTACCTGGGTTTCCTACAATTCTTTCTCTCTCCATGGACAGAGCTCAGTACAGGATTCCAATTGTAAATAATGCAGGTTGTTGCATGAGGACATGCAATAGGGTAGTTGGGGGGAGATGTTGAGCCCAGAATTGGCCCTTTTTAATCATCTTCAACCATCTTTCCTGCCCTTGTATTTCACCATTTATCATGCCAATCAGACCTGTTGTCCTCACTTTATTTCTCAAATTACCAAGGTATGGCTAATCATTGTTTTATCTTATTAATGCCTATGATTGTGATAATTAAAGCTATGTATCTCTCGATTGTGCTAACATGTTACGATTTGTGAAGGTAGTTGAGATAGATGGACTGCAGGAAGACGGGGCTGAACAAGTCGTGAAGGAAGGGTTACTCGTTGCTTGAAAAGGGATCCTTGGGGCTCAAATTATCAATTAAAGCGCAACTATGATAGGGCAGCTGTAACAGAATTTTCTATCTTAAGTATGTTGCTACTCGAGCCTAGCTGTGAGCTGGAAGGACCGCCACTCTTGGGTCATATGATAACCTTCTCATATCTGGATGTTTCTGTTCTGCCACGTATTGTAACAGCTAGTTATTTAGGGCGCCTGAAGATCAGAGATCTTCATGGCTTCCCGATTATAGGATTAGATGTTATGATTTGTATGTATAAATATGGGGAGTTGCCTCGACCCAGGGGTGGAACAGCAGACAATTCATTCGTTGTATTAGCAGCTAAGCAAACTGTGTACTTATTCTTCTGTTAATATAAGGGGTTACTTCTGAGCTAAAGGAGTTCGTGTTGTTCAGCCAGCGTCTCTGTGTGAAGGCTGGGCCCGTCTTCCACAGAGATTGCTGAGTTAAAATAGGATGTTGAATTTATTATTGTGTGATGATTTGTTCTTTCCTTTTGTACGCAGCAGCAATATTTATTGTGTGGATTTTTCAGTAAAAGATTATATTTCTGTGAGATTGGTGAATGGTGTAGAATAACAGTCGACTGAGTAAGGTTTTCTTTATGCATTTCAATTACTATTATACACAGCCATGTTCATCTTATAGCTAAGTTGTGATCCCAAGAGCCCTTACAATTTATCTTTCCTGTTGTGTGTTCCTTGATTTCCATTCTACAATTCAATTTCTTAGAACAGTTGACTCAGTCTTTTGCAATTGGATTTCTAGATTAATGTTCAGTTTATGTTTTATGATTTCCAGATTGATTAGATCAGACAAGTGATTGTTCTAGAATATGAATGAGATTTCTTTTCTACAATTGTTGATTAGATCTAATGCCATTTCTTATTGATGCATGATAGAGAGGAATTGAAGTATAGTAGTTAGAAGGCAATTGGGATTGCATAGATTTTTGGGGATGAACATGGATGATAGAAGATAAAAGTATTCACTTCTAATGGTTTGGTGTTTAAGCATATATTGTGCACTTATCCTTTGAAATAAAAGACTTTCTCGGGTTGACAGTAAATTTCATATGCTCTGTGTGTATTGGTAACAATTTATCTGCATATAGAGTGCTTGACAAAGATGTCGAATGGAGAAACCATTCAATACTATTTCTCCAAGGTCTCTCATATCAAGGAACAACTTGAAGCTGTAGATGAAATGGTGGAGAATGGTGAAATTGTTATGACTACTTTGAATGGCCTACCTAGGTCATGGGACTCTTTTATCTAGGGATCTATGCTAGAAAGAAGTTAATCTCCTTCAACATATTATGGGAGGAATGTTCTCAAGAAGAAGTAAGACTTGTGGCAAGAGAAGAGAAGATGGGAAATTAATATCAAGCTCTCACAGCTCACACTAAGAAGGGCAAGTGCAAGAGGGAGCCATCCCATCACAAGAAGAAATCTTCTCATCATTTTCACAAAGACAAGAAAGATCTAAGGTGTTTCACTTGTAATGAGAAGGGTCACTTTGCTTCAAAATGTCCCAAGAACAAAAGGGACAAACACAACAACAACAACTCCAGCAAGAAGAAGAAGGGTAACAAAAGAAGGTACCATGCTCATGCTGCCAAAGATGATGAACCTCCAAAGAAGAAGGCTAGGGCAGAAAGTGATGATAGTAATGATGACTCATCAAGTGAAAAAGAGTATGTTCTAATCTCTTCTCTCACAGGTACTATCTCCCATGGTTGTAATGATTGGTTAATTGACAGTGGGGCTTCCAAACACATGTCTGGGTTTAAAGAATCCTTTGTAAATCTGTCTGAACATGAATCACCCCATAAAGTTAAACTTGGGGATGATTATCAATATCCCATCAAAGGAAGTGGTGAAGCCTCCTACAACCCAGATTCTGGAAAATATTTGAAGATGAAAGAAGTCCTTTATGTACATGGGCTCAAGAAGAACTTACTCTCCATCTCTGCATTGGATACAAAAGGTATGAGGGTTGCATTTGTGGATGGCCAAGTCCTGATGTGGCCAAAGGGAAAGACCATAGATGATGCAGTTGTGATTGGAGAGCAAGAGGGAGGTTTGTATAAATTAAAAGGTCAACCTAAACATGCCATGGTGCATGAATCCATGGAGCCAAGTGAACTTTGGCATAGAAGACTTGCTGATATGCACTATATGGCACTTCCAATTGCAAGCAAGGATGTAGAGGGTCTTCCTGAAATCAAGACCAAACATGAAGGTGTTTGCAAAGGATGTGCAAAAGGTAAGAATATTAAGAAGGCTTTCCCAAGCAGTGAAAGCAAGGCAAAAGATATCCTGGAAATAATCCACGCAGATGTATGTGGTCCTATGTCATCCAGTTATCTAAGTGGGTATGTTTACTATGTCTCATTTATTGATGACTTCTCCAGGAAGACTTGGGTATACTTCTTGAAAAACAAAGATGATGTGTTTGATAAGTTCAAGGAATTCAAAACCTTGATGGAGAATCAAACTGACAAAAAGATCAAAACATTCAGATCCAAAACTGGTGGAGAATTCACCTCAGGTGACTTCAAGAAGCTTTGCAGTGATTCAAGGATTAAGAGGGAGTTGACTGATCCTTATAATCCTCAACAGAATGAAGTTGCAGAAAGGAAGAACAGAACAATCATGGAAGCAGCAAGGGCAATGCTGCATGACCAGGATCTACCTATGCATCTATGGACAGAAGTAGCTAGAATAGTTGTATATGTGCAGAACAGAACACCCCACAAGATATTGGAAAACAAGACACCACAAGAGGTATTTTCTGGTAAGAAACCTGAAGTCAGCCATCTCAAAATATTTTGTTGTCTAGTATACACTCGTGTCCCAAAGGAAAAGAGGACCAAACTAGATCCATCAGGAAAGAAGGGTATCTTTGTGGGTTACAGTGAAATCTCGAAGGCTTACAGAATATACTTTCCAGGTTTCAAGAAGATTGATGTCGGCATGGATGTAACCTTTGATGAAAACTCAACATTCATCAAATCAAGGAAGGCACCTATCGAAGTTTATGAAGAACCTAAGGAAACTAGATTTTAAGACACTACCATGACTAAAGCAATTCCAGAAGTTGTTCGTGAGTTTGAAGATCCATAAGAACCTGTAGATCCACCCCGTGAGGATAGCTCTCACAAGAGGAAACCTGCATGGGCTAGAGAGCTCATTCAAGATGCAAAAAGATTTGGCATTCCAGAAGAAGAACACAGAGCAAAGAAGAGAACCAGATCACATACTAGCTATGTTGCTTTACTCTGTGACATTATGAACAAAGAACCTTCCAGTTATGAAGAAGCAGCAGAAAAGAAAGAATGGAAGGATGCCATGGTTGAGGAATACCAATCAATAATGAAGAATGATGTTTGGGATGTTGTCCCAAGACCTAAAGAGAAGTCTGTTGTGACTTCCAAATGGATCTACAAAATCAAGCATGATGTAGATGGAAGTGTAGAGAAATACAAAGCAAGATTCGTAGCTCATGGCTTCTCTCATAAAGAGGGAATAGATTATGAAGTAACTTTTGCACGTGTAGCCAGGTATACTTCCATAAGAACAGTACTTGCCTTGGCTGTAGCAATGAAATGGAAAATACACCAGATGGATGTCAAGACTGCTTTCTTGAATGGTGTAGTTGAAGAGGAAGTATACATGGAGCAGCCACTCGGTTTTGAAATACACGATAGGGAGTCATATGTGTGCAGATTGAAGAAATCCTTGTATGTCTTGAAGCAAGCTCCCAGAACTTGGTATGGTAGGATGGACAGTTTCCTATCTAGCTTGGGCTTTACCAAGAGTAAAGCGGATTCCAACCTCTACTACAAGGTTGAGGAAGGGAATCCTGTGATTCTACTCCTGTATGTGGATGACTTATTTGTAACAAGAGATGACAGATTGATTGCAGATACTAAGAGGAAGCTTGTTGCTGAGTTCAATATGAAATATTTGGGAATGATGCATTATTTCCTAGGTATGGAGGTGTGGTAGAATTCAGGTGGGATCTTCCTTAGTCAAGGGAAGTACACAATAGATATTCTGAAGAGATTTGGGATGATGGATTGCAAGGCCATGGCCACACCCATGGCATCTAATCTAAATCTTCTATGTGATGCTTCATCTGAGACGGTTGATGTCTCTATGTATCGTCAGATGATTGGGTCCTTGATGTACCTGACAAACACGAGACCAAATATTTGCTTTGCAGTGAACACATTGAGCGAGTTCCTAACGGATCCGAGGAGTGTTCATCTGGTTGCTGTAAAGCATGTTCTAAGGTACCTGAAGGGTACAGTGGATTATGGGCTCAAGTATGAAGCGAATCAAAAGTTTAACCTGCAAGGTTATGTTGATTTAGATTGGGCTGGCAGTGCTGTAGATAGGAAGAGCACATCTAGGTGCTGCTTCAGTATGGGATTAGGTGTGATCTCTTGGTTCAGCAGGAAGTAGTCCTTTGAATTATTGCACTTCAATTTGTCTTTGATGTTAAGTACAATGTATAAATAGGTTAAAATCATACAAGGGTAAGACCTACCCTAGCTATGGTTACAATTATTATGATTTATGTCATTAAGTTGCCAAATGTATAATTTCATGCTTTTACTAAATGCATACAGTAAACCTGGCTTAGGAATATCCTATACATTTAATATGGTTTCCATAATGTTTAACCTTTCACTTTAATGTCAAAGCTTATGTGCATTGGAAATTCTATCTATAGTGATTAAGTATGCAACCTTAGCATGGCCTTGTTATGACCATGATTTACCTATTGTATTATGCAAGGTTTATAACCCGATCTATCCATAAACTATAGAGTATTTACATTATTTTATATAATGCATGTGTCTATTTACTATATGCATATATTCTATATGTTGAACGTTGTGAACCAAATGTGAAATCGTATAAACTATATGCTATATATTTTACATTATGCAAAGTGTGGTCTACGATATTAACCATAGTGGAGTTCTACGTTGGTAGGGTACCGAGCTTGATAGCTGTAACCTTTAATGCCATTAAATGAGGTTTGGCGGGTGATATGATAGCATGCCCATGTGGAAACATTTATGACAAAGAGGGTTTAGCCCTCGAGCCCTTTCAGCTCATGTTGGTTTCTCAACGTTTTCTTATGAAATGCAATTCTGTAAATAATTCTTATGGTTAATTAAAATCGTCTTTATGGATTTCTTACTACATAAAATGTTTATGATGTTTGAGACTGAGCTTACGGTTTTCCTGTAGCTCTTGTATGATCAGTTCAAATTCAATGCAATAATTCGTAAAACCCTTCCTGCTATAATTTGATGTTGCGGGGAAACCCTAAGGTTTGAGAATGTTTATGATTTAGCAGATAGTTGCTAAGGGTTTTGAACTCTTAACCTTTTTATGTAATTTAAGGTTTATTTTAATGGCTTATATATTTTATAAGGGATTAGGGTGAGTCGAGACTCAAACCCTGCACACCTGTGTATTAAACCTGTAACTATTTGTATTTAACATTTTTATAAAATATAGATCTGTTGGGTGAACCCTTATGGGTAACAACCCTGGTCTTTGCATTGCTTTCTTGTTTGGAAATAAATGGTAAATTATTATAGTAATACTGGTTTATGGAAAAGAGAACAAGGTATTTAACGCTAGAGTAGTCAATAGACTCGTTTAGAGTTTCGAATACTTAATTAATATTAGTGTATCGTGATTATTAAGACTTATAAATAAGATATAGTATGTTTGAAAGGTCCATGCGCAAATATTTAGGTGGATAAACATGGTGAATGGAAATATGATACGATTAGAGTTTTGGAACATCATTGTTTATACTTGAATTGTTTCTTTGTATTTGTTATAAATGTTTTGATACTGATAACTACAATAACATTGCTTTATAATTTATTATTAAAGTGATAATGCTAAGACAGTAAGTTGGTTGGTAGAAAACCATTTCTGTATAAAAATGATATGTTTAAATGTTAAACTGTTGTGAAATATTTATAAACTTTGTCCTATTTTTTAACGTTTATAAAGTAGGTTTTATACTAGATTTTTGTATACATGTGAGGTTTGATTTTAAGTATAAATTATGTGTTTATAAATGATTATACAGATGCATAATTGTTAATAGTTCTGTTGATAAGCATATGCAGAAATACCTAGGTTTCCTAGTTAAGTTCTGTGATGTTTACTGAAAATAAGACAATATAATTGTACCGAAATATAATAGATTTGTTTATGAAACTCAATTGTTCGAATCTATCTACAGTATATCATTATTCAAATTTGTTTAAATTCATCTTCCCTGTACTAGAGTACGGCACTAAAACAATGTGTGGAAAAATACAGGGAAGAATTTCTATTCTACCATTCATCATTTAAACTTTTAACTATCCATTTAGCAATTTAACCTAGCAGATAAATGGATTTTCAGAGTATATAATATTGCAGAAATAAAACATTTATTATCAATCAAAGATATCTAAGATTTAATAGAAAACAGCTAACATAATCGCATTCATTTCTTCAGTAATATGTTTTTGGACAGAAGTAAATAAGATAACACAATGAAACCTGGTAATCTGTAGAAGAGACAAACAGCCAAAGGAGCCCGTTCCACCCAACCTTCTCCTGAAGACAGCCAAGTTACTTGTCTTAGGACCCCCAAGTCTGTTCACTAAACCACCAGGATGGAGATGCTATGTGGAGAATGGAATAAATTCCTCTGCAACTCAGCAGTAGCACTTCTTCCTTTAGCAATATTGAACTTAGCAATGTGGTTGCACTAGTTCAGAGTGCAGTCTTAACTCACTCAATCACTTCTAACCTTCCCCTCATCGAATCTCTTGTGCTCTCTTGTCTTTCAATTTCATAAATTATCACAAGGTAAGAATGAACAACCTCTTACTGAATTCGATGGGTAGATAAAGCATGCCTAGGTCTTTTGGTCAGTTTCTTATTTAATGAGCCACCTGCTCAGTTCCACTTTCTTGGGGAACATGACCATAAAAATAGGGAAGTTGCCCCCTGCAATAGCTAGAAGTGAGTTGAGGATGCTTCCAAGTGTCAGTTTGCTCTCACCCTAGTCCATTCCTCCTAGTGGTTTAGTGAACACTCATTCAACATCCTCCTTCTGATATTTGCCTCCTCTTTTATTTATTAATAATAAAATATTCAAAGTAATTAATTACGGTCATCCTTGACCCCACTTGGTCAATAATCATAAAACTTTACAATAACATAAAACATAATGTTTTTCTCACAACATAAAATGTTCAGAATTTGGGTATGTGACATTGGCCAAGAGAGTTGTAATACATCTGGGTTGTATCCATGGGGTGAAAGATGTAGATTTCCCTGGGATTTACCCACTGTGTGGGAGACACAGGTTGACTGAGAGAGAAACGTAATACATCTAGGCTATATCCACTGGGTGGAAGACACAGATGTTCCAGGGCTGTAGCCACTGGGTGGAAGACACAGTTTGTCTGATGGACATGATGTATGCACATAGGATGCTCTCTGCATGGGATGATGAGATGATATGGATACGATGAGATGATAGTAGGAGACGCGGGTGATTTTTGTGGCAATTTAATGTGTGGTCATGTGTTGTACCTACTTGATGGCTTGCTCGTAGAGATGATGAAGACCTAGATGAGAGGCCTACATCCAGCATGAAAAAGGGCTGGCTCTATAGAACTTATCATGATAGATAGATTCAAGAGATGCCACTAGTCAATGATCAATGAGATTAGGATTGCTGCAGTAGTGATGATGATTATCCAATGATGATGGCGTTGTCTAGAGTGATGATGACTTTGGCGAGAGAATACCTTCCTAGTTAAGAGGGAGTGTTGTTGTAAATGTAACTTTGGAAGATATTCTTTTGTATATTATTATTTTATTATCATTGTATTTTTATTGTACCTCCGCCGGAGATGTTTTTCCTCCATTCGGGGATGTCATTATTGCATTTGGTCATGCAAGACTATCGAGGTAAAACCTCCATTGTAATTCGAGGCAACAGTTCCCCAAAGGTCAAAGGTAAAAATGTATTTTTGAGTCTCCCTAGTACAGGTTGGCCCAGTCAGTTAGGAAAGTCGGCCCCATTGTGGAATTAGGTCATGCTCACTTAAAGTATAAATAGAGAGGGTCACTCTCTCATTTGGACAACACACTCACTCAAGCAAGTTCGCACTAAGTGAGAGAGAAGATAAGTTCGCTGGAAGAGAAAGAGAGAGAGTTGTAGAAGACATCTTATATTTGGGTTTTCTATCTTTTTTGACATTGTACTAGTGATGAATCTATTTCTGAGGAAGTTGCAGGGTTTTCTCCTTATTCTTGTGTCTTTTTTGTTTTTTTGTCCTTGTCTATCTTTCAGTTTAAAGATATAACTAAAGAAGCAAAGTGAAAACATTAACATTTGTGATGGCCTCCATATTTGCAGGACCAACCTTAAGTTATCCTCCACCAATAACATACCCCAAATGCTGCATGTGTGAGAAACGAGAGCTAACGTGGAATCCACTCACTACAATGGTGGTCAATTGGATAGGTCAACTTGCAAGAGGCATAAATTCTTCATATTAACTCCATTTGAGGCAATTCTAGGTCTGTTGGATAGGTCTCAGAGTGTAAAATCGCATGGCAAGCCATGGAAAAGAGATGGGATTTTAACACCAAAAAAACAACATATAGACCCTCAAACATGCCTTGGAAGTTTCTCAACCCTGAATATGGAAAGTGAGACCTACTCCTATAATGGACCCTACAAACTAATTCATCTAATCTTTCAACCCCAAAGCACCAAATAAGATGACAAATTATATATTGATCTATTTTGGATCATAGCTACCCATTTCGGGAGGATTTTGGCCCCCAAAATATTTCAATGAATGAGGTGAGTAAAATTTTCCTTTACCTTCTCCTTGGAGTACCATTTATCCTTTCATGGAAGTTGTCCTTTCAACCCCACCTTCTAGAGTTCAGTTTTTCCTCGCCTAGTTGTCTTGGATTTTTTTGTAACATTGTGTCTTCTACTAACTTTACAAGTGTTAACACCCAAAAAGTGCTCACTAGCTCATTTTCCTATTCACATGACCCATTTGTCCACTTTTCCACCATCTGAGCCTCTGAAACCAACAAAAGGTCACCAAAAGACCTTAGTACACCCCTTTTTCCATTAAAAAAGATTATTTTTCCAAGAAAATCATAAAAAACCCTCAAAAAGGGTCCAAATTCCCAAAAATATTAAAAAGGGAATTAAAATATTATTTTTATTCAAAAAAGGAAAAAGGAGGGAAAAGTACCTAAACCATGTTGGTCAATACCATTTGGTTTCCACAAAACCACAAATGGTATTTCCCACCACCAAAACCTATAAAAAGGTGGTAGGGGCTCCTCATTTCACATCCATCCATTATCTCATCCTTATGCTGCTGAAATCTCCCCTGAGCATTTTAGCCATTGCAAACCACATTGGAGAAGAGACCATTGGAGATTGGAGTTGCTCATCCTTGGAGCCATTCAACATCAACCTTCACCATTGAAGGTATTATCGCAAGCACTTGCTTGCCCCCCATTTTTCAATACAAGCTCATTCTTTAATATCTTCTTGTTCTTGATTTCAAATTATTTTCATTATTTGCTTAATATCTTTGCTTAGATCCATGAATAGTCTTGTTTAATTAGTTTATTGTTATTTATTTACATTGAAACTGCTGCTACTAGTTAGCAGGTGCCCATAGCACTAAGCCTGGTTGCAAAACCGGGCCAACAACAAGTTTTCCTGAGTCTCTAGTGCTAAATCCTTTAAAGAAGGTAAGGATTGCTCAGGTTCCCGCTCTAGCATGGAAGGTTCATAGTGTTTTATATTTTCCACATTCATTACTAAGTAAATGCGCATATATGTGAGTATACTGAGTCTGTAGCCATTATCTCCTACCTTCTCCAATAGTTCAAAAGGACAAGGACCATACCATAATTCCTCGATCTTCTTACTAGGACCTTGTAGTCTTTCCTTATTCTAGTGAAACTATACTCTTCCCCCCACCTTGAATGTTTTCTCAACCTTGTATTGGTCGTGTCTTTCCTTGTACTTTTCCTATGGATTTCAATGTCTCATGTACTTGAAAATGGATTTTCTTGATCTTATCAATGATTTTTTGGGCTCTTAATGCTTCACCACTAGTGTCTTACCTCACTCCCCCTTCCTGTCCATAAAAAAAATCTAGAGGTGAAGGTATCCGATATCCAAAACAAGTTTCAAAAAGGGAATTTCCAATGGAAATGTTGACTACTCTATTATAAGAGTGTTAGATGTAGATCACATTTTAATCCCAAGTCTTTGGATGTTTTTGATTGTAACCCCTCAAAAGTTGTACCAAAGTCATGTTGACTACTTTTGTCTTCCCATTTGTTTGTGGATGGAATGTTGTAGATATCTTTGTCCATATTCTCTGAGATTGTAGTCTAAAATGCATAGAGAAATCTAGCATCTTTGTCTGAGATGATGCTCCTTTGTATCCCAAAGTGCACCCATAGTTGCTCAAAGAAAAACAAATTTGCTTCTTATTTTTTGACGGTATTTTTACAAGGCATAACAATGCACATCTTTTTTAATATGTCAACTACCACAAATAAATAGTCACATCCCTTCCTAGTGGTTGGATGTTCCTTCATTGTTGTTTGAATACCACCGAAAAAATGCACGGAGATGCTCTCTGATGGTCTTGTAGGAACATGTAACCGATGGTATAGACCTTTCTTCCTATTATTTGGATTGATTACACAACACCGTTTGCATCCTCTGATTAACCAAACTACGTCTTCTTGCATTCCAATCCAATAAACATACCTTTACAAGTTGAAAACTATCTTGTCGTTAAGCGCTTAATATGAAGT
Source organism: Larix kaempferi (assembly GCA_027924585.1). Lineage (NCBI taxonomy): Eukaryota > Viridiplantae > Streptophyta > Pinopsida > Pinales > Pinaceae > Larix > Larix kaempferi. The sequence goes on along the minus strand of BSBM01001158.1, from coordinate 1,692,150 downwards.
CAGAGCTCTTCTCGGTCGAAGTGTGGCTAGGGTTCCCCTAGCCGCTGACGTTCTATTGCAGCCGCCGCGGCTTTTTTCCTGTGGCTCATCTCTCTTGTAGGCCGAGTTTTTGCAGCCTGCACCAGTTCTCTTTTCATGCATGTCATCTCTGTTATTTTTTGAAATGTGGTATGGATGCCCAGGACAAGCTTCAGGCCTTCAAGGCCCTCATCCATTCCTCCTTGTTAGAAAAACAGGATCACAGAACAATAAAAATAAACAGAAATGCAAATATAATCACACAAACACATTACAAGAGAGACACCAATATATCGTGCTTCACCCAAGATGGGCTACGTCAACACTAAAATTTTCAGTCCTTATTATTATACCTTCTAGCAAAGTGAAGGGATACAACCTTCAACACAAACACTGCACTTCCTCTTCACACTCTCTCACAGTCTCTCTTTCGATCTCAGAGATATTTACAATGCATAATACCTAATACATATTACCCTAGCTGTATTACAATGTCTTTCTTTTATAAGGTAAATACAATGGAAAAATACCACGGGTTACCCAAAACCATGGGCTTGTAAACTGTTGGCAAAAATATAATCTATGAGACTGGAATGAGTGTACAGTCCTCTAGGGTACACGGCTAAGACAATATCATCTATGAGACTGGAAGATTTGGCTCCACAACCAACACTCCTCTCCCAAGGCAGCTTCTCTTCCTACTAGAAAACTCGTGAAGAAGTTGGATGAGATCCCTTCCGTGAATCTCTCTCCTTCGGATCCTTGCAGGAAATCTCTAACCCTCTCAGAGAAAGCTCTCATTGGCAAGTTTACTGGCCTCTGGCCTAACCCAAAATATTTGGATCTATGGATAGCAGAGAATTGGGCCCCCAAGTTGCAAGGGCAGGTCTCTATCTTCGCCGTCGGGAGGGGCTATTTTGTTTTCCTCTTTATGAACAAAGCAAAAAGAGATTTAATATTCCGCTCAAGGCCTTTTTCCATGGGCTCAAGAGGTCTTTTCTTAGCTCCATGGACCTTGGATTTAAATCATGTTTCAGAGATTACTGTTGCTCCTATTTGGGTGAAACTACCCCACCTCCCCTTACACCTTTGGGGGCGTAGCTCTCTAATAGACATTGGCAACAAACTGGGGCATTTTCTGGATTGTGCAGAACCAAAAGGGGGCCAGTTTGCCTGTGCTCTCATATGCGTAGAAGTAAACCTGGAGAGAGGTATTCCTGAAGATTTAAAAATCAACTTGGGATATTAGAACCATCTCCAATAGATGGACGATGAGAAGATACCGTTTAAATCCATATCTTGCCATGTTTATGGTCACTTTGCTAAGAAATGCCCCAAACTCTCAGAAAGTCATCAGCCTGAAAAACCCCAAGCAAGCAAAGAAATAGAGTTTCAGGTTGTTAATAATCGGTGTCGAGCCCCTCGGCATAAGGATCCCCAACCCTTACAGTAGACGGTTTAGCCACAAGATATAACTACTCCAGCCATTCCTAGCTCTCCACAGACAAATAACAACAGATATGTAGTTTTGCAAGAAGCCGAAGGTAAATAAACTGAAGCACCAGAAGATCCCAAATAGACTGAGACTATTCCAGTTTCTTTAGATCATTTAGAATCAGATAACCCTCCTTTGACAGCCTCTCCTCCAGGCTCGGCTCCCTCAGGTTCTAAGAGAGAGGCTCAAAATTTCGAGCAGGATACTTCATCCCATGCAGGGTTGGTTTCTTTAGTTCCCTCCATAGCTACGGAGGGCTCCTTGGATACTGAAGACTTTTCCGCCCCTTCTCCTCCTCTTACTCGTGGTCAGAAATCCAACAAAGAGCGGTGGGACAAAGATGTGGCCGAGAACATCTCTTTGGGACATCAGAAGCACTTGGACCCCTTCCTTAAAGGGTATTTTATCTCCCCGTCTTCTTAAATGTATTGTTTTTGTAGCTTGTTATGTTCTCAGTTTGTAAGGATTTATTCCTGCAAGCAAGTTTTCTCTTTTACTCGTGATATCTCCAGAAGTATATGGGATTTGTCTCCCATGATACCAATAAGAAGGCTGACAGTACTGTTAGAGGTCATTAGCCTTATTTCACTTTGATACTCGATGTTCCTAGTTTTCTAGGAAAACCATCAAAATGTAATGAATGGTTGTGCACAACCTTTTTTGAATATTTATTCATACCTTGTTTTTGTTAAAAAAAAATTGAAAACTATCTCACCAACACCAAAATGCCCTGCAATTTTGGAGGTGTTATCTTGTCTCATGAGTTGCAATATTTCACCTTTAGGAACACAAAATTTATCCATGAGCTTGTAGAATAACCCATCTTAGAGATGATAGTCAGCCTTGTTGTCACCTTCTTCTACATGGAATTGTCCTTGTAGCTATTGAAATACCTCCTTGAATTCCTCATCTTCTATGTATTCCTCCTTGTATGCATCATGGGTGAAAGGTTCCATATGCATAAGAGTACCCAAATAGGTGATCTTGGTTGTAGGTAGCCTTGAGATCATGTCTTCCAGGCTGTTTGGACTTCCCTTCTTATATTTGATGATTAAAAACACATTATACAACATGACAAGAACTCTAAATAGTTCACGTTTTTTTATAGGTTGCATATAGTGGCTATTTCTACCTTAAAAGTGATGTTACAAGTAGAACATTTTTTTTCAAGGCTAAGATTACAAGTTTTTGAAAACCTCGACTAGTGTTGGTGCAATCAAAACCCTAAATCAACCCTCTAATCGAAAAAGTGGTTCTCGAGAATCGCCATTTTTTTTATTTGATGTTAAAATTACATCGTGCTTTAAATTGTGGCTTTCATAGTCAGCGCAATTCTAACAAAAATTTCAAAATCAACCCCCAATTGAAAATAGACGCTAGCAATAACACCCCTTTCTATCATTACATTATAGTTGCAGGAATTTTAAAACCATATATAACCTTATAACAATATTTAATTTTTTTAATCACTTCAAAAACAAAACAAAACAAATAAATTTTAATTAAAAAAATATAATTTAAAAAAAACCTTAAAAAATAAATAACCCTTTTCAATATATATATATATATATATATATTAAAAAGCTAAAAATACATATACAAAAATATCAAATATTAAATCTAAAAATATATTAATAAAAATATATATATTTTTTAATAAAAAAATTTTAAAATTAAAAAACGTTAAAAAATAAACAAAGTTTATAATATTTTTCAAAAAAAAAAAAATTACAAAACATTATACACTTTATTAGTTAAAACGTATTATGGTAAGAGAAATATGTTAAAGTAGTTAAAACGTATACACTTTATTAGTTAAAATATATTATGGTAAGGGAAATATGTTAAAGTGGGAGGAGCTTGATGCTCCCCGCCCACAATCCATTACTTTGGAGTGTCGTCACTTCAAAGTGGTGGCTTGTGGGTGGGTACTTGATGTTCGAGTTCCTCCCCCTTTAACATATATATATAAGTTTTTGGTTATTTGATTTTTAAATTTTTTTTCATATTTTGTGTTTTTTCTTTTCTATAATTTTTTTTCTTTACGTATTTTCTAAATTACAATTTTTTAATCAAAATAAGGTTTTCGTTTTTGTTTTTACAATGATTTAAAAAAAAAATATTAAATCATGAATTGTTTTGAAATACTTACAATTTTAATTCAATGGATGAAAGAGGTTCTATTGGTAGCACCTCTTTGCAATTCAGGCGTTGATTTTTGTATTTTCATTACAATTGTACTAGTTGTGAAGGCCACAGTTTAAAACATGATGTAATTTTAACAGTGAATAAAATCGAGGATGATTTTGGAGGACCATTTATTCAATTCGGTGATTTATTTAGGGTTTTGATTGCACCCACACTGGCTGGATTTTCCAAAAAGTTGCAATTTTGTCCCTGGAAAAAAATGGTGCTATCGATATCACCACTTTTCAATTTGGGGGTTGTTTTTGGTGTTTTTGACACAAAAATATGACTTTTATAGTTAGAGTACTTGTTTTGAGTATATAGTTCTCGTTAAGTTGTATAATGTGTTTAAATGGGATTGTTGTAAAAATCCCATCCACTTGTAGTGTTGTGGTTGTTGTAGCTTACTCTGGTCCTGCAAATACTGTAGTGGCTAGTGATCAATGTGAATGATGGTCTCCTTTCCCATCAAACAGTGCTTCCACTTATTAACGGATTGAACCAAAGCATAGAGTTCCTTGTCATATGTAGGGTAGTTCAGGATTGTGCCATGGGACATTTCAGAATGGTATCATATTGGCCTCCCTCTTTGCATCAAAACCACCCTCATGGTATACCCACTTCCATCTATCTCCAATTAGAAAGGTTTCGTCAAGTTAAGCAAAGTGAGAACTAGTGCCTGACTAAACTCTCATGACATGAGCTCGTCAAAGGATTTCTACTAATTCTTCCCCCAATTGGACCCCTTTTTGTTTGCTATTATGGAATGCAGGGGTGTAGCCACAACCAAAAAGGAATCTATGAACTTCTGAAGGTATTGTGATGCACCCAAAAATATCATAACTTTAGTGACATTTATAGGAGTAGGACACTTAGTGATGGCCTCCATATTTGCAAGAACAATCTTAAGTTATCCTCCACCAATTACATACCCCAAACACAGCATGTGTCAGAAATGAGAGTGGACGTGGAACCCACTCACTACCATGGTGGTCAACTAGATAGGCCAACTTGCAGGAGGCATAAATTCTTCATTTTAACAACATTTGAGGCAATTCTTGGACCATTGGACAAATCTCAAAGTGTAAAATTACGTAACTAGCCATGGAAAAGAGATGGGCTTTTGACACCAAAAATCATCATTTCAACCCTCAAACAGGTCTTGGAAGGTTCCAGACCCCAAATTTGCAAAGTGACACCTACCCCTAGAATGGGACCTACAATCCAATTCATCTAATATTTTGACCCCAAAAGCACAAAAATAGATGAAAAATTATATATTGATCTATTTTGGATCACAACTCCCCATTTCAAGAGGCTTTTGGTCCCCAAAATATTTTACTAAATGAGGTGAGGAAATTTTTCCTTTACCTTCTCGTTGGAGTACCATTTAGGATTTCCTGTAAGTTTTCCTTTCAAACACACCTGTCAAAGTTCATATTGTCCTCACCTGGTTGGTTTGGAATTCTTCTACAACATTGTTCCTTCTACTAACTCTCCCTAAGCCTCTGGTGCTAAGTTTTCGATAGAAGGTAAGACCTACTCTAGTTCCTATTCCAACATCGAAGGTTCATAGTGTTTTAGATTTTACACATTCACTACTGAGTAAATGCACATATATGGGGGTATACTGAGTCTGTAGGAATTATCTCCTACCTTCTCCAACACTTTAAAATGACCATATTGTAATGCCTCGATCTTCTTACAGGACCTTACAGCCATTCCTTATTCAATTGAAACCATACTCTGTCCCACACCTTGAATTTTTTCTCAACCCTGTGTTGGTCATGTCTTGCCTTGTACTTTTCCTATAGCTTCTTCAATGTCTCATGTACTTGTAAATGGATTTTCTTGATTTTATCAATGAATATTTTGGCTCTTAATACTTCATTATTTTTGTCTTCCTTCACTCCCCCTTATTGTCGATAAACAAAATCTAGAGATGAAGGTGGTAGGTATCCAAACAAATTTCAAAAAGGGACTTTCCAATGGAAGTGTGGACTAATATGTTATAAGAGTGTTATATTTTGATCACATTTTCATCTCAAGTCTTTGGATTCTTTTGATTGTAACCCCTCAAAATTTGTACCAAATTCATGTTGACTACTTTTGTCTTCCCATCTATATTTGGATGGAATGTTGTAGATCTCTTCAACTTAATGTCCATATTCTCTTAGAATGTAGTCCAAAAGGAATAGAGAGATCTAGTATCCATATCTAAGATGATGCTCCTTGGTATCCCAAATTGCACCCAAACCTGCTCAATGAAAATGGTTGTTGGTTCTTGTCCTTTGATGGTCTTTGTCAAGGCATAAGAATGCACATCTTGTTGAATCTGTCAACTAACAGAAATAAATAGTCATATCCATTCCTAGTGTTTGGATGTCCCTTCCTAATGGTAGGAATACCACCCAAAAAATCCATGAAGATGCTCTCCCATGGTCTTGTAGGAACATCTAAGAGATGGTATAGACCTTGATTCCTATTACTGGGCTTGCTTGTACAACAAAGTATGCATCCTTTGATAAATAGAGATACATATTCTTGCAATATTCTAAGCCAATAAGCATACCTTTGCAAGTTGGAAACTATCTTCCAAAAAGCAAAATTCAATGCAACTTTGGAGGTGTGAGCCTCTCTAATGAGTTGCAACATTTCACCTTTAGGAACACATACCTTGTCCAACTTGGAGTGTAACCCATCCTAGAGATGATAGTCAGCCTGGTTTTCCCCTTCTTCTACGTGGAATTGGCCTTGTAGCTGCTACATCCTTGAAGTCCTAATCTTCTATGTATTCTTCCTTGTATGCATCATGGTTGAAAGGCTCCATATGCATAAGAGTACCCAAAGTTGTGATATTGATTCTAGGTGGCCTTGAGAGCATGTCTTTTAGCTTGTTTGTACCTTCCTTCTTATATTTGATGATGACATGGAATCGTTGTAAAAATACCATCCACCTATAGTGTTTTGTTTCTTGTTGCTTACTATGGGCCTGGAAATTTTGCAGTGGCTGCTAATCAATGTGAATTATGGTCTCATTTCTTATCATATAGTGCTTCCACTTCTTAATAGCTTGAACCAAGGCATAGAGTTCCTTGTCATATTTAAGGTAGTTCAGAACTCCGCCATGGAACATTTTAGAATGGTACCATACTAGCCTCCATCTTTACATCAAAACCGCCCACATGGAATACCTACTTCCATATGTTTCTAATTCGAAAGGATTCTGCAAGTTGGGAAATGCGAGAACCAGTGCCTAACTGAACTCTCACGGCTTGATATCCTTAAAGGATTTATGCTAATTCTCCCCCCACTTCAATGCTTTACTACTGGCTATCATGGAATGGAGGGGTGCAACCATAACTGAAAAGGAATCTATGAACTTTAGAGTGTATTATGCTATCCCCAAAAATATCCTAACTTTAGTGGAATTTGTAGGAGTAGGCTACTTAGTGCATCCAGACATGCTCAAAGAACATGTTTGTTGCTTCTTGTCCTTTGATGGTCCTTTTACAAGGCATAGGAATACACATCTGGTTAAATCTATTAACTATGACAAATAAATAATCATGTCCCTTCCTGGTGGTTGGATTTCCCTTCCTAGTGGTTGGAATATTGATCTGAAATTTGCAAGATCTTTAATTAACAAGGATTTATGTGTGAATGTCTCAATAGTTAAATTTTGAAAGCAGAATTTAAAATGACAACTTTAAAGAGCACATAAACATAAAGACTTCAAAATAATAAATATGCAAAGCAAAATCTAATACAACAGCTAATAACGGAGTTCATCCATAAAGGACAACGTCTTCGAGCCCCTTCCAGTGAGACCATTTCTATTAATTTCTTCAAATGTTGCCAATTACATCAGTTCTGAGGACACTCTGAAATTCGAACTGTATGCTACAAAAATAGAATGCACCACTGCGTCTGTCTCGAAAAATTGTGAAATTTGAGTATAAACACTGTATACTTTTCCTGGGACCTCCCCTGGAACGCAGTACAAGACAACTCCTCTCTGTGTTGTATGAACTAGTACAGAACCCACCTCAGGCTATGTGCCCACATTGGAAATCATGCCCGCCAATGTCCTATACCTCATCCCTTCCCAAAACCATGGTTAAATAGTTAAATCTATTTTATTTGGCGCCCGTGGGTAGCGTGTCCACGTTATTACCAAATCCCATTTAAATTTAAAAATATATTTTACCAAATCCCTTTCAAACCACAGGGCGTGGCTTAGTGGTAACACATTGGTAACCTCCCTTTTTGCATTCATTGGCGGCATTTAATTTAATGTGGCAGATATATATATGGTACAATTTGTTTCATATCCAAACTTTGGATATGCAAGAAATATAAGCTCCATGGATCATGGCATATGGTTTCATGTGATAATACATAGATAATGGGGTCGGGGGATAAGCCCCCGATCCTGCCCCCTTTTCAAACTGAACCACCATTTAAATTCAAATAAAATATTTCCCATATGCCTTAGTTAGTATCACCCTTGGTGGAATGAAATAGCATTGGGCATGTGTTTGGTAGGGGTAGGTCGCGAGTTTGAATCCTGCGAAATTGCAACCAATATTTTTTTGGTATATAAGACTTTTATGTTTCCAACCGGACCACCACATGGTAGCTTCCGGTTGGTCCACGTCCCTACCAAATGTAGTATGGCTATGGCAAGTGTCAAAATACGATAGGCCCACATCATCCTGCTCTGCCACATCACCTACCAAGTCACCGAAAATGTGACAGTCTGTGAGTGTTCCACGTCAGAAGTACGGTCCACCTGTATAGGCCACATGGCACCCCCTTTTTTATATTTTACCTATTTTGTTGAAATTTCTGAACGCAATATCTTTTGCATCTAGAGTCCGTTCTTTATGAAATGAGCATCGGCGGAAAGCTCTCAAAGATCCCTACGCAATGGCGTGCTTCTATTTAGCATTTGAAGACTTTGAATTTTAGTCATCTTGGGAGATCCTCTTGGATCAAACCTCCCCACTAGAAGCTTTTGGACCACCAAAATCCTAGAATTACTCAGCAAACAAGTTAGGGTATAGCTCCCTCACCTTTTCGGTCTCTATCCATCGTGATTTTCTTGGATGCATTCTATTAAGACCCACATGAATATATTCCACATATCCTCTTCGCGAAGTCCTTATTCTTCTATCAAGAATGATGTCTTCCTGTAACTCATCAAGATACTCAAGTGAAAAATCATAAAAAGAAGGAACATGTACATTCTCCTCTTGATCCATGATCATTGGAAGCTCATAGAACTTCAATTTTCCCACATTCACAACGAAATACATCGGCATGTATGTGTTGGTCACCCTATATGATAATTAATTTCAGTTAACAAACAGAGTGCTCAATATAAATTGTCAACCCAAGAAAGTATGATTTTTTCAAAGGTAACTAAGCAAATTATATGCATAAACACTTCAATAGCTGACTAAATAAATAAAGAACATTCATCCTACCTAACTGCCAAGCCAAACTCAACTCACTGTGAAAGCTAATCTAAATTATCAATATAAGAACTCAAGGGATTCCTATTTTCTCACAACATCAATCATGTAACAACTGATCTAAGAATGAATTAACTAGAATTGCTTATGCAAGAAGTTAAATCCTAAAAATATCATAATTCAAACCATGACCTATCTAATTCTTCAAATTATAAGAACGATAAATAACAGTAATATGTAGGATTTGAGCTTGACCGTAAAAAAGAATATTAATTAACACACTTTCATAGGAAAGAAAACTATTCTACACAGTCGATTGTTCACACCACACTGTTGCAGCAAACCAAAGGAAAACTATAATCATGCAATTATCCAATTAATTACTGTTGCGGCAATCTAAAACACTACCTACTGTAACTCCACATCAACCAAAATCAGTTCAAACTAAAACATCTACTTAACTTAGCAATCTCTGTGAGCAGGCAGGCCCTGGCCTTCCAACAGAGATGCTGTTGGAGGCTACCAAACTAACACAGCAACAATCGAATCAGAGAAACACTGCTTATTTCATTAATGGATAATTTCAATTACAAAGCACTCCCAGTGCCTGTTACAATTCTCTTGAAAATAATCCTAACCTTCTGTATGATTTAATCTTCCTATATATAGTGAGGAAAGACAGTTCAAGTCCCTTAATTCAGGTAGTAATGAAGATCCCTGATCTTCATGTTGCCGAATACACAGTAGAAAATAGAAACAGTTACAAAATTTGTTACATTAAGATGGAATTTGTTTCATAATCAATTCCGCCCTTACAATGTGGAACCGATCCATCGCTAAGTAAGTCTCAGTTGGCCGTGTAGAGGAGTATCCTGAGCTGTTTCAGTAACAATCAACCAAGCTCTAGAAATATGCAACTGCTGCCAAGTTTGTCAGTTCCCATGTGTATCAGTAGCTCGTGTGTATTAGCAGCCCGAGATCCCTGGATTCCCTGAGGTCTTTTACTTACTTCTCATAAATTCATCACAAGTCAGTATTACGAGGAACAAAATCCATAATCATAAGCATTTATAAGCATTAATGTAGCAAGGTAATAATGAAGTATGCATGTTCGAATACATGCCTGATATTGTAAAAGATAATGACTTGTTTCTAAAGTAAAAGACAAAATTAGAGAAAAATCATTGAATAGGAGTGAGCAAAAAGGGCATTTGTAGCACCCAACTTATCCCCCCCACTGTCTTGTTGCATGTCCACATGCAACAATTTCTAGCTAGTCTGAATCTAAATCCGACTCTAAGATTTTTCTGTGGATATTAGTAAGGTTAAAAGAAGTCTCAGGCTTCTTACCCCAGTTAAAGAATCGATTGCAGGAAATCAACTCTTCCCAACACTTTTTCTCTACTTTCTTATTCAACCTCTAATTGCTCATGTATTGCTTCTTGGGCAACCATATTAGTGGAAATTTGAATTCCAGCCCCAACCATCATGGCCCACATGTTTCCATACATTTAACATACTCAGGCACCCGAGACAAAGCCTAATTTAAGTTCTCAAAACAACAAGGATATTTTCCTCTCAAAGATGGAGACGATGCTTGCCACCTATGCTTACTTCCTTCCATGGCATAAGGCTATTGCTGAGAGATCATTCGGACACAAGTAGAGATGAATTTCTGCTGTAAAGCTATCAACTGATGAGCCTTCATAGGATATGAAAGGTACCTTTCATGTTTTACAATAAGGACCATAAGGGACTGATTTTCACTTCTATTCTAGAGAGTGGAGTTGTCCTCATTCTTCGGAATGGTCTGGAAAGCATTCCACCATTGCATCTGATTGGTGACAAAAGAGGTGAAATCCATCAAGTGAATGTCTCCTAGATAAGGCACAGGGTTAGAACGAAAATCCATGAAGCATGAAATCTCATGTAGATACAATTCACACAATAAATTCTGCTCAATGAAATCACTTTGCAAGAAGGCCTCTAGAAATTGAGGAGTGGTCATGATCTAATAAGGTTTCCCTTCCTTCAAATCTATCAATTTGAACGGATTCATATGTTCATAGAGGAACACAGAATAAGAAGGAGATGGGGGTCTACAGATTAACAACTCCTGACCTAAAGTGTACATATGATCTTTATCCTTCTGTATAGACTTGATTTTTCTCAACTCTTTTAATTCTTTCTGCACACTTTCCCATTGGAGTTTATGAAAAATCAGTTCTTTTCCATTTCTCTCTAAGTTCTTTAATGTTCTTTCTATGCTCATAAAGAGGGACCATCCCTTCCTTACACAGGTCATCATGATTTCTCCATTTACTTACTTCAAGCTTCACAAATGAAACCTCTTCTACCATTTCCTGCATTATTTTGTCTCTTGTATCTTCCTCATCCTCGGTATCTAACTCAATGATCTCTTGTGGCTCTTGAATTTTTTCTTTATCGTCAGGTTTCTCTGTCAAAGCTTGAGCTGGGGATACCAGAGCCTGGGTTTCAGCATTTCTCTTTATATCCCTTAGCTCGAGGACTTGCAGAGTAGCATCAGAAAATTCTATATGTACTGTTGGTTCTTGTGTTTCAACAGTTTCTTCTCCATCCATTGGCTCGGGAACTTGCACAACAACATCAACAAATTCTATATGTATTGTTGGTTCTTTTGTTTCAAAAGTTTCTTCTCCATCCATTAGCTCGAGAACTTGCACAGCAGCATCAACAAACTCTACTTGTATTTTTGGTTCTTGTGGTTCAATAGCTTTCTCTTCTAATGCCACAGTCTCAGCAAAGCGTTCATGACCCAGCACGTCAGGAGACTTGATAGTTTCCTTTTGTGCCATTGTTTCAGCACTATCGTCTTTCCTAGTCACCAATTCAGGAAACTCAACAATTTCTTGTTGTGCCACTGTTTCGGCAACTTGTTCTTGTATTGCTGGTTCTTGTGTTTCAACATCCATTTCCTATCTTGATTGACCCAATTTCTAGGCCGAAGGCTCCATAAGTGTAACTTTAAATCTTGACTTTCTGAAAATGTCCCCACATTCAAGGCACACATATTCCTCATGCTCCAAATTCTCTGCTTCCGGAGGTGAGTTTTCCACCTGGTCAACTGCATCAGCTAACGTTCTTAATCTCTGTATTGCATGTTCCTTAACACTTCTTTCAATTCCTGTAACTCCTTCCTAAGCACGTCTACATCTTGTTTCAGCAAATCATTTTCAAAGAGCAGGGTTTCCATTCGGGTTCTCTCCTCTTTTGCAACAGGTTCTTGTGGATCGGCATATTGTGGTAAGGATTTTGAGCCACCCCCTGGTTCTTGTGTTATAGATGACACTCGAGGCTTTAAGATTGGAATTTCAATATATTCCCCAGCTCCTTTTAATGCCTCCACTGCAGAAGTGGCTCTGGTCCTTTCTCTCTTTGATGGACTACTTGACTGATTCTGGGTGATGGTCCTCTTCTTCCTTCCTTTTGATGTATAGGGTGTAGGTTTTTCTGGAAGAATTATCGACCCCCTCTTCTTCCTTTGTTATGTAGAGGGTGTGAGTTCTTCTGGGAGAATTATGGACCCCCTCTTCTTTCTTTGTGATGTAGAGGGTGTGGGTTCTTCTGGAAGAATTTCAATCTCCACTAAGACAGAATAAGGAAAATCATCCTTTGATATTGAGTCCTCTCCTTCAACATGAAGTTCCTCTTCCTGAATTATGCTCCCTTTCTCAGCAGAGGACTCGATCTCATGAATTTCCACAGTCTGATTTTCAATTTCCTCCCTTTTCTCTTCTATATTGACCTCTTCTCGCTGGGATGAATTTTCAATTTCCTCCCTTTTCTATTCTACATTGGCCTCTACTCACTGGGATGAGTTTTCAATTTCCTCCCTTTTCTCTTCTACATTGGCCTCTGCCTGCTGGGTTGAGTTTTCAACAGGCTTTAGGGGGTTTAAATTTTGCAATTTTTTTGCAGTTTCAGCTTCCCCCGAAGACATTTCCTGGGCATTACCATATTCCTCGGGGTCTCCATTCTTCCCCCCCAACCAAATTTGACAAGCTATGCACGTCATATTCCCCGCTGCTACCCTCTCCCTCTTCTATAGGCACCGGGTCTACCCTAACCCTAGTAAGAAATTCTGCCCAGGGTTGATTCCTTCTCTCCAGGGCTCTTAGTACTAGCCATTTAATGAGGCCATGATTGGTAATGGAGGCCCAAGGATGGTGAGACCCTCGGGCATAGTGAGCCATGTTTTGTAAATTCCTTAGAAGAAAATAGGGCATATTGATTAATGCATTGTGACGCGGGTGGGAGAGTAACACAAAATTGTAAGGATAAAAAACTTTGTACCTACCTTCATATGTAATTTGTTTCTTCAGGAATATGGCCACTTAGTCCCAAGGATGAGGCAAGATTTCCAATGCTGTGCCGCATTGTCATGGCTGAACACTCTCTCCTGCTGCGAGGAAATATTCAACTGTATTCGGGTTGCGCTTCTTCCGGTCTAACCATTTTCTTCCAGTTCTTGATAGTCCCGTGAATTCTGCTAACACATGCTCTGAAACGTCGACCCTCAGACCCCTAAAATTAGAATCATCATCTCTTAAATTCATGGCGAACTACAGTGCTATTTCCCCATTAATTCCACTCAACCGTTCAAAGTATGCAGTCCATCCGACCTCCTCAAAAATATTGAATACCTCTCTGTTTCTGCCAAGGTCATCCACTGATTCTGTCTCATGGTGAACAACAAAACCTCCATACTTCCAACTCTTTGATAATCTCCAATGAGACGAGAGAAAAATTTCCTAATTCAGATGCTAGAGTTGCAGCATGCAGTGACATTGTTGAATAGTGGAGAGTTCGTTGGGTATTTTTAGAAAGTTGGTGCATTATGGAATAAGCTCATGCTAGAAATTTTTCTCGTGAATTGGGAAAGGTGGTGGTGGTCAATAAATACGGATTGGGTAGTGATATGGATAGGTTAGTTAAGAGTTACTGATATGGATGTACAAAAATGATATAATCATGATTATTCTGCCACTTTATGCCTATTCAGACTTATGATTAGAACTCGTACCTCCATACTTATCGTGATGAATCCTCATTATCCTTGGTGGTCTGTCCTTGTTGTCAAATCAGTTGATGAAGAAAAAATTTCGCATCCGGCTTCATAAAGTCGATTGGCCCATATCCCAAAGTGTGTCCATGTCAGCATCAATTATATGAATAAGTGGCCATTTAGTAGGTCGTAGCTCCATGTTTTTTGAAAAATTGTAATAGGAATTCTAATCAATTTAATGGGAGAATTGATAGTTTTTCAACAGAGAATTCGTGGAGTTTCGGAAAGAAGCAGAAGATTCAGTGAAGCTTTAACCAAAGATATGGCAGGGTTTCAGCAGAAAGCTAACAAAGTACAACTGCCAATGGAAATGAGAATAAAGTTTGGCCAAAAAGTGGGAATTTTGATGGAGTTTTGGTAGAAAGAGGGAAAAATAGTGGGTTTTCAGCAGAAAGCGGAGAAAATAGCGGTGTTTCAGTAAAAAGCAGAGAAAATAACGAAGTTTCAGCAAAAAGCGGGGAAAATGGTGGACTTTCAGCAAAAAGCGGGGAAAATAACGTAGTTTGCAACAGTGGTTTTCTTCGATCCTTGACTTATACAGTAGGTGTAGAGGACTTCTCATGATTTCATATTCGATTGGCCCATTACGATTGTCCCATTCCCATCGGGTCCTTCGAATCTCATCCCTCCACACCATTTTCTACAAGAAACAGTTAAATCTAAAAAAATAAAAAACATGAAGCAATCCATAAACCAAAGCAAAAATATAAAATCAAAATGAATTTATTTATTTACAAGATTTCTTATGAAAAATATGCGCAAACTTTAAAGTATTGGAGAAACAGGAGAATACTCCTGTTCCTGTACCAATTCACAATTTGGATCAGCTGCAACATTGGAAATGAACGCATCCTTTGAAATAGGATTATGATAAATACATAGCCGATGACCATTAGCAAATAAAGGCGTCTGATTATCATCGATGGTGGTCAAGTGGACGGTTGTTGTGAGGGAAATACACATATAGTTCAGGGGAGAAACTACCAACTTTAGGTATGAAAGATAGACATACAAATGTTCTGCAAGTACACCTTATTCAGAAGGTTGAGCCAAGCCTCTCTCTTCCTTGCTCTTCAATGCTATTCAATGTTGCAATTCCCACACCTGCAAAACAACTTCATAGCTTTCTCAAATACATTTGACTACATATATAAGATTGATATTCATAACAGAAGAAGACATCAAACTATGAACAAACTGTAATCAAATCTGAGACACACATAAGTAAGTCATATTTGGAAAGGGAAGAACATATGATCTTTATTAATGAATGAAGCAAGTACATAAAATTATACCTTCCTTCAAGCTTGGCACTTCACAAAACCTAGATTCAAGGTCTCTTGCTTCTGTTCTCCAAGGATCCCAACCTCTAATTAACTGTGCTAGGGTTTATCAGAAACTGAGGCACAAGAGAGGGGGATGAGGGTCTCCATTCCTCCAACATAACATTTTTATGGGCTTGGTCCCCTCTCATGGCCCTTCTACCTTCCTTATATAGTCAATGAAGGAGAGGAAAAGTAGTTATAACCGATCAAGAAGTTACTAAACTAACTCAAATTGACCAAAATTTGAGATTTTGAATGTTTCAAGAAAAACCTCTACTTTTCTACTACAAACCAGGGTTTGAACTCTACTTTTATGAAGCAGAGTAGAGTTTTTCAAGAGATAAACGCTACTCTTGCATAGAATACCATCGTTTTTGTGAAAAAATGGCCAAAAATAGGGTTTTCAGATGATTTTCACGAGGTGGTTTGGTCTGGAAAAGTGTTCCTAAGGGTTATAACCATCAAATGGGCCAAGAGTGAGGTAATTTCAACCATATTCAGTGTCCCTAATGACCCTTCAATCCACAAGTGTCTTGTTGTGTGACTAAACTTGATCTCAAGAAGTGTCGTCATGCGACCAAGCGATGCAAGTGTCGTCACGGACGGAGAAGTGTCATTTTAAGCTATAACAGATGCCCCCTAATGTATGAGGTTAGAGGGAGTGAGGGAAATGATGGCCGAAATACATTATAAATAACAAAGAGTTGAATCATAGAGTAACCAGAGAAACTACCAACTTCAGGTATGAAAGATAGACATACAAATGAAGTACCTGAAAGCAAAGGAAATGTCAGACAATCTCATCTTTGGGGTAACTATCCATGTTCAAATAGTGGAACATGACCTCCATGAGGATACAATACTGATCCAAATACTAATGCATATATCATGGCCACTAGAATACAAGTGTGGATCCATGAGGAACATAAGTGTAAACATAGCCACATAAATACAAGGTGGATCTATGTCAAAACTGGAGAACATAGCCATAGAGAACAAGCTAGATCTATGTCTCATCAAGATCCAAAAAAGAGTGTGGCTCAATCTTGTGCAACTTGGGCGATAACATGAATAAGGTGATTCTATCGAGGATCCCAAGGTTTTCATCCAAAAATAACCCAAGGTACAAACCTATCCATGCGAATAAATGAGTTGATGTCGAACATGGGAGGTATCATTTGATTACCGGTCATTGATGTATGACGTTAACAAACGTGAGGGTGTCCACCAATAATGAAAATGGAACCCAAGGTACCTAGTACATTCAAGCAAGTGTGAATAAATGGTCTTTCCGTTGAACACTTGAAGAATCTATCGAATAGGAGACATTGATGTATTCCCATCTATCCAATAGCGAGGGAAACTGCCACTAATGACTGCAATCCCCAAGGTACTAACTAAAACTCTAAACTTCATTCCCAGAGCACAATGAGATGAAGTCGATGGGAAGAAGTCCGTTGGAAGGGAGGCCTTAAGGCATCCTCCATCATCCAACACGAGGGACACTCAACAGGTATGAGCTAATTTGGAGTAGGACTGAACACATGATGAAACATACTGACACCAAGGAATGGCCGATGCATGAGGTCAAGGAAACTGTAGAATGGTCGACATAGGTTATATCCTTGAACAGTGAGCATGACAAAAGAGTGACTTAGGAAGCTTTTAACACAAAGAGACCACGATGCAAATCTACAATGTAGGAGACATTAACAGATTCTCCATATGATTGAAAGACTAACCAAACGGAGGAGTAAGAAACTCTAAGATCAAGTTTATCCTAAGGCCAACACTAGAACCCAACGTGTTTGATAGACTCAAAATAGGTGCTTTGTTCAAGGAGACAATGGACTTACTGCCATCATATTGAAAGATATTTTAACATTCTTACCTTCCTTTTCCTTTTTCATTTTTTAACGAGCTTGACAAAGAACTAAAGCATGCTTGACGGTATTTTCATATTTAAGGAGTCTGAAAAACCTAGAAGAAAACTCCATACACCTATCCGTGGATTTTATATCGAGCCCGGATTGGTCTGTGCTCGACGGTGTTTTCTTGCTTATAGAGTTGAAAAACTTAAACAGTCCTCTATCAACCATCTCGTGGATTTCACATCGAGCCCGAATAGGTGAATGATCGCTTGGTGTTTTCACATTTTGAGAGTCTGAAAACCCCAAAGACAACTCCAAAGGTCCTTTTTTGTAAAGTTAGTCTCCTTCCCCTAAAAAGTGTAAAATAATGGAAGAAGAACTCTTCTAGCGCATACCAGAGTATACCTAGAGTATACCTTTTCAGTAAATTATCCACCAAGGCCCGGAAAAGGGATAATTCTATACCTAAGTGGATGTTAGTTCAGTTATTTTAACGAGCCCGAAAAGACAACTATGCTCGGCAAACTTTTCTTATTTAAGGAGTCTGAAAAGGGCTTAAAATAACTCCATAGGGATCTTTTCCGTAAAGGTTTAACGAGCCCGAAAAAGTAAACTCGTGACCAACTTACTGTTTTTAACGAGCTCAAAGGAGATACAGAAAAATACTCATAACTTCCTTACTGTTTTTAACGAGCTCGCACTGAAGATGAAAGAAATGCTCGTAGCCTCTTTACTGTTTTTAACGAGCTCGAAGGAAAGGTGAAAGAATGCTCTTAACCTACTTACTGTTTTTAACGAGCTCGAAGTAAAGGTAGAAGAATGCTCATAACCTACTTACTATTTTTAACGAGCTCGAAGTAAAGGTAGAAGAATGCTCGTAACCTACTTACTGTTTTTAACGAGCTTGAAGTAAAGGTAGAAGAATGCTCGTTATGGGAGGAGACAAGTGTCAGGGACATGTAAAACTAGCACCAAGCGCATGAAACAAAGCTATGCCTAATGCAACACAAGCAAGATAAGGACACTCAAGGTGTGTCTCCTCTAGGTAAAAGGTGTCAAATTACGAAGGAAAAATGATACAGGGCTTAGTGGAAATGAAATCAGAGATGGAGGCTTATATAACAAGCTAAAAGTGTGGAAGCCAGCATCAGGCTCATTAGCGCGAGCGGGATCATAATATATGCATATGCAACTTGAACACGAAGATGGGAGCCTTATCAGGGATGGCCATAAATATATGAGGAAGAAAGATATGAGGCTTCTTCTCAAATTCATGGTAAATCTAAAAAGGCTCCCAAGCCTATGAGAAAACTCAGCATGGGCACCAAAATGGCATAAGGGTGCTGAATAGGGTGACCCATGTTAGGTAGGCTCTGCTGTCCAACTGGTGCATAATGCATAAAGAGATGGATAACACACCAATATCCAACAGGTTCGACCCTATGGTGAATTCGAATGGCAAAAGGTTCAAATGCAACATAACAATGGGGAAGCCTAAACCTATATGCAAGGTTCCGAATATACCTGACATGGTCGCACAAGGTGTCAAAAAAGACCAGTAAGCAAGTATAAATCCAGCTAAGGATCCTGTCTTCAAGAAACATTAGTACCAAGATCATATCTAAAACATATGTAAAGAAAGACCCGATACAAGTCACTGTGGTAGAAATACTTTCAACCTCACTATCATCAACACCAGGCATAAACAAGGCAGAGTTTTTAGATGAAAATTCTATAGTACCCAAATCCGAGGACTTGTAATCAACAAGATCGACTGCAAGATGAAGATCAAAGTTGAAGGACATGATGGAATCTGCATAAACAAATCATCATCACGGGAGTTGAAAATTCTAGAAGCAGAATCAAACTCAGCAGGAAAATCGATTTGCGGATCTATAGGAGAGTCCAACGACTCAACAGTAAGAAAATCAGACTTTAAGGTCAAACTGGGGATGGACATAACTGTGACTGGATCAACATCCAAATGAATGGCAGACTGTACTATGGACTCTAGGAAAACTTCATCGGAAGGAAGTATATCATCCCAGATAGAACACATATCTAAATATTTAGATGGAGGTGCCACTTGGTCAAAAGCTGGGACTAAGTCCCGAGAAGGTAAGCATGAACTCAGAGACTCCTTCTTCGTATCAGTGGAACTCAAGGAACAATATGCCACATAAATTCCATGTGACATATTAGTGCCTAATGGAAAGGGATCTGACTGGTCTACAGTTGGGTAATAAGGAGGATCAACGAATGCAAGCTGGTCGATAGTGACGAGCTTTTGTTATGAGGAAAATGCATCACACGAAAGAGTGTAGACACCACAACATGCATAGCATAAACGTAATCATGCCCGAGGATCATATCAAAGTCCACAGGGTCCTTTAAAACCATAAAATAAACTAAGACTGTTTTTCCACCCAAAGTAACAGGTACTTGATGGAGGAATCCGATCGGTTCACTAGGTCTTCTATCGAAGGTCAATAGCCAATTAACAGCTGGAATAACATTAGGGAAACCCAAATCTCTCCAAGCATAAGCGGATAAGATACTAACAGAAGCTCCTTCATCTACAATACATCGATCAACCGTATGGTTCCCAATATCAACCTTTATCTAGAAAGGTGTCGAAGAAGGGAGACGAGGTTCGGCTAGACTATTCCAATCAAAGGAAATGATCCTAGGGCTTGGTAGGGGTTCACATGACACAGATGAAGTGCCCCCTTTTTCAGGAACATCCAAACTGGTAATGCAGAAGACTTCTGCAGTAGGTGCATCAATATTTCCAGGACTAATGGGATCGATCGAAGATTGCATCGATTCAATCGCTTCACTCTCCAAAGGAAGAGTGGGGTCGACCAAATATTGCATTGGTTCAACCACTTTATCAACCAAAGGTTGATTTGAATGTAGGGAATCTATAGACAACTTAGGAACAGAGATTCCTTCAGACATGGACCACACTCTTTGTGCCTTTGGAATGGTAGGGCATCGATGAGTAAGGTGATCTCCCTTACAAAGTTTACAAGGGAACTTTGGTTTCCGTCCTATAGGTCAAGACTCATTTACAACGTTAGTACTCTCAGCATGACTAGCATTGGCTGACAATTTGCCCCCAGCATGAATAGCAGTGGCTGGTTGCTCAGAAGCAGAAGACTTTTGAACTAAGGACCACACTTTTTTCACTTCTGGAAGTACAGGGCACAAGTAATTAAGATGGTATCCCTCACAAAACTTGCAAGGGAACTTATACTTATGTTTATTGGGTTTGTCGACAATGTCAACTCCCTCAGCATGAATTGCAGTGGCTGATCTGGTGTCTCCAGTATGACTCACAAGAACTGGTGACTTGTCATTAATATGACTAGCAGTGATCAATGACGTGTCCCCAACATGACTGACAGTCATTGAAGACAAACTTTCAGTGTGATTTTCGGTGACTAAAATTTTTCTCCTAGCATGACCTCCAGAGGCTGGGTAGGTGCCCCCTGCATGATTTACAGAGGCAGGGTGTTTGCCCCCAGCATGACTTACAGTGGCTGGGTTGCTGCCCCTTTGTTTTGGCATCCTCTTCCTATTCTTCCTCTGTCTATTCCTTTTAGACTACTGGTTACTAGTATTGTTACTTTCGCCACATGACCTAGAAGGAGGAGGAGAAGATGTTACTGGAAAAGAAGGCCCAAGGTTCTAATGCTCTTTATTTGAGGTGCTTACAAAAGAAGCGTCAAGAGCATGCAAGGCATTTGGAGTGGAAAACAATCAAACCGACAGCCCAATAGTAAATCCAGGAAGATTCAGAGTAGCCATTAAGGGAGTACCAATGTTTCCAATGAATGGAACAGCACAAGGATCCCCTGGAACAGGGGTACCTTGATTGGCACTCATCGGAATGCTAGACATAGTTTCCTGCTCAAATGAGCAAGAAGTTCTCTAAGGAAAAGTAAGACAAGTAGCACAAAGAGCGCACCACTAGAAAAGGTCCTAAGTAAATCAAACTAGGCAAATAGATGCCTTCCGGAGAAGAGTCTGGGATGACGAGGGCCCAAAATAGATCAACGAAGGAAGAAAGATAGTTACTCGGGGTCCACAATACAATGACTAAGGGTGCAAGTGCTGGAATCACCCAACCGCCCTCCCAAAGACTTGTAAGGGATTTCCTCCCACAAGGTATAGAAGATATAACCCTTCGCCGTCATCTGTGTATGATCTTATGGTCAGATACTAAGGATACCACTACACCGAAAACTCCTAGGGGAATAGTCGCTAGTCGAATCAAAAGGCGTGGGTAGGGTAACTGAGCCCGAAACTCAAAAGAGTCCCCATACGCGATCTGATCCTGGTATATGCTCGAAACAGAAAGTAGGAGGTTTATTCTTGACAATATAATCTCACAAGACCTACTGCATAGATCCCACGCAAGTTTTGAATGAGGTGGGTTTACCTGTGATAGTCGAACTACGATTTTTGCGTAATGTGTGATCTTGGGTGGTTTACGGTGTTTTAAACCCAAGATCCTAACCAAGACTAGTTGGTGAATAGTGTAACCTAGAAAAGAAAATGTTTCTAGTACATTTTATTAGGGTTCACTTTAAAGGTTACTTGCTTACTCAAAAAGGTAGTGGGTGTGTGAGAGTGGTTATAACCGAGATAGAATACTGAAATGAAATGCTTACCACTAAACAAATCTTTTCTTTTCAATGCAAGTCTTAAAGATACGATCTAGAATGCATATGCAAATGCATTTTTTAGACTTTTCGAATGCAAAAAGATAAAAATAAAGTCTAAATGTACAAAATTAAACTAAAAACCTAAGGATGCAACTACTCAAACAAATAAGTATGCAAAAGAAAATTTCTTCTTTTTGATGCAAAGCACTCTTAAATCCTTTAAGCCACTTGCAAGGTACTCTACTCAGAAAATAAATCAAAATTTTTTATGCTTTTCAAAGGTGAGAAACAAAACTGAAAATGAAAGTAACCTACGATCAAAGAAAAAGCAAAGAACTTTCAGGCTGCCTTATTGAAACAGTAAAAGATACCAATATGACTTTTAGATTCTCATTGATGTAAGCATGCCAACCATTGGGAAAAGTGTATGAAACCTACTTTTAGACCCAAACAAAGAAAATGACCGACAAAGAAGTATGGTTTGGTAAAGTCAAGTTTGCACATAAACAATGCAGTCAAGGTCCTGAACAGGAGCAAAGACACTTGAGCTTTCACTACAAAAAAAAAACTAAAAGCATAAGGGAGGATAATAAACCAATCTAAAGAGAAATTTCACTCAAATAGATACAAACAGGGTCAAGTAGACTCAGTAGATTTCAAATCCAGTGGAAATGGAGCAAGCACATTCAATCAGACTCAAATCAGGGTACAAAACACCAAACTGGTCCACAACCCCCCAACTTGGGTCAACAAGCCCCAAAAGCTTTCCAAACAAGCCCAAATTGATCAAAGAAGGTCCAAATCATGAACATAGGATCAATACAAGGATAGGAGACCACTTACAGTGGTTTAACTCAGACCTAGGGTCATTAGGGACCCCAAAAAATGCAGCCACAACCCCCCCAAAATAGATCAAAACTCAAAAACTCAGTTTCAGGAGAAAAATGCTACTGTACAGAGATAAACCAACGTTTTCTGGAGAAAAAGCTACTGTGCAAAGATAAACCAGCATTTTTTGGGAGAAAAATCTACTGTGTAGAGATAAACCAACATTTTTTTGGGGAAAAAAACTACTGTGTTAAGCAAAAGCAGCATTTTTCAGTAGAAAAAAGATACTGTGTTAAGCAAAAGTAGCATTTTTCTGGGAAAAGTTGAAAAAATGGGGCTAAAAACCCCCCATGCTTGAGCCAGTAAGGGTTTGGAAGGGTCTGTAAGAGCCAAGGAGGGTTAAACAGAGCTTAATAACTGATTCTAATCAAGAAAATGAACAAAGACCTTCAAACAATAACTGAAGAAATGACCTTGGATACCCCTAAGCAGATAGGATTTCTCCAGCAAAGTCTCCAGTCTGTTGTGAGGGAAATACACCTATAGTTCAGGGGAGAAACTACCAACTTTAGGTATGAAAGATAGACATACAAATGTTCTGCAAGTACAACTAGTAAGCAAAGAGATTAGGGTTAGAAAGATGTGCACCTTATTCAGAAGGTTGATCCAATCCTCTCTGTTCCTTGCTCTTCATTGCTATTCAATGTCGCAATGCCCACACCTGCAAAACAACTTCATACCTTTATCAAATACATTTGACTACATATATAAGATTGATATTCATAGCAGAAGAAGACATCAAACTATGAACAAACTGTAATCAAATCTGAGACACACATAAGTAAGTCATATTTGGAAAGGGAAGAACATCTGATCTTTATTAATGAATGAAGCAAGTACATAAAATTATACCTTCCTTCAAGCTTGGCACTTCACAAAACCTAGATTCAAGGTCTCCTACTTCTGTTCTCCAAGGATCCCAACCTTAAATTAACCGTGCTAGGGTTTATCAGAAACTGAGGCACAAGAGAGGGGTATGAGGGTCTCCATTCCTCTAGCATAACATTTTTATGGGCTTGGCCCCTCTCATGGCCCTTCTACCTTCCTTATATAGTCAATGAAGGAGAGGAAAAGTAGTTATAACCGATCAGGAAGTTCCCAAACTAACTCGAATTGACCAAAATTCGAGATTTTGAATGTTTCAAGAAAAAAATATACTTTTCTACTGCAAACCAGTGTTTGAACTCTACTTTTATGAAGTATAGTAGATTTTTTCAAGAGAAAAACGCTACTCTTGCATAGAATACTAGCGTTTTTGTGAAAAAATGGCCAAAAGTAGGGTTTTAAGATGATTTTCAGGAGGTGGTTTTGTCTAGAAAAGTGTTCCTAAGGGTTATAACCATCAAATGGGCCAAGAGTGAGGTGATTTCAACCATATTCAGTGTCCCTAATGACCCTTCAATCCAAAAGTGTCATGTTGTGTGACTAAACTTGATCTCAAGAAGTGTCGTCATGCGACCAAGTGATGCAAGTGTCGTCACGGACGGAGAAGTGTCATTTTAAGCTATAACGACGGTTCCATTGTTGAATACCTTGTCTATTCTGTAAGGTCCCAACTATCTTGTACACAATTTTCCCTTAAAATCCCTCTTGAACCATGAATCATATAGTAACGCCCAGTCTCCTTCGCAGAATACGTTCCTTTTTATGAACTTGTCATGCCATTTGGAGAGTTGTTGTTGAATCAATGATGTCTAATGTACAACAGCTGTGCACTTCTCATCTAATTCATTCAATTGGTTCCTCTAAGCCTCCGTTAAGTCCATATTTTCTTCTATAGTTGTCTTCAAAGTTTTGATCTCAAGTTCAATAGGAAAGACAACATTCTTCCCATATACCAATTCATATAGAGAAAACCCTGTAGTATTTCACTATGTGGTATGATATGCCCATAATGCTTCTAGAAGTCTTTCAGACCAATCTTTGTTGTGACTCTTCATTTTTTTTGTAAGGATAAATTCAATTACCTTATTCGTGATTTCCACCTGGCCATTGTTCTGTGGATGATATGGTGAAGTTATCCGATGTTGCATATGATATTTATGCAATAAGGCTTCAATCTTATGGGACACAAACTGCGGTCCTCCATCTGTTACTATTTCATTGGGTACTCCAAAGCGGGTAAAGATCTCCTCATATAAGAAATCTATCACAGCTTGATCATTGGCTCTTACCAGAGCCACAACCTCCACCCACTTGGTCCTATATTCTGTGCAAACCAGGATATAAAATTTTTGTTTTGAGTGAGGGTTGATAGGACCTACAAAATCCAAGGCCCATCTATCAAAAGGTTCAACCACTAACTGTGGCTGAAGCGACATTTCATCCAATTTGTTTGGCTGGCCCATCCTTTGGAAGCTGTCGTAGGCTTGAATATATTTCTTTGCATCCTGAAACATAATAGGCCAAAAATATCCCATTCTCAGTACCTTATGACCAGTTCTCTTATCATCAAAATGCCCCCCACAGGGCTCATCATGGCATGCTTTAAGGATGTTGTGAATCTCATCTTCTCTCACACATAGTCTGATCTCCAAATCGGGGCCTGTGTAAAAGAGATCTTATTCTATCCAACAGTATCTCCCACTCTGTTGTATGATTGTTTTTTTTTCTCTTTTGATAAGTGCATTGGAAGCTTTCCTGCAGCCAAATAATTAGCGATATCTGCATACCAGGGGGATTGTGCTGAGACTGCGAACAAATGCTCATCAAGAAAAGAATCTTCAACTGGTGAATTATCATCATTGTTAGTAAGTCGAGAAAGAAAATAAGCAATGACATTTTCTTTTCTTGTTCTATCTACAATAGTAATATCAAAGTCTTGTAACAACAAGAACTATCTAGTCACTCGAGCATTAGTGATAGGTTTATTCATTAAATACTTTATGGCTGAGTAATTAGTATGCATGAAAGTAGAATACCCAGTGATATAGTGTCTGAACTTATTAATGGCATAAACAATAGAAAGGAATCTTTTTCTGTCACTGTATAGTTTAGTTTAGCAGGGGCCAAATTCTTACTAACATAATAGATAGCATATGGACTATGGCCTTCTTGCTATCCCAACACTACTCCAATAGCAGTATCCAAAGCATCAAAGAAAATATGAAAAGCCAAGGCCCAATTAGGCCCTCTTAAAACAGGTGCTATGGACAACCTTCTTTTTAGTTCCGCAAACCCTATCTGGCATGCATCTGTCCAATTAAATTGTGCATCCTTCATTAACAAAGTGAAAAAAGGAGATGCTAATTTAGAAAAATATTCTATGAATCGTCTATAATAACCAGCATGTCCAAGAAAACTGCGTACCTCTTTCTGTGTTCCAGGAGTAGGAATGTTTGCAATTACCTTTATTTTAGCTGAGTCTACTTGAATTCCTACAACAGAGATAAAATTCCCAAGAACTATACCCTCACTCATCATCATGTGACACTTTTCAGTACTCATGGATAGTTGGGTCTATTCATGGCGTTCTAAAACTCTTTCCAAATTTCTTAAGGCTTCGTCAAAACTACTACCATACGGAGTAAAATCATCCATAAATATCTCCACGCAATCATTAACCATTTTAGAAAAGATTTTGATTACAACTCGCTGAAATGTAACTGGTACATTACATAACCCAAAATGAAGCACCCTATATGAAAAGGTGCCTCAAGGACAAGTGAAAGTGGTTTTATCTTGATCTTTGGGGGGCAGTCTGGATTTGATTATATCCACTAAAACCATCCAAAAAGGAAAATAATCTTTTTCCAGATAAGGTATCCAAAACCTAATCGATAAAGGGTAAAGGGAAATGGTCTATTTGTGATGTCTTGTTCAATTCTCTATAGTCTAAACAAATTCGCCACTTCCCATTTTTATTAGGTATGATCACCAGTGGGGAAACCCACTCACTGTCTAAAATAGGATAGATGAATCCTTTCTCCAAGAGTTTTTGAGTCTCTTCTTTCACAATATCTCTTAAGTTTGGGTTCATTCTGCATTGTGGTTGGCATATTGGCCTAGAATCATTTTTAATATAGATGTGGTGAGTACACAGACCTGAGGGAATACCTCTCATGTCTATATACTCCCACGCAAATTCCCCCTTATGATTTTTCAACAATGTAACCAAATGTTCCAGTTTATCGGGCACAAGATTAGGATTAATATTCAGGATTTTTCCAGGATCGATTTCTACTGGGGTGATTTTTAAGTTCTCAATTACCGGGACTGTTTCGGCATTACTAAATAGGGTCTCTTCGGTAAGTTCTTCTTGTTCCTGCTCACTTAAGGCACTATTCAAGATTTGATATGCGGTTTTGGTGATAGACATAAGCTCACTAATAAAACTATTGATAGTGTCATCTTCTGTTTCATTTTTTAAATTCAGGGCTCTCCCAATTGTTAACAATGGCTGAGTGCCTTCCTCTTCCTCCAAATCCATCCATAATGGAGTTTCAACATCTAAGCTTGGTCTGGATGGAGGATACAAGGTCCAACTTTTGATATCAGTTCCATCTGAAATCGTCATGGATCCTGCTCTACAGCTGATACATGCATATGTTGTAGCTAACCATGGTCTCCTTAATATTAATGGGTGTCCCCCTGCTGTGTTTTAGGCTGCAAAACAAGGAAGTCTGCAAGGTATTCCCACAAGTCTGTGGCGACCACCAGGTCATCCAATATTCCTTCAGGTATGATTGTAGATCTATCAACTAATTCTAGTATAGTAGGGGTAGGCATGAGATTAGTGAGTCCTAACTTATTTACAGTCTCAGTGGTCATAACATTTATTGTTGCACCTAAATCAACCAAAACGTTGGGGATCTGGGTATGCCCAATATATACTATAACAGTGGGATTAATTGGGTCATCATATTTGGCCAGTGGAGCCCTTCCCATCATTAGTTCAGATAATTTCCCCACTACATGAACTGTAGGAGTATCCTTAGGCTTCCTTCCTGGTCTTTTCACACACAGATCCCTAACAGTTTTGGCGTAGATAGGTACATCATGTAGGGCTTGTAATAGTGGAATATTAACATAAAGGTTCTTCAATTCTCCTAGGATATTGAAACGAGGTTGTTCCACTGCCTTCTGTAAGGCCAAACGTTCAAGATACGGCGGTTCTCTCAAAAATTGTGTAGGCTGAGTTTCAGTATGTGTTTCTGCAAGTGTTTCAGCTGGTGTCTCAATAGGTGTTTCAGCATCCTCAATGATGGGGATTGTTGTGCTGACTGGGTTCTCAAATTGTTGATCCATTCTCTCTTTGGTCACAGAGGATGGAACATCCTTGATGAAAATAGGCTCCACTACCCTCCTTGATCATAAGTGTAATTCATTGCAAGGGACAGGGGAAATGGAATAAGTTGGCATGTTGGCAGTTTCGAATTTTTGTACTGCCTTATTATTAGGATTGGGGTTAGGTTGAGTAGGTAGCTATGGTCGTAGTGGTATGTTCATTGGTGTGGAATTATTTTGGAGTTGTTGCTGTGGCTGTTGATACTGTTGGTGCTGATACTGTGGATGAGGAGTTTGATTGTGAGGAAACTGATTTCCTGGATAAGGATTTCTCCAACCAAGAGGCCAAGGAGCTTGTTGGTTTGAATGTTGTTCCATGACATCCAAGGAGTAGGATATTGCATTATAGTTTGGGGTGGATTCCATTGGTTGTTAGGATAGGAATAGTGCGAAGGAAACTAATTATTCATATTATTCCAAGAGTTTAAAGATGAGGGATCTGGATTCACACCTGGATTTTGAGGCTTCCAAGGCTTCTTCTGTGAGATGAAATAAGCTTGCTCCACATCTGAGGTGGATTCCTGAAGGACTGATTTGACTTTTGGAAGTGAAGGGAATTCTTTAGTATTATGCTCCAAACCGCACAAGCCACATATTTCCACCTTATCAAGTGGGAACTCCCTCAATGGGTGCTTCTTCCTACATTTAGCGCAAAAGACACCTAGTGCCAGATCTTCTTCTGCTTGCCTCTGCTTTTCTCTCAAAATATCCAACTGTGAGGAAATGGAACTCATCATGTCAGTTTTAAATTTCTCAAGAAGATTATGGCTATCTCTACCCGAGTATCCCCTCCACTGGCTGACTTCTGTGCCCTGATGAGGACATCTTGGTCTCAATCTCTGTCTCGAGTGTTAGTCCTAGAGTATTCCCTCGAGTATCTTTGACATAAGTCGATGATATGTTCAAAATGTTATTTTGAGATATCCCCTTTTCCCAACAAATTAAGCATGTTCAAGAAGTCTTCTATGATTCCACGTAGTAAAATAATTTTGAGGACATCTTTCCCAATATCAGCGTGACTAGATCTCTACAAATTATATAACAATATTTCAACAAATTCCTCCAAAATCTCCTCTTCTTTTTGAACCATCTTAAAGAATTCTTCCCTCATATCCTTAGTTCTGCAATAGTATTGATATTTGGAAAGGAATATTTGTTTCATTTGCTCCTAAGTGGTAATAGTCTCACGACCCAAACTCATGAACCAACGCAGGGCATTTCCCTTTAGGGTGGCAGGAAATAGTTTCAACTTCTGTGCACTGAAGGTGTAATCATAGCTCCGAAAGAGGATATCAAATTCGAAAAGGAATTCATCTGGATCTTCGATTGACTTACCATGGAAATTCGACAAAACCGAAGGTGAAATATTCTTCATGGGAGCTGCCCCTGGTGTTTGTCAGATAGGGAATTTGAGTGTGACAATAGTGTATCCATGATGATTATCCCCCACTTCCTCTTTGTGATTATTGGGACATTCTTGATGCTCTCCATGTTCTTCATTATCCATGTTTTCCTGATTCTCTTTGTTATAGCTCAAATCTGCACTTCTCCATCCGTGATTACATTGTTATGTTGATCACACAAAAGGACACCATGGATGGAAGAGCTAGGTTGACCCTAGATGAGTTATTGCTAAGATCACATTCTTCATCTGAAAAAAAAAAAAAATTCTACAGTCTTTGTTGGGATAATCCTATACTCCCTCCTAGTCCTAACAACATTTTCCATTTTTTCATTTTCAGTCATGCATGCAGTCATGATTTTGCATGCATGCATGCAAATTTCATGCATCCCAGTCATCAGTCCTAGCACCTAGCCCTCATTTAGCTAGCCCTGGGAGCTTCTTTCTGATCAGTTTCAGCCCTACTAGTGCTTAGTGTGCCTTGCATGCAATTGCATGCATCCCAGACGCCCTCTCTCACCTACCACTTAGATGCACTTCAGTTAGTTGAGTTATCTTTAGATCTTTCCTTGATTTAAGGCTAGACTAACTCTCAACTGACTGTATCACTCCGATGGACCTCCAGTGAGACTAGAATACTTATTCTAACTCCAGTTAGCTCCTCATATGCCCTCCACTAAGCCTCCTTCATTCAGTTAGTGCCTCCATGTGCCAGTTACACCTACCACACTCAGTTAGACTCAGTTTGACACCTGGTTGACAGTTACTTGTGCATTGATGACTCCACTGATGATGATTAGGACTCCTGGTTGTGCTTTGATGACACTCCATTGATCTGATGATCACTCCATGAAGGCTAATTCGAATTGCCACCTTAGCATTTGAACCCTCACCATTGTATTATTTATTTGTCCATATTGTGATTAATGAATTAGTGTGTGATGTTATTCTACTTCTATCTGAGTTCTACTGTATCATAATTTTGTTGCTCCTTTACACTGCATTGACCACTCTTCTTCTATTTTCCTACTTAATCTTAATCTTAATCTTTCTTGTGAGGTATATGTTAGCTCTTAGATCTGCTGTGAGGATTTTCACATTGTATTAGAGCATGTTGAGTGTATTGTCTATCTCCATTCCTGAGTTTTTTTGCAGGTTATTATCAATATTTTGAGTGCACCAGTTGCAACAGTTTATGCCTTTTTGCAGCAGTAGCAGTTGCAGACATTTTCTATTGTTTTTTGCAGGTCTTCTGAAACAGCTTCCATGAATCCGGAAGGAATTACTCCTCTTTCTCCATTCAACTATGATGAATGGAAACCACGGATGATAGCACATTTGAAGAGACATGGTCTCTTTGATTATTGTTTTGAAAGAGAGTTAGAATCCTCTGAAGAAGAGAATGATTGGTTAAATGAAGGTGACAGAGCCTATGGAGCAATATTGATGGCCATGTCTCGTTGTATGTTACATCACTTCCTTAATTATGTCGAATCTCCAAAAGAGCTATGGGCCCATTTGGATGAAAAATTTGGCAAACAGAATGAAGGGATTGGTCCAAACCATTTCGAAAGCGAGACCAATGATGAATTTTCCCTCCTTGATTGTCTCTCTGATCATGAATCAGTATCAAACATGGCTCATATTGAAGTTGTCCACAAAGAAGAAGAACTTGCAGATTCTACACTCATGCTCCAAATTTCTTCTATTTCGAATTATGTGCCAGCTCACACTCTAACAACTACAAAGGTTCTTAAATCCTCTCTTGCACAAGAGTCTGTTGGTTTGCATCATGATCTATTGAGTGTTTCGGAGGTCAAATTAGTAATTGGAGGTAATGCATTCGCTCTCCTTGATCACTCACCTCTTGTGTACTACTATATGATCATTTGTACATGCTCTCATAAGTTTATTGAAGATGTAGGCCATTGCCATTCGCTTGGGATAATTTCTCATGCATTTTATGGTTTTGATCTCACCTCTACTGGTTCAAGGAGATCTCAAGAAACCATTCATTAAGTCTTGGAGCTGATTTAAAATCCAAGCAATCACTACTTGGGATAATTTCTCATGCATATCGTGGTTTTGATCTCAACTCTAATGGTTCAAAGGAGATCTCAAGAAACCATTCTTCAAGTATTGGATCTGATTTGGATTCAAAGCATTCACTATCATGTGATGGTTCTTTTTGGAAAAATATCACCTGTGATGGTTCGAAGGAGAAAACAAAAGACTATCTACACATTCATGGATTTGATCCTACCTCAGCTAATTTGAATCACAGGTTCTAGGATCATCCTCATATTTTTTGATTTGTTCTCATCACAATCAATCTGAAGCGAAAGTACAAGCACATGCTTTTTGAGCATGAACCACTTCTTCCCAAGAAGAAGATACCTCCACACATATGACCAAGCATCACACCTGCTTGAGTTTGGAGCATTTATCTTTGGTTTGCCTTACAGCCTATTTTGAGGGGGGGTATTTTTCCCATGAGGTTTTCCCCATTTCCTCGGTTTATTGACTGTTATTATTATTCATTGTATTGGGTGACCTTTGGTCTCAGTTACCAGGGCTGAGGATGGATTAATGGGGGGTGTTGGGATATTCCTATACTCCATCCTAGTCCTAACAACATTTTCCATTTTTGCATTTTCAGTCATGCATGCATTTTGCATGCAGTCATGATTTTGCATGCATACATGCATGCAAATTTCATGCATCCCAGTCATCAGTCCCAGCACCTAGCCCTCAGTTATCTGGCCTCGAGAGCTTCTTTCTGATCAGTTTCAACCCTCCTAGTGCTTAGTGTGCCTTGCATGCAATTGCATGCATCCTAAGCGCCCTCTCTCACCTACCACTCAGTTGCAATTCAGTTAGTTGAGTTATCTTTAGATATTTCCTTGATTTAAGGCTAGACTGACTCTCAATTGACTGTATCACTCCGATGGACCTCCAGTTAGACTAGACTGCCTATTCTGACTTGAGTTAGCTCTTCATGCGCCCTCCACTGAGCCTCCTTCATTCAGTTAGTACCTCCATGTGCCAGTTACACCTACCACACTCAGCTAGACTCAGTTTGACACCTGGTTGACAGTTACTTGTGCATTGATGACTCCACTGATGATGATCAGGACTCCTAGTTGTGCTTTGACGATACTCCATTGATCTGATGATCACTCCATGAAGGATAATTTGAATTGCCACCTTGGCATTCGAATCCTCACCACTGTATTATTTATTTGTTCATATTGTGATTAATGAATTAGTGTGTGATGTTATTCTGCTTCTATCTAAGTTCTATTGTATCATAATTATGTTGCTCCTTCACACTGCATTGACCACTCTTCTTATATTTTCCTACTTAATCTTAATCTTAATCTTTCTTGTTAGGTATACATTAGCTCTTAGATCTGCTGTGAGGATTTTCACATGGTATCAGAGCATGTTGATATTATTGTCTATCTCCATTCCTGAGAGTCTTTTGCAGGTTATTATCAAGATTTTGAGTGCAGCAGTTTCTGCATTTTTGCAGCAGTAGCAGTTGCAAACATTTTCTATTGTTTTTTGCAGGTCTTCTGAAACAGCTTCCATGAATTTGGAAGGAATTACTCCTCTTTCTCCATTCAACTATGATGAATGGAAACCACAGATGCCAGCACATTTGAAGAAACATGGTCTCTTTGATTATTGTTTTGAAAGAGAGTTTGAATCCTCTAAAGAAGAGAATGATTGGTTAAATGAAGGTGACAGAGCCTATGGAGCAATATTGATGGCTATGTCTCATTGTATGTTACATCACTTCCTTAATTCTGCTGAATCTCCAAAAGAGATATGGGCCCATTTGGATGAAATATTTGGCAAACAGAATGAAGGGATTGGTCCAAACCATTTCGAGAGAAAGACCAGTGATGCATTCACCCTCCTTGATGGTCTCTCTGATCATGAATCAGTATCAAAAATAGCTCATATTGAAGTTGTCCATAAAGAAGAAGAACTTGCAGATTCTACACTCATGATCCAAATTTCTTCTATTTAGAATTATGTGCCAGCTCAGACTCTAACAACTACAGAGGTTCTTAAATCCTCTCTTGCACTAGAGTCTGTTGGTTTGCATCATGATCTATTGAGTGTTTCATAGGTCAAATCAACAATTGGAGGTAATGCATTCGCTCTCCTTGATCACTCACCTCTTATGTACTACTATATGATCATTTGTACATGCTCTCAGAAGTTTATTGAAGATGTAGGGCATTGCCATTCGCTTGGGATAATTTCTCATGCATTTTATGGTTTTGATCTCACCTCTACTGGTTCAAAGGAGATCTCAAGAAACCATTCATTAAGTCTTGGAGCTGATTTAAAATCCAAGCAATCACTACTTGGGATAATTTCTCATGCATATCATGGTTTTGATCAGGGATGATTTTAAGAACCCCCCCAAAATTTATATGTATAAAAAATTGGCGAATCTCCCCAACATATAGGAAAATTTGAAGGCGATTTTATCAATAATATAATATGTATATATAATTTTTTGGCGAATCTTTCATTTTATTATATGATATTGTAAAATCTTGGCGAATCTTTCACTAAATTATAAGATATTGTAAAATCTTGGCGAATATTTCATTGAATTATAAAATATTGTAAAAACTTGGCGAATATTTCACTGAATTATAAAATATTGTAAAAATTTGCCGAATCTAAAGCAGGGGGTGGACTTTAGATTCATGGACTATATATGTCTTTTAAATGTAGTGTTTATTTAAGGTTCATGGATATTTGGAATCTGACACTAATTTTTGGCTTGAAAAAATAGCTTTCTATCTTATGTTCTGTATTTTTGTACACTAGAGGAATGGTCGACTGGTGTTCAGTTTACTACATTATTGTTTGGCGAAAAGAGATATATTATGTAACTTTGTTTCCCTATGAATAATAAGTTACAGCTTTTTCATGTGTGAAAAAAAAGAAGGTAAGATATTTAAATCTAGGGAGATTAGGGTATGTACATCTCCATAAACGTTAACAACAAAATTATTATGGAAAGAAAAACCCTTATCCCATAAACAAAAATGTTTCAAACATCAATTTGATGTCCAAATAAATCATAACCGTAAAATTAAATTATTATTATTACACACCTTTACATAGTACTAAAATTAAATTATTGTTATTATTATTATACACTTTTACAGAAACAATAAAAAAAATGTCAGATGAATATAAATGAAATACATTAATAATTTGGTGGGTCTCTTCATCAAATCTCTACTCATCTAGATGCCCTTGAGGGGTTCATTTATTTCTCTTATAATGCTTGTTCATGAGTGTTATCATGAGTAGGCTCAAAAGTGTGATATTATTAACCTAACCCTCTTTTTGTTAGAAGTTAGATTTGGTAGGTGATGATCCAGACGTAGTGTCTCAAGTTTTTTGTTTTATGATATTTATAAAACAGGTGGATAAAAAATATACATTTTTTTATTTTTAATAAATATTTTGATATAATTTTATTAAAAAATATTGTAAAATTATAATTTTCATTATTTCAATTTATTAAATTTAAAATAATTAAAATATTAATTTTTTTGAAAATACAACCTCCCTATACTTATACCTCAACTTTACATAGAATTTGTGTTATTTAGGCTATCGATCCTCTAATTTCTCATCCAACATCTCATTGCTTTTCCTTACCCACCCTATTATTATTAGTCCTTCCTAGGTAATTATAATAATTATAACCCTCGTTTTCATGTCCATAAATTTTTTTTGAAGTTTTATTTACTCACACTAACACTCCAAAGTGTAAAGTTCAAATCTTCCCCTTAGTCAATGAGAATCGATTTCTTATATAAATGAAGTAAAAAATATTAAATGTAATTATTTATCCAAGAAATTAAAAATAAATAAATTCAAGTTAAGATGTATCATGTCACTTGTCACACTTGTTTGTCTGTCAATAGAATGGAATGGAAATTGACATAAAAGTACGTGAGGAACCATCTCACTTTATGTTTCAGACGAAGTGGAGTCATGGGACTCATTTATGACGGGACAATGTGTCTAAAGATGTTTACCACTAAATTATGGCGATGTTGAGATGTCTTTTTTGTGTGTTATGTGTGGGGAATTATGAATTTTAATTTTATATTGTTGTAATTTAAATATGTAATATAAATAATTAAAGTGTGGAAATTATAAATAATTTGAATAATAATGAGAAGAAATAGTTAATTTTTTTATTTTTAATTACTTTGATTTAGATTTTATTTTATAATATATTTGTTTTAAGTAAATTGTTAGTGAATTATATATAACTTATTTATAAATTAGATCTTAGATTTTGAAAAATCTAAAATTTATTTTAAAAATAGGAAAAATGTTTAATTATTTTGAAAAATTAATTAAATCATTTATTTATTATAATAAAAAATCGTAAATTCAATATTTTAGAAGACAACTTTACTAGTTCAATATCATCACTAACTATTTCAACCTGGAACACGGGACCACCTAATCATAATGCCTTAACCTTAAAATAAGTTTAAAATATTAAATAAAAAATTTAACACATAAACTATTAAATTAAAAACTCTAACCAATTAAATACTAAATTTAAAAAAAAAAAAAAAATCATATGACAGGTTGTCTCGGGTTTCTAAATTGAAAAAATAAAAGATCATAAGTTTGGGCAGCATTTTTCAAGGAGGCCTGTCGTCCCTGCTGCAGGCTGGTAATTTCTTGTAAAGTCCAAGTACCTAGAGACCCAACCGACCCTTGCTCTCCACGTCACGTCAACAATGTGAGAGCTCCCATTATAACAACCTAATATACTATCTCCGCTGCCAATGTGGGATAATTCCCAAACGCTGAATCGATCACCACCATCGATCGGTCGCTTTGATCAAACGACTGTTGAGTCTTTCGCAATGGATTCTTCATCTCCTCTGCTTCTTGCATTGATCAACCACTCCTCCACCACGAGAACATCCTTCTACCGGTTTTCAAGTGAGAAATTTGAATGGGGCCACGACCACGACCATCATCATTCTCAGCATCACTCTCTTCCTGCACCTGATCCAAATCACCGTCATCATCATCCTCTTCTTCCTCAGATTCAGCCACAACGTCAGTGTAATCATCAGGGGCTTCCCCTGCTGCTTCCCCTGTTCCTACGCCAGCCTTGCCACCAGCTTCCTAGTTCCTGTATTAACCATGAAAGAACAAAACTGCCAGAATTAAATGACCGCAACTGGAATTTGACAATATCGATTCCCAATCTGCTACTTACCATTCTCTCAAAGAACTCGAACCTCCTTCTACAGCACCTCCATTAATGGACTTCGAAGATTGGGTTTGCATGACCGAATTTCAACTTGACGCATCATCAATATCAGGTTCACTCAAATTATTCTGTCAGCACAAAGTTGGCTCAAAATCATTGATCTAGCAATGCACAGGAACCCTCGATTATTTATGCTCGATCTGTGCGCCTTTCAGAAACCAGAATACCTGCAATTTCTCCAAGAATTCGACTTATCTGCAATCGCTTAGTGAAATTCAAAATTTCCTGCTAATTCCTTATGAAATTTGATTCATACGAGCAACAATTTGGGATTTAAACAAGGAATTAACTTCAATTCAAACTATATGCTTTGAGTCTGATAATAATTTCAATCTAAATTCTATGTATTTAAATAATGCGATGTGAATCCTCTACACATAGAAAAGAAACCATAAAACTTGCCACAATCTCACTAATTCGATTCAAATACAATGTATAGATGCACTAAAAATCATTATATTCCTTTAATAAAACATCATAAACATGGCAACTTCCCTGATGGATTAGTAAACATGGCAACTTCCTTGATGGACCAACAATGGAGATTCTCCAGGGACTGAAAAAAACCTAAGACCCGTTGACTGATTAAATCACATTCAAAAAGATAAGATTGCACTTCATTTTCATTGCCAGTGTTTGAAGTATTCCAGCATTTGTCAGGTCTTTCCACAATAAAATCCATGTTACAAAATAAAAAAGAACTTGGTATCAGCTTCAACGGCAATGTTCCTAATTACGGATTTGAGTATATAGCATTTTATCCACAAGGACATGCTCCAAGAGTCCAAACACTACTCCAATTGCATTGCTTCTGTCTAGGATAAGAAAAATAATGTCATTGTAAAATTAAAATATCTAATTTAAATCTCAAAAATAACTGCTATGAACCACACAGCTCAAAATTGGGAACTCATGAACTGTGTGTCTAATTCACATCTCTGCCTAGGCCAGAACCGAAGTTCATTAATTTGACACATTTTCCTTAAAGATCCTTGTATTTAATGCTTGCATGTTGTACAATTATTATCCTCAATTTTTTCTCCAAAATAAAATATCTATAAAAAAAATTCTTGTAAAGAAGCTCTATATATCTATTTCGAGCTACATTTCACGCCAATATGATAACACACCCAAAACATTGACAAACATAAATACTATCATAGTAATATCTAGAAACATTTCCACTTATCTAGAATAATGTTTCTCATACTCTACAATGTGAAATGTTGAGGCTATCCTCAAGTTATCACTAAAATCCAATATAGTCATAAGTAAGACACCTAAAAATATTTGATAATCCTAAAAAGTGTCAACCAATATATTCCAAAACAAGGGAAAACGATGAGGCTTTTCTAGAAGAGTGAAAATTATGCATAAGAAAGATGACACAGAATTGGACCTTTCTAATAATGGATTCATTATATGGGAATTGTAATATAGGTAGGATATTCATGCTTGAATGATTTGATTATTTCTTTTTCTATAAATTCATAATCTGGTGCTTCAACACTTCC
The DNA here is from genome assembly GCA_027924585.1 of Larix kaempferi. NCBI lineage: Eukaryota > Viridiplantae > Streptophyta > Pinopsida > Pinales > Pinaceae > Larix > Larix kaempferi. The sequence goes on along the minus strand of BSBM01001158.1, from coordinate 1,653,550 downwards.
CGCACATTTTAGAGATATGAAAAATCAAAGTTGTAGATGAGGAAGATACTTAATACCCTTAGCAGTCTGAAGAATAGGATGATGTTTCAGCATCCCAGAAACATAAACATCATATCATCAAGCAAATGTAAATTTAATGGTCAAGAGGACAATGAGGATAGTTTTGAAATTCAACAACTAGTGGCCTAGATTTCACTAGAATTATAGTTGGTACTTTTATTTCAGATCCAGTTCAGTGTTCTGATTTTAATGAATGAAAAAATAAATTAAGTGGCAAGCCTCTGTTTGTGACTAAAAAGCACTTTAACAGATAAAACACCTCCTCAATTGCCATCGAAAGGTTGCTTTCATGCAAAGAGTTGTTATGCATGATAATGCCTAAAAAAACCATTATATTTTAGAAGCATCAAAATAATTCCATTTATTTTGAATAGGTTAAAAAAAGCCTCATCCTCCAACCAAGAAGGATTAAACTTAGAGGGATTGATGGCTTTGCATCCTCCTTGGAAAATTCGATGAGCATTGACATATGATCTAAGTACCCTCCAACTTAATGATTTATGCATAAGCAAGATGACATATAATTGGACCTTTCTAAGAATGGATTCATTATATGGGAATTGTAACATAGGTAGGATATCCATGCTTGAATGATTTGATTATTTATTTTTCTATAAATTCATAATTTGGTGATTAACACTTCCTGCACATTTTAGAGATATGAAAAAGAAAAATTGTAGATGAGGAAGATACTTAATAACCTCAATAGTCTGAAGAATAGGAAGATGTTTCAGCATCCCAAAAACATAAACATCATATCATTAAGCAAATGTAAATTTAATGGTCAAGAGGACAATGAGGATAGTTTTGAAATTCAACAACTGGTGGCCCAGATTTCATTAGAATTATAGTTGGTACTTTTATTTCAGATCCAGTTTAGTGTTCTGATTTTAATGAATGAAAAAATAAATTAAGTGGCAAGCCTCTGTTTGTGACTAAAAGGCACTTTAACAGATAAAAGACCTCCTCAATTGCCATCAAAAGGTTGCTTTCATGCAAATAGTTGTTATGCATGATAATGCCTGAAAAAACCATTATATTTTAGAAGCATCAAAATGATTCCATTTATTTTGAATAGGTTAAAAAAATCCCCATCCTCCAACCAAGAAGGATTAAACTTAGAGGGATTGATGGCTTTGCATCCTCCTTGGAAAATTCGATGAGCATTGACATTGTAATGTCCCCATTTTGACCCCCCTTCGCATTAAATCGTAAATGATATAAATATTGATATTTAATCATGGTGAGGAGCTCAAGGCCAAGGCCCCACCATTGATTTAGCGTTTTATGTATCGGCAATTAAAAATAGATGCATGTGGTTCTTGTGCTAGATAGGCACAATGTAAATAAGACATCATGTAAATACGGATTTTAATGAAATACCCACAACTAGCTATGCAATGCAACAAAGAGATGGGGGCATGATTCTACAAGGAATAGGGAGGGAAATTATTCAAACCCTTGAGCCAATGGTGTTAATCCATGTGTCAATAAGAAAACCCATGAACCACGAACTACCCATTTTGGGTTATGCACCCAATCATTTAATTCTTCCAAGAGTTGGTTGAGGCAGTTAATGCCTTGGGAATGAAGAGGTATGGCAGCCAATTTCGTGCATGGGCAAGCCATCAACCTAGGAATTCGTATTTTTGCTTCTTGGGCAAGAAAACACCCACAAAATGGTGCCCAAAGCCATTTTGAACATATAGTTTTTCCTCTCTCACGCAGATTGAGATTGTTGGAAGTTACATTCACGTTTTTCATAAAAAAAACAAGGTTTTCCTTGCCCAGAAACTCGTTTTTGGTTTTGGATAGTAGCTGGGAAGAAGGGGTTGCGATTTGGGACCATATGGAGGTTGTTTTGTCCCAGAATTGCCATGGGCATTTTTCCTAAAAATGATTTCTGCTTCCTGGGGTTTTCCCAAAACCTCCATTGTTCATTTTTAGCCTTCCCACGTTTTTCTGAAGCTCAGGGAATCATTTTCATGCTTATCACTGTACAAACGTTTTTCTCCTATCCAGCCATTGTAGTTAGTTGATTATCTACATCCCTGATTGATTTGGAGACTGTAAGCAAGAGATTGGAGTGGTAGTGGACAGAAAGGGCTTGATAAACCTAGTGGGGGAGATAACCTCTCAAGAAGATCAAGAGGGCTTTGGCTACTCTTCTATGCACACCCTAAGAGCACTAGATGAGGAAGGTATGGCTTGAGGGACTGTACAGCAATGAAAAGAATACTTCCTTGTGTTGGGTGTGTAGGTATTGTGGGTGCCAAGCTAGATAGATCTTGTAAGGTTACCCTTGGCTCTATGCTTGAGCTCACTAGCTTAGCCACTCTTCCTTTCCATTTCCTAGCAGCCTGATAAACCCAATTGTAGATTGGCTTGGCTCATCTTGGTGTATGCTTGGCTATGTGTGAGTCTGTTGTTCCCTGATTCCTTGTAGAGATCATGCCCATCTCGGGGGTGGCAATGTGTGGAGATATTGATGATCACAACTAGCCTATGGTTGGGTGGAACGTTGCAGTTGCATAGTCAGTTGCTTGGGACTACTTTGTTATAAGATAAGTACTCTCTTTTATAAATTCTGCAATGTCTTTATTTAATGGCTGTCACATAAATGTTTAAATGTATGTTAGATATTAAACATGATTTTTAATTCCGCTGTGTTTCTATAACATGCACATGTATATGTCTTTTTATCAATGAGTTTTTTTTTTACCGACTTAATGGATATGGGGTTAGATGCCTGGATTTAGTGTCACGTCCTCTCTATCATGTTGGTATGATGGGAGGGGACATTACAGACATATGATCTAAGTACCCTCCAACTTAATGATTTATGCATAAGCAAGATGACACATAATTGGACCTTTCTAAGAATGGATTCATTATATGGGAATTGTAACATAGGTAGGATATCCATGCTTGAATGATTTGATTATTTCTTTTTCTATAAATTCATAATTTGGTGATTCAGCACTTCCTACACATTTTAGAGATATGAAAAAAAAAGTTGTAGATGAGGAAGATACTTAATACCCTCAGCAGTCTGAAGAATAGGAAGATGTTTCAGCATCCCAGAAACATAAACATCATATCATCAAGAAGGAAATGTAAATTTAATGGTCAAGAGGACAATGAGGATAGTTTTGAAATTCAACAACTAGTGGCCCAAATCTCACTAGAATAATAGTTGGTACTTTTATTTCAGATCTAGTTCAGTTTCTGATTTTAATGAATGAAAAAATAAATTAAGTGACAAGCCTCTGTTTGTGACTAAAAGGCACTTTAACAGATAAAACACCTCCTCAATTGCCATCGAAAGGTTGCTTTCATGCAAAGAGTTGTTATGCATGATAATTCCTGAAAACCATTTCAGCAAACCTTCCTTTATGATGAACTTAGCAAGTTTTGATGGTTACTCCAAGTTCATTTTCTATCAGTTTGTTCTAGTTGAAATGGGTGCATTCAATCTATTTACTAGCTCTTGAAGAAGACATATTAAATCACCTGATCATTTTTGTTTCACGCAAGGAACCCTCCATGCCCTCCAAGCTACATTTCACACCAGTTTGGGGATAGAAGCACATATTTCAGGCATAGTTGGAGAGATTAACAAATTTCAGGAGATGACACAACAAGAAATATTTTAAAATTACAAATTTTAACATTATGATTATATATCCAATTTGAAACTCCCAATAATGGTTCAGAATAGGGTTTGGGGAGGCATTGTCCTTCATTATATTTACAAAGATAATAAGGATTTCATCCCTAAAATGCTTCATAAAAAAGCAGAACTCTGCAAATATTACCAGTTCTATACTCCGAGGATGAGAAAATGCTTGCAAATGTCTAGAAAAATGGACGCAGTTCCCACACAAGCTCTAAAGATGCCCGTAGCTAGTTGATAAATGCCCACATAAGTTCCCACAACATTCATAAAAGATGGAAAAATGCTCACCAAATAAGGAAATGCACATACTTGTTAGAATAAACGCCCACAGGATTGAGAAGAATGCCCGCAGCTGGAGGAACATATAGAAGTTTTTGAAAATCATATATAATCTAAATAGTAGCACTTATCAGATGTCTAGAAGCAGCCTTCAAAAAGGGACATGCCAGAGGCACTAGTCACATCTATAATACAACATTTATTCCACTATTTTTTACTATGTTGATTCCTGCAGTGACCTTCCTCTTTAATGGGATGAGGATAATTCCTATCCAGCAAATGAGAGACTAACACAAAATCATGTGAAAGACAACATCACAATGAGGACAGAATTATTATCCTAAATGGATATTATCTTACACCATCTAAGTTGCAAGACTAGTAGATGGTACACACCTAAGGAAAAGTATCTGCAAATTCCCTGAAGAAGAAACCCTCGTGACAGAAAACAATCTTTTTGCAGTAAGACTTTGGAGGAAATTTTAATAAGTCACAGCAATTCACAAAAGAATGGAATACATAGCACTGGAATTTGATCCATAAATTATTAAATACATGCAATCCTAGAAAACTAATTGAAAAGATAATATAAGATAGGGAAATGACACAAAAATTTGGAGAAAGAGTAATGATATACTCTTATCTCCTGTTTTAAGTGTTTACATACTATTTAAAGAAGCACACTTTGGCATGATATGGATTTTACTGAATTTATTATTATTTAGAAAGACCTCCTTCTCCTTGATCTATTAGTTTCATAATTTCCCTACTTCCTTTAACACCTATTATGTCCCATCCCTAAATCCCAAGTTCCCCAACACCTCGACCATTGAGTTTTTCTCTAGTGGATTAATTTAAGTATATGTAAACTATTTTATGTTGTTTTAATCCCAAATATATAGAGCAACAAAAATATGAGCCAACAGACCCACCTAATAATTATAAGCTACCTAGCTCTGTCACCAATAGATGTATCTCTATTCAGACTAGTGTTTTTTTAGCCTTATGGGGGGTGTCCCTAGGGGTTGTATGCTATAATGAAACTAATAGGTCTGTGCAAATAATCCAACTAATCAACATACACAAAAATCACTCTTAAGGTGCTAGGAAGAAATCAAGAGCAAAGTTAAGTTCTCGGTAAAATAATAAAGATGGTTGAGATCATATTCTTAATGCCAATTACAACAATGAAATGAAACAGATGAAAAGAAGAAAATATGAGTCTTAAGTGATTAAGAAGTCAAAGTAAGTGCATTAAAGCTACAAACACTGTGATACAAGTTACAATTAATAACTATCCATCCAAGAGATTCAAAGAGCCAGAGGCAAGACATAGTCAAACCAAATCCATGTGTTATTTAAGAGATTGCATTACAACATTGTGTTAACACAAGAGAGGTTGCAATAGTCCTAGTATCATGCCAATGATGGAACTAGTCAGTTGGATCCAAAAGGTGGAAAGGTGATCAGAGCATGTTGTAATTTTCCCAATGAATACTCGCTAATCTTTGCATATGTAATCTCCCTCTGCATTTATAGAATCAAAATCCACTCCTAATTGCTTATGGGAAGAGGAAATAAATCATACTAAATTGGATAATATCTACATGCTTTACACTATAGCTTGATTTGTTGTTTGGGTGGATTTTCTTGTTATTTTGGATGAGTGTTTAGTGTGAAAAAGTTATTGTTTATGCTAACTTCCAAGGATAACTGCTAAAACTACTTCCCTTCAACACTAAAATTTATTTTATTTTCACTTTGTCACTTAAACTGTCTAAAGAAATAAATCAAAAAAAAAAAAAAAAACCCTAATGCATGATTTCTGGGCATGAAGGAAGGCAGGACTGTGCTAAACCAACAGTCATGGGTTAAGTTTGAGCATTAAAGTGGCATTTATTCCCAATTCTGTGCAAGAAACAACCCAAAATATTCAATGTTGGGCCAATACTCGGTATGTTGGGTTGAAGATAGGACTAATTCTTCATCTCATACTGCAATCAACATGATTCCTGGGCAATAAACCAGCAGTTTTGGGTGAAGGAAAGGCTTCAAGAGGAATCAAACAACAATGATTTGGGTTACTAGACCCTAATTCTCCATTTCGGGCAGTTCCCAGTCAATGAACATCGTTACTATCACTTTTGGGTGCAAGCAACATCAGCCTCAAACCTCATATCTGAGCCCTAAAATAGTAGCGATAACTAGTAGTCAACATCGATTCTAGGACGGTTTTTGAAGTCGCGACAATGGTAAAAGGCATCAAATATCTTTTCATGGGTGAGATGTTGTTTATTTCGACAATTTCCAAAACAAAGGTTTTGTTAAGTAATTTTTTTGTATTTTTTACAACATATAATACAGAATTTTGATTAAAAAGAGATTCCAAGTGAAGATAAGGGAAATAAAGACCTAAGCCTCTTCCCTTCAAGGCCATTGAGGAATCGTGGTTAGCATTCCTCTCAATAATTAGCAATCCAATTTGATGAATTAGAGAAACCAAGAAACCCTATGGTTGTGTTGGATTTGACCTGATTCCAAAGGCCTAACACTTCTACACCCTTGACTATTAATGTCTGCACCCTAAGGCCCCTAAATTCTAATCCTACCCAAACTTCTAACCCTTGACTATTAATGTCTACACCCTAAGGCCCCAAAACTCTAATCCTACCCTCTCTTTCTTTATTCACTCTTCATCTGATGAAAGGACTAAGAACTGATCATTTGGACCAAGCCTATGATGACAAAGGGAATGCATGCAAGTGATGTGTGGAGCCATGCCAATATAATCATTGCTAGACATTTCTAGTAGAGCATTGTTCCACTTAGGCTGCATACTACATACATTTACTTAAAGTTAATACAGAAGGAGGTTTTGTTGCAAATGATGTTCATCCTAATAACAGTAACATTCCAAACCATTACTATCCAGTTCCACATATTAGATGGCTCCTAAAAGAAGACATGGTAAATAGATAAATATTTTGTGCAATTTTCCACACTTGAGACTATACGTATGCTTTTGTCATTGGAGGCATCCATAGTCCATTATTCCAAATCTAGAGTTAATTCACCAATGATACAAACAATCGAAGAAATTGATAAATTAATGCAACTCTCATTACACAACTAGAAGCTACTTTTTGTCAGATTCCCCAGTAATGTATCTCTAGAAAATTTTGATAGATCAAACATCTATATAAAACTTTTTCTCAAAACAATACGCCAGGGAAATGCATAGATTTACAGACTAAGAATAGAACAAGCCAAAGAATAACACATAAGAGCAAAAACAATATGAAAACAATAACTCGTTACTTTGACTGCATAACTAATTTGCAATTAACAAACCTGCTTGAGAAATCGTGCACCAAATGCACTAGTGACTTTCAATCAACCTTTGACTCAACCATTCAAAATAGACTAGCTATCATGAAGATGTTGTGCTTTAATTCTCATCACTTCCTGCAAATTCAAATACAAGCAATTATAAGCAAGGAAAGGAAAGGCTAGGACATCAACAAAACATTGACAACACTTGAATATAAAAGCATGAATCCTTCCAAATTTCTTTGTCGTGTGATTCTGTCACAATTCTTGAGACAATTCTATACAAATTGAACAAAAGCTTTATGCTGGCAATAAAAAATCCTAAAAGTTCATTATTTCATACGAGAATGTTGCAGCACACTACAGAATTACGAACTTCTATGGTAGAAACCATATGGATGAGATAGGTAGACAGCTTTGTATGTCCCAAATATTTAACACAAACCCCACAAAATATTGAACAGAAGCCCCACCATCAATATGAGTCTTTTCTCTATGATTTTGGATGACAATCCATATGAGACTACATTTAAGAAACAGTTAAAAATAGAATACAATTTATAACATGTTTGTTTGATGATGAATGGTACTGTGCACTATCATGAAGGACAGAAAGGTTACTGTTTAATGGCTAGAAACAAGGTGGTTGAGAGAGAAAGGTATTTGTTTCAGAAATAATTCCAAGATGCAGAGATTTTAGGTGTATTGGACTTAGTAATGGGAATTTTTAGGAAGGCATGTGAAAAGGGTACTGTAGAGTACTACCAGGAAGAATTTTTTATTTTTGCACAGAGGGAGGGGGAAGGCCGAGCAAAAATCATATTCACACTATATATGTGATTTGTCCTCTTGTTCAAATTTAGGGGGGATGTTGAATACATGAGTGTAATCTTCACTTCAGCTAAGGCTAACCTTTTATTGAGTTGGCTATCCATAAACTTTATTCTATAAACCCACTTTGAGCTATATTTGAGTTGGGTATTTATAAACCCACTCTAAAATGTGTTTGGGTGAGCTATATTCGAGCTAGGTATCAATAAACTCACTCTAACCGATACTTAAGTCGGTTATCCATAAACCTACTCTTATGTATTTGAGCACTCTCAGTTGTATTTGAGTTGGATATCCATGAACCCTCTCTCAGTGTTCAAGTTGGGTATCCTTAAACCCACTCTCAGCAATATTTGATTTGGGTATCCATGAATCCACTCTTTGTTGTATCGAGCTGGGTATTTCATTGTTCTTCTTCATGACCCTCTGTTCAGCTTAAGTGGGGTTGAGAATGGTGCAATCCTCACCTTTGTCCAGAGACAAGCTCACTTTGTAAGGATTATTATTGTGTATTTATTTTAATTCTAGGTTATGGTTAAGGCCGGTCTACTCATTGTGTGGGATCATGACCCTTCTTAGGGACGGTGCCCTACTTCTTGAGTTGTGTATAAGTACACACAAGAATCATTTGTTATTCATCATCTTACAAACTATTGCTCTCTTTAAAAAGTGGTTTAGCCTACAGGAACCTATCATATATTGCACTCCTCTTTCTTTTGTGTAATTGACTCTTATTGTTGTATGGACCTGTATGGTTTCTCCAGGTTTTTATGGAATGCTTGTATGACAATGACAAATTCTTAGGCAGGGTATTATTGCTCGTGCAAGAGACATATTTGATGGAGTTGTACCTTTACACAAAAAAATAATGTTTTAATATTTGTTTGTGTTATTATTTCGTTTCCGGTTTTATGACATGTGAGCCCACCCAAAATTTAGAGAATAAAATGCAAATAGAATTTTCTTGTACAGAAATTGCCAGGAAACATCTGGGAAATCTAATTTAGATAAAAAATGAAAATAAAAGAGGAAATATCATTTCTTGTACAGAAAATTCCAGGAAGCATCTGAGAAAAATTTCTCAGGAATTTCTTCTGCTTCTTCTAGACTATTTCCTTACTGAAATTACTTTCTGGATAGGAACAACAGCAGATCTACGCATTTTGTATGTCACTTTTTATATGTAGTTACAGGATTGGTTCATGACTCACATACAATAGGAAATGGAAGAAAGAAAACTAAATCCAAATGAAGTGTTTAACACTTCATGCAACATGCTTGAAAATTCTTAGACCTTTCTTAAAGTTTATGTACAAGCAAAATCAGTATATGCAAATGCAATTTCATAGATATGGGAAACATGAAGAAAAGGTACATTATACTCTCATGTTGTCTTGTGAAATCTCTTAATGTTCTTGATTTAACTACTAATCCTTACTGGGGAGATTGTTTTTTGGTCTCTCAATTCTTCTCGGTCAACATTTTTTGCAATAACATTCAAAGAACAATTTTTTGATACATACAGACTTTCTGCAGTTCAAGCTCAATGCAGTGTGCTTCTGAAGGCATGTAGGATCTTTCTTGTTGCCTGTGTAATAATACATATTCAGTTGCAGCAAATATAAAACCTAGCTAATCATAACTAAGAGGAAAGTTTAGGCTATCTTGACTATTTTTAGGACACCTCCAAGTAAACTGGAGTGTTTATCAATATTATTGCTAGATGCAGAGGCAACAAAGGTGTAGTGGACATTGGACTGCCTAAATGGTGTGTTAAAAGTTGTTATAATGTATTGCATATTTTCTTCAATGTATATAAACAAATTATTTTTGCAGCGGTCTTATTGTTGTTCTCTGCCATTGACCACTTCATGCAGGCATCAGGAAGACTTACTGGATTACTTGCAATTATCAACCTGATATTCAACATTTGGCACTTGACAAGACGAGTTTTCCCAACCATTTGGTGGTAAAGCTTCGTGATCTGAATAGGTTGCTAGGCAATTTCTAGTCTTCACTTCAAGAGATAACCGTTAATGCAACTGAGCCAACTTCAACAGAGTTGAAAATTGAAAGCACTATAGAAGGGAAAGTCGTTGAACTAAGAAGCTACATAGACCCTGTTAAAGGTTTGAAGTTCATCACTTATTCTTAATATCTTCTGATGATAGGTTTTTAAAACACTGTTAGACTGGAGATACTTTATGCACTCTGCCTTGATGCTATATGTTCGCAAGTCCTCTGCTTATCCTTAAGCATCAATATAATATTGGTGTCCTTTTGGTATTCAGAAAACAGTGACAATGCATTGCATACACAACTTTGGATTGATCCTACAGAGGAGTTAATGGAGTATCACCACAGGGGAGCTCCAGTTGATGTAACATTTAGTTTGAAAGAACTGAAGGTATCATAAATTTTATATCTCATGAAGGGCTTGTATCTCACATTGTCAATGCATTTCTGCTTTGTCTATTTAGTATTTAGTTAGTGTCTAAGCAACATTCCAAATGAAGAAAATACGACACTGATAAGTTTCATTATATTGAAGTCCATGTTTTTCATAACTATACCATTTTACTAAATTGTGTTATTGCTAGGAGCAACATTTTGACTTTAAATACATAAATCCATAGTTATAAGTTTCCCATACAACTAAGGATGTTGACTATTATATATGTTGGTAACTTACCTGATCATTAAACTATACCAATTTAATGGGTCCTGATTTGGTGGTTGTATCCTTTGTCTCCAAATGACAGGAATTCCTTACATTTTGTGAAGGGTGTGAAGCCGATATGCATATGTTTTTTGCAAATGCGGGTGAGTAAGCAATCTTATTGCTTTATTCTACTTTGCTAGCATGGCAATTTCTGTTTTGCATTAGATTTTTTTTCCTAAACTCAGCTGTTTTTTAATTTGACATTTTATTCGTAAGAATATTTCAGGCCCATCCTATTGGCTCCCAAATTTAGCTTGGATGATGTGGCAAATGCATGCATTGATACTACACTTGTGTTAGCAACCATGCTTATTTCACAGCTTAGAGAAGTAAATAATTCAGAGCAAATTCCAGTGGGACCTGGTGTCTCACGAGAAGATGCTCATGGAGCAGGGTTTGAAGGCTTTCATACACCCTAATAATCCTGCACAAAATAGACGTGGACTAGATGTTCCTTCATCTGGCTCAGAACCGCCTTTTGATCACGCGAGAATCTGGTCTAATGTTACTGGTGTGTACTCGCTACTGGAGAATAGGTTTTTAGGTTATATCATTATCTAAAACAATTGAAATATGAGAAAGTGCCAGAGCATCTCGTTGCATCTAGGTTCTAGTTTTCCATTTGTATATGATGTTCCAACTTCCTTCTTGAGTAGGTAGTGGTACCAGAAGTGTTAGTAGGGAAGCAACTAGTCGTCACCTGATGCAGGATAGTGCCGATGCAAGTGAAGAAATATTTTATGTTAGTAGGAATCACCACTTCCTTATGGATGCGCCCATTGACCTAGGGATCATGGTATAATGGAGCTTATATGTTGGGGGTCACATATCTCAACCAATACTTACCAGAGGACCTCCAGCCAAAGCAATGAGTTATTGTAAATTAGTTATGCTTCCAAAGTAATGAGTTATTGGATATATGTGACAAATCTAGAAATGTATGATATGTCATAACCTCTACTCTAAAACAATCTTACATACCATCATCGTTCTTGCCGCTGAATACCAGAGTTCTAGAGGAAATATTTTGATTTTTTTAAATGGAATTTGTTTATGCCAGATATGATGCGAAGAGACACCATTACCTACCAGCAACCGGAAATTGATCTTACCAGTCTGGAAACATACTCCTTTATCTGTAATCAACACCTTCCTGTACATTGACTATAATATCTGCATGCTTGACACTGTAGCTTGATTTGTTGTTTGGGTGGATTTTCTTGTTATTTTGGATGAGTGTTTAGTGTGAAAAAGTTATTGTTTATGCTAACTTCCAAGGATAACTGCTAAAAATACTTTCCTTCAACACTAATATTTATTTTATTTTCTCTCTGTCACTTAAACTGTCTAAAGAAATAACCCTCAGCATTGGACTTTAGCCTATCATTATTGTTGTTTAAAACAATCATCCATTTCCTTTTGAAACAATCAAAAGGGCAACCAACCCTTTACTTTTTCCTTCATTAGCTATTCTTCTAGTGCTCATAACCTTGACCACACTTGTGATGTCGATTTTATCATGCAAATATGAGCCAACAGACCCGCCTAATAATTATAAGCTACCTAGCTCTGTCACCAATAGATGTATCTCTATTCAGACTAGTGTTTTTTTAGCCTTATGGGGGGTGTCCCTAGGGGTTGTATGCTATCATGAAACTAATAGGTCTATGCAAATAATCCAACTAATCAACATACACAAAAATCACTCTTAAGGTGCTGGGAAGAAATCAAGAGCAAAGTTAAGTTCTCGGTAAAATAATAAAGATGGTTGAGAACATATTCATAATGCCAATTACAACAATGAAATGAAACAAATGAAAAGAAGACAGCATATGATAAGGATGAAAATATCTAGGTGCCAATAAGTGAGAAAACTATCAGCTCCCAATAGAAAAAATTTCCAATTGCTAACTTGATTTTCTCCACAGGTGGTAGAAGTTGGTCTCCAAACTTGATCTGCATCGACAAAATTGTAGAAACTCACAAATTGCCAACTTTCAATGGGAATAGTAGTAAGCTCAGGAATCAATTCAAGGCAAGCTTTCAGTCATTGTAAATCCCTTACAAAGAGAATATCTGAATACACATTTTTCTGAAGAAAGCTTATGATTTTTCAAAACTTTATGCAAAATAGGCAATTTTACCATATGGAAACAGAGAACGCTTGCAATTTTTTAATACATGGGATTTGAAGTAGGTGTGAAGTATAATGGATGCAGTTGTTCAATCGAATTCGAGGTACTATACAAGCAATCAATCCAGTTGTCACATACCTTTTAATGCTCAAACCCGTTCTGAAATCTACAGCCAAAGTAGTTTGCAAACCTCCAGATACACGACCATGCTACAAACTTGTAACACGATTCTTTGAAACTAAGCCTCGTATGGGTGAAAATCAAGAATTTTACCAACGTGATTCAGCCTTGATTCAGCATGGGTGATGCTAGGGGTTTTATTGGCACTCTAGCAGCCAAATCGCGGGCGAATCGGACACCAAAACCCCTATTCCTTCAAATCGAGGGCGAACAATAGCTCCAAAATAACCTATGCCAGAAATCAAGGGAGAACAATAGTTCCAAAAACCGCCATGCCATAAATCACAGGCGAATGATTTTACAGGAAAAACCATCCCTAAAAATCGGGGGTGACTGGTGCATCCAAGGAAAAATCAAGGAAAATAAACTGGCGAAAATTAATTTTCCCCTATTTCTCCCACAAAAATAGGGGGCGATTGGTTTCTCCTATAAATTCCTGCTAAATACGATTTTGGCTATATAGTTTTTGAATATTTACAAAATAATAAATAGTGGGCTATTAAAATTAATTCTCAAAAACCTTTTTTACATAAAAATTCACCCTAAAAAAAATTGCAAACCTTCTAAATTCGCCATTGGGCTAAATTTCGCCCCTAAAATCATCCCTGGTTTTGATCTCACCTCTAATGGTTCAAAGGAGATCTCAAGAAACCATTCTTCAAGTCTTGGATCTGATTTGGATTCAACGCATTCACTATCATGTGATGGTTCTTTTTGGCAAAATATCACCTATGATGGTTCGAAGGAGAAAACAAAAGACTATCTACACATTCATGGATTTGATCCTACCTCAGGTGATTCGAATCACAGGTTCCAGGATCATCCTCATATTTTTGGATTTGTTCTCATCACATTTGATCTGAAGCGAAGTACAAGCACATGCTTTTTGAGCATGAACCCCTTCTTCCCAAGAAGAAGATACCTCCAGACATATGACCAAGCATCACACCTGCTTGAGTTTGTAGCATTTATTTTTGGTGTGCCTTACAGTCTATTTTGAGGGGGGGTATTTTTCCCATGAGGTTTTCCCCATTTCCTCAGTTTATTGACTGTTATTATTATTCATTGTATTGGGTGACCTTTGGTCTCAATTACCAGGGCCCGACATGGATTAAGGAGGGGTGTTGGGATATTCCTATACTCCATCCTAGTCCTAACAGCATTTTCCATTTTTGCATTTTCAGTCATGCATGCAATCATGATTTTGCATGGATGCATCCCAGTCATTAGTCCCAGCACCTAGCCCTCAGTTAGCTAGCCCTAGGAGCTTCTTTTTGATTAGTTTTAGCCCTCCTAGTGCTTAGTGTGCCCTGCATGCAATTGCATGCATCCCAAGCGCCCTCTCTCACCTACCACTCAATTGCACTTCAGTTAGTTGATTTATCTTTAGATCTTTCCTTGATTTAAGGCTAGACTGACTCTCAACTGACTGTATCACTCCGATGGACCTCCAATGAGAGACTAGACTGCCTATTCTGACTCTAGTTAGCTCCTCATGTGCCCTCCACTGAGCCTCCTTTATTTAGTTAATGCCTGCATGTGCCAGTTACACCTACCACACTCAGTTAGATTCAGTTTGACATTTGGTTGGCAGTTACTTGTGCATTGATGACTCCACTGATGATGATCAGGACTCCTAGTTGTGCTTTGATGACACTCCATTGATCTGATGATCACTCCATGAAGGCTAATTCGAATTGCCACCTTGGCATTCGAATCCTCACCATTGTATTATTTATTTGTCCATATTGTGATTAATGAATTAGTGTGTGATGTTATTCTGCTTCTATCTGAGTTCTACTGTATCATAATTATGTTTCTCCTTTACACTGCATTGACCACTCTTCTATTTTCCTACTTAATCTTAATATTTCTTGTGAGCTATACATTAGCTCTTAGATCTGTTGTGAGGATTTTCACAGTTTTCACCATGTGTGTGCTACTATTGCCACAGTCATATAGCATTTTGAACGTTGGTATTATTGAAGATAACCTGCACACATCCTCCAAATTGGTGTGAACGTTGGTTTTCAACTGCAGAAGTTGCATACTATGCGCTAGTATATTTGTATGAAACCTATTCACATCTTAAGATGAAATGAAAAAATATATTAAGATTATGAATTGGGATTAGTTGAAGTTGGTTCTACAACTTCCCCAACCTCCCAATTCAACCACCTCTCGAATCAACTGCCTACCTTGTGCCATAAATACAAGGAATGATAAGCTGTTGTTATGCTGGAGGAATTCTTAAGTCATTGTGAGGAGCAGGAGCCTAGGACTCGGTTGCAGAAGTGTCTGGATAGATCAGGTATATATGTACTTATCCACATGTCTTTGACAATAAAAGGTGGAAATACCCTTCTCGTCCCAATCAAATGTCTCTTTTGTTGGATATCTGATTGTAGTTAATGTCAAATTTCTTTCAATTTCATTATATATATTACAGTCAAGATATGATAAGGAAGGTTAACTTGTTTTGCAGGTGCATCACTGTGGAAGATTGGGCGAAAGCTAGGACCAGCCATCGTTAAAAAGGTACAACTTTTGGAACCCTAATCTATTTCCATTCGTAGTAATTAATGCAAAACATGAATGTATTTACCTGTCACCCCATGTAAGTTGGTAGTGCCGTCTCCCCCACTATAAGGTATTTTCCTACACAACAGAACTTGTGACTCCACTGGGGAGTAACCAGTTGTTTTCTGTTCTAGGAGACCTTGCTAGGTTTTCTTCCAGTTTATTCAGTTTTTTGTTTTCTGAGAGGTTTTTATAGGTTATTTGTGTCTTCTTTTATCTTGATTCATTTCAGTCTGGCTGAGAAAAGATCTTTTGATTGCTTTAAGTCCCTGTGCGCTGGTTTGTTGTGCATACAGTAGCGCATTTCTGTCTTGTGCATTGGTTTCCCTGAAACACAGTAGTGCATCTCTTGTGGCAGGCACTGGTTCTTATACCACATAGTAGCGTATTTTTCCTGTAGGTTCAAGCTTTCCTGTAGGGTTTGGTCTCCAGGTTGTTGGGTCTACTTCTAGCTTTTTTCTTTGCTTCTTTGATTGAATACTGAGACAGCTTTGTCTTTTATGAGTCTTGGTCACCTCTTTAAAGTCCTTTAGTTTTCTTTACCTGTTTTAGCACTTGTTTTTAGGTGTCTTTCCTGTTTTTCATGCTTTTGGAGCCTGTGCGCGAAACTCTGTTAGTCACAGTAGAGCACTTTTTTCCCTGGACGTTTGTTGCACTCTTGCAAACCTGTACACTCAATGCTTGTTGTCTATTGCAACAACTGCGTACTTTTACTGAGTCTTGCATTTTTTTTAAGGGTTTGATTCCAGTTTGAATTCTTAGGGTAGTTCTTGAAAAATCTATTGGTCTGGATTCCTTCTATGTTTCTTTTTAGATCA
The DNA here is from genome assembly GCA_027924585.1 of Larix kaempferi. Lineage (NCBI taxonomy): Eukaryota > Viridiplantae > Streptophyta > Pinopsida > Pinales > Pinaceae > Larix > Larix kaempferi. The sequence continues at coordinate 1,636,936 of BSBM01001158.1, read as the reverse complement.
GTATGATTCGGTTTAATCCTTTCTTAGCTTTTCCTTTTGAGTTTGTGTGACAGTAGGGTTACCTTTGGTCTGCTTACCTACTCTGTTTGTTTGGAGGGTGTTTTCTTGGGTTTTGATGCTTAGGAGCAACCTTTTGGTCTGTTTTTTCATTGTATGCATATGTTTTCCTTTCTTCTTTTACATCATGTTCCAAGCTTAGAGTTTTTTCCAATCGAAACAACTCGGTAGGTCAAGTCTTTTTCGGTCTTTTGATTCGATTGCTTTAAGCCTTTAAGTTGTTTACCTTTACCCAAACTTTTCGTTAGGTCTTACTTGTGCCTTTTTTCAAGTTCATTTTATTTTGCAAATAGAAGAAAAGACAAAAATTGAAATTGGCAGCTTAGTAGTGAGATTTATCATAATTTTTCGAAGTAGCATAGATTATCTTGCTTTGAAAATTTAAAAGAAAAAAAAATTAGGATTGCCTAGTTTCGGTTTTGAAAAGTATAAACGAAAAAAAAGGAGTTTTTGTGAAGTTTGATGCATTATTTATACACACTTTGCTTTCTGTCGAAACCATTCCACACACTTCACTACCCTTCTTGAGTAAAAAGTAGCCTCTAAAAAGAAATCTTAATAAAATTAACTAGCAACTTTTTCTTTTTAGGTATACACATCATCAACTAGTTTATGCTAGGGTTTCGGGGTAAATCACCTTAAACTACCCAAAATCAATTTCATTACTCAACAATCGTAGTAAGACGATCTATTAGGTAAATCCACCTATATCAAAATATCCTGGGAATTCTCTACTCAAACTAGAGTTAAGCACGAGGTCATGTGCAATTGGAACTGTTGAGGATACCCCCTCACTTTCCTTTCAAACATAAACCAGAGCTGATTCACGTACGAGGGTCCACTAGTACTTTTAAGTGCTTTTGAATTTCGGGCTTTGCTACCCTGCCCATGCATCTTGGCTAGGTTGACGACTATTCCCCCAGGTATTTTTGTATTTGTGGTATCCTTAGTATCATAACCCTAGGGCTCTACACAGGTAGAGTGGAAGGATATTTCCACTTCACCTCGGAACTCAAGGAACACAAAATATCAAAAAGCAAGGTACCTCATGGAAAGATGTGGAGAAAAAGAGAAGATAGCAATGTTTTAGAGGAAACACAGTTTCCAAGCATCAATGATGATGATGATCAGCATAATAGTGTTGCAGATGAAAATGACATCCATTATGATGGAAAGGAAGATGAAGATGAAGGACTCACCAATCAAGAGAGAAATCATGAAATTCTCTTCTAAAATTTTCATGACCTAAAAAGAGAAATTATAAAACTAGAATTAGAAGGGATTATATACTCAGCGGCACTAAAATGTGTTTGCAAGAAGAGGAGCACTGTGATAGGGGGAGTCCATGAACTTATCAAAGACTTACTATAAGAAGGTAAAGAAGGATTCTATCTACATGATCAACACCAAGACCAAGTTAACTGGAGGAAGAGAAGAAAAAGAAGGGCAGTTGTCTAAAAGAGAATGATTGGAAATTCTATATCAAGATGATTACAGTAAAGTCATAATAGGTTATCCTTCGTCATTGTTGTCAAAGGGGGAGAATGTGTATGTGTTGCCATCAATGCCAAAGGGGGAGAATGTTGGATATGGTTGTCATTGATGTCAAAGGAGTTCAGTAATGACAAAGGAATAACCAAGGACATGATGGCAAGGTGAACTCATTGAAAGACAAAAGCAGTGATGACATGGCATGTATGATGATGTGGCAAATATGATGACATGGAATGGCATGTATGATGATGTGGCATGAAGTTGAAAATACATATGATGGTTTTCTGGTGCTATCAGGAAGTCATTGTTGCATCCTGACATCATTCTAAAGAAATATGGCAATTTGGTGAAAATCAGGAAATTGACTAAGTATGGAATAATTAGTCAAAATTGGTCCAAGTAGCATTAAGAGAATGCCCGCCATAATTTATTGTTTCAGAAGAATGCCCCCACCATGGTACCAGGCTGTAGATTTTTATAGTGTCTATCCATTCATGGTCTCATTTTTACTTCATCACCTCTAAGGAGAAAGTTCCAGGTCTGTCAAAACATGGTTTGCACCAAAACTTGTAAAAAGGACTAAGTAGCCTTAGAAAGATGCCCGCCATAAATTATGGGTTGAAGTAAATGCCCGCAGCACATGAATAGGCTATATTATGTTGGTTTCTCTATCTATTCATGTTATCAATCATCCATAATCATTCTTGAGGTGAAAGTTATGGATCTGCCAAAACAGGGTTTTAGGCAGTTTTTGCACCAAGTTCAGTAAAATGCCCGCCTAGGGCAAATGAAGAAGAGTATGAAGGTGAAATGAGTTGTGTTGTTCTTAGTGAGATATTCTACATCATATGGTAACATTTTTTCATGTTTTTGGTGAAATAAAAAATCCACCTTGAAAATGGCACAAATTGTCTAAGTGTAAAATCTGTTGGTAAAACTGCCCAAGTGGCCTCTGTAAAATGCCCTCCATAATTTATACTTGATGGATTAAATTATTCTGAAGGTACAGTCTTGTAGATTGTTGATTGTTTCATCTAACCATACCATTATTTTGTCAAAAAGGTATCGGAGGATGAATTTATTAATTTTCCAAAAGTGCCTTCTGGTAGTTTTTGTACTGTTCCAGCACTGGAAAATCTGCCTAAGTTGTCTCAGGAAAATGCACGCCAGAGGTTGTGGTTGTGCAAATAAATTTAGCTAATGGTATGGATATGGTATTTGACAACTTGTACATCTAGCCATGAGTTCAGTTCTCCATCTGGTAGTCACATGTGCGAAATACAAACTTGTCAAGTTAGTAAAAAAAATATTAAAGCAAAAAGCTACAGGAATAAAATCAGAAATATAAAAGAGTTTTTTTATTAAAAATAAATAAACAGAATGTGACTATTTAAAGAGAATATATTATTTATTAAGGAGACCAATGAAATGAAGGATGGCCAATAAATTTTTTAATTAATTATTTAATTAAAAACAATAATAAACACAATTGTAAATTAAAAGATGAAATAAAAAGAAGGGTGAGCTACAGGAATTTAAAAAAAAAAGAGAAATAAAAGAAAGGAAGCACGCAGACCAGAATTAATCAAGAAGCTTTTAATTATTTAATTGTTAAATACAGAGATTTGAAAAGGTGCTAGAGATGCAATGTTTAGAAGAAGATTGAATTAGTGAAATTAAATCAGTAATAAACAGAATTGATTGCGATTCGAAGAGGTGTAATTATTAAAAAGAGCATGATTGTTTGAAAAGGCATGTTTGTCTAGAATGAAGATATGTGGCTTTCCAGTTTGAATAGGTATGAGTTGAAAGGGTATGAAGACTTGAAGAGATGCATGGAGACATATATAATCAGAAGTTCAAAGCAAATATAAGAGTGTCTCAACAGTTCTAATCCAGCAGCAGAGCGAGAAGTTAGAGACCAACAAGATGAAGAAGTTGTGATAGTATCAAAAGAAAGAGATCTGGAAGTTTGACCAGATCAATTTAAGGGTGGCAGGGTGGTGCTAAGGCAGGCAGGAAGCCTGCTGGGGATCGTAGCCTCCATCCAGTAGAAGCTGGAGAACACGGTGTCGTTACATCCTTGCCTATAGCAGCAGGCAGAAGATCTGGGGTGTTGTAGCATCCCTGTCTATAGAAACAGGAAAAACCTGGGGTGAAGTTGCATCATTTCTGTAGAAGCAGATAAACAATTTTGTAAAATTCATCTCACTAATGAGTGTGAGTTTGTGGTTTGCTCTTTGAGGTTTCCACAATAAAATATTATGTCCTAACTTGTTTGATTATTTGTTTGTCTTGAACTAATTGTCTTAATGAAAGAAAAAAGAATGCAATACTGATTCACCCCCCCTCTTAGTATTGCTGGATATTCCAACAGTTATCACATGGCTACTTCCGAAGATGAAACTGGAGTTCCCCAAACTCCTTCTGCTGTCATGGTTACAAGAGCTCTCTCTCATTCTTTCGCAAGCACGTCGGTATCCACCTTGTTGCAAGCTACATCTACCTCAACTCCTTCTTTTAGTTCCAGTACTAGTACCATAAGGATGTTTAGTTCTCAACCTTCGACAACATCTACCCCTCATGGTACTACTGTTGGACCTTTTTAGATCCCTGTTACTTGGATATCCTCGATACCGTCCACCTCATCTCCTTTCATGCAACAATCCCAGGGAATTCCATAGACTGCTCCTTTCGGACAAGGTTTCCCTTGGTTTGGAGGGCACATAGCTCCCTCCATGCCCTTTGTAGGCTCGATGCCCACTCATCCAAAGCTATAGGAGGATTGATGTCTGTGTCGTCCATTACATCTACACCTTGGTTTAACCCCTACACAGGTCACAATGTACATCATTCCAATTTGCAGACATCTCATATACCTGTAGTGAGTATCCCTTTTTCACTGTTTAGTGGAGGAGGTGGTAATGCCTTTAACCCAAATTATGGAGGGGCTAACACCCAACCACAATGGACACACACTCAAGGAACTAACCCTCTCTCTTTTGGTTGGAGCAATTTTAGTAATGTGTTTGCTTCACAACCGGTGGCTAGGGGCAACCCCAACCAGCAGTACACGAGTCAGGATTTAGGTGGTTCTGCCTACCAAAGCCCTACTAACCAGGTGCCATCGGAAAGACCTCGTTTTCCTTTTTTGGAAACTCTGAATTTTCCATACCTTTCAAAACTCACTAACAATCCGGTGTGGCATCACCCCGCATGGCCACCTATCCCGACCAAGCTTCCTTCTAACATCCAAAAGTTCGAAGGAAAGATTGGGGAGGATCCCGGTGATCATGTGACTACTTTCCATATCTGGCGCTCTTCTAATTTGTTGAACGATGATTCCATCATATTGAGGCTCTTTCAAAGAACCTTGACTAGTGCTACAGCTAAGTGGTAAATTGAACTTCCCGCAGGTGCTTATGGCACCTTTTGGGATCTAGCTATTGTTTTTCTGAACCACTTCCAACTTCTTGTTCGGTATGATGTCGGTACAAACCTTTTGTCAACTTTTCGACAGAACAAAGCCACTCATTTATCTGACCATATTCAGGAGTGGCGAAGGAGGAAGAGGCTCATTAAAGTTGGCATCCCTCTAGAGTTCTTATTAGAGTGGTATCTCAAATCACTCCTTCCTTATATTTCTAAGGAAGTAGCAACTTCTGGGGTTTCCACCGAAGAGGAAGCTATCCTTAGAACCCAGCAGCTTGATCTAGTATATGCTCAGTCTAGGCTCTTATATGAGATTATTCCCAACGCATCGAGATCTAACACAGATCTAGGTAAACCTAAGCCTGGACCACATGCTGATGGCATAGTGGGTTTAGTAGATTCTATAGCGTTTGATGATTTAACTAAGCAGGTTCACGCCTTGTTTGTCAAACAGTCTGCTGTAGAAGCAACTTCAGTTACATCCTCCCCTTCACAAACGGAATCTATACAACAAGTGCAGCCAAATCAAAAGGGCCCTCGGCATCCCAATAACAAAAAGAAGGGCAAGAAAGGGGAGGGGAACCACCAAAATCCCAAAAACAATGAAAATGCCAAGGAGGGAAAAAAGGAGAAAAATAAAGTGAAGTTTCCTTGCAAACTATGCAAAGAAGATCACCTTACCCATCAATGCCCTCTGATGGAAGAAGCCTAGAAGTTGCTTCATGACAAGAAACCTGTTGTATTAAAAGACCCATTCCCTCACGGGCAAGGTTCAGCTTCTGGCAACTCTAGTGTTGGGGCACTCATCATGCCTCATCTGCTGATCAGTCATTTATTAATATGGTTAATTCGAATGCTCTTTTACAAACTCGAGCTAGAAACTATACCCCAGATCCGTAGCAGAAGGATGTTCCTGAGTCATCTACCCCTCTCCACATCGAGAGACCGATGGATTTGTTGTCGAAGATCCTAAAAGGTGTCTTCAAACGGGCTATGCACAATCCTAACGCATGGGCTACTCCTAACTACAATGTTGTGGAAGATTTATCCCAAACGCCCTATGCCATGTCCACTTTATAAGTACTACAGAGTTTCCCATTGCAACGCAGTGCACTTCTTACAGCGATTGGGAGTGTAGACTCATCTAATATGCTTGGCCATTTTGATATGAATAATATCAAGTTTCGGTTGTCGTACCATGTTGCTCTCCAAATAGAGGTAGTCCATGGTCCCAAGACCATTGGATGAGCTGTTGTAGATGAGTGTGCGTCTACGTGCATAATGTACATTTCTTGCTGGAAGGCTTTGGACGAACCCGATTTATCCCCCTCGAACACAGTGCTTATCGTCTTTGATGGAAGATCTTTCCGTCCACACGGAGTCTTACTATCATTTGATGTTGAACTTGCGGGAAAACTAGTATCTGTAGAGGTTGAAGTTCTGGATGATCCAGTTGACTATAACTTTTTGTTATGTAGGAGCTAGACGTATGCAATGCAAGCAATTCCATCGTCCTTTTTCCGAGTTATAATGTTCCCTCATGAAGGAAAGATCGTCATAGTTGATCAACTTTCATTTTCTTGGAAAAACAACCAGGCTTCATCAGATTCAACAATTTCGATCGTTGATCAATCTCACCCAATGAGTGAGATTTTAGGAGTAGGGATTTATGGGTCATTAATGGTAACTTTTGACCTACCTGCTCCTGTTCATTTTATTGGTTTTGAAGAGTGTTCTTCGTCTGATATTTTCACGGTCGGTCCAATGACAGATCCATGGATTCTCCCCAGTGAATCAGAACCAATTGTGCCCTTATTTGTTGCAAAGGTGGCTTGCTTAGATTCACAACATGCTGCAATAGAACATATCGTGACTCCGTTGGTATTTGTTGAGTCAAATATGGACTATGCCCCCACATGGTCAGTAGACTCCATCCACTCTTTTGATTGTATAGACATTGTTCTTCCCTCCGATGAGGCCATTTTGGAAGCAATGATTGGCCTGGACCATCTTTGGGAACACATGCACCACAGGTCTTATTTTCTTCCCGATCTGGAAAGGATTGAGAGAGGCGATTTTTCTATGAGAACCAGTGGGAATTTTGATTTGTCTGCTATCCCTTCTACTTCAAAAGTTGTTTATGCTGAAGGGAATATGAAAAATATATCGAGAACTATTCCAATCAACATTTCCATCAAACCTGGAGTCGTGGAAAAAAATTTCATTGGGGCATATTGTTCTCCTAAGGAGATCACTTTGTACACCAATCCATTTAAGTAATTTCGCGATGTTTTTTCCTAGTCTTACGTGAAGATGCCAGGCATCGACCCAGAAATGGGATTTACTTGAAGAAGTACTATGCTTAGGCTTTTGTGCTTTTTCATGTATTATAGCTGTACATTTTGTACATTTAGCTTTGTTTATGATTGTCATTATGTCTTATGCATCTATTTCTTTGTGTTTCGGATGTAGCCTGAACACTACATAGGGTTTGCTGATGGTGCTAGCCACCACACTCGTTAGTTGGATGTAACTACTTGGGTTATTTACTCACCAACTGGCCAACTGGTTTCTTCGGGAGGGGATTGTTTAGGTCCCACAATGAACAATGTGGCTGAATACAGTGCGGTCATAGAGCTACTTCGAGATGCTTTGTTCCATGGCATTTCACATTTGGAGGTAAGGCTCGACTCGCAGCTATTTGTGTTTCAGTTAATGGGTGTTTATCAAGTTAGAGATCCTGTTTTGCTACGTCAGTTTTTGCGCATTAAGTTACTTGAGAGACAGTTTGATTACATCACATATCAACATATTCCAAGAATTTGAATGCATTAGCTGATTCATTTACAAATTACGTTTTAGATTGGCATCTGCATCATACACTTACATAATAAACAATTCATGCATATTGACAATAACACACATGTAAATAACATCGATACTGTATATATAAAGCCGTATCAAAAAATAATATGAGTTTGAGTCATAAGTGCGTCACAATGTCATAATATACAAAACGGGCTCGATGGCCTCAAAAATATACATATATATGTCTTTCTCCTATGGAGAAGGAGGGGCCTCATCTACCTCTGTTGCCTCTACCACAACATCTCTGTAGCAGATGACGAGCCTAGCTACTTTCCTCAGTAGCCAAATCCATGCTGGGGGCAGACCTACCACATTCTCCTGCATGTTGAGCGGCATCCGCTCGAACCTGTATGTCGGAATGTCATGAGTCAATCGACTCATCTTCCCCTCTAGGTTCGCCAACATGGCATCGGCTGATCCCACTATGACTGGTCTCATGAAGGTACGGGGGTGTCCCTCAAGATGCACTGGCCCAACATCTGCATAAGACATTTTTTTCAGTATTTCAAACTCATTTAAAAATAATATATATATAAATGAAAAAATTAAATAATTTTTCAAAAAAAAACTTACCAATCTCTCCCCAGGCTGATCTTGGAGGAAGATCCAGCTCAGGATTATTGCGGAAGTCTATTCCCGCATATGGGAACTGCTCAAGAGCTGGTACCTATCGGTCCCACCACGCCCAGAAATCATCCTCACTGTAGGAAAAGTTGCTCTCGCCACCACCCTGGCATAGGAAGATCTCTCCCCAACAATCCAGCAGTGGCTCACGGGGGTTAAGTGGGGGAAAAGCCATCCCCAGACTCATGGTAGACACCCTTTCAAAGAAAAATGTGCAAAGTATGCTTCCATACCCAAAGTTCTTCATCCTCCTAGTCTTACACCCGGAAAGCTAAAGCTTCATGTTCGCCAATAGACTTGAACACCAGTCAAATACTATCCCTCGTAAGCATTCAATACCCACATGCATGAAGTTCCTTGAAGCAAGATGTTGCATAGCACTTCCTACCATTAGGTTAAGAATACTCAAAATGACCTTTCATGGGAAGCTCGTAACAGTAGAAATGAGGACTTCACTGTCGTTTTTTTTCCTACCTGTTACATCGTAATCTTCCACCCTGTGAGCATCAGCATTACTTGGCCTGTAGGATCCATTTCAGTGACTCAGATCCATTTATATCCTTCAGAGATACTAGTTTTCCCTATTTTTATTCCTACTCGCATGTTGCATCCTTATAGCATGCGCACCCGCGAGTTGCATCACTCTAGCCGGCGGGTATCAAGTAAAATGGTAAAAACCACTATTTATTACTTTTTACTCCCAAAAAGCGGTCATTGGGTGACCTTTGGCTCTCCATCTGGCCGAGTAATGCCTCGATGTGTCCTTTCACCTACCTTTGAGAGGACTAAATATTGAGCACATATGGCTTATGGATGGGAGGAAGAAGAGAATAGTAAGAGAACTGTAGTGGATTTTTGCCCTATCTTGAGTCTACACTCATTGATCCTTGTAGTTGTGAACCCTTTATGTTCACCTTCCAAACTCCTATCTAGTTTGAGTTTGCCATTCATGGAGGATTGAAGTGGTGGAGGCACAAGTGGATTGATCTAGATATTGGTTCAGATTGGTTGCCGGCAACAGGTCGTATCACTTTGTACTTCTTCTTGTTCATTAACAGAAATACTCATATTCTTGTCCATCATGTTGTGAATGTTGTTTATTATACATTGGGTTACATTTGCTTGTGATATTATGGACCATTGTTATTGATCATGTTAATGCCATTTATATATTATATGTACTTGTTGGATATTGGCTGTCAAGACTAATTTGTAGATTTCAAGTGCATGGATTGAAAGCTCCAACGGGGATCTACATCAAACTTTTGGATCGAGGTTAGTTACATTTCTCCATTATCTTAACATTGTCATTTATAATAGCATTGTTTTGAGAATTGAATTGATTTCTCGTAGTCATCTGTCTGTTGTGGTGTTCCCAAGCCATAGTGAGTTTTCTCCAATACAGAAATGGCGACTCCGTTGGGGAGAGTTGACCACACTTCCAATCCCCATACCCCTTGTGAGGTGTGGGGAGGTGATCCACCTCAGACTCAACCTGGTTCTATTTGGCCTAATCCACTTGATCGAGATCCGTTTGATCCTTCGAATCTGGATAATTATCTTTACGGAATGCCTGACTTACCTGAGGACAAAGAATAGGACGACCCTTCCGTTCCTTCGTTTCCATGCAGTTATAGATACAGGATGCCTGAATCACATAATGACACTACGATCAACCCCACCGCACTCTGTTTTGGTATGCCTAGTCATAGTACTGTCGAACCTTCCACTACGGTTGGTAGTCATGCTAGCACTAGTCAAAGTGTTAGCCATACTATACCCACTGGGGGCACAACCCTCGCTGGGGGCACTACGTTGTCCACCCACACACATAGTATGGGGACTGGTTAGATTCCTAACAATGCTAATGTTGGAAGGCAACCACCTCCTAGGATTACCCAACCTAATCGGAATGTTGTTTGAAACACGACTTGCTATGCACCACCTAATACATGTGCCACTACTCATCAACCCAGGACTACTTTTACAAATGATAATGTTCCTCCCAACCACGAGGGTGGACACATACCGCATACTTTTGCGTCCACTGCCACCACTAGTAATGCTAATATAGGGGGTGGGAATATTTGTTATCCACACGGACATCACGCCACCATCCCTGCTACTAGTCACACCAATATTGGAGTTGGGAATACTTCTCATGATTATGGTCATCACACGACTGATCAAGCTAATCCTAATGCTGGGGGTGGGAACATACCATACCATTACGATCATTACAACATGGTTCCCGCTATGAATAGTACATACATGCCCCATACTCATGGTGGCAACCCTTACTACAACACAGTCGGTGCTGGCCACCAGTATCACCCACCACCCTAATATGGTGCCCAGAACGCACATATACCTGCTTACTCTCAAATGGGTCAGGCAAGAGGAGGTTATCAATCGTATGGCCATGGGAAAGCTTATGGACTGTTAGGTCCTCATTATTAGCAGTTTAATCCTCATGGTCAAGCTTTTGGTCCATCTTATAACACAGTTCTGTTTAACCAACCTTTTATGGGGGCTTATAATCAAGCTTTCCAGCCTCAACTCCCATTCCTTGCATGCTTGAATCTCCCGGATATTTCGAAGCTCACGAATGATCTGGTGTGTCACGACCCTACTTGGCCCCCGGTCCGTGCCAATCTCCCTTCGGACATTCCAAAGTTTGAGGGGAAAGGTGGTGAGGACCCGAGAGATCATGTCACGATCTCTCGGGACTCCAACTCTTTGAATCATGATTCCATTAGATTATGACTATTTCAACGCACCCTCATGGGGGAAGCCGCGAAGTGGTATGTGGAGTTGCCTGGAAACACCTGTAGGGGATTCAACGAGATTGCTTTGGTTTTCTTAGGTTATTTCCAGTTGCCGGTTCGTTATGATAATGGTACTGAGTTGTTGTCCACCTTTCGTCAGAATGAGGCCACACATATTTTCGACCACGTTCAAGAGTGGCGTCGGCGGAAGCGATTAGTGAAAGCCAACATTCCTCTAGAGTTCCTGTTGGAATGGTTCCTTAAGTCTTTACTTCCATACATTACTAAGGATGTTTCGATGTTCGGCATTGTGACTTAGGAACAAGCTATCTTGAAAGTCCAGCAGTTAGATCTACTTTATTCTTAGTCTAGCATTTTGAATGACATTATTCCTGATGCACCGAGAACAAGACATGAGCCTATGTCAGTTGCTGGACCACATGCCGATGGAATCATGGGGTCCACATGCACTCGTCCTATAGACTTGGTAGCTAATCAAATGCAAAATTTGTCGCTAAACCAGTCTGCTCCCGGACAGGTTCACACCTTGTCCACTTCCACTCCGTCGTCTCATGTACACAATGTGCAATCAACGAAACCGTCGGGTAACTAGCAACCTGGTGGTAAGAAAAAGGGGAGAAATAATCGTAGGGGTGGAAACAATGGAAGTAATAACAATAGCAATCGTAATACTCCTCGTAAAGAGAATGCCAACCCTCCTCAAGAAGGCGGTAATGCTGGAGAGGATCGTAAACCTAGGCGTAAGGTGAAATTCCCTTGCAAGCTTTGTGGGGAGGATCATCTTACTCACTTATGTCCTCGGATTGAAGAAGCACCGAAGCATTTGGCACAGATCCCAGCTGTGTTGAATGATCCCCTTCCTCATCATCAAAACATGGCTTTGCATGTTCCCACCATTGGTTATGGTACTAATAAAACGGAAACGTCTTCTTCCAATACTAGTGGTTATCGATGTGTGAATATGGTTCAGTCGAAGGTTTGTGTTGCTACTCGTCAGTGTGATTATGGTGCACCACAACCTAATTTGGGGAATGAGCCTCCCCCTCCTCCTGACAATTCCTTGCATATCGAGAAGCCCTCCATTATGTCATGGATACCGAAAGGTGTTCTCAAGCACTCTACGCATAACCCCAATGCTCGAGCCGCCCAAAACTACTCCATTGTAGAAGATTTGGGCCAAACTCCATGTGCCATGTCAGCTCTTGAAGTTTTGCAAGCCTGTCCTTCTTAGAAGCATGCCCTTTTGAGTGCATTAGGAGTTCAGGATGGGGGAAATCCTAGTGTTATCAAGTTTGATACTACTGATGTCCAACCTCGCTTACCTTACCACGTGGCTTTTCAAATCCAGGTGGTTTTCCTTAAGGGCTTCGTCAAATGTACTATGGTTAATGAAGGTACTTCCGCGTCAGTAATGTCGTTAGCTTGTTTGAAAGCTCTTGGCTCTCCTCCTCTGCTCGCACCTAGAACTACACTCACTACATTCGACGGTAGATCTTTTACAACACATGGAATTATCCCTTTGCTTGTCATCTCCTTTGGAGGTAAGTCTGTGCCTATTGAAGTCGAAGTGGTTGATGCGCCCATCGACTACAACCTTTTACTGGGTCAGAACTGGATGTATGCTATGAAGGTTGTCGCGTCTACTATATTTAGAGTTATCTGCTTTCCCAATGAAGGCAAGATTGTGACGATCGATCAATTGGATTTTGTTGGCACTCCTTCCGCAGCATCCACGGGATCTGTAGTCCCGTAAGTTTCTGATTCTCAACCGGCAACTGGGAACATGGGTGTTGGAATGCATCCTTCATTGATGGGATCTTTCGACCTCCCTGCACCAATATCCTTCATAGGAACCATCTCCGATGATGCTCCTTCCTCGTTGAATCATGTACTTTTCCGGACATCATACTTTAGTGATCTGTGGGATCCACCTTCCACGAGTTCTCCGTCTGGAGACGTTTTGCACATTGGGATGGATATGCCCTTGTGTATAGTCAATATTGCTCATCATGTTCAACCAACCATTGCAAATTCAGATCTCTCTTCTTCATGGACAGTAGAGGAAGATCATGTTATGCTGCCCGCGTGTGCAGTCGACGTATCTTGTTCACATGGTTTCCTCATTGTTATTTTACCTTCAGATGAATTTTTTATAGACGCCATGAATGGTAATGACGAGCCTTGGGAGGATTTCTATCATAGATCTCATTCCCCTCCTACCCTTGATCTTATTGAACAAGATAAGTCTAGAATACAATCTACCATCCATTTGGATTTGGATCCATTCACAGTCTCATCCATACCTGATTTGACATTTGAGTCTGATGAGTCTTTGAGCTGTCCTATAGATCTGCAAATCGATGTTCCTGAAGAGTTTGATTCTATTTCTAGAATTTCCAACTCCCGTGATGATGAATTTGCTCTTACAGATTCCTTCACATCCTTCAGCTTTTCTCTTCATTTTGAAGATGATCATTTTGATCCCTCGGGTATTGGTACTATGGCACCTTCAGTGGTTAGCTCTACCTGCGTTATGTCTGAGGTTAACAATAGTGAAGTTGAAAATGTTTCTACCACAGTGACTTGTATCAGATTTTTCTTTACATACGTTTTAGAGATGATCTTGGTACTTATGTTTCTTGGAGACAGGATTCTTAGCTGGACTTATACTTGTTTACTGGTCCTTTTCAACATTTGCTTCGCTCATGGCAGGCATATCCAGAACCTTTCATATAGGACTCCCCGAATTTACAGACACCCCTTGAGTGTCCTTATCTTGCTTATGTTCCTTGCATTATGCATAGCTTTGTCCCATGCGCTTGGAACTAGTCTCGCATGTCCCTGACACTCGTCTGCTCTCATTACGAGCATTCTTCCATATCTCCTTTGAGCTCGTTAAAAACAGTAAGGAGGTCACAATTTTACTTTTTCGGGCTCGTTAAACCTTTATGGAAAAGATTTGTATAAAGTCTTTTTGAAGCCCTTGTTAGACTTTTTCAAAATCAAACAAGATTTCCGAGTATACTTGTTATTTCAGACTCGTTAAAGGATTTGAAGCGACATCCACTTAGGTATAAGTTTACCCCTTTTCCGGAACTTTGTGGATTAATTACGAAAAAGGTATACTCTAGTCATACGTGACTAGAAGAGTTCTTCTCTCATTGTTTTACACTTTTTCGGTTGAAGAGACTAACTTTATGAAAAAGGACTTCCCTTTTATGTCAAGTTGTGATTGCATTGCATTATCCTGTTTGTCGCTTGAGCCTTGTGCCGGTTCCCGCTTACTCACTTATTAGCCATGTGCCTGAGCACTTTATCTTCCGAACCAAGCAGAGCCTTAATTTATCTTTCGCATCTTGATGACCCTTTACCGTGAGGGAACATTCCCCCGAGTGTCCACATCATGCACACACTTCCTTGCATTGAGCATAGGTACGTTCCACTGCTTGGGACTAGTCTGCTAGCTATTTGACACTTGTTCCCTCACCTGTTGTACTATAAGAAATTTTATTCTTTTTCAAGCTTTTCCCAAATATGAAAAAGACCAAAAAAATCAAATATTCGAAAAAGTCGGATAGGATTATGGTCACTATTTCTTGTTGGCAGTTGTTGTGTCGCCTTTGAACAAAGCATTCATTCCACTCCGTATATTATGAGTAGGGACTATAGTTGGACCTTAGGAGCTGTACTTGTTTCTCAGTTTACTCCACCGATTGGTTAGGCTTCCAGTCATTATGGAGCCCTTTGTAATGCCTCCTGCATTGCACAGTTTATGTCAAGCCTATGCTGCTTGAGTCTATCCATCTGCTCATGCTTTTGTTCAAAGGAAGTCCTGAAACTAGTGTCGGCCACTCCTCAGATATCTTGACTATTGCATGTCGGCCATCCTTATTGAGTCAGTCTGTTTCACCTGAGATCTTCCAAATCTTTCAGCATTACTGGTACCTCGTGCTAGTCGATGGGCGATTCCTTAATGCCCTCCTTCCAGCGAGTCTCGTTCCGTCGACTTCAACCTATTTATTCCGGGGCTTCAGGCTTAGAGTTCGGTTGAGTACCTTGAGTCTTGCAGTCATTAGTGGGAGGTTCTCTCACCATCGACAGTTTTGAGAATACATCAATGTCCCCTGATCGATGGATTCACCCTTGTGTTCGACTTCAACCCATTTATTCACACTCTGATGATTGTGCTATGTGTCTTGATGCCAATTTTCATTATTGGTGGGTTATCTCGCGTCTGTTAATCGTATACATCATTGACTGGTAATCAGACGATGTCTCATTAGGTTCGACCCCAACTCCTTTATTCACTTGATGGGACTTGCACCATCGAAGACTTGTGTAGAAGACCCCAGGCGATTGTGGCATTTAGTATGCTACATATGACTTTGAATTTACATTTGAGATATCACCTCTCAGATTTCAGTAGTTTGGACCTCCATTTTTGCACTAGTTATCTTCTTTTCAGTAGGAGACCATATATTACTGTAGAGGGATCATGGCTATCATCGCTTATGACATGTATCTATTATATACTGCCTATTCATGGCCATTGTATCAGATTGTTGGACCATACCGACATGTATTCAACGATACTATTGTATTATGATGAGTGAGATTCTCTTTCCACTTGTGTCTCCATCACTCCACTTCTGAGTTTTATAATGTATTTCGGCCATCGTAGCATCAGTCTCTGACCTCACACATTAGGGAGCATCTGTTACATCGTAATCTTCCACCCTGTGAGCATCAGCATTACTTAGCCTGGAGGATCCATTTCAGTGACTCAGATCCATTTATATCCTTTAGAGATACTAGTTTTCCCTATTTTTATTCCTACCCGCATGTTGCATCCTTATAGCATGCATACCCGCGAGTTGCATCACTATAGCCCGCAGGTATCAAGTAAAATGGTAAAAACCACTATTTATTACTTTTTACTCCCAAAAAGTGGTCATTGGGTGACCTTTGGCTCTCCATCTTCCCGAGTAACGCCTCGATGTGTCATTTCACCTACCTTTGAGAGGACTAAACATTGAGCACATATGGCTTATGGACGGGAGGAAGAAGAGAATAGTAAGTGAACTCTAGTGGATTTTTGCCCTATCTTGAGTCTACACTCATTGATCCTTGTAGTTGTGAACCCTTTATGTTCACCTTCCAAACTCCTATCTAGTTTGAGTTTGCCATTCATGGAGGATTGAAGTGGTGGAGGCACAAGTGGATTGATTTAGATCTTGGTTCAGATTGGTTGCTGGCAATAGGTCGTATCACTTTGTACTTCTTCTTGTTCATTAATAGAAATACTCATGTTCTCGTCCATCATGTTGTGAATGTTGTTTATTATACATTGGGTTACATTTGCTTGTGATATTATGGACCATTGTTATTGATCATGTTAATGCCATTTATATATTATATGCACTTGTTGGATATTGGCTATCAAGACTAATTTGTAGATTTCAAGTGCATGGATTGAAAGCTCCAACGGGGATCTACATCAAACGTTTGGATTGAGGTTGGTTACATTTCTCCATTATCTTAACATTGCCATTTATAATAGCATTGTTTTGAGAATTGAATTGATTTTTGGTAGTCATCTGTCTGTTGTGGTGTTCCCAAGCCATAGTGAGTTTCTCCAATACACTACCTGCCGCACAATATGTATTGATATAATCCTGCATGGATAGGACACCCACATTGCAAGAGGACCCTTTGAGATTTACTACATCTCCCCTTCGAGAGAGACCCGTAATGAAATAGACGTCATCAATGGTTAATTCCAGAATCTCCCCTTAGAGATTGAACACTAATGCATTGGCATCCCAATACTAAACTAACCTCTCAAGCAATCGGTTTTGTGCCAGCATGTTGACTATTCTATAAAATTTTAACAAACCACATCTTCGCAATGCATGCAAGGTTAATGGATCTTGTAGAGCTTCTCGATCCATCTGTTCCCTTTCACGCCATACAAGCACCATCCTGCCATTAAAGCATCAAACATTGGTCATTTTTATTTTTTTCCCTATGCTTTGCAGTGAATGCTATTGTTTGTAAAACACAGTGGCGTCCCGAATGCGTCTATGCTAAAGGTGAACTAGCGCACTTTTGTCTAGTGCGCTATTTTTATTCAGGCCTAGTAGCACTCGTGCAGAAACGCATTTAAAACCTTGCTAAAAAATGATTTTGATCACTAAAATTTAAAAACTTTATATGTAAATGCAAGTACAGGCTGAGACTACTTACTTGGTGAAAGCAGAAGTTGGATTGGTGACCTGGTTCGATCGCAATGAGCAAAGGTAGCTTAAGGTTTTCTCCACACTTTGCCCTAATTTTTCAAATTGTGATATTTGATTTTCAAAAATGAAACTATTTATAGAAATTGTTTTTTAATTTTTACCCACTTTTCCAAAAAGGATATAGTTTCAATCTATTTTTTAAATGTCATTTTAATTCATTAATATTTTCAAAAATTTTGGTGGATTGAATCAATTATATATTTCAAATTATCACTATATTGTAAAACATCGATCCTTTAAGGCTTGTTTCCTTCATTGACAGATCAATATAGGTACCATATTGTCTCATATTTCGTCATTTGAGAAAATTTGTCCCAGTTACTAACTTGGTTGTCGAGATTCTATTCTCTGGCAGGTCATGAACTTATGATCCCTGAAGTTGTTTAAGTCATTTCAAGCCCTTGTTTTGACTTTTAAAAAACAAACAAGATTGTCGAGTTTGCTTGTTCTCTTTAGACTCATTAAAGGAATTGAAGAAGCATTTGCTTAAGTATAATTTTAACCCTTTTCCGGACTTTTGCAGATTACTTACGAAAAAGGAATACTCTAGTCATTCATGGCTAGAAGAGTTCTTCTCTCATTGTTTTACACTTTTTCGGGGGAGGACACTAACTGTACAAAAAAGGACTTTTGGGGTCTTCTTTAGGGTTTTCAGACTCTCAAAATATGAAAATACCAAGTGAGCATTCACCTACTCGGGCTCGATGTGAAATCCATGAGAGGGTATATATAGGATTGTTTAAGTTTTTCAGACTCTATAAACAGGAAAACATCGGAGAGCATATACCAACCCGGGCTCAATACTAAAATCCATGGGTAGGTGTATGGAGTTATTATGTAAGTTTTTCAGACTCCTTAAAATTGAAAACACCGGCCAACAAGAACAGATCTGGGCTCGATATTAAAATCCAGAGATCAGTATTATAGAGTATTCTTCTATCTCTTCTTCGAACTCTGTAAACAATGAAGAAGGTCCTGATTCTTCCTCCCATGGGCTTGTTAAAATTTTACATGGTTGGGCTTATTGAGTTTGCTTTCTTGGACTCATTAAAACAACAAGAAGGACATTCTTTTACCAAAAATAATAAGGGAAGAGAAGGGTATATCACATATTTTTAGTTTCAAATGCAGTTAAGTTGGTCATGTCCTTGAACATAGCACCTATTTGATTCCATCATTCGGTTGGTTGTAGTTTTTGACCTTAGGGTGAACCTAATCCCAGAGTTGCTACTCCTCTGGTTGGTTATTCTTCCGATCATATGGAGAGTCTGTAATCGCCCTTTTTCAAAATTTTATTAAAATGCCAATTTTTCCACTTTTTCCCCAATTTCGACCTTTGACTAGTTTTACTGTTTTGACCTCCAAATCAACCCAAATGCTCCCAGATCTTCTGTAGGAGTGTATGAATGGTATTTAGAATTGAATATTAGGTTCAAGGATGTTTTATGGCCCTCCAAATGCTGCTGCAAAATTGATTTGTATTCTGATCAATATAGGTAATTTTGACTAGTAATTTGTGCATTAAATCCCCCCGGGTAACACTGCAAATGGCCTTCCAAATGCCTCCAAACTCCCACAAATTTATGAAAAGAGGTATATAATGTGTTAAGTATGTGATTAAGGTCTCATATGAACCATTAATTGATTTTTACTACTGTTCTAACTCTCTCACATTCAATAGCAAAAACCCCCAATTCGACCCTTGGGGAAATGGCACTATTTCACCTCCCAATACAACTAAACTGAGTAAAAATGCTTCAAATGCTCAAGTACAGTACATGAAACTTGTATAAGACATCCATGGAAGTATATTGATCACAAATATATCATAGAATCATCCATCCATTTTAAAAAATCAACATTATAGTGTCATACATCAATGCATTGGGGAAATGGACATTGTTTGCTCATTAATCAATAGTTTTGCATACAACCAGTGGGTATTTCGACCTGAGACTTTATGAATATCAATAACATAGGATATGAAGCTATTACAATCAGAAATATATAATTAGAATCTCTCTCAAGAAGCACAAGTGCTCACCAAAAACGCCCTCCCTCAAGGAGCACGAATATGCCTTCAAAACTGGAAATGGTGGAGAGAAAGTGCTGCACTAAACCAAACCATGAAACTTCCTGTAGCTGATACCTGCAAATAAAACTCCATTAAAGCACCATGAAATACCTGAGTGGCCTCTCCAAACACCAACTTGGATGGGAATCTTTCACCCTCGAAATTGGCTAAAGCAAGGAACTAGTCATCCACTAGTTCTCTCCTCACAAATGCAATTTTTCTCAAATCATCAAAAGCCATTCTCATACTTGATTTCTAAATTTTATAACCAAAATTATCCTTCAAGGGGTCGAAATTCTCTCAATAGATTCAATAATTTTCCATTTAGAAAATATTCCTCATTTGCCACTTGTCTCCTACTTCCAACCTTCCATCTTCTCCCAAATTTGAATTTGAGTCTCTTTGGATTCCTCCAATTCCATGAGCGCTTTCCTTGAGCCTATTTTTGGGGGCTGACATGTCATAATGGTCAAGTGTAAGAATTCAGGTCTGAATTTTGTCATAAATGTCATAGATGCTTCATTATTGTTGTCATAAAACTAGGGAATCTAGCCCAAGTGTCCACTAGTCTCCAATTTGACTCTTCCTCTCCCATGGAGGTTACTATTCCATCCCATTTCGACCTAAGATGCTCAATTCCATGTGTTATGACTTACCAACTCACCCAAGAGTGTTCACCTTCCCATGAATTCGAATTGGCAAGAGAGAGCTGCCATGTATCATTGAAAAATCAAGCTAGTGTGGGTCCCACCACCTCCATATGTCTCCAAAACCACTTGCCACCTAGAATTTCTCTTGAATTTATTTATTCATCATATTTATTAAATGCTTGAACCCTTCTAATGTCTAAATATCATTTATTAGCTTCCTTATTACCATCCCACATGTGCCCATCCAACCTAGGAAACTAGTAGGATTGATGGGATTGTCTTACTATGCACTTATTTGAATGGGGACATTACAGAGTCTGCTAACGTCTCCAAAATTGCAAGATTATATCACTTTCCCCCTCATGTTAAAAGTTGTCTAAGTCACTTTGTGTCGTGCTCACTATTCAAGGATATAGCCTATGTCGGTCATTCTACAGTTAACTTGACTTCATGTGTCGGCCATCCTGGTGTCAGTTTGTTTCATCTTGTTACTTGTCCTACTCCAAATCATCTCAAACTTGTGAGTGTTCCTCGTGTTGGATGATGGAGGATGCATTAAGGCCTCCCTTCCAATAGACTTCTTCTCATCGACTTCAACTCATTATGCTCTGGGAATGAAGTTTAGAGTTTCGGCTAGTACCTTGGGGATTACAGTCATCAGTGACAGTTTCCCTAGCTGTTGAATAATGAGAATACATCAATGTCTCCTATTTCGACAGGTTCCTCAGGTGTTCAACTTCAATTCCACTCATTCACACTTGTTGGAACGTACTAGGTACCTTGGGCCCCATTATCATTATCGATGGAAGCCCTCGCGTTTGTTAACAATATACATCAATGATCAGTAATCAAACGATACCCCCGATGTTCGACTCCAACTCATTTATTCACATGGTTAGGGTTTGTACCTTGGGTTGTTTGGATGAAGACCTTGGGACTCTAATAGCATCACCATATTTATGTTATCACCCAAGCTGCGCAAAACTAAGCCATACTTATTTTTTGCTCTGCATGAGACATAGATCTAGCTTGTTATGGCTATGATCTCTCATCTTTGACATGGATCCACGCTTGTATTTCAGTGGCCATGCTATATATACATCTCCCAGTTATGTATCTGAGATCATGTTGTATCATACCGAACATATATATGATGTCAAGATTGTAATTGCTCGCTGACCTTGATCGTTGTTTTTAGGTACTTTTGTGACTTGGTTCTGCGATTTCTTGCTCCTCCTCTGACTTGGAATTATAATGTACTTCGGCCATCATTTCCCTCTGACCTCACACATTAGGGGGCATCTATTATAGGTCAAATCTGCACTTCTCCATCTATGATTACATTGCTATGTTGATCACACAAAAGGACACTATGGATGGAAGAGCTAGGTTGACCCTAAATGAGTTATTGCTGAGATCACATTCTTCAGCTGAAAAAAATATTTTTTCTACAGTTTTCACCATGTGTGTGCTACTTTGCCACAGTCATCTAGCGTTCTGAACGTTGGTCTTATTGAAGACAACCTACACACATCCTCCAAATTGGTGTGAATGTTGGTTGTTAAATGCAGAAGTTACATCCTGTGCGCTAGTATAGTTGTATGAAACCTATGCACATCTTAAGATGAAATGAAAAAATATATTAAGATTACGAATTGGTATTAGTTGAAGTTGGTTTTGCCACTTCCCCAACCTCCCAATTCACCACCTCTCGAATTCAACTACCTACCTTGTGCCATAAATACAAGGGGAAGCCATGAGAGAAGGACCTAGAAGGAATGATAAGCTGTTGTTACGTTGGACGAATTCTTAAGTCATTGTGAGGAGCAGGAGCCTAGGACTCGGTTGCATAAGTGTCTGGACAGATCAGGTATATATGTACTTATCTACATTTCTTTGACAATAAAAGGTGGAAATACCCTTCCTGTCCCAATGAAATGTCTCTTTTGTTGGGTATATGATTATAGTTAATATATATATATATATATATTATAGTCAATATATGCTGAGGAAGGTTAACTTGTTTTGCAGGTGCATCACTGTGGAAGATTGGGCGCTAGGACCAGCCATCATTAAAAATGTACAACTTTTGGAACCCTAATCTCTTTCCATTCGTAGTAATCAATGCAAAACATGAATGTATTTACATGTTACCCCATGTAAGTTGGTAGTGTAGTCTCCCCCACTATAAGGTATTTTCCTACACAACACTCTTGTTCTTCTTTTCTTCCTTCCTCCTCTTTTGTCCTTCTTTCTTTCTCTTCTCGACTTATTTCTTCCTCCATTTTTTGATGATAATATAATCACTCTTCCTTAGTTACTCTTTGTTCATTGATCCGATAAATCTCCTCATCACCCACAGCACTTCCCTTATCTTCAGGAGGTTTCTTCTCCGTTATAGGAGTTGAAGGTCCCGTTGCATTCTCCACAGTTGATATTGATGTTTCAAGCTTAGCGAGAATGGATACTCCTCTTCCTGAACATGTTCACGGTAGTCTGGTAGAGGAATCAGCTTTGGCGATCAATTCATCAATGAATTCCTGTCTTCCTAAACCCTGGTTACTAACACGACCTCTTCCACCTGCAGGATTAGTATTTTTGGGGGGTTCCTAATTTTTTCTTCTCATATTCATGCAAGCTCCAAATATTTCATAGATAATGAAATCAAATTAATCAACTGCCATCCATGTCTACCAATTACCTTCCTCGGAAATGGCACCAAAATTTTGGTCACTGTCACCTACCCAAATTTCTGAACGTTATTATTTATTTGCAAAAATACTTTATGTTAAATTTAATTACAAGTTTTGTAATTATGATCAGTTTTGATCATGGATGAATGTAATTACTGAATATTATTATTTAAATAAATTAATTAGGAGACAAACACTCAGGAGGACTGTTGAATGAGTGTTCACTGACCCACTAGGAAGAATGGAAGTTGTTGGAAGGAATGGGACACATGGCACCAGTTACATCACACCACTAACTGTTGGTTATGGGACAACTCCCCCTTAAATAGGGAATTATCCCCCAGGTGGACGGAGTGAGCAGGAAACTCATTTAATGACCCAGTAAACATCTAAAAAGGCCTAGGCAGCCTATAAAGGCAAATTCAAATTGGGCAGGAAGCCCTTAATCAACACTTCTGTAGAATGTTTTCCTCTTGCAAATCAGGTGATTTCAAGAGAGATTCGAATAAGGGATATTAGTGGTGATTGAAAACTGATTTTTTTCTTATTATTGAAGAGAAACAGAGTTGTAGGAGCAAGTCTTTTGGACTGCTACCTATTGAAGATTCAGAAGATTACTACAACAAGAAGAAGTCCATATTCCTGAAGCTTCTTCCTCCTGGTGGTTCAGCAAACAGGCTCGGGGGTCCTAAGACAGTATTTGACTGTTTTCAGGAGTTTGGTTGGGTGGAACGGCCTTCCTGAGTTGTGTGTTTCCCTACAGGTTTTAATCAGGTTCTACAACTTTCTACTTATTTAATTTCGGTTATGTTTAAACAGTATTTTCTGTGTTTCTGTTTTTAGAAGCAAAATCTAATCCTAGAATTGTTCTAAGTCTTAATGTTTAAGTTTAATGGCGAAGATGAATTGATAAATCAATATCCCCATTTTTCCACATGCTATTTGGCAGCATCGTACTCTAGTAGAGATATGCAAATTAAAATAGAATAGAAGATAGGCAAATTGTGCCATTGAATTCGATAGCTAGATAATAATCTATTATGCATCAATTTCTGTTCTTAAGTTAACTATTGTAGAGGGTCTGTATAATTTTTAATATATATAATATTTTTGCATTTTTATAATAATCAGTCAATTAAATAATTCTTGCAATCATCCTACAAACGCATACATTATATCCATGAAAGGTAGATGAATTATACACTGTACATGGTTTTAAGACTGTTAACATTGAATAAAAATATTCTTGATAATAAGCTGGAAAACAATAGTTTTTCACACAGATAGCATATGCATATTTTTCACTCACACACATTTTCATTTTAATTACTACACTAGCATTTTATGTATAGGAAATTAATTTATAGACAGAATTATAGTTTACACAGTCTTCATGAATTTCTGCACTATGTATTCATATTTATTTCATTTTCTATAGTACTATTGTTTAATCTAGAAATGTACAAATGATAAGAATTTACTAAACACAATTAATATTACCATATATTTATTCTTTCTTTGGATCTGCTAACATTGGTTGTAATTATTGTAACTCTGAGTTTTGTATCAAAGGAAACCCTAGCTAGATTCATATTGTTTCATAACCAAAAATTTACACTCTTTTCAAACCTAAGATCGAAGCCAATCTAGCATCTTAAACAAATGATCAGATTATCACTTCAACAACACACAAATTAGGGTTTTGACCCTATTCGTTTTCCTTGTAAATTATTATTGAGTTATCAGTTTAACCATCTACTCTTTTGTTCAAACATCAACGATTAAGAATACACATTATCAATCTACAGTTTTAAAAACAAACCACATAGATTTATACGAAGGGTTCAACATTTTTTTCCCATCTTAACAGGGAAGTATCTTTTACACAGAACCCTTATCATTAACGAATTATCCAAACCCTAATCTAGCTCAATGAACATTGTAGTATCCTTTAGCATGAATACGATTTACAACATCAACTTACAATTTCCAAGCTAATAAACTAGATAGCTATACAATGTATTATAAAAGGAGTATTATTCTTACACACAGATTGAGCCCTCGGCTCTCTGTCTTACGGTCACAAACATTTCGAAAAACAAGTCAAATCTCATAAAAACCTCAACAGTACCACAGCATAACTTCTAAAACAAAGACGAAGTTCGAGCAACGTTATATTATGTTTTTAACAAAGAAACGAAGTTATATAGGGTTTATCCCAAATTATTCCAATAGGAAGAAGAGCCGAATATTCCAATCGACAAGTTAAATCTCTAGTCGACAAACAATAAGTTTGCAAAATACAACACCGAAGCATCACTGTTAACAATCATGTTTCGAATAATTCCCAAACCACCTTCATTGATAGAGCCACGGCACAGACGAAGGGCACTACGAGGGTATGGAATACCTGAAGCTTACCGATGTAAGAATGCAAGGTTTTCCTTTTTCCATACCTTAGCCAGATGTCTTGTTTACACCCTGCAACTGACATTAAACTAGAGTTAGACATCTGATACTTTTTATAAACCGATTTTTGAAATGCAAATAGCTTTGCTAACATGAAAAGCTTACCTCCATAGCTTGACGAGGACATTTTCATGAACGACACCAAGGAGCCATTATCCACGCCCAAACTCTATACATTCTCACATTTCACTCTTGTTTATCTCTAAGGTATTAAAACATAAAACTATAACCTTCGAACCAGAGAGTTTATCTTTTCAAAAATACTTCATTGTTACAGTAAGAAAACCTGCAACATCAACTTAAGGAGAAGGTCTCGGGTTCGAAACCCTTACAGACTTCCTAGCCAGACTTCGGCAGCCTGTCGGCCACCCCAGCCGAAACAATAGCACGATGAATCATTTTCTTCAAGTCTTAACTCTTTTTCCACGATAGATTTTAGGGTTTCATCCGACAGTTAAGGTTCATCACCATCGATGGTCTCTACAATGCCAGCAAATTAAGCTTTGGTACAAACAACATTTGCAATAAATACCAAACCTACCTTACAGGTTGACAACGCCACCTTGGCACACAATGGAGCATGCACAGCTAACGTGTGGAGTATTAATCCTACACATCGACAAGTTTTGGAGACAATCAAGTCTACTTGGATCAGTGGATATCCAACTTGGCAGGGACACGACTCCAAGCCTTTAATGCATGATCAATATATGATCTCTACCACAGCTCAAGACCGGCACCATTAAATAAACCAACAACCTGTCAAGTTTCATTTTAAATTCCTGTCAGAATCCTCGACGTGACTCCCAAACCCTGCATTAATTCGCCACAGTGTTAGAAACACTATGCAAAGAATTCACTATATTATTGAACATTATGATTATAGTTTCGATATAAAACAATGTAATAACAAATTACAAACTATTTATATAGTTTAGGGATAATCAAATGTTTGCTCTTTATTACATTGAGTTTCGATATGAATCTTTAATGTGGATAATGAACCAAGAAATCGATATAGTTACATAACTATGTACATAGGACTTGAATAGACTGTAATATGAAATAATAGTTAATCTATTGTGTAAATGTTTATTATTCAAATGTTACAAATGCATAGTCTTTGGGAAGGACTATTTTTTATTATTAAAACCTAAATAATTATAGTAGAGAATAGGAATGGTTAACCATAAGTCTTTAAAGTTAATTAAAAGTGTTGTATAAAACTCACATATATGCTATCACATATAGTTTGACATCTCGGAATAATAAGTTCTCCGGATTCCTATCCACTTTTGGTACTGTACTATCCTAGTACTACTAATTAAATGACGACAACAAAGCAGCTAATACAATGATGACAACAAAGCAGCTAATACAATGACGATGACAAAGAAGCTAGCACAATGACGACGACAAAGCAGCTAGCATAATGACGACAACAAAACCAGCTAGTATAATGACGATTACAGTGACAATGTTTATTAAGTTGATACAAGACGAACCTTGGAAAGTTGAAGAGCAAGCACGTGAACTGTACGTGCATGCTTTTACATTTGCAACAGTCTCTATTGATTCTATTTTATTTTTATACGATGAAGTTGAACTCACGCTATTTGGAATTTATGGAAATCATGAAACTTCTTACCTGTTGTCTGCACATAGAACAAGTCCAATGTTTTAGCATTATAGCTAAGTAAGCTTCGGGGTCCCTCATAGGACTCCCTTGAGCAGCAAAGAAGCAAACTGTCAGTATCGTCTCAAAGAAATAGTACCACGTCACACTTCTAACCTGATATTTCATTATTACATATTTCATACATTGCATTGCTTTAAAAAGTGTCGCATCAAAAGTCTAATCTAACCATGCATTTGACTATCTTAATGATAGAGGATATGAATGTATTTAAGTTGTCACTATCGTATTAGTTTCTCTAGAAAATATATTGGTGTTTAGTACAAACAACTGTTAGTTAACATTGTTACATTCAACAATTGTTATCTTCCGCAATTATAAATTATTATAAATTAAGCTAATATTGTCGTTAATAAAAAATTTAAATTTTTACGAAAATATGGGATGTTACAGTCACCTTATATGCTAATTGATTTAAGTTAACAAATAGACTGCTCAATATAAATTGTCAACCAAGGAAAGTATGATTGTTTCAATGGTAACTAAGAAAATTATATGCATAAACACTTCAGTAGTTGACTAAATAAATAAAGAACATTCATCCTACCTAACTGCCAAGCCAAACTCAACTCACTGTGAAATCTAATCTAAATTATCAATCTAAGAACTCAAGGGATTCCTATTTTCTCACAACATCAATCCTGTAACAATTGATCTACGAAAGAATTAACTAGAATTACTTTTTCAAGAAGTTAAATCCTAAAAATATCATAATTCAAACCATGACCTATCTAATTCTTCAAATTATAAGAAAGCTAAATAACAGTAATATCCAGGAGCTGAGCTTGACTGTAACAACGAATATTAATTAACACACTTACATAGGAAAGAAAACTATTCTACAAAGTCGACTGTTCACACCACATTGTTGCAGCAAACCAAAGGAAAACTATAATCATGCAATTATCCAATTAACTACTGCTGCAGCAATCTAAAATACTACCTACTGTAACTCCACATCAACCAAAATAAATTCAAACTAAAACATATACTTAACTCGGCAATCTTTGTGAGAAGGCGGGCCCTGGCCTTCCAACAGAGATGCCACTGGAGGCTACCAAACTAACTCAGCAACAATCGAATCAAAGAAAAACTGCTTCGTTCATTAATGGATAAGTTCAATTACAAAGGAATCCCAGCTCCTATTACAATTCTCTTGAAAATTAGCCCAACCTTCTGTATGATTTCATCTTCCTATATATAGTGAGGCAAGACAGTTCAAGTCCCTTAATTTAGGAAGCAATGAAGATCTCTAATATTCATGCTGCCGAATATACAACAGAAAATAGAAACAATTACAAAATCTATTACATTAATATGGATTATGTTTCATAATCAATTCCTCCCTTACAATACGGAACCGATCCAATGCTAAGTGAGTCTCAGCTGGTCGCGTAGAGGAGTATCCTGAGTTGTTTCAGCAACCATCAAGCAATCTCTGTAAATATGCAATTGCTTCCAAGTGTTTCAGCTCCCATGTGTATTAGCATCCCATGTGTATCAGCAGCCCGAGATCCCTGGATTCCCTGAGGTCTTTTACGTACTTCTCATAAATTCATCACAAGTCAGTATTACGAGGAACAAAATCCATAATCATAAGGATTTCTAAGCATTAATGTAGCAAGGTAATAATGAAGTATACATGTTCGAATACATTCCTGATATTGGAAAAGATAATGACTTGTTTGTAATGTAAAAGACAAAATGAGAGAAAAGGGGCTGAATAGGAGTGAGCAAAAAGGGAATTTCTAGCACCCAACAGTATGGAGGTAATCTAACTGGAAAGCATTGCTACCAACTTTGTCCAAAATCATGAATGGTCCATACCTGAAAGTTTTAATATTTTCTCCTTCATCTTTAAGTCGGTCTTTGCTAATGTGAAGCCAAACTTTATCACCAATTTGAAAATGACAACCCACTCCACGCTTGTCATGCCTTATATTGTACTTGGCTTGGCTCTTTTCCAATTGTTCTTGTACTACATGGTGTACCAAATGGATCTACTAGATGAAATTCAAAGCCTTATCTACATCAACTTGTCCATCTTCCACATAATATTTCCCAAAAACAAATTCTAAAGGAGACTTTGGAAAGTATTCAAAACATGTCTCAAATGGAGACCTTTTTGTAGAAGAATGAATGGCTTGGTTGTAGGCATGTTGTACATAATGCAACTGTTCATCCCAAACCTTAGTATTCTTAGAACAATATCCTCAAAGTAGATGTACCACTGTGTGGTTTCTTACTTTAGTCTAACCATCGGTTTGTGGATGAAAAACAGTGCTCTTATTCAACTTAATGTCCATAAGTTCCCACAAAGTTGACCAAAACGTCCCAAGGAAGAAAGAGCCCCGATTAGATACAATAGAAGTGGGAAACCTGAAATGAGCCCAAACATACTGGAAGAACAACTGAGCAGTCAACTCTGCAGTGACCTGCTTTTTACAAGGCATTAAGATGCACATTTTAATGAACCTATCCACAACCACATACAATTAATCATGACCTTTCCTATACATAGGCAACCCTTTCACAAAAGCCATACACACACTTTTCCATGGACGAGAAGGTATAGGGAGTGGAGTGTACAAGCCCAATTTTCTATTACTTGGATTACTTGTAGCACACATAACACATCCCTTTACATATTTGGATAAATTTCCCTTCCTCTGAAGCCAATACCAATACCTTTGAAGTTTAACTACTG
Source organism: Larix kaempferi (assembly GCA_027924585.1). Lineage (NCBI taxonomy): Eukaryota > Viridiplantae > Streptophyta > Pinopsida > Pinales > Pinaceae > Larix > Larix kaempferi. The sequence goes on along the minus strand of BSBM01001158.1, from coordinate 1,607,084 downwards.
TCTTTCCTACACCAAAGTGACCAAATATAATAGAAGTATGAGCTTCTCTAATTACATGAACTCTTTGGCTCTGCGAAATACAATTTTTTCCAAGATGATACAATAACTTATCATGAACATGATAGTCAAATTCTTCATTTTGTGTGCCATTCTTTAAAGATTCATACACATATTTGAAGTCTTCATCCTAAGCATATTATTCAATGTAACTTTCATGAACCAAAGGAATATTTTGCAAGATAATAGATGCATTGATTCAAGGTCTTGATAACATGTCTGCTACTTTATTATGAATTCCCTTTTTATATTTAATGATTAAGTGAAATTTTTGTAAGAATCTCATCCATATGAAATGTCTTGATTGTTGTAGCTTAGTTTTTGATTGAAGATATTGTAATGGTTGATGATTGGAATGTATGATTTCTTCTTTACCCATTAGATAATGTTTCCACTTCTTCACACTTTGTACCAATCCATACAACTATTTATCATATGTGGAATTGTTAGCTACTACTTTAGAGAATATTTCATAAGGATAGTAGATTGGTTTCTTATGTTGCATTAAGACTTCCCCCATGGCATAATCACTAACATTGATTTCAATCTCAAATGGTTGTTGTAGATCTGGAAATGCAATTACTGGAGCTATGTTGATATTTTCTTTCAAAGTGTTGAATTCCTTCTACTCTTTGCCTCCCCACTGAAAGACCTATTTCACACTTGTCCAAGCATGTAAAGGAGAAGCAATAAATGAAAAGTTATCAATAAACTTCCTCCAGTATTGGGTTGCCCCTAGGAAGCTTCTAACTTCAATTACATTAGTAGGCTTGGGCCAATTTTGAATGACCTCAACTTTAGAGGGATCAATCCTCAGTTCACCACCCTCTACAATATGGCCTGAATAAAACAAATATGTCTCTCCAAATTCACATTTGGACATCATTAAAAACAATTTCTTTTTTTCTAAGACATCTAGGACTTACTTAACATGATTGACATGATCCTCCCAAGTTCAACTGAATATGAGGATGTCATCTAAGTAGACTATTACAAAGTCATCAATGAATGGACTAAATATATCATTCATAACCCGCATGAAGGTTGCGGGAGGATTACAAATCCCAAAGGGCATAACCATCCATTCATATAAACCCTGTTTAATTTTGAAACTAGTTTTCCATATATCATCTTCATGGATTCTAATATGATGATAACCACTTCTTAAGTCTAACTTAGTGAAATAAATTGCATTATTTAATTAATCCAAAAGGTCATCAATATGGGGAAGATGATATCAATTATTTACCATGATTCTATTCAAAGATTTGTAGTCCACACACATCCACCATGTACCATCTTTCTTTGGTACCAAAACAATCGGTGAACCACATGGAGAGGAACTTGGTCGAATGTCCCCTCTCTCAAGCAACTCTTGAACCTACTTCTTGATTTCTGCATTTTCGATCACTGAATATCAATACATATCTATATTTGGAAGAGGAGCATCTTGCTGCAAATGGAACTCATGTTGTATTTCCCTTTTTGGATGCAATCCTTTAGGTTCCTGGAATACTGCATCATACTTACCAACAACCTTAACCAATTCATCGTTAAGTTTATGATCACAACCTTTAAAAGAATCATTCTTATCAACATCTTTAGCTTTAACAATTATGAGAAAAAAAACTTTTACTAGCATTCATTATTCTCTTCATTTGACTTGTAGAAACCAAAGATAGATTAGTTTTCAAACAGTGAGCTCGAATAATGTATTGAACACCATTCTTGGTAAGCTTGTACTTGTTCTCTTCTCTGTAAAATATTGCTTTCCTTTTATAAATATAACTGCTACCAAATAAAATACCACGGATATCTAATGGGACCATATCCAAATCAACTTCATCCATAAATCCAGAAGTGATTGCAAACCTGAGTCGACACTTCTTAGAAACGTCAAGTTGTGCATTTTCACAAACCTATCTGAGTGGATATGGTTTGGGGTGAGGCTTTGTTTCTAAACTAAGATTTGTAACTATCTCTTCTAAAATCAAATTATTTTGTGATCCACTATCGAATAAATTATCAATTTTAGTATGCTTCGAAATAACCCTTATGTGAAATAAATCACTCATTTTCTTTTCATCATGAATACGTTAAACTTTTGAAACATAATTAGATGAAGATTTACCTTGTAATCCCATGGCTGTAATTTTTGTCTCATTTCCAAAGTTTGATCCCAAATCATGCTGAAGAGTGGCAGTAGTCTTCTGATCTTTGTTTTTCTTCTGAAACTTTTCTGGCATAAGCTCTGGATGAAGCTTCCAACATTTGGATACATCATGACCCATTTTTCTGACAATGTGTGCATGTGGTCTTATCTCCTCCTTTCTTCACAATAACTGTGTGATTTCCTTTCCCTTTACCTTTGAACTCGTTTCCACCTAGTTTGAAAGGATTCTTGGAAAATTTATCAGAAGTGTTATTCCCCTTAGAGTCGATATGGGTGGCTTGAACACACACTTCATCCAGGTTAGTTGGATTGAACATAATAATTGTATCTTTTAAGTAACTATGAAATCCTCCTATGTATTTAAGAAGTGTCCCTTGAGTATAAAGAGGTATACCCAACACTAAATCCTTCTTTCTAAACTCGTGTGTGTATTCTTGCACATTCTAGCTCTTACATTGTCTGAAATTCTACAGTCCATCATAGCCTGCTGCATATAACCCAATGGATAAAATTGTTTTCTCAACGTTGCAATAAACTCATACCATGAGGAAATAATTTTTTCTTTAGTAAGAATGTCATTATTAGTTTTTCTCTCCCACTAGATGAGAGCAGTGCCACCAAGCCGAAGTGTGTCCAACTGGATTTTTTCTTCATCACCTGCAAGTTTCTAGATCCTTCAAAATACTTCAATTTGTCTTATCCAGTTATCCAAATTTTTAGCGTTAAGTTCTCCGTTAAACATGGGTAAATCAAATTTTACATCAAGATTTAAAAAGGGAATATTAGTAACATCTTTCTGATGACCTTTATAATGATGATAATGAGAAGAAGAAGCAACACTAGAACTTGAACTTGAACTTGAAGGTGAAGATGGAGGTTCAGGAGGGCCTCCTCCATTTCCCTGATTCCCTGAAGCATTATGCTATGCTTTTGCCTTCTTATTTTCCCTCATATCTAATATTTCTTGATAATATGCAAACAACTTCTTGACCATATTTGACATTCTGTAGAAGGATTTATGGAAATCCTTATCGTTGTCTGAACATACATCATCCTCTTCCATTTTATTCCTTTGAATTGTACGTTCGATTTTTGGATCAAAAGGCGCATGCTCTCCTTCTCCTTCCTTAAGCTTGCCCCTAGTAATCGTTCACACACAAATCTATGGTTAAGAAGGATCTAATACCAAAAATGATCTAAAATTTGAAGGATCTTTAATTAACCAATATTTATGTGTGAATGTCTCAACAGTTAAATTTTGAAAAAAAACTTTAAAATGGAAACTTCAATAAAGAGTATGTAAGCATAAAAAATGCAAAATAATAAAGATGCAAACCAAAATATGAGACAATAACTGATAACAAAGTTTGTCCATAAAGTACTACGTCTCCAAGCCCCTTCTAGTGAGACTGTTTCTATTAATTTCTTCAAATGCTGCGAATTACATAAATTTTGAGGACACTTTGAAATTCGTACTATCTGCTACAAAAACAAACTGCACCACTGCGTCCATCTCGAAAAATCATTAACTATGCGTATAAACACTGTATGTTTTTCCTACGACCTCCCTTAGCACACAATATGAGACAACGCATCTCTATGTTGTACGAGTTGGTATGGAACCCACCTTGAGATCTGTTCTTGCATTGGAAATCATGCCCGTCAATGTTCTGTACCTCAGCCCCTCCCAAAACCATGGTTAAATAGTTAAATTTGTGTTGTTTGGTGCTCGTGAGTGGCGTGCCCATGTTGGTACCAAATCCCATTTAAATTTAAAATTATATTTTACCAAACCCCGTTCAAACCACAGGGCGTGGGTTAGTGGTAACACGTTGGAGTTTGGTTAAGGTGGTCGCGGGATCAAACCTCATTGAACTATCTTCCTTTTCACATTCATTAGGGGCATTATATTTAACGTGGCACATATATATATGATACGATTTGTTTCATATCTAAACTTTGGATAGGGAGGAAATATATGCTCCACGGATCATGGCATATAGTTTCATGTGATAATACATATAGCCTCGGTTCCACCCCATTTTCAAACTAAACCACTATTTAAAATTCAAATAAATTATTTTACATGTGCATTAATAAATATCATCCATGGTAGAATGATAGAGCGTTACGCATGTGTTTTGTAGGTCAAGAGTTCGAATCTTGTGGACTCGAAACCAATATCTTTTGGGTAGATAAGACTATTATGCGGTCAACCGAACTGCCACGTGGCATCTTCTGGTTGGTCCATGTCCCTTCAGTACTATGACTATGCCAAGTGCCAAAAGATGATAGGACGACATCATTCTTCCCTTCCACATCACCTGCCATGTGGCACTTTGTGAGTTTGCCATGTCAACAGTACGGTCCCCTGTACAGGACATGTGGCACCCTTTTAGTGGTGCCACGTGGCACCCTCTTTTTTCTATTTTACATGTTTTGCCGAAATTTCAAAACGTGATATCTTTCGCATCCGATGTCCATTTTTTATGAAATGAGTGTCGCCGGAAATCCCTTAGCGAACCCTATGCAATGGTGTGCTTTTGTTCAGCATTTGAAGACTTTGAATATTGGTCATCTTGGGAGATCCTTCTGGATCAAATACCACCCACAAAATCCATGGAGATGCTCTCCCGTGGTCTCATAGGAACATGTAAGGGATGGTATAGACCTTGTTTCCTATTATTATGTGTTTCCAGCTAAGTTGTACTTAGTTGGACTTTCAAGTGAGTAGGAAAAGTTGAACATGTTACATGTTCATTTTCAGTGATCTAAAGTCCATTAGGCCTTTATAAGGGCCCCCCTTTTTTTTTCTTCACATGTCCATGCCCTGTGGGGTTTGTAATAAAATGTGCTAGAATGTTATTTTATGTAAAGGAATTGGCTTCCTAGTTCTTGTTAATCAAGTCAGGTATTCCAAGGAGTTTTTTCACTTATTAATTATGTTTTTCTTTTTTTCATAACATAATATTTTAGTTTTTCTCCTACTCCTCCAAAGCCGGAATGCTTGGTGAGGTGGATAGGCCTTAGGGGGTTATTAAATTCCGTGGGTCAATGTATATGAACATGATAGACATTGATTTTGAGTCGTATGGACATGTGTTAGGTCCCCCTAGGTTTTTTTTAGTTTCAAGAAAAAAATATTTTTTCTGTAAAAACAAGCCATTTTTTAATTGTTTGATTAAAAAATTTGAAAACCATGTAAAAGTGTGGTCTAGGGGTATTTTTTTCCATGGGGGTGCCCATTTTAAATCTTACAGAGCCCACCATACCCCAAAACCCACTTTCCTAAGTAGTTGGATGATTTATTTATTTTTTTAACACAAACGGTTGAGTAGCTTTGATTAAAAGTAAAACCGAGAATTACATAGCGCATAGGCTGATTGCTCCTTTAACAAGGTAGCATCCAGCACTCCCGGTTCATCTTTTACATTCTTACAACTATGAAATATCATTCCAAGTCCATGAAAGTTGTAACTTTTGACAAACTGTCATAGGATTCTAATGCAGAAGAAATACATAACTAATCTGATATTTTTTAAACAAAATGCTGAAAGCTGAAACTGCCCAAAAGGGTGCTTTTCCTATGAAGTTCTCCCATCCCATCACTTTCAGATATACAGAGCCGAAGCCAAAAAAATGGTAAAGATGCATAACAGGAAAAAAGGTGTAACCAACCATCAAGCAACTAGGGGGTGCCAACAGTCCCATTCCTGTCTTAGCTGAGGTCGACGAAGTTCATGGCTTGAGCCATGATACTCTTTAACTTCTCCAGCTTCTTGCAAAGATTGACCAGTTCATTGATTTCACCACCAGAATTACATTTTTTGTGAGGGTATCCGAGACCCAATGTCTCTTCCAAATGCTCCACTTTCCCTGCCACCATACTGTTCTAGTGATTCACCTCAATATGTGTTGTTTCTGTCAAGGATTAGATGCGAACCAAGACCTTCTTAAATTCCCAGTTTTCGTTCCGTATCATCCTGACTTGGCCTTCCAATTCCTGCAGACAACTCATCATTTCCAGTTCAAAGTTCATGGGGTCGTGCCTCACTTCCATATTCTGAGAACTTTTATCCTTGTCCTGCCTGCGACAGGGGCCATGCACATGGTGCCTACTATCCTCCAGGATTCCCAAGTCCTTTTCGACCAACGAAATTTGCCTGATGCAAGCAGCGTTCGTCCCTCGAATTTCCTTGCTGCACTTGAAGCATCTCAGATATAGGCTATCCCCAGCATGTGAATGCGAGTTCTCCATGCTACTATCCTCAACTATCACACACCAGAACAAAGACAAGACCAAACCTGACTTAGCACTTCGTACAATCCAGAAGGGTGAGCAACTAACAGGAATGCAAAATGCAACCGCTCTTCCCTGTATTAACCCATGCTTCTGGCTTCACATGTTGGCCAACTCGCGAGCCGACCATTCACAATAAACGCTGGCGTGCTTCCAAATTCTATGGGGAATGTGTAGACCGCCATTTTGGGTGATGAAATTTTCGAAACCCAAAAATATTCCATCTCTATAGTTTGAAATCTTGAGTTTAGAGGTTCTCATTAGGGGATTGAGAAGGACCAGAGTACCATGGGGGGACCCTAAGCTAGGGGATCCAAATGTTTTGTAGATGACATTATCACTCTCAAGGTATCCATATGGGAGTCCAACTCCATATTTTTCCATAGCGCCATCTTGTCCATTAAGATTTCTCAAAACATGGTATTAAGAGATGTCTTTAAATTATTTACTAATGCTGAGAAGGAGGTGATGCAACTTGGAGGTGGGATTCTTTTTTTTATTGACTGTATTCCTTGCATATCTTATGACGATGAGAGAGTCTCTGATAACTCTCAAGTTCTCAATGCCCAAAACTGAAGCAATCTCTAATCCTTTGATGAGTGCGAGCCATTCCATGCCATTGTTCATCTTTCTCCCAATTCCCCAGGCATACTCTTTCTTCCGATTCCCCTTGGAGTCAAAGAGCACTCCCCCCGCACCTGCCAACCCAGTATTTCCTTTCGAGGCTCCATCAAAGAATAACAAGCTGTAGTTCAGATTTTCCCTCCAATCCAGAAATTCGTCCTTACTCATGTGCAGCTGCCAGATCTTAGGCCTCAGTTTTTTAGGTGGTTTTCTCCAAGAGAAAGGGCGATTCAGAACGAGAAAGTCAACCATCTAGTTCCTTTCTTCAACAGAAAGAGGTTCTTGATGTATGTTTTGCATTCCTCAGGAAGACAGAGATTCAATCCAGAGGGCTTTAGCTGAAGAGAAGACCTAGCTAGGACATGTGGAAGTGCCATCAAATATTTCTTTATTCCTGGTCGTCCAAATTTTCCAGCAAATGAATCTAGGAAGGGCTTCCCAAGCTCTGGTAAAGTCTGGTTTCCTAAGGAGAGTGCCTTGATAATAATCCTTCCAGCATTTGAAGAGGTCGGTTCAATTTGTAGGCATTACAATATTGAATTTCAGGTTGCTAACGGCGAAGCTCCATACCTCAAGAGAGAAATTACATTCGAGAAAGATGTGTTCCATGGATTCCTCCGAGTTTCTGCAGAGAATGCAGCGAAGAGGTCCTTCGATTCCTCGCTTTCTCAAGTTCTCCACGATTAAAATTTTCCTATGGGCGAGCATCCAGAAGAAAACATTCACTTTTGGAAATCCATCTTTGTTCCATATTTTGGGCCATTTGGCATCTATATTACTTTCAATCTTGTTGTTATATACATGTTGATATCCTTCTTTAACCGTGTAATTTCCAGACCTCCCCCAACCCCGTCTATTTTTTTGGAGTCAGATTGTGGGGATTTGTTCTTAGAGGATGGTAAGGAAGGATTCATAGTCTGGTTTCAAATGCTCGAGGATGTCCAACTCCTTCCAGTCGATCCACCTTCTGCTGTTGGTCCACTTTGAAATGTTGAACAGAGGGAGAATATTATTTTGCTCAAGCCAGATTTTAAGTTCTCTTAATTCATGCTGAAAGTTGACTGGGGATCTCAGCTCAAGATTGTCCTTCCAGAGCTTAATGTCTTTACCATTTCCAGCAACCCAATGAATTTTATCCTGGATGATGAAGGCATATTTTTTGCAGATGTCCCAGATGGGGGTCCATTGTTTTCCCATATCTAGGTTTAACGCAATCTCTTCTCATGCTAGTCATGTATTTTTTCTGGAGAGCTTGTTTCCACCAGGAATCTTTATCCATAGCAATTCTCCAAAGGATTTTAGCTCCAAGTGCAAGATTCATAAAGACAGGATCTTTTACACCAGCACCGCCACAATTCTTTGGACTACAGACCATGTCCCAACTGATCAAATGATATTTCCTAGTGTTGCCTGCCTTGCCACCCTGCCAAAGAAACTTGCAAAGTTCTCTATTAATTTCCTGGATAATTTGATTGGGAGCCAGAGAAATTGAGCAAATGTAGATAGGGTAAGCAGACAGGATGGATTTAATAAGAGTAAGCTTCCCAGGAGGATTTAACCAATTGAATCCCCAAAAGTTAATTTTCTTTTTAATTTTTTCAACTAGTCCTTGCCAATCCATCTTCTTTTTTTTCCCCTTGAAAATGGGAATACCCAGGTAGTTGAAGGAGTTCCAAACTGAGATACCTTCGAGTCCTAGTACTCTAGATATCCTTTCCATGAATCCAGGCGAGAAATTCCATCCATACACCTTCGAATTAGAATCATTTACTTTTCCATCTGAGGCTTCAAGGAAGGTAGAGAGAGATTTTTTAAATCTTTCAGCAATAACAGTTGATGCACTCCCAAGCAGGATGGTGTCGTCTGCAAATTGAGCATTATTAGTAGCACGCACTCCTCTAGTAATTTTAAGAACTTTTAATTCCCTAATGTCCTGAAGGCGTTTCAGTCTTCTACTGAGAGAGTCAGCAACAATGATATATAGAAAGGGGGATAATGGGCATCCTTGCCGGATTCCTCGAGAGGCTTTGAAAAAATTTGTTGGTCTACCATTGACCAAAGGGGCAATCCAGGGACTGCTAATGCATGCCTTAATCCACCTGATGAATCTCTTAGAGAACTCGAACTTTGACATTATTTCAAACAAGAAAAAATGGATAACTCTGTCAAACGCATTAGCCATATCTAGTTTAATTGCCATACCTTGGTGGTTGTGTTCCATGCTGGAGTGAAAAGCCTCCTGAACAATAATAATATTGTTGAGGATTTGTCTTCCTGCAATGAAGCCACCTTGTGTTTCAAATATAATGTGACCCATAACATTTTTCATTCTGATGGCTAGAATTTTTGCAAGGATCTTGTAAGAAGTATTGCAGAGCAAGATGGGCCTAAATCGGTTAACTGAGAGAGGGTTCTTGTCCTTGGGGATCAAGGCAAGGAAGGATGAGTTTGTGGCTCCTCCAATATTATCCTTTTTCTACGTCCAATTTAACATTTTCCTCAAATATTCCTTTATTATGTCCCACATAGCACGATAAAAATTAATGGTGAAGCCATCTGAACCGGGAGCTTTGTCGGCATGCAGGGACCAGATGGCATTTTGAATTTCAAACTCCATTATTGGTTTTGAGAGGTCTCGATTTTCCTCATCTGTGATGAGAGCATGGATCTTTCATTTTTCCCTAATTAAGAATTTTGGAGCCAGCTCTGTCTTTTAGTTCTTTTATCATATTGTGGCTAAGTCTAGCTTTAGTTTGTTTATGGAAGTAAATTGTATTCATGTCTCCCCCTTTGAGCCATAATTGCCTGGACTTGATATGCCATTCCTCTTCTTCTTTACGAGCTGCACTAAGGATTTTCCAATTGAGCTCTTGCTCATTGTAGATGAGAGTTGGTGTTACTTCTGCCCTTTCCATTTCTAATTGCAAGACGGCAAGGTCATTTTGGAATTGTTTCTTCATTTTCTAGGGTCTTTATAATCCAACTTAGCCCAACTCTTTAAGGCATATCGGATATTTATGATCTTGCATTCCTAGATGTAACTCAGAGATCCAAAACAAGGGATGTTCCAGGACGAGTTGATAAGGATCATGGATTTCTCGTCAAGTAACCAAGAAGGGTTGAATCTAAAAGGGATAAGGCCGAGATTGGCAGGAGGAGAGAGAGATAAAGTGATAGGTTTATGGTCTGAAATAGCTGAGGGTACTGCAAAGGAGACTTGGATGAGATTCTTCTGCAGAAAAGATGACCTAATCAGAAAACGGTCCAGCCTTGCAGCTATGTATACAACCCCAACCTGTCTATTATTCCAGGTGAACTTTCCATTTTTAAGAGGTGGATCCATCATATCAAGATGAGAGACTAAATCTTCAAGATTTTCACTGAATGGATCTCTTACTCTAGAGCCTCCACGCTTCTCATCCTAAGATATTGTTACATTAAAGTCGCCGACGAGGATGAGGTCTTTATCTTTTACCACGTCTCTCAGGGAGGAGAGGCTATTCCAAAATATTGCTTGTCTTTGTAATGGGTAGGACCATAGACATTACAAACATAAAAAATGATGGAATCATCCTTATTAAAGAATTCACTTACAATCCAATGCTCACATTCCTTGATGGTTTTGCTAGAGTACTTACTTGAGAATAGGGTCGCGATTCCTCTGGAGCTAACCGCACTTCCATGACTGTCCTTCCAAAGTGATGTGAGAGCGCCATGACCTCCAAATCACTCATTTTTGTCTCTTGGATCAGTAGGATATCAGGTCTTTCAGATTTGATGATTTCTTTCATTGCTTTAACTTTGATTGATCCACCCAAACCCCTACAATTCCAAGAGACCAACTTCATTACTTCTTCCCCTGTTGTGGGCCTTCTCAAGCAATTCCTTCTAGTTTTCCAGAGCCTTTTGAGGATTGTAACAGCTTTGTTTCCTCTATGCTTTGTTGCCTTCCTAACTCCATTTCTCTTTCTGCTTCTTGCTCGCGGTGGAATCTTAAGGATTTCCTGCCTCTAGTGTTTGTAGGAGGCCCTGATTCTAGATGATCCTGAGAGCCTTTTGAGGATTCCGGGGAGACCGAGAAGGGAGTGACCTTTCTTTGCTTGACCATCTTAATCCACGAGATTCTAGCAGGAGGGGAGCCCTCCTGTGTAGCGTCTGATCTATTAGCAATGAATGAAGGGGTGATGATACTGGAGATTAAGGCGTCATTTTGCTTTGTTCCTGATTCATTAATGGGTATTTCTGCTTCTGGGATCTCACCTTCTTCGACGCTCGGGACTGCATACTGATTGCTAGAAGGATTTTCTGTCTTAGCTTGGGCTTGCTCTGTAACTGGGACTTGCTACTGCTTTTTTGGATCTGGATTTTGAACCACCGTTTTCTTTCCTTTTTTCACTTGTTGCCAATCTTCTTCTTGTGGTTTTTCCAAAGCCTCTTTTGCTGCTTTAGGGCAGCTTTTCACAAAGTGACCATATTCGTGAAATTTTTTTCATTTGAAGGGTAGTTGCTCATAGTCGAATTTCTGGTCATATTCCCATCCATCCATGCAGAGGCAGACAGTCTCAGGAAGACCCTTCTCCAGATCCACTTCCACACAGATTCGAGCGCAGGAGATAAAGGGTCCTTTTGGTTCAACTTTGTCTATGTACTTGTTGAGGGAGTTTCCGATCACCTGAAGAGATTCATCATTCTAGCAGTGCAGAGGAAGCTGAGGTAAACGAACCTAGACTGGAACAGCTGAGGGCACATCCTTTTTCGGGTCAAAAGAAAGGCTCCACTGATTTAGGTAAAGACCCCTAGGGCCCATGAAATATGGTCCGCTTCTAAAAATCAAGTCCCTGTTTTCTTTAACTTCAAAGAGAAAAGTAAAATATCTTTTGCCACAAAAACAGTGTTGAATTCCCCCAGAAATCAATGGCATCCAATTTTTTTTAATCCAAGATTCCATTGTCTTAGGAAACGGCCAGATCCCAGTGAACTGACCAATCATCCCTCGTTCATTCAAAGCCATATCCTTCAACCTTGAAGCAGCCGACATGATCTGTATCTTAGGGGCCACCGAAATTTTGATGAACCCATCACCATGGGAAGATGCAAAGGACGGAGAAGGGGGGGTTGAGGCCACCAGTGCCCTGACGGCTGCGTCGAGGATGAATCAACGGTCTTTCGTACTGGGATCCAGGGGGATTCATCCCCAGGCCAGGGAGATCAAAACCCTAGCAGGAACACACAAGGCGGCATGAGGGGTTCAACAATGCATGATATTGGTCGTTAGTATGTGTGTTTTGCATACTAACCATGTGCAAGATTTCTCTATGTTAATAGTTGGGTGATTTATTTTTCACTCTAGCCAAAAAACCCAAAAAAGGTTGAAAAATGCATAAAAGTGAAAAAATATGAAAAATCAAACTCCAAATTTAGTGGGATTTGGAGTAATTTTTGGATTAGCTAGTGGGGGAGGTGTAAGAGAGATTTTTAGAAATTATTTGGGGTACCTTGAAAGGTGGGAACTTTTCCCCACTTAAGGGGGCGCATTTCCCAAAGTAGAGGGGGCCATCTATTAAGGAAGTTGCAGTTGAGTTTAAGGAACCATTTGGGCTGCATTTTGGGCATCCCAAATAGAGGAGGCAGTCCCATATTAGGCTCACTTCATGTCATAACTCTCTCCCTTCACAACTACGCCCTCCTCACCCTCTTCTCTATAAATTGAAGGTTGCCCACTCCATTTTGTTTGAGTTGGAGTGTGGAGCAGACCTTGTTGTAATTGTTCTTATCTTTCATTTGTGAATAAAGAAGACTTTGGAGGTCACTTTGTGCATTGCCTTTAATGAGTGGATGAACTATCTTGATCTAATGGAGGTAATTTGTACATAAGCTTTGTTTTGCATAGGTATTAAGTGTACTCATTTGAAGGATTGGTAGCAATTTTATGAGATAAGTTAATTCAGTTAGATAATTGTTTTATCTTTTTTATATATGTTTGTTAAGAGATCATACTTGCATGTTTTCATTTGTTTATGGGTACGCAGCACTGATTTCTTCCATATATATGTCTACACTTGATCCATGTTTGCAAAGTTTGTGATGTGCACGTCATCTCAATTAAAGAAGTGAAGATCTTGTTTGTTTCGTCCCTTTTCTAACACTTGTTGCAGATACAGTCCCTCGACATTCCACAAGCTAAGCTCTGAAGCTTCTGGTTTCATATCAAGTTCTCTCTCTCTCTCTCTCTCTCTCTCTCTCTCTCTCTCTCTCTTTATTCTCACTAATTTCTGGTTATCGGTTACTATTGAAAGAGTAATAGTTGATTTACATGCTAATTTATATATTCTTAAGTAGATATGCATATTACTCTTAAGAAATCTGATCTATTTCTTTTACAAAATCTTAGCATTCTTAGATTAGATCTTGTTTTTGCTAAGGCATTTTATTTTAAGTTATCAAAAGAAAAATCATTCATTTAAAAGCTTGAAATAGAATGCTTGGCTCTGAACTTTAAAATCTTATCTAGCAAATTAAAAGTGCATCTCATTGGCTGCCTCAAAAGTAAGCCAAGATCCCAAGGAAAGCTTGATTTCCTTGGTTTTTTTTGTTAAGTTTTTGATAGGTTAACTTAGCCATTTTTCCAGTAATTTTTTATAGTGACCCAAACTCACTTTCTAATTGTTTTGGGCACTTTTTACTGATATGTTTTCAATGTTTTGCAGCATTTTTTGATCCCATTGGAGGAGTCTCTGCCCAATTTTTGGTAGATTGAGCCACTCGGAGCACCCAAGAAACATACATTTTCATCCGGAAACCTTTTCTATCAATTTTTGTAAGCCTTTGAGTCAATTTTGAATGGATGGGGCACTTCTATTCACATTGTAAAATATATATTAAACGAGAGCAAGTGGGATACCCAGTGCCCACACCCCATCCCACCAGGTGGGAAACTGTGCCGACTCAATTTTCATGGTTTGCTTTTTTTTTAGTTTATATTTTCCTTTTCCGCATTAATAAAATCAAACTAGGATTAAAATTAACCTTCTTGGTCCTTTCCATTGGCGAGCCATAAGTTCACTCAGGACCTAGTTTTTATCATTTTTTTTTTACAATTTTCATTTTCTTAGTTTTAATCAACCCCCCTTGCTTTCCTGAACAACGATTTCAAGTTAAGGGCTTGCCCAAGTATTGGCCATAAAGAGAGACTCTTTGGGTTTAAATATAAAAAGAAAAAAAATGATCAAAAATCCTTAAAAATTAACAAGGCTTTGTCCTTGTATGCTCTGGATCACTGCAACTTTGACTAAACATGCTGATCAACCAAAAATGGACCTAGTGACTAGTAATTTGTTTCATTTTCCCAATTAACCTCCCTTTACGAAAATCCGGTGTAAACGCTCATTGATACGGTGTGGGGAAATTCCTCAAAGGAAGAGGGAACCACTAGGTAGTGACCTCAGGATACCGTTAGACTACACCCTCATTTGGTGTAGTGTTGAACACCTCCCAAAGACTTCGATCTAGCCCACATTTCCAAGTGAGGAGCCACCTATGTCAAATTTCAGAAATATTTACAGTACCTTACGGTATATTGGAAATACCCCATCCCTACTAAACAACTCATTACCACAAAATAATAAAATTTACCAAGAATGATTGCAAAACATTGTCACTTTATCTAGAGCACTTGATTTGACTCCATTTATCGGAACTGGTCTTATTATTGAATATTTCATGACGATGGATGTTTATGTTTCAAATGATAATGATGATGTGGGACAATGAATGATATTATGTTTTATATTGCTTTTCTCTTGTAATCAAATTTTCTAACTCATAGATTTTTTAGTTTTGTAGATTAAACACTTTAGATTTTTTCACTTTTTAGGGTCCACCCCCCTTGGCTTCGCTAGGATTAAGCCTAGACAGAGAAGTCAAGTTTCAGGTGACAGCACTTGACTCTAGCTTTCCCCCAAGGCCACACCGAGCGGCTTG
Organism: Larix kaempferi; assembly: GCA_027924585.1. Lineage (NCBI taxonomy): Eukaryota > Viridiplantae > Streptophyta > Pinopsida > Pinales > Pinaceae > Larix > Larix kaempferi. The sequence continues at coordinate 1,591,950 of BSBM01001158.1, read as the reverse complement.
AATATGTTTTTTGCGTTTTCCCAAGTGTGTTTCCAGGTAGCAACATTTTGGCACCGTTGTTGGGGAAAATATTTTTATTCCTAGAATACAACTTTTGAGTTTTCCTTTTTGTTTTGCTTTGTTTGATGTATGTAGTGAATTTTTAAAATTAACTAAGAACATCTGGCGACTCCACTATCATTAATTTTTCCAATACGTTTTACGTGAAGGAATCCTCAAGGCTTGCTTCAGTTCATTCCTGAGCCTGAAAAAGGTTTACCACGAGAGGAAAAGCAAGCTAGCTTCTCGAAAAACCCTTGAGAATCTTGGTTCTCAGTCAATTTTTGATATTCACCTTTTATTTTCGGAAAATAATTTGAATAATCTCCCAATTAAAATGGATGAATTTTTTTATCCTTCTGATTTTACTGCTATAGTTGGTTTTCCTCATGTGGTTCCAGAAAAGGCCATTGACAAAGTGCCTTCCTTTCAGGGAAATAATGCCATTAGTGCTAGTGCTCACTTGTCAGTTTTCTCCCAATGTTATAAAAAATGGTGCTTGAATGCTAAGTATGAAGATGTACATATGAAACTGTTTGATTTATATTTGGAAGAGGATGCTTATGAATGGTTCACCAAGTTGGAAGCTGACAAATACAAAACTTACAAATAAATTGAAATTGCTTTCCTTGCAAAATGGGGGGATATTAAAGAAGACCACTGCATGTTTTCTTCTTTGACAAATACTAAGAAAAAAGAAAATGAGACTATGGAAGAATTCAACAAAAAATTCAATGAAGTGGTAGAAAGACTCCACGCTGATATTAAACCACTTGACAATTCCATTCTCATTTACTACATGGAGGTCTTTGAGGGAGACTTGAAATATCAACTAATATACAAGGAACCTACCAATCTTAAAAAGGCCATGGAAGTTGCTGAAAATTGATAGAAACATGCTCAGTTGTGGTAGGTCCAACCTTCCTAGTTTCACTAGAGAAAACTTCTCAATGCAAAAGTAGTAGGAAAACAAAGGAAAATCCATTGATGTTGAAAGTAAGGATCCTGCAAAGGAACCTATGAAAGAGGTGGCTGATCTCTTAAAAACTATTGTTTCATATCAAGCTTCTCACATGAATGCCATGCATAATAGGTTGATTTACATTGAAATATATCAAGCAAACCAAGTCTCAAGAGAGTTTGTGCCTAAGCCACAGTATGCTCCTAGACCTCAATATCAAAGAAAGGCACCCATTCAAGATCAATGGACCCCAAATCCTTTGGAAACTGCAAATGCAGTTTGAGAAGAAGTTCCTCCTTACTGTAGAGCATGCTCTAATTTCCATGAAGAATATTCTTATGTTGTATTTCAATTTATGAATGAGCGAGGTTCGTCAAAATCCAGTAGGAGTGTCAGATTATCAAGCAAGATTGAAACCCATCCTGAGTATATCAACATTATAGGAAAAACTCACCCCATCTCAAAAGAAACTTGGGAACAATCAAGACATTAGAGTCAAGAGAAGGACAATGCAACCAATTTGTTTGGTGAGATGCCTTCACCTGAACAAATACTGGAAATTTCAAGGTTTAAAGGAATAACATATGAAAGAAAGGACAATATTGGAACATCAAAGTCAAATCAAAATGTTCCTAAGGTAACACCTCCTCCCACTTTAGATAACTTGCATGTTGATTTGGGTTCTTGGTTGTCTTTTGCAAAGATTCATGTTCATGTAACTGATCTTATCAAAATACCAAGCTTAAAAGAATATTTAATGAAGATAATAGATCCTCCTGAACAAGAAACAACCAAGGCATCAACTAACTCAATGGAAGTAGCCCCTAGCAAAACAAGAGAGGAACCCAAGCTACAAAAGTTAGTCAATCATGAAGATGATCATGTGATTTTGCATAGTTTGGATCCTAAAAAAGAAGATCACCCTCCTTTTTAGTCAATGATATGCTTTTTCATAACTGCATCTTGGATTTGAGTGCTTCTTCTAATGTTATGACCAAAAGGGTTATGGATCAACTATGTTTGAAGACCACTAGGCCTTATCATAATGTATGTGCCATGGGCTCAAGGGAGGTTGATACCATTGTTGTCATCCTAAATCTACCTGTTAGAGTGGCCAAATACCCCAATTTCCATTTGACCATGGATGTGTTAGTAATTGATGTACCGGATAATTGGGGGATGCTTCTATCAAGAAAATGGGTTTCTTCTTTAGGAGGGGATATAAGGATGGATTGGTGATATGCTACTATTCCTACATCACAACATTCAATGGTTAAGTTATATAATGAACAAGCTAGAAAATTCCACGTTGAAAACCCATAGAATATTGCTAATGAATTTGTGCATGAGTCAGACAATTTGGGAACTATGCCATTTTATCAAATTTTATAGCGCCCTTTAAAGAAGCATCTAAAGATGAAAAGGTAGATAAAGTGTGGAGGATGAGTTTTGATGGAGCATGCTCTAGGGCTGGGAAAGGAGCTGGAATTGTTATAAATTCACCCTCTAAGAAAACTTTTAAATTTTCTATTAGACTTGAGTTTGATGCATCAAAAAATGTGGCAAAGTATGAGGCACTTTTGCAAGGGTTAGAAATTGCCAAAGACATGGGGATAAAAATATTATCTATTAAAGGACATTCTGACTTAGTTGTTTCCCAAGTTAAAAACATATTTGCTTGCAAAAGTGAAAGGTTGAAAAAGTATAGGAATGTTATTTGGGACACCATGGAATGGTTTTATGCATTAGATATCATAGCAATTTCCCGTGAAGAAAACAGTGAGGCAGATTAGTTATCAATAGAAACATCCATACTTCAACCAAATGAGCAATTATTGAAAGGGAGTGGAAAATTTGAAATTAACTTTAGACCTTTAATTCCAGACAATATAGATCACTAGAAATTTTTTGATAGTGACAAGCACATTCTGAATTTCATTCATAACCTTCAAGAGTTTTTAGATTGTAAAATTACTTATCAAGAAGAAGGAAAAGAGTATTAGGAAGAAGAGGATCAACCAAGGAACAAAATTCCCAAAGGCATCACCCAGCTAGAGCATTTTTTTGACAAACAAGATCGCCATAAAAATAAAAATAATTCAATAAAAACAAGGGAGTTTATTAAAATAAATATTGGAACTGACACATAACCAAAAACGATAAAAATTGGAAAAGGCACATCTGAAAAGGAGAGAAAATACTTAATTGATTTAGTTCATGAGTATCGAGATGTTTTTTCTTTTAGCTATGATGAAATTAAAGCATATCAAGAAGATATTTTTCAACACACAATCCTGTTTAAGACAGATGTGAATCCTTTTTGCCAAAAATTGAGGCGAATAAATCCCAAGTTGGCCCCCATGGTCTACAAAGAACTTCAAAGAATGTTGGTAGCTGGAATCATTTCTCCAACAAGAAAATATACATGGTGTTCAAACTTGGTTGCTGTTAGAAAAAAGAATGGGGATATTAGACTATGTATTGACTTCATAAACTTAAACTTGGCATGCATGAAAGACAACTATCCCTTGCCCAACATGGATACTTTACTTCAGAGAGTGACTGGATCAGGTATGATGTCCATGCTTGATGGCTTCTCAGGATATAACCATTTGTTAGTAAGCAAAGATGATCATCATAAAACCACATTTACTACACCTTGGGGTACCTTTAAATACCTTAGAATGCCATTTGGTCTTTTAAATGTGGGTGCTACTTTTCAACAAGCTATGGATGTTGCATTTAATGGGTTCATTGGAAAAAGTATTGAAATATATGAAGATGATCTAACGGTATATTCTAAGGATAGAGAAGATCATGTTGGTCATCTCAATTTTTGTTTTGAGAGATGCATGAAATATGGCATATCATTGAATCCAACTAAATCTGTGCTATGTGTTGATGAAGGCAAGTTATTGGGGCATATTATCACTAAGGATGGTGTGAAGGTTGATCCACAAAGAGTTGAGGCCATAAAAAAGGTTCATATTCCCACAAATTTCAAAGCTCTCCAATCCTTTAATGGAGAAATTAATTTCATTACAAGATTTATTCCAAATTTAGCATAACTAATGAAGCCTTTACAACTTTTACTTAAGAAAGATGCTAGATTTGAATCAACCAAACAAGGGAAAGAATCTTTCTTAAGTATCAAAGATGCCATATCTATATCCCCTGTGTTGATAAGCCCTAATTATTCAAAAGAATTCCAAGTCTTTTCCTTTGCTTCTGAACATACTATTGCCGGAGTTTTACTCCAGAAAAATAACCAAGGCCAAGAACAACCTATAGCCTTCTTCAGTAGAGCCTTACAAAATTCAGAACTTAAGTACACCATTATGGAGAAGCAAGCTTATGCCCTTGTTAAATCTTTGAAACATTTCAGAATGTACATAGGGTATTCCAAGGTTGTGGGTTATGTTCCTAATGCAACTGTTAAAGATATATTATCTCAGCAGGATTTCCTTGGTATAAGGGGTAAATGGGTATAAAAAATCCAACAGTATGACTTGGAAATCAATCCTACCAATCTAATCAAATGCCAAGGTCTTTCCTGCATGATGACAGAAAGCAATAAGAAAGCTGTCGGAATGATTTGTCAAAATAACGAGTCAGCACCAGTCATGTCTGTTGAACTTCAGAGATTAGGTAAAACATAGTGGTATTCCGACATCATCTACCTTCTTAATAATTTTGCTTGTCCTGAACACTTAGTTGGTCACAAAAGAAGGTCTCTAATACTTAAAGCCACCAGATATTGCATAACTCATAATGGTTTGGGTTGGAGGAACCCCGATGGATTTATACTTAGATTTGTTGATGAACCAAACTCCAAGAATCTTCTGGTTGAATTTCATGCAGGATTTTGTGGTGGGCATTACGCAGCAGATACAACAACCCACAAAATTATTAGATCAGGTTACTATTGACCCACTTTGTTCATTGATGTGCATAAGTTTGTCAGATATTATCCCCAATGTCAGTTGTTCACTGGGAAACAGAGGTTGGCAACTTTACCTCTTGAGCCAGTAGTAGTTCAAGCCTCTTTTGAGCAATGGGGTCTTGATTTCATCGGTTAGTTTAAGGAAAATTCAAGCAATGGTCATACCCGGATCCTTACGGCCACTGATTACTTCACCAAGTGGGTGGAATCAATCCCCACTAAGCTTGCCACAGATAAAGTAGTTATGAATTTCCTAGAAAATCAAATCATAGCTAGATTTGGGGTACCATCCAAGATAACAACTAATAACGGCCCAAGTTTTAGCTCAGCAGCTTTCTCTTCGTTTTTCTTCAAATATGGTATCATCCTATGCCACTCATCCAACTATTATCCCCAAGGAAATGGATTGGTTGAGTCAACCAACAAGACTTTAATGAATATATTAAAAAAGATGGTTGGTGAAAATAAAAAGCCTTGGGACAGTAAGATAAAATTTGCAATATGGGCTAACAGAATAACACAAAAGCGTGCTACTGGAAAGATCCCTCTTTAGTTAGTTTATGGTTTAGAAGCTTCTGTACCCATCCATGTGCATTTTCCAGTGTATCATATGTTACATGATTATGATGTAGATGATGATGGTATGCAGAACATGATTGAGCAAATTATGAAATTGGATGAGATCAGACGAAAGGCCTTAGACCAAACTATAAGAAATCAAGATAGGGTTAAAAGGACTTTTGATAGATTTGCTAAGCCCAAAGACTTTCAGTCGGGAGATTGGGTGCTTTTATGGGATAAGAGAAGAGATAAGAACGGAATATGATGGTATGCAGCCAGGGAAGCATGGAAAATTTGATAGTTTATGGTTGGGACCGTATGTTATATTTGAACCAGTAGGGGTTAATTCCTTCTTCCTTTGCACAATGGATGGAGAAATATTGACCCTAGAAGTCAATGGACAACATATTAACTTGTTTTTCAAAGAAGATATTCTAATTCCCATGGGGGCAGATTGATAGTAGAGCCATTTCTAAATCTTTGCCTTGCACTTTATTTTTGTACATTATGCTTTACGTATATTACTGATGTATATTAGTTTCATTTTGTTTTTTACTTCATTTTTTAAATATTGCAACTTATGTTTCTGTCATCTCTAGGGTTGTTCTTTAGACTTATACAGCCCTTACCTCATTTTCATTCAGTTTTTCCATTTGCCTAGTCTATGCATTCCCTCCATTTTCTTAAAGTTTTATTTTACCATTTGTCATATTTTCATGATTAAATAGGATCAGGATCTTGTTCATATTTATGTTCAAAACAAGGTTTAATTTCTTGCTTCAAAAAACATTTCAAATGTTTGGAAACTTTATAATTCATCAAATTTGACTCAAATGTCAAACTGACAACATGTGCAAAAATTCCGAATCTGAAAATGCTGTCAGTATTATAGAAAATGCTGTTAGTTTTGAAAAAATATCAAATTATGACTTAACAGGGGTTTTAAAAGTTCATAATGATGATTTGCATTAATTATAATTCGAAATGAATTATCCACATACATGAATCTGGTACTTCATGAGGCATGGCAGCCGGCTTCACTCAACACTTGGCAATCGAACAAGTACACATATGATGGTAAATAAGTACTTCCTCTAGGTATCGAAATCAATAGAATTAATGGACAGGGAAATATAACTTCAAAAAAATTAACCCCGCAGGATAGGGTTTTTACAGCATTTGTTACAGGTTCATTTTGAAGAAGGATAAAAACATGGAGGAAACCTCACAGGTACAGGAGAAGTTTTGAGGAATAATGTGTCCAAAACAATATCACTTGGAGAATTTATGAAAACAGATTTTTCTAGAAATGCCCTGTTTCGTCATCTTTTTTCAGAACATATTGTGGCCAATAGAAGATGAATTTTGGAAAATTGAAGAAGGTTTTTATTCCTAAGATATAGAACTAAAAAAAAATATCTCACTTTTTACACAGCTATCAAGGATTGGAAGATCCATTCTCTTCATTTCAGCCTATTTTTCAGATTACGGAAATTCCAGTCTGAGTCATATTTTTACAGAGTTGATTATGGACAGCTGGAGGGGAATTTTGAAAAATTGAAGGCGGTTTATCTTAGTAACCTATTTATCTATAATAACCTATTTCATTTTTCTTATAGGTGTCATAGAGTCAGAGAATCGAATCCATTAATAATTCCTATTTGTTTGGATTTCGGACTTTTTCTGTTTTGACACTTGTTTTTAGAATGCAGATTTCAAGCAAATGGAAACGAATTTCAGGAAGTTGAGAGAGGTTTTTTCTCATAATAAACGGATACATTAAAAAATATCTCGGATTGTACACAACTGTCATGATTCAAGAGATAAAAAGTCATAATTATAGCCCAAGTTTTTAGCAGTTTAGTCCATTTTTCATGGCAGACAGTTCTAAAATTTATTGTAATCTCTGCTATCTTTAGAAATTCGACCTCGTAGGGAGGATTTTGACCTCGATATTTATATGAGGCATGATTGTAATATTTGGGAGTGGGGGAGCAGGGGGCTCTTCTTCTGAAAAGAAGTGGTTGGAACTTGATAGCATGATCGAAGTTCAATTTTAGAAGCTTTTACAGGCATGTATAAATTTCCTTATGTTTATATATTGCAGAAATGATTGTTTATGAATTAAAATATGATCTTTGAGCCTATCCTGTTTCAATTTATGAATTATATGCTTTTAGTATTCTGTCTATACATGGTCTAAATTTCATGTTGTGATTCTTCCAAACAGCATACAACTATGCCCCTATCATGAAGTAACGTCTGAGCTCTTATATTCATAGTTTATGATCACAGTCAGTTTTCTGCTTCTATTCATATATTGAAATTTTATATTATACTTGTCTTCTGTTTTTAATCATCCAACCTAAGTCATAACTTTATTTACCACCATATTTATCTATAATTACTGTGTAGATGTCCCATTCCTACCATTCAAGATTTCCTTAAGCTTGAACCCCTGTAGTCTAGGTTCAACTTTAGGGATAACAGTTTCATTTGACAAAAACATGTGGGACTGGTGCATTCTAATTTTTATGCAGGAACCATAGATTATGGGATTCTCGCATACTCTCTATGATTGAGAGAATCAGATCGAGCACGCATCCCGCAGTTGGAGCCAGATGTTACCAGCTAAGTTGTACTTAGTTGGACTTTCAAGTGAGCGGCAAAATTTGAACATGTTACATGTTCATTTTCAGTGATCTAAAGTCCATCAGGCCTTTATAAGCCCCCCCCCCCCCCTTTTTTTCTTCACATGTCCATGCCCTGCGGGGTTTGTAATAAAATGTGCTAGCATGGTATTTTATGTAAAGTGCTTGGCTTCCTAGGACTTGTAAATCAAGTTAGGTATTCCAAGGAATTTTTTCACTTATTAATTTTGTCTTGCATTTTTGCATAACATAATTTTTGAGTTTTTCTCCTGCTCCTCCAAAGTTGGAATACCTAGTGAGGTGGATAGGACTTAGGGGGTTATTAAATTCCATGGGTCAATGTATATGAACATGATAGACATTAAGTTTGAGTCGTATGGACATGTACTATGTCCCCCTAGGTTTTTTTTTAGTTTCAAGAAAAAAATATTTTTCTGTAAAAACAAGCCATTTTTTAATGGTTTGATTAAAAAATTTCAAAATCATGTAAAAGTGTGGTCTAGGGGTCTTTTTTTCCATGGGGGTGCTCATTTTCAAGCTCAGAGCACCCACCATACCCCAAAACCCACTTTCCTAAGTAGTTGGGTGATTTATTTTTCACTTATAGCCAAAAGGCCCAAAAAAGTAAAAAAAGTTGAAAATTGCAAAAAAGTGAAAAAATATGAAAAATCAAACTCCAAATTTAGTGGGATTTGGAGTAATTTTTGGATCATCTATTGTGGGGGGGTGTAAGAGAGAGTTTTGGAAAGTATTTGGGGTATCTTGAAATGTGGGAACCTTTCCCCACTTAGGGGGGTGCATTTCCCCATTAGGGGGGCGCATTTCCCAAAGTAGAGGGGCCCATCTATTAAGGAAGTTGCAGCTGAGTTTAAGTCACCATTTGGGATGCATTTTGGGAAGCCCAAGTAGAGGAGGCAGCCCCATATTAGCCTCACTTCATGGCATAACTCACTCCCTTCACAAGTGCACCCTCCTCTCCCTCTTCTCTATAAATTGAAGGCTTCCCACTCCATTTTGTTTGAGTTGGAGTGTGGAGGAGACCTTGTTGTAATTGTTTTTATCTTTCATTTGTGAATAAAGAAGACTTTGGAGGTCATTTTGTGCATTGAATTTGATGAGTGGATGAACTATCTTGATCTAATGGATGTAATCTGTACATAAGCTTTGTTTTGCATAGGTATTAAGTGTACTCATTTGAAGGATTGGTAGCAATTTTATGAGATAATTTAATTTTTTTAGATAGTTGTTTAATCTTTTTGATGTATGTTTGTTAAGAGATCATACTTGCATGTTTTCATTTGTGTATGGGTATGCAACACTGATTTCTTCCATATATATGTCTACACTTGATCATTGTTTGCAAATTTTGTGATGTGTAGGTCATCTCAGTAAAAGAAGTGCATATCTTGTTTGTTTCTTCCCTTGTCTAACACTTGTTGCAGATATAGTCCCTCGGCATTCCACAAGCTAAGATTTGGAGCTTCTGGTTTCATATCAAGTTCTCTCTCTCTCTCTCTCTCATGGTTACCGGTTACTGTTGAAAGAGTAATAGTTGATTTACATGCTAATTTATACATTCTTAAGTAGATATGCATATTACTCTTAAGAAATATGATCTATTTCTTTTACAAAAGCTTATCATTCTTAGATTAGATCTTGCTTTTGCCAAGGCATTTTATTTTAAGTTATCAAAAGAAAAATAATTCATTTAAAAGCTTGAAATAGATGTGAAATTTTGTTCACACCAAGATCTGATCAAGAAATTACACACTCTCACAAAATATCTCACACAACTAGTCAAGAACACTAAAATTCACTCACAATAATTGCACATAGAATTACTCTCATGAATAATATTACATCAGCCAACCTTGGGCAAGTAATAGGCCAGTATTAAATAACTTTACATCAGATATTTGAATGCATAAAGATTCCATTTGAATCTTCACAAAAGCAGACTTACTAAATTGATGCAAAACCCCCCTAGGTGGCAAGTGTGTTCTCCAAGTCACACCAAAGGCTCATGAATTTATGATTTAGTGATCAGATAGTGATGTGTGATGAAAAACATGCTAAATCCCAAAAATTGAAGGAATAAACATCATAGAGGATGAGTGGTCCAAAAAACAGTTTCCCTAGTTAACTAGCTTTTACCTTTCGCCCAAAAAGTGGTAAAAAGTAGTAAAAGCAGCTAGTGCGCCAATCTAACTCAGAATTGTCTACAAATAGCCAGAATCTATTTTAGGACATCCATAAATAGTCTCTAGTGAGTTTAGGAATCTTGTGGTCCATGCAATGACTCATATGCCAACTATCTAGTCTAATACATAGTAATTAATCATAAAATGATTAATTAATGCCACTAATGTATTAATTGACATAGGTATGGGTTTTAAATATTCCAACACCCACTCATAATCGTGACTTTATGTGCTAAAAATAAGAAATAAAAACTAGGACCCAGTAACAAGACATGGTCACCCTGTACAATACTTCCTGATCCACAAAACAAGGAAAGAAGGAAAATCTCATGGGAAAAACCTTCCCTAAAAATGGACATCATAAAAATTGAAATATTGTTGATCAATCCTTCACTCAACCACATGTTAGACCATCCCAAGTAGTGATCTAAGATAGCTGAAAGTATTCTCAGTAAAAGCTTTGGTGAAGATGTCTGCAGTTTGCTCACCTGTTGGGAAATACTGCAAATCAATCATCTGGTCATGCACTAAACTCCCGATGTAGTGCATATGGATATCAATATGCTTGGTCCTCTGTCTCTGTACTGGATCACTTGAGACCCTTATAGCACTCTGATTGTCACAAAATATGATAGTAGGAGTACTAAAGGAAATCTCAAACTCTAAATAATACCCTACAACCACACACACTAAGTAGCAACATTCACTGGTCCTCTGTACTCGACCTCTGCTGAAGATAGTGCAATTGCACTCTGTTTATTGATAGATAGCAAACAGGACCACCTCCAAGCATGAATACAAATCCAGATGTGGATTTTTTGTCAAGGCTATCACCAACCCAATCTGAGTCAGTAAAGCCAAGAAGATCTAGGCTAGAATCTGCAACATAGTGAATCCCATTAGTCTTGGTGCCTTGCACATAATGAAAGATTCTTTTTTCATCCCTCCAATGGATCTCATGTGGCTGCTCCATGTATCTTGATGCCACACTCACAACATATGCAATATCAAGTTGAGTATGAGTCAAGTATAACAAGCTGCCTATACAAGGTGTTGTCAACCAAAGGTGTAGATTTTGCTTCTTCAAGTCTAACTCCTAAAAGGAAAGGAGTCTTTGAAGGATTGCAATCAGCCATATTGAACTTCTTTAGCAGGTCAGATGCATATTTGGACTGAGATACCTTAGTTCCATTCTCATTTTGAGAAATCTTAGGCCCCAAAAACTGCTTAAGAATTCCCAAGTCACTCATGGAAAAAGCTTGACACTCATGGAAAAAGCTTGATGCAAAGCAGTCTTTAATGAATCTATTTGATCATTAGAGATACCTGTGATTAGTAGGTCATCAACATATAACACTATAATCATAATTGAACCATCAACCATCTTCATATAAACATTAGGATCATATTTTCATCTCACATAAGATTGTGACAAGAGAAAGTTGTCCATTTTAGCATACCAAGCCCTAGGGGCTTGCTTAAGACCATATAAGGACTTCCTCAACCTACAAACATAGTTAGGATCAGATGTATAGCCTTCTGGATGCTGCATATAAGTATCCTCCTCAATATCCCCATGGATTAATGCACTCTTGACATCCATATGGTGCACTTCCCAGCACTTGGATGCAGGGATTGCTAGAACTAATCTTATCGAATCCTTCTGTGAAATTGGTGAAAAAGTCTCATTGTAGTCAAAGAATTGAAATTGGGAGAATCCCTTTTCCACCAGCCTAGCCTTATAATTCAATTCTGTACTATCAACTGCACACTTGGTTTTGTAGATCCACTTACACCTTACCAATTTTCTACCTGGGGGGAGCTTGACTAGCTCCCATGTCTCATTCTTCTGTAGTGAATGAAACTCCTCATCCATGGCATCCTACCATATTGGGTCATGTGAGGATTCCTCATATGTTTGGGGATCATAATCCACCATCATATAACACCTCTCATATAGGTAGGGGTCATTCACATTGAGCGCAGTCTCAAATTGTGATATAGTCCTCCTAGTATCCTGAGGGTTTCCCATTAGTTCACCAGCTGCTTGAAGAGTCTTAACAGCCCAATTAGGCCTTTTTGGTGAATTAGGATCTGCAATAAAATGGTCCTCATCATCAGAAATATTAGAATCAGAAAATTCAAAAGGATCATCACTTACTTCATCAGGTGGTGGTGTAGATGGCTCTCCAATTTCAACATTTTGAAAGGGATCTTCTTCGAATTGAACACTTCTTTCAATGAAGGATTTTTGAGTGGGCATGTTCAACAAATTTTATCCCTTTGATTCCTATGAATATCCAACAAAAATACATGGTTGGATTTGGGGCTACATAAACCTCCTCTTCTCCAATGGAATTCTATCCCAAGCCTTGGAGCCAAAAATCCTGAAATGAGAAATATTAGGTTTGTGCCCAGTCCAAGCCTCAAAAGGAGTGATTCCTTTTAGTGATTTGTGTGGAACCCTATTCTGAATATATGTGGCACAACTTATTGACTCATCCCAAAGTCTTGGATACAAAGACTTGGCCTCCAACATACATGTGGCCATCTCCTTAAGAGCTATGTTCTTCCTCTCAGCAACACCATTCTGTTGAGGTGTATATGGAACTAAGTGTTGCATCTGAATGCCTGAAGAGGCACAAAATTGATGAAACCCAAATTTGATGTACTCCCCACCATTATTCGATTTGATAATATTGATATGTCTACCAGACTGGTTCTTAACAGAGGCCTTGAAAAGCTTGAACAGACCAAACACTCCAGACTTTAAGTTGATGAAATAGATCCAAGAATACCTGGAAAAGTCATCTATGAAAGTGAGGATGTATTTGGTATGGTTCAAGGACTCATGGGGGAATGGACCTGATATATCACTATGAATAAGATCCAAGGGTTCATAGGTTCTCTCAGTTTTGGATCTCTCATACTTATGCTCAGAGTGTTTTCCTAGGATGCAGCTTTGACAGACACCTTTGGAAAATTTGATAGTGGGCGGCCCTATGACCATCTCTTTCTCATGGATTTGGGAAAGGTATCTATAGTTTAGGTGGCCAAATATTTCATTCCACAATTTGCTTGATTCATTGGCATGGGTTAAAAGAGAAGAAGGTGAGGGGAATGGCACAAAATGAGAAAACTTGTAGATTCTAGAGCTATGGTTAGCAGTACCTAATGTAACAATTCGGCCTATTGACATTTCACAGATCTCAACATCATTTGGTGTAAAGGTCACATTTTTGGGTGAACATGTGTGGGTCATCTGGTATACTGACAAGAGGTTAGCAACAATTCCAAGAACATACAAGACATTATTGAATGAACCAAAATCAAGATCTATGTTGCCTTTACCTTTAATTGAAGTTTCAAAATTGTCACCCAACACAATATTTGGACCACAGGAAGAGTCAAGTGAAGTGAAGAACTCACTTGTAGAAACCATGTTCCTTGAAGATCCAAAATCAATAATGAGTGAGGTAGGCTTGGATTTTCTTTCCATCAATGCATGTACTTGCTCCTTGTCTTCAGAATTTTGTCCTCCATCCTTCCTCCTTCTGCTCTCAGGAAGAGGAATGTTGGCTTTCTCCAGGAGTAGAGCCATTTGATCAATGGTTTTCTTCATGTAGGAGCTTTTAGGATGAAATCCCCTGCTGCAATAAGTACACTTTTCCTTCTCATTCTTCTTATTTGGATTCTTCTTTGAGTGGGAGGAGTCTTTAGGAGCTCTATGCTTGTCTTTCTTCTCACCGGTGGGCTTCTGGAAATTTCCCTTCTTCTTCCCTTTTGAACCCTTTGAATCTCCAACATTCAGACAGTGTATTTTGATGTGTTTTTTATGGCTCCCATCAAGACCATCTTGTCTTGTTCTTATGTAAGAGACTACATGAATTCTGAGAGTGTGGAGCTCTTCCAGTTCCAAACTGCCTTCCTTGTGGCATGGAAGGTCGAAACAAGCATTGAATAATCTTGTGGAGCTCTTCCAGTTTCGAACTGCCTTCCTTGTGGCATGGAAGGTCGAAACAAATATTGAATAATCTGGGCCAATATTGGAGATAATGGCCAAGATCAATTGCTCATTTTTTTTTATCAATTCCACATTGCTTCAACTGTAGAACAAGTGACTTGAATTTCAAGAATAAATACCGAAGGTTATTGAAATTATGTGGACTCAATGAAACTAGTTCATTATCCAGTTGGTTTCCTCTTAATTCATCAGTCTTGCCAAACAATTCTTGAAGCTTTAGCCAAACTTCATTGGGAGAGGTAATACCATCAAGATGGAATATAATATCCTTGGATGTAGTGAGACACAATAGACCATAGGATTCTTCTATTCGATTATGCCACTTTGATTTCTCAATTGCTGAGGTTGGCTCAGTCTCAATTTCCATAGTCACCCTGTAGAGGCCTTTGCTCCTCAACATGATCTCCATCTGCACTTTCTAGTCAAAATAATTGAATGGAGTGAGGATGATCTGATGTGATTGATCCATGGAAAATCTGAAATGTCTTTTAGAGTGGTTTGGTACACCCCTGGATGCTTAGTTGTGGCCTCTAGATGATAGAATGCACCCTATGGATGAATTACTGCGCCCTCCTTGAGGCTGGTTGGATCCTACAAGACAATAGAAGGATAAAGGAATATATTGATAGCTCCTATACCATGTGAAATTTAGTTTACACCAAGACCTGATCAAGAAATTACACACTCTCACAAAAGATGTCACACAACTAGTTAAGAACACTGAAATTCACTCACAATAATTGCACATAGAATTACTCTCATGAATAATATTACATCAGCCAACCTTGGGAAATTAATAGGCTGTTATTAAATAACTTTACATAAAAGATTCGAATGCATAAATATTCCATTTGAATCGTCACAAAAGCAGACTTTACTAAATTGATGAAAAACCCCCTAGGTGGAAAATGTGTTCTCCAAGTCACACCAAAGGCTCACGAATTTATGATTTAGTGATCAAATAGTGATGTGTGATGAAAAAAAATGCTAAATCCCAAAAATGGAAGGAAGAAACATCATATAGGATGAGTGGTCCAAAAAACAATTTCCCTAGTCAACTAGCTTTTACCTTTCACCCAAAAAGTAGTAAAAAGCAATAAAAGCAGCTAGTGCGCCAATCTAACTCAGAATTGTCTAAAAATAGCCAGAATATATTTTAGGACATCCATAAATAGTCTCTAGTGAGTTTAGGAAACTTGTGGTCCACACAATGACTCATATGCCAACTATCTAGTCTAATACATAGTAATTAATCATAAAATGATTAATGAATGCCACTAATGTATTAATTGACATAGGTATGGGTTTTAAAAATTACAACACTAGAATGCTTGGCTCTGAACATTAAAATATTATATAGAAAATTAAAAGCGCATCTCATTGGTTGCATCAAAAGCAAGCCAGGATCCCAAGGAAAGCTTGCTTTCCTTGGTTATTTTTTGTTAAGTTTTTTATAGGTTAACTTAGCCATTTTTCCAATAATTTTTTATAGTGATCCAAACTCACTTTCTAAGTGTTTTTGGGCACTTTTTACTAATATTTGTTCATTTTTTTGAATCATTTTGTGAACAGATAGGAGGAGACTCTGCCCAATAGTTGTTAGATTGAGCCACCCGGAGCACCCAAGAACCATACATTTTCATCCGGAAACCTTTTCTATCAATTTTTGTAAGCCTTTGAGACAATTTTGAATGATTGGGGCACTTATATTCGCATTGTAAAAGATATATTAAACGATAGCAAGTGGGATACCCAGTGCCCACACCCCATCCCCCCAAGGGGGAAACTATGTCGACTCAATTTTCGTGGTTTGCTTTTTTTTAGTTTAGATTTTCCTTTTTTGCATTTATAAAATCAAACTAGGATTAAAATTAACCTTGTTGGTCCATTCCATTGGCGGGCCACAAGTTCACTCAGGACCTAGTTTTTATCATTTTTTTTACAATTTTCATTTTCTCAGTTTTAATCAACCCCCCTTGCTTTCTCGAAGTATGGTTTTAGAATAAGGGCTTTCCAGATTATTGGCCATAAAAGAGACTCTTGGGGTTTAAATATAAAAAGAAAAAAATTGTTCAAAAATCCTTTAAAATTAACAAGGCTTTGTCCCCGTATGCTCTGGATCACTGCAGCTTTGCCTGAACATGTTGATCAACTAAAAAGGGACCTAGTGACTAGTAGTTAGTTCCATTTTCCCAATTAACCTCCGTTTACAAAAATCCGGCATAAACACTCATTGATACGGTGTGGGAAAATTCCTCAAAGGAAGTGGGAACCAATGGGCAGTGACCTCAGGATACCATTAGACTACACCCTCGTTTGGTGTAGTGTTGAACACCTCCCAGAGACTCCGCTCCAGCCCACATTTCCAAGTGAGGAGCCACCTATGTCAAATTCCATACATATTTATAGTAACTCGCGGTATATTGGAAATCCCCCATCCCTAATAAACAACTCATTACCACAAAATAATAAAATTTACCATTGCAAAACATTGTCATTTTATCTAGAGCACTTTATTTGACTCCATTTATCAGAACTGGTCTTATTATTGAATACTTCATGATTATGGATGTTTATGTTTCAAATGATAATGATGATGTGGGACAATGAATGAAATTATGTTTTATATTGCTTTGTTCTTGTAATCAAATTTTCTAACTCCTAGATTTTTAGTTTTGTATATTAAACACTTTAGATTTTTTCACTTTGTAGGGTCCACCCCCCTTGGCTTCGCTAGGAGTAAACCTAGGCGGAGGAGTCGAGTTTCAGGTGACAGCACTTGACTCTGAATTTCCACCAAGGACACACCGAGCGGCTTGATTATTTTTTCCACGTTTTTCCAAGTGTGTTTTAAGGAGGAAACATTTTGGCGCCGTTATCGGGGAAAATATTTTTATTCCCGGAATAGGACTTTTGAGTGTTCCTTTTTGTTCTTGCTTTGTTTGATGTATGTAGTGAATTTTTAAAATTGACTAAGAACATCTGGCGAATCCACTGTCATTTACTTTACCAAGGCGTTTTACAAGAAGGAATCCTCAGGGCTTGCTTCAGTTCATTCCTAAGCCTGAAAAGGTTTACCATAGGAGGAAAATCAAGCTAGCATCTCGAAAAACCCTTGAGGATCTTGGTTCTCAGTCAATTTTTTATATTCACCTTTTATTTTCATAAAATAATTTGAATAATATCCCAATTAAAATGGCTGAATTTTTTTATCCTTATGATTTTATTGCTATAGTTGGTTTTCCTCATGTGGTTCCAGAGAAGGCCATTGAGAAAGTGCCTTCCTTTCAAGGAAATAATTCCATGCAGAATAGGTTGATTTCCATTCAAAGATATCAAGCCAACCAAGTCTCAAGAGAGTTTGTGCCTAAGCCACAGTATGCTCCTAGATCTCAATATCAAAGAAAGGCACCCATTTAAGATCAAAGGACCCCAAATCCTTTGGAAACTGCAAATGCAGTTTTAGAATAAGTTCCTCCTTACTGTAGACCATGCTCTAATTTCCATGAAGAATATTCTTGTGTTGTATTTCAATTTATGAATGAGCAAGGTTTGTCAGAAGCTAGTAGCAGTGTCAGATTATCAAGCAAGCTTGAAACCCATCCAGAGTATATCAACATTGTAGGAAAAAATGACCCCATCTGAAAAGAAACTTGGGAACACGCAAGACATTACAGTCAAGAGAAGGACAATGCGACCAAGTTGTTTGGTGAGATGCATTCACCTGAACAAATCCTGTAAATGTCAAGGTTTAAAGGAATAACATACGAAAGAAATGACAATATTGGAACATCAAAGTATAAAAAAAAATGTTCCTAAGGTAACACCTCCTCCCACTTTAGATAACTTGCATGCTGATTTGGCTTCTTGGTTGTCTTCTGCAAAGATTCATGTTCATTTCAATGACCTTATCAAAATCCCAATCTTAAAAGAATATTTAATGAAGATAATAGATCCTCGTGAACAAGAAACAACTAAGGCATCAGCTGACTCAATGAAAGTAGCCCCTATCAAAGCAAGAGAGGAACCCAAGCTACAAAAGTTAGTCAATCATGAAGACGATCATATGATTTTGCATAGTTTGGATCCTAAAAAAGAAGATCACACACCATTTTACATCTCCTTGTTAGTCAATGATATGCTTTTGCATAACTGCATGTTGGATTTGAGTGCTTCGTCTAATGTTATGACCAAAAGGGTTATGGGTGAATTAGGTTTGAAGACCACTAGGCCTTATCATAATGTATGTGCCATGGACTCAAGGGAGGTTGATACCATTGCTGTCATCCTAAATCTACCTATTAGATTGGCCAAATACCCCAATGTCCATTTGACCATGGATGTGTTAGTAATTGATGTACCGGATAATTGGGGGGTGCTTCTATCAAAAAAATGCGTTGCTTCTTTAGGAGGGGATATAAGGATGTATTGGTGATATGATATAATTCCTGCATCAGAACATTCAATGGTTAAGTTATACAATGAACAAGCCAGAAAATTCCATGTTGAAAACCCACAGAATCTTGCTAATGAATTTGTGCATGAGTCAGACAATTTTGGGAACTATGCCATTTTATCAAATTTCATAGCACCCTTTAAAGAAGCATCTAAAGATGAAAAGGTAGATAAAGTGTGGAGGATGAGTTTTGATGGAGCATGCTCTAGTGCTAGGAAAGGAGCTGGAATTGTTATAACTTCACCCTCTAAGCAAAATTTTTTAAATTTGATTTTAGACTTGAGTTTGATGCATCAAACAATGTGGCAAAGTATGAGGCAGTTTTGAAAGGGTTAGAAATTTCCAAAGACATGGGGATCAAAATATTATCTATTAAAGGAGATTCTAACTTAGATGTTTCCCAAGTTAAAAACAGCTTTGCTTGCAAAAGTGAACGGTTGAAAAAGTATAGGAATGTTGTTTGGGACACCATGGAATGGTTTGATGCATTAGATATCACAGCAATTTTCCGTGAAGAAAACAGTGAGGTGGATTAGTTAGTAGTAGCAGCATCCACACTTCAACCAACTGAGGAATTATTGAAAGGGAGTGGAAAATTTGAAATTAACTTCAGGCCTTTAATTACAGACAATATAGATCGTTGACAAGTTTTTGATAGTGACAAGCACATCCTAAATTTCATTCATAACCTTCAAGAGTTTTCAGATTGTAAAGTTACTTATCAAGAAGAAGGAAAAGAGTATCAGGAAGAAGAGGATCAACCAAGGAACAAAATTCCCAAAGGAATCACCCGGCAAGAGCAGTTTTTGACAAACAAGATCGCGATAAAAATAAAAAGAATTCAATAAAACCAGGGGAGTTTATTGAAATAAATATTGGAATTGACACATAGCCAAAAATTATAAAAATTGGAAAAGGCACATTTGGAAAGGAGAGAAAAGAATTAATTGATTTAGTTAATGAGTATTGCGATGTTTTTGCTTTTAGCTATGATGAACTTAAAGCATATCGAGAAGATCTTTTTAAACACACAATCCTGTTTATACCAGATGCTAAGCCTTTTTTCCAAAAATTGAGGCGAATAAATCCCAAGTTGGCCCCCATGGTCTACAAAGAACTTCAAAGGATGTTGGTAGCTAGAATCATTGCTCCAACAAGACATTCTACATGGTATTCAAACTTGGTTGTTTTTAGAAAAAAGAATGGGGATATCAGACTATGTATTGACTTCATAAACTTAAACTTGGCATGCATGCAAGACAATTATCCCTTGCCCAACATGGACACTTTATTTTAGAGACTGACTCGATTGGGTATGATTTCCATGCTTGATGGCTTCTCAGGATATAACCAGGTGTTAGTAAGCAAAGATGATCAGCATAAAACTACCTTTACTACACCTTGGGGTACCTTTAAATACCTTAGAATGCCATTTGGTCTTTTAAATGCGGGTGCTACTTTTCAACGAGCTATGGATGTTGCATTTAATGGGTTAATTGGAAAAATTATTGAAATATATCAAGATGATCTAAAGGCATATCCTAAGGATAGAGTAGATCATGTTGGTCATCTCAAAAATTTATTTGAGAGTCGCAAGAAATATGGCATATCATTGAATCCAACTAAATATGTGCTATGTGTTGATGAAGGCAAGTTATTGGGGCATATTATCACTAAGGATGGTGTGAAGGTTGATCCCGAAAGAGTTGAGGCCATAAAAAAGGTTCATATTCCCACAAATGTCAAAGCTCTCCAATCCTTTACTGGAAAAATTAATTTCATTAGAAGATTCATTCGAAATTTAGGAGAACTAATGAACCCTTTACAACTTTTACTTAAGAAAGATGTTAGATTTGAATGGACCAAACAAGGGAAAGAAGCTTTCTCAAGTATCAAAGATGCCATATCTAGATCCCCTATGTTGATAAGCCCTGATTATTCAAAAGAATTCCAAGTCTTTTCCTTTGCTTCTGAACATATTATTGCAGGAGTTTTACTCCAGAAAAATAGCCAAGGCCAAGAAAAACCTATAGCCTTCTTCAGTAGAGCCTTACAAAATTCAAAACTTAAGTACACCATTATGGAGAAGCAATCTTATGCCCTTGTTAAATCTTTGAAACATTTCAGAATGTACATAGGGTATTCCAAGGTTGTGAGTTATGTTCCTCATGCAACCGTTAAATATATATTATCTCAGTAGGATTGCCTTGGTATAAGGGGTAAATGGGTATAAATAATCCAAGACTATGACTTGGAAATCAGGCCTACCAAGCTAACCAAAGGCCAAGGTCTTTCTCGCATGATGATCGAAAGCAATGAGAAAGCTGTCGGAATGATTTGTCAAAATAATGAGTCAGCACTAGTCATGTCTGATGAACTTCAGATATCAAGTAAAACACAGTGAGACTTAAAGCCGCCAGATATTACATAACTCATAATGGTTTGGGTTGGAGGAACCCCGATGGCTTTATATTTAGATTTGTTGATGAACCAAACTCCAAGAAGCTTCTGGTTGAATTTCATGCAGTATTTTGTGGTGGGAATTATGCAATAGATACAACATCCAACAAAATTATTATATCAGGTTACTATTGACCCACTTTGTTCACTGATGTGCATAATTTTGTCAGGTATTGTCCCCAATGTCAGTTGTTCACTGGGAAACAGAGGTTGGCAACTTTACCTCTTGAGCCAATAGTAGTTCAAGCTCCTTTTGAGCAATGGGGTCTTGATTTCATCGGTTAGTTTAAGGAAAATTCAAGCAATGGTCATACCAGGATCCTTACGGGCACCGATTACTTCCCCAAGTGGGTGGAAGCAGTCCCCACTAAGTCAGCGACAAATAAAGTAGTTATGAATTTCCTAGAAAATCAAATCATAACTAGATTTGGGGTACCATCCAAGATAACAACTGATAATAGCCCAAGTTTTAGCTCAGCATCTTTCTCTTCTTTTTTCTTCAAATATGGTATCATCCTATCCCACTCATCCAACTATTATCTCCAAGGAAATGGATTGGCTGAGTCAACGAACAAGACCTTAATGAATATATTAAAAAAGATGATTGGTGAAAATAAAAAGCCTTGGGACAGTAAGATCAAATTTGCAATATGGGCTAACATAATAACACAAAAACATGCTACTGGAAAGATCCCTTTTCATTTGGTTTATGGTTTAGAAGCTTCTATACCCATCCATGTTCAGTTTCCAGTGTATCATATGTTACATGATTATGATCCAGATGATGATGGTATGCAGAACAGGATTGAGCAAATTATGAAATTGGATAAGATCATAAGAAAGGCCTTAGACCAAATTATAAGAAATCAAGACAGGGTTAAAAGGACTTTCGACAGATCTGCTAAGCCCAAAGACTTTCAGCTAGGATAGTGGGTGCTTTTATGGGATCAACGAAGGGATAAGCATGAAAGATGATGGTATGCAGCTAGGGAAGCACAGAAAAGTTGATATCTTATGGTTGGGACCATATGTTATATTTGAACCAGTAGGGGTTAATTCCTTCTTCCTTTGCACAACGGATGGAGAAAGATTGACCCTAGCAATCAATGGACAACATATTAAGTTTTTTTTCAAAGAGGATCTTCTAATTCCCATGGGGGTAGATTGATAGCAGAGCCATTTCTAAATCTTTCCTTGCACTTTATTTTTGTACATTATGCTTTATGTATATTATTGAGGTATATTAGTTTCATTTTGTTTTTTACTTCATTTTTGAAATATTGCAACTTATGTTTCATTTGACAAAAACATGTGGGACTGATGCATTCTAGTTTTTATGCAGGAACTAGATATTATGGGATTCTCGCATACTCTCTATGATTGAGAGAATTAGATTGAGCACGCCTCCTGTAGTTGGAGCCAGATGTTACCAGCTAAGTTGTACTTAGTTGAAATTTCAAGTGAGCGGGCAAATTTGAACATGTTACATGTTCATTTTCAGCCCCCCCCCCCCACTTTTTTTTTCTTCACATGTCCATGCCCTGCAGGGTTTGTAATAAAATGTGTTATCATGGTATTTTATGTAAAGTGCTTGGATTCCCAGGACTTGTAAATCAAGTCAGGTATTCCAAGGAGTTTTTTCACTTATTAATTATGTCTTGCATTTTTGCAAAACATAATTTTTTAGTTTTTCTCCTACTCCTCCAAAGCTGGAATGCTTGGTGATGTGGATAGGATTTAGAGGTTTATTAAATTCCATGGGTCAATGTATATGAACATGCTAGACATTAATTTTGAGTCGTATGGACATGTGCTAGGTCCCCCTAGTTTTTTTTTTAGTTTCGAGAAAAAAATATTTTTTCGTAAAAACAAGCCATTTTTTAATGGTTTGATTAAAAAAATTGAAAATCATGTAAAAGTGTGGTCTAGGGGTATTTTTTTTCCATGGGGGTGCTCATTTTCAAGCTCAGAGCACCCACCATACCCCAAAACCCACTTTCCTAAGTAGTTGGGTGATTTATTTTTCACTTATAGCCAAAAAAAACCCAAAAACGTGAAAAAATATGAAAAATCAAACTCCAAATTCAGTGGGATTTGGAGTAATTTTTGGATCATCTATTGTGGGGGGGCGGGGGGGTGTAACAGAGAGTTTTGGAAATTATTTATGGCATCTTGAAATGTGGGAACCTTTCCCCACTTAGGGGGCACATTTCCCAAAGTAGAAGGGCCCATCTATTAAGGAAGTTGCAGCTGAGTTTAAGTCACCATTTGGGATTCGTTTTGGGAAGCCCAAATAGAGGAGGCAGCCCCATATTAGCCTCACTACATGGCATAAATCTCTCCCTTCACAAGTGCGCTCTCCTCTCCCTCTTCTCTATAAATTGAAGGCTGCCCACTCCATTTTGTTTGAGTTGGGGTGTGGAGCAGACCATGCTGTAATTTTTTTTATCTTTCATTTGTGAATAAAGAAGACTTTGGAGGTCACTTTGTGCATTTCATTTGATGAGTGGATGAACTATCTTGATCTAATGGAGGTAATCTGTACATAAGCTTTGTTTTGCATAGGTATTAAGTGTACTCATTTGAAGGATTGGTAGCAATTTTATGAGATAAGTTAATTCAGTTAGACAATTGTTTTATATTTTTGATATATGTTTGTTAAGAGATCATACTTGCATGTTTTCATTCGTTTATGGGTATGCAGCATTGATTTCTTCCATATATATGTCTACACTTGATCCTTGTTTGCAAAGTTTGTGATGTGCAGGTCATCTCAGTTAAATAAGTGAAGATCTTGTTTGTTTCTTCCCTTTTCTAACACTTGTTGCAGATACAGTCCCTCAACATTCCACAAGCTAAGCTCTGAAGCTTCTGGTTTCATATCAAGTTTTCTCCCTCTCTCTCTCTCTCTCTCTACTCTCACTAATTTCCGGTTATCGGTTACTGTTGAAAGAGTAATAGTTGATTTACATTCTAATTTATATATTCTTAAGTAGATCTGCATATTACTCTTAAGAAATCTTATCTATTTCTTTTACAAAAGCTTATCATTCTTAGATTAGATCTCGTTTTTGCTAAGGCATTTTATTTTAAGTTATCAAAAGAAAAATCATTCATTTAAAAGCTTGAACTAGAATGCTTGGATCTGAAATTTAAAAGCTTATCTAGCAAATTAAAAGTGCGTCTCTTTGGCTGCCTCAAAAGCAAGCCAAGATCCTAAGGAAAGCTTGCTTTCCTCGGTTATTTTATGTTATGTTTTTGATATGTTAACTTAGTCATTTTTCCAGTAATTTTTTATAGTGACCCAAACTCACTTTCTGAGTGTTTTTGGGCATTTTTTACTGATATTTGTTCGATGTTTTGCATCATTTTTTGAACAGATAGGAGGAATCTCTGCCCATTTTTTGGTAGATTGAGCCACCCGAAGCACCCAAGAACCATACCTTTTCATCTAGAAACCTTTTTGCCGCGTTTTCCCAGGTGTGTTTCCAAGCGGCAACACTATGATTTCTTGTACAACAAAGTATGCATCCTCTGATAAATCGAGCTACATATTCTTGAATTTTAGGCCAATAAAATATCTTTGCAAGGTGGAAATTGTCTTCCCAATGCCAAAATTCCTTGCAAATTTGGAGGTGTGAGCCTCTCTCATGAGTTGCAATATTTCACCTTTAGGAACATATTGCTTGTCAAACTTGTAGAGTAACCTATCCTAGAGATGATATTCAACCTTATTGTCACCGTATTCTATATAGATTTAGCCTTGTAGTTGCTGAAATACCTCCTTGAATTCCTCATCTTCTATGTATTCCTCCTTGTATGCATCATGGGTGAAAGGCTCCATATGCATAAGAGTACCCAAAGCCATGATATTGGCTCTTGGTGATCTTGGGAGCATGTTTTCTAGTGTGTTTGTACTGCCCTTCTTATATTTGATGATTAGATGGCATTGTTGTAAAAATCCCATCCACTTGTAGTGATTTGTTTGTTTTAACTTACTCTAGGCCTATAAATACTATAGCAATTGGTGATCAATGTGAATGATGGTGTCCTTTCCCATCAAATAGTGCTTCCACTTCTTAACAACTTGAACCAAGGCATAGAGTTCCTTTTCATATTTAGGGTAGTTCATGACTTTGTCATGGAACATTATAGAATGGTAGCATATTGGCCTCCCTCCTTGCATTAAAACCACCCCCTTGGCATACCCACTTACATGTGTCTACAATTTGAAAGGATTTTGCAAGTTAGGCAATGTGAGAACTAGTGCTTAAATGAGCTCTCACGGCTTGAGATCCTAAAAGGATTTGTGTTGATTCTTCCCCCACTAGAACCCCTTGTTGCTAGATATTATGGAATGGAGGGGTGCAACCACAACCGAAAATGAATCTATGAACTTTTGAAGGTATTGTGTTTCCCCCAAAAATATCCTAAATTTAGTGACATTTGTAGGAGTATGCCACTTAGTGATGGCCTCCATCTTTGTAGGACAAAACTTAGTTATCGTCCACCAATCACATACCCCAAATACACCAAGGATTGTTGAACAAATATACATTTCTTCAGGTTTTCCAACAATTGATTTTTTTTAAGGTCTCCAACACCTGCTTGAGATGTGAGATATGCTCTTTCCAAGTAGCACTAGAAGCCAATATATCATCTAAATACACTATCACTAATGAATCTAAGAATGGACGCAATGCATCACTCATCAAATGCATAAATGTTGTTGGTGCTTTACACAAACCAAATGGAATTAGTAGCCATTCATATAAAACTTGCTTATTCTTTAAGGTAGTCTTCCAAGTGTCTTCTTCTTTCACTAGTACCTAGTGGTATCCTGATTTGAGATCCAACTTAGTGAAGTACTTGGCATGCTACAACTGATCTAGCGAATCATCGATCGTGGGAAAAGGGTATCGATTCTTTAGGGTGATCTTATTTAGAGCTCTATACTCAATACACATCCTGCAAGTCCCATCCTTCCTGTGTATTATGATAATAGGTGACCCACAAGGTGAGGTGCTTGGTCAAATTACTCCCTACTCTAGTAGTTGTTGAAATTATTTCTTCACTTCTTCTACTTCCAGAAAAGAATGTATGTATAGTTTGATGTTTAGCAATGGAAAATCTAGCAATAGTTGTATCTCGTGCTCCACTTCCCTCTTAAGAGGTATTCCTCTAGGATCCTATACCACTTCTCTGTATTCCCACAAAAGGTTCTCCAACTAGTTTTTCTACTCTTTGGTACATCCCTCCAAATATGCCTTGACTTTTACCGATCCACCTTCTTGTCGATTATGTATTAAGAAAATCAACACAAATTTTCTACTTGAATTGATCATCTTTTTCACCTGGTTGACTCTTACTAGTGAGATATTCAATTTACCTTTGTGTGTGTTGATGATGAAATATTTGTGAAATTCTATGTCATAGAAAATATAAGAGCGGAGGATACCTCACAAAGAAAGAATGAGCAGAAAAGTTGAATAAGAGTGAAAACTATAGTAAAAAAGAGCAGAATAATAATTATGCCGCAGAACTCGGATAGGAGAAGAATAATGTCACACTACTCAATAATCAGTATAATGAACAATGATAATACAATGGAGAGAATTTGAATCACACGGGATAATTTGAACCTCAGTTGGTCTAGCATAGGGATTGTCACCACTGGAGTGCTCTAGAAAACTGAAACTCAGCTCAAGTGAACCTAAACTCAGCTTACTGAAGTCACAATCAGTTAATTGACTAAGGAGGGTGCAATAGTGAGTTTTTCATGCATGTCAAATAGAAATGGGCGCATGAGGACACAATCAGTGGCATCCAGAGCTTCAACCCCCCACAAGAGTCAACTAACTCAAGTGGACTACACTGGAACACTCATTTGGTTCCTATAAAATATGGAACTTATTGAAGTGGTCCTAAAATGATGCATGTGGGGCTCAGAAGGTGGTAGATGGATCCCATATGACATTTGCAGCACTAGGGGGCAAATGACATCATCAACAACTAGGAAAAATAAATTATACTAGGTAGGACAATGATGGAGTATAAAAATATCCTAACATCCCCCCTTAATCCATACTTTTGCATCCTAGGCCTTAGTTACTAAGACCAAAGGTCACCCATAAAATCAAATAAATGATAATAAAAAATAAAGAACAGTCCATGAGACGAGGAAATGGGGAAAACCTCATGGGAAACCCCCCCCCTCAAATTTGACTGAAACACACCAAAAGATTAATTGCTCCAAAATAAAGTAGGTGTGATTCTTGATCATATGTATGGAGGTATCTTTCTCTTGGGAAGAAGTGGATCATGCTCCAAAAACATGTGCTTGTATTCTCCTTCAGTGGATGCAAGCGAATATGGAGGCTTTCTAAAATTTCTCTTCAAATCGAACATGGTGAGAACAAATCCAAAAATATGAATATCATATTGGAATCTATAATTCAAACTAGCTGAGGTAGGATCAACTCCAGGAATGTGTAGATATTTCTTCGATATCTCCTTTGAACCAACATAGGTGAGATCATAACCAAATGAACTATGACATGATGGTGGTGGCTTGGACATCAAATCAACTCCAAGAATTGATATATGGTTTCTTGTGATCTCCTTTGAACTAGCAGGGGTGAGATCAAAACCAAAATCACCAAAATATGCCTGAGACTTTAACCAAAGCGAATAGTAGTGTCCTCCATCTTCAGAGAAACTCTGAGAGCATGTGACAATGATCAAATAGAATTTCATAGGAAGCATGTGATCAAGGAGGGAGAATGTATCACCTCCAAACTTTGATTTAACCTCCAAAACATTCAATAGATCATCATTCTGCACACCAACAGACTCATGTGAATGAGAGGATTTAAGAACCTCTTCAGATTCTAGAGTATGAACTGGCTTATCTTGCTCAGAATTCGAAATAGAAGACATTGAGAACATGAGTGTTGAATCTGCAGCTTCTTCTTCATCTTGAACAACTTCATCATGAGATATGATTGAGGCCGAGACATAATTAGAGAAAACACTTAAGGAGGTATCACTGGGCTTGTTCTCCAAATCATTTTCACCAATCTCTTCATTTTACTTGCCAAATGCTTTGTCCAATTGGGCCCATAGATCACTTGGATATTCAGCAATATCAATGAGGTAGCACATACTAGGAGACATAGCAATACTCATTGCTCCAAAGGCTCTATCACATTCATTTAGCCAATCATTCTCTTCTTCATAGGAAGCAAAATCTCTCATAACACCAGTACACATATCAAAAAGACCTTGTCTCTTCAGATATGCTATCATCTTTGGTTTCCACTCATCATAGTTGAGTGGAGAGAGAGGAGGAATTGCTTTCAGATTCTTGGAATCTCTTGTAGAATACCTGCAAAAACAATGGAAAATATATGCTACTGCTACTGTAGCAAAACTGTTGCAACTGCTACAACTACATAAAACTGTTGCAACTGTTGTTGCACTAAAAAAACTCTCAATTTTTGGAGATAGACTACTATTGAGCACTGCTTTAAGATAGTAGGCACTTTTATCGAGATCCTTCACACCTGGCTAGACCTCATTGGATTTCTCCAATGAATTCAATGTAATGGCACCAAGATTTGTTGTGGAAATCTAGAGGCTTCTGGTGCACTACCGAAAGCAGTTGCTCAACCTATTCGCTCCATGGATCTGATACCATGTGAAATTCTATGCCACAAGAGATCTAAGAGTGGAGGATACCTCACAAAGAAAGAATGAGAAAAAAAGTTGAATAAGAGTGAAAACTCCAGTAAAAAAGAGCAGAAGAATAACTATGCAGCAGACTCAGATAGGAGCAGAATAATGTCACACTACTCAATAATCAGTATAATGAACAATGATAATACAATGGAGAGAATTCAAATCACATGGGATAATTTGAACCTCAGTTGGTCTAGCATAGGGATTTTCATCACTGGAGTGCTCCAGAAGACTCAAACTCAACTCAACTAAACCTAAACTCAGCTAATTGAAGTCACAATCAGTTAACTGACTAAGGAGGGAGAAATAGTGAGTTTCTAATGAATGTCAATAAAAAGTGGGCGCATGAGGCCACAATCAGTGGCATCCAGAGCTCCAACCCCCCACAAGAGTCGGCTAACTCAGGTGGACTGCACTAGAACACTCAGTTGGTTCCTATAAAATAGGGAAATGACTGAAGTGGTCCTAAAATGATGCATGCAGGGCTCAGAAGGTGGTAGATGGATCCCGGATGACATCTGCACATCACTAGGGGGAAAATGACATCATCAACAACTAGGAAAAATAAATAATGCTAGGTAGGACAAGGATGGAGTATTAAAATATCCTAACAATATTCCCCATCCTTGATCCAAGGAAAAATTTAACTATCCATAATTTTCTCAAAGCGTAGAATCCTTAGCGAATCATACTAATTCTTGAATTTGCAACTATAAAATGTTTGGTGATGTTTTAAAAAAAATCAAATTTCTAAGGACTTTATATAGCTTTTGGATAATTTTGGTGATTTTTAGAGTAAAAAGAAAATATCCCATGGAATTTGGGCGAATCATCTTTGAAAAAAAGGAAAATTGGCAAATCTTTTTTTGGAAGAAAATGTCAAAAAATAGCCCATGGGATAATGTTCGCCCCTAAAATTGTCCTTGCCTTGATCAACCAGTATTTGATTTCTCTTCTCATGAAGATCACATCTCTCTTATACATGTAGGGGTTTCCAAAGACTACACCATAAACATCAAGGGGTACTACCTCTACCTCCATTTCATCAATATTATCTACACATATGGAAAATTTAATCTTACACAATTTTGTGACACTAAGTTATGTATCTTTATTTAGCCATCCTAATGGATATGGGCTGGGATGATCATTGCACCGAGAGGAGTGAGGTGCTCTACAACCTAGAATGGGGGAGATGTTGTCACATAAGGTAACGTCATGTAACATAACATTACATTACCAAAAATAAAAAGTAATTAAAAAAAATCATGTCAGCTCACAAAATAAAAAATTATGAAAAGTAATTAAAAAAATCCATGTTGGCCTATAAAATAAAAAATTAAAACTTTAACCAAGATCTCTCCTACAAGAGAGGGATCAAATTTCTTGAGTTTAAAATTAAAAAAAAATACACCTTAAGAAATTGGATCCCTCTCAGTGCTTGATAGATCTAGGCTTAAGATGGATCTATGCTGGTGTGTGTCCAATCCAAACTTACTTACCAAATCCTATGCTATGATATTGTCCTGTGAACCATATTCGAATAGAGAATCAACCTTGGTATTCTTGATCTGGATCTTGATATGGAAGAGTTTCATCATCTCCTTCTCTTCCTTGTGATGAAGGATACTCAAATTCACCTCCTTCTTCCGTGAAGTACATAAAATCTTCTCATCCAAATCTAAGTTGCTCTCTATCTCTTTTCTTGAATATGTGGATAGAAGGTTCTTCTTCTTAGCATCCTTCTTTCCGTTCTTAGGGTTCATCTTAGGATGTAGGTTCCAACACTTCTCTTTAGTTTGACCATCAACGTTACAGTGGTTACAATGGTTTTTCGAATCCTTGCATTGATGTGTCATGGAAATAGTATTCTTATATTTTCCCTTCCACTTCTTCTTCCCCTCCTTGGAAGTATCTTGGTTCTCTTTTTGTTTAGAGTATCTTGGTTGTCCTTTCTTGTGGCCTATATTTTCAAGCTATTGTGCTTGCACACAAGCCTAATCAATTGTCCCAGGCTTGAACAACATCACTTTATTCCATAAATGACTGTGTAGACCCCCTCGATGCTTGAGGAGTACATATGGATTCTTGGGTG
Source organism: Larix kaempferi (assembly GCA_027924585.1). Taxonomy (NCBI): domain Eukaryota; kingdom Viridiplantae; phylum Streptophyta; class Pinopsida; order Pinales; family Pinaceae; genus Larix; species Larix kaempferi. The sequence goes on along the minus strand of BSBM01001158.1, from coordinate 1,560,819 downwards.
ATATACCCAACATGATAGCCACCTTCCTGAATTCAATGGTGTATTCTTGCACATGCTTCCCTTGCCTTTGCCCGAAGTAATGCCAATGGATCCACCAGTCCTCTACATACCTGATAGGGTAGAACTAGTACTTAATGAGGGTTTTTCAATCCTCCCACTTAGTTATTGGTGGATTACCCTTCAGCCTAAGTGCCTTCTTGTGGCTTTCCCACCAGGTTAATGCATGGCCCTCTAATTTTAGTCTGGCAAATGAAATTTTTAGCTCTGCATCTATTTGATGGATACTAAAATAGACCTCTAATTTATACAATCAATGATTCAACTTTAAAGCATCAATCTCACCTTGGTATAGCTTGATATCGACTTTTGCTTCCATCTTGAAGAGAGACTGGGAAGGAATGTTGGTACTAGAACTTGGCTTCTCTTTCTCAAACTCTTTCGTCGACTCCTTTTCTGGTTTTCTTTTATCTTTTGATCTCCCCTATGATATGATCTTTGAGTTAGAGCCTCCAAAATCGCCGAAAGTTGCAAACTTGCTATATAGAGATGCCATGAGGATTGACATGTTGCTTGAGATATCGATGACTTTTATCTCCAGTTTTGTGAATCGTTGCTCATAATTTCCCGCCACTTCTTGACTAGACTCATGTTCCATGGATAGGGTTTGAAGACTTGTTTTTTTTCACCAATTACTAGATCCTACAATTTCCCACAAAACCACAAACAAAACTTCTATGATACCAATATCATCCATAAACTATTGTGGATACTCCATTGGAACAATTTGTCACAACATATCTTACAACTTAGTTCTTTTTTATTAGCTTATTTCCACTTAATGCTAAATAATATAACTGTAAAAAAAATACCTAGAGCAAATAAATACACAATCCACACATTAACGCAAGATATACCCTGTGAAAATGCACTATGGGGAAAAACCCAAAAAGAAATAAGGACAATGCCTTACTCTTCATATAAAAATGCAAATACAAAGTAAATGGTACTCTCTATGGAGTTACCTATGACTTTGCAGCCATAATGGATACTACAGGATATCATATCTCCTATGTTCTTCTCTAATATACACTACCATGATGTTTCTCAACTATGGAACAATACAATAACATCAAAGTAATGGAACCCCTTCTTCTCTTGACAGCTTAGTATTTAACATAGCCTGATAGACGTCTAGGGTTAATTTTAGGGTATTTGGATGCCCCAACTACTAACTAGGGTTAGGGTTTTGGACCTTCTAGAATGTTCTTGAAAGTACACAAGTGACTAGCTCCACATGTGTGGGAAACGAGAGCTGACGTAGAATCCACTCAATACCATGGTGGTCAATTGGATAGGTCAACTTGCGGGAGGCATAACTTCTTTATACAAACTCTATTTGAGGTGATTCTTGGATCATTAGAAAGGTATCAAAGTATAGAATTACATGAAAGATCATGGAAAAGAGATGGGATTTTTTAACCCAAAAAAAATCATTTAGACCCTCAAACATGCCCCAAAAAGTTATGGACCCCAAATCTACAAAGTGGGACATGCCCCTAGAATGGTCCCTACAAGCCAAATCATCCACTCTTTAACCCCCAAAACAACAAAATAGATGAAAAATTATATATTGATCCATTTCATATAAAAAGAAAAGGAAATAGAAGATCCTATAGTAGCCATATTGGCCACAATGTCAATGGAAACCTCATAGGGAGTATCCCTCTCTTTGTATTTGCATTTCATAATTGTGAAGAAAAGAGTATGCATAGCATAGGCCTCACCTTCAATCTAGGTTTTTTCCGTATAAGGTTTTCCCAAGGTATACTGTATATTCATTATGTAGATGGTGTGTATTTTCTTAAGCTACTTTCTTTTCAACTACATTTTATTCAGTATTTCATGCATTAAGCTAGTAACAATTAAAACTAATGATCTAAAGTAATAAACTACATAATAAGGGATTTTCATAATATTGTAAGATTGGTTGTGATGAACTATTCTAGTGGGGTATCCACAACAATTTGTAAATTAGTACTCACCATGACCACCATATCACATTTCCAAGCGATCTCATGCATTCAAACATTAAACATTTAAAATAAGTGTTAGTTAACATTTCCATTTTTTCATATATACTAATAAGATGTGTTTGCAAGTACCATGGAGAAATTTAATAGTTGTATAACACACATAACTATAACCAAATGTCACAACATCATCATTATCATCAACATCAAATCATTGAAGACAACATCACCATATCAAAAACATAAAACATCATAGAAGTCATGAAGCATGATAGATGGAACTTTTATAAACCATCAAGCATCTTTATAACTCTAGAGCACACAAGTTGGTTGACCCCTTCATTACCTATCAAGGAAAACATTTGGCTAAATGATTCTACCAATGGCAATGTTCAAACAATTTAGGTGATTGCCCCTTAAGATTAGAGTTAGGATTAGGGACAAATTGCAATGCTTTGTGATCATATATGTGTTGAACAAAAAATGGATCAACAAAATTGTAAGAGTTATAGGGATGAATTAACCATTGAGAAATTATGGCTAATACAATAACATATGAATGCTAGTGTACAGAATTGTGATTTATGATAGTGACTAGTATGACAACTTATAGACATCAGCTAGTTGGAAAAAGTGTATATGTATTGTATAATTGTCTACTATATAGACAAACAAGATTTCCTCTTAACCCATGATTGTACTCTAATATCAATATTATAAATACTTTTTATAATAAAAATATTCATATTAAAACTATATAAAAATATTGATTAAATAAATAAATAAAAGTGTATGACATTTATATAACTATTCAATCATAGCTTTATGAATCATAATGTTTAATAATTACACATAATTTACATTATACCTTAGGTTCTATATTCCTATACTTTATATATATGATTTTATATTCATATAAAGAAGAACATCAAATTCCACCAACACATGATAACAAAGTTGAATGCTCTACTCAACTACAAGAGCCTCATACCATAATGAAGGTACAAGATTTTTTTACAAACCTAAGGATGGTAAGCAAAATCGATATAAACAAAGAGACTAAATTAAAGATATCCTTCGTTAACAACTTTTTAATAATATTAGAATATGAAACCATTTTTGTTATGGTAATTTTTCATTTTTAATAAAAATATTGTTAATATCTTAGTTTTTTTTCATATAATATATATATATATGTCTAGAAACGGATCAATTTAGAAATATGACAAAAATACAATCCTTCGAACTTGCAAACAAACATGATCAAGCCAACCAACAAAGTAAAGAGTATAATCATCATCAATAATAAACAACTTGCCCAAATAAAAATAACACCAAAAATCATATATAAGCAATATAAAAAATATTGTTAATGCCTTAGCTATATATCTTATGGGAGCCATATTATAAGATAAATTTTAAGGCAAAGAAATAATTGTCCTAATAAGTCTGACCTAATTTTATTTTAAAAAGTCAAAATTATTTATGCCTAGAAAACACAAACTCTCTTCCAATTGATAAGAACTTAACCCTTAGTTATTGATTCTATAATTTAAAATTAAGGTTTATTAAGATACGAGCATTTGACTTGGTTGAATAAAGGTGAAGATTATGCAAGTAATAGACATCATTTGAAAATACGTGGGCCACTCCAATTTCAAACTTTGTATCAAAACAAAGTGTCATACCTTGAAGTGGACCTTAGCACACACCACGCAAGTTGACAAAATATGATTATGAGGGGTAGCAAAGTCCCCCTTAATTCATCCTCAAATTAGACTCCTGACTTGACTTGTGCTTAGGCAAAAACACAAAGTCTTAGTGCTCTCCATGGCACATGCAACCATCGATGGAGGTCTACTCATCATGAATTCTAAGTCATTTCAAGCATTGACTTATAAGAAGCCATCTCTTAAAGGACTCTTAAAGTTTCACCATGTGGACACCCGAAACAAATGGAGGGCCATCATCCTCCCAATATTTTTTTTATCTTTCTAGTGCCCCTATGTCAATAGGATTACTCATTACTTTAAAGTTAGTTTATTATTGGATAATATGAGTATTTTAAGATAAATTATTGTTGGATTTTTTTTAGTATTTTTTTTGGAATTCGATAATGCAATTTTGAATTTATGATTTTGATTATTCAAATTGCAATTTTGATTGTAGAAATGGATTTGGTCATCTCAATGACCCCTTAGGGCATACTGAGTATGCAATTCCAACAACTTAAGACTGCAATTTCAATAATTTCAGCTAGATTTTGGTTGAATAAATCGTCGCAAAACATGTGCAAATCATCGATCATTTAGCTTACATCATTTAGATGTAGTATGTGTATTTTTTAGATTCCTAAATATATTTATGCATTCAAAATTATAATTTTAGTAATCAGAATATGCAATCTAACCAAAAATATATAATACTTATCTAAGTCATCAACAACCTTCAAAGTGAATAGATTTTGAGTGTGCCCTCTCAATTAGCTCACTCTTAAGGAAAGCCTATTAACAAAATCCATACCTTAATTAAATAAGCTAATAAAAATTAACTTTATTTTTTAATTATAAATTTAAATAAAAATTACAAATATATGTTTAACTAAACTATTATCTATATTGACAACTTTTAAAAATATACATTTAACACATATGAAATAATTGAAAATATAATAAGCCTTTTTTTTCCGATTTCTTTTTTATCATTCCAACAATGGTCTACCATTAATAGTGATGGAGTTGACTAAGAAAATCTTAATACATCACAAGTAATGAAAACACATTCCTTTTCCAAATTCAAATTGTTTAATCCATAATACTTTATTCATAAAAATTTGTATAAAAAGATAAAGCACCGCAACCATATCCATATCAGAGCATATTCCATCAAAATCATTCTTGGCCTTATTTGTTTACCTTATTTCTATCACATTCCCTATTCAAATAAGTTTAAAGTTTATGCCATAAACATTCCAACAATTCTTTATAAATTTATTACGTCATGATAAACGAAGAGAGATATGTTGTTAGTTGATTATGTTAATAAATTAAAATGAAAAAATATAAATATTTATTAAAAAATTATTTATTAATTACAATATATAAAAAATTATGTAAAAAATAAACTTAGTGTTTTTAAGTAATTAAAAGTTTATGATTAATTTTTTATTTTTTCCAATGGTTGTATTAATACATTAATAAAAAGGAAAACTTGAAACTTTTTAAGACTTGATCAAATCTCCTTCTTTTTCATTACGGAGAAAGTGTATTTTTATAGGGTAGGTGGAGGAGAAGTGTTAGTCTTTCCCATAAAATAAAAAATAAAAATGCATGCATCCGTGTGTTGTAGCATAGTGGAGTTCAGGTGGGGAGAGTGTATGTTTGTCCCATAAAAATTTAAAAAAATGCATATATCACTGTGCTAGCACCATAAAAAATAAATAAATAAAAATTAAAAAATAAGAATGCATGCAGTGTGTTGAGCATAGTGGAGCCCGGGTGGGGGGAAGTCTTTGTTTGTCCCATAAAAATAAAAATAAGAATGCTTGTATAACTATGTTGTAGCATAGTGGTGAGAGGGATGTGTGTTGTAGCTTAATGGTTAAAGGCTTGCAGATTTGATTCCTCTCATTGCTTTTTAGAACCGGAGTTAGATGGGTCTATACTGGTAATATCCAAATGGAGAGTGGCTCAACCATCGGTATAAAATCTCATTAGATCCCCTCGTTCCCTAAAATATGTGTATGGGACATCATGGGATCTCCTCCTCTTCCCTAGAATATCCAAATGGAGGATAGTTCAACCGTAAATATGGGACCTCATGGGATTCCCTGCTCTTCCTTGGAATATTTAAATGGAGGGTGGTTCTACTGCAAACCATAATAGTGACTAGTAACTTCAAGGAACTTTATCAAATTTGAATTATGACATATGTCCACCTAATAAGAAACATGCCTTGGGTGGATGGTTCAATCAATTGAGTACACTCTTTGTGTCTCAAACAAATTTTAATTACATGTGGGTGGGATTTGATCCAATCTGATTGCACTAACCCTTAGGGATCAAATAAATTTGAAGTGACATGTGGTTGGGATTTGATCCAACCCATAGGGCTCAAAGTGTTTGAATAACATGTGGGTGGAATTTAATCCACTTATACACAAACATGGAAAACTAAAAAAGACAATGAAAGAACTAATCTCAACATGCACATAAAAACTACTAACTTAAACATAGATAGGTTGGCACTCAAAAACTCCCAATTAGTTTAGTTAAGCATGTAACCACATAATTCTTTCTACAAATAAACTTGCAAACATTCATTTAAGAAATATTAATTAATCTCAAGCCCATTATTGTGTACGTTAAATTTGTAGGTAATATGTTCAAATGTGATTGAGGCCCTTGGGTTACCAATTGGCTTATGATTTAGCTACACTAATTTGGTTAAGTTGGTTATCAATAATGCTTTTGGCTACCAATTAACCTATTCTTGTTAGGTTAAACTTGACTCCGTAAAGGAGTCAAAGATGGGTTTACCATGGTGTTTTATAGGCGTTTGGCTACCAATTAACCTTCCCTTGTTAGGTTAAACTTGACTGGCTAAAGGAGTCAAAGATGGGTTTACCACGGTGGTTTATATGCCGATGGTTTTGGGTGTCCCTTTATTTTCCAATGGTAGCATGTGATGAAGCCTATTTAATGGCGTGAGGAACTCCATTGTAAAGTGCCTAAATTGGTCTATGTTGGCTGGAGTGGTGAAGGGTAATAGATCTATTGGTGGTGGTTATGGCCGTTTTGGGTTTCCACCTTAAAACTCCTCTTATCCATTGTGTGTGCTTGCTTGTTATATGTTTTTTTGCATTTTATCACAAGAGTGAGGTTGAAAGAAAGTAAATGTGAAAGTAAATGTCTTGGAAGAAAAAGGTTTATTTACTAAATGAATGTGGTAAAGCTCATAAGAAGCTCACAAGTTAAAGTGATTATTCATGAATATGTGAAGCATGGTAAATTAAAGCTAAAAAAGCATGGTAAAAATTGAGGATGAGCATGAGCACATATGTGGATGAAGAGTGATTGGTTCATTGTACAAGAAGCATTTTTAATGGAGTTTGATTTGATCACAATGTCAATGTGTATATTTCCTTAACTTGGGCATGTGTACCTGACTTGGTGAGTCATCTATGAAATTCTAGAGGTAGATTTAGGTAGCTTAAAGAGGGAGGGCATGTTGTATTGAATTCCCTCACCTATTAAAACTTTGACGGGGTTGGTGATTACCCGAAGTCAAGTTTAAAGGGGGAAATGTTAGGTTAAACTTGATTGATAAAAATTATAAATATAGGTTTACCCTTTTATGGGACCATGGTTTTGGTTGTAAGTGGTAATTTCCCATGGTATTGCATGTGATGAAGCCTACTTAAGGGCTCGAGGAACTCCATTGTAAAGTTCCCTTCCGTGAGTGATGGTGGTTTTGGTGTTTTGGGTTTCCATAGTAAAAATATTCTTCTTAAGTGTGTGTGCTTGCTTATTATATGCATTTTTGCATTTTATTTTCTAATAAAAAATCTTCTTCTTAAGTGTGTGCTTGCTTATTATATGTATTTTTTCATTTTATTTTCTAATAACTTGTACATGAAATGGAAAAACATTAATCTTACCGGTATCATTTACATTTTTTTAAGAGAATGAACTAATATTTTAACAAACTCAATAGATTTTCTATTTCTTTCATCACAATATTACTCATGCCTTCTTTTTCATAAGAAAATTGTTTAGTAGTAAGTAGGTCTCAGCATGAGAACTTTCCCTATTTGTGTAGGAATATGTTAATTTTCTAACCACATGTTAAACCTATAACATAATTTCATTCTTAGAAATCTAAATAACATCTTTAATTTTTTTTTTTTAAATTGATTTATTAAATTTAATATAATTTTAATACATTTTAAAATCAATATAACAAAGTTGATATTCCTAAACCTAATAACTATCATCATCATCATATTGATCTCAATATATAATTCATATTTCATTTACAAATCTTCATCATACAAATTAATATTTAATACAAATCAATATTTATATCCATAAATATATCAAAATATCCTTTAATCCACTTATTATCTTTCACATTTAAAAATAAAATTAAACACAACCCAATACTTATATCCATAAATATATCAAAATGCCCTTTCATCTACTTATTACCTTTCATATGGAGTAATTTTAAAAAATTATTAGTTACCACCTTTCACATTTAAAAATAAACTAAAACACAACCCAATACTTATACCCACAAATATATCAAAATACCCTTTCATCCACTTATGACCTTTCACATGGAGTAATTTTAAAAAGTTATTAGTTATCACCTTTCACATGGAGTAATTTTAAAAAGTTATTAGTTATCACCTTTCACATGGAGTAATTTTAAAAAGTTATTAGTTATCACCTTTCACATGGAGTAATTTTAAAAAGTTATTAGTTATCACCTTTCACATTTAAAAATAAACTAAAACACAACCCAATACTTATACCCACACATATATCAAAATACCCTTTCATCCACTTATTACCTTTCACATTGACCCTAATATAAAAATTATTAGATCCATAAATGTATCAAAATACCGTTTCATCCACTTATTAACTTTCACATTAACCCTAATATAAAAGTTATTAGATCCATAAATGTATCAAAATACCCTTTCATCCACTTATTAGCTTTCACATTGACCCTAATATAAAAGTTATTAGATCCATAAATGTATCAAAATACCCTTTCATCTACTTATTAGCTTTCACATTGATCTTAATATAAAAATTATTAGATCCATAAATGTATCAAAATACCCTTTCGTCCACTTATTAGCTTTCACATTAACCGTAATATAAAAGTTATTAGATCCATAAATGTATCAAAATACCCTTTCAGCCACTTATTAACTTTCACATTAACCCTAAAAGTTATTATATCCATAAATGTATCAAAATACCCTTCCATTCACTTATTAGCTTTTACATTAACCCTAATATAAAAGTTATTCAGTTATCACGAGCTATTATACTTTTTACCTAAAAAAACCAATTACATTTTAATTATTATTTTTATTAATCATTATACCATATTTTACGCTACAAATAATCTTATTGGAACCCCAATGTTGTTTTACCCTTTTATCTTATAACGGACCAAACCTTATTTTCCAAAAGTTTTAATATTTTCGTTACATATTGAAAAGAAAAATTAAACTCTAGATTTTTTTGGGTGGAAAAGAAATTAAATTAATCTCAGATTTGAATGGAAAAAAATTGCAATATTTAATTTGCTAAAATGGAAATGGTAACGAGAAATACACCTATAACTTTAAAATTTACAAAACTGTTACAATGAAAATTACACTTCGGCTTCCTTAGTTGAATTCAACGGAGCCATTGAGTAATTTGAAGAGATTAAAAGAGAGCCGTGGAATTTTCCAAAGTTACCTAAATTCAGGTCAAAACGAAAAGGTTACATAAAGGTATGGAATAATAAAGTAAAATTCGCAAATGGAAGAATAAAAGAAAAGCGGTGGCCTCGGCCGGCTCCAAAGAATGTGACGGAAAAGGCCGCGGCTCCAAAGAATGTGACGGAAAAGGAGCGGCGAGACATTGTGCGTGAAACCCGAGAAGGGGAGTGAAGTCGGCGGCCGTCAGCGCCGTCGAAGTGCATCGACGGCCAATGCGACGGTCGTTAAGGCAATTAAAGCTGAGTCGTTAAGATTAGTTATGTCCCTGCGCATTAATGGCGGTGATTTAGCAGGAAATTAGGCTGCCCAACGAAGGGCAATCAATACTCATCGAGTCCCCCTCATTACCCTTATCTGGATGCCTGCACAGTGAAAGAAAACATCCAAACGAATCCTAGAAAAATGCACTGTACCAAGGGGCTTTATTGCTGCACAGATGTGGGAATGGCGTAGGGCAACGATTTCTTCTATAAATTCCTTTCGCTAAGGGCAAGAGTTTGTAACGGAAGAATACCCCGACAAAAATCGTCGAGGAGATCTGTATAACGTTTGAAGAGAGAATAAATTGTGTTTCTTTTGTTTTTTGGCTGTGCAAAAAGCGAGCGAAATATCAGCGGGGTCACGAGATCGAACCCTGGTAACCCAGAAAAAAAACAAAAGTATCGGTGGAGGTTTGTTTTTTTGTTGTGCCTGTTCTAGTGGGCCGTGAATATCGGCGTCCTTGCGGAGAAAGTGCTATTCTAGCGATCAAGCTTTGTTGCTGGTTTCGATCTTTGTCTACGTCGAGGTAATCTTATAAGTCGGGATTTAAAAGGTTGTTTGGAAGGAGGTCCGGGGTTCGATCTCATTCAGATTGTTGATATTTTGACCAATCGAACCCGGGATCTGGGACACAGAGAGAGTTTGGTTTAACTTTGTTAAGAAATTAAATGTTACCGGCTAGCTTGTAATTTTATTTACAGGCATGGTTTAAAATTGATTTTTTCTCTCTATTCGGTGGAGCCGCGGAATGGAACCAGTTCCGGAAGTGTGTTAGAGCAAGGGCGCTGAGGAATGGACCTCCGCTTCACCGATTCCAGAGCCAAAGCAGCAACAGTTCGAATCACAGGAAGGCAACAATCTGCGGTCCAAGCCGCGGTATCGGTTGCCGGTTTTTCCGATCTCACTGCACGGTACCATCGCCCTCCTTCGCTTAGTTTAAATTTCATTTTTCCAGGGTTTGAGAGCTGAATATGCGCGGAAAAGGATTTAAGAAAGCCGGCGAAAGCTAAGTCGTTCAACCGCGACATCAACTAAAGAATAGCCGTCACCTTCACTGACTGTCGGAATCCGTGAACTCAGCAATGTCTGGTTCCGGAAGTTCCGGGGACGCTCAGTTTTCGCCATGGTCGTCTGTCCCTCCCATACAATGGACAAGCACCGCGGGCATGGACCAGCGGTTGATCTCTTGCATGGCTCCGAATAAGGAAGCACCTTCTTCTTCATATTCAGGGTTTCATTCCGGCCCGTTACAGTTTTCTTATGATCGCCTGAGAGAGTCCGGCGCAGCCGTTGTTTATGGAAGCAAAAGCGGCCTTGGGTTTAACGGCCGCGAGTGCGGCATGCTCCAACACCGCCAGCTTTTGGCCAACGGCCACGGAGGCCTATTCATGGACGGATTCCCTGCAGAAATGGCTAATGTCACCAAAATGACGACTCAGGAAATTATTGATGCTAAGGCCCTAGCGGCCTCCAAGAGCCACAGCGAAGCCGAACGCCGACGACGCGAGAGGATCAATACTCATCTCGGCACCCTGCGCAGCCTGCTTCCAAGTACTACTAAAGTGAGCTAATTTGACCTTAAAACCATTTTAACTTTAAATCTTGTCAGCCTTTAAGGTCTTCGGAAAATATCTATTAAGCTGCAGGTGTTGTGAATTTCTTGATGTCAAAATTCAAAATTTCTGGCAAGCCTGTACCTTTGTCAACCTTAAAAATCCTCCCAAAATGCAAAGAAATTGTTTGTAGAACTGCGAATTTTGCAAGTATTCCCTATTTCTGATGATGAACTACCAGAGATATTGTAAATCTCTAACAGTATCACTCGGTAAGGTCCTTTTAAATTGCTTAAAGCTTCAACTTTGGAGATTCTGCACTTCTTATAATTCTTTCAAACCTTTACTTTAGTCATCCTTTAATGTCCTAAAAAATTCCTAGTAAACAAAATCAAGTTCATTATCTTTCAATCTGCAAAATTTGCGTCTTTTGCATTAATTGTCCTGGTTGTAATCTTCCAGGTTCATTTCTTACTAAATGCTCAATGAATAAAATTGAAGTCGTCGTCTCTTGTCCGTTAACTTGCAAAGTTTTCCGTATTTGTGCACTTAGATCCAAACGTCTTGTAAGCCTGTTGTTTTGTGAAGCTTTAAGGATCTTCGCCATGGTGTAGTAAACAATGCCGCATTGAATGTTTGTTGAACTGCAAAATTCTCAATATTCATGAGCGTAGCCAAAACTTAGGGTTTCAACTGCGCAGTGAATAAAGTTGACAATTTGCTGGTGTGCAAAATTGTAAAATTGTGTTATAAGATCTGTATATTGCTAAATTTTAGTTCATCCTAAACTAATTTGAAGTTTTCTAAGTCTTAATCCTGAGAATGCACAGGAAATAAACTGGAATCATTGTTTTGTTAAGCTGCAGATTTTGCACTTTTAAAAGTTTTTAATTCGGTTTTTTCTGTGCAGACGGACAAAGCTTCTTTGCTCGCCGAGGTAATCGAGCACTTAAAAGATCTGAAACGGCAAGCTTTGGAAATTGCAGAAGAAAGTGCAATACCGACTGAAACCGATGAACTTACAGTGGATGCGGTTGCTTCATGCGGCGATGGTAAATCACTGGTAAAGGCCTCTGTCTGCTGCGACGATCGTCCAGAGCTTCTTTCGGACCTCATTAAGACTCTCAGAAGTCTAGGACTCCGCACGACCAAAGCCGAAATCACAACCCTAGGGGGCAGGGTCAAGCATGAATTACTGCTCGATGCATCAAACGACGATAACACCGACTACGGTCCTCCATCCACCAGCTGCGTCCACGACGCCCTCAAAGCTGTAATGGAAAGGCAAAACTCTGAGGGATCCGCGACCGCAAACAAACGGCAACGTCTCAATCCGTTCAGCTCCATTCATCATATTCATGATGGCAGGTCCATCTGAGTCTTTTCTTTAGCTTTGCTAATTCCGTAAGGTATCTATCTGTAAGCAATAGAATTTTGGTTTTGTTGGACGATCAGAACGAGCTCGCAAAACAGCATTTGCTGTTGTGTACTTGTGAAGTTTTTGGCAAGGCTAGTGCGTTTGTTATGATGTATATTCATCGAAGAATATTTTCCGAAGTCTATAAGAAAATAGAAACTGTTGCAGTGCAGCGTAAAGTGATATTCTTGCTTCATATTCGTAACTGTGAACTCGCTTGCTGACAAATGAGCTCCTGCTGTGTTTGCTGCACACACTTATAATCTACAGCCGCGTATACTTATTACGAACAAGGAACTGTAACTTGAACAGTATTGGAAACCAGGAACTGTAACTTGAACAGTAATGGAAACCGTATTCAATGATCTTCGCAATCTAGCTCTGTTAGTATTTGGTAATGCTTAAAACCAGTGAGTCGTGACATGCTTATTCTGTCGTATGATTTGTACAGTGTAATGCTCAGAGATGGATGGCAAATAATGTGTTATTACTGGGTTGAATGTTAAAAAAGTAGATGGCAACAATGAAGGATATACTGTGAAATAGATTAGAGTCCACCACTTGTACTTTTGCATTGTTTTTGGTCCTTGCCATTTCAAGTAGTTGACTCTGGGATCCCCTTAGCTATGATTGCTTATGATGGCCCGGCGGGCCATTAGAATTTAGCAGTGACTTCAAAGTTTTTCTTGTCGTATGAAAGCTTGAGGAAGTCCTGCAATGTCCGTTGTCTTCCTCGGATTCCAGTTTGTTTCACTTGGTTTGAATTTTGAGGAGGCGAGACTTCGCCCTCAAACATGATTACCCTAAAGTGAACTTACCAGGTACTTGGCATGTCTTTGCATCAATTTTAAAGTTACTGTGTATCGTCGGCATTGACTTTAGAATAATTTCATAATTCATTTCTTACGTGTGAAGTTGAAACTTATGTTTGTGCATCATTCTCAACTTTAAACTGTGTAGGCCACAGCCTCCATGAGGGAAGACTTAGTATGGCATGCGTTCTATGTAATGTTGAAAAAGAAAAAGTATTGGCATACATTCATGGTCAGCAACACCTTGGTTTTCTCAACTTTTTCATATTTCATTTTGAAATATTAGGAAACCTTAGGTGTCATTACGTTACGTTGTTAAATTAAAAAGGATTCCATTCACAATATTTTCGTAATGCATTTTGAAATGTTATTGGACATTCGATTCATTTTGAAATATTATGGATTGAATTTAAGGATTTTATAATGGGTATAAATATGAATCAATTTTTTTAATCTTATATTAACTATTAAATTGGTAAAGTTGGAAAATATTATCCATTGGTTGTAGTTAGGATGGTTGGGAAGAAAGATTGTAGTTTTGTATTTTTAAATTTGAACGAGGAAGACAATTCATATTTAAGTGTTAATGTTATTGAGTATAGGATTATCACTTTATCATTATCATTGTATTATCATTGCATTGTTAATTAAATTATTATTTATTAAAATATTTAATTTTATATTTCAATTGTAATTAAAATATTGATTTATATGAATTTAAATAAAGATGTATGTAGGTAAGAAATTATTCTAAAGTGAAAACAAGAATTATGTATGGGTTAAGTTAATGGAAGAGTAACTAATATTTATTGAAATATTATAGGTAGTAAACATAAAAAGATTAAAATATTTTTAACATGAAATTTTTTGCTTTTAGTGTATGTCATGGTGCTTTTTGGTATTATAGTAATTGTTGGTGTGCCATTTTCAATTTTACAATTTGGGATTGTATTGTGTTTTTTTTCAGAAGAAAAAAGAGTTTCTTACTATTCATACTTGAATCAAATAACCTACACTTTTGATCTTGTCCACTCAGACAATCAAAACTGTTTTACATATTTTCCTTTTCAATACAAAATATAAGTCATAATCATGTTTTCTACTTCTCAAAACCTATCTGGATTGTATTGTCATATACAGTTTCACAATCTTGTCGATTTTATCCTCTAAAATCTATCATTCTAGCTAAAAATGTATTACAAAGATGTCTTCTATTGAAGATTCAATAAACTATATATATGTGTAAAAAGTAACAAAAACAAAAAAGATTCTCGGCTCAGTAGATGTGGACATCTAATTCTTCAATAACTTGCTTGTTCCGAAATTTGCAGATGTGTGCCCAACCCTCCTCCCTATCCAGTCCCTTTTTTGATAATGTATCGACAATCTGATTATACATCTTGACCACATGTGTGAAATTGATATCTTCAAATGCATGTAGTGATTCCTGAATTCTTTGATTCCAATATGTCAAAATTGGCACTTGTAGCCTATGTTTCCCAGAAACCCACTTAATAATGGAAGATGAGTCACCGTAAATCTGTATCCTACTTATCCCATACCTGCTAGCCAAAAATAAAAGTCCCCAAAGGGAAAGTAATTCCTCTCGGGAATTACTGCCCCTACCACATCCAAAATACATCTCCAAATGATGTACTTAATCCATAATTAATAAGCAACGAACACCGCAACTTCCCATCTGTGTTGCTCTGTCGAAATATCACACGAGAGATGAGTAATCCATGATCAGAATCTCACTATGTGGTTTTCCATTGGATGAAGTATGTGCAATGTAATCATTCATATATGGAATGATGAATGATACTGCCCTGTTCAATGTATAAAATTTATCATTAGATAAAACTGAATTTCTGAGACGCCACAGACCCCATAAGTAAAATAATCGGAAGGAGATCTGATTTTTGTGATGAATGTACCAGAGCACCAAACAAGACTGTAATGTTTCTCCAGGCCATGTTCCCGTAATCATATACCTAGAATAAATCTTGCCCCATATCTATAATGCAAATGTGCACCGTGAGAATAGATGATCTACTGTCTCCTTTGCCCCAAAGCATAAAGAACATACTGTTGGACCAATGCCACCACACAATCTATATCGATCCCCCGTAAGAAGTTTGTTATTGAGGGCCATCCACAAGAAAACTTTGATCTTAACAGGGATATTCCATTTCCACAAATATTTACACCACCAGCTGGGCATTTCTAGGTGTGAAATATAAGCAATTGCCTCATAGGCTAACTTTTTCATAATGGAACCATCTCCACAACCATATGACTAGTAAATTTGGTCAAGTTCATTTGAAAGTTTAATCTGTGCATGCGGAAGACTAGCAATATAATGATCCCATTCACTTGCCTCTATCCCCGAGAGGTTTAAATCCACAAAATTTAACCAGTAAATGTTTTCCTGTAGAACCACATACCGATTCTTAGACTAATTTAAGAAGGTAACCCCATATTGTTGGATGGCTTGTAGATTCGGGCTTGAGAGTAAGCTTGAATGAGGAAACCCAAGGATCGGATCCATGCCAACCTTAACCTGAAATCCATTCCCAACATACTAGGTCAACCATCCATTCATATATGGAAAGACCTTAATCAATGCAGACCAAATCACAGAGCATTGATTCACTTTCTTATTCACCCGTCTAATCTAGCAAATCACTGAGCAATGATACAGGTATTTGTCTTAGATGATCAAGCCCCAAAGACCATCGTCTGTAAGGCCTCTCCATAGGCTCTTTATATGTAATTCCTTGTAAACCCAGTATAAATTCCTAATACCCCATCCATCACTACATATTGGTGTAGATATTCTCTCCCATGAGACCAAGTGACAACCTAGATATTCATGTGAACCCTTCCAAAGAAAATTGAAAAAGTATCTCCTGATCCTGTAAAGTATGGAAGATGGAACCCTAGCAAGGGTTTACCAGTATATCGATAAGTTAGCCAGGATCGAATTGAGTAAAGTTAATCTACCCCCCATAGTTAGTTTCATATGCAACCAGCACAAGATCGTTTTCTCAACCTTTTTTACCAACCACATCCAGTCCGTAACCAAATATGCATTTGGTTTAATGAAGTATCCTAAATAAGTGAAACCACTTTTAAGATCCTAAATATCTAAAGGAAATATGTCATTACGTTACGTTGTTAAATTAAAAAGCATTCCATTCACAATATATTCGTAATGCATTTTGAAATGTTATTGGACATTCGATTCATTTTGAAATATTATGGATTGAATTTAAGCATTTTATAATGGGTATAAATATGAATCAATTTTTTTAATCTTATATTAACGATTAAATTGGTAAAGTTGGAAAATATTGTCCATTGGTTGTAACTAGGATGGTTGGGAAAAAAGATTGTAATTTTGTATTTTTAAATTTAAACATTAGTTGTAACTAGGATGGTTGGGAAAAAAGATTGTAGTTTTGTATTTTTAAATTTGAACGAGGAAGACAATTCATATTTAAGTGTTAATGTTATTGAGTATAGGATTATCACTTTATCATTATCATTGTATTATCATTGCATTGTTAATTAAATTATTATTTATTAAAATATTTAATTTTATATTTCAATTGTAATTAAAATATTGATTTATATGAATTTAAATAAAGATATATGTAGGTAAGAAATTATTCTAAAGTGAAAACAAGAATTATGTATGGGTTAAGTTAATGGAAGAGTAACTAATATTTATTGAAATATTATAGGTAGTAAACATAAAAAGATTAAAATATTTTTAACATGAAATTTTTTGCTTTTAGTGTATGTCATGGTACTTTTTGGTATTATAGTAGTTGTTGGTGTGCCATTTTCAATTTTACAATTTGGGATTGTATTGTGTTTTTTTCTAGAAGAAAAAAGAGTTTCTTGCTATTCATACTTGAATCAAAGAATCTACACTTTTGATCTTGTCCACTCAGATAATCAAAACTGTTTTACATATTTTCCTTTTGACCTATATATATGTGTAAAAAGTAACAAAAACAAAAAAGATTCTCAGCTCAGTAGATGTGGACATCTAATTCTTCAATAACCTGCTTGTTCCGAAATTTGCAGATGTGTGCCCAACCCTCCTCCCTATCCAGTCCCTTTTTTGATAATGTATCTACAATCTGATTATACATCTTGACCACATGTGTGAAATTGATATCTTCGAATGCATGTAGTGATTCCTGAATCCTTTGATTCCAATATGTCAAAATTGGCACTTGTAGCCTATGTTTCCTAGAAACCCACTTAATAATGGAAGACGAGTCACCGTAAATCTGTATCCTACTTATCCCATACCTGCTAGCCAAAAATAAAAGTCCCCAAAGGGAAAGTAATTCCTCTCGGGAATTACTGCCCCTGCCACATCCAAAATACATCTCCAAATGATGTACTTAATCCATAATTAACAAGCAACCAACACTGCAACTTCCCATCTGTGCCGCTTTGTCGAAATATCACACGGGAGATGAGTAATCCGTGATCAGAATCTCACTATGTGGTTTTCCAATGGATGAAGTATGTCCAATGTAATCATTCATATATGGAATGATGAATGATACTTCCCTGTTCAATGTATAAAATTTATCATCAGATAAAACTGAATTTCTAAGACGCCACAGACCCCATAAGTAAAACAATTGGAAGGAGATTTGATTTTTGTGATGAATGTACCAGAGCGACAAACGAGACTGTAATGTTTCTCCAGGCCATGTCCCTGTAATCATATACCTAGAATAAATCTCACCCCATATCTGTAATGCGAAAGTGCACTGTGAGAATAGATGATCTACTGTCTCCTTTGCCCCAAAGCATAAAGAACATACTGTTGGACCAATGCCACCCCGCAATCTATATCGATCCCCCATAAGAAGTCTGTTATTGAGGGCCATCCATAAGAAAACTTTGATCTTAACAGGGATATTCCATTTCCACAGATATTTACACCACCAGTTGGGCATTTCTAGGTGTGAAATATAAGCAATTGCCTCATAGGCTAACTTTTTCATAATGGAACCATCTCCACAACCATATGACTAGTAAATTTGGTCAAGTTCATCTGAAAGTTTAATCCCTGCATGCGCAAGACTAGCAATATAATGATCCCATTCACTTGCCTCTATCCCCGAGAGGTTTAAATCCACAAAATTTAACCAGTAAATGTTTTCCTGTAGAACCACATACCGATTCTTAGACTAATTTAAGAAGGTAACCCCATATTGTTGGATGGCTTGTAGATTCAGGCCTGAGAGTAAGCCTGAATGAGGAAACCCAAGGATTGGATCCATACCAACCCTAACCTGAAATCCATTCCCAAATTACCAGGTCAACCATCCGTTCATATATGGAAAGACCTCAATCAATGCAGACCAAATCGTAGAGCATTGATTCACTTTCTTATGCACCCATCTAATCTAGCAAATCACTGAGCAATGATACAGGTATTTGTCTTAGATAATCAAGCCCCAAAGACCATCGTCTGTAAGGCCTCTCCATAGTCTCTTTATATGTAATTCCTTGTAAACCCAGTATAAATTCCTAATACCCCATCCACCACTACATATTGGTGTAGATATTCTCTCCCATGAGACCAAGTGACAACCTGGATATTCATGTGAACCCTTCCAAAGAAAATTGAAAAAGTATCTCCTGATCCTGTAAAGTATGGAAGATGGAACCCTAGCAAGGGTTAACCAGTATATCAATAAGTTAGCCAGGACCGAATTGAGTAAAGTTAATCTACCCCCCATAGTTAGTTTCCTATGCAACCAGCAGAAGATCATTTTCTCAACCTTTTTTACCAACCACATCCAGTCCGTAACCAAATATGCATTTGGTTTAATGAAGTATCCTAAATAAGTGAAACCACTTTTAAGATCCTAAATATTTAAAGGAAATATGTCCCACCTCTTCCTCCAAATTTAGAGAGTATAAACAAGACTTTGGATAGCTTATCAACATCCCCGATGCTAGGAAAAATGTATCCAATTTAAATTTATAATGGAGCCATTCTTGTACATTCCCAATGCCAAAAATAAGGACGTTATCAACAAATAACAAGTGTGTAATGAAATGATTATGTGAGAATTTTATACCAATAATCTTACCGGATGCCTTTGCTTGGAGAATAAGGAGGCTCAGTCCTTCGATGACTAAGATAAATAGAAGTGGAGACAATGGACATACCTGACGTAGTCCCCGACTATATTGTGTTATATGTTGAAAGAGTAATACAAATCAATGCACTATCAATATAGGATAAATTCTTCTTTGATTGGGTTTGATTGAAGAAAAACCATTTTTTCAGAAACATAATTTCAGTTTTAGTAAGTTGTCAAGTAAGATGAAAGTCAATTAATCGCGAAACTTGTTCCTTAGAAAGGAAGACTTCCAAAAAAACTAATTTATGTTTTCTATTCTAGTAGAAAGGGCATAAGAGATAATGGATGCCAAGATGAATGGCCTATACCAAGATAAACTTGGACCAAACAAAGAAGGTTGTTTTATCTCTACCAGGGATCTGACACACTATTAGAAGAGTCGGGTAGTTTTCTTAGTCTTAAGAAAATTGAGTTTAATAAGTTAGTCATCTAATATAGGTTTGTGACACAACCACCTATACCCATTAAAAACAACTCACATTTTCTAAGTTGGACTTATTAATTATGAACCTTCCACAAATTAAGGGGAGATTAAAGTCTTAATTTCAACAAGGGGAAGTTCAAAAAAATCTCTTTCATAGAATACAAGACTAACTTGTTAGGGATGGAAAGTCGAAAGCACTCTTTTAGCTCAAAACCAAGGGATACATTCTCTAGTTTGATAGTCAGTGTGTGGTTCTAATTCCTCTAATGAGGAATCTCAAGACCAAGAAAAATTGTGATTATTTTAGAGTCTTTTCTTCATGTAAGAGGTTAGGAACCCCAAAATCAAATTCTTTTTGAAATATACGCCAAATCTTAACCATTATCATTTACTACATTCTCCATTCAACAAAAATCCCTTTAGCTTTAATCACAACTTGTGTGACAAAGTGTGTGGATTCAAGTTTTACCAACATTCTTCTTTAAGAGAGCTTAACAATAGATGCTATTACATAAGGGAACCTTCTTGGTTCAAAGGCTTAGACTAGAGTTCTTTTTCAAAGAAGCTCAACAATAGATGTAGTTACGTAATAATAAATTCTAGGTTTGAAGTCTTAGAGAACCCAATTGGTATAAAAATCTTAGATATTACTAGTTTTGATGATCCTCATTCTATCCCATTGCTTATGAGTCCAACAAAAATTTCAATCAATCTATAAAATCCCTTATCACATTCTATATTTTTCCAAAGAAAGATTCAAAGATTTATTTTCTAGTCTGTGATGACATTAGTTAAGGAACCCAATTGTATTTGTAAGCATGGCTCATAACAAAAACTTAGTGCATTTTTCAAACTTGACATTGATGGCTAAGGGATTACTTAGCTATTTTTATTTTTTCCACCCTTTGAATTTAACTATTTCCCACAATTCCTTAAATTATTGTTAAAAGGAATTAAGAATGCAATAAAACTTAAATGCTTTCCTTGATTGGATCTAAAAACACTTTTAACTTAGTCATTTATGAGTACCATAGAAACTTTTCGTTTCCATTAAATATTGAACCTAGATATTGCAGATGTCTATAGATACCCTATGGAATTATTTACTAACTCTTTCATTTCAATGATAGTGAGGAAGGAGTTATCCATGAAATCCTTATTAATAAGGTTCTCAACTTCAAGGCTATGGAGAGTAATCATGTTAACCGACCCTTATCCCTCGTTGTGGGAAATCAAATTTACTTAGGTGCCATCACATGTAGGGAAAGTGCAAAAGAATATCCTTGATATTCTTGATAGATTGACCTAAATACAGGTCCACCTCTTCTAATTAGCATATGTTATTGAAGAGGCATGATGATTCTTCTACCAACAAAGTTTTGAAAAGAAGGACCCAAATCCAAGAGAACTAATCATGGCTAAAAGGGAGGGTTATTCAACCATATTATAAAATTTGTCAAAGTCAAATTTAATAAAATATCGAGAACTAAAAACCTAGGCAATGTTTATGCTTAGTAAACTACTATTATATTATCTATATTGAACCACCCCTAATGAAACTAGGGTATTATGAAAAAATAATCTTATGCAAAATGTGCTTCACCTCTTTGAACAAATATTTGAAAATTATTTTGTATGATACATTTAGAGGATAATGGATTGATGAACATAGGGTCCTCTATCTAAGAAGAAGTGAATAATTCCTTTGTTGATAATCCTACCATTGATTGTTTTATAATAGCATCCTAAACCCTAGGTCATCATGTAAAAGTCACACTAAATGTCACATGAAACTTATTCATTTGATTTATACATCTTATTCTTAACCATGTAACAGTCACACTAAATGTGACATGAAACTTAGTCATTTGAGTTATAAATCGTATCCTTAATTGTGTTCAATTAGGCACAAATGTCAACTCATCCAAAGCTAATGACTTATGTATAACGTTTTCTAGGATTCTAAAAGTTTATGGTGTGGACCACATCTAAAGAGGTTTCGATAGGTTTCCATAGCTACCATTTGTTAATGAGGACAAACCATTTTTTAATGAATAATAAATTATTTTTCAAATCCGGTTAAGAAAGTCTCATATGCAAGGTTTTTACTACATAGATTTTATCTCCATAAATTCTTTTGGAGTAAGCGCTTTCAAGAATTTTTTAATTTGTTGATTGATCATCTTGACATAACATATAAATTCAGCCACAATCGGTTCCATTGGTTCTTCAAATTTCATTTATTTATGTATGGCATTGAAAATTGAATACCCTATATTATCCCTATCCAAAATATTTTGATGACAAAGATTAAATTGAAATATTCATTAACCTATTCATATTCATATAATCTATAAATTGACCACAATTGGGCTCCATTGATTATTCAATATATATATATATATATAATTTTTTTTTTATAAATGAATTTCATTTATTTATTTATTTATATAGCATTTTTTTTTTTTATAAATGAATTTCATTTATTTATTTATTTATATAGCATTGAAGAGCTTATTATATCCAATTGATGACAAAAATTAAATTAAAATGTTTATTAAGATATGCATACTCATATTTAAATTATTTATGTTGTTTTGGGAAAAGTGAGTTGATTATCACAACCCACTCAAAACAAAGAGGTGTGAAGGATGGAACCTTCCTACTATTAAATCTATTCATTTTCCCTTTCATTAGGATAAAATTCCATATTCTTTTAATACAAATCAAAACAACTTTGATTCATGAAGTAGGAAACATAACATTAATAATGTAGCGATTCTTATGCATACACATGTTAGCAACTCCTCTTGAGATGGAGAAATATATATATTGGTGTTCTAACAATGTGGCCTTGATCAACACTTAAACATGCTCAAAAAGGTTATTTATTCATAAAGCTTCACATCATAGGTCAACTTATCATTTTCTAATTCATTCTAATTCATTCTTTTTAAATTTATTTGGGTTAATATAATCCAAGCATGAATTCAAAGGAAATAAAATCTTTGTTAATATATATCTATTATATTAAAATCCTCAAAATGAGGAAATGGATTTGAATATAGACAATGTATTATTAGTTAGAATTGATTGAACAAAAGAAGAATTATAACACAGAATCGTTGTTTTGCATGATTTTATTAACATGGTTATGCTTTACCTTGAATAAAAGTGTGAGCTTGGTGGTTCTTTTGAAGAGGAACCATGATCACTCGCTGAAGTTCTATATTCTTAAATCAAAGATAAAAGCTTGAGAAAAGTCAAGAAATAAAAAAGAATGAAGAAAGCCCATGCTCATAGACAACATTTGTGTAACATTCATGTTTTCTTGGTTTCGATATTATCACTTCCTTGGCTTATAAATGGAAGACCCATGGGAAAGAGACGGAGACAGAGAACAGTGAGATTAAATGGGTAAGAGATGGAGACAAAGAAAAGTGAGATCAAGTAGCCAAGCATTGATGCAAGTTAAATAAATTTGAAGTTAGTGCTTCCTTTTGTTGAGATATGCAGGGATCTTTAGTGGAGACTCAAGAACTACCAAATTGGTTTCTCCGAGTGATATAAAAGACCATAGATCGGCATCCAGTGACGAGAAGAGGCATGTGGTTAAGGATGATTTTATTTGGGAATGCGGTATGTTTTACCTAAAATGTTGACTAAGAATTTGCTTATCTTTAATATGCAGACCCACTTGAGAAAATGTGTTGTTTGATATCTGTGAAGATATAAAGATCTTGTTACAACAATAAGGAAAAGTATTGGCATACTTAAGAACACATCAACAATTTCCAATAGGGGTGTAGCTCAACTGGTGATTTGCTTGATATGAAGGAAATGTTGTAAATGGAGATCACGAGTTCAAATCACCCCAGCTTACCCGTGCCCCATGCTTGCGGGCTGTGTGGGTGCACCTAGGGGTATAGTGGTAGCAGACGGGATTGGATCCTTGGACCCTGTGTCACACGAGTACCAGCCCCTTCCCAGTTGCTGATTCCCCTAGTTACAAAAAAGAAAAAGAAAAAAAAAGAACACATCAACAATTGGGAGAAATGGGTTCTATCATTTTTACCTCTTTCAAATTCTATCATATTAACTTGCATTTGATTCAAGGAATGAACATAGTAATCTGCAATTTTGATTGTCTGGGGCCTTGACCCATCCTCCAGGGAATCAATCTTTGGGGGATTTTCTACATAATAGGATTGGTGACTCCATTGGTGATTATTCTTCCATAATAATCTTTGTATTGAGTTTGCTTTAGTGTTGTTTGACATTTTAAAAGTTGCAGTAACTATGACAGTTAACCTAAAACAAAAAAAAGTTTCATTAAGAATTAGTAAAATCATGGATTTGAACTATTTAAAATCATTTTTGTAATTTTTAGGTTAACCTTAACTTGGTTAAAAGTGATTAAAGAGAACCTTTATTCAATGAAGCCTATTGAAAGGCTTTAGTAATTCCATTGTAAGATGTCAAAAGTGGCTGATGTTGGTGGCTGCCAAGACTAATAGATATCTAATTAGTGACGGTTCTCTCTATATAGGGTTTCCATGATAAAAACATGTGTTCCTCTTATGTGCTTGTTTTTTTATCATTATATTTTTCGAACATGTGGTATTAGAGCAAGGTTAGCCAGGGGTGTATGCAAGCTTAATCTTGACTTGGTTAAAAAGTGATTAAAGATAACCTTTATTTAATCAATAATGGGTTTACTAGTGGTGGTTTACAAGTCCATGGTTTTAGGTAACTCATGGTTTTAGCATGTGATGAAGCCCATTTCAAGGCTTGAGTAACTCCATTGTAAGATGCCAAAAGTGATCAATGTTGGTGACAACAAAGACTAATTGATATCTAATTGATGATTGTTTTCCCTATATAGGGTTTCCACAAGGTAAACATGTTCCTCTTATGTACTTGATCATTATTATTTTCAAACTTGTTCCCATGTATTTCAATACACAGATGTAGTCAATTATTGTTCACTCAAAAACAATCCATAACCACTCAAAAACAATCCATAACCACTCAAAGTTCTTCCATAAAACCATATAATAAACATAACATATATATAAACAACAAAAATATTAAGTGTATTATTTTATAATATTTTTTATAACCTTGGGTTATGCCTCCTTTTTCCTTAGAACTTAACCCTTGATAACACTTTGATACCCTCCTAACCTTTTTTTAGGAGTAATTATTTTTCCAATTTATATTAAAAAGAAATTATTTCACGTTATGCCCACCCTTAGCTTTGACTATAAAATATTCAATGTCGTTTTGTTAACTAAAATGAAACTTATGATATGTGGAAGATGAAAGCCTCTAGTTTGGGAGAGATGTCCGCGGTCGGCCCTATATCTGGCCGTAGTTGGCATCCTGCCTTCCCCTACTTAGTGTACTCTGTTGGGGTTTTACCCCCTTCGCCCCCTTTTCGTATTTTTTCCTTCGTCCTCTCTTGGATTTAAGTGGATAGTCCCTGGTCCTAAAGTCAATCTTATTTCGTTTGAAATAATCCTAGTACTAACCAGGCTAATCCAATGGGAAGTTTTATTTTATTCTAAAATCCAATGGGAAGTTTTATTTTATTCTAAAACCCAAGGCCTGTCACCTTTTGCCTTATTTTATCCTCTTGTTCCGGTTTTTAAGGTTTTGTGTCAGTTCTCAGGTTTTTCGTGCTCTTGTTTTTTCTGACTTTGGTGTTTTTTCTGATGGGGGTTTCGGGTACGGTTTTTGTTGATCCGGGACAGGGCTTTTCGGCTGGTGGGTCGCGACTGTCCTCCTTCAAGACAAACCCGTCGGTGACGGTAGTATTAAACTCCTAGCCGGTCGAGCCAGTTTTGTGCAACTCTCGGGATGGGATTAGGGTTTCCCCCGACCGGAAGCCTGCTCCCTCTACGACTGACTATAACATTTCTCCATCTAAGAGTCTGGTTTATGTTCATTTTGATAAGGCTAACCAGGGTCGCCCACTCTATGTCCTGGGTAAGGACGTCACCTTTGACATGGTGGCGGCCTTGAGTAAGCGAGTTCTTATCGAAAAATTTGAATACATCAAACCCTCCCGGTCTGAGATTTTGGCATGGGTTCGCTCTAAATGGCTTGGTCTTATTAAAAATACCCCCCGAATTCTGATGCTGGCTAATGGCTGGTTGTTGTTCTTGTTCCTCTCGGAGGAAGATAGAATGGCTTTTGAGACTAGATACTGGGTTTTGGGTATTGGTTCGTTGGTTCTGGACCGGTGGCATACTTCTTTCGACCCCCGGAAAGAGATACTTAATCGCAGACCTCTTTGGGTCATCCTTCCAGATTTCCCTCTCGAATGATGGAATTTCAAAGGTTTCCTGGAAGTCGCCAAGACCATTGGCCACCTTATCCTCATTGAAGAGGAAACACTAAGTGGGTCTTAGCGTAACTCACCCAGGATGTTGGTTGATATTAACTGTCTGGAAGGGTTTCCTGCGGACTTAGAGATTGTTTGGGAGGGTGGTTCTTTTCTCCAGCTGTTGGACTATTGGAGGGTTCCCTTTCGCTGTTTCTGGTGCAAGGAGTTGGGACATTCTAAGGACCATTGCTCTCGGAACCATGCTCTCTCTCAGGTGTGCAAGCCTTTCAACTCTAACATGGAGCTGGATGGATGCAAATATTTGCTTCATAATCAACTGCCGTTGGACATCTCTTCAGCCCAGGAATTCATTGGTAAGTTTAACAGTCTTCTTCCTACCTTATCTAAGTTTATTCTAGTGCAGGATATACTTAATTCTTTAATCTTTTAGGAAGACCCTTTTCTCCCCCTACTATTTCTTTTGGGACCGTTTCTTGTCCCCTACTTGACCTGGATTTTGTCTTTGTGGGTGCTCTCCCTACTCCCACCTCTCCGTTTCATTCTCCCCCTCTTCCTCCTTCTTTCCCCTTTGTTGTTGGTGCTTATGTACCTTATCCCCCTACCGTTTCCTTCCCTGCTCCTGTCATCTCACTTTCCCAACCCTTGGGTGACAACCCTTCCTCTACTCCTGAGATGGATGAGGACTCTACTGTTGAACCTTTTTTCCCTCTCTTGGCTCCGGGTCCTAAGGTGGCTATGCCTGTGTATTCAGCCAAAGATTCTGGTGACCCGAAGTTCATCCCTATTTCCTCTATAATGAGAGGTAACATTACGTTACGGAAGCCCCGACGTCCCAAAAAAGGCTCAGTTGGGAAGGGGGAGCCTTCCTTTGACCTGGTTAATCATGTGGTTACCTCTCTTTTCGACAAAGGATTGGATGGATCCTCTCCTTCACCACCTTCCTCTGTCTATAATTTGTCGGCCCTTAGAGCATGTGAGGCAATCGATTCAGTATCCCAATGTTAATTACCACCTTCAATGCGCGTGGACTTTGCAGCGGTCCTAAGCGAGTTGCACTGAAAATTTTCCTTGATCGTTTTAAACCTGCTATTTTGCTCATACAAGAAACTATGTTGTCTACCTCGGATGCCCTCCAATTTTTCTTGCGTATCAAAATTGACTGGCAGGCTAGTGCTATGGATGCTATGGGGTTGTCCAGGGGAATTTTAACTGCTTGTGTTGGCTGCTTTACTGGGAAGACCCGGGTTTTAATGAAGCGCAGCAACAAGACCCCTTGGCGCACTGGCCCTCTCGGCAACGAGCTGTGCGGCAGCTCGAGGTCTCACCCGAAGTGGCTATGGGGGGGTTAAGGAATCAGCTTTCCTTAACCGTGGTGACGCTGAGATTGTTCTATATTTCTCCTTCTTCCCCTTATATCGACGGTCGGACTTTCCCGCAGGCCTCGCGACACCACTGCGCGGATGCCTTCCTTCCTGCAGACCCACTGCGCAGTCTCGTCCTTCGGGCGCGGAAGGCGCCTATTCCTTGTGTCGATGCGCTAAAATACCTTCTCACCCTGCGCACTCATCGCAGTCACGCGGAGCTCGGTCGCTGCAGCGACAGCGTTCCACCACTCCTTCTATACTTGGCGATTATAACAATAGAGGATTATAACAATAAAGGACCTTCCTATACTCACCTAAACAGTCGCAGAGATGATGCAAAAGATGTACACACAGGTAATGATCTTAAATAGTTATTATTCACGCAAACATTATAACAAGAAGATATATGTGAAGCTCATCTCCTCGAGGAAAACCACGTCCACGGGAGTGTTATATTAACCAGAAAATGATAGAGTTATACAATATGCTGCGCACACAGCTGCAGCCTTAGATCTTTCCAGGAAACTCCACGCACACAGCTGGGAGCCCTTCTCTCAATCTAGTCTCCTCTCTATGGAGATTACAAAGGCGCAGACGTCGACTCAGACTGTCTGGCAACTCAGGGATTAGCTCCTCGGCTATCCGATTTCCTCTCTAGTTCTACACACTGGGTAGGAAATACAGTGAAGGATAATCAACACATGATCTATCCTTTAGACTGGCTATCTAACAGTCTATCTAACTCTCTCTAACTCTCCAACCCAACATCTATCCATTACAATTATTCATATATATAGGTGGCCATGACGGTCACACCTTTACAAAACTGTGGGCCTTTCCCAACAGTGATTCCCAAAAACCCTAACCACGCACATGGCTAGGTGTACTGTAGGCGCCGCTTGCAGTCACGTCGCCGCTTCCTGCAGGCTCCATGAATTCCGGCGCAGATTGTGGGTATGGGCGATCGTCCTTCGCCTTCAATGCTCTGGTCCGTTGCTCCTCCTTGATCCGAGCAACCATAACTTCTGTACTGAGCCTTTAAATGAGGGTAGCTGAGCCCTCTACTCCATCGCCTTATTTATTATGGTAGCTGAGCCACCTTCATTCTTCGATGACGTGCACGCGAGCTCCGCAATTTCCGGTCCGTGATCTGCGCTGAGATCATCCATCTGGCACCGTACTGCGCACCGTCTCCTTCTTACCCAAAACTTAGTGCTTGTCCCAAAATTAGCACTTTCCTTCCATACTCGTGCTTTTTCCCAAAATTCGCAGCTTTTACTATAGCTGCGACCTTGGCCCCAACAGGCCCCCAACACTCACTTGTGGCTCGCCCTCGAGCCACTCGCACTAGCGTGTGGTCGTTTGATTTGCACATCTGCTTTTGCTTGAATCTCCGCGAATGCTTTCTGCCACTTCGCAATAGCGGAGTCCAATTCCTCAATACACTGATCAGCTGTTTGCACTGTTTCTGCGGTCGCTTCGCCTTTAGTGAGTGTATCAATGATCTCCTGAGACTCGGCAATCTCTTTGATTTTTGTCTCAACCTGGCCAACGATTTCAGCATACTCATCCATGAATGGCTGAATGCTGTTGGTGAGCTTCTCATCTTCAGTTCTGAGCTTGTGCAGTTGCTGCTGCATTTTGCGCACTTCGCCCATTTTCTTCATTTTTGGTAGGCCTGTTAGGGCCTTAGCTTCTTCATTGAGAACAGTGAGAGACTGTTCTGCAGCGTGCACCTGTTCTGACAGTCCCACTTTAAAAGGGAGGTTCACAAGCTCTGACCAAGCTTCCATAGCCTGGTCCATCAGGTTCTTGGCTTCCTGTACTCGATCTTTCATCCGTGTGGAAGCTCTGCTCAATGCTTCAAATTGTACCTGCGCATCATCCGTAAGATGCGCAGCAACGCGAGCTTCTAGCTCAGCAATCTGGGTTCTATGGCCTTCTGCCATAGCAACTATTTCTTGCTCCAGGGTTTTCGCCCTTTCGCCAATAATTTGAACTTTTGCAACCAGAGGGAGGTCTGGTTGAATCTCACAAGCCGGCAGTTCCTGGGCAATCTCTTCTATTGCGTTTTTGATGCCGGTGTCTTGCGCCTCATAGAGTGCAAGCTTCGCAGAGATATTCTTATTACTTTCTTTCAGCTCTATCTCCTGCGATTGCAGTCGTTGGTTTTCCTGGAAAGTAGAGAGCTCTCTAGCTCTCAACTCAAGAGAAACTTTCTCCTGTACAAGCTGTAGAGTCTCTATAGGAATTATAGACAAATTAATTTCTACAGGTCCAACTGTGCTTACCTGTAGTTCAGCTAGAGGATCTGGAAGTGTCATGCTGGTAGGCGGAATATGCACGACAGTGTGCCTTTCTGTGAGTTCTTCAACTCGCTTATCACTTGGAATTTCTTGTGGCGCCTGCGAAGTAGATGCTGGCGCATGGGTCTGCGCAATCCTTCCTGCGAGACCTTTCAATTCTACAAACTGTAAGTCTAGAGCACTTCGGATGTGAGCATGCGTGTTCCTCATCTCACGAAATTGCTCTTTCAAGTATTTGTCGATCTCCGAGGGAATGGCCTCAGTGGGATGCGACACTTTCTGCTTCTTGGTGGCTGGTTCTGTTGAGCCTTCATCGCTTCTTTGCTCAGGGGCTTCCTTGCCCTTATCCTTCTCTTTCGCAGCGGCGGGTGGCATCGCAGATGCGATGTCGGCTGCTGCTCTCCATTCGTCCGACCACGACTTAATGGTTTCTTCGACATCTTCTGTGGTCATCCTGTAAAGACCTAGCGCCCAGTCACCTGGAATGTCGCAAGGCCGAAGGTAAAGTTGATGGATGTCGGCAGTAAAAGCCAACTTCCCTTCATACAATGTGGCTGTCTCCTGGCTCAGCCTTGGCATATCTTGTATGGTATCTCGGAGGAGATAGTAGTACTCACAAAAGACAGCGCGATTCATCTTGCGCTTCGCGGGATTAGGGGAATCCCAGAGGTTGATGTAGCGCATGCCGGCAACCTCTCCTGCGCGGCGCGGAAGGAACTGAGTATTCGGGGGCTCCTTCCACCCGACGAGAGCGCATAAAATTAGAAGCCACGAAAAATGGAATGATTGGGCTGCATTGTCCTGCACATTCAGGCAATCAGCCAAAAAAGAATTCAGCAGGAAGAGAGACCAGTTGTACTGTTCTCCCTCCGCAGCTGCGATAGCGAGCTCCACGACAGCTCCAGTAACTTCTTTTGGTCGGCACTTGGTGAGAAGTCTGCCTGCAAGCAGACTTCCTGTGAAGCGAAGTGCCTCATCTTCTACTGTCGTGAGGTCATAAGCCCGACCTCCTCTTGTCAAGTTATATTTCTGGACCAGCTTTGCAGCCAATTTTTGGTCCTTTTCCTTTCCCACAAAATGGATATTGGGATCCTTACCAACCTTAGATAGACCGGTGATACGGTGTATCAAATCAACATTTAGATCAATTGGCCTCCCGAGCCAAAGGTAACCTCCATGAATGCAGGATAGCAGTGTTTTAACGACTGCGTTCACTTCATTGCTACGCCCAAAGTGCGGTAGCTTCAACAAATTCAAGAGTCCAGGGCGCTCAAGATTTGCTGCAAATCCCTTCGGGATAAACTCGTCAACTTTTCTGGTGGGATTATGGACGATATCCAGATATCGGTCCAACTGGAACTGAGGATATGTCTTATAGTCTCCAAGGTTAAAATCAGAGAATTTAACCAATGGAATGTTTCCCAATAGTTGGCCTTCTACCCGCACACTAGCCGGTAGTGGCGGTAGCGGAATTGGATACTTTGCATTCTTCGGAATCTGTACATCCGGTGCATCATCTGGACGCGGCGGAATATAGTTCACCATAGACGCGAGCGGCTCTGGAACAGGTTCCTCCGGCTGCTGCTGAGATGCTCTTGTGCCTGGAGATGTTCTGGGATCAGTAGCACCAGGGTGTACGTAGGTCGAAGGCGTCACCGGAGTGGCCATGCCGAAATCTAAGCCTCGGCGTAGAAATTGACGAACAACTTCTTCAGTCGATAAATTCTCCGTCGTGAACCAATGTAAATAACAAAACTCTGGATAGCAAATGGCGGACCTGCGTAGGGTATGGATGCTGAAAACAAGGGAAAATACTCTGCACACTCGGCTCTGAAAACAAGAATTTAGATCTTCAAACACAACTATGCAACTCGAGACAGTAACCCGAAAATGATACAAGTGTGAGGTATTTATAGCCAGTGGGGATAGTAAATGCGACCAAGTGGGGTAACGTAGCTATAGGCGGCTACAGATGAGTTGACAACACGCTATCCTCCTTGCCGTAGCGGTGCATTTAGTGTGATTGACGGGTTCTGACAGCCTTCCGGGAGAAGCTAATGCTTTCGGCGCCTGAGTTAAATGCAAATCTTTCGGAGATTAAGCCGAATCCGTCAGAACGGCTAGACTTAAATAGCGGCCTTATCCTTCATTTATTCAAACGCGGCTACATAACTGCTGTAATTCAAAATTTCCGGCGGGTCATTTCAACTTAGGAAACTGTGCTTCTATGGGTCCACAACAAAACTTTTTCAAGCGGTAATTTATCAAAGGGAACTCCGCAAGAGCGATAGTTCGACGGTCCAAAAACAAAACTTCGCCAGAGCGCACCGATAAGCTCTCTTCAAGCAATTTTTATTCAGGATGCGCAGATATTTCAAGGAACTGCGCAGGAAGCTGGAAACTGAGGGTGTGTCGCAGCTTCCATGTAGACTGAATGCGATGTCTCTTTCAACTACACCGGACATCTGCACTCTTGAGCAATATATTATGTCGACAGGGCGGAGTGGCCGTCGCAATAAAGCTTAAGCCGACTCCCGTTTATCATTGTAGGTAGTAATTCTCCATCTAGCTTCACAAGCTGAACTGCGCCTCCGTCTGTTATTTTTATTACCTGAAAAGGGCCTAACCAATGCACGCGAAACTTGCCTGGAAATTTGATGAATTTACTATCATAAAGGAGTACCAAGTCTCCTTCTTCAAAGTGCTTATGCTTAATGTGCCTGTCGTGCCAAGCTTTCTGTCTTGCCTTTTGTACCTGTTGATGAAATCCGGCCAAAAGTCTGTCTTCTTCTAAGGAAAGCAGTTGCGAAAGTCTTTCATTCATAGTATCAGGATCTGCCATTTCTGTAATTTGCGCAATTCGGAGACTGGGAACAATGTATTCCATGGGCATAACTGCTTCTTGTCCATACACCAAGCTGAAAGGTGTGTGACCTGTTAGTTTCTTGCAAGTGGTTCTGTAAGCCCGTAATACAGCTGTGACTCTAAGGTCCCAATCATCTCTTTGTTGATTACAGATTTTCGTCAGGGCATTCTCAAGAATCTTATTGAATGCTTCCACCGTACCATTAGCTTGAGGATGGTAGGGTGTACTCTTATGGTGACTAATTTGAAATTCTTCAGTAAGGGCCTCTATAGTCTCATTGAGGAAATGTGTACCTTGATCACTCATGAGGATCACTGGGCATCCAAACCTAGTGATAATGTTCTCGAAAATGAACTGCGCGGCAGTAGCAGCGTCGCAGTTCTTAACTGGCTTCGCCTCAGCCCATCTGGTGAGGTATTCAGTAGCTGTAATGATATATCTTGCGCCAGTTCTTTTTCCTGGTGGGTTAATAGGTCCTACAAAGTCAATGGCCCATTTATCAAAAGCACGCAGTGTGATCTGGGGTCTTAGCGGCATTTCATCTCTCCTTGAGGGTTTTCCTGTGCGCTGGCACACATCGCAACATTTACAGAATTCCTTAGTGTCCTTGTGCAATGTCGGCCACCAAAGACCTGCGGATAATATCTTTTGCGCAGTCGGCTTTCCTGCGAAATGGCCTCCTGCGGTACCTGAATGCGCTTCTGCGATGATAGAGCTCTTTTCATGTGGTAAGATACATCTGCGCAAAATTTCGTCAGGGCCCAACTTATAAAGCTGGCCTGCTATCAAAGTGAAGTATGCGGCTCTAACAACAAGTTGCTTTTTCTGCTGGATTGTAAGCTCAGCCGGCGCTTGTCCGGTAGTGAGAAACTCAAGAATATCAGAATAATATTCGTCTGTTGCTTGGATAGAAAACAACTGTGCGTCAGGCAGATTGTCCTCCAGACTCGTAGGTTCCTCTCCTGACTCTATTCTGGATAGATGGTCAGGCCCTGCATTCAGTCTGCCTGGCTTTACAATAACCTCAAAATCATACTCTTGAAAGAGCAGTAGCCATCTGCAAATTCTTCCTCCTAAAACTGGTTTATTGACCAAATATTTCAAAGCAGAATGGTCAGTATACATTTTAAAGTGAGCTCCTAACAGGTAGTGTCTGAATTTCTGTAGGGCATACACCATAGCTAATCCTTCCCTTTCTGTAGTGGTGTAATTCTTCTCAGCTGTAGATAGCTTTCTGCTGGAGTAAGCAATTGGGTGGTCAATACTTCCTTCTCCAGACTGTGTAAGCACGATTCCTAATGCTATGGAAGAAGCATCAACATGAACATGAAAAGGTTTTCTCCAGTCCGGGAAAACTAGAATAGGCGCTGTGATCATCTTTTCTTTAAGTGTGTCCAAGCTCTGTTGGCATTCTTCTGTCCAGTGGAACTTCGAATCCTTCTTCAGCAATCTTTCCATAGGTGCTGTGATCCTTGCATATCCTTTGATGAATTTTCTGTAGTATCCTGTATGTCCCAATGTAGTGCGCAATTGCTTAACTGAGTTGGGCGCCGGTAAATTAGCAATGATGGCAACCTTCGCAGGATCCATCAGAAGTCCTTGTCTGCATACAATATGTCCCAACAAAATACCAAAGGGCGCACAAAATATACATTTTTTCAAGTTACGGGAAATCTGATGCTGTCTACATTTTTCTAGCATCATGCGCAGATTCGCAATATGGTTCTTTAGTAAACCAAATACAGTCCAGTCATCAAAATAGACTTCTAAAAACTTGTGGATAAATTCTTTAAAAACAACAACAACAACTCTAGAGAAGATAGTAGGTGCGTTTTTAAGACCAAAGGGCATTACCGTATACTGGAATGAGCCCCATTCAGTTGCAAAAGTAGTCTTGTGGCGGTCGTCCGGATGGATTCTGATCTGATGATATCCCGAGAAACCATCAGTGAAGGAGTAAGCCTCTTGTCCTCCAACATTATCAAGTACTTCATCTGTGAAAGGAGTGGGAAATGGATCGTGCGCTGATGCATCATTGAGTTTGCGCAAGTCGACGCAAATTCTTATTTCACCTTTTGTTTTCTTTTCTTGGACCACCATAGGACTAATCCAATCGCTTTCCTCTACTGGCTCAATAATACCTGCTGCAAGCATCTTATCAATTTCTTCTTTGACTTTTTCTTTGTAGCGCGGGTTCAACCTGTATGGGCGCTGCTTTACTGGCTTGGCATCTGGTTTCAGAGGTATGCGCATCACTCCTAAGTCTCCTAGGATGCCTTTCATTTCTGTGAACTTGGTGGGAAAGATATCCTGGTAGTCACGTAATAAATCTGAAACATGCGCAACAGTTTCATCATCCCAATAATCTCCTATAGAAGCAAACTTTGGGTCAGCTTCTGTACCAATGTTAACTTTCTTGAGCTTGACGTGTTCTGTGATGGCAGGAATATCAAGCTCAGGACCTTCAATATTGCGCGTCCCTTCTGATTCTGGGATATTGATGTTGCGAGGATCGTCCTCCTCATCTTCAGCGGTGAAGTTATAACATTCCAGGGCATGTTCTATCTGGACAGCCCAATCTGGTTGGGAATACTCTGTTACTGGATAGTGTTCAAATACCTTCTTTCTAATACACTTCAAAGCCTGATCAATGCTTGGATGTTCTGACTCAAAGCTGAAGGTAAGTTGAAAGCTTTCTATCATAAGAGCCCAAGTAAGAGTGCCTCTGCGCAATTCTGTTTCAGTATACCAATTCCTTGGAATTGTATCCAATGTGTGGATGAATTGGTGAACCCATTCATCTTCCGGAATATCTGACCATTGCTGAATACATGCTTCAATGTGTGACCTGGGGTCACTCTGTCCTTCATATTTGCGTAGCGCTTCGGCTGTGGTGTCGTGAAATCTGCGCAGTATCAATCTGCGACAGTCTTTCCATGTATGAATATTCTCCTTGTGCGCAATCCACCATCTTGCGGGTGTAGCGCGCAATGCTACATCCAGTGCCTGTATGCGCTGCGGTTCTGGAAGCTTTTGTTCATATTCCTGTATGAATTTAGTTACTTCGGTTAGACCATCAAAAGTTGGAGTGTCAGTTAATTCTGTGCCAATCCATCGAATGGATTTAGTTATCATGGCGCAACGTCTTGCAGAAACCTCATGTAGACGATTCTGCCAGTTTTCCAATCCTGCATCTGAATCTGATGTGCACGAGCTATCACATCGCCAGCTGATATGGCCGTCTGCTGTGGGGTTGACATAGTCACTGTGGTTAGTGGTCATCTGGTACAAACTTTCCATGCGGCGCACTTCCTCTTCTGCGCGAATGGGTTCTATATATCTTGGTCCTTGAATAGGATCAAGAGGTGCGATGACCCTGATCTGGTCATCCTCAAAGGTCATCTGTCTTTTCTTCAGGTTAATGACAGCCAAATTATCAAATGCCCAGTCTATTCCCAACAGCGCTGGGTATGGTCTACTATCATCCATAATTTTGATTACTTCAAAATCTGCAGAGCTTCTTACTCCTTCAATATCAATAGGTACATTGGGTAATCTGCCCAATGGAGAGACTCGTTGCTGATTTGCGAGTCTTAGCTGGATAGGGGATCTTGTAAGCTGAGGGCTTCCCATCTGTTCCCATGTCTGCATAGTGAGAACATTGGCTTCGGAGCCCAAATCTAACATGACTTCATCCATTTCAAATGCTCCAATCTGCGCTGTGAGCCTCATCTCTTTTCCAGTTCTAATGTGACTCCTGATCTGGTGAACAGCACACTGCGGTGTTTTCGTCGAAGCAGAGTGTTGGCACTGATCCAACAGGTGTTGGAGTTCTAGAGTTGCTTTTTCATTGCGCAACAGTTCTAAACATTGTCGCAGGAATGCATGAACACTGCCTCGTGCATGCTCCTCATCATCATGACCATCATCATTAGGCCTTCCAGCTGTAGTGGCCTGTTCTTGTACCAGGTTGTCTTGTCTTAGCACTTGCGATCTACTAATGTTCTGCGGAATTGCGGCAGAACTTGAAGCTCTCGGATCTGAGAAATACTCTTGAGCTTGCTTAAATGCTTCTTTTTGCTTCTGTAGGTTAAGTGGGGCTGGTTTAATGTTAGCGCGGCGCACCCATTGCGTCGCTTGCTTTCCCGTTCCCATCTCTTGCGCACCAGTGGTTGCTCCACTGCGTGTCACTATATTAACTGTAGGGTCTGGTTCTCTTTTTTCTGCTCCAATCAACTGGATATTCTGATTGACCTGTGGTGTCTTTGCTTGCATCTTAGCCTGTAACTGAGGGCATTCTTCAATGATATGGTCAGAAGATTTACAATACCTGCAGAGGGTTGTAGGATTTTGGCAATCCCTAGCAAAATGACCTTGTGTTCCGCAATTATAACAAGTGATCTGTCCTCTTCCGCGACCAACATTTGTTGTGCGTCCGCGTCCTCTGTAATTTGCTGCTCGGGCATCCCGAGTTTGGTCATAAGGTGGACCTGCTATGGGTCCTTGTGTCTCTGCTTGTACCCTATAAACATCATGCTTTCTTTCTATCATAAGATCATATGCTCTACAATTGTTCTCATCATGACCTACTGATTTACAGAAATTACAATATAGATTCTTTGGGGTTTGCACATATTTCTGGAGTAAGTGACATTCTTGTGGTCTATGACCTCTAGTTCTACAGATTTCACACCAAGGCCCTTGTGCCTGTGGTAAAGGATTAGGTGCTCCAGTTGCAATATAGTCTATGAAAACGGGACAATGGTCCTTTGAATGACCTTGGGCTTTACATTTTGTACACCAAATTTCTTCCTTAATCTCCTTGCCTTTCTTAATATCATGCACTTGCAAGGTTAAGTTTGCTAATTGGTTCTGTAAATGCGCAACATCGTTGCTTGTTCCTGCAATTGGCGAATCTTCTAGTTTCATGGCCATCTCTAGAGCTTGTTCCTGAGTATTGAGATTCTGTTGCATAAGAGGAAGTCTAATGTGTGGGAGCAGCGCAGCAATGAACCATTCTTTATGTTGCTGTGGTGCAAACTCGAAGCTTACTTGATCTATCAAGGCTTTGAACTTCTGGTCAAAGTCCCATACTGATTCTGTAGGTAACTGTTTGATGTCTTTGAGCTCTGTTATACACTGTGATTCTGATTTAGGTTTCTTAAATTCCCGAATCATAGCATTTCTTACCTCAGCAAGCGTCCTATTCTGTGCTGCTGAGTATTTCATGAACCAAGTCAAGGTTCTTTCTCTTAGTGTGGTTGCTAACTGAACCAGTTTAACAGCATCGTCATTAATTTGCTTAATTGTCCAAATGGCTTCACATAAGAACCAGTGCTGCTCAGGGTCTTCTATCCCTGTTCCTCTAAAAGTTGGTAGCTTCATGTCATCACCCATCCTTCTTGCGCGGGTTTGAGGTGGAGGTACTGTAGCAGTGCCTCCGGGATGGTTAAACAAAGGTGGTACAGAGGTACTAGAAGTACCGTGTGGGCTACTAGAAGGTGTTACTGTAGGATTATACTGAGCTCCGTCTGGTTTTTGCGGTGTAAAGGGGTAATAAGGGATATGAGCACTCCCTTGTCGTTCTATATGGCTTGCTCTAGGGACTTGGCTATCGTCTGGGCTAGACTCAAAAGAATATTGGTCAAGGCCTACTTTATATCGTTTTCCACTACGAGTGCAACCAATAACTTCAGGATCACTATCAGAATCTACGGACATTACTTGTCTATGCTATTCATCAGAAGCAATACATAGCTTTCCTTTTTCATACAGAAGCATTTTAATCCATAAGTTCAGAGAATTTAAGAACTTACCTCTGTGTACTTGGAAGAAACTCCTCTCTGCTTCACTGAAACTCTTTCTTGTATCGACTGCAAATTCGGTAATGAAACCTTCCAGTAGACTATTCAACCAAAAGTCTACTGCGCGGGAAACAGAATTGTCGATCCGCTTCACAATACTGACTAGCTCGGGCGTCCATGTGACGGGTCGATCAACATGCAGCGTAGGTGTAGAATCTGCTAACTTGGCTATCCAAGCGTGTAACTCCAATGCAAACGTAACAAAGAAAATTTCGTAAAGGTCAGCATAAATATACTTCTGTAACCAGTCTTCTGTTTGAAACGTAAGGCTTCTATTTTCTTGTTCAGCGAACTCTTTAGCCTTTAAATCAAACCAATCTCCAATTTCTTTAGTTGTAGGATTCCAGTAACACATTTGTTAACTGAGCAAGTCTCAGTGTAACAGAACCTTATGTTGTCTTCAGCAACAATCTCAGATGTCGCGTAACTAGTAAGTCTGCAGGAACCATTTGTTGGATCAATCAATAGGGTTCAAAGCCATGGAAGTAATGTGATCAAAAAGTCAATAGGGTTCAAATAACAAGTCTCACAACAGCAAGTCGCAAGGCAACGGAACCATTTGTTGGCTTGCTCAATCTCGCGCGTCGCCAAAATAACAAGTCTCACAACAGCAAGTCGCAAGGCAACGGAACCATTTGTTGGCTGCTTTACTGGGCAGACCCGGGTTTTAATGAAGCGCAGCAACAAGACCCCTTGGCGCACTGGCCCTCTCGGCAACGAGCTGCGCGGCAGCTCGAGGTCTCACCCGAAGTGGCTATGGGGGGGTTAAGGAATCAGCTTTCCTTAACCGTGGTGACGCTGAGATTGTTCTATATTTCTCCTTCTTCCCCTTATATCGACGGTCGGACTTTCCCGCAGGCCTCGCGACACCACTGCGCGGATGCCTTCCTTCCTGCAGACCCACTGCGCAGTCTCGTCCTTCGGGCGCGGAAGGCGCCTATTCCTTGTGTCGATGCGCTAAAATACCTTCTCACCCTGCGCACTCATCGCAGTCACGCGGAGCTCGGTCGCTGCAGCGACAGCGTTCCACCACTCCTTCTATACTTGGCGATTATAACAATAGAGGATTATAACAATAAAGGACCTTCCTATACTCACCTAAACAGTCGCAGAGATGATGCAAAAGATGTACACACAGGTAATGATCTTAAACAGTTATTATTCACGCAAACATTATAACAAGAAGATATATGTGAAGCTCATCTCCTCGAGGAAAACCACGTCCACGGGAGTGTTATATTAACCAGAAAATGATAGAGTTATACAATATGCTGCGCACACAGCTGCAGCCTTAGATCTTTCCAGGAAACTCCACGCACACAGCTGGGAGCCCTTCTCTCAATCTAGTCTCCTCTCTATGGAGATTACAAAGGCGCAGACGTCGACTCAGACTGTCTGGCAACTCAAGGATTAGCTCCTCGGCTATCCGATTTCCTCTCTAGTTCTACACACTGGGTAGGAAATACAGTGAAGGATAATCAACACATGATCTATCCTTTAGACTGGCTATCTAACAGTCTATCTAACTCTCTCTAACTCTCCAACCCAACATCTATCCATTACAATTATTCATATATATAGGTGGCCATGACGGTCACACCTTTACAAAACTGTGGGCCTTTCCCAACAGTGATTCCCAAAAACCCTAACCACGCACATGGCTAGGTGTACTGTAGGCGCCGCTTGCAGTCACGTCGCCGCTTCCTGCAGGCTCCATGAATTCCGGCGCAGATTGTGGGTATGGGCGATCGTCCTTCGCCTTCAATGCTCTGGTCCGTTGCTCCTCCTTGATCCGAGCAACCATAACTTCTATACTGAGCCTTTAAATGAGGGTAGCTGAGCCCTCTACTCCATCGCCTTATTTATTATGGTAGCTGAGCCACCTTCATTCTTCGATGACGTGCACGCGAGCTCCGCAATTTCCGGTCCGTGATCTGCGCTGAGATCATCCATCTGGCACCGTACTGCGCACCGTCTCCTTCTTACCCAAAACTTAGTGCTTGTCCCAAAATTAGCACTTTCCTTCCATACTCGTGCTTTTTCCCAAAATTCGCAGCTTTTACTATAGCTGCGACCTTGGCCCCAACAGCTTGGAATCCTGAGGTGGCTAACCTTAGGGCATTCCAAACTTGTGCAAGTATCTTGTCGGAAGGATACTTAAAAGGTTTTGGTAGGGTTATTCGTATTTTGAATGTCTATACCCCTTACCAAAATTGTAAATTTTTTTGAGAGCGGATTGTTTCGAAGGGTTTGTTGAATGATCCGTTGCTTATATTGGCTGGCGACCTCAATCTCACACTCTCGAAGGATGAGGTGTGGGGATCGGGCAGGACCTTGGATCCTCTTGCTAAGTATTTCTCAAATATTTTCGACAGTGCCAACTTAAGAGATATTTTCCCTCCCAAGTTGGTCCCAACTTAGTCTAATGGCAGGGTTGGTGGGAATTGCATAGCGAAGAGATTAAACAGATTCCTCATGGCTGAATACCTATGTGATTCTTTCGGCAGGTATTGGTCTTGGATGTATGCCACTAGTTTTTCGGACCATAAGGCCATTACCTTGCAGCTGGACTTTGAATCCCATTTTTTGGGTTATCCTTTTAAATTCGATCTTGTATGGCTTGATGATCCATCCTTTGTTGATCTCGTTCGACAGTCCTAGGTGGCCGGTGCTAACGAATCTTGTGGTATATCCTCCAACTGTTTGTCTGGGAGGCTTGGCAGGCTTACAAAGGATGTTCATGACTGGGAGAGGGCCAAGAAACTTGAAAACTCTAAGTGTTTAGAGGAGATTGAACGTGACCTCGAATCTCTGTCCTTTCCGGAGGATGAGTTTTTTTTTTAATTCCAGGTGGTTGGAGATGCTGAAGTCGTTGGAGGAGGAAAAGAGAAATCTTTTGGGGTTGCTGGAAGAAACCTGGCGACAGAAGAGCTGGGCCATGTGGATCAAGGCAGGGGACGCTAATACTAAGTTTTTTCATCAATTTGCAAACCAACGAAGACTCAATAACTCCATTTGGGAAATTGTACGTGATCATGGTGTGTTAATTCATGAACAGGCTCCCCTTTGTCAGGATGTTGTCAGTCACTTTAAAAAGATTTACCAGATTGATAACTCTAACCGCCTTGAAGATCAGTTGGAGATTATTAAGCTATTTCCCAAGTTATTTGATGAAGATGCCTCCTTGGTCATTGGGTGACCGGTTTTTGAGGCCGAGGTTTTAAATACTCTGAAACGTTTTTTGAAGGATAAATCGTCGGGCCCTCATGGTTGGATGGTTGATTTTTTCCTCCACTTTTTCCCTTTGCTTGGGACTAATATCACCCTAGCTATTGAAGATTCGAGAAATAAGGCGAGTATCCCTGCTAATCTCAACTCGACTCACATTACTCTCATTCCTAAGGTGGATAAACTGCTTGGTTTCAGAGACTATCGGACCATCTCTTTATGTAACCTCCTTTACAAAGTTGTCAGTAAGATCATTTCTAAAAGGATTAAGCCTTTTTTGGAGAGGGGTATCTCGGCTGAACAATTTGGGTTTCTTCATAACAGACAATTATTAGATGCAGTTGGTTTAGCCCAGGAGGCCCTCCATTCTACCAAACAGAAGAATCTTGAAGCCTTCGTCCTCAAACTCGATCTGGTAAAGGCATATGATAGGCTTGATTGGTCTTTCCTTCATTTCATCTAACTCCAAGTTGGATTTCCCTTTGAGATTGTGGAATGGATTATGTCCTGTGTATCTACAACAAATTATTCGATCTTAGTCAATGGCTCTCCATCTATTACTTTTACTGGTTAACGCGGTTTAAGGCAGGGTTGTCCCTTGTCACCTTACCTTTTTATTCTGGCTGTGGAAGGACTGAGCCTTTTAATTCATGATGCTCGTCGTAAGGGTTTCCTCTCTGGTATCAAAGTGGATTCGTCTCTTTTCATTTCGCATTTGTTGTTTGTTGATGATGTTCTCTTATTTGGCTCAGGATCTATTGGTGAATGGTATCAATTCAAATCTATTACTAATTGTTTTTGCAACGCTGCAGGGCTAGATATCAGTCCATCAAAGTCTTCCTTTCTGTATCAGGGTAAGGGTCATGCTTTAAAGGAGCAAATTGGTGCTTTATTTCCTTTCCAGATGAATGAGGTTGGTACTGGTTTCAAGTACCTGGGCTATTTCTTGAAACCGGTTGGCTACTCTTTGGCGGATTGGGGGTGTCTTATCAAGAAAGTGTAGAGGAGAATCAATGGCTAGGAGTTCAAATATCTATCTATGGGAGGGAGACTAACGCTCCTATGGTTGGTGCTTCAGAGCATCCTATTTTTTTGGTTTTCACTTTTCATCGCCCCTCCGAAGATTATTAATGATCTACGTAAATTGTTTGCTAGATTTTTATGGAACAGTTCATGCGACTCCCATAAGTGGCACCTTGCATCTTGGGACTTTTTAGCTCGACCTAAATGCTCTAATGGATGGGGCATTAAAAATATCAGGTTTTTCAATCTGTCCCTTTGCGCCAAATATTTTTGGAGGTCTCTGCATGACACTAGGTTGTGGGGACATGTTGTTAAAGCCATGTATTTGGGCAGAATCCCACTTTCTATCTGGCTTAGGTGTGGGAAGTCTTCTGCGCAAGGTTCCTTTATTTGGTGTAGCTTTATGAAGGTTTTTCCTATTATCAATTCGGGCATCTGCTAGGTTGTGAGTAGAGGTACGCAGATCTTTGTGGGTCTGGACCCGATCACTGGCCTCGGGGAGGACTTTCGTCTACCTATGGAGCTCATTATATCTCTACATGACTGGAATATTTATGTTCTTAAGCAGGTTGTTCACACACAGGATCTGGATATTCTCTCTTGGCTCTCGGCTGCTGATTTGGATTTGGCACCTCACCATCATGAAGCCTGGAACCGCTTTGTCAGGAGTCTTGTTCACGCGGGCATTATTCTCAATCAGGATGAGGACATCTTATGTTGGAGCCACAATTCTTTTGATGGGCGCATCACTACGAAGTTGGCTTATTCTCTGCTATTGGATGTTGCAGCTGCTGATTTTCTACCTTCCTAGGTTTCCTTGAATTGGTCGATCAAGTGCCCTCTCAAGATCCTCTGTTTTATGTGGCTGGTTTTAGGTGCTTACTTGGAGTAATCTATGCAAATGTGGATTTTTTGGGCCAGGCATTTGTGCCATGTGTCGGAGAGAGGGTGAAGATGTGAAACACCTCTTCAGACAATGTGTTGTTTTCAAACTGTTATGGTCTTCTCTGGAGTACTCTTTGCACTTTCAATTTGCTTGGAGGGATGTTCCCTTTGTACAAAACTTCCAAAGGTGGTATACATCTCAGCCTGCTAAACCTACTTTGATGCATGTTACTCTTTGGGAGTTTTGGAAAGTCCAAAATCAGGTCATTTTCCAAGGTGCTCACGTATCTATCCCTTTATTATCCTCCCATATTTTAAGTTACTTCCAGTCGACCTATTCTATTGCGATTAAGAAGTCCAGGATTATTACTCCCCATGATGAGAACAATATCAGCTTTCCTATCGGCTATTTCGACAGTGCTGCTCAGGATGGTGTATGTGGGGCCAGTATGCTTTTGAAATCCTCCATAAATCATTTTTATCAGCTACAGATGGGTGCTGGACTTGGAACCAACACCAGAGCCGAGTTGTTAGTGTTGTGGGGACTGTTATTCTTTGCTAAACTTATACGAATGTCTTCATTGAACATTTGTGGTGACTCAATGATAATCATTGCATGGGACAAAGGGGAGCAGCGCCTTACTTCGTTGTTTTTGAATGGTTGGATCAATCATGTCTAGCTGCTTATTGCTGGT
The DNA here is from genome assembly GCA_027924585.1 of Larix kaempferi. NCBI lineage: Eukaryota > Viridiplantae > Streptophyta > Pinopsida > Pinales > Pinaceae > Larix > Larix kaempferi. The sequence goes on along the minus strand of BSBM01001158.1, from coordinate 1,516,038 downwards.
TTCGAGGACATTTCCTTTCGCCACATTTACAGAGAACACAATACTATGGCTGATGAGTCTTCCAAGCGGGCCTTGGGGGCCTTGAATGGCCTCATTCGTATCAAGGAATTCCGGGATAATATTTTATGTGGATCTTACTCGGTTCCCTTTGAATAATGACTCGATAAGCTTATGTAACCTTTGTCTCTCTGCGTAGATCGACCTATTTGGTTCTTCCTGGATAGTTTTTCTATATGTTTTGTGGATCAGTCAGGATAGCTATCTATATGTTTTGTTATGATAATTTGGCCTTGGATTTGGAAATTTAGGCATCTCACCTTTTTGTAACCATTGGATACAACTTTTTCTTAATAAAAGTTGGTTTTTTTCTTCTGAAAAAATTGATACGTGACCTTACCCACTAAGGTTCAATGGCTTATAATAATTTTCTAATTTTTTTTTAGCTAATAATGAGCTAAGTTATGGATTAAAATGTACACCTTTTCATTGTCCAATGATATACCTTGTCTTGGACTTGAATAAACCTTGGATAACCCAGACGATGAGGTGTGTCGTATAGTTTAATCCGTTTTTTAATTGTTTCGCTAGCGTAAATGGTATGGATGTGTGGTCATATTTTATGTTTGTCTAGAATTTACTATTTCCACAATGCTCTACAACTATACTATTTGGAACAAGAGTAATAGGATGCTTGCCTTTATTTTTTGAAATTAAAACCGTCGTGGCTTGTTTGTGCATTGGATGTGAGAGGTCATTTCGGTGGTACTTTGGTGGCTTGGGATCCTTTAGTGGCAGATTTCAGGTCCTATATTACATGTTCATGCATATTGGTTGAAGGTACTTTTAAGGGTTTCTCGAGGACGATCCAAATTTTGAATGTTTATGGCCCTTACAACCAACGCAGGGAGTTTTGGGAGAGGATCTCTGCATCTGGTTTACTTAATGATCCTTCTCTTATTTTGGCAGGTGATCTGAACCTGACTCTGAGTCCAGATGAGACTTGGGGTGCCGGTAAGTCTTTGGATCCATTGGCAGACTTTTTCACTTGTTTGTTCAAAAATTCTAAGTTGGTGGATGTGGTCCCTCATATTTTATACCCGACCTGGTCAAATGGTCGTTGTGGCTCTGCAGGAATCGGAAAGCGTATTGATCGTTTTTCATGGCCGAAGATCTCTTTGGCGCATTGGGAAAGTACCGCTCGTGGTCATATGCAGTGGGAATTTCTTATCATAAGGCGGTTATCTTACAGTTGGATTTTGACGCCCTCTCTAAATATTATCCTTTCAAGTTTAATGCTGGACTGTTGACATATTCCAATTTATGTCACTGGATATGTTCTACTTGGATGGAGCTTCAACAAATGGTTCAGTCATATCCCTTAATGGGGCTACCACGTAAAATCCACTTACTAAAAGGTTTGGTGAGGGATTGGGTTAAAGTTAATAAAGTGGAAGATCAAAAGGCTCTGGTAGCCATTGAAGAGGAAATACAAGCAATCTCAAATTTTATGGATGTCTCTTTTGTTATTGTGGAGCAGTGTACCCAGTTAGCGAAGCTGATCCAAGAGAAGGAGAGGATTTTGGACCTAATGGAGGAGGAGTGGCACCAAAAGAGTCGGGCTATTTGGGTTAAAACGGGTGACCGAAACACTAAATTTTTTCATCGTTTTTCCAACCAGAGACGCTTAATGAATGCCATTTGGGATGTAAATGTGGATGGGGACAGAACCATTTTCGATGACAGTTCGATCAAGTGTGCCGCTATGGAACATTTTAGAGGTATCTACTCCAAACAAAAGGTACCTAATTTGCTTCATCAGCTCGATACCATTCAGAATTTCCCGTGGTATTTCTATGAGGAGGAGTGCAAAGACATGGGGAAGCCAGTGACTAAGGAGGAAGAGCTGAATACTCTTAAGGTTTTTGCCCATGAAAAAATCCCAGGGCCTGATGGGTGGACGGTGGAGTTTTATCTGCATTTTTTTGGCATGTTGGGGGACGAGCTTACTGCAGCTATTGAGGAGTTGCGGATCAAAAAGTGGCTACCACATATTATGAATAACACTTTCATTACTTTGATTCCGAAAGTGGATAAGCCAACGGTCTTTTATGAGTATAGGCCTATCTCGTTTCACAATTTATTATACAAAGTCATTCCAAAAATTATTGCTAAGAAAATCAAACCTGTTGTAGGCAAGTATATATCGAAGGAACAATTTTCTTTTATGCCAAACCATCAGATCTTGGATGTTGTGGGGGTGGTGCAAGAATGCTTGCACTCCATAAAGTTGAAAAGGTTGAGTTCCTTTATCTTGAAGCTTGACCTGCAAGAAGCTTACGACCGAGTGGATTGGGATTATCTTCATTTTATATTAAGTCAGATTGGACTTTCAATAGAAGTGGTAAATTGGATGTTGGCCTATATTTCAACAGCCAGTTTTGCAGTGTTGGTTAATGGGTCTCCTACCACATTCTTTCATGGTAACTAGGGGATGAGGCAGGGTTGCCCATTGTCCCCTTACCTTTTCATATTATCCATTGAAGGGCACAGTCTTATGATAAACAAGGCCAAAGAACAGGGTTTGTTACCAGGTATTAAGGTGGCCATAACTCTCTCCATTTCACATTTTCTATTTGTACATGACGTTCTACTCTTCGGGGTGGGGACTAAAGAGGAATAGAATCAGTTTTACAAGATCCTCAATGTCTTTTGTGAAGCATCTGGGATGCTCATAAATTCTTCAAAGTCTTCCTTTTTAATAGATGTGAGGATTCTTCTATAACTTATTTTATTGCAGAGTTATTCCCTTATGTTCTGAAGGATATAGAGGAGGGTATTAAGTACCTTGGGTTCACTATCAAGCCCAAATCATACTTGGATGTCGATTGGAAATGGCTTATATAGAGGTTCTCTCGGAGAATTAATTCTTGGGAAATGAGGTGGCTTACTTTGGGGGGTCGACTTATTCTGGTTCAATCCATGCTTCAATGTGTTCTGGTGTATTGGTTTTCGCTATTTGATGTTCCATCGGAGGTGCTTGAAAAATTGAGACATAAAATCTTCCAGTTTCTTTGGGGCAGTCAGATGGGGACTTCAAAGTTTCATCTTGCCAGCCGGGAGAGCTTATCTCGGCTGTGTCATCTGGGTGGTTGGGGTATAAAAAGAATGAAGGATTTCAACCGGTGTTTATGTGCTAAGAGTCTTTGGCGCTGTTTTTTTTTACAATGGCCTTTGGGGCGCAACCATTAAAGAAAAATATTTGAAGGGACTTGCCCCTTTCCACTGGTTTAGATCTCACTGTACTTCTCCTGCTAGTTGCTCCGATATCTGGCTGAGACTCCTAAAATCTCTCCCCATTATCATTCACTCTTTATGCTGGGCGGTGGGTCGTGGTGTTCAAATTTTCATCGGAATAGATATGATTTTGGGTCTTCAAGAGAATTACAAGTTATCTGTGGACCTTATTAAGGAGTTACAGGTTAGAGGTTACTTTGTATTGAAGCAGTTGATCAAATCCATCAATGAATCCATGATAAGGTGGTTGTCCTTTGCAGACCTGGGTCTACCCAGTTCTCATAGTGGGGAATGGGATGCTTACATGCTTTCTCTGATGGAGGATGGGATATTTATTACAGAGGATTCTGATCACTTGGTTTGGGAAGCCAACCCTCTGCAGGGATTGGTAACTGCGAAGATAGCCTACAATATACTGATGGAAGGTAAGGGGGCTAACATGGTGACAAGTTTGTAGAGGAAATTGTGGAGTGAAAAGTTTCCACTCAAAATTAGTTGTTTTATCTGGTTGTGCATGGAGAATAAAATTTTGACATGGCATAATTTACAAGTCCGTGGTTTCTATGGGCCGGGTATTTTCCATCTACGTAAATGCTCATCTGAATATATCAACAATTTGTTCGAGAGCTATGTCTTTTTTCAGGGGGTGTGGAACTTGCTTAGAGATAGATGGCCTTGTCTTCATGCATGGAATCGTGCTCAATTTACCATAAATATGGCTGCGTGTTCTGAGTGCTCGGGCGTCGACATCCACATTGCTTTTTTACTATTTGGGAAGTCTGGCGAGCTAGGAATGATTTGTTGTTTCGGGGCATCCAACCTCTAGTGGAAATGGTTTATGCTCAGATCTGTGCTTGGATTTCAATAAATACCAAGCTCCCTATCAACATCAAGCTTAGACCGGTACCCTTTGTTGAAGCTAGCTATACTTTTCCTATTGGTTTCTTTGACGGAGCTGCTCAGCATGGGTTGTGTGGTGCTGGAATGGTCATCAAACTATCATCTGATCATTTTTATCATCTTCAACTTAAAGCAGGGAGTGGTACTAACACCAGAGCATAGTTATTGGCACTATGGGGGATTCCGTGGTTTTCCAATAAGGATTTTATAGCTATGGCTCACATTTTTGGGGACTCTCAGTGTATCATTGACTAGGCTGTGGGAAAGGCCTGCTTGAGACCTCTTTTTGTAAACCACTGGTTGCACTAGACTCGCTCTTTGATTCTACATTTCAAGGGTTTATCTTTCTCTCATATATATCGTTGTTTCAACAATGTTGCAGATAGCCTCTCAAAGCAATCACTGGACCCTATGGATGGTAGCCTATTTATTAACGAATACCATGTAGATATTCTGGTTAGAGACTACATATTAGATATTTGCTAGCTGTCTGAGGGGGGACTTTTCTTTCTTTTTTGGACTATTTTATGTATGTAGTTGAGACACTGATGAGGAAGTGTTAATGTCTCATGGTCTCTTATTTTGTATGGATATATTAGCACTAGATAGACACTTGGACGAACACTTGGGCGTTGTTTTATGAGAAGATATCGCTTCTTGTAGTTACGCTTTATGTCATGTTGACACATATTTTTCTCTTAATAAAAAGGTGTTTTTTTTTTTTTGAAAAAAAAAAAGAGTAATAGCTACAATGTAGTTATAAAACTATGTTATATTTTGTATAAATAAGATTATGTTATATTTTGTAAAATTGATGAAGTTATTTCTTCTATAATTAATATATTGTACTATATAAATTATTTGGTATATTTGATGATGATATTATATTAAAAAATTAAATTTTAATTTTTTAAATTTTTTTCATAGTTTTTAAAGCTTTTTATTTTTAATAATTGAAAATTAATAATTAAATTTTTTATTGATAATTAATAATTAACAATCAAATTTTTTTAATAATTAATTAATAATTGCTAACTAGTCTTTTTAAGTTTTAAAAATAAATTTTTAGTTTTTTTTTTTATATTTTTAATAATTAATAATTGCTTATTAGATTTTTTTTGGTTTAATTGTTTTAATTTTTAAAATTAGTTTTATTTTTTTATTTTTTAGATATTAGTAAAAAAAATAGTTTTAGTTTTTAAGTTCTAAAAATTCGTAATTAGTTTTTATTGGTAAAAAGTTGGTTTTTGTTTTTTAAGTTAAAAATAAAATAGTTTTTTTTTTACTTTTTAAAAATTATTATTTGTGACTACATTGATTTTTTAATACATTAATACAATTTATAATCAAAATTTGGATTCCAAGTTTCTTAGAATTTTATGATTAATTTAGTTCTCTCATTGAAACTTTAATCTTATAATCAAAATTTGGATTTCAAAATTCTAAGAATTTCACGATAGGAGATGCATTTAAGGTTTATAGAAGCCAAAGTACATTCCATTTAAAAAATGAAAGGACATGTAATAATAAGGAGAGACACTTTATACTTATTATCAATAACACATTGTACAAAAATGTTAATATTCATTATCATTAATGAAACGCGTAGGATAAAAGACAACCAAAACACCTTGATTTTCCAGCGATTTTGAGATAAAAACTGGTTAAAATTCTTGCTGGAAATTGCTATTTTCGCAATTTTGTAATTTATGCAATTGGGATTTCCTGTTCTAGACTAATTTCTCAATTTTAAAACTACCTAGATCGCCGAAATTGCGATTTGAGCACTCCAAATTGTGATTTTGGTAAGAATTGCTCTGCCGGATTCCAACGAGTCGGGGGCATTTTAGTTAGCCCTTATACAGCTCCTTAATGAAACCTCTAGTACAAAGACTACATGTCAAGCTAGGAAAAAATTTTGAATTTTCAAAATTTTAATTAATATTTTGGTTTAAACAATTTTACATCCCATGAGGGATAATTTGTCAGTTCATAGCTTTTAGCCAATCATAAAATAGAAATAACAAATTTTAAAAATTCTACAAAATAATTTATATTTCAAAATATTAAGTTTAATATATAAATATTACAAAACTTTGAAAAACATTATAATTTTTTTGGTATTGATATACAAGTCAAAATTGTTTATGACCAACTCATCATTATAATCCCTACCTTAGCAAGGACTAATAATGGTGTGCTTTGATATAATTTCATCGTGAATAATCCAATACTCGATCGAGCCTTGAATTAGTTGTGCAATTTTGAGAAATTAACAACTTCATCATTTGTCTCTATAATTTGCAGGTTAGTCGTGACCTTTTTTACAACATTCTCCTTGTTTTTGAAATTGCTACATCGATTGTTATACTTGCCACATTTGTCACAACTATCTGATGGTGAACTTTTTATGGCGACTATTGATAGTGGTGTAGGGTTTATTAGGATATTTTACACACACACACACACACACACACACACACACACACACACATATATAACTTGTTTTTTTAAAGATTTGGTCTTCAATGTGCAGTGAGTGGTATTCCTTCAACAGAAAGTAGTCTCCCTTCACATTTTCTTTGCAACAAATAATTCTCTCTTTGATAGGGTTTCTTATTTTTTTCTTCTTTGAAAGCAAAATGCTCTTCCTCAAACAAAAAATTATTGACTAAAATTTGGATGTTGGTCAATGACCTAGTTCAAAGAAATTTCAAAAAAAATGCATTTGGCTAAAACACAGATAAAAAACGAAGCTCTAATACCAAATGAAATAAAGTTCGTTTACCAAAGAAACATCCAATATAAATAGGACAAAGTACAGTAATCCATTAAGAGAAAATAAAATTATATTGAATAAAGATGAAATAGATAAGAAATAACATTAAGAGGGCCTGTATATACATTCTCCAAAGAAAAATAAAATATATATTGAATAAAGATTTAAGAAGTAACATTGAGGAGCCTGTATATACATTCTCTAAAAGGCAACTTGGTGATTGAATTATTCATGAAATATTATGAATCTTAGATAATAATAATTATTATTATTATTATTATTTATTGTTTACATATATATTATGTTCATTATAAACCACCACGAGAACAAGGTTAAAAGTTAAATGAGTGCATTTCCTAACCAAAATTGATTGCATGTAAAACCTTAATGCTTGAATCTTCCATTTATTTTAACTGGGAATTAAATATTTATGTGCATGGTTTATTATTGCCTAATATTAAGAGCGTTTTTTTTTCATGTTTTCATGGTCTTTTATTTTTATTTTTGTTTGTTAGATCAGATTAGTTAGAGAATCAAAGATGGAATTGAAAGTAGCTTGCGTGCATATATGGAGTTCTCATTTTTAAATTTTTTTATGAATATAGATTAGTGTTGTTGCATTACATTTCAAAAAAGAAAATATGGGTTTTTTTCTTTTTTATATGAACTTGAAAAACTTTAGCTCTGCTTTATGTAAAGAAAAATAAAGTGCATTTACATGCATTTTGATTTCTCTTTATAATTTCAACAGAGTAGTTTAGTCATTTCAAACACCAAACATGCTACACTCCATATCCTTAACTAAATATATGCATTAACAACAACATATTTTAGGGTAACCAAATTGCTTCCTATAGCAAACAAACAAGCACAGGTTTTAGAGCCTTCGTGCAAGGTGGAGACTTAATTCTCCAAGGCCGTGGAAACTAAAGCTAGATTTTTACTAAAAGAATGTTAAAATGCAATTGAAACAAACAACATTTGTCAGGAAATCATGCCTCACATGTGTGTCAAACATTATAGTCAAGTTTGGTAAGTGGAGAGATTATCCTCTCTTGATTGTCTAGTGGGCTATGCATGTATGGGAAATTTGATAGAGTTGGAAAATCCTTGGGGTGACTCCAAGTCTCTTAGATTTTCGAGTCTAGGACATGCATTCTATATTCCCTTCTTATACGTAGAAACCTAATCCACGATTCTTGATTTGTGAAGTGGCAACCTTATTGGTTTTTCTTAGGTTTCACATAGGTGACTGCAAGAGGGAAAGGATTGTAGTTACTAAGATAGATGTATCACACCTGTTTTAGCTCCCCTAGAGGGTACTTGTCTTCATGAGAGTAATTACGCCTTAGGTGATAATTTGTTGCGTGAGAGTTACAGTAACTATCTCTTTCTTATTGTTGGTCCTAGGACTTCATATCCCAAAGCTAATTGTTCCAAGGTACCCTACCCCGTTCGCTTCTTGTTTCTTTTAGATTTGTTAGGTTATTGCTTCTTGGTGATTTGGGTATTAGAAATCCTCAAGTTTGTTTGGTTTTGTTTTCAAAAATAAATTCACTTATAACCTAAAATAAGAAAAAGTGGTTGACCAACTGACCCACCAATCTTAGTGGTTAAGAGGGTCTCTGGCTTCGAGTGTCAAACCACCTTTGACTCGTATATGGTTAAATAACCATAACACATACCACATTGAAACACATTCACACATTGATAACCCTTAAAGAGAAGTACCTATCTTGACAAACACAACTCAGAACTAGCTAGAATTTTTTGCCCACCTGAAATTAAAGTTATTGAAAATCAAACATCAACCCATTATAATCCTCCCCTAACTCATCCTAACGGTCTTGACTTGATACAATTGGGTGTCCCTTTACCCGCAGATCCTTTTGAACTTCTCTAAAACATACAACACATTATGTTTGGAACGAATGTCTCATTTCAATAGGGAGAAACTACTCCCATGACACCTAATGTACTAGGGGGGATGTTAACACTCCTTTCATACCTCCAGTTAGAGAAACAAGTGCTTCCACCTAAATGCCACATGTTTTAAATGCCTCTTCATTTGGGATTTCATTTTTTAATTCACACATTCCAACCTAAGGCCATTATAGTGTTGGAATACCGACCATATGCATTGTAGTACCTAGTTCAAGCTTATCCTTTGGGAGAGGTAACACTCCTATGCCTCAAGTAGTAAGTGGGTTTCCACTTGTATCAAGTATACCCATACGGGGATTCATACTTCCAAACTTAGGATTCCCTTATGGATGGAGTATTCCACCTAATTCTACCCTCTATTGAATACCGGAAATGTTCAAGGTAGTAAAACACCTAGAAGCAATATACAAGGATGAAGTAATATCCCAGGTAACCAATGGTTTCCTAAGGGTAGTCAATTTCAAGGGACCATTACAGTCCTAAGGAGAACTTATGCCTCAAGTAGTGCTACACCTATGGGTTGGAAATGGGTTTCCTTTAACAATACTAACACATATACTCATCCACATTCACCCTTTTTGGAAAATTTGAACCTACCTAACCTGTCATGGTTAGCAATGACCCTATTTGTCATCATCTTACATGGACAGTCATCCCAACTAAATTTCCATCTAATATTCCAAAGTTCAATGGTCATAATGGAGGAAAACCATACATGGATGCCATGAATTTTCACCTTTGGTTCTTGTCAAACTCTCTAGATTATGATAGTGTTCAGTTGTGTTTCGTTCATCATACCCTGATAAGTAGTGCCACCAAATGGTATATTGAATTACCTGTCACTTCTTTTTACAAATTTGGATCTTTATAAATTGATTTCCAAACACACATTTAATTTCTTATTTGTTATGGAATGGGTATTAATTATCAACTTCTCCTTGGAATTCCACCTATGTTCACATCTTGGATCATATCCATGGGTGGAGGCACTTCCAAAGACTCATACAAGCTAAGACCTAGATCAATTGTGCATATTTCTTTGTGAAATTGTTGCTACCTAATATAGCCGAAGATGTATCCATGCCAAAATAACTAACCAAAGAGCAAGTTAGTTTATGTGCACAACAATTGGAATTTTTTTCTTCACGATCTAACAAAACACTTTATGAGATAATACCTCATGCACCTCAATCTTTGACATTTCAAAACCATCTCCAGGACCACATGCTAATGAAATGATTGGATATATGATCCATACTTATATTGATCAATTGATTGACCATATGGGACATGTTTCCATTCACACACCTACAACTGATCAACCTACCCATAATGTTGCAACCTGAACACAAGCCTTTGATTTTCTTTCCATCTAATCCACTATTCAGAAACATTGACAACCCATAGGTAAGAAGAAGATTAAGAAAAATTATAATGTTGAGGATGGGGAATCTCAAAACCCTAATTCTAATTTTTAGGGTAAGAAGAAAAGAAAAAAATCAAATTTACATGCACACTTTGTGTCAAAGACCACCTTACACATGAATGTACTAAGTCAAACAAAGCTCCTTGTCACTTGAACCAACAAGGGGATGCTCTATATCTCGTGTTTATCATTCACCCTTTTCCTCCCCAACCCTAGTAGATGGTTTCCACAAATCCTACACCCCCATAAGGGGAAATCAGGGAAACCCACTGCCTAGGGAAAATTCCTCGACTGCAAACATCTTCGTGTGTGAGAAAATTTTCAACCTTCAGGCTCACACCCAAACTTACGACAAGTACGTAGTTGGAACTTTAGAGATCAAGTCTCTTCACCTCAGCATGGTGTTTCTCTTCACATTGAACGACCACCCAATGACCCATTACCTAAAATTCCTAGAGGGACCTTGCATCAATCAACACATAATCTCTATGCCAAAGAAACTCAAAACTATAGTATAGTTGAAGATCTAACTCAGGCCCCTTGTGTAATATTTGACTTGGAAGTATTACAAAGCTACCAACCATAGCATAAAGAATTTTTGAATCCCATTGGCATAATCGACCTCATATATTCTTGTATGTTGACTATTGGCTTAGACTATGCCCATCTGAGGATACCTCACCTTATTGAATTTCAAATCCAAGTATCAACATGAGAGACGGAAATATTTCTATGCATCATGGATGAAGGATATTCTACCTGCATCATGCCATTAACTTGATTGAAATATTTGGGATGCCTAGATCAACGCCCATCATCCACACTATTAAAATATTTTGATGGTCATTCTTTCCAACCACATAGAATCATATAGTGCTTTTCTAGTTACACTAGGGGGCAATACCATCTCAATCGAAGTAGAAGTGGATGATGCACCATTAAACTATAATATTATTCTAGGATGGAGTTGGTTATATGAGATGATAGCTGTAGTATCTTTTGTCTTTAGGGTTATCCATTTTATCCATGAAGGAAAAACCATTACCATTGACCAATTAGACTATTGCACACTTGATTCTAGGACCAACTTGGAATCAACTATGCTATTTATTAGGGATTCCAAAGAAAATGTAGATAGCATTGGTGCATGGATGTTCAAATATTCATCCCTTATGGGTACTTTTACTCTTACCCCTGCCCATTTGCTACATTATCACTTCCCCCATATTTAGCATATCTTATGTTCCCATCATGGATTGTGGACCAGGATCCATTGGTGCTACCTATCATATCTGATAGAGGTATTTTAGGATCAAGTATGACCTTATCTAGATTGAAAAGTATTATTAGTCCATATAGATTCTAATACAAATCTACAGTTACAGGAGGAGTATGATTAGTATACCTCACCCATTTGGGTTGTCGATTCTCCTCCTTCCAATGGCTCCTTATACATGGTTTTTCCCTCTAAAGAATCCATCATGGAAGCATCATATCATCTAGAATGACCTTGGGAATATATGTAGCATCATGCATCTTTCTCACCTAATATTGATAAGATGGAAGTTAGCCTTGAAATCCTCATTCGTCTAGGAGATCTTGATTTCTCATAATTCCCTATTCTTACACAATACATGTTTGCATATGGTAATTTGGACAAAATTATAAAAAAAAAAAACCATCAACATCTATGTCCAACTTGGCATTGTCAAGAACATTGTCATTGGTGCTAATTGTTCCTCCCAATAAATTTATGAGTACATGACCTCTTTTTTTTAATCGAGATGTTTTTGCATGGTCCTATGAATAAATGCATGGAAATAATCCTCATATCATCGAACATGATATTAAAACTTATGATAATGTCAAATATATTCAACAAAATATTAGGCTAGTAAACCCTAAGAAAGAAGCTGCCATCAAAGCAGAAGTAGAGAAGTTACTATGCACCGATTTCATCTATCCTATCCCCTTGACAAAATGGGCATCCAATCCTCTTCTAGTAGACAATAAATAGTGTACAATTCAAGTCTATACCGATTTTAGGGATTTGAACAAAGCTTTTCCAAAAGAAAACTATCCAATCCCATTCATTGATCAGATTATAGATGAATGTGTTGGGAATGCATGTTCTTTGCACCCCTCTACACGTTTTCATTGTAATGGGCCCCTTTGTAAAGTGGGAATTTGATTTCACGATCTGTAAGAAAGTCTCAATGTGGGTCGAGGCCAATGCCTCCCTCTTTTAATTGTTGATTACATTAACCATGGTACTACAACAACACTTTTATTATTTAATCATGTTATCACTCATTTTGGTGTCCCTATAGAAATCATCATGGATCATGGATTCCATTTCCAAGATGACTTCATGTCATAATTAATTGATAGTTTGGTTTTCTGGAAAAACCATTCTTCACCTTACTATCCTCAATCCAATGACCATGTAGACAATATCAACAAAGTCTTGAAAACTATGTTGCATAGGAAAATAAACAAAAACAAGACCAACTGACATTTTTTTTTCTACTCTTTGGGATTACCAATTTTTTTTTTAAAATGCCACCGGATTTACTCCTTTCCATCTTGTTCATTTCGTAAAGGCAATGTTATTGATTGAATACAAAATCCCTTCACTAAAACTAGTAGTGGAATTCCTCCTTGATACTTCAGCTGAAGAAGAATGTCTCATATACTTAGCACAACTTGATGAACACCATTGATATGTCATAGTAGCTAATGAGACTCATAAAAAAACATGTCAAAGAAAAATATCAAAAAAGTCTCCATCCGTAGATATTTTCTAAAGGTGACTTGGTCTTGGTTTATGACCATGATCATGATAAGTTAAGGGTATGGAAATTGAAACTTATGTGGCGTGGACCTTACATTGTGAGTCATGTGTTATCAAATGGAATATATAAGTTAGTTGATTATGAAGGATTTACCATTTTCGAAGCCTCAAAATGGGATCTACCTCAAGAAGTATTGTGTGTGAATTAATCATGCTTTGCAATTCCATGTAACATGTTGAATTATAAAGACTTGTATTTTTAGACAATTTTATTTCCTTTTGATCTATTACCTTGGTTGGGTAGTTACTTATCATTCTTTGGTATTACCTTCATAGATGAAAACCACTTCCCCTTATTATATAGGATTTGCGGATGGCCCTAGTCATCACAATCATAACATTACTTCCATTGCATGGGTGAAATTTTCTCTCATTGATTAACTTGTAAATTCCACTGGTTTTTTCCTTTTTGTTACAACTAACAATGTTGCTCATTATAGTGTTATTACCTAGATTCTTACATAGGATATCATTCTTTGCATTTGAAACATCACTATCTACTTGGATTCTCAATTAGTAGTGTCTCACGTAAACATTGTTTATCAGGTTCATGATCCTTGTCTTTATAGAAGGTTTCTAAGGGTACGCCTTCTTGAATGACAAATTGAATTCATCAAATACATTCACATTCCATGGAGGTTTAATGTATTGGCTGATTTGTTATCTATTCACGTCATTGATTGGCATTTGTTACATTAAATTTTGAGCACCATAAAAACATGCATGTAAAATAAAAACCATGACATATAAATGAACACATCATTTTTCAATTGTATAACATCATGTCTACACAAAAATGTGAATATACAATCACCATATACACCACTAGGCTATCTAGCCTCGTATAGATACATAAGTTGAGATAAAAAAAAATGTCAAGAGTTATCTGAGGATCTAATTATTAGATTTATGTGCATGCACAACATGGTAGAAGACCACAATGGTCACTACTTGCCTCAATAATTTAATCATCGTAGAAGGAATTCTGACCACATGGTGTTGCAACTGCATGGGCACCATCTCAATATGTGTCATCAAGACTTCCATTGTGATCCCTTGTACATTCTTGTGTGCATTGTTCAGGGTCTTTGTTCAGGAGATGTTGACTGGGGGCATCTCCAGAGGCCGCATTAGACCAACATTTTTTCCATGATGTGATGATATGGTTAGTACACATTGTATTTTTCACAGTAAAAAAATCCCTCCCAAAAATTATTTTTCTTTTCTTACAAATATCCCTAAAAAATTAAATAATTTAAAACACCATTAGAAAATAAACAATTTGAGAGCAAAGAGAGAGAAATGATTCTTACCTTTTAGGCCCCCATTGGTCCCTTAGAGGAAGTACCATTTCCATATCTTTCCTAATGTCAATATTGATGTAAGGGTATTCATCCACCATGATGATCTACTCTAAACACCACTAAAAAAACTTACTAGGCTCAAAGCTACACATATGTATCCCACCTCCTAGGTAGACCATCAAGCCACTCCAATGTCGCATCTTAGGCTCTCGTGGACAAATTCAAGGATTGAAGATACAAGGGTGTATCAACAACACCCTCCCTAAGAAAAAGGTACAAATAATGGACCTATTCTGCACTTGGTCAATTGCTCCCACATGTTGACCAAGAGAGTTGAGCACTAGTAAAAAATAGTAGGTTGAAGACAATGTGGAGTGTAGAACATCTCAATTGTGAAGCTGATTGCTCTACCATAGATATAGATACTCGTGTAATACTAAAGAGGATGGTAGTCAAAGTAAGTCTATAATCTTATGTTTAGCACCTTGTTATTGCTCTTCTGCATGCCATAACACATACTCTGACACAATCATCATCATTGGTCCCCTACCTCCTCTTTTGAGGAGGATTGGAAATCCTCTCCAAGAAATTCCTATCAAAAAGTATATGTACTCAACATCTATATGGATAATCTCATGTCCCACGTGGAACACTTGCTCATTAGGCCTAGTCCCACCACTACACAAATATTTGTAATAGGTCCTGCTCCTTGCATAGTCTCATGCAACAAAAGAACTTCATCAACAGATAATATTATAGGGAATCCAAAGTAGGATAATGACAGGAAACCTCCACATTTTTATCTTCATTCTCCCTTTTATCACACTCTTTCATAATGGACATAAGCCCAGCACACACCACAATCAAAATTACAAGGTTAGTTCATCAATAATTTTGTTTTGTATTTTTTAAGGCACGACCATAACTCTTAACACTTATAACCATGTCCGACATGGTTTTGTTATGCAACAAACATGAGTAGGTCTTTCTACTTGTGATGTTGCATATGAAAACCATGGTCTTGCACCCACATACCAAGTGAGGTTTGACATGTCTTTCAAAAACCAGAAATTTGAAAAATGAAATGAACAAAATGAAAGAGAAGTCTAAGTTGGTCTACATGGAGGGATTGGCTCGAAAATATGATGGTCAAATTCTCTACAATATGAAACTCAATCCTAGGTGATCCAAAGCTCTCTCCAAAATCACCCAAATGCAATGGCACAAATGAACTAAACATTTTCTTTTTTGCCTATATTAAGTCATTTTGACTAATTGTTTCCACTTCATACTATATAATAGCATTGATTTTGATGTCTTGCAGGAGACTAGCATGATATGTCATGTTTTATCCCTGAGATGGTTATTTTTTATAAGAATTTGTTTCATTGACCATTTTTTGATTATGTGTAGATTATACGATGTTTTCTTCAAACCTATTCTATAACGTACCCACCCATCCATACAAGGCAAGGGAGGGAACGTGGTGCCAATCTCTGGGGATTTTACATAAGCTCAGCCCATTCATTAGATTCACGGCAATAAAGATGATGTGTGCAGATGCAAATCACTTAAACATGCACAGCGGAATAAAACATATTCATCCACACACTCTTCATATGCATTCAACATATCAATAACAGTCATTAATTTAACATTGCATAAGTAAAATACATAGACAGAGAACACTTATCTTCATTGTGAAATTGTCCCAAACAACTTGCTATGTCGCTACAACATTCCACCCAACCATAGGTCTCTGCCCAACCTGTATTCTTTCAACACTCAGAGACCACCCCTGAGATGGGCATGATTTCTACAAGGAAAAGGGGACGTTCCAGCTCATTCACAGCCAATTACTCATTTCATCTCAGCCAAGCCAGTCCACAGCTGGGTTTATCAGGCTACATTTGAACTCTGGATGCTTACTCTCAAGCTTAAGCCAAAGCAATGGAATTCACAACAAGATGGCCATAGATTTTCCCCAAAATGTAGGCACACCAAAATGGACTATGGAAAGGGGAATTCAACCACAGGGAGAAAACCTGATTTCTCCCACAGGTTATGAGCATTTCAAATTGTCAAAACGGCCTCATTGAAACCCCAAATCATGCTCCCTCTTCTTCCAGCAACTCTGCAACACAAAAACGCCCTCTTCCCCACTGAAAACAAGGAAACACAGGAAAAAAATGGAGGAAAAATGCCCAGGCAGCTCCAAAAACGTGAGAGGGGCAAAACTGGTTGATGGGTAATGGCTTGGGGAGCAATTCATGGCTCTTTTCTTTCCCAAGAAGCCAAACACATTTTTCCATGCAGGGTGGCTTTCCCATACTCAAATTTGGACAGCCATACCTCCCATTCGCCAAGGCATTAACTACCTCAACCAACTCTTGGGAGAAATCAATGATTGGGTACAAAAGTCAACATGGGTAGTTGAGGATTTGATGGGTTCTCTCATTAACACTTGTCTTGACTTGATTGGATCCAAGGGTTTGAATGTTTCCCCCCGATTCCTTGAAAAATCATGCCCCCGTCTCTTTGTTGCATTGCATAGCTAGTTGTGGGTATTTTATTAAAATGCATATTTACATAATATCCACAATTCCACTGTGCCTAGCTAGCACGTAAACCATATGCATCGATAAATCGATGGCGGGGCCTTGGCCTTGAGCTCCTCACCATGATTTCATAACAATATTCCATCAGTTAAAATTTTAAATTCCATGGGGTTAAGATGGGGACGTTACATATTCTCAAATTGTGATTAGTTACATTGGTCATTTTTTGCATTTAATGATGATTTGTTGGCTTGTGAAATTGCATCCACAACTCAACCATATGCCAAAATTGTTACTTGATCTTGTCATCATACCTCAACTTATGACATAATTACTTTCGTCGTCATGCATACTACCAAAATGTCAATTCATTGTCCAATGCTTATGAATTTTTCCATCACTTTCTGCCACTTGTTCTTTGTCCACAATTGCTCTTGTATCTTGACCCATTGTCCTTGGATGGGACATATTCTAGAGTGTTTATAACTAGACTAGTACCTTTGATGCCTTTGTTTTGCATGGGATCAAGCTAGTGCACTTGGAATGTAGCTACACGCCCTTATGGCACTCATTCCCTCCATTGTATTATAACATTATTTTATTCTTTTTCAAGCTTTGAATAGAATGAAAAAGGAAAAAAAATAAAAAACACAAAAAACAAAAAGGCGGGGAAGGGACGAATAATATCAACCTTTTTAATTTCTTACAATTAAACATGGCAACAATCAATGAGTGTCATCCTTGAATATGATACATGTTTTTGTGTAAAAAACTCTTGCAATTGGGATTAATATTACTTAGAAGACATACCATAATGATGAGTCACTCAATCAATTCATTACCCTTCCAGTCATTATAGAGTCTCCATTTAATGCCTCTAGGCTTGATGGTTTTCCATTAGATTTATTTATGAGTATAATTTGCTTCCTAAGTCATATAAATGCCATGTTCATCTTTAAGGGAAGTTGATAAACTTGTGTCAACCATTCCTCAAAATTTTGACCATGCATGTTGGTGATCCTAGTATCAAGAAACATCTAAACGGCTTTATTACAATTAGTTCCATCATCAAATTAGTTACACGTTTCATGTCAAACAATGAGATATGCCTTAATTCTCTCCTTCTGGAAAGCATCTTCCTATCAAATTAAAAACAATATCTAGGAATTATCCTTAAAGACCCTTGACATTACCTAAGGGCTCACAGTCATCAGTGAAAATTTCCCTCGTAGTTAGTATTAGGTATACATTATTGTATCATATTCATTGATTCATTTAGGTGTTCGACATCAAATCATTTATTCACACCTAGTGATTGTATTGAGTACCTTAGTTCCCATCTTCATCATCGGTGGATTGCCCCACATTTGTTAACAAATGTTGTAGTCGAGGGGATTACATTGTTACTAGTGATACATATTATATATAAGCAAGCAAAACACAAATATAGATACAATAGACAAGAGATGGAGAGGAAGCACAAGCCTTGTATTACTCAGCAAGATATGCAAAACAGTACATATATGAACATATCCAATTATCTTTGTGAGTCGGATCGCCAACCTATATATATGTTTTACAGACAGTTATATAACTACTTGTCAGTTCAACCAACCGACTCGACATGTACTGGTCGACGCAACTGTCGACATGTTTTACAAGAAGTCGGGCATAGGACCTAGTCGACAGGCCGACTTAGGCTCCTCCAACAACATCAATGACATGTAATAAGACAATGTTTTTTCTATGTTCAACTACAAATCATTTATTCACATAGAAAAAATCATACAATTGATAGGATGGATTGAAGACTTTGGGACATGGTGAGATCATTAGCATATGTCACCACCAAAGCTGTGTACAAAAGAACCACTACATGATGAGTACACTGGAAAATCAAGTTGATATTTGATTCCAAGTTCTCTACATTTCTTTTATATACATTGAGACATAGATCCACATTGTATTTTTGGTGGCTATGATTTGATTCAACATGGATCCATCATGTATTTTTGTGGCTATGCTTAGTTTCATGTTCATATTCGACATATCAACATCACAATTATTGTGGCTATAATTATTATAAACTAATCAGGGGTATGTTCTTCTTAGGGGAAATTTTTTAAATTTGATCCTTTGGTTTATATTTGCAGGTGTCTTTGAATCTAGAGTCTATGAAACTCTTCGTTAGCCTACTTGTCAAATACAATTTATTCATAATGCATTTCAACCATCAATACCTGCTCTCACCTCATACATTAGGGATCATTATGTTATATAGACATTTTACATCCTTGATGTTAGGAACACAGAGACACGGTGATATTATTTAGAATCAATGGAGTGTGAGAATAATTCTAACTTAGAATTAGTGTTTCACATGATTTTATTCACATGCTAAATATTTTCCTTGAAGAAAAGTGTGAGACTTGAAATTGGATGCAACGATTTGATACAAGAACTGCAACCACATCTCAAAAGCCTTAAATCAAGGATGAAAACTCGGGAAAATTCAAGAAAGCAAAAATCCATGAAGAAGCTCATGCATGGACAACATTTTTTTGACATGCATGAGTTCTTATCCTCAATCTTATCACCTTGCTAGCTTATAATGGAATATCCATCGACAAGAGATGGAGATAGAGAAAAATGAGATCAAGAATCCAAACACCAAGGGAATTCAATCCAAGCTAAATAGTTTAAATCGAATGATGTCTTTTTGTTTAGATACCCAGGGATCTATAGTGGAGACTCAAGAATCGCCAAATTGGTTCCTCCACATGATACAAGAGACCATAGATAGTAGAGGCATGTGGCTAAGGAAAGAGGAACAAATACTCCGGTGGAGACATAATGGATAAATATAAGGTAATTAATGCTACTATAAAGGTTTCATTAAGAAAACAGTAAAGATCATTTTTCTTCAAAGTAATTCTATAATCATTTGGATTAGCACCTTGTTACTACTCTTCTACATGCCAAAACACATACTTTGACACAATCATCATCATTGCTCCCCTACCTCCTCTTTTGAGGAGGATTGGAAATCCTTTCATAGAAAGGACTATCAAAAAGTAGATGTACTCAACATATATATGGATAATCTCATGTCCCACGTGGAACACTTTCTCATCAGGGTCCCACCACTCCACTAGTCTCTATAATAGGTCCCGCTACTTGCACAGTCTCGTGCAACAAAATGACTTCAGTAATCCATAATATTATAGGGAATACAAAGTAGGATTATGATGGGAAACCTCCACATTTTCATCTTCGTTTTCTCTTTCCTTCCACTCTTTCATTGGTCTTCAATGTAAGTCTATAATCCTCTGGATTAGCACCTTGTTATTTCTCTTCTACATGCCATAACACATACTCTGACACAATCATCATTATTGGTCCCCTGCCTACTCTTTTGATGAGGATTGGAAATTCTCTCCAAGAAAGGGTTATCAAATGCAGATGTTTTCAACATCTATATGCATAATCTCATGTCCCACGTGGAACACTTTCTCATCAGGGTCCCACCACTCCACCAGTCTCTATAATAGGTCATGTTGCTTGCACAGTCTTGCGCAATGAAAGAACTTCAACATCCCATAGTATTATACTAGGGAATCCAAAGTAGGATAATGATGAGAAACCTCCACATTTTCATCATCATTCTCTCTTTCCTTCTACTCTTTCATGGTGGATGTAATCCTTGCACACACCACAATCAAAATTACAAGGTTAGTTCATCAATAAAAAAATTTCGTATTTTTTAAGGCATGGGCACGACTCTTACGATTTATAGCCATGTCCGACCATGGTTTTCTTATGCAACAACCATGAGTAGGTCCTTCTACTTGTGATGTTGCATACAAAAACAAAATCCATGTAACCGCATACAAAGTGAGGTTTGGCACGTCTTTCAAAATCCATAGATTTGAAAAATGAAATGAACAAAATGTAAGAGAAGGCTAAGGTGGTCTACCTGGATGGATTGGCTCGGAAATCGGATGGTCAAATCCCCTACAATATGCAACTCAATCCTGGGTGATCCAAATATCTCTCCAAAATCACCCAAATGCAATGGAACAAATGAACTAAACATGGATTTTTTTTTCCTTATTAAGTCATTTTTGACTAATTTTTTCCACATAGTACTATCTAATATAAATGATTTTGATATATTGCAAGAGACGAGCATGATATGCCATGTTTTATCCCTGATATGGTTATTTTTTATAAGCATTTGTTTCATTGACCATTTTTTTTAATTATGTGTAGGATTACACATTATTTTCTTCTATCCTATTCTCAAATTGTGATTAGTTACATTGGCCATTTTTTGCATCTAATTATGAGTTGTTGGCTTTTGCAATTGCATCCACAACTCAACCTCATGCCAAACTTGTTACTTGATCTTGTCATCATACCTCAACTTATGACATAATTAATTGCATCATCATGCATACTACCCAAATGTCGATTCATTATCCAATGCTTATGAATTTTTCCATCACTTTGTGCCACTTGTTCTTTGGCCACAATTTCTCTTGTATCTTGAACCATTGTCCTTGGAGGGGGCATATTTTAGAGTGTTTATACCTAGTCTAGTACCTTTTATGCCTTTTTTTTGCATGGGACTGCATAGTGCACTTGGAATGTAGCTACACACCCTTATGACACGTGTTCCCTCCATTGTATTATAACATTATTTTATTATTTTTCAAGCTTTGAATAGAATGAAAAAAGGAATAAAAAACACAAAACAAAAGGTTGGGGGGGTGAAGAATATCAACCCTTTTAATTTGTTACATTTAAACATGGAAACAATCAGTGAGTGTCGGACTTGAATATGACACCCATTTTTGTGTAAAAAAACCTTGAAATTGGGATTAATATTACTTAGAAGATATACCATAATGATGAGTCACTCAATCGATTGGTTACCCTTCTAGTCATTATAGAGTATCCATTCAATGCTTCTAGCATTGATGGTTTTCCATTAGATTTATGTCTGAATATCATTTGCTTCCCAATTCATATAAATGTTGTATTCATCTTTAAGGGAAGTTGATAAACCTGTGTTAACCATTCCTAAAAAAATTGACCATGCATGTTGGTGTTCCTAGTATCAAGAAACATCTAAATGGTTTTATTATGATTAGTTCCATCAATCAAATTAGTTACATGGTTCATGTCAAACAATGAGAAATGCCTTAATTCTCTCCTTCTAACAAGCATTTTCCTATCAGCTTAAACATTATCTGGGAAGTAGGCTTAGAGACCCTTGACATTACCTAAGGGCTTGTAGCCATTAGTGGAAATTTCCCTCATAGTTAGTATCATGTATACATTATTAAATCTTGGTCATTGATTCATTTAGGTGTTTGACATCAAATCATTTATTCACATCTAGTAATTGTATTGAGTACCTTACCGCCCATCTTCAACATCGATGGATTTCCCCACATTTGTTAATACTATACATCAATGACATGTAATAAGACAATGTTTTTTCTATGTTCGACTACAAATAATTTATTCACATAGAAAACTCATACAATTGATCAGTTGGATTGAAGACTTTGGGACATGATGAGATCATTAGCATATGTCAGTACCAAATTTGTGTACAAAAAAACCACTACATGATGAGTACACTGGAAAATCAAGTTGATATCTGATTCCATGTTCTCTGCATTTCTTTTATATACAACGATACATAGATCCACATTGTATTTTTGGTGGCTATGATTTGGTTCATCATGGATCCATTGTGTATATTTTGTTGCTATGCTTAATTTCATGTTCATATTCGACATATCAACATCACAATCATTGCAGCTATGCTAATTATAAACTGAGAATAGGTATGTTCTTCTCAGGGGAAAGTTTTTAAATTTGATCCTTTGGATTATATCTACAAGTGTCTTTGAATCTAGAGCATGTGAAACTCATCATTTTCCACTTGTCAAATACCATTCGTTCTCAATGCATTTCAACCGTCAATTCCTATTCTCACCTCATACATTAGGGGGAATTATGTTATATAGACATTTGACACCCTTGATGTTAGGAACACAAAGACAAGGTAATATTATTTAGAATCAATGGAGAATGAGAATAATTCTAACTTAGAATTAGTGTTTCACATGATTTTACTGACATGGTAAATATTTTCCTTGAAGAAAAGTGTGAGCCTTGCAGTTGGCTGTAATGGTTTGATACAAGAACTACAACCACATATCAAAATCCTTAAGTCAAGGATGGAATCTCGAGAAAATTCAAGAAGCCCATGCATAGACAACATTTGTGTGACATGAATTCCTTCTTAGCCTCGATCTTATCACCTTGCTAGAATATAAATGGAATATCCGTGGGAAAGATATGGAGATAGAGAAAACTGAGATCAAGTGTCCAAACACCGAGGGAATTCAGTCCAAGCTAAATAGTTCAAATCCAATGATGCATTTTTGTTGAGATACATAGGGATCTGTAGTGGAGATTCAATAATCGTCAGATTGGTTCCTCCACATGATACAAGCGACAATAGATTGTAGAGGCATGTGGCTAAGGAAAGAGGACCAAAGAATCTAGTGAAGGAGACACAATGGATAAATATTAGGTAATCACCAATACTATAAAGGTTTCATTTAGAAATCAATAAATATCATTGTTCTTCCATCATCCCTCTCCCCAAATATTTGTCTTTTCATGAGTTTAATGATTTTATTTGGGAATGTGGTATGTTTTACCTGAAATGTTGTGAATTTAAGAATTTTCTTCTCTTTAATATGTAGATCCACTTGAGAAAGAGAGTTTTTTTTTATATATGTGTAGGTACAAATATCTTGTTGTAGAAATAAGGAAAAGGACCATCATGCTCGAGAACATGTCAACTAACCAAGAGACATAGGTTCTCTCGTTTTTACCTCTCTCTCATATTCTATCATATTAACTTGCATTTGATTCAAGGAATGAACATAGTAATATGCATTTGGACCTTTTGCACAATTGCAAGTTAATTATTGGTTTATCAAAAAATTTTGAACCACTTGAACCCATCCATTTTTAGAATCATTGTTAGCCCAAGGGATTGTTTGGGCTTGAGGAACTTCAGGTTCCTAGTTTCTTAAGGTTGTGGTTAGTTGAATTTGTCTAGAAATAAATATTCTTGAATCTTATGGTTAAGGCTTTAGCACAAAAAAGAAGTATTAGGTAAATTGCATGCTTAGAAGGTTATTTTAGTTTATAGATTATGCATTTGACAAGTTATTTGAACATAATATCTCTATATTAATCAATAGAAACACTTTGAGATATTTATACATGGCAACTTTAATGTAAACACTCTTATGTGCATTAAAGAATTTGTTTTGGTTCATAGAAGATAAATCTTCTTAGAGGCATGGACATGGATTCAAGAATGACTTTAAGATTGCATGGTAGGTCATGAAACTCTAGTAAGACATGAAAAGAAATAGGAGCTCTTTATTCAATCCAGAACTTCTTGAACCAACCCGAGAAAAGAACAAAAATATTCCTATAAACCTTAAGGTAAAAAGAGGAAATAAATTCACATCCAAATTTTGTGAGAAAGTAAAATGAGAAAAATTATTTAATTAAGCTCATAATACTCTAAAAATTCCCTTTGCATGGCTTCTAAACCTTCTTCATCCATACCCAAATCATGGTTTTAGAAGAATATGATCAATAAAATACACTGAGAAAAATTCTTTAATTAAGCTCATAGGACTCTAAAAATGCCCTTTGCATGGCTCCTAAACCTGCTTCATCCATACCCAAATTATGGTTTTAGAAGAATATGATCAATAAAGTACCTTAAGAATGTGTCATTTATATTTGTAATAGAAGTACCAACTCTATTCGTCTAGTTAACAGATCCGGTGAAATTATATGGTATCCGAACAAGGAAGGTGGAAAGTATACTACCAAGATGGGATATGAGGTATTATGCACAGATTGTGATCTTCCTAAACCTGAATGGTGGTTCTCGGTTATTTGGAAGATAGATTGTCCATTGAAGATATGACTATTCACATGGTTAGCATTAATGAACATAATTCATGTATGGCACTTGTTGTTTGGTAAATTCTATGACCAGGCGAAAACATCACGGAATTCATTAAATAAGTTGGTGTACAAATTTGCACCAATAAAAATGTTTTCCACGACATCGTGTTTGGTGAAAATATTGATCGAGATAGTTGTTGAAATGTTAGCCATATTACCTTCAGCGAAAATCCCCTGTTTCATTAAAGGATTGATGGACAAGTCAATGTTTCCATTGGGTCTCACGAAGAACTCTCCATTCTCGATTTTGTTCAGATCTGGAAGAAAGTAGGATCTGTGATGCATATGTTCCCAGGGTTGATCCAGACATGTCATAGCTTCCAGTATGGATTCATCGGATGGTAAAACCACATCTAAACAATTGAAGGAATGGGTGGAGTATATTTCCCATGCAGGTGCATAATCGATATTTGAATCCATGGAGAATGACGGAGTCGAGATATAATCTATTGCTGAGTTATGTGAAGCTAGAAAAGCCACCTCTGCAACAGATAGGGGCACAATTGGTTCCTCTTGAGTAGGAAGCATCCAAGGATTGGTTTTTTGAGCAACCGTGAAGACCTCCTTAGATGACATATTAAAGCTACTCGTTGAACCAATATAGTTCATGGGAGCGGGTAAATCAAAGGTTCCCCCCAACGATGAGTACATACCTACTCCTAAACTCTCACTAGGTGGACGGGCCTGATCAATCCATGGGATATTTGAATCCGAAAGAGTTGTATTGTTTTTTTCAGGCAAAGGAGAGTTGGTCAATCGTGACGATCTTTCCTTCATGTGGGAACATAAGTACCTGGAAAATGGACGACAGAATGGTTTGCATTGCGCACATCCAACTTCTTCCCAACAACAAGTTGTAATCGAGAGAAGCATATACAACTTCCACCTCAACTAACACTACTTTTCCCGCTAGCTGGATCTCAAAAGAGGGTAATATTCCATGTGGATGAAAGGATCTCCCTTCAAAAGCGGTAATTAATGTAGCCAAAGAGGCTAACTCCGGAGAGACTAGAGCTTGCCAACAAGAGATAGACATTACGCATGTTCACGCCTTCATCCACTACTATTCATCCAATGGTTTTTGAACCATGGAATACTTTGATTTGGAAGGCCATGTGATAGGGAAACCAGGGTTTGATATTTGACATATCAAATCTAGCCAACATACTTGATGAATCCATACATCCTGTTGCCGCTAAAATTGCATTTCGTTGCGATGGGAAGCTTTGCAAAACTTCTACAACAGACATAGCACACGATGTTTGGGATAGGTCCTCCACAAATAAGTAGTTAGGAGTAGCATGTGCATTAGGGTTGTGCATTTCCCATTCATAGACACCTTTCGGTATCTTCAACATATGATCTGCGGGTCTCTCTATATGAAGAGGAACATATGACACGAGGATTTATTTGTCTTTTTGCGGAAAATACAGGGTATAATTCCTGGCTCTCGTTTGCAATAAAGCGTGTGAGTTAACCATATTTATATAGGATTGATTAGCCTGTGTGGCAAGATGAGTGTCCCCAATATTAGAGCTTCTAGAAGCTGGGTTTTTTCCTTTGGGAAAAGGATCCTTCAAGATGGCTAGTTTCTTTTGGTTCAATAGCTTTTGGGTTTCGTCAATAAGAGGACATTGATGAGTCAGGTGATCTTCTTTACAAATTTTGCATGGAAACTTCACCTTCTTCTTTTCTCTTTTTCCCTCCTCGACATTCTCAGTGGTTTTGGGATTTTGTTGGTTTCCTTCCCCTTTCTTTCCCTTTTTCTTATTGTTGGGTTGCTGAGGACCCTTTTTATTTGACTGCACATTTTGTACTGTTTTCGTTTGTGAAGGGGAGGATGCAACCGTAGTTGCTTTTGCAGGAGAATTATTTATCGAAAGTGCATGGACTTGCTTAGTCAAATCTTCTAAAGAGGATGAGTCTGCTGAACCTACAATGCCATCGGCATGAGGTCCAGGTTTAGGTTTACCAAGATCGATTTTTAACCTAGGTGCATCTGGAATAATTTCATAACGGATCCCAGACTGAGCATAAATCATGTCGAGTTGTTGCGTCCTTAAAATGGCTTCCTCTTTGGAAGTAACCCCAGAAGTTGACACATCTTTGGAGATGTAGGGTAGTAGTGATTTCAAAAACCACTCCAATAGAAACTCCAGGGGAATCTCAGCTTTAATCAGTTGTTTCCGTCTTCTCCGCTCCTGAATGTGATCAGATATATGAGTGGCTTTATTCTGTCTAAAAGTAGATAGAAGGTCTATGTCAGCATCATACCGGATAGGAAGTTGGAAACGATTCAGAAAAACTGTCGCTAAAACATAAAATTTGTTATAAGCTACTGCTGGTAACTCAATATACCATTTAACTGCAACACTAGTCAAGGTTCTTTGAAAGAGCCTCAATCAAATCGAGTCATCATTCAGCGAGTTCGAGGAGCACCACAAATGAAATGTTGTGACATGGTCCCCTGGGTCTTCACCAGTTTTTCCTTCAAACTCCAGAATGTATGAAGGGAGTTTGGTTGGGACTGGAGGCCAAGCAGGATTATGCCGCACTGGGTTGTTCATTAACTTTGAAAGATCTAGAAGATTCAAAGTTGGTAGAAAAGGTAAGCGAGGTCTTGTCGATGGCATGTGATTTTGAGGAATCTAGTAAGGAGAAGAACCTGAACCATGACCTCCAAAATTTTGGTTGGGGTTTCCCCCAGCCATCGGTTGTGATGAAAATGAGTTTTGAAAATTAATCCATCCATAAGCCAACAGATTGCTTCCTTTGTGGCCTAGTCCATTGTGGCTGAGTATAATTACTTCCGAACAGAGTATGAGTATAAGTGTTACTACCTCCTCCACCAAAAAGTGAGAAGGGAGTACTCCCTACAGGCACATTAGAAGTTTAAATGTTTGAAGATTGTACACTAAATCTTGTAAAGGGATTAGATCTCAAAAATTGTGCAATAGAATGGATAGGAATTGATCCTATAAATGGTGTTGAAGGGGGAATGTGTCGTCCAAGACAAGGGAATCCTTGATTAAAAGGAGATGAACTAGGGTTACACTGGAACCATTGAAGGAACGAGGAGGAAGTAAATAATACCGTAGGTATCCCAGTAAAAGGGACATTAAATGACCCAGTAGTTAATCCAAAAGGTATAGAGGTTGAAGCAATCTGAGTGCTAGACGACCCTAAGGATCCCGTATTGAAGTTCAAATAGGTGCTTGGAGCAGGAAACATCTGCAACGAACTGGGTATCATAGTATTTATATGTGGGGGAGACAAACCTCCTAGTCTAATGGTTGATGTGGGAGTATGTGGAACTCCCGATCCATCCCCTATATTGTCCATACTAATTCCAGAAGTAAACCTATATACACTTAACTCAAGTAATCCTAAAGAAATATTTCTTTCTAACAATGGATCGTCCGATCCGGTTAAAGGAGGGTTAAAGTGGCTTACAAAGTCTTCTGTTGGAAAATATTCAACCTCGATGGTTTGTGGAACCGATGAAGTTTGGGAAATGAGTTGAGGTTCCCTAGGGGGTTCAGTTGTGCCATTTGGTTCAAAAGAACCACTTGAATTTGTTCTGCATCGTTGAGGTTGCGGTGGAGGTTCCACAGTGAGTGGAGGAAGGTTTCTCAACCTTCTTGACTTATGAGGAGGTTGGTCCTCCATAGCTACAACACAAATATTCTATGTAAACAAACTAAGTCCAAATAGAAAAAAAAGTGAACACACATCACACCACTAAACAATCTTATAGTAGTCCAAACTAGGCAAATAGATGAACTCCCAAAGGAAATTCTGGGATGATTAGGGCCCAGAACAAACCAGTGAAGTGACGAAGAATAGTTTTCTGGGGTCCACGGTACATTCACAATGGGGCCAAGTGTTGGAATCACCCAACCACCTTCCCAAAGAGCTGCATAGGATTTCCTCCCAGATCCGTCCTAGGTGAACTGAAAATATCCTTTCACTGTCACCTGTGTAGAGCCCTAATGGTCAAGATACTAAGGATACCAACAATGTAGAAAGAGACCAGGGGAACAGCCGCAGGTTGAACTAACATGCATGGGCGGGGTAACTATGCCCGAAATCCAAAAGCACCAAAGCTACTGGTAGATCCCTGTACACATATCAGTTATGGTAGATGCTTGATTGAGAAGCGGAGGGGTATCCCCAACTAATCAACCTCACACGACCTCGTGCTTGACTCCAGTATGAGTGGAGCTTCCTGATACACCTTCTGCAAAGGTGGATTTACCTAGTGATAGTCCACTATGATTTGAGTTTAAAATGGTTTTAGATAGTTAAAAGAGCCTAGTCCAAAACCCTAGCCTAAGCTAGTTGATGTATGTTCCCTAGAAAGAAAAGTTGCTATTGAATTTTAAATTTTAATATTCTTTTTATGGCTATTGTTTAATCAAAAGGGGTGAGTGTGTGTGTAAGATGGTTACAACTGAAAAGTAAAATGTATACATAAAAATGCAAGTTCCTTTCACTATTTTTCTTTTTGCTTATCTTTCAAAATAAAAAAATTTGCAAAGTAAACCTAAAATTGACTTGAAATATTTTTTACTTTTTCAAAGAATTAGCATATGCAAATAAAATCTACTTTGAAAAAAAAATGCTCTTTCTTAAAAGAAAAGTACATGTTCTTTTTGTTTTTTTCTTTTAAATGGAAAAAATGGAAAATAAATATGAACAAGACAAGAACACTAAAAAAAAGCGAGTAGAAGATGATTGTACCTAAACATATAAAAATAAAAAATCTACCCTCAAAAGAGTTTGAAAATAACAAATCCAAGAAGTTTCTTCAATCAAGTAAGAAGTAACTAACTTTGGTATAGAGACACTATGCAATCAACTGACATAAAGAAGAAAGCACAGATTCAATCAAGGCATCAAACTAGTCGTCCACAAACCAACGATCATAAGGAAATAATCCAAGCGTCCACCAAACAAAATTCAAACTTGAAAGACCTAGGTACCCTTCACAAGGAAATGAAAACCAAGCAAATTCTCATAAAAGAGCAAAAAGGGACTCATGCAAAACCTACAAGTAGGTCCAAATGATCCAAAACTAAACATAGAAACTCTTTCACAAACAAAGCAAAGACCCAAATCTTAAACCCTAGTAGGAATTCAATCCCTATAGGAAAAACCGCGACTGTCAGTGCAACATCACGCGGGTGACCCGCGGGTACAAAGATCAACAATTTGCAGGTAAGGGGGGAAATTCGCGATTGTAACTAACTACAACTTGTGGGTATGCTTTAATAAAAATAAAAAATAAAGAAAATCTCAATAAAGACCAAGTCTGAGTCACAAACAGGGGTCTAAACACCCAGTAAACCCTCCTAGAGAACTAAAGGACTAATTAAACTGAAGAAAAAAACTACCTAGGACTCCCAGAGCAACAGAAAGAACTCCCCAGTGGAGTCGCCAGTTCTGTTGTTTGGTAAATTAAACTATGATTAAAATGGTTCTCCCTTTTCTCAAGGCCCTCTCCTTATATTTATAGCAAGGATGAGAGGATAGGCTCCAAAGGTAAATGTTTGGGAAATTTGTGGTAGTTAGGATAACTGCCATAACTAATCCCTAATCAATCTTGTAAATACTTTTTTTGTGATTTTGGAGGTACCCGCGGGTATATCTCTTGACAATAGGTGAGTAACTCGCTAGTGAGTGCAACTTTTTAAGTAATAGCCACGGGTTGGACCGGTATAAACTCCAACGGGTGACCCGTGAGTTGACCGACATAAGAGTCGCGGTTATGGCTCAAAAATACTTCACAAAATAGCTAGGCTAAAGAAGGTATTGTAAGCTTCAGATCCAAAGCATCTATAGTCAATGAGGCTCTTTCATCCATAAGGTCCTTTTGTGTGATCGATAATGTAGTGTGGTCACGGACGGAGAAGTGCCAATCTGACTAATAATAACACTTTTTACAGCATAAGATCTATGAGGGACTGAGCCGATGTGCATTATGCAATTGTTTTGAAGAGACGTTAATCACTTTCTCATACATACAACGGATCTGGCACTCCATTTTTATGATAAAAGGGATCTACCATGTATGGGTTGGAGTGAGCCTTTCGAAGGCACTGCGCTCATGGTATGAGGAACCATTTGCTTCAGATCGAAAGGCTTTACCTTATGTTATTATTTGGTTTGCATGGAATGATCAGAACTTGGCTATATTTGAGGATAAGCATATTCCACCAATGATCTATGCTTATAAGAGCCTTGCCATCATAGATTGCATGCTACAGAAAGCTACAGTCAGAATTCCTCGGGTTATTTCGGTTGAAGAGGTTGATGTTTCCACTCTATGGTGCTTCTTCGATGAAGCAGCTCAAGGCGACCCACCTATATGTGGAGCGGGTGGGATCATCTATCAATTTACATGCCAATGGACCAAGTTCACAACATCAATAGGTCCCAACTCCAACAATCGAGCATAATTGATGGCCATCAAATATTCTCTACTACTGGATTTTTCTATGGGTATCCGACGTATTCAGGTAATTGGAGATTCCTTTTTAGTTATCAACTAGATGAAACATATATGGAGACCCATGAACATTCTCCTTGCTGCTATTTTTGAGGATGTTGATAGGATTGCGAAACTTTTCCATTATATCTCCTTTTAGCATGTGCACAAAGAAATGAACCACTTGGGAGACCAATTATAAAAAAAAATGGGCTACTTTTTGGTGATGGCATTTGGTAGAAATGGGAATGCAACAATGGCACCATCAATCCTTTTTGAGTGCAGGGCTACAATCAACAAGCTTATTTTTCTACACAATGTGATTGTAGCATAACTTTTTAATATGGGTGGGACTTAAAGATCAATCCTTATGTTTTATGTTTTTGATAATGGATCAACATGTAATGAAGCAAAACAAAATGAAATGAGCTTATAGTGGGACATGGCCGAAGATCAGAATATATGATGAGGCCTAGTTTTGGGTCATGTAGAATGTGTTTTCTTAATACAAAGGAAATACGATCTTTTTCTGTGGAAAAAAAAGGAATTTCACCATATAGTTGTGAGTTATAAACCCACACCAAATTTAATACAATATAAATTATATTTTTCATCACATACTTATAAAATTGAAACATAAGTATCCAAAATGAAAATCCAAAGTTTTAAGCAATTAATTTTCTATATATTCAAAATTATTAATATAACTCAACATTTTTTTTTTTCAGTGGAAAAAAGCATACCATTGATATTCATTAACATGAATCAAATAGTACAATGATAATCACCATATAGTGACCGAGTGTTTTTCAGAAAGACTAATATATCCAAACAAGTACTAAAGTGCTTGGGTTAAAATAAACCTCTGACCCAAAAAAAGTCCCAAACTCAACATTATTATAATAAAAAGGTTAATGCACATAAAATTTTAGTTGTTATTAATAATAATAATAATCTATTTTTAAAACTATAATTTAAATAAATATCAAATTGGTGTATGAGATATTCTTATTTACTAAAGTATATATAAAAGTGTAAATACCCTATTTTCTTTGAATTTGAATTTGAATTTTTGTTTTTTTAAGGAGAAAACAAATATACTTAAAACATAACTAAATATATATTATACTCTATCATTTTCCTATACTATTTAAAGTTTGTCCCATAGTTCATATTTTCTTCTCTTATAAACAATTATAAAATTGCATTATCCATATTTTCCTTTTGGGCTAGTAAAATATAATTCCACCATCCAAATTGATGATGGGTCCTAGAAGCCCATAGTACATTTTATATGTACTTTGAATATATTGTTTGTAAAATATCGAATTCCTTAATACTAAAAGGTAGATTTTGTAATATTATATATTGTAGCCTTATCAAATTCAATTTAAAAGTGAGATATTATATAAAAATAAATCATTCTACATTCACGAGTATTTTGAGGCTTGTCGTTTCCTTCAATGCGTGTCCGTGATATTAGTACCAATGGTCATGTGTTATGTTATTTATTAACTGTTTTATTTTGTTTATATACTGTGACGATAATTATTACATAGACAACTATCATTATGGTAGATATAGGTCACGTCTTTTTATTTTCTAGGTGTAATAAATTTAACAATATATTTTTGATAATATTTTGTTGGAAGATATATTCTTTATTTAATTAATGAGAATGTGATTAAATTTTTAATTTTAAAATTTTTAACTTATTTTGAAATTATTTAGATTATTAAAATAAAAAAAACATCAAAACTATATTTTATTTTATTGAAAAAATTAAATCACAAAAATTAAGTTTGTCTATTTTTTAATTCACTCATTTATAATTATACATATTGCTTTGAATTATAAATTCTTAAAAAAGATTAATAGTTTACAATTTTGACCTTTTTCAAATTACTATCATTAGAATCTAATCACAAAGTCTTGTTGAAATTGCAATTTTAGATTTGTTGAAACTATTGTTTTAAATGCAAAAATAGACTTAATCTCATCTAATACACCTACTCCAACCTAATTTTGTAATGTTAACAAGTGATATTTGCAATTCCATCAATCCAAAACTATTATTGTTAGATTTCAAACATAAAATGATGATTTCCCTTCTTTTTTTTGTCTTGGGAAAAAGGATCATAATTTTATATTATATAAAATCACTTTTTCCAAGGCTTGAAAGCCTTGCATAACAAACAGGGTCTTTACCTTTTGTTTTTTATGGAAAAAATAATTTCAAACACTGTCCATACAAAACTGGGTAAGAATTGCATCGGTTTCACAAACTGTCTGTACCAACCAAATACATTTGGAAACATCCATATGAAAATGAAAGCATACAAAATAAATAAATAGCTTGAGTTACTTTTTCAATATACAAATCATCAATGGAAGAGGTATCATCCATACTAGGAAAAAGAGCTAAAAAAAAAGAAACTAGCTCTATAGAACTTTGTGCCACCATTGAGTCTCATAAAGGCCATCCTCTTCTCTCAAAACTGAGTAACCCAGCTGTAGCTAGGGTTTTACCCCTAGCTTGTGCCAATGAGCACCTACTAAGGAGAATGGACTCCTTAGTAGCAGTTCAATAATGATTAAATGATTAAGCTAAAACAACAATTAACAAACTACTTTAAGCATTGCATGAGACATAAATGAAAGATGTAAAAAATGGTTTTATATTAATGTTACCTTGAGTGTCAAGGTTGATGAAGCCCTTTGCAGTGTCCAAGAGGATGCTCCAAGCTTCAGAATGCTCCTTTCTCCTTCTCCAATGTTGGGGATGGGCCAAAGGTGGCTCTCAAGGTGAAAATAGTTCAAAGGTGAACTAGGGTTTCGAGAGAGATTTTGGCAGAGTAAGGGTGCTTGTGATTGTGGATATCGAATAAGGGATCTCCATCACCTATTTATAGTTTTTTGGTGGTGGAGTGCTGACCCATGGTTTTAGGAAACACATAGTTTTGGGCAGCTGTATAGGGTTTTTTCCTCCTTTTCCTCATTATTTTATATTTTTTATTCCCTTTTTAGGGGATTTTTGCTATTTTTGGAGGAAAAGGGGGTTTTTTAGCCTTTGTTAGGCTATTTTGATGGTTTTGTGGCCTTTTGGAGGCATTTTAGGCCTTTTGGAGGCTTTTTAATGGGATTTTTTGGGATTTTAAGGGAAAAATGGTAGGAAAGTGGACAAATGAGCCATATAATGTGGTAATGAGGTAGTGAACACTTTTTGGGTGTTAACAGATTGCCCCCTGATGTGCGAGGTCAGGAGCTAATCGTATGGCCGATGGACATCATAAGTCATGAATGGTTTTCCTGGGATGTGGAGAGAAGAGAAGAAACAAACTGAAGCCCGGAACAACGATCCCGAACAACTGCAAGAACTAAAAGTACATAACCTCAATAATGGATGAAGAATCATCTGATCATATGGACGAGGCGGGCATTCCCATGCTCGTATCAGGATATAACATAATAACAACAATGGGGTCCAAAAAATGGGGACCTGAAATAGACATGACCTCAAATACTGACTGAGGAATAATCTCAATATATGGACGAGGCGGGCATACCCATGCTCGTATCAAGATACATAAAAAACTATGAGGCCCGAAAAAGAGGGACCTGAAAGATACATAGCCACTGTGTACATCATAAGGGTCCAGAGGGGACACAAAATCTGGGACATACGGCTGAGCTGACCATGTCTGTGCTGAAGAGCTGATACACTGGAACAATCAACAGTGCTACTGAGTGTGGTACCAAAGGAACTGATGAGCTGCTGGATCATAGTGACTGGGGTCAAACTCTCCATGGTACACTGAACTGGAACTGAAACTGGGTACTCAAGGAAGCATGGAACTGGATGGCTTCCGAATACAAACGCCAACGCAGCCCGGACATCCACGGGAACATACAACTGGGCGTTCCGAAGTGACTCACCAATGGGCTAGAGTCGGGGGAAATCCGGGGTCTTCGACGAAAGACCGATGGGATATAATCCTACGCGATCCTCAACGATGCGATCAAGGTGCTGAAGTCGAGCATGTGAGGAACAACCACTCGGAGAGGCAATGATGACTCCTCTCAGAATGATCCGTAGGCACTTACCACGGATGGTGATAAGTCCAAGGCGTAGGGACCTCTGGGCCTATCCTATGGAATAGAGGAGCTGTCGTCGACAGAGGGAGACCTGCAACTATCAAGGCAATGATGTTTCCTTGACAGGAGCGCGAGGTACAAGACCGAAATGTGATAGTGCTGATGGCAGAACTGATAAACTGTGGGGGGACAACTGGGCAAGTAGAGTGGGTGGACTCAAGCTGGGGTACAATGGCAGGAGACTGCAGAATACTCTGAACAAAGGCGACCTGATTGGGGGTGCTGCCGATATGATAGATCAAAGTGCCAAGAGGCACGGGGGAAAACTTCTTCATGGGTTAAGGAACTAGAAGAAGTGTGTGTAAAATGGTACTGTCGTGTGGATTTTACGAGCCCATGACAGTTCATGCTCGTGGTTGCTTTCAATTTTAAGGAGTCTGAAAGCAAATAAGAAGACTCTGAAGTAATGGAATGGTACTGTTGTGTGGATTTTATGAGCCCAGGACAGTTCATGCTCGTGGTTGCTTTCAATTTTAGAGAGTCTGAAAGCAAGTAAGAAGACTCCAGGGGGTTGCTTTTTCGTAGATTTAGTCTCCAAGGCCCAAAGAAGCATAAAAGGATGCAATGAAGAACTCTTCTAGCCGGTGTGACTAGAGTATTCCTTTTTCGTAATTAGTCTACCAGGTCCGGAAAAGGGGTAAACTTATACCAGATAGACGCCCTTTTAGGTACTTTAACGAGCATGAAAGGAAGCAAGATTGCTCGGCGATCTTTTCATTCTTTTAGGAGTCAGAAAAGAGCTTAACGGAAACTCCCTAAGTGCCTTTTTCGTAAAGGACTTGTCCGGCCCGAAAAAGGGATAAAATTATACCGAACAAAAGGAATGGCCAGGCAAGGAGGAAGTGTTCAATCAAGGTTTAGTAATGATGACCAAGAACGAGGGTAGGTGGGAACACTGATGGACCTCCTTGCGGGGTAGATGAAATGGTGGCAAAATAACGAAACATTTGCAGTATGACAGGAGTGAATGGCTCATGTAAAAATGTGGAACAATTCGATGGCAGCCGATGTGGCACGCAAACCGAGGCAGCAAGGTGTTGGGACACAATGTTGAAATTGTACCAAGTGAGAGCGAGAAATGATCTCAAGCATCATCACGAGCTCGGAAAAATGAATCCGGCGATATAAAACATGTGAAAAACGGAGAACGGTCGATGTGGCACGCAAACCGAGGCGATTAGTGACGTCTGGACACAATGTTGATATTGGTCCTAGTGAGAGCGAGAAATGATCTCAAGCATCATCACGGGCACGGAAATATGAATCCGACAGTGCAAATGGTGCAAAAAACGGAGATCAAAAGGACTCCAGAATGGTCAAAGGAAAGAACTAGGTGTATAAAATCAAATATATAAGTGATATGTGACCTCAAAAATGGTTGAGATCACAAATGTGAAAAAGTGAGAAGGGTTAATGACTTGCCCCCATGCTATGTGCATGGGGTATGTGATTATGGGTCACATATGTGTGGGTTTGAACAATGGGTTCATTGACGTGCTGAGATAGATGTGATGGGGTAGGATCAAAATGGTTGATCATGCCCCCTATCCCAGGGTCAAGGTAATCTATCATGCCCCTTGACGCAGAGGTGTTACTGTGGTGCTCTATGAGAGCGGGGTCAAGACCAGGCATTTCGGTATAGGACCAGGCAAAGACATCACGGAATTCTTTGAAAAGGTGTATGTAGTCCTCAATCTCTTGTTTACTGCAGAATGCTCCTAAAATAATGAGTTCAGGGGCACGACCTGGAGCAGCAATATCAACTTGGAGGACAGGTGAGATGTTAGCCATATTACCCTCCTCGAAGGCATCAGGAGCAGGAATAGGGTCCTTGAACCAGTCAACCTTAGTGGGGAGGAAGTCTTTGGATTCAACCGCGTATTGGGAAGCGGTGCTAGAGGAGGATTCTTCTGGGATGAAATAGGAACGGTGGTGCATATCATCCCAAGGATAATCCGGGGCAGTTAGGGCCTCAAGAATCTCCTCATCAGTACGGAAAGTCTGCGTCGTCAAATCGGTTGACGAGGGGGTAGTGGTTGAAGTAGTAGTAGTGGTGGAAGAGATCATATAGATGATATTAACCTCTTCAGAAGGGGGAGAGACCGGAGGGTAAATCTCCTCAATGGTAGGTGGTGCCGTCTCAAGATCCAGATTGTTCATCTCATAGAGAGCCGCTCTGTAATCCGGGAGATCGGGACAATGATGTGAATAGTGCCCGTAAATACCGCAGATGGCGCAGGAGTGGTTGGTACGTAGGGACTTATCTTTAGGCTTAGGAGTAGGGTTTAGTTCGACAGTTGGGATGTTAGGATCGTCATCGAGCATTTGCATGTGCTTCTGCAATGCGGGTAACTGTGGGCATTGGTGGGTCGCATGGCCCAACTCGTCACACAGCGAGCATTTGGGAGGAGCACGAAACACTGGAGGGTTCTTGACTGTCTTTGGAGGTGGTACGGCAGTGTAAGGTTGGGGACCTCTGCCCCCAGTGGGTTTGGGAGTAGGAGGAGGTGTCGTGGAGGACGAAGGGGTAGAGACACCGGGAGGTGGCTGAGTGGTAGTAGCCATGGGTTGCACCGGCTGGAGGACGACATCAGGTGTCGGCGGGCGAACGGGAGGCGAAAGATACCATACAGGTAATCCCAAGGTTAACCCAGGGAGGCTAAGGGTAGCCATGACCGGGGCGCTTACTACTCCCAATGGAGGGACTAGGAAGGGGATCGTATGGATCGGTGTAACACCAATGTGGCTAGGTACCAATGGTGGTTTAGGCAACAAGGGTGGTTGAGTGTTAGGTGGTAGGATGTCATGGGACAAGGTACATAAGTCAGACATTTCGGGCGTAGATGACGGCGGAGGAATGGAGTGAAAGGTGGAAGTCATCGGTGCGTCTGAGTAGACTCCAGGACCCGTGGAGGAAACAAACGAGGTGGAGGCAGGAGAAACAGGTTGTTCAACCATGGGGAGAACATTTTCAGGTGCCGCTGGAGCACTTGGATCATAGTAGGTGAGCTGGTCAATCTTAACCACGCGTCCCTCATGGGGGAACATCATGGTGCGAAAGACAGAAGAGGCAACCGCCCGCATGGCATACATGTAGCTGCGGCCAAGTAGAAGGTTGTAATCCAATTGGGCATTGATTACCTCTATATCAATAAGGACTGTTTTACCACCTAACTGGACTGGAACGTTGGGTAGAAGGCCTTGGGGCTGGGTCGAACGACCGTCGTAGGCACGTAACGCAGTGGTGGACTGCTGGAGAGGAGGGGATCCTAACTTCTGCCATACAAATGTAGACATAACGCATGTGGAGGCACCCTCATCGATGATGCACCGATGGATAACAAGGTTCCTAACGGAGACAGTAACTTGGAAGGCTAAGCTGGAAGGTAGGCGTGGTTCAGACTGGTCTAAATCAAACGCCATCAAATGCGAATCAGTTGGGTCAATCCCCCCAATGGCGGAAAGTAAAGTCTTGCGTTGGGAAGGGCAGTTCTTCAAGACTTCTAACGCAGACATGGCTGCGGGAGATTGGGCTAGGTCGTCTACGATGTTGTAGTTTGACGCAGCGCGCGCATTAGGGTTATTGTTGATTCGGCGAAGTGGGAAACGAGGTGCTTTCGCGGCGCCGTCTATGGGAGGCGGAGGTATACGTAACGCCTGATCGGTGGGATGAGCATTAGTAGTTTTATCCGTGGGATTGGCTTCAGAGGTGGAGCCATATTGGTTCCGACGGGTCTGTAGGTTGACGTCAGCAGATGACATCATCAGCAAGTGGTGGGTACCTGAGTCAAACATGGGTTGATCAGGAGCAGCGTAAGTGATCTGTTGTTGTTGGGGTGCATTGGCTTGCTGGGGAGCCAACGGCTGAGTGTTCACTACGCCTTGGGTCGGTAATGGGTTTTGCAGCACCAAAGGGGGTTGTTAAGGTTGGGGGGGTTGGGTGGCGCTTGGGGAGCCGCATGCCCTTGGCGATGGGCCTCGTCAACCCAGAGCTGCCGAGCTCGCTCCAAGTGTGGGCAAGCATGTGTGTAATGTCCATAGACCCCGCAAATAGAACAAGGGTGATTTGTTCGCAGATTGGGGTTTTTAGCCTGCTTGGGCGGGCGATCAGGGTTTTGATTAGCGGGGGCCGCGTTGTTGTTGTCAGGGGGATTAGTCGGTTGACCAGCTTGGTCTGCAGGTTGGTTGTTTCCCCGATTACGGCCCTTGCCGCGGTTCTGTTGACCCTGGTTACGTTGGTTGTTCTGGTTTTGCTGCGGATTCTGTTGGGCGTAAACTTGCCCTTGGGCAGCAGGTGGATTCTGAGGTTGCGCAGGTGCTGGAGCAGGCTGCGGAGGATGATATGTAGGTTGAGGCTGAGCAGGTGCAGCAACTTGAGGGGGTTGCTGATAGGACTGCGGAGCAGGTTGTGGATGTGCCGCAGGGGCTGCCTGTGGCGGATAATAAGCTGGTGGGGCTTGTGAAGGCGCAGGAGCTGAGGCAGTCTGCTGATGGTAGTAAGGCTGAGGGGCGACTGGAGGAGCATAAGCAGGAGTCGCATACCCAAAGCACTGAGGTGGACACGAAGGTCCATGGGAATGGTGATGTGTCATGGGAGCATATGAGTTGGTTGCTCCCGACTGGGAGGTAGCCCTCGACAGGTCGGGGCCAGGGGTAGGACGTGCTATAGAAAATGGTTGGGGATGCGAAGAAACACGGCCAATGATACCATCTGCAGCGTGGGATGCCCCCGGCGCATCATGATGGGAGGACTCGCCGCGAGGGGCGTCAGGTATAATGGTATAAAGGTAACCCGATTGGGCGTAAATGAGGTCGAACTGTTGTGCCTTAAGGATGGCTTCTTCTTCAGACTGGGGTCTTTCTGAGGCCACATCCTTAGCAATAACAGGAAGAAGGGATTTGAGGAACCAATCTAGGAAGATACGGTCGTCAAGTTTGATCTTGCATAAGCTACGGCGTCGACGCCACTCATGGATGTGGTCCGTGATATGGGTAGCCGTGTTTTGTCTACAAGATAGAAGGATCTCAACGCCCGCGTCATAGCGGACAGGCAACTGGAAGAACTGCAGGAAGGTAGAGGCAAGGGAGGCAAAGGTGGTGTGGGTCCCATGTGGTTGCTCAATATACCATTTGGCTGCAGAGCCAGTAAAGGTGCACTGTAAGAGACGGAGGCGAACAGAGTCATCCACGATGGAGTTAGAGGAACACCATAGGTGGAAAGACATGATATGGTTTTGTGGGTCCTCACCAGCCTTGCCCTCGAACTTAGGGATGTCCGAGGGGAGCTTGGTAGGCATATGAGGCCACATAGGGTCGTGTCGAATAGGATCGTTGGTCAATCTGGCCAGGTCAGGTAGGTTGAGGCTAGCCATGAACGGCAAACTGGAAGAAGGCTGTGACACAGTAGTGCTGTGGACCAAGTTGGGGCCAGTGCCCCCAAGTGGAGGGACAAGATGTGAGGTGGTGCCCCCAAGTGGGGGAACTGAGGTAGTGAAGGATGGTCCAGCACCACCATTGGTAGTGTGAGCCACTGATGTAGTGGGGATAGGTATTCCCGCTGTGGGAATAGGTACCGTGAGGGGAACGGTAGATGGTTGCCCCATGGAGGGCATACCCAAAATAGGTGTAGTAACTGGTGTAGTGGTGGATGTGCCACCAATGGTCCCTATGACAAATGGAGTGGAAGTCGTGCCAGCCATGGGGCTAGTAGGGGCAGTATAAATAGGGTTCTCAGACTCTTCGTCAGAATCAGAGGTAAAGTAAGGTGCGTCACTATCTGGTGACGGAGACCTACGTCGCTGACGAGTGGAGTCAAGTGACAAGGCTCTAGATCTGTGATGAGTGGTATCAACGGACAATGATCGGAATCTATGACGAGTGGTGTCAAGAGAACCGTGCTGTGGGGGCTCGCCCCTGAGGCGCCGAGAATGTCTCGGGGACTCAATGGTGACGGATGGTGTCAAATCTCTGTGGGTTGAGGTGAGTATAAAAACAGCTCAAAAATCCTAATGCAACCGAGTGTGCAGAAGGAGAGCTAAAAAACAAGGCACTCAGGCCAACAACCAACTCAAAACACCCACTGCAACAGCTGTGCTACAATGGGTGGAGTAACAACAAAGATGGTCAGAATACCAACAAGCAGCAGGTTTCCTAAAAAAGAAAAATGGTGGACTCACTAGACCAAAGGGAGGTAAAGGAGCATGCAAACACCTAACTAAAAGTATTCTGACTTAACTAAACATATCCTCTGCAAGGTGATGAAATCCAAGTCAGACAATATGAGTAGGAAATCCAAGTGGCTATGATATCCCCCTACCGGGAGGGACACCGGGTAGTCAATCCTAGAAGAATGGCAACTAAGATACCCCGTTCATGACACGTCCAGAAAGGTGAATCTGCCGTTTAGTTCGTTGACCGCAATACCCCTATACAGGGATATCCCGCGAACCGCGAAAGGTAGCCCTTCGGTTACTGAATGGAGTGCGGTATTCCACTCAGGCCTCCGGAACCAGTCTCCCGACTTCAACCCTCCTAAGGGAGAGGCCCTCTAATAAACTGGTCGTGACCGTGCCAAAAAGTACTAGGGGATTTTGGTTCCCTAGTTGGACAACAACTATGTCTCAAGTGAAATAACCAAGGGGTGTTATTGGAAGCCTATCCCCCTGATCCTACCTAACTACAATGATTCTTTTGTGTTCCCCAAGTGGGGTTAGAATGTTGGTTTAATTAGGTACTTTTTAAGGCTCACTTGATTTTATGTGACAGAGTGTGTGCTCGTGAGGTAATGATCCCAAAAAATAGAAGTGCCACAAGGGAGGGCAACTTCCAATCTATCAATAATGCTAAAATTGATTCTTTTAACTTGCAAAATTTTCTGAAATAAAAAAAATACTGAAATTTTAAAAATATTCTGTAAAAGGAACAGAAATTATGTTGCAGAAAGGCTGTAAGGAAGTGGGCTGCAGGTGGGACAGAGGGCTGTTCAAATGCAGAAAATATTGCAGCAAGAGGGGCTGGGCTCAAAACAGGAAAAGAGCAGAAATCAGACCGCGGGTCTGTGGCGGATCAGAACAGGCCGACCGCGGGTTTGAGGGAAACAGCGGCGGTCAGGTCGCGGCTATCGGGCCAACAGAGGCAGTCGGGACGCAGGAAACAGGGGAAAAGACACAGTCGGGTCGCGGCTATCGGGCCAACAGTGGCAGTCGGGACGCAGGAAAAATGGAAAAAGACACAGTCGGGTCGCGGCAAAAAGGCTAACAGGCGCAGTCGGGACGCCCGAAAGAGGCAGAAAGCCGCAGTCGGGACGCGTGAAAAAGGCCGACAGGCGCAGTCAGATCGCGGCAAACAGGCTGATTAGCCACGGTCGGATCGCAGGTAACAGACTTGAATCCGCCGGCGGAGCGTCAGAAGCAGTCTGAGAGCCACGGTCGGATCGCAGGTAAAGGCCTGAAAGGCGCGGTCGGGACGCGACTGCAGAGGGAAAAAACGCGGTATGCGGCGGCCGAAAGGGACAGCCGAAGAAAAAATTTAAAAAACGGAAACCAGAAATTCGAAAACTAGGGGAGTCGCCAAAACTGTAGCTAGGGTTTTACCCCTAGCTTGTGCCAATGAGCACCTACTAAGGAGAATGGACTCCTTAGTAGCAGTTCAATAATGATTAAATGATTAAGCTAAAACAACAATTAACAAACTACTTTAAGCATTGCATGAGACATAAATGAAAGATGTAAAAAATGGTTTTATATTAATGTTACCTTGAGTGTCAAGGTTGATGAAGCCCTTTGCAGTGTCCAAGAGGATGCTCCAAGCTTCAGAATGCTCCTTTCTCCTTCTCCAATGTTGGGGATGGGCCAAAGGTGGCTCTCAAGGTGAAAATAGTTCAAAGGTGAACTAGGGTTTCGAGAGAGATTTTGGCAGAGTAAGGGTGCTTGTGATTGTGGATATCGAATAAGGGATCTCCATCACCTATTTATAGTTTTTTGGTGGTGGAGTGCTGACCCATGGTTTTAGGAAACACATAGTTTTGGGCAGCTGTATAGGGTTTTTTCCTCCTTTTCCTCATTATTTTATATTTTTTATTCCCTTTTTAGGGGATTTTTGCTATTTTTGGAGGAAAAGGGG
This sequence comes from Larix kaempferi, assembly GCA_027924585.1. NCBI lineage: Eukaryota > Viridiplantae > Streptophyta > Pinopsida > Pinales > Pinaceae > Larix > Larix kaempferi. Next base: position 1,472,128 of record BSBM01001158.1, on the reverse strand, counting down.
GTTTTTTAGCCTTTGTTAGGCTATTTTGATGGTTTTGTGGCCTTTTGGAGGCATTTTAGGCCTTTTGGAGGCTTTTTAATGGGATTTTTTGGGATTTTAAGAGAAAAATGGTAGGAAAGTGGACAAATGAGCCATATAATGTGGTAATGAGGTAGTGAACACTTTTTGGGTGTTAACACCAGCTTTGGAAGATAACTTCCTCCGATTGGATTCTTGGACCAGATGATATCATCCTCTTTCTCAGTTACTCTAGCATGACTGGTATGAAGAGCTTCAATATATCCATTCCAGAGGGCCAAATCTACCTTGGTGAATCCAAAATGTTCTCCAAGTATAATGTTAAGTCTAGGATCCCTAATCTGAGCCAAGTGAATGTAGCCTTGGCCTCTTAACTCAAGAACCATAGCCTATGGAAGAATGAAATCCGCCCCACATCCAACCCAAGGATCCTTTCCAATTATGACATTTTCACCTGTCCCAATAATCTAAACCTTCCAATCTCCTATGAGATCCAAAGACATAAGGATTTCCTTCCAAAAATTGGAGATGTTTGAGAGAAGTTTATCCCTGGATCTGAATCACTTAATAATATTCATTGGATGAATGTATTTTTTCTTAACAATAGTAACCCAAATACCTTTTCCTTTTAGTATCCTCCATACATTCTTTGTTGCTAGGGCCCGAGACAAATAATGGAGGTTCTTCAAACCCCATCCTCCAAACTCCTTTGGTATATCAATTTTGTCCCAAGCTACCCAATGAAAATATTTTTGGTCAGTGTCTCCTTTCCACATAAAGTTGTAGTTGATCTTTATGATATAGTCAAGAACACCTTTGGGAATACTAGATAGACATAACCAGTATATTGGTATGGCTTCAAGGACAACATTCATGAGCACTAGCTTTCCCCCCTTGAGAGCCATTTATAACACCACAGGAAGAGTATTTTTTTATTTTTTCCAATAAGCCAAACTCAGTCCCTCCAATTATTGAATGATTGAAAATATCAAATTAATAGAATGTTTACACTATGACTAATTTTTCTAGCAAATTTGAATGGAGTTTCTTTAACATAGAAAATTTGTTCTTCTTGTAGATCCATATGAATAAACTCACAAAGAAACATGCTTGAAGTCCATTTAATGTTTATTATACAACCCATTACACATATACTTATCAATTAGAAAATTTAATGGATTTAGTGAATAATATTTTTTTTGAAAGAAATTTTTGTGGAGAATTTTTGAGCATGTAAGTCACATTGATTATAGCTAGTGACATGGTAGGGAAATCAAGCGACGCACACAACAAAGAAAATTAGTTTAAGAATCAATCCTATCACCTTTTACATAAATCTCAAAACACTTAACCACTCAAACTATCCCAACAAACTTAATATAATATATCATACATTAATAAACACACCTTATATCAACAAAACTTAATTAAATACACAACCATTAAAACTTTACCATAACTTGTAGAAATTTGATTGAAAATATATTTCAATATTAAATGTTCGACATTCAATAAATCTACTTCAATAAAATAACCACTTACATCTGATATATATCTTTTGATAAACCAATAGCTAATAAAATATTTAGAAAAAAACTCTTGATAAACAGTATTAAAAAATATTCAATCTTCAATAAATCTACTTCAATAAAACAACCCCCCACACGCCTATATATCTATCTTTTCATAAACCAATAGCTAAGAAATTCTTCATAAATCAATAACCAAGTAAATATTGACAACTTAACAAAAATCTAAAAAACCAAACTATGTAAAAGTATTTCACCCACTTCACTTGTAAATCTGAATAAACAACTCCAACATGCATTCATTTTTTTTTATAAAAGAAAGGTAAAACACCACATTATATAGTGTTGAAATATTAAAATATGGCAATGATATTCATTTTGAGGTTTTTAAGGCCACTTAGACCCTATCGTTATCTAAAGTGATCATGACCTGACATTATCTACAACTTTTAAGCTAGGTGATGGAAAAAATATTCTAGGTTCCAAATATGAGTTTGTTTCAACTATTGTATAACAAAAAAAATTGCCCAACTTGTTCAAACGCATGCTTTGGTCATGGTTGCAACCTTTTCTTTATAATATCTTTGAGGTATGGATTTCTTGACTTCTATCTCAAATATAACTGAAAAAAAGCATTTGATAAAGTAACATGTCAAAAGATTGGGGAGATTATATTTTTTTATTTATTTCTACTCAAAGAGATGATCAATTAAGATTTTGTTTAAGACACCTTCTTAACAAAGATAAATTGTATTTATCTTTATTTTTTTAATGAGGTTGTGCAATGATTCCTATTTATTAGAGTACGCTCTTACTATTATTCCTTCAATCTTTGTATAGTGTGTTGTAGTGTTTATCTATTGAATATTTAATTCAATATAATATAAGGATCATGATGCATATATTGATTTGATTGTAAAGGTGTGGTCAAATCAATTAAAGTGATCATGGATCCTTAGTGGAATTTGTTTCGATTGCATTTTGGAAGTTGTTGAGATTACGGGTGAGACAAACATAAGTTTGATCATGCTAGATTACAATTGTTAAGAAATGGTTCCAATTGCAATGGTGGTGGTGAAGGAGATGATACATAAGATGTGGTGTCATGATTTATTGTTTAGGGGTAAGTTTAAAATATATTTTAGATTTATTTAATAATGAAAATTAATTAATATATATTTTTATTTATGTATATTTTAATAAGAAAATGACAAGTTGATTACTGTATAATTGTTAATGTGTAAAAAGCAAAATTAACAAGATTTTAATGAAGATGTTTAAATATTTCTTAATTTGGATTTTTTTAAATAATCAAAATTTAACAAAAACGTGTAATCTTTCATTGTTCAAATTGTATTTTTTTATTGTAAAAATGGATTCAACAATATCAAATACTCGAATACTCTTGTAACTTGTTACACCCACTCGAATTTCAGATAAAACAAACTGAAAAAGAATCGAAAAAATGATTCAAATCGTTGAACATTAGACTATTAATTTTAATGTCTATATAATAAATAAAAACATTTATAATTGTAATTATATATTTTTTGTGTAAGCTAGTATCCACGAATTTTCAAGCACGTGACCTAATACAAGGAGTACCTTAACAATACACACATTCATCGTCTATTCCATGCGATTATGATTATATTTTTAAACATAACTAACTATCGCCCTTATGATTATATTTTTAAACTTAATTAACTATCATAAATGTTTATAATAATTGCGAAGTTTTTTTTTCAAGTAGAAAAAAATGTACGTTTGGTATTATTAAAATAAATAAATAAAGTACTAAAAAATTATATCCTTTCACAAATATTAGTTTCAAAAATTGTTTCCCCCATACTTCCCAAATACATAAAATAACATACAATTCGAAGGATCAGAGCAAGAGTTCAATCTAAGACAGATACATAAAATCATATCTCTTCAAAAAAATCTAAAAACTAGATTAAAAAAAAGCTAAAGATTCGGTCATTCATAAAAGGGAATGAACCAACAATTTCTAAATTACCATCTATCCACTTCTCCCAAATAAGATGTCCTTCATGTTCTGCAAGAACTTCCATGGACAAATGATCTGCTACTGAATTCAATTCTATGTAAATATGATTAATTGACCAAACATGAAATGTATCAAGAAGATCTTCTTCCTTCTGCACCACTGATTGAACAAAATATTCTTCATCATGTGCAATTTTCTGGCCCATTTTACAACCATTAAAGAATCACCATACATTTTCATGGAGTCCAATCCAAAAGTATTAGCTATCTTCAATAAGGACCACAATCCTAATAATTCAGCCATGGAATTTGTGCCAACTCCTATATTCAATTTGAAATTAAAATAGTGGTTCTTGTTAAGGATCAAATAAAAACTGACTGCACACCTCCCATTTTTAGCTGGACCATCAAAAAAAAGTGGCAATGTTGGATTCTTCAATATATGAAATGAGACATACTGGTCTGTTGAAAGACTCCTGAGAATAATAGGATTTATACAATCCTGTAATTTTTAAGGACCAATTGATAATGAGTAATATTTTTATTTTCAAATATAATGTTGTTTCTGTACTTCCATATCATCCATGATATAAATGTTGGGAGAGTTTTATGTTCGTGGTGATATTTAGACCAGCATAAAAGAGAGTTCTCTAGATCACCTGATCCCAGATATTATCGATGGCAAGAACATAACAATGAACCTGGTTCGAAATGTGCCAAGTAAGTTTGCAATGGATAAACATATGAGAGACTGTTTCATCATCTTTAAAGCATAATTGACAAATGCCAAGGCCCATCCAACCTTTCCATTTAATATTAATCCAAGTTAAAATTCTATCTTTGAGGATCAACCATAAAAAACATTTTAATTTATGTGGAATATGCCATTTGCAGATCTGATTAGCCCACCATTTCTGAGATACAATGCTAAAATTGATGACAATAGCCTTATACGCAGAACTTGCTGTGACAATGCCGAATTCAGGATTAAAAGACCATACAATCTTGTCTTCCATGTTTGATAATATGATACCTACCTTATTAAGTCTGAAGATATATTGATTCCACTCTAAAGGACCCAAATTCCTCAGTCCCAGATCATCCACAGATAACCAGTAGTCTCCTGAATTACTCATCCAATATGGTTTGCGAACATGATCTAATGTCACAAAACCACATCTGGAAAGGTGATTTCTGACATATCTAGATAAGGTGAATTCATCTTCATTTCCAACATATGGGTCTAATCCAATCAAAACTTGTTTACCATTGCCAATATTCCATGAAAGGTGCCTGCTGAGCCAAGGGTAAATCTTACTAAAACCATTCCAGATAACGAAGGAGTTTTTGGCAAATTTATTTGGATTCCGAAACCACTGTGTCAGACTTGAATTTATATATTTATCATGAATCATTTCTATCCAGAGACCCGAACCATATAATCCTCTCCAAAGACTCTTGAGACATAGAGTCGAATTGAACCAAAAAATATTTTTTACATTCCAACCACCGTGATTTTTAGGAATTGATAGTGTTTCCCATTTAGCAAGATGAAATCCCTCCCATTTGTATTTTCGACCCAAAGGAAATTAAAAATGAGATTTCTTATCATTGGTATGATAGAATTTGGCACTAAGAATAGAGAGAACCAGTAAACAAGTAAGCTCATAAGGACATCTTTTATCAAAGTTAATCTACCACCCAATGAAATAAATTTGAAGCTCCAATGTCCAATGTTTTTTTCATACCTGTTTAATAGTCAAATCTAGTCATTCACTCTGTAATTGTTAGGTTTGATAAAGAAACCTAAATATTTGAATCCATCTTCCAGATGAGCCATCTGATAAGGCATAAATCCAACAATGTTCTGTTTTATATTGTCTTCCACATTGTAGAAATAAAATGAAGATTTCTGCATGCTTATTTCCATTCCATAGGCTGGACAAAAAGTCTTAATAATGGAAAAAAATTGCTTCAATTCTTCAACAGTTCCGGTTCCAAAAAGAATCACGTCATCTACAAACAAAAGATGAGTAATCAAAACAAAATCAGAAATTTTAATACCTTTGAGAATTCCTTTTCTTTTTTCCTCAATAATCATGCGGCTCAAACGTTCAATGACCAACAAAAATAGATAAGGTGATAGAGGATAGCCTTGTATAAGGCCACATGAATATCCAAAGAAAGGAGTAGGTGAACCATTAATCAACACTGAGAAGGTAGGGGTAGTCACACGGGCCATAATCCAATTGGTTACCTGCAAAGGTATACCAATTTGTAATAATAGAAGTATGAGATAGGCCTAGTTTACCCAGTCATAATTCTTAACCAGATCCATTTTGAGAATCATAGCCTTTTTGTTTTTGATCTTGATAGAATGAAGAATCTCCTGAGATGGTCCCACTGTGTCCAGAATTTGACGATTGGAAAGAAACCCAAATTGTTCTTTCGTAATGCATTCAACAAGCTTTGGTTTAAGGTGAACTGCTATGATTTTTGTGATCAATTTGTAAGCTAAATTGCATAAAGCAATAGGTCCGTAATCATTGAAATATAATGGTTTATTGCACTTCGGAATCAAATTTAAAAAGGTGGAATTGAGACCATTGTACATAAAACCCTTGACACGTGGAAGCTCAATCATTGAAAGTAGATCATTTCCCATGATGTCCAGAAACTCAAGAAATAGTTCCATTTTCCACCTGTCAAGACCTAGGATTTTGTCCTTGGCGAATTGTTTCAAAACATATGTCAATTCTTCCATAGAGACTGGTTTCTCCAACTCCAACCCTTCTTCTTGTGAAAAAAATGAGGGAAAATGCTAAATTACTTTTAACTGATCTTCAATCTTTGTGTTTCCAAGATCTGAAAATTGCGTTGAAAAAAACTGAACAATAGAATTCCCCAATTCTATATGAGATCTGATTGTATTTCCGTTGAGGTCAATCAGATCCCATATAGCATTTTGATTCCTTCTACCTGAGGCATATATGTGAACATTTTTTGAGTTTTCATCATCAGTAGACACCCAAATAGCTCTGCTTTTGAGACGCGAGGCTTGCTCTTCCTTCTCTAAATATGTCTGTTTTCTTCGTTCCAAAATATGTAATTCATTTTTTTCTTCTCCAATAAAGGAACCATTTGGATTGAGTGCAAAGAAGAGTTTGATTTGACTCTCAATTTCTATCAAATCTGCTCTTTCCTTAGCATATTTGAGTTTATCCCATTTTTTTACTTCCATTTTCAAAAAATTTAGTTTAAAAAATAGAGACTCCATCATATTTAAATTTGAAGTAACTAGTATATTCGGCCAAGCACTTTTGACTAATGAACAATAATCCTTATCACATATCCAAGAACAATTGAACTTAAAAGGGTAACTTTTCTTTGCTTTGATTCCATCCACTTGTAGGATAATAGGTTGATGATCCGAGATATTGCAGAACTCAACCCATGTTCGAGCCTTTTCCAGACGGTCACAGAGATTTTTTGATAAGAGGAAATGATCAAGCCGCTTACTAATGTTTCGAACACCACTTCGCTTATTGTTCCAAGTGACACATACTTTGACTGGTTCAATATCAACAAGGTTATTTCTCTGAATTAGATCCCCACAAAAATCAGCTATATCATCAGGTTTTGTAGAATTGCCCCAAATTTCAAAGACAGATAAGGTGAAGCTCAAATCATTTGCAACAATCAGATTAGGTAATTTTAAGATTCCATTACTGTCAATACGATTCAAAAATATTTCCCTTTCCTTATAAGGTCGATAAATATTGAGTATGGACAGATTCATATCAAATTCAAGGAATCTCCCCTCCAAGAGTATACTAGCCAGAGTTTTGTAGGCCTTGAATTTTTTTGTTGAGGGGTTCCATCCCAACAAAAGTCCACCCGAATTTCCAAAAGCATTAATAGCATAAAATTCCCAGCTAGGAAAATTTTTGGAAAAAGTTTCATTGGCTGCCATCGAAGAAACTTGTGTTTCATGATTTAAATTGATATCAAAGCTAGTAGACTTTAGAAAATTAGAAAGGGCCCTAGCTTTGCCAACCCCCCCTAATCCTCATATATTGTAAGACAAGCAGGCCATTAATCATTATCAACAATGAGCAAGGTTGATCTAAGGGCCCATGATTGAGTGTCCTCCTGCTGTATTCTTTCAGAAAGAGGAAGAAATGTTTCTCCAATATCATTCTCAGATTCAAAGGGAGGACCAATTGATTTACTTTTACCTTTCTTCTTTTTCCTAATAGTGACATTCTGACATCTGATAGAGTCAAGAGGTATCGAACCAAAACCAGCAGTGGGTATTTTCGAGAAGACCTCTAGTGGGGATCTTTGTAGTGAGGTTTCAACTGAAAGAAAATTTGTTTGCAGAACGTGAGGAAAGGTTAGGGTATTTTCAGGGAAATTATCACCATTAAGAGAACAAGGGGAGTTATGAGTAGAAGTTCTAGGAACCAAGTCATTTAAAGATGACAAGATAGGAACAGAAGGATTAATGTCCTTATCAGCTAAGAGATTCAAATAAGGGGAACAAGGATTAACCTCAGTCTGGGCACCAAATTAGAATCCAAATTAGGTTTTGGATCCAAATTATCCAAACTTGGTTCAACGAGATTCTCAAAATTCAAAAAAGAGCTTTCGGGGCAAGGGATGAGGAAACCTTATTAACAGAGAAAGGAGAAATATTACTAGTTTCCTTTTTTAAATCCAACAATTTTTCTGCAGAGAGATAGAAATTTAATTCCTCTCTTGAAACTCCTTCATAATGAGTAGAATCGTCAGAAATAGACTTACCTGGGTTTAGATGAGTAGGGTTGAGATTAGATGTAGTCTGCTTCTTTGGAGTCGAACCAGCAACCTTCTCAGATGATTCAGGTGACAAGTCATTCTTGAATAGTAAACTCAGACATTTAGCCTTGACATGCCCTGTTTTCCTACAGTAAAATCATCTGAAAGGGACATTTTGTAGTCATGTTTCTAAGTGAATAATTTAGAACCCCAAGCAATATCCATAGTCTCCGGTAAACCTTTGGAGATATCCATTTCGACCACCACTAACACAATTCTCTTGTCAATTCAAAATAACATTTGTTTATCCTTTCTAACAAATTTGTCGAGAAAATTTGCAAAGTCCTAGAACACATTGCTGATGTAACATCCCCAAATTTCATCAAAAATTAAAATTTTTCTAAGCAGTCTAATCGCTATTAATTACTATGCGGAAGTATGAATGTGTATGTTTAGCATCTTTGTTTACTGCTTAACTAAACTCTTAAATGCGACATTTACTTGTTTACAAACTGTCATCGATTATTAAAAGTGTCTTAGCAACATTTAGATAGATATGTGATCCTATGTCTGAAGTTAATATTATACTGTCCAGATTTACAACATTATTTTTGCGGAATTATTATTGTATAAAAGTCTTATATCTTCATCGATGCTATTATGATATTCATGAGTTCATCATTTATTTTTGTTATCCTTAAAGTATGGAAGTAGGACTATGAGTCCTTTTTAATGTTTGTGAGTACTTATGAATTCAGTTGTATCTTTATCTATAATCCATTGATCATCTGGTTATTACATACAATGATTCATAATGTAATTGAGTTGATATTCAACGCTTAATATTTCATGTCGTATATTATCTCTCATTATTAATGTTTGATATTTAACTTTCCATTCTTATGTCGAATATGTTTTTATCTTAATATTGATTATGTGTGAATCCTTTTTGCTTGGCAAGAGAGCTCTGGCGCAACCCTGGGCTTACTTAGCTATTACAGTTGATGCATGTTACATTACTCTATCCAAGTTACAGGTAGGAATTCTCATGCACAATTTGGTTGAAGATATCATATATTTTCAAAGATTAAGGTTTTTAACCTAGCTATACATTTATTTTGCATGGAAATAATTGTTATAACCCTAACTATGGGTTGGATGGTCTAGCCCTATTGGCTTCTATCATGGTGAAGGCGTATTTAACAATGGTGATAAACGTTATGATATAACATTAGTGTTTATATCATTAACCAAGGTATTTGGCGCATTAGTGCATCGATCTTTGATGGCAACCAACGTGTTTCAACTATAGGGTTATGGGTAAGTATAGAATGAGTAGTTGATGACAACCAAGTTCATTAATGAGCCATGTGAAGTTTTGGTGGAGGGATACCACGTAAGGGACAAAGCCCTAACTCCTCATTGGTCTTAGCATTGTTATTGTTGTTTGCCCGAGGGTTGGAGAGTCGAGCTCTCCCTCGGCCTCCATGGCCTTTCTGGCACACCCTGCACAATCTGAGAACGTTATTCTTGCTCACAGTGGTGGCTTCTCGGTCTGTAAGGTTGTCATTGTGAAATTTTCCTTCTTGGGTTCGGTTGAAGAAGGGGGAGCAATGCTCTCTGCGACAACTTCTTGAATAGGTAAAGATTCGACGACACTGTAAATTTAAACTTTTCTTCTTTTTATAAACTGTATTTCATACTTTGACTAAACGTTCCTTTGTTATTTGGAAGGAGGGTTCCAGTTGTTCTCTGGTTTGATTCTTGTGCTCTTGGCTACGTCATTTTTGGGTTAAAGGCAACCCCTAGTAGTTTAATACCACGATAAGCCCTCAGTTTCACCACGAAGTCTCCTTTGATTTCACTGTCGGTGTTTGGTATTTATAAAGTTGTAATCCTGTGGGCATTTGAAAGGTTTAGTAGCTTGTACAGAATGGAGTTGGGTTCGACCAACATTTTAAATGAAAATCTACGACATTAGGCTTCTTTCTAAATGCATCTAAGTCTCTATCGAGACTGATACTATTTGTCTCTTGGCCATTTAATATGATTATGTTTTGGCTTGAAGCCTTTAGTTGGAATTTCGTAACTGTTTTGAAAATACTACAGTATGGTTAAATTTGTAATCTACTCCATGCATTTTTTGGGTTTTTAGTTTCTAGGTTTGGAAATAAAGACTCGGTGAGTGTATAAGCATTCCAGCAATACAAATCTTGGATATGAATTGTTTCCGGCTATCTTGGCAGAATGATTATTTCGATAGTTAAAATAATGATCATGTAACTATTTTGGGCCAAGCCCTAGCTTCATTATGTGTTCAGTTTTTAATGTGTTGATTCTGAGTTTATAATGTTTAATGGTTTTGGTTTGCTACAGGGTTTAAACCCTAAACCCTGTCAATGTTTTATACATACATAATACGACTGGGCGAGCTCACTCTTGAGACTCGAACCCTTGACCCTTTTTAATTAAACCAATCTTTTGATAAGATGCCAACGATGCATCCATTAGATGCCATTGAGCTCCTTTTCTTGAAGCGTTCTGTAACACTATAGTGGTTTCGACTATATTAGGATAATGGTTAAGTTTTTATTTATTTAAAGATTATACAATGGATGCCGAGACCCACTGTATTTAATTGGTTTGGAAAAACCTGGGGTTGTGTAAACCCAGTTCATAATATTTCAATGAACTTAGGGTGAGCCCTTACGGGTCTCGAACCCTTATTACGAGATTGTATTAACTTTGTTGTTTTGATATTTATGATATTCGTATTTCTTTATGGCATAGCTAAATAAGTTTGTGCTACAGTCTTATGATTGTATGATATTAAGATGAAAATATGTCTATAGGGTCTTGACCTTGAACTATCCTTGGAACTTGATAAGCTGTTTGTATAATGTATGCTAATCTCGAGCAGTATCAATAATTTCATAATATAATTTATCAGTTGTGTTAATGGTTTATGTGAATGTGTTTTTCCAAAACTCTGTTTCGATTTGGTATTTTTATATAATACCTCGTTTATGAAAAATGATACATGTAGGGTTTATCTAGGAAATTCAAAAGATATTTAAATATCGTGCTTCTATAAAGTAGATATGAGCTCTGTACATTATGCTTGTTTATTTTATAATGATTATGTATAGTTCGATAGGGATATTGAAATAGTAATATAATACTTTCGTATTTATGATTGTAACTTCTTTAAGATTTTGATGCTACAAACTCTTCTAATGTATGTTGTTCAATTTATGTATAAGATAAATGACCTGTGTATAAATAATAGCCTATATGGTAATATTTACTCATCTAGGTTTTATAATGTATTTCTGTGTAAAAACCTATGTTGATTTTAAATAAGAACCCTGCTACTTGAATTTCAAAATCAATTGTTTGTGCATAAACAATATATATATTCTAATGAGAAACAGTAAACAAAAATGAATTATATAACTGAGATATTATACAGAATTATTCTTTTGCTTATAATCTATCTATTTTCTCTAATATATGTTAATTAAACATCTTCATGTACTAGAGTACATCACCTATGGTGAAAGGAAAAATATAGGAAGAAATTTATTCATCATTCTATATTTATCCAATCTTTATTCATCCATGCATTGTACAGAAATAATCTATCAGTTCAGTAACCTATCACTTCTAATAGTTAACTGATATCTAGGAAAACACCTGAAAAACTATGTTAACATATAAATACAATTTCCAGAAAATGACCTACATTCAAGAAGTAAATAAAATAAAAACAAGTAGAACCTTATAACTGATAGGGCGGACAAACACCCAAAGAAGACCGTTCCTCCCAACCTTCTCCAGAAAGCAGCCAAGATCACTTGCTTTTGGACCCCCGAGCCTGTTCACTGAACCACCAGGACGAAGATACTGTGTAGAATCAAGACACTCTGTTTGTACTTCAGCAATCAAGAAGACTTGCATACAAACTCTCTTTGTACTTCAACAATCATGGAGACTTGCATACAAATAACTCATATGTACTTCAGCAATCATAAAGACTTGCATACATATCATACTCATGTACTTCAACAATCATATAGACTTGCATACATAGCACTCTGCAACTCAGCAGTAAGACAGTCTTACTCTGCAACTCATTACCTAGCTTCCCCTCATCGAATATCTTGTGGGCTTAGTTCTAACACCACAAGGAAAAAGTTGTGAGCCTGTGCTCAATTCAATGGCTTATAAAAGATTGCCTAGGTCTTTTGGGTCAGTTTTGCATTCAATGAGCCACCAGCTCAGTTCCACCATCCTTGGGGAACATGACCACTTTTTTAGGGAAGTTGCCCCCTGCAATAGCTAGTAAGTGAGTGCAGATGCTGACATTTGTCCATTGCCTTCTACACTAGATTCCATTCCTTCTAGTGGGTCAGTGAACACTCTTCAACAATCTCTTTGGGTGAGTGTCTCCTATTTTAATTTATTAAATAATAATATTATTCATTTACTGTCATCCTTGACCATCTTTGGTCATTAATATAAAACTTTACAATAAAAGTTAAAGTAACGTTTTTCCACAAACATAAAATGTTTCAAGTACTAGGTAGGTTGTAGTTGGTCTAGAGTGCTAAAGGGAAACTTGGCATAAGGACCCGAAGATTGACGGATAATACATTTCTCAGACTCAGGGTTGAAATTTTGATGCCATCTTTTTAAGACAAGTGAGCCGTCCTTAATAAGCCATACTTTTTCAAGTATACAAGGAAGGACTTCAGTTGTCAGAAAGACAATGCAGACACATCCTTTTGATAACATATTGGTTCTAGGGGCTAGGCCGACTAATGGTGTCCACTGTCCAATGTTGATTTACCTAGTCAACTAATTCCAATTTTGTAACTTTGGTGCCCCCAATTTTTCCCACAATGGATCTGGAAGAGAGAGTGGAAACCCTATCCATATTGAAATCCTGTACTAGAACAAATTGTCCCAGATCCCTTCTGATTTTTAGGGTTTTCAGCTTCCTTCTCCGTCTGGCTTCTTCTCCCTTCAACTTGTTAGATTTATGAAACTTCTCAGTGTCATGATTAGGGTCCAGAAAGCAAGAACTAGGGTTTGGGGTCAGGAATTGTGCAGTAAGGGCCACCGCCTCAAGCGGCTTAGGGTTAGCCCGAAAATCCCCAATATAAAGAGAATGTGTCGATCCAGGAGTATTGACGCCCTCAGTGGAAAAGGCGTATTGCTCCATGTGTAAAGACCAGGAAAAGACCAAAATAGGACAAAGATCCACTAAAAAAAACCACCACATGTGGGACCAATTCTCAAGAAAAATAAAAAAAAGCTACTATAAAATGTCACTCAAACTAGAAATGAAGGAGACCAACTGTCATAAAAAAGATAAAGTAACTAGGAGAAAAAATGATCTAACTAAGTAAGACCAAAATAGATCTAGGATCTATATCTAACTATGGATTTAGGAAAAACGGCAGTGAAAACACAGAATTGCTTCTCACTTTTTTTTGACTTGGTTGGTATTAGGTTGCCAAATGTGACAACAAGACTCCAAGTTGTTGCAGGTTTCATAAAGCCCTAGTTAGGGTTTCACTTAACCAACAAAATTTCCTCCCACACCTCCGATCCATCCTCCCCCAGTGATAAAATGGTGATTGTTTGGCCTTATACTCGTGGCAGATTAGGATCGGGGCTTTCGTTGGCATTGTTCATTGAATAAATTTCCAAAGATTAAAATTTTTTTATAATAAATGCTCTCATTCTCATGCGATCAAACCTCCACATGAACATGCCATTAGAATTTAAGAAATTAATTTTTAATTTGCCCAATAATCAGGCGTGTGTGTCCAAGCTGGCGTTCCTCCTTCAAGCGAATGTTCTGGAAGTCAACAATAATTGTAGCAACGATCAAAGTCTTGAGTCGAACGGTCTCTTTGATTTGTTTGATGAGTAATAGTTGCCAACGTTCATGTGGCAAGCATCATTATCAATTTTGTCACGGACCGCTATAATTGTGAAGTTATGTATGAGAAGGTTCGAGAATAAAGTAAACGTAGTGATTTATGATGATAACTATAACATTTATGACCCCTAACATTTATTAGTGTGAGGTTATGTATGAAAGAAGAACAAAGAATAAGGCGTGGTTTGTTAAAGTAAATAATAATGACAACTATAACATTTATGACCATAACTATACATTTATTAGTGTGAGGTTATGTATGAAGGAAGAACAAAGAATAAGGCGTGGTTTGTTAATCTTCTTTATAGCCATAGAGTGGACTTACGTAATTATCATAAATAGAACGTTTATGATGATAACTATACATTATGATAATAAATATAACATTTATTAGTGTGAGGTTATGTATGAACGAAGAACAAAGAATAAGGCATGGTTTGTTAAACTTCTTTATAGCCCTAGAGTGGATTTAGTTAATTACCAGCCTAGATCCAAATCCTAAGCTCTATCAAGCGTTGAGAGGGATCAAATCTCCCGATGTGTATTACCTAGAGAGCTGGAGAGCTAAATTACCTATTCGTTTGCAGATTCGATTCTTTGTTCGTTGGTTCCTGCTGTAGATTACAAACCAAATTAATGTTTTCTATATATTTTTAATGTTGTTTTGATTTCCATTATATAGCCATTGATTTCGAAGGTGTTTTTCAAACGAAAATACACATCATTAAAAATATATATATTAATGGCCGACTTAATACATCATAATATATATTACTTTTTACAAACGTTACATGTTACATCCGTCATACTATTACTTTTTACATTTTATTATATTCGAAAAACGTTACATGTTACATCCGTTACATGTTACAAGATCTCCCCCATATTATTACTTTTTATTTTTACATTTTATTATATTCGACAAATGTTACATGTTACATCCGTTACATGTTACGAGATCTCCCCCATATTATTACCTTTTATTTTTACATTTTATTATATTCGACAAACGTTACATGTTACATCCGTTACATGTTACATCCGTTACATGTTACAAGATCTCCCCCATACTGGGCTGTAGAGCGCCTCTCGACGCAATCATAACTATAATGTTTATATAAGTAATAGAGTTATGTTTGTACTTTCTATTATTTAATAAGGGGGTGGAGAATTAGCGTTATTTTCTCTTGTGGAAATAGGTAGTTTCTTTGACTCGGTTCAGAAGCTAGCCTTTTAATAATAGAGCTAAGGAAGGCACGTAGCCCATGAGGTGTAAAAGAAGGCCCATCAAATTGCAACATTTAGCAAAAACCCCAATACAACCTAGATCATCACAACCTCCACTCCGATACAACAAAATGAATCTTATTCTATTATGTTATACTTGTAAAAGCGATGTTCTTGGATAGATAAACTTGTTTTAACCAGTTGTAGCTCTGTGATTTGTGGAGCATTTTAGATTTTGCTGATTTCTCGAGAAAAATTCATTTCACTTGTTTTAAATTCTCATTGTCAAAAATCTTTGGAAGTCTTTGCCAAAATATTTCATTTCCGAGTTATTTGAGCAACTATTATATTTCCTTTTAAAGCATTTTAGGTTTTGTTTTTCTCCAGTGTTAAATTCCTTTTTTTCCATTAAATTTTCCATAGCAAAAATTTGATATTTGGTGGTTTGCTCCTTATTTGTTTCTCACCGGAAGGAAAGTATTGCCATAGTTCCATTCTCTAAGTTACCCACTCTCTAGGCTGGCTTATGAGCTTGCTCATTCCTTTTGGTTCAAGACCTTCGACATATATACGTGGTTTTCTTTTCTTCTCTTTTGCGATGGACTTGATGGTTAGAGATCAATTTTCCAAATCTCAATTGGCTAAAGATTTGGAAGTCCATATCCAACTTTTAGGGAACCTATTTTATTCCCTCAATGACTTTCTCCTTAACCTTGTTACTGTCGATGTTTCCTAGCAGGCTAGCCCCTTTTTCCCATGTTACTACCCATGTTGTTTATCCCTTTTGCTTAGCCTCTCCCTCCTGAATCTATCCCTTTATCCTACACTCATATTCCTCCTTATCCCACCCATATTTTCTACCTTACTACATTACTTTAAGGGAGACATATTGTTTGATGGATAAAAATATAGGATAATGAGTGACCTTTCCTTGGATCAGTAGTCAGTGTGTGTGTGTGTGTGTGTGTATTCATTCTCCAAAAGGCCTAATTTATGGAGCTAAATACCTTTTTTATTTTTGTGAGTGAAATGTCTCCATATCGTTGTTAAAATATGCTATTTTTTTTTATAGTAACAGTCATTTGAGCGACTAGTAGACTGTTTTCTTAACTTTTAGTTTTCCATCTCAAAGGATTGTTCCCTATAGAGCCAACAGGGCGTTCATTCACTTGTGACTCTAGGAGTTCAATGGAGTATTATGCTGGTCACCAGAGTTGTTTTTAGGGAAAGAGATGGAGGTCAAATCTAGATCATTTTAGGTTATGTTGTTGTTTCTTTTGGTAATGAAAAAAATCTCATCAAATAGTAGTTAAAATATGTCATTTTCTTTGGCAAGGGATCTGTTTGACTACTTGTTAGATTGTCTTCCTATTTTTGTTTCCATTAAAATAACTTCCTGTATAGTCGGTTGGTGATTTGCAAGTGCGGTGGATGGAGTGTTAAGCGAGTTGTTCACAACTCACAAGTGTCATTCTTCCGCGGTTGTGACTAGATTTGGATTTGTATATCATGGGTTTCAAAGGGATCAATTTTGACAGAAGAGATAACCCTCGAACCTGGAAGGATGTAAGTAATCCGAAGGATCTTTGCAATTTGTAGTTAAGCTCCTTGGAGCATCTTTCATGTTGCTCTCTAAAAAAATTTTTACCTCTAGATTTGGGCTTCCACATGCATATTATTAAAAAAAATGGTAGTCTTAGAAGTGTATTTGCAATGGATCTCCTTAGGGAATTTTTCCTCTCATTAATTTAAAAATGTGCATGTGTTGGTATTTACTGATCAATGTGTGAATATGTAGATTGGTCCAGGGAACAAAATTCACTTTTCACATCCATTTCAATATTTCATCATGAAAATGGGGATTTGAAACTTGAGCTTAGAAGGGAAACATTTGCAACCTCCAAAATGCCCCTACACAAAATTGGTGAGTAAATATTTGTGGATTTTTCAAGTTTCTAGTATTATTGCTGTATTTATAACTTTATAACCTTTCTAATCAAGTTTTGTATAGATAATAAGATCTAACCGCCCACACATAGGACATATTTTCACAGGTCACCATTTTTCAGAAAGGTTTGCTATCTATCATGAAGATAAGAACATGTGCAAAAATCATCGAATTGGCAACTCTATTTAAAAAATCCCTTGAATCTCTTTTCCACGTAAGTCCTTTGCTAGTAAACAAGATTTTAGATATGCCAAAAATCACTCGACTCTATATATCTATTGTAACTTGTAAGTTTAATTTGCGTATATTTTTATGTAAGTCCTTTTCTTGTAAACAAGATTTTAAATATGACAAAAATCACTCAATTTTGTAGATCTATTGTAACTTGTAAGTTTAATTTGCATATATTTTTATGTAAGGGTAGTAATCATGCATTGGGTAAATTAGATCTAATTTCCTTTAGGATTAGTTGGCCTACATTGTTATATTTTTCTCACCTAATAAGGGATCCCAAGAAATAAAAGGTGTTTAGGCAATAGGCAAACAACTAGCTCTAATGCTAGCTTATATTCTGTGTGATATAGTAATCAATCGGATTTTATTATTGAATGGACTAATTTGGTGTAAAGTAGTGGATAGCTTAATTTGTTTTGTTTAGCCAAAAGACCCTTCAAATAGGAGGTGTTGTAACAGAGCAATGCTAATGTTATCATATGCTAGTCAATATAATATCAAAGAAAAATAATTCACATTATTAAAACCATGTACTATGCCAACAAAATATAATGAAATAATAACAAAGTATAGAACACAATACTCCCAAATTTCAACCATCACAAATATGAAAACTTCATTGGAGTAGGGTAACTTCTATAGTAAAACGTTTTTATTGATAGGTACATATTTGGGCTAAACGTAGAGTGAAGGGGAATGTTGAACCCTAAAACGTCCAAAAAAATTAATATGATGGGTATGATTGAAGTGAAATTCCAACATTGATTACGGTGATCATTTTTATTATACAAAACCCATGGTTATATTTGGATGATGTTACAAGACACACAACTTTTTAGAAGCCTTAGTTCTTTTTTTGTGTATAATTAGATAGTATATTTGGATGATGTTTGAAAACAAATAACTTTTTCAGTAGCCTTAGTTTGTCATTTTTTTGGGTATAATTATACATTATTAGATTGTTTAAAAGAAAAATAATTTGATGTCATTAAGATTTATGAGATTTATGAGAAGTTGGTCACTTTGATTAGCTTTCATGGGATATTGGTCACGCATTATTGATTTTTTTTTACATAAATAATCCCAAAATGAATATCTCATATGTTGGATTATGAAATCCCCAAAGATTAAATAAAAAGTGTCAAGGGAGCTCTAAATTAATATTTCATAAGACACAATTTTTTCTAAGCTTTTGCAAATGGGGTAGTAAGCTAAGTGGGCTTGACTATGTGGAAATAATCCATGATAAGAACACTTGAGGTAGAGTAATATTGGGATGAGTGGTCTTCTTGGAAAGCCTTGGTTATTAGGTGCAAGTCCCAAAGGTGATGTTTAATGCTATGCAACTCATTTCACTAGTTTCAATCCCATGTCTTTTTCCTTATGAGCATCACCTAATATAATGAGTGCTAAGTGGGCTATTCAAATTCATGAGAAGTTGATAATTCTGATTAGCTATATGTGTAATGGATCATGCATTAATGAATTTCTCTATGTAGATAATCCAAAAATTGATACCTCATATGTTGGACTGTAGAAGTCTTCTAAAGATTTTTTTTTTTCAACAAGGAAAAAATCTACTTCTTGATCTTCATATTAGAATCAAAGAGAGCAATGCTCTATAGAACAAAATATGTTCTTTTGTAACAATATGTGAAAGATGCCCACTATCCGAAAAAATCATAGAACTATGATAAAACAGTTCTATACAGTCCATACAATAGCCATCACCCCTGCTTATACATCAACATAAACAAATCTTGCTCCACAAGGCTTAATCAAATACCCAAGAATGATGAAAGACCACTATCTCCATCACAGTATACCCAAATAAGGTCCAACCAATAGGACTACAATGAATCTATAACAACCTCGGTATATATAGAAGGATCCATTAGAAATAATTAAATTTTCCAGATGTTCCTCATAAAACAAGAGACCTTCTTCCGACGTAGTAGCTTTTTTAGGTAAAGAGTCAGCCTCAGAATTTATCTTTTTGTATATATGTTGGAAAGTAATGGAGCTGAAAGAAGAGATCAATTTTTTGATATTTTGACACCAATGATCCAAAGAGGTCACTTGTAGATTCGATAAGGCTGAAGCCCGGTTAATAATAATTTTGAAATCTCCCATTACATGTAGAGAAGTGATACCCATATGAGTACCAAATTTTAATAAATCCCATAGAGCCAATAGTTCTACTCTAGTGTTGGTCCCCTATCCACATCCCATCTATATAGAGAAATAATGGTCCTCTTGATTTTTATAATCATCCCCCCCCACACACAATGACCATCCTATGCAGAGGCATCCAAAAAACCAACAGTCATATTTTTGACAAGAACATGATATTTACAGATTCTAAGTCTATTTTTCATATCCCCTCTACAATGTTCTGGAACAAAATCCAATATTTTAGAGTAGACAAAATTTATGTTATGTTTCTTGTTATTTAAGAGGATATCATTTCTATATCTCCAAATATCCCAACATATAAAACTAGGAAGTTCTTTGAACTTTATGATTTTAGTAGCCCATATCTCCATATTCTGAACCAATGGTAAGGAGTCCCATGAAGCATTAATTTGGACACCATTGGAAATCAATCTCCAAATATTCTTAGCAAAAAACAAATAGATCGGGATCGATTCAACATCATTATGACATAAAATGCATAGGTTAGGTCCTTGCCAACCTCTTTTCACTAAATTGTTACATGTTAATATCTTATTTTCAAAGCAGATCCAAAGAAAACACTTCAACTTCACTGGAAGAGACCATTTCCATAATTTTTTGTACCACCATTTATCAATGAAATCAGTGGAAGATAAAGAGATAGCCTCATAAATAGTATGAGCACTAACTTGTCCATCCTTATTCCAGTTCCAAACAATAGAGTGTTCAATTTTTGTTAGTCTGATGTCTGCATGCTTGAGGCATTGAATGTATTGGTTCCATTCAGTATCCAACTCTGCATGCAAGCTCGGGTTTGCAGAAGAGAGCCAATGAGGAGTGTTCCCATTTAAACCACTAGGTCTCCAAATATGTGAGAGGTATTCAAACCAAGATTGAGATAACAACACAATCACATGGACATATAATTTGAACCAAATCTCACCCCCCTACATAGGGATCTATTCCTAATATGAAAATATTTCCTTTCCCAATTTTCCAAGAAAGCCATTTACCCAACCAAGGATAATGATGAATGAAACCTTTCCAACATATTGACCCATTATGAACAAATTTATTGTTGTTTCTTATCTAGTCCACCATAGATGTTCTCCTCATATATTTAAATTTTAGAAATTCACTCCACATACCTACACCAAATAGCCCTCTCTAGAAAATTTTTAAGCTAAGTGCTGCATTGAATCACTGAAGATTTAAGATGCCCCAACCACCCAATTTTTTAGGCAGAGAAATATTTTCCCAAGACACCAAATGTATCTTGTCTTTGTTTCTAGATCCAAACAAAAGAAAATGCATTATTTTTCTCCTCAATTGATTTATAATAGAAACATGGATCTTAAGTAAAAACATCCAGTATATAGGAATACTAATCAAAATAGCCTTGACTAATCTGGTTTTCAACTTTCTTTACTAGCCATATCCAATATTTGGATCAGTAGTTATTTGGTTTTAAAAAATATCCTAGATATTTGAAGCCAAATTCTATAGGATCATTTTTATGGAAATAAATTCTGAATAATAGCAAATACATCATTTGTAACACCACATCTCAAGAATCTAGACTTAACAGGACTAACTTCCATACTTGTTGTAGCACAAAATAGATTTATAATCTTAGAGAAGGTATGCCAATCATTAATAGTGCTATTCCCAAATAATAAGACACCATCAACAAACAAGATATGGGTAATAAATTGAATTGAATACATCTTGACACCTCTTAGATTACCCTCTCTTTTAGAATTATTAATTAACCCGCTGAGGTCCTCAACAATAAGTAGATATAGAAAGGGAGACAAAGGACATCCTTGTCTCAATCCTCTACTATTCTTGAAGAAACTAAGTAGGAGTTCCATTAATGAGGACAACAAATTGAGCACTAGTGACAAAAACCATTATCCAATTTGTGATTGATAGAGGAAGGCCAATATGTAAGAGTAATAATCTAAGAAACACTCAATCTACCTTATCATAGGCCTTCAAAAGATCCATCTTTAGAATAAGGGATCAAATTTTTTGGTCTTAACAAAATGAAGACATTCTTTAGTAATACAAATAGCATCGATAATTTGTCTATTAGTCAGAAAACAAAACCATTCCTTAGTCATCATTCTAACCAGGTTACCTTTGATTCTGTTGGATATCACTTTTGAAATAATATTGTATATCAAATTGCATAATGCAATAAGTCTAAAGGATTGGAAGGATTCAAGTTTCCCACATTTAGGCATAAGTGTGATGAAGGTAGATTTCACAAATCTCGATACATAGCCATTAGTTCTAGAATATTCAACCATCTGAAGTATTTCCTTTCCCATTAAATCAAATAATTCTAAAAATAACTCCATGGTCTATGCATCAGGGCCAAGGATTCTATCCCAAAAATTTTCAAGACAATTTCAATTTCCTGTAAAGTCACAACTTTTCTAACCTCCAGACCCTCTTCCTCAGAAAAGAAAGAAGGATGATGATCTATAACTTGTAATTGAGAAGCAATAATGGTAGACCTATATTCCTTAAAATGTTCAACAAAGTGTAACTTCGCTTCTTTCTCTAGATCAGAGTTTGAATTTACCCAAATATCTTTTGCATTCTTAATGTCTTAGATATAATTATAGTTTCTTCTATGATTTTCATGCTTATGAAAGAATTTGGTATATTTGTCCCCAAGTGTAAGCCATATTGCCTTGCTTTTGAGTCTCCAATACTCCTCCTCCATCTTAAGTATCTTTGCTTTCCTCTGCTCCAAGCTACCTGTCACGTCCCCTCCCATCCTACCAGCTAGGTGGAGAGGATCGTGACGTTAAACCGAGCAATTAGCCCCATATCCATTAAATTAAACTCATTGATACAAATACATGTATAAGGGCATGCAATAGGAACACAACAGAAATTAAGAAAATGTTGTTGATATCTAATCATACACTCAAGATTTCTGTGACAGCCAAATAAAAACCTTTGTAGAATTATAAAAGATCATATGGACATGCATAAACTTGTAAAAGCTCAGCGGAAGTAAATTCAATAGCACATCCAATGATAATTGCCAATTTAACACACAAGAGAATACTTATCTTATACAGAAGTAGTCCCACACAACTGGCTATGCAACTGCAACGTTCCACCCAACCGTAGGCCAGTGTGCTCCTCAATCTCTCAGCACCACTGCCACCCCTGAGTTGGGCACGATCTCCACAAGGAAAAGGGGAAACAGGCTCTCACATAGCCAAAGGTATGCCAGAATCAGCCAAGCCAACTAGCAGTTGGGTTTCTCAGGCTGCTAAGAGGTGGGCAGAGGTGAGTTACTAGGCTAGTGGCTCAACCATGGAGCTAGGGATACACCATTGGGATCATCAAGCCAAACCTGTCCTCTTCCACTCTTGAAGCCCCTGCTCACAGGTCCAAATCTAAAACGGGATGCACTGAACAACAAAACCACAGTTACTGGGCATGAGGAAAACGATTTCCACAGTGGGATGCATGAGAGGGGGTTTCAACTCACTCAGAAAAACGTGGGAACACACAAAAACGAAAATGGGAAGGTGGTGAACAACCCATGAAGCCAAATCCGTTTTTAGTAAAACCTCCAGGGTCAATTCGGGGCAAAACGACCTCCCTCCTAGTCCCCCAATTCGTGGCCTTCCTCTCCCAACTGTTATACCAGGCAAAAACGACTCCCAGGCATGGAAAATTTCAGGATTTAGATGAAAAACGTAAATGGAAAGACCCAGGTAGCTCCCACTGCGTGAATGAGTGAAGACTGCCCATTCCCCATGGATTTGGGCACCATTTCGTGGGTGTTTTCTTGCCTCACAAGCAAAAACACGAATTTCCAGGTTGATGGCTTGCCCATCCACGAAAATGGCTTGCCCATACTCTTTCATTCCCAAGGCATTAACTGCCCCAACCAATTTCTTGGAAGAATTAAATGATTGGTCCATAACCCAAAATGGGTAGTTGAGAGTTCATGGGCTATCTCATTGACACATGGATTAAAACCATTGGCTCAAGGGTTCGGTTATTTTCCCTCCCTTTTCCTCGTAAAGATCGTGCCCCCGTCTCTTTTGTTGCATTGCGTAGCCGGTTGTGGGTTCTTTTTCATTAAATTCATATTTACATGATGTCTTATTTACATCGTGCCCTTCTAGCACAAGAACCATAGGCATCTATCTCTTAATTTTCGGTACATAAAACGACAAATCAATGGCGGGGCCTTGGCCTTGAGCTCCTCACCACGATTAAGTTACAATAATTACATCATTTACGATTTAGTGAAAAAAGGGGGTCAAAATGGGGACGTGACATACCCCTCCCCTTGGAATAACACCGTCCTTGGTGTTCCAACACTTTGGAAAATAAATACCCACTTACATATGTCCAAAATTCACAAAAACTTTGCAGATCTGCCCTGCATTCTGTTCTTTACATTGAACTTTCAGGACCAAGTCCTTTGATCTTCACGAGCTGCTCCTGCTGATTCGGATCTTCTAGCTCATCCATAAGTCTGAAAACTTTATGGCTGCTACCCTCTTGAGGTTCTCTTGTTGGGCAGTTGCGGAGGTAACGATCCCCCTCACAATTCCAACACTTCATGGGTTGCTTCATCTTTATCTGCTCAACTTCCTTTGAGTCTTCCCACCTGGAGCGTTTCTTAATCGGACGATTGGATGAATGCTTCTTCACTGATACACTTTTCTTTCCCTTGCTGATTGCTTTCATAATGCTTTTTACCTCTTCCTGCAGACGAATAGAGTCCTGCAAGACCTTGTGGTTCATCTTGTTCTGCTGCTTTTGCATCTTGAGCATCTCTCCAAGATTTTCTTGGGTCTTGGCAATTGTTTGAAGAAGACTTCCAGCCAATCCCAATAGCCCTTGGTCTGCCGCCATGTCAATGGAAACAACTGACCACACTTTGCTCACTAGCACACTTGCCGGCACCGGCTACAACCAATTGATTCAATTTCACCTATGAAATTCATCATTACAATTCTTGTTAGGTCAAGCATAACCCAAAACATTAAAATCAGTCAATGGTTTTTCCCCAGTTGACAGGGATAGTCCATGCTTTACTCATGAGACTCTCGCACTTTTTATGCTTGCCCAATATACACATGAATTCCTTCATGTTTATCCATTCACAGGAAATTCATTACTTAGCATTCACAATTCACTTTAATCAAATAAACACACTTTTACTTTCAGTCATGCATGCATTCAGCATTTTTCTAATTCTATAATTGCATCAATAAAAGGGAAAGAGAGAGAGTAGTAAGAGTTTCTCCTCTTAGTCTTGTTCCATTCTGGAACCCACACCACCACTGTGGTTTTTCTGCTCTTGTCCTTTTTCACTTCATCGTGAATGCTTGACCTTCTCTTCTTGGCTATGACACGTAATGTCTATGGCTTATTCTAGACCTCTCAGCCATGGAGTTCCTCCACTTGGTTGGTCTAACTCTTGGCCGCTAGGACTCACGCAGCTCCACTAGCCCCATCCTTCATTACTGCTCACGCTGAGCTCTTTAGGGTGGTTACATGTCCACATGCATCTCTAAGATGCCTTCATAATCCTGGCTTCCAACAACTCCTACACTCAAACATTGAATTAATTCACATGTTTAGTTCATTTGCATAGGATTTTTCCTTTAAACAAGAATTTTAGGAAATCATAACCAAATCATATACACACGTATATTCATGAGCAAGAAGCTGCAAGGTAACTGAATACTTATCTGTATTGTGCGTTTCCTCGCTACTCCACAGGTTTCCTTCTCTGCTTTACAAGCCTTGGATCACCTGTGGGGTGGATGCTTGGCCAGCACACATGCTACTCCACAACATCATATGAATAGGAAATGCCAAGCCAGTACGCCGACTGGGTTTATCAGGCATCCCAAAAATCAGTATGCTAAGCCAGTACGCCGACTGGGTTTATCAAGCATTTCAAAAATCAGTATGCTAAGCCAGTATGCCGACTGGGTTTATCAAGCATTTCAAAAATCAGTATGCTAAGCCAGTACGCCGACTGGGTTTATCAAGCATTTCAAAATCAGTATGCTAAGCCAGTACGCCGACTGGGTTTATCAAGCATTTCAAAATCAGTATGCTAAGCCAGTACGCCGACTGGGTTTATCAAGCATTTCAAAATCAGTATGCTAAGCCAGTACGCCGACTGGGTTTATCAAGCATTTCAAAATCAGTATGCTAAGCCAGTACGCCGACTGGGTTTATCAAGCATTTCAAAATCAGTATGCTAAGCCAGTACGCCGACTGGGTTTATCAAGCATTTCAAAATCAGTATGCTAAGCCAGTACGCCGACTGGGTTTATCAAGCATTTCAAAATCAGTATGCTAAGCCAGTACGCCGACTGGGTTTATCAAGCATTTCAAAATCAGTATGCTAAGCCAGTATGCCGACTGGGTTTATCAAGCATTTCAAAATCAGTATGCTAAGCCAGTACGCCGACTGGGTTTATCAAGCATTTCAAAATCAGTATGCTAAGCCAGTACGCCGACTAGGTTTATCAAGCATACAACAACCATTGCCAAGCCAGTACATCGACTGGGTTTATCAGGCAATATGAACAACATAATATGATTACGTGCCTCCTTCTCTTTGTGCAACCGGTGGTTCCCTCCAGGAACTCCATAGGTGACTCACTTGACTGCGGCTAGCATGGCCCCACAATACCCACTCACACTACTCAAGGATGATACCCCTTTTCTGCAACACAGCTCCCCAGGCCTATCCATCCCTTCTAGTGTCCTTTAGTGTGAGTGTAGAAAGGTTACCACTACCCATACAGTCCTCTTGAGCATCCTTTCTTCACTTTGCCTCTTACGTGCAACACCAATTGCATCTGTGTAAGCTGATAGCACAAGAAGGATAAGCAGACTTATCAGTATTATTGCTCAAAAATCGTAATCATATTTCATATCATTCCCTATCAAGTATTGAAACACCAGGAATGCGTCCATTCCCTTAGGGTGTAGTCAATATTGAAAACCCTAACATGACCCAGCACCAGAAAAGGTGTGCACCCCCTCTCCGATGTGCGCCATGTAGGCCCTAATCATACTCAAGCAGTCTGCAATGATATAAATAAGATAGAGCATGCCCTGCATATTAACCCTAATAATTTAGACATGAATTTTCTTGTCCAGGGTCACAGAATACTCATTCATTTCGCCGATGTGTCTCACATGCCTTCTGGGCATAGCTTTACCATTTCACTTTCATGGTTTACCGACATGCAGTTTGGCGGAGACAGTATCAATGGCGCTTCACCCGAAGCCCATTTCCAAGCATGGGGTCTTTCCCATCTGGTTTGGCTTCTGCAGGCCATCACACATGATCTTCCTGCAATGTGTCATCCTGGCACACTTTATCAAATAGCCAAACAGTCAGCAACATTTAGCAATAAGCTTCAAATATGATTGTTCCATAACCAATCAATAGCATTAATAATTAAATTCAATATGAATTTACAATTCTGTCTACTACAGAAATTTGTTTTCTTATCCATGAGGCTATCCTCATATTGTTTGGCTCCTGTAAGTGACACCACTCTGCCCGTTATGGTCTTATGCCCGCTGCCATACGGGAGCATCCCCTACAGCATGTCCTCCTGACACATTTTCATATAAGCCAAACAGTCATTAGCAATTATTAGCAAAATTTCAAATCCGAAATATTTACCAATCTGAGATTTACAACTGTTCTTACTAACAGAACTTAGAGCTCTCAACCATGAGATTCCTTCTCATAAGCTCTAGATCAATTTTCACATTCATATCATTCATACAACTCTGTCCTTCCATAGAGCATTCTAGCAGCCCATCGGTCATGATTGGGATCTTCATGCACTTACTATTCTGCATTCATAACAGCCCATGAAATGGTCCTAGAATTATCATCAATTCATCATTTCATTCATTATTTATTTTGCAGTGACATGTGTATCATCCTTATGCATTCATACAATGCATCACAAGATTTATAAAATCTTTTAATGCGCATCTACTCAATGCTACCTTGCATTGTTTCATGAGTACTTTGCATTCAAGCATATTATGATCGAATCATGACTATCTCATATAACCTGCATTACCATAATTAGGACCACCAGTCCTCACTTACTTGGGTTATTAGGCACATAACCAATCATACGCATGGCATGATATAAATTCACGTGAATGCATTGAGATTTCTAAACAGTCATAGGGTGTAAGGGTCATCCTTTTCACTTACCCACACCTCCACCAAGCTTGGTAGGTTAACAACCCCAGTCGATATTCAATATTACATGCAAATTAGTTCAACATAGTTCAAACATAGTTGAAGAGATCTTACCAAATCCCCTTTCAACATTTATGCAATTTGGCACCAATAATCATTACCTGCATGGTTACCATTAACATCGTCTTATGTCACCTGATCAGTTGGCCTCTTACCAAGGTTGCTCAGTCCTTTTTCCAACTTTATGATCACGGATTTGTTGCGCCATCCTTTCTACATAAGGTTGTTGGCTTCATGCAACAACATCCTCAGAACGTTTAGCCATGCTCTTTGTTATCTTGGGTCCTACAACCAATACCAACATCAATAGTGAGTATCAACCACAATATTCTCCATTAGTGGTTTATTGCATATGCCGACTTCATTATTCTACCAATGTGCAATATCCCATTTATGCACAAGCATTTCTATATGCACTATGCAATTCGTTAAGATGCCATCTAGTGCATATACATCTATGTAATCCTTTACATTTTTAACATATTTATGCCATATGATGGTTTCATAATTATAAGTATGATAAGAAATAGGGGTTTAAGGAATTCTTCCCTTTTCGATCCCTCCTCGTAACATGGAATTTCTCTTCCATATCATGCCTTTGTAGAAATTGCCCATATTTACAACAAAATTTGTTTGTCAAAACAACCGTTGGCACTCTTCTACACCAGATATCTATGATATATGTAGACCTCCTTCAAACTCTAGTCATGCATCATTGTTCCCTGCTGGAAAAGCTTTCCAATGCCTGTCTTCATGCTCCATTCTGACATCAGGTGTGGGAACTGCATCCTTTCAAAAATGACAACTTTCACTCCCATTCTGCACATTTTACACAGTTGCATTATATTCTCAGAAATTCACAAATTGCTTCATGCATGTGGGAAGAATGCCACACTGACAATTCGTCAAATCGCAAACAAAGACACATGAGGGGGAAAAAGAAAAGGGGGTCAAGGGCAGCGCCCTCGTTTTTTTTTTTTTTTTTTTTTTTTTTTTTTACGAATCACGCCTCATCGGGCGATGCTGAATCCTGCCGCAACGGGCAGTTCGCGAAATCCGGCCGCGACGGGCGATTCACAGACTACTCCCGCAACCGCGGGGAGGTTCACGGTATGCTCCCGCAACTGCGGGGCAGTTGGCCGTAGGTTTTCGCAGTTGCGGGCCGGTTGACTGTAGGATTCCGCAATTGCGGGCCGGTTCGGCGACGGCTTCCGCGCGACGCGGTTCGGCAATGGCTTCCACAATTGCGGAGTAGTTCGCCGAACGCTTCCGCAATTGCGGAGCATTTCGCCGAATGCTTCCGCAATGGCGGGGCGATTTGTCGAACGCTCGCGCAATTGCGGAGCCATTTGGCGAAGGCTTCCGCAGTTGCGGAGCCATTCGGCGAATGCTCCCGCAATTGCGGAGCCGTTCGGTGAAGGCTTCCGGAACTTCGGAGCCATTCGCGGAATGCTTCCGCCGTTGCGCGGAATGCTTCCGGGGTTTTCGGGCGGTTTTTGCGAGAAGATTTTTCGGAATGACTTGTTGAACGCTTCCGCAATTTCGGAACGATTCACCGAAGTCTTCCGCAATTGCGGAACGATTTGGCGAAGTCTTCCGCAACTTCGGAACGAATCGCCGAACTCTTCCACGTTTGCGTAACGATTCGCGGAATCCTTCCGAAATTTCGGAAGAGAATTCCTTCCGCAATTTCGAAAGAGAATTCTTTCCGAAATTTCCGATACTTAGAAAATTTTTCACTTAAAAACATTTTTCTCCGCTGTTTCGGAGCAGTTGGCTGAATTCTTCCGCAATTGCGGGAAGGTTCGCCGAACGCTTCCGCAATTGCGGGAAGGTTCGTGGAACTCTTCCGCAATTGCGGGAAGGTTTGCGGAACCTTTCCACAGTTTCGGGAGGACTCCCCGAAACAGACTCAAAATCAAAATTTCCAGAAATAGGCTTAAACCAAAATTTTCAAAAACAGACTTTAAACAAAAAATTTCCCAAACTTTTAAGAAAAACTTAACTTCTTCTCTTCTCTTTTACTATCAGTTTTGGCCCATAGCGGCCCAGTGCTACAGCGCAGCTCTGATACCATTCTGTCACGTCCCCTCCCATCCTACCAGCTAGGTGGAGAGGATCGTGACGTTAAACCGAGCAATTAGCCCCATATCCATTAAATTAAACTCATTGATACAAATACATGTATAAGGGCATGCAATAGGAACACAACAGAAATTAAGAAAATGTTGTTGATATCTAATCATACACTCAAGATTTCTGTGACAGCCAAATAAAAACCTTTGTAGAATTATAAAAGATCATATGGACATGCATAAACTTGTAAAAGCTCAGCGGAAGTAAATTCAATAGCACATCCAATGATAATTGCCAATTTAACACACAAGAGAATACTTATCTTATACAGAAGTAGTCCCACACAACTGGCTATGCAACTGCAACGTTCCACCCAACCGTAGGCCAGTGTGCTCCTCAATCTCTCAGCACCACTGCCACCCCCCGAGCTGGGCACGATCTCCACAAGGAAAAGGGGAAACAGGCTCTCACATAGCCAAAGGTATGCCAGAATCAGCCAAGCCAACTAGCAGTTGGGTTTCTCAGGCTGCTAAGAGGTGGGCAGAGGTGAGTTACTAGGCTAGTGGCTCAACCATGGAGCTAGGGATACACCATTGGGCTCATCAAGCCAAACCTGTCCTCTTCCACTCTTGAAGCCCCTACTCACAGGTCCAAATCTATAACGGGATGCACTGAACAACAAAACCATAGTTACTGGGCATGAGGAAAATGATTTCCACAGTGGGATTCATGAGAGGGGGTTTCAACTCACTCAGAAAAACATGGGAACACACAAAAATGAAAATGGGAAGGTGGTGAACAACCCAGGAAGCCAAATCCGTTTTTAGTAAAACCTCCAGGGTCAATTCGGGGCAAAACGACCTCCCTCCTAGTCCCCCAATTCGTGGCCTTCCTCTCCCAATTGTTATACCAGGCAAAAATGACTCCCAGGCATGGAAAATTTCAGGATTTAGATGAAAAACGTAAATGGAAAGACCCAGGTAGCTCCCACTGTGTGAATGAGTGAAGACTACCCATTCCCCATGGCTTTGGGCACCATTTCGTGGGTGTTTTCTTGCCTCACAAACAAAAACACGAATTTCCAGGTTGATGGCTTGCCCATCCACGAAAATGGCTTGCCCATACTCTTTCATTCCCAAGGCATTAACTGCCCCAACCAATTTCTTGGAAGAATTAAATGATTGGTCCATAACCCAAAATGGGTAGTTGAGAGTTCATGGGCTATCTCATTGACACATGGATTAAAACCATTGGCTCAAGGGTTCGGTTATTTTCCCTCCCTTTTCCTCGTAAAGATCGTGCCCCCGTCTCTTTTGTTGCATTGCGTAGCCGGTTGTGGGTTCTTTTTCATTAAATTTGTATTTACATGATGTCTTATTTACATCGTGCCCTTCTAGCACAAGAACCATAGGCATCTATCTCTTAATTTTCGGTACATAAAACGACAAATCAATGGCGGGGCCTTGGCCTTGAGCTCCTCACCATGATTAAGTTACAATAATTACATCATTTACGATTTAGTGAAAAAAGGGGGTCAAAATGGGGACGTGACACTACCCATGAGACATTTGTCTTGTACTAAAAAACCCCCCTCCAAATTAGTAGAATAAATTCTGTCAATATTCTCTTCAATTTGCGAAAGCTCCTAATTAAGTTTCTTTTTTTTTTGTCTTGTTCCCACTATATCACTAGTCTTTCCAATCTAGAAAGTTTCCACATTATATTATGCATTGGTGTGTCATCTTCACTTGTTTAAAAAATGTTCCAATTTGACCTGACAAGCTCCCTAAATTCCTCATCTTGTAACCAACTATGAATGAACTTGAAATGGTATTTTTTCATTTCCATATCCACATCATACTGAAATCAAACAAGGAAATGGTCAGATACTTCAGAATTAACAATCCATGAACGATATATACCTAGTTTTCCAGCCAAGGTCTCGATAATAAAAAACCTATCAAGTGTTTTACTGATCCCATAAGCACCAATTCTCCCATTCCTCCAAGTTGGGGAAATATTAGTAGGAAGAAAATCTAATTGTAAGACTCCCAGTTTTGACTTGGAATGCATTTAATAAAAAAGATGTAAATGATGTAAATATGCTAGTTTGGATTCCTAGTGTGGATCTCAAGGCCAAGGCCCAACTAGTGAATGACTAGGCATGTATGAGGTATATATTTTTATTTGGACCATATGATTGGATTACTATGCCAATTCGAAATGTATGTAAATATTATGTTGGAAATTAATAAAATGGTTCAAGATGGCTCTATAAAGAGCACTAGAGGGGCTATGATTCCACCACAGGGGAAGATGAAGGGGGTCTATGGGGAAACCAAATCCTATGTTGCCATGTGTCAACCTTAGAACTCATCCAAATCTGCCATGTGCCTTAAATGATCCAATTGCCTTCTTTTGACTATTAAATCCAATCATTGAATGCATATGTGAGGTTGGTGGGAAAAGTCACTTCATGTAGTTATTGAAGCATGGGGGTTGTGACAGTTATGTCAGCTGTCAACAATCCTATGTCATCTATGGTCAGAAGCTATTTCAGTTGCATTTTAACCCTTACCGAATATCCCTTGGAGTCAACACTCTTTTGATCATCCAATTCCCTCATGCATGTTTTTACACTACGTAGAGTTTTCCATTGTTGTTCATGACCATTACCAGATTGTGATTAACCCATAAATTCAAATTTGAAGACATAGATGCATTTTTGGAAGGGAGAATAGATGGATGTAGGTGAGCATGGAGGTTGGGAAAGCTGGGAACCTTTACCCATTGAGTTATGCTACTTTTGGATGCTTGAGAAGTCATGGATTAACATTGCAGGACGTTCTCCATTAGCATACAAAATGTTGGACTCTTACTGCACACACTGGTAAGCACTGTAAGGGTTGTATTTCCTGATGGAACTATGGATCAATGAAGGGAAATGCCTTCCTGGTGTTGTGTGGGGCATTTGGAAGGAGTGCCATGGTTGTGATGGCTTAGTGAGACCCCTGTAGAGATCTAGTTGAGATTTTGGCTAAGCACAATGAGCATAATGGGTTGTGGGATGAGAGATAGAATCTTGTAGGTGTTCCTTCTCCTTGGTGGCCTCATATCCCAGCTTGGGGGTGGCCTCTCAGCAGAAAGAGTATATTCTAGACAGAGTGACTATGGCTAGGTGGAAAATTGCTCTTACACAATCAGTTGCTTGGATATTCTTTGCTTAATGATAAGTATTCTTTTGTATTTGATGTGCAATGATTTTAGTTGTATTCATACTAGAATTATGCCTGTAAATTGCATGATGTGTGTGTGGATTGAGTTTATTCTGCTGTGTGTTTTTATTTACATGTCTGCACATGCATTTTAACTGTATAAATTCATAATTGTGGTTATGGGGTGAAATTTTGAGGCCCCGATTTAGTGCATGTCCCCTCCTATTGGCTAGATTGAGGGATGGGGACGTTACACTAATAAGCTAGAGGTATTAAATTGATGTTTAAAATATTCTTCCAGATCATCTAATATTGATCCCCTCATCTAATATTGATCCCCTACCCCACACCTCATTTGCACTAATAGTGAAATTTAGATACCCGCAAAGAATGAGGGCAAGTTCATTTAGCATATCACTATTATCCACCTTATCTCGGAAATTTTGTCTATCAAAATATGGAGCATAGAAATTAACAATCCTAATGGTCTCTTCCAAACTTCTAAGCTTCCCTTCTATGAGTAATCCCGCAAAGGTTTTAAAAGGATTGAAATCATCTACTCCTGGATTCCAAGCAGTCAATAATCCTCTAGACAATCCTACAACATCAACTGCACTAACCTCCCATCCAAGAAAAATCCTAAGAAATGCTTCTCATCCTTTTTCCCAAAGACATAGTTTCATGAATTAATATAATACCAGGTCTAATAACATTATACAACATTTTGAGGGCTATTATTTTATGAGATCCCCCAATACCTGTAATGTTATGGGTTGTAATAATCATAAGGAAACCTCACTCGTAGGCTCTGATTCTCTAAGGGCTTGATCATCAAAAGAGGGAGATGTGGGAGAACTTACTAGAGTGGCATTTCTAATTCTAGTAGAACTACGAATATAATCAAGAGTGGAATTTTTATCACCAACAAGGAGAATTGGAGTTGAGTGCTTTTTGTTCTTCCTATTTCTTTTCCTTCTAATGGTCACATATTGGAAGCATATGGAGTTAATTGGTAGGAAATCCTCATATGAGGTTTGTTTATCCCCATACATCTGAAGTGGAGTCTTGGGCAAGTCGTCCTTGTAGGATGGGACAAAATTGGTCTCACCCTTATTCTCCAAAAGAATACCGTGTTCCACCAAAACCATCTCGTGTTCACTCCCATTTACATAGTATCACACCTAGTATCAAGACCATAAAATCTATCTTTACCATCTAGGGTTGAAAGGTTTACAATAGGTAACATCTTCACTCCATCAGGATCAAAATTATCATTTTCACAATCATCAAGATCAGAACTATCCATAGAAATAAACAAGTTGGGAATAGTATTATTAGGGGAAACATCAAGTTCCTCCACACCATCATTGGACAAAAAACAACCCAACAAGGGTTTCATAGAACTTGAATGGAAAACATCAACATATGACAATAATTTTTTACTAATATATTTTTTCTCAATATTCTCAAGGTGAATAAGATCACTATCAGATAATTGACTGAGGAAATTAGGGTGCACATTTTCCATCATACCTAGCAAGGAAGATGGATCCAAAGAGTGTCTCTGGAAAACCCTTGTATCATTCCCCTCGGCCATTCTAGTGGCTTCCAAAATAATCAAACAAAGTTCAGTATAATATTCAGACGAATTATCTTCACCATCAAACCCCGAACATGTAGTTCGTAAATGACTTGTTTTATGGCATAAGTGGCATCTAAAAGGAATTCCTTTGTAGCCCAACCTATAAAAAATGGTATTCCCACCCCAAATGATTTTAACCTCTGCTAGAATCCCCTTCGACACATTAAATTCGACAAAGATTAATGCCATGCATTTATCAGCTAACGTAATGATATTTTCATCCACCTTATTGAAACACCCAACCGGATTGGAAACCTCCATCAATACATTTTTAGACCACAATTGAATTGGAAATCTTAGGAGTAATAACTAGAGATGGTGTTTCAAAGTACGCTCTTTTAGTAGGTCAAACGCTGAATTCTAACAAGATAGCACCAAATATCCAGACCCAATAACTTAAAATATTTGCAGTAATTTGATCATATCATTGGCCTCAAGTAGATGAAAGCAGTACCATCCGTTCAAGAGCGTACTTAACTTTGGACTATAACCCAGTGTAGGCTTCCAAGCCCCCATAATCCACCTAGAAATTTCCAGCCTTGACATCAAAATATATTCGAATTGGCCCATAAGTGAAAATTCAGTCATATGTTTCACCTTATCAAGATTAACATCCAAACCAAGAACCATTTTCTTCCTAGAAGGATCTACCCTAAAATCCCTTAACGCTCTTCATGCTTTCACTCGAGCACTAGTCAATTTCCTTCCATGAAAAACATTAGTAGTTTCAGACTTTTCCCCCAAACCAGAATATCCCTTTGCTCTTACTGTCATTCCATTTGGATTGATTGAAGGCCCAACACGATCATGTCTCCCTATATTTTCAAAAGAATCCAGAAGCACCAGACTATTGACGAGATTCACACAGGGGTTCAAAAACCTAGCTTCAATACTCTATGAAAACAAGCTCTCGCTACACGAGGAAGGGATGAATGCACTTCTAATGGGGATTTGGGAGTTGCAAATCATTTGTAAGTTAATTCACACAAGAAAACTACCTATACACAATGTTTGATTAGATGGCATATTGATTGTCTTGTCAGAGATGTTAGAGATGTCAATAATAATTAGACAAAGCACTTCTATCCAAGTGGGCACCACGAGATCCCCAGCCCCATATTTAATGAAATTTGGTTGTCATTGATGTCATATAATGTCAAAGAGGATGTCATTTGGTTCAGTTTATGTCATTGATGTCAAGTGGTTTTAGCATGTTCATGCCAACTTGAAGAAGTATAGTAAATCCACGTTGAAGAAGTATATGCACAAGTCAGATGGTGAAGTATATGGATGCGAGTGTGAAGAAGCATATCTAGAAGCTGCGTCCAATATGAAGAAGTGTGTCCAAGGGTACATCATGAATATCCAGTGTGAAGAAGTACATAAGGCACATGTACTTGAGTAGGTCACAAGTCCATCTAGTCACATAGTTCTTCAAGGTACAAGCTAAAGGGTTGGTTGGACAAAAGGTATAAGAATGCACAAGAAAGCCAAAGAATACATGGGACAAACTCTAGTGTGTGTAATCAATCCATAGGAGAATCTCGAGTGTGCAAGCAAAGCCAAAGTGGTGTGCGTAAGAAGCAAGAAAACAAGAGATGGTTAAGTAGTTATGCAAGTCTTGGAAGAGCGCAGGTCATTACCAATAAGAACAGGCTTTCGGTTGATAAAGGGCACACAAGTTTCAAGAAGTGTGTAGCAGTTGATGTCAGCAAGTGTGCAAGTTCCACAAGTGATGGTACCATAAGGGTCAAAGTACCACCAAGTCGAAGATCACGTATGCGCAAGTTCCACAAAATCATTGATACACCAAGTGCACAACTCTAACAAGTAATGGTACAACAAGGGTGTAAGTTCCACTAAGTTGTGGACCATGGATGCACAAGAATCACAAATGATGACTGTTACGGAGAAAACTTCCTATGGCTCGGGGTAGACCACAACAGACAGCTGACTACTAGAAAATAACTCAATTCCTAATGCAATGTTATTATAATGAAAATGCTAATATATGGAGAATAAAACCAACCTTCAACCGGATGTTCGAAGTAGATCCCCGTTCAGCTTTCAATCTCTACACTTGAACCTGCAGATTAGTCTCAACAACAAATACAAGCAAGTGCATATAATATGTGAAAGATATTAGCATAATCAATAACATGATCCATGATATCATAAGCAAATGTAACCCAATGTAATTTAAACAACATTCACAACATCAATTGGACAAGAAAATCAATATTTCCATTAATTAATAACAAGAAGTACATGATACGACCTCTTGCCGACAACCAATCTGAACCAAGAACTGGGTCTCTCCACTTGTGCCTCCACCAATTCAATCCCCCATGCAGTGGAAAACTCAAACTATGAAAGGAGTTTGGTAGGTGAACATAAGGAGTTCACAACAACAAGGATCAATGAGTGTAGACTCAAGTCACGGAAAAAATCCACTAGAGTTATCTTGCTCTCTCTTTCTCCCCCCTTCCATACACCATAAGAACTCAAGTCGTTTCGGGGTATATGGAGGGCCAAAGGTCACCCTAAGACTGCTTTTTGGGAGTAAAAAGTAACTTTTCTATTGTTTTTACCATATAACTCGATGTACGTGGGCTAATTAAGTGCAACCTGCATGTACACTGGCTATAATGGAACAACAAGCGTACAAGAAGAAAAATAGGGAAACTTGGTTCCTGAAGGGAAAATACTGCGTTTGAGTCAATAAAATGGATCCTGAAGGCCAATCAATGTTGATGCTCAGAAGGTGGAAAATTACGCTGTAACAATGACACATCAGTAGTGTAGAAAATGAGATGTGGCATATGCATAATCCATGAAGCAAGGAAGAAGGAATGCCACAACCAACTTGTGGACATACAATCCATTGAGGACATGTATAAATAGAGATGCAAGTTGAATATTTGAAGTAAGATTTATGGCAAGGATATATAGCTTCAAGTGGAAAATATAGTTTTATATTCAAGGCATCATGGGCTTGAGATACATAATAGAATGAGCTAGTGGGTAGCCAAGTGCACACATGCATCAGAATGATCCATTGACGATGCAAAAAATAATGTTGTAGATATGTGATGGATGCGCAAACTGTTAAAATTCAATATGCTAAGACAGAAAATAGCAGCATTACATTCCATTTCACAATAATAGCATATACAGGATCACTGAAGAAACGACAAGCATAGCATAAACAAAAGAGACACAGATTTATCCTGGGAAACCCTCATGGGGTAGAAAACCCAGTAAAGCTTCCTCAATATAGATGACCAGCAATATACAAAGATGCAAACCAAAGACATGATCTCCTTCTCCACCGTAGCAGACCTCTCCTCCAAAAGTGCGCCTCCCTTGAATGAGTGAGTGTTTCAAATGAGGAACACACCTCCTCTATT
The DNA here is from genome assembly GCA_027924585.1 of Larix kaempferi. Classification (NCBI taxonomy): domain Eukaryota; kingdom Viridiplantae; phylum Streptophyta; class Pinopsida; order Pinales; family Pinaceae; genus Larix; species Larix kaempferi. Next base: position 1,433,577 of record BSBM01001158.1, on the reverse strand, counting down.
TATACACTTCACTGATATGTATTTTACACAAGTACACATAGGCTCGTATTTAACCAATGGGTTAAATACCCCACTACAACTAACTGGGCCGACCCCTCTAGGGTGGTCTAATAACCCTTTGACCCACATAACACATAAAGGGCCGACCTACACTAGGGAAGTCTAATAACCCGAGTTACCACATTCTGACGGAGGAATAAACATCTCCGGATATACAATAAGATCTTTACGGAGGAATGAAACATCTCCGGAATAATAAAGTACAATTATAATATTCTTTGAAGTTACAATATCTCAACACTCCCCCTTAACAAGAAGGATATTATAACAGCACCTGCATGAGCAAGGAGTCATCAACATCATACATGATACATCTATAAATCATTGGAAGCTTTCTCAACATCATTAGTAACTCAACCAGTTACTGGAACATCTTCAATACTGGAACATCAACATCATCAGAGTTGATAGTACTCAATCATCAGCATCGTCAACACACGATCAACAGCATCGTCATCACACGATCATCAGCATCGTCATCAAACGATCATCAGCATCGTCATCACACGATCATCGTCATCGTCATCACACGATCATCAGCATCGTCATCACACGATCATCAACATCGTCATCACATGATCATCAGCAGCGTCATCACACGATCATCAGCATCGTCATCACACAATCATCAACATCGTCATCACACGATCATCAGCATCATCATCACACGATCATCAGCATCGTCATCACACGATCATCGTCATCGTCATCACACGATCATCAGCATGATCATCAGCAGCGTCATCACACGATCATCAGCATCGTCATCACACGATCATCGTCATCGTCATCACACAATCATCAGCATCGTCATCACACGATCATCAGCATCGTCATCACACGATCATCAGCATCGTCATCACACGATCATCGTCATCGTCATCACACGATCATCAGCATGATCATCAGCAGCGTCATCACACGATCATCAGCATCGTCATCACACGATCATCACGATCATCAGCATCGTCAAGGAATGATGTAAACTAGTCATGTACCTTTTGAACCGAAGTCCAGGGACGATCCAGTCCTATCATTATCGAAGACATACGTCTACGGCTCTTCTTTCGGACTGAGGTCCAGGAATGATCCAATCCCTTTATTATCGAAGACATACGTCTACCGCTCTTCTTTCGGACTGAAGTCCAGGAATGATCCAATCCCTTCATTCTCGAAGACATACGTCTACGGCTCTTCTTTCGGACTGAAGTCCAGGAATGATCCAATCCCTTCATTCTCGAAGACATACGTCTACGGCTCTTCTTTCGGACTGAAGTACAGGAATGATCCCAATTCCTTCATTCTCGAAGACATATGTCTACGGTTCTTCTTTCGGACTGAAGTCCAGGAATGATCCCAATCCCTTCATTCTCGAAGACATACGTCTACGGTTCTTCTTTCGGACTGAAGTCCAGGAATGATCCCAATCCCTTCATTCTCGAAGACATACGTCTACGGTTCTTCTTTCGGACTGAAGTCCAGGAATGATCCCAATCCCTTCATTCTCGAAGACATACGTCTACGGCTCTTCTTTCGGACTGAAGTCCAGGAATGATCCAATCCCTTCATTCTCGAAGACATACGTCTACGGCTCTCTTTAGGACTGAAAGTCCAGGGATGATCCAATCCCCTCAACTGTCCACTAAGGACTTCATTCTCGGAGACCTCATGTCTACGGCTCTCTTTAGGACTGAAAGTCCAGGGATGATCCAATCCCCTCAACTGTCCACTAAGGACTTCATTCTCGGAGACCTCATGTCTACGGCTCTCTTTAGGACTGAAAGTCCAGGGATGATCCAATCCCCTCAACTGTCCACTAAGGACTTCATTCTCGGAGACCTCATGTCTACGGCTCTCTTTAGGACTGAAAGTCCAGGGATGATCCAATCCCCTCAACTGTCCACTAAGTACTTCATTCTCGGAGACCTCATGTCTACGGCTCTCTTTAGGACTGAAAGTCCAGGGATGATCCAATCCCCTCAACTGTCCACTAAGGACTTCATTCTCGGAGACCTCATGTATACGGCTCTCTTTAGGACTGAAAGTCCAGGGATGATCAAATCCCCTCACATGTTCATCAAGAACATGTATCCTCATCATCATAACATGTATCACCACAACATGTATCATCATCATCAAAACATGTATAACCATAACATGTATCATCAACATCAAAACATGTATAACCGCAACATGTATCATCAACATCAAAACATGTATAATCAAAACATGTATAACCATAACATGTATAATCATCATCAAAACATGTATAATCACAACATGTATCATCATCATCAAAACATGTATACATCTATCATCAAAAGCATCTAACATCAAAAGTATGTATACATCTATCATCAAAAGTATGTATACATCTAATCATAAAAAGAATCTAACATCAAAAGTATGTATACATCTATCATCAAAAGTATGTATACATCTAATCATAAAAATAAAGAATATAAGAGTCCTAAATCTAAATAATTCTAGGTGAGTAAGTGCAGGAAAAAAAATGTAACCTCATCATTGATGAGATAGGCTTGTCTGTCTCATACTGTGCTACTCCCCCTTTCGAGGAGGGTTCTTCTGAACTACACCAAGCTTGTCTCGGAAGTGTTCAAACTTTACTCGAGACAGAGGCTTGGTCAGGATATTAGCAATTTGATCCTCAATGCTTATATACTCTAGCTTGATAGCTCCTTTCTGCACCATATCTCGAATATAAAAGTAACGGATCTCTATGTGTTTTGAATTATCATGGAATACAAGATTTCCTATCATCTTGATGCAGCTTTGATTGTGACACATAATCATAGTGGAATCCATTTCTAAGTCAAACACTCCATATAATAGCTTCTGAAGCCACACTGCTTCACAGCTGGCAGAGCAGACAGCTATATATTCTGTTTCAGTAGTACTGAGAGCCACACTAGATTGTTTCTTGCTAAACCATGAGATCATGGTAGAATCAAGACTACAACATCCACCTAAAGTACTCTTTCTGTCTGAGACACTTCCTGCCCAATCAGAATTTGAGTAACCATGTAAACGGAGTTCATGACCTTCAAGATTATATAGACCAAAATCTAAAGTACCTTTTGAGGTACCTCACTACATGCTTTGTAGCTATTAAGTGAACCTTTCTAGGTTCTACTAGATACTGACTTACGGTATTTACAACAAAGCATATATCTGGCCTAGTGTTTGTTAAATACATCATTGGCCCAATGATTTGTCTATATAGGGTTAGGTCCACTAAATCTGATGAGTTATTAACTAATAACTTCAAGTTGGAGTCCATGGGAGTGGCCATGGCTTTACACTCCAACATATCAAATCTTTTTAGAAACTTCACAGCATACTTACCTCGATTTAAAAGATTCCTTTTGGATCATGCCATACTTCTAGACCTAAGAAGTAGTGCATTAATCTGAGATCTTTCATTTTTATTTCTGCAGCCATTATCATGATCTGTTTCTCATTCCTTGTCAGAAAGAGATCATCGTCATGCAATAATGGCATGTTAGGTTCATTATCCACAACCTTAAGGTAAAGGTTAGGGACAGCTTTACTTCTGGTAAATCCCAAGCTTTGTCATGAAGCTGTCAATTGTCCATTATTCACACTCAGCATTGAGTGATCTTCTGCATATCTATCTGTGCCATCTCTTGTCAGATGGGTCTACTAATATGAGCCTCAAAGTCATTCGAACTCTATGGTGAGTTTCTTCTTGCATCCATGTCATATGTGTATAGAGGCCATATTCAACCTTGTAGCAAGGGTTGAGATCCACATCACCCATGATGATCATTAAGCTCATCAATTGACTACTGATCCTGGGAACCCATACAGAACCTGATTACATTATTAAGAGAATGGTCAAAACATCTCATCATGATTCTCTTCCTCTTTCTAAGAGAATCTCTTAACCATAAGCTTTCTATAGTGTGTTTGATTTGTAAATCCTTTTGTTGAACATCCATCGCTTGTTCATCATTCATCATGATTTTTCCTACAAATCAAAATTAAGCATAGGATTAGTAATACTTCATAATCATCAAATCATATTGACATAATAACCTATTATGCATACAGATATCATTTACATAGTTATGCAACTAATTTGACCAGTACTTTGGCACAACACTTTCCCATATCTTGTATGCATACAGTGGCTATCTAGATGCCTTCCATCTTTACCAGAACATACTATCGAGAGTGTGCACAGCTCTCGGCATGTCAGCAAAGAGGTTTCATTCTAGACAAGCAACAATGGAATGTTTGTCCAACTTACCAATCATATGCACATTAGTAGCATACTGTTCAATGCTCTATGAATGTTTATACTCAGCATTATATATTCTAGGAATACAAATATGCATACAACCTATTACAGGCAATATCATTACTATTTCAAATAACAACTCAAATACTTATCTTTTATGTTTGTGTGGTTGCCTCCCGCTTGATCTTCTGTATGTCTTTTGAACTTCTATTCATTCTGTACCACTGTGCATGCTCAAGAGTCATCCTCATGATCTCATGCACAAACATACACTCATTAGTATATTCTAAATGCTATCAAAACATTATAGTACTAAATAATCTTGAAAATGTATAGTCATGATTATAGTTAATAAACATTAGTATTCAAGATTTCAAGGAAGTCTTCTTTTACTCATGCATATCATCAATCAAGATAAAAGATATAATATGCATAATCCCTTGATTACTAACTTTATGAATAAGCATAACCAATCATTCCAAGTATACTTATATAAGGGATCCTAACACAAGGTAAGATTCATGGGAAACATACCTGGATTAGTATACCTACTTTGTTATGTACAACACACCTAAACAATCTCTTCAATGATTTAGAGATCTTGAGCTAGAACCTGCATGTCTCATAGGTTAAGCATAATATAACAAAGTCATACATACCTCATAAGTAGAACAAAGATTATGGATGAGTCTTTGTCTTCATGTTTTCATGGTCATGGAACCTGATTTGTCTTTTGTGATGTACCTGTATCTTGTTAGCAGACAACATCAACCTCACACAACATCATAATGCATTAGTACAATCATAAGTGTCAACACCCTAACCAATGAATATCTTCTATCATGCATTCATAATTTTGTTAAGGTTATACGACAAATCTAAAAACAAAATTGTACTAACTGTAATAACCTGAAGACAAACATACCATAAACTTAATCATGGAAAAATATTGAAACATACCTCGATGAGTCATACCTGTCGAGATCGCTTGTATTCTTCTTATGTAAGTCCTTATCCTCATCTCCCCCTGAGACAGGAACTTCTTCACTTATGCAGGTGACCAATCCATCTTCTTCTAGGATTAACCCAATCCACTTGATTTGCAAGAACTGGACCTCGAGCTGGATATGGGTTTGTCAGAGAAACCCAAAAAATTCAAACTTTGAATTTCAAACTTACGAAAGGATAGAAATATGCGCCTTGATGAGCTGATCAAACTGGTATATTTAGAATTTGAAAACAGCAAAGTTTTACTCCTCAATTTTGCCTTTGAAACTTTTGGATTCACTGGACGTGACCCTGAACTGGGGTTTGATGAAGCCCACTCTTTTGCCCCATCAAAAGGTTTGATTCAAAGCTCTAAGCTTTTATTTTTCTGAGGAGCTTCCAGCCGTGGTCACAGATTTCAAAAAATTCCCATTTTTACAGAAGCCCTAATTTTCCACTTTTCTGATCAAAGTCCCGAACTAGGGTCTAATCAATCCCGGTCTTCTGTCCAACCAAAAATTCTGATCTTGGTCTCTAAATTTCTATTTTGATGAGTAGCATCCAGCCGTGGTCTCCGATTACAAAAATTCCAACTTTCTTCAAAGCCCTAAATTCCGGAAGCCATGAATGAAGGTACCAAAAAATAATTCTGTTTTGATAGAAATATGTACCTGATTGTTTCTGGTGTAACTCCGAAATTTTTGATCCACAGGGTCTGAAAACGTTTTCTGAGATAGCCTGACCTGTTAGATTTCCATCCTGACAGGTCTGACCTCAATTGGATGTTCTGAGAGAGAGTTATGCCAAATGTCGCAACGTGACCTGTTTTGGGAAAATACAGGAGAGAGAAATTGTACGGCGTGCCACGTGTCACTGTTTGACCTTCGGCCTCTGAAAAATTTTTCTGAGATAGCTCGGCCTATTATATTTCCATCCTGACAGGTCTGACCTCAATTGGATTTTCTAAGAGAGAGTTATGCCAAATGTCGCAACGTGACCTGTTTATGGGATAATACAGGAGAGCGAACTTGTACGGCGTGCCACGTGTCACTGGTTCAACTTCGGCCTCTGAAAAAGTTCTCTTAGATAGTACAGTCTGTGTACTACCTGTCACTTTTCATGAAATTTCAGTTGGAGCTTCCTAGCCCAAGTTATGACCTTTTTCCCAAGGTCACCTGATTTTGACTCAGATCTGGAAGAGGCAGAAACCCTATATTGTACAGATCATAAATCACAAAGTGCAACGAATTAGAGGTTGTCCTTTGGACACAAGGTACCTGGAGATTTGAACTTCGTCCTGTAACAATTTCAGATCCGAAAACTTCGCCAAAACGGATTTATAGCGAAAGTTCTACGATGACTGGTTTTTGCTATGTAAAACCCTAACCTTCAAATTGTCGTAAGTAAAGCAAGTGTCTTTAGTGCCATACCTTGTCTTCCTTCAGGTTAGCTCTGATACCATGTTAAAATTCAATATGCTAAGACAGAAAATAGCAGCATTACATTCCATTTCACAATAATAGCATATACAGGATCACTGAAGAAACGACAAGCATAGTATAAACAAAAGAGACATAGATTTATCCTGGGAAACCCTCATGGGGTAGAAAACCCAGTAAAGCTTCCTCAATATAGATGACCAGCAATATACAAAGATGCAAACCAAAGACATGATCTCCTTCTCCACCGTAGCAGACCTCTCCTCCAAAAGTGCGCCTCCCTTGAATGAGTGAGTGTTTCAAATGAGGAACACACCTCCTCTATTTATACACTTCACTGATATGTATTTTACACAAGTACACGTAGGCTCGTATTTAACCAATGGGTTAAATACCCCACTACAACTAACTGGGCCGAACCCTCTAGGGTGGTCTAATAACCCTTTGACCCACATAACACATAAAGGGCCGACCTCCACTAGGGAAGTCTAATAACCCGAGTTACCACATTCTGACGGAGGAATAAACATCTTCGGATATACAATAAGATCTTTACGGAGGAATGAAACATCTCCGGAATAATAAAGTACAATTATAATATTCTTTGAAGTTACAATATCTCAACACAAACAATGAAAGGAAGAATTATAGAAGTGTGCGCAAGTGCATGAGGAACGAATGACAATATTGCTGGAAGCACACAAATAGTCATAGATGTGTTAAAGTAAGAAGCATAGAGACAAAATTGAGACATATCAGAATATGCGCAGAATTTTGGATGATGCACGAAGGTTGATGTGAAGTGTGCAAAGCAAGGAAGTATATCTAATGCGTGATGACAGAACAACAGTAGAATCTTGTATGCACGTCATGCTGAGGATGATCTGAGGAAAGTGCATTAAACCAAAAGGAAAAATCATATGATGCATAGCATGTTTCATATTGTATAAAGGACTATAGCACTTAAATAGAATAGACACATATAAGTCATTGCACTGTTCCATCTAATAATGGTGCGTAATTTCAGAGCAACAAGTTATCAATTGAAGCACAATATTAGTTGGTGAAGTGCAATTGCGTAGAAACATAACAATGCAACTAATCAGTGGCATAGATTGTAGCAGATGAAGAAACATAAGACATATGAAGTAAGTCATTAGCAACAACGACGAACTGAGTGGAATGAGAAGTCAAGTGATGTATGCGGGGGAGTGACTGCAATACGAATGCTTACAGAAGGTGCACAAACAGAATGAACATCAAAATATTAGAAGTGTGTGCGAGTTGAAAGTTCAGTAAGGTAGAATATTATTTTGGATATCTAGGTGACAGGATGGGGCAAGGAGCAAGAGGTCGTAGCCTCCTTCCAATTGGTGCTAGAGAATAGAGGGAGTTGATGCTTCCTTTAGGTCGGTGCCTGTAAAACCAGGGGGTCAGTGCCTCCTTCCAGTTGGTGCTGGTAAACACAGGAAGTCAATGCTTCCTTGAATGTATTCTTTTCATTAAAAAAGAGAATTCCGTGGTTTTCTCCCGATTGGGTTTCCATGTCAAAATACTGTGTGTTCTGTGTTCTTTGTCTTAGTGCATATGTGGATGAATGTTTTATTTATGTTAGATGCATAATTAAAGATCAAAATTAAAGTTAAGACAAATCTGTTATAGTAGGTAAAAACTGTTGATAACTGCGCTAATACTAATCCACCTCCCCTCTCAGTATTAAATCAATTCAAACAAGATTAAAACCCCAAAAAGAATGGCCTAAATCTGCTAAGAAAATACCAATCCGCTTGAAAAGATCCATGGCAAGTTAATGAGAGATATGACTGCAAAATACAAAATACATTGATATCATCACAAAAAATTCGATTAATTCACACTTTTTTTAGACTTGGTTGGTACTAGGCCCCCACATAAATGGGGGCTTAAATCCAAGTTAAAAATGGCTGTAAAAACCATCAGAAGACACCCAAAAAACAACATCTCAATCATCCGTAAAGCACAGAATTGCAATCCATCCCAACCTCAATTTGATGTCATGTTCCCATTTTTCCAGCACCAAGTAGTAGCCAATGTCACATAAAATCCCCATGGATCCTAGAAAAATTCAATTAATTAATTCATAAGGGGGTGGCATTACTTAGGAAATTAAATTATTAACTAGGAATAATTTAGCCTATAGTTGTTTTAATTAATTAAATTGAAGGAGATGTAATTATTATTTTTGTATTTAATTATTAATTACATGTGATAATGAGTTGGATGATGACAAAGGCACATAAGGAGATAAGGTTAGCCTTATGAGTTTTCACACCAAAGAGGAAAGTGAAAGAAAAGTAGAACAAAGCAAAAAGGAAACTGGAAGAAAGCATGCACAAAGCAAGGTGTCAGAGAAAAGAAGGAAATTGACAAAAGCAGGGAATAAAGCAGGCAATTGAGGAAAAGTAGAAACTTCTAGAAAGCTAAGGACGGCATATTTTACAAAAAGGACAAAATCTATCAAGTTGCAAAAGGAAGGAAACATCCATAAAATCTAGAGGGCCCATTTTCCAAAAGAGAACAAAAGATTAGTCAGTGGAAAAGTAGGAAAGTTCCAACTCATTCAAGGAAGGTTCATTAGATGAGGATAAGGTGATTCATTAGCAACTTGAGTTTCTCAACAATTTGTCTTGCCTATAAAAGGAGGGTGCACCACATTCACATCTTTTGATATGGTTTATGAATTGTATGTGAGTAAGCTCAAGCTTCTCTAGGATTTGGTGATGCACCCTTAGCCACCTGTGGGAGATGTGCCTCATAGTTCATGTTCCAGTCTCATGCACATGATCTAGTGCATCCATTGATACCTATTTCAATATTTGATCCAGCCATTTCATGTGAAGATCAATCCTTCAAAAGTTGATGTAGAGATCCAAGCCGGTTTGATGTGGTTTTGTAGAGTTTCACTTAGAGAGAGTAATCAGTTGGAGAGATTGCAAGAATATACAGAAGATCAGTGCACCTTCCATGAGTATCCATTATATATTTTCCATCCTACATATTTGATCTAGTGGTTATACCTCCCCTTCTCAGTCTTCTCTGAAGCATTCTCCTCCATTCATTGTAAAAATCCAAGTTTGATAACTCTCTATACAATTTGGTCTCTGAGAATCTTATTCAATGCTAAATGGGATCTGTTAATACTTTCTGCTGTGTCTTATTTAATTTACAAGTCTTTATTATACATCATAGAAGGATTTCGATAGAATTAGAGGATGATTGTGCTCACCTTTAATAAGACTAGATCTTTGTGCAATTTTACTTGACTAGTTTTCAGGAAATGGCAATATATTGAGTTCTGTGAATATATTTTCCTTTATGAAAGTTTCTGTAGGTTTTAATTTTACTTTAGAATCTATCCCAAGTAAAAAATCAGATATTTAAGAGCCTTAGAGGCTGTTTGTGTCCGTATACATCAAGACTAGCTCTTTGGACCTTCCTAATTGACTAGTTTTGCAGTATTGTTGATTAAAAAGTCTATGTATTCTCATTTTCGGTTCTGTTAGTCATGTTAGGTCCATGAGACATTTATGAAGACCATCCCACCATCAAACTAATAATTTTTGGCCTTCTTATCCGGTTTGGAAAAGCCTAGAAACAAGTTAGTGGAGCAATCCTACATAGCGCCCTTTCTCCGTTTGCCACCAAACTCAATCAAATATTCCCAAAACATCAGTAACTCTTTTCCATCATAAAATTAGGGGGTTAATGACCTGTTATCCACCACTGGTTTATTTCAAGAGTAAGTGAATGATTTTAGTATGCATATGCTGGTGTGCCCAGGACGCCTTGGAGTAGACTTCCGGGGAGCAGTTGTTAAAACATAAATGGCCCTAGTACCTTGTGCATAGAACTATGAATATTGCCTTGAATCTATTGTAATTTATACTGCAAACTCCCTAGTACATTTTTCAGAGCCGAAAGTGTCCCTCTATCAAGCTCTGGGTGGGTTAAACAGTGACCTAGTCTAGTCTCTTCTTGTCTAGTTTTGAGAACTAGTTTCTGTTGTGCAATTTTTTGATTTTAATATTTAAATTTGAGTTGATATACTCTGAGATCACATCAGGGATATTACAGTGGTATTAGAGCTCTTTCCTTGTCTCATCTCGTGGAAAGCATCTCTCAGTGGAAGATATATCAGATTTATTTTCAAGTTGCAATTGTGGAACTAGTTGCAGTCATGGAAGATGAAGGCTCTGAGGAATAACAAAATTATTTACATTGACGGAGGTTTACCAAGAGATGAGGAGGGTTACATTTGTGACCAGATGTATAGTGAGGACCAATGGGATGAAACACCGATAGCTCATCCTAAGAAATATTTGGCAGAGATGATATCTGCAATTGAAAACTTGCCCCGCCACTACCAGGAGTATCTAGCTTGGGAGACGAGACTGGTAAGGCCATTTCTTTCAAAGATTACTTTTATTGCAGATTTGGATTTGAGCTCAAGGATGAAGATTTGGATTCAATAGAGAGAAGAAAGGAACCCATATAGGAACCAAGTTTTTTTTCCTCTATGAGTAAAGAAGAAGAAGAAGAAGAAGAACAAGAAACCAAAGGTGAATATTCAACAAAGTGTCTGCATCTTCAAGCATTATGAGATTGTTTGGGTTTTATTAAAGAAGATCTTCCAAAGGTAGTAATCATAAATAAGCCACCACCAGTCCTGCTAAGGATCAACAAATTGTGGATCATATATTAGCTACTAAGGGATTCCAAGAAGAGACATCTACTAATCGTTGCTCAAGTTTTGAAGAAGCATCTACTGATGGATGCTATGATGAGGTACCTACTGATGGGTGCCTAAGTTTTGAGGAGACATATTCTGATGGATGTCCATCTATTTATGTTGGTGACATAGAGATACCACTTGATGATATTGTTGCAAGTACAGGTTCCCATAATACTGAAGAAGATGAATTCCTTATAGTCGAGGAAGAAGTCCCAAGATCGATCTCACTATCACCACATGAGCTTCAAGAGGTTGATCCATTGGTAGATGATGAGGAAATTCATTCTGAACCTTATCCTTTTGAAATCCCACTCAAGATGAGTGAAAAAACGATCAAGGAGTCCTTACACATTCTCCATGACACATGTTTCAGTGTCACGGTCTTGTTGGAGAGTTTCTTCATTGGAAGATTCATCTTTCCTTGAAGCCATGGAGAAGATTCAGAAAGCAATGCCTACAATCCAAGCTAATTTTTCACACATGCTTTCTGACATAAATTATTTGCATGAGCTTGTGCATATGTTGCATGGATCATCCTTGAAGGATGATAAGGAGATATATAAGTTCAATGTTGAGTTGATGGCCACCCAATATTCTTTGAGAAGCACTCAATGTGCCCTCTTGGAATCCAATATGGAGATAGAGCGACTTCACCAAAAGTTTCAAAGATCACTCATTCCAATTAGCCAGTCTCTTATGGTTGGTTGTACTCAGAGTTATACGGAGGAACCTCATGAGCTGGTGTTTAATGAGGTGCATGATGACATACATATGTTTGAGGATATTTGGAATGTAGATGATGGGTTCCAAGCACATAATGGAGCGGAACTGATATGCTTCCTGGAGTGAGTCATTCCTCCATTGAGGAATCAAAAGAGCTCATATTTGATGGACCATCCTTGGATAGAGTTGATGCATACATTGGATTGATGGATGAGGTTTGCAGAGATGATATTTTGGTCCATGATCCTACATTAGACCCTTCTACTTCTTCCATGTCATTTGAGGATGAATTTTGTGTCAAGAATTTATTTTTGATGGTGCATGAAGAGAAGCAGAAGGCTCCCACATTCGCTCTAGCTGATTTAATGATGGCACCAGTTTCTACCCAACATGTGCATAGGAATCTCATGCCTATATTTGATGCCACCTCACATAAAGGTGCATATGGTTCCTATTTGACTTCATTGAGTGGGACATATTATGATTGCATGCATACTTCATCCAATGGCAGAGAGTTGAGCCATTGGGAGTCTTCACATGGGGAAGCACCTTGCTTTCCATTTGAACCATTGGGTTGGAGTGTCTCTTATTTTACTGCTTGGACAAGAAGACACATGAGTGATATTCCTGCTTGCATCTATGGAGAATTCTATGATACATTTTACACTTTTTGTGAGAAGCATGGGCACCCATGGAATTTTGATGATGCCTACCCTTTTGGCGATTGGACATGGGACTTTCACCCTTGTCATTTGAACAACATTGTTTTTATCTTTGGTACTTGTGTGCATTGGGAACATGAAGTACAATCTAATTTGCATGTGCTTGGAGTGTTTGGAGTTAAGCAATATGGAGGCCAAACACCTATTCATTGCCAGAGAGATTATGAGTTTCCTCATGGAGGAAGTTGCACAGTTTTGGAGGAGGCACATGATTTCATTTCGGTTGAGCCAACCACAAGATTGATGGATGATTGTTTCCAAGAGTTGGTTCAATTTCCTTCACCCCACATACATATGGAAGCCAACACACATAGGGATGATTGGGTGAATGGATTCTTTCTTTTGCTGCCACATGAGGAGAAGGAGGCTCCCACACTCTTATTTGATGACCTGATGGTCAGACTTTGGGGTTTCAAAAGAAAACTCGTCCCTAACCAGTTTGATGAGCAACAATAGAGGCATCTATCTGATGTCTCCATCATGAATAATAGTGCATTCAGTTGGAGTGTTTGTTCATCCATTAATTGGGTGAATGGATACATATTTTTAACTAAGCACCCCCAAGGGTGACTTTGTTGTTTGCATCATTGGAAATTTTATGGACACATCATACGTTTTTTGTGATAAGTTGTATGGGAATCTATGGTTGCTATGTGATGCCTTGAATACATGGGATTGTCACCTATGTCAATTGGCTAGCAGTGAAGTGAGGCTCTATGTTGGTTTTCACATGGAACATAAGGAGTTTCATACTTGGTTGGAGGAACTCATAGAAGTTCGGTTTTGCATTGGAAGTGATGAACTTCCAGTATGGTGGAGTGATTTAGACATACTCCATGATGATATATTATTCATGTTGATCCTGATGTTTGGAAGGATGCAACTGAGACAGTGGGACCCTGGAATTATTTGGAATGACAATTTTCCACAAGTAAGAGTGCCACTGGGAGACATGCAACACAAACAGTGGGATCTGGGCATTCTTCTTAGCTCTCTTAGCTGGGTTGAAATTTTTTTTGAAGAAGAATTAGTCATTGGGAGAGTGACTATAATCAGAGTGGTGCAGCAGAAACATGGTGGACCTTTGGTTGCAGTTGGAGTTGGTTTCTTGCTTGAGGACAAGCAAGCTTGGGAGGAGAGGACTGTTATGTTCCCATTTTTCCAGCACCAAGTAGCAGACAATGTCACATAAAAACCCCATGGATCCTAGTGAAAGTCAATTAATTAATTCATAAGGGGGTGACATTACTTAGGAAATTAAATTATTAACTAGGAATAATTTAGCCTATAGTTGTTTTAATTAATTAATTTGAAGGAGATGTAATTATTATTGTTGTATTTAATTATTAATTACATGTGATAATGAGTTGGATGATGACAAAGGCACATAAGGAGATAAGGTTAGCCTTATGAGTTTTCACACCAAAGAGGAAAGTGAAAGAAAAGTAGAACAAAGCAAAAAGGAAACTGGAAGAAAGCATGCACAAAGCAAGGTGTCATAGAAAAGAAGGAAATTGACAAATGCAGGGCATAAAGCAGGAAAGTGTGGAAAAGTAGAGACTTCTAGAAAGCGAAGGAGGGTGCAGTTTCCAAAAAGAACAAAATATATCCAGCTGCAAAAGGAAGGAAACATCCAGAAAAGCTAGAGGGTGCAGTTTCCAAAAGAGAACAAAAGCTAGTCAGTGGAAAAGCAGGAAAGTGCCAACTCATTCAAGGAAGGTGGATTAGATGAGGATAAGTTGATTCATTATCAAATTAACTTGCTCAAAAATTCATCTCACTTATAAAAGGAGGGGGGCGCACCACATTCACATCTTTTGATAGTTTATGAATTGTGTGTGAGTAAGCTCAAGCTTCTCTAGGCTTTGGTGATGCACCCTTAGTCACCTGTGGAAGACGTGACCCATAGTTCATGTTCCAGTATTCTGAACATGATCCAGTGTATCCATTAATACCTATTTTCATATCTGATCCAACCATTTCATGTCAAGATCAATCCTTCAGAAGTTGATGCAGATATCCAATCCAATTTGATGTGGTTCTGTAGACTTTCACTTAGAGGGAGTAATCAGTTGGAGAGATTTCAAGAATATACAGAATATCAGTGCGACTTCCATGAGGATCCAGTAGCTCTTTTCCATTCTACAGATCTGATCCATTGGTTATATCTCCCCTTCTCATTCTTCTCTGAAGCATTCTCCTCCATTCATTGTAAAAATCCAAGTTTGATAACTCTGTATATAGTCTGAGCTCTCAAACTCTTATCCAATGCTTAATGGTATCTGTTAATACTTGTTGTTGTGCATTATTTAATGTATGAGACTTTATTATACATCAGAGAAATATTTCTAGAGCCTCAGAGGCTGATTGTGCTCACCTTTAACAAGACTAGTAGCTCTTTGTGCAATTTTACTTGACTAGTTTTCAGGAAATGGAAATATACTGAGTTTTGGAGTCTATTTTCCTTTATAAAAGTTTCTATAGGTTTTAATTTTACTGTAGAATCCATCCCAAGTAAGAAATCAGATATTTGAGAGCCTTAGAGGCTGTTTGTGTCCGTATACATAAAGACTAGCTCTTTGGACCTTCCTAATTGACTAGTTTTGCAGTATTGTTGATTAAAAAGTCTTTGTATGCTCATTTTCGGTTCTTTCAGTCATGTGAGGTCCTTGAGAAATTTTTGAAGACCATCTCACCATCAAACTGAGAATTCGTGTCCTTCTCATCATGTTTGGAAGAGCCTGGAAACAAGCTAGTGGAGAAATCCTACATAGCGCTCTTTCTCCTTTTGCCCCCAAACTTAGTCAAATATTCCCAAAACATCAGTAGATCTTGTCCATCATCAAATTAGGGGATTAATGACCTGTTATCCACCATTGGTTGATTTCAAGAGTAAGTGAATGAGTTTAGTATGCATATGCTGGTGTGCCCAGGAAGCCTTGGAGTAGACTTCCACGGAGCGGTTGTTGAAACATAAATGGATCTAGTACCTTGTGCACAGAACTCTGAAGATGGAATTGAATCTATTGTCCTTGTTGTTGCACACTACCCAGTACATTTTGCAAATCCGAAAGTGTCCCTCTATCAAGGTCTGGGTGGGTTAAACAGTGACCTAGTCTAGTCTCTTCTTGTCTAGTTTTGAGAACTAGTTTCTGTTGTGCATTTTTCTGATTTTAATCTTTGAATTTGAGTTGATATCCTCTGAGATCATATCAGGGATATTGCATTTGAGCACTAAATGGGATATCCAGATTCATGATAATTTGGTCATTCTAATTATCTCTCATGGCTCATGGGTCATGCATTAATCACTTTCTCTATGTAGATAAGCCCAAACATGATATCTCCTATGTTGGACTATGAAAAACCCCCAAAACATAAATAAAATTTGTCAAGGGAGTTGGGATGGTGGAATACTGAACCACTTTGTTAACTTTATGTCATGTCCACAGTGGTGAAATTTTGATGTAGACACAATGGTTGTGTGTTGTTCAGTCGACTAACTTGGATATGACAGAAAGGAGATCCATCAAATATACATAATCGTGAAGGATTATATCCTGGAGGAATTGTGCTTTCCTAGAGGGGTTTAGATGCGATTAGCGAAGTATCAATGTGTTCATCTAATCATGACCTATAGGTGGGTCAAGATGTTCATGTTGACAATGGTTTTTGGGAACCCTAATCTTGGGAGGGGCTCTAAATGTATAATTCATAAGGCATAATTTTAGCTAAGGTTTTGTAAATGGGGTATCAAGATAACTAGGAATGACTATGGGGAAATAATTCATGAATAAGCGTGCTTTAGGTAGTGTAGTCTTGGGATGAGTGATATTCTTCATTTCTCTATTCTCAATCCCACTTCTTCACCCTTATGCACATCACCCAATGCAATGAGGCTTAAGTGGGTCATTCGACTTCATGACAAGTTGGTCATCCTAATTAACTCTCATTAAACTTGGGTTATGCATTAATGACTTCCTCTTTGCAAATAATTACAAAATTAATATTTTTAATAATATATGATTTGATATCATTATCTTAATAATAAATAATTAATTCAAATATTTTAATTTCAAAATCATAATTATATTAACAAATACTTTAAATTAGGTTATGCATTAATGACTTTCTCTTTGCAAATAATTGCAAAACTAATATCTTTAATAATATAATTTGATATCATTATCTTAATAATAAAATTATTAATTCAAATATTTTAATTTGAAAATCATAATTATATTAATAATAATAAATACTTAATTCAAATATTTTAGTCTCAAAATCATAATTATATCAATAATAATAAATACTTTAAAAAGTAATGTATTGACCTAAATATTTTAATTTCAAAATCATGATGATGTTTAATAATTAAAGAAATATTTGATTTCGGAATCATAATCATCTTCACGGATTTTGATTCAACCCCATAACCCTGAATCTGGCATCTAAAAGTATAATCCTTTACTTTTATATAAAATGGTTAATAAAAGTAGCATTGCAGGAAACATGATAGATATAATAAAAATAAGAAATATTTGTAATTTTATGATTAGTTGTGGTGAGTTCGGCTACCTAAATTATATCATATTATAAAAAACGTTATGTCACATTTTGTATGGTGGTGTACATGAAGAAAGGAAATCAAGTTACGTTTGTGCTAAGTTTGTCCTTTTTCGCTTTTTTTTGGTTTATTCTTTCCATTGAAGGGTTGAGTAGACTTATTAATGAAGCAAAGGCATCACTTAAAATCAAAGGTATCAATATTTATTGAGCATTATTTATTTCTCATTTATTGTTTGTTGATAATGTATTGATATTTGGTGTAGCCTCTTTGGATGAATGGTTGACACATAAAGAATTATTTGATGTTTTTTGTTTGACTTTTGGAATGGCTATCAGCCTTAGTAAATCCATTTTTCTATACAATTGTAATGATGTTGACTGTGTAGATCATATGAAGACTCTGTTTCCTTATAAAATGGAGCCTATTGATTCGGGCATCAAGTATTTGGGATATTTTCTTAAGGCTAACAATTATCGTGTTGAAGATTAGAGATGGTTAATCCAAAAAATAGAAAGACGGATAAATAATTGGGCTTATCGATGGCTCACAATTGGAGGCAGACTCGTATTGGCTCAATCTGTCATTCAAAGCATCCCTGTTTACTGGTTCAGGCTAAGGAAGGTCCCTGCATCTATCATTAATATTATTCGTAGCAGAATGTTCTAGTTTATATGGTCTAGTAAGCCACACCTGAAAAAATTCCACCTTTCGAATTGGCAGAGTTTATCTTGGCCTAAGAAGATGGGCGGTTGGGGTCTGAATAATTTAAAATTGTTCAATCTGTCCATGAGGAATAAAAGCCTCTAGAGGGTTCTATGTGATGGTGGCCTATGGAGCAAGGTCATTAGACTAAAATATTTGAAGACTTTATCTTTTTACTAATGGGTTCGCAAGCCTGTCTTGGTCTATTGGCAAGCCTCAGTTGTTTGGCACAGCCTTATTAGCACTTATCATCTCATAGGTTCTCATCTTAGCTGAAAGGTTGGAAAAGGCTATGAGGTATTTATTGGTATTGATCCTGTTGTGGGAATTGGAGATAATTACTTACTCCCAGCTTATGTTGTGAACGAGTTGAATAAAAGAAAGTTTGTAGTCCTTTCACAGGTCTATCATTTTGGTTTTGTTTCGATTAAACCACATTGGCTCATGGATCATGAGTTGGAACTCCCTGACGACTTAGTTCATGTATGGAATCATTATATTGGACATTTGATATTTTCTGGCATTACCTTGTTGGATGATAATGATCTTTTGATTTTGGATGGACCTGAAACAAACGATGTTATGATAGTCAAGAAGGTGTACAATTATGTTTTGAATAATAAGACCCACCCTGAATGATGCTGGTGGCATTCGAAGTTATGGAAATGGAAATTACCATTGAAACTAAAGTGTTTCCTCTGGCTCTATTTGAAGAAGATAATTCTTACGTGGCCCAATTTGCTGAAGAAGTGTTTCATCGATCTGAATATCTGCATGCTCTGCAAGTGTGTGGAGGAAGACATTAATCATCTATTCATATATTTTTGTTTTCTTAAGAAAGTGTGGGATGAATTACAAGTATGGTTAAACTTCACCGTTGAATGGAACGAAAAATCTTTCAACGATGCTTTTCTCAATTGGTTTCAAAGGAAGTTTAAATACATGACACTTCCTCTATTTATGGTCGGAGTGATTTGGAGAATGCGCAATGCTGTTCTGTTTGAAAAAATCTCTCCTTTTATATTTGGTGCCTGCAAAATGATATTGGGAGCATTAACTGATTATCCTGATGGTTTGGTAGTTAGAAAAACCAGATGTGTTACTTCTCCCTCTTTGGTTAATGGTACTATTTATGGCTTTTTCGATGGTGCTTCCAATCAAGGAATTTGTGGCATGGGTGCGGTATTATATATAAAATAAAACCACAAGATTATGCTTAAAATGAGTATTGGGAATGGGAGTAATATGTTGGATGAACTCATGGCATCTAGATTCCTTCTCTGGTTCGCTTCTAGGACAGGTATTTTTTCTATGATGGTATTTGGAGATTCCCAGGTTGTCATACATTGGATGGAACAAAATGTGAACATTAATTCCATGTTATTGACTCTATGGATTAGGAACGTGGAACCGCTGATCAATTCCTGTGATCATTTAGTTTTCAAGCATATTTATAGGGAAGCAAATATGGAAGCCAACCAATTTTCCAAAGTTGCGATTGGTACCATGAATGGTTTCCTATTTTTTGAGGAGTTTCTGGATAACTCCCTTATTGATCAAGGTTCTGTTTGGGCTCTTTAACTCTCTGGCATTTGATTTGTCATAGTATTTTTTGTTGAACTCAGGTTTTTGGGCACATACTTATTTTATGTTTTGTAAGACATTATGGCATGGAATATCATAGAATTTTGCCATTATGTATTTTGATCTTTGGATTGTGAACTTTTCCAAAGAATAGTCTAGATTGACTATAGTCTTTATTATGTAACTTTGATTTTCCCACTGAAAATAACAAGTTACAACTTTTTCTTATTGAAAAAAAAAATCCCATGTTAAATAGAATTTCTTATCCTTTTTAACCCATTTCTTGAAGTTGTAATTTATTCTATTTTTCTCATATTAAACCTTAAAAAACAAATCTCAATAATGTTTTGATAAAAAGCATAGGTTCTTACTTTTGGTGTTTTTTTTAATCTTGTCCCCTTTTTATTTGTTGGTGATTTAGTTTTTCCATTTCCATTTTAGGATGGTCTTAACATTGTTGGGTACTCTACATGATAGCAAAATTTGGTTCCATGCATTGTAGATATTAGAAGGTATATTATTCTTTAAAGGAATATAACTTGTTTTGATTTATTATTTTAATACTAAGGATAGGTTTCAATTTTAAAAGTATTTCAAGCTTTTAGGTTTATAAGCTATTTTCTTAGAAGTTGAGGTGTGCCTTTCTGTGCATGGTTATCAAGTGATTTTGCTAAGTGGGTGACATGCAAAGTACATGTGGTGATTCATCATTATTGTGGTAGGAAGAAGTGTATAACACATCCATTGCTATAGATCTTGGTAGTGTAGCATTGATAAGGCATGAGATTTGAAATCAAATTCTCCCTACCTCACATCAATCATGACGTAAGAATGAGTGATCTATTGTGAAATTTGTCATTTCAATCATGACGTAAGAATGAGTGATCTATTGTGAAATTTGTCATTGTCATCAAAATAAGTTTCAATGCATTAGATCACTTGCAAGTGATGAGGATCATTATAAAGGTGTGTTCTCATTTTAGTGAGATAAATACTAATTGAGTGATCTTGGGACTCACATTATGCATATGGGGATTATTAAACATTATTTTGTCACTTTTGATTGGATCATCCCAAACATCACAAATTTAATTAAGTGGTCATGAGAAGCTTTATTTCCCGGTGTGACAACATGAGGTGCATAACACTTTCTTCTAGGGGGAACTTGGGAGAAGTGTTAGTTGACCCTTCCTTTTGATTAATATTTTTGTCAGGAGGATCTTGAAGAAGGGTCCATAAACCCTTCTTCTAGATTAGTATTCTCATAGAGGGTGAGCTTGAAGAAGACTTAGATAACCCTTCCTCAACCTTAGTAATCATGTCAATGGTGATCCCAAGAAATATTCAAATCTCCCTTCTTCAAGCTCATGGGTTTCTCATCGAGGGAAGAGCTTGGGGAAGGGCCGATTGTCTATTCTCTAGATCAATAATCTATTAAGGGTGTCCCAAAGAATATTGGGCATGAATAAGTGTTAGTTAACCCTTCCTTAAAATTTGCATTCTTGCCATGGCTTCACTACCCTTTTGACCAACCCTTAAAAGTGACATTTTATAAGTAGGGTATTGTTGTGCGGGAAAATACGTTATAGTGGAGGAGATGACACTACCAAGTTACATGGGGCGACAGGTAAATACATTCATGTTTTGCATTAATTACTACTAATGGAAAGGGATTAGGGTTCCGAAAGTTGTACCTTTTTAACGATGGCTGGTCCTAACTTTCGCCCGATATTCCACAATGATGAACCTGCAAAACAAAGTTAATCTTCCTCAATGTATCTTGACTGTAATAAATATAATGAAATTGAAAGCAATTTAACATTAACTTCAATCAGATATCCAATCAAATGGACATTCAATTGGGACGGGAAGGGTATTTCCACCTTTTATTGTCAAAGAAATGTAGATAAGTACAGATATACTTGATCTGTCCAGACACTTCTGCAACCGAGTCCTGGGCTCCTGCTCCTCACAATGACTTAAGAATTCCTCCAATGTAACAACAACTTATCATTCCTTCTAGTCCACTTATGCACACTTGTTGTAACGTACTAGGTACCTTGGGCCCCATTATCATTATTGATGGAAGCCCTCGCGTTTGTTAATGGTATACATCAATGAACGGTAATCAAACGATACCCCCCATGTTCAACTCCAGCTCATTTATTCACATGGTTAGGGTTTGTACTGTCAAAACCCAAAATTTCCGAAAAATTTAAAATTTTTTATTTACAACAATAAATGTTAACTAGGTAGTTTTCTGATTTGTTTTAAATTAAATAACATACATAATCTGTTGAAAGACTCTATCTTATTAAAAACTTTGATTTTGGTGATTGTAATTTATGATTGTTTTGTTTTTGAGCCGCAAGGGAAGAGCTAGTCGTAGTTGACTGGCTTACTTAGCTTACGAGCTAATGCATATGTCGTCTTTTGTCTCTCAGGTACGTCAATGAAGTAAGGATCCCGTTGGTTGAACTTGGTGAGTATCAATATTTCCTGTACTTAAAACTTAAAAGATCGTCATGATAATTCTTATGCAGACAGCGTCACCATGTTCTGCAATAGATTACACAGTCCAGTTATAATTATTGTTTTATGAATATTATGCTATATTACTACTGTAATTTATCAATGGAACAATAGTTTGTATTATAAATTATCATCTACGTAAGGCGACATAGCACCAAGTGACTTATTGTCGTTTAAATACCTATGATTTACTGTTTGTCCATGTAATAATAATCGTAAGTGCAAGAGTGACGCCTCTAGCATTATTCCATTATATTCGACTATACTGCAAGGTTTAATGTCAACTTTAAAGTTTATTTCTGTCACATGACTGTGCATGGATTTTAACTACCTTCACGATGGGAACCTGTAGATGAAGCTCTATTTCAATCATCTTATTAATAGAGATTTATTATTCAAATATTGTTTACTGTTACAGTAGTATTGGTAACAAACACGAGGAGTGTGTATGATAGCAATTTTGTATAAATGTCAAATAGATATGATAATATTTCCAGGCGTTAAGTAACACGGCATCTTCCTTTGAAGTTGACTACATTACTGCTTACAAAATCATGGAATGTATTATGCTCATGGCATAAATCTAGGATTGATTTTAATTTATAAATCTCATGTAACTTAATGTTTTTCCACAACATGTTGTCCCCATACGATGGCAAGCTTTATACTACCTATAGTGTATAGGTTATATTTATCACACTTGGATATGTAAACTCTATGGTTGAAGTTGACCATACCTCCTTTGTATTGTTGTAGGGTTTATACATAGCACGTACCTTGGTATTCCGTGAAGGTTCGATTGCAAGCATACACTATATGCTAATGATTGTATATCATATGTTGTCTTTTACATTTGACTTACTTATATAATGATTTTGGATTCGATGTGCAATGATTTGGGTTGCAGTTGAACTATATAGTCTCGACCCATACTACGTTGATATATTTGGGACTACGTGGTTGCTTCTCCTCCAAGCGGTTGGCAATATATAAAATGTTGATTAAAACCCTACCAGGTTGTTGTATTTGCCTTCGGGCTCGGGTCCTGAGAATGAAACCCTCCCTGTCTGAGTTTTTGTAATGAGAACACTGTAACTGAGTGCAACGTGTTGGGGTCTGGTCTCGTGGGTTTCATTCTGAAGTAGAATACCTCCTCGGCTCTGTTGATAGATTTGGCTACGGTTTTCCTTATTTTGTGGTCTCGTTGCTCCGTCATTGTTTTTTTTAAAACCAGCTACTTACAGTCCTTCAATTCGCTGGTGTGCATAGGAGACAAGGTTTGCTACGGTCTTTAAGTTATATGAGAGGTGATGCATTTGGGTTTTGGGTGTGCTTCAAGTCTGGTTCCATGCCAGCGTGAGGGTTTCGTCGGGAACTATTACCTTGTCTCAGCTGTTATATAAGTTTTGTTTAATTACCTTTCTGACGAAGATGATGGGGTTTCTATAATTATTTAGCCTGTGGCTACTGGTTGTCTACTGCTACTTTCCTCCATGTCCCGGTAAGATGCACCATATTTTTTTTTTTTACAGTTTTTAAGTTTTATAATCATTCAAATAGATTTACGTTTTTGTTTCCATTCTCTGCACTTAATATGATGATTAATATCCTCGGCATTCGTCAATGTGCAGGTCACGCGGCTCTTGAAGGTGTCCATGGCCTTATCAATTTACGCAGGCTCCTCCGGGTAAGCCTGGTTATCCACGGCTGTCTCTTCCTTTGCTGGTTTTGTGGCTAGGGTTGTGTCAAGGAGGAAAACTCCTGTATTAGTGAAGTCATTTGACAACTTGCAATTTACAGTTGCAGTCATATGTATGGAGTTGTTTTGGTTGAAAAGGAAAGGGGTTTGAAACCCTGTTAAATGTATGAAGAGCCATTCACGGCTATGCCCATATGAGGCCAGGGTTTCGGCTATGGTTTTCTATAACGGCTAAGCATAGGATTTTAATCCTCGCTGTTTAAGATTTATTTTTTTCATATAAATTATTGGGTCTGTTATGACCGTGTTTCGTCTTCGTGTATTGTTATAATATTTACAAGATGTAAAGATATCTGGGTTATTCGATACCTGCAATGTATGATGGCTCTGTTTAAAGAAACCCTACCATTTTCCTTCTGTGTTTTATTTTGATTTGAAATGTTGAAAGATGATAGTAGATGTTTCTCGACGGTGTCTGCAATAGTTGAATGCATAGGGTTATTCTGGTGAATTTGGGGGGTTTTGTTTCATGTTCAAAGCATACATAGGGTATTGTGAACTCGATAGCGACTGGGTATGAATTATAATAATATTTGTTTTGATTCTTGTACAGTTGTTAAATGAAACTGTAGGTTGAATAATATATATACACATAGAAATATGTGTAATCTTACTGTAGGTTATCGTTTCCATATAAGGCATTCTTTTCATTTGTTTTTCAGTCTGTCGATGGGATATTGTAAGGCTACAGCCAAGTAGGGTTTGGGAACTACTCCAAGGGAGATATTTGTACTGAATACTATTAATACTGTGTATAATTTACAATGGTTTGTAATCCGCCAATGATGACTGTAATAGTCAACAGTTTTTTTGTTGTATTAATATGTTTGTATTGTTTAAAAACCACTCTGTTATTTCTATTATATTGACATGGCTACTGTGTTCTAAGACTTAGATAGCAAGCAAATAAAAATCTACAGTTAATAGTGTCTGTGTTTGACTACTGTGTAAATGTTTAAGATTTGTGAAAACTTGTAACAATGAAATATTGTTACAGTCACTTTTTAATTAATCGATAACTGTCAGACATGTTCTGAGTATAAATAATATATTAAATGAGTTTTGTTTATCTATTAACTTGATATAGGAAAGACTTGTAATTTAAAGTTTACTAAAATATACAATATATATATATATACAGATAGGTTATTCTGATAGGAATTATCTCAAAATAAACACTAAGATTTGTCTAGATTTGTTCTTATGATTGTTTAATAGTTATAAATCTGGATTATCTATTATCCAATATTTCTGTCTATTATTAAACTAATAACAGGAATTCTAGCATATGCATAAACACAGTATTTATTAACTGTGGCAGTGACAAATAGGTTCTGTATAAAAAAATAATATACTCTATTTAAATAAAACAGGAAAACTTCTAAAGCATCTGCATTCTGAAATTTATACCAAAAGAAAGTACAGATAATGATTTCATGTAATTGAACACAATCAATACATAGTTGTACTAGTTTATCTCATAGGAAAATAATTTAAACCAATCAACAGGGAGAGTGACAGAACCTGTAGATGGTAGACAATAACAGCAATGGGAGGCTGTTCCTCCCTACCAATTCCTGGAGAGTGCCCAGACAACACTTCTCAGGACCCCCGAGCTTGCTCTGGTCTAACTGGCTGGAATCTAAGTACGGCCAATAATTCCCTCAGCCAAAACAGCTATACTGGAACCAAGTTACTGCAACTTCCTGCTCAAAACACTTCCTTACTGTTTCCCACTTCCTCAATGGGACTCCTGAATAGCATTCATCTGAATGTATTCTCCCTCTAGAACAATTGCTGAACCCCCAGCTCAGTTCATTGAGTAGTATTTAAAAGATTGCCTAGGTCTTAGTTGGGCTAACTGTCATTAATGAGCCACCTGCTCAGATTCCACTTTCTTGGGGAATCATGACCCCAAAATATAGGGAAGTTGCCACCTGCAACTCAGGAAGTGTTTGAGGATGCTGCCACTTGTCTTTTGTCCTTCCACCTAATTCCATCCACCAGTTAGACCAGTAACCTCTTTTAACAGCTCTCCCATGCTGTTGTCTCCATAATTTATTTATTAATAATAATTTATTCAGATTTTACATTCCATTTCTGGAGACTCTGCTGAGTCATCCCTTCCTACTTAGCATTAAATTTAACATAATGTTCTCAGGAATATTAAAAATAATTACATTATTTTAATAAAATTGGGGTATGTGACATACACACCCCCTTAAAATGTAACATCGTCCTCGATGTTACTTTATTCTTCTTCTTCAGCTACCTGCTGGAATAGATGGGGATATGCTTCCCGCATCTTACTTTCCAGCTCCCAGGTAGATTCTTCAGGACTAAGGTGCTTCCATTGCACCTTCACTTGTCCAATTGTCCGGTTCCGTAGAGTAATTTCCCTCCTCCCGAGGATACAATCCGGTTCTACCAGAACTTCCCCTTCTGGTTCTACCTGTACAATGTTCCAATCAATAACATGAGTAGCATCATGAACATACTTTTTCAAAACAGAGATATGAAAAACATTATGTACTTTTAAATTTGGCGGTAATGCTAACTGATAAGCAACTTGACCAATTCTAGCTAAAATTTCAAATGGACCACAGTAACGTGGTGCTAATTTTGCACAACTTCCTAATCTTAGGGAGCTTTTCTTTGGTCTTACCTTGATGAACACATGTTCACCTACCTGGAACTCTTTAGGAGTTCTTTTCAAGTCTGCTTGACTCTTTTGCCGATCCTGGGCAATCTTCAAGTTGCCCTGCACTTGTTTCACAATCTGTTCCATTTCTTTCAATAAATCAGGTCCCAACACTAATCTATCTACTGGATTACTCCAGGAGATAGGAGTGTTGCATTTTCGTCCATACAAAACCTCAAAAGGACTAAACTTAGCTGATGATTGATAGCTGTTATTGTATGCAAATTCAGCTAAGTGTAAATAATCCTCCCACTTACCTGGTTGATCTTTAACATACATCCTTAACAGATCTTCTAATAATTGATTAACTCGTTCTGTTTGTCCGTCCGTCTGAGGATGGAAAGAGGTGCTGAAATTCAAAGTGGTGTTTAATCCTTTGAACAAGGATCTCCAAAAATTTCCTGTGAATTTAGGATCCCTGTCTGATATAATGACTTTTGGAATACCGTGTAACCGAAAAATCTATTTTAGAAAGATATCTGCTATGTTTGCAGCCTTGTATGTGGTTTTAACAGGAATAAAATGTGCTGATTTACTTAATTTGTCTACCACTACCATAATTGAATCATTCTGATGTTGGTTTTTGGGTAAACCCGTAATGAAATCCAGGCTGATTATTTCCCATTTCCAGCTAGGAATAGGTAAAGGTTGCAGCAATCCAGCTGGATGTTGATGTTCTGTTTTTACTTGTTGGCAGTCCAAACACTTCGCTAAATATTCAGCAGTTTCAGATTTCATGTTAGGCCAAAAATATTCTTTTCTCATCATAGTGATAGTCTTTTGATAGCCAGGATGCCCGGAGTAAGGGGTTTTATGTATTTCGTCTAAAATTAACAGCTTAACTGTAGGTGCATTAGGGATATACAGCCTGTCTTTAAACAGCAAAAATCCGTTTTCGTTTAAACTATACCCTTTTATCAAACTTTCTGTGGGCTGTTCTTGGGCTGTAATTTGTAAATGTTGATAATTTTCGTCTAATTTTATCCCTTCAGCCAGCTGTTCATTTAAATCAGAGGTATAAGTGCTGCTAGCTGATATAAAATTCAGTTTTGCATTCCTACTCAAGGCATCAGCCACCTTATTTTCCTTCCCTTTTATGTGTTGGATTTCAAAATCGTACTCACTTAGGAATGCCAGCCATCTGGCTTGTCTTGCATTTAGATTTGGCTGGTCTAAAAGGTATTTCAGACCTTTATTATCTGTTAGTAAGGTAAATTTTCTGCCTATTAGGTGGTGTCGCCACATCTTTAAAGCATGAATTACAGCAGCTAATTCTAGGTCATAAGTGGCATAATTCTTTTCATGGATTTTCAGCTTCCTAGATTCGTAAGCAATGACATGTCCTTCTTGAGTCAGCACTCCGCCTAAACCATCATTACAAGCGTCGGTGCAAACTATGAAGTCTTTATTTGGGTCCGCTATTCTAAGAATAGGTGCGGTTGTCAATAAGGTCTTAAGTTTCTTGAAACTTTCTTCACATTTCGCATTCCAATCAAACTTCTTTCCTTTCTTCTGCAAAGAAGTGATTGGATTGGCTATTTTTGAAAAGCCTTCAATAAACCTCCGGTAGTAACCGGTAATTCCCATGAAAGATCTAACGTCCGTCACATCTTTAGGTACTGGCCATTCTTCAATCGCCCGAATCTTTTCGGGATCTACTGAAATCCCTTCCTTAGTGACTACATGTCCTAAGTACTGGATTTCATCCTTGAAGAAGTCACATTTACTAAATTTCGCAAAAAGTTGTTGTTCTCTCAGTTCTTGTAAAACGATACGTAAGTGTTCCTTATGCTCCTCCTCGCTCTTAGAATAGACTAAAATGTCGTCGATAAATACAACAACAAATTTATCTAAGTACTTGTGCATTATGTTGTTCATTAAGCACATGAAAACAGCTGGGGCATTCGTAAGTCCAAAGGGCATTACGACAAATTCGTAATGTCCGTATCTTGTTCTAAAGGCTGTTTTGAAAATGTCTTCTTCTTTAATTCTTACCTGATGATAACCCGATCTCAGATCGATCTTAGAGAATACCGTAGCGCCACGTAGTTGATCAAACAGATCATCAATACGAGGTAACGGATACCTGTTTTTGATCGTCATCTTGTTTAGTTGACGATAATCTATGCAAAGTCGCATAGTTCCGTCCTTCTTTTTAACGAAAATTACTGGTGCTCCCCAAGGGGATACGCTGGGTCGGATATAGTTCTTATCTATTAACTCCTTCAACTGAGTTTTTAACTCGTTAAGCTCCAAAATATTCATACGGTATGGGGCTTTTGAACTGGGAACAGCACCTGGTACCAGCTCAATGGTAAAGTCAAGCTCTCTCTTGGGAGGCAATTCTGGGATTTCCTCAGGAAAAACGTCAATAAATTCATTGACGATAGGAATGTTCTCTACTGTTTTCTGGTTGTTCTCAGATTTATCGGTCTCGTCTGTAATAGTTACAGCATAGGTCTTGCACCCTTTCCCGACGGCTCTTTTAAGTTGTAATGCAGAAATCTGCCTAACTACTGTTTTCCTAGGGATATCTCTAACAGTTACTGGCTGTCCACTACTGTTTATACATCTAAAAGTTTTGTCAAAACAGTTTAAAACGACCCTATGTTGTTCCAACCAGTCCATTCCGATAAGTATGTCATAAGAGCCAAGTGGTAAAATGTTCAGTTTAATTGTAGTTCTAAAATCAGTCATGTTTAAGATGCATTCTTTTACATAGCAGTTTACTTTTTTCTTAGCCCCAGTAGCTAATTGTACAGACCAAGAATTATCAAACCTTTCAACAGTCAAATTACATTTTTCTACCAGTTGAGGTGAAATATAACTAAGACTAGCACCTGGATCTATTAATATAGTAACTGGGGTTTTGTTAATCATACCTCCTACTTCCACCATGGAAGTTTGATAGTCAGCCTGACGATTTTCCAACGCTGCATTTATTCTGGGCATAGTTCCTGCAAAATCTCCAACCGTCATTTCGTCTTGAACAGTATGAATATTGTTGACTTGTTTCTTTCTGTTTGGGCAGACTGAAGCATAATGTGGCCCATTACACTCCCAGCACTTGACAGGTTCTTTTCGCTCAAAATTTTTGGTGTAGTTTCCATGGTTATTAGGAATCTCTTTGCTGTTTTTGTAATTGTTTGAATGGCTGACAGCTCCATTTTTGTTTCCTTGGAAACTTTTACTGTTAAAGTGGTTCCCGTTTTTGCCATTCTTGAAACTTTTATGGGGAACAAATTCCTTTTTCTTGTACTCGATCAGATTGCTGTTCTTTTTGGCTTTCCAGCTGGCTATTCCCTCTTTCTTTTTATTCTGTTCGTAACAGAAATTTGCCTTGCGCATAGCTTCTTCCAGTGTTTTGGGGTTGTCATATTCAATTCTGTCCTTGATATGATAGGGCAGGCAACTAAGAAACCGCTGTATTTTTGGTTTCTCTTCGACAAAATACGGTACATAACGCAACAGACTTAAAAATTTACTGTTTAAGTCCTTCATCGTCATAGATCCGAGTTTTAGTTCATAAAATTCTTTAGCCCTTTCTTCATAATATTGCTCGGACAGGAATTTCTTCTTGAAATACCTTTTAAAGGTACTCCAATTAACTTCTCTTTCTTTGATCCCTTTGACCCTTTTCAGGTCTTGCCACCATATATCCGCTTTTCCCGAGAGGTTGTAGATGGCCATTCTTGCCTTTAGCTGATTTGAGTAGTTATAGATCTGAAAATACTTTCTCATCCCGGACAACCAGGATTCGGCCTCTTCTCCAGTTTCAGCTTCTCCATTGAAAGTTGGGGGTTTTATCTTCTTAAACTCCCCGGAAATCTCCTCATAGGGCCGGTACTTTTTCCTTTGGTTGTGCAGCTCAGCTTCACTGCTGTCACTGCTAGTGTGATAACTGGGTTGTCCCTTTCCTTCTTCAGATGAGGAACTGCTGTCAGATTTAGTTGGTTTTGTCCTTTTTGACCCTCTTGAATGACTAACTTCTTCTGAGTCAGCTGGTTTGCTCCTTCCTTCAGTCTGAAATTTTTCTATCAATAACTGATTTAACTGTTCCTGAGTCTTTAGAATTCTTTCATTATCCCTTTTAACTGTTTCCATTTCTGTCTTTAATCCTCTTATGGTCTGCATCAGCTCAGTGGTGTGAGCAGCTTCTTCTCCCGTCTCAAGTTCTTTTGACATCTGTCTTGTCTCAACATTGGGAGATTCCTCCTCAGCATATTCTCCCAGTTTTTCCATACCTGTCTGTAAAATTCAGAAAAGAAAAATTTCTGTTCTGTAGATGAAACCGAAATATATATTAGTATTTTATAAATAAAACAAAATCTTCTTTTATGATCATTGTTTGCGGAAGTTTAGTGGAGTCACATACAGGCCTAGTGTCTGAAACTGAGCTCTGATACCACATGTCAAAACCCGAAATTTCCGAAAAATTTAAAATTTTTTATTTACAACAATAAATGTTAACTAGGTAGTTTTCTGATTTGTTTTAAATTAAATAACATACATAATCTGTTGAAAGACTCTATCTTATTAAAAACTTTGATTTTGGTGATTGTAATTTATGATTGTTTTGTTTTTGAGCCGCAAGGGAAGAGCTAGTCGTAGTTGACTGGCTTACTTAGCTTACGAGCTAATGCATATGTCGTCTTTTGTCTCTCAGGTACGTCAATGAAGTAAGGATCCCGTTGGTTGAACTTGGTGAGTATCAATATTTCCTGTACTTAAAACTTAAAAGATCGTCATGATAATTCTTATGCAGACAGCGTCACCATGTTCTGCAATAGATTACACAGTCCAGTTATAATTATTGTTTTATGAATATTATGCTATATTACTACTGTAATTTATCAATGGAACAATAGTTTGTATTATAAATTATCATCTACGTAAGGCGACATAGCACCAAGTGACTTATTGTCGTTTAAATACCTATGATTTACTGTTTGTCCATGTAATAATAATCGTAAGTGCAAGAGTGACGCCTCTAGCATTATTCCATTATATTCGACTATACTGCAAGGTTTAATGTCAACTTTAAAGTTTATTTCTGTCACATGACTGTGCATGGATTTTAACTACCTTCACGATGGGAACCTGTAGATGAAGCTCTATTTCAATCATCTTATTAATAGAGATTTATTATTCAAATATTGTTTACTGTTACAGTAGTATTGGTAACAAACACGAGGAGTGTGTATGATAGCAATTTTGTATAAATGTCAAATAGATATGATAATATTTCCAGGCGTTAAGTAACACGGCATCTTCCTTTGAAGTTGACTACATTACTGCTTACAAAATCATGGAATGTATTATGCTCATGGCATAAATCTAGGATTGATTTTAATTTATAAATCTCATGTAACTTAATGTTTTTCCACAACATGTTGTCCCCATACGATGGCAAGCTTTATACTACCTATAGTGTATAGGTTATATTTATCACACTTGGATATGTAAACTCTATGGTTGAAGTTGACCATACCTCCTTTGTATTGTTGTAGGGTTTATACATAGCACGTACCTTGGTATTCCGTGAAGGTTCGATTGCAAGCATACACTATATGCTAATGATTGTATATCATATGTTGTCTTTTACATTTGACTTACTTATATAATGATTTTGGATTCGATGTGCAATGATTTGGGTTGCAGTTGAACTATATAGTCTCGACCCATACTACGTTGATATATTTGGGACTACGTGGTTGCTTCTCCTCCAAGCGGTTGGCAATATATAAAATGTTGATCAAAACCCTACCAGGTTGTTGTATTTGCCTTCGGGCTCGGGTCCTGAGAATGAAACCCTCCCTGTCTGAGTTTTTGTAATGAGAACACTGTAACTGAGTGCAACGTGTTGGGGTCTGGTCTCGTGGGTTTCATTCTGAAGTAGAATACCTCCTCGGCTCTGTTGATAGATTTGGCTACGGTTTTCCTTATTTTGTGGTCTCGTTGCTCCGTCATTGTTTTTTTTAAAACCAGCTACTTACAGTCCTTCAATTCGCTGGTGTGCATAGGAGACAGGGTTTGCTACGGTCTTTAAGTTATATGAGAGGTGATGCATTTGGGTTTTGGGTGTGCTTCAAGTCTGGTTCCATGCCAGCGTGAGGGTTTCGTCGGGAACTATTACCTTGTCTCAGCTGTTATATAAGTTTTGTTTAATTACCTTTCTGACGAAGATGATGGGGTTTCTATAATTATTTAGCCTGTGGCTACTGGTTGTCTACTGCTACTTTCCTCCATGTCCCGGTAAGATGCACCATATTTTTTTTTTTTACAGTTTTTAAGTTTTATAATCATTCAAATAGATTTACGTTTTTGTTTCCATTCTCTGCACTTAATATGATGATTAATATCCTCGGCATTCGTCAATGTGCAGGTCACGCGGCTCTTGAAGGTGTCCATGGCCTTATCAATTTACGCAGGCTCCTCCGGGTAAGCCTGGTTATCCACGGCTGTCTCTTCCTTTGCTGGTTTTGTGGCTAGGGTTGTGTCAAGGAGGAAAACTCCTGTATTAGTGAAGTCATTTGACAACTTGCAATTTACAGTTGCAGTCATATGTATGGAGTTGTTTTGGTTGAAAAGGAAAGGGGTTTGAAACCCTGTTAAATGTATGAAGAGCCATTCACGGCTATGCCCATATGAGGCCAGGGTTTCGGCTATGGTTTTCTATAACGGCTAAGCATAGGATTTTAATCCTCGCTGTTTAAGATTTATTTTTTTCATATAAATTATTGGGTCTGTTATGACCGTGTTTCGTCTTCGTGTATTGTTATAATATTTACAAGATGTAAAGATATCTGGGTTATTCGATACCTGCAATGTATGATGGCTCTGTTTAAAGAAACCCTACCATTTTCCTTCTGTGTTTTATTTTGATTTGAAATGTTGAAAGATGATAGTAGATGTTTCTCGACGGTGTCTGCAATAGTTGAATGCATAGGGTTATTCTGGTGAATTTGGGGGGTTTTGTTTCATGTTCAAAGCATACATAGGGTATTGTGAACTCGATAGCGACTGGGTATGAATTATAATAATATTTGTTTTGATTCTTGTACAGTTGTTAAATGAAACTGTAGGTTGAATAATATATATACACATAGAAATATGTGTAATCTTACTGTAGGTTATCGTTGCCATATAAGGCATTCTTTTCATTTGTTTTTCAGTCTGTCGATGGGATATTGTAAGGCTACAGCCAAGTAGGGTTTGGGAACTACTCCAAGGGAGATATTTGTACTGAATACTATTAATACTGTGTATAATTTACAATGGTTTGTAATCCGCCAATGATGACTGTAATAGTCAACAGTTTTTTTGTTGTATTAATATGTTTGTATTGTTTAAAAACCACTCTGTTATTTCTATTATATTGACATGGCTACTGTGTTCTAAGACTTAGATAGCAAGCAAATAAAAATCTACAGTTAATAGTGTCTGTGTTTGACTACTGTGTAAATGTTTAAGATTTGTGAAAACTTGTAACAATGAAATATTGTTACAGTCACTTTTTAATTAATTGATAACTGTCAGACATGTTCTGAGTATAAATAATATATTAAATGAGTTTTGTTTATCTATTAACTTGATATAGGAAAGACTTGTAATTTAAAGTTTACTAAAATATACAATATATATATATATACAGATAGGTTATTCTGATAGGAATTATCTCAAAATAAACACTAAGATTTGTCTAGATTTGTTCTTATGATTGTTTAATAGTTATAAATCTGGATTATCTATTATCCAATATTTCTGTCTATTATTAAACTAATAACAGGAATTCTAGCATATGCATAAACACAGTATTTATTAACTGTGGCAGTGACAAATAGGTTCTGTATAAAAAAATAATATACTCTATTTAAATAAAACAGGAAAACTTCTAAAGCATCTGCATTCTGAAATTTATACCAAAAGAAAGTACAGATAATGATTTCCTGTAATTGAACACAATCAATACATAGTTGTACTAGTTTATCTCATAGGAAAATAATTTAAACCAATCAACAGGGAGAGTGACAGAACCTGTAGATGGTAGACAATAACAGCAATGGGAGGCTGTTCCTCCCTACCAATTCCTGGAGAGTGCCCAGACAGCACTTCTCAGGACCCCCGAGCTTGCTCTGGTCTAACTGGCTGGAATCTAAGTACGGCCAATAATTCCCTCAGCCAAAACAGCTATACTGGAACCAAGTTACTGCAACTTCCTGCTCAAAACACTTCCTTACTGTTTCCCACTTCCTCAATGGGACTCCTGAATAGCATTCATCTGAATGTATTCTCCCTCTAGAACAATTGCTGAACCCCCAGCTCAGTTCATTGAGTAGTATTTAAAAGATTGCCTAGGTCTTAGTTGGGCTAACTGTCATTAATGAGCCACCTGCTCAGATTCCACTTTCTTGGGGAATCATGACCCCAAAATATAGGGAAGTTGCCACCTGCAACTCAGGAAGTGTTTGAGGATGCTGCCACTTGTCTTTTGTCCTTCCACCTAATTCCATCCACCAGTTAGACCAGTAACCTCTTTTAACAGCTCTCCCATGCTGTTGTCTCCATAATTTATTTATTAATAATAATTTATTCAGATTTTACATTCCATTTCTGGAGACTCTGCTGAGTCATCCCTTCCTACTTAGCATTAAATTTAACATAATGTTCTCAGGAATATTAAAAATAATTACATTATTTTAATAAAATTGGGGTATGTGACATGTACCTTGGGTTGTTTGGATGAAGACCTTGGGACTCTGATAGCATCACCATATTTATGTTATCACCCAAGCTGCGCAAGACTGAGCCACACTCATTTTGGCTCTTCATGAGATATAGATCCAACTTGTTGTTATGGCTATGATCTCTTATCTATGTCATGGATCCACGCTTATATTTCAGTGTCGATGCTATATATACATCTCCCATTTATGTATTGGAGATCACGTAGTATCACACCGAACATCTATAAGATGTCAAGATTGTAATTGCTCATTGAACTTGATCATTGTTTTTAGGTACTTTTGTGACTTGGTTCATTGGTTTCTTGCTCCTCCTCTGACTTGGAATTATAATGTATTTAGGCCATCATTTCCCTCCGACCTCACACATTAGGGGGCATCTGTTATAGGTCAAATCTACACTTCTCCGTCCATGATCACATTGCTCGGTTGATTACATAAAAAGACACTATGGATAGAAGAGCTAGGTTGACCTTGAATGAGTTATTGCTGAGATCACATTCTTCAGCTGAAAAAAAATATTTTTTCTACATATTTCACCATGTGTGTGCTACTATTGACACAGTGATCTAGCATTCTGAATGTTGGTCTTATTGAAGACAACCTGCACACATCCTCCAAAATGTTGTGAATGCTGGTTGTCAAATGAAGAAGTTGCATACTGTGCGCTAGTCTAGTTGTATGAAACCTGTGCACATATTAAGATGAAATGAAAAAAAGATTAATATTACAAATTGGGATTAGTTGAAGTTGGTTCTGCAACTTCCCCAATCTCCCAATTCAACCACCTCTCGAATTCAATTGCCTATCTTGTGCCATAAATACAAGGGGAAGCCATGAGAGAGGGGACTAGAAGGAATGAAAAGCTACTGTTATGCTGGAGGAATTCTTAAGTCATTGTGAGGAGCAAGAGCCCAGGACTTGGTTGCAGAAGTGTCTGGACAGATTAGGTATATCTGTACTTATCTACATTTCTTTGACAATAAAAGGTGGAAATACCCTTCCCGTCCCAATTGAATGTCTATTTGATTGGATATATGATTGTAGTTAATGTTAAATTGCTTTCAATTTCATTCTATTTATTACAGTCAAGATACGCTGAGGAAGGTTAACTTTGTTTTGCAGGTTCATCATTGTGGAAGATCAGGTGAAAGCTAGGATCAACCATCGTTAAAAAGGTACAACTTTCAGAACCTTAATCCCTTTCCATCAGTAGTAATTAATGAAAAGCATGAATGTATTTACAGCCCCATGTAAGTTGGTAGTGTCGTCTCCCCCACTACAAGGTATTTTCCTGCACAATAGAACTGGGAGATCATCAAGGTAAGGTTCGACTACGTGCTTGATGTCATGAAAAGAAAAGTTCATTGCTCGCTGAAAGGTAGATCCAACATTCTTCAAGCCAAATGGCATCTTCCGTTAGGAAAAGGTCCCCAAGGACAAATGAAAGTTGTCTTGTGCTGGTATCCAGGTTTGATCTGTATCTGATTATACCCTGAAAAACCATCCATGAAAGAAAACATTTCATCGTCCACACACGCATCAATGATATGATCTATGAATGGTGTGGGGTAATTGTCTTTCGGACAAGCTTTATTTAGGCCCTAGAATTCAGTGCAGACTCTAATGGTACCTTTCTTTTTGTCAACTGGAACAGGATTTGAAACCCATTCCATCATAGCTATCAGATAGATAAATCCGGCTTTGAGCAATTTCTCTACGTCTGCCTTAATGGCAGATACCTTTCGAGGGTTAACTGGACGAAGCTTCTATCTCACCGGTTTAGCGTTTGGGTAAGTAGTGATGACATGCTCAACAATGGCAGGGTCGATGCTTGGCATCTCCTTGTAAGACCAGGTAAAAAAATCGCGAAATTCTTTAAAGAGATTGGTATACAAAATGATCTCCTCAGGAATTCTGCACCAATGAAAAGGTTTTCCACGATCCCAGGTTTGATGGAAATGTTGATCGGAATAGTTCTCAATATGTTTGCCATATTCCCTTCGGCATAAATAGCTTTTGAAGTAGAAGGGATAGAGGACAAATCAACACTCCCACCGGGTCCCATAGAAAACTCACCTCTCTCTATCCTGTCCAGCTCGGGAAGAAAATAGGACCTATGGTGCATGTGTTCCCAAGGATGGTCCAGGCCTACCATTGCTTCCAAAATCGCCTCATCAGAGGGAAAAACAGTGTCTAGACAGTCAAAAGAGTGGATAGAGTCCACTGACCATGCAAGGGCATAGTCTATATCTAAATCAGTAGATACCAACGGAGTCACGATATGTTCTGTTGCCGTATGTTGTGAATCCAAGTAATCCACCTCTGAAATAGATAGGGGCACAACCGGTTCTGATTCTGTGGGGAGAATCCATGGATCTGTCGTTGAACAGACCATGAAAATATAGGATGGTGAGCACTCCTCAGAACCAATAATGTGAACAAGAGCAAGTAGGTCAAAAGTGCCCATTAATGACCCATAAAGCCCTACTCCTAAACTCTCACTAGCTGGGTGAGACTGATCAATCATCGGAATTGCTAAATCCGACGAAGCCTTGTTGTTCTTCCGAGAAAATGAAAGTTGATCAACTGTGACGATCTTGCCTTTGTGAGGGAACACTATAACCCGGAAAATGGACGATGGCACTGCTTTCATTGCATATGTCCAGCTACTACCTGACATCAAGTTACAGTCAAGCAGAGAATCCAGAACTTCAACCTCTACAGATACTACCTTACCAGCAAGTTCAACATCAAATGATGGTAAGACTATGTGTGGACGGAAAGATCAATTCCATCAAAGGCGGTAAGCATAGTGTTCGAGGGGGTTAACTCAGGTATGCCCAAAGCATTCCAACAAGAAATGGACATTACGCATGTAGACATGCCCTCATATACAACAGCTCGTCCAATGGTCTTGGGACCATGGACTACCTCTATTTGGAGAGTGACGTGGTACAACACCGGAACTTGATATCATTCATATCAAAACGAGCAATCATATTGGATGAGTCTACGCCCCCAATCGCTGCGAGAAGTGCACTGCGTTGTAATGGACAACTTTGCAGTACCCTAAAGTGGACATGGCACATGGGGTTTGGGCTAAATCCTCCACAACATTGTAGTTGGGAGTAGCCCGCGCGTTGGGGTTGTGCATAGCCCATTTGAAGACACCTTTCGGGATCTTTAGCAACGAATCCACTGGTATCTCAATGTGGAGAGGCGTAGATGACTCGGGAACATCCTTCTACCATGGATCCGGGGTATAGTTTCTAGCTCAAGTTTGCAAAAGAGCATCTGAATTAACCATATTAATAAACGATAGATCAACTATGGTGACATGAGCGGTGCCCCTAGCACTGGAGCTGCTAGAAGCTGAACCTTGTCCATGAGGGAATGGGTTTTTCAAGACAACAGGTTTCTTTTCACAGAGCAGCTTCTGGGCTTCTTCCATTAGAGGGAATTGATGGGTAAGGTGGTCCTCTTTGGATAGCTTGTAAGGGAACTTCACTTTCCTTTTTTCCCTTTTACCCTCCTCGACATTTTATGTGTTTTTGGGATTTTGGTGGTTTCCCTCCCCTTTCTTGCCCTTTCTTTTGTTGTTGGGATACTGAGGGCCCTTTTGATTCGTTTGCACTTGTTGTATAGATTCTGTTTTCGAAGGGGAGGATGCAACTGAAGTTGCTTCTGCAGCAGACTGTTTGACAGACAAGGCGTGAACCTGCTTAGTTAAAGCATCAAACGCTGCAGAATCTACTGAACCCACGATTCCATCGGCATGTGGTCTAGGATTGGGTTTACCTAAGTCTGTGTTAGACCTTGGTGCATCAGGAATAATCTCATATAAGAGCCTATACTTAGCATATACCAAGTCAAGCTGCTGGGTTCTTAAGATAGCTTCCTCTTCGGAGGACACCCCTGAAGTTGCAACTTCCTTAGAAATATAAGGAAGGAGTTATTTAGATACCACTCTAATAAAAATGTTGGAGGGATGTTAGCTTTAACGAGCCTCTTTCTCCTTTGCCACTCCTGAATATGGTCAGATAAGTGAGTGGATTTGTTCTGTCTAAAGGTTGACAGAAGGTCCGTACTGGCATCATATCAGACAGGAAGTTGAAAGTGATTTAGAAAAACAGTAGCTAGATCCCAAAAGGTTCCATAAGTAGCTGCAGGCAATTCAATATACCATTTGGCTGTGACACTTGTCAAGGTTCTTTGAAAGAGCCTTAATCTGCTGGAATCATCATTCAGCGAATTCGAGGAGCACCGGAGATGAAACGTCGTGACATGGTCACCGGGATCCTCACTAGTCTTACCTTCAAATTTTGGAATGTCTGAGGGAAAATTAGTGGGAACAGGTGGCCATGCAGGATTATGGTGCACAGGGTCATTAGTGAGTTTTGAAAGATCTGGAAAGTTCAAAGTGCCAGAAAAGGTAATAGAGGTCGAGCCGATGGCATTTGATAGACAGGAATATGGTATGGGGAACCTCCCAATACCTGGTTCGTGTACTACTGGTTGGGGTTTCCCCCAGCCATCGGTTGTGAAGTGAATGCGTTGTTAAAATTGCTCCACCCAAAAGAGAGAGGATTACTTCGCAGGGGAAGTGGTCCATTGCAGCTAGGTATTAACCCCACCGAATTCTGGATTAATAATATTACCCCCTCCTCCATGAAATAGAGAGAAAGGGATACTCCCTGCAGGTATATTTGATGGATTTACATTATAACCTGCGTAGGGGTTAAAGCCAGGTGTAGTTGTAATAGACGGTGCCGTCATCATACCCATAACAGGCATAGATGCAGAGGGGATCGATCCTGCAATAGATGTGGAAGCAATAGTCTGAGGTATACCCTGGAACTGTTGAGTAATAGGAGGTTGAGTAAAATTCACTGCAGGTATCCCTGTCAAAGGGATATTAGTTTGTCCAAAGTTAGGGGTAGAAA
Source organism: Larix kaempferi (assembly GCA_027924585.1). NCBI lineage: Eukaryota > Viridiplantae > Streptophyta > Pinopsida > Pinales > Pinaceae > Larix > Larix kaempferi. Next base: position 1,393,052 of record BSBM01001158.1, on the reverse strand, counting down.
CTGAAGCAGATGTCAAAGCTTGTGAGCTTTCCATGCCTATAGTACCAGCATTAAAACTAAAGGATGGGCTCGAAGCAGAAGCAGTCTGCGAAGAGCTTGGTGTTGCAGTGTTTGTAAAAGAAGGACTAATAATCCTTGTAGCCATAGCTATTGTGGGAGTTTGAGGAACTCCTTTCTCATCTCCTAGGTTAGTCATGGTGTAACCAGGTGTAAAAAAGTATGCACTGTACTCAGGTTGGCCTAGATAATCTACAGGTACCAGTAATGGATTGTTGGGTCTAGTTAGGGGAGGGTTGAAAGGAGTGCTAAACTCTTGTGAAGTTAAGTCCTCAACCTCAACAGTATCGAAGACCTGTTGATCTTGAATTTTGGGCTGTGGTTCTCCATGTATTTATGTTTTGCCCGTAAGTTCGTATGAACCACAAGAATCCGTCCTCTGGCGTCGCGGTGGCGGTGGAGGCTCCACAATGAGTGGGAGAAGGTTTTGCAACCTACGAGACCTACGAAGAGGTTGGTCCTCCACAACTATACAAAAAGCAAACTAAGTACAAAACCTAGTGGCCACTATAACTAAGGAGCAAACAACATACCACTAAAAAATTCCTAAGTGATCAAACCAGGAAAACAAGGATAATACTCTCAGAAGCAAGTCTGGGATGATGAGGGCCCAGGACAAACTAATAGAGTCTCGACGGTCAGTTACACGACATCCAATGGAGGTCCTTTGGGTGCAAGCATTTGAATCACCAAGCCGCCCTCCTAGGATTACTGCTAAAGGGTTACCTTCCATGTCTGTCTGAGGTGAAGTGGAAATATCTTTCCACTCTACCTGTGTAGAGCCCTAGGGTTATGATACTAAGGATACCACCAATACGAAAAAACCTAGGGGAAAAGTCATCAACCTAGCCAAGACGCATGGGTAGGGTAGCAAATCCCGAAATCCAAAAGCACTTAAAAGTACTAGTGGACCCACGTATGCAAATCAGCTCTGGTTTATGTTTGAGAGGAAAGTGAGGGGGTATCCTCAATAGTTCCAATCTCCCACGGCCTCGTGCTTAAATCTGGTTTGGGTAGAGTGTTCCCAGGATATTTTGATCGAGGTGGGTTTACCTAAGAGATTGTCTTACTACGATTGTTGAGTAATAAAACCGATTAAGGGTAGTTTAAGGTGATTTATCCCAAAACCCTAGCCTAAGCTAGTTGATGATGTGTATACCTAAAAAGAAAAAGTTGCTAGTTAATTTTATTAAAATTTCTTTTTAGAGGCTACTTTTTACTCAAGAAGGGTAGTGAAGTGTGTGGAATGGTTTCGACAGAAAGAAAAGTGCGTATAAATAATGCATAAAACTTTCACAAAACTCACTTTTTGTTTGTGTTCTTTCAAAACAAAAATAGGTAATCCTAAGCAAATTTTTTTTCAATTTTCTTTTAATTTTTCAAAGCAAAATGATTTATGCTACTTCGAAAAAGATGATAAATCTTACTACTAAGCTCCCAATTTCACTTTTGATCTTTTCTTCTACTTTGCAAAAGAAAACGAATCTGAAAAAGGAACAAGTAAGACCTAACACAAAGTGTGGGTAAAGAAAAACAACCTAATGGCTTAAAACAATCAAATAAAAAAGACTTGAGAAAGACTCTACCTATAGGGTTGTTTCAATGAACGAACTCAAGGTTTGGAACAAGATGTAAAAGAAAATAAGGTAAAGTTGATGCACGAATGAGAAACAAACCAAGAGGATGCTCCTAAGCACCAAAACCTAAGAAAACATCTGCCAAACAAGTAGGTTAGGAAAGCAAGCCAAGGTGACTTTACCACCACACAAACTCAAAGGAAAAGTAAACAAGAAAGCTTCAACTAACTCAGACTGACTTGAAAAGAAACTTAGGGGGCATCCAAACCAACAAAATTTTCAAAAACCACCCTAAAAACTCAAACTGGGATCAAACCCTAAAAAAAAAGTTGAATCTCAGTAAAAGTGTGCAAGTTTGCAACAGACAATAGGCATTGAGTGTGTAGGTCTGTAGAAGTGCAACAAGCATATAGGGTAAAAAGTGTGCTACTGTGGCCAACAAAAAGCCGCGCACGAGATCAAAAAGTATAAAAAACGGGAAAGACACCTAACCACCAGTGCTAAAGTAGGTAAAGCAAATCATAGGACCTTCAAGAGGTAGACAAGACTCATAAACAGACAAAGATGTCTCAAAAATTAGTCAGAAAAGCAAGGCAAAATGCTAGAAGTAGACCCAACAACTTGGAAACCAAACCCTAGTGGAGAGCTTAAACCTACAAGAAAAATGCGCTACTGTGTGGTATAAGAACCAGCGCCTACCACAAGAAATGCGCTACTGTGTTTCAAGGAAACTAGCGCACAAGACATAAATGCGCTACTGTATGAACAACAGACTAGCGCACAAGGATTTAAAGCAATTAAAATATCTTTGCTTAGTCAAACTGAAATTAATCAAGATAAAAAGGAACCGAAAAGTAACCTATAAACAACCTATCAGAGAACAAAAGATCGAATAAAATGGAAGAAAACCTAGTAAGGTCCCCTAGAGCTGAAAACAACCGGTTACTCCCCAGTGGATTTGCTAGTTCTGTTGTGCAGGAAAATACCTTATACTGGGGAAGATGACACTACCAACTTCCATGGGGCGACAAGTAAATACATTCATGTTTTGCATTAATTACTACTGATGGAAAGGGATTAGGGTTCCGAAAGTTGTACCTTTTTAATGATGGCTGGTCCTAGATTTCGCTCGATCTTCCACAATGATGAACCTGCAAAACAAAGTTAACCTTCCTCAGCGAATCTTGACTATAATAAATATGCTGAAATTGAAAGCAATTTAACATTAACTACAATTAGATATCCAATCAAATAGACAATCAATTGGGACGGGAAGGGTATTTCGACCTTTTATTGTCAAAGAAATGTAGATAAGTACATATATACCTGATTTGTCTAGACACTTTTGCAACCGAGTCCTGGGATCCTGCTCCTCACAATGACTTAAGAATTCCTCTAGCATAACAGCAGCTTATCATTTCTTCTATTCCCCTTTCTCATGGCTTCCCCTTGTATTTATGGCACAAGGTAGGCAGTTGAATTTGAGAGGTGGTTGAATTGGGAGGTTGGGGAAGTTGCAGAACCAACTTCAGCTAATCCTAATTCGTAATCTTAATATATTTTTCATTTCATCTTAATATGTACGCAGGTTTCATACAACTAGACTTGCGCACAGTATGCGACTTTTTCATTTCACAACCAACGGTCACAACATTTTGGAGGATGTGCGCAGGTTGTCTTCAATAAGACCAGCGTTCAGAATGCTAGATCACTGTGTCAATAGTAGCGCACACATGATGAAATCTATACAAAAAATATGTTTTTCAGCTGAAGAATGTGATCTCGGCAATAACTAATCCAGGGTCAACCTAGTTCTTCCATCCATAGTGTCATTTTATGTGATCAATAGAGCAATGTGATCATGGACGGAGAAGTGCAGATTTGACCTATAACAGGTATCATAACATTCATTGATATTTTGACTAGATTTTGGAGATGATGGATTAGAAATTTTATGATCTCCTACAAAATTATGTATGCTAACATAACAACTCCAATGTGTGGATAGTTTTCCATAAAGTGAAAATTACGTATTACTTGGAAACATAATTAATGTAATTACAAAGTTAAGAATTCACTTCACATGATCATAATCTAAGACTCCCTATCCCAATGATAACTAACTTAGTTTTGGCTAGCAACATTCAAACTTGTAACCCCTAACTTGAGCAACTAGAAATTGACCACAAGCATTGGCCCCTTTCTAACTACAATGACTATTACAACCATTGTAAAAACAAAAAACCTAGATACTAATAATGTTAAATATTGTATACTTTCCATTGATTAATCTATTTTCAGGACATGTAAGGTTATATTATAAGTTGTTTTGAAAAAATGTATTTCCTTTCATTTGAGTTTGTAAATTTGAAGTATGATATCTAAAAGATAAGAAACTATATTTGTATTAATACTAGCTAAGAATCCATAGGAAGAACGGTTGGCATTTACTAGAAAAATTGTGGTTAAATAACATGAATTTGACCACAATTTTTCTAGTAGAGGCTAACAACTATTGTATTATAACATAAAATATTTGCTCAACAATTTATATGAATAATATAATTAATTAGAGATGTAATGTTCTTTTTTCCGAGGTTGAAACCTATTTCGTTCTTTCTTATGAAGAATGTATTTTCATTCTATTATAAATAAAAATACGATTTTTTCTAGAGACAAATAATTAATTAGAGATGTAAATTAATTTCATTTGCTCATATATAAAGGTTTGGATTCATTATAAAAATTTCCTTTGTTTTTAAGATTGATAATGTTATAAAACATAATAATTAAAATATAAATAAAGATAATATTTTCATAAGATAAATATAAATATCTAAATTTATTAATTAAATAAAAATCAATTAATTCATTTTACATATCTTATTAATTTAATATGCAATAGAGAATTAATTTTATATCTTATTCATTTAACATGCAATTTAGACAACAATGTACATTTCCAATGTAACTATGTAACCATGGTCAAATTACTTGCACATTATGTCATTATATATGGCATTGGTGTAATAATTTCACTACATTGTTAAAACATTTTAAAAACTAAACAATATTTTCCCAACGAACCAACTTGTAATTTATTTCCCTTATGCTAATCTAATGTTGTCATCTTTCCAAGATTTTGTTGCTAGCATTTGTTGAGAGTGATTATTGAATAGTGTTACACTTTCACAACAATATTGAAGAGCACACATATTTTATATTAACTTTATTATATTTTTTATTATATTTTTTTAATATGGTTTAAAATTACAGAGAGGAGTTGCTATGTCCACAGGAAGAAATCACAAGGGGTCCACCTGAAGGAGCCTCACCCCGCCGACTCTGATTACATAGCCTAACCCAGTAGGGACATCAAGTGAAGTCCTTATATTTCAATGCATAGCTACTCGGGGATTTGATCCCAAGACCTTCTTCTTGCAACTCACAGCTCTCAACCACTTGAGATAACCCATCGGGCTTAAAAATAGAATAATGGAGATGTGGGGTATCGAACCCTATACCTCTCAGATGCAAAGCGAGCGCTCTACCATTTGAAATACATATCCAACATGACATTAAATGTATTATATTTATATTTATATTAATTTAAGTTTAATCATGTATAATAAGAGTTTCCTAAAAATTCAACGATTTGGCCGGAGGGGGTTTTTACCGGTATCCAACTTTTTTTATATTGCAAAATATGAATTTAACAGTGTTTTAATGACAATTTTGATGGTTGAAACGAATTTAATACCATCAAAAACCCCGGGACACCCAAAATTTCAGAGTTTGGTAGTTGTAACAAGGATTTAAAAAAATTTATGCCGATTTTTTTCAAAATCGTGCTGGAAAAATCAAAATTTTCTGTTTGAAATCATAGAATTTTTAGACTAAACGATGTGTAATATATTGATTATTGTTATGGTAGAGTATAGTTTATTTATATTAATTTGACATTAAATTTAGTTAATTGATGTAAACTTTAGTTGAATTATATTGATTTGTGGTGGTGTATTTATTGTTGCAAATTACTATAAATGTATTTAAGGATGTTAGGTTTTGAACACTATATAGACTTTTTATTGGATGGTTTAAAAGTAATTAAGGGAATAACTTACCTAGATAAAAAGTTTCTACATAATGGGCACATCAAATGTGAATGTGTCACTGTGAACATTATTAATTTTTTTAATGAAGATATATTGTTGCCACATGCATCAAGAACCATAGAGATATTGTCAAAAGCAAAGAGTGCCTTAATCCAATGGGAAGCATCACATATAATTAACCACATTGAGTGCTTCTTACAACAAGTTTAGGATGATCAAACCAACTCTTTGATGGGCTATGAATCACATAATGAGGAGTATATAAATGGTATTGATTCTAATAATGTAGTTAAAATGATTCCACAAGAATCTAGGATAACATTCATTCTTAGGCAAGTTAGACTATTACATAGTTGTTTAGAGCAAATAAATTGCAAAGCCATGGGTCTTGTGACAAATGCAGATGAGTAATATGCTATTAAATGGAAGAGTTTGGGACCTCTTTCATGGTAATGAATGAACTTATATTGCCTTTCAATATTTACTCATCCAAGTTGTTGTCTGGGAATTTAGTACCTTAGACATTATAAAAAATGGTGAATTTAAAAATAGGTTTTATTCTAATGGTGGAAAGAATTAACAAAGTTGAAGGATCACTAATAAAAATGAATTAAAGTCACAACATTAAGCTCTTGGGAGAAAAGGTGAATCTAGTCCTTCAGTGTTCTTTAGAGCCAAATAATATCACCATGGGAACGATTTCAAATGTTCTAGAAGGAAATTTAGTGCACTTTGCAGTACTGGATGGCATCAATTATGAGTTTTAATCGAAAAATTATTCATCCAATGCAAGAAAGGTTGCATATCATAAGGTTCTCTCTGGAAATGGTTTGCTAATCACTAGCTTGGCCTTAGTGCTACCCCCTTAAATGTGATATTAAAGGAAAATGATGTCAAATTATGGTATGCAATAGAATCAATTCCTCTATAGTTGAAATATCTAACTATGGGTATTTCATATTGTGCCAATGCACAAAGTGTGTCAACAAAGCCATACAACTAATTGAAATGCCAAAGGATGAGTGCATCGTCTAAAAGTAACTCAAGTACAGAATTTGCTGACACTTTTGATGAAACTTATTTTATTATAGGTGTTTGTGTCAAGTTGATGTTAATGTTCCCATGCAATGGAAAATGAGGGTACACTCTAGTCTAGATGCATTGACATTTTCAATCCTCACCTGCAGTGCAACCAAGACCATGGAAACATGGGGGAAGAACATTAAGGGATGGATGCAACCTTTAGTCATTCCAGTGGCTCAACATCAAATTTTTTAATGTGATTTAAGAGTAAAAAACATATAAAGGACACAAAAAATAACCATATAGGGATAGTAAGCCATATTCAATATAGGGGTAGTAAGCCATATTCAACATGTAAACAAATTACGCATTAAATTTAAAGGAGTGGCAAATACTCTCTTTTCATTCATAGCCTTAAAAATATGAACAACGAAGAATTCCATTACATTAACATAGCTTTAGATAATTCTCACCACAAGCATCCCATACTTATATTACAATTCAAACTTGATAGTGTAAAGAACCTAGACATTCCTATTAACATCATCACTATACTAGTGCAAGTAACCCATTTTCTTTAGCCTCCATGGGTTCTTATACAAATTGGATTTCTAACATTGACCTTGTCAAGATAGTTACAAAGGGGTAAGGACAAATAAGTTGATCCACTACCCTTAGTTGGTGCATTAATTGCATCCTATCCTTTCAATCATCGACAACCTGCTTGCATCACATCCCCTTCATGTATTTATCACATCTCTTTCACTGATATTGAGGATCTTCCTAACTTCACACTTTTTGCATTGCTTACTTAAAAATCAAAGGGACATCAAGCCCCAAAAATAATCATTGAACCGTCCTCGAGTCAAATCTATTGACTTCTGGACCCTTCAAATGAAGGGACCAACTTGAGGATGATCTACATAGCTTGGTTGAAAAAGCATTGAAATTGCTCGACCTTCAAATTCCACTTTTTCAATAGTATGAAGGCATTAGTAATGAATGCATGTGCCTTCTAACCATCTTTCTCAACAATTTGGGTGGATTTCAAAGTTTTCCACCTTTCCTTAGTGAAATCATCAATCTGTTGAAGAACCAAGTATTTTGATTGATCCAAGGGATAAAATTCATGGAGGGATTTCTTATCGGTAACTGTAGCTTCATGAAAGGAATTTAGTTGGTAATTGACAAACTACATTTTTTCATACTTGTCTTGCTTCTCAAGTGGATCAATGAGAACTAAGGATTCATGTTCATGTGCTAAATCTTCTCTTGCAACTCCTACACAAGTTTTCAACCCCATCTAGTCTTGCACATCAATAAAAATGTTTTTTCTCTATACCATGGTTGTATGTAGGTATACTCTTGTCGAATGAAATTATTTAACTAGTGGAGGTAATCAATCCATAAGTTTTTTTGTTGTTCATTCCCCTAATATTCTACATATTTCAATCAAGTATCCAACTCCTCTATTCTAGTACTGAGTCATCATCATGAAGAATATAGTTGAATCAAACTTTCCTTGGGTTGTGTAGCTAAAGTAGTCTTGAGCACTTGAGGTTCTTGAATTTTTAAATTTAGCCACAACATTTACAACTGCATGTGGATGAACTCGACTATTTATTATTCAAGGTGATGATCTTGTCATTCTTAATCCCACTCTATAGTAACCTTAGAGAGTTTGAGTTCCAATTACTTCTTGACCTCTTCTAGTGTTTCCTACTCATGTTCTTTGTGGGAAACACATTGGTCCACGCCACCATTGGTTAAGTTATTATTTTTAGTAGATTTGTAGTTGACCATCATTGTAACTTCATAGCATGTGTGGCTTGGAATGAAGGGGGCATCCAATTGAGTGGATTTCCACTAGCAATGGATGTATTTGATTGACTGGATGTTTGGGATTCAAATTTTTCTTATTGCTTAGATGATTGGTGGAGCTGAATGGTGTGGTCCTAAGTGGACTAAAAAATAAAAGGGACGGAAATATTTTACTCTTGGTAGATATAGAACATGTCCTAATAGTGGATTGGATTCTAATTAAGTTTCTCAATCTATTCCATGTGCAATAAAATTTCCAATGGTGATGAGAAGGAGGAGGAATTTTGGAGTGTCTTTGATAACACCCTCCCCACCAAAATTTTCCATGAATTCATCCTATTGGTTATTCACATCCCCTTGAAACTAATATAATGAAGGGGACTGATGCTGAGGGAATTTACCATTTCCATTAGTGTTAAGATTCAATATGCTAAGACAAAAAATATCAGCATTACATTCCATTTCACAATAATAGCATATACAAGATCACTGAAGAAACAACAAGCACAGCATAAAAACAAGAGACACAAATGTATCCTGGGAAACCCTCATGGGGTAGGAAACCCAGCAAAGCTTCCTCAATATAGATGGCCAGCAAATACAAAGATGTAAATCAAATACATGAGCTCCTCCTCCTCCATAGCAGACCTCTCTCACATAAGTGTGCCACTCACAAGTGAATGAATGAGTGAGATAAGTGAGGAACATCCTCCTCTACTTATACTTGTTCTCCGACTGACTTTTACACAAGCTAGGTCGGCCCCAAATTAATTACTGGGATAAACACCCCATTACAACTGACTGGGCCGACCCCTCTAGGGTGGTCTAATAAACCTTTGACCCACATAACACATACATGGCCGACCCCCACTAGGGAAGTCTAATAACCCAAGTTACCACAATCCGATGGAGGAATAAACATCTCCGGATATACAATAAGATCTTCACGGAGGAATGAAACATCTCCGGAATAATAAAGTACAAATATAATATTCTTAGAAGCTACAATATTTCAACAATTAGAACCTTGACCCTTAACCCCCCTCCTCCTCACCCCCCTCACCTTATCCACTTGGATTAAAACCATGTTGGGGGGGGGGGGGGATAAAGGGGGTGATGTGGTGAGGGTAAAAGAGGTGAGGGGGAGGGGGTTTAAAGTGGAGTGTGAGATTATGGAAAAATTCCTCACCCTTTACCCCCCATCCTCCTATCCTTACCCCTAACCTCCCCTCCCATGGTTTTAAGTCATGGGGTCCCAATAACTTAAAACCATGGGAGGGGGGGTTTAGATGGTAAAGGGTGTTGGTCCTTTCATTTTTTGAAGACTTTTTCATAGAATATAGATGGATTGTCAAACTTGTGAATACTTGCAGATGAGGATGAAATTGGAGAAGTGCAAGATTTAAGGAATATTCATTAATTTGTAACTGTCTTGATGTGGTAAAATATTGTAATTGATCGGGTTGAAAATGACCATTGAGATTGTATAAAATCTTTGCAGGAGCTAAGTGATTGGGTTGTTGGTAATGCACATGTGCACGACATGTTGTAAGTGGAGGGACTAAGTAAGAGGGGTGGGATAATATTGTAAGGAATTTCAAGGATGGTTACTAATGTAAATGATTTCCAAATATAATAAAGATGGAAGTTGTGTTGCCTCCAAAATTTTACTTGCGCATGAATGTTTCTTGTTTTAGTAATAATGTAGCTTAGATCTATTGAATTGTGGTGTTAATGAATGTTTAATGACAATTGATTGTTTGCGTAAGAGTGTGACTGGTGAAATGTGTAATGTATTTTTTGTACTATGCATTCACTAGCCTCCGTCACTTCACATTGGTTAGGTTGCACCTCAAGTGAGACCTTCTTCTCTTCAGAGATGATTGAAAATGATAACACTATAGACTATAAAGGGAATTTTTTGGCCCATTGCATGAGCCCATTTGCACCAACAAATGGTTCTACTGATGTGACCTAGATTTAAACAGGGACTTTCTAGTAGTAGCATCTAGTTAGTACCAGTAGTTGGGTCAAACATAGTCTCACAATTGGGTCCAAGAGGGTTTGGTTTAGTCACAAATCTAGTTACCAGAATGGTTGCAGTTCACAAAGGTTCTTAATTACAATACTTATAGATTTAGGGAAAATGAGCTAAATAAAATGCAAAATTACAGTGGTTTGTATGTGAAGCTATTTGGAGGTCAAAGGGAATTCCAGACAATTACAAATTAATAGAATTTCATACTACTTTGAGAAGTTAATCTCTAAAGTGGTATATGAGGTGTGTGGAAAGTCCTGCTAATACTCTAGCGTTTCCCTTGCCATAATTTAAGAAACCATTTATTGTAGAATTTCAATTACCAAAGTATGAACAACAAGGTATTGTAGAAATAAAGGCGATTTGACAGTATGAAGGATAATTTGCAAGGGAGTATGCTCAAAGGTTATGAGATGTATTTAGTAAATTATCAATCCCCATCCCTAAATCTCATCATAAGGAATGGTTTATTCAAGGAATATTACCACTTACAAGGATACCTTTATTGCAGCAAGTGATTAATTCTCCTAGAAGCACATTAGAACAAGTGATGAAGATTGAATCTATGAAAAAGTATCTTGGAGGAAATCACAATGGATTATTAAATAATACATATGATTTATTGTAAATGCAACACCAAATTTCCACTTTCATTGAAAATATCTAATTAGAGTTTCCTATTCCAAAAATGGAATGTGAATAAGTACTGGATGCATGACAGAAGGACACTATGTGTCTGAGTTCCCTATATTTCGAGGATGTTCTGTAGTAAGGATTGATATGGGAGGTTCACAAATAGCTATTTCAAATCCTTTTCAAGGATCCATACCTCATCAATCAACTCCCAATGTGTAGGGTTCCTGGTTTAATGATCATTTTGAGATCTGTAAAACTTATGGGCATCCTTCTAAACATTTCCTATCCTACAAAAGTACTCTTTAGTTCCTAACATGATGTATTGTGAATTATTTGGTTCCACCACTTATTATACATAAAAGTGTAGGGCTCTAGATGATTTGGATGAAGGATTGGATATATCTATATTTAGGGTGACATACTAGAAACAATTGCAAGGAGGAGGAGGTGGAATACAAGGATGAGGAGGAGATTATCGAGGTGGTATAAATGACACACTCGGTGGAAGGGGTGGAGCAATCCGATGTTACAATTGTAATGACATAGGTCATGTTGCATGGGATTTTCCACTAACAAGAAGGCCATGGTGCACCTACTGCCATGTAAACACTCATGCTACAAAGGAATGTACCGAGTTTATTGTGAAATAGGAAGATCAAAGAATAAATCGATAAAAAAACTTAATGAATTCAGAATTGGGGGTGATAATACAATGGGGATAACTACTAATGTAGTGACATGAGGAGGGACCCGGACTGGTGTATACCACAATAGATATGACTCTCTGTAGATCCAAAAAGCGTGACCTAAGACCCTAGGTTTAATCCAACTCAACAAAAGCATATTTTTAAGGAAGATAGTGAAATGTTTTGACATCCACCTATCTCTAGGATTGAGGGAGCTATTGAAGATACTCATAATCATGAAATAAGTATGAGGCTCCTTTGATATCTAGTTGTGCAAGGGATCCTAAGCCTAGAACTAGGGAAGTCAAAGAAACTATTTGACGTGTGGATTATTTGTGGAAATACTAGAAGATAAAACTTTAGTTAAGAAGTTGCGGAATACCCTCTGTTCCTTGTCTAAAACAAGGGGAGGGTAAGAAGAACCAATATAAACTAATATTCCATAAAGAAAATATAATAATGTTGGGAGAAGGAAGAAAAGAATTGGGAAGGAATTCTAATTAGATACTCAAATAGGAGGGTATGATATTAGGGATGTGATGTTGGATTTGGGTTCTAATGTTAATATCCTTCTTAAGAAGTTCTTGGAATATATGGGTATCCCTCCCTTGGTTTACTCTCATATACAACTGAGAACGACTAATCGATATCATTTATTCACCATAGGACACTTGCAAGATGTAGAGGTTGATCTAATCATTATTTAATAGCATGAGACTATGAATTTGGAAGTAGATGGTGTGAGATTCATATAACCTTAAGACCCTTATCAGGTCCCTAGGTACACATAACCTATTTATAAAATGGAAGAAACAGATGTTTTATATCATATTTATAAGTTAACTGCAAGAAGGATAGATGACTATATTAACCCTACCATAGATGGTTCGGTTAGCTTGAAGAGTATCCAGTCTTGGGACAATGATTCAAAATAAGCTTGGAACGAATGGAAAAAAGGATACATGAGATTTCTTCTAGACATTGCACAAATATTATAGCTGTAAGGTGGATCAATGTGGAAGTTCAAGACCCTCCTATTTTTGATGGTGTTTCTAATTTATATTATTTTATCCTAGAAATGGCTAGTAGAGTTGTGGAAGAACATATAGTGCCTATCTTGGATATTTATTTCAGAGGTACTCCCACTAGATGGTGGTCCAATCACAAATATGATATCCCTACTTGGTCCTTAGTGCAAATACTCATGATTCATAGGTTTGTTCCACCACTTGAATTTGGATGTGTAAACACTTCAACAAAGTCACCTTTGAATCTTAGAGCTATAAAGAGGTATAATGGGGATACCAATCCTTTTGAGTATATGTTTTAAAACAATATCACCATCATATACATTCCATGGACCTTCATGTTGTTCTACCTATTGTTATTTGGCCTCCTAGTGCCTAATCTAGTGTCTTAGACCATAGTTTGTCCACATTTGACCACCTTAGACTAGTGATATATCCATGAAGCCTTGTTTGTACTCTTATCCACTCATTTCCATCATTTTAGGAGTCAATCCACCCCACTACCTTGCATTTATGCGGGATTTATTGCACTTCCCTATTTTAAGGAGATGGAGTGCACCCTCTTGAGGATTTGGTCAACTTGTGCATTAATGGAAACTACTTATCCAACTACCCACCCATGTGCCCTCATAATGGTACCTTTCACACTATTTTGACTAGCCTAACCTCCTCATGGTCCATCTATGTTCATTGAACCTCATTATGTCCCAATCTATGAGTTACAGTTGGCCTCATATCATTGATGGGTGAATTGGTCCATGTGATATTTTAGGATTAGGATCACTCAGCAGTAGTAGACCTCACTAGAATTCACTCATGAAGTGCAGAAAGAAGAAGAATAAATGGAGATTCAATAATCACTCATACACAAGAAATGACAATAATTGTTGTATCATACATCAACTGTGAGCTGGCACTCTGTAAAATGAATAATAATTCAATATAATCAAATGGATTCGAATGCCTCTAAGGTTATTCGAATTCTCCTCAATCTATGGCTTGGATCGCATTGGAGACATCATCCAAACCAGTGGAAGTAGTCACAAAAGTAAAATAGTAAGTCAAATGAGTCTAACTGAGTGCATGGGCACTGATGTATGGAAAGAGACTCCAATGTGGGCACATGAGGAGCTATCAGTAGCCAGAATAGATGATCTAGTCTCTCTAGAGGTCTATCTAAGTGGTTCAGTCAATTAAACTAGCAATCAATCCCCAAAACAAGGAACAGATCCACTAATCATGGAACTAACTGAAATAACTCCTAAATAGGTGGAATAGGGTGCACTTATACTCCAGTGATGAAAAAAAGGGCGCATCAATGGCTAAGAGGGATAAAACTAAGCAGAAGCAGGATCCTGGGGTTGAAATACTGAGGACTAGGTGCTGGGAGACTACCATACTGATGACTGGATGCATGCAGGCATGCAAAATACATAAATGACGGTGAGAATATTCCAACACTCCCCGCAAGCCAAACTATGAGGAACAATTGAAATGGTAGGGCCCTGGTAACTGAGACCAATGGTCACCCCATACAACAAACTAAATAAACAAAGTGAGGAAAGTGGGAAAATCCAGTGGGAAGAAATACCCCCCCAAAATAGACTATGGTAGGATGATCAATCATGTACATCACTCACCCCAAATGGTAAGTGGACTTCTCCACCGAAGAAATATCTATCGGAAAGAAATGGATCTGTAATGTGAGAAGGATGAAACCTTCCATTCTGAAAATCAGATCTGGTCCTCCTTGGATCAAGTGGATCTCCAACAAGATCTCTGGTAGATATAAGAGTAGTGGCTTCCCATCTAGGAATAGGAGGATCACCAAGTGCAAGATCATCAGGTTCTTGTGGATATGGATCTTCCATTTGCTCATCTTCACTGATAGGTGCTAGATATTTAGGTTCTTGTGGATCTGGATATAGCATTCGCTCTTCATCATCTTCACTGTCATACTTTGAATATGAACTGTCATGTGATGAAGATTCACTCTCTTGGAGCTCATCAAGCAGTGGAGGTTTGGTAGGCAAGCTCTCTTTCTCAATGGGATGAGCATCATGAAGAGGCCATTCCTCAAACTGTACACTCCTATCAAGGAATGTGGTCATAGTAGAAGGATCAAGAAGCCTGTAGGCCTTAGCATTTAATGCATAACCCACCATGATGCACTCTCCACTTTGTGGATCTAGGGCTCTCCTTTTCTCATTTGGAATCCTTTCCCATGCTATGGATCCAAACACTCTAAGATGAGACACATCAGGTTTGTATCCCATCCATGCTTCAAAAGGAGTCATATCTTTGACTCCTTTGTGAGGAACTTTGTTCTAAAGATAGGTGGCATAGTTGATGGCTTCTTCCCAAAGACTAGGGTGCAACCCTTTCGACTTTAGCATGCAGGTGGCCATTTCTTTCAATGTTCTGTTCTTCCTTTCAGCAACACCATTCTATTGTGGTGTATAGGGAACAATATGTTGCATCTCAATGCCCTCTTTAGCACAAAAGGTTTGAAAGTCACGCTTGATGTACTCACCTCCATTATCAATGTGAATGGCCTTGATCTTTCTATCTGAAAACGTTTCTACAGAAGACTTGAAAAACTTAAAGAATCCAAATACTTCTGACTTTAATCTGAGAAAGTATACCCATGTAAATATGGAATAATCATCAATAAAAGCAAGAATATACCTTGCCTGGTTCAAATATAGATATGGAAATGGCCTTGCAACATCATTATGAATCAGATCTAGAGGACGAGAGGCTCTCCTTGCCTTCCCCTTCTCAAATTTCTTTTCAGGATGCTTTCCAATCAAACAACCATGACAGTTGCTTTTGGAAAACTTGATCTTGGGCAGCCCTTCAACCATCTCTTTAGTATGCATGTATTTCAAGTATTGATAGTTATGATTCCCAAATATTTCATGCCACAATCTACTCTCTTCATTGCATGAGTGTGAAGAGAAGATTGCTTTGAGAGAGGTAAGAAGTGGGAGAACACATATAGTTTCAAATTATGATTTGCAACACCTTTTGCAATGGTAGAGCTTGATACCATGTCTTGAATTTTGACCTCATTTGGAGAGAATATCACCCTCTTGGTCTCTCTAGTATGGGTCATCTGATATACGGAAAGTAGATTAGAAGTGAGAGTGGGGACATAGAGTACATTTGAGAAGTATCCACGATCTAGTTTGATTCTTCCAATCCCCTCAGAGGAGACCTCAGAATCATTCCCCAACATAATGGATGTTCCAAGAGTAGATTCGAATCCAGTGATGAGATTCTTGGAGGAAGACATGTGTCTTGATGCTCCAAAATCTATGATGAAGGAGGATTGAGTTGATGCGCCTACCATGAGGGCATGGAATCTCTCTTTGTTCTCAGATCTAGATGGTTCACTCTCTTTCTTTCTAGCACATGTAGGTACTGGAAGATTATTTTTTTCAAGAAGTGAAGCCATGAGATCTATGGTTTTCTTCATACATTTGATCTTAGGGTGATATCCTCGATTACATTATGTGCACTTGGATTTTCCCTTTTGAGATTGCTTTTCCTTCTTAGGATTCAAGACTCCATCTGGCTATATGGGAGCCTCATTCTGCTTTGGGTCATTCAACTTTCTATCAATTTTTTTTTGTTTTCCTTTGCCATTCACTCTCCTTGACTCAGTAGTTTCAAGAGATGAATCTAATTTGGCTTTTATCACTCCCATGTTCACTAGCTTCTCCTCCTCAAGAGTGAGGGATTGGATGAAGTCTTCAAGCGAAGGGACTTTCCATTTTGGAATGGACAAAATTGTTGACTGGAAGGTCGAAACAAACACTGAATAATCAGGGCCTAGCTTCGATAGGATGGAAAGAATGAGTTATTTTTCTTCCTTCTCAATCCCATACCTCTTCAACTGTGAAATCAAGTTCTTGAATTTGTTGAGAAACTTAGTGATAGTTTCAAAACTGATTGGGATCAAGGAGATGAGCTCATTTTCTAGTTTATGACCCTTCAAATCATCTTTCTAGACAAGGAGGGATTCAATCTTGTCCCAAACCTCCTTTGGAGTCTTCAAATTGATAACATGAAAGCGTAGGTATTTAGAAATGCTAAGTAGTAGTAGTCCTAATGCTTCATCAAGTTTGTCTAATTACTTGGATTTCTCTACTGCAGTAGTGGCCTAAACTGCAGAGCCATTGACCACTCCAGAAAGGCTCTTCGAATTCAAGAAGATGTATATCTTTTCCTTCCATTCGAGGTAGTTGAATGAGTTCAACTTGAGATCCATGATACTGAAGAATTCGAAGTTGAAAGAGGGAGATTCCTACAAAAAAAATGAGAATTATGAAAAGAATATCTACTGTAATTCAAATTGAACACTGCCTTAGGAAACTGAGCACATGTGACTGGGTCCTTCACACCTGGCTAGACCTCACTGGATTTCTCTAGTGAATTCAAGGAAATAGCACCAAGATTTGCTATGGAAACCTAGAGGCTTTTGGTGCTCAATGAAAGACAACTGCTCAAGGAATTGCTGCAACTGCTGCTGTTTCAATTCGAATAGTTGCTTTCAACTCTGATACCATGTGATATTTTAGGATTAGGATCACTTAGCAGTAGCAGACCTCACTATAATTCACTCATGAAGTGCAGAAAGAAGAAGAAGAAATGGAGATTCAATAATCACTCATACACAAGAAATGACAATAACTGCTGTATCATACATCAGCTGTGAGCTAACACTCTATAAAATAAATAATAACTGAATACAATCAAATGGATTCGAATGCCTCTAAGGTCATTCAAATTCTCCTCAATGTCTGGCTTGGATAGCATTGGAGACATCATCCAAACCAGTGGCAGTAGTCACAAAAGTCAAATAGTTTGTCAAATGAGTCTAACTGAGTGTATGGGCACTGATGTAGGGAAGGAGACTCCAATGTGGGCTCATGAGGAGCTGTCAGTAGTCAGAATAGATGATCTAGTCTCTCTGGAGGTCTATCTAAGTGGTCAACTCAGTTAAAATAGCAATAAGTCCCCAAAACAAGGAACAGATCCACTAATCATGGAACTAACTAAAGTAAATCCTAAATAGGTGGAAGAGGGCGCACTTGTACTCCAGTGATGAAAACAAGGGGGCATCAGTGGCTGGGAGGGCTAAAACTGAGTAGAAATAGGCTCCTGGGGATGAAATACTAGGGACTAGGTGCTGGGATACTACCACACTGATGACTGGATGCATGCAATTGCATGTAGATGCATGCAGATGACTGAATGCATGCAAAATCCATGTAGACATGCAAAATACAAAAATTATGGTGAGAATCTTCCAACAGTCCAATCTAAGCCTCATTATTGTGAGCTACTCAACTTTCCACTAAGCTGCTAGATTTTCTCTCTTGAGAGAATCTATATATTGTACACATATTTTTGACTAATAATGAAATGGAATATCAATCCACATGAGTATTTTTCTCTTGTGTTCCGCTTAATATTTTCTTCATATTTCTTCAATTTTCCTGTCAATGTTTAGCAAATTATAAGTGAATATTTCTCTAGTAATCTAGATCCACCCATGGCACATATAGAATTTGAGATGGTATTAGAGCACCATAAAGGATCCTAGTATTTCTTGCAAAATAGATTTCCAAGTGTGTGTTTTGTAGGTTCCTACAACAAATTCAATATGGATTCAAAAGCAATTCCTCTCCTCTCTCCATTCAATTATTCTGAGTGGAAAGAAAATATGTGTGCATATATCAAGATAATATGTGTTCTCTGATACCACATGTAAGTTTTAAACCTGTGTAGAGAAGCAAAGCATACAGATTCTTTACGCAAAGTAGCCTAACGGCTTGTTTCCATGAAGGTGCTGAAGGGATCGTCACCTGCACAGCTGACAGATGCACTCTCCCCTTCACATACATGCAGAGAATATAACACATACCCAACATTGTGAGCTACTGAAATTTCCACTAAGCCTCTAGATTTTCTCTCTTGAGAGAATCTATATATTGTACACATATTGTTGAATAATAATGAAATGGAATATCAATCCACATGAGTATTTTGCTCTTTTTGTTCTACTTAATATTTTCTTCATATTTCTTCAATTTTCTTGTCAATGTTTGGCAAATTCTAAGTGAATATTTATCTAGTAATCTAGATGTTGAGATATTGTAGCTTCTAAGAATATTATATTTGTACTTTATTATCCCAGAGATGTTTCATTCCTCTGTGAAGACCTTATTGTATATCCGAAGATGTTTTATTCCTCCATGGAGAATGTGGTAACTTGGTTTATTAGACCACCCTGGTGGGGGTCAGCCCTGTATGAGTCATGTGGGCTAAAGGGGTTATTAGACCACCCTAATGGGGTCAGACCTGCCACATGATGTTAAGTAATTAAGTTGGGGCTGACCTAGTCAATTTAAAATACAAGTCGGAGTTGTGTATAAATAGAGGAGGTGTGTTCCTCATTTAACACACATTACACTCACTTGTGAATAGCCCATAGGTGAGGGAGAGATCTGCTATGGAGGATAAGGATATCATGTCTAGGGTTTACATCTTTTTATTTTCTGGTCATCTATATTGAGGAAGCTTTGCTGGGTTTTCTACCCCATGAGGGTTTCCTAGGATAAATCTGTGTCTCTTGTGTTTTTGCTGTGCTTGTTGTTCTTTCAGTGATCCTGTATATGCTATTGTTGTGAAATGAAATGCAATGCTAATATTTTTTGTCTTAGAATATTGAATCTTAACATGGTATTAGAGCTAACCTGAAGGAAGGAAATGTATGACACTTACGACACTTGCTTCACTTGCCACAATTTGAAGGTTAGGGTTTTGTATAGCAAAAACCAATCATCGTGGAACTTTCACTATAAATCCATTTCAACGAAGTTTCAGGATATGAAACCTTTACAAGTCGTAGATAACATCCCCATGTACCTTGTTTCCAAAGGAAACCCTCATATTCGTTGTACTTTGTGAGTTATTATTAGTACAAGTTAGGGTTTTTGCCTCTTCCAGATCTCAATCATAATCAGGTGACCTAGGAAAAAAGGTCATAACTTGGGATAGGAAGATCTAAATGAAATTTAGTAAAATGTGATAGGTAGTGCACGGACTATACTATCTAAGGTAACTTTTTCAGAGGCTGAAGTTGAACCAGTGACACGTGGCACACCGTACAAGTTCACTCTCCTGTTTTATCCCATAAACATGTCATGTTACGACACTTGGCATAATTCTCTCTCAGAGAATCCAATTGAGGTCAGATATGTGGGGTTGGAAAGAGGATAAGTCGGGATACCACAAGAAGAAGTTTCAGACCCCATGGATTCATAATTTAGGAGTTACACCAGAAACAATCAGGTGCATAATTCTGTCAAAACATATTTGGATTTTGAGCACCTTCATTCTTGAATCGTCACTACTGTGGAAAATTAGGGTTTTGGAGAAAGTTGGAATTTTTGGAATATGAGTCCACGACTGAATGCTACTCAGAAAAATAGAAATTTAGAGACTAAGATCGAATTTTTTGGTTGGTCAGAAGGGTGGGCTTGATCAAACCCTAGTTTGGGACCTTGACCGAAAAGGTGGAAAATTAGGGCTTCTGCAAAAGTAGGAATATTTGAAGTCTGTGACCACGAATGGAAGCTCCTCAGAAAAATAGAAGTTTAGAGATTTGGATCGAACCTTTTGATTGGGAAGAAGGGTGGGCTTCATCAAACCCTAGTTCGGGATCCTGTCTAGAAGATCCAGAAGTTTCAAAGGAAATTTTGAGGGGTCAAATTTTGGGGATTTTAAAATTGAAGTATGCTAGCTTGATCAGCTCAGCAAGGCACATCTTTCCATACATTCAAAAGTGTGGAAGTCAAAGTTTGAATTTTTATGGTTTCTATGAAAAACCCTAATTGATCTCCAGATCTAGTTTCAGGGGGAGATGAGGCTAAGGCCTTACATAAGAAGACTACAAGAATTCCCTGACAGGTATGACTTGAGGAGATACAGGTATGTGTTGAAATATGTTCATGATTAAGTTTATAATATGCTTGTATTCATATTATTGAGGTTAGTACAATCTTGATTAATCTTAGAATTTTCTTATCACCCTAGTAGAAGTATGAATGCATGTGAATGATAGAAGACATTCTTTGATCAAGGTTATATGATTGTACTAATGCACCTGTGGTGTTGTATGAGGATGATGTTGTCTGCTAACAAAAGACAGGTACATCAAGAAAGACAAATCAAGTTCTATGACCATGATGACATAAAGACAAAGACTTATCCATAGTCTTTAGAAGCTCTTCTTACGAGGTATGTATGATTTATTTCTACTATGCTTAACTTATGAGGTATGTAGGTTACTAGGACAAGGTCTCTAAATCATTGAAGAGACTAAAGATATTGTTTGGGTATGTTAGACATAACTAAGCATGTATCTAATCCAGGTATGTTTTCCTATGTTAGAATCCTACTTTGTGCTAGGATCTTAGTATATCTATGTATTGAATGATCATGACCATACATATTCAAGATTATTTAGAATTATAATGTTTTGATAATATTGAGATTATACTGATGAATGTATGTTTGTGTATGAGATCATGAGGATGCCACTAGTGCACACTTGAGCATGCACAGTGGTACATAATGAATAGAAGTTCAAAAGACATATATAAGATCAAGCAAGAGGCAACCACACAACCATAAAATATAAGTATTTGAGTTGTTATTTGAATCTCTGAAATAGTAAATGATATTGCTTGTAATAGCTGTATGCATATTTGCATATATCATGCATAGTGTAAGCATTCATATGGCATTGAACAATATACTACTAATATGCATATGATGGGTAAGATTGGACAAACATTCCATAGTTGTCTATCTAGAATGAAACCTCTTTGCTGACATGCTGAGATATGTGCACGCTATTGACAGTATGTTCTAGTAGAGATGGAAGGCATCTAGATAGCCACTGTATGCATATAGGATATGGGAAAGTGTTTTGCCAAAATATTGGTCAAGATAGTTGCATGACTATGTGAATCATATTAGTATGCATAGTAGGTTATCATAATTTGATGATTATTAAGTATTACTAATCATGTGATTAACTTTGATTTGTAGAAAAGATCATGTGCTATGATGATGAACACCTGTTCCAAAGAATGAGTGATGGATGTTCAACAAGAAGACTTACAAATCAAACATACTATAGAAGGATCGTGGCTAGAAGACTCTCTTAGAAAGAAGAAGAGGATCATGATGAGATGTTTTCTCCAAGTGGCTCAATAAGACCATTCTCTTAATGGTGTAATTGAAGAAAGCTCTGTACAGGCACCCAAGATCGATAGTCATTTGATGAGCTTAATGATCACCATGGGTGATGCGGATTTCAACCTTTGCTACAAGGTTGAAGATGGTGTCTATATACAGATGACATTCTTCTAGATAGATGCAAGAAGGAACTCACCACAAGTTTGAATGATCTTGAGACTCATATCAGTAGGCCCATATGACTAGAGATGGCACAGATAGAAATGCAAAGATCACTCAATGCAGAGTGTGAATGATGTTCAGTCACAGAGGGAGAATTGACAGTTTCTTGACAAGCTTGGGCTTTACCAGAAGTAAAGCTGATCCTAACCTTTATCCTAAGGTTATGGATGATACTATTATTGTATATGGATGATCTCTTTCTGACAGGGAATGAGAAACAGACCATGGAAAGCAAGAAGAAGCTAGCTACAGAATTTGAGATGAAAGATCTCGGATTGATGCATTACTTCCTAGGTTTGGAAGTATGGCAGGGCTCAGAAGGAATCTTTCTCAAGTAGGGAAAGTATGTTGTGGAAATCTTGAGAAAATTTGATATGTTGGAATGTACAACCATGGCCACTCTCATGGGTTTTGACTTGAAGCTGTTAGCTGATGACTCTTCAGAGTTAGTGGATGTAACTCTGTACAAATAGATTATTGGGTCATTGATGTATCTGACAAATACCATGCCAGATATATGCTTTGCGGTGAACACCTTGAGTAAGTATATAGTGGAACCTAGACGAGCTCACCTGGTAGCTGCAAAGCATGCGATGAGGTACCTAAAGGGTACGATAGAATTTGGTCTATGTTATCTTGGAGATCATGGTTTCAGATTGTATGGCTACACAGATGCTGATTGGGATGGAAGTGTATCAAACAGGAAGAGCACATTGGGAGGATGTTATTGTTTGGGATCTGCCATGATCTCGTGGTTTAGCAGCAAACAATCCAGTGCAGCTCTCAATACAGCTGAAGCATAATATATTGATGCTTGCTCTGCTAGTTGTGAAGCAATATGGATTCGGAAGTTGTTATCTGGTTTATTTGACTTAGAGATGGAACCCACTGAGATCCTGTGTGACAACCAAAGTTATATCAAGATGACAGAAAATCTAGTGTTCCATGATAAGTCAAAGCACATAGAGATCCAATATTTCTATATACGGGATATGGTGCAGAAAGGAGCTATCAAGCTCGAGTATGAAAGCACTGATGAACAAGTTGCTGATATATTGACTAAACCTCTGTTTTGAGTAAATCTTGAGTATTTTCGAGACAAGCTTGGTGTAGTTCAAAAGGACCCTCCTCGAAAAGGGGAGTGATGTGGTCACTTATGATGAGATTTCCTGCATCGACAGAGAGGTCGATGATGTGGTTACCTATATTGGTGATGCTGACAGTGAGGTTGGTGAATGGTCCTTAGACAGGGTCTAAGTTGACGAGTGGATTGCATCATCCTTGAACACATGTTCTAAAAAGATTCGTAGACATATGTCTCTGAGAAAGAAGAGGGATTGCATCATCCTTGAACACATGTTCTAAAAAGATCCATAGACATATGTATCCGAGAAAGAAGAGGGATTGCATCGTCCCTGGACTTCGGTCCCAGAATCGATCCATAGACATCTGTCTCCGAGAATGTGGGGATTGTATCTTCCCCGAACTTGGGTCCTAGAATTGATCCGTAGACATCTGTCTCCGAGAATGTGGGGATTGTATCTTCCCCGGACTTCAGTCCTAGAATTGATCTGTAGACATTTGTCTCCGAGAATGTGGGGATTGTATCTTCCCTGGACTTCGGTCCCAGAATTGATCCGTAGACATCTGTCTCCGAAAATTGATGATAGGACTACATTGTCCTTGAGCTCTTAGTTCAAAATGTACGTGATAAATCCTAGATCTGATCTAGGTCACATCGAGTATGAAAAAGGACTGGCTCTATGGTAGTAAATCCTAGATCTGATCTAGGTCACATTCAGTATGAAAAAGAACTAGCACTGTGGTCGGGATTGTATCGTCCCTAGACATGAGATTTGTATTAAATGGATCATCGAATGCATTGTCCCTAGACATGAGATTTGTCTTAAATGGATCACAGACTGCATCGTCCCTAGACATGAGATTTGTCTTAAACGGATCATGAACTGCATCGTCCCTAGACATGAGATTTGTCTTAAATGGATCACAGACTACATTGTCCCTAGACATGAGATTTGTTTTAAACGGATCACGGACTGCATCGTCCCTAGACATGAGATTTGTTTTAAACAGATCACGGACTGCATCGTCCCTAGACATGAGATTTGTCTTAAATGGATCATGGATTGCATCGTCCGCAGACATGAGATTTGTCTTAAATGGATCAAGGACTGCATCGTCCTTAGACATGAGAGGTGTCTTAAAAGGATCAGGATTGATCATCCTGTAAATAGATCTAGATTGCATCGTCCATAGACACGAGAGGTGTCTTAAAGTAAGAGGGATTGATCATCCTGTAATTGGATCATGTGTATTACAGAGTATGATTGAGATGATGATACTGTTGATCGAGATGATCGAGATGTTGTAGATCGAAATGATCCAGATGCTATTGATCGAGATGATCCGGATGCTA
Organism: Larix kaempferi; assembly: GCA_027924585.1. NCBI lineage: Eukaryota > Viridiplantae > Streptophyta > Pinopsida > Pinales > Pinaceae > Larix > Larix kaempferi. Next base: position 1,368,133 of record BSBM01001158.1, on the reverse strand, counting down.
TAGATCGATATGATCCAGATGTTGTAGATCGAGATGATGATGTTGATTGTGATGATCCAAATGTTGTTGTTGATCAAGATAATGCAAATGATGCTGTTGAACGAGATGATCGAGATGATGATGTGATCGTGATGATCCAAATGATGATGTTGATCGAGAGGATCCAGTTGATGATGTGATGATGTTGATCGAGAGGATCCAGTTGATAACGATGTTGTAGTTGATCGAGTGCTGCAGAAGGTGAAGACTCAATACTGACGATGCTGATACTCCAGTATTGAAGAACTGAAGATATTCCAGTAACTGGTTGAGTTACTGATGATGTTGATAAAGCTTCCAATGATTTATAGATGTATCATGTACGATGTTGATGACTCCTTGCTCCTGCAGATGTTGTTATAATATCCTTCTTGTTAAGCTGGCGTGTTGAGATATTGTAACTTCTAAGAATATTATATTTGTACTTTATTATTCTAGAGATGTTTCATTCCTCCGTGAAGACCTTATTGTATATCCAAAGATGTTTTATTCCTCCGTGGAGAATGTGGTAACTTGGGTTATTAGACCACCCTGGTGGGGGTCGGCCCTATATGAGTCATGTGGGTTAAAGGGGTTATTAGACCACCCTAGTGGGGTCGGCCCTGCCACATGATGTTAAGTAATTAATTTGGGGCCGACCTAGTCAATGTAAAATACAAGTCGGAGTTGTGTATAAATAGAGGAGGTGTGTTCCTCATTTAACACACATTACACTCACTTGTGAATAGCGCATAGGTGAGGGATAGATTTGCTATGGAGGAGAAGGAGCTCATGTCTAGGGTTTAAATCTTTGTATTTGCTGGTCATCTATATTGAGGAAGCTTTGTTGGGTTTTCTACCCCATGAGGGATTCCCAGGATAAATCTGTGTCTCTTGTGTTTTTGCTATGCTTGTTGTTCTTTCAGCGATCCTGTATATGCTATTGTTGTGAAATGAAATGCAATGCTGATATTTTATGTCTTATCATATTGAATATTAACACTAGATCCACCCATGACACATATATAATTTGACATGGTATTAGAGTGCCATAGGGGATCCTAGTCTTACTTGCGAAATAGATTTCCAAGTGTTTGTTTTGTAGGTGCCTACAACAACTTCAATACGGATTCGAAAGAAATTCCTCTCCTCTCTCCATTCAATTATTCTGAGTGGAAAGAAAATATGTGTGCATATATCAAGATAACATGTGTGCTCTGATACCACATGTAAGTTTTAAACCTGTGTAGAGAAGCAAAGCATACAAATTATTTAAGCAAAACAGCCTATTTCTGTGAAGGTGCTGGAGGGATCGTCACCTGCGCAGTTGACAGATGCACTCTCCACTTCACATACATGCAGAGAATATAACACATACCCAACATTCTCCCACTTTTTGTTTTCTCTGCACAACAATGAGTCATGTGCCCATAAAGTCACAGGTTCATGTTAAATTTTTAGTATTAATTCACAATACTATAGGATCTTTGCTGAGAGAATAACATCTACAATATATCAATGCATGACAATCATAATATGACAAGCATCACAAGCATCACAATAATCAAAAGCATAGAGACAAGAGACACAGAGTTTCCGTGGGGAAAACCCTAAGGTGAAAAACCCCACAACTTCCTCAAAGATAGAGAGAGCAATGGCTCAACCAAAATACAACCAAATAACACTGAGATAGTCTCCTAGCAGATGATCCTCCTCCTCCTCACTAGTGCGCCACTTTTCAGAGAGAGAGATAGTTACTTTTCCGAGTGAGTAAAATAGAGATCTCCTATCTCTATTTATACTCACCTTTTTGCCCAGTGACCTACTGGGGCCGACTTATCTACTTAGATACATCCACATTATATTATATATTAATTAGGGCTGACCCCATCTGGTGGTCTAATAACCCATCGGCAAGTACACACACTTGCGACACTTGTAAATCCACATGACGACACTTCCTTATAGAGGAATAACACATCTCTTATAAGGGTACAATAAATATATATATAATACACAGATGAAATACATTCCGAAGTTACATATACATCAACACTCCCTCTTAACTAGGAAGGTATTTCTCGACACAGATTTGCTAGACAAGTCTTCTTCTCTGGATCATCGTCATTGATGCATCGTCATCATCATCGTCATTGCTGCTACTATCTCAACCAATCTCTGTCTCTACTCGTCATAAGAAGTTCTACAGAGCCAGTCCTTTTTCATACTGGATGTAGGCCCACCACCTGCAGGTCTTCGTCATCACTGGCTATACTGTGGAATCCTCAGGACTTATTACGTGCGTCACAAAACCTCGAAAGAGCATCCTAGGATGTTACGGGTACACAAATCCGACCTGTAGGATCTCCCAGGGCGCTATTACATGTGACCCCACCACAAAACCTCGAAAGAGCATCTTAGGATGTTACGGGTACACAAATCCGACCTGAAATCTCCCAGGGCACAAATTACATGTGGTCCACCAAAAAACCTAGCAAGAGCATCTCAGGATGTTATGGGTACACAACTCCGACCTGAAATCTCCCAGGGCACAAATTACATGTGGTCATGGAAAAACCTCGAAAGAGCATCTCAGGATGTTATGGGTACACAACTCCGACCTGAAATCTCCCAGGGCCCAAATTACATGCCATAGGACAAAACCTCGCAAGAGCATCTCAGGATGTTACGGGTACACAACTCCAACCTGAGATCTCCCAGGGCACAAATTACATGTCCTCCTAGAGCAATGTCTCAAAAGAGCATCCCAGGCTGTTACGGGTACACAACTCCGACCTATAGGATCTCCCAGACATGCTCATCTGCACAACCTGATCCACGGCCACAGAGTATCAACCTGATACTCACCATACATCATCCTGATGTACTCATGATCGTCCTGATCATCATCACTGCAATGTCCTGCTGCATGTCATCTGGAGCAACATCCTGAAGCTCATCATCCATGATCATCCTGATCATCACTGCAACATCCTGCTGCATGATCCACCTGATCATCAATGCATCTACCTGATGCATACCAAGTATCTACCTGATACATATCATCATACATGATCCTCCTGATCATACAATGTATCCACCTGATACATGATACATATCACCATACATGATCCACCTGATCATACAATGTATCCACCTGATACATATACAGATACATGGTCCAAGCATCCAACATGATGCATATACAAAATACATACACATGATCCAACTGATCATATCCAGCATCCAACATGATGCATACATACATAAATGATCCAACTGATCATATCCAGCATCCAACATGATGCATACATACATAAATGATCCAACTGATCATATCCAGTATCCAACATGATGCATACATACATAAATGATCCAACTGATCATATCCAACATCCAACATGATGCATTCATACATAAATGATCCAACTGATCATATCCAGCATCCAACATGATGCATACATACATACATAAAAATGATCCAACTGATCATATCAAGCAGAAACCAGAACATCATCCTGATGCTCATCATCCAGCGCTTACATCCACAGCCATGTGAAGGATCCTCCTTCCAACATGCTTGGAATGGCTTCAGCAAATGTGTCCATCACTTCTTCCTCGAAGTGTCCTCGATCCGAAGAACGCCAAGCCTCTCTCTGAAGTACTCAAACTTCACTCTGGCTAGTGGCTTCATCAGCACATCTGCAATCTGCTCATCCGTCGCAACATACAGAAGCTTCACAGCTCCTCTCTGCACCATATCCCTGATATAGTGATATTTGATCTCTATGTGTTTCGACCTATCATGAAACACTGGGTTCTCGGACAGCTTCACACAACTCTGGTTATCACAGAAGATACCAGCAGCCTCCAATGGGAGATCAAATAACTCAGACAGTAGCTTCCGTAGCCATACTGCCTCACAACTAGCTGAACAGGCTGCAACATACTCTGCCTCAGCTGTACTCAGTGCTACGCAGGACTGCTTCCTGCTAAACCAAGAGATCACACCTGATCCCATACTGAAGCAGCACCCAGATGTGCTCTTCCTATCTGCAGCACTGCCAGCCCAATATGAATCAACATAACCCTGTAGGTTAAATTTTTGATTCGCTTCATACTTGAGCCCATAATCCACTGTACCCTTCAGGTACCTCAGAACATGCTTTACAACAATCAGGTGAACACTCCTTGGATCCGTCAGGAACTGGCTCAATGTGTTCATAGCAAAGCAAATGTCTGGTCTCGTGTTCGTCAGGTACATCAAGGACCCAATCATCTGACGATACATTGAGATATCAACTGGCTCAGATGAAGCATCACATAGAAGCTTTAGATTCGATGCCATAGGTGTGGCCATGGCCTTGCAATCCATCATCCCAAATCTCTTCAGGATATCTACTGTGTACTTCCCTTGACCAAGGAAGATCCCACCTGCATTCTGCCACACCTCCATACCTAGGAAATAGTGCATCATTCCCAAATATTTCATATCGAATTCAGCTGCAAGCTTCCTCTTAGTATCTGCAATCAGTCTGTCATCTCCTGTCACAAATAGGTCATCCACATACAGGAGTAGAATCACTGGATTCCCTTCCTCAACCTTGTGTTAAATTTTCAGAATTTACTTCAATCTGATCTAGGATCTTAACTGAGAGAACAACATGTACAACATATCTACAGCATATCAATCATGGAGACAATAATGCAAGCACACAAGAGACACAAAGATTTACTTGGGGAAAACCATAAAGGTGAAAAACCCCAATAAATTCCTCAGAGAGAGATAGAGCAATGATACAACCAACCAAGAGAGATAGCCATAACCTAGCAGCAGATCCTCCTCCTCCATAAGTGCGCCACTCCTCCTTGAGTGCATGTGTGAGAAGTGAGTAAGTAAATAGAGTGCCTCCCACACTCTATTTATACTTGAATTGACTTGCCTTTTTACCTAACTCATGTAGGCTCGAACTTAACCACATAACATAATGTTGACTGGGCCGACCCCCAATAGGGTGGTCTAATAACCCTTCGACCCACATGGCCGACCCCCAATAGGGTGGTCTAATAACCCTTTGACCCACATGACTTATACAGGGCCGACCCCAACAAGGTGGTCTAATAACCCATCAAGTATAAGTTACGACACTTACAATATAAATAACGACACTTCCGTATAGAGGAATAATAAACTCTCTATAGGAATACAATATACATATATGTGAAATACATTCCGAAGTTACATATACATCAACACTCCCTCTTAACTAGGAAGGTATTTCTCAGCACAGTTCTTCTAGCACAAGTCATCTTCTCTGGATCATCGTCACTGGATAATCGTCATCGAGTCATCATCATCGTCACTGCTGCTGTTATCTCAACCAATCTCTGACTCTACTCGTCATAGGAAGTTCTACAGAGCCAGTCCTTTTTCATACTGGATGTAGGCCCACCATCTGCAAGTCTTCATCATCACTGGCCATACTGTAGAATTCTCAGGACTCATTACGTGCGTCACAAAACCTCGAAAGAGCATCCCAGGCTGTTACGAGCACACGACTCTACCTATAGGATCTCCCAGGGCACAAATTACATGTGATCTCACCACAAAACCTCGAAAGAGAATCCCAGGACTGATTACGAGCACAAGGCTCAACCTATCGGATCTCCCAGGGCACAAATTACATGTGGTCACCACAAAACCTCGAAAGAGCATCCCAGGACTGATTACGAGCACACAGCTCAACCTATCGGATCTCCCAGGGCACAAATTACATGTGGTTATGGAAAAACCTCGAAAGAGCATTTCAGGATGTTACGGGTACACAACTCCGACCTGAAATCTCCCAGGGCACAAATTACATGCCATAGGACAAAACCTCGAAAGAGCATCTGCCAGATATCCCAGGGCATAAATTACATGCCATAGGCAAAACCTCGAAAGACTATCTGCAGATCTCCCAGGGCACAAATTATATGTCCTCCCAAGCAAAACCTCGAAAGAGCATTTGCCAGATGTCCCAGGGCACCGAATTACATGCCATAGGCAAAACCTCGAAAGACCATCTGCAAATCTCCCAGGGCACAAATTACATGCTTATCTGCACAACCTGATCCACAACCACAAAGTATCATATGATACTCATCAAACATCATCCTGATGTACACATGATCATCCTGATCATCATCACTGCAACATCCTGCTGCATGTCATCTGGAGAAGCTCGTCATCCACGATCATCCTGATCATACAATGCATCCATCTGATGCACACCAAGTATCCACCTGATACATACATAGATACATGATCCACACAATGTATCCATCAGCATACATGATCTACCTGATCATACAAAGATACATGATCCACACAATGTATCCATCAGCATCCAACATGATGCGTACATACATAAATGATCCACTGATCATATCCAGAAACTAACATGATGCATACATACATAAATGATCCAACTGATCATATCCAGCATCCAACAGATGCATATACATACACATGATCCAACTGATCATATCCAAGCAGAAACCAAAACATCATCCTGATGCTCATCATCCAGCGCTTACATCCACAGCCATGTGAAGGATCCTCCTTCCAACATGCTTGGAATGGCTTCAGCAAATGTGTCCATCACTTCTTCCTCGAAGTGTCCTCGATTTGAAGAACGCCAAGCCTCTCTCTGAAGTACTCGAACTTCACCCTGGCTAGTGGCTTCGTTAGCACATCTACAATCTGCTCGTTCGTCGCAACATATAGGAGCTTCACAACTCCTCTCTGCACCATATCCCTGATATTGTGATATTTGATCTCTATGTGTTTCAACCTGTCATGAAACACTGGATTCTCGGATAGCTTCACACAACTCTGGTTATCACGGAAGATACCAGTAGCATCCAATGGGAGATCAAATAACTTAGACAGTAGCTTCCGTAGCCATACTGCCTCACAGCTAGTTGAACAGGCTGCAACATACTCTGCCTCAGCTATACTCAGTGCTACGCAGGACTGCTTCCTGCTAAACCAAGAGATCACACCTGATCCCATACTGAAGCAGCACCCAGATGTGCTCTTCCTATCTGCAGCACTGCCAGCCCAATCTGAATCAACATAACCCTGCAGGTTAAAATTTTGATTCTCTTCATACTTGAGCCCATAATCCACTGTACCCTTCAGGTACCTCAGAACATGCTTTATAGCAACCAGGTGAACACTCCTCGGATCCGTCAAGGACTGGCTCAATGTGTTCACAGCAAAGCAAATGTCCAGTCTCGTGTTCGTCAGGTACATCAAGGACCCAATCATCTGACGATACATGGAGACATCAACTGGCTCAGATGAAGCATCACAAAGAAGTTTCAGATTCGATGCCATGGGTGTGGCCATGGCCTTGCAATCCATCATCCCGAACCTCTTCAGGATCTCTACTGCATACTTCCCTTGTCCAAGGAAGATTCCATCTGCACTCTGCCACACCTCCATGCCAAAAACAAATAGTGCATCATCCCCAAGTTCTTCATCTCAAACTCGGTAGTAAGCTTCCGCTGCATGTCGGCAATCAATCTATCTTCACCATACCAAGTTCTGCACATATATGATTTCCTATCATGTGTCTCAGAACCAAGTGGCTGCTCCACATACACTTCTTCTTCAACTACACCATTCAAGAAAGCTGTCTTGAATCCATCTGGTGTATCTTCTATTTCATCACTTTTATATTTCTCTATGCTGCCATCTGCAACATGCTTGATCTTGATAGTTCCATATGGAAGTCATAACAAACTTCCCTTCAGGTCTTGGGACTACATCCCAAACATCATTCTTCATGATCGATGGCATTCCATTTCTTCATCCCAGATCCTGGGAACTTCAATATCTTCAATAGATATCTATGTTGCTGGAACAAATGTTGTAGTCCTTTTGTAGGTGAAGATATACAGTCTTTCCTACAAAACAGGTTAAATTGCATGATTAGAAACATGTCATAATTTTCAGAACAAATTCTTACACATAAAGAAATATGTCATACAGTCATGCAATTATCTTAGCCAATGCTTCAATACAACATTTATCCATATCCCGTAACTTTCTAGATGCCTTCCAATCTCTACCAGAACATTGTTAAGAGTGTGCACAACTCCCAACATGTCAGCAAAGAGGTTTCATTCTAGATAAGTAGCAATGGAATGTTGTACAGTGCCATAGGCCACTTACCCATGTATATTAGTAGTATACTGTTCATCAATGCAACTATTCTAATATGCACAATACATATCCTAAGTCTAGGAACATGAGCATATACATCATTGAACAATTTTATTTAAACAAACACATATGCAAGAAATGATAATTAAAATACTTATCTTTGTTTGTTCGTTGGGTGGACTCCCTCTGAGTCTTCGCTTCATTACAGGAGCTGCTAGAGTCCTAATCTGAAGTAGCTTCTTCCACACCTTTCTGTTGTGGAAAGATGGTCAACTCCCTCTGAATATCTTCATCCTTGTATAAACCACTGGAGTGTACTCCTTTTCTTTCTTGTAGGAACAACTGGAGTGTGCTCCTTTGCTTTCTTGCAGGAGCAACTGGAGTGTGCTCCCCCTTGATCTTTGCTTCCTGAATCACCTGTTCTTGAACTCATATTCATCCTTGGTCCCTATGCATGCTTATTAGTATCATGATTGTGTTATCCTTGTGATCTCATATAAAATCATACATTCATTAGTATACTATTAAAACACAATAATTTCAAGCATGTATAGTCATGATCATTTCAAACATAATAATAAGCATTAGCATTCAAGGTTTAGGTGGGATTCTTATGGTTAGTCAAATCATAACATGTCTAAACCTGTAATTACTCAAACCTATGACTCTTCGGGTTAGTTGAATCATCAATCAAGATAAGAGATATAATATGCATAAAACCTGTGATTATTCAAACCTATACCTTCATGATTCTTCTGGTTAGTCATATCATCAATTATGGTAAGAAACATAATATGCATACAACCATGATTCTTCAAACCTATGACTTCATGAATAATCATTATCAACAACAGTATAAGATCCTAACACAAGGTAGGATTCTAGCTTGATATAGGAAAAACATACCTGGATTAGCATGCTAGCTATTTATGTCTAACATACCCGCATAATGTCTTCTGGTTCTCTTCAGTGACTTGTGCTAGTAACCTGCATGTCTCATAAGTTAACCATTGTAGAAACAAGTTATACATACCTCGAAAGTAGATCTTCTATGTGATCCATGACAATGGATGAATATTTGTCCTCATGTTATCATGACATATGTTCTTGGACCAGAACATGATTTGTCTTTCTTGGTGTACCTTTCATGTTAGTAGACAACATAAACCTCATACAACACCATAATGCATTAGTACAATCATAAGTGTCAACACCCTAACCAATGAATATTTTCTATCATGCATTCATAATTTTGTTAAGGTGATACGACAAATCTAAAATCAAGATTGTACTAACCGTAATAACATGAAGACAAACATACCATAAACTTAATCATGAACAAATCTCAAAACATACCTCGATGAGTCATACCTGTCGAGATCGCTTGTAATCTTCTTATGTAAGGCCTTAGCCTCATCTCCCTTTGAAACATGAACTTCTTCACTTATGTAGGTGACCAATCCATCTTCTTCTAGGATTAACCCAATCCACTTGATTTGCAAGAACTGGACCTGGAGCTGGATATGGGTTTGTCAGAGAAACCCCAAAAATTCAAACTTTGAATTTCAAACTTCCGAAAGGATAGAAATATGCGCCTTGATGAGCTGATCAAACTGGTATATTCAGAATTTGAAAACTGCAAAGTTTCACTCCTCAATTTTTCCTTTGAAACTTCTGGATTCACTAGACGTGACCCTAAACTGGGGTTTGATGAAGCCCACTCTTCTGCCCACTCAAAAGTTCTGATCTTGGTCTCTAAATTTCTATTTTGATGAGTAGCATCCAGTTGTGGTCTCCGATTACAAAAATTCCAACTTTCTGCAAAGCGCTAAATTCCGGAAGCCATGAATGAAGGTACTAAAAAATAATTCTGTTTTGACAGAAATATGTACCTGATTGTTTCTGGTGTAACTCCAAACTTTTCGATCCACAGGGTCTGAAAAAGTTTCCTGAGATAGCCTGACCTGTTAGCTTTCCATCCTGACAGGCCTGACCTTAATTGGATTCTCTGAGAGAGAGTTATGCCAAGTGTCGCAACGTGACCTGTTTTGGGATAATACAGGAGAGCGAACTTGTACGGCGTGCCACGTGTCACTGTTTGAACTTCGGCCTCTGAAAAAATTTCCTGAGATAGCTCGGCCTCTAATATTTCCATCCCGATAGGTCTGACCTCAATTGGACTCTCTGAGAGAGAGTTATGCCAAGTGTCGCAACGTGACCTTTTTATGGGATAATACAGGAGAGCGAACTTGTACGGCGTGCCAAGTGTCACTATTTGAACTTCGGCCTCTGAAAAAGTTTCTTGAGATAGCTCGGCCTGTTATCTTTCCATCCTGATAGGTCTGAACTCAATTGGACTCTCTTAGAGAGAGTTATTCCAAGTGTCATACATGCCATATCATGCCTTCTTTCAGGCTAGCTCTGATACCATGTTAAATTTTCAGAATTTACTTCAATCTGATCTAGGATCTTAACTGAGAGAACAACATTTACAGCATATCTACAGCATATCAATCATGGAGACAATAATGCAAGCACACAAGAGACACAAAGATTTACTTGGGGAAAACCATAAAGGTGAAAAACCCCAATAACTTCCTCAGAGATAGATAGAGCAATGATACAACCAACCAAGAGAGATAGCCATAACATAGCAGCAGATCCTCCTCCTCCATAAGTGCGCCACTCCTCCTTGAGTGCATGTGTGAGAAGTGAGTAAGTAAATAGAGTGCCTCCCACACTCTATTTATACTTGACTTGACTTGCCTTTTTACCTAACTCATGTAGGATCGAACTTAACCACATAACATAATGCTGACTGGGCCGACCCCCAATAGGGTGGTCTAATAACCCTTCGACCCACATGGCCGACCCCCAATAGGGTGGTCTAATAACCCTTTGACCCACATGACTTATACAGGGCCGACCCCAACAAGGTGGTCTAATAACCCATCAAGTATAAGTTACGACACTTACAATATAAATAACGACACTTCCGTATAGAGGAATAATAACATCTCTATAGGAATACAATATACATATATGTGAAATACATTCCGAAGTTACATATACATCAACACCTTGTAGTAAAGATTGGAATCTGCTTTACTCTTGGTAAAGCCCAAGCTAGATAGGAAACTGTCCATCCTACCATACCAGGTTCTGGGAGCTTGCTTCAAGCCATACAAGGCTTTCTTCAATCTGCATACATATGATTCCTTGTCATGTATTTCAAAACCGAGTGGCTGTTCCACATATACTTCCTCTTCTACTACACCATTCAGGAAAGCAGTCTTGACATCCATCTGGTGTATTTTCCATTTCATTGCTGCAGCCAAGGAAAGTACTGTTCTGATGGAAGTATACCTGGCTACAGGTGCAAAGGTTTCTTCATAATCTATTCCTTCTTTCTGAGAGAAACCACGAGCTACGAATCTTGCTTTGTATTTTTCCACACTGCCATCTGCAGCATGCTTGATTTTGTAGATCCAATTGGAAGTCACAACAGACTTCTCTTTAGGTCTTGGGACAACATCCCAAACATCATTCTTCATTATTGATTGGTATTCCTTGACCATAGCATCCTTCCATTCTTTCTTTTCTGCTGCCTCTTCATAACTGGAAGGCTCTTTGTTCATAATGTCACAGAGTAAAGCAACATAACTGGTGTGTGATCTGGTTCTCTTCTTTGCTCTGTGTTCTTCTTCTTGAATGCCAAATCTTTCTACATCATGAATGAGCTCTATAGCCCATACAGGTTTCCTTTTGTGAGAGTTATTCTCACGGGGTGGATCTACAGGTTCTTGTGGATCTTCAAACTCACGAACAGTTTCTGGAACTGCTTCAGTCATGGTAGTATCCTGAAATCTTGTTTCCTTAGGTTCTTCATAAGCTTCGGTAGGTGCCTTCCTTGATTTGATGAATGCTGAGTTTTCATCAAATGTTACATCCCTGCTGACATCAATCTTCTTTAACCCTGGAAAGTATATTCTGTAAGCCTTCGAGATTTCACTGTAACCCACAAAGATACCCTTCTTTCCTGAAGGATCTAGTTTAGTCCTCTTTTCCTTTGGGACATGAGTGTATACTGGACAACCAAATATTCTGAGGTGACTGACTTCAGGTTTCTTACCAGAAAAGACCTCTTCTGGTGTCTTGTTGTCCAATATCTTGTGGGGTGTTCTGTTCTGCACATATACAGTTGTTCTAGCTGCTTCTGCCTATAGATGCATAGGAAGATCTTGGTCATGTAACATTTCCCTTGCTGCTTCCATGATAGTTCTGTTCTTCCTTTCTACAACTCCATTTTGTTGAGGATTATAAGGAGCAGTCAACTCCCTCTTAATCCCTGAATCACTGCAAAGCTTCTTGAAGTTATTTGAGGTGAATTCTCCACCATTGTCGGATCTGAATATTTTGATCTTCTTGTCAGTTTGATTCTCCATCAAGGTTTTGAATTCCTTGAATTTATCAAGCACCTCATCTTTGCCCTTCAAGAAGTATACCCAAGTCTTCCTAGAGAAGTCATCAATAAATGATACATAGTAAACATACCCACTTAGGGAACTGGATGACATAGGGCCACATACATCTGAGTGGATGATTTCCAGGATGTCTTTTGCTTTGCTTTCACTGCTTGGGAAAGCCTTCTTAATGTTCTTACCTTTTGCACATCCTTTGCAAACACCTTCATGTTTGGTCTTGATTTCAGGAAGACCCTCTACTGCCTTGCTTGCAATTGGAAGTGCTCTATAGTGCATGTGAGCAAGTCTTCTATGCCAAAGTTCACTTGGCTCCATGGATTCATGCACCATGGCATGTTCAGGTTGTCCCTTCAATTTATACAAGCCTCCCTCTTGCTCTCCAATTACTACTGCATCATCTATGGTCTTTCCCTTTGGCCACATTAGGACTTGGCCATCCACAAATGCAACCCTCATACCTTTTGCATCCAATGCAGAGATGGAGAGTAAGTTCTTCTTGAGCCCAGGTACATAAAGTACTTCTTTCATCTTCAATGATTTTCCAGAATCTAGGTTGTAGGAGGCTTCACCACTTCCTTTGATTGGGTATTGATAATCATCCCCAAGTTTCACCTTATGGGGTGATTCATGTTCAGATAGGTTCACAAAGGATTCTTTAAACCCAGTCATGTGTTTGGAAGCCCCACTATCAATCAACCAATCATTACATCCATGGGAGATGGTACCTGTAAGAGCAGAGATTAGAACATATTCTTCTTCACTTGATGAGTCATCATCACTACTACTTTCTGCCCTAGCCTTCTTCTTTGGAGGTTCATCATCTTCGGCAGCATGAGCATGAAACCTTCTTTTGCTGCCCTTCTTATTTTTACTGGAGTTGTTGTTATTATCCCTTTTGTTCTTGGGACAATCTGAAGCAAAGTGACCCTTCTCATTGCATGTGAAGCATCTTAGGTCCTTCTTACTCTTTTGATGGAATCTTTTGTGATGAGAGTGGTCCTTCTTGGTTTTGATTCTTTTGGTTTGAGCTGCAAGAGCTTGATCTTCTCCTCCCATCTTTTCCTCACGAGCTATAAGTCTAGCTTCTTCTTGAGAGCATTCTTCCCTCAATCTGTTGAAGGAGATCAATTTCTTCCTTGCACAAATTCCTTGAATAAAGGAATCCCATGACCTGGGTAGGCCATTTAGAGTGGTCATCACCACTTCACCATTCTCCACCATTTCATCTACTGCTTCTAATTGTTCCTTGATCTGGGAGACCCTTGAAAAATAAGATTGAATGGTTTCTCCATTCTGAAACTTCACTGCTTTCAATTGGTTCCACAGGGTCATCTTCCGATTTATGTTCTTTCCTTCAAATAGCTTGGTCAAAGATTCAAGCATCTCTTTGGGTGTCTTAAGAGAAGACACATGAGGTATGAGATGGTCTTTAATAGAATCAGCAATGATTCTCTTTGCCTTGACCAAGTTCTTCTTGTGCAATGCTTTGGCTTCTTCATCCTCTGGGATAGGGATGTCTTCTTTCACATATGAGTCCAACTCATTCTCTTCCAGGATTAACCCAATCCTATACTTCCAGGCTCGGAAGTTATCAGCCCCTTCAATCTTATCCTCAAGCTTGGTGTGGAGAGACATCTTTAAGAGTACTTCAAATGGAAATAGAAAAGATTTAGGACTTACCACTTGAAGTGCTGAAAACTGGATCTGGTCCCGGATTAGGGTTTGTCAGAGAAACCCTAAAAATTCAAAATGTGAATTTCAAAATTCTGGAAGGATAGAAAGATGCGCCTTGGAGAGCTAATCAGCTTAGTACATTCAGAATTTGAGATCAGCAAAGTCTTGCCCTTCAAAATTGCCTTTTTGTCCTCCCGGGTTCACTGGGGAGAGCCCTGAATTAGGGTTTGAGTTTCTTGGAGATTTACTCAGCCAAAAATCTCGATCCAAAGCTCTAACCTTCGATTTTTGCAAGGAGCTTCCAACTGTGCCTTCAGTTTTCAGAAATTCCTATTTTTGTGGAAACCCTAATTTTTAGGGCCAAATCTGAAAATGCTCGAAACTGAATTCTGATTGGACAGATAGATGCGCCTTGATGAGTAGATCCAATCTACAATACTGAATTTCAAAAATCTGTGGAGAGAAACCCAATAAACAAGGAATACAAGCTTCCGTCACTGCAAAATGTCTTCTTCTCAGGTTAGCTCTGATACCATGTTAAATTTTTAGTATTAATTCACAATACTATAGGATCTTTGCTGAGAGAATAACATCTACAATATATCAATGCATGACAATCATAATATGACAAGCATCACAAGCATCACAAGAATCAAAAGCATAGAGACAAGAGACACAGAGTTTCCATGGGGAAAACCCTAAGGTGAAAAACCCCACAACTTCCTCAGAGATAGAGAGAGCAATGGCTCAACCAAAATACAACCAAATAACACTGAGATAGTCTCCTAGCAGATGATCCTCCTCCTCCTCACTAGTGCGCCACTTTTCAGAGAGAGAGATAGTTACTTTTCTGAGTGAGTAAAATAAAGATCTCCTATGTCTATTTATACTCACCTTTTTTCCCAGTGACCTACTGGGGCCGACTTGTCTACTTAGATACATCCACATTATATTATATATTAATTAGGGCTGACCCCATCTGGTGGTCTAATAACCCATCGGAAAGTACACACACTTGCGACACTTGTCAATCCACATGACGACACTTCCTTATAGAGGAATAACACATCTCTTATATGGGTACAATAAATATATATATAATACACAGATGAAATAAATTCCGAAGTTACATATACATCAACAATTCAGGGCATCAATGCCCATAGATTCTCTACACCAAGAGAACTTCTCTGTACTGACAGAATTTGTTAATAAGTATGGAACATTCTTCAAGGTGTCAGCCTTCTCTAGCAACACCATCTGGTCTTCAACTATATCTCTCACAAAGTGATATTGCACATCAATGTGCTTTGTCTTAGCATGATAAGTAGGGTTGTTTGCGAGGAAGATTGAACTTTGGCTGTCACAATCTAACCTTACAGCTTTCTGTACAAACCCAACACCTGAACATAATCTTTGCAAACATACAAAATCTTTGCTTGCATGAGTGGCTGCCATATATTCAGCTTCAATAGTTGAGAGTACAACTATTGCTTGTCTCTTGCTCATCCAACTGATAGCTCCTCCAAATAGGGTAAACACATACCCACTTGTAGATCGTCTATGATCAAGATCTCCAGCCCAATCTGTATCAACAAATCCATGTACATTTATCACTCTGTCTGGTCCAGGTCTTCCTTGGTAGAAGATTGCATAATCTCTAGTGCCACGCAAATATCTCAAGACCCTCTTTACAGCTGTCTAGTGCTCCTTCCATGGTTTTGACATATATCTGCTCAATACTCCCACTGCATGAGCAATGTATGGTCCGGTACATACCATTGCATACATCAAACTCCCAACTGCACTAGCATATGGAACTCGTGCCATATATTCTTCATCTTCCTATGTCTTGGGACACTAACCTACAGATAAATTTACACCTACAGGTATAGGGACCTTGACCGACTTACTTTCCTGCATTTTAAATCTCTGTAGTATTGTCTCAACATATTTTCTTTGATTTAACTAGATCTTCCTATTTACACAATCTATTTTAATCCGCATTCCTAGTATGGAGTTTGTAGCATCGAGATCCTTCATGTCAAATTTGGAGGACAGCTGAGACTTCACCTCCTTAATGACATCTTTGTTGTTTCAAATTAGAAACATGTCATCAACATACAATACTATGCTAATGAAGTGATCACTAACTTGTTTGGAGTATACACAGTGATCGGCTTTGCTTCTCATAAACCCCAATTCAAGTATGTATGTGTCAAACTTTTGGTACCACATCCTTGGAGATTTCTTTAAACCATACAGGGACTTCTTTAGTTTACATACCAGCTCTTTCTTTCCCTTTACTACGAACCCTTCTAGTTGTTTCATCTATATTTATTCTTCTAGATCCCCATGTAAGAACATTGTCTTCAAATCCATCTACTCTTCTTCAAGATCAAAAGCAGCAACAATAGAAAGAAGAAATATGATGGAAGTTAATTTTGCAACTGGGGAAAATATTTTATAGAAATCAATTCCCTCTACTTGAGAATATCCCTTTGCTACCAAGAGGGCTTTGTAGTTCTCCACTTTACCTTCTGCATTTAACTTCTTTTTAAATAGCCATGTGCTGCCAACGAATTTTCTTCCAGCAGGTAACTGAACTAGATCCCACGCTTCATTTTTGTCCAAGGCTTCCATTTATTCAAGCATGGAATTCTTCCATAGATCTCTATCCTATGAATCAGCAGCTTCCTTCACATTTCTAGGATCATCATCAGTAATAGATAAAGCAAAACTAGACCAAAAATCAGGGGGGAATACCTTTCTGGTTGCCTTCTTTCTCGAGATGATCTCCTCAGAACCGTGGTATGAGTTTCTTCTTCTTCTGATTCATCTTCTTCCGTTGAGTCAGATTCTTCATCTTCTAACTCAAAATCTATATTATTCTCTGGTTCCTTCTCCATTTGAGTCACTCCCTGTCTGGGAATTTCTTTGATCTCTCTAAACACAACTTCTCGACTATAGACAGTCTTCTTAGTTACATGATTCCAAAGCTTATAACCTTTCATACCATTTTTATAACCAATAAAGATACATTTTTCAGCTTTATTGTCCAACTTACCCTTTTTCTCCTTTGGAACATGTACATAAGCATCAACGCCAAAAAAATTCAGATGTTTAATAGAGGGTTTCTTACCAGTCCATACCTTTTGTGGAGTTTTGTCAACCAAAGCTGATGTGGGTGATCGATTTACCAAGTAACATGCTATCTTCACTACCTCTACCGAGAATTCTTGTCCTATCCCGACATTGCTAAGCATGCTTCTTTCCTTTTCCTTCAACGTCCTATTCATCCTTTCAGCAACTCCATTCTGTTGAGGTGTGTATGGAGTAGTCTTTTTCCTTGCTATACCACACCTCTTACATAATTCCTCGAATTCATTCCCATAGAACACTCCACCATTATCTATCCTTGACACCTTTATTTTCTTTTCCGTTTGATTCTCTACAAGAGCCTTAAATTTTTTGAACTTAGCAAATACTTCAGATTTATTTCGAAGGAAATAAATCCATGTTTTCCTTGAGAAATCATCTATAAATGAAACATGATACACATATCTACCTAGTGATGGAATAAGCACCGGTCCAAACACATCACCGTGTATTAACTCTAATATTCCCTTTGCTCTTGTAGCACCAGATGCAAATCTTACTTGATTATGTTTTCCATATATGCAATGTTCATAGAAATCAAAATCTAGAGCGCAATCAGTCATACCTTCAACCGTACTTTTACCTTGTAATGCACGAAGGCCCTTTTCTCCAATATGCCCCAATCTTTGATGCCATAGCATTTTCTTTGCTCATGATGCAGTCAGGGTTTTGTCTTCTGTATCCCCCCCTTAGGGACAACAGAAATGTTACATTCACCAATGATGGTTCTTTCCAATAGTTTGGATAGAGTTCCATACTGAATTCCTCTCATCAATACCATTTATCCTCGAACCATTTTGCAACCACCATCTCCACACACAGTATTTACACCTGCAATATCCATCTTTCCGACAAAAATCAAATTTCTTGCTAGATTTGGAATGTGTAGTACTCTAGGGAGAGTTCTAATCCTTCCATCCTTTAGTTTCAACTTCAATTTACCACGCCCAATGATACTGGCTGGTGAGTCATCTCCCAGAAACACATCTCCTCCATTGTACTCTTCATATTCACAGAACCACTCCCTGTGAGGGGTCATATGACATGATGCACCTGAGTCAATCAACCATATATCACATTCTAAAGGATTACCAGTAGATGCTAGGTACACATACCCTCCTTCTTCTAAGGAATTATTTTCCTTTGTGGTAGAGGTATCCTCTGAACCCTTTCCTTTATCAATATTCTTAGATCTACAATCCTTTTTATAGTGCCTAGCTTTATCGCATTTCCAACACTTCCTTATAAATTTTCCTGGGGATTTAGATCTACCCTTAGATTTAGATCTCCCCCCAGATACCTTATTTTTGGTTCTCTCCTAGGGGTGACCTCTCACAGACAAGGCATCCATGCTATGAGTATCCATGGATTTCCGCCTCATCTCTTTTGATAGCAGGGATGATACTATTTCATCAAATTTTAGAGTTGCTTGATTAGTACTCCCTATTGCCACAATTTGATTGTCCCAAGAATTTGGCAAAGAACACAATAATGTAATAGATTTGTCTTCTTCATCCATTGTAATGCCAACAGAGGTTATTTGAATTACCATATTATTGTAGAAATTTAGATGCTCTATCACTGTGTCATTATCATCCATTCTGAGGTGATACAATTTCTTTTGCAGAAACAACTTGTTGACAAGGGATTTTGATTGATACAAACTCCCTAGTTTCGTCCAAATCTTTAACGCAGTATCTTCTCTAGATATGTTCAATAACATAGAGTCTGATAAGCACAGTCGAATTGTACTCCTCTCCCTTCTATCTAACTTCTCCCAATCTTCTTTCGACGTTCTAGTGGGTTGTGTACTTGGGTCCACAGCAATCCACTGATCTCGATCTACAAGAAGATCCTCCATTTTGAGCTTCCATAGCTCAAAGTTCTGGCCGTTAAAATTCTTGATATCAATTCTTGAACTGCTCTCCATTCTCTTTCAATACACAAATTGAGACTGCAAAGCTCCCACTGAACCCAGGTTTATCACAGAACCAAGATCTATCAACCATGTCGAACCCTTAGCAATATAGCCATCCCCCTGAAACCAAACAAATCGAGCTCTGATACCACATGTAAGTTTTAAACCTATGTATAAAGCAAAACATACAGATTCTTTAAGCAAAACAAAGATTACACAACATTCACACATAGTAAAGAGAGATTTACCCTGGAAACCCTTAACCGGGAAAACCAACAAAACTCGGAGCCACACCTCCTATTTTCTCATCATCTCACTATGAATCACTCACAATACAATATAGGTATTCTACAACATCCAAAACCCTAATCCATTAACCTGGATTAGTCAATAGACCCCAATCCCTTAATCGGGATTAAATTACATATTTTTAGAATAATCCCCCAAAATTGCATGCGATTCCCAAAAAATTTTGCTCGCTACGCTCATAAACAGAAATGGCCTACCGGCCATTTTCGGACAAAAACAACCTAATGTCCTATTTTTGTGAAGGTGCCGGAGGGATCGTCACCTGCGTAACTGACAGGCGCACTCTCCCCTTCACATACATGCAAATAATATAACACATACCCAACATTGTGAGGAACTACAATTTCCACTAAGCCTCTAGATTTTATCTCTTGAGAGAATCTATATATTGTACACATATTGTTGAATGAAATGGAATATCAATCCACATGAGTATTTTTCTCTTGTGTTCTGCTTAATATTTTCTTCATATTTCTTCAATTTTCCTGTCAATGTTTGGAAAATTCTAAGTGAATATTTCTCTAGTAATCTAGATCCACCCATGACACATATAGAATTTGGCATGGTATCAGAGCACCATAGGGGATCCTAGTCTTTCTTGCGAAATAGATTTCCATGTGTGTGTTTTGTAGGTGCCTACAACAACTTCAATATGGATTCGAAAGCAATTCCTCTCCTCTCTCTATTCAATTATTCTTAGCAGAAATAAAATATGTGTGCATATATCAAGATAACATGTCTCTTTGATGTGTCCATTGGTTCTATGAGCGAGCCAGAATCTTATCAAGAGAAGTGTGATTGGCTCAATGACTGTGATAGAACATCCTAGAATGCATTATCTCATTGATTCTGATGAGTATCCATTTCAGCTCTGGAGAAATCTAGATAGATATCTTGGCATGAAAAAAGAATATATTATCTATATGGAGAGAAAGAAAATGTACACCTCCTCATGTGTTTGTTGAAGCCCTGGGTATGTAAATGTTGGAATGCTTTCCAAGGCTAGCAACAGAGGGTGACAACCCAATCTGAAAGGCTTCAAACAACTCTGCGCAAGAGTAGTTCTATCCCCACACTGTTTGGTGTGGTTTACTCCCATGGATATAAGGCCTCCCCTTGCACTTAAGTGGGTTGATCCTGATGGATCTGTCTTCCTGTGAGGGAAGATCAAAAGTGTTCTATAGCTAGAAGTGAGTAATATTTGCTTTAAAAATAATCTAAACTAAGTTAGGACTAAATTAAAGGAATGTGTTTTGGTGTGCAGGATAACCTGATCTAGAAATTAATAAGTGTTTCTCCATTGAAATACAAGTGAAGTGGATCTTTACTTACTAGCTTAAGAAATAGTCAAAAAATGAAAATTGAATGATTATAGCTTAAGGGTTGAAGCACATGCACGATTATCCTGTTGGAACATGCTAATTGAAAAATTGGCATTAATTTTATAATGTCTATTTATCATTTGCATAAATAGATAAATGGGTTAAATAAATAAATTCATTTAGCACATAAGACACATGGATCATAAGTCAAGAAAAATCTAAACTGCAGATCAATGTATTAATTATTATTGCAAAACAAAACAGTGTTCATTCATGAGTTGAAGCAAAAATCAAAATCCATCAAACAAATTTGATAAATTAAAACAAAAGAGATAGCAAGAGAAAACTAACTATATATCAATAGGCCTGCAAAAAATTACAAAGTCTTGAATGACACAAAGTATCTCTAGTCCTCTTTCGACGATTTTCTCCCCCTCCCTATGAGATCTCTACCCCTTTAATAATAATTATAATAAAGATACAAAGGGTCGACTTCCCATAAAACAGGGATTACAAAATCAATCTAATATAAGAATAGCCAAGGGCGCCTTGCCACTTGGCCCATAATTCTAACAACTCATTCACATCATGATACTTAGACAACTCGAGTCCTAAATAGGCATCACATGTGAGAGATTCAATCTCATTCTTGCTTAATTTGTGCGAAGTACGCAGAAAAATGTGGATCTTTTTCTCCAGATTGACAGGTTGCTTGATAAATTTGTCAATTTCCGAAATCTGTATGTGCTCAAGTTGCAGAATCTGTTCTTTGACCCGTGCACACCTACTATCCACCTGCTCAATCATCAGCTTCGGTGGACAAGCCTTCTCAATAAGGTCCAAAGTGGGAAACTGTAGCATGACCATGATGTTGTTTGTAGCATACCATCTTCTTCCACAAATTGCTCGTGCCTTCTTAATTGTTTCTTCAACCATCTCATAAGCATTATGCCATGCATCCAAAGATGTTCTTATTCTCTTGAACTTGAATCTATCTAAAACTGGGATATCCTCAGGTTTGTCCTTGATATACCATTGCCAGTCAACAATTTATTCAATGGCCTTGGAAGCTTGTTTCCTTTTCTCAATGTGCTGCTCAAGGATAATAGAAAGTCATTCAAATCCATTATGAGTTTCCTGAATTTCATTCAAGGAACTAAATAACTTAGCCAGGAATTTGTGATGCTCCTCATTAACTCAAAAGGCCAAATCCTTGAACTCTTCCTCAGAGAATCTAGGGAAAGAAGAAGCTGCTGCATTGGTAGCTGCATCCTTTAGCTGCTGTTCCATTATTGCTATCTTCTCAATATTTCCAGTATTTCAGACTTGTGTATCTTGCAGTTGAACCTGGAGAGAAGTGTTCTATTCTTGCAGATCCTTGAGCTGACTTTCATACTCATTCCTTAATTCATGAATCTCAAATTTATGTTCTTCATTAATTTTGATTTGTTGCTCCTGGAGCTTCTTCAATTCTTGTTTTTAATGTCAATCTCCTTATCCAATGAATTCACTGAATCATAATTGGCTCCAACAAATGATCCCATTGTTGCACTAGTGTCTAATGCCTCCTGCTGGATGTCAGCAGACTATTTTTCCCAAATTATTTGATTGGGGACAGGCATTTGCAGCATAGTTGGTTCCCTGCTTCTTTTATTACCTCTTTTCACCACTGCTTTGGCTGATCTACTGCAAAAGTATTCCCCAAGGGAAACCACAACATCATCTCCATAGTCAGCTGCCAACTTAGTTGAAGATGTGGCAATATTAAATGTTGTAACTAATGGGGTTGTTTGAGTGACAGTAGAATTTGGGATGGACATGGTGTTTTGGGAAGTAAACATAGAAGAGGTGGCAGTAATAGAAATTGATGGTAAAGGAGTTGGAGAAGTAGTCGAAGTGAAAACCTCAAGAAGGGAAGTAGGGGAAATGGTAAGTGATGGTTGCAGAGAAACAGTTGGGTCTTGCATCTCAGTGACTGGTGGCAGTGAGGTGATAGGTGGAGTTAACAAGGTTGGTTGTGAAGTAATGGTAGAAGTGGCACTAGGTTTTTTGGACCCAAAATCCGACGGCCAAAAGGTCGGATTTTCTATATCTTGTGGTCAACTATCCGACAACCTCCATGTTTTTTTAATGTTGGTCCAAATTCGGCTGCAATCTAACGGCTTGGACATCATCGGATATTCGATGCCCACAGACCGTCGCATATTCGACTACTAGGAAGTCAGTTCTCTGACTTGTGTCATTTCACATGATGTTGGATATCCGACGCCCCTTTCAAATGGAACTGACTGTAATTCGACGTCAGATGCCGTCGGAGCTATGGCAAAGACGTCAGATTTATTCGATGTGGTGGTCAGATATCCGATGCCTCTTTCAAATGGAACTGGCTAAATTCGACGTCACATGCCGTCGGAGCTATGGCAAAGACATCAAATTTCTTCAATGTGGTTGTCGGATATCCGATGCCTCTTACAAATGGAACTGGCTGAATTTGACGTCAGATGCAGTCGGAGCTATGGAAAAGACATCAGATTTCTTCAATGTGGTGGTCAGATATCCGACGCCTCTTACAAATGGAACTGGATGAATCCGATGTCAGATGTCATCGGATCTATGGCAAAGACGTTGGTTTTCTTTAATGTGGTGGTCGGATATCTGATGCCTCTTACAAATGGAACTGGCTGAATCCTACGTCAGATGCTGTCAGAGCTATGGCAAAGACGTCGGTTCTCTTTAGTGTGGTCATTGGTTATCCGATGCCTCTTACAAATGGAACTGGATGAATCCGACGTCAGATTCCATTGGAGCTATGGAAAAGATGTCGGTTGTCTTTAGTGTGGTCGTCGGTTATCCGACTGCATTATGAAATTTAAAAAAAAAACATTATTATTTGGAAGGTGATTCCCTCGAGGAAGTTCATATGATAGGGGGAATAGTTGAATCAAATGAAATAAAAGCAACTTGATGTTTGTAGGATTTTCTTTTATGAATTTACTAGATATAATTGACAAGTATGAGTTCAAGAAATATGACACAATGAAGAATGCTGAAGGAGATAGTGGAAAAAATCTGGATTGCTAGAAGTTATCGATGCAAGGAAGACATGGTCAAATTGAATATTACACATCTCTAAGTGCTCAGAATGCTATAACAGAATCGGAGAAGGTCAAATCAGTTTTCGGTAAGGATAAAGTGGACAAGCTCAGGCTTGATACTCTTGGAAAAAGGATGCTTCAGTGAAGCAATGTACTGGATATTTTTGAAGAGAATATCCTTTCAGCTTGATTTGACAATAAGTATGACTGAGAAATGATATGATTGATATAAGGGGGAGTATGGAATGATGATGCATGCTTACCTTTTATGAATTTACTAGAAAGAATCTTGTTGAAGTTTGAAAAAACAAATAGCAAAATGTTGATGAAGATGGAAAGGTACAAGGATAATTTACAAGACACAATATCAAGATCAGTCAATAGGCGGATTAGTTGAAGAAAATGAACTTTTACTTCATGTGCTCCAACTACTCCCCCTATCATATGAACTTCTCTTGCTGTATCCAAGTCTTACCTTGATTTCAAGAGGCGGTTGTGAAGTTGAACTGTCATAATGCATCGTTTCATATATCTATGGTTTTCTCAAAACTCTAGAATGAACTGAGGAGATTCAAACTTGCGACCTATGTCTAGTCCCAAGGCTACCACCTTCAAGACTAACCTTATCAATCAATTCCCATCGCCATTTCCTCTCATACGAAGTCCCACAACCATTTCTCTCGACACCCAGTACTCTTCATTCATTCTACATGCATTTCACTATGCAACGGTCTTAGATTCTCAATGTGTTTTCGCTCAATTAGTTTCTCAATTCAATATGACCCACGCCCACCGTTCGAGGAGTGTTGCCAGTGGTCTTGAGTTTTAGCCTGGCAACAGTGACGATTCATGGTATTATGTTTCCCTTCAGCTGCAATATGGAAAGCTCATAGTTCACTGCGAAGGTTTTTCTGACAAATGTGATGGTTTGGGTCATGCTGAATCGAGAACCGAAACCATCACATTTGTCAAACAAACCTTCTTATGAGAGCTTTGAGTTTTCCATATTCCAACCGAAGGGAAACATAATACCATGAATCGTCACCGTTGCCAGTATGAAACTCTAGATTGCTGGCAACACTCCTTGGACGACAGGCGTGGGTCATGCTGAATCGAGAAACTAATTGAGGGAAAGTGCAGTGGGAATTTGAGATTGTTGCATAGTGAAATGCATGCATAATGAATCAATCTTGAGGGTGATAGCCCATCTTCTCCCACTATGAAATGCATGCAGAATGAATCAAGTTGCTTGAAGGTGGTCTCCCATTGTCAGTTGCACTTCAAGATTGAAGGTGGTAGCCTTGGGACTAGACATAGGTCGCAGGTTCTAATCTCCTCAGTTCAATTCTTACTCTGTTATTTTTCCGATGCAAATTATATGTTTTCTTTAGTTTCCCGTTTTCTTTAATTCCTTAGCGTAAGAGGAGCCATTATGGGCAAGTTGCAGCCCTAAAAAATGATGAACATTGACAATAAGCAACATGTTTCTAATTTTTGTTGGTGTATGCTAGATTAGTTGCAAATATCATGCTTCAGAAGCCAAGATTCAATGGTAAATAGACCATTTTGGAAGGGTTTAATGTGAGGTTAAGGATATTGATTCCAAGGAAATTAAAGAGAAGGTTAAGGATATTGATTCTAGTGCATCATTTACTCAGCCTTTGAAGTTGTGGAAACTCTAAATTGGTTATGATGAGCAACCAAATATCACAACAAGCTCCAAGAAATTGTCAAAATTTAGATGACACAGGAGTGGGTTGTAGAAAGCCAGCATTGTAGCCATTCATTGAGCTCCTCTCTGTTTCAAGAATAATTTAATATTCTCTACTGAATAGAGCCAACCACGTGAAGGTGGAAGCTCTTATGGCCCCTCCCCACCTCACATCACTCTCAATTCCCCATACCCAATGCATGTACTTGAAAAAAACAAATACGTGCAAATTCATCCATATTTCATCATGAAATTTCATCTACCATTCATTCAATAAAGGCTAACATTCATTAAACCATTGTTTCATTCAGTCAACACATTCATACAATAAAAGATAACATTCAATAAACCATTCATTCAATTAAAACTGACATTCAATAAAGGTAACAATTTACTACACTGAATCAATAAACCATTAAACCATTCATTCATTCATTAGGCCAAAAATCATGGATGATATATTGTTATAAAAAATAATTAGACGACATTTTTCCAGTCACTTCTTTTTAGTTTTTCTTCTCTTTAGTGGTAAATAATCTCTAAGAGGAGCATCTACATCTGGACTTTCTCTTCCAGTTCTTGGTTCTTCATTAGGCTCTTGTGGTGATGTCTGCATCCTAGAGTGCTGATCTAGACGTGGATTTTGCGGCAAGGGGTTCGGATTTGCTGCAACAATGTGAAAATGTTACATCGTTGTATTTTTCTATTGTAATGACAAGTATTTCATTTAAAAAAAATTACAAAGGTGTTTTTTTACCTGGTGTGGCCACATCATGTAGTTCATGTTCTTGTCCAGGCTCAACTTGTACAGTTTCACCCTCTACATGCTCTGTAGTTGAAATATGGTGAACTAAAATTAATGTTCAACATTTGCAATGTTATACATAAAATTGTAGCATATGAATAAATTCATTACCAAGATTCGAAGCATGATCTTTGATTTGTTGTTGTCCCTCCTCGACATTAGGGGGATCATCGCTTTCCTGCTCAAAATAAAGTCAATATTTTTTGTCAAGTATTTATAACAAATAGATTGGACAAGTGGTTAATCTTCAATAAAGTATATAGATTCTATTTACCTGTGCACCGGATGGATTGGTACCAGAAGACTATGTTTGGCCAGACAAGATTTTTCGGCATTCAACAACAGCTCCAAAACCTTTCTTAAATCCAAGCTTCATGTCTTCCTTAGTGGCCTGTTCATTGAATCGTTTGGCCTACATATTTGCATAACGTCGTTAATTAACATTTTTCGATGCAATAAAATGAAAAATAATTTGCAATTTATTATTTGTATGCATTATTGTTTTTTCGAAACTTACAAATCGTGCCACGAAATTGGAATAACCACTAGGCCCAAGCTTGTGCTGACCTATTTTTTTCAGTCTTTCCTTTGTGGCCTTTGATGTGTCTGGAAGCCTATACAAGTGTTTAAATACGTTAGATGTTCCAAGTTCGATATAGAAATCAATAATAATAAGGTTTTGAATTACATTGTGGAAAGTATTGCATACCTCCCTGTGCCTGGTGTTATCTTTCCTTCTCTTCTCTGAGCCCTCTCCCTTCCATCCTCCATTAGAGCTCTCCACTCCATTGGTGGAATCATTGGAAGGTGCTCATATCTAGGTTTTTTTTCCAGGTGGGTCCTATATTGGTCTTGGACAACCTTGATATGTTGTCTAGCCTTTTTCATGACCTCGGCTTGATTGAAGGTCTTGTCGCCGAACAAGCCAACCAACCGATTAGTGAGTTCATCTTTTAAACATTTTAGTTGTTTATCCCACCTTTCTCAGATGGTGGGACCGAATATCTCCAAGCACGCGTCATTCATTTGTTTATAGAAAACATAATTTCCTGCAAAACGATCATGCAATGATCATAATTAGTTGAAAGAAAACGTTTTATCGGTATATTATAATGAAGTTATAAACACTAACTTGATCAACGTATATTAATTACCTGGGACCTTATCGATCTTTATTGGGACGAGATCTACGTCGACTAAAAATGTTTCCTCCATTGTTCCCATGCTAGTGACACGGGAAGATCCTGGAAATGAAGCTAGGTCGATATCAATATTACCAGGATTCTTGGTGTCGACCCCTTCTTTTGGAGGATCCAGTGTGCGTCGGTCACTAGCGGCCATTGCGCTCACAGTTGGGGTCCGTGGTGTGTCAAAACATGTTGCCAACTGTTCAATCGACAACAATGGCGAAGGAGTCGATGCACCCGGAGTCATTTGCTCATGATGCCATGTCTCTCCATGAGCCTTGCTGGGGCCAACATCGCCTCCACCACTATTGTGTGTTCTCCAATAATTCTATAAATACAAACCACGTCTTACACGTTCAGTACTATCATTTAAAAGAGAAAATTATAAAATTATAAATGAATTATTTTATGAATCAAGATTCCTCAACTTACTTCCAAGGATTCAAATTTCCGTTCCAACAATTCAATCCTTGCCAAGTTCTGGCTTGTTTGTGGAAACTTGAGTAGCAGAGAAATGATTTCTGCATTATATTTTTCCAACAATTTGTCTATCATCTTAAACATGTTTGTGGCTTCACCAATTACGTGGGAATCTTTAAGGATCTTAGCCACTTCAGGATATACTGAACATTCTTCTGATGCTGTTTCATACAACGATTCACTGGGCTACAACAAAAATATATAAAACACTATTGAGTTATATCATGATAGATTCCTAACATTATATTAACAAAACATATCTATGATCATGATAGATTCCTAAAATTACAACTAGGTTTACTTGGTGCCTGGATGATGGTGTCGTCTGATCCACAGCTGTGGACTTGTCGCAATCATCGGGCCCCTGTAAAAAAGAATTAGAAAACATTATCACAACGAAACCAGTATACACACGAAAAATACATAACAAAATAAACATTATGCTACGTATTATATTGGTACAATTCCAATGGATTATACCTGCAACATAGAGGATCGTGATCCACTCCTTGGATCGATTCTCATAGGTGACTTCCTCCGATCTGCTAATATCTGGGAGTTGACCCTTACAGATACCTAAATAAAAAGCATAGTGAAAGTGATCACCTAAACGAATCCAAAACTAATAATGAGAAAAAACATCGATTAAAAACTATTATTAAGTATTATATTTTTACTATTACAAAGAATATGTATACCTGTTGCGTTGAGGGTACTGTGACCCTTGTAGAACCGGACTGCATCAAAAACATACAGAAAATTACATAAACGAAATAGTTAGATAACATTATAGGAACGGAACCAATATACTAATAATGAAAAAACAAAGGAAAAAAAGCTATTTTTTCTTATTATATTTGCACTATTACAAAGATGTATACTTGATCCCTCGAGGAAGATGTACTCCTCCGACCATCTACTGGTGGGGTTTTATCCCGATCACTAGCCTGCGAAGCAAATATGGAAAATTTAAACGAAATAAACTAGCGAAAAAATCCTTAATATGTTAAATTCATTAATAAAAGGTTGGGTAAATTGTTATATGTACCACTCTCATAGTAACCTTTTTTGTATCTACTCGGTTCAAATTGTAATTAATAAGCAACTCTTCCCCTGTAGATATTGATTTAATGGCAACTACAAAAACACAGTTTCCTTCATGCCCCTCAAATTTGCAGTTTGGTTGCTTAATTGTAGACCCTGGTTGTGTACTATTTATAAACCCCGTAATATTCCTTGTGGCCTTTGGCCTTCTGTCCATGTACAATGTTGCTCCTTTATTTTGATTTTTGTCTTTCAACTGTAAATAGTTTGTTGACAATCCATAGCTACACATACTTTTTGTAAATTGGACCAGGCGCATCCAATCTGTGTAGCTGTAACAAGGTCCAACATACTCCATCAATTTTGTACATGTGTTGTAAGGGACCCTTATGCCTTCCATGCTGAACAACCCAAAACCATGTATTGACGACGGTGCTATTCGATATATCCTCTCATTCACACAAAAATATTTGTTTGGTTAAGGAAGATCCTTGGGTACCCATTGTTTCATAAATGTCTATACCTCAAGGGAACCTCAAGGTCATCTTTTGTCTCACCACCATAGGAACATGACCCCCCTTGACCATGACAAAATTCATTGCGTTTATCAAATTTTCTTTTGGTCTTTTGACATCTAGTTGATCCGGCTCTTCTAGACCTACTAGATGTCTCACTTTCCTCTAGCCTTCCTAAACTCCCCTCTCTCGAGGAAGACAGATCTGACAAATACCTGTTTGGTTCTACCTGCACCATGGGAAAAAAGTTTAGATACGATCGCAAGGCATAACGCCTCTTAAAAGGTAACGTGTAGCGCCTTTTATAATGTTACTTGATCCTCATTCCCTTTCTCAACATGTAGGCATTCAAGCGATGAGGAAGACAATCACTTTATCTTTCTTATGAGTACAAATTCACGCAATTATGAGATTTCTTTTATTGCTCCTTTGGGTCTTGACTCCCATATCAAACCATCCAACTATCAGCTTTGTCATCATGGCCCTAAAGTCTCTCTCATCCCATCAGTTTAGGTTCATCAACTCGGTAATTGAAGTCCAGTCACATTTAGTAAGATATTTATATTCAACAATAATAATATAAAATAAAAATCACTAGCCATTATGGAAAACATCTAAAAGTTTTTATGACTCTCAAAAGTAAGATCTTTTAGGTGGTTAATAAGTGTTCAAAAATATTCAACAAAAATATTTTATATAATGTTGTGTAACTTGTATAATCTTATTCAAGCATGGTCTCCTTAGATGACTGAAAGTAATTGAATCAAGCAAAAACAGAACCGTAAACATGTAAGCTGTTTTGAAAAATGGTAGCTTTCAGTCATACTCCCTACTAATGCTTCCTTTGGACAATTACTTGTAATATTGACTTAGGGTATTTAATTCATAACATATATTTTCAATCATATTGACATAGAGAAAAGTAGAGCTTTCTTTATATTATCATGACATAGTTACAAATACTTTCTTTTCAATCTTTATGACAATTTGAATGGATAGGCCCCACTCATAGCCAAATACTTTTGAGATATTTACAACTCATCGGAGTATGGGGGACCATATAATTCTCGAAAGACATTGGATTCAGTATCCCATGCCTTTGAATAAACAAACCTCAGGACCACGGGTCTATTCTGATGCATGTGGACGTCTATGTGGGTTTTGACAAGCCACTGTTGTTGGTTTTTAATGTAGTACCAAAGGATTTGAACTTCATTAAGCTTTGTCTGCAAAATACCTTTGACATGTTTGAGAGATTCTCCAACTTCCCGTTTTAGATTATAAATAACAACTGGTTCTAATGTTGTCAGGTTGATTCCGAATGACCGCCACCAGTCTCTTATCCAATCAGGGACGTAGAATGCAGGATCCTCATAGATTTGTGGAATTTGAAGTCCAAACTTTAGCATGGTATAATATGTTCTATCTGTATTTTCTTTTCTCAAAAATTTCCACCATAATTTTTTATATTTTTCATAAGTGTGTGTAGTACTTGGAAATCGGAGACTAGCATCTTGATGTGGCCATGCTTCCGAAGAACGTATCCAGTTAATATAGTAGTATTGTTGGTCTAGTTGTATCCCAAGGTGAGGTGTAGAGCCCTCCGTCGAGATTAAGTTAATATCTTGGTAGAGGTGTGTTAACCAATTGCTTGCATTAGCTGCTTTTCTCAGGGAGTTGTTGTAAATCATCTCTGGTACAATACTGGATCCCATGGGCATTCTTCTGAGTTTTGGAACTAGTCTAATAAAAGCATCAGATCCCTATAAGTAAGAATCTAACACTTCAGCATGTCTCAACTCCCACCTAGGTTTCTAGTCTTGCATATAATCCAACCAACTCATATTATCATTGATAGTATAGATATGATTTTTTCCTCCGATCCAAGCAGATATTTTCATGTTTACTTGTGGGTTATGGGCCCACTGGATTCCGCTTTGACCTTCTACGCTCGCTTTCCTTGTGCTCGCTTGCACCAGGATTGCTTGTTTTAGGCTCGCTTCATAAAAATTAATAGCACACTTCTGTGTCAAATATTCTCTTGTTAAAAGGGCAGGAATGCTTTTTGCTTTCTCAGAAATGTGCTCATGAATAGTACAATTATAACATCAAAACAATGCTTGCCATATTGCAAACTTTCCTTTTGCCATTGCAAATTTTATTGTGTTGTTTAGCACAAATGGAAGACTAGAGCAATATGTTCTTATGATAAAGTCATGGTTCAACAAATAAAGTCATAGTTCTACTCAATTTTCTATCAGGACACTTATTCTCCAAGATAATTTTCCTCACAAGTTCAATTGAGGAGTTCCACGACTCTTAAAATTATTTACCAACAAATATAATTTGATTACCAACAATTTTGTCTGACAGGACAAGTCTTAACTACTTAATTCAAATTATTTACCAATATTTGATTACCAACAATTTGATTACTTAAGTCTTATAACCAACACAGATTTGATTACCTAGGTGTAGACATTTCCTGTAATATACTTAGAAGAGTTACTTTCAGAAATGACTGTGCCTCTTAGAGGCCAGTCAACTCTAGGAACCAAGTGACCCTATTATAGGGTTAGTACAAACCAGAGAGAGAGATGACTGGGCTATGGTACAATCAATCAAAGAAAGTCAATGACAATCAAAAGGCTCAGTATAATCACAATAAAGATGAGATGACATCCAACAGACTGAGGCCAAAGAGACTCACACCCTCCAGTAAGGTACAATGACCAACCAAAGGGTAAAAAAACCAACCAGTAAGGTACAAGTGAAAAAGAAAAGAGTGGGTATAAATTAGACTCATAACCCTTGGGACTAAGGGGGTGTACTACCTCAAATGTGGACAAAGTACGTCCATAGTTATACCCACAAGACCAAAAACATAAAATTCAGTACAAATCAAAAGATAACTCAATATCAGTAAAAGACCCAAAAGGTGAGAGGCAAGGTACCACAAAAAAATGAAAGGACCAAAATTAAAGGACAATCTACCACAAGACCAATAAACAACAAGGTGTAAGGACCAAAAGTAAATCAACCATTGTGGGGAATGTACAAATAAGGTCAAATTTATATTGCAATAGCTCCTTGTAACTACCTGTTATTTGACATGCCAAAGAGATAAAAGGTCAAATAATGTCAAATATATGCAATAGCTCCTTGTAACTACCTCTTGTAACTCAAATATGACCACCAAAAGGTATTATAGCAAGCAACCTTCCTAACTAAGGTCTGGAGGGTGGTACAAAGTGGGTATAAAGACTCATAACAACTTGGACAAAGGGGGTGTACCTCAAATGTCGACAAACTACTGTAGTACCCACAAGACCAAAAACATAAAAGGTGGTACAAATCAAAAGATATACCAAGATGAGTAAAAGACCCAAAAGGTAAAAGGCAAGGTACCACACAAATATTATCAACAAAATGGAAGGACCATAAGACAATCAACCAAGGTGGGGTACAACCAATCATCTCTCTCTCAAATTTACCATTGTTCCATATAACCTGAAAGACCATCATCACGGTAAATGGAAAAGTCCACATGGACGATGTGATCACATGGTCCTCTAGACTACTCCTAAGGTCAAGTGTTAGTGGCTTCATCAAGGAGTGTTCAGTCCCTTGAGAAGACCATCTAACTCAACCATCTCTAAGACCTAGGAGAAGAGGACATCACACATCATCAGATAATTGGTAACTGACCGTGTAAGAACTCAAAAACCCTAAAGCAACTGAGTGTGCAGAAGGGGAGCTAGGAAAAGACAAGGCTCGCAGGCCAGAAAAGCAAGCACAAAACACTGTATTGGGACTGGTGTCACAGTAAGTGAGCTGAAACAAAAGTGGCCAGAATGCCAACAAGCAGCACTAAAAAGAAAAAGACCCTCTAAAAAGGTGAAATAGCAAGCAGAACCTCCTAACTAAGAGCTGGAGACCTCAACAAGTTGTATCCTTCACAAGGTGATGAAATCCAAGTCGAACAATACAAAATGAGAGACCAATAATGGAAGGATATCCCTCTATCGAAAGGGATCCGAGGTAAAGAGCCCTAGAAGAAAAGTTACTAAGCTACCTCGTTCATGGCACGTCGGAGAAGGATACTGGCACTTCTACTTTATCACCCTTGTATCACCAGTATGGTGGCCGGAAAATACAAGGAAGACAATGGATCGATATGCGTTAGGGGCTAAATGGAGTGCGGTATTCCACAAAGTCTGTCCGGAACCAATCCTCGCGGATTACCCCTGAAACAACGGGAGGCCCTCTCCAAAAACTAGTCAATGACTATGTCAATAAATACTAGAGGATTTTAGTACCCTAGAGGACAACAACTATGTCTCAAATGAAAATTATAAGGGGGAATTATTTGGATGCCTATCCCCGGTGTCCTACCTAACTACCAAATTCTTTTTATCCGCAAGCGAGGTTAAAGTGTGTTGAGTTAACGAGTTAAATTTTAATGGTTGTATTACTCAGTCGAGTGATGGAAGTGCAAATCGTTGTGTGATGACTGACTCAAACCATGCAAATGCATATGAATAAAATAAGACTTTCCTTTCAATGAATGCTAGCTAAGGTAAGGAGAGAGTTCTTTCAAACTATAACTACTCTTTCAAATTAAATGAATGCAACAAGTGTTTAATTTCATTCATGGGACCTCAGGGAGAGCTTCAGATATACTCAAGTCATGCAAATGAATTCATCACAAAAAACAAAGTGATAATAAATATAAGAAATTGTATATATCCATGTTCATAATTCTTTAGGCACACTTATAACATTCTTCAATCATTCATCACAAAAACATAGTGATAGTAGAAACAATAAACTGCATATAAATGTTCATGAGATTAATAAAAAAATAGTAACCACAACTGAGGAATATCATGATGCTAATAGTGTTATATGATCTATCTCACATGGTTCTACTTCATAATGGGATGGGGCCAATTAATATTACTTTAAAAACTCATATGGTGGCACCATGAAAGAAAAACATTATGGGGGCTCCAACCTACAAGGTTATCTGACTTTACATTAAGGATGGATTTGTAGTCATTTTGATCCCAACAAATGATATTATCAATTACGAGCTAGTACCTTAGGAGTGAATCCATACCTTACTCATGGAATTTCAACCCACCAAGTGCTCAAAGCAACCAAAAGATGCCCACATTAGCCTCTTCCAAAGGCTTCCGTCAAGATTACTTGTTCAACAGGCAAGGTCCTCAAAGGGGGTTTGCACCCATCAAGATTGTCCACTTTGGAAAATGAAGAAACCATCCATGTCCACATAATAACCAATAAAAGTCTTCACATGTGGAAACAAATGTTGAAATTTTTCCCAAACTAGAGGGATGTTAAGTATGAAATAGTACCCCACACCTACGAGCTAAGTAAGACCTGGAGCCCTACAACTCCTCTTCCTCCAGGAAACCATAAAATACATCTAATAACATTATTCATTATGCAAGAAATAATTGTGAACTTAAAGAACAGTCATTTACTAGTACTAACTACAGTATGTTACTAGTACTAACTACAGTGTGGCTCGATCCGAGGAGTGTTGCCAACGATCTTGAGTTTCAGCATGGCAACGGTGATGACTAGCGTGGGTCACCATTACCAAGCTGAAACTCAAGACCACTGGCAACAAAACTATAGGCCAAATTTATTTGATAACCAAATTAACTATTAGATGGTTTTAGATAATTTTGCACCAATTTCAAATGGAAATCAAAATTTATAGGGTTTTGGTGAGTTCTGGGCACCTTGCAGCTGCATAGGAAACCCTAAAACAACGCTGGGCATATTTTAGGGGGTCATCTTTTCAAATGTTGGGCATATTTCAGCCATTGAATAAGTACTGGCAATCATAATTATGAATTTTAGGCCACAAACCTCATTTATCCCTTGCAACAAGTTATTGGAAGCGGATCTATGGAACTATGGAACAATCAACACCTGATAAATAAGTGAATCCTTTTTCCCTTCTGCTAGGTTTTTGATATCTAAAAATAGGGTTAGGTTTAGAGTTTTGAAATCCTCTTAGAACCTGTATTATTCTTATAGAAGTAGAAGGTCATATTCTAATTATGGTGAGTTGAAATGATGAGACACTACAACCTTTTATAGTTCTCTACAATATGCTTTTGTCTCTCTTTTATATTAGTATCACCTCCACACTTCTACTCATACTATGGATGACCAACACCTAATGGAAAAGTGAATTGTTTTCCCTTATTTTGCTAGATTTTTTATAGCTAGAGTTGGGGTTAGATTTAGAGTTTTGAAATTCTCTTGGAAACTCTATGATACTTTTAGAAGTAGAAGTCCATATCATAATTATGGTGAGCTAACATGATTTCCACTTGTACCTACCGAATATTTTGACCATTACCTTGTTGGGGCCATAAATTTTGTATATGAACTTTGTTTTGTGAAAATATTCCACTACTGGAAAGCTATTGACTCATAGAATGCAAAAATAGGCATACAACCTAGGTCCTCGATACTAGTTCCACCGAAATTCTACGTCTTTGTCCCATAAACATTAATGTCGAAATTATGGTCACAGTGAATTGTTTTCCTTTTTTTGCTAGGTTTTTTATTAGCAAGAATTGGGGTTAGATTGAGTGTTTTGAAATCCTCTTGGAAACTCTATGATGCTTCTAGAAGTAGAAGTCCGTATCAGAATTATGGTGAGTTGAAATGGTTTCCATTACCTTGTTGGTGCCACAAATTTTGTATATGAACTCTGGTTTGTGAAAACCAACCACTGTTAGAAATCTATTGACCCATAGAATCTTCCACCTTCCAGCAATAGCTGAAAGTCACCTCCCTAGCTTGGTGACCAGAAGTGGAGATTTCATTCCATTGAGCATATATGAATGTAATGGGATGGCTTCTGATAAGACCCCCCATCTTGCAATTCACAGTTACTAGAATGCATTTTAATTTTCAAGGTGATCAAAATGGGATCCAGAACAGTTGAAATTTGATCAGGCTATAAGGGTTTGCTGCCAATAACTAATGAAACATAAGGTAAGAAAAACCTAATCACTTCTAAAAATTCAATTAACAAAATGAAACACCTATAAATATAGTGATCAAGGTGGGAAAAGTATCAATTAAAGCTCTGCAAAAGAATGGATGTCACTAGATAGGTTTCTGAGATACCTTATGTACAGGTAATCCAAGAAAGAGAAGAAAGAAAACCACACTTATGTATAGGTAATCCAATATGCTCCTCTAAATAAAATGATTTTTGAGCATTTGGACATTCACTGGATAGGTTTCTGAGATACCTTCTAGTGTTTGCAACTGGACAGTACTAGGACCAAGATTTTCTGTAATAATGAATAGTCCTAGCCATAAGCGCTGAAATTTGGTGTAGTCATTCTTATCTTTGTGTTTCTTATCCCACTTTAACACCAAATATCCCACAATGAACTCCTTATCAGATGAGGACTTCTCATCAAACCATCTCTTCACTGATTTCTAGTGCTGATACAATTTGTTCTTGGATTTATCCCTATCTTCTTCCCACTTAAGTAATGTATCAATCCTTTGTTGGAGTGGGGAAGAATCATCCTCTAGTATCAAATGTGCTAGTTGTAGTGAAGGAATCATAAGGTTGGATGGTAATATGGCCTCCTTACCGCAAACAAAACAATAAGGGGAGTTTCCAATGGCTTCTTTTGGGGTGACACGGTCTGCCCAAAGAGCATTATACAGTTGGCTATGCCAATATTTATGGTGGGTGGCTACTATCTTCTTTAATATGTTAATAAGGTTTTTGTTGGAAGACTTAGCTAGTTCATTTCCTTGCAGATAGTAGTTGGCAGAATATTTTAGTTTTATCCCTTTTTCAAGGGAATATTGGGTAAGGTCAATGGAGGAAAAATAAGATGCATTGTCAAACACCAAAAAATCGGGTGCACCAAACCTAGTGACTATTTGACTTTCGAGAAAGGATATCACTTGGTTAGTGTTGGAAACTCTGAGAGGAACTGCCTCTACCCACCTGGTAAAATAGTCCGTGGCTGTTAGGATGTACTTATGTTGTAAGGAGGAGGTAGGGTTAATAGGTCCAACAAAATCCATGCCCCATTGTTGAAATGGAAACTAGACTGTAATTGGATGGAGGGGAAATGTAGGCTTCTTAACTATTCCAACACACTTCTGACATGCTTCACATTTTATGACATAAGCATATGCATCCTTGAACAAAGTTGGCCAGTAGTAGCCTACTCTCAGGATATTATGGGAAGTATTTTCTCCTGAGAAGTGTCCTCCCGTAGGTCTTGCATGAAATTCCAATAGAATGTTGTCAGTTTCATCTTTCTCCAAACATCTGAGAAATGCACCATCATAGTTTTTCCTAAATAGTACACCATCAATGAACTAATATGGTGTATCCTTTAACCTTAAAGATCTACATTTTTTAAAATGAAGGGTTTCAGGAACAAACCTATGGGTTAAGAAAAACTTGATGTCATCATACCATTCAGACCTTTGAGTTGTAATGACATTTACAGAACCTTGTGATGTACTTTGTTCTTGATTGCACTCAATTTGTTGCTGTACAGGGTTATTGGATTGAGCAGTGAGAAAGAACAAGCCTTGGAATTTTGCAATTTTCATGGGTCTGATCTTGAGGTCATACTCCTGTAGAGATGTCATCTAGTGAGATCATTTTTCACCCATCTCCTTCTTGATCAGAACATTTTTGATGGCTGCATAGGGGACAATAACCTTAGTCTGAGATTTAAGAAGGTAGGTTCTATAGGGTTTTACCGACTTATAAACTGCATAGGATTGTTTATCAATCTGGGAATAGTTTAGTTCTACCCCTTTAAACATGGAGCTCATGAAGGAGATCCGAATCTCAACATCATTGGGATGTTTCTGCATGATAACAACTGCATACGAGAAGTCAGTGGTGAATGCATATAAAATAAAATATTTGGTGAAGTCAGGAGACATCAGAGCGGGAGCTTCCGCAATGGCCTTCTGAATTTCAGCTAAGGCGTTTCTTTATTCATCTGACCATTTATACTGCACATCCTTTTTAATCAGTTGTTGTAATGGTTTGAAAATTTGTGCAAAATTTGGAACAAATATTCTAACAAAATTGATCTTTTACCTAAAAACAATTGCATGGCTTTTCGAGAATTGGGAAGTCCGATCTTGGAAATAGCTTATGTGTGTTCTGGGTCAATAATCATGCTGTGTTTTGAAACAATGAAACCCAACAACTTACCTTCAGTGACTGTGAAGATATATTTCTTCGGGTTCAGTGAAAGGGTCCATATTTCCTGCAACGATCGAATACCTATTTAAGAGAAGACAAATGTTCATGCCTCTTTTTAGAATAAATCGTGATGTCATCTAAATAAACAACAACATAATTGTGCATTAATCCCATGAAAGCTATGTCCATAGCTCTCTCGAAAGTGGCACCTACATTTATCAATCCAAAAGGCATTCACCTATAGGAAAACTTTCCCCAAGGGGTTCTGAAAGTTGTTTTCAATTGGTCATCGGGAGCAACTAGAACTTGATTGTATCCTGAGAAGCCATCTAGAAGAGAGAACATCTCAGCACCTACAACCTTTTGAAAAATCTTCTCCATGGTAGGAACATGATAATTTTCTTTCTTAGACTATTTATTAAGGTTCATGAAATCAACACACAATCTAATTTCCCCATTCTTTTTCCGAACAGGTACCAAGTTTGCAATCCACTGTGTGTGTCTGACTGGAAAATCAATTCTTGCTTCTAGCAGTTTCTCAAGTTCCTTTTTGACAGATGGTTCTAGGCTGGGATATATATTCCTCAACTTTTGCTGATAAGGTTTAACATCACGCTTCATGGGTATGTTGTGATGCATGATGTTGGTATCAAAGGTTTTGAGCTCATCATATGTCCAAGCGAACACATCTTTGAACTCTCTGCATAATTTAATGAAATATTTCTTCTCCTCAGGAGAGCAATCAATCCCTAGATTGATTAACCAAGGGTTTTGTTTAGTTCCCAGGTTGACAGGCTCATAATTTAGGGATGAGCTTTGAGTTTTGCAGTTTGTCTTATGTTTGAATTTGTCTTACATATCATAATATTTTTCTAGATTGATGACTAACTTGGGAATGAGATTGGAAGGGTAGCCATGATTAGATAAATACCTCTCATGCTCAACCTCATCTATTTCCATGTCTTGAAAAGTGTCCTGGGTTGTGATAAAATATAATATCTGTTGGTCATCATCAAAAACCTTCCAACTAGTTACATTGTCAAGAATAGAAGGTCTGTACATGAACTCAATAGAAAAAGTGTTAGGATACAAACCTTTTGGAGGAATCAACCTGGATGCAGTGTTAGCCAACAAGTATGTATTAAAATTCTGGGACCTAGGGAGTGACTTGATATTGAATGCAGTAAAAGAGTTAGTCAGATCCCTTACAAGTTTCTGATAATTAATCAAACGAGGAGATAAACATTGTTTTTTTTTCTCACCTATTTTACAATAATTTCAGAATCTCCATAGCATTCAATTACTTGAGCGCCCAAGTCAATTTCCTTTCTGATTCCCTGAACCAGAGCCTCATATTCAACAACATTGCTGGTGCACTCAAATTCAAGTCTTCAAGCAATCATTATTTTGGTCCCCTTTGGGTCTATTAAGACACATCCTGCTCTGACTCCATCTTTAAATCTTGAGCCATCAAAGAACAAAGTCCATGCACTCAAATCCATCCTAAAATTAGTATTCACATTATATACATTATGTACAACAGAACCTGAGAATGGGACATAAGTAAGATTAACAATTTGGGATTGATTCTGAGCATTCTCAACAGGTGATGAATCTGCAAGTAAATCCCCAAAGAATGTGTCAAAAGTGCAGTGTTCCACATGTGAGCTAAAATAAGCAGCAGGCTCACTGAATCATTCAAATCAGTGACAATTTGTTTCATGTATGGTTCTCTGCTGATTTTGATTCTATTAGGCCTTCCATTATAGGGAAGCCATAAGTGGGACCAGTTAGTAGCGAAATAGCCTCTGATATTTTTTGACCAATCCCTACTTAACCACATTCCATACATCTCAGGGATATCAGCCACAATAATGTCGATAGTCTGGTGGATTCTTGGATCAGTAGACAGTGTGAGAAGAACATTCTTCAACTCTCCCACTACCCTAACCTTGGATTGATCAAGTTGAACTATCCGGATAGGGAAAGGTTCCCAAGATGCATTTAGCTTCTTGTAGATAGACAATGGAATCACATTAGATGAAGCTTCTGAGTCTATCATGCAATTATGGACATTCCTATTGAAACTCTCAAAAGTGAGCAGGAAAGGGGGTGTTTTCTTTCCACTTGGATTCTAGTTGACAGGTTTAGAATATGTCTCTAAGTTGTTATTTTGAGCTTCCCTAGGTTTGTTTACAATCATGATTTTATGAAGACTGTCTCTCATCGAAGGGATTTTCAAAAGTTCAAAAATAGATATATTGGATTTCACCTGTTTCAACTCATCAATTAAGCTATACTCAATTTCAGGAATAACAGTTTCTTTCTGTGTTGCTACTTTGCTTTTGTTTGGGGCAGATGTTGAAGGGGAAGCTTCCTGTGTAGACTGCCTTTTGCTTCTTGAATTATAAGAATGATGGAAATTAAAGACAACCTCAGGCTCATCTTCCTCCTCTTCCATAGGGAGTTCAGAAAAGTAACTGATAGTGCTGGGCTGCTGGTCCTCTTCTTCATCTGGTGGTTCAGGATCCTGATTCTCTTGTGTCTTTTCATCAGGGTGATCAGGAGAATTGTGAGATTCCAAAACCAAAGCTTTAAAAATTGAAAGAATTTCTTCAGAGTTTAATCTCATCAGGATTGGGTGGGACTTGATTCTTTGGGGGTTGATAAGGTCTCCTAAAAGGTGGTCTATTGAATCCCCTATTGTTGTTTTGGTTTTTAGTGTTAGTCTTTTTTAAGTCTACCATTTCATTGGAGATCTTTTGAAGAAAGTTTTTCATGTCATTCATTTCAAAAGGATCCTTTTTTTGCACAGTGGGTTTAGGAGGATTATCGTGTTTCTTACGAGAGGTAGAAGGTTGTTCAAATGATGTGTCAGGGTTATCTTTCAAGCAGAACATATCCTTTTCCACCTGGATGGCTTCAACAAAAGCCTCTTGCAAGTTATCTTTGTGTGCTCTTTTGACCCACATAGCAATAGGGATAGGTAAATATTTTATGTAATAAGCAACCATTTTCTCTTCCGTAGGAAGAACAGTGGTAGGGATTCTATTTTTTAAGTAGGATAATCTCTGGTTATAATCTTTAACTCTTTCTTTCCCCTTGATTTTCATTGAGGAAAAATCTATGACCAGATCCTCAGGGGTTTTGTCATCTCCAAATTTATGGATAATTTTTTTTTCAAAGTCATCCTAGGAAGAGATGGATCGGGCTTCTAAGGCAAAGTACCAAGTAGAAGCTTTCCCCTCAAAGGTGTAAGGGAAAAACCTGCAAACTACATCTTCATGTACAAAATTCCTAAGTTTGATGTCCTGCATGAAAGTTTTAATATGGTCCAATGCAGGTGATTTATCATCGGGATTAAACTTAGGAAGCCACTTTTCATGGTTCTTAGGAAGTCTATGTTAATCCCCAATAATGAATACAACATCTTGGTCTAGCCAAGGTCTGTTTTGGCCTTGTGCCATGGGTATATCCTCTGAAGAAGAACTGGAGGTTGTCTCACTATCTGATGATTCCTCATATGAGGATGATGATGATGAAGGAGGTGTTGGTGGTGGTCGACCTGTTGCAATGTTGGGTTGTGGAATTTGCAGATCTTGAATTATTTCTTGAAATGATGAATCGAGGTTTAAGTAGGGAAATAGTTCCTGTCGAGTT
This sequence comes from Larix kaempferi, assembly GCA_027924585.1. Lineage (NCBI taxonomy): Eukaryota > Viridiplantae > Streptophyta > Pinopsida > Pinales > Pinaceae > Larix > Larix kaempferi. The sequence continues at coordinate 1,325,278 of BSBM01001158.1, read as the reverse complement.
GTATTTTGATTATTAGCGTTTGATTATCAGACTCTTGATTGTTAAAGTCAGTAACAATCCAAGAATTGTTGGTTTGTTGTCATTGTTGAGCTATTATTTGTCTCAGGGTTCGTTGATCTTCAATTATTTTTTCAACCCGAGCGGTAATATCATGAGTACTTTTTCTCAATTGCTCAAGGGTTAGAGGCCCTCTAGTAGGTGATATAAAAATAATCTGAGGCATAGTTGTTTCCTGTCCTATTATAGGAGTAGCAGGTACTATGGTTGGATCTTGGACTGGTTCTTCCGTAGATGTAGATGCTTGTGTGTGGATTCTGGTAACAACCGATGATCTTGTTGGAGGAGGTATACTGGTGTTTTGTCTAGGCATAACTGGTCATGGCCCTCCTTCTAGCGCCATTTTTTGAAGCCCCGGGTATGTAAATGTTGGAATGTTTTCGAAGGATAGAAACAAAGGGTGACATCCCAATCTAAAAGGCTTCAAACAACTCTGCGCAAGAGCAGTTCTATCCCCAGGCTATTTGGTGTGGTTGACTCCCATGGATATAAGGCCTCTGCTGGAACTTAAGTGGGTTGATCCTGATGGATCTGTCTTCCTGTGAGGGAATATCAAAAGTGTTCTATCTCTAGAAGTGAGTAATGTTTGCTTTAAAAGAAATCTAAAATAAGTTAGATCTAAATTAAAGGAATGTGTTTTGGTGTGCAGGATAACCTGATATGGAAATTAATAAGTGTTTCTCCAATTGACAGACATGTGAAGTGGATCTTTACTTATTAGCTTAAGTGTTACAACTAAAATCCTACCATCATGAGATTCAGTGTATACACCCCTGAAGTTCCATTGTCCAAGTAATTCACCTGGAAGGGATATCATTGCACCTTTGCTAGGTTTTGAGAGGTCGTCGCAGGTGGCACTCATGTAACCTGTAACGTCGCACCTTGCTCTAATACAGGGTTCGACGAAGTCAGTTAATGGCAAAAAATAGGCCTTTCGAGCTCATTCTCGAATCCTGATGACTTGTATCCTTATCCCTGACCTCTTGGGGGAGCTAGAACTCGGTTCCTAACATCTTGGAAGGATCCCCTATCTCTCTCCTACCATATCTCAACCTACCCTATCCATATCCTATCCACTTAGCCCTATATAAGTGAAGCTCTACCCCTGTCCAAGGGGAGGAAGTCTATGGTACTCTTATGCTAGTGAAATTAGGCTCAATAGATTGAGCACTCTAGCTTGGGATACATCCACTTCCCTCTAGGAGCTTTGGCATGGCTTGTCGAAAGGAGCTTGCAATGTTAAGGAAATGGTTGTAATCCTCTTTTCTAAGGTACTCTCCACTTCTCAATACAGTTAATACAATTGCTTTTCATAAATGTTGTTGCATTGATGATGTTTAGAGTTTTCCTCATTAACTGTTAACTTAGATCTATCATATGAAATGTATGCTTTCACTATTCTTGGTCTGTTATATGTTCAACATGGTCTAGCTACTTAAGATCTGGCAGTGCTGGAGCATTGGATCAACGAAGGAGAAAGGGATCTGCAAATCCAAGGTAAACGATCTATCCTTCCATTTGCACTTCTATCTGATCTAGGAAAGTATTTTTTGTTTTGTCTTATTTGTTCTAGAATTACGTTAAGCTAGGGAGATTAGGCCTTGAGTCCTCTCTCGGTAGATTCTCCGTCAAACAAATCTGGAGACCATACTGGGGAGAGAACATTGCTTTATAGTTGTCAATTTGAATGTCGTTTTTCAGTTGATTTCCTGCCAAGCCATTCTATTTTTTCATTTCCTTCTTGAAGTGGATTTCACCATCAGATCTTCACTTTGAAGAGTATGATTAGCTTCCTTTGAGTTTGTACTTCTCATTTGCAGACCCTTTTATGATCACTATCTGGAGAATTGGTTCATTTTTGAACTTAGATCTCACCTGTCGCACCTGGTTAGTGTACCCAGAGCGACACTGTGTGTTTTTTATCTCTGTTCTTTGCCTGTTCGTCTGTCATCACAGCCCTTCCATTGGTCTACTGTGATGTCATCGCACTCCCCGCATTGGTGAACTGCGACATCGCACTGTGTACAACCACATAGTGTGGCAATCTACCATTTTTTCTATACAGGCATGCCCTCTCCAGTTTTGTTGTGAGTTTGGTTTGTGTGCAGACTCCCTCTGTACTGCATGATCCAGTCAGAGATCCCTTTTTGCTTTGTGTGATTGAGTTGTTTGGTTTTGTTGGATTTGTTTTGGGTTCCATCTTGGACAAGTCTGAGACTTGGTAGTGGCGGATACTCTTGTCTCCCCCACCTGCATCCACTCACCCTTGAATTCCCTCCTCCTTTCCAAATTTGATCATTGTGTTGGATCAGTTTCTAGGCCTCAATTGTATTCATTTTGTGAGTTTTTCTTTCTTTAGTGCTGCTTGTTACTGAGTGATTTTGAGTGTTTGTGTGTTTTCAGTCCATCGAGTGCTCATCTCTTCTTGAGATTTATGAGTTATTAAAGTGCTGGAAGTAATCTTTTCAGTTCAAGTATTCGTGTTTAAAAGCATAGTTGTTGTCAAATTGTCATTTTGATGCACTCATTGAAAGATCAAAAATAATTTATTTCCGTCATTTTTCAAGCTCATTTGAAGAACTGTATAAGCATTAGAATGTCTCACTTATGAATCTTTTGGAAAAGTTGAAAGAAAATTGTGTTATTTGTGTTTCTCATGAATTATGAGTTGCTCATCTTCTTGAAAAATTCGAATATGGATCAAGTTTTGCAAAAGTAATTCGGTGCTTTGGAAATTGCATTGTATCTTTTGGTTTTTGTGCTTTTAGGCCATCATAGTGAAAGTGAAAAGTTTGCATACCTTACTTAGAAATTCTCTCTTTTCATTACTTAACATCATTTTCGTTTTGAAAAGACAAAAGAAAAAGAAAAACATGCTTTGATTTGGCTTAGTAGTGTTGTCATGAACCCAAAATTTCGTAAAATTTAAAACTTTTCTAAATGCCTAAAATGCCACTAAAATATATGCGGAAACATAAAGTGTGGGTTTACTTTCTTTAAATATTGCTTACAAATAATTATAACTCTTCGAATACATAACTCTTCTAAATTCAACACATGGTTTTCTTCTTTTGAACCAACTAACTCTTCATATGTGTACACCAGATACAACCTTAAAAACCATAGACTAAGAAACCATAAACAACTATATTTAAACCCCATATTTCTTTTAATCAATTCATTCAGTTATTCGTCAAATAAATAAAATGCACTTCAAGACTTCTTACTGAATCGTATACTTCAAAGTAATCATAAACATTTTAAGAAAGAAGCAAGTACTCATACATAAAGACACATTGAGATACACCATAGGAAACATAGGAGACAAAATGTAACGTGGTTCACCCGTACACGGGCTAGTCCACAAAAGGTGTGTGCATTCTTTATTATTTAGGCAAAAAGTGATAGTATTACAAAGAGCAACTTAATTGCTGCAACAAGACTCCACCTCTTTCCAGCAAGCCTCTACCACATAGGGCTTTACATGGATCAAATATACATAAACTAAGACCACAAAATCTTACATTTATGCTTCTAGTCATATTATCTTCAAATGTATAACCCATAGGGCATCTTTCCAATTGTACATTAAAAATATATATACCTTTTCCCTTTTTGTACCAAAGAACAACTTACCTTATTCTAAGCACATATTTTAAAAGAAATACTTGCCAGGACTCATACTAAGGCCATCGCCCTTTATTTCGAACACACATTAAGAAACAAAGTCACATACCTACTATCAAAAAAAAATCTATAAGTCGTTCTACCATTTTCCAAACTTCTAACGATTTCCCAAGATCATATCTATTCTCCCAAATACTACATCATAAGGAAAATTATCTTTCCACACTCATAACTCTAACATATATATATATATATATATTTAACTGAATCCAATTTAAAGTAAATAATTCCATAAATTTTGAACTTGAATTCTTTCATTCCAAGGTATGTAACTATCAAAAATCCACCCATAACTTTTCCATCACCAGTGGCCTAAACTAAGATTGATAAATCCCAAATTATTAACTTAAGTTTCCTTGCAACTATATCCATATAAAAGTTATATTAATTTACCTAAGAGATTGTCTTCTCTCCACACAACTTTCAATATTTTCACATGTCGTCCTATATGATATAGTGAACTTACTATGTAAAGGCTTTATTATCTCTCTATTTTAATAATATACTTTAAACATTCCAGTCTCAACCGAGAGATCATGTTACTAAATATTAAGAATATACGTATGTACCAAGTAGGTAATTTGATCTAGCATCTAACCTATAGAAAGATGTGCATATAATATATTGGATAATCAAGCCAAATTGTATGAGCTAAGTGGCGTTTTTAAACCAACCTTAATATAAAATAAAATATCGGAGGATGCAAAACCATCTTCACCAAAGTAAAACTAATGTACAGGCTATAACTATATAAACGTTTGGAATGTATATTTCATAAGATCGGTCTCCCAAGGAGTCGTCCTCACCAATAACCTAAAATGAGAAGAGACTCATGATCTTCCCACATTCGGTAGTAAAAAAAAAATTGTAAGAGCATAGCTTTCCAGGTCCATGCTCTATCGTCGATCACTCCCATGAAAGGACAAGAAATACATAAGGGAACACTCGATATCCTGGAAAGTAACCTAAAGGGGAGAGTTGTCCCTTACTCACCTTAAATCAGAAGGATAGTGCATAGATCGTATACAGTTATACGATTGCAGGATCCCACACTTTAACACCAAGCATACTCGCACAAATGTAAGAATGTAAAAGAAAAAGGTTGAGTCAACTCTTAAAGTGAATCCTACTTACATAAATTGCAGGGATTAATTATATCGTAGAGCCCGCTTTAATCATGTAGAAATAATTAAAGGAAAAATGTCGTGATTTAAGAGTATACGTGGATCTCACCCAACCTGCGTGCCATTGATTTATAGAGTTTTAAAACTAAACTTGCAGAAAGGGTTAGAGTAAAACTACAAATTCTTTCACGGAGAGATCTTACCCAGAAACTGCCGCCGCCATTGCCATGCAGGGTTCAACGCTAAATAAAAATATCAGAGTTGGTTTGCACTCCCATCGCCGAGATCCACAATGTCATCCTATCGCCGAAAACCAAACGTCTTCTGTCAATGCAGAGAGACTTCCCCAGAGAAAACGCCTCACCATTTTTCCTCATAGTACATCGGAACCATTCCTTCTGGTGGAATTCTGAGAGGACAGAAGGTCTCAAAGACCATACCTATTTGTCACGCTGAGACTTAGTTTAGGCAGAGGAAAATATAAAATCACCCATTCTGTCGACACAGAGATCAAGGTCTATGTACACAAATTGAAGATACTAAGGTGCAGACGCGGGGATTGATATTCATAAACAGCTGTAAAGTAGCTGAAAAGAAAACTACCCTCTCAACTCAGAGTTCGATATACGAAAGTCTATCTCGCCATGTGCCTTTGTGGTATATATTCCCCTCTTTACAATGCCATCGGAGGTTAAATAAAACAATGAATAACACATTCTTCATAACTACTCTCTCCCGGCCCCGTCAACAACTCAAGTTTTAAGAAGTGTTATAGTGGACATTGCTATCATGGTTGCACTAAGCTTCTAAGCATGAACCTTATTCAATATTTTTCGGATGAGATATCTATGACACTTCTTTTACAAACCATCTTACGCCGTTCTTCTCCGTGAATGCCTCTCGCAGGGTGAATGCAACGACTCTACTCAAATTACCCCGACTCCCTTCGCTGCCATTACCCGTGATTTCCTCCTCAAACCGGCGGCAAATGGCATTTTCATCATAGACAGATGGCGCTCTTAGAATTTAAGACTACTATCCACTAAGAAGACCACGATCCTTCCATTTGGCGTTTCCACTCTTGTCATGGAATTACTCGGGATGGAACGAGATCGTGTCTCACCAACTCCGAGGTCGACTGATATTAATGTCTGCCTCGAGATCCCTTACCCACTCCCCTTATCAATTACAGGGTAACCAAAAAATCTCCCTTACCCCACTACCTCCATTTGCCACATAAACCTTCACTAGTTGTTTGGTTGAGAGAGATCATAACTGCCACTACTCAGACGCATTGCCAAATGGCATCCCACAGGCACCAGATGGCAGTACCGAAAAAGCTGGGTGGTTAGTGTTTTTCTCTAGACAAACTCGGTGACCACTCAGGATTTAAAATTGGCGCCCATCACCATAACCACCAATTTGTATTTATGAGCCACGTTCACAATTTTAGGGAGTGGGCTCATACAAAATCGTATATACAAGTTGATGTTAAATTAATGATCATCCATGATCCATCTCTTAAATGCGGGAGATATAAAATATAACAAATTGGAGGTTGTTCCCCTCGTCCCAAGATGGCCCTTGAAAGAAGGGTTCTTTTTAAATTATGGTTTACACTCTACTCAATGGAAAATGCTAAGGATAACTTCCTTTTAGAAACTATATAAGTATTTTAATACTTTTATTATTGCATCTCTAAAACACACACCAAGGTGCCTTTCATATATATATAAATATTTATGAAAATAATATATATATATATATATTATCGATCTATCTCTATAATTATCTGACACACCTTGTGGTATAAACTCTAGTAAAGAGAAAGGTATAAGGTGTACCTTCTTTTTTAAAGTATTCCTTTTTAAGAAAAAATTATTCATCCATCTTATATTTGGAAAAATATACATATATCTCTATATGTATAAAAAGTTACTCCCCACTTTTGAATGTTCTTTAAAATATATTTAAAAGCTCCAAAATAATAACCTTTAAATTGGGGAAACTATTATCTCTCTAACATCCTTCCATGTATGGGTTAAGTAAGTATTTGGGTAAACCTTATAAAATACCGATGAATACTAGACCATGTAAATGTGTAGCGTTTCTTTAGAATTTCCATGTCTTCATGGTGTAGAAAGTATCTTTCTCAAATTTGTATAAAATATCTCCTTTCCACCTTTATCTGAAGGTTATATATATATATATATAAACTTAGTTTCATAACTTTTAGGGTTAATAGGGATACTTTCCTTGACACTCTTGTCAGAGTTCATAGTATCTAGTGATAACACTTAACCAATGTGTTATGCTTCTTTTAGTTTTTTTAGGAGTTCTCTCTAACATCCTCTCATAGGGCATGATTAAGATAGTCCATAAGACCGATGGTTGACCTTTTGATACTAAAAGGTAATAGGAGTTAGAATAGTAGTTATGTAATTAAATAAACACTATCGCCGATCGTCTACTTAGGACGATAATATGAATGATTTAAGGTTATCAAGTAAGTGCTTGAGATACTAAGATGACACCCGTCATCTACTTTTGTTTTTAGTTACCATTCCTTAGTGGCTTTACTTTCCTCTCACTAAGCTGCATCCGTTCTACTTAAGAGTAATTCACAACAATTCATTTCAAGGTCCACTGGTGGGGCCTTGGCCTTGAGCTCCTCACCAGGGCCACATACATAAATTATTTTTACAAAATATTAATAATAATAAGGGTCAAATTAGAGGGATGTTACAAGTGTTGTGAAATTTTTTGTGTTTCGTTGAAAAGGAAAAAGAATACTTCAGAGTCATTTTTTGGTAGATTTGGGATTGTCTTGTGTTGCATTGCTTTGGTAAAATTGTTGGAAAGAAAAAGAAAATTTCTCCTTCCCATAAATAGAGTTCATTGAAAGAAAAGTGTATTTGTGCATGTAGTTAGGGCCTGCATTATGTTTATGACTGTGTACTCACCTCATGCATTCACCTAACCGTCTGGATAAAATTAACGGTAGAACTAGGGTAAAATATTTAGAAACTTGTGTGTAAGTTAGAGACGCGTTCCGGTGTCGTCAAGCATGGCAGTTGTCGTTATTTTCCAGCACTGTATCTCAGGGGTATTGTAGTCTTCCACGTACTTATCGGTATATCGAGCTCCTTCATGTACCCACCAAGTCACCTTGAGTACTTGGCATATATCGAAGGGTGTATCACATACTCAGTAGTATATCAGAAGGTATCTTGTCGAACGGTTGTGCATTAGACAACACCACTACGGATTTGAGCTCCCATGTACCTTGCGTATATCGGGAGACACCCTTAGGATTCCTGAAACTGACTGAGTTAACTTTTTGGTTGTCTCGGCAGAGCAATACACCGAGACCAGCACTCGGGGGGCTACTACGCACGTACCGTCTAGGTAATTGGGTATTCAGGAAAGGGTACGGTCCCAATCCTCCTTGTCACGTCATATTGTTGGACCCTGTGGTATATCGTGAGTTGCAAATCCTTGACAATCCTATGAGGTTCCAGACCGTTGAATCCACTCTTACAACATAAGTTTGCTTGTGGCCTTAGTTTATGTAGGGTTTTTGTTTGGTCTACTTTTATTTTAGTTTTCCCTTAGGAGAAACTTTTCGTTTCAGTCACTATGGCTGACTTTCCTTGGAGAAGGTCTCGCAGGATTCAAAATTTGCCACCCGAATATCCCCTTAATTAGGAGACAATTTCAAGGGTAAGGATGAATCCACAAGCCAGGGTTGGGTCACATGAAGTGGAAAAACCCAGTTTGAATATTGGAGGACATTTGTTTCCGCATACTCCTCCAGATTCACCTGCCTCTCATCCCCCGCAGGGTGAGAAAGCACAAATCCCCACTTCACAAGACTCACCTCCCATTGCACCGGGAGATCCTGGATCATTGGAATGGATAAATCAACCCCAGGATGACCCTACAGCAGCTGCTGGTTCTGCAGCAGCTTATTGGACATCTTCTACCGGTCACCCAGTGGCCCATTTTGCCATTGCATCCCCACCCAGTTGGGCTAGCCCCGACGACCGCTTAGCACCTTACCGTGAAAAATTGGCTCATTTACATGCTATGGGTGAGGAGTTTCAAAATCGAAACTTTCAAATAAGATTTGACGATAAACGAATCCCAGGATGCTCTTTATCTTTCGAGTCACCGAAATCATCCACGCAACACGTGACCACTACTGAAACTAGTCAACCATCCATCCCTGCACATGTATCCCCTAGACAGGAGACCAGTTTAGTACCTCCCATAACCCAACCTGTTGAAGGACAACAATCCAACACACCTGTAACTACCACAATTACGTCACCTGCTCCTCCCCCACCCCAAACTTTGCGAGGAGGATGCTCTTTACCCCATACCTTCTTTACAGGTAGTGGCAATCCTACGGTGAATAATTTGTTGATGTATATGTAACTTCGGAATGTATTTCACATATATGTATATTATATTCCTATAGAGATGTTATTATTCCTCTATAAGGAAGTGTCGTCATTTATATTGTAAGTGTCGTAACTTATACTTGATGGGTTATTAGACCACCTTATTTGGGGTCGGCCCTGTATAAGTCATGTGGGTCAAAGGGTTATTAGACCACCCTATTGGGGGTCGGCCATGTGGGTCAAAGGGTTATTAGACCACCCTATTGGGGGTCGGCCCACTCAGCATTATGTTATGTGGTAAAGTTCGAGCCTACATGAGTTAGGTAAAAAGGCAAGTCAAGTCAAGTATAAATAGAGTGTGGGAGGCACTCTATTTACACACTCACTTCTCACACATGCACTCAAGGAGGAGTGGCGCACTTATGGAGGAGGAGGATCTGCTGCTAGGTTATGGCTATCTCTCTTGGTTGGTTGTATCATTGCTCTATCTATCTCTGAGGAAGTTATTGGGGTTTTTCACCTTTATGGTTTTCCCCAAGTAAATCTTTGTGTCTCTTGTGTGCTTGCATTATTGTCTCCATGATTGATATACTGTAGATATGCTGTACATGTTGTTCTCTCAGTTAAGATCCTAGATCAGATTGAAGTAAATTCAGAAAATTTAACATGGTATCAGAGCTAGCCTGAAAGAAGGCATGATATGGCATGTATGACACTTGTTGCACTTACGATGCTAGGGCTTGATATAGCAAAAACCAGTCATCGTAGCACTTTCACTATAAATCCGTTTTGGCAAAGTTTTTGGATCTGAAATTGTTACAGGATGAATATTAAATCTCCAGGTACCTTGTGTCCAAAGAACAACCTCTAATTCGTTGTACTTTGTGATTTATGATCTGTACAATATAGGGTTTCTGCCTCTTCCAGATCTGAGTCAAAATCAGGTGACCTTGGGAAAAAGGTCATAACTTGGGATAGGAAGCTCCAAATGAAATTTCGTGAAAAGTTACAGGTATTAAACAGGCCGAGCTATCTCAGAAAACTTTTTCAGAGGCCGAAGGTCAAACAGTGACACGCGGCATGCCGTACAAGTTCGCTCTCCTGTATTATCCCATAAACAGGTCACGTTGCGACACTTGGCATATCTCTCTCTCAGAGAATCCAATTGAGGTCAGAACTGTCAAGATGGAAAGACAACAGGCCGAGCTATCTCAGAAAACTTTTTCAGAGGCCGAAGGTCAAACAGTGACACGTGGCACATCGTACAAGTTCGCTCTCCTGTATTTTCCCAAAACAGGTCACGTTGCGACATTTGGCATAACTCTCTCTCAGAACATCCAATTGAGGTCAGACCTGTCAGGATGGAAATCTAACAGGTTAGGCTATCTCAGAAAACTTTTTCAGACCCTGTGGATCAAAAATTTCGGAGTTACACCAGAAACAATCAGGTACATATTTCTGTCAAAACAGAATTATTTTTTGGTACCTTCATTCATGGCTTCCGGAATTTAGGGCTTTGAAGAAAGTTGGAATTTTTGTAATCGGAGACCACGGCTGGATGCTACTCATCAAAATAGAAATTTAGAGACTAAGATCAGAATTTTTGGTTGGGCAGAAGGCCGGGCTTGATCAAACCCTAGTTCGGGACTTTGATCAGAAAAGTGGAAAATTAGGGCTTCTGTAAAAATGGGAATTTTTGAAATCTGTGACCACGGCTGGAAGCTCCTCAGAAAAATAGAAGCTTCTAGCTTTGGATCAAACATTTTGATTGGGCAGAAGAGTGGGTTTCATCAAACCCCAGTTCAGGGTCACGTCCAGTGAATCCAGAAGTTTCAAAAGCAAAATTGAGGAGTGAAACTTTGCAGTTTTCAATTTCTGAATATACCAACTTGATCAGCTCATCAAGGCACATATTTCTATCCTGTCAGAAGTTTGAAATTCAAAGTTTGAATTTTTGGGGTTTCTCTGACAAACCCATATCCAGCTCAAGGTCCAGTTCTTGCAAATCAAGTGGATTGGGTTAATCCTAGAAGAAGATTGATTGATCACCTGCATAAGTGAAGAAGTTCCTGTCTCAGAGGGAGATGAGGATAAGGCCTTACATAAGAAGATTACAAGCGATCTCGACAGGTATGACTCATCGAGGTATGTTTCGATATTTGTTCATGATTAAGTTTATGGTATGCTTGTCTTCATGTTATTACGGTTAGTACAATCTTGATTTTAGACTTGTCATATCACCTTAATAAAACTATGAATGCACAATAGAAAATATTCATTGATTAGGGTGTTGACACTTATGATTGTACTAATGCATTATGGTGTTGTATGAGATTTATGTTGTCTACTAACATGAAAGGTACACCAAGAAAGACAAATCATGTTCTGGTTCAAAGAACATATGATCATGATGACATGAGGACAAAGATTCATCCATTGTCATGGATCTCATAAAAGATCCATCTACAAGGTATGTATAACTTGGTTTTATAATGGTTAACCTATGAGATATACAGGTTACTAGCACAAGTCATTGAAGAAGAACAAGAAGACATCATGTGAGTATGTTAGACATAATTAGCTAGCATGCTAATCCAGGTATGTTTTTCCTATATCAAGTTAGAATCTCACCTTGTGATAAGATCCTTTATTTAAGTATACTTGGCATGATTAATTATGATTATTCATTAAAGTTAGTACTCATGGGTTTAGGCATATTATGATTTTTACTTTGATTGATGATTTGACTAACCAGAAGAATCATGAAGGTATAGGTTTGAATAATCACAGGTTTTATGCATATTATATCTCTTATCTTGATTGATGATTCAACTAACCTGAAGAGTCATAGGTTTGAGTAATTACAGGTTTAGACATGCTATGGTTCTTATGATTTGACTAACCATAAGAATCCTTGAATGCTAATGCTTATTATTTCTGTTTGAAATGATCATGACTATACATGCTTGAGATTATTGTGTTTTAATAGTATATTAATGAATGTATGATTTTATATGATATCACAAGGATAACACATTCATGATACTAATAAGCATGGATAGGGACCAAGGATGAATATGAGATTCAAGAACAGGTAATCCAGGAAGCAAAGATCAAGAGGGAGTACACTCCAGTGGTTTATGCAAGGATGCAGATATTCAGAGGGAGTTGACCATCTCTCTACATCCCACAACAGAAAGGTGTAGAAGAAGCTACTTCAGATTAGGACTCCAGCAGCTCCTGCAAGGAAGCGAAGACTCAGAGGGAGTCCACCCAATGAACAAACAAAGATAAGTATTTTTAATTATCATTTCATGCATATTTGTTTGTTTAAATAAAATTGTTCAAATAATGTATATACTGATGTTCCTAGAATTAGGTTGTGTATTATGCATATTAGAATAATTGCATTGATGAACAGTATACTCCTAATATGCATGGGTAAGTGGCCTATGGCACTGTACAACATTCCATTGCTACTTATCTAGAATGAAACCTCTTTGCTGACATGTTGGGAGTTGTGCACACTCTTAACAATGTTTTGGTAGAGATTGGAAGGCATCTAGAAAGTTACGGAATATGGATAAATGTTGTATTGAAGCATTGGCTAAGATAATTGCATGACTGTATGGCATATTTCTTTATGTGTAAGAATTTGTTCTGAAAACTATGAGATGTTTTCTAATCATGCAATTTAACTTGTTGTGTAGGAAAGATCGTATGCCATCTCCTACAAAAGAAGAACTACAACATTTTGTTCCAGCAACAAAGATATCTATTGAAGATATTGAAGTTCCCAGGATCTGGGATGAAGAAATAGAATGCCATGATCCGTCGATCATGAAGAATGATGTTTGGGATGTAATCCCAAGACGTGAAGGGAAGTTTGTTATGACTTCCAAATGGAACTATCAAATCAAGCATATTGCAGATGACAGCATTGAGAAATATAAAAGTGATGAAATAGAAGATACACCAGATGGATTTCAAGACAGCATGGTGTAGTCAGATATGTGTGTAGAACTTGGTATGGTAGGATAGACAGCTTTCTATCCAGTTTGGGCTTTACCAAGAGTAAAGCGGATTCCAACCTTTACTACAAGGTTGAGGAAGGAAATCCAGTGATACTACTTTTGTATGCAGATAACCTGTTTGATTGCCGACACGCAGCGGAATCTTACTACCAAGTTCGAGATGAAGAACTTGGGGATGATGCACTATTTGTTTTTGGCATGGAGGTGTGGCAGAGTAGTGGAATCTTCCTTGGACAAGGGAAGTATGCAATAGAGATCCTGAAGAGGTTCGGGATGATGGACTGCAAGGCTATGGCCACACCTATGGCATTGAATCTAAAGCTTCTATGTGATGCTTCATATGAGCCGGTTGATGTCTCCATCAGATGATTGGGTCCTTGATGTACCTGACGAACACGAGACCAGACATTTGCTTTGTTGTGAACACATTGAGCCAGTTCCTGACGGATCCGAGGAGTGTTCACCTGGTTGCTGTAAAGCATGTTCTGAGGTACCTGAAGGGTACAGTGGATTATGGGCTCAGGTATGAGGCGAATCAAAAGTTTAACCTACAGAGTTATGTTGATTCAGATTGGGCTGGCAGTGCTGCAGATAGGAAGAGCACATCTGGGTGCTGCTTCAGTATGGGATCAGGTGTGATCTCTTGGTTTAGCAGGAAGCAGTCCTGCGTAGCACTGAGTACAGCTGAGGCAGAGTATGTTGCAGCCTGTTCAGCTAGTTGTGAGGCAGTATGGCTACGGAAGCTACTGTCTGAGTTATTTGATCTCCCGTTGGAGGCTACTGGTATCTTCTGTTATAACCAGAGTTGTGTGAAGCTGTCCGAGAACCCAGTGTTTCATGACAGGTCGAAACACATAGAGATCAAATATCACTATATCAGGGATATGGTGCAGAGAGGAGCTGTGAAGCTCCTGTATGTTGCGACGGACGAGCAGATTGCAGATGTGCTGACGAAGCCACTAGCCAGGGTGAAGTTCGAATACTTCAGAGAGAGGCTTGGTGTTCTTCAGATCGAGGACACTTCGAGGAAGAAGTGATGGACACATTTGTTGAAGCCATTCCAAGCATGTTGGAAGGAGGATCCTTCACATGGCTGTGGATGTAAGCGCTGGATGATGAGAATCAGGATGATGTTCTGGTTTCTGCTTGGATATGATCAGTTGGATCATTTTTATGTATGTATGTACGCATCATGTGGATGCTGGATATGATCAGTTGGATCATTTTATGTATGTATGCATCATGTTGGATGCTTGGACCATGTATCTGTATTTGTATCAGGTGGATACATTGATGATCAGGAGGATCATGTATGATGATATGTATCAGGTAGATACTTGGTATGCATCAGGTAGATGCAGTGATGATCAGGATGATCATAGATGACGAGCTTCAGGATGTTGCTCCAGATGACATGCAACAGGATGTTGCAGTGATGATCAGGATGATCATAGATGACGAGCTTCAGGATGTTGCTCCAGATGACATGCAGCAGGATGTTGCAGTGATGATCAGGATGATCATAGATGACGAGCTTCAGGATGTTGCTCCAGATGACATGCATCAGGATGTTGCAGTGATGATCAGGATGATCATAGATGACGAGCTTCAGGATGTTGCTCCAGATGACATGCAGCAGGATGTTGCAGTGATGATCAGGATGATCATAGATGACGAGCTTCAGGATGTTGCTCCAGATGACATGCAGCAGGACGTTGCAGTGATGATGATCAGGATGATCGTGGATACATCAGGATGATGTATGGTGAGTATCAGGTTGATACTCTGTGGCCGTGGATCAGGTTGTGCAGATAAGCATGTAATTTGTGCCCTGGGAGATTTGCAGATGGTCTTTCGAGGTTTTGCCTATGGCATGTAATTCGGTGCCCTGGGACATCTAGCAAATGCTCTTGCGAGGTTTTGCTTGGGAGGACATGTAATTTGTGCCCTGGGAGATCTGCAGATAGTCTTTCGAGGTTTTTCCTATTGCATGTAATTCGGTGCCCTGGGATATCTAGCAGATGCTCTTGCGAGGTTTTGTCCTATGGCATGTAATTTGCTCCTGGGAGATCTGGACAGGATGAAAAAGGCCTCAGATGCTTCAGCCAGGTTTTGCCATGACCACATGTAATTTGCTCCTGGGAGATCTGGACAGGATGAAAAAGGCCTCAGATGCTTCAGCCAGGTTTTGTGGTGGACCACATGTAATGTGCTCCTGGGAGATCCGACAGGTAGAGCTGTGTGCTCGTAACAGCCTGGGATGCTTCAGCCAGGTTTTGTGGTGAGATCACATGTAATGTGCTCCTGGGAGATCCGACAGGTAGAGCCGCGTGCTCGTAACAGCCTGGGATGCTTCAGCCAGGTTTTGTGATGGGTCACATGTAATGTGCTCCTGGGAGATCCTACAGGTAGAGCTGTGTGCTCGTAATAGCCTAGGATGCTGCAGCCAGGTTTTGTGACGCACGTAATAAGTCCTGAGGATTCCACAGTATGGCCAGTGATGATGAAGACCTGCAGGTGGTGGGCCTACATCCAGTATGAAAAAGGATTGGCTCTGTAGAACTTCCTATGACGAGTAGATTCAGAGATTGATTGAGATAGCAGCAGCAGTGACGATGATGATGACTCGATGACGATTATCTAGTGACGATGATCCAGAGAAGATGACTTGTGCTAGAAGAACTGCGCTGAGAAATACCTTCCTAGTTAAGAGGGAGTGTTGATGTATATGTAACTTCGGAATGTATTTCACATATATGTATATTATATTCCTATAGAGATGTTATTATTCCTCTATAAGGAAGTGTCGTCATTTATATTGTAAGTGTCGTAACTTATACTTGATGGGTTATTAGACCACCTTATTTGGGGTCGGCCCTGTATAAGTCATGTGGGTCAAAGGGTTATTAGACCACCCTATTGGGGGTCGGCCATGTGGGTCAAAGGGTTATTAGACCACCCTATTGGGGGTCGGCCCACTCGGCATTATGTTATGTGGTAAAGTTCGAGCCTACATGAGTTAGGTAAAAAGGCAAGTCAAGTCAAGTATAAATAGAGTGTGGGAGGCACTCTATTTACACACTCACTTCTCACACATGCACTCAAGGAGGAGTGGCGCACTTATGGAGGAGGAGGATCTGCTGCTAGGTTATGGCTATCTCTCTTGGTTGGTTGTATCATTGCTCTATCTATCTCTGAGGAAGTTATTGTGGTTTTTCACCTTTATGGTTTTCCCCAAGTAAATCTTTGTGTCTCTTGTGTTCTTGCATTATTGTCTCCATGATTGATATACTGTAGATATGCTGTACATGTTGTTCTCTCAGTTAAGATCCTAGATCAGATTGAAGTAAATTCAGAAAATTTAACATAATCAACAACCAGTGTTGGGTCAACCTTTACCTAGTGGTCAGGAAGTTGTTGCTGGGGGGAAACCCCCATCTCTTAACCATAATATTGCAGCAGGAGTTCCCATCGGGCCTTCCGTTGGAAATTCCCTACCTCCTAGACCTTCCACTTCGGGACTATCCCATGTCAAGGGACCGTACAACGTAATTCAACCTCCATCGAGTCAAGCATATCTAGGTCATCTTAACCCTGTTGGTGAGATCCCAATGTGGATTCCTAATGAGGACAACTGCACTAATATCCTTCTTTAATTATCAACCCGGTGGACGTACAAACTTTAGAGGTGAAGGCACTATCTGTGCTCTTATAGGATAATCTTTGTCGCGGTTGGGTATCAGTATTAATGTTTTAAGAGTTTCCTACTCAATACATAAAAATGTTTATACTAGGGAATTAAATACTGTGAAATAGTAAATCTATTTTAAAGAATTAAAATACTAAAAGTAGTAAATCTATTTTTAAAGAATTAAAATACTAAAAGCAATAAATCTATTTTAAAGAATTAAAATTCTAAAAGCAGTAAATCTATTTTAAAGAATTAAAAATGCTGAAAGTGAAAGAGATATTCCTATGAATCTACCTAATGCAGAATGGTGAATCTAGACTATGAAAGTGAAATGCCATAACAGATCTATTCTAAATTAAAGAAAGCAAGGTCTGTAATTACTTACGCATAAAACTAGAATTCTAATCTAACATCTCATGCTACACATCTATTATTAAGAAATCAAAGCAATCAATCTCAAGAAGCAATTAATCATGATGGGAAACATTCATAAACCTTAAATCTAAACCATGATTTTTGAAGGCAATTCTAATATATATGGAATCGTTGTTTAAAATGTGCATTGGAAGAAAGTAGCTACAGGACTACTGAAACCGTATTGCTGAACTACAGAACGTGTTATAAATTACTATAGAATCAAGACATCATTCAAATGCTTCCATATGTGATATAAATTTTCATCACTGTAAAACACATAATCGGAAATACCTAAAAAATGGAAATACCCTGACTTATGTGTTGGAGGGGCCCTCTCCAACCCATACTCAGGAGGAAACGAAACTTATAGACGCTAACTGGGATTTAACATCAATATTCTATTAAAATATAAACTCCATGTCTTCACAACGGTCTGTAACTCAGAAGTATCTCAATAGTGCAAAAATGTGAAATAATGTTTCTCCAAAACTGTCAATAGAGACCTATCGCTACCCGAGAGGTCCATATTTATATAATTCTTAATGCTGAACCTAACTAAATGTCTAAATGTCGATTCTCCTTGAACATGAGTGCATTCTCTACAAATCAGGAAAAAGGCATCAAGCTGCATGATCCCTCAGTCTTCTACGTGTTTGTCCTTTAATGCCCCTGAACCTACTCAATCACGCTCAATTTCCACAGAATTAGTTTATTGAATATGCATTTTAAACATACAAGAATAATCGTCAAAAACAACTTCATTAAATAATTAAGGTAAAACATTTTTCCCACAAATGAGTGTGTTTCTTCGCCATTGCTTGAGCTTTAATGTGGGAAAAAGGTTATCAAATACCTGAAAATTGGACTCATCACCTGTGCCAGGTCAACCTAATCCCAGAAACGCACTCTATGGGGTACCCTACCCTGGTAATCCTTACACTCTATGGGGACAGCAAAATGTTTTACACCATGGAACCCCACTTACAATCCCGCAAGTCCCTCCACCCCCGTTTGGTCCACCCCCACCTCCCATTGGAGGCGGCGGCCCCCCACATAACTCTGGAGGAGGCAGACCTCTACCTTCTAGCGGAGGACCACCCCACTTCGGTCATCATGGCCCACCTCCCCCTGGCGGAGGTGGTGGAGGACCACCCCCTCCTCCCAGCGAAGGTGGGGGAGGACCATCTCATCCTGGTGGTGGTGGAGGAGCACCACCCCCCCTAGTGGTGGGGGTGGAGTACCTTCTAATCCTAGTGGTGGTGGTGGTGGACCCCCACCTTACTATGGTGAAGGTGGCGGAGGAGGCTCTTAGCCTTCCGGTGGTGGCAGTGGCCCACCACCCCCTCCCGTTGGAGGTGGTGGAGGGCTGTCCTATTCTGGTGGTTGTAGTGGACCACCACCTCCTCTCGGCGGAGGCAAAGGTGGTGGCAGCCCATCCTACCCTGGAGGTGGTGGTGGACCCCCACCATTTGGAGGCAGCACACCCCCTCCCAGCGGTGGAGGTGGGCCCCCACCTTATGGTAATGGGCCACCTTATTATGGTATTGGACCACCTTACTATGGCGACGGACCTATATTTGGTCCGGGTGGCCAGTACCCCTATGGTCAGTTGATACAAGGTCCCACAGGTCCTTACACGCCTTATCCGTACTATCAGTACTCATAGCCTAATGCGTAGCTGCCATTTTTGGCTACTTTGGATCTACTAGACCTATCTCGCTTAACTAATGACCCCATTTACCATGGAACTAATTGACCACCCATTTCGGTAAAACTTCCGTCAGATATCCCAAAAATTGATGGTAAGCTGGGTGAGGATCCTAAAAGCCACGTGATGACATACCAGTTATGGTGTTCGTCCAACTCCCTGATGGACGACTCGATCCGTCTCCGGTTATTCCAATGGACTCTCACTGGTTCGGATGCCAAGTAGTATATTGAACTACCACCCCATTCTTTTCCTGATTTTGGTTCTCTTGCTATGAACTTTTTGACTCGTTTCCAACTGCCTATATGGTATGAAATTAGTACAGATCTTTTAACCTTGCTTTGTCAAAATACCGCTACTCATATATCAGATCATATACATGAGTGGCGGAGGAGAAGACGTCTCATTAAGGATCCTATTCCAGATCAGCTCCTAGCAGACTGGTTTACGAAGTCTCTCATCCCGACCATAGTACGAGATGTTTCCATGGGAGGT
The DNA here is from genome assembly GCA_027924585.1 of Larix kaempferi. Lineage (NCBI taxonomy): Eukaryota > Viridiplantae > Streptophyta > Pinopsida > Pinales > Pinaceae > Larix > Larix kaempferi. The sequence continues at coordinate 1,305,659 of BSBM01001158.1, read as the reverse complement.
GCTGTCACTGAGGAACAAACCATTGCATGTGCCCACTTACTAGACTCAGTCTATGCTTAGTTTGGTAGATTGTTTGATATTCTTCCCGACGCACCTCGCAACACTTACAACTCTGTGAAACCACCCAAGGGACCCCAAGATGAGGGCATCATTGGATCCCTTACCACTCAACCTTCTTCTCAAATTGTTGGTGCATCGAACCCCTTGGGTTCTTCCCCATCGCCAACTCAGGCTAGTCATGGCACCACCAAATCATCCACTCCTGCTGTCACTGAAGAAGTGAATTATGTTTCATCAACTTCACCTCAAAAGTATGGTGGTAAGAACAAGACTAAGGTGAAACCTAAGAAATATTCCACCCAGCAGGTACAAAAGAACACTGTAATACCCCCAATTCGACGCTTAGGATGTATTAGCATTTAATGTAAATAATGTGTACATGTGATGTATGTTTTCCTAGCATGGAGCTCAAGGCCAAGGCCCCGCTAGTGAAAGCCTGAATTTTTATTTAAAAGGGAAAGCATTGATATTTGATGCCCATGTTCTCTTAAGCCCAGGGAAATTGTAATAGGATGTAATTAAACATCATGCAATATAAAATTCGAAGACTGGCTATGGAGGCAACAAATGAGAAGGGGCCACGTGTATCCACTAGGGGGTAGTGAGGGGGCTATGGGATGGAACCCTAGGCTGCCATGTGTCATTATGAGAAACCCTTTGACTTTCCTAGATGACATTTATCCCTGTTGTAAGGAAGTGGTTGAGATGTCAGCCCATGGCTTTGATGGAGCATGGGCAGCCCTGAAATTCGTATGGGTAGGTATGGGCTCTATTTACTTGGACCACAAGTCACTCTACCTCTTAAAAGTTGCTCCATTCTCATCCCCATGGGAAGGTGGAAGAACCCATCATCATTCTCCATCCAAAAACGAGCTTCCATGAGTGAGAAAACCAGAAATCGCGACCTTGAGAGAACCTAGATTTTGGAAGACCAAAAACGCCCAGAATGGGTATTGGACAGTGAAATCCAACGGGGGATCCATTGGTATGAGCCTTGGGGCGAATTTGGGAGCAATAGCTACCCCAAAATCCATGGGAAAACCCAGTTTGGATAGCCCAGAAAATCAGTGACGGATTTGGGGTTATTTGTGACAGAGTTGTGAGAAATCCAAGTGTGGATGTATGAACAGAGGATGGAATGGCTGAGTCCAGCTTGAAGTGTATGTGGCTCTGGGATTGAGCTCAGGGGACTAGCATCCTCCTCCATTTTCCATTGCATGCTTGAAAAACCCAACTGTGTGTTGGCTTAGCATGTCTGTCTGAGTGAAACCCTGACTGTGACTGAGCCATCTAGTTCCTCCTTAGTGGATACACAGCCCAGCTCGGGGGTGATCTCTTAGCTAAAAGAATACAGGCTGGACAGAGATCTATGGTTGGGTGGAACGTTGCTCTCACGTAGCCAGTCGTTGGACATTTGCGTTGCAAGACAAGTATTCTTCGTGGATTAAATTATATACAATCTGTGTTCTGCAATGTGCTAAATCTGAATGTTATTTATTCATGAGGTTGAAATCGATATGATGTAGCTTAAGTAGGGGATTGAATCCTCTGCCTATTGATTGCTTGAGATAAATATGCTGATGCGAATCTATGCTTATGTGTGTTGTTATGTTTAAATTCCACTGTGTTTTATTGAGTTTGCATCTGTATAGAGAAGTTTTTAATTGTTATGTAATTTATGAGCAAAGGAATTGGGGCTAAGTCTGCCAAAAGCCCAGTAGTTTGGTTAACGTTTCCTTCCTTTCACAGGAGTGATGGAAGAGGACTTTACAAGCACCCTTGATGATACCAAACAAAAAAGGAAGTTGAAGTATCCTTGCCTACTGTGTGGTGATGATCACTTTTCTAAAGAGTGCCCCCATAGAGATGAAGTTTAAAAGTTTCTTAAGGGTAAACCCACACCCGCAGTTCTCAACGATCCCTTCCCTACTCAAAATCAGCAGTCAATCGCTCACACTTCTTCTTCCCAAGGAGAAGCATCCACCACCGCACATGTTCTCATGGTGTGTAACGAGACTATCAAATTGAACACTCGTTCTCGTTCGTATGACTTTGTTCCAGCCAAAGAACCTGTTGGAAGTAATACTGAAAAAGATTCCACTTCGATGCCCGACGTCACTGTGCCGACTACTCCTCTCACCATAGAGAAGCCCTCTCTTGAGTCAGTCTTGCGTCCACCCAAGAGCATGATTAGAAAATTGGTTTTCAATCCTAATGCTCGGGATGCTAAAAACTACAACATTGTAGAGGACCTAGAACAAGCCCCTTATGCTATGCTGATGCTTGAGGTCTTGGAAAACTATCCCAATCAGTGCAAGACTCTCCTCGCTACCATCGGTGCAGTTGACCCAAATTCATTGAACACCATTATGTTTCGGCTGGAATATTTCAAACCGAGGCTCTCCCATCAATTAGCATTTCAAGTTGCCTCAAACATTGCTAGGATAATAATCCATCATACCGTTTTGGATGAAGGAGCCTCTACGTCAGTCATGTCAATCACCTGTTGGAGAGCCATTGGTTCTCCTGAGTTGAACCGTTCCCCTACCAATTTGAGAGCCTTCGACGGATGTGGCTTTCAACCTCATGGGCTATTACAAGATTTACAAGTCGAGCTGGGGGGAAAGACCACAACACTTAACGTGGAAGTGGTCGTCACCCCATTAGATTACAACATTCTGCTTATTCGTAATTGGTTTTACACCATGACTATAGTCACATCATCTGTCTTCCGCATAGTACAATTCCCCCATCGAGACTGAATTGTCACAGTCGACCAACTGGATTTCTGCACACCTGACACCACTACTCATCTGGGCAATAAAATTCTTTCGATTGGAAAATATTTGCAAATGTATGAGAGTGTGGGGGTCGGCCTCCTTAAGGATTCATCCCTTATGGGCGTCTTTCCTACTTCGGATCCCCCAAATCATGTTTCCACAGTTAACATGATCTCCTCGTAGACTTCATCTATCCCCAACTCCACTGATTCATGGCATGTACCTGATGAAGCCACCACACACCTGATTGGAGACACTATGCCTCTATCACCCGCTGAACTCATGTATGAGGCTATCCAATCATCACTTGAGGACCACTTAGCTATGGCCTTGTTGATGCCTCAGAAATCGCAGCATCAAGCAGTAAGGGAATCTCCCCGGTAAACAGTCCCAATTAGATTGTCCACCGTTTGGTGTGGGGAATCCGTCCGGTTAACGGTTCCGGCTACCATAAGATTTACAGATTCTTAATCTTTGCACCAGTTGCGGCCCAATCCACCGTTTTGTGATTTTAATTTTAAAGATGAAATGCAAGTTCCCTAAGCTAAATGCAGGTAACTAATCTAAATTAACCTAAAACAGTATGAGCAAATCTAATCTATCCTTGTAGGGAGAAAACTGTAAATATGAGCAATACGATGAAAGAAACATCTAAAGATCATATAGATAGCCATTAAATCATAAAGATGCAATCTCAGCAGAAGATAAAAGATATTAAAGATAGCTTTAATTCACTGAATACATTCCATTACTCATTTGAGAGAGACATCATTGTACAGGAAAATAGAAAGATCATTCATCACACAGAAATAATTCATAATAGTAAAGAAAGATCTCATAGTAGTATACGAATGCTACAGGAATAGTCCAACACACATTCAACACACATTTACACGCAAAAACATCCTCTCTAGGCTTTCATTAGGCAAAATCCAGTTCTTGGAGCAAGTAGCAAATTAATTCATGTACCAGCTAGAAAATTTCTTTCACCTGCAAAAAGTCCTTGCATTCCTCTTCTATTCTTCTATTTATAAATTTACAAATTGTTGCTTGAGCTGACAGGTGTGCCCTAAACTCTAGAACCTTCTAATTTGTCATTTAGTGCACAGTTACAAAACCCACAGATTCGTGAAGAGCCTCCCATATAAGGCAAAAAATAGAGCCAACTGTCTTTTAAAGCATTTATACAATAAAGGAATTCCAGATTTTCTCACACTAAGACAAACAAGAATTCTGATGGTTTATCTATTTTATTTGGCTTCCTTTTGCTGGCTCGCTGACTCATCCCCACCAACTAGCTCGCTTGTGGATGCTTGGCCATCTATAGTTTGGATATGGGTGGCCCATTAACTGAGCTTTTTCAAGATAATTTTGCTCTGAACATATATTGATGCCTTTGCTGCAATCTCATGGTTGCGCATATCTGATATGACTTGTGCTGCTCCTGCTGCTACTTCTTTGAGCTGTTGCTTCCAGAAAGTAGATATGCACGGTGGGCTGGCCAATGAACTGATAGATCTGTGAAAGAAAATATGACAGAGTTGGTTTTAACTAGATATCCTTCAAGCATTAGCAAAACAGTTATGAAAAATTCAGAATATGCACTTCCATAATATGGAAGCTGTTTTAACAAAATAATCAACTAATTCACAATTCCAGCTACCATTTCACAGTTGAAAATCATGAGAAATACTAGACGCAAATGCCAACAAGCTATACAAGCCACTGTGGTTTCATTATTTCAAGACGGACTGATGGAGGAATAAGGAACTGGAGCATTTAATGGTGTCATGTCATTCATAGAAATGCGCAAGTACCTAAAATGTTTTGTGCGTCTGGAGAAACCATTGAGTTCGCGCAAATAATGCAGGTTAATAACACATGGGTGATTTTATTGGGTTCTTCTTTCACAGTTGCTGGTCTTTATAAGTCTAAAACAAAGCTATTCATAATGTTCCTACTACAGAACCGTCAGGTCTTTCTCACATGCTCTAAGGTGGTTTTGGCCGAGCACTGTTATCCTTGGCAGATGGCAGAATGACTTTGAATACCCCGTTCTATGCATTTAATAAGGCGAGGTATTGAATTTAAGAGCGCGGGGCTCGAGAGATTTCGCAATTAAAAGGGCACATGGCCCTATTGATGGCCCTACCAACTCCGTGGTTGCACATGAACCAAAAATAGATTTTCACGCCAAGCGACGAGCGTAAGATTAAGACTGGCGCCAAAATGGTGTTTGTAACTTTACGCTCCGCGCCTGTAGCGGTGGTCTATGTGTTAGTCTCTGCGCTGATGGACGGCACCAAGAGTTGCGCTGGTGGCTACATTCAAGGGCGACGTGCAGTTATGACGGTGGGAGATATAGGAATATGTTTTGCGCTAAGGTGGAGGACTTAGTCTCAGCGTGTGCGCTAACAAACAAATGCGTCGACAAGTCATGGAAAAGACTTAAGAGATTTTCGTGTCGACGTTCTTTTAAGCATAGATCTTGTGCCAAAGAACCCCCATATTATTAGCATTCACGCTAGTTAAAGGCGGTCGGTTTACGTTTGAACTTTGCACCAACGCGGCCAATTTCTATTTAAAAAGATGCATCGATTATGGAGTTTACAGTCAATAATCGTGGCAAGCAGAAGATTTAGCATTAATGAGTGCGCTAAAGGGTGGCCGACTTATAGTAAAAAATTGCGCCGAAGCGGCTGAGTTAAGGCTAAAAAATTGCGCCGATGTATCATTAGCGAATGTGCCAAGCGGAAGACTTATGGTTAGCAAATGCGTCAAGCGACAGACTTATGATTAACAAATGCGCCAAGGGGCAGCCGACTTATAGTTATCAATTGCGTCAAGTGGAATATTTAGCATTAGCGATTGCGCCAAAGGGCGGCTGAGTTATGCTCAATATTTTCGCTAAAGCGGATGAGTTAAGGCTAAAAATTGCGCTGAAGAGAAAAGGTGACTTTGCCTTAGAAAAAAATAATTGAGAAAACTTTTGGGAAGCAAGTGTTGAAATTTTTCCAAGTTAGAGAGAAAAATAAATATGAAAGACAAGGAAAATACTTGTTACAAAATGTGTAGAAGGGGGGGCCCCAAATATCTTTAAAATTTTGGGGAAGGATGTTTCAGCAACAACAATTGGCAATTCGCTGGCAAACACAGATATCTGAAACAAAATCCCATCATGACTCAGAATGACATCTAAATTGACAGCTTCATGCACAACAAAATGCCTCACAGTTCAACTTTTAAGAATGGGGTGATCTCTTAATCATATTGGTGTTTTGGGAGAAAGGGGGCTAAGACTTATATTTCTTCCAAACTCTCTCAAGGACGAAGTATGGAGTTAATTATTTTAGGACTATTTTTATGGTGCCTTAACTAAAAGAGGACTCCATAGGATCGTAACAGTACTTCACAGAGATATTCGTTTGTTCCTCATTCCCATGCTATCTACATCCTTTTGGATGTTCATGTATTTGATAGCTTTTGTTGTTTGAGCCTTCCAGAAATAGTTTCCTTAAAATTCCAATCTTTGATTTTGGTTCTTCAATCCATAATGTCCTTTTGTGTGAGCGAGAGATTTTATTTGATTTATCAAGCTTCACGGACGGAGAAGAACTTTGTTTGAGTTGAGCTAATTTGAACAACTTTCTAGATTTGAACATTTTGCTTTTATCTCAGCCATGCTTTGATTGAGGTGATAATTTCTGGAAATCAGACCCTTTAATATATGCCTTTAGGCTTTTCTTTGTAGCATGGGATTATTTTAAATACCATACCTCTGTGAAGCATGCTTCCTTTCCATGGTTCCATAATAGCAAGGAAACCTTGAGACATGAATTAATGTTAAAATGAGTGGAGCCTTAAGATAGTGACAGAGAAATATTGGATCATTAGTCATTTAACTGGGGTTATTTTGACCAAATAGAAAAGGATCTTATTAGGATATTCCTATACTCCATACTAGTCCCACCAGTATTTTGATCATTTACATTTTCAGTCATGCATGCACCTTTAGGGTTTGCATGCATTCTAGGGTTTGCATGCATTTTGTATGCATCCCAGTCATCAGTCCAGCACCTAGCCCTCAGTTAGCCAGCCCCCAGGAGCTTCTCACTATTCAGTTTTAGCCCTCCAGTTGCTTAATGCACCCTTCTTCCTTGATTTTAGGGAGCAACTCGCCCTTCTTCACCTACCAGTCCAGTTGTCACTCAATCACACTCAGTTACAGTCAATTACAGTCAGTTACAGTCAGTTACAGTCAGTTACACTTAGTTACATTGAGTTACACTCAGTTACACCTACCAGAGTTAGTTTGACTAATTGGTGATAGTTACTTGAGCATTGATGACTCCACTGATGATGATGAAGACTTCCAGTTGTGCTCCGATGATCATGAGGACACCTAGTTGTGCTCCGATGACACTCTATTGATCTTATGATCACTCTGAGAGGCTAATTCGAATTGCTACCTTGGGCATTCGAATCCTCTCTACCATTGTACTATTTATTTGTCCATATTGTGATTAATTAACTAGTGTGTGTGAAGTATTATTGCTTCTATCTAAGTTCTACTGTACCATATTATTCTGTTGCTCATTATACTGTATTGTTCACTCTTCTTCTATTTTCCTGCTTAATCATAATTACTCTTGTGAGGTACACATCATCTCTTAGATCTGTTGTGAGTATTTTCACATGGTATCAGAGCATTTTGAGAGTATTGTTTATCTCCATTCTTGAGAGTTTTTTGCAGGTTATTACCAAGATTTCGAGTGCAACAGTTTTTGCATTTTTGCAGCTGTAGCAGTTGCAATTATTCTATATTGTTTTTGCAGGTCCTCTACAGCTTCAATGTATTCATCAGGAATTACTCCTCTTGATCCACTCAACTATGATGAATGGAAACCAATAATGATAGCAGACTTGAAGATCCATGATGTTTTTGATTGTTATTTTGAAAGAGAGTTCGAATCCCCTGAAGAGAAGATTGACTGGTTAAATAAAAGTGACATGCACTTTGCAGCAATAATGTTTTCTTTGTTTGCACGCTAGAGATTCCAATTCAAATACCGTAATGGTGTTGAAACTCCAAAGGAGTTATGGACTCCAAAAGAGATATGGGCTCACCTGGATGAAAAATTTGGCAGAAAGAATGAAGGACTTGGTCCTAACCCATTCGAAAGCAAGCAAAGTGATGCATTTGCTCCTCTTGATGGTCTCTCAGATCATGAACTAGTATCATCTCATATTGAAATTATTGACAAAGAACTTGCAGATTCTCCACTCATGCTCAAACTTTCTTCTCTTTCTGTGCAGCTCACACTCTAGATATTGCAGAAGGTCCTAAATCCTCTCTTGCACCAGAGTCTGTTGGTTTGCATCATGATCACATGATTATTTCAGAGGTCAAAACAGCTACTGAAGGTAATGCATTCACTCCTCTCCAGCTATCTCCTCTTTTATACTACTATATGATCATAAATTCATGCTTTCAGAAGGTTATTGAAGATTATGGCCATTGCCATTCGCTTGGGATAAATTATCATGCAATTACTGGTTTTGATCTCACCTCTCATGGTTCAAAGGAGATCTCAAGAAACCATGATTCAAGTCTTGGATCTAATTTGGATTCTAAGCAATTACTGCTTGGGATAATTTCTCATGCATATGATAGTTTTGATCTCACCCCTACTGGTTCAAAGGAGATCTCAAGAAACTATTTTGTAAGTCTTAAATCTGATTTTGATTTCAAGCAAACATGTAATAGTTATTTTTGGCATAATCTCACCCATGGTGGTTTGAAGGAGAAGACAAAAGACTATATGCACTTTCACAGATTTGATCCTGCCTCAGATGATTCAAATCACAGGTTCAAGGATCATTGTCATACTGTTGGATTTGTTCTCATCACATTCGATCTGAAGAGCAAGTACAATCACATGCTTTTTGAGCATGATCCACTTCTTCCCAAGAAGAAGATACCTCCAGACATATGACCAAGCATCACACATGCTTGAGTTTGGAGCATTTATTTTTATGTGTGCCTTACAGTCTATTTTTATAGGAGGGGGGTATGTTTCCCATGAAATTTTCCCACTTCCTTAGTTTATTGATTGTTATTATTCATTGTATTGGGTGACCTTTGGTCTTAGTTACTAGGGCCCAGGATGGATTAAGGGGGGGGTGTTAGGATATTCCTATACTCCATCCTAGTCCCACCAGTATTTTGATCATTTACATTTTCAGTCATGCATGCACCTTTAGGGTTTGCATGCATTCTAGGGTTTGCATGCATCCCAGTCGTCAGTCCAGCACCTAGCCCTCAGTTAGCCAGCCCCCAAGAGCTTCTCACTATTCATTTTTATCCCTCCAGTTGCTTAATGCGCCCTTCTTCCTTGATTTTAGGGAGCAACTCGCCCTTCTTCACCTACCAATCCAGTTGTCACTCAGTCACACTCAGTTACACTTAGTTACAGTCAATTACAGTCAGTTACACTCAGTTTCACTTAGTTACATTGAGTTACATTGGTGTTGGTGGAATCGGTTCTTGGCTTTCTGCCAGGCTTCTTCAAGTTGAAGCAGGGTGTCACTCCTGGATTGTAAAACCTGACTACTAGACCCTCGGGATGCTTGGGACAATTGCAAGGATGGAAGTAAGATGTTGGGAGGAAGGATGGCATCCTTGCCATAGACAAGGGTGTAAGGGGAAACCCCTAATGCATTCTTTGGAGTCACCCTATATGCCCATAAGGCATTTGGGAGAGCTATATGACAGCTTCGCTGATTTTCAATCACAGTCTTCTTGAGAATTCGGATGAGGTTTTTGTTTGAAGACTCAGCTAGTCCATTTCCCTGAGGGTAGTAATTGGCCGAATAATGCAATTTAATTCCCCTTTCATAAGCAAATTCATTGATTTTAAAAGATGAGAAATAAGTGGCATTATCAAATACTAGGGAAATTGGAAACCCAAACCTAGTTATGATGTTCTCTTTCAACAAACTGATGACTGCATCTTTATTGATCTTACGCAATGGGGCAGCCTCTGTCCATCTGGTGAAATAGTTGGTGGCTGTCAAGATGTATCGATGTTGTAGAGAAGAATTTGGCTTTATATCTTTGATGACATCTATACCCTACTGTTCGAAAGGTTCTGAGATGATGATCGGCTATAAGGGTCCTGCTGCCTTAGGTAATTTTCCAATGCTCCTTTGGCATACATCACAATTCCGTGCATAAGTATGGGCATCCTGGAATAAAGTGGGTCGGTAATAGCCAGCTCTCACTATTTTGTGAGCTGTTGTCTCCCCTGAATAATGTCCCCCGGCAAGGCCATCATGTATTTCTTTGACGACTTTACCTACATCCTCTTTCTCTAGACATCTGAGAAAAATTCCATCATAATTGTTTCTGAAAAGTATTCCATCAATGATCTGATAAGCTACTGATTTTAAACGGAGTGCCCTTCTTTGCTTAGAACTCCAGTGTTCTGGTAGGTACCCTTGCTGCAACTAATGCACTAAATCCCTATACCATGATTCAGGAGCTATGGAAATGGGATATACTTCGACTGAATTCAGCTCGGCTTCATTCTTCCAATCTTGTTCTTCATCAATTGGATGTCCAGTAAGCAATTTACATAGGCCTTGTCCTTTGATGATGGTGGCCGGTTTAAATTCTAAATCATATTCTTGAAGAGCTGTGACCCAATTTCCCCTTCTTTCTCCCAACTCCTTTTGAACGAAAAGGGATCTGACAGCTGGGTGGGGAACTATAACTTTAGTTCTGTTCTTAAGAATATATGGTTTGAACTGTTTTACTTAAACATGGCATACGCTTGTTTGTCGACAACATGATAGTTCAATTCAGCACCTTGTAGACCAGTGCTCATAAACGAGATTGGGTATTCGTCTCCTAATTCTACCTTTTGCGTGAGTACAGCTGCAAGAGAGTCATCTAAAGCAAAAGTGTACAAGATAAAATCTTTGTCAAAATATGGGCTTCTTAAGGAATGAGCATTAGCTATGGCTGCTTTAATATCTCTGAATGCATCCTTTTCTAAGTCTGTCCATTTGAACTATGTGCTCTGCTTGACCATTTGCTGCAAAGGTTTAAAAGTCTGAGCGAAATTGGGGACAAATCTTCAGATAAAATTGATAGTGCCCACAAATGACTGCATGGATTTTTTGTTATCGGGCATGGGAATTTTATTGATAACTTGTACGCTCTCTTGATCTATTGAAATTCCCTTTTTTGAAATGATATGACCCAGCAGTTTACCTTCAAGAATAGAAAACACACTCTTCTTGGGGTTTAAAGAGATACCATATTTTCGGCAGTGATCGAAAATCTGTTTTAAGTGAACAACATGGTCTTCTCTTTTCTTTGAAAAAACTGTCACATCATCTATATAGACAACCACACAATGACCGCCCAATCCTCGGAAGGTGATGTCCATTGCTCACTGGAACGTGGCTCCTACGTTTATTAGGCCAAATGGCATTCTTTGAAATGCGAAAGTTCCCCACTTGGTGTGGAAAGTAGTTTTAAGACGGTCTTCTTCAGCTACTAATACTTGATTGTAACCAAAGAAACCATCAAGAAGGGAAAAGAGTTTCGATCCTGATACCATCTGGAGAATTTGTTCCATTGAAGGGATAGGATGGTTATCTTTATCTGAAGCTCTGTTCATATTTCTGAAGTCAACACATAATCTTATCTCTCCTGTCTTCTTTCTTATGGGAACTAGGTTAGCAACCCACTCGAAATGTCGGACCTTAAAGATTATCTTAGCATCAAGTAACTTCTTCAATTCCTTTTGAATCAGAGGTTCGAGAGTAGGGTGCATCTTCCTCAATTGTTTCTGAAATGGCTTGATGCCTGCCTTCATTGGTATGATATGCTAAATAATGCGGGTGTCATATGTTTTCAGATCTTCATAAGTCCATGCAAAAACATCCTTATATTGTCGAAAGAGCTTGATGAACTTATCTCTTTCTCTCGGTGAACAACATTTACCAAGGTTAACAAATTTTGGTTCAGCTTCAGTGCCCAGATTTACCAATTCATGTTGCATTTATGAGCTATTGGTTTTAGTATTTGCTGGCCTTTTGAACTTTCTCTGCAGATCAAACAGCATTTCAAGTGACCTCACCCCTTTGGGGATCAAATTTCCTTTAGACGCATCTTTCTTTTGTAAAACAGCATCATGCTTTTCTTCGTCTATCACAGCTTCTTGGAACATGTCTCCATTTGTTAGAAAACTGATGATCTAATCTTCATCATCGAAAACTCTCAAATTTGTGATATTGTCTAGGACAAAAGGCCTGAAAACCAGTTCAATTGAACATTTGTTATTATTCGACACCAATATGGAAGCGGAAGTTGCTAATAAATCAGCCACAACATTTTGCAGTCTAGGAACATATTTTATATTGAAAGCATCAAAATGCGTAATTAAATCCCATACCTCAGCTTGATAACCTTTCAAATGAGGTGAAAGACAGTGAATGGTATCTCTTACCTGTCTTACAACTATTTCTGAGTCACCAAAAACTTTCAAGTACTTAACATTCAAACCGATGGCTTTCTTCAACCCCGTGGACTAAAGCTTCATATTCAGCAGTGTTATTAGTACACTCAAATCTTAATCTACAGGACAAGAAGTAATTATTACTTTCAGGATCCACTAGAATACAACCAGCTCTGGATCCTTCCAGAGTCTTGGAACCATCAAAGTATAAAGTCCAAAAAACATTATTTGGTTTAACTAAGTTAGTATCTTTATGGTCTAAGTCAGTGACTAAGCTAACTATGTTACAATCGATATCATCAGTCCGAGAAAAATGAAGGAGATTGGACTGTTTATCTGATTCATGGCTAATAGTTTTAGATTGATAATTGCTTGGATCAATTTCTAAGAAATAATTCCCCAAAACTAAATATGAGAAGGCTACAGCTTCGTTCTTTCCTTCTAGCTGAGTTACATTTTGTTTCATGTGTGGTTCCCTCAAAATTTTAATCTGATTTTGCCTATTCTAATATGGTAACCATAAATGGGACCAATCAGTTGAAAAGTAACCATTTAGTTTTGTGGACCAGTCCCTGCTTAGGATTAAACCATAGGCTTCAAGAATGTCAACTACCATTATATCAATGAATTGACATATTCTAGAATCCGCTGACAACCTAATGAGCACATCCTTCATTTCCCCAATAACTTTAACAACAGTCCTATCTAACTGAATAATCTGATCGAGAGATGGAATTGGTTGACCGTTAATCTTCTTATAGATCAACAATGGCATGACATTCGAAGATGCTCTAGAATCCACCAGACAATTGTGTACATTGTGATTGAAGATTTCAAAAGTTAAAAGAAAAGGCAATGTCTGGGATTTGGATTTCCCGCCGATACTGGCTTCATTAATTTCAGGGTCTTCTTGAGTGTCTGTTAATGGAGTGATGGGTTGGGATTGAAGAGCTTGCAACAACTTGTTTCGTTGTTGGGGAAAACTACACATATTGAATAATGAAACATTTGCTTTTACCTTCTTTATATCTTCAATGATGTCATATCCCATATCACATTCTTTTACAACTTTCGTTTGATTGTCTGTCTTGTTCAATGTGCCTTTTGGTTACTGGACTGTTGTGTCAATGTTTGGATGTTTGGCAGCTATTGGGTTAGTTTTAGGTTGAGGCAGAATAATTGTAATGTGTCTCTTAGGTATCTCTTTGGAAGCTTTAGGTTTGGGCATAGTTGAGCTTGGAACTGGATCTGCAATGGGACCTTTACTGCAAGTGTTAATGTTTACAGCAGAGACCGGGCTATCCACGGGATCGTCTTCTATTAATTCAGTTAAAGGTACCCAGTCCCATAATACCATGGTGGTATCTGGGGAGGGTTCCTCTAATTCAAGGGTTTGTTCCTCTGGAGGATCATCTTGATCTGGAATCTGTGAATCCAACATTTGGTTCATTACTAAACTCATAGAATTAATCCATTGTGGGTAGCTCTTTTCAGAGTGCGGCTCTTGATGAAAGGTACAGAAGTGTTCCATTCTTATTTCATTTAGATTTAAAACAGGGTAGTTGTTCATAGGTGGATGAGGCTGGTCATTGTCTTCTCTCTTCTTGTAGAATGGTTTGAAAGGCTTCCTAGCTGTACTAGTTGCCTTATCTTTCTCAATATCTACAATTTTATTGGACAATTTCTGCATCATTTTAATTACGTTTTCCATGTCCGCTGATGACTCTTCTTTATTCCTAGTAAGCAGTAGGGGTTTTATATTAGTTGTTGGCTTTGTTTATGCATCTAAGGCATGTTTAGCAATGTTGTATGCTTCTTCTTCCAACTTCCTAGCTTCTTCAAAATTTTCTATTAGGGTGGTCTTCTTAGCTCTTTTGACAAACATTGCTATGGGGCCTTCAAGTGCTGTTGTATAATATTCAACTAAAGATTCTTCTGCTGGTTTAGTTGCTTCGCTAAAATTATTCAAGAGTGTAGTGAACCTTTGGTTGAAGTATTGAACCTTTTATTTCTTTTCCATTCTCATGGACAATAATTCTTTCATGAGTGTAGCTACAGTTTTCCGATTCCCATACTTCTTTAAAAAACATTTTTCAAACTCTTCCCAATTGGAAACTGACCTAGCTTGTAAGCTAAAATACCAAGAAGAAACTTTCGATTCAAATGTGTATGGGAAAAGCCTACAGACTACATCTTCATGCTGTACATTTAAAAAATTCAAAGCTAAATAAAAACTCTTAAGATGATCTTCAACAGATATGCCTTTACCTAGGTCGTACTTAGGCAAAACCTTCTCTAGATTTTTGGGCAGATTGTGGAATGGTCCAGCTAAATTTAATGCCCCCCTGGCCCTCCACACAGGTATAGCCATGGCTCTATGTGGAGAATTGGGTGGAGAATTGTGTGGAGTATGAGGTGGAGAATTCTTTGGAGTGAAAAGATCTCCAAGATTTTTTGGATCTTCAAAATCGATTTTCTGTAGGGGTTGTGTGATCTCTTCCAAAGATAAATCTACCAGCTCTTCAAAGTTTTGCACCAGAATTGAATCACGGGTATACTGTCTTTCTCTTTTAGGATTTCTTCTTCTAGGGAGAAAAGTTATTGCGTTTAAACAACCAAGTTGTTTAACATAGCATGAGTATGTCTCCGTAAATCAGCTACTTTAGTGAAAGGTACAACATACAACGTTTCTTGTTGTTCCGAATCAGAATTGGGATTTTCTTGATTTCCTGGGATTGCTGTTTCAAGCGGGTTTTCAGTAAGATCTGCTTGAAAGGAAGAGTCTACTCTGTCAGCCATGCACTGTAGGCCCTCCTTCTAGCGACAAAAACTGTTGATGCCTCAGAAATCACAGCATCAACTAGCAAGGGATTCTCCCCGGTAAACAGTCCCAATTAGATTGTCCACCGTTTGCTGTGGGGAATTCATCCGATTAACGGTTCCAGCTACCGTAAGATTTAAAGATTCTTAATATTTGCACCAGTTGTGGCCCGATCCACCATTTTGTGATTTTAATTTTAAAGATGAAATGCAAGTGCCCTAAGCTAAATGTAGGTAACTAATCTAAATTAACCTAAAACAGTATGAGCAAATCTAATCTATCGTTGCAGGGAGCAAACTGTAAATATGAGCAATACGATGAAAGAAACATCTAAAGCTCATACAGATAGCCATTAAATCATAAAGATGCAATCTCCGCAGAAGATAAAAGATATTAAAGATAGCTTTAATTTACTGAATACATTCCATTACTCATTTGAGAGAGAAATCATTGTATAGGAAAATAGAAAGATCATTCATCACATAGAAATAATTCGTACTAGTAAAGAAAGATCTCACAGTAGTATACGAATGCTATAGGAATAGTCCAACACACATTTAGCACACATTTCCAGGCAAAAACGTCCTCTTCAGGATTTCATTAGGAAAAATCCAGTTCTTGAGAAAG
Source organism: Larix kaempferi (assembly GCA_027924585.1). NCBI lineage: Eukaryota > Viridiplantae > Streptophyta > Pinopsida > Pinales > Pinaceae > Larix > Larix kaempferi. The sequence continues at coordinate 1,289,841 of BSBM01001158.1, read as the reverse complement.
TAGTAAAGTAATTCACGTACCAGCTAGAAAATTTCTTTCACCTGCAAAAAGTCCTTGCGTTCCTCTTCTATTCTTCTATTTATAAATTTACGAATTGTTGCTTGAGCTGACAGGTGTGCCCTAAACTCTAGAACCTTCTAATTTGTCCTTTAGTGCATAATTACAAAACCCACAGATTCGTGGAGAGTCTCCCATATAAGACAAAAAATAGAGCCAGCTATCTTTTAAAGCATTTATACAATAAAGGAATTTCAACTTTTCTCACACTAAGACAAACAAGAATTCTGATGGTTTATCTATTTTATTTGGCTTCCTTTTGCTGGCTCGCTGACTCATCCCCACCAACTAGCTCGCTTGTGGATGCTTGTCCATCTACACTTTGGATATGGGTGGCCCATTAACTGAGCTTTTTCAAGATAATTTTGCTCTGAACAGATATTGTTGCCTTTGCTGCAATCTCATGCTTGCGTAGATATGATTTGACTTGTGCTGCTCTTGCTGCTGCTTCTTTGAGCTGTTGCTTCCAGAAAGTAGATATGCATAGCAGGCTGGCCAATGAACTGATAGATCTCTGAAAGAAAATATGACAGAGTTGGTTTTAACTAGATAGCCTTCAAGCATTAGCAAAACAGTTATGAAAAATTCAGAATATGCCACTTCCATAATATGGAAGCTGTTTTAAATAAATAATCAACTAATTCACAATTGCAGCTATCATTTCACAGTTGAAAATCATGAGAAATACTAGATGCAAATGCCAACAAGCTATACAAGCCACTGTGGTTTCATTATTCCAAGACGGACTGATGGAGGAATAAGGAACTGGAGCATTTAATGGTGTCATGTCATTCACAGAAATGCACAAGTACCTAAAATGTTTTGTGCACTTGGAGAAACCATTGAGTTTGCACAAATAATGGAGGTTAATAACACATGGGTGATTTTATTGGGTTCTTCTTTCACAGTTGCTGGTCTTTATAAGTATAAAATAGAGCTATTCATAATGTTCCTACTGCAGAAATGTCGGGTCTTTCTCACATGCTCTAAGGTGGTTTTGGCTGAGCACTGTTATCCTTGGCGGATGGCAGAATGACTTTGAAAACCCCATTCTATGTATTTAATAAGGAGAGGTATTGAATTTAAGAGCGCGGGGCTCGAGAGATTTCACAATTAAAATGGCACATGGCCCTATTGATGGCCCTACCAACTCCGTGGTTGCACATGAACCAAAAATAGATTTTCGCGCCAAGCGGTGGGCGTAAGATTAAGACTGGTGCCAAAACAGTGATTGTAACTTTACGCTGTGCGCTTGTAGCGGCGGTCTAAGTATTAGTCTTTGCACTGATGGATGGCACCAAGAGTTGCGCCGGTGGCTGCGTTTAAGGGTGACGTGCAGTTATGATGGCAGGAGATATAGGAATACGTTTTGCGCTAAGGCAGTCTCAGCGTGTGTGCTAACAAACAAATGCGTCGATGAGTCATGGAAAATACTTAAGAGATTTTCGTGTCGGTGTGCTTTTAAGCATAGATCCTGTGCCAAAGCACCCACATATTATTAGCATTCGCACTAGTTAAAGGCGGTCGGTTTACGTTTGAACTTTGCACCAATGCGGCCGATTTCTATTTAAAAAGATGTGCAGGTTATGGAGTTTACAGTCAATAATCGCAGCAAGCGGAAGATTTAGCATTAATGATTGCGCTAAAGAGCAACCGACTTATAGTAAAAAATTGCGCACCGAAGCGGCTAAGTTAAGGGTAAAAGATTGCACCAATGTATCATTAGTGAATGCGCCAATCGGAAAACTTATGGTTATCAAATGCACCAAGCGGTAGACTTATGATTAGTAAATGCGCAAGGGGCGGCTGACTTATAGTTAGCAATTGCGTCAAGCGGAATATTTAGCATTAGCGATTGAGCCAAAGGGAGGCCGAGTTATGCTCAACATTTGCACTAAAGCGGATGAGTTAAGGCTAAAAATTGTGCTGAAGAGAAAAGGTGACTTTGCCTTAGAAAAAAATAATTGAGAAAACTTTTGGGAAGCAAGTGTTGAAATTTTGCCAAGTTAGAGAGAAAAATAAATCTGAAAGACAAGGAAAACACTTGTTACAAAATGTGTAGAAGGAGGGGCCCCAAATATCTTTAAAATTTTGGGGAAAGATGTTGCAGCAACAACAGGCCTCCATTTACTGTTCTCTACAACAGAAATCATCCGATCCTCTGCTATGGACTTTTCATTCTGACCAGTCCATTATGGAAATCATGAGCGCAGATGCTCCTCTATGGGAAGGCCTCCATCATCGTTCGTCTTCTTTTCCCATGTTGGATACTATAGAGAACAACATTCACACGATCGTGACACCGGATATCTGTTCTAGGGCTCAGTCCACGATACTTACATGTCAAACAGACTCCGAAGGAAACCTTGCCAACATTGAACCCACCACCTCGATAGACATTTCGGTTACCCCTAGTGTAGTGGAACACATTCATTTAGGCCAGAAGTGTTCCCCTGAAGAAGTCATTGCTTGTATGGCCCTATTCAAGCGATTTTGAGACGTTTTCACTTGGACCTATGAGGAGATGCCTGGGATAGACCCCTCCATTCTTTTACATGAGATTAAAACCTATCCTGACATCAAATCCATCCGCCAAAAGATGCGACCAGTACACCCTTGGACGACTGCAGAGATCAAGGCAGAGATTAAGAAACTCTTGAAGGCCGGTTTCATTTACCGTGTTTGTAAAGTCCCCACCCATCTATCCAATTTTTGGAAGGGAACATGAAGCCAATCTATGGGGATTTTTAAACAAACTCAGCCCATTCATTAGATTCATACCATTAAAAACCCATGTGTGCAGATGTAAATTCAACAAACATGCACAATGAAGATAAACTCATCCACACACACAATTTCATATGCATTCAATATATCAATAACAACCATTTAATTTAAACATTGCGGAGGAAAAACACATAAGTAGAAAACACTTATCTTTGTCGTGCAATTGTCCCACACAACTAGCTATGTCGCTGCAACGTTCCTCCCAACCGTAGGTCTTTGCCCAGCCTGTATTATTTCAGCACTCAGAGACCACCCCCGAGTTGGGCATGATATCTATAAGGAAAAGGGGACTCTCAAGCTCATCATAGTCCAAAGCAATGGATACCCATCTCAAACCCAACATTTCTTAACACACGACAAATCAAAACTGAGCATGGATACTCATAACAACAAAATCACAATTTCTGGGCATGAAGAAAAGCATTTGGCAACCAAAGACGAAATGGCAATTGGGGAATCACCCTGGGAGAGGAAAACCGTTTCTAGAAAAAGTTTGTGGGCACTCAAGGGACAAAAACAGCCTCCACAAACCCCAAATTCATGGCTCCCTTCCTCCCAGCCATTGTGCAATACAAAAATGAGTTCCCAGGCATGGAAAATGCAGGAGATAGATGAAAAAAGTGATGGGAAAAGCCCCAGCTATTTCAGATTGCGTGAGAGGGCAAAGGCTTGGGAATTCAAGGGCCAAAACGACCTTCACACAGTCATTAACTGGCAGCAGGGAACCAACGCGATTTTTGGGTAAAACCGTGACAGGTTGGCACCCGAAATTGACACATACATAGTCACACAATGGATGGGAACATTCAAAAACGATTTCTGAGGTAGGAAATAACTACTGGGTTCACAAAAATGATTTTTCCATAATGAAAACCAAATATGCAAATTCAAAAACGATTTCACAACAATAAGGGGAAACAACAAGCTATCAAAACTTATCTAATGCTTCCCAATGGATTCTCCTCTTTCCCCACCGTCCAGCCAGCACAAAAACGAGATTCTCAGCTTGAAAACCAGTGAATTTACAGTGTACTTCCTGAGAGAAACGCCCAACAAGCTTCCAAAACGTGAGAGAGTGAAGTCTGATCATGAATAATGGCTTGGGAAGGAAATTCGTGGGTGTTTTCTTTCCCAAGAAGGAAAAACATGATTTTCCATGAGGGTGGCTTTCCCATACTCAAATTTGAACAGCCATACCTCCCCAATCCCCAAGGCATTAACTACTTCACCCAACTCTTGGGAGAAATGAATTATTGGGCACCAAAGTCAACATGGGTAGTTGATGGTTGATGGGTTCTCTCATTGACACTTGGCTTGACTTCATTGGCTCAAGGGTTTGAATATTTCCCTCCCAATTTCTTGTAATATCATGCCCCCATCTCTTATTGCATTGCATAGCTAGTTTTGGGTATTTATATTAAAATGCATATTTACAATTCCCATGGTTCTCTAGCACATGGGCAACATAATATCCAATACTTTCCTCTTCAAGGTAGAGTGTTCAGTAGCGGGGCCTTGGCCTTGAGCTCCATGCTAGGAACCATACATAGTATGCATACAATATTTACATGATAGCCCAAAATATTATAAGGGTAAAAATGGGGGTATTACACTGTCCCATTGACAGAATGGGTCTCAAATTTTGTCCTTGTTACTAAAAAGTAGGGTACCATTCGCATCTGTGTCGACTATTGGGATCTCAACAAAGCTTGTCCCAAGGACAACTACCCGACTCCCTTTATTGACCAGATTATCGATAATTGTGCTGGAAGTGTCATTTTTTCATTCATGGATGGCTTTTTCAGATGAAACCAAATTGAGATCCACCTTGCCAACCAGCAAAAGACTGCATTCATCCTCCCTTCTGGAATGTTTTCATATCGTAAAATTCTGTTTGGTCTTAAAAACGTTGGTGCCACATTCCAGTGGGCCATGTCGTACGCTTTCCATGATGTGAAGGACTTTGTGGAGCCTTACTTGGATGACCTCCCTGCCCACTCGAAGCAGCGTGAGTTCCACTTAGATCATCTGACGACCATTCCTCAGATGCAGATAGTACAATATTTGTCTGAATCCTCATAAGTGTATTTTTTGTGTCGAGTCTAGATGCCTCTTAGGGTTCATCATCTCGAAAGGTGGGATATGCATTGATCCCTTGAAGGTGGAAGCCATCGTCGCTCTTCCACCTCCAACTAATATTATGGAACTTCAGAGTCTGCAAGGACGTGTGACTTATTTAATGCGTTTTGTTTGTAATTTCGCACAAAAGACGCAGGGTTATATGAGATTGATGAAAAAAGACATCCTGTTCATTTGGGATGATCAAGCTCAACAATCTTTTGAAAGTTTGAAACATGCCATCACGCATGACCCTGTGATCCAACCGCCGAATTACTATTGAGATTACATTTTATATCTCGCAGCTTCCGACACCACTATCGCCATGGTTTTGGTACAGGAAGACCAGAATGCCTAAGAACATGTGATATACTATGCCAACAAAGGTCTCATTGACACTGAAACTTGCTATTCACATGTTGAAAAGCTCGCTCTCGCGGTAGTCATTGCCATGCAGAAATTTCATCATTACATTTTTCTCCGCACCACAACTATCATCGCTGATTCGAACCCCATGTACCATGTTCTGACTCGTCAGGTGCTCGGGGGCGAGTATTCATGCTGGATCGTGATACTGCAAGAATTCGATCTTCTTTTCAAAAAAGTGAAGGCGAAAAAGTATTTGGTGTTCGCTGAGCTCATGTGCGACCTTCCCTATATTGATGTAGAATCTGAGCCAAATGACTCGTTTCTAGATGATTCATTGTTTCTTATCAGTACGTCTGATCCGTGGTATGGAGATATCACATTGTATCTTCAAACCCAATGTTTCAGCCCTGAATTGTCTCGTGATCACCGTCATCGAATACGTCACCATGCAATGTATTATATGATTATCAGTGATACTTTGTATTATCGTGGCATCGATTCTATCCTTCGATGTTATCTGACTCATGATGAGGATGAACGCGTTTTGAAGGACTGACATGCTGGGGCATGTGGCGGTCACCTCTCTGGGATGGCTACAGCCTAGAATATTTTGTGCATAGGATATAATTGGCCTTCTATCTTCAAAGATTATATCGAGGCCGTAAAAAAATTTCCTCCATGTCAACACTTTCATACAAAAAAGCGCACCCATCCCGCCCCGTTACACCCGGTTATTTCCGTTGGCCCCTTTGCTAAGTGGGGCCTCGATTTCTTGCATTGTATGCCGACCTCGGCCAGGGGGCATAGTTACGTCATTGTAGTTGTGGACTACTTTACAAAGTGGGCCGAGGCAATTCCTACATACAAGAACGACGGCAAGACCGCCGCACTCTTCATGTTTAACCATGTAATAGCACGGTTTGGATTCCCTCAAGCGATAGTTACTGACCATGGTTCAGACTTTATGAACCACATGGTTGACGAGTTGAGTGACAGATTGGGTTTTTGCCATGAAAAATCAACACCGTACTACCCTCAGTCGAACGGACAGGTTGAGGCCATTAACAAGGTATTGAAAACGGTCCAATGGATTGTGGGTATGCACAAAGCCAATTGGCATAACATGCTCTTCTCCGTGCTTTGGGATTATAGAACCTCTATCAAAACTGCCACCCGGATTTACTCCTTTCCAACTAGTGTATGGATTGGAGGCAGTCCTTCCCATTGAGTGCGAGATTCCGTCTCTCAAGCTTGCCATCGAACTTCTCCTAAACACTACTGCCGAGGAAGAATGCTTCCTCTACCTAGCTAAGCTCGACGAGACTTGCCGAGATGCCGCTCTTGCCAACATTGCTCATAAGAAACGCATCAAAGAACAGTACGACAAGTCGGTAGAACCTTGCACCTACTGTGAGGGAGATTTGGTCGTCACATATGACCAAAAGCATGATAAGCTGGGGGCAGGAAAGTTTGAGTCCATGTGGCATGGACCTTATGTAGTGAAACATGTCTTAGAGAAGGGAGCTTATAAGCTTGAAGACTATGATGGGATATCTTTGGGTGAACCTTGTAATGGGATTTACCTGAAGAGGTACTATGCTTGAGTCTCTCATGCATGAGTACTTTTGTATATACTGTACATGGCATGCGTGTGTGTTTTCTGGGTGGTGTAACGCTTTGATTTCTTGCATGTTTAGGTCTTGTTTTGTTTCTTATACCATGTTCTATCTATGTGTGCAGATGGCAAAGTGTTATGGATTCACAGACGACACCAGTCAGCATACCCGCAACCTTGCTTTGGCAGCCTGGGTACTCTATTCACCTACTAGCGAGCTCATCAGCTCAGGGGGAATGTGTCTAGGTTTCGCAACCAACGCTATAGAATATTAAGCAGTCATTGGAACCCTAACTGACGCCATTTATTTGGGTATGGACCATGTTGTCATCTGCATGGATTCTCAACTAGTGGTCTCTCATCTTAACCAGGTCTACACCATCTGCGATCCTACCTTACTCAGTCTCTATCGACGAGTCCATCTTCTAGAAAGGTCCTTTGAGTCCATTCAGTACCTACACATTCCACGAGACGTTAACACAGTTGCCGATTCTATGGCCAACTTCATCATAGATTGGTACATTGCACACACATAAGCATATTCATGAATTGTTAAAAGTAGGCATAGCATGTGAATAATTTATTTTATAAGCAAACATATAAACAAGACCACATCATTCATCCATTTGAAACACATAATGTATAAATCGCCGGAATGTGTGTATATATATATATCTCGAAAAGTAGTGCTGGTACAAAAATCTGAAGCACGACGGCTTTCAGTGAGTCTCCACAAAATCTGAAGCCTCGTAGCTTTCAGTAGTACAAAATCTAATGCCTCTAAGATCTCAGTACATACATAGTAACAACATAAGGCCTAGTGCCTGGCCTGTACAACCCTAGTTGGTCTAACATCTATGGCCTGTTGAGTGTGGAAACAGTCAACTACTCTCGCAGCCCTGCGAAGCAGCGTGTTGAAGCATGCAGTCGCTCCAACCGTGTACACCTGCATGGGTCGCGGCACCTCATCTACCGTCAGCTCAGGAACATCTGGTGTCAACCCACTCAGGTTGGCATAGACTCCATCCATATCTGCAATGGTAGCATGCACTACAGGTCCCACGACTGCTCCCTCTCCTCTCTCTCTCTCTCCTAGCAATAAGAGAGACTCCCACCGGTCGTACAGGTCCCACGTCTGCACACATGTATTGTTTACTTGTCAGCACTACATCAAAAAAATCATAAATGCACAAAAATTAAAAAGTACAAGGGTTATTTTTTCTTACCGAGGTCTCCCCATGCTGCTCCTTCTGGCAGCGGCAAGTCCTGTTCATCTTTAAAGTCCGTACCACTGTATGGGAAGTCCTCCACCATCAGTAACTGGCCCTCCATCCAAGTGAAAAACTCAGGACCATATCCAACGATGGGACCCCCACCATGATGGGTCATCACACCTGTCCATCTAGCCATGTGTGGATCCCTAGGAGCCCTATCCTCCAGTGGTACCTGAGGACACAAGAGGGGAACCCATACCAGTAAGAACAAGATCACTATCGAACCATAGCCAAATTGTTTGAGCTCTCCATGTTGACACTTGGTCAGCTGAGCTCGCATGTTCACGAGGAGTCCCTCACACCAGTTAAAGACCTTCGGAGACATGCAGTCCTCTGCATATAGCATCTGTGATCTGGTGGCTAAGTGAGGAGCTTGGCTCCCTGCCATCCTCGTAATGGAGAAAAGTATGGCGTGCAATGGATGTTCCCACACATCTTTTATGGGAATTTTCCCACTAGAAGCATGGGTGTTGGGAACACAGTACTGCAGGACCATGTCACCCATAGTCCGATCACTTTCACGTGATCTAGTCAGAATCTCATTGTCCCCTCTACGGGACAATCCAGTGAGGAAATAGATGTGCTTGACGTCTACGGTAAGCATGTGCTCACCAATCACGAAGTATTTCTAGGCCACATCCCAACATCATAGCATTGGGTCAGTAGTGGGATTTGGGACCTCATCCCCTGAACATCGAAGAACTTGAGGAGCCCACAGTTCCTCAGTGCTTCCACACATTGTCGATCATTTCCAGCTTGTTCATCATCTAACTCATGCTCCCGTTCATGCCACTCCAAAACCATTTTGGATGCTTGGAACCTGCCAAAAGGAGATTTTTAACATTGTTAGAACTTGCTTCAACCACCAAAAGTTCCCTTTTTAGCTTGGCTTGAGTTTGGGGATGGACATTTCGGTTGTCGCACCCCATTTTTGCAAACAGTGTGATGTCATCATAGGCTAGTTATGAGACCCTTGTGATGACTCAGTCTCATCGCAGTTTGCGAAAGGGCAGACTGCAACAACCCGAGGGCGCAATGGCCCTTCCCAAGCCAAGACAAAACCCAAAAAACTGAACAAAATTAAAAAATGTAAACCACTACAATTATGCTGGATGATGTTTAGGGTTACCTGCTCCGGATGGTGGTCGAAATGGCTACTCGTAGCTCCCAGAATCGACGAGTGAAGTTTTGGCTCCAAACGGCACTCCTCCTCCCAAATTTGGCAAATAGAACAATGGTGACTATATTTGGTTTTTATTTCTATTTATAAACAAAATGGAATATTCCTTTTTCAAATATTTGATGCCTTGATGCCATTTGCTATAGTTTGGATCGATTTTATCATATTTGAATGTTCGGTTGACTATTTGACCTAGTTTCCAAGTGTGCAAGAGTTATTAAGTGTCTTTTTATGCCATTTTCGCATTGGAACAGTTGTCTCAGGTATGAACACCCCTTGTGAATTTTTGTCATTTATCTTTTCATTCATTAGATTATAATTATTTAATTATTATGAGCTTACTCTTTGTTCTTTCTCGTGCTCTTGAAACTATGAGAATACATTACTGAGTTACGATTTATCACTTTTCCGTGCTCGTTAAACTCCTATGGAAAAGGAACCCCCTAGAGTCTATCTTTAAGCTCTTTTCAGGCTTTCGAAATATGAAAAGATTGCTAAGTGAACTTGTCGTGTTCATGCTTGTAAAAGGATTTGAATGCTCGTCTTCCTGGTGATAGTTTACCCCTTTTTCGGACCAGGGGGCACTACTTATGAAAAAGGTATACTCCAGCCAATCATGACTAGAAGAGTCCTCTCCCGCATTGTTTTACCCTTTTTTGGGTGATGAGGTTAACTTTATGATAAAGGACCGTTGGAGTCTTCTTTAGTTTTTTTCAGACTCTCTAAACATAAAATGACGACCGAGTTTACCTTCTATGGACTCGTTAAATTTTTACATTGAAGGGCCCGCCATGGGACGAACCCCTCCTATCCCAGGTTCGGAAAATATTTGGGATTGGACTCATCTATGAGATGAGCTATAACCAGCATCTGGTTACCTTCATCAAGCTTGTAAAAAACACATGAGGCACTCATCGTTCATGATGGGGAAAAAGGAAAGCTTTTGTGTTACACCCTTTGTCAATGGTAGTATCTAGTCATTTCTTGAAAATGGCAGTCATTTTGCATTTGCATATTGTACTTGGATCATCCGTTTGTCCTCGAGTTTCACCCATTTCTTGAGTCTTGTTACTCCTTTGAGTCATTCAAAGAATGCTTCCATCATCAGTTGCATTAGGAGTCGGTATCATAACTCGTCAAGTCAATACTGCCAAGGCATACCATGCCCATGTTCAAGAATACTCTCACTAATCATTGTCTACAGACAGTACACCTTCCATCATGTCGGTCTACTCTAAGTCAATCACGCATATTACTATACCATCCGATCCACTCTACACATCCTTTGTCATGTTTTGTGTTGATGATGGGGGATTCATCATGGCCCTCCTTCGACGGATTCGTCCTTGTCGACTTCAAATCATCATCCAAGGATTGAATCTAGAAACCAACCAAGTACCTTGGCCCCGCATGCCTCAAAGGTAGGTTACCTCACTTTCAACATGAGTTCACATCATTGAATCTTGATTGAAATATTTCATCTCATGTTCAACTTCAACTCATTTATTCACGCTTGATGATATGTACTGTGATACCTTGGGAATCATTAACATCAATGGTGATTTCCCTCGTACTTGTTAACGGTATACATCAATGATTGGTAATCAAGTGGTTTCTACCATGTTCGACGTCAAGACATTTGTAATGACATGGATAGATTCGTATCATTGCGGGTTTGGATTGAAGACCCTAGGGAGTCATGTTTTACCTAGGTTGCGATGGAGTTTGTATTGAGTCATATTACATGGATCCACATTTGTATTGGTTGTGGCTGTGTTATCATCTCATCATGGGTCTACGCTTGTGTGTAGTAGCCATGATTGTGTTCAGTCGATCATTACTACCATGGATCTACATTGTATTGGTCGAAAACCATGTTGTACATCATATGATATTGTCAATTCAGATTCAGTTGTACTGCAGCAGCGTCCTTCATCCGAGAAGTCCATTTGCCATTCTTTCTGTCAAAGCATTTCACCTATCCAATTTTCAAAACATCTTCATGCTTTGGGGGGCATTCTGTTACAGCTAAAATCCTACCATCATGAGATTTAGTGTATACACCCCTAAAGTTCCGTTTGCTAAGTCATTCACCTGGAAGGGATATCATTTCACCTTTGCTAGGTTTTGAGAGGTCGTCGCAGGCTGCACTCATGCAGCCTACGACGTCGCAACTTGCTCTACTACAGGGTGCAACGAAGTCAGTTAATGGACAAAAATAGGCCTTCTGAGCTCATTCTCGAATCCTGCTAACTTGTATCCTTATCCAAGACCTCTTGGGGGAGATGGCACTCAGTTCCTAACCTCTTGGAAGGATCCCCTATCTCTCTCCTACCATATCTCAACCTACCCTATCCATATCCTATCCACTTAGCCCTATATAAGTGAAGCTCTACCCCTCTCCAAGGGGAGGAAGTCTATGGTACTCTTACGCTGGTGAAATTAGGCTCAATAGATTTAGCACTCTAGCTTGGGAGACATCCACTTCCCTCTAGGAGCTTTGGCATGGCTTGTTGGAAGGATCTTGCAATGTTAAGGAAATGGTTGTAATCCTCTTTTCTATTGTACTCTCCACTTTTCAATACAGTTAATACAATTGCTTTCCATAAATGTTGTCGCATTGATGATGTTTAGAGTTTTCCTCCTTAACTGTTAACTTAGATCTATCATATGAAATGTATGCTTTCACTAATCTTGGTCTGTTATATGTTCAACAGGGTCTAGCTTCTTAAGATCTGGCAGCACTGGAGCATTGGATCAACGAAGGAGAAAGGGATTTGCAAATCCAAGGTAAACGATCTATCCTTCCATTTGCACTTCTATCTGATCTAGGAAAGTATTTTTTGTTCTATATTATTTGTTATAGACTTACGTTAAGATAGGGAGATTAGCCCTTGAGTCCGCTCTTGGTAGATTGTCCATCAAACATTAAGACACAATCAGAAAATGAAAATTGATTGATTATAGCTTAAGGGTTGAAGCAAATGCACGATTATCCTATTGGAACATGCTAATTGAAAAGTTGGCATTAATTTTATAATGTCTATTTATCATTTGTAGAAATAGATAAATGGGTTAAATAAATAAATTCATTTAGCACATAAGACACATAGATCATAATTCAAGATAAATATAAACTGTAGATCGATGTATTAATTATTATTGCAAAACAAAACAGTGTTCATTCATGAGCTAAAGCAAAAATAAAAATCCATCAAAAAAATTTGATAAATTAAAACAAAAGAGATAGCAAGAGAAAACTAATTGTATATCAATAGGGCTGCAAAAAATTACAAAGTATTGAATGACACAAAGTATCTCCAGTCCTCTTTTGGTGGTTCTCTCCCCCTCCTTATGAGATCTCTACCCCTTTAATAATAATTACAATAAAGATACAAAGGGTTGACTTCCCATAAAACAGGGATTACAAAATCAATCTAATCTAAGAATAGCCAAGGGCGCCTTGCCACTTGGCCCAAAATTCTAACAACTCATCCACATCATGATACTTAGCCAACTTGATTCCTAACTGGGCATTGCACATGAAAGATTCAATCTCATTCTTGCTTGATTTGTGCCAAGTACATAGAAAAATGTGGATCTTGTTCTCCAAACTGATAGGTTGCTTGATGAATTTGTCAATTTCCGAAATCTGTATGTGCTCGAGCTTTTGAATCTGTTCTTTGACCTATGCACACCTACTATCCACCTACTCAATCATCATCTTCAGTCGACAAGCCTTCTCAATAAGGTCCAAAGTGGGAAACTGTGGCATGAACATAATGTTGTCTGCAACATACCATCTTATTCCACAAATTGATTGTGCCTTCTTAATTGTTTCTTCAACCATCTCACAAGCATTCTTCCAGGTATCCAAATATGTTCTTATTCTCCTAAACTTGAAGCTATCTAAAACTGGGATATCCTTAGGTTTGTCCTTGATATACATTTTCCAGTCAACAATGTCTTCAATGGCCTTGGAAGCTTGTTGGCTTTTCTCAATGCGCTGCTAAAGGATAATAGAAAGTCATTCAAAACCATTATGAGTTTCCTGAATTTGATTCAGGGAACTAAATAACTTAGCTAAGAGTTTGTGATGCTCCTCATTAAATTCAAAGGCCAAATCCTTGAACTCTTCCTCAAAGAATCTAGGGAAAGAAGAAGCGGCTGCATTGGTAGCTGCATCCTTCAGCTGTTGTCCTAGTACTGCTATCTTCTCAAAATTTCCAGTATTTCGAACTTGTGTATCCTACAGTTAAACCTGGAGAGAAGTGTTTTGTTCTTGCAGATCCTTGAGCTGAATTTCATACTCATTCCTTAATTCATGAAGCACATATTTATGTTCTTCATTAATTTTGATCTGCTGCTCCTGGAGCTTCTTCAATTCTTCTTTCTTGATGCCAATCTCCTTATTCAGTGAAGTCACTGAATCATAATTGGCTCCAACAAATGCTCCCATTGTTGCAGCAGTGTCTAATGCCTCTTGCTAGATGTCAATAGACCGTTTTGCCCAAATTATTTGATTGGGGATAGGTGCTTGCAACATAGTTGCTTCCCTACTTCTTTTATTACTTCTTTTCACCACTACTTTGGCTGATCTACTATAAAAGTATTCCCTAAGGGAAACCACGGCATCATCTCCAGAGTCAGTTGTAAAATCAGTTGAATATGTGGCAATATTACATGTTGCAACTAATGGGGTTGTTTGAGTGACAGTAGAATTTGGGATGGACATGGTGATTTGGGAAGTAAACATAGAAGAGGTGGCAGTAATAGAAATTGATGGTACAGGAGTTGGATAAGTAGTTGAAGTGACAACCTCAAGAAGGGAAGTAGGGGAAATGGTAAGTGATGGTTGCAGAGAAACAATTGGGTCTTGCATCTCAATGACTGGTGGCAGTGAGGTGACAAGTGGAGTTAACAAGTTTGGTTGTGAAGTAATGGAAGAAGTGGAAAATAGTTTAGCTATGGTAGATGGTGGAAGGGTAACATCAACATATGAGGTAAAAGGGAGATGGATAGAAGTGAGTGGGGATGTAGACACTAATTTAGAATCAGTGGTGGTGACTTCAGGAACATGACCTTCCGGACTGGGATCATCAATCACAATGCTATCAAGAAAATCAACAATAGCCTGGGAAACTTCAATTACCTCTTGTATGATGGGCAAAAGAGGGAAAAGAGATCTGATTGGAAGCCTTTCATCTTCTGCATCACTGTCTTCAATGTTTAATGCAGGTATCTAAGACACAGAGGTTTGAATCTTTTTATTTTTGTTGGAGTGCTTACAACAATCACTTGAGTATCAACCATTGCAGTCATGTGTGCCAGTTCCTTCTTCAGCTCATCAGCTGATTGAATTAAAATATTCTTGACCTGTTGAACATCCTCCACAAGGCCTTTTCCTTTACCTTCATCCGGGTAGGTTAACATCAATGGAGTACTTTCCTTTTGTGCATCTTTGTCTGCTCTATCCCTTTTGTCTTGTTCTTCAAGTGACAGTTCCATTTTCCTGTAACTCAAAACCTTAGACTTGAGCTCCTATTGGTATTGGAGAATGAATCTTTGTTCTTCTTTAGTTTTAGCCCTAATCAGGACCTCATAAAACAAATTGACTCCTTGGTAAATGGAATCATAAGGGGAAGTCTCATGTCCATAGGTAGTCTTCATATGTTCCTGGGAAAAGTGGTTTCCCAGGAATGCCTTAGGGTCATGCATCCTTTTGGGAGCTTTTCCCATATTTAGTGAAATAATTTTCTTCCCCAAAACTGCAGCATGTGTTGAGTTCTGGATGACCACTAGTCCAAGGTTCAATGGGAATTTGGGCCATCCTTTTGTTTTAGGTCCAGTTAGCTTGAGGAATACTCCATATGTAACAGTTTGGTAAGCAATTTATTCAAGCATCAATCTATCTAGGACTATCCTTGGCAGCACATGAACTGTATTGCTTCCCCAAATCTTGACATAGGAGAAGGATTCTCCTACATAACAATCACCAATAGTGGGGATGAGTGTTTTGGAATGAGCAGAGAAGGAAGGTGCATCTTCTCTGAATATCTTGTGATCAATTGTTCCAAAGAAATGATCACATATGTCATACAGTAAAGGCACATAGTTGTTTTCCCACAATGTTGAATAGTATATGTGAACTGGAGGTGCTGATAGGATCCAATTCCATCCCATGGAGGGGAACTGGAATGTTGAACATAACACATCAATAACATAGGATGAATAGAAAAAAAGAGGTTTCTTTGAGGCCGGTGTTTTCTGGTAACGTTCTATTGCTGATTTTAACTCGGCTGACAATATCTGGGCCCAAATAAATGATTCCTCTGTTGTGAGAACGTGATGAGCCACAGGTCCCCATTCATATTTAAACACAGAACAATTGGGTAAGCCATATAGCCTGCACAACATGGAAGCTAGGAGAGAAAAGGGTTCCTTGAACCATGAAATGGGGTAAGAGTTATCGTCTTTGGGTATGAAGTTGGCCGGGTTGTTCATCCAGGATTTTATCATCTCATCAAAGTTATACCGGTTCTTCACATAATCTAAGAAAGCCGCATTGAGCAATTGGGTGGCCGGCCTAAGGGCATATGCTCTAACAAAAATTATGAGCGGAAATAAGCCAATTGGGACCCTGCATTATCGTTGAAAGAACGATATTTAGGGTATGCATAATCGATTATCCACTTCACGACATCTGTGTATGGGAGGAGGGCTGGTCTAGCTGCTATAACTTGTAAATGAGAATCCTTGATATTCTCATAAACAGACTGGTTATCCTGGATTTTCGACAATTCGTCGTTTTCAAATATTACATAAATCCATGACCAATCCATCTGATAGGTTTCAAATACTCTATCACTAGTATCAGTGAGAATGCCAAAACTAGGGTCTTTGTTTATCAAGTACTTCTGGGCTGTCCTGGAATGAGTATTTATCGACATGGTGGAAGACTGGTAATTCTGATAAATAAAATAAAACCAATAAAAAATAGTTTGAAATTGAAGAAAATCTGTAAACAACCAATAGGAAAAGGAAGAAAACCAACCTGTGCTGATGAAAATGGTAGCAGAACAACCCTCGTAAAAATCGACAGTAAAAACACTTTTCGCAGGTGAAATTCTCGAAATTGAAAATGGTAAAAGAAAACAAAGAAATTCGAAATATTTAACAAATTCGTGGGATGAAATATGAATCATAGGATCAAAAACAATTGATTCCTAAGATCTAAAATGCAAGATGTGGAAGAAGAGTTGCGGAAATTATTTTTGCAAAAAAGTACATCCTTTCCGCAATCCCTAATTGTGGGTTGTAGGTTGCGGGTTGTGGAAACACAACTCTAAATATAAATGCCAAAAGTCCCCCCAATCCACAATTGTGGGTTGTAGGGACGCAAACGACACAATTAAAAATGGTGTTCTTTCCGCATTCTGCAATCCGCAATTGTGGGTTGCGGGTTGTGGAAACGCAAAGCGCAAATTTATTTTTCAAACACTTTCCGCAATCCGCAATCCGCATTGCGAGTTGTTGAAACACAAAGTGTGAACTTATTTTTTTGAAACTCTTTCCGCAATCCACAATGTCGGTTGCGGGTTGTGGAAAGGAAACAACAATTTATTCAAAGCCATTTTCGACATCAGCAATCTGCAATTGCGGATTGTGGGTTGCAGAAAGAAGAAATTTCAAATCCGAATAAACAAGCTTCCGCAATCCACATTGCAGATTGCAGGTTGCGGAAAGGAAACTTTTTGAATAAAATTCTTGCTTTCCGCAACTCACAAAAAGACACAAAAAATCCATAAATTTTGAAGGGAAAATTTATTAGTTGGATTGGAACATGACAACTAAATCAAATATATGATAAAAACCATAACAACCCCAAAATAAGTAAGGGAAGTTAAAATTACCTTCGAAAATTAGAAATTGGGGCTCCCATTATTTATTAAATAATGGGATTTGTTGTCTCTACAACAGTATTCTCCCTCCAAAGGTCTCGACCTCATGCATTTTTGAAGAAGTTGTTCAAATTAAAGAAGATGAAGAAGATACAAATTCAACAAATGATCTAGCTCAACTTTCTTCCTCTATTTTCCAAGAAGCTATTTTTGATGAAGATAACATGCGAGCTGCTGCCATCAATACTGTTGAAGATTTGTCTCTCCATTCCACTTATTTCTCCTCCATGTCTTATATTACGAATTTTTAAGATGGGTTGCTGGTTGGTGATCATAATGAGCCTTCTCTAGAAGAGGTTTTCTCTTCGCATGAGAGTATTGGTTCGAAAGATGGTCAAGGAGAAGTTTGGAATTCAAGTGAACATCTCTCATTGCTTCACACTCTATTTCTTCCTATGTATTCCTACACCATGACTATCCGAATTCCTTCGAGTTCACTTGAAGATGGAGAAGCTTTTTCCATCACAACGACGCACTTGGGACTATTGTTCCTCTTTCTTGGAGCTGATTACAACTCTCATGGTTCGATGTTGATGCTTCAAGATCCTTATGATTCGTTTGGGATCACTTTCACCACTATTGGTTTTCATTCTCAAGCACCTCAAGTATCTTTTGGACCTGGAACCTTGGTTGGTTCGAAGTTCAAGTCCGAAGAGCATTTTCATTTGCTCTACTATCAATATATTTCAATTTTTCTACATGGCTTCAACTTCCATCATGTAGTTGTACATGTTTCTGAATAGTTGAGCACATTCCACTTCTTCCCAAGAAGAAGATTCCTCCATACATATTTCTACCCTTGGAGTTATGGAGAGTATACAATTTTTGGTTTCTCTTTCATTTCCATTTTTGAGGAAGGATTTTCCCCATGTGGTTTTTCCTCTTTCCTCATTTTACATGGATTAATAATTGTAAAGGGTGACCATAAGCCTTTGTTGCTTGGGCCCTATTTCTCATGATCACTACCATTTTTGGCTTAAGGGGGGGTGTTAGAACAATATCACCATCATATACATGCCGTGGACCTTCATGTTGTTCTACCTAGTGTTATTTGGCCTCCTAGTTCCTAGTCTAGTGTCTTGGACCATAGTTTTTCCACATTTGACCACCTTAGATTGGCAATATATCCATGAAACCTTGTTTGTCCACTTATCCACTCATTTCCATAATTTTAAGAGTCAATGCATCCCAATACCTTGCATTTATGTGGGATTTATTGCATTTCCCTATTTTAAGGAGATGGAGTGCGCCCTCTTGAGGATTTGGTCAACTTGTGCATTAATGGCCACTACTTAGCCAACTACTCACCCATGCACCCTCATAATGACCTTTCACACTATTTTGAGTATCCTAACCTACTCATGGTCCATCTATGTTCATTGAACCTCATTATGTCCCAATCTATGAGTTACAATTGGGATCATGTCATTGATGGGTGAATTGGTACAATCTAAGCCTCATTATTGTGAGCTACTCAACTTGCCACTAAGACTCTCAATTTTGTCTCTTGAGAGAATATATATATTGTACACATACTGTTAAATAATAATGAAATGGAATATCAATCCACGTGAGTATTTTTCTCTTGTGTTCTGCTTAATATTTTCTTAATATTTCTTCTATTTTCCCGTCAATGTTTGGCAAATTCTAAGTGAATCTTTCTCTAGTAATATAGATCCACCTATGACACATTTAGAATTTGAAATTATGGAGTACCTTACACAACAATGGGATGATGATGGGATTCCATCCAACTTATAGGTCCATAAGTTTATTAATGGGCCGGGTCCTATTCTAAAATCTTGGTACTTTCATGAAGAAACCATGAGACAAACTAGGCGGTGGGATATTTTGTGAAGATTTATCTTTTATGGGAAAACCAAAAGACACTACAAATGCTTTGAGGTTGATTAGAGAAGTTATTTTTACAAATAGGTTGTGAAATCACCATAATCCTCCTATTTTTCAACACCACCATGAATTGCTTAACTTGCAGTTGTATTCTACCTAGTCAATGATACCCTGTGTTTTGGAAGAATTGACATAGATGATGTAGGCCCATATGATATATACCAGTTAAGAAATTTATTTTTTAAAGAAACATAAGGATATCAGGTTGTGCAAGGAAAGAAGCATGAGAATAACAGTACTTCCTATGTTCCACAAGGGAAGTGGCAATCATTAATATTGGCACTGAAGAAAAGCCCAATTTAGCATCAATTGAGGATTATTGGGATGATTAGAAAATCTCTAAGATTTTGAGCATGAATGGTTTCACAGTGTTCAATCATTTTGTTTAGTCTTCTGGATTTGCACTGTGTAGAGATTTAGAAATAATCAATGCATTTCGGGTGGACACTCCACCCATCTTAAGGATCACAAGAAGTCATGACAAATAGAAAGGATCATGGCTGATTAAATATAATTGGAAAGAGATATCCATTATATTAAGATGTTATATGTATGTTAATAGAAGGATTATTTGTCCTAAGAGATGATAAAATCGGGTAAAGGTTAATAATTAAAAATGATGAAATATTTTAAAAATAATGGAGTAAGGTAATAAAAACCAATCATATTAGTAAAGGACATTTAGAAAAATATAATTGATATACAAATAATTCAATTAATGATTTGTTAAAATATTATTAGATTTAGATAAATTAATTTATTAAGAAATAATTAAATTAAATCAAAATATATTAAGAAAATGGAAAAAGTTTAGGTTATAACATTAAAAAAATAAATATTTTGAAAATGATTGAAATTGTTATATATATATATATATATATATATATTCTCCCCGATTTGCAGAAGTGGCTTGTGGTATGATAAACCACGATCCATTGGCATCTAATCCTTCAAAATCATTTGGGGATTGCACCCAACCTGGATCGCACTAGCTTCAACTTGACTGGTTTTGGGGTGTCATATCCCAACTAAATCACTCCTATGGGGAATTGAACTTGGGTCACCTTGCTGAAAAGACCCACACCTTAATTGAGTGAGCTAACGGAAATTGACAATTGTTATAATTAATTTATTTAAAAATAGATAAATAATTAATATTATATAATGTAAAATAAAAAGACAGATTTTTTTTAAACTAAAATAAAAATAAGTTAAAAAGAATAACTAGGTCATTTGAAAATAAATGTTTAATTATGATATAAAACAAAAAGATTAAAAAGTAATGTATAACCCTAAAGAAACAAGAGAATAATAAGGGAATGAAGAGCTTAAAAAGTGAAAGATAAAGGGAAAATCAATTAGAAATAAAAATGTATTGCTATAGGAGCATTTAGAATTATAATGTAATAAACTAAAGGAGATCTAAAATAAATTAGATAAAGGGGGAGTAATAAGATAAAGGGAGAATAAATTAGTAAAAATATATTACTTTAGGAGCATTTAGAATTATAATGTATTAAACTATAAAAGAAGTGAAATAAATTAGATAAAGGGAAAGTAATGAAAATTCAATAAATTTAAGAATTAGTTTGTTAAAGATGTAAAGGGAAATAAAATAAAAGATAAAGGATAATGATGAAATGAAAAAGTTAATTAAAGGGAAGAGTATAATAATAAAGGATAATAAATAATTAGAAAGAAGAAAAAAATGGTTAGAGTAGCGAGGGAAAGAGTAATGATTGGGTTTAGTAATTGAGATGGGCTTTTATGATTGGATTAATTTATAATTATTTTCTCAATTGAAGATATTAGGATGTTTTTCAATTTTTAGAGTTTCTCTAACCAGTTGAGAGGAGTACTGAGTAGTGGAAGAAATAGTTTTCATTTGATCAAAGCAGATGTAATGTTTGGTATTGAAGGAGTGTTCCATTGTAACATATTTATTGAGATGATGGTGATTGATATCTGTGATGTGTTCTTTGAGACAGGTTTAGATGTATCTACCAGTTTGTCCAATATATGTATTCCTGCATGAACAAGGAATTTGGTAGACGCTGATGGAATGCCATTTCGCCTCATTTTTATCATGGTTTGAGCTTGGATCAATCATTATTTTTCCTATTATCTCCATTTTTCTCTGAACATTATCATTTAAATCACAGTTTTAAGCACATGAATATCATTTCGACATTGCATAAACAATCCAGGTAAAATTTATTGTTTATATGGCATTTCTTTATGATTAATGATGTAAATCTATTTTCAAATAAGAATTATCAAATTATATTTAATTAGATTGATCTTATTATGGCTTGTTTGTGATTTTTAGATATGGTACTCCTTATTGTATGCATCATATACATACCGGCCAGTGTGAACTTGTAAATGATGCATGCAGGTGGATGCAGTGTTGGTTTGTAAGTTTGACACATGGCAGAAGCATTCAAAGTATGGATTATTATGGTTTGTAGGTGTATATAATGCATTTTTCTTGCATCTAAACTTTTAGTTTTTGTTGCATTTTAGTTAATTAGTTAGTTTTTTTTTTCAAAGGATATTATCATATGCTTTATAGCATTATGCACATGTTATGTTTTCAATTAAGATAGAAAGCTGATTTACATGGTTAATAAACTAGGATAGCTTACGTCACTTTCAATTTGTCATTTTAATTAAAATTGAGTTAGATAATCAGTTAACTAGTTGATTATGATTTCATGTTAAGTTAATCTAATAGTCTGAACTATACACTGTTTTCTTGGTGTGTTGGAGAAAATTCACTATGGCTTGGGAATACCACAACAGACAGATGACTACCAGAAATCTACTCAATTCTCAAAACAACGCTATTCTAAACGACAATGTTAAAACAATGGAGAAATTTAACCAACCTCGATCCAATGTTTGATGTAGATCCCCATTGGAGCTTTCAATCCGCGCATGTTTAAGCACTTGTAATCTGTAAATTAGTCTTGACAACAAATATCTAACAAGTACATGTGATATATAAATAATATTAACATCATTAATAACAATGGTCCATAATATCATAAGAAAATGTAACCCAATGTATAATAAATGACATTTACACCATGAATGGACGAGAATATGAGTATTTCTATTAATGAACAAGAAGAAGTACAAAGTGATACGACCTCTTGCCGGCAACCAATCTGAACCAAGATCTAGATCAATCCACTTGTGCCTCCACCACTTCAATCCTCCATGAATGCAAACTCAAACTAGAAAGGAGTTTGGAAGGTGAACATAACTGTTCACAACTACAAGGATCAATGAGTGCAGACTCAAGATAGGGCAAAAATACACTAGAGTGCTTTTACTATTCTCCTCTTCCCTCTGTCCATAAGCCATATGTGCTCAATATATAGTCCTCTCAAAGGTAGGTGAAAGGACTCATCGAGACGTTACTTGGGCAGATGGAGAGCCAAAGGTCACCCAATGACCGCTTTTTGGGAGTAAAAAGTAATAAAATAGTGGTTTTTACCATTTTACTTGATACCCGCAGGCTATAGGGATGAAACTCGTGGGTACGCATGTTATAGTGATGCAACATGTGGGTAGGAAAAAAAAATAGGATAAACTAGTATCACTAAAGGATGAAAATGGATCTGAGTCACTGAAATGGATCCTACAGGCCAAAGAATGCTGATGCTCATAGGGTGGAAGATTTCTGTGTAATAGATGCCCCCTAATGTGTGAGGTCAGAGACTGAAAGTGGTACGATGGACGAAATACATTATAAAACTCAGAAGTGGAGTGATGGAGACACAAGTGGAAAGAACGGATCACTCATCATAATACAATAGTATCTCTGAATACATGTCGATATAGTACAACAATCTGATACAATGGCCATGAATAGGCAGTACATAAGTAGATACATGTCATAAGTGATCATAGCCATGATCCCTCTATAGTAAGATATGGTCTTCTACTGAAAAGAAGACAACTGGTGCAAACCGGAGGTACAAACTGCTGAAATCTAAGAGGTGATATCTCAGATGTAAAGTCAAAGTCATATGTAGCATACTGAATGCCACAATCACCTAGGGTCTTCTACACAAGTCTTCGACGGTGCAAGTCCCATCAAGTGAATAAAGGAGTTGGGGTCGAACCTGATGAGACATTGTCTGATTACTGGTCATTGATGTATACCGTTAACAGACGCGAGATGACCCACCGATAATGAAAATGAGCATCAAGGCACAAAGCACAATCATCAGAGTGTGAATAAATGGGTTGAAGTCGAACACTAGGATGAATCCATCGATCAAGGAACATTGATGTATTCCCAAAACTGTCGATGGCGAGAGAACCTGCCACTAATGACTACAAGCCTCAAGGTACTCAACCAAACTCTAAGCCTCAAGTCCCGGAATAAATGAGTTGAGGTCAACGGAACGAGACTCGCTGGAAGGAGGGCATGAAGGCATCCCCCATCAACCAGCACAAGGTACCAGCAATGCTAAAAGATTTGGAAGATCTCAGGTGAAACAGACTAACTCAATAAGGATGGCTAACATGCAATAGTCAAGATATCTGAGGAGTGGCCGACACTAGTTTTAGGAATTCCTTTGAACAAGAGCATGAGCAGATGGATAGACTTAGGCAGCATAGACTCGACATAAACTATACAATGCAGGAGACATTACGGAGGGCTCCATAATGACTGGAAGCTTAACCAATCGGTGGAGAAAACTGAGAAACAAGTATAGCTCCTAAGGCCCAACTATAGTCCCAACTCATAATGTACGGAGTGGAATGAATGCTCTATTCAAAGGAGACACAAAAGCTGCCAACAAGAAATAATGACCATAATCCCGTCCGGATTTTTGGAATATTTGATTTTTTTGTCTTTTTCATATTTTGGGAAAAGCTTGAAAAAGAATAAAATTGCTTATAGTACAACAAGTGAGGGAATGAGTGTCAAATAGCTAGCAGACTAGTCCCAAGCAGTGGAACATACCTATGCTCAATGCAAGGAAGTGCATGCAGGATGTGGACACTCGGGGGTGTGTTCCCTTAGGGTCAAAGGGTCATCAAATTGTGAAGGGAAAATATATAAGCTTTGTAGGGCTCTACAGGGAAAGTACTTAGGCACCGGGCTAACAATTGAGAAAGTAGGAGCTGACACAAGGCTCAAGTGGTAAGCAGGATGATGCAATGCAATCACAACATGATATAACTGAGGGGAGTCCTTAAGGGAGATGGCTAGCATAAGACAAAGTAGAGTATGAGTCTTTATCGCAACGTCATGGCATGACTACAAAGGACTCCCAATCCTAAGGACAAATAACAACATGGGCACCAAAACGCATAAGGGGGTTCTAACTAGGGTACCCATGTTCGGGAAAGTCCTACCGCCACATGACGACACTTCTATAATAGTGTGAAGGTTCTGTGTCAGTCACGAAGTAGGGTCGCACCTAGGGTTTATGAAAATGGTCAACAGGTCAAATGCATAATGCATGTGGAAATGGCATCTAACCTATATGCCAGGTGTGAAACATACCTGTCGTAGGTGTGAAATGAATCGGAACAACTCTCGCCGAGGAAATCTATTTGAAAAAAAATTACTCCATGACACGATATTAGTTCATAATGGCCCAAAATGGACAAAACTATAGAAAAGTGGGTCCAAAATATTATAAATAGTAACAAAATTTATTAATTTTCAATTCATTTGCACTATTCACCATTTTGGAGTTGAGTGGTAAGTTTGCACCTGAAATTTCAAGCGCCGATCGTGGGAGCTACGAGCAACCGTTCAGGGAACTGTCTGGAGCAGGTTAGTGGTCACTGGCATACCTTTCATTTAAGTGCTTTTATTTCAATTTTGGTTGGTGGGTTATTTTGTTTGGCGAAGCCCTAAATTGCTTCGACGCTACTCGGGGGCTGTAAGTATGTGGGTCGCGGGTAGGGTATAAAACGCACAGTCAAAAAACTGGCTGCCTGCGTCTACCTGCACCTGTCTACAAGATAGCTCGCGGGTAAGGCCGCGAAGAAGTTTTTAAGCATGAAACTGACTAAAAATATCTTGCTTTGCACTCCAGGATGGTTCTAGAGTGGAGGGAGAGAGAGCATGACCAGGTAGATGAGTCCGTGCGCAATGATTTGCAAGAACAACAAGCACTGCAAGCATGTGGCTTATATAAATACTGGAGTCTCGGGGGCTTAAGGGCCCAAAACCTACTACTCCATCATTTGATCAACTACTAGGATGTGGATGCTCAACACTTCATCCTCAACGGGAAAACACTGACACTGGAAGTAGAGGATATCTACTTCATTACCGGTTTGTCCCGTAGAGGGGAAGTGGCTAGTCTTCGATCACAGACCGTGGGTGGTGGGATCACTATGCAAGACTACATAGTACGGTACTGTCCCGCCAACACACGACCAGTGGGAAGTCAGGTGCCGGTCAATCTCATAATGGACTTGAGAGCACAAAGATCATAGTGGCAACTCTGGTGCGGATCAAGGGATCCAAAGCACTACATCAGGCATCCAGACCGGTGATGTTCTATGCATCACAATGCTTGCAGCCTACTATATTCGACTAGTGTACTACTCTGCTGGTGTCTATGAAGACACAACTGATGGAATGCAAAGAGGGGAAGGAAAAAAACTTTGGGTATGGTAGAATCCTTTGTAGTTTCTTTTTTGAGAGGGTTCTGGGACTTAGCCCAAGGGTGGATGTGCCTCCTCACAGTCTCTGAGATCCAGCCCTAACCCAGTGGGCTGAGATACTGACACGACAAGGTGGTGGCCTTCTGGCGTCACCATATACTGAGGAGTTCTTCTGCTGGTGGAACCGGCAAGTGATTGCTATCGAGGACTACTCCTATGTGGGGATAGACTTCAGATAGGATCATGACATGCCGCTCCCACCAGGTGCAACCTTCGGAGACATCGGTGAGTACAATTTTGGTTTTGTGTTTTTTAAATTTTTATGGATTTTTTGATGATAGTTAGAATGCAAAAAATATTTTTGGTGGTAATGTCATGTGATAATGGGTGACTATTTGCTCGTAGACAAAGGCCCAGTGAGACCCGAGGGCTTCCCGAGACATGGTCGTCGGGGTAGAGATGAGGTGCAAGCAGATACTATAGCAGGGTGCACACTACAGATGTTGCGACACAACATATCATGGATGGTTTCCCGAGTACCACTGATAGAGGTAGCCTGACTATTGAAAGCTATGCAGCACCAAGTAGTGGGTGTTCTTGGTGAGTGGGTGCGGCTACTACAACAGATGGCCAATGCAATATAGTACTATTACGAGACACATCCCATCGAGTCGGCAACTAGACCTCCTTGAAGGGAGTAGATATCCTAGGGTCTCATCATTTTTTGTATTGATATGTATATTTTTGAGGGCTACGGGCTCCAGTCTTGTATGACACTACCATTTTGGACATATTTATATATATATACAACTTTGGTTCCCGGTTCTACTATATGTGTGTATGGTACAAATGTATGAATGTCTTTGTATTTATGTGCTTCATGATGAATGTGGCAAATTCCAATCTAATACATAGTTAGCATATGCATCAGATATATAATTATGACTTCTCAGAATGTGAATATATGTAATGGAAACAAAATGTCTCTCCAAGAGTCGTACCTTAAGGAATATCTGTAGTAATGTACGGTCTCGTACACGGTACTGCCCATTTAGCTAAGACACAACTAGCTATGAATCCAGGCGGACTTCTAAAGACTGGATGTCATGTGAAATGGCATCCCGAAGTAGTTCAAAAACGACACTATACTCAGCCACATTGTTCGATGTAGGATCGAGACAAGCACCTCCGTCGGACACAACTAGATGGTCAGGTGAAAAGATAACCCAGGCAGCAGAAGCAAGCTACTGCGTATGTCATCTAGCACCATCTGTGAAACCTAAGAATGCAGGACATCCCACTGACATCTGTCAATCAAATAGAGGCTAATCAGCAGACCTGACAACCAAAAATGTAACCTAGACTATGTACAGAAAAAACTATACAATAGTGTACAAAAGTATCAACTCGAATCAAAGGTTCAAGTGTAATACTGCTTGAGGTAGAGCCCATTTCTAGGCTCCTTCAAGACAACTCCCTCGTAATCTTCTAACTCATAAGCTCCTTTTTCCAGGACATGTCTCACAATGTAAGGACCGTGCCACATGGGATTGAACTTGCCTGCCCCCAGGGGTTCTTTAGCTTGGTCATACAAGAGTACCAAGTCACCTTCAGCATATTGCCAGGGACAGATAGACCTATCATATTGAACCTTGACACGACGCTTGTTAACATCAATGGCCACAGCGACATCTCGACGGTGCTCGTCAAGTTGCTCGAGCTGTAATAAACGTTGCTCAATCTCCGTCGTATCAGGGAGGAGCTCTATGGCTAGCTTGAGTGAAGGAATCTCACATTCAACCGGTAAAAGTGACTCCACACCATGAACTAACTGGAACGGTGAGAACCCGGGTGGCAGTCTTAACTGCGGTTCGACAAGCCCACAAAGCAGGATATAACATGATATGCCAATTGGTCTTGCTTTGTTGGATGGTACGTTGGAGAATGGTCTTCAAAGACTTATTGACTGCTTCAACCTGACCACTCGCTCGAGGATAGTAGGAAGACGAGTGTTCCTGACGAAACCCAAGCTTGAGAGACAAATCCTCCATCATCTTATTTTGAAAGTGACTGCCATGGTCAGTGACAATCTCTTTTGGGATATCGAATTGAGTGATAATTTGGTTGAACATGAAATGGGCTATAGTAGCACCATCGGCTTTAACGGTAGGCATGGCCTCAACCCATTTGGAAAAATAATCCACAGCCACAATAATATGATGATGCCCCCCAGCCAAAGCTGGGTTGCAATCCATGAAATATACCCCCCACTTAGTGAAGGGACCGACGGTGATGACCAGATGGAGGGGCGCTAGATGCAAGTGTATGTTCCGAGAAAACACCTGGCAAGGGTGACATCTCTTCATAGCGTTAATACAATCTTTAAAGATAGTAGGCCAAAAATAACCTGCTCGCTTATTATGCTGGGCTGTAGAAAGCCCGGATAAGTGACCGCCACACGCCCCCGCATGGCAATCATTAAGTACCCATTCCGCTTCTTTGTGAGTCAAACAACGACGAAGAATGGAATCCTTTTCTCGGTGATACAAAGTGTCACCGACAATAGTATAATATTTAGCGTGATGTCTCACACGCCGTCTCTCATCTCGTGAATAATGCAGAGGAAACTTCAAATTTTGGAGATATCTAATGACATCCCCATACCAAGGGTCCTCGGTTGATATAAGAAATAGGTGTTCATCCACAAAGGAATCTTCATGAATGACATCCTCATCAAGCTGTGGAAGGTCCGACATAAGCTCAGCAAACACCAATGATTTCACAGACTTTGCACAAGCAAACTCGAGATCAAATTCCTGAAGGATCACAATCCATTTATTATACTTACCCCTGATAAGGCGTCATGATAGCACGAACTAAAACGGATTGATATGAGCTACAACAGTGGTTGTTCAAAGCAAAATGTAATGCCATAACCGCTGGACTGCGTGAACAGTTGCACGTGCCCGTTTTTCTACATGGGTGTACCTTAGTTCAACATCTACTAAATTTCGACTAAGATAATAGATAACATGCTCGACAAGCGCATCATCTACCTGAACCAAGACGATGCCAATATTCTCTTGAGATGCAGCCACATAAAGAATGAAATCTCGTGTAAAGTCCAGTGAACTAAGCACGGGGGCCAATACCAAAGCTTTCTTAAGGGCGTCGAAAGACTGCTGGGCTCGCTCATCCCAGATAAAAGGTGTGTCTTTCTTCAATAGGCATGCGAAACCTTTAGTAAGACTGGCATAGTTAACTATGAACCGACGCAGAAAAGTAGCTCTCCCTTGGAGGCTCTGGAGTTGAAACAGATTACATGGAGGAGGAAACTGAAGTATTGCCTCAACTTTGAGAGGATTGACTCTAATACCCTCTTTTGAAACTATGAATCCTAGAAGGCAACCAATCCTAACAGCGAAGATGCATTTGTTTGGATTCAATCGAATTTTGTAGTAGATACATCGTTCGAGAATCATACGGAGGTGCTTGGGGTGGTCCACTCTCTTGCGAGAATGGCCAGCAAGATCATCCAAGAAAACTTCCATAATATTCTTAAGATTGTGAAAGGAATAGGTCATGGCTCGCTGAAAAGTAGATCCGGCGTTCTTGAGGCCGAAGGGCATTTTCCGGTATGCAAAAGTTCCCCATGGACAAATAAACGCCATTTTATGTTGGTCCGTGGGTTTGATTTGAATCTGATTATAACCCGAGAATCCATCCATGAATGAAAAAATCTCACTTCCCGCACAAGCATCCAATATTTGATCAATGAATGGCATGGGGAAGTTGTCTTTCGGACATGCATGGTTCAAATCTCTGAAATCAGTGCATACATGGATCGTTCCCTGCTTCTTATCCACAGGAACGGGGTTTGACACCCATTCGGTAAGAGGAACGGGGTAGATGAAACCAGCTTTGAGTAGTTTCTCCACCTCTACCTTAATAGAAGCTGTCTTCCTAGGGTTCACAACACATAAGCGTTGTCAAACCGGTTTAGCATCAGGATACGTTTTAATCTCATGTTCAACAATGCAGGGGTCTATTCCTGGCATCTCCTCATATGACCAGGAAAAAGCTTCCCAGAGTTCAGTAAACAAATCAGTGTCAATAGCAATCTCTTCAGGAGTGCAATCGTCACCGACATAAACATTCTCAATCTTTCCGGGAGTGCGAGAGATGTTGATCAAAGTGGTTGGGGAAATATTGGCCATATTCCCCTCCAAGAAAACATCATGCGACTGCAAAAGAGCCATAGGGTGACCAACCATCTCAGCTAGAGTCATCCTAAACTCCTCTTGCTAATGAGCTCAAGGTTGGGAAGGAAATAAGATCGATGGTGCATATCTTCCCAAGGCCTCTCACTACCACATATGGCTTCGAGGATAGCTTCATGAGATGGCAAAGTATCATCGAGGCAATCGTGAGAGCAAGATGAGTTGGCTGCCCAAACTGGCAGCATAACAGGATCTTCTTCAACTATTTGGGGGGAAGAGAGATCTGGATCTGTAGTGGTTTGTTGGATGTGATCGTAAGTGAGCTCCGCTACAGATAAAGGCATAGACATTCCAACGTACGCAATGTCTCCAAACATAGAATCCGTGGATGAAAAAATCCATGGATCACCACAATAGGAAGTCCAGAATGGCATATTATTCGAAGGAGGAGGCGCACTGTCGGAAATGGTTCCAATAAAATTCACAGGTGCAGAATGGTTAAAAGTTCCCATCAACGAGGGGTACATTCCAATGCCTATGTTCCCAGTTTCCGACTGAGAATCAGAAACTTGTGGGACTACTGATCCCATCGATGCTGTGGAAGGAGTTCCAACATAATCCAGCTGATCGATTGTCACAATCTTTCCTTCGTGGGGAAAGCAAATGACTCGAAATACAATAGACGTGACATCCTTCATAGCATACATCCAGTTCTGACCCAGTAAAAGGTTGTAGTTGATGGGCGCATCAACCACTTCGACTTCAATAGGCATGGACTTACCTCCCAAGGAGACAACAAGGGAAGGGATAATTCCATGCAGTGTAAAAGATCTGTTGTCGAATGCAGTGAGTGTAGTTCTAGATGCGAGTAGGGGAGGAGAGCCAAGAGCTTTCCAACAAGTCAATGACATTACTGATGCAGAAGCACCTTCATCAACCATAGTATGTTTGACGAAGCTCTTAAGGAAAACCACCTGGATTTGAAAATCCACGTGGTAAGGAAAGCGAGGTTGGACATCAGTAGTATCGAACTTGATGTCTCTAGGACTTCCCCCATCTTGAACTCCTAATGCACTCAAAAGGGCATGCTTCTCAGAAGGACAAGCTTGCAAAACTTCAAGAGCCGACATGGCACACGGAGTTTGGACCAAATCTTCTACGATGGGGTAGTTCTGGGTGGCTCAAGCATTAGGATTATGCATAGAGCGCTTGAGAACACCTTTTGGTATCCACGGCATAATAGAAGGCTTCTCGATATGCAAGGAATTATCAGGAGGAGGGGGAGGCTCATTCCCCAAATTCGGTTTTGGTGCACCATAATCACATTGACAAGTAGCAACACAAACCTCCGATTGAACCATATTGACGCATCCATAACCATTGGTATTGGAAGAAGACGTTGTCATTTCATTAGTACCATAACCAGTGGTGGGAGCATGCGAAGCCATGTTTTGGTGATGAGGTAGGGGATCCTTCAACACAGCTGGGCTCTGTGCCAAATGCTTCGATGCTTCTTCAATACGAGGACATAAGTGAGTAAGATGATCCTCCCCACAAAGCTTGCAAGGGAATTCGCCAGCATTACCGCCTTCCCGAGGAGGATTGGCATTCTCTTTACGAGGAGTATTATGATTGCTATTATTGTTACTTCCATTGTTTCCACCCCTACGATTATTTCTCCCCTTTTTTCTTACCACCAGGTTGTTGGTTACCCGACGGTTTCATTGATTGCACATTGTGTACATCAGACGACGGAGTGGAAGTGGACAAGGTGTGAACATGTCCGAGTGCAGACTGGTTTAGTGACAAATTTTGCATTTGATTAGCTACCAAGTCTACAGGGCGAGTGCATGTGGACCCCACGATGCCATCGGCATGTGTTCCAGGAACTGACGTGGGCTCATGTCTTTTTCTCGGTGCATCAGGAATAATGTCATACAAAATGCCAGACTAAGAATAAAGAAGATCTAACTGTTGGACTTTCAAGATCACTTGCTCCTCAGTCATAATGCTGGACATCGAAACATCCTTAGCAATATATGGAAGTAAAGACTTGAGGAACCATTCCACAAGAACTCTGGAGGAATGTTGGCTTTCACTAATCTCTTCCGCCGACGCCACTCTTGAACGTGGTCAAAAATATGTGGCCTTATTCTGACAGAAGGTGGACAACAACTCAGTACTAGTATCATAATGAACCGGCGACTGGAAATGGTCTAAGAAAACCAAAGCAATCTCGTTGAAACCCCTATAGGTGTTTCCGGGCAACTCCACATACCATTTTGTGGCTACCCCCGTGAGGGTGCATTGAAATAGGCGTAATCGAATGGGATCATGATTCAAAGAGTTGGAGGAGCACCAAAGGTGAAATGTCGTGACATGATCTCCCGGGTCCTCACCACCTTTCCCCTCAAACTTTGGAATGTCTGAAGGGAGCTTGGTAGGGACCAGGGGCCAAGTAGGGTCGTGACACACCGAATCATTCGTGACCTTCAAAAGATCCAGGAGATTCAAGCATGCAAGGAATGGGAGCTGCGGCTAGAAAGCTTGATTATAAGCTCCCATAAAAGGTTGATTAAATGGAACTGTGTTGTACGATGGACCAAAAGCTTGACCATGAGGGTTAAACTGCTGATACTGAGGACCTGACGGCCCATAAGCTTGCCCATGGCCATAAGATGGATAACCTCCCCCTGCCTGACCCATTTGAGAGTAAGCAGGTATATGTGTGTTTTGAGCACCATATTGGGGTGGTGGGTGATACTGGTGGCCAGCATCGACTATGTTGTAGTAAGGGTTTCCACCATGGGTATGGGGCATGTATGTACTATTCATAGTGGGAACCGTGTTGTATTGACCATAATGGTATGGTATGTTCCCACCCCCAATTTTAGGATTAGCTTGAGCAGTCGTGTGATGACCATAAGCATGAGAAGTATTCCTAGGTCCAATATGGGTGTGACCAATAGCAGGGTTGGTGGTGTGATGTCCATGTGGATAGGAAATATTCCCACCCCCTACATTACTATTACTAGTGGCGGTAGTGGACGCAAAAGTATGTGGTAAGTGTCCACCCCCGTGGTTGGGAGGAACGGTATCATGTGCAAAAGTGGTCCTAGGTTGACGAGTAGCAACATGTGTACTAGGTGGTGGATGGCGAGTTGTGTTTCGGACAACATTCCGACTAGGTTGAGTATTCCTAGGAGGTGGTCGCGTTCCAACATTATCATGGTTAGGAATCGGACTAGTCCCCATACTATGTGAGTGGGTGGATAACGTAGTGCCCCTAGCTAGGGTAGTGTCCCCAGTGGGTATAGTATGGCTAACACTTTGACTAGTGCTAGCATGAGTACCAACCACAATGGAAGGTTCGATAGTATTGTGACTAGGCATACCAAAAGAGAGTGTGGTGGGGTTGACCATAGGGCCAGAATCATCATGAGTCTTAGGCCTCCTATATCTAGAATCATGTGGAAACGAAGGAACGAAAGGCTCGTCCTATTCTTCCTCCTCGGGTAATTCGGGCATCCCATAAAGATAATTATCTGGATTTGAAGGATCAAACGGATCCCGATCAAGTGGATTAGGCCAAATAGAACCAGGTTGAGTCGCAGGTGGATCACCTCCCCAATCCTTACGAGGAGTCTGGGGATCGGAAATGTGTTCAACTCTACCCGAAGGAGTAGAAAGGTCTTGGCCGATATCGGGATGTGTAGCCATGTAATCCTCAACATAAGTCGTGTAAGAATCTGAAGACTCAGAGGGAGCCCTCTGGCGTCCTCTAATAATGCGTTGTGTAACCAAAGCTGGCTTTAAACCAGCCAAATGATGGGATCGGTGGAGTGTAGGGCTCCGCGCCACGTTCTCTCTGAAGAGAGACATGGCGTCTCCTAAAGGCCAACTATCGATAAAAAACAGTAAATCAAAAGCACACACCAAGAGAATCTATAGCCAAGAGCAGACAAACAGAGTGGCTAAATGAGCTCCCAACACTAGAGCTGGTATGCTCGCCTAGGAGAGGCTTGAGACTCCCAAACTATAGCCAGAGGTAATAGAATCAGTTATAGAGACACCCAGGCTTCACTGTGTTGACAGGGTCAAGTCCACTGCACGAACACAACTGTGCTGTCCAATCCCTATCTGACTCAGGACACAAACAACATAACCACTGCAAGTACCCTATGCGGTACCTAGGTAAGGAAACTATGTCTACCGCAATATAACCAATGCTCAAGGGAAGAGTCGCAGGTGGGACACGTCGTATGGGCAGGGTAGCTAAGCCCGAAGCACAAGAGGACGAACCTCCGGTACCCCCAGATATGAACAAATCCTGGATATATCTCCCACATTCAGCTAGTATCAGATGGATATCTCCTCAACCAACTTCTCGTGACCTTGTGCTTAACCCTGGTTTGAGTAGAGCTTTCCTGTGAACATCGATCTATACCATGGATTCCTCCACTCCCTGGTCAAACACCTAATGTTTCGTTCAGTAGTCTTGGATTGTTAACTCACAATGATCTATTCCAAGACTCTAAACCTATGCTAGTTGGTGTACCCTATAAATAAAATAAGTCTAATCAATTTTATGATTAAACGTTAATTTTAGTGGCTGTGATTACTCAAGGGATATGGTCATGAAACTAGTGATGTGTAGACTCAATAGTATGCACCATCATCCAATCCTAGACTCAACTATCCAATAAAACAATGTCACTAATATGCAAAATCAACCAACAATTCCGAAATAAATATGCAAACTTTTATCTTTTCAATGCACAAGCAAAACCTTAAATGAAGGCAACAAGCACTCAATGCAAAACGCAGTACATGGAAATAAAATATTTTTGTATTTTCTCTTATAAATAGAAAGGAAAATGCAAAAACTAAATGAATGTTTTTGTATTTTTTCAATATATATGGAATGAAAAAATGCAAGCAAAATCCTACTATTCAGTGACTGAAGTGCCGAGAAGATCACTAAGACAACCCAGCAGATCCTAAACAGCAAGACTTAGCCAAAAGGAAGAGCTCTAAAGGAAGAAACCAAGAGGTTAAAACCAAAGATGGTGAAAAACCAAGAAGGCTCAACCAAGAGAAACGAAGAGATCTGGTCACAACCAAGGCATGAAACAGTCAAGAAAGAGGCCAACAATGACTCAGAAATCAACCAAACTCACCCAGCAACAACCAATAGCCATAAACCAACAATAGACGGAGTTACACGCTACTGTCGAAGGAATACCCACGAGTACCCGCGAGCAGTAATGTAAACAGAGGCGGTGTACGCGGGCAGAACTAAGCCAGCCCGCGGGTGAGAAACAACAAATGGTCAAACAGAGAGTCCAGAGGCTCAGAAAAAGTAAGTTTTCTACAGTGTATCTTAACAGCCAATCGGTGACACAGAGCTTCGATAAGCAACAACTCTAAATATGGACTAATGCTCAAATTTTTTCTCAAACATGGATGTTTTCCCCAGTGGAGTCGCCATTTCTGTATTGGAGAAAAATCACTATGGCTTGGGAATACCACAACAGACAAATGACTACCAAAAATCTACTAAATTCTCAAAACAATGCTATTCTAAACGACAATGTTAAAACAATGGAGAAATGTAACCAACCTCGATCCAACGTTTGATGTAGATCCCCGTTGGAGCTTTCAATCTGCGCACGTCCAAGCACTTGTAATCTGCAAATTAGTCTTGACAACAAATATCTAACAAGTACATGTGATATATAAATAATATTAACATCATCAATAACAATGGTCCATAATATCATAAGCAAATGTAACCCAATGTATAATAAATGACATTTACACCATGAATGGACGAGAATATGAGTATTTCTATTAATGAACAAGAAGAAGTACAAAGTGATACGACCTCTTGCTGGCAACCAATCTGAACCAAGATCTATATAAATCCACTTGTGCCTCCACCATTTCAATCCTCCATGAATGGCAAACTCAAACTAGAAAGGAGTTTGGAAGGTGAACATAACTGGTTCACAACTACAAGGATCAATGAGTGCAGACTCAAGATAGGGCAAAATTGCACTAGAGTGCCTTTACTATTCTCCTCTTCCCTCCGTCATAAGCCATATGTGCTCAATATATAGTCCTCTCAAAGGTAGGTGAAAGGACTCATCGAGACGTTACTTGGGAAAATGGAGAGCCAAAGGTCACCCAATGACCGCTTTTTGGGATTAAAAAGTAATAAAATAGTGGTTTTTACCATTTTACTTGATACCCGTGGGCTATAGGGATGCAACTCGTGGGCACGCATGCTATAGTGATGCAACATGCAGGTAGGAACAAAAAATAGGATAAACTAGTATCACTGAAGGATGAAAATGGATCTGAGTCACTGAAATGGATCCTACAGGCCAAAGAATGTTGATGCTCACAGGGTGGAAGATTTATGCGTAACACTTAGTCTTTATGGAAGGTATAAAGAAGTTTTCCAATAAGAAGTGAGTAGTTTATGTATGTTGTTATCATAATCTTTGAATTCACAATAAATAAATAAGAGTTGTTTTTCTTTCCATAGATCGTAGTTTTAGAAATAGAGGTAGTTTGTTTATTTCTTGTTGTAGAATTAGATAAATATTTGTTATAGAATCTGGTCACTTGTGTGGGAATATCATAATCTTAAATTTGGATTTATGGATTTCAAAATAAAAAGAGTCTTGAAATTATTACACTTTTCTCTCAGACTTATAATAAGTTTTAACTTAGACCATAGGATTAGAACACTCATTTAGAAATTGCATATAGAGTTTGATTGTTTAACGTAGATTGATGTAGATTTATTACTTTTCAAGTGATTTTAGGTTTGATTTAAATTTTGTAGACTAGCATTAGTTTATTGATTAAAGTTTCTTTCATATTAGTTTAAATAGTGTGCTTCTCATAGTTGTTTAATTTTTTACAAATATAAGATTTTTCATAGCTTTCGTATAGAGAGATATTTTTAGTTTGTTTATTATTAGAAGCAATTTGTTTATAAAACAATAGATCATAGATTGCATTTAAAGTGTGTTTTCTGTATAAATATTTTTCTTAGAAATTATCATAGTTTCATAAAATAGTTTATTAATTTCTCGTACTAGTTTTGAGTTTGATTTTTAGGCATCTAGTTATCATCCTTCCTTTTGCAAATCATTACATTAGTTAATTTGCACTAAACAGACTCTAATTATTCACATGATGTGCTTGTGCCTCAAAGTATATGAAACCTGGTTGAAAATGTAAATGTCGAATTAATATTGCATATATTTTACTCGATAGATGCCTTGAGATAGAAAGGAGTTAGATTTATCTTTCACACTCCTAAATAAATATTTGAGTGTCCACCTGAAACATGTCGATCATTTCTAAATCTCTACATAATGCAATTCTAGAAAGCTAAAACAAGGTCTCTAAGATTGTTTCTCTTCTTAAAGAATATGAAGACTTGTTGGATCACAAAGTTTCATAGAGTTGAAGGGGATAAAGGAGAGCTAGGAGAGATGAAAATTGATTTAAAACCCGATTCCAAGCTAGTAAAACATCATCCTTATCAACTTAATCCAAGGTTTAAGGAGAAATTCAGAAAGGAAATATATTGCATGCTAGCTATTGGCTTAATTTTTCTTGTGGAAGAAATAAAATGGATTAGTCCTATTGTGTTTGAAAGAAAGAAAGACATATAAGATATCAGGGTATTTGTTGATTTCCACAGCTTCAATTGAGATTGTGTTCATGACCCCTTTCCTACACCCTTTAGCGAATAGGTTTTGGATCAAGTTTCGGGAAATGAGGTCTACTCTTTTACAGATGGGTTCTCTAGATATCACCAAGTTAGGATCGAGAAAAAAGATAAGAATAAGACTACCTTTAACAAAAAATGGGGATCTTTCGCATATAATGTGATGCCATTTGGTCTAAAAAATTCTCCAATAGTCTTCTCAAGAATTGTAGTTGCTTCCTTTCAAGACTTCATTCACAAGTTTTTGAAAGTCTAAATGGATGATTGGAATGTTTTTAGTCTATTGAAGGAACATCTTAATCTATTAAGGTTGATGTTTGATCAATGTCGTCAAATATAATATTCTCTTAACTTGAAGAAATGTATTTTTGTGTGTTCCCTTTGGCAATTTGTTGAGTCATATTGTTTGTCGGGAAGGATTACTAGTGAATCCTTCAAAGGTTGTTGTGATCGTCAATTTACCACCACACAATTCATTTCACCAGTTATGGTATACCATATGACATATAGGCTATTATCATAGATTCATTCACAACTATTCCTCTATTACAACCCCATTGGATCAACTTTTGAATAAGTTTGAAGCTTTTGTATGGACTCCAGAGTGTGATCGGGCTTTGACCTTACTCAAAGAAAAAATGGCTCATGATCCTATCCTTGTTTTTCCTGACTGGAACATAGAATTTCACATGCATGTGGATGCATTAGGTATTGATCTTAGTGTTGTTCTCACTAGTGGTTAAATCGTGAAAACATAATGTAGGAGCCGATTATTTTTCTTGGTTGGAATCTGGTGAGTATGATGGCCCCATTGATGATCACCTACCATATGCAATTTTATTTCACATTGAGGATATCCTTGATTTTTTAGAAGAAATTGCTCTATTTTTAAGAACTGGATCAACACTAGAAAGATATTTTGCAATACAAAATCATCGCCTGGTTCTTCAACATGCTAGTTATCAACTCTTTGCAGGACAATTGTACAAGTTGGGAATTGTGGAATTTTGTGTAGATGTGTTATGGATCATGAGCAAGAAGGTATTCAATGGGAATTTCATGTAGGAGGTTGTAGGAGGTCATGTTGGGGGAAAAGCAATAGCTTGAAATATTTTATAGATAGGACTATGGTGGCCAACAATGTTTAGGGATGCAAAGAATTATGCTAAAGCTTGTGATGTATGTCAACATGTGGGTAAGCCTTCTAGGAAGTACAAAATTCCTCTTTATCCTCTTCGGGCCCTGCAACCTTTTGAAAATTGTGTTGTAGACTTTATTGGTCCTATTCAACCACATTCTAGGTATTCTAAAGCCAGATATATTACCATTGTCACTTACTACTTGACTAGGTGGGAACGAGTGGAGCATGTCAAGGATTGTTCTACATATGCCGCGGCTAAGTTCACTTTCAAAAATATGATCACTCGCTTTAGATGACCAAGAAATTTGAATAGTGATCAGGGAATGCACTTCATGAGTAGGACTATTGCTACATTTACCCAAGTGTTCCTCATTCAACACAACAAAAGCAGTCCACACCACCCGTAAGAAAATGACACTGTGGAAGCATTCAATAAAAATTTGGAGGTTGGATTGACTCAAGTTTATTATTCAAATCAACATGAATGGGATGAATGAGTACCTACACTAATACGGGATTAATGAACCACATTCAAGTTCCTACATAAGAAGACTCCATTTCAATCGGTATATGGGGGAGAAGTGGTGGCATCAAAAGAATTCTTGTTCCCAGTCTTTATATCATGATTTCCGCTCACATGATTGAAGATGAATAAGTTACAGAATGATTAGCGAACCTTATGTAGCTGTAGGAATCTTGGTTCCTAGCCAATTTTCATGCGAACTTGGAATGAGAAATATAGAAGGCATGGCATGATCAACATATCAAAACCAAGCTGTTTTCCAAAGGCGATTTGGTGCTTTTGGATGATAGCAAGTATCTCAAGAACTCCAGTAAATTGAAAATGCATTGTTTTGGTCCATTCATTTTGCATACTTAAGAGATTCAGGTGTTGTGCATCTTACGCAAATTAATGTCATTTTTAAACCTAGATGGGTGAATATTGATCACATGTAGCCCTACGTTTCAGCTTAGTAAATACAAAAATATGACACTTCTTTTATAGGGAGTGAGGTCGGGTAGGTTGTTAGGTTGTTGGGGTGTTTGTTGTTTTTCTTACATAGTGATTCAGTTGAGTCCACCCAATGTGTTCTAATTGGCATGTAAAGAATGCCAACAATAGTCAGTTAGTATGTTTTCTATTTTTTCAGCTCACTCATGCAAAATGATTATGGTCAGGGGGAGGAAAAACCATCAACAATTTAGTTAAGAGGTTGGGTTTGGGATATGAAGTTCAAGTGTGTATTTTGGTGAAATTAGGGTTTAGTTAGAGTCTTTAATTAGGGATTAGAAATCACTAGGAGTTTTTAGGAATCAAATCAATGTTAACGACTCTTGTATTTAATGCAAAATATTGTGGTAGTTGTAACACATCTTCTTAAATGAGCCTGTCAAGTTTGAAGTTTATCACATTCATCTGGTTAAAAGTACCTATGTGGGTTTTTTAGTTCACTTTGTTTCTTTGTGATTACTGTAGTCTTGTGCATTGGATACCTCATAGAAACCCACATAGTTTCGTCGAATAGCTAATCCAACCATTCAGTTTGTGTATCAATGCCATAGAAGAACTATGTGGAAAGAATCCAATAGTAAGGCCACAGTGCCTAGGGCAGCAAGAATATTAAAGGATGAAGTTCCACATAATTCTATGATTCAAGGGTGTAGGTCATTGGAGATATGCATGGAAAAATTGAGAAGACTCAATTAGTGGACACTGATTTATTGGACAAAGATTTGTTTCTAGATATGTGGAAAGAAGCATATCTTGATTATGTGCCTCTTGAAATAATGGAACTCATCACACTTTGTAAACCTACGTTTGAGCCCTTACAGAAGTTTACACCAGTAGGTCTTTTGGATTTAATAGTATTTAGTACAATAGGAGAAGTTATGCGATGCACCAAGTTCCTCATTAGTCGAGTGCATGGTTAGGATCTATAGCTGGGTAGGCCATACCCTTTCCATGTAACCAATAATATTTGTTGACTCATAGGTCTATAAATGGAAGGGAAGGAGGCATCTTTGACATTTTAGGGAACCAACAAGCACTCCAGGAAGAAATATGATCCCTCACTTTATGCACAATATGGAACTAAGAGAGGTAGACGAGGTGCTATTATTTCCTTGATTAACAAACCCTAGGTCAAGTTTGTGTGCCAATTTCTCTCTAGAAAGGTCATAAGTAAATTCATGAAAGGGGAGTGTACTATAGATATCCTCTTAATTGATAAAGTCTTTGTTCAGGGTGAGTAGCTAAATTGGAGTAGTTTCCTGCTAGATGAATTGTTGTAGGCTTGTGCATAGGCACATGCAACTCCTGTATATTTAATTTTTGGATACACATTGATATATTTTGCAAGGTAGAAATGGTATCCTTTGGAGGTTAGAGATATCCTTCCTACAAGTTACATAAATGCGTTGGCTCTGAGATACGATCCCTGGAAGAGTTAGAGAGACACCTAAAATTCCGATTTTAATGATAAAACATTTGGATAGTGGTATGACCACATGATGGATGTCACCACTCCCCTTCTACATATTCCACAAGAGTTACTGGACACCCATGTAGGAAAATATGGTTTTGGATGGATAGAATAACACATTTGTTTGGTCGAGGGTGGATCCCACCTTTAAAATAGTTTCTTTTCCGTTTCAATTGACTAAGTCTATTTTTGATAGAGAATTTTCTTCCTGGACAGGTGTGCATAAGTCAAGACCACACAAAGAAATGCATATATCCTAGCAGAAGAATTCACTATGGCTCCTTGGAAAAAACAAATAGTATCCACAATCAAAGTTTTAGGGAAGAGGAAAGCTAGTGTTGTGGAAGATTAGATGGAGTCTGGATTAGATGAAGAGAAAGTACCTTATGCTCTTCCCAATTTTCCTGTAGCATTTAAGAGCACCATTCCAGATGATGCCCAACTATCATGTAAGGATGTAAAATAATTTTTGGGCTCATTTGTACAAGTTTATTGAAGGGTCAACTCCCAGGTCACTTCGCATAGTAAAGCCAATCAATCCGCATCCTATTATGATAGTGGTAGGAGGTCCTTCCAATTTTCCACCTTCCACCACCACTCCAGTTTTGGGCCTTCCCAGTATTCCCAGAACATACCCTTTTATGTAGGAATTTGAGATGGTTCAGAAGAAAAATGGGTTAGACTTTGTTACAGAGACGTGCTCTAGTCCTTCCAAGATTTTGTGAAGTCTTCATCCCTAGCCTCAATAATTGATAGTAAGGATAAACAACCAGGATCAATTAAGGATCTTTCAAGTGTTCCATTCAAGCACGAGGTTCATTGCAAGTAGTCACATTAGGTTATTCCCTCATCTACAACATCGACAAGCATAGAGGAAGAATCCATTGGTGGAGAAATTATTGACATTCCACTAGTGCATTAGCAAGCTAAATTTCATGGAGGTTCAACTGGAGGAAGTGGGGGTGATGGGACACTGAGGCCATCTCACCTTCCAACTCCATGTGAAAAGGAAAATAGTACTCCACTTGAGGTGCATGTGGAAGAAGTGGGTGGGGACAATACTCATGAGGACCATTTTATCGATATCCCAACTTCTTCCCCTCTGGATAACCTTTTGATCATGGTACAACTTCAACACCTTGTGCAATATCATGAGAATTGTTGAGCCATGCTCCACATTTTCCAGGAAAGCATTGATATTATTATGTTTTTTTTCAACTGAGACCCAATATCAAATATTATAGTATAGGTAGTTGGGCCCTACACATGTTGAAGTTGAAGGTCAAACATAATACCAGTATGATCCCT
This sequence comes from Larix kaempferi, assembly GCA_027924585.1. Classification (NCBI taxonomy): domain Eukaryota; kingdom Viridiplantae; phylum Streptophyta; class Pinopsida; order Pinales; family Pinaceae; genus Larix; species Larix kaempferi. The sequence continues at coordinate 1,247,013 of BSBM01001158.1, read as the reverse complement.
CAATCATAGTGGCCAACCACTTAGTTATGAAGCTCCTAAATGTTTCCAAATATGGTCCACATCACAAATTTTAGCACTCATGTGAAACTCTACTTCATAAGTTGAATTGCACATGCATAAAGGAATGCAATAGTAGGAGGAGACACAAGTTGCTATGGTGCAACTCTAAGGACAACTGATTACGATTATAGTGGAAAGGGATGTAGAGCATTGAGCATGAGTTGCTGGTAATCAAACCATTGAAAACATCCTCCATTGAATTTAGGACATGTGGCCTCAAATTTGTGGGAATGATTATTCTCTTCTTGAAGCCATGATAGTAGCATAGCCTCAAGAGGGTTTTGTGGTCCTTTGTTCGTCTTGGTAGCAATTGCATAAGTGGCTGCTATAACTATAGGTACAATTTGATGCTACATAAGTCCCGAATGCCCAACAGTAGGAAGAAATTTTGGGTCGAGTGCCACTTATTATTACAGATGTTTAGAAAACTCGAGCTTGCCTCCATGGGGCTATAGAGGAAAGAAAGGAACTATTCCCCACAATGCAAGAGTGAATGGGTTTTATGGCACAATGACAAAAGCCAATTGAGGATTTATGTGCACATATACAATAGATGAATGACAAAATTTCCACCCTCACCAATCCCTTGGATTAGCAGCATAAGTACATGGACATCCAAGTTACTGATGATAAGTTGGATTCTCCATAGGAGGCCTCTATAGAAGAAAATAAGTCATTGTGTGAGTTCCACTGTATAGCCCAAATTGCCTATCTCATACTAAAAAAACTGGTCTCTTGAAACACCACTGGAACAAGAAAATGCAAGGAAACTATTACAAAATTTGCTTGAATCATACTACTCCGTCAATAGTAGCTATGCCTCAATGATCCTAAATTCACAATAAAACCCAAAAATTCATTACATTACAAAAGGAACACTTGATGGGGACTATAAACTCTCTATTTTGTATCTCTTACTTCCCTTCATATACATTTGAGGCTTCCAATGGTTCTTACATAGTGAGAATGAGTATGAGAGGATAGAGAGGAACAAAAATAATGTTGTAGATCCCAAATTGTAAAGTCTATACAAATACCTTCAACTTGATAGTACAACTTTTGGTCCCTTTTTCACTCCTAAACTTGTCCTTTTATAGTGTCCTAAGAGATCTTCTACAATTCATCAATTAATCACATTTTTAATTAAAATTTAAATGGATTAATATTTTACATGCTAGCAGTGCCAAAAAATTTAGGTTGCTTGTGCGAGAATAAAAGAATATGGATATTATTCTACTTTGGTCTTTTCCTTTTTCTGGAACTATCTCCATTATAAATTGACTTCTAACTGAAAACTATTATTGTTTCATTTAGCTTCTCTTTTTTAGTACTACTACTCCCTTCAATTGAGGGCATATGGGTTCACTTGAGGTGAAACTATTGTTTGTGACTAAGAGGGTACTTACTGCCCAAGTGGAAATTCCCCGAGTGCTAGTATTATCTAGTTAGGTGTCTTATTTTCATTTCTCCTTTCTTAAGAAAAATAAGACCATATGCTTCTTAGGAGTACAAAAAATTATCTATTCCTTTCTATCTACTTTTCAAATTCTTGAAAAGGGGCCCCAATTAAAAAAATATATATGATTATAATATTGAGTGAAATTTCAAAAAGTAGAAAAATACATTAAAAATGGGGAAAAGAGGGCCATTCAAAAGGAGAAAAACACATTTGAAATGAGAAAAAAGGATTTGAATTTGAAATTGGCCCCAACCAATGAATCAGGGGTCACAATTTGAAAATAAAGGAGAAAGAGGCCTAAGCATGAGATCCAAACTGATTTTCAAAACCAAAAGAAAAAGTTTGAAGTCAAAGGGATGAAGAGGCATTATTAGGAGACTCGGCTTGATTTTAAATTAGGAAGAAAAGTTGGAAAGAAAAGGGAGAAAGAGGCTCAATCACGAGATCATGCTCAATTTGGAAATTGAGAGGAAGGTTCAAAATAAAAAGGATAAAGATGACCAAAATGGAGATTGGAACCAATTTTGAAGTTAGGAATAAATGATTGAAAGCAAAGGGATCAAGAGGCTAAATCAGAGCTTAGGCCCAATTTCAAAGTTGGGAAGAAGGTTTGGCCCGATTTCAAAATTAGGAGGAAGAAAAGTCTGAACAAGGAAAATATGTATTGATTTTGAATGCAATTTTTCATGAAAAACTAAAATATATCTACACAAGGTGACAACAAAGGGGAGATAGAAGACAATTCATTTACATGGAAATACCTTTTTTGGATTTTCATTTACAATTTGCATTGGATTTCCCTTTACAATTTACAAAATAAGATTGTTCTAAAAATTTCAATTTTCGCATTTTCAAACATTTTTTTTGTAGCTAGGGGAATTGGAAACTGGGAAGGGGCTGGCACTCGCATGACATAGGGTCCAGGGATCCAATCCCGTCCGCTACCACTATACCCCTAGGTGCACCCACACAGACTGCAAGCATAGGGCACAAGTAAGCCGGGGTAATTTGAACTCATGACCTCAATTTATAACATTTCCTTCATATCAAGCGAATCCCCGGTTAAGCTACACCCCTACAGACCATTTTCAAACATTTAATTATAATACTCCATACAACTTTATTTCCATTATGATGCATATTTTATTGATAATTTTTCTCATCCTTAAAAAATCACCACACCTGGAAGATGTTTTCCTCTTTTGAGATGCTCTCAACAAAGCTTGTGCATATACCCTCTTTTGTTTTGACATGAAATTGCATTTGAAATGCAAACAAGAAATTATTAACATGTGATTGTTAAGATACACTAGACATATAAAATAATTACAACGTCATTATGTTGTGAAACCTTAATGAATTCAAAACATGACATTGAATCTATCACGATTAAGGTAGCAAGAAATCGTAAAAAAATGAGCTTATGGTGCTCGTGGAGAAGAAATCAATGATGCAACTGATGTCTTATCGAAAGAAGCACTTAATGGGAGGAATGACATCTCATTTGGTAGGAATGTATTGATAATTCTCTATTATTTCAGGGTTCTTCACTGATATTTGAAGATTAGACTTTCTCGGCTATCTTGATTTTTGTTGTCAGAGCTATAGTTAGTACTTGTATGTATTTTGAAGGCTTGAGGGATCTGCATGTTGGCATTACAGTTTTTGTTTTTTTGATATGCTGAGGCATTGTTCAAATTAAGTGGATTAGATGAAATAACATATATTGGCTCCATTTTGTCTTCATAAAGCTGAGTACTTTTTGATTTCTCTAGTAATAAAAGTATAATTTTTTTCTTCTTGAAAAAAAATATTAATTTTTTTTTTTAAAACAAGATGATATGGTTAAAGTTGGATTTTTTTTTTAATCTATGATTAATATTTAGACTGGCTTTTAACTACATTTTGTAGTTATCTAACATGATAAATATATCTATGTGGATTTTCCTCATCGAAATCATAACATTCCTATAACAATTTTTCATAAATTTTTTTGCTAAGGTCAAATAAACAACCTTTGATTCGGGATATTTCATGTGATGGATTTCCTAAGAATTCTTAATTATGAGGGGAGGAGAAGGCCCTTTCTTTGGTGGTGGTAGAGGTGGCCTAGTTGGTCTTAGGGTTGGGGGTGGTAGATGTATGCTAGGAGGTCTTGGATTAGAAGGTGTTCATAACTTGACTAAAGGACATGTACATGTGAAGAGGATGAATGGATGGTGGCTTGTGGAGGAAATGTTCCAAGCCGATTTCAAAAACATAATGTTTTGAACAATATAATTCAATGGTAGTTTTGAACGGATATTGTGCTATGAAATATGCTTTTACTAAAAATATATATAAATAATAATGTTTGTATTAATGATATTTATATTATGATATTATAGATGATAGATACAAATGAGATCAAAGATTAAAAATAATTTCTTAGTTAAACCCTTTTTTTTTATAGTGCATGACATCCTTCTTAGTATACAATGAGTACTTTAGTAGTTGGTGTAGGTGTGATATTTTTAATTTTACATTTTGAAACTCCACTGTAATATCATTGAAATATTAAAAAAAAAAATGTATTGTAATATCATTGAAATATTAACAAAAAAAATGTATTAATAACAGAGGAAAAATTTGCATATGCTTGGGTTTGATTAAACAAAGTTTTATATTTTTCCAAGTTAGATATATATGTTCAACTTTAATGAGTTGTGAAGCAATATGAACTTAAATACCTAGGAATATTTTTGCTCAACAAGAAAGATTTCATTGAAAAGGAAGTAGGTAGGAGTTGGCCAAACACTTTTGAGACTCATTTTTAGACTAGTTTGACAAAAAAAGAATTTTTTTTCTTCTCTCTTTCATTGAAAAGGGAGTAGGTAGGAGTTGGCCAATGAGTACTTTAGTAGGGGTTATCATTGAAATATTAACAAAAAAATGTATGGTAATATCATTGAAATATTAACAAAAAAAAATGTATTAATAACAGAGGAAAAATTTTCATATGCTTGGGTTTGATTAAACAAAGTTTTATATTTTTCCAAGTTAGATACATATGTTCAACTTTCATGACTTGTGAAGCAATATGAACTTAAATACCTAGGAATATTTTTGCTCAACAAGAAAGATTTTATTGAAAAGGAAGTAGGTAGGAGTTGGCCAAACACTTTTGAGACTCATTTCTAGACTAGTTTGATAAAAAAATGAATTTTTTTTCTTCTCTCTTTCATTGAAAAGGGAGTAGGTAGGAGTTGGCCAAACTCTTTTGAGACTCTTTTCTAGACTAGTTTGACAAAGAAATGGATTTTTATTTTTGTTTTTGTTCTCTCTTAAAAAAAGGGGTAACCCAAAGGAGTAAAGTATTCCAAGATGAACCAATCTATGTCCCATACTAAGAACAAACTAGTTTGAGAAAGAAATGAATTTTTGTTTTTTGTTTGTTTGTTTTCATTCTCTCTTAAAAAAAGGGTAACCCAAAGGAGTAAAGTATTCCAAGATGAACCAAATTATTACCCATACTAAGAACAAACAAGATAGGGGACCAAATATTTTTTTTTTTTGGCTCCACAAAGTAATTCCACAAGATGAACATGAGTTACACAATAAAATTAAAAACACTTTCCAAATATATATCCCTAATATGATTCTTAACATGAAACTTCAAAACAAGAGGATACTTTAATATACTAATTCATAGGAATATCTACCCAAATAGATTAACCTATAAGCCTACTCATTATAACATATGATATGAATATATCATTTACTTTCTAGACACTCTTTCACGAATTCAACTTGAGAGTTACAATGGATTTCACAAGTAACGCCTATTTCATTAAACTTAGACATATTCTAGTCCAAGGCACTTTGAAGACTGGTAAAAAACAACCTTTTTAAACCCCAAAATAAAGGTTTCTAAAGTGCAAAATATGGTTCCAAAAGTGCCAAATCCAGTTCCAAAAGTGCCAAATTCAGGTTCCAAAAGCATACTTTTGCTTTTGATATTGCCACTTTTGAAATTGGTTTTGTGCTTTTCCGATATGATAAATATGATAATGGAACTTTTAGAACCTGATTTTTCCCTTTTGGAAGGCTACTTTTGACACTTCCAATACTTAAATTTGCAATTTTGAAAACCGATTTTGGCACTTTCAAGCTCTGATTTTGCACTTTCGAAAACCAAACTCGACACTTTACAAGTATTATAATCAGAGTGAAATTGAACATACTAGTACAAACAAACATTCAAGTGTATTATTTAACAAAATACTTTCATTTTATTCACAATTGGCCTCACATCACTCACTCCATCCAGGTGTAGCAAGCAAGGCCATAATTGATCTAACAAGAATGTGTCATTGACATCTTGGAAAGTATACATTTTTTTTATAATACAATTCCCTTCCTTATTACAAACATGATTTTGTTTCAATTCATCTACAATCACTGTATTTGTAGCATCCAAACCATGGATCAAAATGTCCTAAACTTTGTTTAAAGGATTGAGAAATACATAAGGATTTCCATCACCCTGATAACCCTCTTTGGCTATGCAAGAACAATATTCTTGTGTTAAAATTACTCTAAATTGTTCCCTTTGCAATCCTGTTCTTTGTAATAATGTTGGCAAAAACTCGTCAACATTTTTTTGTTGTGCAGATGTCCATACCCCAATTTTCAAATATACTAAAGCATTTTTCAAAAAAATCCTTAAATCCTGGACGTATAAAATAATACTTTGTGGTTGACTTGATATCCAGTGTTCATGGCAATCAGAATTTTGTTTTTTTATGAATCGTGTGTAACACAACTCCATTGAAATCGAAAATAATCAATGGTTTACTAGTAACAATTCTTCTAGTATATGCAAACAAAAAAACCACACACACCACCCAATCAATAAAATATTATGTTTCAATGTTTCTAAGTATATTGCATTCATGTTCTGCAATTTTTGAAACAAATCACCGGATACATGATATGATGTCCATAAATAATATGAGAATTGTCCAATAAAATTTACATCAATTAAATGTAGAAGTTGTCACAAATATACAAATCACTAAATGAATTGTTGTCGGTATAATATGAAGGTCATTTGAAGTTGAATGTCTTTAACCAATGCCCCATTTTTAAACGAGGTCCGATAAGGTGTATCTATTGTGAATGAGGAAAGAGAGTGTGAAGATGAGTTGAGGAACACTAGATTCTAGACTCAGTCATCTGAGTCATCCATAGAATATGTTGTGGAATAGTCCAATTTATCTGAGCTAGTTTGCAAGAAATGGTGAAACACCTAAGAGTGAACCCCCCCTAGTTGCATAAGGATATATTTGAGGAAATGACACCAGTACCATTTCAAATACTACCTAGGCATATCTACATAACCTAGTAGTTTATTTTCATAGTAACATTATAAGTTTACATTGGTGTGATCAAGTAAGTGGTAGTTTTAGTAATATACAAGTTGGCACAGTAGTAAGTGGAAGTAGTAACAATAATATTAGTCTGACCTTAGTTTTAAGTAATTAGAATAGTAGCAGTCAACCCATACCCACTGTGGAATTGAATACAGTCTTAAAACTTGGCCCTAGAGGATTTATCTTCAAAGGAACCATAATCACTAGAATGGTACAATGAGGTTCATCTATGGAATCCATAAGAATTTTGGGGAAAATCAAGTGAAGAAGATGCGAGACAACACCAGTTCCTGTGTGAAGCTATTTGGAACTTTAGAAGGATGCCTACTACTACAAAGCTAATCAAGTTTCAAACCAAGTTATGAGGTATACCACTCCAATGGTGTATGAAATTGGTAGAATGTCGGGATTCCAACTCCCCACCATTGATGTTGCAAGATGTAAAACAATTTTTTTGGATGAGTTTTGATTCCCAAATTCAGAACAACAAGGGATTGTGAAGTTAACAAAAATATGGAAGATACATGGGGAGTATTCCTGGAAATATGATCAACTATTCAAATATTTTTTAACGAAACTCTCCTTCCTTATGCATGATGATCATCATAAAGAATTTTTCATCCAGGGCCTATTTCCATTGAGTCGAATTCCTCTATTGCAACAAGTTATTGACTCACCACGAGCTACTTTGGAATAAACCATGAAGATTGAAGTAATGGCTAATTATTTGGGTGGACCCCATATGGGAGCATCTTCTTCCACCTTATATTTTTCCCAGGTCTAGACTTAAATTGCTTTTCTAACAAAGAAGATCTAGGAGTTATCTATACTGAATCCAAGTCGAGAACAAGTCCGGTGTACAGGATGCATGATTGAAGTCCACCATGTGTTAGACTATCCATGTTAAATTTTCAGAATTTACTTCAATCTGATATAGGATCTCAACTGAGAGAACAACATGTATAGCAAATCTACAACATATCAATCATGGACACAATAATGCAAGAACACAAGAGACACAGAGTTTACTTGGGGAAAACCATAAAGGTGAAAAACCCCAATAACTTCCTTAGAGATAGATAGAGAAATGATACAACCAAAATACAAGAGATAGTCTTCTCCTAGCAGCAGAGCCTCCTCCTCCACAGGTACGGACTCTCCAAAGTGTGAGTGAGAGAATAAAATGTGTAAAATGAGAGAGACACACTCTCTATTTATACACTAACTTGACTTGACCTTTACTCAACTAGGTCGGCCTCAACTTAACCACTTAACATAATGCTGACTGGGCCGACCCCCACTAGGGTGGTCTAATAACCCTTTGACCCACATGGCCGACCCCTAATAGGGTGGTATAATAACCCTTTGACCCACATGACTTTTATAGGGCCGACCCCAACAAGGTGGTCTAATAACCCATCAAGTATAAGTTACGACACTTACAATATAAATGACGACACTTCCGTATAGAGGAATAATAACATCTCTATAGAAATACAACCACTTCCGTATAGAGGAATAATAATATCTCTATAGGAATACAATATACATATATGTGAAATACATTCCGAAGTTACATATACATCAACACTCCCTCTTAATGAGGAAGGTATTTCTTGACACAGGTCTTCTAGCACAAGTCATCTTCTCTGGATCATCGTCACTAGATAATCGTCATCGAGTCATCATCATCGTCACTACTGCTACTATCTCAATCAATCTCTGAATCTACTCGTCATAGGAAGTTCTACAGAGCCAATCCTTTTTCATACTGGATGTAGGCCCACCACCTGTAGGTCTTCATCATCACTGGCCATACTGTGGACTCCTGAGGACTTATTACGTGTGTCACAAAACCTCGAAAGAGCATCCCAGGCTGTTACGAGCACATGACTCTACCTATAGGATCTCCCAGGGCCATATTATATGTGACCTCACCACAAAACCTCGCAAAAGCATCCCAGGCTATTATGAGCACACAGCTCTACCTATAGGATCTCCCAGGGACAGATTATATGTGGTCACCACAAAACCTCACAAGAGCATCCCAGGTTGTTATGAGCACACAGCTCTTCCTATAGGATCTCCCCGGGGCCGATTATATGTGGTCATGGCAAAACCTCACAAGAGCATCCCAGGACTTATTACGGGCACACAGCCCAACCTATTGGATCTCCCAGGGACATATTATATGCCATAGGACAAAACCTTGAAAGAGCATCTGCCAGATATCCCAGGGCCAGATTATATGCCATAGGCAAAACCTCAAAAGACTATCTGCAGATCTCCCAGGGCCAAATTATATGTCCTCCTAGAGCAAAAACTTGAAAGAGCATTTGCCAGATATCCCAGGGCCAGATTACATGCCATAGGCAAAACGTCGAAAGACTATCTGCAAATCTCCCAGGGCCAAATTATATGCTCATCTGCACAACCTGATCCACGACCATAGAGTATCAACCTGACACTCACCATACATCATCCTGATGTACACATGATCATCTTGATCATCATCACTGCAGCATCCTATTGCATGTCATCTGAAGAAACATCCTGAAGCTTGTCATCCATGATCATCCTGATCATACAATGCATCTACCTGATGCATACCAAGTATCTGCCTGATACATATCATCATACATGATCCACTTGATCATAATGTGTATCCACCTGATACAAATACATGATACATATCACCATACATGATCCACCTGATACATATATAAATACATGGTCCAAGCATCCAACATGATGCATATACAAAATACATATAAATGATCCAACTGATCATGTCCAGCATCCAACATGATGCATACATACATAAATGATTCAACTGATCATATCCAGCATCCAACATGATGCATATATATATAAATGATCCAACTGATCATAACAAGCATCCAACATGATGCATATACATATACAGAGTAGTAAATAGAGCATCATCCTAATGCTCATCATCCATGATCCTCCTGATCATCATAGCATCGTCCTCTTCAGATCATCTCATCGTCCATGAAGCACAACCCAAATGCACATCATCCAGCACTTACACCACCAACATGGGAGAACACATCTACCACCATTCAGGGAAGGCTCCAGCCCTTACTTTTTCACCATGTGAGAACACATCTAGCACCATGTGAAAAATGGCTCAACAATTACATCACGACCAAGGGAGAACACATCAACCATGTCAGAAAAGCTCATGTGCATCCACATCTTCCGGACTCATCACTTCCCTTTGGAAGGAACCTCGATCTGAAGTGCACCAAGCCTCTCTCTGAAGTACTCAAACTGCACTCTGGCCAACGGCTTGGTCAATACATCTGCAACCTGCTCATCCATCGCAACATACTCTACTTCGGCTATACTTAGTGCTACGTAGGACTGCTTCCTGCTAAACCAAGAGATCACACCTGATCCCTATCTGCAGCATTTCCTGCCCAATTTGAATCAACATAACCCTGCAGGTTAAACTTTTGATTCGCATCATACTTGAGTCCATAATCAACTGTACCCTTCAGGTACCTCATAATATGCTTTACACAACCAGGTGAACACTCCTTGGATCCATCAAGAACTGGCTCAATGTGTTCACTGCAAAGCAAATATCTGGTCTCGTGTTCGTCAGGTACATCAAGGACCCAATCATCTGACGATACATAGTGATATCAATCGGCTCAGATGAAGCATCACACAGAAGCTTCAGGTTCAATGCCATAGGTGTGGCCATAGCCTTGCAGTCCATCATCCCGAACCTCTTCAGCATCTCTACTGCATACTTCCCTTGTCCAAGCAATATTCCATCTGCACTCTACCACACCTTCATGCCAAAAACAAATAGTGCATCATCCCTAAGTTCTTCAACTCGAACTCGGCAGCAAGCTTCCACTGCATGTCGACAATCAATCTATCCTCACCTGTTACAAACAGGTCATCCACATAGTAGTATCACTGGATTTCCTTCCTCAACCTTGTACTAAAGGTTGGAATCCACTTTATTCTTGGTAAAGCCCAAACTGGATAGAAATCTGTCTATCCTACCATACCAAGTTCTGCACACATATATGACTACACCATTCAAGAAAGCTATCTTGAAATCCATATGGTGTATCTTCTATTTCATCACTTTTATATTTCTCTATGCTGCCATCTGTAGCATGCTTGATCTGATAGTTCCATTTGGAAGTCACAACAGACTTCCCTTCAGCTCTTGGGACCGCATCCCAAACATCGTTCTTCATGATTGACGGATCATGGCATTCTTCCTGTATCCTGGGAACTTCAATATCTTCAATAGATAATTTTGTTGCTTGAACAAATGTTGTAGTCCTTCTTTTGTAGGTGATGGTATACGATCTTTCCTACACAACAAGTTAAATTGCATGATTAGAAAACATCTCATAGTTTTCAGAACAAATTCTTACACATAAGGAAATATGTCAGACAGTCATGAAATTATCTTAGCCAATGCTTCAATACAAAATTTATCCATATTTCGTAACTTTCTAGATGCCTTCTAATCTCTACCAGAACATTGTTAAGAGTGTGCACAACTCCTAACATGTGAGCAAAGAGGTTTCATTCTAGATAAGTAGCAATGGAATGTTGTATAGTGCCATAGGCCACTTACCCATCAAATGCATATTAGTAGTAAGCTGTTCATTAATGCAATCATTCTAATATGCATAATACACATCCTAAATCTAGGAACATAAGCATATACATCATTGAATAATATTATTTAAACAAACAAGTATGTAAGGAACGATAATTAAAATACTTATCTTTGTTTGTTTGTTGGGTGGACTCCCTCTGAGTCTTTGCTTCCTTGTAGGAGTTGTTGAAGTAGCTTCTTCTACACCTTTCTGTTGTGGAATGCAGAAGGATGGTCAACTCCCTCTGGATATCTGCATCCTTGCAGAAACTACTAGAGTATGCTCCTTTGCTTTCTTCCAAGAACAGCTGGAGTGTGCTCCCTCTTGATCTTTGCTTCCTAGATTACCTGTCCTTGAACTTACATCCATCCTTAATCACTATGCATTCTTATTAGTATCATCATTGTGTTATCCTTGAGGTCTCATACATAATCACACATTTATTAGTATAATCTTAATATCATCAAAACACAATAATCTTAAACATGTATAGTCATGATCATTCACAGATAATAAACATTAGTATTCAAGGTTTCAGGGAAGTCTTCTTTTACTCATACATATTCTTATTTGATCATAGGACTCTTCTGGTTAGTTAAATCATCAATCAAGATAAGAGATATAATATGCATAAAACCCATGATTACTCAAACCTATACCTTCATGATTCTTCTGGTTAGTCATATCATCAATTATGGTAAGAAACATAATATGCATACAACCATGACTATTCAAACCTATGACTTCATGAATAATCATTATCAACAACACAATAGTATAAGATCCTAACACAAGGTAGGATTCTAGCTTGATATAGGAAAAACATACTTGGATTAGCATGCTAGCTAGTTATGTCTAACATACCCGCATAATGTCTATTGGTTCTCTTCAGTGACTTGTGCTAGTAACCTGCATGTCTCATAAGTTAACCATTGTAGAACCAAGTTATCATACCTTGTAAGTAGATCTTCTATGTCATCCATGACAATGGATGAATATTTGTCTTCATGTCACCATGATCATATGTTCTTGAAGTAGAACATGATTTGTCTTTATTGGTGTACCTCTTATGTTAGTGAACAACATAAAACTCATACAACATCACAATGCATTAGTACAATCATAAGTGTCAACACCCTAATCAATGAATATCTTCTATCATGCATTCATAATTTTATTAAGGTGATACGACAAGTCTAAATTTAATCAAGATTGTACTAACCATAATAATATGAAGACAAATATACCATAAACTTAATCATGAACAAATCTTGAAACATACCTCGATAAGTCATACATGTCAATATTGCTTGTAATCTTCTTATGTAAGGCCTTAGCCTCATCTCCCTCTGAAACACAAACTTCTTCACTTATGTAGGTGACCAATCCATCTTCTTCTAGGATTAACCCAATCCACTTGATTTGCAAGAACTGGATCTGGAGCTGGATTAGGGTTTGTCAGAGAAACCCCAAAAATTCAAACTTTTAATTTCAAACTTCTGAAATGATAGAAATATACGCCTTGATGAGCTGATCAAGCTGGTATATTCAGAATTTGAAAACTGCAAAGTTTCACTCCTCAATTTTGCCTTTGAAACTTCTAGATTGACTGGACGTGACCCCGAACTGGGGTTTGATGAAGTCCACTCTTATTTCCAATCAAAAGGTTTTATCCAAAGCTCTAATCTTTTATTTTTATGAGGAGCTTCCAGCCGTGGTCACAGATTTAAAAAATTCCCAGTTTTGTAGAAGCCCTAATTTTCCACTTTTCCGATCAAAGTCCCGAACTAGGGTCTGATCAAGCCCATCCTTCTACCCAACCAAAAATTCTGATCTTGGTCTCTAAATTTTGATTTTGATGAGTAGCATTCAGCCATAGTGTCCGATTACAAAAATTTCAACTTTCTCCGAAACCCTAAATTTCGGAAGCCATGAATGAAGGTGCTCAAAAATAATTATGTTATGATAGAAATATGTACCTGATTGTTTCTGGTGTAACTCCAAATTTTTCTATCCAAAGGGTCTGAAAATGTTTTTTGAGATATCCTAATCTATCATCTTTCCATCCCAACAGGTCTTACCTCAATTGAATTCTCAGAGAGAGCATTATGCCAAGTGTCGCAACGTGACCTATTTATGAGATAAAACAGGAGATCAAACGTGTATGGCGTGCCACGTGCCACTAGTTCAAATTCAGCCTCTGAAAATGTTTCTTGAGATAGTACAGTCTATGTACTACCTGTCACTTTTTATGAAATTTCATTTGGAGCTTCCTAGCCCAAGTTATGACCTTTTTTCCAAGGTCACCTGTTTATGACTGAGATCTGGAAGAGGTAGAAACCCTATATTGTACAAATCATAAATCACAAAGTACAACGAATTAGAAGTTGTCCTTTGGACACAAGGTAAAGGGGGATTTGATCTTCGACCTGTAAAAGTTTCAGATCTGAAAACTTTTCCAAAATGGATTTATAGCGAAAGTTCTACGATGACTGGTTTTTTCTATATCAAGCCCTAGCATCGTAAGTGCAACAAGTGTCATACATGCCATATCATGCCTTCTTTTAAGCTAGCACTAATACCATGTTAAATTTTCAGAATTTACTTCAATCTGATCTAGGATCTTAATTGAGAGAATAACATGTACAACAAATCTACAGCATATCAATCATGGACACAATAATGCAAGCACACAAGAGACACAGAGTTTACTTGGAGAAAGCCATAAAGGTGAAAAACCCTAATAACTTCCTCAGAGATAGATAGAGAAATGATACAACCAAAATACAAGAGATTGTCTTCTCGTAGCAGCAGAGCCTCCTCCTCCACAAGTGCACCACTCTCCCAAGTGTGAGTGAGAGAATAGAATGTGTAAAATGAGAGAGACACACTCTCTATTTATACACTAACTTGACTTGACCTTTACTCAACTAGGTCAGCCTCAACTTAACCACTTAACATAATGCTGACTGGGCCGACTCCCACTAGGGTGGTCTAATAACCCATCAAGTATAAGTTACGACACTTACAATATAAATGACGACACTTTCGTATAGAGGACTAATAACATCTCTATAGGAATACAACCACTTCCGTATAGAGGAATAAAAAAATCTCTATAGGATTACAATATACATATATGTGAAATACATTCTGAAGTTACATATACATCAACAATACACACTTACGAGGGAGAATAAATCTGTCGAAAGGTCCATTTATGGGGATAACAACTATGGGAGTTGTGCAAGGTAATGGCATCATCCTCATTTCATGGACCCATGCACCAAATTTTTCCACAAGCTTATAATTATTCTACCAATGAATACTATGAAATCTGTAAGATATTTGGGAATCACCAGTGAATTTGTCCTATCCTGCAAAAGTATTCCTTAGTTCAAATACAATACATTGTGAATTTTTTTGTTCTACTATGCATATCCTAGATAAAATCATAGCATTGGATTCTTTGACCGAAAGATTGGATAGTTCCATTTTTTGATTATCTCATCAATGTTAGCTGCAAGGAGGAGGTAGTAGAGGAAATGGTAGAGGTGGATCTGGACGAGGAGGAAGGTGAGGAGGTTCCATTCAATGCTATAATTGTAACAATTTGGGACATGTTGCAAGAGATTTCCCTCTCCCCAGAAAGACATGGTGTACCTACTATTGGGTAAACACACATGGTACTAAAGAATGTTTGAAACTAATTGTGAAATGGGAAGACTAGATGTGACAAATAACTAATCTCATTAACTTTGAGCCTTGTAGTGGGAATATTTCCTTTGTATTTTCCATTAACCATGGAGGAGTTAGAATGGGTGTAGATTTCAACAATCAAGATTCTCTCTATATCTGGAAAGCAGATACAAAAGAACCCAAATTTGATCGAGTATGGCAAAAGGAGATTTTAAAGAAAGTTGTGGAGATGTTCCAACATATTAATACACTGACAGTAAGGAATGTTGCATAACCTTTTCAAGAAGGTGGTATAGGTGGCATTACACCATTAAATAGTTGCAGAATAAATCTGGACTTGATCTCTTGATGAAAAACAAAAGATCCATTTACACTTTGCTTCAACCTTTTTTCTTATATTTTAGAAGATGAGGGTGCACTCTATAAGTTGTGGAAAACTCTGTGTGCTCTTGCATATGTTGTGAAAGAAGATGAAGAAATCTTTGCCCCTTTTCCAGAAAGGAGGACAAATTTTATTTGTAGTAGAAGAAATAAAATGATTATCTAATAATTTAGGCTTGATGGTTAGGTGAATGGGTATGATATCAAGAAAATGATGCTAGATTTGGGATATGATGTCAACATCCTTTCGAAAAAATATTGGGAGGCTATGGGTAGCCCTTCCCTAGTATACTCCCATATTTAGTTGTGAATTGCGAACCAATATCGCATATTCCCTATAGGGCATCTAGAAAACGTGGAGGTAGATTTAGCAGGGGTTAAGACATTCACTAATTTTAAAGTGACTAAAATTATGGGCAAGAGTGATCCCTATATGGCCTTATAGGGAATATAATGGGCGCATGAAAATTATAGTGTGATAGACCTGAAAATGGAAATGATGAAATTCAAGGAAGACGGTATGAGGGTCACACAACCATTGGATCTTTACCTAAAGTACTTATATATATGGAGCTCATTCATGAGAACATGGAGAGATATCATGGATGACATTTATAGACTGACTACATAAAAATGGTATGAATATGTGAATCCTATGATAGATGGGTCAACCATGTGGAGGATTATCCACTCCTTTGATAGTGATTTTAAGGAGGCTTTGAATCACTAGCAGAACAGGTGACATGAGCTCTCCTATCAACATTCTACAATGGTAAATTCAATCTAATGGACTGGCGTAGAAGTTCAAGACCCGATAGTGTACAATGATGTTACTAGTCTAGATTATTTCCTAGAAAACATGAACACCAGTGTTGTGGAAAAGCATAAGGTATATATTTTGGATATGGCACTAAGGGGTACTATAGTTAGATGGTGGTATACACATCAGGATGACATGCCTAATTGGCCTGTAGTCAAAGATTCTATTAAAATTCAGTTTGCTCCCTCTAAAACATCCAAGTGTACCAACTAGGTTCAGAAATTTATAATGGTGATATAGATCCCTTTACCCATATTGATTAGTGTCAACAACACCGGGAAGTTAATGGATGATTGCGTTGGAAATTTTGGGTCCACCGGTTTATTCATTAATTTGGGCCTATTCGAAAAGCATGATATCTACATGAAGAAACATGAAGACAAATTGGTTGTTGGAAGACTTTGCAACCACAAATTTTCAAGATTTCTCATTCGTGAGGAAGTTTGACTTAGTTATAGAGGATTTGAAGATATTTAGGGAAAATCTTTTCATAGATAAATTTTCAGAATGTGGGAAACCCATACGTCCCATTCCATCAAGAGCTTCTCAGTCTACAGATCCTTGTTAGTAGGATGGAGTCGAAATTCTGTTGTAGGAAATCGACAAAGAGGAATTCGATCTAGATGATTTAGAACACCTGGAAAATTTGACATTTAAAGAATCATAGCGGTCTCAAATGATATGGGGTAAGAAACACGAGGACATTGGGAATTATTACATGTGACCCCTAAATTTGCAATAATTTAATATTGGGACAAAATAGAAACCAAATACGGAAGAAATAGGGGACTACTAGGATGATCAGATGGTGTTAGAGGTCATCTCTCTTCTAAAGGAGTATAAATAATTATTTCCACCAAATTTTATGGAGTGAAAAGGAATTCATGAAAATTTAGGAAAACGAATATGCATTGAAGCCTGACACAAAACCTATGAATCATTGACCCCAATAGATAAACCCCTAGGTCAAGGAGAAGGTGAAGAAAGAGATGGACTAGATGTTAGAATCTTACTTAATCTTCCCCATGGATGAGTTTGAATGGAATAGTCTGATCGTGATCCAAAATAAGAAAGAATTTATTGACACCAGGATCTATGTTTATTACTATAGATGGAACTCAGCTTATGTCCATGATCCATTCTCAACACCTTTCAATGATGAATTTCTTGACCAAGTATCTAGGAACAAAAAATATTCCTTTATAGATGGATTCTTAGGATATCACTAGGTTTAGACCACATAAGAAGATAAGAAAAAAAAAATTCACTGTAGAATGGTGTTCTTTCACCTATAATATGATGCCTTTTGGGTTAAATAATGCATCTCTAGTCTTCTCACATATTGTAATATCAACTTTTAAGGAATTTATCCATAATTTATTGTAAGTATATATGGAAAAATGGATGATGTACAACTTGTTAAAGAATCATATAACATTGTTGTCGCTAATTTTGGAATGTTGTCGTCAATTACATATCTCTCTAAACCTGAAGAAATGTATTTTATGTGTGCCTTTTGGAAACTTGTTGGGCCATTTTTATACTGCGATGGAGTCCTGGAGTCTCGTTGGACCTTGCAAATATTGATATCAAAGTAAACCTCCCACATCACACTTCTATTAGACAATTCTACTCTACTTTGGAACACACAAGGTAGTATAGACACATCATCTACAACTTTTCTACCATCATAGTGCCCTTAGAGAAAACTATGAAGAAGACAAAAATCTTCAATTCGAATGAGGATTCAGACATGGATTTTATGATATTTAAGGAGAAAATGGTTAATGCTATAGTACTTTTGTTTCCTAATTGGGTAAAACAATTACATTTGGATGTTGACGCTTCTAGTATTGCTCCTAGAACAACATGGAAAAGGTGAATTGGATCATCCTATCTATTTTGCAAGCTAGAAGATCTCTCAGGTTGAGTGCAACCACACAACTACAAAATGTGAAGGGTTAGCTATGATTAATTATGCACTACTGGAGTTTTTCCATTTCCTATTGGAGAGGGAATTTCATTTCTTTATAGATCATCCTTCCCTTAAGTATTTGGTGAATAAACCATCTCTAGAAGGCTGAATTTGCAAGTTCTTACTCCTATTTCAAGGGTTTTCTTTTGAAGTCAAAGAAAAGCAAAGAAGGTACAATAATAATCCAGATCATCTTTCCTGGTTAGAGACGGGAGAATATGACGGTCTGCTTGACAATTAGCTACTAGATCTAGATCTATTTTGTGTCAAATCCATTCCAAATCATTTTGAGGATATTTCTCTAAATATGACCACACGATTTGTGCTAGAAATTTTTACCACCACAAATAATCGCCACCTAGTTGTTCGAGCTACAAATTATTAATTGAATGCGCGATAATTATATAAACTCCATACTGATGGAATTTGTGCCGGTGTGTGTTGGACCATGAGAGCTAGGAAATCCTGCGGGAATTCCATGCAAGAGTTGCGAGAGGCCATGTTAGAGAGAAAGCTACTGCAAGGAAAGTTGTACAAGCTGGGTTATGGTGGCCAATAGTCTTCAAGGATGATAAATCTTATACTCATGCATGTGATGTGTCTAAGAGGGTGGGAAACAAATCTCAACCTGATGAGTTCCCTCTTCACCCTACCCATGCACAATCATTTGCAAAGTGGGCCGTATATTTTATTGGCCCCATTATCCCTCCCACAAAGCATTCAAATGTTCATTAAATTATTACTGCAATGGATTACCTAACAATGTTGGTTGAAGTAGAACTAGTCAAGGATTGTATTGCAAAAACAACTACTATATTGATTTATGAGAAAATGATCACTTGGTTTGGATTTCCTTGAAGCCTCACCAACAACTAGGGAATGCACTTTATGAGCAACACTATTATGGCATTGACAAGAGAGTTTCTTATTAAACATCATAAGAGAAGTTCTTACCATCCCCAGGAAAATGGTACAATTGAAGCTTTCAATAAGATTCTAGAAGTGGGATTAACCAAGGTATGTTCCAAAAATAGAGATGATTGGGACGAATGGATTCCTACATTTTTGTGGGCCTATCAGACTGCTACTAAGAAACTACATAAGCAGACCCCTTTTTAGTTGGTCTGTGGTAAAGAAGTAGTGGTACCTATTGACTTTGTCATCCCCGGTATATACATTTTGCAGGAAAATCATATGACCAATGATGAATCACTTGTGGAAGGAATGGAAGAATTGATGGAATTAGGAGAATCCCATTTTTTATCCAACTTTCACGCAATTGTGGTAAAAGAACAACAAAAATCCTAGCATGATCACCATATAAAGTAGAGACATTTTTCCAAGGGTGATTGTGTTCTACTATATGATAGTAAATTTGTGAAGAACCCCGAAAAACTTCAAATACATTGGTTGGGACCTTTCATTGTCATGTAAATATGGGAGTTTGGTGTTGTAAGGATTGCACAACTTGATGGAGTTCTTAGATAGGGATGGGTGAATGGAACTCTCCTAAAGCCCTATATTTCTACTCAATAAGTCAGTTATTCAACACTCTTGTCACAGGGATAGTAGTGTAGGAGGATAAACCATTGTGGTTGGCGAGGAATACAACTTCTTCAAAGTCGTGAGTTAATCCAGGATAATAGTTTGGAGATATCAAAGGTTTGCATTATGTCAACCGACCCATTTTCCCAAACATTAAAGAGTCAATCAGAATGATTAGATTACATTTAGAGTTTTCCCATGTTGAATCATTGTTTAATATTGTTGTATTTAAATCTAGCTGTGATGGACCTCCACTACATAGTGTTTGCAATCCACTATGCATGGGATCCTAAGACCCTTGACAATGATAAGGCATAAGCTTTTATTACAGGCACAAACCTTCTCATGGGTATGTGGAAGAACCAAGTGTAGGATTTTGAACAATTTCATAGTCTCATTGTTTCTAAGATCCCAAAATTGGATCCTTCAATTGAAAAATTAGAAGAGTAGTGGAGAATAGAAATGTAGGACGGTTGAATTGAGGGCCAGTCAAGAGTTGTGGTCAGTTCCTATTGGATCCTTCATTTTTTATGGTGCCATCCCATGGAATATAGATGTAGTCAATGAGGTGGAATTCATTGAAGAGGACACGCCACAAGTATAAGTGCATCATGAAGAATCCAAATCCAAATTTGTTAATTTGTAACTGTCTTGATGTGGTAAAAAATAACCACTTTAGCAAGCATAAAAGTGGTTATTAGCAAGGGTCATTGTTGATGTTGCGGTTGGTTAGGATTATTGTTACTGGTGGTTATTGTTTTAATGATCAAAGTTGTTGATGGGTGCTATAATTGATATTTATGGGTTTTGTGGAGTTATCTTATGTATTTTGAGTAGATCTACGATTTGTTGTATTCCAGAGACTAGTGATCGATGTAGAATGGCCACATAGCCTATGATTGTATAAAGTCACTTTATATGACTAAAGGAAGAAGAGATGCTTGGCCCCCTTCATTTTTTTTTTTCATTTGCTATGAATGTTATATGTTGTTCCTTCTTACTATTTACTATTTATATGCTTGATGTACAACTCTGTTGAGATATGATGTTGAACTAATAGTTAATATGGTGAACATATGTTGTAGGAAGTTAATATGGTATTTTTATGGATTTATCTCTCATTGTAGATACCTACATCTAACCCTTCTTATCACACACATGTATAGAGATTTCTTCATGTGATACTTTCTTCCCTTGGGAAGATAACAAATGCCAGTACTCTAGACTACAACAGCCGCCATTGTTGGAACTTGCGCAGGAACCTAATTGGTCTCATGAAGTTTTGTTCCAACAAATGACATCCTAGTATGATTCCCATGTACATAGATTCAATTGGTTTCCCACCATTAAGATTAATGGAAAGAGATTCTCTTGGTTTCCATGTCAATGAAGTATCAAAAAATGTTGGAGATTAAGGTCATTTGCAAATCCTAGTTCAATCGTTCACGGCTCATGTTTCTTCTTGGTAGGGAGTGCATTCCCAACAACTACAAACATGGAAAAGGGTGAATACCTATTTCATAGAAATATTTGGAGGGAAAGAGTTGATATCCTTCGCACAAATCAACAAGTTTAAACTTGGATATGATCAAATGATGCATATTGAAGAATGTTGATGAGAATGGAAAATAATAAGATATAGAGATGAAAGAATTTGGCCTCACTTATTTACAAATACCCTAGATGATTTACAAATTAAATGGTACAATATTGTGGAAGCACAAGGAGATACATGGAAATGGGAAAATATGAAAGAGAATTTTGTCAAAGACTACCTGTTTAGACTAGAGGAGGCATAATTAAGGGAGATTATGTAATAAATTTAGCAATTTATTAAAAAACTAGTCTAGGAAAGGATAAAGATAAGGGTAAGTAGAAAGTTGATATAGGGTCAACTTTGACTTGAATAGAATAACATGTCAATAAAATTTGAAAGTAACACGAATTGATATGGAAAATGAAAGTTTTACAGGTAAGAGATTTAGATGGAGGAGAGACCATTTGGAAATCGTAAAACAAGTTAAGTCTATACTTGAAGTTGAATTTAAAGAGAAAAAAATGACTTCCCCCTAGAATACAATGAACTAAATGAAAGTGAAAGGAACTTGGAAAAATAAAACCCCCATTGTGGATGGATGCAAACATTAATATCAAGGAACTGAACATCTTGAATGGTGATTGACCAAAGATGGAAAGAATAGGAGAATACTAGCTGAAGAAGCAAATAGTAGAAATCGTTTAATTTTAAAGGAATATCAAGATGTATCTATAAGATATTATAAACATTTAAAAGGATTAACCGAGGAAATGGGTGAAATAGTGGAAAAGGAATTTTGTAACATTTTAGCTGCATACATTATTTATGTAATCAACAAGGAAGAATGGGCTAGCTCAATGGTCTCCCAACCAAAAAAATGATCTAGAAAATTTTAGAATATGTGTTGAATTTAGAGAATTAAATAAAGTAACATTGGAAAACCCATTTCCAACCTGTTTGTAGATGAAATCATTAATGAAGTTGCTAGACACAAATATTATTCATTCACAGATGGATTTTTTGGATATAACTAAGTTCCAATTGCAAAATAAGATAAAAAATAAGATCAAGAATAACCTACATTCATGACAAAGTTTGGGTCTTTTGACTATAAATTTATACCATTCAGTTTGAAGAACACCCCAACAGTCTTCTCCAAAATCATTGTCAAAGCATATCAAGAATACATTACAAAACAATGGCTATATATTTTGAGAACTGAATGATTTATAGTTTATTGAAGAACAACATATAGTTTCTTTGACTTATGTTAGGGAAATATTGACAAATATGACTATCCTTAACTATCAAGAATGCATATTCTTCACACTAATTGGTATTCTTCCTAGCCACATTGTTTGCAAAGAGAGAATTAAATTTGAATTAGTAGAAATCAAGGTGATACTCGACTTTACAACCATAGTGACCCATAAACATGTAACAATTTTTCTAGGGAATACATGATACTAGAAAAAAATCATTAGAAACTATTCAGATATAACATTTCCAATGGAAGAGTTATTGAAACTGGATGTTGAATACATGTAGAATGCAAAATGTAATGAGTCATTTGAAATCTTAAAAAAAATTGGTTGAAGCACCCATCTAATGATTTTCGGACTAGTCAAAGAAAATTTATGTGCATGATGATGCTTTTGGAATATCAGTTAGGGTCATGTTGGTGTAGCCTAGTGATTGTTGGCAGGCGGTTTGGTAGAGTGCTATCGTAGCATCTCCGATGCTGCAACAAGGCAAAAGATGACGTGAATGGTGAGGAGCGGAAGATTAGTTATGTATTTTGGGTCAATTGTACCATGGAATGCGGGGTTTTGGGTCATTTGGACCACATATTATGTAATCTTGAGTCAGTTATACCGCAGGATGCGGGTTTTTGGTTGGTTTTCTACCAAGTTAGTTAGATATTGGGTCACTTGTCCAAATGTCGGTTAGGAAATTGTTAGTAAGTGGAAAATCATTGTAATGGAAGAAGCCTATATATAGATAAGAGTCGTAGGTATTGAAGAGGAAAAAGAGAGGGAGGCGGAAGAGGAGATAGGAGCAGAATCAAGGTGAAGAGAAGCGCATGTTTTTGGGTATTTATGGGCATCTGTGATGTATTGCCGAGACTTGATCTTGAGGAGATATTGTATCTAAGGTTTTGCAGTAATAATATGATATGATGAAATTGATCTGGTGCAACCCTTGGTTTCTTTCTGTTATTTGTGGTAATACAATGTCACACTTCATGAATAATGCTATGTTTCCTTGATGTAATGTTGCTTTACTGTTATTACTGCCATGATAATGAATGCTGCGATTGAATAATGCATTACGAATACATGTCAAATGTTTGAGATTCCGGTTTAGTGTTGCAATAGAGTTAGTTCATGTAGTTGCAACCCTCCTCCTTCCTCGGAGGAAACATGGTTCCATCTGCTCTTCCTGGATGCCTTGGGTGAGACCTCATCTGCTCTGCAGGTGTTGCTGGGTAGGATAAAACCTACCCAGGCCGATGCCCAAGGAGACTACAACATGTGTCGACAGTGAAGTGGAACCCCTGTCGACTGGAGTCGCGTTGGTCAACAGTGATGAAGGATTTGACCACCATAATTCTTATGCCCATCAAAAGTTAAACAGGGTAGAAAAGAATCACTCTACTATAGAAAATGAAGGTCTAGAAATGATATTTGTGCTATAGAAATTTTGGCATTACTTGCTTGCAAATCCATTTTTTTTTATACAGACCACCAAGAATTAAAATATTATGTCAATAAGCTTGTTCATCATGGATATTATGCATATGGCTTCTCTTATTTCAGGACTTTGAATTTGATGTCATAGTTTCACTAGGTAAAACTAAATCCAAACCATGTCACCTTTCAAGAGTCGAGCATGGGAATAAATGATTGGATTTGATGATGACCTCCCAAATGCTCACTTGTTTAAATTCAAAGTTTCTCACAAAGAACTAGATGAAATTATACAATTTTTTCAAGAAGGGAAGGCTCCATAAGGTCTCATAGAAAAGAAAAACAAAATCCTTGGAATAAAGGATACTCAATTTTCATTGGATAATGGATGTTTACACAATAGTGGACTTGATGATATTTTAAGGATATGTGCGCTAGAAAATGAGAGGGAAAGAATCATCAAAGAAGCACATGTTGGACCCATAGGAGGACACTTTCACATATATACTACAACTAGGAAAATACTACAAGTAGGGATGTGGTGGCCTGCACTATAGAGAGATTGTAGACATAAGATGAATCAATGTGACAAATTCCAAAGGCTAGGTTGGCCTATAAAAGAGATGAGATTCCCTTGGTACCAGTAATTCCTATCTTCCCCTTTGAAATTTGGTAATTGGCTTTATGGGACCATTCCCAAAGAGTTCAAAACAATACAAGGAAAAGGCCTTGTAGCAGAGGTTATAGCGGAGGTTTTTAGTGTTACAAGATTGGTCAAAATTTTCAAGAAAACCTACGCTACAACCTACGCCAATGGTACCGAATGTTTTAGTGGAGGATTTTACGGAAATTTGTTATAACTAAAAAATCGTGAAGGCCAAAGAGGAATGACAAAGAATCAATGATAGAGATGGAATCCCAAATCGATAGAATTTGACAAGAGAAGATGGAAGAAATTTAAGTGGATAAGCATTTACAAAATTGCTAGAGTTGGGTTGTAGTTGGAGGAAGATGGAGTGATGAAACCTTAAATTTAGAAAAAAATAAGATCAGTTAATACCTAAGCACCCTCCTGGTTAGAGGTTTTCAAGGATGGAAAGAGGAAGATGCAAAATTCACAGTGAGGGGATATCATCAAGAAAAAATATGTTTAAATAAACAAATATCCATCACAACTACTCTAATTTTCCCATATTGTTGGACTGTGTAATATAGGAGAATGAATACCTAATACGACCAATGTACGACAATGGATCAATAAATTCATGAGGCGAATGACTAAAAATAAATCAAAGGGTTTGGTTATCAGTTAAGTTAAATAAGAACTCATCAAATGGACATGTATCATAGTTACCCTATGCTTCAAAATATCTGGTTGGGAATCATATGTGGAAATTAACATGTTAGAGGCTATTGGATAGATAGTCAAAGAAGGAAAGATTTACAACTAGTTGGAACATTTATTATAAATTATTAAGACAAATTGTAAAGAATGCTAAGAAAAAATTAAATCCATTAGATATATATGTTTACTAATTTGGATATCAATGTCACAAATATGTCTAGTTAGAGAAACAACTTTTACCCTGCCTAAAATGCCAACTATGTGGAATTTTCAATGTTTCTCACAATATTGGGAAGGTTAGATAGAAGGACTTACACCACAATATATGTTTGAAGAGTGGGTAAATTCAATGAATCTTCCAACAATAGATGGAGAGTTCCCTAATGTATAAGATGAGACCTACCGCCCAAGTCCATCTTTAGCTTGGGATTTATTTTACAAAAAAATGATATGCAGAAGGAAGAGGCGGTCATCCTATGGAACAAGAGTACTACCCTATAGTTGAAGAAGTTTTCAAACAAGAATCAAGGAAGGAGAACACATGGTATCCAATTCCCCATTTATCATACAACAAATTGCATAAATAATAACACCTTTAAAAAATTGGGAAGTCAAATAAGAGAGAGAGGCTACAACTTTAACCATACCATTCATAGTAGACTTAGGAGAATTAACTAGCCTGAAGGTGAAGAAAGCAGTCGAGAGGAAACAAAAAAGTAGGATAAAGCAATATGACCCAAACTTTACTACACCATCGACCAAGGATGACCTAGAATTTTTTGTTTAGGGGATATAAGTATAAGAATTTGACAATCCACATATAAAGAAAAGGAAGCAGGTATTAGAATCAGCCAGCGTCAAACTTGAGTATGTTGAAGAATTAGAAAGAGATAAATAAATCGAAGTTAAAGGGGTTTAGAAAAATATGAAGAAACTGCAATAATTAATTAATGAAAACACACGAAATAGCAGAAATAACAGAACTCAGAATCACTTTTATATTGATCGCAGGCCACTTCGAGGGGGCAACCTCCTTTGAGCAAGCTCAATACAAATAACTTCACGGTGCCTTCATAGGCCTCAACACACACTTAGATACTAAGTCTAGGCGCCAATACTATGGTTCAAAACCATGGGCCAATACAAACTATGGATCAACAATACTATGGGCGACTTACAAAGTATATGCGCCAAACAACAATAACAAAACTATGGATCAACAAATACTACGGGATGACTTACAAAGCATATGCGTCCAACAACAATATACTAACAAAGTAAATAGAAGGGTTGACATGGGTTCCTAACATCCCCTCTCCCTTAGAAAAAGCTTTGTCCTCAAAGCTTTAGATGTGTAAATTGATGCAGAATTGGACGGAGTGGTTCCCCTGTAGCATCTTTGGGTTGCATTCCGGGCCACTGATGCTGAAGAAGAACCATATCCGTTGCATGAAAAGTGCGCTCTGAACAGTGCTGAGAAGCTTGTAGTTTTAGTCGAATTCTTTCCATGTGAAGATTGTCCTACAGAATGAGAAGAATCTGATCGCAGTTTCGAAGAACCAAGTCAATTGCCTGAACTGGGGAGTTTCTGAGGGTATATGGAAGAAGAACTGGCGGTGCCTATCCATAGATTGCTTCATATGGTGTCCTTGTAGATGTGGTATTGTGTTGGTTATGGAGCTAGATCTTCTAGTCTCATAGATGATATTGTATTAGCCGTGTTTGTACCCCAGTTCTATATGATATGTAGGTGGACTATACACTCACCCCAGTGGGGGGGCATCACCCCCTAGCTGGGGGGTTCGGGGGCAGCGCCCCCGAAGAAAATTTTTGGGGCTGTTTTCGCCAGCTGTTTTGCGGGCCCATGGTTTTGGGTATCCCGTGGTATTTTCCCATTGTATTTCCCTTATAAAAGAAAGACATTGTAATACGGCGAGGGTTGTTGATGTATTAGGTTTTATGCATTGTAAAGATCTTTGAGATCAAGAGAGAGACTGTGAAACATAGAAGAGGAAGTGCAGCGGTTGTATCCCTTCGACTTGCTGGACGGTAATAATAATAAGGACTGGAAAATTCAGTGTGGACGTAGCCCAAGTTGGGTGAACCACGATATATCTGTGTCTCTCTTGTAATGTGTATGTGTGATTATATTTGCATTTCTGTTTATTGTTATTGCTCTGCGATCCTGTTTTTCTAGCAGTATTGTACCACTGGAGTGCTTCTAGGAAATCCATAGAAATAGTTGTCCAAATCTGTGTAGGGATGGGAAAGGGTTTGAGCAGTCCCAAAAGGAGTGTCATTTCACCCTTGTTGACCTGGCAAGTATCACAATCAACCACCATCTGTTGAATTGGCAGTTTCAGTCCCTGCCAAAAGAAGTTACATTGTTACCGGTCATACTTTTGGAGGAACCCAGAGTGCCCTGCCGATGAAGAAGCATGGAGTTCATAGAAGAGATAGCATTGTTGAACATATTGCAACCAGTTTGGAACAAGTAGAGAAATAGTTGTAAGAGACACTGGGTCATCAAATGTGCGAGAAGGGGAATCTACCACCATATTGGCCTTACTCTTCTTGTAAGTGATTGCATAGTCATAACCCATGAGGTGGATAACCCATTTCAGGTGTGCTAGGGAGGATACCCATTGTTCCAAGAAAATTTTCAGACTCTGGAGATCAGTCTTGATGCAAAAATAATTCCCTTATAGGGATGGCTGCCACGTCGGTACTGCATGCAAAATAGCCATCATTTCCTACTAAGATGTAGACACGGCTAAATGATTACCAGAAAGGTCTCTTGAAGGTGGAAATACCACTGGTGCAGCAAAGACACCTGCATATCTATCCAAGGAAGTAGTGGAGACCATTGATGGGTGCATCTGAATGGAATGGAGCTGAGCGATGACACCATGTGAATTCTTCTTAAGGATCTTTTCCAGACGAAGTGAACTGATGATGCAGAGAGACCTTGGTTGTAAGCCTGTAAATTTGTGTTGTGTCCCATTGACTGAAAACTGCATCCAAAGTTCAGCAAAATCCCATAACATGGTGCCAAGTGTGCATAACCATTGAACGCCCAAAACCACATCACATCCTCCTAAGGACAAGGCAAACATGTCAAAGCGTAGGTTATAATCTTCCAGAGAGATATGCACATTGTGACACTTTCCCTTGCAAGGTAAGGTGCCTCCATTAGCAACCATGACTTCAAAGTTGGAGCAAGGATGGACAAAAAAATCAGTCTGTTTGGCGATCTAGGGGTCAATGAATTTATGAGTGCTACCATAATAGATGAGTATTGTAAGAGGAAGCTTCTTGAAATAACCCCTGACCTGCATTGTTTGGGGGGTGGTGACGCGGGATAAAGCATGGAGAGATATCTCTGGTTGTTCATCCTGAGATGGGGGGTCAATAGGAGGCTCCTGAATGTCGACCTAATCATCCATTGGATCTGGAGCTTCTTCACCAATTTTAGAGGCAGGCGGAGAACCCATATCCAATAAATAGAGATTTTGTTGAACACATCTATGTCCTTGAGTGAATTTCTCATCACAAATATAACAAAGCCCTTTTTCTCCGCATGTCTGCATCTCTGTTTCAGACAAATGCTTGATAGGAGTTGGTTGAGTTGCTTGCGGAATGGGAGGTCGTTGAGAACCCATATTTTGGAAGGGAACAAAAGTGGGTTTGGAGCACTGTTGGGATGCAATCTTGTCTTCTGCCAACTTAGCTAACCCTAAGACTTCCATCATTGTGTTGGGACAGAACATTTTAACCTCTGACCGGATTTCATCCTTAAGACCACTGATAAAACAACTCCTGTAGAATTCATCAAACAAGCCTTCTGTGTGATTGGCTAGTTTCTCAAATTTGGTCTGATACTCTCTCACAGTGCCACTTTGACGGAGTTTAGTGAGTGCTCCGGTGAAGTCATCAAAAACACTGGGACCAAATCGTTGCAAAAGGAGTTGGAAAAAATCTGTCCATTTTGGCTCATCATGAGCCTTGATGTACCAATGGTACCATTGAAGGGCTTCCTGTTCCAAATGAAAGGATGCAAGTGGAACTTTTTGCACATCAATAGTATTATACAGATTGAAATATTGTTCTGCACGATAGACCCATCCAGTCGGATCAGTACCATTGAAGCGAGGAAATTCAAGCTTCGGACCATGGAAATGGCTGGAAGAAGAGAACCCAGTGGCTGCAGAAGATTCTTGCTGTTGGTTATTGTTCATGGCTGAATGCTGAAGATGGAGGCTGAGAAATTTTTCATCCAAATCTTGGATTTTGGTTTGGATGGATGCAAGTGCTTCCTCCATGGTTTTTGCTCCGGCGCGGGTGATAACCATAACCAGGATTTTTTTTTTTTTTTTTGGAATGGATAGAAAAACACAAACAAAAGCTTATTTAGTAAAGGGAAATTTGGATTTGGGAAAAACTCAGAGGGGTAATTGGGGTTTGATTAGGTCTTGGACACTTTCTGATGGATAGGAAAGCAAACAATGGGGATTTTAGAAGCGAGGTGAAAGAATCAGAAAATTTGGCAGAGAGGGACAAAGAAGCAGAATTAAGAAAGGAACTCAGTGGAAAAATTTGAAGGCAAGTGTGTAAAATCTGAAGAAATTATGGCAAATCCTAAAAATAGACAAATGTGGGATTTCGGGCTTTGGGAAGTGGAATTTGGGATAGGGTCTTCAGGAATGAAATATGAAGAATGGGATTGTAGGGATGTCAGTGAAGTTTCAGGGAAAACAGAGTGAAAACAAGGGAGATATGGCCAAAAAATAGAATTTTATACTTTTTTCTTCCTTTCAGGAATGGATCTGCAATGACACGGAAGGAATCTCAAGTAGATAGATCGGCAATGGCGCAGAAGTGATCGGAAATAGAGGGATTTGAAACGGCATCGACTAGATCGAAAATGGCTGGATCTGAAATAAATCTGAAACGACTTTCAGAATGGATCTGAAATGACGCGGCAACAGTTCAGCTGAAAATAGATATGGACCCCAGGTATGTGCAGCTTCCTAACAGTTCATGGGTTTCACTCTGCCACCAATGTTGTCTGATGGCTTGCGTATTGGGGCAGTACCCCTCACTCCACGGCTCAGGTAAAATTGATAGCCGCTTTGCCACAAACGATAGCTCTTGGTTTACCTCACGGTTGGGAACTAGTCAATCAGGTAGGGGTCATTTCCCTTTTCGCTGGTAGGTCCTCTCAATGAGCCAGCTACTTTGGGGTTCATGTGGTACTCCTCACAATGAGTTTTAGGGATTATTCCCAAGTACTTCCCACTGTTAAGCGGATAGGGATTATTCCCATATCCGAAGCTGCAACAGATGCGAAAAAAAAATTTGGCAGAAATTTCACCCAGCGAGCCCAAGAAAGTGCTCTGATACCAGATGTGAAGAACCTGCAATAATTAATTAATGAAAATACATGAAATAGTAGAAATAACAGAACTCATAATCACTTTTATATTGATCATAGGCCACTTCAAGGGGGCAACCTCCTTTGAGCAAGCTCAATACAAATAACTTCACGGTGCCTTCATATGCCTCAACACACACTTATATGCTAAGTCTAGGTGCCAATACTATGGTTCAAAACCATGGGCCAATACAAAATATGGATCAACAATACTATGGGCGACTTACAAAGCATATGCGCCAAACAACAATAACACAACTATGGATCAACAAATACTACGAGACGACTTACAAAGCATATGCGTCCAACAACAATATACTAACAAAGTAAATAGAAGGGTTGACATGGGTTCCTAACAAAAAAAAAATACAATTGACAAATAAATGCAAGAAAACCTAGAAGAAATAAGGCAATATAAGGAAAAAGAATAGGAAGAAGTAGCATAAAATCTCATGTTAATTTAAAAACCTCTCCTAAGTAACCCTAGAGCTTCTTCTAAGCTCCAAGGGCTTCTAGCCTCTCTATTTTCCACTTAAACAAAAACCCTAATGACCAAACTGAGCTTAACTAAGTGCATTCCTCAAACTAATGGCTTCCTCAAATTGAGGGCACATTCCTCAAACTGAGGGCGCATTCCTCAAACTGAGGGCACATTTCTCAATATGACGGCACATGCTCTAATTTAGGAAGTGATTCCCTAATTTTAGGAACACTAGTGTTCAATCTCTGTTGGTAATTGGGATAACCTTGCTAATTTTACTCCCAACTAATCATTCATGCCCTAAATTAGACATTAGCTCCTTCATGGACCTACTTCGAGTATTTTAGTAAATTAACTAAACATTTACTTAGTTAACAAATCATTCACTCAGTTAACTCAACACTCCATCAGTTAACTAGTTATTATGTAGTCTTAAGTTAGTTTAACTTAGTTTAGGAGAGTTAAAATCGATAACGAAGTGGTTTTAGCCTCTTGTTAATCCTAACACATCTCATCCATTGTATGGGAAATTCAAATTTCCTCTAACCCTAACTCGAATTGATGGTATTTAAATATTGTACTCCACCCTCATTCAAATTGATGAAATAGAGCATTCTTCTTCTCTTTTGTTCTGATTTCTTGTGTAGTAATTTATGTTATATTCATTTATTACATAATATATTGATGGCTGATTTAATTTCCATTGCATCTCTTTAGTTTATGTACCTAGATCTATAAATGTTCAAATCCATATGGTATCAAAGCAATAGGGGGTACTAAACTAGTTAGTGTTTTAGTGATTTCTTGTCAGTATCTTACTCTTGTATTTTGAAGAAGGATTTTGCAGCCACCAAGGAATACTTTTACATCCACCAAAGAATGTTTTTCCAACCACCAAATAAGGCTTCTGCATCCACCAAAGAAGGATTTTTCAACCACTATGCTTGCAATTGAAGAAGGATTTTTTTGCATCCACCAAAGAATTCTTTTTGTAGCCGCCAAAGAAGGATTTCACAGTGACCAAAGAAAGCTTTCTATAGCCACCAAAGAGCCCATTTGCATCTTATTTTCAGCCACTAAAATGCTCAACTACCACCATCAAAGAAGTGCATTTGTAGCCACCAAAGAGATCATTTGAAGCCATCAAATAATGCTTTTGCAACCATCAAAGAGGACAATAGTATCCATGGATGTACCTTTTGTTCTATTCCTGACCCCCTTCAATTAATTCAAATGGAAATCTAGAGTAGATATTCTCTTGAGATTGAAGGGGTTGTACTAGATCACAATGAGAACGAATATGGAACCTATGGATCTTGTTGAAAAGTACAATTATCTTAACTGAATGGATGAAGCTCATGGGCTACTATGTTACTTTGTTTCTCTTGATTTGCTATACAAAATCCAAGCTAAGAAGACCCCCAATGAAATATGGACCATCATGCCCTCCCTCTTTGGTACTCAAGATGAGATGAGGGGTCATCATTTGGAGGTGGAGCTGATGAATGTGAGTTTGAATCCAAACAAGAGTTCTTCACCAAATTTAAATCCATCCTATTGCAGCTCAAAATTTGAAATATTGATAAAGAATACACTAGATGGTACCTTCTATCCTTTCAAAGTTGGGTCCTGAATTCAACACTTTTGTCTCACCATTTCATTATACTAAATTAACACTTGGAGCATATTTCACCATGCATTCTTTAGATATTTTTTCCACATATCTACTTCAAGAGTAGGATAATCTTTCTCAAATGGGCCTACAAAGGTACTCAAATGCTCATGCACTTGCAACAAATGAGGACAAGAGGAAAGTTGTTGGACTTAATGTTGCCATGGATGAAAAATGGGAGATTGTTGGACTAAATGTTGAGGTTGTCTATGTGAATCCTTGAAGAAATTTTGAATAAGTATTTATAACAAGACACCAACAAAAATTACTAGCAGAAGTGTGTAGTGGTACACATGTCAAAGAAGATGCATAGAGTTGGAGTGTGCAAACATTTGATATGACGAAGCAAGTTGTGTGTTGAAGTGTTCATGTTGAAGTACATAGATAATAGATAAGTCGAAATAAATACAAATAACAAGAAAGTAGTGCATCAAAGTGTGGACGTCAAAGTCTTCATATCGAACTGTGCAACACATTTGACAAGCCGACAAAGTATTGAAGAAGGATGGGGTACAAGCCCCTCGTTGTGGTGCAAAGCCTTGTTATTTGGATAGTCCTTGTGGTCAATTGATTAAATTAAGGTAATAAAACAAACATGTCGACCCTCTTGTGGACATAAGAAAATATGTAAGTAGACAATGACTAATGCACTTTGCAAGGGGTGTGTGTGCGACAGTGGATAGTTTGAAGTTTTAATTTTGGGGGTTTTGAAATAGAATCAATGGATAGTTGATTCGAAGGAGAAGCATAAATTGAAGTAAGGAAACAATGAAGTCACAAATCTAAGTTGAACAAGTTGAAGTAATTTACATTCCAGAAGAAGTGAAAGACTGCAATAGAATTTGAAGCAAGTTTAGAATCAAGTTGTGATTCGCAGTTGGATAAGTTAGAGTAATTTATAGTCCAAAATAAGTGAAAGACGAAAGCAAAATTTGAAGCAAGTTTATAATCAATTCACATGTAATAGTTGGATAAGTTCATAAGGTACACATAGAAGCAAAGTTTGGTGAAGTACAAAACCTATTTTAAAAGAAAGTCTATAAGTAAGTGCGAAGCTATGCAAGAGGCCATGAAGTAATATGAGATTGAATTCATAGTAGTTTATTGTTAGGGAGTATTATTAATAATGAATATGACAATATAGCTCCTAGTTGTAGCATACATTAAGCATCATCCGAAGAATCAATGAAGAAGTAAAAATCATTCTTGAAGCGTGCAGTAAGAAGCAGTTGTAGGATTCTTTTGAAACATATTTGAAGGTTCATTTTTAAAAGCATAAAATTGTTAGAAAAATAGGATCACAGAGAAATAACAATAAACAAGATGTAAATATAAATAACATAAACACAATACAATAGAGACATCAATATAACATGGTTAACGCAATATGGGCTATGTCCACACATAAATTTCCAGTCTTTATTATTATACCATCCAACAAATGAAGGGATACAATATGCAGGACATCTATTGCAACTTCCTCTTCACTCTCTCATAGTCTCTCTCACACAATCAGATATCTTTACAATGCTACAATACTCAGCCATATTACATTGCCTTCCTTTTAAAGAGGGATTACCATGGGAAAATACTATGGAACACCCAATACCATGGGCCCGTAAATCACCCATTATTGACCAAGTCATGACTATGAAATTATAACATTTTACAAGTCATTTTTTCTGAAATTTTTTCTATGAGGGCACTACCTCTGAATCCCCTCCATGGGTGTCTCCTAAAATGTAGTCGTCGCCCCCCCTGGACCCCCCATGGAGACTATATTGGGGGGAAAGCACCCCCAAACCCCCCTATCGTGGTATGGGATCCAAACACGGCTGAAACATGATCTCTAAATAAGGAAGATCAGGCTCCACAACCAAAAACTTCTCCTAGATATTCAGGTTGCATTAATTCAATAGTGAGGATAATTTCCATGTTACAGATGAAGAACAAGATATATAAAAAATTAAGATAGATGTTTTAGAAACACTAAAAGAGGTCAAATGGTCATAATATGATTCATATGCCGAGGTGTCAAGGGATGAATTGGATATTCTTGAAAGTAAAATTATGTGCATTTTAAAAGAAATGGAAAGAGCTCAAAAGAAAAATGAGTTGTTATAGCAAGTGCTTAAGTATTCTAAACTAAAGGAACAAGAAGAGCATGAAGAAGTTACTAAAGAAACGATTGAATTGAAGAATCAAGGTACACAAGTCCTAAGGACCAAAGAAGATGAAATCATAAAATTGAAAACAAAATGTTAATGCACAAATATCGCACAAATGCAACATTTTTGCAATTTGCATGGTAAAGCGTCGTCAACATATATCATGCATCCCACTGAAGGCAACCTCATTAGATCCAGGAAGTAGCATGAGTCCAGAAATTCCCAAGAATAGTAAAAAAATACAACCACCTGAGTACATGTTTGTTAACTCATGTTACCGTGCGTATTATCAGAGTTACAGCCGTATGACTAACGTAGATAATCCTTCGATATCTATGCAACTGAAAAAAATGGCGTGACCACAACAACCATTTTACAATCAAGTGGTCATTACAAAATAGCAGGATTTATGCCCCTCTGGTGATGGATCCTTCCAAAATATCTACATGCTGGATGTTTACCTTCAAACTCGAGCTAAAGGTTATGATAGGCCCAAAACTCTCCAAGTGAAATATTTCCCTATCCATTCAGGGGGACCTCTACAAATACCATGCCCAAGTAACGAACTGATCCCATGGATCCCCAAAGTACCACTTTGGTGCATGACTAACAACCCCCATATGAAATCCCCCAACAATTATAGTATGTGGATGACTTGGCTTAGTCATCTCCTGCAATTTCCACCTTAGAGGTGCTATAGTAATGCCCAAACCCAATGAAAGGAATTACTTTGTACTTGGTGCCATTGATCCTTTCAACTTGTGCCTCATGAACTTTGATCTCGACAAAGGTGTACCGCGACTACCCTCCACAATTGCATTTTAAGTCTCCGTCAACGGTAAAAGAAATTATGATTCATTGATGTATCATTAATGAAGGAGCATCCACTTGCGTCATGTCCTATAATGTTTGGAAATGATTGGGATCCCCCAAGATACTCCCATCGTATATCGCTCTACATGCATATGATGGGAAGCCATCCCAACCTATAGGATTGTACCAAAATTTCCCCATCGAGCTGGGGGAAAAATGGTCATGATCGATATTGAGGTAGTCGATGCTCAACTCGACTACAAAATCCTTTTGGGGTGTATCTACAGGTACGCCATGAAGGCAGTCGCCTCCTTGGTATTTTTTATCATGATGTTTCCCTTAAATGGGAAGATTTTCACCCTTGATCAGCTCAACTACTATGATCCCAATTCTACTAGCAACCCAAACAATATCCTACTCACTATCATTCGAACAAATCAACCTCCTTATGTTGATACTACCCTCGACATGTACAAGGAATCTAACTTTCTAGGGGTGTACTCTAGCCCACCACCTGAGATCCCCACATCCACAGATGGCTTGATGCACATAATTTTTACCGTTGAAAATGGGCCCACATCCCCCTCAACACTGTCATCATCATCGCCAATGATTCATGGCATTGAAAAAATGTTGAGTCCATCGATACCTCCTATTTTTCAAATACCATTCTTGTACCCACCCAAAGGTGTGAAAGGGACATCATTTATGGATTAGTTGACTCTACCTGGACTTACTTTGGGTATTCTGGTGTGGTACCTTACACCACCCTACCCAAACATGTCTTCTAAACTAGTATCCCACTATGAGTTTGTCGCTATTTTGGCTATTATTCCTACAAGGTTAGTTATACCATTTGTATCTCCATTTAGACTTATGACATCCACAGCTAAACCACAACCAGTCACAAATAAGACCACCAATGGGGGCATGAAACAACCTAAGATTAAAGGCCCCCTCCTACCTAACCCTAAACTCGAAGCATCAGACGTATCTAAGCCTAAAATAGGGGGAATCAACCAACAATGGTTAAAATACCCAGTAATGACCAATACTCTGGCATAAAGAGTCACTCCACCATGCACTCTTTGCAAGAAACAAGGCCATGTTACCAACTTTTGCCCCACCTTTGCAAATATCAGGGCTTTCCCAACACCCCTATCATTATGACACATGCTCCACTAGAAGAAGTAGGGGCCACCTTATATTTTCCCACATCTAAGTCCAAATCATTATGTACCAATCACGCAGGTTGAATTTTCTCACAGTTTGCGCATAACATGCACCATTGTACTGACCTCCCTCATTTTTGGGACGCATTGGAAACCATCTGCCTCACCCATCCGTTGGAAGATTCATACCCCCCCTTAATTACCTGAAGCAACTTGTATCAATACTATTACAGCCATGGTCCCTATAAGAAGCTCCCCTATGACACCTCAATGGGAAGATTCCATACCTAACCAACAATTACATCTTCGACAACCACAAATTCCTGCCATAGTCCTTAACGACACCTACGCCAATCGCTCATTTCAATGATGCAATTTGATGTCTCATCATTCATTCCAATGTCCTATATTAGTTGCGTTCCACACCCTTCACGAGACTCAAAAGTGATTATCAGATAACATTACCCCTTTTGGAAAGACCCTCCCAGTGGTAATTGAAGAAGACAACGATCCTATAGACAACAACGAAGAACCAAGTATACCTAGTGTTCCTCATCACCTTAGCGATACTAATTCCCCATCAATAGTCTCCTGAGAAACCTTATATCCCCTAATATTCCCCCAAGAGGAGATCCCACCGTTTCCCCCAAGCACCCTTGGTTATATGGACATCCTTAATATTGATTTAGTTTCCCTTCATACCAACTCCAAGGATTCCTTTTCCTCTGATGAAGACATGTTAGAGGAATATGTCTTCTCCACGGATGAAGAAGTAATATAAGACATGCATGTCGATGAACCCCCATGGGATTCCGTCCATCATAGGTCATCATTTGTCCATACTCAAGACCAACAAATACTGTAGGTGGCCGAACAATATACCATTGAATCAAAGGATTTTCTACCTCCTAGTCATATCGATTGGTTCAAAAGTCCCATTCCATCCCCTGATGCTTTCGAAGACAAAAATCTAGCCAATATCTCCCCCAAAATCTAGGTTGATATCTCTACGACCCCAGGAGTCATTGAGAACATCTCCATTGGTGCATCATGTTCACCACAGGAAATCATTGATTTCATCGCCCTCTTCAAAGAGTTTCGTAATGTCTTCACATGGTGATACAAAGAAATGCCCATCATAGACCCTTCAATTGTTGGACATCATATTGACACTTGGCCTGATGCCACCCTCGTTAAACAAAAATAATGAGTTGTCCACCCCTCTAAGGCCTCATCTATCAAAGATGAGATCGAAAAAATCCTACAGGCATGATTCATCTTCCCCATTGCGTACACATCCTAGGTCTCTAACCCTATCCCGGTCAATAAAAAGAAAGGTACCATTTGAGTCTGTACAAATTTCCATGATATCAACTTAGCATTCCCTAAGAACAATTAACCAACCACATTCATCGACTAGATCATCGATTCATGTGTCAATAGTGAATATTGTCCTTTATGGATGGATTCTATGCTTATAACCAAATATGGATCCGCCCACAGGATCAGTACAAAACAACATTTACCACACTATGGGGCAACTTTTCTAATAAAGTTATGCCCTTTGGTATGAATAACGTCAGTGCCACTTTCCAATGCATTATGCCGTACATTTTTAACGACTTGTCTCACATCATCCTAACATTTTTAGATGACCTTACTACCAAGTCTAAAAAATGAGGCGACCAACTTTGCGATCTCCGCACCATATTCACATGCTGTCGCAAATATAACATATGCTTGAATCCCCTCAAATGTGTGTTCTATCGCATTGCAAGCTGATTATTAGGATTCATCATATCCAAGGAAGGAATCACCGTCAAACCCTTGAAATTCCAATCCATCTTCGAACTACCACCCCCACGAACACAATGCGAGTTGCAAAGCATTCAAGGTAATTCAACCTTCCTTCGGCGTTTTGTCCTCGATTATGCCACTTAGGCACACATTTTTGTGTTCCTGCTTAGGAAATACATCCTCTTTAAATGGGATGACCATGCCCAAACTTCTTTCGAGGCTTTGAATAAAGCCTTATCTTCAGATCACCTCATCTCTCCTATGAACTTTGACAAAGATTTTACCCTTCATATCTTAGCACTAACTTATGTTGCAGTGAGCATTCTGGTCCAACTAGCTGAGGGTCACCATGAAAAATTCATTTACTACGTCATTAAAACCTTAGAAGGAATAGCACTCAATTACACTCATTATGAGAAGCTTGAGTTAGTCGTCATTATTTCCGTACAAAAACTATGCCACTACATTTTTCCCAGCAAAACCACTGTGGTTTTTGACTCAAACCCCATGCAACACATACTTAACCGTAGGCTTATCAATAGTAATCTTTCACATTGGAATTTTTTCCTACAAGAGTTTGACCTTGAGTTCATGATCCCTAAAAGCAAGAAAGAATTGGCCCTAGCCAAGTTCATCATTGATCTCCACCCTCGGCCTCAGGAGAACCTATGCACAACTAGTTACGTAATTAAGATGTCTTCCTCATCGCTAGTGACAACCCATGGTATGGAGATATCCTAACTTATCTCTGTACTCAGAAGTTTCCCCCCCACCTATCACATGATGGCCATCAATGTATTCATAATCAAGCACCAATATAGCTTCTCATAGGAGACATATTGTAACGTCGTGGCATCAACAACATCCTACGTCGTTGGTTAACACATGAGGAAGCTGAACAAGTTCTCAATGACTGTCATATAAGAGCATGTAGAGGCCACCTCTCAGGCATGGCCATCTCCCAAAAAATATTATGCACTGGTTATTTTTGGCCCTCAGTATTCATGGATTGTGTCTACGTGGTCAAAATATGTGTGAATTGTCAGGTATTTTCCTATAAAACATGGTCACCGCCTACCCCTCTCCATCCAATAATCACTGTGACCCATTTTTCAAATGGTAAATTGATTTTATGGAGTGTCTCCCTACTTCGGCACAAGGCCACCAATACATCATCGTAGTCGTCGACTACTTTACCAAGTCGCTGGAAGCCATGCCCACGTTCAATTGCAAAAGCATCATTGTCGTAAGATTCTTCTTTATCCACATCATCTCATGCTTTGGCATGCCCAAACAATTGTTCTCTGGTAATGACGCCCATTTCTATAATGAAACATTTGAAGAATTGTCCTGGTTTTTAGTATTTAAACATGGATTTTTGACATCCTACTACCCTCAGGAAAATTAACAAGTTGAAGCTGTGAACAAAGTTTTCAAAACTATGCTCGAGTGCACAATAAATAAGAACAAATCTAATTTTCATCACATGTTATTCCTATCTCTTTGGGCTTATCACACTTCAGTCAAGACAACTATGGGATTTACTCCTTTCCACATTGTCCATGGAGTAGAAGTCGTACTTCCCATAGAATGCCAAATCCCTACCCTCCAATCTGTTGTGGAATTGTTACCTGATACACCCACCCCTGAGTAAAGGTTGTTTACTTGGGAACACCTCAACAAATAATGCCGTGAATCTCTCCAATAGAATGAGGCCATGAAGGTTCACTCCAAAGCACACTATGATAGACATGCCCAACCTCGCACCTTCAGTGAGGGAGACTTTGTCCTCATCTTGAACGCCAAAAAAGACAACAAACTAGGACCCAATAAATTTGTATCTAAATGGATAGGTCCTTTTATCATTAAAAAAATCCTCCCAAAAGGGGCATACATCTTAACCGACCCCAAAGGTATTACCCTCAATAATCCTGTTAATGGGTTGTACCTTAAGCGATTCTACCCCTGATGAAGAAGCACACCATCAAGCGCCCTATGTTTTGGTTTCCTATTCTGCATCATTAATACCTTTGTCATGTTCTTTAATACACTTGGGTATGTGCACCATATTTGAAGGATTACAACCAAGACACGTTGTTTTTCTATTATAAGAACAAGACTCTATGAAAATCCTCACAGCAGATCTAAGAGATGATATAAACCTCACAAGAGTAATTATGATTAAGCAAGAAAATAGAAGAAGAGTGGTCAATACAGTATAATTAGCAATAGAATAATATGGTACAGTAGAACTCGGATAGAAGCAATAATACTTCACACACACTAATTAATTAATCACATATGGACAAATAAATAGTACAATGGTAGAGAGGATTCGAATGCCTAAGGTGGCAATTCGAATTAGCCTCTTAGAGTGATCATAAGATCAATAGAGTGTCATCGGAGCACAACTAGGTGTCCTCATGATCATCGGAGCACTACTAGAAGTCTTCATCATCATTAGTGGAGTCATCAATGCTCAAGTAACTGTCAACCATCAGTCAAACTAACTCTGGTAGGTGTAACTAAGTGTAACTCAGTGTAACTAAGTGTAACTGAGTGTAACTGACTGTAACTAGGTGTAACTGAGTGTAACTGAAGACAACTAGACTGGTAGGTGAAGAATGGCGAGTTGCTTCTTAAAATCAAGGAAGAAGGGCGCATTAATCAATTGGAGGGCTAAAACTGAATGGTGA
Organism: Larix kaempferi; assembly: GCA_027924585.1. NCBI lineage: Eukaryota > Viridiplantae > Streptophyta > Pinopsida > Pinales > Pinaceae > Larix > Larix kaempferi. Next base: position 1,205,194 of record BSBM01001158.1, on the reverse strand, counting down.
GAAGCTCCTGGGGGCTGGCTAACTGAGGGCTAGGTGCTGGACTGATGACTGGGATGCATGCAAACCCTAGAATGCATGCAAACCCTAAAAGTGCATGCATGACTGAAAATGTAAATGATCAGAATAATGGTGGGACTAGGATGGAGTATAGGAATATACAAACACCCCCCCTTAATCCATCTTGGGCCCCGGTGACTAAGACCAAAGGTCACCCAATACAATGAATAATAACAGTCAATAAACCAAGGAAGTGGGAAAATTTCATGGGAAACATACCCCATCCTCAAAAACAGACTGTAAGGCACACACAAAAATAAATGCTCCAAACTCAAGCAAGTGTGATGCTTGGTCATATGTCTGGAGGTATCTTCTTCTTGGGAAGAAGTGGATCATGCTTAAAAAACATGTGCTTGTACTTGCTCTTCAGATCAAATGTGATGAGAACAAATCCAAAAATATGAGGATGATCCTTGAACCTATGATTCGAATCAGCTGAGGTAGGATCAAAATCATGAATATGCAGATAGTCTTTTGTCTTCTCCTTCGAACGATCATGGGTGAGATTATGCCAAAAAGAACCATCAAATAATAATTGCTTGAAATCCAAATCAGATTTAAGACTTGAAGAATAGTTTCTTGAGTTCTCCTTTGAACCAGCAGGGGTGAGATCAAAACTATCATATGCATGAGAAATTATCCCAAGCGAATGGCAATGGTTTCTTGAGATCTCCTTTGAACCATAAGAGGTGAGATCAAAGCCAATGGATGCATGATAAATTATCTCAAGTGGGTGGCAATGGCCATATTCTTCAATAACCTTCTAAAAGCATGGAATTATGATCATATAGTAGTATAAAAGAGGAGATAGCTGGAGAGGAGTGAATGCATTACCTTCAATAGCTGTTTTGACCTCCAAAATAATCATGTGATCATGATGCAAACCAACAGACTCTGGTGCAAGAGAGGATTTAGGACCTTCTGCAATATCTAGAGTGTGAACTGGCACAAAAAGAGAAGAAGGTTTGAGCATGAGTGGAGAATCTGCATGTTCTTTGTCAACAACTTCAATATGAGATGATACTAGTTCATGATCAATGAGATCATCAAGGAGGGTGAATGCATCACTTTGCTTTCTCTCAAAAGGGTTTGGACCATTCCCTTCATCCTGCTTGCCAAAAATTTTATCCAGGTGGGCCCATAACTCTTTTGGAGATTTAACATATTCATCATCAAGGGAGTAGAATGCCAAGCTTCGAGACATATAAAACATCATGGCTGCAATAACTCTTCCACCTTCATCTAACCAATCATTCTCTTCTTCAAAGGATTTGAACTCTCTTTCAAAACAATAATCGAAGAGATCATGTCTCTTCAAATATGCTATCATTTTTGGTTTCCATTAAACATAGTTGAATATATAAAGAGGAGGATCTTCTAAAAACATTGAAGCTGTAGAAGACCTGCAAAAACAATAGAGAATATCTACAACTGCTACTGCTGCATAAATGCAGAAACTACTACAACTGCTGCACTCGAAATCTTGATAATAACCTGCAAAAAACTCTCACGAATGGAGATAAACAATACTCTCAACATGCTCTGATACCATGTGAAAATCCTCACAGCAGATCTAAGAGATGATGTATACCTCACAAGAGTAATTATGATTAAGTAGGAAAATAGAAGAAGAGTGGTCAATACAGTATAATAAGCAACAGAATAATATGGTATAGTAGAACTCGGATAGAAGCAATAATACTTCACACACACTAATTAATTAATCACAATATGGACAAATAAATAGTACAATGGTAGAGAGGATTTGAATGCCTAAGGTGGAAATTCGAATTAGCCTCTCAGAGTGATCATAAGATAAATAGAGTGTCATTGGAGCACAACTAGGTGTCCTCATGATCATCAGAAAACAACTGGAAGTCTTCATCATCATCAGTGGAGTCATCAATGCTCAAGTAACTGTCAACCATCAGTCAAACTAAATCTGGTAGGTGTAATTGAGTGTAACTGAAGACAACTGGACTGGTAGGTGAAGAAGGGCGAGTTGCTTCCTAAAATCAAGGAAGAAGGTTGCATTAAGCAACTGGAGGGCTAAAACTGAATGGTGAGAAGCTCCTGGGGGCTGGCTAACTGAGGGATAGGTGCTGGACTGATGATTGGGATGCATGCAAACCCTATAATGCATGCAAACCCTAAAAGTGCATGCATGACTGAAAATGTAAATGATCAAAATACCGGTGGGACTAGGATGGAGTATAGGAATATCCTAATAGACTCCATCCCTCAGGGATGATGGCGGGATTTTATCATATGTATCATCTTGAAAGTGGCATATACACAATGCCTCCCCTCTATTTTCATTTCTTTCTACTAGACATTCCCGCTGATAACCATAGGGTCCTCATCCCTAGAAATTATATGCTATCAAAATCACTACCATCGGTAACATTCTTCCCCCATGGGTCATTATTTTACACCCACGACGCCAAACCCCCCATAAGCATAAGGAATTTGATGATCTTTGCATTGATCAACCTATAGTTCATCATTTCATAGCTTTTCATTTACTCCCCCACCTTCAACAATCAGTGCCATCAAATTCCTCTGCGCATGTTACGATCAAGAACCACAATCGACCCCTCATACCTCCATGAGCACTCTACCCTTTCCAATCTTATTCATACCATTACCCCCACTAAGACACCAATGGGCCCCCCCACCCACCAAAGTAACCACTTATATCCAATTATTCTCGCAGGAACAATCTGCATGGCATTGATTCATGGGGCATCCATATTCATGTTTGCAAAATAACCCTCACATCATCCTGGAAAAGGTTCCCTGACCCACTCAAAACCATGGGAACTATGCCCATTGTCAAAGTGATTCCCCAATCCACTCAACTGTGGGAATCCCATCCATCATCAAATTGGTCCCCTGACACCCCAAAAATGTGGGAACCCCACCAATGATTCTTTATGTACAAATTGTTCCTCAATCCACTCAAAATCATGGTTTTGTAAAGAAAAAGTTCCTAATGACCGGGGTAAGTAGTGGTGATCACCAACATATTGTCATATTCAAGCAACAATCAAGGGATCCCCACCTGTCATGTGGGTGACCCGAGCTTGATCCCCAACAACGGTGCCAAAAATGTCAAGAAAAATATAAGCTATAGATTCCACAGTTAAATTGTCAATCTGGGACTCATAAGCTTCGAGATGTTGGCACTGTATGTGCAGGGTTGAAGGCTAATCTATCCTAACCTGATGCAAGCGAATACACTTCAACATGAAAATAGACTAACACCTCAAGAGGAATCCTGACATGGGAGACCTTATATCACGAGTTAGGTCATTAATCCTCTTATTGGTACTTGGAGCTATACGGAAATGAAAGTACAAGAAATTGAAAATGCAAAATTCAAAGTGCAGGGGGGTATAAATTAAGTAAGAAAAATACATTTACAACTCATTTCCAAGATAACTAAGACTCAAATATTTAACACGCGACAATTTTAATCTACGAAATTTAAAAGATGGTTTCAAGCCTAGTCAATAAATATATTCAAAACACACTTCTATGAACACTATAAACAAGTGCAATCAAATGGAAAATATTTGAAAAGTAAAGTATTTATAATACTAATCTAATGCTTACTAAAGGAAAGCTCTATTTGATAATCCTAATTTCAAACTAGTTTATATACACGACTATAATCCTCTATTATCTAATCCAAAGATAAAAAATATTAGGAGTTGAAGATCTATAGTATGCTTGCAAGTTTTCAAAACATCATTGAGTTGTATAATCAATTTTCAAATCTTGACTTAAGATGTTCTTTATGGACTCAATGTTTTATGGTGTATGTAGGTTTACTACTCAAAAGAAGGATTAGTGGTAAGTATAGCTAAGGTTCATACAAGCTAATTCTTATAGTTATATTTATTCTAAACTATGTTAACTAATGGATGCAATACAATCTATTCTCATGCGATCAATAAATAATTCAATTTAAGTTTGTTTTGGGAAACAAAATATGCAAAGGACATAATACAAAATTCAGTAAACTAAATTGTAATGTACTTTCTAGGATGAATTCCAAACTAAACTATGAACACAAAGGAAGGCAAGTTGGAAAAACAAATCTTATAATCAAACCAAATATATAAGCTAACCAAGTAATCTATGAAGAAAATCAATTTACAAGACAAGCATAACATGATCTACTAGTGCTATGAATTCAAACATCAACTCTAGTTAATTCCTAATCATCAAACTTCAAGCAAAAAGAAGTAATTTGCAGATAAAGCATCTATCTTAGTGAAGATTTAAAATAATCTAAGGATCTACCAAATAAAACCTATGCATTGGATTCACACTCCTAAGGAAATTTACAAATAGTGTGTTGGTCTAAATGGATAGAGCATGGTTAAATTGGAACTTTGTTATGCAACTAAAAGTTATTGGAATGGAAACTACATTCATTTCAATCTTCAAATTCACACTTGCAATCTATATACAAAAAATTGTCAATGATATGGTAGAATGAGTTAAAAGAAAAAAATAAATTAAATGCAATCAAATCCTACAGGGACAGGCAAGTTTCCTATGGTTAAACTACAATGCAAAACATATCTTCAAAACAGAGTATTGACAAATTAAAGATTTGGTTTCTGAATGGAAATCATATATCTAAACTTCTCAAAGGAATTTATCTACAATGAACATAACATATTTGGGCTGAAACCACATTACGCAACCAAGATAAAAAATCTATGGAAAGAAACCTAAGGTCAAAATCCCAAACTACTGATCTAAATTGCTAAAGTGAAATCGATTTGTGCAAAACGATGATAGTTTAAAGATGAAAATCGCTATGGGTAATGGAAGCTACAACAATCAATGATTTTGCTTGTAATATGAACAAAATTCAAATCATATAAACAAAGAATCAATATAGTTTCTACAATCGGTTTCTCTAAATCATAGTCACATAGAATTCACAGACTTGTAAAATATGCAAATGAAAATCTACAAATTAAAAAAAAAAACTTTTTTCTATTTGATACAAAAAAATCACACATAGAATTCAATTCTACAACTAAGCTGTGTGATTTAATGAGCAAATTATGTACCTATGTAAGAATGAAATTGCAAAAGAGAAATAGGAATACAATCCAAAGGATGGTCAGTCCCAGGGATTCACAACACAATCACATGGAGACTATACACATAATTTCATTCTCCGAAAAATTCAATTCTTCTTTGGATAGAAACTGAGTTACATACTAATCAACTGGATATAGAGACTCTAATTTCCAACCCCCCTATCAATTGTCAGTCTCTGATCTTTTATAATGTTTACACAAGGTAGAGGAGAAACATCGAATCCAATATTTGATCTCCCATAGCTTCATGTGTTCATACAAAAATAGAAACAATTGATAACATCCCCTCTTCAATTGCTTAATATCTCAAGTAATTATCCTTGCAAGCTAGTCTGCGTGACATCTGGTTATGAGGACAGCTTGTAGATAAGATTTTAATGCTGAAATTTTGAATCTGGAAAGAGATGTGGCCACGCTACCCCTTTTCTCAACCTAACGATTGAATATTCTTTGCAACGATTTGGGGATGATTTGTGATGACCTGGGTAAATTTTAATTGACAGCATACCATTTGGGATCACCAATGAACAAAACCCATGTCCCAGATTTAGTAATGGAGATCCGCACATATGCTAACCATCGATTCCCCTTTCATAGTAGTGCTAGATTGAGGGTCGAAAATGCAGAATTTAAATTTGAAGTGAAAATAACTATGCCAAGATACAATTGATAGTGATGACTTGAGAAACATTAGAAATTAAATAAAAATAAGAGGAAATTAACAATATTAAACATAAATTACACCTCTAAATAAGAATTTCCTTCAAAATCTCAAATACACCCCAAAACAGAAAATAATTAATATAACCTTTCATAAAACAATTGAGTATGACAAAAATTAATCCTGAAATGAGTTTAAAAATGATCAAAACTAGGGGTCATCAATATCCATAATGAACAAACTAGATCTATGTCTCATGAAGAGCCAAAATGAGTGTGGCTCAATCTTACACAGCTTGGGAAATAACAAAATGTTATGATGCTATTATAAGCCCAAGATATTCAATCCAAACAGTCTAAAGTTGCAAATCCTAACCATGTGAATAAATTAGTTGATGTTGAACATGGAGGATACCATTTGATTACCGGTCATTAATGTGAGTTGTTAACAAATGCGAGGGAACCTACCAATAATGAAAATGGGACTCAAGGTACCTAGTATATTCTTACAAGTGTGAATAAGGGGTATTGAAGTCGAACACTTAAAGGATATATCGAGTAAGAGACATTGAAATATTCTCATAACTTAAGAGTGAGAGAAACCACTACTGATGACTGCAAATATCAAGGTATTATTGAAAAATATAAGTCTTCTTCCCAGAGCAAGATGAGTTGAATTCGATGGGAAGAGACTCGTGAGAAGGAAGGAATTAATGAATCCTCCATCATCTCACACGAGGGAAACTTGGAGAATGAATTGATATGCAACAAGACTGAGAACATACTGATACCAGGGATGGCCAACATGAGAAGTCAAGGAAAATTATAGAATGGATGACATAGGTGATATCCTTGAATAGTGAGCATGACATAGGAGTAACTTCGACATCTTTGAACATAAAGGGACCATGATATAAATCTTCCATGTAGTAGACATAACAAATTATCCATATGGTTGGAAGAGCAACCAATCACAGGAGTGAAAACTCTGAGTCAAGTTTTATCCTAAAGCCAAAACTAAAACCCATTGACTCAAGACTAGTGTTGTGTTCAAGGAATTTTTGGACTTGGCTGCCATGGTGTCAACAAATAGCTAAGATCTTTCCCTTCCCTTTCTCTTTTTAAGTATCTTTTAATTTTTTGATGAGCATGAAAAAAGATAAAAGGAAGCTTAATAGTGCCTTTCTTGTGAAATTTTAATGAGTCCAAGAAAGTAAACTCAATACCTTCTTTATTTTTGAAGCTCGAAGAAGAGAGAGAAGAGTGCTTGATAGGGATCCAAGCATGTGTAATTTTATGAGTCCAGGGAAGGGAAAATCAACACTTTCTTCAATGTTTTATGAGTTTGAATACAAGATAGACTATTACTCAATAAGGTACCATTCCGTGGATTTTTTAGCGTGGATATGTTGATATTTAAAGAGTATGAAAAACTTAAACAAAAACTCTATACACCACCTCATGGATTTTATATCGATCTTGAGTTGGTATATGCTCATAGGGGATTTCATGTTTAGCGAGTCTGAAAATCCGAAAGAAGACTCCAAGGGGTACTTTTTGGTAAAGTTGGTCTCCTTTCCCGAAAAAGGATAAAATAATGCAAGAGAGAACTCTTCTAGTCATAGTGAACTACAGCATTCCTTTTTTTTAAATAATCCACATGGTCTGGAAAATGGTTAAACTTATACATATGTGGATGTCCCTTCAAGTCCTTTAACGAGTCTGAAGCGAACAAGTAGACTCAGCAATCTTATCAATTTCAAGGAGTCTAACAAGAGCATGAAGAGAACTCCATATGTATGGGATCTTTATAGAAGGGTGTTCAGCAAATAATAGAGAAAGAGCATGCGGTTGTTCTCTGCAGATCACACTATACTAAGAAAGCTCCCAAACTATCAATTGGCAGCATGGGCACCAATATGGAAAAATTGTGCTACCTAAGGTGTCCCATGTAAGGCAGTTCCTATCCATGGAAGAATAATGATGATGGTGGGAAAATAGAAGGCTTAATATCGCAATCCATGGAGAAAAAAGCGTCATATGGATTAACAACATGGTAAGGTATTAATGCAATGCATAGTGCAATGGCAACCTAACCTATATGCTATGATAAACAAACCTTTTTAAAGTGCTAGTGTCGACAAAAACCTTGTAAAAGCATCTTCTTTCTTGTTGACCTAGTCAAAACACCTTCATTAGTAGTCAGCATAAAAAATATGGCATAAAAATAGACATTAGACTATAAAAAGGGGGTAAAAAAAAAAAGTATTTACCACAAATAGGAAAAAGGGTGTAAAAACTAAATCATTTACCATTTTCCCATTGCAAAAATCCATAAATCCCTAAAAATTCATTCACCAATTGCGATCCAACCAGTGGACGATTCTTCATTCCGTTAGTTGCAGGTAATTCATCTCCCTTTTCTCTTCAATTTGCATATGATTTTAGTGTTTTTTGGTGAATTTTTTGAGTTTTTATTAAGAATTTAAATTTAAATGTTTGTACCCATGGGTGAAAGGTATTGCACTAGTGTGTTCGATAAAAAGGCATGGGTGAAGAGTTCTTCACCCGTGGGTAGGATGCTACTGTCATAACAAAGACCCGCGGTTAGCGTAGTTTGGTTTTAAAAACATAACGCTCATCCAAAGTAATGGTTTTCTTGCAGATATGGTGTTATTATGGAGGGAATGAGAGCATGAGGGAATGGATAGAGATGCCATGGTAGATCCCTCAACATTAAATGCATTGCACCAATGTGGATTGTTAAAATTCTTTCGAATGACAAATATGAGGTCCCAACCGAAACTCCTTGAGACTATAATACATCTTTGGGATCCTAACCAAGGGGTTTTCAACCTTCAAGGTGAGATATTGGAGCTCATGGTGGATGATATTTTCTTTATTACCGGAGTATCCCACTGTGGAGAGGTAGTAAACCTCAAAGGTACCTTCCGTGGAGTTGGGGCCCTCTCCGTGCAAGACTATGTCAACACCTATTGTGTAGCATGGGTGGAAAAGAGTGGAATCCAAGTTGCAATCAGTCAAATAGCTATATTTCCACCAAAAGAGATTGTCAGCACCATTAACCAAGTGGGGTGTAGTGCAACACTACATTTGGCCACTCGCAACTACATGCAAATAGGTGTAGAATGCCTCTATAATGTGATATTTGATTGGTACATCGGGATTTTAGCGAATATGAAACACCGACTTACTAAATGAAGGATGGGAAAAAATAAGAACTTTGGGTATGGCAGTGTATTAGCTGTGGTCTTCTTTGAGAGGGTTCCTAGATTGAGCCCAAGAGTAGCTCTTCCACCAATTGACCATCATGAACCAAGGTTGGTTCGATGGAGTGATGTGTTTATTCTATAGGGTGGTGGAGATACCAGTACTTCGTATGATGGTGATGATTTCTTCGAATGGTGGAGCCGATAGGTTCCTGATTTTGAGAAGTTCCTTTATTTAGGTTTAGACTTCTGAGGAGACCCTGAAATCATGCTCCCTTCAGGAGCAGGGAGAGATAGGTATGATTTTTATTTTGTAATATTCAATTTTTATGAATTTTATTTGTAAATATGTACATGTATATATTTTGGTGAGTTTGAGTACTAACAAAGTGTATGATGCAGATATCGGACCAGTGCGACCAGCTAGACACCCAAGGGTGTTTGTACAACCAACAGAGCCAGGTGGAGTAGATTCCATGCTTAGGACTATTTAGGGAAATATTAGCCAGCTTACTCATTATATTCCTACCTTCCGTATTGAGTGGATTCCTATGGACAGGAATGACCATGTAGTGGGAGAGCCCCCTACATGGATTAGACTGCTTCGTAAAGTAGCTAGGCTAGTTATATGTTATAGGGAAGTAGTGGTTGAGGAGGTTAAGGCTCCAGCCTCTCCATATTGATACTTTCATCATTTGAGGCTATACGATCGATTTTTGTATATTGATATGTATTATTGATGGATATGGATACTCATATTCGTTTTATTTTTTGGACCTATATATACATATATCGATTATATTTACATGCTTCTTCTATGTGTGTGGTTATGGAATTATAGTGTATGATACGAATGCCAATGAAGGATATAATTTGCATAAGCATCAGTGATACAATTTTGATCTCTTGAAATATGTGTATATGTAATAAAATCAAATTGTCTTTCAAGTAGTCTAACTTTAAAGAACTGACGTAGTAATGAAGGATCTATAACTCGATACTTACAATTAAGATGAGACACGATTAAATGAGAATCAAATCTAACCTCCATACATGAAATGACATGATGTACAACATCTTGGAGAAGCTCAATGATAGCACTATACTCATCCATGTTATTTGTACCAGGGCCTAGACAAGTACCTCCTGAAAAAACTAGCTGACCAGTAGGTGAATAAATCACCCAAGTGGATGAAGCGCGATTACGAGTATGACGAATAGCGCCATCGAAACATCCTATAAACAACTCAGTTGATATCTGAAACACAACCAAAAATACCTAAGAAACAAGAAAAAGACAAAATCCACACTATTGTATAGTTATTTACAAGAAAAAACATATGAACTACGCATAATACTTCTTCAAATAAATCCCATTTCTAGGATCCGGAAGCTTGTTCCCATCATAATAAACCAATTCATAAGAACCTTTCTTCAAGACTTTGGAGACTATAAAAGATCTGAGCCACATAGATTTAAAATTGGCTACCCCTAAAGGATCTTTGTCTTGGACATAAACCGAAACAAGGTCTCTTTAGAAAAAAACCTAGGTCGAATAGACTTTTCATATTGAATTTTGACTTGTCTCTTGTGTGATTTGTTTGTAGTAAGTGCATCTCGGTGTTGTTCATCAAGATGTTGTAGATAAAGCAATCATTCCTCCAAAGCAGATGTATCGGGTAAAATTTGTATGCCTAATTTTAATGATGGTATTTCACATACAATTGGTGTGACTGCTTCCAGCCCATGAACGAGCTAGAAAGGAGAAACAATTGTAGCAGTTTTTGCAATTGTTTGATATGCCCAAAGAGCTGGATATAGAATGATGTGACAATTTGACTGACTAGCATTAATTGAGCACTGCAGAATGGTTTTCAAAATTTTATTCATTGATTCTACTTGTTAATTTTCCTATGGACAGAAAGGATATGAATGCTCCTGTCTAAATCCAAGCATAGTGGTCAATTCAGTCATCATATTATTTTGAAAATGTCTACCATTGATCTGTGACAATTTATTTTGGGATACAAAATCTAGAGATGATCTGATTGAATACCAAATAGGCTGTAGTTTCTCCATCCTCCTTCATTGTAGGCATTTCCTCTTCCCACTTAGTAAAGTAATCAACAGTGACAATGATGTACTGATGCCCCCCAGCAGAAACTGGGTTACATGTAATATAATCAACACTCCACTTGGTGAAGGGCCCTACTGTGATGAAGAGAAATAAAGGAGATGGATGTGATCGCATATTTTTGGTGAAGAGTTGACACGGATGACAATGCTTGACGGCTTCCACACAATCTTTGAACACGGTGGGCCAAAAATAACCAAGACGTAAGCTTTTCTGATCAGTTCCCAACCTAGACAGATGACCCCCACATTATCCACTATGGGCATCATTCAACACAAACTCAGCCTCTTCGAGAGTTAAGCAATGATGTAGGATGGAATCAACCCCTCTTCTATAAAGAGTATCGGCAATTATGAGGTAATTCTTAGCATTATGTCTAAGTCGACATCGATCTTCATGTGAAAAGGTTGGAGGGCACTTCAAAGTCTGGAGATAAATTAAAATATCCCCATACCATGGATCAGAGGTAGATATTAAGAATATGTGCTCGTCACAGAATGAATCATCTTCCATATTAGAATCATCACCACTCAGGAACTCTGAAATGAGCTCAACAAACACTAAAGACTTCTTAGATTTAGCAGACTAAAAAGTGAGATCAAACTCTTGGAGTATGACAATCCATTTATTGAATTTTCCCCCAATTTTATGTCCATTTAAAACATATTGAAATGGATTGATGTTTATGATAACTATAGTTGTTCGTAATAAAATTTAATGGTGAAGCCTTTGAATAGCGTAAACATCTGCACGTGCTAACTTCTCGGCATGAGAATACTTAAGTTCAGGTCTTGGCAAAGAACGACTAAGATAGTAGATGACATGCTCTTGGAGATGTTCATCTTCCTAAACTAAAACTATGCCAATTGTGGAATCAGATGTGGCCATATATAAAATAAAATCTCGAGTGTAATCTGGTGGACTCAACAAGGGGGATGATAACAATGATTTTTTCAAATGCTCAAATGAGTTCTAAGAAGCCTTATCCCATCATAAAAATGGAGTATCTTGTTTGAGTAGACACATGAATCCTTTCGTTATCTTTGCATAATTTAGTATGAACCATTTGAGAAAGTTGGACATGCCCTGTAGACTTCGAATTTTCCATATGTTGCGAGGAGGAGGCAATTTAATGATAGCCTCTACTTTTAACGGATCAACCATTATTCCTTTGCTAGACACTATAAAACCTAGAAATCATCCAGACTTGACGCAGAATACACATTTATGCATATTCAATCGAATCTTGTAATATCTACATCATTCAAACACCAATCGTAAATGAGTAAGATGATCCCATCTCTTTTGATATCTTGTAGGGAGATCATCCAAGTATGGTTCGACTATGTGTTTGATATCATGGAAAGCGAAATTCATAGCTCGCTGGAAAGTAGCTCCATCATTTTTCAGACCAAACAACATCTTCCTATAAGCAAAGGTACCCCAAGGACAGATAAAAGTAATCTTATGTTGATCTTCAGGTTTAATTTGGATTGATTTATATCCTAAGAATCCATCCATAAAAGAGAATATTTCATTACCTGCACATGCATATATTATTTGATCAATGAAAGGTGTGGGGTAGTTAACTTTAGGACATGATTTATTCAAATTCCAAAAGTCAGTAAAAACGTGGATAGTACCTTTCTTTTTATCAATGAGAACTAGGTTAGAAACCCATTCTGTCATCGTGATAGGATAGATGAAATCGACCTTTAAGAGGATTTCTACTTTAGCTTTTGCAACTGTAGCTTTCCTTGGGTTGACTGGATGAAGATTTTATCGAACATGTTTTACATTAGGATATGTTTTAATTTTGTGTTCAACAATGGAGAAGTTGATTCCTGGCATCTCCTCATATGACTAGGAAAAAACAATGCAGAATAACTTGAACAGATTGGTATAAATGCAGACTTCCTCAGGAGAACAATTCGCATCGATGAAGATGTTTTCCATGACATTAGGTTTTGTAGAGATATTGATCGACATCATTTCTGATATGTTGGCCATATTTCCTTCATCAAAAATTCCTTATTTCGCTAAAGGGTTAATGGGTTAATGAACATATCCACCAAGTCTCACGTAGAACTCCTCATTATTAATCCTGTCTAAATATGGAAGGAAATGGGATCTATGATGTATATGTTTCAAAGGTTGATCAATTCCTACTATCGCTTCCAAAATGGATTCATTAGAAGGAAAAATTGTGTCTAAACAATCGAAAGAATGAGTAGAGTCCACAGCCCATGCGAGTGCATAATCAACATCCAACTCCGCTAAGATTGAAGGAGTAGAGATGGAATCCATGGCAGTTTCTTGTAGAGCTTGGTAATCAATTTCTGCCATAGATAAGGTCACCACTGGTTCTACCTGAGTGGATAAAATCCAAGGATCATTTCTATTAGAGATTGCAAAAACATCCTAAGATATTGAAATGGTGTTTTGACTACTCGTTTAACCAATATAGTTAACAGGAGTAGTAAAATCGAATGTTCCCACAAGAGATGAATACATACCTACTCCCAAAATTTCACTAGGTGGGCGTGCCTGATCAATCATCGGAATGTTTGATTCAAAAGAGACTGTGTTACTTTTTCGGGTAAAGCATAATTGGTCAACTGTGACGATCCTTCCTTCATGAGGAAACATCAAGACCCGAAAAACGGACGATGGAATGGTTGCATGGCATACATCCAACTCCTTCCTAACAAAAAATTGTAATCAAGAGGAGCATCTAAAACCTCGACTTCTACTGAAACTACTTTTTCTACTAACTAGATTTCAAAGGAGGGTAAAATCCCATGAGGACAGAAAGATATTCCATCGAAGGAAGTAAGCAATGTTATAGAAGGAACCAACTTAGCGGCGCCTAAAGCTCGCTAGCAAGAAATAACCATAAAGCACATAGACATGCCTTCATATACAATAGTTCGTCCAATGGTCTTAGCACCATGAACTAATTCAACATGATACAACAATCAGGGTTTGGCATCAGACATATCAAACTTTTCCAACATATTTTTGGAATCAAGACTTCCTATAGCTGCCAAAAGTGCATTTCATTGCAAAGGGAAACTTTGCAAAACTTCCACAGCAAAAATTGCACACAGTGTTTGGGATAAATATTCCACAACGGAATAGTTGGGAGAATCCCTCGCATTAGGATTAGTTGATTCCCACCTATAGACACCTTTCGATATCTCTATAAATGGGTCTATCAACATCTCAATATGAAGAGGAAATGACACTTCATGAATCTCTTTATCTTTTTGTGATGATTCTGGGATATAATTCCTTGCTCTGGTTTGCAATAAAGTGACTAAGTGAACAATATTGATGTATTGTTGAACTGCTAGAAGCGATGTTTTGTCCCTTAGGAAAAGGATCCTTCAGGACAATAGGTTTTTGTTGTTTTAATAGCTTCCAGGCTTCATCAATTAAAGGGAATTTATGGGTGAAGTGATATTCCTTGCAAAGCTTACAAGGAAAATTTATTTTTTTCATTTCTTTCTTTCCCCCCTTAGCATTATCAGTGGACTTGGGATTATTTTGAATACCTTCCCCCTTCTTTCCCTTGTTCTTTTTACCACCAAGTTGCTAAGTACCCTTTTGATTAGACTACACATTGTGTATAGTGGTTGTTTGAGAAGAGGGAGTGGAAACTGTAGTTTCCTTTGCCTCAGAACGCTTAATAGATAGCTCTTTCACTTTTTTAGCTAAAGCTTCTACAGTAGATGTGTCAACTGAACCAACAATTCAATCAACATGCGGTCTAGGCTTAGGTTTTGTAGGATCAGTAGTTGATCACGGCGCATCGGGAATAATTTCATATAATATACCAGATAGAGAATAATCAAGTCTAGCTGCTAGGCTCTAAGAATGGATCCCTTGGATCCCTCCTCTATTGTAACCCCTAAAGTAGAAACATCCTTGGATATTTAAGGTAGAACTGATTTAAAAAACCACTCTAATAAGAAATACGAAGGTATCTCATCGTTGATCACCCATTTCCTTCTTCTCGAATCCTGAATATGGTCAGAAATGTGAGTGGCCTTATTCTTCCTAAAGGTAGGTAGAAGGTCTATACCGACATCATACTGAATAGGAAGTTGGAAATTTTTAAGGAAGATTGTCTATAAATCATAGAAAAAATGGTAAGCAGCAGACGACAATTTAATGCACGACTTAGCTGCTACAATGATTAAGGTTCTATGAAAGAGTCTCAACCCTATAGAATAATCATTCAGGGAGTTGGAAGAACACCAAAAATTAAAAGTAGTGACATGGTCCCCAGGATATTTGCCAGTCTTACCTTCAAAATTTGGAATGTCTGAAAGAAATTTGGTTGGAATGGGAGGGAAAGTCGGATCATGATGGACCAGATCATTCATCAGTTTCAAAGGGTTTGGAAAATTCAATGTTTCTAGAAAAGGTAAACGAGGTCCAGCTGAATGCAAATATGTTTTGGGAGTTGGGAGAGGAAAATTTCCTAAACCAAAGTTCCCATAAGTGTTTTTAAAAGAGCTCCATTCATATGCAAGTGGATTTCCTCCTCAGGGCCCACTCCACTAAGGTTGAGAGTAAGTCCCTCCAACTAAAATAGGAACTAAAGAGAAAGCAGTACTACCTCTTCCGCCAAAAAGTGAAAAAGAAGCACTCCCTATAGGTATATTTGATGATTGAACATTAGTTGGTTGAAAAAAAAATCCTGTAAAGGGATTTTGACTCGTATAAGATGCAGTAGAGTGACCATGAATAGAGCCTACAAAAGGAGAAGAAGGAGGAATATGACCTCCAAACCAAGGGATTCCTTGACAAAGTGTAGAAGAACTACTAGGACTAGTCTGGAAGTTCTGAAAGAAAGGGGATAGTGTAAAAGGGACACTAGATATCCTAGTGAAATGTATGCCAGATGACCTAGTGTTAGGTTTAAAGGGTGTGGAAGTGGTGCCAACTTGAGTGCTAGATGTCCCTAAGGATGGTGAACTAAAGTTCAAAGATACAACTGGAGCAGAATTTGACTATATTTAAATAGGTACCTGTACACTAACATGAGGAGGAGAGAACCCTCCAAACATGATAGCAGGTGTGGGAGTAAAATTTTTTCCCGATCCTTCCCCTATATTATCCATAATGAAGACATATGTGATCCTATATGCACTTAACCCAAGTTGACCTAAAGAAGCTACTTGCACTAACAAAATATCATAGAGTCCAGTTAAAGATGGGTTGAAAGGTCTTACAAAGCCTTCATCTAGAAAATCCTCAACCCTTGTTGTGTGTGAAGTAGGTGTAGTATACAAGTGATAAGATCAGGTTCCCCGAGAAGATTAGTTGTCCAAGTTGGTTCAAAAGAGCCACTTTTGTTTATTTGTCGCTGCTAAGGTGGTTGTGGATGATCCATAGTGAGTGGAGGAAGGTTTTGTAACCTTCTAGACCTACAAAGAGGATGATCCTCCACAACTAAAAATTCAAATTAATGAAAACCCAGGGCCAACTAAAACGTACAAAATGTAAACAACACACTAGTACGAAAAATCCTAAGTAGTCCAAACCAAGAAAATAGATGAAATTCCAAAGGAAAGTCTGGGATGATGAGGGCCCAAAACAAATCAGTGAAGGGATGAAGAGAAATTAATCGAGGTTCACAATACATATACCTTGAGGCCACACATTTGAATCACCAACTGCCTTCCCAAATCACTACAAGGGATTTCCTCCCACGTCTGTCCTACGTATAGTAGAAATAACCTTCTACCATCACTTGTGCATGAGCCCTAAAGTTAGGATACTAAGGTTACCAACCTTGCAGAGAGGGTCCAGGGGGGATAGTTGTAGGTTTAGTTAATACACATGGGAAGGGTAACAAAGCCTGAAACTCAATAGAACCAATGGTACCGATAAGTTCCCGTACACGCACCAATCTTGCATGACCTTGTGCTTAACTCCGATGTGAGTGGAGATTCCCAGTTCACCTTCTACAAAACTAGATTTACCTAACGACAGGCCACTACATCTGAGTTTAACTACTTTGGATAGTTTAAGAAACTCCTAGTCCAAAGTACTAGCCTTAAACTAGTTGGTGATCGTTAATAAAAATAAAAGTTACTAATAAATTTTAAGTTACTGTTCTTTTTAAAGGTGTTATTTACTTAGTGGGTAATGGTCATGAAACTAGTGATGTTTTGACTCAAGCATGAAACAACGTGACAAGTGCATAAATAAACTTGAAAATATAATGATTTCACTTTGCTTTTTTTTGTCTTTCGAAACTAAAAAAATGATAATGCAAAAATTTATTTTCTTTTCAAAAATGGAAGTATGCATATGCAACTAATTTTGAAAATAAAACTAAAATGATTTCAATGGAAATAACTTGTTTTCAATTTCTTTTAAGCATGAAAAGAAAAAACTAATTATAACCAAGCACACTACACTAGGATGATAACAATGTGCATAAAAACTTTGTACCTAGCCTATAAGATCAGAATTTCAATTCACTCAAAACACTGACAACAACGCACTTGACAAGTTAACTAAAACAAAAGTTCATGTTTACTACTTTTGGCATAAATGCTCTGATTAAGAGAATGAAAGACAAGAAATGGATCAAACAAAGAACCCTCCAGGAGTGTAAGAAATCCCTATACAATCCAAAAACACCTACAAAGGCTAATGAAAGCACAATCAATCCAAAAGATCAAGTGTATAGGTCTAAGGCACACTTCCTCAACAAGATTTTTAATCCCAAAGAAGGCCTAAAGGAGAAATAAAAGCTTCAACACAGGCACCAAAGTGTCTAAAAAAAAACTTATAAAGAGCAACATCTTAAAAAAAAACCAAGACAAAAGCCAAAAAGTTAAACCCTAGCAGGAAAATATTCACCTACAAGATTACATGTGACTATAAGTACAACATCAAGCGAGTGACACACAGGTGTAAAAAATTCCACTTAGAGTGTGTAATAGGGGAAAACACTAATGTAAGTAAAGGTGACTCGGATTATGTCTCAAAAATTTCAAAGAAAGAAGAAAGTACTCCACAAAACCAAATTCCGGGTTGAACTTGAGGGTATAGACCCTCTATAAACTCCACCCTAAGACCTAAAAACACACTCAAACTGGAAAAATTTCAACCCAAAGACCCCAAAGAAATAGGACTTCCCCAGTGGAGTCGCCAATTCTGTTGTATGGAAAAATTTCCTGATGACTGGGGTAAGTAGAGGTTTCCAACATACTTTCATATTCAAGCAGCAATTAAGGGATTTGCAAAGAAGAGACAAGATATTAGTCATGAAATGAACAAGGGTTTGAAAGTTGAGCACCTAATACCTTATACCAATGAAGGTTGGTCTAAGCTCTTTAATCCTTAAGCTTTGTTCCACAATCCTGTTCTAAAACCTACAATGTAAACATAACCCTCCTCAAAGATTTTGATTACATATGGATAAATAATTAAATATAAATTAAATAGACATCAAAATATAAAACACTTTCAAATATCCAATTCATTCATTAAATTACTAGCAATATGGGAAATGAAAGATTTATTTATTGATTGCAATAATGGAGACAAATACATTTCACCTTGATTTGTACAAGCACCTCTTGAAACTTGATCTGGATCCTCTTGCTCCTCCCTTCTACCAAAATTCCTCTAGCATTGCTTTGCAAGAATGAGTGTTTTTTTTTCTTTCTCATGGCCTTCCCTTTGTATTTATGACAAATTTGGGAGAGTAATTTCGAGAGAGAATTAGTTAGGATAGGTAGGGAAGTTACAAAACCAACTCCAACTGCCTATATTTCAAATTTATTTTTTATTTTTCGTGATTTTTTAGGAACATGCAGGTTAGAATGCATGACTCTTAGGTTAAGTGCCAGAATGCTTAAGGAAACATGCATGTGCAACTTTTAGGGAAACACATGAGTGGTAAAAGGACCACAAGCGGGTAACTCACTAGTTGTTAGGCCTTCACTAGCATGTATTTCCTAAGCTTAATACACAAAAAAAGGTAAACTGGAGAGATAAGGAATGACTAGGGCCACAGACACCAATAGAAAATCTAGGCTCTTCCATCCATAGTATCCTTTTGTGTGAGCGAGCGACAATTCAGTATCGTCACAGATGGAGAAGTGTCAATTTGATGGATAACAGGTGGGAACATCACTATTCTTTTGGAAGAAACCCCTGGTCACCTTTGATTGATGTTGTTAAATTACACTATCCCCAAAATTATATGTTTTTTCAGTCCCCATCATGCTCAGTGTCATTTCCATCACAAAACCGTTCATATGCAATTTGTCTCCCTCCGTCACACTTTGTTTCATTATTTTGAAGAATGTTGCTGACCTATATCCCCCCCAAGTCGACATTGATCAAAATAAGTCATGAGCCTCATGATTACTAGTCAGTCTTGTGCATGGAAGCTTCACTAGAAGGCAATATAATATCACGTTCATTCATATTGCGGTATTAAATATTCATGAAAACCTAAAATTATATTGCTTATATATTAAGGGGAAAAGGGTTTTTTTATTTAATGTAACAATACAAAAATACTTTGGGGTCTTTTTTATATGGGTGGGCTAACAAATATCTTCCAAATGGAGATGGCGGGATCACGGCTAGATGAGAAATCGGGTTGAGGTAATGGCTCGGGCTTACTAGTACACAGGGAAATCGCGTCTTGAGGCATGCTTGAGGCTAGGGGTTTCATGGTGAATTGGGTTTCCATTCGATCATAGTTGAGAGATAGTGGTCATTGACAGCCAATTGTTACTAATAGCACTCAGCTAGTTGTTACCAATAGCCTTGGGAGGCTCTAAGCCTCCAGGGCTTGTTATAGGCCCTTGATAGGCCTTAGGGGATTGAATAACCAACCACTTATTCCTATTACAGGCCTTGGGAGGTTTAGTCAACCTCCTAGAGCTTGTTACAGGGCCTGGGGGCTTGGATACCTAACCCACAATAGGCTTACTCAGTGATTGGGGAATTGCAACATGCAATCTAAATGTTGTACTATGTGCATTGGCTCTAGTGACATACAAGAAGTGATCTCCTATCTCTTCATTATACCATTAGATGTTGCAAATCATAATGATATGTGGTTGAGTAGTTGCATTGTGGGTGAAGTAATGTGCATCCACAATATACATCGAAAGAAGCAAGGTGCATTGTAGAATGCATGTGGGGTCGTAAGAGGGGTATCATATCAATATACTAGGTAGAAATATAAAGGGGTATAAAAAATGTTAATGAAAAAATTGATAAATACAATATCTAGTGAAAATAGGGGTTCTTTTAAATTGGGAAGGCATATTGGGAGGGGGTAAAAAAAAACGATTTTGGAAGGCATTTTCCAATATTTAGTGAAACTAGGGGTATTGTTTCATATGTCGCGAATGGACGTGCTATGATAGTGGTTTATTCAGTGAATCCTTTGTGGTCTTGTGTCAGGAATGTCAGTCCAACAATTGGTTACAAAATGATCATGGTTCTCATGATAAGACCCTCGTCTTATCATGTACTTTAGCTCTCATCGACATCACGTCACTACATTCCAAGAGTTGTAGCAGTTGTAGTCGTACCTTGGGATCCCTTTCAATCACTATAAGGGAATTCCTAGAATTATGTAGGGAGAGACCTTAGTGCTCTCTAACTTAGTGGTATCTCATATTCCTGATGCCAACACATCTATCACATCAGGGAGCATCATATGGTTCAGAGGTAGCATTGTTCATATTTGTAAATCATGGTCATAGCAATTCAGTGAGGTCCCCCACCCCCATGGGATCATCATGATTATCAACAGCACCACCTATTCAACACCTATAACATATTTCCCAGGTTCAATTACTATTGCATGGATTGAAGATTCACTCATCCATGTGCCAATAGTATCTTGAAATGACCCCTTTGTCTCTTCTTTTTGTAGCTACTTGTGGCATAATTTCACGAGAATGGGTATGCCTATTCATTATTACAACCTTTCCAGTAATATTCCCCCTATGGGAGGAACCCATTCATCCACACACGCTTTGTAGCTTTCAAAACAATAGAGAGAAAATAGAAGAAATGATGATGCATTATCATCTCTACAGTACCCTCCAAACCTCATACATCAGGGGGCATCTGTTAACTCACAAATGTTGCACACATGCATCATTTCCACAATTTGCATGGTAAAGCATCATCAACATATAGAATGTATCCCACCGAAGGCATCCTCATAAGATACAAGAATCAACATGAGTCTATAAATTCCCAAGCATAGTAAAAAACTACAACTACACGAGTGCATGTCTGTCAACTCACGCTACCACGCATATTATCATAGTTATAGCCATGCGACCAGTGCGGATAATCCTTTGATATCCATGCAACTGATAGAAACATCGGGACCACAACAACCCATAGTGCATTGAAGTCTCATCAAAGCCCCATTACCTCAAAGAATTCGACTTTGGCCTCCCCATGTACTTGGTTTCATTGAATGGCCCCCCTTTGTGTACTTTGGGGCCAAATCATGGAGTTAATGGGTTAAAACATGGATCTAGTTATTTCTTGGCCAACTCTTGTCCTATAAAAGGAATCCATGGGAATGCATCTAAAAAGGCGAAACCACAATCAAGGTTATGCTTCTATAATTGTGCTTTAGCTCTCTCATAGCTCACCTCTTCCCTCTTGTTTAGCATTTACAAAGCTCCTTTGCCACCTTTCTTCAAGGGGCAAGTATTTTCTCATTTGTTCTTCAAGCTACTTAACATCTGGTATGGACTAAATAGGCCTCCTTAAGGGGGATTTTTTTCCTCCATTGGATATCACATCTCCTAAGGTGTTGTACATGCTTGACCATTGGGCAATACAAAGTGGTTTTGCATCTATTGGGTGTTGAAGTTTTCATCTCTACCCCTCTTGTTCTTTGTTTTATTTCATTTTTATTTCTTTTGTTTATCTATTTCCACTAACAACCACTTGCAGGATCACTTGGAGCACTCACCCACCACAAAGGGTCACCTAATACTGAGGCCTTGTTACAACCTACAAGGCCTTTCCCCTCACCAAGTGGGAAGGATTCACCCTTGTGCAATTTTTTCTAGAACAAAAATTGCTAGTCTAATAGAAGAAAATGGGAAGAATTCTAATGGAAAAAGTTCAAAAGCTCTGGAAGAATCAAGAAAATCGGCTAGTGGGTTGGAAGTCCAACTTGAGGAATTCAAAGGAAGAGAGGAAGTTCTGAGAAGTAAGCTAATGAAGGCTCAATTTAAAAGTAGAAGAATTCAAAAGAAGAATTGAGGAAGCAAATGACAACCATAAGAATAGCTCATCAATCCTTGAGGATATATTAAACAACCAAAGGTCTCCAAATGACAAAACAAGTATTAGATATGAAAAGACAATTGAAAAGGATAGGGATGATAAGAGCATGTTGAGATGGAACACATGAACAGTCAAAGTCACAGAACTGGAACATGCTGAGAATTCAGTCAACAAGGAAATCTATGAAGAAATAAGTCAAAAGGAACTACAAGAGGGAAGCATGTCCTATCAAGACAACCTATAACGGAATGGGTCATCAAATAAGGTTTAGTCTAGGTATGGGAATTTATTTATAAGGTATTGCTTCTCTTGTTATGAATATGGACATAGAGCATTCGATTGTATTAATTATTGTAGAAAAAGTTCAAAAATACAATTAAGTGTCTAAGGTGCAACCCCTTATGGGCACATTGAAAAATATTGTTAGACCATAAGATGCTATGTATGCGATGGTTTTGGACACAAAGCACAAAATTCTAGAAGCTCAGCAAGACATTTAGCATATACCATACCTCATACTACAGGAAAGAAAACTGATAATTTATGGATGAAGATAAGAAGTGATATTTACAACATCAAAAGATACATTCAGATAAGTCTACATACTCTCAAAAGTGGATAAGAAAAACTCCAATAATATGTAGTGTTGAAGCAGACGGCGGTAGTACAATGGAAGAAAAATATTGTTGCATTTCATGCTAATCTCTAGAATATTATATGAAGATCCTTGAGTTCAAAAGAATATTATATACAATGCATGAATTCAATGAAAATATATATTGAGCCTAAAGGATGAAAGGAAAATCGAAGTCAGAAAACATTTGAAGACTACCATGGATCCATTCAAATTGCTACCAAGCTAATTGAAATTGATATAGGAATTGTTTTCTAAGAAGTACATACATTTCAATTGGAAATTCTATCAACAGTATCAAAGAAGCTGCATTAAAAGAATGAATTCATCCATAACAGTCAAATTTTATGAAGAACTACTTTCGCAGAAGTTAGAGTCAACATAAGTACAAAATATGCATATTTGGAAATAATATCAAATGAAATTAGTTTACAAAATTACTGGTTCCCAATCATTTACAACTTTAATCTTTGAAGAACAATTCAAAATTACAACAACTCTAGTGGAGAATTTATTGACAATTCAAGCTCATGACAATGTCCAGAATTTGGTAGTGAGAGGCGCAATTCAATCTCCGGTGACGATCATTCTTTGAAAATTGTTTTTCTAGAAATTTGTAATTTCCCTAGGGATATAAAATGGAATTAGGGACATATCATTAGATATAAGGGGCTAATTACAAATTTCAATCATAGTGGAGAAATATAATAGATACTTAATTTCAATTTTCACAAATTAATTACAACAAATATTGATAATAAAAAATTAATTAAACTAAAATTTACATCTGAGAAATCAACTAAACCAAGGATAGGAAATATTATCCAACACTGTATAACATCATTATACATCCATCCCAAGCCATAAAATAGGTTACTTTCACCCAAAAAGTTCATTTCCAACAATATGCTATTAACTAGTTAATTAAGGTAATTAATGCATTAATTACGACTCGTAACTTACAAATGATGACACTTAGCATAAAATAATTTGTTCAACTAATTAATTCAATTTATAAAAAAAAATGGCTAATTAACGCCTACATCCATTTAAATACGTCCAAATAACCATTTTTAAATAATTAAACATAATATACACGAAAATGAAATACCAAGAGTAGTCAACTAGTTTCACTATGCAAACAACTAGTCTTTTGCAGTTTCGACGCACAACCATACCAACTATCAAAAAAATAATCCTACAGCCATTATGTGCATAAATAATATTTCATGTACATAAAAATAAAATTACATTTTCAGCTATGATCCGAGTACATAAATGAAGAATCTTTCTAGTTTAATCAATACAACTAGTTAATAAACACTGCTAGGAATTCAGTCAAACCAATCTTACTGAGTTACGAGGCACAAAAAGTTAAAGGTAAGTATATTGAAAATATATTTCTACAACACAAATAAAGTACCAAAAGCAGATCATCTGGGTGTAAATTCATCTTTTACCAAAAATTGAGATTTGAATCCAAAACTAGTTACCAATTTCACCGCTTCGAAGCTAGTTTCCAATTCTAGTTTTCAAAAGCAATTCAGCAAGAACAGACTGACGATCAGAGGTTAGGATCAGAATATTAGAGGTCATATACAGTCATATGTATGTAGCTTCATACTCATATACAACCCACATTTCAAATCCCAAATCTAGCTATGGTAACCTCTCCGAAAAGAATAACAGTTTGAGAAATAAACTAGGTTTGCAGTAACAAATTTTATAGACTATCTTTGAATATATTTCAAAAATTTAGTAAAACATACTATATTAAAATATCATATATGAATCAAATAACTAATATATACATTTTTACAAACAATTCTCTTGCAAAGTCTCGAATCTAGCTAAACCTAATTTTTTCGAAAACAATTGAAAAGCAATTGGATTCATTGCAAATGGATTACATAGAAATTTCTAAAACTCTTCCACATTTTAATAGCACATTATACCAATATTATCAGAGACATAAAAATAATATATGTAGCATAGGATTCTCATAGATATTTTAACCAACATTTCTCTTGCAAAGTCCCAAAACTAGCTTTCACAATTTTTCCAAAAGAACTAGTAATAAAAAACAACTGGAATCATAGAAAATGAATTTTTCACATTTGATTCACACATTCCATCAAATATTTCATATGAATACATACATACATACATACATATATATATATATATATATATATCATGTCAGAAACAAATAACCCATAGAAATCAAAGACAACCACTTATCTTGCAAATTCTTACAACTAAAATCGATCGTGCCATGATCCACCCAGCCGTATACATTGTACAAGCCAAATATTTCTTTGCACAGGTCACCCCCGAGACAAAACCATGATTCCAAAAGTAAGAGTGCACTCAACCATAAAATCCAACTATCATAGGTCCAACCACAATTCCAATGGAAAGTGGATTCTACATCACTTCCAATCCAGGACAATGGATCCATGATAAATAGTCACAAGTCTACCATCGGTCCAATTGTATTCCAATGGAAAATAGATCCCACTATTTCCAATATAGGACATACCGCTCCAGAACAATTAGAATCAATAAAACACTAATCTACCATTGGTCCAACTACATCCAATGGCAAGTGGATTCCACATCACTTCCAATCCAAGACAAGCAACTTCCAGGGAAGATAGACTAGCAACAATCGAGTCTTTTTTCTTGCACATACGCTCAACAAGGGAAAACCAATAATCCCAAAAATACCAATGGATCACATTCTCTCACACATACTAAGAGAAGAAAATCAAATCCCCAAGTTCCAAAGCGGAATGCACATGAGTGAGTGAACCAATAACAAAGAGGATGAAGCCCAGAACCAAGAAAAAGAACCCATAAGCAATAATCAAGATAAAAAATGAAGCACACACCAACCAATTCAAATTACACATTGAAAAATCAAGTTGGGGAAGAGAGAGAGTCACAAGATGAGTTACTTGCCCATAATAGAAAACCACTAAGGAGGAGTTACAACTTTCATGAAGGGAAACACCAAGTGGAACTCAAGGGGGCACACTAGGAGAGAGAGTGACTCCAATTTTAATTAAAACCATCCTGGAATAATAAAATCAAGGAGAAACACAACATAAGAGGATGCATAAGTCAAGAGGGTCCACCAAAATAGACACAAACACTTAGGAACACACTATTCAACTTCCCCTTGCTTGCAACATCATGGTTACTCATACTCTTTTATGTGGCATCGATCGATATGAACTGTTTTATTTTATTAATTAATAATAATAACATAATAATAATAACGTGCAAACTATAGTCTTGGAACCTCGTTCCATAATGTCACAACATCAAAATAATAATAACATGTCTAGGGCCTAAACTAGAGGTTATTACATCATTATCCGAAGTTGTTTCAAGAGAATCAAAATTTGTTCATGCTGCTCTTCCAACTGATCAATTCATTTCTTCATAACCTCAATTTCTTCAGCATTTATCTGATTAATATGTGTCTGAGCATACCACTCTCCAATATTAGCTTCTTTTAATTGAGATACCCATTTCTCCAAGTTGCTCTTAAGGTTTGTGAGCTTCGTTTGTTGTGAGTGAACTGCAGCAAAAAGATTGGCCACATAATTAACTTATTGAAAAGGATCAGACATGGCGATGCAACCACCAATGAAATTGAAGTGATTACTGGATTAACATAATGATTATTTACCGAATGGATAAACATGAGGATGATGAAACACATAGCCAATATACTTGGAAGAATCGTAGAATCTCAAATGATTTAAAATACAATTACTAAATCTGGTAGGATCTGTATTTATTTACCACTCACAAACAATGTTGTTTGCATTGAAAAGGATATATGATTTCATGCTCCCAGAAATATTGAAATGACGCAAAAGTAAGGTTGCATTCATGAATGATTTGATGACTTCCTCTATCTTCTTTAATGCTGAAGATTGCATGCTTGTGTTACTTCCTCACCTGACAAATCCTTCACATTTATGGGTATATTAAAAATGATGGATCAAGTTAATGTTATCCAGAAGAACGAATCTCAATTTGGATATGCAAGCTTGGAAGGGTACTTGCGACATCCTGAGAACTATCTAAGGGACAAATAGTACAAGTAAATAAGATGTTGTGTAAACAATGAGCTGCTTCTCAGGGGGAGTATCAATGCAAAATTCACATAATCAAAATGTGAATACCTTTTCCATTTATTTCAAAGGGGGAGGAAATAGTAAGTAATCAAAATCCCACAATAAGGGGGAGCAAAAAAGTAGAAGAGTATAACAATAGAAGAGTCGAAGTGTTGCCATCAATGACAAAGAGGGATATTGTTATTGTTGGACTTAATGTTGTCATGGATGGAAAACAGGATATTGTTGGACTGAATGTCGAGGTTTTCTATGAGAATCCTTGAATATAGTTTGAAGAAGTATATATAACAAGACACTAGCAACTGTTATGCTGTGAATATTTAATTAATATTATTAATTATAACTTAATAGATTATTAGGTTATTAGTGAAAGGTCGTAACCCTTCGTTATGATTGCTCAATCCTTATAAAAGGCCATCTTATTGTAATTTTATATTCATCATCTAATATATCATTCTTATTTATCATTCAATATGAGAGTCAGATTCGACTATTAACATCCAACCGGATACGGTTGCTACATTTGGTATCAGAGCAACCGTATCCGGTTGGATGTTAACAGTTGAATCCGACTCTCATATTGAATGATAAATAAGAATGATATATTAGATGATGAATATAAAATTACAATAAGATGGCCTTTTATAAGGATTAAGCAATCATAACGAAGGGTTACGACCTTTCACTAATAACCTAATAATCTATTAAGTTATAATTAATAATATTAATTAAGTATTCACAGCATTACCTTCCCCTTAGGAACCTTTGTCCTCAAAGCTGAGTTTTCTCATGATGTCTTTTATTCTGGCTCTATGTCACACTGATGACTTAAGCGATGCGATTTTGATTACAACCATTGCCTCCTTTTGATTATTTTGTCTTGGTATTTGCATTAAGTATAAACTTGGTGAAGTTTTGTTTACGCTTTTTCTACTTGTGTGATTGCTTCTTTTAGCTATGTTTGTCATCAATTGAACATGCTCAACATGCATACGACCTTAACTATTGTTGTGTTGTTATTCCCAACACATATTCTGTCAGTTCCCTTGAATGGTCTCTTTGTGCTTATATAGTTCATAAGAACATCGGCTTGTTTCTTATCACAGTCTTGGTGAGGATCATCTTTCTTCTTGTCAAATATTTTGTTGTCATTTTCTTCATTACTAGGGTATGTTATATCTTTGTCTTGCACAATGTCTTGATTGTTACTATTACTCTCATGGGAGATGACATAATAGTCTATTGTATCTTCATCTTTTACATTAGCTTGGATGGTTTCTTCTACGTGATTTTCACCTCCATCTACATTTACTTTAAATGTTTCGTCCATAGTTTTCTTTATTTCATCTATGTCTTTAAGGATTTCCTCAAGGAGATATATGAATTCATCACTCTTACTATAAGATGCCATGGACGTTTATAGAACGTTATTTTGGCCTTTTAAGGTGAAATTTTGAATAATAATATATTAATTAATTAATTAATTAATATTACTATTTTTATTTTTATTTTTTCATAAACTATATAATATTTGTATATAGTTTTTTTTTTTTAAACAAATATTATAATATTAAATATAATATTTTATTTTATTTTTTATAATACAATATATTATTATAAATATATTATATTGCAATATATTTGAATTAATATAATATATTATATTATATTGTTTGTTTTTTTGTTGTTCGTTTTTTTTGGCGGGTCGTGGAGGTGGAGGCCGAGCAATGGCATGGAGGTTGGCAGCTGGTGGAGTAGTCGGAAGTGGACGTGGGTGGGAAGGTTGCAGTGTGCAAGAGGGCCACTGGAGGGTGTGGGGATATGTATGCGCAGATGGGAACCTGGTGGATTGTGAGTCGACGCAGGCGGGGATGAGGGTTGCATGTAAGCAGCGAGGAGTTGAGAAAGGGAGAGGTGGTGGATGGATATGGGTCGGGGTAGGGAGGACTACGAGAGGATTAGAGAGGTGGAGAGGACCGATGGTGGAAGATGGTGGATGCAGTTCAGTAGCGACAGGAGGCGGCTGAGAGCGAGACTAGATGTTTTGGGGCACGGTCAATGGTGGATGAGAGAGGCAGTGTGGAAGAGGCGTGGATGATGAGGGGTGTGAGTGAGCAGGGAGGGGGCGTAGAACAGGATGGAAGTGGGGAAGGACGTGAGAGGACGTGAAAGGGAGGAATAACGTGGAAGTAGTGAAGGAGAGGGGTGCTTGAGGATGGATGGTGTAGGGAGCAATAGGGCGTGGAGATTTGGCACATGGATGGAGGGAAGCACGAGAGGAGAGGTGATGTGAGTCGTTGCTGGAGGTGATGGAACAACAGGGGAGAGATGGCAATGTAAGGTGTGGATGCTGGTGTGAAGAAGGATGAGAACAACGTGGAAGCGCGGGGTGAGGGAAGGGCAGTAGAGATGCAGAGTGGAGAGAAGATATGAAAGATGGGTAGAGAGAGTGAGGATAGATGAGCTGAAACTGAGCTAAATAGTAGGAGGAGCCAAATCCGAGCTTAGGTAGAAGGAGCTGAACCTGGCTCTGATACCAAATGCAGCAACCGTATCTGGTTGGATGTTAATAGTTGAATCTGACTCTCATATTGAATGATAAATAAGAATAATATATTAGATGATGAATATAAAATTACAATAAGATGGCCTTTTATAATGATTGAGCAATCATAACAAAGGGTTACGACCTTTCACTAATAACCTAATAATCTATTAAGTTATAATTAATAATATTAATTAAATATTCATAGCATGTTACTGGAAGAAGTGCTCATTGGTACACATGTCGAAGTGGATGCAGATAGTCAGAGTATGCAAACATTTGATATGTTGAAGCAAGTTGTGTGTCGAAGTGTTCATGTCAAAGTACATAGATAATAGATAATTCAAAGTAAATACAGATAACAAGAAATTAGTGCATCGAAGTGTGCATGTCAAAGTATGCTTGTCAAAGTGCATAGCACATTTGACAAGCCACTGAAGTATTGAAGAAGGATGGGGTACAAGCCCCTCATTCTAGTGCAAATCCTTATTCTTCAGATAGTTGTTGTGGCCAATTGACTAAATTAAGGTAATAAAACAAACATGTCGGCCCTCATGTGGACATAAGAAAAGTTATAATTAGACAAGGACTAATGCACTTTGCAAGAGGTGTGTGCGCAATGATGGATAGTTTGAAGTTTTAATTTTTGGGGTTTTGAAAGGGAATCAATGGATAGTTCATTCAAAGGAGAAGAACAATTTTAAGTAAGCATATAATCAAGTTTCACATTGGAATTGAACAAGTTGGAGTAATTTACAATACAAAAGAAGTGAAAGACTGCAACAGAATTTGAAGCAAGTTTAGAATCAAATCGCAAGTCGCAGTTGGATAAGTCTGAGTAATTTTCAGTTTGTAAGAAGTGAAATACCACAATAGAATTTGAAGCAAGTTTATAATCAAGTCACATGTTGTAGTTGGATAAGTTCTCAAGGTACACACAAGCAAATTTTGGTGAAGTGCAAAACCTATTTTAAAGGAAATTCTGTAAGTAAGTGCGAAGCTATGCAAGAGGCAATGAAGTCATCTGAGATTGAATTCATAGTATTTTATTGTTCTGGAGTATGATTAATAATGAATATGTCAAGATAGATACCAGCTATAACATACATTAAGCAAAATCCAATGAATCAATGAAGAAGTAAACAACATGGTTGAAGAGTGCAGTAAGAAGAAGTAGTTGCATGATTCTTTTGAAACATATTTGAAGGATTTCTAAAGATGAATTGTACATTAGTCTTAACTGGTGTCACTCAGTGGAGGTTGATATATTCACTAGACAAGCTGGGTCTTGTACTAAGGATTGGATTCATCACAGTAAGTTTGATTTTGTCAAAAAGTCGGGTCTTGCACGAGGGTTGGATCCATCACCTCTTAGTTGGAGCCAACAACCTCGAAGATTGGTGTCTTCTGAAACTAATGTATTGATGATCTAATAAATATTCAAAGAAATACTCTTGGTGTCTTTTATTTGCGATGATCATTCTTTATTTGGAGAAACATTTATTATACATGATAATGGTGACATGCTAAATAATGGAATGATTGAATTAAATACATAATGCACTAATTCACCCCCCCTCTTAGTGCACTTATTGAGTTCAACAAATATAGTAAGAAAAATACTCCATACAAAGGAAAAACAAAGCCACAAAATACTCCAATGATGGAAATACTTAAGATGAGCAGCCATGGTTTCCTTAATGCAATAAAGGACCACATAAAGAAGAAGATTGTATGTACAAGATGTTTTTTGAATAAAAGGAAAAGAAGGAGTGCAACAAGAAATTTGTCACATCCAGCTGCATGTATGCACTTTCAGCAGTGTCCACTCTATGCATCCTTGGTTTAGAATACTTTGAATAATTTGTCGCAAATCAAGTTCAAATTGAAGAATCCATTAGAGAACTTGTCCCAAATCAAGTTCTCATTGAAGAATATCTCCAACATGTCTCATCAGTCTCCGGAGTAATAGATTTTGCTCCCACTACTCACCAATTTTTGCACAATTGTTTTCTAGTAGATTATTTTTTTACATTCTCTTTTATGGATGGGGAATGAAAGAAATCAATGAGCCATGGATGAACGATGCCTTCCTCCGTTCCTTCGCACTTCTCTTCTACTCTGCTTTGTTACTACTTTCGAGACTCACTCCATTCCCCGAGACATCCTTTCCTTTGTCCGTTGAATTCTCCCTAATCCTGTAGACCTGCAGTTATAAGTGCCATTTAGTCATGCTGCACAACCTCCACCTGTGGTGACATCTGGCATGATCCCAACCACCTTCATAACTTCCTTTAAATTCATCAGCAACCACAAATGACTGCTAAGTACATCGGCTTGACTTCTACACTTCTCTGACTCTACTACAGTTGTTGGTCCCGTCTCCTATCTCGACCATACTGGTCTCCACGGCTACCAGTCTACCTCATCCTCCATGCTTGGCCTTTTCCACTTTTTTCGGTGTCGATGTTCAACCTTGCCGACATCTCAAATCTAATATCTGCTTCTATCATTTTTTGACCTTAGACTTGTCGACTCCTGACCTTCCACTCCCATCGACTGTGCTTTGACAACTTCTGCTCAACTACGTGGCTTCGAATGCCAGTTTAATTAGCACCAGTGGTCGTTGTCCTAGTTCTATTGATCAAATTCAACTATTTTTCCTAGGCCCTGATGCTCCTGCATCGGACTTCCTAGCTGAAAAAGAACTCGACTACTCCATCAGTCTCCTGTATTGTTCTTCTAAAATCCATGTTGCCTCCTTCAATTCATCATCTTTCCATCGGACTAAATATTCTTTTTTCCACGAACTTCGCATTTGTCGGACTTCATGTTCCTCCAATACTTCGACGATTTCCTCTCTACATCGATCTGGAATTTGAACTGTCTAGTCTATACTCGAAACTTTTGCATTGTTTCTTGTTGAACCTTCTTCATACTTGTATAGATCTGAGACATTGAACGTAGGAGAAATGTTCAATTCCTTCAGCAGCTCCAACACATAAGCATTGTCCGAAATCTTCTTCAAGATCTTACATGGTCCAATCTTCTTCCGTTTCAACGTGTTCTATGCTCCTATTGGGAACCTCTCTTTCCTCAAGTGCGCATAGAATAAGTATCCTTCATTGAACGACTATAGCCTCTTCTTCCTGTCGGTTCTCAACTTGTATGCCGCGTTGCTCTTGTCAATGTACTTGCGTACATCTTCATGCACTTCCTTCATATGCTTTGCAAATGTTTCTACATCTACACTCTTCCTAATTTCTGTTGTATATAGACCAAATCCACCACTCCATGTGGGATTCGACCTTGAACAATTTGGAATGGGCTCATACCTGTCGACCGACTCACAGAGTTGTTGTATGCGAATTCTTCTTACACTAACACTTTCTCCCACTACTAGAGCCTTTCGGCTATCAAACACCTCAGAAGGTTTCCCAAACTTCTATTCTCCACCTCAATCTGTCCATCAATTTGCGGATGGTACATTGAGCTAAACTGCAACCGTGTGTCCAGTTTCTTCCATAGGGTTCTCCAGAAATGCCCCATAAACTTGGTATCTTTGTCTGATGATATACTCTTCGGCAACACATGCAATATGACTATCTCCTTGAAGAATAGTACAGTAATGCTTGTGGCATCACTTGTCTTCTTACATCGAATAAAGTGCGCCATCTTCGAAAATCAATTGACTACAACAAAGATTGAGTCATTTCCTTGCTGCGTCTTCGACAATCCTAGCACAAAATCCATGCTCAATTGCTCCCATGGGTTATTTGTCACTGGTAATGGTGCATACAGCCCCGTATTCTGACTTCCTCCTTTTTCCAACTGGCATTGTTGTACCCACTTTCTGACATATGTCATCATTTGTGGCCAATAATACTTTTATTTGACCACTTCCTTGGTCTTGTCGATGCCAAAATGACTTGCTAATTTGCCACTATGAAACTCTCGAATTAGGTTCTCTCTTATGGATCCTCTGGGAATACACAAATGTTGTCCCTTGAATAGGTATCCTTCTTAGATAAAATAATCCAAGTATGGAGTTTTGTCGACACTCCATGGTTCATGACTAGACTTCCATGCTTTCGCAAAATCCTCATATGTCTCATACTATATCTTCACCGACTCTATTCATGTCTCCTGAACTGTTGTCGTGTTCAACAATGCAACTCTTCGAATCAATGCGTCATAATCCTTATTCGACTTGCCCGACTTATGTCGCAACATGAAGGTATATCCCTGCAATAATTTGACCTAGTTCATGTGTTGTTGGTTCAACTTCGACTAAGTATTCAATTACCTTAGTGCTTGGTGATCTGTGTATAACATAAATTCCTTGGGCAACAAATAATGCCTCCACTTCTTCAATGCTTGGACAATAGCATAGAACTCCTGGTCGTAGACTGAATATTTTCGCTTTGCTTCATCCAACTTTTCACTGAAGAATGCAATTGGTCAACCCTCCTAGCTCAAACCTGCACCAATTTCCATTCCACTTGCGTCGTAATCTACTAGGAAAACTTTTTCGAAATATGGGAGCACTAACACTGGGCTCTTAGTCATCTTCTACTTCAACTTGTCGAAATTTCTCTTGGCAGCTTCTGTCCATTTGAACTCCCCTTTCTTCATGCACTCAGTCAATGGTGCACATACCCAACTGAATCCTCTGATGAACTTCCTGTAGAAACTAGCAAGTCCATGGAAAATTCGCACTCCATTCATGCTTGTCAGTTTTGGCCATTCTAATATTTCCTTCAAATTTTCTGGATCCATCACTACACCTTTACCCGAGATCACAAATCCCAAGTATACCAATTCTTCCTTCATGAAGAAACACTTATGCAAGTTCACCATCAGCTTCTCTTCCTGCAGCTTCTGCAATACTTGTCGAATGTGCTCCAAGTGGTCGACTTTGGTTCGACTAAATATCAAGATGTCATATAGATACACTACGATGAAATTTCCCAAGAATGGTTTCAGTACTTCATTCATCAACCTCATGAACCTATTATGTGAATTAGTCCATCCGAATGGCATGACTAACCATTCATATAGTCCTTCCTTTGTCTTGAAGGTTTTCTTCCATTCATCACCCTCTCTGACTCTGATCTGGTGATAACCACTCTTCAGGTCGATTTTGGTGAAGTATCTCGCTCCACTCAAACAATCCATCAAGTCTTCCATTCTTGGCAATGGAAATCCGTACTTGATCATTATTTTGTTGATAGCTCTAGAGTCTGTACACATCCTCCATTCTCCACCCTTCTTTGGTGCAAGTACAGTTGGTACTACACAAGGGCTCAGAATCTCTCTGATCAATCCTCTGTCCAACAACTCCTGGACTTGTCGATTGAGTTCCTGACCTTATGTCATAGTCATCCTATGTGGTGCCTTATTTGTAAAACTCGATCATGGAATCAAGTCGATCTGATGGGATATGCTTCTTGTCAATGGAAATCTCGTCGGTGCCTCATTGACTATTATCATTAGGGGGTTTTTGAGGTCTAAAATGGGCATCCTAAGGGAAATAATAAAATAAGAGTTATAATAATAAAATAGGAATTCTAAATTTTAGAGAGGAAAAAGAAAAACCATTTTTTCTTATTTTATTTTTGACATATCTCCTTAATGGTTTACCCAAATTTCAAGTTTGGTCACTCGTTGGATGCGGATTGTAATTTAAAATACGTTTTTTATTGAAATTTTCATTTTTTCATGTCATGGTTGCCTAAGAAGTATGTGGTGTGGGTATGGGTTGGATGTAGAATTAAAATCGGTTTCCAATCGGTGCCCAAACTTGAAATTTGGGTAAACCGTTAAGGAGATATGTCAAAAATACGATAAGAAAAAGTAGTTTTTTCTTTTTCCATCCAATTTGTTTTACAAATTTTACCCTTATGGTTGACATCATCATCTTGAATCCTATTGGTTCTTATAAAGTGAATTTTTGTGGTACATTATTTGTTTTGAGGCCCATTTTTTACCTCAAAACTCCCCTAATGGCTCCGAAACTCGTCAAGCATCTCTTCGACTTCGACCAGAATCTTCTCCATTGTTGACCTCGCGACACATGGTCCCTTCGGAATGATGGTGAAACATCCTGACTGTTTCTCTTCCTCTACTAGGAACTTGGCTTAACACATCAGCACTCACTTCTCCAAATAGTTTCTCTCGCCCTGTTTGCAGTCGGCTTGATCCTCCTGCTTCGGCTTTAGCATCCTCTGCATGCCATTTTTCCACACCATGAATGTGTTTGCTTGACCATCATAGATCATCTTCCGATCATATTTCCATGGTCTTCCTAACAACAGATGACAAGCGTCCATTGGGATCACATCGCATAGTACACTGTCTTCAAGCTTCCAAACCTTGAAGATAATCAGGCACTGTCTGGTTACCTTCACATGGTATCCTTTCTGTAACCAGGATATCTTGTATGGATTTGGATGTTGCTAACATCTCAAACCCAACTTGTGGATGACCTCTGTCGACACTAAATTTTCCATACTTCCACCATCGACTATGGTATTGCAATACTTGTCGTCGATCAACACTCTAGTCCTAAAGATGGCCTTTCCCTATGCCAGCCCCTTCTCGTCGCGTTGGTCATCTTGAACCAACATTCTCCTAGCAGTCATGTTTTGACCTTTTCTTCGACCATCCTCACCACTGTCAGATGTTGAATCCATCATCTCGTCATGCTGGTCATCTCGTTGACCTCTGTTTTTCAACTCTTCTGCCACGTGTATATTTTCTAGGAATTCATAATATTTGCGTCCCACTCCATGACACTTATAACAGACTACAGATGGTCTGTCAACTCCTTTCTTCTTTGCCAGACCACTTTGACCATACGCACCTCGACTGTGGGTCTCTTGCCTATCCCATCAGTTTCCTTGCATTTTCTCTTTAGTCGATGTCCCTTCTGCACATTGGTCATATTCGACTGCTTCTATCCTGGTTCCGCTACTTTGTCCCTTCACGGAAACAATCTTTTCACCTCAACCAATCATCCTCCCTCTGGTCGATGCAGTTCTTCTTGACAGTTTCTCTTTTGCCTTCAGAGCTAACTAGTAGGCTTCAGCGACCACTCTGAACCTTGACAGGCTCAACTCATCATGTATGGAATACTTTAATCCATTTACATATCTCACGATAGCTTCTTCTCCTTTGTCGGTTTGACCCGAACAAATCGACAACCTATAGAATTCTTCTGTGTACTCCTTCACGGTTATCTCTTTCTATCGAAAGTTTTGCAATTTCCTTAACAAGGAAATCACATAGTCATTAAGAAAGAACTTCCCTTTTAGCTTGGCAACCATCCTGTCCCAATACTTAATTTTCTCCTTTCCTTTCTTGACTTCGTCATCCTGTACATTGTACCACCACAATGAGGCATGACCCTTCAACCTCATACATCCAGTTTTAACCCATTTAGGATCCTCTATCTGCTCTATGTCAAATTATTTATCCATCTCTCTAAACCAGTCTATCAAGTCTTCCGGATCCAGACTTCCTAAGTAGGTACGCACATCCATATTTTTTCAAGCTCTCATATCTAACAGTAGCTTGATCAGTTTATCTTCTGGTTCTTCTTCGACAGTTTCTCATGCTTCCACTTCCTCGAATTCCTTGTCGCTGTGGTCAAGCACATCAAGAATTCATCCACGTCTGTAGATTTCTTTGATCATTGTGACCTCACTAGTCAAACTTCTCATTGTCCGCATACACTCGTCAAACATTTCACGATCAACTGTGACTGTAGCTCCACGTTCCCTTCGTCCTACACCTTGGACATTTACACCTCTATAAGCCATTTTCAACCTCGTCTGAAACTCCCACTCATCCAATCGCAAACAGACTTTCACTCGTGCACACAACTCTACCCAACCGTAGCTGAAGTTGTCTACGCACTCACAGGATCTTCCTGCTCTCTGGATTCAACTGCTCAACCGGATTCTGCTCCGGGCTCTGATACCAACTGGTGCAAGGTAGGTCAGGTCGGACCCTCTTGCTTAACAATAACACACAATCAACAGACGGGATGCTCACAAAGACTAGATGTGAACTAAATTTCCATAAGATGGCTTCTTCTATTACTTGAATCAAATTACAAATTACATGCAACCTATCAAACTAGTCGGCCTTATCTTGTTACAATATATAGAAACAAAACTATGTCTTCAATATGTTTCTCGACTGTGTTTGATCCTCCTCCCTTTCACGGTATCTGTTGAATGAAAGAACTCAATGAGCCATGGATGAACGATCCCTTCCTCTGTTCCTTCGCACTGCTTGTCTACTCTGCTCTGCTACTGCTCTTAAGACTCACTCCATTCCCCAATATGTCCTTTCCTTTGTCCTCTGAATTCTCCCTAATCCTGCAGATCTGCAGTTGGCAGGGCCCTATGGTCGTGTTGCACAACCTCCACTTGTGGTGACATCTGGCGTGATCCCAACCAACTTCATAATTGCCTTTAAATTCCTCAACAACCACGAACTGTTTCTAAGTATTTCACCTTGACTTCTACACTTCTCTGACTCTTCTACAGTTGTCGGTCCCATCTCGTGTCTCAACCATATTGTACTTTGTCACCCTCGACCTTACTTGTCAGCTTCACTTAGTCTCCACGGCTTCCAGTCTACCCTGTCCTCCATGCTTTCCCTTTTCCACTTTCGTCAGTGTCAATGTTCAACCTTGTCGATATCTTGACTCCTTTGATCTCCACTTCTGTCGTTTCTTGACCTTAGACTTGTCGACTCCCAACCTTCCACTCCTCTCGACTGCGCTTCAACAAATTTTGCTCGACTACCTGGATTCGACTGCTAGTTTACTTCGCACTAGTGGTCATCGTCACTCCCCCTGGTCGGCCTCCTTCTGTCGATCAACTTCGACTATTTTTCCTAGGCCTCAATGCTCCTGCATCATAAGGGAAAAGGAAAATGACTAGACGGAAAACCAACTCAGACACCATAAACAAGAAAGTCTACAAGATGGGCATCGACTGAATCATAACAAAATAAAAGAAATAAAAGGAACATAGAAACTGATAAAGATGAGGAGAGGGATAAAAATAAAATATTTACCATCTTTAAACTATAAGGAGATCAACAATAGAAGACAATTTTAATTTTCTCTGGAGGATGTTTCTAATTCTAAAATAGAAGAGATTTATCAAACAATAAGTGGAGAGACAAGTTGACGATGGATAAGTTCCTTTAAAAGTATTAAGAAATGAAAAGAGAGGGAAAAAAGTTTTGGAAATGTATTAGATGCATGTGTAACAACGACTAAGTCTTATAGTCAATAATCCTCCAAGTGACCCAATGGATTGTTTGAATATTTTAATGATTACTCCAGTTCATAATAAAAAAGTGCTAAATATGAGAATAAAAAGATGAAACTTGATCATTGCAAGGAAATATTAAAATACGAACATGATAAGTTTGAGAACAACAAAAATAAAATAGAGGAAGCATGGGATGTGGTCTATATTGTTGTCATTGTACTTAGTAATCAACCAACTTATTTTGCAAATATTTGCAGACAATTAAAGTTAATAGAGGAACTTATCATAGAATTGAATAGTCGATGTCAAATAACAATAGATGTGAGAAGTTGAGATGCCTTGGGAACAACAATCATAGATGAAGATAAATAAAACATAATTACAGGCTTTAGAGCACCAATGGTTCTAGGAAGGAAGACATGTGTAGCATGAGTAAGAAAAAGTAATAAATAAAATATGGGATGTGAAAGTTTAGGTAATTAAAATACAAGAAGACTACAATCCTGACCTAGATAGAGTACAATATGCAATGATTGAATATAAAATGGTACATTTGTCTAAAATGAGGAAAATGAACATCATAATGGAATAAATAGTTGACGACTAGATAAATGTTCAAACAATTTTGAACAATTTTTCATTTTGTCCCTCCCTCGGGGTGAAGAAGAGATTTAGGGTCAGGGATATGTTGGAGGAATGTAGTGGAATTGGTCAATTAAACATTGTATTCAACTTTCAATAAGATCTTTTGACCGACCAAGTTATTTAAAAAAGCTATAACTACCTTCTATGATTGTAATCCTATATAACGGTAGGAATCTATTATGTAAGAGAAAGAGAATTATGATCATATAATAAAGACATAATTGTTGGTTACTCTACTCTCTCTCTATGTATGTGTTCTTGCATATTAGCTTCTTGTATAATGTGGTTGGTCATGTGTACTATTGGTAACTATTGACCATGCAACCCCTTATATTACAATAGGGTAAATACATATGAGAGAAAAAGTTGAAAATTATCCAATTAACACTTAAGGAATCAATAAATGTTTCATTTTCTCTCCTTGATAGAGAAAACAAATTATAGAATAACTTGGTGATCTACAACTAAGGATGGAATTTCAAGAAGTCATAAATAAAATTCATAGTGAGGAGTAATCTCTTTGCATAAATCTACACACAAAAAAAACTAGATTTGATGAAGATATGTGGTGCCTCAAATCAAGAATCATATGGATACATCTAGAATATAAAAATGCCTTTTATTTTCACCTATAAGAAAAGGCTCGAGCTCATAAAAATAATGTTAAATAAATCAACTTAGATGATGGAGCATGCCTATGAGACTTCAATTACATTAAATATGCAAATGAGGATCATTTTGAAAATTATACACAAAAGGACTAGATATACATGATGAAATTATCATGATTTTTTACCTAGGTGAAAATATTTTGTGGTGATTAATATCTAGAAAATACAAGTGGTGGAAAAAATATCTCTTTAAAAAATTATTTCATGGAAACCAAAAAAGATGACTAGACAATCCATTGCAAGACAAAAAGGAATGTCATATTTGGAAATTCCTCAAATCAGTTGCACTATTAATCCAGTCCAAGCTCACCTGGATTTTGAGCAATGACAAAGAGATCAAAATTTGGAAGTACAATATATTGGGCAAGCCTCCCATAAAGAATAATCTTGTCCTTTAGTCACTGAATGAATTGATGGATAGATAGGGACTAGTTACCTTGAAGGATATTTCTCTTTGGTCACTCAATGGAGTTCATTTGAAAGGATGGACCTCCCTATCAAAAACCTCCAAGATACTACTGTGATTTTCTATCCTATTCACTTCTGCCTCAAAAAGTGCTTTAATTGAATCTTCCTCACATGAATTTAGATGATGGAAATGTAGTCATTATACTATAAACA
The DNA here is from genome assembly GCA_027924585.1 of Larix kaempferi. NCBI lineage: Eukaryota > Viridiplantae > Streptophyta > Pinopsida > Pinales > Pinaceae > Larix > Larix kaempferi. Next base: position 1,164,099 of record BSBM01001158.1, on the reverse strand, counting down.
TGGGATTTATAACTGAGCTATAATCTTCCCCTTTACCTCAACTCAACATCATTTGGAAATATGTTTGGAAAGGATATGGCCTCCCTAAGGTAAGTTATTTTCATGGATAATGTATAATGGAAAACTATTCATAGTGGAAATCCTTTAGAAAAAGGGGGATATCATCACCTTCTCAATGTGCTCTTTGTCAAGAGGAAGTTGAGCATAAGAGTAACCTCTTGTTTTAGTGTTCTTACACCAAACTTGTTTATTATTGTTCCTTCATAGAGATTAATGATAGAATGAACACGCCAATAAATTAGAAGGAAATTTTTACCCTTTGGTACAAAAATTATAAGGTAACTTTTACCAAAAATAAAATACTCAAGAGATCATGGAAAGGCTTTCCAAAATGGATCTTGAAGAAAGTTTGGTTAGCATGCAATAGAGATTTATTCCAACAAAACCTAGAGAATATAAGGAAAATAGTAGCCAAATCTAGGACTCTTATGGTTGAAAGCATACAAATCAAAGATATGAAAGGCCATATAGATAAAAATTTTGATTGGAATGAAATTGAGTGGTTGGTTGATATTCTCCATGAAGGTTCCCTCCATGAAAACACAATTTTCTCTAAGCCAGTCCATTTCCAGTCATGGAAACTCTTCTTGAAAGAGGAAGAATTTAAAGAGTGATAGAAAAATCAGCATAAGTATACCCTCTTTTTTGATGGAGCTACAAAGGAAACATAGGGGTGGTAGGTGTGTTGGAGGGGATCATTCTTGATATTGGAAGAGCATAGGAAATGTAATATGAGTGGGATCTCGAGGTATGATCAAACAACCAAGAAGAGGAATATGCACCTTTTTTTGTTCGTAAAATATGTAAAAGAATAGAAGAAAACAACAATAACAATAAAACATGAGATTTAAATAGAAATCCTGCTATACATAGGTAAACCGTATGGCAATGAAAACTTCGACCTTTATTATTACTCATCAAAAAATAATTACACTGATTTCTTCTATCTCTCTTGAGTTACAATGACTGAGGGTCACTCCTCTTTTATACAATACATATGAGGGTTCCATAAGGAATAGAAATACACTATAAGGGTCTAGTATTTTTATGTCGCTTTGCCCCAAAACCGCTGAAGAACAACGGCCTGAAATCCCCACCTCTAACCCTCTTACATGCTCGAATCATACAAATAGTGCATGGGCCTAGTCAAGATCTCTATATTAAGAATATTGGGGATATGGATATTGGCTTCATTTGCTAACATTTTCTCACTTGAATTCAATATAAAAGAATCTCCTTGACAATGTTTTCCACCCAAGTGTCATTTCCCAATGCTTCCTTCATCACATTTTCAACAATCCCATAGAAGTTTTGCACCATTCAAACTTCTCTGTCCTAATCAGCTTTGTAAGCATATCTACAGTATTCTCACCAGTATCAATTTTCTCAAAAAAGATCCTAACTTCTTCCACCACTTTCCTTATGAATTGGTACTTAATATCAATATGCTTTGTGTGCTAATGAAATGCTAGATTCTTCACTAAGTAAATATCACTTTCACCATCACAGTGCAAAGTGATCTTCCCTTTCATCATCTTGAATTCATCCATTAGTCTCTCTAGCCATATTGCCTCTTTACTAGCCTCAATTACTGCCACATATTCTGCTTCAGTGGCTGATAAAGATACCACTAGCTGCAACTTAGATGTCTACCTTATATCTCAAACAACAAGAATGAAAGTATATCTTGTAGTATAATTTTGTACATCTCTATATCCACCAAAATTAGAATTTGAAAAACATTTAATTTGTAAATATGCTGATCTGTAGAAAATAGTAGAATATGAAGTGTCGCTTAAATATTTGAGTATCTACTTTACAACATTCTAGTTCTCTTTACCAATATTTGCCATGAACTGGCTAATGTTTCCCACTGCTTTAGCAATATCCAATCTGGTTCTCACCATGGCGAATATGAGGCTCCATATTTTTTATGAATATGGTAGATGAGACATGCTTGTCTTCCCTACTTCTAGGATAGGACACTGTTCGGAAGACAAATTGAAGTGTGCCAGAAGTGGGGTGCTAACTAGTTTTGCATTCTACATATTGAAGCACTGCATAATATTTTCTATATTTGACTTTTGACTTAACCATATCTTCATACATGTTCTATCGTTGTGTATCTCCATCCCTATAATTTGATTTGTTGCTTCTAAATCCTTCATTTCAAGTGTCCTATCCAAATGATCCTTGATATTAATGATTTTATTCATGTTGGAGTTTGCAACTAGCACATTATCAACATACAACAGTAAGATAATAAAACTTCCATAATCAAACTTGTTATAATATGCACAATGGGAAGATTCACTTCTACTAAAACCTTGGCTCTTCATGAAGGTGTCAAATTTTCTGTACCACATCCTTGGTGCATATTTCAATCCATACAGAGATTTATTGAGTTTTTCCTCTTTATTTATAGCCCTCAGGATGATCCATAAAAATTTCTTCATCAATATCACCATTTAGGAAAGTAGTTTTTCCATCTAGTTGATTCAAATCTAAATTATGTGCTACTGCATGTGTAAGTAAAACCCTTACAATAATAAGCTTCACAACTAGAGATAAGATTTCATTAAAATCTATACTTGACTTCTACACATAGCATTTTTATACCAAGTGAGCTTTATAACATTCCAACAATCCGTCGTTGATCTTTGTTACTTTAAATTCCCACTTATTTCTAACAACTTTTCTTTCCGGTGGAAAATCCACAAGTTCCCATGTTTCATTCTTGTGTAATGCTCTCATTTGTTCATCCATGTATTTTCTCCATTTATTTGCATTCTCGGGCTCTCTAGCTTCTTGAACTGAACTAGGTTAACCATCATTAGTTAACAAAGCAAAAGAAGAATGAAAATCGAGAGAATACCTTTATGAACATCTCCTGTGACTAGTAGATCTTCTGAGTTGTGGATATTGAGCTTGTTTTTCTTCATGTTTATCAAAAGCTTCATTTTCATATTCACTCATTTCTGCTTCAACTGGTACAATCTTAGATGTTTGTTATACCTCATTCCTTTGCATGGATTTTTCATTAAAAATAACATCTCAACTAACATTTACCTTATGGTGAGTAGGATTCCACAATAACCAAGAAAAACAAATTTCCTTGAATTTGGGTCAAGCTTGGACCTCTTTCCTTCAGGCACATGGGAAATAAATCACAACCAAAAATATGTAAATGAGAATAATAAACTAGCTTACCACACCAAACCTCCTCTAGAATCCTTCCATCCAACGTACTTATAGGTGTTTTGTTAATCAAATACAAAATTGTATTATTAGCCTCTTCCTAGAATCCATTATCCAACTTAGATGTACTAATCATGCTTCTTGCATGTTCCATGATTGTGTGATTCATACACTTAATCACACCATTTTGTTGTGGTATATATGGAAAAATATTTTGGTGCTTAATTCCTTCATGTGTACAAAATTTATCAAATTCCTTGGAGCAATATTCTCCTCCATTATCAGAACTAAGACATAAAATAGAATTTTCCAAAATTTTATCTACTTTTGCCTTGAACTCTTTAAATTTCTTGAAGGCATCTGACTTATTTTTCATAAAATACACCCACACTCTTCTAGAATAGTCATGTATAAATGTTAGAAAATATCTAGTACCATTTATGGATAGAGTGGGGACTGGTTCAAATATATCATAATGAATAAGTTACAACAAATGAAAATTTTTACCATAACTTGCAGTAAACCAAATTCTCTTTTGTTTAGCAAAAATATAGTGCTCACACAAGTCTAAATCACAAATATTAATCCCCGAAATCATACCTCATCATGCATAATTTTCAAACCTTTTTCATTCATATGTCCAAGTCATTGATGCCACGACATCATTGCATCCCGAACATTCCTTGAGTCTACTATAGCTTCTTGATTTGTCATTGTATCACCGCATAAAAAATACAGGGTCCCATAAGATTCTCCATTTTCTACCATGAGGGATTCTTTGGTGATTTTGCATCAACTATCACCTAATGTGTTAGAATACCCCAACTTATCAAACCATCTTGATTGAGATCTAATTCTTCCATATATCTAGTGCATGTTGTACATGACACTGCTTCCTTTCTTTTCCATCATCCATGTTAATCTTAACTTCCTCTCTTTGCACAATGTTTGAAGGATGGTCATCACCCTAGTAGACCATTCCACCACTACAGTGTTGGTATTTGACAAAAAAGTCTCTATGTGGAGACATGTGGGGAGATACACCCGATTCCATAACCCAAGCATATAATTGATATATGTTATTATTGATACTTAAAGCCTCACATGTTCTCATCGCTTTGAATCTATTATACTAGCTTCAACTGATGGTTGATCTAGATTTTCATCCTTCTTTTCCTTCTTTATATACCAACATTCCTTCCTTGAGTTCCCTGGTTTCCCATAGTTCTACAACCTCCCTTTCTTATGTCCTTGAGACTTGGATCTAGATGGTGATATCCCTTGTTGACTCCTTTGAGTACATCATCCTCTCATAGATAGGGATTCACTCGTAAAGGGATTTATATATGATTTTTCCCTCAACTCTTCTCCAAGTAAAGTAGTTACCACATCATCAAATTTCAGAGTTCCTAACTGACACACAATCCAATGAATTTAAGGGGTGACTTTGTTGCTGAGGCTTTGGCTTGGTCCTAGATCTACCTAGTTTTAATGGGGGTTTTAGAACACTAATTCTTAGTTAAAAATGGAAAGGGATACTGAAGGTGCTACAATTCATGAATTAGATCTATGTAAGGTAAATGTGTCATTCATAGTCAAGAAGAATTGTTTTTAGAGAATAAAAAATCATGAGCATGTTGGTGACCAATGGACAGTAGAAAGTGGTCAAGGTGCAAGCAAGGAACAACAAACATAATGTAGACAAGGGAGGACTTGGTTAAGGATTGCTTGTCCAACATTGTATTTAGATTAGGTAAATTTTGTTGAGTATATGTAATATTCTTTGCATGTATGTGTATAGGGGGGGGGATTTGGTCATGTAGTGGTCAATCCCCTCCATCTAGTGCTCTTTCGTTTGCATCGGGCGTTGTGCATGGCACTAGATCATGGGGGGTAAGAGGGGGGGTGCGTGTCAACGCCCTCCGCCTTCTATGAAGCAGATGATGGAAATGGCCATTTCCATCATTTTCGTTCCCGCGAGCACAACGAGTGCCAAATTGTTTTGGGCTATTTTCGGCTATTTCTGGGAATTTTCTAAAAATATGTAATTTAATCCCGGTTAATGGATTGGGGCCTATTTTATAATCTGGGTTAACAAATTACAGTATTGGATGCTGCAGAATACCTATATTGTATTATGAGTGATTCATAATGATAATGAGAAAAATAGGAGCTGTGGCTGCAAGGTTTGTTGGTTTTTCTCAATCAAGGGTTTCCAGGGTAAATCTCTGTGTATTATGTGTGAATGTTGTAGTGTAATCATTTTTTTGTTTAAAAGAATATGTATGCTTTGCTTCTCTACGTAAGTTTAAAACTTACAAATTCTCAGATATACAATGTAAAGCAATGTTTTATGGAGTTGTAAAATGAATTGCATATGTAAATGGGCATAAAAATGTAAGACCTATGCAGTATTGCATACCCCTGATCTTTCTTTTTCACTATTGTAGACCTGGTGATTGTGGGGGGAAGCATGCTAGATTCTAGATACTTGGTTATAAAATTTGAGGGGGGTTGTTGTTTTACTCCAAGTCAAGTTTAAAGGGGGGAATGTTGGGTTAATATTGACTCAGTTTTAGATTCATTATTTTAATTCTATCTAGATCGGTTTATAGTCGATTGATCGACTAGTTTCCTAGTGGTTGATGGTAATAGTCGACTAATGGTCAAATGCAGTGGTCGATTGGTTTATGGGCTTGTGGTATTAGGTGGCCTATGGTATGAGCTCATGGTTTACATGTTATGAATCCTATAAAAGGGATTGGTATACTCCATTCTAAGAGAGTAGTTGTGAGTGGCCAGTAGAGCCTTCAGTCAGTTAGCTTGGCTGATTTGGTCAAGGTTCTAATGAAGATATCTCATTAGGCTTGTTTTTCCCTATAAAGGGTTTCCATGATACATTATGGTGTTCACTTGTGTATGTTTTCATGGTATATGCTACTGCACTGCTTTAATTTATGTTGTAATTACTCTATTATTTCTCAGCATTTACATATCCACTTTCCATAGATCCACATTCTATAGGTCTATTTTCTATACATTTCCTTGTTATAGGTCCACATATCTCAAGGCAACCTTGGCGACTACAACTCATATGAATGAATGTGCTACATATCTATGGAAGATCTATGGAAGCAGAGCAATGTGATAAGGAATTTAAAATGCTACTATATGGTTGTTTATGATGAAACATGACCTTGTCTTTAATTCTCTCTTTTAAAATGGTTATATATAGTTACAACAATGTTTACTAGCAATGCATTGACCAAAGACTAGATATACCAGATATACCTATCTTCCTAGCAATGTTCAAACATTTTGTTTCTTGTCATAATTTGATTCTAGAATCCGTTTCATTTTAAAATGGTTTGAGGATATTCATTTCTCAAGCACATTTGTATTAAATTAGTTTTTTTAGTTTGTTGGTGTTATGAATGTATGAAGGGAGACATGCACCTCTATTGTAGCGACGGAGAAAGGATAACGAATAGTGATGGAAACACATTATGATATTTTAAAATAGAAGCTATGTTTTTGCATACGAGTTTTGTTGAATTTATGTGTTCATGTTTTGTTGAGATTACTATTATTGTACGTATGCTATTATGCAGTAGGATTTTAATGGAAGAGAATGTGTTTCATGTATGTAATAAATATAGGATTTGTAGCGTTAGTCACACTTATTACTGAAGTGTTCTTTCTTTTTCCTTTGATTGTAGACAATCATAACATTGCGAATTTGAAGTTGCATAAGTGCACATGATGTTGCATGCACTTAGATCTCAATCATAATTGTACAAGGTGATTATTTGATTGGTCAAAAGAAAATGGGAAAAAAGCTTTAACTAAGGTCATAGGAGTCTAAAAATTTCATCCTTTTCTTTCAACCCACCTTTATCTATGTCAAAGTTATGGTTTCCAGGAAAAAAAAAAGTATCCCATGAGTGTGTTTCACTTATGCTCGTGATATTATATATAAACAACAATAAGAATTATATCACTATGATACACCTTGGTGATGAGTGTTTGGAGGAGCACCTTGGTGATGAGTGTTTGGAGGAGCTAGTAATTTTTAGTTGATTATTAGAAATACAATTTCTATAGATGATTCAAAATTTAGTTGAGGTGAATTGATTTGTGTGCAAGTCAATTTAGTTGATCACGATAAATATAATTTATATATATAATTCAAAATTTAATTAAGATTAAGTGGTTTATTTACAATCTATTGAGGGATTCAACGTATTTTTTCTAGGAAGTGTGGTGAATGATGGTTGGCTAATCAAAAGGGATGATTAGTAACATGGAAAAAAAAACAATAAAAATAAAAATACATGCATTTTAAGTTCAAAAATGTTATATGTATTTGTTTTGATTCGTAAATTCAAGTACTTGTATTATTTAATATTATTTTAAAATTATAAAAAATAAATAATTTTTGACAATTATAAATCATATATTTATTGCATTAAGAGGGGATTTGTAATTTAGTATGGGGAGATGTTGTAAAGTAACGTAACTTAGATCTATCAAGTTTCAACCCTTTATAATGTCCATACCAATATGAATTATTGGAGTTTGAGTGAAAAAATAGCATTCTTCCTTTAAGGTGTCCACTCAATATCTGACACTTCACATTGTTGTGGACATCAACCAATTACAAAGTCTCGTCGATCAACTAGAAATTTCAACGTAAATAAGGAAATCGCTTTGAGTTTTTCCAATGGGGATTTCGAGGGGCCTAACAATCTCAGTGGTATTGGTTTTTATTATACTTATATGATGAGGACTAGGCTACAAGCAAAGCATGCTTTGGAATTGGAAGCAATAACTCAGGTGAATTTTGAATGTTTTTTTATTTATTTAAAACTGCCTGGATAGGGGGATTAAACAGCTTCAAGTTTTGGTGATTCTTTGATGAAAATAAAATGGATGAAAGAGGAGATCCAAGTATTTAGTATTGGTCTTCAGCAATTAATTGCATAGTTAAAGGAAATCCGCAGAAAATTTTGGTGGGTAAGCTATACACATGTTTTCCATGAACTGAACAAGAATGCACACTCACTTTCTAAGGAGACACTTTAGTTACCACTTGGTTATCTATACATTGATGATTTTTTGGAGGGACAACTAGTCTCTTCTCATTTAATTGATCTATTTTTATAGTTGTTAGAAATAATAAAAAGCCACATAAGCTTGTTGATTTCTTAGTTGAGTAGGCTCAACATAAATGGTCTCAAAGAACTAGCATATTTTTTGGTTCTTCTAGTTGGCTATTTTGTGATTATTTTGCCTATATTTAGTTTTAAGTCTTTTTAAAATTATAGTGTAGTAAAACCTTAAAATTGTATCTTTAATTCTTCCTAACTAGAAAGTATAGTTTTTTCTTAGAAAAAAATAAAATTACTTCAAAATAATTTTATTTTAAATAATGTTTTGAAATAATGTATGAGAATATTATATATTAAATCTTTATATAACCTATTATTATTTAATTTTGATGAATTAGTTTGAATAATTAAATTTATAACTAATGTTATAAATTAACAACTTATGTTATAAGCACTATTTAACATCTCTATTAAATTAATTCTAATCAAAATCAACAAATTTACATTTAATCCCATTAAAAAAAATACCCCAATTAAAAAAAAAAAAACAAAGCAAAAGCACAAATCTACTTAACTTATAATATATTCTACATTTACAAAAAAAATCTATAATAATGTATCTCACATTATATCACTAAGACTTGGTTTAAAAGTTTCCGATAGATACTGCATTACATTTACAAAAAACATCTTAATAATGTATCTCACATTGTATCACTAAGACTTGGTTTAAAAGTTTCCGATAGATACTGCATTATGTGTACGAATTTATCACAAAATGGATGGAATATTAAAATATGATAATGAAGTCCATTTTGAGGTTTTGAATGCCACTCATAAACTATCTTTATGTAATGCATTTCGATAATGAAAAATGTATAAATATGCATGAATCTAATTAATAGTCGAGAAAATGTGTTACTCTTCAACTTTAATGGAACCGTTGAAAAAGAATTATTTTGACTTTGAATTAACCATTTAATTTCTTCTAAATATTAAAAAAACATATTATTATGTCAATTAAGTTTTTATAATTCGGATATGATGTTAAAGTGGAAATTTTAATATTTTTATTTTGTTACTTAATATAAAAGTATTTTTAGCCCATGGGGGGCAGTTCAAGTGGTAAATATTAGAAGTTGTAATCAGTTGTAAATGGAAGGTTATATGTTCGAATCCCCCCAATCTTACCTGTGTGCCATGGTTCGGGCCATGTGGATGCACCTAGGGTTATAGTGGTAGCGAGATTGGATCCCTGGACCCTGTGTCACATGAGTACTAGCCCAACTCCAGTTGTTGATTCCCCTAGTAAAAAAAAACATAAAAACATTTTTGAATAAAAATATATAATTATTTCAATTGAAATCGAATAAACTTTCCAAAATATATTGAAGTGAGTAAATGAGTTTTACTAAGTCATTTGGCATGGCATGGAAGTGAAAATATTGCTCCATTTAGTGAATCTAATTAGTTGAATATGACCCATCAAACTTATTCAAATCAACCTTATAAAAATGACACATTAAATTTTGGGATTGTTGCAATTTTTTTCATGTGAAAAAGAGAAGTCATTAGCAAGACGTTCTTCCTCCTCGCTTATCCTTATCTTTATGGAAGGTTTCACTAAGGACATTGTCACGCTATTTAGGCCTACCATTTATCTTTATAATATGATCAAAACAAAAATCAACATGTGTAGTGAAGGAAGACATATTAATTTCCATTTTTCTAATTGATTAGGAGAGAGGTTCAACCATTTTCTTTACTCCATCCATTGATGAAATGGTATGAATGGTTTTAATAGCACCACAATGTCAAGTTAAGAGATCCCAAAAGCTATTCCAACATGAATCTATTGAGAAGGGTCATAGATAATGGTATTAGCACAAAACAATTTAGTTATTGTAGATGAAAATCAACATTGTGAAAGGATTATTTTGAGAAGGGCCTCATGCAATGGTGTTAGAAAGCCTTAAATTAAAGGGGAGTATTAGTCCATTCTGATTATTATTGCACTAATGAAATTCTTGAATTCTCAATTTTGCAAATTTGTGTGGGAATTTCCTTGGTCGTGTTACAAAATCTAGGGTTTATAAGAAGATGATACATATTGCATGGTCCTAAGGATAGAGGCTCTATATATATGGGATATACTATAGGGATTCCAACAATAGTACTCAATTGAATCTTTAATGCAACCCACTAAGGAGGATATACCATACCCTTAACTATACTACTTGATTCCTTAGTACATAAGAGTGTTCTCCCCAATTGTTGTTATTGGTGTACTATACAAATAGGATGGATGACAAGTTTATGTAAGGCTTTTTTTAGGTGTGCTTGAGGGGATTTCAATATATTGAGTGGTACATGGAAGACAAATATATATATGTGTGTGTGTGTGTGTGTGTGTGTGTGTGTGATGTCTAATGCGATACTATTTGAAGGGATACCTAGAAAGGTTGAAAGAATGTCCAAACAAATGGTTTCTCTTGCATTTTTTATGCATATATATTCTTCCCAAATTTAGGTTTAACCACTAATAGATAGATCTCTATGTTATTTAAAGATGTTAAAGTGTATGTTGGCATAGGAATTGATGCCACTTTTGGTGTTCCTTCATAGATAAAATGGAATATTCAAAGAAAAACATATGGCATATAGTTATAGAAATAAAATCAATAGAGAAACATTGATCTAAATATAGATATGAAAAGAAAATAAACAAATTCAGACTTGGAAGATAACAACACTAAGAAAACATTATTGATATTCATAACTCGATGCAATGGTCACTTGTCTCTTCGAGGGGGAAACCTCCAACATGGGAGGATATCTAAATGATATAATATTCACTTAACTTATGTGCTATTGTTCTATATAGTTTCTAATTGATGAAAATATTTGGACTTCCATTAATGAGGCCTCAGCTACTAACTAATAGACATTCTTTAATGAGGTCACTTACTTTTATTGAATTTACACTCTACTACCTCATGACGATTTATTTAATAAAGATGGGCCTCGATACATTAGAGAACAATCCATAAACTATCCATTAAACTATCTAGGGAAGTTACAATGGGACTCTAATAGATATATAAATAATAATATGAAAATATATGTAAAAAATCCATTTTGTAATCAAACATAGGCTTGCACCTTTATGTAGATTTGATTTTATAAATAATAATAATAAATGGTTAATATATACATTCACAATGGTAAGCTAAGCAAATTTTTAATCTCTCATTAAAAATTCTAGATTCATTTTTTAATTACATATTTAATGAATCTTGGATGTAGGGTGCATGGTGATAAGTCCATGATATAGGTATTCAATACACTCCATTGTGCCATAGATAAGCAAATAAACAATCAGAAAAAAATTCCTTTCTGTAGGGAAGAATGCAATTTGAGTGATAATAGAACAATGTGATTTAGTAATTATCATTTTCTTTGTTTTAGCATATTTTATCTACTAATCAAGTGAATGAGGCTATATTTGGATAAGCGCAGGTAAACGAAGGATGACAATACCCAAGCTCTAGTTAAAGTTAAAGAGGGACATGACGCTCCTGTTTTCCCTAACTTGTAGGAAAGAATCCATTGAATTGGAGTCATGATTTCCAATGTTGAAACTATGGTTGAAGGATTGTAATAAATAGAGGCACCTGAGTAGCAGGGCGTCGTAACGTATATTTTGGAAACTATTCTCTGTTTTTCAGTTCTGGATATACAATTTATAATTCTTACCATTGGGATGGATTTTATGGATTTTTAATGAAAGATCAATGTTACCATTCAATTGTGAGTTCATAAGTTTTATTTCACTCCTATGATACGCATTGGAGAGGTCCCCTCCATTGCATAGATCATGAGTTCTTATCTTTATTTTCTATATTATTTTATGCATTTTGTTGTCTATTTCTTAAATGAATACGCATGACTTATTTAATGCATTTATTTAATATCAATGTTCAGTTCTATGCATAGCGTCTCTTATCTATAGTTCCACAACACAACATCCATAGTTCCGATACACAGCTTCTGTAGTCCTATAGATACAATTTGTAGAATGCAATTTCCAGATCTCTATTTTCACTTACAACACAGCATTTGTTGATCAGATTGAATCCACGCTACTAGTTAAGAAGTCATCAGTTTTCAATTAAATAGATATTTGTTTCCTTAGGATAGATCCATGTTTCTTAAACTAAATAGATTTGCATTTGCTTTGGATTTTATAATTTAGATTAATGCTTTCGTACAGTAAATTCCTTCTTTCATAAACTAGGCGAATGATTTGCTTTGGATTTTATAAGTTAGATGAATGCTTTTGTAGAGTAAATTCTTGCTTTCATAAACTAGGTGAATGATTTTCTTTGGATTTTATAAGTTAGATGAATGCTTTCGTAGAGTAAATTCCTACTTTCATAAATTAGATGAATGATTTGCTTTGATTTACATAAGTTCGATAAATGCTTTCATAGAGAGAATTTCATGCTTTTATAAAATCAGTTCTTGCTTCCATATATTAGATGAATGCTTCCATAAGATAAGTTTATCTTTGCTTTCGATTTACAAACCTTCGGATATTTCACTCCTTTTAGAACAACTCTTCACTATTCCTTAGAATACATTGAACACCCAATGATAAAGATTCTCTCCACATAGTGCACATATAGTGATGAGTTCCTCTAAAGTTTGTACGTTCCCTGATCGATATTTAAAGTGAGATTGTTGAACGAATACCTGTAAAAGGGTAGGCATTTCCGAACGCAACCACTTTTTGGCGTCGTTTCCAGAGAGATGCTTAAACTATAGGAAACATCTTAATTTTTTTTTTCGAAAATCTAAAAAATGCCATGAATGCCTCGACGAAGGAGGGATGAATTTGGACATTTTCTTCCTAACCTCCCTATGAGAAATAACAGTTCTGAACACCTTCAATTTGAATTTCTCAATACTAATGAAAAAGTAGATCCCAGCTATAACCTAGACCTTGATAACTTATTCGCTAGCTCTATTTCAAACAATACCATTGCGGATGACGAATAAGAACACATAGAACTGTTTACCTTCCCCATAAGTGTGCCCCTTGGAGATGATAGAATGAAAAATATCAATCCCACTAATCTCCCAAACTTCCATGACTTGACTTCAGAAGACCCTGACACATTTTTGTATGAATTTGAAGTAATCTACAAGTCCTTTAGGTATACTACCGATGAAAAAAAATTAGGACTTTTTCCTTCCACACTAAAAGAGTTATCCCTCATATGGTTTATGATCTTAGAAGGAAAATGTATTTTCTCTTGGGATCAAATGAAACAAGCCTTTTTGGAAAAATATAGACATTAATCTAAAGAGAAAAACACTAGGGATGATATTTTCAAGATGCAATAGGTAGAAAAAGAATATCTGGAAGATTATGCACAATGGTTCCAACTCAACTATAAGAGAGCTATTCACTGTACCCTAGGTCAGGAATCGTTAAAACTAGTTTTTCTTAGGGGAATCAAGGAAGAATACCTATCAGTCTTGAATTTGTTAGGCGATGGGAATATCTTTCAGAAAACCTATGACCAAATTCTACAAATCTTTAAAAATTATTCCAGATCCAGAAAAGGAAAAAATGGAATGCGAGACATACACCCATTAGCAGGAGGATCATCCTTTTCAAGCCCAAGCCTCACAAAATATGACTTGGGGAATCTCCTGGAAAACATGAAGACATATATCCTTCAATCACTAGCTATGCAATTAGATGTAATCCAACTAAAAAGGAAACAAGATGAAATCAATTAGGCGTTGGTTGTATTCTGCCCAAGGTGTAGAAAAAAGCATGAGAAAGGAAAAAGCCCATTAAATACAATAGAAGTATGTGGGATCTATACTGATTATCATAACACAGACAAATTCCCTTTACTGCAATCATGGAAAGAATCCATACAAGATCCTACCTCAGAGAATTATGTAGAACAACCTTTTTTTTGTCAACCAACGAAGGAATAAGTTTTCTAGACCCTTCCAATCGAATAATCAAGCCTATTTCAATCAAGGGAACCCTCAGGAATCCTTCATCATAGATTTAATGGCCTCCACAAGCAAGGCCAAGTTAATGGCAGCTAAATAAAAATCCTTACCATCAACCATACTTCACCCAACCTTACTAACCATATCCCCCGCATTTTTCACAACCGCAAATGAACTATGGGAATCCATATCCATCTCGCAAAAATTGGAGAGCACCACTTCCAAAACCACTTATAATGCCACCACTTCCACAAAACCAACATCCCCCTAGACCACCTATAATCCCATCTCAACCTGTCTGAAATCCAAATAACAATAGGACTAGACAACAACCCTACAACAATGAAGTGATGCAGTTTCCAGCTTATGTCGTAGGCACATTAGATCTGAATGAGATTAATATGAGATATGGAAAGACACTACATGGTTCCCATTATCAAAACAATCAAGAACCCACATATTCTGAACAACCCACATCTCCAGAACATCAACAACCCGAAATTATATGCTCCCAGGAAAAAAAGGATCAACCTCGAATACTAGAACATAATCCTCCTAATCCTCCATTTCCTGAAAAGATAAAACAAAACAATAAAGAAGAAGAAGAAAATACCATACTTAATGAATTAAAACACTTAAAAATTCAAATTACCCTCTTACAAGCGATCAGAGATGTTCCAATCTGTAACAATATCATAAAGGAAAACTCCTTAATGAAACCTCGGAAAAAGAAATGGGATCCCCCAACCATAAATGTGATAGGCCAACTAGCAGACCTTATGTCAGGGATCTCCGTCAACCCAAAGTACCTCGATTCAAGCAGTCTAATTGATCTAGGAGCTGCAATAAACGTTATGACAAAAGACACTATGTTATCCCTAGGTCTCCAATCCTTTATAAGACCAACAAGCACGGTGTTACAAATGGCTTACACATCTACTGTCAGGTCGTAAGGTATCCTTGAATATGTAATTTTTAACATTGAATCTTGGGAATATCCAGTAGACTTCATAGTCATAGAAGTCAAAATCAAGCTAAGTGGGTACCCAATCGTCTTAGGGAGGTCGTGGCTGGAAACAACAGAAGCCTATATAGGTTGTCTATCTGGGGATATGACAATTACCAATGGAAAAGCTAGAAATAAAATCACCATATACCCACCAACAAAACGATCTATAGATGCAGAACACCAAAATTGGATGGATGACATAGATGACATAGATGACCAAAATATGCAACCTGTCCTCATAATAAAAACTACTCTGACCCTAAAATCTAATGACGAGGATGCTTATTTAGCTAATTTTATTCAAAATGTTTATCCTAATCATGATATGCTTGAAGAAATTTTTGCAATAGGGAAACAACAAGAAGTGCTAAATGCTCCTATCAACACAAACATAATTTGGAAGCAAGTATTCTTCATTGAAGAACAAACCCCACAGGTAAAAGTCATGGAAATATTTCTTGGGAAGACGGTCAATATCAATGCACATCTATATCTAGGACAAGAACAACAATTAATAAAAGTTCTCTTAGAAAACAGCAGGGCTTTCACGTGGACCTACACTGATATGAAGGGGATACACCCGGATATTTGCAAACACTATATTTACTTCAAGGATGTTGTTGTCCTGATAAGACAACCCCAAAGAGGGATTAATCCAATGTTAAAGGGTATAGTTAAACTAGAATTGCACAAGTTACTGGATGTCGGCTTCATTTACCCAATATCTAACACTGAGTGGGTATCACCCTTAGTAATAGTTCCAAAGAAAGGAGGGAAGTGGAGAATCTATGTAGATTATAGGGAGATTAACAAAGCAACCAAAAGGGATCACTTCCCTCTACCATTCATTGATCAGGTGTTGGATACTCTAGCGGGAAGAAAAAAGATTTCATTCTTAGACAGATTCAGTGGCTATAACTAAATCCAAATCCACCCTGCTGACCAATATAAAACAACATTTACCTTCCCATGGGGTACATATGCATACATGGTACTTCCTTTCGAACTCTGTAATGCTCCAGAAACATTTCAAAGAGCTATCTTGAGTATATTCTCTGATTTTATCAATGACCAGATGGAAGTCTATATAGACGGCTTCACACCGTATGGTTAAAGTTTTCATCAAGCGTTACAGCATTTAGAATTGGTCCTAAAAAATTGCATCGAACTGAGTCTATGCCTTAGCAATGATAAATGTCGAATGCTAATGCAAGAAGACATAGTTCCAGGCCACCACATATCCCAAAGAGGTATTGAATTAGATCAAGTGAAAGTCACTGTTATTAAAAAACTACCCCCACCTGGAAAATAGAGGGATGTGCTCAAATTCCTTGGGAAAATAGGCTACTACATAATATTTATAGAGGGGTCCAGTAAAATTGTTGCACCAATGTTTTCCCTCTTGACAAAAGAAACAGAATTCATCTGGACTGAACACTGCATGACTGCATTTGATCACCTTAAGGAAAAAAACACAACTTCCCCAATCCTCCAATGACCCAATTGGACGCTACCATTTCAAATCCACTCGGATGCCTCAGACAAAGCTATTGGGGCGGTCCTTGGATAGGAGGAAGAGAAAAAACCATATGCAATCTATTACATCAACAAAAATTGGCAGGGGAAGAACTGGACTATATAGTCACAGAAAAGGAATTTTTGGTTATTGTACATAACATAAACAAGTTTAGGCACTACATCATATGGTACCCAGTCTTTGTACACACTGATCATTCTGCAATTAGGTACCTCATGAATAAACCCAATACAAGTGCTAGGATTATTAGATGGTTGCTTCTTTTACAAGAGTTCAACTTAACAATCCTTGACAAACCAAGAAAACATAGTGTGGTAGCAGATTTTATGTCTAGGATGACCCATGTATAGGATAATGAATTAGTAAAAGATGACTTCCCTAATGAACACCTCTTCGCAATCTCGACACAAAGCCCATGGTTTGCCGATATAGATAACTACCTTATATCTGGGAGGTTTCCACAGCATTATAGCTACAAAGAAAAGTGTAATATCATCAGGAAAAGTGCAACCTATACTTGGATACAAGGAATTCTCTTTAATATGGGGGGCAGAACAAATATTAAGGAGATGCATCTGTGAATATGAGGTCCATGACATACTCCACGCTACTCACAATGAACCTTGTGGAGGCCATTATGCAACAAAGAGGAAAACTTATAAAATACTACAGAATAGATACTACTGGCCAACACTACACATAGACTCCCAAGAATATGTTTCAAATTGTGATAACTATCAAAGAATGGGAAAACCAACACAAAGAGAAGAGATGCATTTACACCCTCAGGTTTAATTGGAACCATTTGAAAAGTAGGGATTTGACTTCATCGGTCCATTTAATCCACCTTCAAATCAGAAGAACTACATTTTAGTTTGCACTGGCTATCTTACTAAATGGGATGAATTTGCAACACTCACAACAACTAATGAAATAAGCGTAGCAAAGTTCTTCACAGAAAAAATATTCCATATATTTGGAGTTCCCATAGATTTAGTTTATGACCAAGGCAAACAGTTTACATCAAACCTTATTGAGGAGCTACTCAGAAGGAACAAAATAAAGCATCAAGGATCTTCCTCCTACCACTCACAAACCAATGGGAAAGAGAAGGTTACGAATAGAGAACTTGAAAGGATTCTAACAAAAATAGTTCAATTACATAAAAGGGATTGGGCAGATAGGTTAAATGAAGCAATTTGGGCTTATAACACAACATGGAAAACAAAAACGCATTTTACCCCCTATGGATTGGTGTATGGGAAAAACCTAATGCTCCCTATTGAATTTGAGATCAAAACATTAAGAATAGAATCCCATTTAGACATGCAACTTTCAGCAATCTAGGAAGAGCGTATGATCCAATTAAACCAGCTGGATGAGCACCGCCAACAAGCTCTATCCCACACTAAAATCATTTAGCAGCAAAAAAAGCAATGGAACGACAAGAATATAAAAGAGAAGAAATTCACAAAAGGGGATTAGGAATTGCTTTATGATTCTAGATTTTGGAAATTCCAAGGAAAACTTACATAATAATCGCTGGGACCATACATCATTGATACAATATATGACAATGGAGAAATCAAAGTCGCGACCATAGACGAGACCGAATTTCCAATGTTGGTAAATGGACACAGACTCAAATTGTACAGGAAATCGTAGTCCAAAGAGGAATTCACTCAAACTCTTTATCAAAAATATCTGATGCTAATAGAGGATGTGCATGTCCTCCAATTAAACTAAAAATATATATATCATGAAAAGAAATGAAAAAAATGAAAAAAAAAAAAGAGAAAAGAAATTATGAAAAAAATGAAAAAAAAAAGAGAAAAGAAATTATGAAAAAAATGAAAAGAGAAAAAAAACAAAAAAGAAAAGAAAAGAAAAGAACCTACATCAAGAAAACCAACAAATCAACCAAAGCAGAAGAATATATCAAGCGAGCCAACATCTCAAGCAAACCAGCAAAATATATCAGGCGAGCTAGCAAATCAACCAAAGCAACAGATGATCTCAAGCAAGCCAACACAAAAGAAAAGAAACGACATTTCAACGAAAGCAACAAAAGATATCATGCAAGCCAGCATAAAATAAAAGAGCTAATCCCACAACTACGAAACTGACAAACAAAACTACAGAAAAAGATCAAATCAACTACTGAACTCCAAAATTATTGCGAAAATCTCCATGTCGGCAATCAAGGTATGCTATACACAAAAATGTAATCTCTCAATCCTTTGTTTCCATTTTTGGTCAAATCAATTTCTACCTATAGAAGGAATAAATCAGAGTTGAGAACAGATCTCTTTAGATAGACCAGTGGCACACAGTTCAGAGTAACCACACTAGGTAATGATTGCTGATCCAAATTAGTAAATGACGATCTCTATGTACCACCACGTCCTTTCATATCAAACACCAGCATCATGGCATGAAATGATGAAAGGATAAGGTAGAAATAGCAAGAAAAGATGGGGGAATAAGACTGAATGTAGGGACCCCCTTTTCGGGGTCCCCCCCCCAAAAAATTCCAATGCGATTTTTCAGAAAAAGATATAGAAACCACAGATCTAGTTCTATGAATGTCAATATATAAAACTATATACTCATATTCTTTTCATTCTAAAAAAAAAATTAGCAAAATAATTAAAATAAAAATACTTCAAATTTGTTTTCGACGGTTGGTCTAGCGAATCGATGGAGTCCTCGAAGTGGTTTCCACACGATCCAATCCAATCTCCTGGCGAAGTACTGAGTGACCCCTCGGTTGACCACCCTACCATATCGAGGCTAATCTTCTTCACCTCGAACCCCCGAGCTAATGGGGTCGTAAGAACACACTTAGCTAGCCCCCTAAGAGGATCTCCCAATCCCTATCCTGGCTATTCCCAACTCCAAGGTTCATAGCATAATCTGAGATTATGATGACCATCCAGCATTAGGGAGCAAGAGAGCTCCCTCTCTCTTTCTCCTCCCTCTTTATATAGGAAAAGCTCTTGTACTATGTGTCTGTCCATGCACATTATTTAATTTAATTTAATATTTTAATTAACAATATTCTCAAATACATGTGTCTCAATGTCCTCAAGGTGCACCTAATTCCCTAGATCAGTGGGAGTTAGGTGTAGGAGATTTCTACTTCTCTTTTGATTCTCAATTAGTTTTCTCGATATCTTTTAGTAACTAGTTGTTTTTAATTATTCAAATTCTTTTAAATAATAAAAAATTTATAACAGGATTTGTTTCTTTTAATGAAATAGCATCTGAATTTATTTGATTTTTGAGAGATTAAAAGATTAATATATATATCAATATATATATTCTTTTAGTTTTAAATAAAATACTTTATTCAAATAATACTTTATTCTATCTACAGTCTTTTCTTTTTCTTTTATAGTAATAAGAAAATATTTAAAATAATTATTTATTCCATTTAAAAATACTTTCTTTTTGAAATAATTCTAATATATATTTCCATTAATTTAGAAAAGAAGAGAATATTAACTTTTCTAATTTTCAAATTCCTTTCTCAACCATAATAGCAGGAAGGACCAACAGACGTCGGTTAAAAGAAAAGATTCGGGGCAATCACGAGGACTGTCATGATTGTTATCTCATCCCTTAGTGGTCAGTGACATATGGGGACCCGAACCGACACAAATTTTATGAAAAGCAAAGATTCCATCAAACAAACAAAAATAATTACAACTGTGGGTTATGGATCACCAAAGCTTTCAATCCCATGCATCATGGCCAGGATGACATCATGAAAATAATAATAATAAAATATGGAATAATTTATTATTAAATTCTCTAAAACTTCCACATGTATATTATTTAATTATGTATGTATGAGTAGTTTTATTTTTCCATTCTTCTTTCGTCTAGGTACCTCTTCGGTGGGCCCTTCCGACAATATCTTTTTTTCTTCTTATGGGGCGTACTACATAGCGATCAGGAATTGTTACCGCGATCTCTCAACTACGCTCCTTGGAGACTAAGGGATGTTGAGGGATAAGGCTCTCCTTATTGCGTGCCCCTCAACTCATCATACACGACCAAATCATTATGGTCTCGCCCGTACGGAATACGCTTCCCCGGGTGAGCTAAAATGGCTTCACCTGTGTGTGGATTACTAGTTTAGGGTCAACAGTCGGTCGTCGTGCCCTTAAGTGTTCTTTCCATTCTTACGACCCCTATAATTTCCTTGTGGGTCAGTCGGTAAATCGTCTTACCTACCACTGCACACACACTCAAACACATATTAGTAGTGCTGCACTATGAAATATTTCATCATCCATCATAATATCTCAGTCAGTCGAGCATATATTTCATTCATCCTTTTCTCTCAATTAGTAAATCATATCTATCATTTAGTCATTTTATCTTAGTCAGTCGAGTATATCTAACATTCAGTCGTTCTACCTCAATCAGTCGAGCATATGTAACATTTAGTCATCCTATCTCAATCAGTCGAGCATGTCTAACATTTAGTCATTCTATCTCAATCAGTCGAGTATATCTAACATTCAGTCATTCTACCTCAATCAGTCGAGCATATGTAACATTCAGTCATCCTATCTCAATCAGTCGAGCATGTCTAACATTTAGTCATTCTATCTCAATTAGTCGAGTATATCTAACATTCAGTCGAGCATATGTAACATTCAGGCATCCTATCTCAATCAGTCGAGCATGTCTAACATTTAGTCATTCTATCTCAATCGGTCGATTATATCTAATATTCAGTCATTCTACCTCAATTAGTCGAGCATATGTAACATTCAGTCATCCTATCTCAATCAGTCGAGCATGTCTAACATTTAGTCATTCTATCTCAATCAGTCGAGCATATCTCACATTTATTAAGTAAAGGAATAGTTTCTATAACTATCGTTCAAGCATTTTCAAATTAAATTCAAATGGTTCGTGTTTTACTTAGCTGGTTCATTTCAAAAAGTACCTCATTATTTTAATTAGTTAAGGCACCGAGGCGGGCATTACATTGAAGTGGGATAGGAATAAGTAAGCAAATCCAACCAACATATATGAAAGATTTCAAAGCTTGAGCAGAGTAAACATAGAAAGAAGGATTTAGGACTCAGTCAACAAGCTGACTTTCAACCCAAAACAAGCAAGTAAGTCATCTAGTTTGCCATCCTCAATTTCATACTATTCATCCATTTAGTAATTTAAAAAGATGACTAAGAGGTTTAAAAAGAGCGAACCAGAGGACCATGCCCCCATTTATGAAAAACCAGAAGTGTTGATGATACTTCGCACAACGAGGTGGATGCCATTCATTACTGGGTTAAGAGGACATGATGTAGAAGTAACCTTAGAATTCGCTATAAATATGAAACATTTAAAAGAAGAAAAATATCTTACTAGGGTGAAGGGGTTACACATCCTCGTAAATGAGGAAACAATTGCAGCATACATGACAATGCCCATGGGGTTACATTGAGAGAAATATGACAGGGAGGCCAATCTTAGAGCAACAATGACTTTCTTTGTGGAAGGTGAGGGCTATGAAGAAGACAAGAATGGAATCAAAAGAGAAACCATGCCGAGTCTGTGGGATGAAGTAGCCGCTATCATCCTCAAATACATTACTTGAACAAGGAGACTCATCTATGTACCTACCTTTCATTTCATAATTCTAGACATCTTGAGGAACATGGGGCATATAAAACCCAACAACAATATCAAAATTCCTTTCTACCTATTGCAATCCATTTGGGAGATGAGTAGGAAGGTACCATAGCGGAAGGGGGATGCATTAGCTCATCATGGGTTAATCAAACTAATCATATGTGAAGAATTGAAATCCTAGGTCCCTGAACTCTCCTGGGAAGAGTACATCCATATCTCTGCTGAGGATGTACAGAGAATGAGGGGCACCCCAATTGCGGGCACAAACCCCGTCTCGGAGTAGAAAGAAGAAAAGGCATCCACTCAAGTAGGGGTAAAAAGGAAAATCGATATAGACATCGATGATAATGGGGTCATAGCTGAAACTATGGTAAGGAGAAAACATTCCAGAGATGCCTCCCATTAGAAACCTACAGGTTCATTTTCTAGAACACATGGATTTACACGACAAAGCAGAACGATGAAGCATGAGACAAAATCCAGGGAAGAGAAGGAAAGGAAAAAAAAAGAAGAAGAGGAAGATGAAGTACGCCCCATACCCTAAGACCAACAAGACTTAGAGGATGATGGGGTAGAGTAAGGGGACCCTTTTAAACTAGTGGGAGGAGACACACCACTCTAGGACCTTGCAACAACTAATGAGGAAATTCAAACTAAAGAGGATGACTGGCTGGCTGAGGCACTATCCGAACTGTCAAGAGTTAGGGAAGAGATGGCATCCATGAATATTGAGGCACAACTCCATAAGGCCTAGGTCGTGTCATCAGCGACACCCCCATTCATGCATGCGAAAACTCAAATATTGAAGATGCAACATGCTAGCCAACTAAAGCAAATGGAACAACAAAACCATGTATTGCAGGAAAAATTAAGCCAAGTTCAGGAGAGGTTGGTCCAAAAGTACCAACAGATCCTACATTTAGAGACTACTCTATTCATTGTTGCCAAGTTATATGAGGATATAATCCAGTACAGACCTCCATCCTGGATCTATGTAGTATATAGTAAGGAGAAATGGTGTCGTTTTCAGTTACATAGACTGAAACATCACTTACCCATGGAAGTAACCACCCTGAAACAGTTCATGGATGCTTCTCTAGAGAGCAAAAAACTAGAGAAGGATCAGTTGTGTGAATTTTTTCTTCACAACCTAGTCGTACACAACTCGTCGAAATGGTCACCAAATCCTTATGTGGGTGACTTCCATCTCAGAGCATTGTGTTCATGGATGAACCACTAAATGGAGAGGTCACAAGATGCTCAACTCTACTAAATAGAGGAATGGGATAATGCGCTATGGATAAGAGCCAAGGCTACACACCCAAAGAAGGTTATTCAGGATCATTATGCCATAACCTCTGATGAGGAGCTGATCCCCATCCTTCTCGAGAAATATGAAGCCATTATTCACTTCGATAAAACCATACAGAGCACACTGAGCGAGGTAGAGGAGGTCATCAGCGATTGATGGAAAAGAGTTTTAGGAGACCTGAAAAAGCATGAACCTCATTTCTCCCACAGATTGGAGGTCGCACTAATCAACGTAAAGATGTATAAGGAATCTCTTATAAAGAATAAACTCAAATGGATTGGGATGAAACTAAGCCCACCATTCTTCCTTTCCCTGATAATTAAAGAGTACATCGATGAGGATGAAGAAAGGAGGGCTTGGGCCAAATAAGAGCATAGTCAAGGATATTACCAGAAGAAAAGAGCTCCTCGACTTGTTTCTTGGGACATCAGAGAAGCCATTGTAGAAAATGATGGGTTACCCAAGGATGGGTAACATCTTCAAGTTTGGGGGAGATGATAAGTCCATGATATAGGTATTCAATACACTCCATTGTTCCATAGATAAGCAAAGAAACAATAAGAAAAACATTCCTTTCTGTAGGGAAGAATGCGATTTGATTGATAATAAAACAATGTGATTTAATAATTATTCGTTTCTGTGTTTTAGCATATTTTATCTACTAATCAAGTGAATGAGGCTATATGTGGATACACACAGGTAAATACGAAGGTTGGAAATACCCAAGCTCCAGTTAAATCTAAAGAGGGACACGATGCTCCTATTTTCCCTAAATTATAGGAAAGAATCCCCTGAATTGGGGTCATGATTTCCAATGCTGAAACTAGGGTTGAAGGATTGTAATAAATAGAGGCACCTAAGTAGCAGGGGGTTGTAACGTATATTTTGGAAACTATTCTATGCTTTTTAGTTTTGGATATACAGTTTATAATTCTTACGGTTGTGATGGATTTTTAATGAAGGATTAGCATTACCATTCAACTATGAGTTAATAAGTTTTATTTCACTCCTGTGATATGCATTGGAGAGGGCCCCTCCATTGCATAGATCACGAGTTCTTAGCTTTATTTTCTGTATTATTTTATGCATTATGTTGTCTATTTCTGAAACGAATACGCATGAGTTATTTAAGGAATTTATTTAATATCAATGTTTAGTTCTATGCATGGCATCTTTTATCTGTAGTTCCGCAACACAACATTTGTAGTTCTGATACACAGCTTCTGTAGTCTTGTAGCTACCATTTGCAAAATGCAATTTCCAGATCTATATTTTCACTTCCAGCACAATATTTGTTGATCAGATTGAATCCACGCTCCTGGTTAAGAAGTCCTTAGTTTTCAATTAAATAGATTTGTTTCCTTAGGTTAGATCCATGTTTCTTAAACTAAATATATTTGCATTTGATTTGGATTTTATAAGTTAGATGAATGCTTTCGTAGAGTAAATTTCTGTTTTCATAAACTAGGTGAATGATTTGCTTTGGATTTTATAAGTTAGATGAATGCTTTCGTAGAGTAAATTCCTGCTTTCATAAACTAGGTGAATGATTTGCTTTGGATTTTATAAGTTAGATGAATGCTTTCGTAGAGTAAATTCCTACTTTCATAAACTATATGAATGGTTTGCCTTGATTTTCATAAGTTCGGTAAATGCTTTCATAGAGAGAATTTCAGGCTTTTATAGAAATCAGTTCTTGCTTCCATATATTATATGAATGTTTCCATAAAATAAGTTTATGATTTCAGTAAGTTTATGTTTGCTTTCGATTTACAAACCTTCACAAATATTTCACTTCTTTTAGAACAAATCTTCACTATTTCTTATAATACATTGAACACCCAACGATAAAGATTCTCTCCACATAGTGCACATACAGTGTTGAGTATCTCTGAAGTTTGTATGTTTTCTGGTCGATATTTAAAGTGAGCTTCTTGAATGAATACCTGTAAAAGGGTAGGAATTTCTGAACGTCACCACATGGATTGACGACTGCAGATGGCATGGAAGGTTGGACACATGCCTCTCCATCCAACCAAATGTTAGCGACTTTATGTGCTTTATTAGGGTGACATGTGTAGAGTTAAATCTGGAGAGTGGTGAATTAAACTCGGGTATGGTCAAGACTAACTGTTATACTAGGAAGGATGACATTGTTAGAATAATCTTGGGGATCTTTGTTTTCATGATCATGGGATCAGTTGGAAGCGTAGGATAATAAAGATGATGGAGGGTGGATTAGTTGATGCAGAGAAGAAGAATCTATGAAATGATAACCACATACACTCCATGTGGGATCACTATTTCGTAATGGATCTTATATATGGGTCTTGGAGAGAATGGTGAAACATTGAATTTGGTCAAGGGTTGAGATATTCATGGAATATATTATAGGTGGTGGGTTAGGTTAAGCATTTATTGACATTCTAAAGGATCTAGGGTGGTGGTGGTTTGGTTGGGAGTAGTTTTGACACTATGGCCAAACAGATGATAGGGAAAGGCTTGGGTCGTAATGTTAGAGGAGGCCATATGCCTCACGTGTAAAGGGATGTGGCAGAGGAGAAATATATTTCCCACTAGGCTGTGGAGGAGGAGACAAATATGTTCTTGGACTAGATGAAGGGGTAGATTGAAGAAAGGAAGGTTATGTAGGAGTCCATGCAGGAAAAGAACAATGGGTGTCTTGGGTGGAGGACAGAGGATAAACCCACACTCGTGAAAATGCTATACCAAAACAGTCTTGCTATATTGGAAGATGAAATCTATGGTTGGTTGCACAATGATGGGATCTCAACATCGTTTCCTGAATACTAGAAAGTGAGTGAAATCAATGGCTTAGTGAAACCTAGACCAAATTTTGAAAATTAATGGAAGCATGAACATATTTACAAATGCCATCAGGGAGCTCATTTCAAAGGTCAATGTGATGGATCAGCTCACCACTGGGAACATATTCAAATTGAGGAAGTTGTTGACAAATATCTTTCGACAGGGGTTCACTTTGCACTGCTGTCAACAAACATCGACCAGACACCCTTAAGCATCAACCCATAAAGGTTTTACCCTTTTCAGTAACACCTACAAAGCGAGTGAGGTCTCACCCGAGATGTCTAAAGGGGGCTGTAGGAACCAAGTTTCCGCAGTTGGGAGAGGACATGCATCTACTATCACTCAATCGCTACAGAAACCATAGATTTATATTCGCATTATACTAACAATTCAAATATGTAATCGTCATTCGCACCAACAATATGTAATCAACATTCACATCAACAATATGTAATCGAAATTCGCATCAACTAACATTATAGATCAATCGAAAGAGAAATAAAACCTCAGATACATCGCATCATTAAGATATCATTCATCATTCATAACACAGTGACACAAATGAAAAAAATAGAATTGAGACATAACCGAACATCCTCATGCATTAACTCACATCAAAGACTGCGATATATCCTTCGCAGAAAACAGTTCCAAGCGACTTAACGTGAATCCATATCCTCATAGAAAAACTTGTTGAAGGCAGACACAATACATTAGACTTATGTCCAAGATGTGAGATTCCCTTAGGCTTACAATTTTGTTTCTATTTATAGACAATTATGGTTATTAAAAAATGTTCCAAGCGACCCATTCTAACTAACTTAGACCAAAACTTGCACTTTCGTCAGCTTCTTATCCTTCGTGAATGGTCCTTTTTCCTTCATCAATGGTCCTTCCGCCATTTGGGGTTTTTCACTTTATGCGCTCTGAACCCATGTCAACAGGCCCCCAACACAAACTTGTGGCTTGCACTCGAGCCACCTTAGCTGGACATTGTCGGTACTGCTCTGTTTCCTTCGCTATTATGTACTTCTCGAAATTATCCTCGAGTCTCTTGAAACCTTCGTCATCTCCGCCGTCCAAGCCTGTTTCTCTCAACCCTTTCTTTCGATGGGACAAAAGTTCATCGACGTCACCAAATTGTGAAATAGGCGCAATGTTTTGGCACATCTATTTCACACATTTGATCATCCTTCACTGGGACCGGGGGGCCCTTTCCCTCGATGCTTCTACGGTTGATAGGCCCACTTTTCTTCCAACAACTGAAATTCGCTTATATATCTTGAGGGAGACTTCACCTCTATTCTTCCTGGTTGTTTGCGCATCCACGTCTGTCGATTTCTCGTGAACACTAGTCATCCTCGCTCTTAGCGCACCTTGGGTGCTTCTGCTCGAAACAAAATGCACCATCGCAACTCTCTAATATCACTTCTTTATTTTGCAACTTCCTTAGAATTGTGCATTCATCTCAATGAATCTCACCCGTAATGCACATAAGACTTAACAATTCAATATATCCATCCAGTTTGGGTATTTATAAGTTAACTCGCTCGTTCCCCATTCATCTTATTTTTCTTCATAATTTATTACTGATTCATTCATCAAATATTTAACCGATTCACCAAATTCTATCATCATGTGTGTCATCATCAACCTCCGTCATTTTCTTTCGATGCTTAGCTACTGTAATTATGATCTGATTTGACTCCCGTGTGCTAAACATCAACAGGTAACTAGCCTCGTCGCTTACTTCAACTTTAAATCATCATCATTTTTTATTTATTTTTATTTACCATGTGAATACTTTTTCAGTTGCTATGATCCTGACTATGGTGATAGGGTTTCAGTCAGATTCCATTCAGTAGGATTGTCAACAATGTCACATATAACCTTTGTAACTGCACTGCACCTCCTTCAGTAATAAAATTTATGATATAGGGACCCAACCAATGCATCTGTAGCTTACCTGGGTGCTTCGCAAACTTATTGTCATATAGTAGGACCATATCTCCACGCTGGAAGTGCTTTTCCTTCACATGGCGATTGTTCCAAGCCTTTTGTCGATCATTTTCTACCTATTGATGGAATCCTGCGATAAACCAGTCGTCATCAAGCTGTACCAATTATGCTAACCGTTCTTCGATTGCTCCGGCGTCGCTCATTCCTATTGCTACTGCGATCCTCAAACTCAGGACAATATACTCCATTGGCATCACAACTTCTTGTCCGTAAACTAACTAGAATGGAGTATGTCCTATCAATTATTTACAAGTCATTCTCTAGGCCCATATCATTGCTGGTATCTTCAAATCCCAGTCATCGTGGTTTGTGTTACACACCTTTGTGAGTGCATGCTCTAGTATTTTGTTGAATGCTTCAACTGCGCCATTCGCTTGCGGGTGATATGGAGTACTCTTCCTATGTTGTATTTTAAATTCCTCTTTCATTGCTCTGATCGTTTGATTGGAAAAGTGAGTATCTTGATCACTCATCAGTATCTTTGGGCACCCAAACCTGGTGACCACATCATCAAATAGAAATCTTGCTGCTATCACAGCCGTGCAATCCTTTACTGGCACATCTTCATCCCATCGTGTCAAATAATCCATCGCAGTAGTTATATATCATGACCCTATTTGTTTTCCTGGTGGTTTGATAGGTCCTACGAAGTCAACTACCCATTTGTAGAAAGCTTGTAATGTTAGTTGAGGTATTAGCGACATTTCATCCCTTCGCGATGGTTTTCCTATTCTTTGGCATACGTCACAGCTTTTTTCATAGTTTGAAATATCTCCATGCACCGTCGTCCACCATAGTCCCACTCGAAGTATCTTTCTAGTAGTGAAATGCCCTCCATAGCATCCTCCTATGATCCCATCATGTGCTTCTTCTAAGATCCTTTCTTGTTCATGCGAGAGGACGTATCGCCGAAGTATTTCATTTGGGCCCATTTTGTATAGTTGTCCTGCGATCAGTTGGAAATCCGTAGCTCTGACAACTAGCTGTTTCTTTTGGTTGGTAGTAAATTCCTCCGGTGCCTTTCCTGTCGCCAAGAACTGAAAAATTTGCTCATGATAATCATCAACCATTCCAATTCTAAATAATTGCGCATCAGGTAAACCCTTATCAATACTTCTTGGTTCTTCACTTGACTCAATACGGGATAGTTGGTTGGGTCCTGCATTCAATTGTCCTAGTTTCACAATGATCTCAAAGTCGAATTCTTGGAATAGAAACAACCAGCGATAGATTCCCCCCCCAACACAAGCTTATTCACTAAGTATTTCAGTGTCAAATGATCAGTAAACATCTTGAAATGTCCTCCTAAAAGATAATGTCAAAATTTTTGTAAGGCTTATACCATCGCCACACCTTCCCTTTTTGTCATCATATAGTTCTTTTCTGCGGTCGACAACTTCCTACTTGTGAATGTGATTGGATGATCGATCGATCCTTCTCCTGGCTGAGCCAATATCACTCCTAGTGTGACTGATGATGCTTCTACATGAACATGGAATTCTTTTTTCCAATAAGGAAACACTAATATTGGTGTCGCGACCATCTTTTCTTTCATTATATCGAGGCTCTTCTGGCACTCGTCATTCCACTCGAACTTAACATCCTTTTTTAACAGTTTTTCCATTGGTGCTGTGATCATTGCATACCCTCTAATAAATTTTTTGTAATACCCAGTATGTCCCAACGTCGCCCTTAGTTTCTTCACTGTCATCGGTGGCGTCAAGTCGACGATGATTGCAATCTTTGCAGGGTCAACCAGCGTCCCTTCCTTGCATACAATGTGTCCTAATAGAATCCCTAATGGGGCACAGAAGATACACTTCTTCAAGTTTAGAGAAATTTGGTGTTGTCAACATCTCTCTAGCATCAGCCTCAGATTTGCAACATGGTCCTTAACCAAGCCATATACGGTACAATCATCCATGTATACTGCGAGGAATTTATGAATGAAATACTTGAATGCAGCGACAACTAATCTTGAAAAGATTGTTGGGTCAGTTTTAAGACCGAACGACATTACTGTGTATTGAAAACAACCCCATCTGTTACAAAAATTGTCTTATATTGATCCTCCTTCGCAATATTTATCTAGTGGTGTCCTGAGAATCTGTCTATAAATGAGTAGATCTCCTGACCTCCAACACCTTCGAGTACTTCGTTAGTGAATGGTGTAGGGAATGGAGTGTGAAGACATGCATTGTTCAGTTTCCTTAGATCAACACAAATCCTGATTTTGTTGGTCTTCTTATCTTGGACAACCATCGGGATGATCCATTCGGATTCCTCCACTTGCTCTATGATTCCTGCATCCAACATTCGCTCTATTTAATCTTTCAAGTGCTCCTTGTACTTGGGATTCAGTATATATGGTCATTGCTTTACAGGGTTCATATAAGGTTTTAGTGGACTATTCATTTTGCCCAGGTCTCCAAAAATGCCTTTCATTTCCGAAAATTTTGTTGGGAACAAGTCTTGAAACTCGTGTAGTAGATCAGTCATCTTTGCAATGGTCGAGTCATCCCAGTAATATCTGATACTTGTGAACTTGGGGTTTTCCTCCAATCCAATATTAGCTTTCTTGATTCGTAGTGGCTATTGGAATTTGTCGAAGGGCATATATGGTGCTTCCGCATCCCGGCTTCCTTCCGACTCTGGTATATAAATATCTCATGGATCATCCTCTTCATCAGGTTCTCTCATCACGTTGTAGTATTCCATCAAAATTTATGGTGTCCCAGTCCATTGTAATCCCATTGGTTTTTCTATCGAGACTGCTTTGAGTACTTTCTCACGAATCTCCTGTAGTATGCTATGGATGAAGGGGTTCTCATCTGAGATGCTAAAAGTTTGGCTAAAGCTAATATTCAATTCTTCGCATGTAGTTGTTCCACATCGCAGTTCCGCTCCAATATACCAACTTCACGGTACCTCACCCAATGTATGAATGAATGCGTGTTCCCATTCCTGTTTTGTTCTCGTTCCCCATTTGCTTTGAAATTCGTTCGAGTGGAGTCATCCCTTGGGTCTTCCTTCCATTGTATTTTCTTCCGCAGTTCCCTTCAGTTTCACTGAACCTGAGATCCATTAGTTGTCGACATAGTGGCCAGTTTGTTATTGTCGACTTGTGTGCTGCCCACCACCGTGCTAGTGTAGCCTTCAGCGCTTCCTCCAATTCCAGCAATCTCTACGGTTCTACTACTCTTTCTTCAAATTCAAAGATAAATACATTCAGATTAGGTAATACCTCATATGTTAGTAGTTCACATACTTTTGTTTCTACCCATCTCAACGACTGGGTGATTCATGCGCACCTCCTGAATGATACTTTATGTAGCTGATTTTGCCAATTCTCAAGCACTTCATTAGAGACTGACGATGATGAACTAACGCTTTTCCACCTTAATTCCCCATTGACAGTGGGATTTATGTAGTCCTTTGAGATGTTGTAGACATTTTCCCATCCTTCTGTGAATTCGTCCTGCATTGGCTCAACATGCGTCTTCCCTTACGATGGATCTAGGGAGGCGACTACCCTCATGTCGTGATTCTCAAATGACATTGTTCTCTTATTAAAGTTGATCACATCTTGATTCTCCATTTCCCAGTCTATCCCTAACAACATCAGATAGGGTCTTGTGTTATCAACAATCTCTATAACGTCAAAGTCTGTGTATGTTTTTAATCCTTCTATTTCGACTGGGATATGGAATAATTGACCAATGGGGGTGACCTTGCTTTGATTTGTTAGTCGAAGTTGTATAGGGGACCATGCCAGCTATGGTTTCCCCATCGTCTCCCATGTCTGTTTTGTCAAGATATTTACATTCGATCCCAAGTCTAGAATGATGGAGTCGACATCAAATGCACCAATCTGTGCAGTCATCCTCATTTCTCTCCCTGTATTCTTCTTGTGTACTCAATTTACTGTCTGATCCTATTGTGCATCCTCTTTTCGATGTAATAGGCTGGCTATTTCTTCTAGTGCATCATGATCTTTTTCTAATTCCAAACAACTTTCTAGGAAATCCCTCCAAGTGTTGATCCTACCCGGTGGCCTCTGTAGGTTCGTCGTATCAAATACATGCGGCATCTCGTAGATGGGTTCTTTCTGTCCAATCGGTTGTAGCTTAGACCTTTTCATCGTATCTTGCACTTCTAAAAAGGTCTCCCTTTCCTCTTCTACGTCGAACCAAACTTGTTTCTTTGATGTAGGTAGAATGGTAGGTTGTGGCCTATCTTCCCTTGTCGAAGCTCCCCCTCTGGTCACTACTGTGACATTCATAGGTCGACTTCTTATTTTCGTTGATATCTTCTATACATTTGGTGGTGGATTCTGGTTCTGATTTGGATTCGGTTGAGGTTGGGGTGGATTGTTAGTTTTCCATTTCACAATCAACTAGGGACATTCCTCAACACTGTGGTCCGTTGCATTGCAATAAGTACACTGCAAAGGTGGGTTCAGACAATCCCTTTGATAATGTTCATCTTTACCACAATTATAGCATATAAATGGCCCTCGAGCTCGTCCAAAAGCTCCTCCACGACCAACGCCTCCCCCTTGACCTCCGTGGAATCCTCCTTTGAACCCTCCTCGTGGTTGGTCGTAAGGCTGTTGATTATATTTCATAGGATGATACTACGGTTGGCAATACAATGATTGCCGTTGACTATAGTGGAGCTGTGGCTAGTTGTACTTCGGTAGTGGTTGATTGTAGTGCGGTTGTTGTTGATTATACTGTTGTTGTTGTTGTACAGGGGGTTTCTCCTCCCCTTTCATAAAAAAAATGTATATACGGTCCTTTCTTAGAGTAAGTCATACGCTCTAAATCCTTCTCTTCATGACAGACCGATTGAAAGAAATTGTAGAAAAGGTTGGATGGCTTTGACACCATCTTTTGTAGGTACACACATTCTTTTGGTCGATGTCCCCTGGTATGACAAATTCAACACCATGGAATTACTCCCTGAATGAGTGGATTCGGTGTGCCTGACTGTAAGTATTTGTGGAATTCCAGGAATTGATCCTTATGATGTCCTTTTGATTTAGATCGACTGCACCATATTTCCTCACGAACTTCTTTTCCCTTCTTGTTGTCTTGCAATTGGATTGTCAGGTTTGCTAATTGTGCTTGGATTTGGTTCATACCTATCCGTGTTTTTCCAACTGGTGAAGCCTCCAACTTCATCACGATTTCGAGTGCTTCCACTTGGGTTGCAATGTTTTGCTGCATTAGTGGCATACAATTGTGTGGTATTAATCCCGTGGTGAACCATTCCTTATGCTGCATATTACTCATTCCAAAACTCACTTTCCCCATCAAATTTTTATATCTTTGGTCAAATTTCCATACTGATTCATTAGGCAATTGCTTGATCTCTTTCATCTCTGTGATATATTGTGACTCGGATTTCGATTTCCTAAACTCATCAATCAATCTTTCCCTGATTTATGGCAGTGTTTTCTCCGGACTCCCTGTAGGTACTTGTATGAATTTCATCAACCAATCCAGTGCACGACCCCTGAAGGTCGTCACCAGTTGTCCCTTCTTAATATCTTCATCTTGGACCTGCTTGATTGTCCATACCGCTTCACATAGAAACTAGTACTGCTCGGGATCCTCGGTCCCATTACCTTGAAAGATCGACATATTCACGTCATAATCTTCCATCCTTGGTCTCCTGTTCGTATTTTTAGATCCGCTACTCCTACCACTATTCTAACACACAGGAAAACCCTGCGAAGAACTTGTATTTATTCCTACAAAGTTTGGTGCAGTGTGCAGAGTTGTGGGGATGTTGTAGCTTTGGGTTTGTCCCTCTTCGGCTTTAGGGGTATTCTAGTTGCTTTCTTCATCACAATAAGGTCGCTTAGTCCCTTGTGGTCCCATTTCACAGTTCTCTATTCCGGTCACCTTAGGAGACTCTCTCTCAATCTCAGTCCTCCTCTTCTTCTCTGGCTGCTGGAACCTTACCCCACTTCTCAGGGTACCACAACCTTCCTCAGCCTCCCTTAGAAGTTTGTTGTCGCTCATGTCCATCTACCCTGCATCATTCTATCAGACCCACATTCACGTGGTACCCACAGCCTCCGCACACTGATCGTTACTCGTCGAAATTCATCTTCAGTATACCTTTTTCGCAAATAAGCATCTTAATCCACAGCTTCAGCGATAGTAGAAACCTTCCTCTGGGTCCTTTGAAAAAATTCCTTTCCATGTCGCTATATGAATTTATTGTGTCGACAACGAATTCAGTGATGTATCCCTCCAAAATACTATCTACCAAAAATTCAACAACCCTTGATGCCTTATTGTCGACCCTTTTTAGCTATTGGATCAATTCTGGGGTGCAATGGTCAAGTTCGCCTCCTTGGAAATTTTTCTTCTAGAAAGTCAGTTGTGCCAACCACTAGTGCAACAAGCTCAAAAATTTGCAAAAGAAGACTTAATGGATATTAGAGTAAATGTATTTTTGCAACCAGTTGCTTGTCGTCTTCCCATATTTCCGATTTTCTTCTTCTGCGAACGCTCGTGTCTTCTTATCGAACCAGTCTTGAATCTCCGGTTTCGTTGGATTCCATAGCATGTCCTCTTCTTTCTTCTTCAAGGTCCCGGAAACAAAACCATTTGTTGACACACATATGTCGATAGGGGTTCACTTCGCACTACTGTCAACAAACATCGACCAAACACCCTTAAGCATCGACCCAGAAAGGTTTTACCCTTTCCAGCAACACCTGCAGAGTGAGTGAGGTCTCACCCAAGATGTCTAAGGGGGGCTGTAGGAACCAAGTTTCCACAGTTGGGAGAGGACATGCATCTACTATTACTAAGTCACTACAGAAACCAGACATTTATATTCGCATTATACTAACAATTCAAATATGTAATCGTCATTCGCACCAACAATATGTAATCAACATTCGCATCAACAATATATAATAGACATTCGCATCTAATAACATTATAGATCAATTGAAAGAGCAACAAAACCTCATATACATCACATCATTAAGATATCATTCATCATTCATAACATGACGACACAAATGGAAAACACAGAATTGAGACATAATCGAACATCCTCATGCATTAACTCATGCCAAAGTCTATGGGATAACCTTCGCAAAAAATAGTTCCAAGCGACTTAACGTGAATCCATATCCTCAGAGAAAATCTTGTTGAAGGCAGACGCAATACATTAGACTTATGTCCAAGATGCGAGATGCCCTTAGGCTTGCAATTTTGGTTCTATTTATAGATAACTATGGTTATTACAAAATGGTCGAAGTGTCCCATTCTAACTAACTTAGACCAAAATTTGTGCTTCTGTCGACTTCTTATCCTTCGTGAATGGTCCTTTTGCCTTCGTCGATGGTCCTTCCTTTGTTTGGGGTTCCAAACTTTATGCACTTTGACCTTGTGCCAATAGGAGCCAATAACCCAACCAGATAATCAGCAGCTAGAAACTAAGGTGTTGATTATCTCTATCTATGATGATGTCTAGTGGGTCTAAGTTCTAGTTTTGTTGTTTTAGGTCTGAATTTTGTCTGATTGATGGTTGGTTTTGATGGATTGTTGGTCATTTGTGTCCTATTTAGATAGTAGTGGTGATAATCTATTTTGGGAGTATTGTTTTGTGGTTAAAATTTGTCCTGGGTGGAAAGGTTGTTTGGGTTTCCTTGGGAGGCTAGCTAGCCCAGTGACTCTAATGAAGCAACGTGATGAAGACTCACATATAGATTTACTTCTAAACTAATATAATGTATAGAATCTTAAAAAAACATTTTTAATGAAATATATATTCATACTATTTGGAAAAAATAAATGGGTTGATTCATTTAGTCATAGCCTTGTGGATTTAAAAATGTCGTCTCTTTATATATGTGTCTAACCTTGAGTGGATCAAGAGAGTCAAACTCATGACCTCCTCAACTTTGGGATTTCATGTCTAGTTCATGATCGCTTGAACTAACCATCAAGAATCAGTCATTTTATTATTATTATATGATCAAATTCAGTTTAAAAGTAATGCATAATATATAAAATAAATCATTTAATGCTCAAATTATTTTGGGGTTATCGATCTCCAATAATATTATTACCAATAACGATTAATGTATTGTTACGTATTTTGTCAAGCACGTTATATTGTAACTTAATGATAATAATAATGAGATAAACAATTAACATTGTAAACAAAAGTCAAGTCACATATTTTCATTCTAGTTTTATATTTTTTTAACTATTCATATTGCTTTGAGCTAAGTTTCATCATTAAAAAAAACTATTTTATGCAATTTTATAGAGTTCATTAGACTTGAACCATCTCATTTTATTTTATATATTTTATTGTGAGTTTTTTAAATATGTATGAATTTATTTAATGATTTAGAAATAGTGTTAGACTTAATCATTTTAACTTTGTCTATTTCTTATAGTTTGTGGTTGGGAGGAATGATTGTTATCCTCCTTACCCAGATTCAATTCTTGTAAATGATATGATGCTCTTGTTGAGTTCATATTGTAATGATTGTATTTTTGGCCAACCTTGATTCTTTACCTGGAATAGTAGGTGTTGGCATTCTCTCGATGGACTAGCCCTCTAACAAGTGGTGAACCGCCATTTAAAAAAGAAAAACCACTTCAACTTTAACTACTATTGAAGGAATGATTGTTACCCTTCCCACCCAAGTTCAATTCTTGTAAGTGACATGTTACTCTTGTTGAGCCCTTATTGTAATGAATGTAATTTTGGCCATACCTTGATTCTCTACATGGAATAGTAGATATTAACATTTATCCAGTAAACTAACTCTCTAACAAATAGTGAACAACCTTTTAAAAAAAACTAATATTAAATCTATTTTATTATCACTCTTTTTCCATCTCTATATACTCCGTTATAGATAATTATTTAAAATTAATCAATATACAAAGAGCATCATGTATATATTGATTTGATTGTAAAGGTGTGGTCCAAATCATTTAAAAGTCGAATTTGTAGTCATTGGATAGTTTAGCTAATAAAGCCGAACTTCTCGTCATTGGATTGTGTAAGACAAACATATAAGTCTCATCATCACTCGATTTTTTCAAGACTACTTCCAGAACAGGAAGCCCTAAAAGAAGACTTACTTGTCGAGACTCTTTGAAATTAAATCACGTCACGACTCTAGAGAAAGGGATTTATCAAGAAATATAGGCATGCATAGTAGAAAGTGAAATAGTCCACCCTTTCGAAGTCAATCAGTTAAGAGTCGAGGTTAAGAAAAAGGAGGAAAGTTGTTGTCTTTTTTGTCCAGCAATACTCAAAAGAACAATGAGAAATTTTTTATATTGAGGCCAAGGAGAAATTGCAACATTTATGGAAGGAATAGGAAGATGCTCAAAAAGCCTAGAATTGAAAGAGAAGAAATGAAAGTTGTGTAACATGGATCATGCAACTCTAGGTTGTATATGTTCTTTACTTTTTATGTATTCTTATTGAAAGAATATTGTTTCATTTCAAATGATATCTTTAGTTACAAGTAAACTCTATAATATCTTAACTCCTAAACATTTATTGAGATCATATTCTAATTGTAGTTGAGAAGATCATGATTTATTATGTAAACTTTTGTGGTAAAAAATATGAAATTCAAATCCTTTCGTAGGCAATGTTTCGTTGACATCTTTCACCTCATCTATGATCCACCTAATGGAGTAGAGCCATGCTTTGTTTCTTATAGATTATGATGAAGAATATACTAACTTATGGCTATGGAGGAAACATTTTGGATCCCACATGAATAATCCTGGAACATAAGAATCTCCTCAAACAATCTTGTTTCATTTCAAGCCTTTCATAAACTCAAAGAATTTCCATCTTTGAGTGTATAAAACATATAATTCCAAATGAGGATGGAAGATTTGCTTGCTTGCCAATGAAGATGGGATTTTATAATAGAGGAAAAGAGAACCCTCGCGTTATCCTAATTCCAGCATAGCCTTGAATAGGACTACGAGATACATGGATTGCTTGAAAAGGTGTCGGATTTAATGGATTGGATTTAAAATTTTCTTTCCACTTTTTTGGTGTCCCTCACCAAATTATCAATACTATTATTCTTGGGAAAAACAAGAGGAAGAATCCTTTTGAGAGGATATTTCTAAGATATGGTTACCATGTGATGGGGGTACAAGCCATTTGGGAAAGGCATATAGCTAGAGAAACATCCATCATACATATTCTTATGTTGTTTCATTTGATTTCGATGAGTATGTTATGTGAGGCTGTTCAGTAACTTCAGCTTGGGGGAGATGACGGGATCTATTTTTCCATCCTTTGATCACACTTTTTCCTATACAATCATCCATTATACCCTTGTATTTACCAATTTTATGTTTAAATCCAAAATTAAGAATCAAGGTAATCATCATTGTGAATTTTAAATTTTCTTTTCATTTCTTGATGGAACCTTAGAAAGAGGTTATCATACTTTGTATTTATCTCTTGAATAATGAGTTAGACTGCAGTTTCTATAAATCCATTTGTGACAAATCCACATGCTATAGGTCTATTTTCTACAGGTTCGCTTGCTATAGGCCCACATATTTCAAGACAATCTTGGCTGCTACAACTCACATGGATGAGTATGCTATGGATCTACAAAATATTTAAGCAACATGGTTGGGAATATAAAATGTTACTATAGGATTTTTTTTTATGCCACATAACCTTGACTTTAATTCTCTGTGGCTATATAGTTACAACAATGCTTATTACCAATGCACTTAGCAAAGACTATATCTACCCATCTTCCTAGAAATACTCAACCATTTTGTTTCTTGTCTTAATTTGATTCTATGATATATTTTAAAATCATTTGAGAATATTCATTCTTCAATATGTATTAAATTATTTTGGTTAGTTCATTGATGTTAAACATGTATATAAATTAATACATTCATTTCTATTGTAGAGATGAGCAAAGGATAATCAATAGTGATGGAAAAACATTATGATATTCTAAAATAAAACTTATGTTTTTTCCACCTAAGTTTTATTGAATTTATGCATTAATATTTTGTTAAGATTATTATTATTATTATTATATAATCTCTAACACCTCTTTATATAGATTAAAGACCCACTAATAGTTTTTATGTATTTTTATGTTATTTTTTTTATATTTCAATTTAAATTTTATACTTTAAAAATTTCTTCATAATTTTGGATAAATTATTTTTACAATTACTTAGTTTAACTATTCAGAATTCTTATAACTTCACATTTAATTATAAATATCCCTCCCTCCCTTTCTTCTATAACAATAATATTATGTTATGTAGTAAGATTTTAATGGCATGAAAGTGTGTTTTCAATAAAGGTACTTTTTAATGTATGTAATAAAGGTACTTTTACATCTTTAGTCACACTTATTGCTTGAGATATGAGTTTTTTTTTTTTCGTTGATTATAAACAATTAAAACAATCGAGAATTTGTAGCCTGCAAAAACAATGTATGCCATATTTCAAGAACCTTATTACTTGAGATATGAGTTTTTTTTTTCAGTTGATTAGAACGATCGAGAATTTGAAGCCTGCACAGAAAGTGTATGCCATATTTCAAGAACTTAGATCTCTAGGTTGGCATCGTAATTGGTTTGTGTATGCCATATTTCAAGAACTTAGATCTCTAGGTTGGCATCGTAATTGGTTTGTGTATGCCATATTTCAAGAACTTAGAAGTATAATGATTTTTTGACTTGTCAAAAGAAAATGTGAAAAAACCTTTAGCTAAAATCATATGAGTAAAAATTTCATCCCTATATCTTCCAACCCACCTTCGTCAATTTCCAAATCAGGGTTTCTAGAGAACGCATGATTGTGTTTCATTTATGCTTATGATATTATACATAAACAGCAATAAGAATTACATCGTGATCATTGCAATGGGATGAGTTTTGGAGGAGGCAGTAATTCTAAGTTGATTATTAAAGATAATTTAAAATTTAATTGAGATTAAATGGTTTGTTTATAAGATATTTAGAGTAAAAATATTTAAAATTTTAAGGATTTTACATAATTTTTGCATAATTTTAGTAAATGTTAGAGTTAAAAAAGATCATCTCAAATGGAAATTGACTAATTTTTTTTTTGGAAAAAAATTATTGAAAACTAGTTTATGAACTAAAATATTTCATGATGAAAAAATAATAAATTAAAAAAAAACACATGTTAAAAAATACATTCCAAGCTTAAAAATATCACAATACAAACACAATACTTTCAACTTCATTAGATATTTGCTTTGTAATAAATGTTTCCAACGTCTAATAAAAATTTGACTAACAATTAATTCGGATAAGGGTGAACACATATTACCTTCTCTAACGTAATATAATTCTATAGAAACCGAGTGAATCATTACCTCTTGTATGTGTGATAGATGAAACTTGTTCTTAGTAGACGTTAATAATTATCACGATTATCATCATCACTAAATCTATTATTGATGAATAATTTGAATATTTCTGATTAATGCAAATCTGATGTAAGAAATTTTATAATTAATCTTTTATATTGGAAATCTCTATTATATATATATATATATATATATATATATATATATATATATATTCATATATATTCTTAAACGTTTATGCTGTTGGCGGCTGAGGTCCTTACAGACAACAATCGAGGTCTACACTGCTAGCGGTCGAGTTTTCTTGTTGCTGATAGTTGAAGTGACCCTCACAATCAACGGACCCACGATGATGGTGTGCCTATATTGAAGTCGACGACCCTTTCCCACTCATGATGTGTGCAGTGGCTCATTCTGTGGTGGTTCTAGGTGCTGGGTAAAAGAAAATATAGCTTGAATGTTACTGTATGGAAGCTAATATGCATTAGAAAAGATGATGTAGCTCACTTAAAATGCCTCATATTTATGGCTTCTTTCTGTTTTATATAACTCTCTATGAACAGTTTTTGTATTTGGGCTGAACACATATTTTGGTTACTTTGTAATAGGATGTTTGTAATAAGATGTTTAATGATATAGTTTTTTCTAGCTACTACCTACTTTGCTCTCTGATAAGAATTCATCATAACAAATATAATATTAACATATGATAATGGGTCCATTTTAAAATTTTGAATGTCCATCATAAGTCATCTATATCGAATGCATTTCGATATTGAAAAAGGTATAAATATGCATGAATCTAATTAATGGTGGAGAAAAGTGCTACACTTTGATTGAATTTTAACCATTAAAAAATATTCTTTTGACTGAATTACCCATTTAATTTATTAGATTATTTTTTAATATTAAGGACCATGTGATGTTAATAAAGTTTTCACGATTAGATATGATGTCGAAGTGGAAATTTAAATAGTTTTAGTTTATCACTTAACGAAGATGCTTTCTAAAAGAAATAATTTTTAAATATATAAATGTTTCAAATGAAATCCAAGAGGCTTTCCAAAATTTAGTGAAGGGAGTTTGAATCATTAATATAGTATGGCATGAAGAAAAAAGTAGTAATCTATTTGGTCAATCTAATTAGTTGAATGTGACCTATCAAACTTATTTATATTAAATTTTTGATATTGAAAATTTATGTAGGAAATCCATTAACCGTGCTAAAAAACTAGGGTTTACAGGAAGAGGATGGGGTCTTCATGGTCTTAAATATAGAGGAATATGACGTGTTATATCTCTATGATATGCCAAAGAGTTTTCAACAATAATATCCAATTTAATCTTTCATGGAATCAACTAAAGAGAATTGACGGTACCCTTAGTTATACTGCATGAGTCCTTAGTACGCAAGTGTGTTCTCCCGAAGTGTGTATAATAGGAAGGATAGAATTATATAAGGCTCACTTTAGGTATTTTAATGTGATTTTCATATACGAAGAGGTATCTAGAAGATAAAACTATATATAAATGTTGTCTAACGTAGCACTACCTGAAAGAATATGAACATTTAAGTTTGAAAGAGTATTGAACCAAATGATGCATCTTGTATTTTATGCTTATATTCTTCCCCAATTCAAGTTTACCCACTAACCCATAGATATTTTTGTTATTTAAAGAATTTAGAACACATCTCTAGCCTATAAAAAAAATATAAAATTGGAGTATGTGTTGGCATAAGAGTTGATATCACTTATGGTGTTCACTGATAGTTAAAATGCTATGTAAAGAAAATTAATAAAGAGAGACTAACCCAAATATAGATACATAAATAAAATAAACAAAATCATAATTGGAAGATAATAACCAATAAAGAGAGACTAACCCAAATATAGATATATAAATAACATAAACAAAATCATAATTGGAAGATAATAACCCAAATAAAAACTATAAAAATATTCACAGTAGATTGCAATATCCACTTGTCTTTTCAAAGAGAAAACTTCCAACATGACAAAATCTATAAATGTTGTAATATTCACTTAACTTCCAAGACCTCCATTAATGAAGCCTCAACTACTAAATAATGAACCATCTTTAATGAGATCACTTATATATATTGGCTTCAAACTATACTATCTCATTAAATTTATTTAATAAAAATAACCTTCAATGTATTAAGTAACAATATATACCTCTATATAAAGAAGTTACAATCAAATTTAAATAATTATATAAATAATAGTAAATAGATTTTAAAAAATTATGTTTAAAAACAAACTTCTTACAATTTTATAAATTATAATAATAATATTATATAGAAAAAGGTTTTATAAAATTATAATAATAATATTATATAGAAAATGGTTGATATACACATCATTCATCATTCATAATAGTAAATTAAACAATTTTATAATCTCTCATTTATTAATCAATCTTAAACAAAAAAGAATTAAAATTTTTTACATCATTATCTAGTTCCATATTTAGTGAAAATATTTGTTATATCCATACTATTTGGAAAAAGAAAATGGAAAAACAAACCTTTAGTTAGGACATTATGGTTATGAAAATGTCATTTGTGTGTCTTAAAAATGTACATTATGGTTTTAAAAATGTCATTTGTGTGTCTTAAAAATGTGTATATCATAGTTTCTAAAGAAATGCGATCAGGAAAGTATCTTATGAGTGAGGTCATGAGTGGATGTTGGGCGGGCGCACGA
Source organism: Larix kaempferi (assembly GCA_027924585.1). Classification (NCBI taxonomy): domain Eukaryota; kingdom Viridiplantae; phylum Streptophyta; class Pinopsida; order Pinales; family Pinaceae; genus Larix; species Larix kaempferi. Next base: position 1,120,189 of record BSBM01001158.1, on the reverse strand, counting down.
AGATGGTCCCCAAATTCGTTGTAATGGGAACGCGCTAGCGGCAAAAAAAAAGGATGTGTACGCACCTAAGGCAGCACGCATGTGCCGCTAGGTCTGGTACCAAACCGAGGCGCGTATACATTGTTGGCGCATGCGCGTAGATGGTGCCTGTGCGCAAATGTGGCATGCACGCGCCTTTGTTAAAAAAAAAAAAACAGAGCACAATTTCCCCATTGTTCTATTTGGCCGAGCGTGACATCCACCTTGCGTGCGCGTCGATTCAACCACCCAAGGAGGCCAAAACCACCCAAGAACACCCACAAACTCACCAACACATTGATTCATAGGTAAATATCAAGTTTTTTTTTCATTTTATTCATTCTTTGTGTCAATTTTTTGATTTTTTTTGTTTATTTAATTGTTAATAATTCCCAAATTTTTAAAACAATGAACCAATTCTCAATTGCAGATTGTAAACTAAGACAATGAGTGAACAAGATGTTAACCCCGAGTCCGGTGGAACACAAGAAAACCCAAACCTTGGACCCATTGCCGAAGAAAACCGTGAACAAAATCCAAATGCCAAACAAAACCAAAACCCCCAAGCAAATTTTGAACAAGATGAACTTAACCATTATGTAAATGAAATGCAAGTGCACACTCGTGAACTAAGAAACTCAGGGGAACCATCTCGATTGTCTCTTGCCGCGTCAATTAAGAACTCAATTGAATCCCTCATCCATGCACACCAGCAATTGACGATTTGATTGAATTTAGAGCTAGGATGCGGGAGTATTACTCCACTTGCATCTCCAAGGAAGCAATAAAATATTTGAACATTACAAAAGCCCAATTATACAGTATGTTCACCGATCCGAAAACAAACCAACCACAGAACATTACAAAGCCAGGGGTCTACATGGATTAGTGTCATTACCAACAGTGGAGGGACAATTGGATGCGGAGGTGGTTCATGGTGTACGATAAACCTCCCTGCAATAATAGGGAGGTTCCACAGTACTTCCTTCGCCAACTGTGGGCTGAGTTTTTTCACAGTTTCCATGTCAACTATTTTGACATAACCGAGTTATAGGGTGTTGGGAATGGCTCTGCCCAAGATCGACCTGCTACCAGGAGGAACCCAGTGAGAGGGCCACCAGCTCCTAGGCGTGACCTAAACTCCTCTCCCCAGCCACCTCAGTTGCCCCACAAGCTTGATTAGATCGAGGTGGCAATGAGGAATGTTGCACATGGACTCCTCAGACACACCTCCTTTGTAGCAGCGACTTCAGTGGAGAGGTCAGTTAACCTTGATAGAGATATAGGTGCAGGGCCTTCAGGACAGGACCAGGATATACCCGTGACCGGTGGTAGCCATGTTGGGCATTCCAGTTCGATGGGGGAAATTCCACATCTTTTTCCCCATTGTGGGTACACTTGCCCTGGCCCGATCGAGGGATATTATATGGATCAGGTCAGCAATGTTCTTAATGTGTTTTTAATCATCACTTGATAACTTGTAAAGTATTTTTCTTTGACTTAAGCTATTATTTCAATGTATAGTTATTTAGAGCTAATACACAAACATGGGAGAACGTAGGATCTCCCAACCTGGATGCAGCAATTGTAGCTGCAACTGAAATTGTGACACCTCACACAGAGGTATTTTCAGTACCTCACACAATATTGTTATTACTTATGTTAGTTATATTACTTAAGTATTTATATTTATGGCATACACGTTTATAGTTCGTACAATGTTTTTGAATATCTTGATTTCCTAAATAATGACTTGTTTAACATGTTCATAACATGCATGCATTTTGGTGTCCATACATGTTCCATGACTACGGTGATCAACCATTCTCGCCAGGGATTAGTAGATCACCATATACATAGGTAGAATGTGTAGTTAAAAGCAAGCTTTTAATTTGAATTGTTACGACTTACTATGGTTTACTTTATTGTTTGTTTACTAAATTGTGATATTACAAATCTTTATGTAGGTGCCACCAAGAGCTGCAGGTGCCCATTTTAGTCCTATGTTTCCACCCCCTCACATGAGTCCCCTCCCTCACTTCCATCTAGACCCCTCCTTCTGTCCAACCCCTCCCTTCCATCCATCCCCCCCTCCTCGGACATACTCCCCCCTCCATCCATCCTCCCCCACTCGTCCACGCCCCCCCTTATATACATCCTCCCCAATTTATCCACTCCTCCATGTCTATCAATCCTCCCCCATTTTTCCATGCCCCCCCTTCCTTCCACCTTCCCCTCTTCGTCGACAACCTCCCATTCCTCCATCATCCTCCCTCCATGTAGGACTGCCCTCCCATGCACCATCCCTCAACATCCCCCCTAGTCCTTTTCGTTCGATACCCTCTATCGTACAACTGGAAAGGGTTCATCATCCATGACGTCCTCGTCCACCCCATACCACCATGTCTTCTCCCACCATATCATCCCCACTTCTCGCCACTATTGTGGCATCTACTCTCCCAGTACCCTCATCTGTACCTCCAGTGGTTGCACCCGTAGTGGCTACCACTACATATGCACCCCGCCCCCATGACTGCATCAGAGCTGGTTTTCCAGTCATCTACTCCACCTACTAGCCCAGAAGCCTAGCCTTGTCCATTGTCGGAGGTGTTCACGGTGAGAATCAAGCCAAGTTATGAAAATATTTTGATGCATTAACAAAAATTAATTTAAGCAATTATTACTTTTCAATGAAATGATTGTTGTAAATGCTGTAGGCTAGAATTGCTGAGAGGCTCCGCAGATCTAGGACACCTACCCCACATTTCTCACCCGCATCAGAGGTGATTTATTTAAGATTCGAATTCTACATTTGTTTTATAAATGTGGTAAATGTTGCAAATGCTTGAAAATGACGGTATCTTATATCATTTGTTCCAGAGCTCGCAGAGACGGTCTACTCCTAGAGGGAAGAAGACCTGAGATACCAGTAGCTCGAAGAGAAAGAAGATCGACTTTGGAGATGCGCCTGGGAGTGACGGGGGTGGTCACAATGCATGACACACCCTGTGTTATGTACATTAGCCATGATGTGGCACGTTTGTGCACCAGTTTTGATGTAATTTGTATCTACAGCACGAGTTTCCATGTATTTTGGCTCTACAGCATGAGTTGTCACATTTTCTATAGGGCACAAGTTGCCATTGTACGTACATTGGGAACCATGTTCCACTATTTGCCAGAAATTGTATATGCTTGGATGATTTTTGTAGCCTCGATGTACATGTATTTTTAGTTATGTGATCTATATCGATGTTGTCTATATTAGTATCTTGTTGTCTAATGTTGTTGTCTCATGTTGTCTGTATCATGATGTGATGTTGTCTAAATTTGGTTTTTACTTCTATCCGTCCATTGCATGCAGTCTTACGTTTTGGTACCAATGATGTCCATGCATTAGTTGATAATGTGAATCAACCTAAAGCTTACCTATATCTTAGAAGAGAAGTTGGATATCATAGTTCAGCTTGGTTTATCTTTCCACTTGTAAAATCTTGTAATGGTATCTATGTTAAGAAAACATTATAAACATAGCCTAACTGAAACAAAATCATGTGTGAGAATTAATCTAAAAGCAAACAGAATAAATGGATGGACAAATCACACCTCATGGCACATAAGATATATATTGGGAACTTGAGTACTAGGAAAAGAATACTTAAACATAGAAAATGTCCATTGTTGTCAAAATGTTAAAATGAGATCCAACATGATTTTTAATAGCTCTACATAATGAGATCCAAAATATCCATACTCTACATAATAAAATGTCATCACTAGTATTTATATTGACCATTTTGTCTACTTAAGATCATGCAACAAATTAATAAGCAAGTTATGGAATCATTTCTTAATCAATTGGCACCATACAAATAGGAGAACCTTGAGCACAATGTATAGCTAGCTCATTAATTCTTACTCACGAATATAGCCACCTTTGATTTGATGACCATCACATCCACTACCATTTACAATTAGGACTTCCTTAATTTATCATTATGTGATAGCGATCTAATATTATGTAGACACGTTGACTTAAACACATATAGTTGACATTACAATAAATGACTATTATGAGGTGTATTTGTGAGGCTCTGTCCACCTCAACACACCAACTTGTTACCCCAATACCCCAAATGCTTTTGAATTCTGTCTAGAAGGGATTTAGGGGTATTAGCACATCCTAATTCATCTACTGGACACTCAGACGCTTGTTAAAGACATTTAGGACTTGCATTACATCAATGGAGTCACACATACACCCTCATCAAGTTGCATGCATCCATTAGTGCGCCATCAACACTAGAACATGTAAGCATTACTACATGTTGGACTAAGCTTTACTAATGTTATGATAATATTAGGTTTGCCATCCATTGAGAAGGTTGTCATAGGTGTGCATATCCACCATATAAAAATATTCATGGTGCATGTTATTTCAAACCATTAGGTTTCTAAATTAGGTATCCGGTGCTAGGTACAACGGTTTTCTAGTTGATGATGGACCCTTGCTATATAGATGAGATACTATGCATATATGTGTATAGTGATTTGGATTCAAATGTATGCACATGGATATACATGTACAATGAAAATGATTTAATTTTTATATGCATTATAATTTAGGGCTAGATCTTAGGCTACACAATAGGGTTTCATTGTGATTAGAATACAAATTAGGGTTTACGCTACCAACTAGGGTTTTAAGGCTAGGCTCTCATGTTTCTAGGCTAGGATCCAAGCTCTAGGGTCACCATCTTAATGTTTAATTCCACTATCACGACATCATTCCCACCAATACCATGCCCACTACTACAATCACCATCAAGCCTCTCAATCCCACTTTGTACATTTCCAATACTTCCAAGTTAAAATTTATAGGTCTTGTTGCTAAAAGCTTTTCACTTATCTATTCACATAGATAAATCCACTTCCATGAAATATTTGTTGTAGCTTGGTACAAATGCAAGTTCACATGCAATAATAGTTGAGAAATCCAAAACATCCTATACCTTGTAAAAACAACCTTATTAATCTTCTTTTGACTAAGGAAGGGGAGAACATCATAGTACAACCTCAATAGCAATGTGTTTTTTAATGAATAGCCTCTATATAGGGCATACTATATTTATATGGTCTTTAAAGCCAAGTCATTTCGAATAGAATGTCACAATTTCAATTACACCATTAATGCAACGTGTTCAAATTGAAAGTTTCATTTTGTTGCATTACATGTGGTCAAACATTAACTTCCACGAATTATTCTTTAATAAAAAAATTATTAAATGATATTTTTTAAGTCTAACTTCATTGCTAAAGGGTTATTTTGTCACTAAAACTTCATGCCAAGGGCAATGTAACAATTCAAAACATAAAAAAAATTAGTTTGAAGGGAGGAGATGAAATGGAATTCCAATGCAAAATGCCATTGCCAATAATTGAAATCTTCACATGATCAATGCTCTGTGCATGTTGGCTTGCATGAGTATTTCATGTTGACCAACTTTTATCTACAAAGTGATACAAATACATACCATCATCAAATACGTGCCATCATCAACATCTCCATCATCATCATCTTCATCATCATCATCAACATCATCATCATCTTCTCCATCATCATCAACATCTCCATCATCATCATCTTCTCCATCATCCTCATCAACAATTCCATCATCATCATCTTCTCCATCATCATCATCATCATCTTCATCATCATCATCAACATGTTCATCATCATTGTCATCTCTAGGTTCCTCATAAACATCTCCATCATCATCATTGATACCTGTCGGGGGCATAGAACTCCAATTGTGCAACAAAACCAGGTTTCGGGGAGACATGCAGGTGTTTCCAGGGAGGTTTCGGCTGGGAATGCTAGCCACAAGTGCCCGGTGGATGATGTTGCAAATCTGACCCCAATGTGGAAAAATTGCACACTCCCTCACTGAGTAAAACCCTAGTTTCCAAGATGGACCTACAAGGTGACAACCAGGCCATGGGACCGCAGGAGAGGGGCACCCCTAGCACTATCCCGACATCCTGAATCCAACGGAGTCAACGGTTCATCGATCGGAGCCATGGTATTCATTCTATGGCTCGTTCCATCTCGCATCCAAAAGGCCTTCAGGGACACCTGCTGGATTCCTGCCAGGGGCATAGAACTCTAACCATGCAACAAAACCAGGTTCTGGGGAGACATGCAGGTGTGTCCAGGGAGGTTTCAACTAGGAATGTCATACACGCAAGGGCACTTGTGGGTAGTGTTCCCATCCGGAACCTCCCTGGACACACCTGCATGTATCCCCAGAACCCGGTTTTGTTGCACAGTTGGAGTTCTATGCCCCCGACATGTATCCAGTAGGTGTCCCTGAAGGCCTTTTGGATGCGAGACAGAACGAGCCATAGAATGACGACCGTGGCTCCGATCGACGAACCATCAATTCCGTTGGATTTAGGACGTCAGGATAGTGCTAGGGCTGCCCCTCTTCTTTGGTCTCGTGGCCTGAGTGTCACCTTGTAGGTCCACCTTGGAAACTGGGGTTTTTCTCAGTGAGGGAGTGTGCAATTTTTGCACATTGGGGTCAGATTTGCAAAATTGTCCACCAGGAACTTGTGGTGATGATGATGAAGATGGTGATGGTGATGAAGATGGTAACATTGATGATGATAGTGATGGTGATGAAGACTATGATGATGGAGATGTTGATGAGGGACCTAAAGATGACCATGATGATGAATATGATGATGATGATGAAGATGGTGATGATGATGGAGATGGTGATGAGGGAGCTACAAATGACAATGATGATGAAGATGGTGATGATGATGAAGGCGTTGATGATGATGGAAATGGTGATGAAGATGATGCTACTACTGCTGATGATGATGATGAAGATGTTGATGATGATGGAGATGGTGATGAGGGACCTAGAGATGACCATGATGATGAAGATGGTGATGATGATGAAGATGTTGATGATGATGGTGATGGTGATGAAGCTAATGATGATGATGATGATGAAGATGATGATAATGGAGATGTTGATGAGGAACCTAGAGATGCCAATGATGATGAAGATGTTGATGATAATGATGATGATGATGGTGATGATGATGAAGAAGTTGATGATGATGGTGATGGTGATGAGGATGATGATGATGGATATGTTGATGAGGAACCTAGAGATGATAATGATGATGAAGATGGTGATGATGATGAAGACGTTGATGATGATGGTGAGGGTGATGAAGATGATGATGATGATGGCGAAGAAGATGATGATGAAGAAGAAGAAGATGATGATGATGATGATGTTGATGATGATGAAGATGATGATGATGTTGATGATGATGATGATGAAGTTTGGGTGGGCATAAAACCAAGAGAAAAAAAAAATTGAAGAGGACATGTGGGGTGGGAGGTTGACCTCCAAAAACTCAAGCATTGAGGGTACGTGTGGTGGTTCACGGATTCTAGGGCTAGATTAGGTTTCTAGGATTCTAGATTAGTTTCTAAGGGTTAGATTAGTGTTTCTAGGGTTAGTTTAGCTTTCTAGGATTTCTCGGGCTAGATTATGTTTGTAGGGTTATATTAGTGCTTCTAGGGTTAATCATGCATGAATAAAAAATCACATGGCTATAAATCATAACTTAGTCATAAATCAAACATCAAATAAATGATATAAGATAACGATATCAAATAAACTATCTAACATGAATAACATTAATCATGCATGAATAAACAATCACATGGCTATACTATGTACCTCAGTCAATTAGGCCTTCTGGATCCTCTCAGTTTTTTATTGTCTCGAACAACCTCTCATGCTCTGCATGAGGTAGTAAGTAGCATACCTTGTTTGATGACTTTGTTGACATTGTATGTAGTTGGATGTTTGTACCAACGATCAAGTGCGTAAAGTGATACACTCCCAACCCTGGTCTATAATCCATGTATGTGTAGCCATTGCTCTTTGGTCCCTTTCCATCGACTGTAAGATATTCCCCTTGAACAGCCATCGAGCCAGTCGGAAAGGTAATGCCTTCACTGTCCATTAATGGTGCAAGGAGGGTTTGCTTCCCCTGGATGCATCGTGCCAACCAATAATTCGTCCCAATTGCACTGTTTGTTGGGGCGACAACTGCATAAATGTGTCCTGCAAAAATGCATTTTAAGGTCATATTCCAACAAGTAGTGGTTTGATAACTTGGATAATTACAAAAACAAGGAGGTAACCGGGATATGCATGCAGAAATGTTTACTTGGCTGTACAAGATCAGATATATGATCATATTCATTCGAAATAGAGGACTGGCCTTCCTCTAACTGGATGTTTCAACAACTACACGTGGGTCTACTGCAAGTGATACATGATCCCATTCCTCAACCCAATCCATTGATTTGCACTCATCCCACTCACAACTGCTGCAAGACCCACAAAAGGAAGCAAGTTTTTGCATCCATATTTCAAATAAGGGGTTGTTTGAGCTTCGAACCGAATGAAATCCAAGAGTGCCTTGCACAATACTACAACTATAAGAATGCGATCGATCTATATCGACTACATTCCAGAAATTTCTGACAACATGTCCTCTACCTGTTGGTATGTGTTGCTCTGTGGTTTGATCTGACATTTTTTCTTTGCACCATCAAACTGTGGATTCGAAATTCTGAATATGAGGGCCTCCCATGCACCTCATCTCCTCCCTTCATAGGGAAGTTTTGAGACATGCTCCTACCCCATCGGCTCTCCCTTTCCATGACCGGTCTCAAAATAGTTCCATACATGCAGCACATCATAAGTCTTGTGCAAAATACTCAACCATTGGAAAACACGTGCATTTTTTAACTGGCCTGCACAACCATCTGACCATAACCAATGCTGATCCATCTGTATACCTCTCTCCTTCAGCTGATCATAGAAAATTTTGAAGCAATGCTGCACATAATGCAGGTTGTGGCACCTGTCGTCACTGATGTAGAAGTTGGTCTCTTTCAACATTATCCTCATGTCATTGCTGCTCTCTGGCGCGTGCCTGTACGTGATATGGACCATTATGCTAACTTGGTCTAAATGGTAGTAAGTCTAACTTTGAATCTCATTCTGTGGCTGTAGGGTGTAGTTTTCTGCAAAGTCCACAACCGACAATATTGTGCCCTTGGGAAAGGTGTCCCTGCACTATCTATACTGTTCATCCTGCCATCGTGCTACATGGATGTGTTGTACATAATGCTCGGTCTTTTGGTAGAATTCCTTCATGAATTTGCAAATTTATACCTAGTGCCACAAAACCAAGGGCATTAATACAACGTGACTTTTTCAATCTCAATATATATGTACAAATTCAACATGTACAGTATGAAAGTATGGAAACTTAGATTACCTGTGACTTCACCAATGCAATTTTTTTTATTTCCTTTGAACTATCTACTTGATATGTTATGTACTGGAAGTTCTGCATTTCTACTGACATCTTCCCAAATTCGTGCTCCGCAGTTATGTGGATGTAGGGGCTAAATAATTCAAATCCACTGCAACTGGAACACGTCCCATATAAACATGATCTTTTATAATATTTTTGTCCTTCAGGTCTTGGACACATTATGCTATGTATAAATTCTCTGGATGCAATCGGTGGTTGTAACGATGGGAAATCCTGCACAATGTTAGTATGAAAACCACAAAATATATGTCTATATGTATCATAATAGTACTCAAATTCTACAAGGTATCTACAACAACATGTATTGCGATCAATGCAAATTCTAACATACCAGTGTTTTCATTTTTCAAAGGACCTTTGGCCCAAGTTCAATTGTGTGTGCTCATTCTTGAACCTCTCATAGAGTTCTGTTTGTGTCGTGTTAAGGAAGTGCTTTACATGGGGTTCACCCCCCCTAACACCTTTTCTCAAATTTAAAACATCTCTTTGATTTGATGATGGTCTAGTGTTATCATGCCAAAAATTTTGCACTAGTTCTTTAACAGCATCAATGAGCTTCATGTCTAAACGAGGTAACCTACCAACAAAGGCCCAACAATCTTTTTGGCCTGGGGTGTCAAATTTTTCTCTAATTGCAGAATACTTTTGAAGAGTCTTTCTATCTATAAATATTTTACATGTGTGTGATAGTAGGTGACATTGCCATGTGGATTTGTCTACAATCGATTCTGACAGCACACGACGGGCCGCATTAAAATCTTTTGTATGAGAATTTTTTCCAATCAAATTAAATGCAAATTGTAGATTTCTAACAACATGATTGTTGGCCTCTGAACTTCTAACTACCTTTATGCCCAAAATTATCCTAACATGAGCTAGACAATGTGATTTTAACAAAGCAAGAAACAATTGACATTTTGTTGCATCGATTTTGGATTCAAAAAAATCTTTCATTATCTTGCTACAATAGAAATCAATAGTGCGTTTGGCCATCTTACCTTCAAGTGCTGAAAATGAACTTTCATCCACATGAATACGTTTGGGAGTTCTTCATCGTCTGGTTGATAGTCGAGGCAAGGGAGTCGGCAAGGAAGTACGAGTCTCGTCAACGGTTTGTTGTGGCACTTCGTTCACAAATTGGTCCTGCAAGGGAGTGTGTTCTCCATGAGTGTGCTCTTATTGTGGAGGTTGCCAGTTAAGAACTTGTTCAACATCCATCCCTTCATACTTGACATCGGGAAAGATTTGATTGACTTCAACCACTTCGTCATTGCTTGTTGATGGATCTAAGGCACTAACACTTTGATTTCTATGGTTTTGCATGTACAACCTGGCATTTTCTCTTATCTCATGGACCTTTTCAGGGGGCAGCTGCATCCTTCTAGACTTTATTGTATTATTACGTCTGTTGCCCATATTCAATGCATTTTTTGGAAAAACAAAAATATCACCCCTGCAAGAATGAGCAACAAACAATATATTAAAACTCGATGTGCAAGATTATTAAAGCTCGATGTAGCAATTGATTATGTACAAAAACATCTAGTGAGAATGTTTTCATATAATCTTAAAAGCTCATACGCACTTCATTTTCATGGTATGGATGATGGAAAATAGCCCAAAAGACTAAGAGTTTTCAATTGTTTAGGTGTTTGTGTGAGTTGTTGTAGTGAAACCATGAGGAATTCAACAAATGTTTGTGTACTAGATGGAGGAATGTGATTGTGAAATGTTATTGGTGGTGATGCAAGTAATTTTTTCTTATTATCTTCATGAAAGGTTGAAATCATTGCTTGGTGCATGTTGTAGCTTTTTTTTGGTAAGATGTTTTTATTGTCCATGTTGAAGATTAAGAAGACTAAAATAGATGTATCATACAATTCATGAGAAAAACCAAAATAGATGCCATTCAAACAAGTGAATGAAGACTAAATTACATTTAACAAGATAAAATTAGTACCATACCTCAAGGATTATGATTGCTCTTTGCTTCAAATGTAAAATGCTCTTTCGATGTGTCCACTATATGTAAGAAGACTTCATGTGTGTCCAAGTAGCACGATAATTCAGTCGAAGGTGCCAAATAGAGTCCAAGTGTTGTGTATTCGCTCAATTGATCCAAATAGATCCCAATAGGTGTGTATTCAATACAAAGAGCCAAATAGAGCCCCAAATGTTGCATATTTTATCCAAATGGTGAAGGAAGCACCAAATGGTGTATGAATTCAATCTACCATGTAAATGCTTGTCGGACTGTGCGTGAAACTAGCGAAGAGAACACGATGAATGAGGAAAAAAATATGGGAGAAAGAACGCGAGTGATTTTCTAAATTTTATGTTCAATAGGGACATGCACGCGCCAGATGCGCATGCGCGTCCCTGATGAACGTTGTAATGCTTGGTGGGTAACGTTCACTGTATTTATTTCCCAACAGATATAAATGTGTCGGGTTATGCCTAGAGCCCCTCCCCATAAAGAGCCCCTCCCACATAAAGACCTTTAGGACCTCTTCTAACCCATAATCCCTAAGTGCATTTAAGTGCTTCTAGGTGTTTAGGGGTATATTTACAAATGTGTATTTTGATTTCAAAACATTAATTTAATTTTGAATTAGAAACATATGTATTACATCAAGAATAATAAAATACATAGTAGATATATTAATGTTGTATAAAGTGATGATAATGATGATGATGATGATGACGATGAAGATGATGATGATGATGATGATGATGATGATGTCGATGATGAAGATGATGATGAATATGCCGCACATCATCCTCATCATCATGATCATATTCATCATCATCTTCATCATCATCAACACCATGATCATCATCATCAACTTCATCATCATCATCATCGTCATCATTGTGAGGACAAGGATGATGATGATGATGGTGATGATGATATGATGATGATGATGATGATCATCATCATCATCATGATGGTGGATGATGATGAATATGAGTACGATGATGAACATGATGATGATGATGAATATGATCATCATCAAAATCATCATATTCGTCATCATCATCTTCATTAGTCACCATCATCACCATCATCATCATATTCATCATCACCATCATCATACTTGTCACCATCATCATATTCATCATCACCATCATCTTATTCGTCATCATCATTAGTCACCATAGTCACCATCATCATATTCGTCATCATCATCATCATCATCATCATCTTCGTCATGATGATATGATGATGATGGTGGTGGTGGATGATGATGAATATGAGTACGATGATGATGATGAATAATTTGGAGATGTTGCTGATGATGATGATGATGAAGATGATGAGTAATATGCAGCACATCATCATTATCTTCATCATCATCATCATCATCATCATTGTGAGGACGCGGATGATGGTGAGGATGATGAAGATGATGATGGATATGAGTACGATGATGAAGATGATGATGTTGATGATGAATATGATAATCATCATCATTAGCAAAATCATCATATTCGTCATCATACTCATCTTCATTAGTCATCATCATCACCATCTTCATCATCCTCGTCCTCATCATCATCATCGTATGATCATGGTCACGATCATCATTTTCTTTGTCATCATAATAGTCATCTTCATCATCCTCATCATACTCATCATCACCATCATCCTTATCATCATCATCATCATCATCATCATCATCATCATCATCTTCATGATGATGATGATGATGACGATGATGAAGATCATGATGAAGATGATGATGATGATGATGATGATGATGATGGTGATGATGATGATGACTAATGGAGATGATGATGATGATGATGATGTTGATGATGAAGATGATGACGAATATGTAGCACATCCTCCTCATAATCATCAGCATCTTCATCATCAACAACAACATGATCATCATCATCATCTTCATCATCGTCATCATCATCATCATCATCGTCATTGTGAGGACGAGGATGATGATGATGATGATATGATGATGGTGGTGGATGATGATGAATATGAGGACAATGATGAAGATGATGATGATGATGATGAATATGATCATCATCATCAAAATCATCATATTCGTCATCATCATCTTCATTAGTCATCATCATCGCCATCTCCATCATCCTCACCACCACCATCATCATCATCATCATATGATCATGGTCACGATGATCATTGTCTTCATCATCATAATCGTCATCTTCATCATCCTCATCATACTCGTCATCGCCATCTTCTTCATCATCATCATGGTGTTGATGATGATGAAGATGATCGTGATGATGAGGATGATGTGCTGCATATTCATCATCAACATCATCATCATCTCCATTAGTCATCATCATCATCATCATCACCACCATCTTCATCATCATCATCATCATCATCTTCGTCATGACAACAATGATGATGATGATGAAGATCATGATGGTGATGATGATGGTGATGATGACGATGAAGATGGTGATGACGATGATGATGATGATGATGATGACTAATGGAGATGATGATGATGATGTTGATGATGAAGATTATGACGAATATGCAGCACATCATCATCATCTTAATCATCATCCACAACATGATCCACAACATGATGATCATCATCATCTTCATCATTGTCGTCATCATCATCATTGTGAGGATGAGCATGCCGATGATGATGATGATGATGACAAAGATGATGATGATGATGACTAATGGAGATGATGATGATGATGATGATGATGATGTTGATGTTGATGATGAATATGATGACGAATATGAAGCACATCATCCTCATCCTCATCATCGTCAACAACATGATCATCATCATCATCTTCATCATCGTCATCATCTTCATCATCGTCAACAACATGATCATCATCATCATCTTCATCATCGTCATCATCTTCATCATCATCATCATTGTGAGGACAAGGATGATGATGAATATGATCATCATCATCAAAATCATCATATTTGTCATCATCATCTTCATTAGTCATCATCATCGCCATCTTCATCATCCTCACCATCATCATCATCATCATCATATGATCATGGTAATGATGATCATTGTCTTCATCATCATAATCGTCATCTTCATCATCCTCATCATACTCATCATCGCCATCTTCATCATCATCATGGTGTTGATGATGATGAAGATGATCACGATGATGAGGATGATGTGCTGCATATTTGTCATCATCTTCATCATCAACATCATCATCATCTACGTTAGTCATCACCATCTTCATTGTCATCATCATCATCATCATCTACATTAGTCATCACCATCTTCATTGTCATCATCATCATCATCATCTACATTAGTCATCATCATCATCATCATCATCATCACCATCTTCATTGTCATCATCATCATCATCATCATCATCATCATCATCATCATCATCATCTTCTTCATGATGATGATGATGATGATGAAGATCATGATGATGATGAAGATGGTAGTGATGATGATGATGATGACGATGATGACTAATGGAGATGATGATGATGATGATGATGATGATGATGATGATGATGAATATGATGACAAATATGCATCACATCATCATCATCTTCATCATCATCCACAACATGATCCACAGCATGATCAGCATCATCATCTTCATCATCATCATTGTGAGGACGAGCATGAGGATGATGATGATGACGACGACGACGATGATGATGATGATGATGATGATGACTAATGGAGATGATGATGATGATGATGATGCTGATGTTGATGATGAAGATGATGATGAATATGTAGCACATCATTCTCCTCATCATCAGCATCTTCATCATCATCAACAACATGATCATCATCATCATCTTCATCATCAACAACAACATGATTATCATCATCATCATCATCATCATCATCATCATCATCATCATCATCATCATCATCATCATTGTGAGGATGAGGATGAGGATGATGATGATGATGATGATGATGATGATGATGATGATGATGAAGATGGTAGTGATGATGATGATGATGACGATGATGACTAATGGAGATGATGATGATGTTGATGATGAAGATGATGACAAATATGTATCACATCATCATCATCTTCATCATCATCCACAACATGATCCACAGCATGATCAGCATCATCATATTCATCATCATCATTGTGAGGACGAGCATGAGGATGATGATGATGACGATGATGATGATGATGATGATGATGATGATGATGACTAATGGAGATGATGATGATGATGATGATGATGATGATGAAGATGATGATGAATATGTAGCACATCATCCTCCTCATCATCAGCATCTTCATCATCATCAACAACATGATCATCATCATCATCTTCATCATCGTCATCATCATCATCATCATTGTGAGGATGAGGATGAGGATGATGATGATGACGATGATGATGATGATGATGATATGATGGTGATGATGATGGTGGTGGATGATGATGAATATGAGTACAATGATGAAGACAATGATGACGAATATGATCATCATCATCAAAATCATCATATTCGTCATCATCATCTTCATTAGTAATCATCATATCCATCTTCAACATCCTCACCATAATCATCATCATCATATGATCATGGTCACGATGATCATTTTCCTCGTCATCATAATCGTCATCTTCATCATCCTCATCATACTCGTCATCTCCATACTCTTCATTATCCTCATCATCATCTTCGTATCATCATCATCATAATTGATGATGATGATGATGACAATGACGAAGATGGTGTTGATGATGATGATGAGGAAGATGGTGAAGACGAAGATGATGATGATGATGATGATGATGGTGGTGGTGGATGATGTTGAATATGAGTATGATGATTAAGATGATGAGGATGTTGATGATCATTGTACTCATCATCAACATCATCATCATCATCTTCATCATCATCACCATCAATGGTGATGATGAGGATGATAATGATGGTGATGATGACGTTGACAATGAAGATGATGACCTAGATGTTGATGATGATGAGGAAGAAGGACGATGATGATGATGGTGTTGATGATGACGATGATGATGATGACGAAGATGATGATGATGATGGTGATGAGGATGAAGAAGATGATGATGATGTAGATGAAGATGTTGATGATGATGACGATGGTGATGAAGATGTTGATGATGATGAAGAAGAAGATGGTGATGATGAAGAAGATGACGATGGTGGAGATGTTGATGAGGAAGGGGGAGATGACAATGATAATGAAGATGTTGATGATGATGGTGATGGTGATGATGATGATGATTAGATGATGATGATCATATTTATCATCATCATCATCTTCTTCATAACCATCATGATCATCATCCTCGTCACCATCATCCCCATCACCATCATCATCCTCATAATCCTCATCGTCATCTTCATCACCATTGTCATCATCATAAAAATATTCATCATCATCACCATCACCATCATCTCATCATCATCATCATCATCATCAACATCTTCAACATCATTGTCATCTCCCCCTTCCTCATCAACATCTCCATCATCGTCATCTTCTTCATCATCACATCGTCATCAACTTCATGTATCCCCTTGACAAAGGAAATTAAATAAACCATACAAAGGCATACAATAACACGCACGCGCATGGATGCATGCGCGTTGTTATCAACGCGTGTGCACATTTGCGCACACGCGTGTCTGAATTCAAATTATTTTTGGCACCCTTACAGGCTTGGAATTGGCTTCGGATTGCACCTTGAGGCTTGGTTTGATTTATGCCTGATTTATGGCAGAAAACATCAAATGTTGTAACTTTCGGTTTTTCACAACTAGTTCCACATAAGCTCCATGAGTGCACCATAGATGAAATTGCACATGCTTATCGAGCTCTGTGTGCATATTCTAAATATATAATTTTTGAATAGATCTGTTGTTGTTTTCTATTTTTAATTCATTTTTAACTGCACTCATGTCAAATTTGTAAAAAACATAGGTCGTTTATTTGGCCTATAACTTTTGATTGGCTTACCTATTTCGAAAACGGAAGAGAACCCGCACAAGAGCACGAAAATACCTACAATATAATAAAAAAAAGTATTTTGATTATTTTTAGACCATGATATGGTGGCTCAACACTTGACCATGTCATTTTGGGGCTTCACTGACTTCGGTAATTTAAAAAAAATATAAAATTGACTTTTAAAATTTTGGAAAAATAGCCTCGCACAAGATTCTTCCGTTGCCTATGCCTCTACATATTTTTTTTCTTGTAAATTGAAAATTTACATAGCAAACGGGTGGCTTATCAAAATAATGTGCATTATGTTTGAGAAAAAAATAACATACCAATCTTCGAATAATGACATTTTGGGGTTGTTATACCACTTTTCCATAAATAAAAGTTATATATTCCGAAAGGTCATCCGATTTTCTATGTTTCATCTGTTTACACCTAATCCAAAAAAGTTTTGTAGGTACCTCTAATAATTCATTTTAATGATAATATTTCCGTTTTTCCAGAATGTGATTGCAACTAACGTGTCATAATTGGATATCATTACCTTGCACCAGCCCTGCTATTTTATATTTGTGATATTAAATATAAATAAATAATTCTGGTTCTACCGTCAAAACAGTCATTAAAGAATAGTTAAATTCAATTTTTCCAAAATAAAAAATGTTCGATTCTAGTGAAAAGCCTTCATTCGAGCCAAATCATCAAATTTTTAGACAGCTCCCTAGAAATAGAATTATGATAGATATTTAAAGTATAATTTAGATCAAATGGTTTATCAAGTTATTATGGGATTCCGAGTATTTTGTTGTAAGAAGCGTGATCAATAATGGCCAACACTTATGTGTGTGCATACATCTCTTTGTCCACGGCTTAGAGTATTTTGTGGTGACAAGTATGGAAAATAATGGTCAACACTTATATGTTCGTGTTTGCATACATATCTTTTCATTTTTTCACTTAAGAATAACAAAATCTATATTATATATTACATTATCATAAAAGTAAAATTTAATTAAAAACAAAAAAATCTATATTTTTCAACCAAGAAAAAACCAATTACCTGTTATTCATAGTATGAATTAAAGATAACATAGTTTTTTATAGTCTTAAATTCCATTGAAAATATGAAGTTTGTCTAGTATCATCCACCCAAAATACTTCACAAAATTTACAATACTAGATCATACTTCCAAAAAAAACATCCATACATATCCCTCAACCATTGAATCAACTAATTGTATCAACATATACTATAAACACTATATAATATACATCCTGTCATAATAAAAAATACATGTAGAAACATTGAAACTTAGTAAGCTTCAAAAGAGCCACTTGACAAAACAATGTTCTCCATCATTTCTTCATAGAATTGCCTACCTTCCTGAAGACCGATCACTTTCTTCGATAATTCATCTGCCAAATAATTTAACTATCCATAGACATTAGTAAAGGAAATTTCATTGAATTTATCCTGCATAGTCTTTATTCTAGAACACCACTAATCAAAAGATGCCACCTATAGCTTTGACTTCCCTGCTTCCCAATCCACTATAACTTTTGAATCTCCAATGACCTAAAGTGACAAAATACTATTATTAGAAGCACAAAATAGAAGACCCCATAGAGCCAACAACTTAACTCTAGTATTTGTTCCTTTTCCACAGGCCAACCACATGTGAAAGAAATGATTGTTATTGAGTTTTAGGAGCATTCCTCCTCCACACATTCCAATTATGATGCATCATAAAAAAAAACATTGGTATCTCTTATGATAGATGAGGAAAAGTAAAAGTCTTAGTCCCTTTTGTCCTCTTTCCTTTTTTATATTCATTGAATACCCCAACAATCCTAGAGTCGAGAACCAAAACATTTGTAAACATATTCTCAAAGATAACAACATTCCTATCTCTCAATATTCCCCAACTAACAAATATAGGAACCTTTTTATAAAGAGGTACATGAATAATCCAGGATTTGAAATTTGAATAAAAGGTTGAACCATCCCACTCATAAATTTGAAAACTAGCTCTCATTTCCATCCAAAATTTCTTTGCAAACTTATAGAAAATAAAAAGATGTGTGATAGACTCTGCTTCCTTATGACACAGACTACAAATACTTGGACCAACCCTTCCTCTCTTGATTAAATTGCCCCAAGTCATAATTTTATTTTCAAGGAAAATCCAAGTAAACCATTTCAATTTCAAGGGAGCATTCCACTTCTAGATTTTTTTATGTCACCATTTCTCAACGACATCAACTAATGAATGGGAAATAACATCATAAGCTAATTTAGCATTAGCTTGTCCATTTGTGCCATTCCAAGCCAATACTAACTCATCCTAATGGTCAAATAACTTGATTCCATCATGATTTAAGCAAGAATAATATAGGAATTCCATTCCATGGCATGATCCCCTACTAAGCCCAAGTCCTTTGCGAGGATCCAATAAGGAGAAGAATGTACCAGAATTACATTTCTTTTTACTTGAGCCAAAATCATGATCCCATGATCCATGAGATATGGAATAAGACACTGAGAAATTTTATAGAACACTTCACCCCCCCAAAAAAGGATAAATACTTGTAACACCTCCAAAATTAATAAAAATTAAAAAATTTGTGTAGTAAAAATACTACAATTTACTATGCGGAAAGTACAATTATGATTGTTTAACTCCTAGTTAATTGCTTAACTATAAATTGTAATGGCGACACTTAATTACAAAATTAATTGTTTAATTAATGCGTCTTAGCCACTGAAATAAGACTTCTGTTTGACTGTCATTAATATGACGATTTAATGCTTAAGAAGATGTTGATATTTAAATTGCTATTCTTTGGGTCGTCAAATGATATTATAGTTGTTATTATGATGTTATTACTAAACATGTATTTCTTGGTTGAAGGGGTTCCTTGTGACACCCCGAAGCTTACTTAGCGTTAAGCTAATGCATTCTACCACTTTGACCAGGTTACCGGTGAGGACATGCATCAAAGAATTTGGTATTAAAATTATAACAGAGGTCATTATGGTGACAAGCATCTTCTTACTCATTACTGGTTAGATTGTAATTATGAGACTTAGTAAAATCTTGACTAAGATCTAGAGATTCCTACTCCAATTTTAATGGTGATCAAACCTTGTTTTCTACAGTTGATTTACATTATATTTATATTAGTTGGTTAACTCTTCACCATAGACTTTGCGGTTCCTAGGCAATCTCAAAGGTTTTGTTTATTTGTGATCTGAACTATATCAAAGTGGTTCCAAGAACATCTGGCGTAAAGGTATTGGCATCTCCAAATAAACAATGGCATGAAACTTTAGTAATGGGGTTTTATATTTGAACGATGGTGGTTGACAGTTCATGCATTAAATGATCGCACGTGATTTCCTTGGGAGTAACTCCACATATAGGGAAAATCCTATCCTTGCACTAAGGGTTTTGGTCTTTGGAATTTTCGTGGTGTTCTTCATAGGGTTGGAGAGCCATGCTCTCTCGGCCGCCATGGCTATGAGCCATTGGAATTCACACATGGTTCAGACTCAGTCACATAGGTGATTATCATTAAGATTCTATCGTGGTCTTCATTGAATGGTTATAGTGAGAGGTTATGGGTTCCTGTCTCTCGGATTTTGTTGAGCATACGTTTGGGTAGCCCTTGGCCAAGTTCGAGTTTGGTAAGTTTCTACAACCTTAATACTTTTCAGTGTTTTATATTTATTTCACTAAAATTCTTCATACGTTGTTAATCAATGTTTAACCTCTTGTTTTTTTGTTTTACAGGGTTTCTACCAGTTCTCAGTCTCGACTTGGGTTTCAGCGATAGCTTAGAAAAAGGATAAGCTACTCCAGTGGTTGGGAACCATGGTAAGCTTCGGGCCCATCCACAAGAGTGACACCTCTGTCAACAATGTTTATTTCAATGATGTTGTTTGTCTATGAGTATGAGCTATTTATCATTTCTTTGTAATGGCGTTGCTATTGTCTTCTGGATAAAATCCAAAGTTAGGGTTTCGACAACTAAAGGAAATTAAACTTCTATTTGTTTTGTTTTGGGTACCATTCTGGTAGACCCGAGCAGTGTTCACTGTGTTGTACTCGTTTATGAAAATAATAGTGTTTACCAGTTTCGATACTTGTATTTGAATGTTAACAATGCTGGATGCTCTCGGCCTTTTGACAATTTATTTGATTGTATTTTGGTACAGTCAAAATTTATTTGGTTTTGGGGAGAAGCCCTACTTCAAAGATTATGATGCAATATGTTTGTATTAATTCTCGGTTATGAAATGGTTGAATTCTACAGGATTAAACCCTAAACCTTGTCACGTATTTAAATTTTGTATTTATAATTTTATAATGTGTAAACATTTAACACTGGGTGAGATCCTTCTTGATACTCGAGCCCTTGACCTTTAAATGAAAATTATTCTTTGTTACCTGTATAAATATGATGGAAACGATGCATCCAATAGATGCCATCGAGCTCTATTCTTGATGCATTCTGCATCACTACAAATGTTTCGACTATATTTAGAAACTGGTTAGATTGTTTTATTGTTTTTAGTTCGTATAAGTGGATTTCGAAACCAACTGTAATTAATTTTCTTGACACGCGTGGGGTTGTATTAACCCGGTTCATAATATTTAAAGAACTTAGGTTGACCCCTTACAGGTCTCGAACCCTTGTTACAAGATTATTATAGTTTTGGAATATTGAATATATTTTTAATATAGTCTTACGACTATTCGATATTTGATAATGATTGATGTCTGCACGGTTCAACCCTTGACATAGTTGATATTGTTATAAGTTGTAAACTAGTTACAAAGTTCAACCCTAAACTATCCTTTGAACTTGAAATGCTATTTGATTATGAATGTATAATGCATGCTGATCCTGAGCAATATCAAAATAATTTCATAATATATTTCATCAGATGTGCTATTGTTTATGTGAATGCATTATCCAGGATTTAAGAACTCTGTTTCGATTGGTATTTTTATACCATACTTTGTTTATGACATTCGATACCTGTAGGGTTATCCAGGGATTTCAAAAGATGTTTTATTTCTATACTTCTAAAATATCGTACTTCTATAAAGCTGATATGAGTTCTGTAAATTATGCTTGTTTATTTATAAAAGAATCATAATGATCATGTATAGCTTGATAGGGATGGTGAATAGTAATATAATACTTTTGTTTAAATGATTGAAACTTCTTTATGTAACGATGATATGAGTCTTTCTACTGAATGTTATATCAGTTTATGTGTAAGATGATCTACCTATGTATAAAGGTTCACATAATTCGAAATATTTACATATCTAGGGTTTATATTTTAATTCTGTGTAAAAACCTATGATGATTTAAATATCGACTTACTTGATTTCCAATATCAATTGTTTATGCATAAACAATATATATATATACTAATTTGAGCAGCAAACAATATTGAATTCTATTTCTGATATATTTACATAATATTCTTTTACTTAGCATCTTCATATAATTTCTAACCTATGTTAACTAAAGATCTTCTTGTACTAGAGTACATAACCTATGGTGAAAGGAAAAATATAGGAAGAAATTTATAATCACCATTCTATGTTTTTCCAATGTTTATTCATACATTCATTGTACACAATTAGTTTATCAGTTCTGTAACCTATCACTCTTAACAACTAACTGATATCTAGGAAAACATCTGAAAAACTATGATAACATATAAATACAATTTGCATAAATAGATCAACAGTTTATAAGTAAATAATTTAAAAACAAAACAAAACCTGTTAACTGGTAGGGTGGAAAAACACCCAAAGAGGACCGTTCCTCCAAACCTTCTCCAGAAAGCATCCAAGATCACTTGCTTTTGTACCCCCGAGCTTGTTCACTTAACCACCAGGACAAGGATACCGTGTAGAAGCAAGACCAATGTGTTTGTATTTCAGCAATCAAGAAAACTTGCATACAAAAACTCTCTTTGTACTTCAACAATCAAGGAGACTTGCATATAAATCACTCTTATGTACTTCAGCAATCATGAAGACTTGCATACATATCACTCTTATGTACTTCAGCAATCATGAAGACTTGCATACATATCACTCTCTCTGCACTCAGCAGGATAAGACAGTCTTACTTTGCAACTCATTACCTAGCTTCCCCTCATCAAATCTCTTGTGTGCTCAGTTCTAACAACACAAGGAAAAGTTTGTGAGCCCCTGCTCAATTCGATGGCTGTAAAATATTGCCTAGGTATTTTGGGTCAGTTTCATGTTTAATGAACCACCTGCTCAGTTCCACCATCCTTGGGGAACATGACCACATTTTTAGGGAATTTGCCCCCTACAACAACTAGTAAGTGAGTGCAAATGCTACCACTTGTCCATTTCCTTCTACACCAGTTTCATTCCTCCTAGTGGGTAAGTGAACACTCTTCAACAGTCTCTTTGGGTGAGTGTCTCCTATTTAAATTTATTAAATAATATTATTATTCATTTACAGTCATCCTTGACAATCCTTGGTCATTATCATAAAACTTTACAATAAAAGTTAAAGTAATTTTTTTCCACAAACATAAAATGTTTCAAGTACTAGGTAGGTTACAAAACCAATATGTACTTGTTCCCCATTACCAATTTTCCATGACAACTGAGATCCTAACTAGGGAAAAGAGTTTACAAACCCACTCTAGAAGTATGATACATTTGAAACATGTTTAATAAGAAGTCTAATCCACTCTACCACATACTTATTTCTATGATATTTGTTTCCTGGATTACCTCGCTCCACAGTCCTAATCCAAATAGGCCTCTCTAGAGACTTTTCAAGCTAAGTTCCAGATTGAACCATGGACGATTCTTTCTATCCCATCCCCCCAATTTGTTTGACATAAATGTTTTGTCCTAACTAGCTAAATGAACCTTATTTTTATCAATATTGCAATTCCATACATAATTCGACATACTCTTCTTAATATAATGTAGAATAGACTTAAGAATCTTTGTTAGAGAAATCCAATAAACTAGAATATTTTCCAATACCAACTTTACTAAAATTAGCCTTCTTCCAAGAGACAACCACCTATAACACCAGTTCACAATCTTTTTCTCAAATTTTTTCAACATCTAGATCCAATCTTCTTTCCTATAATTATTTAGTTTCATAAAATAACCAAGGTATTTAAACCTGAAATCATTAGTATCAACATGAAAGGGAAATATGATGATAATTTGATTCAATACTTCATCTACCATTCTATTCTCGAGAAAATTTGATATAAGAGTACTTACTTACATGTTGTATGCTTCACATAAAATATTAATGATCTCATGAAATGCTTCCCAATCCTCCAAAGACCCATTTCCAAATAATAGGACATAGTCCAAAAATAACAAATGTGTAATATAGTGAATAGATGAAACTTTAACACTTGTTATCCTCCCTTCCCTTTTTGCTTTACCTATCAATTTGCTTAATCCTTCCACAACAAGAAGAAATAAATATGGAAAAAAATTTAGCCTTTCCTAAGGCCTCTTGAACCCTTAAAAAAAATATGACTCTTTCACCAAAACTACAAAGTTTGTTGAAGTTATACAAACCATGATCCAATTAGTCACCTCTAGAGGAGGACCCATCTGAAGCAACACCACTCTTAGTAATGTCCAATCCACTCTATCATAAGGTTTAACAAGATCCATTTTCAATATAAGAGCCTCCAATTTTTTAGTTTTAAGAGAGTGTAAACAATCTTAAGCAACCCCAACAGCATCCAAGATTTGTCTATATGATAGGAAACCAAACTGTTATTTAGACATGACCTCTTCCAACTTAGGATTAATTCTATTTAATATCACTTTAGTAATGATCTTATAGATCAGATTGAAAAGTGATATAGGCCTAAAATAATTAAATCTAACTTCACACATTTTTGAATTAATGCAATAAAAGGAGAGTTAATTGAACTTGGCACATACCCCTAATCTCTAGTTTCATCAATGACCTCCAAGATCTTTCCTTAGAATATCAAAAAACGAAATGAAAAGTTCAACTATCTAACCATTTAGACCCAGACTTTTTAACCTTGCAAACTTCTTTAAAACCTATTATATTTCATTTAAGGTAACTTTCTCACATACCATTTGACCCTCCGAGGATTAAAAAATCAAGAATAATTCTATAAGACATAATGATTAAAGTGCCAAGATTTTTAAAATATACTACATTATAATAAAAATTAAATTTAAATAATAAACTTATAACTATAAAAAATGTTTTATATTTATAAATAAATAAATTATTTCAATGAAAATTATAATTTTCATATTTATAATAACACTATATTTTGAGTACAACAAAATTGTGCTACATAATTTTTCGTAAAGTTTGTAATATTTTATATTTTTGTAATGAATGAATTTGTTGAAAAATCTCTTAATACATCCCAGGATAGGTAAATGGGGTATTACAACGAAATGTATTATGGACTTGCTGAGTATGAAACTTAAAGTCTGTATCTCTTTTATTTATATATATACACACATATAAATAATTTAGCAAATATATATACATTAAAAATTTAACAAAACAATTGTGAATATTTTTTTCATAATCTATTAGCGATTAATAGTAAATGAGATAAACCATTATCCCTTACTACAAATCAAATCTATGAACTCCCAAATTTTAATGAAAAAATCTCACATCTAATTACTTGAAATAACCCTCATATTTTAAAATGATAACATCTCATTTTAAAATAACACACCATATATAAAATAAAACATTTAGTACATATATAATATTTTGAATGTTATGCCTCTCCTCTAATATTATTATCATTGATGGTTAATGTGTTACATTATGTAATTTGTCGAAGATGTTATATTGTAACTTACTATGCTGATAATAATGACTGAAAATTTGCAGTGTGGACACAAGTCAAGTCACATATTTTGATTGTGGTTTTATTTATGTTTAATTGTTCGTATTGCTTCTTTAGAGCCAAGGTCTAACATTTAGAAAAATTAAATATAAGGTTCAACATTGTGTAGAAATAAAATATATTGGATTTATAAATTCATTAAAATTATAATGTATTAATTTGAATAGTTAAATATTTGAATTTAATGTAAATATTAACATAGGATTAAATAATACATTAAAATAAATAATAAAACTCAAAATAAGAATAAATAATACATTTATTTATTGTATTAATTAAATGTATTATACAATAAATAAATGTATTATTGTATATCAAATAATACATTATATATTAATACATCATCATGATAAAATATCAAAATAAATAATAAAGCTCAAAATAAGAGTAAATAATACATTATATATTAGTATATCATATCATACCATGGATGAAATATCAAAACAAATAGTGAAATTCATTTGGAGGTTTTCAATATGCATGAATCTAGAGAAAGTGTTACACTAAATAAACTTTTTTTTTGGGTGGAAGCCATAATTGGATTTGGGTTTTGAATTAATATTATTATAAGAAGTGCTTTAAAAATAAACCATATCATTAATTAATCTATACTTAATAATGAACAACTTCAACTTTTAACTAAACTATTACAATTGAGTTGATTTAATTTTAATTAATGATTTAATTCATAATATATTTAAAATATGGATTGCAAATATAACTAACAATTTGATAAGCACATAAAGTAAAATAGTTGTTTCAGCTTGGTTAAGGAACCTTTTCGGTTTGATTAGTTCCATTTATCACTTTTAAGTATAATCATTGCACCGAGAGGTGAGGGTTTGTCGAGTTTGTCGAATGTTTGTCGAGTAACAAAATAATACGAAGTAAACAAAAAATAATAATACAAAGTAAAAAGTAAATATGAGAATTAAACTAGAGACTTTAGAGCTTAGGATTAGGTGATAAATATTATGTCGGTCATAAACAAAAAATAATAATATAAAGTAAAAAAGAAATATGAAACTTAAACTAGAGACATTACTTTTTACTTTTAATACAAAGTAAAAAGTAAATATGAGATTTTAGAGTGTTTGTTGAGTAACAAAATAATACAAAGTAAACAAAAATGAATAATACAAAGTAAAAATGTAATAAATATTATGTTGGTCATAAACAAAAAAGAATAATACAAAGTAAAAAATAAATATGAGAGTTGAACTAGAGATTTTAGAGCTTAGGATTAGGTGGCTCAAGTATTGCACTCAAGAAGCTATTCAAGGAGAGGTTTGCACATCGAGAGATTTGATCCCTCTCGACGCTTAATAAAGCCTAGGATTTGGATCTATATTGATTTATTTTCAATAAAACACCTTTTAACTATCTTTCTCTCTTTCAATTTCTATATAGTGGTTAGATAAAGACTATTTAAAATTATTTTATTCAATATAGAAAGACCATTATGCATATATTGATTTGATTGTGAAGGTGTGATCAAATCATTTAAATTGGAATTTGTTGTCATTGGATTGTGTAAGATAAACATATGTTGTCTAATCATCATTATTATATTGATTTCAATTGTGAAGATATGATTCAAATTGAAATTGTGGTCCTAAAATACTCAAGAAGATGATATACCCATTGTTTGGTTCGTGAACTCAATAAAAAGTTTAGATTTATGTGGCATGCCATATATAATGAATGCCTATGCCTAACTTCTTTAGAGTGGGGCTTAGAACATGGATTATATGAAACATATCATTATAGGAATATTTACTATCCAAAATCCAAGGTCATATGGGAGGTTATTCCACAGGTATAATAATTTATTAAACATAAAAGTTTATAAAAGTTGGTTGGTTTGTCCCTAATTATATAGGTGTTTGTGCATAATTTTGATTACATAAAATTTAAATAATATTATTATTAAATTAAAAAAAATCAAATTTAAAAATGAGTATAATTTGATAAGAATTTGAAATTTAATAAAATTAATATTTTTTTTTAATTTTAAAAATAATTTTAGATAATATTTTTATATATTTGTAATAATTTTATTAAATTAAAAATAATTTGAAATAAAAAATTAGTGCCAAAATATTTTTATGTATTTGTAATAGGAGCCCACTAGGTTTGCAAATATATGTTTTTTAATGTGAAAAATGTTTTAAATAAGAATATAAGTACCCACCAGGTTTGCAAATATATGTTTTTTTATGTGAAAAATGTTTTAAATAAGGATATCGTTGGAAATAATTTTCACCCTTGTAAGCATAAGAATCAAATATTTTATTTTTGTAGTTTTAGAATAATATTATATTTACCCATTTATTTATAAAAGTTTTTATCTAGAAAAAGAATTGGTAAATTAGTATAGATTTACATTATTAAGATGTATTAAAAATTGATTACCGATTAAAAATGAGATGCAAATCTTTGGGTATTTAAGATATAATAAGTTAAAATTGATTTGTGTTGTTAGAGAGAGAGGTATATATATTTTAAAGTAAAAAATTATGTTATTTCTATTGTTGATATTGTTATACTTATATTTAGTAATTCTTCATCAGGTAAATTGAGTTAAGCTATCAACAATATTTGTTTCAATATTGACAATTATTTTCAAGTTTTATTTTACCTATTATCATATACTCTTAGTCTTCCTAGTAAAAGTCATGACTAGGTCATAAGTCTTACATGATAAATGTTAAGAAATAAAATATAAAAGAAAATATTGGTGAAAAAGGCTTAAGCCATTCTCTATAATATATTTATTTAATGAAATCAATATATAGCACATGTATGTAACCGCCTCTAGACTCTATATCTCACTAGAAAATCATCAGTGGGTAATGAAAACACCTCATTAAAAGTTAAGGATGAAAACTCATAAAGAGGTGATATATGACTCTGTTTTTGTCTAGGGATTCATAGTGTAACAATCCCCCTCAATGATAAGTTTGAATAATTATACCAAAAACAAAACAAGAACTAGTGCATATACTAATACCATTTCAATATTAAATATGAAACTTTTGTATTGAACTTCAAAGAAGATGTACCTAAAAAACTACCAAATCTAGATGCCAAGAATCTAGAAAACCCCACTTTTCAAATATGTGAATTCTAATATCTATAATTTTTCCATTGATGTGAACTCCATTACTTGATGTGAACATATTTGGATAAATGAATAAGCTTTAAGTATTACTCTTCCCTAAAAATGTCTCACAATCAAATCATATGCCAATCAACAATAACAAGGTCTAATTGACCATCCAAGTGAACACTTTGTCCATAATACTACTCTCGGATAATTACATCCAAATAGTGTCATTCAATCTCATTTGTATGATTCAACTAAATCACAAGAGATGAAATATTTGTAACTTGTTTGTTCAATTTTTTGTCTAAAATTAAATTTAGAAGATCATCATTGATATTCCCCCCTTCGTTTGTTGAAAGGTGACAGGTGTGTTGAAGGGGTCTATGCTTGAGTTGTGGATTCTTATTCAATATATTTTCCATCATTGTATCTAATACAATGTATTTGGTGATTTTTGTTTCCCATAAAACCAATTTCATCAATGTATACAATGGTTTTGGTTGATAGCTAACTATTTTCATTTGCTGAATATCCTCACCCCCTTAAGGTTCAAGAGACTTCCATTTTATCTTCATTAGTTTAATCCACGCCTTGAGGTGTAAGAGACAACCTTTCTCTTTTAATTTTTACAATTCCCCCATTTTAAGATGCAAGGGAATACCATTTTCCATGGAATCATTTTTCCATTTAAATTAAAATGCACCACATTCATGCCAGAAATTAAGATCTGTAACAATGGTTGAAATCCATTTAAATTTTGTAGCTTCTTTATGAAAATATGTCTTAACCCATGTATGAAATCGAGAATAAGACTTATGTAGAATCTTAACTTGTTGATTCCTCATTGATTTCATCGTCAAAAACATACCCAACCACAATGAATTATTTACTTTTTATTCTTCTTCTTCTTTTGACATTTATTTTAATGATGATTTGTCTTCTAATAATGAAAACATGGATGGAGATCAAAACACTCAATATCCATATGAACAACATGAAGACATTGTTGGAACACATCAAGAATTTTATCAATGTGTTTATGATAAACTATATCACCAATGTCATTGACTTCTATATCACCTTATTGAAAATTTAAATCTCATGCCTTTAAATTTTTGACATGAAATATAACACTCACAAACTAAACCAATTTGTAGTAATCATGAATATAAAGTTATTATCTTTTCCATATTCTAAGACATATTAGTTTCTATTGAAAATCAATTCTTCTGAAGGTTTGATAATGTAATTGGAAGCATAATTCTGTTGTTTTTTTTTCCCATAAATTCATGATCATTTTCTTTTGTAACTTTGAAAGAACATTCAAATTTATGTTCATTGATACTACTTTTGGTATCACTTTGTACTTGCACATATTCTTATGACTCATCTTAGAAACTTTTATTCATTCATTCAATGTTTATGAATTATTTATTATGATGACTGGTTATTAGGAATCATCAACCATATCATTTGTTGCATTTGTATCACCCAAATTTACTAGCTCATTTGTGTCACAAGTAGTTTTTCATTATGTCATTTGTGTCATGTAACAAGTCATGTAGTTCATTGATTTCTTGAATGGAATTGTTCAAAGTATGATTTTCTCCTCTACCCATTTTAAATTTGTCATACTCATTTGCACTTATCACCAAAAAAACTATGTTTGGTAGTACCGATGATACACCTTAATGTGTTTTTTCAAAATGGGTTTACAACGATTAGAGCTTTGATGTAGCTCATTTGACTTTCTTATTCAAATTTTAGGTAAGTTTGTTTTTGAAATTTTTTATCAAGATTTGCAAATCCACACTTTTTAAAATTAAATGAATTAATGCAATAACTTATCCTTCATCTTCAATTTTTACATGAATTCAATAACTCAAACAACTATTGATTAAAATAAAGAATTTAAAATTGATCTCTCAATGACTTGAATGATATCACGCCACACAATTTTCACTTTAGAAAATTTAAATTTATAATGGTGTTCAAATATTTATATGTGGCAATCATGATTAGAATGTATGCAATAATTGTGTGCTTGCTTATTTGCCAAATTATAAATAAATGTCAAATACTAGGAACAAAATTAGGTATCCAACAAAATTAAGTATCCAAGAAATTCATCATTGTATACAAGTGCAAAAAAGTCAATACATTTATTCAATTTTTGGATAGGCAAGGGAGAAATAACATTTGACTTTATTATTGGTATTATTCTTGTGATGGGAGTGATGCTTTCCAAAATACAATGACCGAAAAATTCTATACTCAACATCTCCCATGTTTTCCAAAATACTATAACTTTTTTTTTAGGGTGAGAAAAAGTCTATCCTGGTGTGTTAGCTCAAGTGGTTGAGTGTTGTAATTGCAAGCAAAAAGTCTCGGGCTCAAATCCTCGAGTGGCTATGCAGGGCCTCACTTGATGTCCCCACCGAGTTAGGCCCGGTAATCAGGACTGGTGGTTTACCTTGGGTACCATCCTCGAAATGAGAGGAAGTGCTTGAGGGTTTCCCATGATGTGTTCCATTGAAAAAAAAGGGTGAGAAAAACTCTATGCTCCACATCTCATATGAAAAGGATAATAAATAAATAATTGTTGTAATAATCCTGCAATACCCATATTCCAATAAGTATTATTCCACTAAGCCCATGATGCTTAACATAATAAATAACATAAACTTTAATGAGTCCCTCACATTAACTGCTCTCCTTGCTACAAAGATATCATCATTCAATGTAAGACATGAGAGTTTTCTTACTTTGATTATGTGGGAAAAATTAAATAAGTACCTCTTTCTCTGGATATCGGTATAAATTGAAATTAGATCAATAATTCTAACATTTTACTATTGCTATTTCTAGTAAATTGGCACATGATGTCATAACCAACTCCTGTGTTGTATATCTTTTTATGAGTTGTTAAAGGTCACTTGATTCAACCAAGCTTGGTTTGAATTATAGGGAAGAAGGATATTATTAGATCATAATTTAGTATTTTTGGTTAGAAACTCAATGCACTACAATGATCCTAATGGCTCTACCATGTGACCAACAAGTTATCAGTGAAATTCCTTAAGCTAAAAATCCCCTATAAAGATTTTATCTAGGAGGCATTCAAAGCAATTTCCATAATTTTGATATGCATTTTTCTTTATAAATTATTGATTTGGAGAGGGATTGTAGAAAAGCTCAAGGAAAGCTCAATATTGCACGGAGTTGTCTAAAAATTCAACGATTTGTCCTAGATGGGGGCTTTTCATCGGAATCCAACTTTTTTTATTTTGCAAAATCTAAATTTAACACTATAATGGAAATTTTGATGGTAGAAATGGATTTAACACCATCAAAAACCCTCGGGAAACCCAAAATTTTAGAGATTGACAGTTGTAACTAGGATTTTTAAAAATTTATGCCGGATTTTTTCAAAATTGTGTGGAAAAATCAAAGTTTTCCATTTGAAATCATAGAACTTTTAGATTACACGATATTGCATTATTTGTAGCAATAGACCCATCTAGTCGTAGTTGTTTTTCATTTTTATTTCCATTGGAAATTCTATTGTATTCTCTCAAATCAAAATTGATCACTTCATTGCATTCAAATAACCTTTTTAAGTCATTGTGGGATGTGAGAGCACTTTCAGGTGATATCCATGGTGAATGGTATTTGATGACTTGAAACTAACTCTAGTGTAGTGATTACAGATGAATAGGGAGCTAATGAATATCGATCTAGTGCCCCTTTAGAAGAGGAGTGAATGATCACACCTCTTTGTCATAGATTTTGAACTCCATAATTTTCTGCAAACATTTGGATGCTTCCTTTTTCACTACTAAGAGTAGATCAAGTCCATCCCACTACTTTTTTTATCTCCAAATTATATGGGATTTTATCTCCTAAAATATCAAGATTCAACTTTAATTTAATATATAAGCCTAAATTGGCTAGATCATGATCTACAAATGTCAATTTTGGATAATGATCTCATGGATGTATCCTACTTTTATCTACTGTGAAAATGAGGAAGCTTCATTAGGCCGAAAAGATATCAAATGAAGTGTTTCAAATACATCTCTTGCATAAGAAAACTATCAAAAGCAAAATATAGTTGTTGATCAAATGGTAGGGAATTAGGATCAATAGCTTTTGCATAGATTTGTCATATGTGGAGTTGATTAATTTAACTTCATCGAGCATAAATTGAATGATAATATTTAATTGTTTTAATGGTTGGTTCTAAATCATCCCTCCATGTTGCAGCTACTTAGGTAGCCTTGATTTATCCATCAGTTTGATAGGTGTTTATTGTAGATTCTAAGAAATTTCAAAATTCATTAGATTAACCCTCCTTGAATATGTTCCTTTTTTATGAATAAATATAAGTTAAACCATGCCCACGCCACTGATAAAATAGATCTACTATGATCAAAACTAGATTTTCTCTCTTTCCTCATCAATCTCATGTATTACTACCATGGAATCATATTAAACTCAACCCTACCCATAATGAACCTCTCGCAGATGAATACAATGAAGTTACCATGGATTTACCAGGCCCATAAGACTCACGGACCTCTAATACCCTATTAATAAATACAACATGAGGAAAGAAATTGGTGGGAAAGGATTAATCCATTCTCTACAATATATTCATCCAATTATATCAATATGTATTATGTGTATGTAAACACCTCTAGATTTAGATGTCTTTGACAACTCACCATAGATAATGACAACAACTCATTTAGAGATAATATTGGAAACTCATAAAGAGGTGATGTAGGACTTTGTGATTGTATAGGGATACATAGTATAACAATAAAACCCTAAGCTCCCTCAAAATGCCTCCCAAAAGTATAAATTATGTATAATTCATTAGATTTAAACAAAGGACATGCATCCTTATCACTTGTATGGCATGCGTTTCACTCTTCCTATATTTTTTCACCTCCATACCAAGATAGATAGGGTTTTTTTTTATGAGAAAAGGGGATGACAAGAGAATAAAGTATTTGGAGAAATTTCAAGGCTTTGACCGATCTTCTTTTCCTCTAGTTTTCTCTCTTCTTACGTAGAACCAGCCTTTGGATATCCAAGTGTCGATCGAGTTTTTTGTAGAGTTTGTTTAGCTATCCTTTGGTTTCTATACTAAAGTAGCACTGTAATTAAATTGTAGGAGTGTTATCACAATATTTAACACCCTTAATGGTGAGGAATCATATCATCTAAATGAAAGGTTGAATAACACTTTCTAAATTACTGTAGACATGAATTTTACAAGCTAGAAGAATGATTGGACAACCCTACCTAAAACATGGTATCTAGGAAATGTATTATTGAGATGAAAAAAAAAGTATTGGTAGTTTTCCCAATTGGGATTCCACGATAATATCGTGTGTTCTATCTTCATTGTTGATTTTGTTTTTAAGTGATAAAAATTTAATTAGATATCTTAATACTGATTCACCCCTCCTCTCAATATTAATTTCTATTCTAACAATTTGTACCAGAGCGGGCTCTTCACTAAAATCTTAAAACACTTGAAGAGAAATATCTTATCACTATGGAACAACAAGTAAAAATATCCTCGAAGGTTACAATATTCAATGGAGAAGATTATGCTTTCTGGAGCATCAGCATGAGAGTCCATATAATTTCTCTTGGATTAGATGTTTGGATGTCTATAGAAACAAGGTATATATATCCAAAAACTCCTCCCAGGTATCTTAAAGGAATAAAACAATTTGGAAGCAATGCTAAAGTTGTTAATGCAATCTTGGTTTGATTAGCTAGAATAGTCTTTTCCAAAGTGATGCATTGCAAAACAACGAAGGAGATCTGGGATAAATTGTAGACCATCTATGAAGGAGACGCCGAGGTAAAAAGGGAACAACTCCAGACTTTTAAAACCCAATTTGAAAGTCTAAAAATGAAGGAAGAAGAAAACATTTCAGAATACTTTGAGAGAACTGATGAAATCGTTAATGCAATTCAAGGGCTAGGAGCAGAATTGAAAGAAAAGGAAATAGTTGAAAAAGTACTAAGATCACTTCCACCCTAGAAGATAGAGAAGATCTTAACAAATGCACCATGGAAGAACTATATGGGATTTTCATAGCTTATGAAATGAGGATTAGGAAAGATAATTCTCAAAAGAAGGAAGCAGATTTTAAAGCATCAAAAGTATCTAAGAAATCCAAAATGAAGTTTCAATCAGAAGACTCCGATGATGAAGAAGCACTTCTTGTTAAAAATATTAAGGGAGGTACTAGTAAGTTCAAAGGGAAATTGCCCTTAAATTGTTTTAACTATGGGGGAATTGGTCACTTTGCTTCCAAATGCCCTTATCCCAAAAAAAAAGACGATGATGAGTGCCATGATAACTTCCAGAAAAACAAAAAGATTTTTAAGAAGAAAAACAAAAAGAATACCTTTTATTCCATGGATGATAGTTGCTCAAATGAGTATAGTGAAGATGAAGAAGCAGAATTCCTATTCATGGGAATAGAAAATAATATCTCTGAAGAAGAAGTAAAAGGTGTGGTAGATCTTGAAGCAGAACTTGTAATTTCTCCTGAAAAATTAGAAAGAATCATTGCTGACTTAAAAAATTAGCTTCAAGAAGCTAAAAAGGTTGAAAACAATCTAGAACAGCAGCTCAAGAAATGAGAGGAAGAATTAGAAAAGCTCAAAGCTGAAATGATCTTTCTTAGAAAGAAGATTGATGAAGAATCCCTTCAATCAAAATTTAAGAGCAGCTCAAAAACTCTAGATGACATCCTAAGTTGTCAAAGATCATTTAGTAATAAAACTAGATTAGGCTGTGGCAAAGGAAACAAGTCAGAACAATCCTCTTTCATAAATAAAAAAGGAAATAAAATAAGTTATGCTGATGCACTTATGAGACCAGTTGTAAAGGAATACAATCAGAAACTTACTCACTGTCAAAATAAAAGTAGGACAAATAATGTGCCAAGCAAACATCAACAACTCTTTTTGGGAAATTGTTATGCCTGTAACAATTTTGGACATAAAGCAATGAAATGTAAATCATACCAAAAACATAATTAGTAATCTCTCTACAAGAATGGGAATTCTAGTGTTTTTCAAGGAGGAAGAAAGTAGAATTCATTTACACCCTTACTGAGGTATGGCATAGAATGTTAGAAGTGTGGTAACAAAGGACATATAGCTAGAAATTGTAAACTAAATGTTCCTATTGGGAAAGGAATTACATCACAATCTCTTTTCTATAAGAAGAATGTTACTAGAAGCAATCCAAAAGGAAGAAGCTATAACCCTTTTGTTCCTCTACACAGTTATAGTATAGAATGTTACAAATGTGGTAACCAAGGACACATAGCTATAAATTGTAAACTAGTGATTCCTATGAAGAATAACATAACAAAATCTCAAGGCAATGAGGAAAATAAGGTTTGGAAGATGAAGGAAGATATGGAATGTTCAATATCTCTATGTGCAACAGAAAAACAAAGTCTATGGCATGTGGACAGTGGATGCTCGAAACATATGACAGGATACCCAAACAAATTTATAATCCTAAAAAGAAATAAAAAAGGAAAAGTCACTTTCGGAGATAATCTATCCTCTAAAATAACTGGGAAGGGTACAATGGCTCTTAGAGACAATATGAAAGATGAAAATGTTTTTCTTGTAAAGAACTAAAAACCTAATATTTTAAGTGTGAGCCAAGCATGTGATCAAGGACACTTATGTATATTTGATTCCAAGAAGTGTGAAATCAGAAGAAGAGACTCAGGAAAACTTGTTGGGACTGTTGTGAGAACTCCAAGCAATGTGTATATTTTATAAAATGAAGAACAATGTTACATGAGTCAAATTGATGAAAGTTTGCTATGGCATAGAAGGATGGGGCACTTGAACTTTGACAATCTTGTAAAAGTTAGCAAGAAGGGAGCTGTAAGAAATTTACCAAATATCATAAAGCCACCAAACCATGTTTGTAGACACTGTCTTCATGGGAAGCAAACACAAACAAGCCTCATGGTCAAACAAAATACAACCTCTCAGCCATTAGAAATAATTCACACTGATCTTTGTGGACCTAGAAGGACTAAAATCTTTCAAGGTGAACATTGCTTCATGTTATTAATTGATGATTATATAAGGATGACTTGGGTGGCCTTTCTTAAAGAAAAATCAGAAGCCTTTATGAAGTTCAAAACCTTCAAAGCACTTGTTGAAAATGAAGAAAATCATAAGATTAAATGTCTAAGATCATATAATGGTGATGAGTTCACCTCAAATGAATTCAATGATTTTTGTGAAACTCGTGGAATCAAGAGGCAGTTTTCAGCCCCAAAAAATCCTCAACAAAATGGAGTTGTTGAGAGGAAAAACAGGACTGTCCAAGAAGCATCTAGAACTATTCTAAATGAAGAAAAAAAAATTGATGGCTATTCGAGAGAAGCAGTATATACAACTGTCTATGTACAAAATAGAGGACAACTCAGAGTAAATGGTGACAAAAATCCTCTGAGCTATGGTTTGGAAGACCAGCTTCAATTAAATATTTTAGAGTTTTTGGAAGTAAATGCTACATAAAAGAGATGATGATAATCTAGGGAAGTTTTACTCTAGAATAGATGAAGGAATATTGTTGTGGGGAAAATGCACCTATAGTTCAGGGGAGAAACTACCAACTTACGGTGATAAAGATAGCCTTACAAGCATTCTGCAAGTACAACAA
This sequence comes from Larix kaempferi, assembly GCA_027924585.1. Lineage (NCBI taxonomy): Eukaryota > Viridiplantae > Streptophyta > Pinopsida > Pinales > Pinaceae > Larix > Larix kaempferi. The sequence goes on along the minus strand of BSBM01001158.1, from coordinate 1,081,930 downwards.
ATAAATGAAGAGATCAGGGTTTAGAGATGTAGGCACCTCATTCAGAAGGTTGATCCTAGATTTGCCTCCCTCGCTCTTCAATGCTTATCCAGTGTCGCAATGCCCAGACCTACAAAACAACTTGATACCTTTCTCAAACACATTTGACTACATATATAAGATTCATATTCATAATAGAAGAAGACATCAGATTATAAACAAACTGTAATCAAATCTGAGACACATTAATAGGTCATATTTGGAAAGAGAAGAATGTCTGATCTTTATTAATGAATGAAAGCAAGTACATAAATTATACCTTCCTTCAAGCTTGGCACTTCACGAAACCTAGATTCAAGGTCTCCTACTTCTGTTCTCCAAGGATTCCAGCCTCTAATCAACTGTGCTAGGGTTTACCAAAACTGAAGCACAAGAGAGGGGGATGAGGGTCTCCATTCCTCCAGCATAACTTTGTAATTGGGTTTTTGTCCCCTCACATGGCCCTTCTACCCTCCTTATATATTCAGTGAAGGATAGGAAAAGAAGTTATAACCAAGTAGGAGGTTCCCCAACCAACTTAACTTCCCAAAATTTCGAGATTTTGACCAAAACAGGGGTGTACGCTACTCTACAATAGACAAAGTAGCGTACATATGGAGTTGAGAGCTACTATTTCAACAGTGGAGTCGCGCTCAGTAGGGTATACACGCTACTATCATGCCTGTGTACTAGCGTTCATGTTAAAAAATGGCCAAAAAATAGGCTTTTCTGCTCATTTTCAGGAGATGGTTTGGTCTGGAAAAATGTTCCTAAGGGTCATATACATCAAATGGGTCAAGAATTAGGTAATTTAAACCATTTTTAGTGTCCCAAATGACTCCTCCATCCACAAATGTCCTGTTGTGTGACTAAACTTGATCTCAAGAAGTGTCGTCACGGACGGAGAGGTGTCATTTCAAGCTATAACAGATGCCCCCTAATGTATGAGGTCAGAGGGAGTACGGGAAATGATGGCCGAAATACATTATAAATAACAAAGAGTTGAATCATGGATGAACTGGAGAAACCAAGAATCATAGGCTCAAATGAAGTACCTGGAAGCAAAGGCAATGTCAGACAAACTTATCCATGGGGTAACTGTCCATGTTCAAATGGTGGAACATGACCTCCAAGAGGATACAATAATGATCCAAATACTGATGCATATATCATGGCCACTAAAATACAAGCGTGGATCCATGAGGAACATAAGTGTAAACATAACCACATAAATACAAGGTGGATCTATGTCAAAACTGGAGAACATAGCCATAGAGAACAAGCTAGATCTATGTCTCATCAAGAGCCAAAACGAGTGTGGCTCAGTCTTGCACAACTTGGGCGATAACATAAATGAGGTGATGCTATCGAGGATCCCAAGGTATTCATCCAAAAACAACCCAAGGTACAAACCTATCCATGCGAATAAATGAGTTGATGTCGAACATGGGAGGTATCGTTTGATTACCGGTCATTGATGTATACCGTTAACAAACGCGAGGGTGTCCACCAATAATGAAAATGGAACCCAAGGTACCTAGTACATTCAAGCAAGTGCGAATAGATGGTCTTGCCATCGAACACTTGAAGAATCCATCGGATAGGAGACATTGATGTATTCCCATCTATCCAATAGCGAGGGAAACTGCCACTAATGACTCCAATCCCCAAGGTACTAACCAAAACTCTAAACTTCATTCCCAGAGCACAATGAGTTGAAGTCGATGGGAAGAAGTCCATTGGAAGGGAGGCCTTAATGCATCCTCCATCATCCAACATGAGGGACACTCAACAAGTCTGAGCTGATTTGGAGTAGGACTGAACACATGATGAAACATACTGACACCAAGGAATGGCCGACACATGAGGCCAAGGCAATTGCAGAATGGCCGACACAGGTTGTATCCTTGAACAGTGAGCACGACACAAGAGTGACTGAGGCAGCTTTTAACAAAAAGAGACCACGATACAAATCTGCAATGTAGGAGACATTAACAGATTCTCCAAATGATTGGAAGACTAAGCAAATGGAGGAGTAGGAAATCTGAGATCAGGTTTACCCTAAGGCCAATGCTAGAACCCAACTTGTTTGATAGACTCAAAACAAGTGCTTTGTTCAAGGAGATAGTTGACTTGCTGCCATCATATTGAAAGATATTTTAACATTCTTTCCTTCCCTTTCCTTTTTCATTTTTTAACGAGCTTGACAAAGAACTAAAGCATGCTCGACGGTATTTTCATATTTAAGGAGTTTGAAAAACCTAGAAGAAAACTCCATACACCTATCCATGGATTTTATATCGAGCCCGGATTGTTCTGTGCTTAGCGTTGTTTTCTTGCTTATAAAGTTGAAAAACTTAAACAGCCCTCTATACACCTATCCGTGGATTTTATATCGAGCCCGGATTGGTATGTGCTCGCTTGGTGTTTTCACATTTTGAGAGTCTGAAAACCCTAAAGACGACTCCAAAGGTCCTTTTTCGTAAAGTTAGTCTCCTTTCCCGAAAAAGTGTAAAATGATGGAAGAAGAACTCTTCTAGTGCATACAAGAGTATACCTAGAGTATACCTTTTCCATAAATTATCCACCAAGGCCCAGAAAAGGGGTAATTCTATACCTAAGTGGATGTCGGTTCAGTTATTTTAACGAGCCCGAAAAGACAACTATGCTCGGCAAGCTTTTCCTATTTAAGGAGTCTGAAAAGTGCTTAAAAGAACTCCATAGGGATCTTTTCCATAAAGGTTTAACGAGTCCGGAAAAGTAAACTCATGACCTCCTTACTGTTTTTAATGAGCTCAAAGGAGATACAGAAAATGCTCACAACTTCCTTACTATTTTTAATGACCTCAAAGTGAAGATGAAAGAAATGCTCATAGCCTCCTTACTATTTTTAACGAGCTCGAAGGAAAGGTGGAAGAAATGCTCGTAACCTACTTACTATTTTTAATGAGCTCGAAGTAAAGGTAGAAGAATGCTTGAAATGGGAGGAGACGAGTGTTAGGGACATGCAAAACTAGCTCCAAGCGCATGGAACAAACCTATGCCTAATGCAAGGGACATGAGCAAGATAAGTACACTCAGGGTGTGTCTCCTCCAGGTAAAAGGTGTCAAATTGTGAGGGAAAAATGATACAGGGTTTAGCGGAAATGAGATCAGAGATGGAGGCTTATACAATGGGCTAAAAGCGTGGAAGCTGACATCAGGCTCATTAGGGAAAGCGATATCATAATAGATGGACATACAACTTGAACATAAAGATGGGAGCATTATCAGGGATGGCCAAAAATAGATGAGGAAGAAAGATATGAGGCTTCTTCTCAAAGTCATGGTAAATCTAAAAAGGCTCCTAAGCCTATGAGAAAAACTCAGCATGGGCACCAGAATGGCATAAGGGTGCTGACTAGGGTGACCCATGTTAGGTAGGCTCTGCCGTCGGACTTGTCCACGATGCATAAAGAGATGGCTAACACACCAATATCCAACAGGTTCGACCCTATGGCGAATTCGGATGGCAAAAGGTTCAAATGCAACATAATAGAAGGGAAGCCTAAACCTATATGCAAGGTTCTGAATATACCTAACATGGTCACACAAAGTGTCGAAAATGACCAGTAAACAAGTATACATCCAGCTAAGAATCCTGTCTCCAAGAAACATTAGTACCAGGATCATATCTAAAACACATGTAAGGAAAGACCCGATACAAGTCACTGTGGTAGAAATACTTTCAACTTCACTATCATCAACAACAGGCATAAACAAGGTAGAGTTTTCAAATGAAGACTCTATGGTACCCAAGCTCGAGGACTTACAATCAACAAGATCAACTTCAGGATGAAGATCAAAGTTGAAGGACATGATGGAATCTGCAGAAACAAATTCATCATCATGGGAGTTGAAAATTCTAGAAGCAGAATCAAACTCAGCAGGAACACCGATTTGCGGATCTATAGGAGAGTCCAAAGACTCAATAGTAGGAAGATCATACTTTAAGGTCAAATCGGGGCTGGACATGACTTTGACTGGATCAACATCCAAATGAATGGCAGACTGTACTATAGACTCTAGGAAAATTTCATCGGAAAGAAGCATATCATCCCAGATAGAATACATATCTAAACATTCAGATGGAGGTGTCACTTGGTCAAAAGCTGGGACCAAGTCCCGAGAAGGTAAGCATGAACTCAGAGACTTCTTCTCAGTAGCAGTTGAACTCAAGGAACAATATGCCACATAAGTCCCATGTGACATAGTAGTGCCTAATGACGAGGGATCTGACTGGTCTACAGTTGGGTAATAAGGAGGATCAACAAATGCAAGCTGCTCGATAGTGATGATGCTTTCGTTATGAGGGAAATGCATCACACGAAAGAGCGTAGACACCACAGCATGCATAGAATAAACGTAATCACGCCCGAGGATCATATCAAAATCCACAGGGTCCTTTAAAACCATAAAATCAACTAAGACTGTTTTTCCACCCAAAGTAACAGGTGCCTAACAGAGGAATCCGATCGGTTCACTAGGTCTTCTATCAAAGGTCAACGGCCAATTAGCAGCTGGAATAACATTAGGGAAACCCAAATCTCTCCAAGCATAAGTAGATAAGATACTAACAGAAGCACCTTCATCAACAATACATCGATCAATCGTATGGTTCCCGATATCAACCTTTATCTGGAAAGGTGTCGAAGAAGGAAGACGAGGCTCGGCTAGACTATTCCAATCAAAGGAAACATTCCTAGGGCTTGGTAGGGGTTCACATGGCACAGATGAAGTGCCCCCTTTTTAGGAATATCCAAACTGGTAATGCAGAAGACTTCAGCAGTAGGTACATCAATCTCCGAAGGACTGATGGGATCAGTCGAAGATTGCATCGATTCGATCACTTCACTCTCCGAAGGAAGAGTGGGGTCGACCAAATATTGCATTGGTTCAAACACTTTATCAACCAAAGGTTGATATGATTGTAGGGAATCTATAGACAACTCAGGAACAGAGGTTCCTTCAGACATGGACCACACTCTTCATGCCTCTGGAATGGCAGGGCATCGGTGAGTAAGGTGATCTCCCTTACAAAGTTTACAAGGGAACTTTGGTTTCCGTCCTATAAGTTTAGACTCCTTTACAACATCAGTACTCTCAACATGACTAGCATTGGCTGACAGCTTGCCCCCAGCATGAATCACAGAGGCTGGTTGCTCAGAAGCATCAGACTTTTGAACTAAGGACCACACTTTTTGCACTTCTGGAAGTACAGGGCACAAGTAAGTAAGGTGATCTCCCTCGCAAAACTTACTAGGGAACTTAAGCTTCTGTTTGTTTGGTTTGTTGACAATGTCAACTCCCTCAACATGACTTGCAGTGGTTGATCTGGTGTCTCTAGTATGACTCACAGGAACTGGTGACTTGTCATTAATATGACTAGCAGTGATCAATGACGTGTCCTCAACATAACTGACAGTGGTTGAAGACAAACTTTCAGTATGATTTTCAGTGACTAAAAGTTTTCTCCCAGCATGACCTCTAGAGGCTGGGTAGGTGCCCCTTGCATGACTTGCAAAGGCAGGGTGCTTGCCCCCAGCATGACTTACAGAGGCTAGGTTGCTGCCCCCTTGTTTTGGCATCTTCTTCCTATTCTTCCTTCGTCTATTCCTTTTAGACTGATGGCTACTAGTATTACTACTTTCGCCACATGAGGTAGAAGGAGGAGGAGAAGATGTTACTGACAAAGGAGGCACAGGGTTCTGATGCTCTTGATTTGAGGTGCTCACAAAAGAAGTGTCAGGAGCATGCAAGGTATTCGGAGTGGAAAACAACCAAACCGGCAGCCCAATAGGGAATCCGGGAAGATTCAGAGCAGCCATTAAGGGAGTACCAATGTTTCCAATGAATGGAACAACACAAGGATCCCCCGGAACAGGGGTACCTTGATTGGCACTTGCCGGAATGCTAGACATAGTTTCCTTCTCAAATGAACAAGAAGTTCCCTAAGGCAAACTAAAACAAGTAGCACAAAGAGCACACCACTAAAAAAGGTCCTAGGTAAATCAAACCAGGAAAACAGATGCCTTCCGGAGAACAGTCTGGGATGATGAGGGCCCATAATAGATCAACGAAGGATGAAGAACAGTTACCCGGGGTCCGCAATACAATGACTAAGGGTGCAAGCGTTGGAATCACCCAACCACCCTCCCAAAGACCTGCAAGGGATTTCCTCCCACGTCTATCGTAGTTACAGTAGATATACCCTCCGCTGTCACCTGTGTATGAACCTATGGTCAGATACTAAGGATACCACAACACCAAAAACTCCCGGGGGAACAGTCGCTGGTCGAATCAGAAGGCATGGGCAGGGTAACTGAGCCCGAAACTCAAAAGAGTCCCCAAACGCGATCCAATCCTGGTATATTCTCGAAACAGAAAGTAGGAGTAGTATTCCCAACAATCTGATCTCACAAGACCTATTGCATAGATCCCAGGAAAGCTTTGAATGAAGTGGGTTTACCTGTGATAGTCAAACTACGATTTTTGCGTAATGTGTGATCTTGGGTGGTTTAAGGTGTTTTAAACCCAAGATCCTAACCAAGACTAGTTGGTGTAGTGTAACCTAGAAAAGAAAATGTTACTAGTACATTTTATTAGGGTTCATTTTAAAGGTTACTTGCTTACTCAAAAAGGTAGTGGGTGTGTGAGAGTGGTTGTAATAGAGATAGAGTACTAAAAATGAAATAGTCACCACTAAACAAATCTTTTCTTTTCAATGCAAGTCTTAAAATTCTGATCTAGAATGCATGTGCAAATGCAATTTTTAATCTTTCGAATGCAAAAAAAGGGTAAAAGTAAAGTCTAAATGTACAAAATTAAACTCGAAACCTAAGAATGCAGCTACTCAAGCAAATAGATATGCAAAAGAAAACTTGTTCTTTTTTATGCAAAGCACTCTAAAATCTTTTAAGCCACTCGCAAGGTACTCTATTCAGAAAATGAATCAAAATTCTATATGGATTTAAAAGGTAAGAAACAAAAACTGAAACTACCCTACTATCAAAGCAAAGCAAAGAAACTTTTAGGTTCTCTTTATTGAAACAGTAAAAGCTACCAAATATGACTTTCAAATTCTTATTGATGTAAGCATGCCAACCATTGGGAAAAGAGTACAAAAACTACTTTTAGACCCAAACAAATCAAATGACCTACTAAGAAGTATGGTTTGGTAAAGTCAGGTCTGCACATAAACAATGCAAACAAGGTCTTGAACAACAGCCAAAACACTTAAGATTTCACTACAAAAGAAAAACTAAAAGCATAAGGGAGGATAAGAAACCAACCTAAAAGAGAAATTTCACTCAAATAGATACAAACAGGGTCAAGAAGACTCAAGAAGTTTCAAATCCAGTGGAAATGGGGCAAGCAAGTTCAATCAGACTCAAATTAGGGTACAAAACACCAAACAGGTCCACAACCCCCCAACTTGCGTCAACAAACCCCAAAACTTTCCAAACAAGCCCAAATTGATCAAAAGAGGTTAAAATCATGAATTTAGGATCAGTACAAGGATGGGAGACCACTTACAGTTGTTTAACTCAGACCTAGGGTCATCAGGGACCCCAAAAAATGTAGCCACAGCCCCCAGATTTGGGTCCACAACCCAAAAACTCAAAAATTTCAAACCCAGATTTTGAGTGCTACTGTGTATGAGGCATACCAACGCCCATAGCAGGATGGGTGATACTGTGTAGAGGAAAAGTAGCGTATGGGTGCTACTGTGTTGTACAAACAGTAGCGTACAGGTGGAAAAAGTTGAAAAAATGGGGTTAAAACCTCCCACACCCGGGTCCACAAGGGTTTGCAAGAGCTGGGAAGGGTCTGTAAGAGCCAAGGAGGGTTAAACAGAGCCTACTAACTGATCCTAATCAAGAAAATGAATAAATACCATCAAACAAGACTGAAGAAATGACCTTGGATACCCCTAAGCAGTTAGGCTTTCCCCAGCGGAGTCGCCATTCTGTTGTGGGGAAAATGCACCTATAGTTCAGGGGAGAAACTACCAACTTACGGTGATAAAGATAGACTTACAAGCATTCTGCAAGTACAACAAATAAATGAAGAGATTAGGGTTCAGATATGTAGGCACCTCATTCAGAAGGTTGATCCTAGATTTTCCTCCCTCGCTCTTCAATGCTTATCCAGTGTCGCAATGCCCAGACCTGCAAAACAACTTGATACCTTTCTCAAACACATTTGACTACATATATAAGATTCATATTCATAATAGAAGAAGACATCAGATTATAAACAAACTGTAATCAAATCTGAGACACATTAATAGGTCATATTTGGAAAGAGAAGAACGTCTGATCCTTATTAATGAATGAAAGCAAGTACCTAAAGTTATACCTTCCTTCAAGCTTGGCACTTGACGAAACCTAGATTCAAGGTCTCCTGCTTCTGTTCTCCAAGGATTCCAGCCTCTAATCAACTGTGCTAGGGTTTACCAAAACTGAAGCACAAGAGAGGGGGATGAGGGTCTCCATTCCTCCAGCATAACTTTGTAATTGGTCTTTTGTCCCCTCACATGGCCCTTCTACCCTCCTTATATAGTCATTGAAGGATAGGAAACGAAGTTATAACCGAGTAGGAGGTTCCCCAACCAACTTAACTTCCCAAAATTTTGAGATTTTGACCAAAACAGGGGTGTACGCAACTCTGCAATTGACAAAGTAGCGTGCATATGGAGTTGAGCAGTACTATTTCAACAGTGGAGTCGTGCTCAGTAGGGTATACACGCTACTATCATGCCTGTGTACCAGCGCTCATGTTAAAAAATGGCCAAAAACAGGCTTTTCTGCTCATTTTCAGGAGATGGTTTGGTCTAGAAAAATGTTCCTAAGGGTCATATACATCAAATGGGTCAAGAATGAGGTAATTTCTACCATTTTTAGTGTCCCAAATGACTCCTCCATCCACAAATGTCCTGTCGTGTGACTGAACTTGATCTCAAGAAGTGTCGTCATGTGACCAAGGGAAGCAAGTGTCGTCACGGATGGAGAGGTGTCATTTCAAGCTATAACAAATATTTCTTGGATACTCTTCCACCAAAAGGGAATACAGATGTTATAATATAAAGTTGCACAAGATCATATAAAGTGAAAATGTAACCGTTGATGACACTAAACCAAGAAGAATACAAATCCAAGAAAGTGTGGATGTTGAAGAAACTGATGATGAAGAAAAACAAGAAAGTTCACAAGAAGAGGATGCTTTTGAAGAAGAACAAGAAAAAATAGAGAAAGAAGAATCATATGAAAATGGGAATGAAGACTCCCCCAAATCGGACACAAAAACACCATCCAGGTGGGTTCAAAAGAATCATCCTGAAAGTCAAATAATTGGTGACAAAGATTCAGGAGTTAAAACAAGGAGAAAATTGTTTTATGATGACGAACAAGCACTACTTTCGATAGTAGAACCCAAAACATTTAAAGAAGCTTGCAAAAGTGAGGATTAGATCAATGCTATGAATGATGAACTTGATCAAATAGAGAAGAACCAAACTTAGGAACTTGTCCCAAGACCTAAGGACATGAATGTTATTGGAACAAAATGGATTTGTTAAAAACAAGTTCAATGAGGATGGTCATGTGATAAGGAACAAGGCCAGATTAGTATGCAAGGGATATGCTCAAGTAGAAGGTGTTGATTTTGAAGAAAATTTTGCACCTGTGGCAAGACTTGAAGCCATTAGGATCTTTTTAGCTTTTGCATGCTACAAAAACTTTAAAGTGTATCAAATGGATGTAAAATTTGCATTTATTAATGGAGAAATTGAAGAAGAAGTATATGTTGAGAAGCCTGAAGGTTTTCTCTTATCAGAAAATAGAGATTATGTCTGCAAAATTAAGAAGGCACTCTATGGTCTTAAACAAGCTCCAATAGCATGGTTCTCAAGAATTGACAAGTATTTAAAGAATCAAGGATATAGAAGAGGGGCCATTGATAGTAATCTATACATGAAGTTTGAAAACAAAAATATGATCATTGTTGTAGTCTACGTAGATGATATAATATTTGGAAGTGATCTACAAATTTTGAGTGTAAACTTTGCTTCAGAAATGAAGAAGGAATTTGAAATGTCAATGTTGGGAGAACTAACATTATTTCTAGGTTTATAAATATCTCAATAAGAAAAAGGGATCTTCATCTCTCAAACTAAGTATATCAAAGAGATGTTGAAAAAGTTCAAAATGGAAGAATCCAAACCTGTTAGTACTCCTATGGTCACTAGTTGTAAATTGAGCAAGGATGATGAATCTTTAGAAAGAGATCATACTATGTATAGGTCAATGATTGGTAGTTTATTATATGTAATAGCTACATTACCAGATGTAATGCAGGTTGTAGGTTTGGTTTCTAGATTCCAATCAGCCCCAAAAGAAACACATGTGGCTGCAATAAAAAGAATTCTTAGATATCTAAAAGGTACTATGGATTATGGATTATGGTATCCAAAAAGCAATAACTTCACTATAAGGGCATTTACTGATCTTGATTAGGAAGGAACTATTGATGACAGAAAAAACACTAGTGGAGCAGCATTTTACTTAGGAGATTGCTTGGTGTCATGGATAAGCAAAAAGAATTCTTCCATTTCACTGTCTACAATAGAAGCAGAGTATATTGTTGCTGCATCATGTTGTACACAAGTCATTTGGATGAAGCAAACATTAGAAGATTTACTTGTAAAATATGAGGATCCCATTGTTATACATTATGACAATACAAGTGTTATAAACATATCCAAAAATCTTGTTATGCACTCTAAGACAAAAAGTATTCCAATCAAATATCATTTTCTAAGAGGGAAAGTGACTCAAAAAGTGTTCGAATTTGAGTATATTGATACGAAGGAACAAATTGCAGACATTTTTACGAAGACATTACCTGGAGAATCATTTTCCTATCTTAGGCAGCAATTGGAGGTTATCCCTCATCATTAAAAATTAACTAAAAGGATGAAAACCGGGTCACAGGAAGAGGATAAATGTTGACAGGGGGAGACACACCCACAAAGGGAGTGATTTTAAAAATCTATGGTCCATTGGAAAATAACCAACATAGATCCATTTTAAACCCGTATCTATCAAGCACTGAGAGGGATCCAATTTCTTGAGGTGTAATTCTTTTTTTAAATTTAAACTCAAGAAATTTAATCTCTCTTGATTGATAGATCCGGATTTAGGTTTTAATTTTTTATTTTATAAAGGAACATCTATTTTTTAATTACTTTTCATAATATTTTATTTTATGAGTGGACATGGATTTTTTTAAAATACTTTCCATAATTTTACTTTTTTTTTACATTTTAATTAATGGCCGACAATACATTTTACTTTTTTACTTTTCATTACATTTTACTTTTTTACTTTTCATTAAATAATTTCCATTACATTTTACTTTTTTTTGCATTTTAATTAATGGCCGACAATAATAAAGACAAACATTTATAGCCTAGGATTTAATTCAAACGAAAATATACGTCCATATATTATATAACCTAGGATTTAATTCAAACGAAAATACACGTGCTTTTATTAATCGCAGACATAATATTAATTTATTATTATTATTATGTTAAAGACAAACTTTATTTATTATGAACGGCTATAAGGACAAACATGGACAAATGTTATAGGATCTCCCCCATACTGGGTTGTAGAGCAACTCGTTTCACTTGGTGCAATTATGAGTGGTTTTGATCTATTCAAAGGTGGATTGATGTTACTGGTATATAGAAAAATGGAGCAACGTTACAGGGGGAGTTTTGTTTCAAAAATTTGTCATTGTTGTCAAAGGGGGAGAGAAAGCTCATTTCCGATGTCAAAGGAAGGTGTTTCCAATCAGTGCCAAAGGGGGAGATTGTTGATTAAATTGACATTGTTGGCAACATAGATCATATTGCAATAATTGATGGAGACGCATAGATCAAAAAAGCCAATTGAACCTTTTCAAGAAGAGATTGAGTTCGATTGATAGATCCTTTGATCGATCAACACATAAATGCAGAGTTTGCAGTTGGTTCCTTTAAACAAAGGACGAACAATCCAGATCAAAGGAGAGAAGGAAGATCGACGATGGGGAACAAATCCATGAATTAAAAGTGCACAGGAGCTAGAGGTCCACAAAGCCAAAGTGGATTTTCCACAAGGATCGTAGATCTACGGACAAGAAGGAATCCAAAAAATATCAACGGTTGACACAACGTTTCGCAGGAGGAAGAAGTTCAGGAGTTAACAAATGTGGAGTCACAACTGCGAAAGACAAATTGCGGAAGCCAATTTCGAGAAAAGTTGGAAGGCACACCCGCAACTCGCAACCCACAATTGCAGAAGGATAGAGTGCCCGCAAGGATATAGATCAACGGACGAGAAGGAATCCACAAAAGATCAATGGTTTTTACAGTGTTCCGCAGGAGGAAGAAGTTTAGGAGTTAATGGATGCAGAGTCACGACTGCAGAATAATATTTACGGAAGACAAATTGTGGAAGCCAGTTTCGAGAAAAGTCATAAGGCACACCCTCAACCTGCAACCTGCAATTGTGGAAGGGAAGCCGACTTGCGGAAGAAGTTTGCGAAGGAATGCGCGTAATTGCAGAAGGGAGTATGCCCACAATTGCGGAAGGGAGACGAGTCTGCAAGGTCATTGCAGAAAGATCATTTGCAGAAGAAGGTGATTGCGGGAAGCATGAAAGTGCAGAAAGACCATTGAGGAAAGATAATTGCGGAAAGGAAACTCTGGAAGAAAGTTCTGAAAATTTTAGAATCTGATTTTGTTTCTAAAGGGTTATGATGAAGATACGTGATTATTAAATGAAGAGGCACGGTTGAGGGTATATAAGTAGAGCTTTAAACCTTCAAAAAAAATTCTTTGTACATTCAATTGGAAGATATAATGGTGTATAGGAGTTAGGGATCGAATTATCGTATAAGGGTGGTTGGAAGGCGCAAGGATAGCCTGCAAGCTATTAGGGGATCGTAGCCTCCTTCCAGTTGTTGTTGGTAAACAGGGTGTTGGTGCATCCTTCAGTTGTAGCTCAAAAATTCTGGTGTTGTTGCATCCAGCAAGTTGGTGCTTGCAAACTATTTGTAAATATAATTTTGCAGTAACAAAAAGTATTGGTGGTTTTCCCAATTGGGCTTCCACGATAATATTGTGTGTTCTGTCTTCATTGTTGATTTTTTTTTTAAGTGATAAAAATTTAATTAGATAGCTTAATACCAATTCACCTCCCCCCTCAATATTACTTGATATTCTAACAACCAACAGTCTATATAAAATCCCCCGCATTTTCCCTTTACAATCACAACTTAAAATAACGATTGTGCACGATGTGCACATTTTTACATCGACCTTACAACATTTCGTCACATTGTTGAGGAAATCCATCAGTTGATTCACTCTCATGCCATTCTTGTCAATTAGTAGCTTTGATCTTAACTTCATGTTGATTTCAGGGTTATGCTCATGTCAACCTCTAGAGATATTTCCTTGAATTCCCCAACCACCAACTTAGCTAGTAGGTACTAGTAATTATGATGGGGAAATCCATCTATTTATTTTCTTCCATGCCATTACACTCAACCAATACCTCTAGTACTAAATTCAACTAGAGTAAATGGTTGTGCTCATATCATGCTCCACGAATTTGGCCTTCTGTGTTCCCAAATTTCATTCCCCGCATTTGGCCATAAGGTAGGTTTTCTTGTCTCCATCTAGGGTTTAAGTTTAGTATTTATTTACCCATGTTTTCCGTATATAGCCATAAAATATAATTAATTATTGAAATTATATGTCATTACTACTATTAAATTATATTCAAAAACGTCAAATTTATGGGAAAGTTCAAACATTTCTCGTATACAATATATAATATATAATATCAGGTGATGGTGTTCGTCGAAGTTGTCAATCGAGAGGTAGGCGTCCTGTGCATGTGTATGTAGATATGGATGGTACTGAACACATAAAGTGGAAACAAATTGTTGGGTTAGGATCTCATCGCAATAAGTCGATGAACTTAAGTGATAAGATATGCACATATGTGTTCATGGATTTAGTGTATTATATTCATGTTTAGTACCTCCTTCATCCACGAGGTGGTGGGCAGCATATGAAAACTAGGAATTTTGGACATTGGAGTATATATACCATGCCATAGATTCTCTTGGTCACTTCTATTTCAAATGATATTTGCATTAATGCAAGAAATTTGGATGGAAAAATGTATTGTACTCGCCACCATACCTTTACCTAGGGTTTCGGTTATTTAAGCGGGTGTTAGTCCCTTCAAGAGAACCTATGTGATATGAAGGTTGTTCAATTCAAATATTGCAAAGGGTGGCAGGATAAAATTAATTAGGAAATCATTTTGTGGCTAACTAGTGGCATCTTTCCTCTTGTCCTAGTTTTAATGGCCTAGAGGGAATGTTCTCACAGCAGGAATGGTATCCAATGATGGATGCATGAGGAAGCTTGGAGGAAATTTGAATCTCAGAACATCACTCTAGATGTTTCGACATTTGTAATGAAGGTGGTGGACTCTGGAAGCTATCAAATTGAACAAGAAACAACAAAGCACAAGGACTATGAGTCCTTATTGGGAAGTGAACACGACTTTGGATAATGTCCTCTAGGACAAGGATCTCCAAAAGGAAGAGGTGCATCACCTGATTAATGGCATACATTAGAATATGGATGAAATCCACCATCACCCAAGTGATGTAACCAAGGCTATGGGGGTCTTTCTCATAATTAGTCAAGATGATAGGAACGTAAACTCAAAGGAAGCGTCTCATGGTTCTCCCAACTAGGTATAAATAGTTCCAGTATTATAGTTGTTTTTTTGGTCTAAATATCATATGCTGATGTATATGAATCATAGTATAGTCTATTTACGACTTTTTATACTGATAGTTTCTAGTAGTTCTAGTATGTTATATGTAATATTTTGTGATTACACAACTCAGGGATGCTTATACAGTATTTTTGGATACACGGTTTCCCTCATGTGGGTAGGTTGTCTTTTTGTTGAGTTTCCCTCATGTAAAACTAAGACTTTTTCTTTAGCTTGACTGACTTGCTGCTTCTTCTCAGAGGAAATTCTTTCAACACTTTTTGTATCTTCTCTTTTAAGTTAGTAGAAGGATATTTATAGTTGCTTGTAAAAAAAATATGGGTATTGGTAGTAGCTGATAAAATTTGATGGTATCAAGATATTGATCAATCTTTTCATTTGATTTGAAGCTTAGCATGGGTATTGTTTCTAGGTACTCATTGTAACAATATATTTTGAGTGAAATCATCCCACTATGTGGGTTATCAATCTTGTAAAGGAATTGTGCTAGGTATGTTATAGTTTAAACATATCCATGGGTGCTAACATATTAATAATTTTATAGACATAGTTCATGCTCTCTTACAATGTTGGTATCCTAATTCTTTGTGGAGTTGTTGTTAACAATCAAATTGACACCCTTAACTAAGTGACAGAGCAACATATGTTTACCATGCACCCGTGACAGGGAAATCATGACACAAGTTCAGTCAAAGACGAATCCTCTCTGAGAAATGCATTACTTGTGTTTAAAACATCCTAAGTGGAGCAAAAAGCCTAAAAACTATTCAAAAGTGGGTTTTCACTTGAAAATAATTAAAATGAGGAAAATGACTAATCCCACATTTAGAAGAGAAACCTAAGGATCATATCCCAATGCTATATAAGAAAGGCATGGGAGGCATGTTAAAGGGAGAAAAAAAGAGCAAAGGCATGCTGAGGAGATTCTAAAGGAAGGAGAAGAACTCCAAGTCTTCAAAAGTAAGGATGAAGGAAGGAGAATTTATGGCAAGGGAGGAGGATTCAACAGGATTCCTGGTAATCATGTATATTCTCCATTGTTTTAGCATGAATTGATTCAAGTTTCTGCCATTATGATGTTTAAATGTTGCTTGTCTTGTGTGATTTAAACTTTTAAATGGCTATGGATCTTAAATTTGCTTGTCTTAAATGGATGAATGAATCTATATTTATTCATCCATTTAAGACAAGCAAATTTAAGATCCACAGCCATTTAAAAGTTTAAATCACAAAAGACAAGCAACATTTAAACATCATAATGGTAGAAACTTGAATCAATTCATGCTAAAACAATGCAGAATATACATGATTACCAGGAATCCTGGTGTGAATCCTCCTCCCTTGCCATAAATTCTCCTTCCTTCATCCTTGCTTTTGAAGACTTGGAGTTCTTCTCCTTCCTTCAGAATCTCCTCAGCATGCCTTTGCTCTTTTTTCCTCCCTTTACCATGCCTCCCATGCCTTTCTTATATAGCATTGGGAGATGAGCCTTAGGTTTCTCTTCTAAATGTGGGATTAGTCATTTTGATTATTTTCAAGTGAAAACCCACTTTTGAATAGTTTTTAGGCTTTTTTCTCCACTTAGGATGTTTTAAACACAAGTAATGCATTTCTTAGAGAGGATTTGTCTTTGACTGAACTTGTGTCATGATTTTCCTGTCACGGGTGCATGGTAAACATATGTTGCTCCGTCACTTAGTTAAGGGTGTCAATTTGATTGTTAACAGTTGTTATGTTCACTAGTTCATGAAATTAAGAGAAAGCATTGTTCAAATCCTTGCAATATGCAATCATTATCACTCTTGCATGATTAAAAAACAACCTTTGTTATTGGTTCTATATTTCTCAATTTGTCCATTCATGAAACAAAGAGAAAAAACCTATGAACATGTTATATAGGATGAAACATTAGTGAAAGAAACGTACTTGAAAGTTGTGATATAGCATTGGAAAAAACAAACAAACTTAATTCTATAGAAACTTTGAGTGTTAGCATTATCTAATATATTCTACAACTAAATGACCATAATCTACAGGAAGGGTCATCCCTTCCTCCAATGTGCACCTTGGATCAAGCTGCTAATTTTGAGCAAATATGATGAGCTTTGAACTTTAAAACTTTAAGTGTGGAAATACTGAATATTTGAATCAATGAACCATTCAATCACATGAAACATTCAACCATAACACAAGATGTACCTTGGGGAAAATCCTCAAAACAATGAGGATGAAACCCCCCATCAAATATTCAAAGTATAATTATGACAGATAGCCGAGAATGTCTTTTACAAAATAGTAGATTGCTTTCAACATCCTAGGTGATTTATAAGAGAGAATATTGAGCAATAGAGAATAGAGATCAATAGTATCAACTTGCCATGTTCCCAACACATTAATAACAAGCAAGAATAGTATCCTTCACAAAGAGAACCGCCTTGCCTTCAAGGGAGAACAGAATTCACTTCACATTGAATTCATTAATCCTGTATAACATATTTATATATTCCTCACATGCATCGAATTATATTTTTATCTTCTGAATTCATGATGAACTCTCCCTCCATTTGGATCTACCAATATTGCATGAAAAAGTGTGCCCCACTTCTCATATAGTGCATTAAACCACTGAACTGATTCTTAGGATGAAATTTCCCCTTAACTGAAAGCTTTCCCACTTATTTAGGTGGATAACTTAAGTGTCATCATGCAAGTGTTGCAACTCAAGTGTCATGTTTTAGTTTAACATAAGTGTCATCATGCAATAACACTTAGTTAACTCTCTTTAACATAAGTGTCATCTTTTAGTTTAACATATGTGTCATCATGCAATAACACTTAGTTAACTCTATTTAACTAAAATCATGCTAAATTATTGATTTAGTTGTAGTGAACACTATCAGTTCTTCAATTCACTGAGGTATACATTGTGGCTTTAACTAAATCTTAACAATTCAAGTTCACTTTAGTCATCTCATGAACAATTCAAATTCTATTTTTCTCTATGCATTTATCTTTATCTCTTGTCTTATTTCCATGGTCAATATGTGTTAATTTTAATTATCTATCATATCATATTATACTCAGAATATTTGTCAGATGTTGTGATCATATTATATTACTCTCGGACCAAATGATGATATGCTAAAGTAATTCACTATAGAGGTGTCCAGTCTCTAAAGGATATTTAATAGCAATTGGCAACCATGGTCAATAATTGTTGATGTATATGTAACTTCGGAATGTATTTCATATATATTTATCGTACCCTTATTAGAGATGTGCTATTCCTCTATAAGGAAGTGTCGTCATGTGGGTTGACAAGTGTCGCAAGTGTGTGTACTTGCCTATAGGTTATTAGACCACCATGTGTGGGGTCGGCCCTGAAATATATATTATATTGTGGATGTACCTAGCTAGACAAGTCAGCCCCATAAGGTCACTGGGCAAACAGGTTAGTATAAATAGAGATCAGGAGATCTCTATTTAGATCATTCGGAAAGTTATACTTCTCTAACTCAGAAAGTGGCGCACTAGTGAGGAGGAGGATCATCTGCTACTAGGAGACTATCTCAAGTGTATTTTGGTTGTACTTTGGTTGAGCCATTGCTCTCTCTATCTCTGAGGAAGTTGTGGGGTTTCTCACCTTAGGGTTTTCCCCATGGAAACTTTGTGTCTCTTATCTCTCATGCTTTTGATTCTTGTGATGCTTGTCATCCTTATTGTGATTGTTATGCATTGATATACTGTATATGTTATTCTCTCAGTGAATATCCTAGAGTATTGTGAATTAATGCTCAAAATTTAACATGGTATCAGAGCTAACCTAAGAAGAAGACATTTTGCAGTGACGAAAACTTGAGTTTCTTGTTTATTGGGTTTCTCTCCACAGATTTTGGAAAAGAAGTATAGTAGATTGACTCTACTCATCCAGGAGAATCTATCTGTCCAATCAGAATTCAATTCTGAGCATTTTCAGATTTCGCCCTAAAAAATAGGGTTTCCACAAAAATAGGAATTTCTGAAATCTGAAGACATAGCTGGAAGCTCCTTGCAAAACTCAAAGTTTAGAGCTTTGGATCGAGATTTTCGGCTGGATAGATCTCCGGGAAACTCAAACCCTAATTTAGGGCTCTCCCCAGTGAACCCGGGAGGACAAAAAGGAAAATATGAAGGGTAAAGCTTTGTTGGTTTCAAATTCTTAATACACTAGGCTGATCAGCTCATCAAGGCACATCTTTCTATCCTTTCAGAAAATTGAAATTCACATTTTGAATTTTTAGGGTTTTTTCGACAAACCCTAATCTGGGACCAAATCCAGTTTTCAGCATTTCAAGTGGTAAGACCTAAATCTTTTCTATTTCCATTTGAAGTACTCTTTAAGATGTCTCACCACACCAAGCTTGAGGATAAGCTTGAAGGAGCTGATAATTTTCGAGCTTGGAAGTATAGGATTGGGTTAATCCTAGAAGAGAATGAGTTGGACTCATATGTAAAAGAAGACATTCCTATCCCACAGGATGAGGCTAAGGTATTGCATAAGAAGAACTTGGTGAAGGCAAAGAGAATCATTGTTGATTCTATCAAAGACCATCTCATACCCCATGTGTCTTCTCTAAAGACACCCAAGGAGATGTTTGACTCTTTGACCAAGCTATTTGAAGGGAAGAACATAAATCGGAAGATGACCCTGCGGAACCAATTGAAAGGAGTAAAGTTTCAGAATGGAGAAACCATTCATTCTTATTTTTCAAGGGTCTCCCATATCAAGGAACAACTAGAAGCAGTGGATGAAATGGTAGAGAATGGTGAAGTGGTGATGACCACTCTAAATGGCCTACCCAGGTCATGGGATTCTTTTATTCAAGGAATTTGTGCAAGGAAGAAGTTGATCTCCTTCAACAGATTGCGGGAAGAATGCTCTCAAGAAGAAGCTAGGCTTGTGGCCCGAGAATAAAAGATGGGAAATCAAGATCAAGCTCTCATAGCACATACCAGGAAAGGCAAGTCCAAGAAGGAATCATCTCATAACAGGATATTCTCACACCACCATTATCATAAAGATAAGAAAGATCTCAGATGCTTCAATTGCAATGAGAAGGGAGACTTTGCCTCAGATTGTCCCAAGAAGAAGAAAGACAACAACAAAAAATTCAATAAGAAGAAGAAGAATAACAAAAGAAGATATCATGCTCATGCTGCTGAAGATGATGAACCCCCAAAGAAGAAGGCTAGGGAAAAAAAGTGATAGTGATGATGACTCATCAAGTGAAGAAGAATATGTTCTAATTTCTGCTCTCACAGGTACTATCTCCCATGGTTGTAATGATTGGTTGATTGATAGTGGGGCTTCCAAACACATGACTGGGTTTAAGGAATCTTTTGTGAATCTATCTGAACATGAATCACCCCATAAGGTGAAACTTGGGGATGATTATCAATACCCAATCAAAGGAAGTGGTGAAGCCTCCTACAACCTAGATTCTGGAAAATCTTTGAAGATGAAAGAAGTCCTTTATGTACCTGGACTCAAGAAGAACTTACTCTCCATCTCTGCATTGGATCCAAAAGGTATGAGGGTTGCATTTGTGGATGGCCAAGTCCTAATGTGGCCAAAGGGAAAGAACATAGATGATGCAGTAGTGATTGGAGAGCAAGAGGGAGGTTTGTATAAATTGAAGGGACAACCTGAACATTCCATGGTACATGAATCCATGGAGCCAAGTGAACTTTGGCATAGAAGACTTGCCCATATGCACTATAGGGAACTTCCAATTGCAAGCAAGGCTGTAGAGGGTCTTCCTGAAATCAAGACCATGTAACATCCCCAAAATATCAAGTTAGTATTTAGGTAAAGATTTAAATGATTATCTTTCGACAATGTCTAATAAGCTATACTCGTAAAAACTTAGTGAAATAAATGAGTGAGATTTTGTCTAGGGAGGAATATCTACCTTTTTGGAACCCATTACTACAACTGCTTCTCATACGATTTTTCAAAAAGAGACTTACCATGAAAGATATTCTAATCATCCTTCCTGATCTCATCATCATAGTTTGATTAGTAACCATAAAAATATAGGGAATACATAAAAACTTGCTTCCATATCCCTTAAAACTTACTTGACTATGCAAATGTCAATAATCTATCAATACAATATAACCCTGTTGTCTTAGAACGTCTCGTCCACCCTATTTGGGGTCAATCATATGTAAGGGAACTTTTCATCTTTATAATTGTTTAATAATGGTGATTTACCTTGTCCAATAGATGATCTTGGGTGCCCATACATTTGTCAATCACATAAATCTTATATTGGAATCTCACTATATATTTGAATTACTTACCCAATGAAGATAACCTTTCATACTTTTAAAAGGAAGTTATGCTTTAAAGGAAGTTATATTCACATAGTTCATAAAACAACTAATAATACATAGCAACCATAAGGATTTTACCAATGAATTCATTTGACGTAATATAACAATACACATCATCAATAAGATCATACACATGCATGAGACAAGATATACCATGGTTCACCCAACCTTTGGGCTACGTCCACAAGAAAAGTCACATCTTTTCCATTATTCAAGTAACCAGTTACAAACTGCCATGCAGTCATTACAAAGCTTACTTTCTCTTTCTCGATGCCTCTCACCTAGAAAGCATTTCTCCAAATGATCATAGCTAACTCTAAACAAAGGCATTCAATGAAGAATACAGAGATATTCATTTAGTCATGACTCATCTCAGGTTTACTATAATTATATCCATACGAATGTTCACCCTAACATCAAAACACTGACATTCTGGCCAACAAAACAAGACCCAACGTTTGTATCAACACTGTCATAAATTAATACTAAATAGAGATCAAAATACGTCTACTAAAATGATCTTACACTAGTAGAAGCTTAATAACGGGTCGAGGTATAAAGCAATAATAAAAAAAAGGAATGAGCTAATTTATTTCCTATCCTTTCCAAGAATTCTATTCACCGATTGTAAATGTAAATTTGGGACCTGGCTACGCAGCCACCCTCGCTTCCTGATTTCTACACTTTCCAGGCAGCAACGATAATTTAATAAAAATAATAATAGTCAAACCTATAGGGTTGGGATGAAGCCCACAACTATCCCTTCCTTGATGCCTTCAACATTCAAACAGAGCATTTCAAAAATTAAATGAATATATAAGAATTGATATCCTATATAGGAAGTATAGAGATACTGAAGCAAACAGATCTATGCTATCCAAGAAGGTAACATGTTTTTTGTGGCGATGCAAATCTAGAAAGAAGATCTAGATTCAACAAGCAGAACTATTGCTTCCCCCTGAGCATAGAATACGATTTCATTTCATCCTTCAACCATCAAACAACTATCATTTCAACAATACGATTTCCTTCCAGCTTACAGGTAGAACTATTACCATGACTTTAACACAGCAATGCAAAATGGATCTACTACCTCATTCAGCTTTCATGCAAAGATTAAGCAGTGCAGAAACAGAGATCAAAGAAAAATATCTACACTATATTCAACATATAAAATGGATCTACTTTTGCATTCGGCGTACAGTATACAGGGAAGAACTTTCATCTCTATCCATGACTTCAGTAGAGAAAACGTATCACGAAATCAATATACTAGATACCGGAAGAAGAGATCTATGATTGCATCTAGCGATCTAGTATTATAATTCAACATAAAGAAATAACAAATAAAACACCATCATGTATGCCAGCATATAAGACTAAGATTTTATTCAGGCACTAGCACTTTTATATCAGCATTTACGATCTCAACCTATTACTAGCACACAAGAAACATCCAAAATGAAAACTACAGAATGGAATACAGATAGCCCATCATTCAGGTTAAAAAACTCATCGTTCCAGACTTCCGATCGAGATCTTACCGATCTATCGCTGGTAGAGAACTAAGAGATCCATAGTCAAGCCGAACAGAGATTCCATGAAATCATTACTAGCATAGAACTAAGAGATCAAATCTCTCAACATTCTCTTAGGCCACAACTAGGAGATCAAATCTCTCAACGCTCTCTTAGGTCGCAACTCTCCTCCCCTTCTCATTGTGTTGATTCCACTCTACTTGAGAGGGCGTGATTCCCCCTTCATTCCCCCTGATTCCCCAAAATCTGGTTTTTTTATAATGATCGAGAGTTCAACTTCGCTTTGGAGACTCCGCTCTACTTTGGAGATCCTCCCCGCCAAGCGGAAATTGATTGAATCATATGTGGATTTGGGAACGCCAAGTGGTAGGTAAGGTTCTCCAACCTGAGGCTCAGCGTCCTTGAAAATAAATTTCCTTCATTTGTGATGTAGAAAACTTGCAAAAATATTATTGTAGTTAACTAACATTTTAGCAACTTAAGGTATTGATATTTATATGTATAACATATACATACATGTATTCTTTCTAGTCGATCCCTTATATATATATATAGATATACTATATGTATATATATATAAACACATCATGTGCATAAATCTTCTATCTTGCCATATACATATACTTATCTTGCGATGGATTAGGTAAAGGTATAGGACTCCATTCTTGTATTATACATAATTTCTATGCTTCTTTTATCCATAGCATAACTTGTAGTTAGTCTATGACATATACTACCTTTTAATTAATAACCTGATATTTATAATATATATCAATTAATAAGTTAGGTTTACCAAACACTAATTTACCAATTAATAATTTGAGCTTCAATTAGCTCAAACACCCTCTAGTAGGAGTAGGATATATATATATATATATATATATATATATATATATATATATATATATATATATATATATTTATCATATACACGAGACCACTTTTTGTATAAAATAGTTCATAAGGATCTTTTATGAGGAATTCCTTCTAGGTTTAACTTCTAAAATTTCTAAGTGACCCTTTAAAGAACGTAGCTCTTCATTCAAGCGTGTGTGGCACTAGAATGGTATCCTTCGTCGACTCAGGGACTACTATCCATAAACTTCCTCAGTAATGGTTTAGTTGCGTCATCACCTTTTAGTCTCCTAAGTTTACATTTTACTACTTACGGAATAATACCACATAAGCCACAAGGTTTACTGGTGGGGCCTTGGCCTTGAGCTCCTCACCAGAAACCAGTACAATATTCATTTATATTTACACGCCACTAGGGCAGAATAAGAGGGATATTACATCCTCCTCCCCTTAAAAATAACACCGTCCTCAGTGTTCATACTTTCAACAATTGGTCTTCTCTTCTGGAATCATCATTTTCTTGCTTTGTCGTTTTCTGTTTTGATCACCTTCAAAACTTCACGATTTCCACCAATTATTATAGCTCATAACCTGTACTTTTCACTACCAACAGAAGTTGTTTCTAGCATGTTATCATAAAATAAATGCATACACCTGATTTTTCTAAATCAATTAGAACATAAGTGCTAGTGTCCCCTTGCAACATCATGTTGCGGCCTTTTAATGGAAACTCCATTGAGAGTTTGATCTACTTACAAATCTCTTCTTTGTAATTTCCTGCATCTGCACATATGTCAATGATACATGATATACATATAAATCATGATCTAAGATAATATTCTCACAATGACATTTCTTTCCAAGTACATTTAGTCATTCTCTTCCTGCTTTTCCCCAAAAGCAATCATATCAATGCTCATAACATAGCATATACATAGTCTACACATGTATATGCATAATTTTTAACTATAACAAGTTCATAACATACGCATACGTGCATACCTTGTGCATAACATATGCATAGTAGAAACAACTCGTGGTGCACCATCTCAACACTGAATAAGACTTTTTATTCTAGGAACTCCATAGGTATCTAATAATCAATAGTCAACTGATTACTGATGTTCCAGAGCCTCCAACTCAACATCAGTAATCACCATGAGTTGCAGTGTTTCCAGAGCTTACGCTCAACACATAACAAGTAGTCCATGTTATAGTCCTTGTTTGTGTTTTTACTTATCATAAGTACACATAAATCCTGTGTTTCCAAGAATGAAGACTATTAACTTTATCAAAACTTGTCCTTCACTTGATCCGAGAAGCTCTTTCCTACACCCAAGTGCTCACACAGCAATCTTTCGAAAATTCTTGCCTAACACCTCAGTGCTCACACAGCAATCTTTCAGAAATTCTTGCCTAAAACCTCAGTGCTCACACAGCAATCTTTTGGAAATTCTTTCCTAACACCTCAGTTCTCACACAACAATCTTTTGGAAATTCTTGCCTAACACCTCAGTGCTCACACAACAATCTTTCGGAAATTCTTGCCTAACACCCAAGTGCTCACACAGCAAGAATTCCTCTCATGCATACTAAGCAGCGTCCTGCCTCCCGCATATGTATTATTTTATAGTTTGCATAGGTCTTTACAGCCTGCCGATTCCTTCGAGAATTCTGACAGCTATCAATCCCTAATTTCTAGGGATTGTTTTAGTGCCATTACTGCACTCTTGCATAATTTCCCCTCAAGCTTCTTGCTTGATTCTAGAAAAATCTCTTTCAAATTAATCAATTATTTCGTCATATCACATTTTGTAACCATACGATTACTGTCACTAATTTGGGCCTATTTCTTTATTCAACAATAATTATCCAACTTAAAGGAGTAAATGAACGTGGTGATGGGGATCTTAAATTCTCACCCCCTTAGTTTACCATGCATAATATTTATGCTCTTGTCTTTCCACAAGCTCCACAGAATTTTGATCATTTGCCAAATTCACCTATAGTAACACCATAAAATCTTTGTAAGATATTTTTCCTACGCATGAAAATAAGAACTCATCCTTAATATTACAATATCCATACTTTATAAATACATTCTCTTCTTACAAGCTTTTGTGAGTAATCAACCAAACTGGTATGTACCTAGGTTAGAAATGCCAAATACCTATTCTTCACAAAACCATCTAATATTAATAAAGGTCTATATCCTATGTACCTACTCATGGTGACTCACTTCCAAGCATATAGGTCTTTTCTTTATTAACCTTGGCATAATAAGTAACCCTTTTCATGTTACTACCTTTAAATATGCCAACTTCAACTTCATGGATTTTCGTATATGAAAGTTGCAGCAAAATATGTTTTATACCTCAATCATCGAAATACCCAAAAATAATCAAACCTAGAAACTCCGATGATCAATTCCCTAAGAATAATTATCTCACAAGGATAATTTCCATGATCATATGTTTTGTTTTTTGTTTTTTTCTTCGAAGTAATGCATTCATCTGTATACTAATCTCGGTAATAACCTAAACCTGAAATATGCCACCAAGACATGTTACGCCACATCAACATCAGTCAGCATAATCAAATAACAAAATAATATATGAAACATAATAAGAACCAGTGAGGGTTATTTCGTCAGTAACTTCCTTCCTTCTTATGAAATCCAGAGAAAACCCTAATTTTCATAGTCTCATAACTTATTTGGAAGGACATTATATCTGTTCATTTCTCATCTGATTCCTATTAAGATATAAATCCTTCGTATACACTAACCTTTTGTAAGTAACAACACACTTGTTTTACATACATATGTACTTGCACGTTTTATAATGATTATTACATACCTTATAAAGGCGACCGCATAACTCCTTATTATGTGGACCTCTTAGGCTAAGGTACAAGTTGACTTCTCCTAACAATTTATGAAATCAATATATTAAAATGAAGAAAACAAGTCGAAGTTCCCATGCATACCACATATACTTCTATAATATAAATCTCGAGCACAACTTTGTAGAACCACCACTGAAGTGTTCCATCTTCCACAATAGAGAATACTAAATAAAGGAACAAAAAAATGAACTCATTCATTGTTATCATATGCATCATATTAACTACTTAGAACACACATGTATAACTTTCAAGTAACTTTAACCATTTCCTTTTGTTTGAACCTATATGTAAGGTTACAAGCGTGCTTCAATGTTACACGACAACAATATGACGCTCACAATCTAGAATGAAAATAATTAGTAAGGAGATTATTAAGAATTGTTCTCCTTTATGATATGACAATTTCCTAGCCATAGAAACTCCACACTAACTAAAGTTAATTTCCTTGCTAAAAGGTTTTTAGATACCTACTCTTCCGGTGGAATAATGGTTTTTTTTTTTTTTTTTAGCGAGTATAATCAACCTATAATTCTTAGTTGATACCTCTTGTAGTGTGATGGAACTTGTATCATCTACATCATTAATTCTCTCTAGAAGGTGTTAAATACCTTAGTTACATTCTTTATTCTCGTTGGCTACTACTATAGTATGCACTTTTACAACATTTACCCTTAAGGTCGTTAGTATTTATAAATTTACAAACTTACTTACGAGAAGAGAACTTTATATGAAGAAAAAGCCTTAACTGTTGAAAAAAATTCAAGACCAATTCCAAGACCATCCTAAATTCATAAATCTTAATGGACCCTTGAACTTACTTTTAATAAAAATTTAATGGATCTTCTCACAGGTCTGGGTTGCTTAAATGATCCATCTAAAGTTCATATTTGGAAATTTTGACTACTGTGTTAGTCAAATTTACTTAGTTCTATAAAGTCAACAAAATTAGGAGAGTTTTACTAACATAAAAAAAAAATTTCTCCTTTAATCACTAGGATAATTTTCAACTTACCAGTACTTATAAGGACTTAACTCCAATAGTCTAATTATTTCAATCATTCAATGAAACTAATTATAGAGTATGAAGAGGTATTCATCGTCTAGTGTCTATCAATAAAATATCATTCAAATACATAATGAGACATGTTCTATGTTCACAACTAGGTAATGCTATGCCATTATAATGATTTAGCAAAATGGAACATACTTACTAGCAATTTCCAAGACGTCTTGTAACTTACCCTTGTCCAGCCTTGGAATGAAATTCTATTTTTGCGTCTTATAAAATGGAGTTCCGTTCCTTGTTCGGCTAACTTGTATTCGTCTTTCACGATTGAGCCCGATTAGCCCGACTGTTTGCAACCTATGCTCTGATACCATATGTAACATCCCCAAAATATCAAGTTAGTATTTAGGTAACGATTTAAATGATTATCTTTCGACAATGTCTAATAAGCTATACTCGTAAAAACTTAGTGAAATAAATGAGTGAGATTTTGTCTAGGGAGGAATATCTACCTTTTTGGAACCCATTACTACAACTGGTTCTCATACGATTTTTCAAAAAGAGACTTACCATGAAAGATGTTCTAATCGTCCTTCCTGATCTCATCATCATAGTTTGATTAGTAACCATAAAAATATAGGGAATACATAAAAACTTGCTTCCATATCCCTTAAAACTTACTTGACTATGCAAATGTCAATAATCTATCAATACAATATAACCCTGTTGTCTTAGAACGTCTCGTCCACCCTATTTGGGGTCAATCATATGTAAGGGAACTTTTCATCTTTATAATTGTTTAATAATGGTGATTTACCTTGGCCAACAGATGATCTTGGGTGCCCATACATTTGTCAATCACATAAATCTTATATTGGAATCTCACTATCTATTTGAATTACTTACCCATGAAGATAACCTTGCATATTTTTAAAAGGAAGTTATGCTTTAAAGGAAGTTATATTCACATAGTTCATAAAACAACTAATAATACATAGCAACCATAAGGATTTTACCAATGAATTCATTTGACGCAATATAACAATACACATCATCAATAAGATCATACACATGCACGAGACAAGATATACCATGGTTCACCCAACCTTTGGGCTACGTCCACAAGAAAAGTCACATCTTTTCCATTATTTAGGTAACCAGTTACAAACTGCCATGCAGTCATTACAAAGCTTACTTTCTCTTTCTCGATGCCTCTCACCTAGAAAGCATTTCTCCAAATGATCACAACTAACTCTAAACAAAGGCATTCAATGAAGAATACAGAGATATTCATTTAGTCATGACTCATCTCAGGTTTACTATAATTATATCCATACGAATGTTCACCCTAACATCAAAACACTGACATTCTAGCCAACAAAACAAGACCCAACGTTTGTATCAACGCTGTCATAAATTAATACTAAACAGAGATCAAAATACGTCTACTAAAATGATCTTACACTGGTAGAAGCTTAATAACGGGTCAAGGTATAAAGAAATAATAAAAAAAAGGAATGAGATACTTTATTTCCTATCCTTTCCAAGCATTCTATTCACCAATTGTAAATGTAAATTTGGGACCTGGCTACACAGCCGCCCTCGCTTCCTGATTCCTACACTTTCCAGGCAGCAACAATAATTTAATCAAAATAATAATAGTCAAACCTATAGGGTTGGGACAAAGCCCATGACTATCCCTTCCTTGATGCCTTCAACATTCAAACAGAGCATTTCAAAAATTAAATGAATATATAAGAATTGAGATCCTATATAGGAAGTATAGAGATACTGAAGCAAACAGATCTATGCTATCTAAGAAGGTAACATGTTTTTTGTGGCAATGCAAATCTAGAAAGAAGATCTGGATTCAACAAGTAGAACTATCGCTTCCCCCTAAGCATAGAATACGATTTCATTTCATCCTTCAACCATCAAACAACTATCATTTTAGCAATACGATTTCCTTCCAACTTACGGGTAGAACTATTACCATGACTTTAACAGAGCAATGCAAAATGGATCTACTACCTCATTCGGCTTTCATGTAGAGATTAAGCAGTGCAAAAACAAAGATCTAAGACAAATATCTACACTATATTCAACATATAAAATGGATCTACTTTTGCATTTGGCGTACAATATACAGGAAAAAACTTTCATCTCTATCGATGACTTCAGTAGAGAAAACATATCACGAAATCAATATAATAGATACCGGAAGAAGAGATCTATGATTGCATCTAGCGATCTACTATTATAATTCAACATAAAGAAATAACAAATAAAACACCATCATGTATGCCAGCATATAAGACTAAGATTTTATTCAGGCACTAGCACTTTTATATCAGCATTTATGATCTCAACCTATTACTAGCACACAGGAAACATCCGGAATGAAAACTACAGAACGGAATACATATAGCCCATCATACGGGTTAAAAAACTCACCGTTCCAGACTTTCGATCAAGATCCTACCGATCTATCGCTGGCAGAGAACTAAGAGATCCACAGTCAAGCCGAACAGAGATTCCATGAAATCATTACTAGCATAGAACTAAGAGATCAAATCTCTCATCATTCTCTTAGGCCACAACTAGGAGATCAAATCTCTCAATGCTCTCTTAGGTCGCAATTCTCCTCCCCTTCTCATTGTGTTGATTCCACTCTACTTGAGAGGGCGTGATTCCCCCTTCATTCCCCCTGATTCCCCAAAATCTAGTTTTTTTATAATGATCGAGAGTTCAACTTCGCTTTGGAGACTCCGCTCTACTTTGGAGATCCTCCCCGCCAAGCGGAAATTGATTGAATCATGTGTGGATTTGGGAACGCCAAGTGGTAGGTAAGGTTCTCCAACCTGAGGCTCGGCTTCCTTGAAAATAAATTTCCTTCATTACATGTACCCTAAGATAGGTAACTTTTAAAAAGTATAAGCTGCCTTCATTTGTGATGTAGAAAACTTGCAAAAATATTATTGTAGTTAACTAACATTTTAGCAACTTAAGGTATTCATATTTATATGTATAACATATACATACATGTATTCTTTCTAGTCGATCCCTTATATATATATAGATATACTATATGTATATATATATAAACACATCATGTGCATAAATCTTCTATCTTGCCATATACATATACTTATCTTGCGATGGATTAGGTAAAGGTATAGGACTCCATTCTTGTATTATACATAATTTCTATGCTTCTTTTATCCATAGCATAACTTGTAGTTAATCTATGACATATACTACCTTTTAATTAATAACCTGATATTTATAATATATATCAATTAATAAGTTAGGTTTACCGAACACTAATTTACCAATTAATAATTTGAGCTTCAATTAGCTCAAACACCCTCTAGTAGGAGTAGGATATATCTATCTATAGATATATATATATTTATCATATACACGAGACCACTTTTTGTATAAAATAGTTCATAAGGATCTTTTATGAGGAATTCCTTCTAGGTTTAACTTTTAAAATTTCTAAGTGACCCTTTAAAGAATGTAGCTCTTCATTCAAGCGTGTGTGGCACTAGAACGGTATCCATCGTCGACTCAGGGACTACTAGCCATAAACTTCCTCAGTAATGGTTTAGTTGCGTCATCACCTTTTAGTCTCCTAAGTTTACATTTTACTACTTAGGGAATAATACCACATAAGCAGCAAGGTTTACTGGTGGGGCCTTGGCCTTGAGCTCCTCACCAGAAACCAGTACAATATTCATTTATATTTACACGCCACTAGGGAAGAATTAAGAGGGATATTACATCCTCCTCCCCTTAAAAATAACACCATCCTCGGTGTTCATACTTTCAACAATTGGTCTTCTCTTCTGGAATCATCATTTTCTTGCTTTGTCGTTTTCTGTTTTGATCACCTTCAAAACTTCACGATTTCCGCCAATTATTATAGATCATAACTTGTACTTTTCACTACCAACAGAAGTTATTTCTAGCATGTTATCATAAAATAAATGCATACACCTGATTTTTCTAAATCAATTAGAACATAAGTTCTAGTGTCCCCTTGCAACATCATGTTGCGGCCTTTTCATGGAAACTCCATTGAGAGTTTGATCTACTTACAATTCTCTTCTTTGTAATTTACTGCATCTGCACATATGTCAATGATACATGATATACATATAAATCATGATCTAAGATAATATTCTCACAATGACATTTCTTTCCAAGAACATTTAGTCATTCTCTTCCTGCTTTTCCCCAAAATCTATCATATCAATGCTCATAACATAGCATATACATAGTCTACACATGTATATGCGTAATTTTTAACTATAACAAGTTCATAACATACACATACGTGCATACCTTGTGCATAACATATGCATAGTAGAAACAACTCGTGGTGCACCATCTCAACACCGAATAAGACTTTTTATTCTAGGCACTCCATAGGTATCTAATAATCAATAGTCAACTAATTACTGATGTTCCAGAGCCTCCAACTCAACATCAGTAATCACCATGAGTTGCAGTGTTTCTAGAGCTTACGCTCAACACATAACAAGTAGTCCATGTTATAGTCCTTGTTTGTGCTTTTACTTATCATAAGTACACATAAATCCTGTGTTTCCAAGAATGCAGACTATTAACTTTATCAAAACTTGTCCTTCACTTGATCCGAGAAGCTCTTGCCTACACCCAAGTGCTCACACAGCAATCTTTCAGAA
The DNA here is from genome assembly GCA_027924585.1 of Larix kaempferi. NCBI lineage: Eukaryota > Viridiplantae > Streptophyta > Pinopsida > Pinales > Pinaceae > Larix > Larix kaempferi. Next base: position 1,049,601 of record BSBM01001158.1, on the reverse strand, counting down.
ATTCTTGCCTAACACCTCAGTGCTCACACAACAATCTTTCATAAATTCTTGCCTAAAACCTCAGTGCTCACACAACAATCTTTTGGAAATTCTTGCGTAACACCTCAGTGCTCACACAACAATCTTTCGAAAATTCTTTCCTAACACCTCAGTGCTCACACAACAATCTTTCGGAAATTCTTGCCTAACACCCAAGTGCTCACACAGCAAGAATTCCTCTCATGCATACTAAGCAGCGTCCTGCCTCCCGCATATGCATTATTTTATAGTTTGCGTAGGTCTTTACAGCCTGCCGATTCCTTCGAGAATTCTGACGGCTATCAATCCCTAATTTCTAGAGATTGTTTTAGTGCCATTACTGCACTCTTGCATAATTTCCCCTCAAGCTTCTTGCTTGATTCTAGAAAAATCTCTTTCAAATTAATCAATTATTTCGTCATATCACATTTTGTAACCATACGATTACTCTCACTAATTTGGGCCTATTTCTTTATTCAACAATAATTATCCAACTTAAAGGAGTAAATGAACGTGGTGATGGGGATCTTAAATTCTCACCCCCTTAGTTTACCATGCATAATATTTATGCTCTGGTCTTTCCACAAGCTCCACAGAATTTTGATCATCTGCCAAATTCACCTATAGTAACACCATAAAATCTTTGTAAGAAGATATTTTTCCTACACATGAAAATAAGAACTCATCCTTAATATTACAATATCCATACTTTATAAATACATTCTATTCTTACAAGCTTTTGTGAGTAATCAACCAAACTAGTATGTACCTAGGTTAGAAATGCCAAATACCTATTCTTCACAAAACCATCTAATATTAATAAAGGTCTATATCCTATTTACCTACTCATGGTAACTCACTTCCAAGCATATAGGTGTTTTCTTTATTAACCTTGGCATAATAAGTAACCCTTTTCATGTTACTACCTTTAAATATGCCAACTTCAACTTAATGGATTTTTGTATATGAAAGTTGCAGCAAAATACGTTTTATACCTCAATCATCGAAATACCCAAAAATAATCAAAACTAGAAACTCCGATGATCAATTCCCTAAGAATAATTATCTCACAAGGAGAATTTCCATGATCATATGTTTTGTTTTGTTTTTTTTTTTTCGAAGTAATGCATTCATCTGTATACTAATCTTGGTAATAACCTAAACCTGAAATATGCCACCAAGACATGTTACGCCACATCATCATAAGTCAGCATAATTGAATAACAAAATCATATATGAAACATAATAAGAACCAGTGAGGGTTATTTCGTCAGTAACTTCCTTCCTTCTTATGAAATCCAGAGAAAACACTAATTTTCCTAGTCTCATAACTTATTTGGAAGGACGTTATATCTTTTCATTTCTCATTTGATTCCTATTAAGATATAAATCCTTCGTATACACTAACCTTTTGTAAGTAACAACACACTTGTTTTACATACATATGTACTTGCACGTTTTATAATGATTATTACATACCTTATAAAGACGACCGCATAACTCCTTATTATGTGGACCTCTTAGGCTAAGGTACAACTTGACTTGTCCTAACAATTTATGAAATCAATATATTAAAATGAAGAAAACAAGTCGAAGTTCCCATGCATAACACATATACTTCTATAATATAAATCTCGAGCATATCCTTATAGAACCACCACTGAAGTGTTCCATCTTCCACAATAGAGAATACTAAAATAAGGAACAAAAAAATGAACTCATTCATTGTTATCATATGCATCATATTAACTACTTAGAGCACACATGTATAACTTTCAAGTAACTTTAACCATTTCCTTTTGTTTGAACCTATATGTAAGGTTACAAGCGTGCTTCAATGTTACACGACAACATTATGACGCTCACATACTAGAATGAAAATAATTAGTAAGGAGATTATTAAGAATTGTTCTCCTTTATGATATGACAATTTCCTAGCCATAGAAACTCCACACTAATTAAAGTTAATTTCCTTGCTAAAAGGTTTTTAGATACCTACTCTTCTAGTGGAATAATCGTTTTTTTTTTTTTTTTTTTAGCGAGTATAATCAACCTATAATTCTTAGTTGATACCTCTTGCAGTGTGATGGAACTTGTATCATCGACATCATTAATGCTCTCTAGAAGGTGTTAAATACCTTAGTTACATTCTTTATTCTCGTTGGCTACTACTATAGTATGCACTTTTACAACATTTACCCTTAAGGTCGTTAGTATTTATAAATTTACAAACTTACTTACGAGAAGAGAACTTTATATGAAGAAAAAGCCTTAACCGTTGAAAAAAATTCAAGACCAATTCCAAGACCATCCTAAATTCATAAATCTTAATGGACCCTTGAACTTACTTTTAATAAAAATTTAATGGATCTTCTCACAGGTCTGGGTTGCTTGAATCATCCATCTAAAGTTCATATTTGGAAATTTTGACTACTGGGTTAGTCAAATTTACTTAGTTCTATAAAGTCAACAAAATTAGGAGAGTTTTACTAACATAAAAAAAAACTTCTCCTTTAATCACTAGGATAATTTTCAACTTACCAGTACTTATAAGGACTTAACTCCAATAGTCTAATTATTTCAATCATTCAATGAAACTAATTATAGAGTACGCAGAGGTATTCATCATCTAGTGTCTATCAATAAAATATCGTTCAAATACATAATGAGACATGTTCTATGTTCACAATTAGGTACTGCTATGCCATTATAATGCTTTAGCAAAATGGAACATACTTACTAGCAATTTCCAAGACGTCTTGTAACTTACCCTTGCCGAGCCTTGGAATGAAACTCTATTTTTGCGTCTTATAAAATGGAGTTTCGTTCCTTGTTCGGCTAACTTGTATTCGTCTTTCACGATTGAGCCCGATTAGCCCGACTGTTTGCAACCTTTGCTCCTATACCATATGTAACATCCCCAAAATATCAAGTTAGTATTTAGGTAAAGATTTAAATGATTATCTTTCGACAATGTCTAATAAGCTATACTCGTAAAAACTTAGTGAAATAAATGAGTGAGATTTTGTCTAGGGAGGAATATCTACCTTTTTGGAACCCATTACTACAACTGGTTCTCATACAATTTTTCAAAAAGAGACTTACCATGAAAGATGTTATAATCGTCCTTCCTGATCTCATCATCATAGTTTGATTAGTAACCATAAAATATAGGGAATACATAAAAACTTGCTTCCATATCCCTTAAAACTTACTTGACTATGCAAATGTCAATAATCTATAAATACAATATAATCCTGTTGTCTTAGAACGTCTCATCCACCCTATTTGGGGTCAATCATATGTAAGTGAACTTTAAATCTTTATAATTGTTTAATAATGGTGATTTACCTTGGCCAATAGATGATCTTGGGTGCCCATACATTTGTCAATCACATAAATCTTATATTGGAATCTCACTATCTATTTGAATTACTTACCCAATGAAGATAACCTTGCATACTTTTAAAGGGAAGTTATGCTTTAAAGGAAGTTATATTCACATAGTTCATAAAACAACTAATAATACATAGCAACCATAAGGATTTTACCAATGAATTCATTTGACGCAATATAACAATACACATCATCAATAAGATCATACACATTCACGAGACAAGATATACCATGGTTCACCCAACCTTTGGGCTACGTCCACAAGAAAAGTCACATCTTTTCCATTATTCAAGTAACCAGTTACAAACTGCCATGCAGTCATTACAAAGCTTACTTTCTCTTTCTCGATGCCTCTCACCTAGAAAGCATTTCTCCAAATGATCACAGCTAACTCTAAACAAAGGCATTCAATGAAGAATACAGAGATATTCATTTAGTCATGAATCATCTCAGGTTTACTATAATTATATCCATACGAATGTTCACCCTAACATCAAAACACTGACATTCTGGCCAACAAAACAAGACCCAACGTTTGTATCAACACTGTCATAAATTTATACTAAACAGAGATCAAAATACGTCTACTAAAATGATCTTACACTGGTAGAAGCTTAATAACGGGTCAAGGTATAAAGCAATAATAAAAAAAAGGAATGAGCTACTTTATTTCCTATCCTTTCCAAGCATTCTATTCACCGATTGTAAATGTAAATTTGGGACCTGGCTACGCAGCCGCCCTCACTTCCTGATTCCTACACTTTCCAAGCAGCAACGATAATTTAATCAAAATAATAATAGTCAAACCTATAGGGTTGGGACGAAGCCCATGACTATCCCTTCCTTGATGCCTTCAACATTCAAACATAGCATTTCAAAAATTAAATGAATATATAAGAATTGAGATCCTATATAGGAAGTATAGAGATACTGAAGCAAACAGATCTATGCTATCCAAGAAGGTAACATGTTTTTTTGTGGCAATGCAAATCTGGAAAGAAGATCTGGATTCAACAAGCAGAACTATCACTTCCCCCTGAGCATAGAATACGATTTCATTTCATCCTTCAACCATCAAACAACTATCATTTCAGCAATACGATTTCCTTCCAGCTTACGGGCAGAACTATTACCATGACTTTAACACAGCAATGCAAAATGGATCTACTACCTCATTCGGCTTTCTTGCAGAGATTAAGCAGTGCAGAAACAGAGATCTAAGACAAATATCTACACTATATTGAACATATAAAATGGATCTACTTTTGCATTCGGCGTACAGTATACAGGGAAGAACTTTCATCTCTATCCATGACTTCAATAGAGAAAACGTATCACGAACTCAATATACTAGATACCGGAAGAAGAGATCTATGATTGCATCTAGCGATCTACTATTATAATTCAACATAAAGAAATAACAAATAAAACACCATCATGTATGCCAGCATATAAGACTAAGATTTTATTCAGGCACTAGCACTTTTATATCAGCATTTACGATCTCAACCTATTACTAGCACACAGGAAACATCTGGAATGAAAACTACAGAACGGAATACAGAGAAACCATCATTCGAGTTAAAAAACTCACTGTTCCAGAATTCCGATTGAGATCTTACTGATCTATCGCTGGCAGAGAACTAAGAGATCCACAGTCAAGCCGAACAGAGATTCCATGAAATAATTACTAGCATAGAAATAAGAGATCAAATCTCTCAACATTCTCTTAGGCCACAACTAGGAGATCAAATCTCTCAACGCTCTCTTAGGTCGCAACTCTCCTCCCCTTCTCATTGTGTTGATTCCACTCTACTTGAGAGGGCATGATTCCCCCTTCATTCCCCCTGATTCCCCAAAATCTGGTTTTTTTATAATGATCGAGAGTTCAACTTCGCTTTGGAGGCTCCGCTCTACTTTGGAGATCCTCCCCGCCAAGCGGAAATTGATTGAATCATGTGTGGATTTCGGAACGCCAAGTGGTAGGTAAGGTTCTCCAACCTGAGGCTCGGCTTCCTTGAAAATAAATTTCCTTCATTACATGTACCCTAAGATAGGTAACTTTTAAAAAGAATAATCCGCCTTCATTTGTGATGTAGAAAACTTGCAAAAATATTATTGTAGTTAACTAACATTTTAGCAACTTAAGGTATTCATATTTATATGTATAACATATACATACATGTATTCTTTCTAGTCGATCCCTTATATATATATAGATATACTATATGTATATATATATAAACACATCATGTGCATAAATCTTCTATCTTGCCATATACATATACTTATCTTGTGATGGATTAGGTAAAGGTATAGGACTCCATTCTTGTATTATACATAATTTCTATGCTTCTTTTATCCATAGCATAACTTGTAGTTAATCTATGACATATACTACCTTTTAATTAATAACCTGATATTTATAATATATATCAATTAATAAGTTATGTTTACCAAACACTAATTTACCAATTAATAATTTGAGCTTCAATTAGCTCAAACACCCTCTAGTAGGAGTAGGATATATCTATCTATATATATATATATATATTTATCATATACACGAGACCACTTTTTGTATAACATAGTTCATAAGGATCTTTTATGAGGAATTCCTTCTAGGTTTAACTTCTAAAATTTCTACGTGACCCTTTAAAGAACGTAGCTCCTCATTCAAGCATGTGTGGCACTAGAACAGTATCCTTTGTCGACTCAGGGACTACTAGCCATAAACTTCCTCAGTAATGGTTTAGTTGCGTCATCACCTTTTAGTCTCCTAAGTTTACATTTTACTACTTAGGGAATAATACCACATAAGCCGCAAGGTTTACTGGTGGGGCCTTGGCCTTGATCTACTCACCAGAAACCAGTACAATATTCATTTATATTTACACGCCACTAGGGCAGAATAAGAGGGATATTATGACCAAACATGAAGGTGTTTGCAAAGGATGTGCAAAAGTTAAGAACATTAAGAAGGATTTCCCAAGCAGTGAAAGCAAGGAAAAAGACATCCTGGAAATCATCCACTCAGATGTATGTGGTCCTATGTCATCCAGTACTCTGAGTGGGTATGTTTACTATGTCTCATTTATTGATGACTTCTCCAGGAAGACTTGGGTATACTTGGTGAAGAACAAAGATGAGGTGTTTGATAAATTCAAGGAATTCAAAACCTTGATGGAGAATCAAACTGAGAAGAAGATCAAAACGTTCCGATCCGACAATGGTGGAGAATTCACCTCAGGTGACTTCAAGAAGCTTTGTAGTGATTCAGGGATTAAGAGGGAGTTGATTGCTCCTTATAATCCTCAACATAATGGAGTTGCAGAAAGGAAGAACAGAACAATCGTGGAAGCAGCAAGGAAAATGCTGCATGACCAGGATCTACCTATGCATCTATGGGCAGAAGCATCTAGAACAGCTGTATATGTGCAGAACAGAACACCCCACAAGATATTGGACAACAAGACACCAGAAGAGGTCTTTTCTGGTAAGAAACCTGAAGTCAACCATATCAGAATATTTGGTTGTCCAGTATACACTCATGTCCCAAAGGAAAATAGGACTAAACTAGATCCTTCAGGAAAGAAGCGTATCTTTGTGGGTTATAGTGAAAGCTTGAAGGCTTACAGAATATACTTTCCATAGTTCAAGAATATTGATGTCAGCAGGGATGTAACATTTGATGAAAACTCAGCATTCATCAAATCAAGGAAGGCACCTATCGAAGTTTATGAAGAACCTAAGAAAACTAGATTTCAAGACACTACCATGACTGAAGCAGTTCCAGAAGTTGTTCGTGAGTTTGAAGACCCGCAAGAACCTGTAGATCCACCCCGTGAGGATAACTCTCACAAGAGGAAACCTGCATGGGCTAGAGAGCTCATTCAAGATGCATAAATATTTGGCATTCCAGAAGAAGAACACAGAGCAAAGAAGAGAACCAGATCACATACCAGCTATGTTGCTTTACTCTATGACATTATGAACAAAGAACCTTCCAGTTATTAAGAAGCAGCGGAAAAGAAAGAATGGAAGGATGCCATGGTTGAGGAATACCAATCAATAATGAAGAATGATGTTTGGGATGTTGTCCCAAGACCTAAAGAGAAGTATGTTATGACTTCCAAATGGATCTACAAAATCAAGCATGCTGCAGATGGCAATGTAGAAAAATACAAAGAAAGATTCGTAGCTTGTGGCTTCTCTCAGAAAGAGGGAATAGATTATGAAGAAACTTTTGCACCTGTAGCCAGGTATACTTCCATCAGAACAGTACTTGCCCTGGCTGCAGCGATGAAATGGAAAATACACCAGATGGATGTCAAGACTGCTTTCTTGAATGGCGTAGTTGAAGAGGAAGTATATGTGGAGCAGCCACTCGGTTTCAAAATACATGATAGGAAGTCATATGTGTGCAGATTGAAGAAAGCCTTGTATGGCTTGAAACAAGCTCCCAGAACTTGGTATGGTAGGATGGACAGTTTCCTATCTAGTTTGGGCTTTACCAAGAGTAAAGCAGATTCCAATCTTTACTACAAGGTTGAGGAAGGGAATCCTGTGATTCTACTCCTATCTGTAGATGACTTATTTGTAACAAGAGATGATAGATTGATTGTAGATACTAAGAGGAAGCTTGCTGCTAAGTTCGATATGAAATATTTGGGAATGATGCATTATTTCCTAGGTATGGAGATGTGGCAAAGTGCAGGTGGGATCTTCCTTGGTCAAGGGAAGTACACAGTAGATATCCTGAAGAGATTCGGGATGATGGATTGCAAGGCCATGGCCACACCTATGGCATCGAATCTGAAGCTTCTATGTGATGCTTCATCTGAGCCGGTTGATGTCTCTATGTATCGTCAGATGATTGGGTCCTTGATGTACCTGACAAACACAAGACCAGATATTTGCTTTGCGGTGAACACATTGAGTCAGTTCCTGATAGATCCGAGGAGTGTTCATCTGGTTGCTATAAAGCATGTTCTGAGGTACTTGAAGGGTACGGTGGATTATGGGCTCAAGTATGAGGCGAATCAAAAGTTTAACCTGCAAGGTTATGTTGATTCAGACTAGGCTGGTAGTGCTGTAGATAGGAAGAGCACATCTGGGTGCTGCTTCAGTATGGGATCAAGTGTGATCTCTTGGTTTAGCAGGAAGCAGTCCTATGTAGCACTGAGTACAGCTGAGGCAGAGTATGTTGCAACCTATTCAACTAGTTGTGAGGCAGTATGGCTACGGAATCTACTGTCTGAGTTATTTGATCTCCCGTTGGATGTTACTGGTATCTTCTGTGATAACCAAAGTTGTGTGAAGCTATCCGAGAACCCAGTGTTTCATGACAGGTCGAAACACATAGAGATCAAATATCACTATATTAGGGATATGGTGCAGAGAGGAGATGTGAAGATCCTATATGTTGTGACGGACGAGCAGATTGCAGATGTGTTGATGAAGCCACTAGCCAGGGTGAAGTTCGAATACTTCAAAGAGAGGCTTGGTGTTCTTCGGATTGATGACACTTCGAGGAAGAAGTGATGGACACATTTGTTGAAGCCATTCCAAGCATGTTGGAAGGAGGATCCTTCACATGGTTGTGGATGTAAGCACTGGATGATGAGCATCAGGATGATGTTCTGGTTTCTGCTTTGTATGATCAGTTGGATCATTTTTATATGTATGTATGTATGCATCATGTTGGATGCTGGATATGATCAGTTGGATCATTTATATGTATATGTATGTACGCATCATGTTGGATGTTGGATATGATCGGTTGGATCATGTGTATGTATTTTGTATAAGCATCATGTTGGATGCTTGGACCATGTATCTAAATATGTATTAGGTGGATACATTGTATGATCAGGTAGATCATGTATGTTGATATGTATCATGTATTTGTATTTGTATCAGGTGGATACACTATGTGATCAGGTGGATCATTTATGATGATATGTGTTAGGTAGATACTTGGTATGCATCAGGTAGATGCATTGTATGATCAGGATGATCATGGATGATGAGCTTCAGAATGTTGCTCCAGATTACTTGCAGCAGGATGTTGCAGTGATGATGATCAGGATGATCATGTATACATCAGGATGATGTATGGTGAGTATCAGGTTGATACTCTGTGGCCGTGGAACAGGTTGTGCAGATAAGCATGTAATTTGTGCCCTGGGAGATTTGCAGATAGTCTTTCGAGGTTTTGCCTACGGCATGTAATTTGTACCCTGGGATATCTGGCAAATGCTCTTTCGAGGTTTTGCTTGGGAGGACATATAATTTGTGCCCTGGGAGATCTGCAGATAGTCTTTCGAGGTTTTTCCTATGGCATGTAATTTGTGCCCTGGGATATCTGGTAGATGCTCTTTCGAGGTTTTGTCCTATGGCATGTAATTTGTGCCCTGGGAGATCCGATAGGTTGAGCCATGTGCTCGTAATCAGTCATGGGATGCTCTTTCGAGGTTTTTCCATAACCACATGTAATTTGTGCCCTCGGAGATCCGATAGGTTGAGCCTTGTGCTCGTAATCAGTCCTGGGATTCTCTTTCGAGGTTTTGTGGTGACTCACGTAATAAGTCTTGAGATTTCCACAGTATGGCCAGTGATGACGAAGACCTATAGGTGGTGGGCCTACATCCAGTATGAAAAAGGACTGGCTCTATAGAACTTCCTATGACGAGTAGAGTTAGATATTGGTTGAGATAGCAGCAGCAGTGACGATGATGATGACGATGCATCGATGATGATGATCCCGAGAAGAAGACTTGTCTAGTAGGTCTGTGTCAACAAATACCTTCCTAATTAAGAGGGAGTGTTGATGTATATGTAACTTCGGAATGTATTTCATCTATGTATTTCATATATATTTATCGTACCCTTATTAGAGATGTGCTATTCCTCTATAAGGAAGTGTCGTCATGTGGATTGACAAGTGTCGCAAGTGTGTGTACTTGCCTATAGGTTATTAGACCACCATGTGTGGGGTCGGCCCTGAAATATATATTATATTGTGGATGTACCTAGCTAGACAAGTCGGCCCCATAAGGTCACTGGGCAAGCAGGTTAGTATAAATAGAGATCAGGAGATCTCTATTTAGATCATTCAGAAAGTTATACTTCTCTCACTCAGAAAGTGGCGCACTAGTGAGGAGGAGGATCATCTACTACTAGGAGACTATCTCAAGTGTATTTTGGTTGTACTTTGGTTGAGCCATTGCTCTCTCTATCTCTGAGGAAGTTGTGGGGTTTTCCACCTTAGGGTTTTCCCCACGGAAACTCTGCGTCTCTTGTCTCTCATGCTTTTGATTCTTGTGATGCTTGTCATGCTTATTGTGATTGTTATGCATTGATATATTGTATATGTTATTCTCTCAGTGATGATCCTAGAGTATTGTGAATTAATGCTCAAAATTTAACAGTAATATATCACACAACAATAATGCTTCAACATGCAAAGAATATACCTATATAACTAGGGGTCCATCCCATGGGTACCTACTATAACTGGAGGCCCACATGAGAATATGACTTGACACACATGTAGCGAGCCTTGTCTAACAAGACTTTACAACATCATCACTTTGATACATCAAAGAATTCACCTCAACACATTAGGAATAACCTTTTACAACTTAAGGCTTAGTCATTCTTGAGTCCGACTCAAGAATCTACTTGAATTTCCTAATTCCAACTCAGGATCCCTACCTCAACACATGAGGCCCAATCTCGGATTCACAAGATTGGATTGAAGAATGACTCATGATACTATACATTTAACACTCCTTCTTAGTGAGGGAGGCAGTCTCTGCCATACCAATATTGTCTCAGAAGTACTTGAACTTTGTCATTGATAAAGTCTTTGTTAACACATCTACAATCTCGTCATCAGTAGCAATGTATTGAAGTTTCATTGTTCCTTTATAGACCATGTATCCAATGAAGTGATACTTCATTTCAATGTGCTTCAACTTATAATGAAACATAGGGTTTTAGGAAAGCTTGAGGTAGCTTCTCATCGAACAATCTAGCAAGTAGCTTCCTAAGCCACACTGCTTCTCGGTAGGAAGTACTAGAAAAAATATGCTTTGCTTCTATAATACTCTAGGCTACAAAGCCCTGCTTCTTGCTGGACCAAGAGATCATAGTAGAACCCAAGATAAAACAATAGTTGGATGTACTCTTTCGGTCCATAATGCTATCACCCCAATCAAATTCAATATAAACAAGTAACAACACCCCTCCACTAGAGGCATATTTGATTCCATAAGCAATCATACCTCAAATTTACCTAAGCACATTCTTAGCAACAACCCAATATATATGTCTCGGATTAGACATAAACTGACTTAGAATACTCATAGCATAACATATATCTAGTATCAAGTGTATCAACTACATCAATGAACCAATAAGTTGTCTATACAAAGTGGGTTCCACTGGATCCAATCCAGAATATGAATCATGTAGTTTCCTCAAATTGGAAACCATTGGAGTACTCATGGATTTGCAATCCATCATGCCAAACTTGCGCAATATATCAACAATGTATTTCCCTTGAGAAATAAATATCTCATCTTTTCTTTTCCAAATCTCAAGGCCAAGAAAGTAGTGCATAATACCTAAGTCTTTCATCTCGAACTCAGAAGTGAGCTCCCTCTTGCACCAAGCAATCAGTTGTTCCTCTCCAATAAGGAAAAAATCATTAACATATAGAACCAATACCAATGGTTGGTTCTTCACTACTTTGAAGTACAAATTTGGATCAGCTTCGCTCTTAGAGAATCCCAGTCTCTGAAGATAGCTATTAATTCTCAAATACCAAGATTTGGAAGTTTTCTTAAGCCCATACAAGGATTTATTCAATTTGCACACATCAGACTGCTTCCCATGAACCACAAACCCCTCAGGCTGTTGAATATAAACCTCTTACTCAACCTCACCATTGAGGAAGGTTTTCTTCACATCCATCTAGTGAAGCTTCCATCCTAGAACATATGCAAGTGAATTCACAGCTTGAATAGTGGTGTACACAGCCACAGGAGCGAATGCATCCTCATAGTGTATGCTTTCTTTATGAGAGAAAATTCAGGCAACAAATCTGGATTTATAATTTTCAATACTACCATTAGCAACATGCTTGATCTTGTAAAGCCATCTTGAAGTAACTATGGACTTCCTTTCAGGTTTAGGAACAACTTCCCAAACATCATTCTTCATAATACACTTGTACTCCTCTACCATTGTATCTTTCCATACTTGCTCCTTTGCAGCGTCTTCATAGGTGGAAGGCTCTGAATCAGTGATGTGACTCATATGTGCAACATACCCTGAATATCTATCAGATAGATTTTGCTCTCTAGAACAACCTAATGGTTCTCCATGCCTCTCTACATCTTGTAGTATATCTCAGCACCATGCAAACCTCCTCTTGGCAAGAGGTTCATCAACCAGTTCTATTGGTTCATTAGGAACTAGAGAATATGAGAACTCTGTTGAATTCTCCATTTGAACATCTGAATGGGGAGAATCGGTATCTAGGCCCTCCATCATATGAGTCTCATGCTGCTTTGTGTCTGTATCATATTGAATCTCTTTCGATCACTTGAATGATGCCTCTTCATGGAAGGTCACATCTTGGCTGACCTCAATGTGTCTTTCACCTACCACATATATTATGTAGGCTTTGGATGATTCACTATAACCAACAAAGGTTCCCTTATTTCCTGATGGATCCATTGTTGTCCTCTTTTATTTCAACACATGAATGTATACAGGACTCCCAAAGATCCTCAGGTGTGAAATATTTGGTTTTTCACCAATGAACACTTCTTCATGTGTCTTCTCATCCAAAATGGCATGAGGACTTCTATTTTTAATATATATTGATGTACTAGTGGCCTCTACCCATAATGAGGTAGACAGTTCTTGATCATGCATCATATCTTTTGAAACCTCGCATATGGCTCTATTCTTCCTTTCAGAAACCTCATTTTGTTGAGGATTGTAGGGTACAATTAACTGTCTACAAATTTTTACATCACTACAAAACTCATTAAACACATGTGAATCAAATTCACCTCCATTTTCAGATCTCAAAGCATGGATGTGCTTTCTTGTCTGATTCTCAACTAGGGATTTTAATTCCTAAAACTTGCTAAAGGTTTCTCTCTTATCCTTTAGGAAATAAATCCATGATTTTCTAGAGAAGTCATCTATAAAAAATACATACTATAAATAACCACTCGGTGAAGGGGATGACATGGGACCACATACATCAAAATGTATTAAATCTAAAATCCCTTTATATCTAGTAGTACTTATAGAGAAACTATTTTAACATTCTTCGCAAGTGCACAACCCTAGCATACACTAAGATACTTAAAATAAAATATGGGCATACCTTTCACCATTTGTTGTAATCCTTGTAGCACTTTGTAGTGGAGGTGACCAAGCCTCCTATGCCATAGCTTGCATGGAATGATAGTGTAGTGAACCATAGTTTGAATGTAATTCTTGGGTACCTTTTAGAGACATCCCTCTCTAACTCCAATCACTGCTGGATTATTCAAGTATTTGTTCTTCGACCATAATAGTGCTTGATTATCCCTAAAGATAACTCGGAAGCCCTTATCTTCAAGAACTAAAATTGATAGGAGGTTCTTCTTCAATCCTGGAACATAAAGAATGTCCTCCACATGTAAAATATCTCCTAAACTCAACTGGAAGGAGGTGGATCCAACTACTTTGATCAAATAGGTTTTGTTGTATCCCAACTCTACCTTGTATGCAAAATTTTTCTCCTTGAGATTGGTGATGGAAATATTATAACCAATCATATGTTTTGATGCACCAATGTCAACCAACCGTGTGTCCTCACTTGTGATGACAGATCCGGAAAGTGTTGAGACTAGGTAATACTCCCTCCTTGTCTCCTTTTCTTCGAGTGCATTCTTCTGAGTAGTTTCATCTTCTATAGAGGTAGAAGTATGAAACCTTTATTTTCCCTCGTTCTTTGCTTTGCAATCCCTTGCATAATGGCCCTTCTTGTCACAGTTGTATCATATAACCTTCGACTTTTCAAATTAATTGTTGTATATCTTCTTCGAGTGGGAAAATTTCTTTTGATAGAAGTACTTCTTTCCTTTCTTCATCCTTGTCGTGAGAGCAACGTTTTCTTCTTTGATGCACACTAACTTGCTCTAGATTTGCCCCTCCTCTTGGAGGCATTCATGACACAACCTTTCAAAGTTAGATTGTATCTCTCATCCATTTACCACAGCTAAGAATGTCTCCCATGACAATGAGATACCATCAATGGCAGTTTGGAAAAGATCATCTCCATCCACCACTATTCCAATACTAGCAAGTTGATCTCTTACCTGAGAGATCTTGGTGAAGAAGGAGACCACTATCTCATCCTTCTCCATGTTTAGGTTTTGAAGCTTATTCTTCAATTCCCTCTTTTGACTCAAGGCCTTCTTCTCATATAGGTTTGTTAATGTATCAAAACACTCCTTTGTGGTCTTCAATAGAGTAATCATGGACATAAAATTGTCCTTTACCGAATCATAGATGATTTGTTTGGATTTATCTTGGTTCTTCTTGAAATTGATGTGGCCTACATTAGATGTAGGCTCCTCCACCATAGTGGATAGATAGCCATCCAAGTCACGTTCCTTCAATATGTTCAACACCCTCACCTTCCAAGTGTTGAAATTCAAAGTGCCCTCAAGACGAAATTCTGGTCAAATAGAGATCGATGCCATGGCTCTCAAGTATTGTGCTCATCTCCTAAGGATCTACATAGACTCAATTTTTCTTGAAAAATATTATCTCCTTCAAGCCCTGAGCTTTGATACCATGTTAATTTTGAGCAAATATGATGATCTTTGAACTTTAAAACTTGACGTGTGGAAATACTAAATACTTGAATCAATGAAACATTCAACCATAACACACGATGTACCATGGGGAAAATCCTCAAAACAATGAGGATAAAAAACCCAACAAATTTTCAGAGTATAATTATGATAGATAGTAAAGAATATATTTTACAAAAATAGCATATTGCTTTTAGCACCCTAGGTGCTAGATAAGAGAGAATACTGAGCAATAGAGAATAGAGATCAACAGTATCAACTTACTATGTGCCCAACACATTAATAACAAGCAAGAATAATATCCTACACAAAGAGAAGCATCTTTCCTTCAAGGGAGAAGAGAATTTGCTTCGCATTGAATTCATCAATCCTGCATAACATATTTATATATTCCTTACGTGCATCGACTTCTATTTCTATCTTCTAACTTCATGATGAACTCGCCCTTCATCTGGATGTATCAAGCATGAAGAAATGCACCCCACTTCTCATGCAGTGCATTAACTCACTAAACTAATTCTTAGGTTGAACTCACCCCTTAACTGATAGCTTTCCCATTTAGTTAGGTGGCTAAATCAAGTGTCATCATGCAAGTGTCACAACTCAAGTGTCATCTTTTATTTTAACATAAGTGTCATCATGCAATAACACTTAGTTAACTAGGTCTTCCTTGTTATCACTTAGTTAACTGTCTTTAACTGAAATCATGTTGATTGATTTACTTGTAGTGACCACTATGATTTATTCAATTAACCGAGGCATACATCATGGCTTTAACTGAATCTTAACAATTTGATTTCACTTTAGTCATCTCATGAAAATTTCATTTTTTCTTTTTCTCTGTGCATTTATCTTTGTCTCTTGTCTTATCTGCATGGTCAATATGTGTTAACTTTAATTATCTATCATATCATATTATACTCAGAATATTTGTCAGATGTTGCGATCATATTATATTACTCTTGGACCAAATGATCATATGCTAAAGTAATTCACTCTAGAGGTGGCCAGTCTCTAAAGGAGACTCAATAGCAATCGGTGACCATGGTTAGTAATATATCACACAACATTAATGCTTCAACATGCAAAGCATATACCTCTATAACTAGAGGTCCACCCAATTGGTCACTACTATAATTGGAGGTCCACATGAGAATCTAACCTAACACACAAGTCCTGGTCCTTTTCCAACAAGACTTTACAACATCATCACTTTGATACATCAAAGCATTCACCTCAACACATGAGGAATAACCTTTTAAACCTAAAGGCTTATTCATTCTTGAGTCCAACTCAAGAATCTACACCAAGTTCCTGAGTCCAACTCAGGCTCCCTATCTCAACACATGAGACCCAATTCTGGTTGCACAAGATTGACTTGGAGAATGACTCGTGATGCTGTACATTTAACACAAGCATCATATATAGGAAGGATCGGTTGAACCTTACTCACATTTGCACTTTGGGTAAAGAATCATATGGAGTAAGAATCGGGAAATTCTTCTTTAAATGTTGACATCAATCCAAGCATCATATTGAAGAAGGATCAATAGATATTTCCTCACATGTGGACCTTTGGTTAGGAATCACCTAGAAGAAGGATTAACTGACCCTTTTTCCAAATACGATAGCTAGGAAACCTATCATCTAGACAAAAGATCGACTAACCCTTTCTAAAATATGGTACACATGAATTGTACCAACTAGAGGAAAGATCGAGCAACCAATTCTGAAAATGTTATGTAGGAAATGTATCATCGAGACGAAAGATCGACCGACCCTTTCTAAAATACAATAGACAACAATTGTACAAGCTAGAGGAAAGAATAGTTGACCCTCCATGAAATACGATATCCAATAAATGTATAATCTATAGCAAGGATCTATCGACCCTTCCTAAAATGTGGTCACCAAGCATCAATAATTATGTAGAGGAAGGATCGATCAACCCTTTCTGAAAACGACATACAAGAATTATACTAGATGGAGGATAGATCAACTAACACTTCCTAAAATACGATACGCAAAAAATGTATCTTCGAGATGAAATATATAGACATTATCACCATATCAGTTGGTGAGTATTTTAGAGACTGTAATGTTTGGTGGGAGTGTTTAATTTTTGGATAGCTTCATATGTATGATGGACATCACTGAAAGTCCTATCACCATCAATATGCATTTGCTCCACTAGTTGGATTACATTTTAGGCCAAGCATTCCCCTCTACTTCCAAATGAGCGATTTCCCCATACAAAGCTCCTCCCTTTCCAAGCATACCCATCCCAGGTGGTAGAGTTTCTCCATCAGTTTGCACTCTACCTATTCTATAATACCAAGCTCATCTCCTTGCTTTTCCCCTTTCCCTAAGGTGTGGCCTCATCAGTGACTGAATGCATGCACTCAAGTTCCAGGGAATTTCCCCACTGAGTTGCAAGTGCAACCAAACGTAATGAGTCTCAAAGGTGTTTCCATGCCTTTGTATTGCCTTTACCTTTGAAGCCATGGACATCATGGTACCTACATTCTTTAATTCCATAGTTGTGGTGGTAACGATCCTTCTTGACAAACTAATGATCTACTTGATTTAATCTATACTACATATAGTGTGAGCCATCACCCTTGCATGCATATCTCATAGTGTTTTATGGAGAGGCCCGATGAAATAAATGCTGACCATTACACTCATCAGTCACTTAGAACATCGTGAATCCAGGTGGAAGGATATGTGTTCCGCATTTGCTTAGTCATTGTTAACTATTTTAATGTTGAGGATATGCAACAAACTAATTTGAAACATGTCATGTAGACAATCATTGCATTGATAGTGTGGTGTATAGTTTGTAAAAAATGAAGAATCAAAAGAACCATTTGATTGTACATTGTTCAAATGGAAGCAAGATTTGAGATAAAACAATAAAATTCACATCTTATGGAACAAAAAAATAAAGCTATTTAGATCTAAAAAATTTAAATTGACATTTGATAGAATTAAGAACCATGCTTATGGAATTGAAATTCTCACTTTTGGAATTAAAAACTTCATTTGTGAGATAAGAAATCACACCTTTTGAATAAAAAAACCGCACTTTTTAAATTAAAGTGCACACACACACTTTTTGAATTCGAAATCACACCTTTTGAATAAAAAAATACAATTTTTGAATTAAAAACACACTTTTGAATAAAAAATCACACTTTTTGAATAAAAAATTCACTTTTCAAATCAAAAATTAGACTTTTTCAATCCAGAATCTCACTTTTGGGTTCAAAAAGATTGTAAAATTGCACTTTTGGAATTGCAAATTGTACTTTTCAAACCCTTTTTTGCACTTTTCGAATATGATGTTGCTCTTTAGAAAGGTTGTTTAATTTTGGGATTTAGAAAGCATGATTTTGGAATTTTTTAGTCTATATTCTATTGAATATGTCGAGATTTAATGAAATGGGTGTTAGTGACATTGGATACATATAAATTAAAAAGACCTAACATGCCACCATCCATATTTAAAAAAATCCATGCTAACATTGAGGGATTATTCCCCTAGTCCATCTAAGAAATTTCAAGATGGGAAACATTTGGACATAATCTCATCCCTATTCCCTTGATGAAAATAGGTGAATCTAGTCTTACTTTTTCACATATAATTAGTAAGAATACCTATGAAAATAACAAAAGATATTAGTTATAGAAATGAAAAGATCTCAATATTCTACGACATCATCTTGATTTTGTGGACCGTGGATATTCAACAATGGTCCATGATGGTACCGTGACTAAACAAGAGTAAGCATGTCCTCCATACTATCTACAATGTCATCATCACCCAACCTAACCATAGCATTAATGGGTTTGAGGTTGATATGGACTTAAGGACATGTAAGTACTAATCTATAGGGTGCAAATTTTGCGTTTTTTTTTGGACATATTTGTATCAAGGGACACATCAGAATTCAAGTGGGGGTTTCGTAAAATTGCATCTTAATATTATATTAGAGCATGGTATTTTTGGAGGGGTATGCCACATCCTTCCTAGCACACAAAGCCATGGGATTACTAGGAATTGGTACACCAATGAATGCCATCTTGTTGGATAAAGTAGAATTTCTGGCACGTGAATTCTTATGAACAACTTGAACCTAGTCATCATTCAAATCATTTGAGGCTAGCCTGGAAGTTTGAGCTTGACTTTGAGATTCCTAGTTAGTGGCATCTAGAGATGGGTCCAGTTAATTATTGATGGGTAATTAGTGAATATTATTATCTAAGATTTGAAATCTAGTGATAGTATTAGGAAATTCAATGTATCAAACTAGTTGTTTGAACATTGTATCCCCCACCAAGATGAACGAAAAGTCTTCAAAGTTCTTGAACATATCAAGTTTGAGGTCAATCATCCTTGAGGTTAAGGGATGAAGAATATCTTAGGTTCATGGTAGAGACACTTCCTAAAAATAGCTAGAGATGTATTCGATGAAATATATAATTGCACATGAAGGTCAAGGAATTCCACCTAAAATGGTAGCAAATCTAATAGTCTTATCAATTAAAAAATACTTAAACCACTTGGATATAACAAGGATGTTTAGATAAACCCAAGGACCAAAAGAAGTAATGAAACCACAATGACACTTTCAAAGACAAAAGTAGACATTTAGTCGAGTAATGAGTACTTTGGAAATGGAAACTATGTTACTCTTTCCAGACCCAAATCATGACCTCTAAAAGTATGCAATTGAAAAAATATTACCTAATGAACTTAACAATTTATAATTTTTGCATATCATTGAGGAATACATGAATAAAACATGAATAGGAATCTCACAAAGACATGAATAGGAATCTCACCAAGTCTTTTGGGATGAGCATATGGGATCCTTGTAAGATGATCCTCATTCTCTTTAACAGTGGTTAAAAAAAATTGATGTGGATAACCAAAATTGAGACTGAACCTAATGATGCATCGTCAAGGATTTAGTCACCATAATGTGAAAAGGGATTCTAATAAAAGAACACAAAGTCCAACTGGCCATATAATATTATTTGTTAACATGATTAGGATTATAACAATCAATGAATACATGCCTGTGAGTAAAAATACATGTAGATAGGATTTGTTTGAATTTGTACTGTTATATATATATATATATATATATATATATATATATGAGCTTAAACGCACGGCGTTTTTTATTTTCCCACGGTTTTTGGTTGGAATACAGTGATTTTTTTCTTCTTCTGAATTCGATTTTTTTTGCGAGTCTAAATCGTTTTTTAGTACAGAAATAGATTCAACGCAAAAACCCTTAAAGCACCCAAATTATACAAGTTTGACAGCTGTTATCTGGAACTCCCAAAATTCATTACCGAATTCAATCAAAAAATGACAAGAAAAAAGAAATAAACAATGGCAAAAAAAATCACATGTTTAGACTACTCATATATATATATATGAGAGAGAAATGAAATGCGTTGCTCTTTTTAATATAGAAAATTAATTTAGGTTCACTGAATATCCTTTAAAAGAATTAATTTATCAAAAATATTTAAAAAAACACCTCCATTTTCTAGATTTATTACAACTATAGCCATAGGTTTCTATCCAATAAAGCTTTACACGGATACTAATAGGAAATAATGCATTTCACCGTTAAAGGTGCAAATTATTTGAGAATTGAGCTTCGTTTATAATTAAATGTGCCCACTTTTCTTTGATTATTGCTCCACCTAGGTTTTTGTTAAGGTATTTGACACGAGCTTATTTAAGCCGTGAACATTTGACTTTGCGCACATAAGTAATTGTGCCCCGTATACACCATAAAGGCAACCAATGAAATATTTTTTGAAAAGTTGTGGCCCTTTTTCGAAGTATTTGTCTCCTACCTTGAACTCCATTTTCTTATTCCAAACTTTCTATCAAAGACTATCAAAGACTATGATTACGAGGGGCTCTAAAGTTCCCCTATGTCATGGTCTAATTATACTTCAGAATGACTTGACTTGAATTAGACAAAGGAGAAAGTGCCATGTCATTCTCCAATTAGACTCCAGAATTGACTTTTTTATTAGACAAAACATAAAGTGTGCCCACAATAAGATATTGAATCATGGAAGTATACACCTCATGAAATGTAAGTCACTTCAAATATTGACGTGTAAGAAACCATGTCTCAACAAGACTCTAAAACACTACCCCATTATTTTGAAGTTGTGGGGCTAGTGATTTAGAGTCCTAAGAAATCTAAGTCACTTCAGACATTGATTGGTAAAAAACCACGTGTCATCAAAACTGCAAATCACCACCCCTTTAAAGTCCCCTTTACTTTAAAGTTGTGGGGCAGTGTTTTAGAGACATGCTCAGACATGGTGTCTTACAAGTCAATGTTTGAAGTGACTTATAAGAAACCATGTGCAAATAAGACTCTAAAACAATATCCCATTACTTTAAAATATTTAGATCAACTTAACTTTTAGCTACCGACATACATCTAAAAGGACATTTATTTCATTCAAGTGACTTGAGGAAGGAAGTTGGAGCTAATCTAAGGGAAAGCCATAAAATCTATTAATAAATCTAAGAGACTTTTTTTTATAAACAAAGTTTTGAATTCCAAAACTTTAGTGTAGATATATGATATTCAATACTATAAACTAATTTTATATAAGAATGCTACTAACTTATTAATGCCATATTACTAAAAAGTCGAGAACTAGTTATACCTCTAGTTAATTATCTATAGATATATGATATTCAAGACTATAAACTAATTTTATATAAGAATGCTACTAATTTATTAATGCCATATTACTAAAAAGTCGAGAACTAGTTATACCTCTAGTTAATTATCTATAAATAATAATAATAAATACATCAAAGATAGCTAAAGGGATTTTCCCTTCTCTCACGGATCATTGGGTAGGCTAGCAATGCTCTCAAAAGGGGACTTTTCTCCCCTATGTCATTGGTTGAGATGGAAATGCCCTTAAGGGGTGTGTATTTCTCACTTAGATAGTTGGATATGCTAGAAAAGTCCTCCTTCATGAGACAATATTATTGGGAACACCCCAGTTCCTTATCAGTTCCTCTTGGTTTAAGTGGAAAGTGTCTCCACTTTCTTCCCAGTTTATGAATGGAACTAGGGTCAGGGAAGAAAGCTCCAAGATGTGAGCATATTGTTGTTGTTGGGAGTGGCCCTCGTGTGTAGAAATAAATTGCCATGATAGAAAATCATTATCCTAGGTTGTGCAAATTCTAGGGAGGTGAGACAGTGTAGGGCATCTAGAATTCATCTATGACCATAGTAAAAGGAAAGTACACAATGTTAATGATGTACCCAAGTACCCTATGTGTGTTTGGAGGCATGAAAGAGACTCTGAACTCTAGACCTATGGAATAAAAGATGTTGTGTCAAGGTGTGATGTGTTTACCTCTTGAGTAAAAAGGAAAAGAAGTATGTACCATGCTTGGTAGAGGTTGCCCAATGTTTGGTAGAACATCGAAGAATTTATTCACTACTGTGTACATGGTGATGAGGTCTACTAGAAAGTGTGGAGTTGTTGAATATTAGCAATGGAGTACAAGTGCATTATGTAGATAACAAAAAATTATGAGCAATAAGAAGATGCAAGGGCCATAAAGTGCCAATAGCGACTAGATAACCATACAATGGTATAAAAATGGAAGAGTAGCCAATATATAGTGGTTGATAGTGGGCATGTATATGAAAAGTAAGAAGGATGCTAAAATTTTTTTGTATTAGAAGTTTTATAAGATGCTTATAACTATCCATGAAGAATGTGTGTGCAAGAGTGGTTAGGGATCCCTCTATGAAATATGAACCTCCACAAGTTTTTCAAAATATGTAAGAAAAGAATGATATGTGTGTGATACTAAGGAATCAATCACTAATGTGTGTCCACTGGATTGTTCTGAAGGAGTTGATATAACGAAAGCAAGTATGATGGAACCTAGTGGTGTAGAATTTCCTAGAGATTAATTGGAGTGATGACTTGGAGAGGGTACTGAAAGTTGAGGTGTTATTGAGGGAATGCTAAGTATTATATGGGTGGCTAGGATGTGGTGCTTGCAATTTGGAGGTGACTTCAATATGGAACCATACTTGAGAATCCAACCATGATAAAGTTCTATGATGTTATAACTACTAAGGGCCAAGGTCAAGTTGAATAGGAGTGTGCTCTTCTATTGGATTAATGGTGTTTTCCATTCATGTGGTTATTGATAGCGTAAGGATATTAAATGCATAAAAATTTGTTAGAGGAACTAGAGGGAGAATTTGTTTAGTATTGTGGAGGTAGGGGGAAAGATGAGAATGGGGTAACATGGTGAGCGTTGGTTGAGGAGAAGCATAAAGAGTGAGTGAAATACACTCATGTAAACTACATAAGTTAGGGGGTGAGGAAGAACAACAACAGTAGTGGTAAGATCATATATTTTATCACCTTTCATTAATTGATAAGTAGTGGTGTTAGCATTGTATAGGGAACTACATTGATGTTGATAGGGAATACCAAGTCAATATGAACAATCCATAGGAGATATCTCATAGTCAATGGCCTTGGAAGGAGCCAATGGAAAGGAAACTTAACAAATATTTTTTATCAAGAGAAGAAGACAATCTTTTTGAACCCAATCAAGCTAACAAGGTGAAAGGTGAGGACTGGTAGAAAGTTGAAGGTCGTTGACAAATTTCTGAGAGACCAGAATATTTTGGATTCGATTGTTTACAATGATAGTAGTGAGTTCGTCATTGGCTTGGAAATTGTGAGTAAACTATAGAGTTGGTGCTAAGTTCAAGTTGGATTGGATCATAGAGAATACATATGAATATAACATAGTTTTGTTTGATAGGGAGATGAAATCAAAAGAGGAGGAATAAGAGGTAGGATAAGAAGGAGTTGTGATGAAGTCATTATCAATTTCATTATAAAGCCTTAGACTGATTTTTAGAAAGTATCATTTGATAATTTCACGAGTTGTTATTTTGTGGTAATGGTACCAGCATTGATGACATGAGGTATTGGGATGAGGAGTGGGTTTCGATGGGGTACATGATCGGGATTGTAAGGAGTTGGGAGAGTTGAAGGAGTTAGGGGTGTAGTTAGGGTTTTGAGAAGGGTTGGTATTAGGGTTTTATTTAGGGTTAGGAGTTTGGAAGGATTGAAAGTGAGAGTTTTTATTGTATTTTTGTTCTACAATAAGGGCATCATGGAATTCTTTGTCAGGGGTAGTGCTCTCAAACATAGATGCTCCAATATTATGAGAAATAGTAAGGTAACCATAATTAAATTTAAGCACAACTACCTAGTTTGTATATTTGATCTACAACTGGAGAATCAACTTGGTGAAGAGTTCAATGAACTACTAGGCAAATTGTCATGGGGCTTGATGCAACTCCAACCATTTGTACATGAGGTTAGATAGTTAAATTGGTGGATAAAATCACCTATTTAAGTCTTGGCACAAGGAATCCCATGTAGAAATGATGTCACAGGTGCTATTATTGGCATGTTCATCATTAAGTTCTATGTAAGCATTGATATAAGATTATTGAGGCTAGTACCAAGCTTGATTAAGCCCTTGTAAGTGATTTCCTAGAATAAGAAGACAGTGTCCCTCAATCATGGTTGGACATGTCTGAAAATATATTATAAGGCTATGCATCCAAGAGTTGAGGAAATATTCATGCATTTGGTTTTTGTACTGACATAACGATATTTTGGTGTCCATCTAGAAGGTGGATGAGGAAGCACTAGGTTGTAGCTTGAGGGATTTAGTGAGGGCCATCACCAATTCTTACACAACACTCTACAAACTAGTCTCTCTATCTTTAGAGGAATGGGAGCTAGGAGGATCCATTGAGAGAAAAATAAAATATTGTGCACAATAAAACCCTAGATTTTGGTTAGGATTGAGTAGGACTATATATGAATACTAAATTAGGTATGATGAGAGGTGGTGCAACATAAGGGAATATGATGCAAGAGTAGATGGTGACAATTATGAAGAAAGAAAAGATGTTAAAGAACCTAGTAAGGGTGACACAGATCCAGGCGTAGGAGTTGGGTGAAGGTGGGGCTTGAAAAAATTGAATAAAAGGTGATGTAGGAAAACAATTCCTTAAACCCAGTCGAGGGTGATACAATATAGGTATTTCCAACCAAGGGTTCCTATGAAAAACCCAATCAAGGGTGTGGCATCACAACAAAAGAAATTGGTGTGATAGGGATATCTTAAAATATATCCCGCAATGATAGATTTTGAACAAAGGATGAGTTGTGGTTTAATGATCTATTGGGAGAGGTCATTAGGGTGGAGGATGACATCAAAAGGTATACAACCTAATAGGTATGAGAAAAATTAAGTTGATAGAGTTTTATAGAGTGGAGAGTGACCTCAAAAGAAGCCATAAATTGAGACATATTATCCTAAGGAAGACAATAGTGTGGAAGGTTGACCTTTATATAAACCTAATTAGAAAAATAATTTATTTCTATGATACTATTGATATAAAAAAACTATAATCTACAACAAGAACTAGGGATAAAATATGCACGACACAAGCCAAGAATTTATCCAATAGAAAAAAACAAAAACAGAGAGAGGAAGCTATACTTGATTTAAGAGAAAAAAAATATGTGATAAACCAATAAATTAGGGAATTGATGCTCATTAGGTAAGCGATGTTCAAATTTATTAGTAAACTAATAAATCCAAGCTACCTTTTATAGGCTCACAAAGTATCCAAGTCAAAAACCCTATTCTAGGTATGCATGTCACTGAAGACTAGAAACTGATATTATATGAGAATGTAACTGGTTTATTAATTCTATATCACTCAAAATCTAGGAACTATCTATGCCTATAGCTAACTACCAATAAGTAATAATAAACAAGGCATAAAATTGGCTAGAGGGGTGTTCCCTTATATCCTAGGTTGTTCGCTAAGCTCAATTCTGTTAAGGGAGGCATTCTCCTCTCCTAGGTTTCTAGTTGAGATGGAACATTCCTCAATAAGGGCATATTTATCTCTTAGTTCATTGGCTATGCTAGAAAAATCCTCCTTCCTCATGTCCCATTGTTCTCAAGGAACACATCCTTATTCCTTGTCATAATATGCATAGTTTCATCTATCTTGGTTTCCACATCAAAGTTTTGAGGAAGAAATATGCATAGTGGATATTGTTTTACTTATTATCACACGGGAAAATCTCTATATAATTATCAAAAATAAAAATAAAAATGGATATAATGGAGAAATATAGTAAGTTGAAGAAATATAAATACAAATTTAGGGAGTAATACAATTAAATATATAAATGAAAGAGAAAAGGAAGGTGTTGGATAGACAGTCAAAATTTTCTTTTAATGGGGAGATGCTAGAATCACGTGACTAAAAATGAGTGAAATACACCTAGAAATCAACAGAATCATTGTTTTTTATTGTCCAAATTGATTAGAGGTATTAAAACCCCTAGAGTTCCTATATTATGCAATATTAAGAATTTAAATTCATGAATTTGTTAAGAAAAAGTGAAACTATTGGACTCCTCAAGGGGGAAAACAAGGATCCTCCTCCCAAGGAGGAAACACATCGAATGTTAATGTCCATATGTGTAAGCAAGAAGTTAATGTCTAGACCAGATAATGTAATTACAAGACACTTGCATATGGATCTAAGGGAAAACATGTCTCCAATTCCATGTTGCCTAATCCTCTACACATGGAAAAGTTGAAAAATGACACAATGCCTTGCATACTGAAAGGTGTGCTAAAGTGGACTTCATACAATCCTAATGCACAAACTGCATAGAATTAGAGCATCAACGAATACCTATCCCAAGCTCCTTGCACAATGTCTACATTAGAGATACTTCACAACTGCCCCATGTAGCAAAATACTTTATTGTCAATAGTTGGGGTTATGGATTCCTTGTAATATTAATTAATAACATTTGAATTACACAATTGGAAACCCTAGTTTCCTCACTCTACCACTTTTTAGATAAAAGTGTCGACTAGAGGGTCGATATTTTTAGGACTAATATGGTAGATGAATTGGATTCCACTTACATTATGTCCTTGTCGTGTTGTCAAGCTATAGCCTCACTTGAGAACATTCTTCACCCACCATGTAGAAATCAATTGATGGCCCTTTATTCATGCTTGATGGAATCATCCCTACTCTTTGAATAGAGAGGTAGGTGGAAAAACTATAACCATTGAGGTTGAGGTAATCGATGCTCCTTTGGTTTATAACCTCCTTTTAGGCCATAGTTTGACTTATGCCATTATGGTAGTGTTATATTTGATTGTCCACATGATTCAGTTTCCTCATGAAGGGAAGATCATTACTACTATCAAACAAAGTCCATTCAAACAACAGGGCCAAACATCACGTTAGTTGGGAATTCCATGAGAGATTGTAAAAATGTTTGAGTGGGAATGTACCCTAGCCTCATGGGAACCTTTAATCTTCCCCCACCCAAACAACATTTAAAAATAACCCTGATACACGTGACCTCATTGATTGCCACTCTTTCCATGGTGAGAATATGCAACTTCAAAACCTCTTATTGTGAAGATCCATGGATAGTTTTGGATTCCTCACAAAAAAATAGATATAGAATTATCCCAATGGATTTTTTTGTATTCAAAATAGCTTATCAAGCTACTCATTCAAAAACACCAAATAATGATCATGACTCTATATCTATATAGGAACGCGATCAATACATTATCCTTTTCTAGGCCATCAATTTATCACCTAGTAAGGACCCCCTAGACATGGTCCTACCATCCGATGAAGCTATTCTAGAGGAAATATGTATGATTGAAAGGCTATGTAAGGACATGCACCAATGTGCATTCTTTTTTGCTTCCATGATCCAATTCATAATTGATGAAAATGAGATCATTAGACATGGAATTATGGAATTACATGGGTTTCTTGTCGCAACACATGAGGTATATGTAGAAGGTAACATGTAGAACATATCTAAAACTATCCCAATCGTTATTTCCAAGGCTCTCAATGTCATCAATAATGTATTCATTGGTGTAGATTGTTCGCTTAAGGAAATTGAAATTTATACTGCATTATTAAAAAAGGATCGCAACATTTTTTCCTAGTCCTATGAAGAGATTCCAAGAATCAATTCGACTATTGTTGAACATGAAATTAAGGCATACCACAATTTCAATCCTATTCGAAAAAAGATATGATCGGTTAATCCATGAAAGGTCATATTTTCCAAACTGGAGGTGGAGAAACTTCTTCACGCATGTTTATTTACGTAGCGTCACTAACTGGATGGGTATATAAATTGTTACTCATCAATAAGAAACAAGGAAATATTATAGTTGTCACTGACATTAAGGACATGAACCTAGCCTTTCCAAAAGGAAACTATCCTACCTCATTTATTGACCAAATTATTGATGAATGTGTTGGTAATGAGATTTTCTCATTCATGGATGGCTTTTCAGGATATAATTAGATGCAAATTCTCCATGGATAACAACATAAAACCACATTTATATGTCATTGGGGCACATTTGCATACAAGAATATGCCTTTCAGTCTAAAAAATGTTGGACCTACATTTAAGCAATCCATGTAGTATGCATTTCATGCCATCAAAAGAATCATCGAGGCTTACCCAGATGAATTGGGGTTGATCGGTAAGGAGGGTTGATCATCCTAAACATATGAAGGTAGTATTTGTCACTACTATAATATTCACTTGAATCCTCATAAGTGCATATTTTGTGTCAAATCCAAATGGTTACTTGGTTTTATTATTTCCAAGCATGGGATTCTAGTAGATCCATTCAACGTTGATGCAATAGTTTAATTTCGTCCCCCGTGGAATGTGCATCAACTACAGAGCCTCCAAGATAAGGAAAAATTCTTACATTTCTAACTATATCGAGATAACAAAATGATTTATGTGCCTTTTGAAGAAAGGGGTCCCTTTCATTTGGGATGATCATGCTCAACGATCATTTGAAACATTGAAAGTGGCATTAATGTATGCCCCTCTATTAAGTCCTCTAAACTATAGTAAATATTTTCTATTATACCTATTAGCATATGAATCGACCAATGGTGTGGGTTTGGTTCAAGAAGATGAACTACATCAAGAGCATGTAGTTTACTATTTGAGAAAGAACTTGGTTGGACTTGAATTAAGGTAGTCACATGTTGGGAAGATGTCGTTGGTAGATATTAATGTTGTCCAAAGACTTCAAAACTATATTATTTTAAGATGAACTATAATGCTTATAGATATCAATGCATTTCAACATATATTTTCATGAGGTATAATCAAAGATAAAAATAATAAATGGATTGCGATTCTATAGGAGTTTTTATGTCAGCTAAGTAAAAAAATTCCTTGGCATTCATCAAGCTTATGTCAGAACTCCCAAGAGAAGATGAGGAACCAATTGAAAAGTAATCATTACCCATTGAACATGTCTTCCTTATCGACTCGAATGACCCTTGGTATGGAAATATTTTGATGTACCCCTAGTCAAAGAGGGTCCCATCTTAATTTACTTGTGAATACCAATGACACATTCATCATCATGAAAAGCATTATATTATTATTGGTGACAGCTTATAGTATTAGGAGTTGATTCAATCCATAGAAGATGCCTACCTCATGAAGAAATTGAGAATTTTTTGAATGCTTTCCATTGAATAGCTTGTGGATATTAGTTATTAGGGTTAGAAACAACCCAAAAAATATTGTGTGCATGGTATTTTTGACCTTACATATTTAAATATTCCATCAGAGTAGTAGAAGTGCTACTGATGTCAAATGTTCACCAAGAAAATGGGTGCACATCCCGATCCATGTCATCACTATCAAGCCCTTCATAAAATGGGGGGTGGACTACACAACCTAAAACCCAATATAAAAAAAGGTCATAATTACATCATTGTGGTTGTGAACTACTTTACTAAGTGGGTCAAATCCATGCATACTTTTACTTGCAATGGTGAAATAACTACACACTTCATATTCAATCAAATCATAGCTAGATTTCGTATTCCTAAAAGATTGGCACTAATAATGGCAATCATTTTCAGAATAAAACGAAGAAGGAACTAGTATCCATGATTGGATTATGACACGATTTATCCTCACCATACTACCCACAAGAAAATGGAAATCATAGGATATCAACAGGTTCTTTAAAACTATGTTACAGTGAATAGTCATCATGAGAAAAAACAATTCGCACATAATGCTATATCTAGCACTTTGGGCATATCAAACTTTAGTGAAGACTACAACATGTTTCAACCTATTCCATCTTATACATGGAGTTGAAGCTAACACTAGCCTTTTAGAAGAATGATTAGTTTACATTGAACACTTATATGAACATAGAAGAGACACAAATTCTACAAATGAGGTGCATAAAAAGTGTATCAGGGATCAATATCACATAAAAAGTGTATGAAGGATCAATATCATAATTCAGTCCATCCCCATGTTTTCTCTGAAGGTGACATGGTACTTTTTTATGACTAGGAAAACAATGAGTTAGGGTCATGACAATTCAACTCAATGTGGCTCACTCCTTACATTTGAGACAAGTCTTGAGTAAAGGAGCCTATGAGTTAAAATATTTTGAAGGAAAATTATTGAATGGGCCTATAAATGTGCTCTATCCGAAGAGATATTATGCCTAGGTAGAAACGCCTAGGAAATGCTTTGGACTAGTTGTATTATACGTAGATTGATTTATTTTCCTTTATTAGTTTTTCTCTTCCCGTAGCCACTACTCATTAAGAATTTTTTTTATTGAAAAATAATTTCAGGAGCACCGGTACTTTAGCTTATGCGGATGGTGGTAGCTAGCACACTTTAAACCTTGCTTATACTACTTTGGTGATTTACTCACCTATAGGTCAATTAGTGAGTTCAGGGAGAGGATTCCTTGGATTGAAAACCAACAATATTTCTGAATATAGTGCAATTATCGAAATCTTGTTGGATACCATGTCACATGGAATAGAGAGTCTGGTAGTCCATTTGGACTCTCAATTTGTAGTATCACAACTTAACGGCCTATATTGTGTCTGTGACCCTAGTATTTTATGGAGATTTTTACAGGTGAAACTTATGGAATAATATTTTGATTTTAAAGAAGGTTCAATTTATTATTTGATGCATTAGATAATTATGTATTAGATCAAAAGTTGTCACATCAATAATCAAGCATATAAAGTACACAGGTGAACAAACATTTGAATATAAAAAGCAGACAATAATTTTCATTAATCTCCACAGCATAGGATGTACTTCAAGTTCAAAAAACCAAAATGAGAAGTTATCTAGTTTCAGATTCGTATAAAAATTAGGGATCAAATGCCTCTATGTAAGGCTTCGATGGCCTTATGAACAAAAATCATTAAGATAAAAAACAATAATACATACTCTTACCAAAATTACTTTATATCATGAGAAAAATAGATCCCATATATATACAAAGGTATCATAATAACAAATGAATAAAATAAGGAGAAAACATACTTGAATCCAATGAATGATTGAAATCATGTACTTTTATATCTCCATCAGTGATGAGGGAAAACAATGTGTGGATGAAATATCTCCACCTAACCAACCCCTCATTGAGGCACTGAGAGCCCCCAAGACACCAACCAATAAACCATATCCATATTTTTTCTCATACCTTCCATAACCATGGTCCATAATCATACCTATCTTCCTTCAATCTAAGAATAATGCATCCCCTCCCCCTCCAATCCTCCTCCTTTTTATAGGTTTTTCTCATTTTCCTTGGAATTTGAATCTACTATATTTTAATAATTTAGTTATCAATTTCTTATTTATTTATTATTTAATATTATTAGTCATAGTTATCCTATTCGCGGTGATAAGTTTTTCCTTTTATTTAAGTAATTTATTTATTTTAAAGTTTCATTTAATTTTCTAATATTTTTATTTCTAATTAATTTAATAGTATTTTTGGGTTGTTACATACTCCCCTCCTTCAATGAACTTTGTCCTAAAGTTACATCTTACTTATATAGTATACATATATTTTAGTAATATTGCAGAAGTGAGAGTCACTCATTTGGCTAGTACGAGTAATTCTTTATCTATACTAATAATAACTATAGTAATTTATATTATTACATGTTATTGATTATTCTTACTGATTCATATGTTTATCAATTAATGTTATTAGGTGTCTTCATTATCTTTATGTATAGTTTACTTCCTCTCTTTCACACCCTCTCCCTAAGAATCATACCATCCAATAAACCTCAAACAAACTCCACATCAGACTCTGGATGGTCCCACTTTCCATGGCATGGGCCCTCTAATGTAACTTGTATGTGGATCATACAATAAGCATCAGAAGTTACCAGGAATTTACCGCGGCTTCAGCCAACATCCCCTTATGGTTTTGTCAGCATTAAAGGTCTCATCTTGGTTAGTCTAGGCATATGGCTATCAAAACACTACCCCATGTACTACTAGGCATCTAGAAAGGCTGGTTGAACTTCTTACCTACCATCCCTAATGACATCTAGGCCCAAGCACCAATAGTCCTTCTCCATATACCTCCTACCGATGAGTATAGCTCTAGCCATGGACCTACAGAATTTTGGCAAGTTAAAATAACTATTGGCACATGTTTATCGGTTAAGTTGTTTCCTACCCATAAAATGTTACTAGACATTCTCATGCGTGTTTATGAGTCCCCACAAAATCCTTGAATTTAGCTTGTTATTAAAAAAAGGGTATAATGGAAAGTTATAAAACTAATAGAGAAGATAAAAATAATAAAATATGTATGTAAAAGTAAGTCGATAAGTTAGTCTTGGAACACATTAAATTATTATAATATTATTATAAGCATTATTCTATATTATATTTCTTATTGTATATGGACCATGTTATTATGATAAGGATACCATGTTATTATATGCTATTCATGATGATGATACTTCATACGGACCATACAATTTTATGCTAATGTTACCATCATATGATGGCAAGAGGTAACAAGTGGTTGTTTACTATTTGCATCTTATTATCGATAGAGTGGCGTATAATAAAGTTATGTTCTCTTCATGGAATATGGTATCCTATATTCAGAATGATGACATATGATTGATGCATTGGTTGCATGTTACGAGGTGTTGATTGGAAGGAAATCCACTCATCAACCTTAGGTTGGTTAATTCAAGTATTTCGTGGGGACCCATAACCATGAATGAGAATGTCCAACGTATTATGGTTAGGGGACAACTCAACTAATAAACTTGTGCCAATAGTTAATTTAACTTCCCAGAATTTCGTAGGTCCATGGCTAGAGTTATACTCGCTGGTGTGAGGTATATGGAGAGGGACTATCTATGTTTGGTGTTGGATGTCATTAGGGAGAATAGGGACGAAGTTTGGCCAGCCTTTGCAAATGCCTAGTAGTACACAATGGTAGTATGATGATAACCATATGCTTGGCCTAACCCAGATGATACCTTTAAGGTCGAAAATACTGGAAGGGCAGGGTGGATGAATCCGTAGTAACTTCTTGGTAACTATCTATACCCACTATATGATCCATAGACAAGTTACAGTAGAGGGCTTGTGCCATGGTGAATGGGACCATTCGGATTCTGATGTGGTGGTTTGTGGAGGTTGATCGAATAATATGATTCTCATGGAGAGGGTGTAAGGGATGAAGTAAACTATACATAAAGATAATAAAGATACCTAATAACATTAATTGATAAATATATGAATTAGTAAGAATAATCAAGAACATGTAATAATATAGTTTTTCATAATTATTATTAGTAAAAATAAATAATTACTCATATGGGCCACATGAGTGACTCTCATCTGTGCAATATTGCTAATACATATATATACATTGTATAAACACTGTATAAGTAATATGTAACTTTAGGGCGAAGTTCCCTGAAGGAGGGGAGTATATAACAACCCAAAAATACTATTAAATTAATTATAAATAAAAATATAGGAAAACTAAATTAAGTATCAAAATAAATAAATTAATCAAATAAAAGGAAACACTTGTTAGCATGAATAGGATAACTATGACTAATAATATAATTATACATGTCAATTTTTTCAAAATCATACAAGAAAAATAAAAAATTTCCGTTGAAAATCATAAAACTTTTATACTACGATTATGTAGAATAATTATTATTTTTCCTAATAACTTTGAGATTCCGGAGAATCTAATTTACTTTTAAACCATCTTCCAAACGAAGTGAAATATTCAAAGGTTTCCTTAAGATATATATTCCATTTTTTTTCAATTGAATCTAGCTTGAAAAATTAAAAGAAATTGTAATCCTTCCTCCCCAAATAAAATCCCCATAAATAACATATAAAACTTTTCATAAATATATTGTTATATAGGAATCCCTACCATCTTATAAAAAAAAAAATACAATTTATAAATACATTAAAAATTAACATAACTAACATAAGTTTAATTTTCACCACATTTTGTAATTCTAAAAGAAATCATGTTAAGAGTTTTTATATAAACCAACGATAAAAGGTTAGAATATGGTAATAATGTTCATTTTCAGATTTTTAAAACCACTAAATGCTTCTTCTTTTTTAAATTTTTTTAGTTAGATGATATAAAAATGTAGTATAAATTTAATATTTTTTTTTTTTTTTCAAAATATCATCACTAAAATTAAAATTTGGTTATATATCTTTTGGGTTAAATTAAAAATTTTCATTATTTAAATTATATATTTTAATGAGAAAATTGATTCAATATCTTTGAATAATCTTATTACAACAAGATTGTGCAATCTCAACTATTTATATTTGCAATTTCAATAATTTTTTTATTATTTTTTAATAAGATTTTGAATAAAAATGATCGAAAAATATCACTCGAAAAAATCCAAATAATAACATGTTTAGATCACTTCTACATAATATATTATTTACATTTGAAAAGAAACTTCTCACTACATGCCTTATAGATATTATAAAGAAAAATATTATTCAGTATAACAAAGCACACTTTTTGACAAGTTTAACATGAACATTTGAGTGAACAAATTAAGAATTGCACAAATTTTGTAATGATTTAGATATTTCCTGGTCATATTATAATATGTAGACTACTTCACAAATAAATATATAAACTATCATAATTATGAAATTTATTATAAATAAATACGTTGTAGTGGGATAATATATGATTTTTATGGTGAGGATCTCCTATGATCTTGACAAGAAACAAAAAATTCTCAAGGATTTTTGTTGCAGTATGGGTATGACTTTCAACATTTACAAAACAAAGGTTAAGATAATCACATCCTGAAATAATACTTTTGATAATTACATATATGATAACAACAACATAGAGGAAGTGATTTCATCTAAATATCTCAAAATCGATCTTCATCATCAGCTTAACTAGAACTATAGCATGGAGAAAATGATTAATGGAGGTTAGAAATATTATTATGGACTTGAAAACAATTGTTAATCAACAAACCTATGTGATGTAGGGAAATCGATGCCCAAGACAAGGAGTCGAAGGTAGATGATGAGAAGGCCCAGAGGATAGTCGACGACCTCTAGGAAAATGGGCAATAGTCAATAGGAGATAGAAAAGGTGTCATGGATATTTCGACTGACTGTGATCAATGGCAAGAAACAAGTGATGTGGTGAAGTGGTCGAAAGTGATGCCAACCAGAGAAGGAAGTAGTCGAAAGCCAACGATTACAGTTATGACGATTAACAGAGACAGATAGAGTTCTAAGGAAACTAGCTGCAGGGTAGTTGGGGAAGTTGTAGGAGCAATTATGGCAGTAGTTGCATAATGCCAGGTGGAGCCACCTAATGAAGAGGACCCCCTGCAGTATTTAATGAAGTTTGACCATGCCTAAAACGATCTAAGCTTCTGAAGGATGAGTCAAGTAAACGAAGAGGCTGAGTATAAATATCTATTTTGGATCTAAGAGAAAGTGCAAGAACGATGCTACTGAGAGTATTGACATTTCCCGAGGATGAAGAACTCCCTCACACTTGTGTATTTATCACAAGTGTAGTAATAGTTGGCGTTCATTCCAGCTGATCTGAGCTTAGGTTTGAGATGTAACTATTTATGTAAAAGAGATTTGAACATTTAATTGGAATCCATAATCCTTGGCGACCCTGTTGTTGGTGTGTTTGTGTGTACCATTTCTGTTGTGTAACACTGATACAGAGCTGACCCAAGACACGTTTGCACCAGTTGGTATTTAGAGAGGGAAGTAATCTTGCGTGGTGAGTCCAGTTGTGATTGGACAAGGAAAGCAACTCCAACTGCGGTTGGGTATATTTGTAGAAGATCGAAGGCCCAATTGTGATTGGGTAGTACAAGTATAGCCTATTGAATCTGTGATCATGGCTCAAAGGGGCGTAAACATCCTTGGTAGGGGACAAATGTTGCGTTGAGGTGTAGTGGTTATGATCGACCAAGAAATGTTCGAGGAACGTGTCCGGACAATGAGGAATCTGAAGGGGGAGTTAGCTGTAGTGAAAGAAGCCCGGAAGGGGTGAATGGGTATTTATACCCGCAACCATAGTGACGAGGAGGTCGAAGAGGAAGAATACACTCCTGAGAATGAACGTGAAGAATATCTAGGAGACAAGTTGTTGAAGGTATTATGGGAGATGAAAGGTAGATTGAAGATGGATGTCTCTACCTACTTACGGAGCTCAAACCTTCAAGAAATGATCGAGTTGATTAGAGAAATGGAGAAATATTTCGACATGGAGTAGATAGAGGACCCCAAAAGGGTGAAGGTTTCATGTCTAAAAGTAAAGGGTCATTCCTCGTTGTGGTCGGACAATGTAAAGAATGTCAGAGTGAGGAAGGGGAAAGATAAGGTGAAAATTTGGGACATAATAGTAGCCAAGTTGAAGGACAAGTTCCTTTACACCGACTACATGATTTCTCTATTCAGGAAACTGCAAAACCTGAGACAGAAATATATGGTCATGAAATAATTCACAAAAGAATTTTATCGACTGTCTATTCGATTAGGACAGATTGATGAGGGAGAGGAGGTAGTCATCGGGTATGAAAATGGCTTGAAATATGCTATTTAGGATGAGTTAATCCTTCCAAGGTTCATGACAATTAGAGAATCCTACCAGCTAGCTTTAAAAGCCAAGGAGAAACCATCGTGAAAGAATTCGACGAACATGGGGAAGTCAACTGCTCAAGGTTAGAATTTTTCCACAGTGAGAGGACAGACCAGTGGGGTGAAGAAGGAAGAAATTCGTGATGAGCAACGAGAAGCAAGAATGACTGGGGATAGCATACCTAAGCACTGATGGGGAGGAGAGAACCCTGGAGGTTGAGGTTCCCATGGTCTAAGAGGAGATTATGGGGGAAGGTGTATAGACCAACCAAAGATCATCTGCTACAAGTGTCGAGAGCTGGGACATAAGGCATATGAGTGCCCATAGAATTTGCATACCACTAGTCGACCAAATGCTAGAAGTAAAGGTAAGGATCACAAGATTGGTACAACTGTGAGGGGAAATTCATATGAAGCCTTGTTAAAGGGAGGTAAAAATTTAATGACCCAGAGAATGTCGTTGCAATCAGTACGAGAAGAGCATAATGAACTGATGTAGAGGAAGTCCTTTTTTTGGACAAAAGTTAATATTCGATATAGTTGTTGTATGACCATCATCAATGGAGGCAGCACTGAAAATATGGTCTCGACAGAGGTGATCGACAAGCAACGGGTTGAAGTGTCGACCACATACAAATGCGTACAGGGTGTCGTGGTTGCAAACGGGCCACCATGTTAGGCTGACGCAACTATTCCTGATCAATTTCAATATTGGGGGATTGCAAGACAATGTTCTATGCGATGTAATTCTGATGGATGCATGTCATTTATTGTTGGGACAACCATGGAAATATGACCAAAACATGGTTTATGATGATCGCAAGAATGTGGTTACGATCGAGAAGGACAGTCAGAGTTTTCGGATGACTCCCCTAGTCGAAGAACATAACAGTCGGAGAGAGGAGAACAACTACTAGGATAAAAGGGTGTTGATGTGTTCAGCGAAAGAATTCCTAAAGGAGGAACATGAGTAGGAATACTGCTTTGCATGTATTCCTAAGGGTTTGAGTGTTGAAATACCGATGGAAGAAATCTCGACAGAATTCGAGGAGGTGTTGTCAGAATTCGAGGGAATAATGTTCGATGAGATGTTGACTGGATTCCCACCGATGAGGAGTATATCCCATCAAATCGACTTGAATCCAAGGTTGAGTTTTCCCAATAAGGCACCATATAGGATGACACTAGCGGATAATGCTAAGTTGAACCGGCAAGTCCAAGAGTTGTTGGACAAGGGGTTGATCAGTGAGAGCTCGAGCCCGTGTGCAGTACCAGGTGTACTAGAACCCAAGAAGGGAGGATATTGGAGAATGTGCACCGATTCAAGGGCCATCAACATGATTACTATCAAATAAAAATTTCCATTTCCTAGGATAGATGACTTGATTGACTATTTGAGTGGAGCAATGTACTTCACCAAGATCAACCTGAAGAGTGGATACCACCAGATACGGATTAGGGATGGTGATGAATGGAAGACATCCTTCAAGATGAAGGAAGGATTGTATGAGTGGTTGGTCATGTTGTTTGGGTTGACCAATGACCCGATAACCTTAATGAGTTTGATGAATGAGGTGATCAAACAATTTTTTGGGAGATTCGTCATAGTATATCTCGACGACATCCTGATTTTTAGCAAGATAAGGGAAGATCACTTGTCGCACATTCGACAAGTTCTACAAAGGTTAATTCAAGAGAAATTGTTGGTGAATTCGCAGAAGTGTTCCGTCATGCAAAAGGAGATAGTGTATCTTATATTTGTGATTTACAGACAAGGGATGAATATGGATCCAGAGGAGGTAAGAGTGGTTTTGGAGTGGCTGAAGCCGAAGAGTGCCACAGAGGTAAGGAGTTTCCATGGACTTACCAGTTTTTACCGAAATTTCATAAGAGATTTTAGTCGGATATGTGCACCATTGACGAAGTGCATGAAAAATGGTGAGTTCAAGTGGATGGAAGCCACATAGCGAGCATTTGAGCATTTGAAGCAGAAAGTAATGGAGAGTCCATTCCTAGCTCCTAGACTTCGAAAAAGTATTCCAAGTCAACTGCGTTGCGGGCGAGTTAGAAATTGGATCTGTGTTGAGCCAGGAGGGACAATCGATTGCATTCTTCAGTGAGAAGCTGGAAGAATCCAAGCATAAATATTCGGTCTATGACCAAGAGTTATATGGCATCATGGGGGCATTGGAAAAATGAAGACATTACCTGTTTCCCAAGGAATTTGTGTTGTTTACCAACCACCAAGCTTTGAGATACCTGAACGTTCAAACAAAGTTAAATCAGAGGCATATGAAGTGGGTCATGTTTTTGCAAAGTTATACCTTTGTGTTGAAACAAAACTCAAGCAATACTGATAGGGTAGCTGATGCATTGAGTTGAAGAGTCGCATTGTTGGGGATGACTACTATTAAGTCGACGGGACTAGATTCGATAAAGATCGACTATGAAACTGATGAATATTTTTCCGATGCTTGGAAGGCATTGAGGGAACCATGGAGCAATGACAGAACCCCATATTTGGATTACTTCATCCAAGAAGGATATATGTTCAATAGACATCAATTATGCATCCCTAGAGGATCAGTGAGGGAGAATACGATCAGGGAATTGAACACTAGAGGATTAGGAGGACACTTTTCCATGAACAAGACCAAGGCATTGGTCAAAGAGAAGTACTACTGGCCAGGAGTGGCGACGAATGTGAAGAAATGGGTCCGACTGTCAGATCCCCTTCCATCAATCCAGTGCTAGGAAGGAAACATGACCAACATACCGGGCTTATTGGCAATCTCAACCCCATACATTACTAAGAAATTCATAATAAATAAAAACTTATGTGTGCAAATACATACTCAATATAAACACAGCGGAATTAAATCATATTTGCACACACACAAACATAAATGCATCAGCCTATCTATCACAGGCATATGATGAATCAACATGCAGAGAATTCAATCTCGTTCTCATTCTATGCACAGACTTCATGTCAATTTCATTAAGATAATAATTTTAGTTCATTAACATGGACAATTAACATTCAGAACAAAACACATAATGATCATAATTTAAACCACAGAGTCTACTTATATTTGAGATGAAGCTATCCAAACAACTGGCTATGTGAGAGAAACGTTCCACCCAACCATAGATATTTGTCCAACCTATATTCTTTCAGCTGAGAGATCACCCCCGAGCTGGTTTGTGTATCTATTAAGGAGGAAATAGATGGGCTCACTCACAACCATGGTTTCACTCAACATCTATGTTAAGCCAACACACAGTTGGATTTATCAAGCATACAAAAGACAAAAGAGGTCAATGCTAAGCCAGTGAGCTCAACCACAGAGCTACATGCATCTCAAGATAATTCAAACAGTAAAGGCACCCACAATACCTACCACACCCAACACAAGGAAGGTCCCCTTCTCTGCTGCATAGTCCCTCAGGCGTCCCTTCCCTCCAGTGCTCTTTAGGATGGGCATAGAAAGGTCCAAGCTGATAAATCCTTGAGATTCAAGCTTTCACTGGGTTTATCAAGCATTCCCAACCTCTATTCTAGAATTCACACTTGGAATTTCTCAATTCGGTGATCAAATCACTCAATCCCATCACTTAACTTCTGGACTATAAAAACTGGTTTTTTCTATGGATTTCGGGGTATCTAATACTCTGAAATTCACCCCAAAGTTCATATCTATGGATCCCCCATTGGATTTTATTGTTAATACCAAATTCTGGGCATTTATGGCTCTTCAAAACGTGGGTTCTTGCAAAGTTGCGATTTCTGGTTTTTCTCACTGCTGGGAATTCGTAATGGATGAAAACTGATGCTGGGATGTTCCAGACTAGAATGGGAATGAGGAAGAACCCCTTCCATGAGGTAGAGTGACTTGTGGTACAATAAAAACAGAGCCCATACCTACCATATGAATTTTTGGGTTGCCCATGCTCCATTGAAGCCATGGACTGAATTCTTCAACAACTTCCTTACAACAAAATTAAATGTCAGTAAGGAAAGTCAAATGGGTTTTCACAATGACATTTGGCAGCATATAGTTCATCCCCACAACCCCCTCACCACTCCCTAGTGGAATACACATGGCCCTTTCTCGTTCGTTGCTTCCATATCCAGTTTTGGTATTTTATTGAAATATTAATATTTACATCCATTTACAATATTCCATGGCTTAATAGCACATGGGTAACAAAATATCAAATGCTTGTCCATTCTAAATAAAATACGAACATACACTAGCGGGGCCTTGGCCTTGAGCTCCATGCTAGGGAAACATACATTGCATGTATACAATATTTATAGTAAAAGCCAATATTTCATAGGGGTAAAAATTGGGGTATTACACCAACAATGTAGGATATGCCAACATGCCAAAGGGAGAAGTCAGAACACAGGTTTATATGCACCATTTCTAGTGTCTAATGCCCCATGGGAAGAAATCAACATGGATTTTGTGTTGATATTTCCGAAGAAACAGTAAGGTAACGAATCCATCTTTGTGCTATTGGACAAATTTTCCGAGATGGCACATTTTATTTTGTTTTGAAAGATAAGTGATGCCACTGGTGTTGTTGTTCTATTTTTCAAATAAGTTGTGAGATTGCATGGGTTCCCGAAGAGTATCACTACGAATCTAGAAACCAATTTTATCGGTCAGTTTTGGAGAATCCTCTGGAAGAAGCTTGACACAAAACTACAGTTAAGTTTTGCATACCATCCACATACCG
Organism: Larix kaempferi; assembly: GCA_027924585.1. Taxonomy (NCBI): domain Eukaryota; kingdom Viridiplantae; phylum Streptophyta; class Pinopsida; order Pinales; family Pinaceae; genus Larix; species Larix kaempferi. The sequence continues at coordinate 1,007,332 of BSBM01001158.1, read as the reverse complement.
ATGGATAGACTGAAGTCCTAAATAGAAGCTTGGGAAATTTGTTGAGGAGTTTGAATGCCGATCAATCAAAGCAGTGGGAGAATGTGTTGACGGGAATGAGTCCATTTCATATTGTGCAAGGGAGAAGCACACATGGAGTAACCAAATTGGTCAAGTTGCCGACGAGAACGCGGAAAAGTGTAGACATCGAATCCTTTACTGACCACATGAAGGAAGTTCCCGGCAAGGTGAGGTGACAACTGGAGAAAAGTAATGCAAAATACAAGTTGAGAGCCAAAGGGAAGAGATGACTACATTCATTTGCATAGGGGGATTTGGAATATGCACACCCGAGGAAGGAAAGGTTCCCTAGAGGAACATACAATCAGATGAATTCAAAGAAGAGTGGCCCGTGTAAAATTGTAAGGAATATTTCAGACAATGCCTATGTGCTAGAGATACCAGAGGAATTGGACATATCACCGAAATTTAATGTTTTCGACCTGTATAAGTTTGAAGAAGGGTCGGCGAGTGGGAGCGAGATCGAAAATGGCTTGTACGGTAAACTACCAGTTCATTTGACAAAAGAGGTTGCGGAAGTACTTGACAAGCGAGAAGTCGGGAAGACCAGGAGGTAGAAAAGGAAATAATATTTGGTTTGGTGGAAGAATCAATATTTGGAGGAGGTGACGTGGATCTCTGAAGAAAATCTCAAGGAATTGCAGAACCATGAGCTAAGTTATTTTCAACCCGGGGAGGCTGATGCGGGGGCATCAATGCCCAAGACAAGGAGTCGAAGGTAGACGATGAGAAGGCTCGAAGGATAGTTCACAGCCTCTAGGAAAATAGGAAATAGTCGATAAGAGATAGAAAAGGTGTCACGGATATTCCGACTGACTGTGGCCGATGGCAAGCGGCAAGGTTATGTGGTGAAGTGGTCGAAAGTGTTTCCAACTAGAGAAGGAAGTATTCGAGAGCTGACAACGAAGGTTATGCCGATCGACGAAAAAAGTTAAACTTCCGAGGAAGGTAGCCATAGGGTAGTTGGGGAAGTTGAGGGAGCAGTTATGGCAGTAGTTTCAAAATGCCAGGTGGAGCCACCTGATGAAGAGAGACACCTATAGTATTTAATAAGGTTTGACCATGCCTGGAAGCGATCTAAGATTCTGGAGGATGAGTAAAGTAAAAAAAGAGGCCAAGTATAAATATATGTTCTGCTTCCAAGAGGAGGTACAAGAACAATGCTGCTGAGAGTATTGGTATTGCATTAGGATAAATAATTCCATGATTCCTATGCATTTATCACAAGTGTAGTAACAATCGACCTTCATTTCGGCTGATCCGAGCTTAGGCTTGTGATGTAACTATTTATTTAAAAGATATTTGAACATTTAATTGAAAGCCATAATCCTTGGAGACCTTGTTGTTGTTGTGTCTGTGTGTACAGTTTCCGTTGTGTAACACTGATATGAAGCCGATCCAGGATGCATTTGCACCACTATGGCTTTGGGATAGGAAAAAAATAATATTTGAGAATCTTGTCACTCATGTTATCTTATATGGTTGTGAAGTTTGGGGTTGCAACATATCCAAGGATTCATGGAGAAAAATACAGAAAATTAAAAAATACTTTATAACATATAATCTCAAAATTAAAGGCAATACACCCTATCGTATCCTCCTCATAGAATCCAGTCTCTCCCAATTTAGAGCATGGTAATGACTGGATACCTAATGTACACTAACAAGATAAAAAACATGGGAGGAAAGAGGCCTCCTAAGATTGTTTCATACTCTAGTGAAAATCGTCTTTGACTTTAAAAGCGAGGTTGGCATAAAGATGCCAAGTCTTGGTTAAATCATTGGGGAGCCAAGGAAGGGGTCACTTCAAAATAGTGATAATATTAAAAATATTATTATATATAGATTTAAGGAGAGGATGTGATGCAATAAAGTGTTAGAGGATATAGAAAACTAAGATATGACAAGGAGCTGGTCAACATTAATCTAGAATATCAAAAGTATCTCTTTATTTTAATTACCATAAAAAACAAAATATCATGAACTCCATAGTGGAATAAGGAATTGGACAATACCTAAAATGCAAGGCGATGAAATAATCTATAATCACTGTGATACAAAGAGGGTTGAAGATGAAAATCACTTTCTCATAAAATGTCTTGCATACGCCCACATTATAATGCAATTTCAAAATATTTATTACAATACTGACCTTCCTAACATTTTAACTCATCACAACTATGGTGATTTAGGAGTGCTTTTCTTTAAAAAAAAATTATCATAAATTTTCTTTTGAAAAATAAACAAGTGAGTCGTTACCTTTTTAAGGATCGATAATTCAAAATTGATCTCAATGAATATAAATAATTATCATCATGATGAAGATAATTATTATATTAAAAGAAATAATTATCATCATCATCATTGATTACATGTATACAAACGATGAATTATTAAAAAATTGTTAAAAACATTTGTTCAATTTATTTAACTATATTATCACTTTTTAAAAATGAGGTAATGTCCAATCATTTATATTTGTGAAAGGACCCTCATTCCATCTCTATAGTTTGTGTCATAGTGTTTATCTATTCAATAGATATATAAGGATCATGATGCATATATTGACATGATTGTCAAGGTGTTCGTAAAATCTATTAAAGCACTAATGGAGCAATTTGTTTTCATTGCATTTTGGAATTACATGGATGCGACAAAAATAAGTCGCATCGTGTTTGATCACATTGTGAAGAAATGATTAAAGCATGATATATGTTTCTTAAACTTTAACCTGAAAGATTATTTTCTTTAGAATTAAAAAAATCGATTAGGACATCATTGCAAGAATGATTAATTAGGATTAAAAGTAAAGAAATTAAGCACATAACATTAATCATCATTTAAAAAAGTTACACTGGATAAAATATAAATCTTACCATAAAATTGTTTGTCTAAATATTACTGGATGATTATGAAGGATTTTTGTCATTATTAGATCGGCTCATCTTTTCAAGTCATTTACAAAGTAAATATATTCAAACTCTTTATTCAAGATTTGAAGACTTTTACAATGTAATATATAAAATATAACTATATTTAATAATTAATTCATTATTTAAACTATTTATTTTTAATTGATAATTATATATTTTTATAATTAATTTATTTACATAAATATTTTAATTTGAAAATTATAAATTTTTAATAAAATTAAATAAATTATTTTTAATTCAATCCCTATCCAGATTAAAATCTAATCTAAATATTATATAAGATTGTATGATAAAATAGAAGGAAACATGGCATATGGAAGAAAAAGATAAAAACACATAGGTTTGTGTTTATATCATTGGTTATCTAGAATGTAGAAATCATTAAAATTTTTGCAAGGTGGTTGTAATATATATATATATATATATTTTATTAATAGAACCCTATGTGGATTGCCTCTTTTTATTGTTTCAACAAAATAGAGTTAAGAACTTTTCCTAGTTACTTTCTGAAAATGTCTAGATACATTCTCCCGTATGAAAACTAGATTTTTAGATATTAAAAAATAAAATAAAAACCATTTTTAAATTAAATTTTTTAATGTAATTTTAAAAATAATTTTATTATATATTTATCTATAAAAATAATAATAAAACATGAATGATATTTAAGGAAATTAAATGTATAAAAGTAAATATAAGTGAAACAAGGTCTGTTTTTCAAACCCAAACAAAAAACCAATTTTTTTTATATTCATGTGATTTAAAGAAAATAATTTTTGACAAAACTTTGTTGTTGCATACTAGCAGTTCAATTCTTCATAGTCATATATAAGCTATTAAAAAACTAACAGATTGTCTTATCCCATTTTCACTATGACATAAATACCAATAGGTAGGAATAACAAAAACAAAATAAGAGTTTCTGACTTAAGACTCAAATTTACTATCATAATAGAGTTTCAAAAGTTCAAAACAGAGTTCATGTGACCAACAATCACTAACAAAAGCAAAAACACTAGAAAATATGCCATCAATTGAATAGATCCGATAGATAATGAAACTCGTTCCATAAATTCGTTATAGAAGAGAATACCCACAGTAGAATTTACAACATTCTTGGATAGAAGATCAGCTTCTATATTAAAATCTTTGAAGATATGATTGATCGAGAAGCTAGATAAATTCTTTAATAGATTAAGCACTCTAAGACACCATACATCCAAATTTAAAACCTGTAAATTATACTAGCCATTTACCCAATGGACAATCACTTGAGAGTCTCCAAAAACTTGAATAGAAACGATACCATTAACTACTACAAAGTGTAATAATTCCTAGAGAGCAACCAATTCTACTTTGGTGTTTGATCCAAATCCACTTTCCATCCATAGATTGGATTGATTATCATAATTTATTTTGAGCACCATTCCACGCCCACAACATCCAGCTCTAGAAGCTCCACCAAATATCCCAATAATAGAACAAAAGGAGAATGATGGAGCCACAAACTTCTTTTGGTTTGCCTATTGTAAGATAATCTTGATATAATAAGAGACATTTTCTGCTACAGGTCATCACATCAAGTGGAATTTCATCAAACAGAGCTCTGTTTCTCACGTTCCATATTTCCCAACATACAAAGATAGGAAGTAATTTATGAACACTACTTGCTAGAACCATAAATTAAAATTGTATTCAATATTGTTATTACCCTAGCAGAGCTTAATTTGAAGAAACTCATTAATATCTTTCTATACAAATTTACTAAATTTGCAAAAGACAAAGAAATGCTCAACAATTTCCACCCCTTGCATAAAATACACTAACTTGGACTAGACCAACCAAATAAGGTTTGTTTGGAGCAAGCTTTGTTCCAATTACAATATAAACATTTTATAAAACATATTTTATTTTTCCAACTTTATTTAAATTATAAGTTGATATATATAATAAGTTTATATACATAATTAAAACTTTTTTTTTAATTTATAATCTTTAAATTAAAGGTAATGTACCTTATCATATCTTTTAAAAAAAAGAGTATTACTTTCATTAAGAGCATAGTTATGAATAAGTATCTAATTCACTTTCATTAACAAGTTCTTTAAAATCGAATGACTATCTCTTGGTATGATAAAGTGTGTAAGTATCCTAGAAAATCTATCAGGGAAGCTTTTAGCAATTCGTTAAAATCTGACAAGATATATTGGTAGAAAGCCTTCATAAAATGAAAAAAAAGTACTATATAATAGAAGGAAAGATAAGATTTTGCACCTATCTAAGGTAGATCCTAAGAAATTATTGAGGCAAATTCTAAGGCATGAAACTAAAGAAAACAATATGATGCCTTGAAGGGACTAGAAATCTTAGTTAATTTTTTTAATGAATCCCCTGAAGTTGTGGACAACATTAAAATGCTTTCTACAAAGAAAGAAGTTTTCTCTATTGGAGACATAGAGTTTGGGGTTAAGAGGCTCACAAAATGGAAAATTAAGGACACAAAGGATTCTAGGCAACAAAATTAAAAATTGGTGGAGATGAAGGATACCAAGCAACAGTATAAAAAATTGGTAGGCCTATCCTCATCCCCCCCACAAACAAGCTCTTCTATTTAGGAGTCAAGCAACATTTTCCTAGACCCTAGACATAAAGCATCCTCGTTCCTACTTTTAAAAGTGGAGATAAATACAATCCATCTAATTATAGGACCATTATGAGTATACATATTTTAGCCAAATTATATGGAATTATTCTAGAAAAGGAGATCAACATATGGCTACAAAGCCATGGAAAAATAGCTTTATCCCAAGTAGGATTTAGGAGCTATCATTCAATTGTTGATCACCTTTTTATGCTTAGGACCATTGTTGAGGAGTGTCACAATAATAAAAACAATCTTTTGTGTTTCTCTTTTGACATAAGAAAAGTATTTGGAACAGTCACTAGAACTAACCTTTGGAATAGATTAGAAGAGCTAAAAGTCCCTTTTAAGTTGAGAACTGTTGCGATAAGGTTGTAGGAGAAATTTATTCCCAATTTTAGGAACTCTAAAGATTGGTTAGAATAAACTAGTTGTAATATAAGAGACAAACAAGGTTATTCCCTATCCAATATCTTTTTTGGTATATACATTGACAAGGATAGGTAGTTTTTAAAAAAACATAGGTTTTTATGACACAAATTTGGTTGGTATAGTCATCACACTTTTTCTCTATGCTGATGATATTGTTATTATGGATGTGAAGTTTGAGGCTACAACATCTCTATAGAATCATCCAAAAGAATATGGAAAACCCGAATGATCTTTATACCATATAATCTCAAAATTAAAAGTAACACACACTATCATATCCCTCTCATAGAAGCAAATCTCTTTATTATTGAGAGCATGGATATGACCCAGAACCTAATATACAAGAACAATATAAACAACATGGGAGGAAATATACTTCCTAATATTTGTTCATACTCTAGTCAAACCAACATATGGCTAAAGTGAGGTTGGCATAAAGCTAACAATTCTTGGATAAATCATTGGGGAGTCGACGAGGAGTTCACTCTACTGAATAATGATAATACTAAAAGTTTTGTCACATCCATATTTAAGGAGAAGTTATGGTGTGATAAAGGATTAGAGAATAAGAGGAAATTAAGAAATTCTAAGGAAGTGTCAACTCTGATCTATAATAACAAAAGTATCTCTCTATTTTAACTAGCGTAAAGAAGAAAAGTAACATTGCTAAAATAAGAACATACTCTTACGAGTTCCATAGTGAAATAGGGCAGTATAAAATTCCTCAAACATTGTAGGATAGAATGATTTGTCATATTTGCGACACTAAGAGGGTTGAATATGAAAATTGTTTTCTCATAGAACATCTTGCATACCCCCACATCAAAATACATTTTTGAAATATTTGCTGCAATACTAACCTTCCTAACCTTCTAACGCATAAAAAATATAGTGAACTAGGAATGATCTCTTAAATATTTTTGAGAAAAAAAATAAAATTCTAAAGAAATACAAGTGATCCCTTATCGTTTTAAAGGTCTAGTAGACCATAGCTGGTCTCAGTGGTCATTAAAAACACCCATCATTATCATCACCATCATCATCACAAGAACAAGTTAAACAACATGGAAAACATTAGGCTTCCTAATATTTATACGAATTCTAGTCCAAGACATATGTTGCTCAAGTGTGGTTGGAATAATGATGCCAAGTCTTTATAAGTGGAGGAATTGTGATCTCTTTTTTTTTGGCATGTTCCCATTAATTATTAAATTAGAAAAGGTAGATTAGCATGAGGCTTAGTACCTACAATTTGAATATAATCGAATATATTATTGTTCTTCATCATCATCATCATCATCTAATTTTAATATCATGATCTAGATACACAACAAATTGGTGTATGAACACCCCCCTAAAAAATAATAACCAATTACATCATTAAATTCCAATAAACATATCACTAATCTATAATGATATTATCCTTTAAAACATAAACTTTTGAACCAATCTACAACAACTTCCATTAACAAAAGAAGTTACATTTCTGGTTTATGTAAAATTATGATACCAAATTCCTTAATGTTTATCTCTATTCTTAGTTCTCAACCTTAATGATTCTAAAACCCCAACAAGGGAAATATCTGCAAAATAGGTACTCCCTAGCTTAGGAGTATGTTTCTCTTTTGTTTAATTGAATTATGAATAAAACACAAAACTATAAAAAAAAAAACAACATATATTAGTATAAATATATATTAAATTATGTGAGAGTTCTAGTTACCGTGGGTGCATGGCTTTCCTTGATAATGATTTTAAGGTCAACACACACACGCGCACATAGATTTGTGAACTATAAATGTCATTTTAGATAAGAGCGGAGAACTTTTTTGTTCCTCCCTTATCACCTATACCACATCAAGTGTCAAGTGCATGAAGATCCATATTATTTGAATGTTAGTTCTTGATTCATGTCAATGATAAATTATTGGTTCTTTACAACTCAATATAGGGGAGATGTTGTCAAATAACTTAACAACATACTTGAGAAGTATTTTTTTTAACTAAAGTAAATTTTTTTTAAACATAAATCTATTAAACACCTAGAGGAATCAAATTTCTTAAAATGTACATAGCATATTCTAGATCTATACTAACATCATTTCAACAAAAAAATAGTACAATTTTTTTTATAAACTTTCAAATATATATATATATATATATAATGTATACATATTTCTAATTTATATAAACTTAACTTTCATACATTTAGATAGGAGGAATTCCCTTATTATGGGGAATGTTGTTAACATTACTACTCATCTGAATGAGGGTTTTGCTACAATCCCAAATGATTGTATAGTTGGGTAGTTTAAAATCAATGAGGGGAAGATTTGTAGCCAATATTTTTGGATTGGGGGTTCCTCGGAATTATCTAGGAGGTTTGAAATTAGGGGTCCTGTCGATTTTGAGGGTTTGTCAATTGAAGACTCATCAGGCGTTGAGCCACTTCGAAATTCCCTTGTCTCTATAATATTGTAGGATCTCAAGACCTTAACCAATTACTCTTCAAAGGCCTTTTTCCAGTTGGAATCTTCCCCCTCTAAAGACCTTTCTCTTGATCATTTTCAGGATTTTAAGACCCCTTTGCAGATATATTAAAAAATCCCCTCTTCCAAGCAAGAAGTATCCCTGGTTAATCCCTCGTGGTTTTAGAATGTCACCATTCACATGAAGAATAAGAAAGATAAAGATGTGAAGAGGTTTCCTCCGAAAATATCTTATAAAATCCTATCTATCAGACTCCTAGAGAATTTGGTTCCTACTCCCTCTAACTCTACTTCACTTTCTCCTCGGGCCCTTAGAGAAAGCCATCCCTTGCAGGAAGCAAATTAAATGTCAATCCTTTCCTTTAATGTATATGGGGTCAGTGGGGATGGGAAGGTTAGGGCCCTATCTAGACTCTTAAAAACTACTAACCCTGATATCATTTTAATCCAAGATATAATGTGTATTAAAATTCAAGTTGTGGAGACATTTCCAAAGATTTTTCCAAGTTGGAAGATCTGTGTCGTGGGATCCTATGGTCTTTTGCGAGGGCTTTTGTCATGTTGGAATCCTTTAGTTACCGATTTCAATCCTTATAGGAACATCGGAGGGATTTTGTTAGAGGGGCGTATTAAGAATATTGATCTTCAACTTGCCATCTTAAATTATTGTGGACCATATAAAAAAAAAGATTTATTTTGGAATAATTTGGAAGCTTGTGGGATGTTGAGGATTCCAAATCTGATTCTAGCTGGAGATCTTAACTTTACTCTATCTTCCTTGGAAGTCCGGGGATGCTCTTCTTAGCTGGATCCTCTTGCTGATTTTTTTATAATATTCTCCTTATGACTAACCTCATTGATATCTTTCCTATTAAGATCTATCCTATTTGTTCTAATAAGAGGAGTGGGGAGGTTGGGATCAGTAAAAGATTGGATAGATTTCTTGTGGATTCAAATCTTATCCAATCCTTGTAGAAGTATAGAAATTGGGTGGATAAATCTACTATCTCATATCACTTTCCTATTCTGGTCCAGATGGATGGGGGAATCCCCAAAAATAATTACTCCTTCAAATTTAATAATATGTGGCTTCAGAATGAGGATTTTTTCATGATGGTTTGGAAATTTTGTCAGGATTTTTCTATACCTGATGAGTGCAGTCCTATGGATAACCTAGTTTTAAAACTGAAATACTTAAAAAAGGAAGTCTGGAAATGAGAAAAAGAACATAAATGAAAATCTAATTAGGATCTTCTGAGGATAGAGGAACAAATGACAAGGATTCAGGATGCCAGTGCTAATTTCCTTTTTACTGATGAAAAAAAATTGGAATCTATGGCATTGGAGAATCAAAAGGATAGCCTACTAAAACAGGATCAAATGACCTAGAGGCTTAAAATCCGAGCCATTTGGGTGGCTCTTGGGGACAATAGCACTATATTTTTTCACCAATATTCCTCTTATAGAAGAAATATTACTACTATTTGGGAGTTAAAGGAAAATATGGGGCAAGTGATAAATTCTCAAAAGGATCTGGAATGTTTGGAAAATACCCATTTCTCTAATCAATTCCATGATTCTGGGTCCACTAAGATTGATGATTAGTTGAAGGTGAGAAGATGCTTACATGATTTCTTTCAACTAGCAGAGGCGGACGCTATTGGGAATCCTGTGTCTCTAGATGAGATAGAAATTGTACTCATATAGTTTTCCAAGGATAAGAGTCCAGGGTTGGATGGATGGACTATTGAACTATTTCTCCACTTTTTTGACATTAAGGGATCAGAAATTCTTCATATTGTTGAGCAATCTCTACTGGAAGGTTATGTATCCAAGGCTCTTTATTCAATTTTTTTTCCCTTATACCCAAGTGTAACAAACTAGTTTCTTTTATTGACTTTAGACCAATTTCCTTGTGTAATCTGGTCTATAAAGTTATCCCAAAAATCATATCCAACATAATTAATCCTTATCTTTCCATGTCAATTTCTAAGGAACAATTTTGGTTCATGGTGGATAGAAATATTTTAGATGCGATTGGGGTTACTCAAGAAGGATTACATTCTATAAAGACTAAGAATATTGATGCCCTGCTACTAAAAATGGATCTGGTGAAGGCTTATGATCGTGTTGATTGGATATATTTGTGGCTTTTACTCCAAATTGGTTTACCAGTTATGGTAATTAATTGGATTATGTCCTACATTACTTTTTCTCAGTTCTCGTTTCTTGTCAATGGGTATCCTACAAGTTTCTTTAAGAGTTCTCGGGGTATCAGATAGGGATGCCCCTTATCACCTTTATTGTTTCTTTTGGTTATAGAAGGTTTGAGCTCATGATTAATAGAGCCAAGGCTGAAGATAAATTAAAAGAAATCAAGATATATGCTTCTGTTATTATTACCCATTTATTTTTTGTAGATGATGTGATTTTGATTGGATCTGGTGTAGTGGAAGAATGGAAGGGTTATGTTGAGATCACCAATATGTTTTGTGTAGTTTCAGGAATGGATGTGAGCATCACAAAATATTTCTTTATCTCACACAAGGTTGACATGAAGATTCTAGACCATATCTTTACTTTTCTTCCTTTCAAGGCAATTATGGTTGATGGCTTCAAGTATTTGGGGTACTTTTTAAAACTAGCTGTGTATTGGAGAGAACTCACTATGGCTTGGGAATACCACAATAGACAGATGACTACCAGAAATCTACTCAATTCTCATAACAATGCTATTATAAACGACAATGTTAAAACAATGGAGAAATGTAACCAACCTCGATCCAACGTTTGATGTAGATCCCCATTGGAGCTTTCAATCCACGCACGTCCAAGCACTTGTAATCTACAAATTAGTCTTGACAACAAATATCTAACAAGTACATGTGACATATAAATAACATTAACATCATCAATAACAATGGTCCATAATATCATAAGCAAATGCAACCCAATGTATAATAAATGACATTCACACCATGAATGGACGAGAACATGAGTATTTCTATTAATGAACAAGAAGAAATACAAAGTGATACGACCTCTTGCCGAAACCAATCTGAACCAAGATCTAGATCAATCCACTTGTGCCTCCACCACTTCAATCCTCCATGAATGGCAAACTCAAACTAGAAAGGAGTTTGGAAGGTGAACATAACTGGTTCACAACTACAAGGATCAATGAGTGCAGACTCAAGATAGGGAAAAAATCCACTAGAGTGCCTTTACTATTCTCTTCCTCCTCTTGTCCATAAGCCATATGTGCTCAATATATAGTCCTCTCAAAGGTAGGTGAAAGGACTCATCAAGATGTTACTCGGGCAGATGGAGAGCCAAAGGTCACCCAATGACCGCTTTTTGGGAGTAAAAAGTAATAAAATAGTGTTTTTTACCATTTACTTGATACCCGTGGGCTACAGGGATGCAACTCATGGGTACGCATGCTATAGTGATGCAACATGCGGGTAGGAACAAAAATAGGATAAACTAGTATCACTGAAGGATAAAAATGGATCTGAGTCACTGAAATGGATCCTACAAGCCAAAGAATGTTGATGCTCACAGGGTGGAAGATTTCTGTATAATAGATGCCCCCTAATGTGTGAGGTCAGAGACTGAAATGTGCTACGATGGCCGAAATACATTATAAAACTCAGAAGTGGAGTGATTGAGACACAAGTGGAAAGAACAGATCACTCTGAATACATGTCGGTATAGTACAATAATCTGATACAATGGCCATGAATAGGAAGTACATAAGTAGATACATGTCATAAGTGATCATAGCCATGATCCCTCTACAGTAAGATATGGTCTTCTGCTGAAAAGAAGACAACTGGTGCGAACTGGAGGTACAAACTGCTGAAATCTGAGAAGTGATATCTCAGATGTAAAGTCAAAGTCATATGTAGCATACTGAATGCCACAATCGCCTGGGGTCTTCTACACAAGTCTTCGACGGTGCAAGTCCCATCAAGTGAATAAAGGAGTTGGGGTTGAACCTGATGAGACATCGTCTGATTACCAGTCATTGATATATACCGTTAACAGATGCGAGATGACCCACCGATAATGAAAATGGGCATCAAGGCACAGAGCACAATCATCAGAGTGTGAATAAATGGGTTGAAGTCGAACACTAGGATGAATCCATCGATCAGGGGACATTTATGTATTCCCAAAACTGTCGATGGTGAGAGAACCTGCCACTAATGACTACAAGCCTCAAGGTACTCAACCGAACTCTAAGCCTCAAGTACCGGAATAAATGACTTGAGGTCGACGAAACGAGACTCGCTCGAAGGAGGGCATTAAGGAATCCCCCATCAACCAGCATGAGGTACCAACAATGCTAAAATATTTGGAAGATTTCAGGTGAAATGGACTGACTCAATCAGGATGGCCAACATGCAATAGTCAAGATATCTGAGGAGTGGCCGACACTGGTTTCAGGACTTCCTTTGAACAAGAGCATGAGCAGATGGATAGACTTAGGCAGTATAGACTCGACATAAACTGTGCAATGCAGGAGGCATTATAAAGGGCTCCATAATGACTGGAAGCTTAAGCAATTGGTGGAGAAAACTGAGAAACAAGTACAACTCCTAAGGCCCAACTATAGTCCCGACTCATAATGTATGGAGTGGAATGAATGCTCTATTCAAAGAAGACACAACAGCTGCCAACAAGAGATAGTGACCATAATCCCGTTTGGATTTTTGGAATATTTGATTTTTTTGTCTTTTTCATATTTGGGAAAAAAACACATATTTCATTAAAATTAGAAATATTTTATTACAATAACAATGTTAGAATTGAGTTTTTTGGTTATTTTGGAATTCTAGATCCACTGTTTAATTCCAAATTTAATGAAATATGTGTTAAAAGCTTGAAAAAGAATAAAATTGCTTATAGTACAACAAGTGAGGGAATGAGTGTCAAATAGCTAGCATACTAGTCCCAAGAAGTGGAACATACCTATGCTCAATGCAAGGAAGTGCGTGCAGGATGTGGACACTCGGGGGTGTGTTCCCTCAGGGTCAAACGGTCAACAAATTGTGAAGGGAAAATATATAAGCTCTGCAGGGCTCGACAGGGAAAGTGCTCAGGCACCAGGCTAACAATTGAGTAAGCGGGAGCCGACACAAGGCTCAAGCAGTAAGTAGGATGATGCAATGCAATCACAACATGATATAACTGAGAAGTCATTTTTCGTAAAGTTAGTCTCCTCACCTGAAAATGTGTAAAACAATGAGAGAAGAACTCTTCTAGTCATGTATGACTAGAGTATACCTTTTTTGTAATTAATCCACAAAGGTCCAGAAAAGGGGTAAACTTATACCTAAGTGAAATATCACTTCAAATCCTTTAACGAGTCTGAAATGACAAGTATACTCGACAATCTTGTTTGATTTTGAAAAATTCTAACAAGGGCTTAAAAAAGAATTTATAAAAATCTTTTTCGTAAAGGTTTAATGAGCTCGAAAAAGTAAACTCGTGACCTCCTTACTGTTTTTAACAAGCTCAAAGGAGATATGGAAGATTGCTCGTAATGAGAGCAGACTAGTTCCAAGCGCATGGGACAAAGCTATGCATAATGCAAGGAACATGAGCAAGATAAGGACACTCAGGGGGTGTCTGCAAATTCGGATAGTAATAGGTTCAAATGCATCAGAACAATGGGGAGGCCTAAACCTATATGCAAGGTTCTGAATATTCCTACCATGGCCGAAGCAAATGTCGAAAAGGACCAGTAAACAAGTATAAGTCTAGCTAAGAATCCTGTCTCCAAGAAACATAAGTACCAATATCATTTCTAAAACATACGTAAAGAAAAATCCGATACAAGTCACTGCAGTAGAAACATTTTCAACATCACTATTGTTAACCTCAGACATAACGCAGGTAGAGCTAACCACTAAAGGTGCCATAGTACCAATACCTAAGGGATCAAAATGATCAACTTCAAAATGAAGAGCAAAGATGAAGGATGTGGAGGAATCTGCAGTGGCAAATTCATCATCAGGGGAGTTGAAAATTCTAGAAATAGAATCAAACTCTTCGGGAGCACCGATTTGCGGATCTATAGGAGAGCTCAAAGACTCCTCAGACTCAAACGTCAAATCAGGGCTGGACAAGACTGTGAATGGATCCAAATTCAAATGGATGGTAGGTTGTATTATAGGCCCATCTTGTTCAATAAGATCAAGGGGAGGAGGGGAATGAGATCTATGATAAATATCCCCCCATGACTTGTCATCACCACCCATGGCCTCAAAAAGAACTCCATCTGAAGGTAGGATACCATCGAGGCAATCATGTGAACAAGATAGGTTGGCTACCAAAATTGGAAGCGTAATAGGATCTTCTTCAACTATCTGGAAAGAAGAGAGATCCGGATCTATAGTGGTTTGTTGGATGTAATCATAAGTGAGCTCCGCTACAGATAAAGGCATAGACATCCCGATGTGCGCAATGGCTCCAGACATAGAATCCGCAGATGGAAAAATCCATGGATCACCACAATAGGAAGTCCGGAATGGCATACTATTCGATGGAGGAGGCACACTATCGGACATAGTTCCAATAAAATTCATAGGTGCAGAATGGTTAAAAGTTCCCATCAACGAGGGGTACATTCCAACACCTATGTTCCCAGTTGCTGACTAAGAATAAAAAACTTGTGGGACTACTGATCCCGTAGATGATGTGGAAGGAGTGCCAACATAATCCAGCTGATCGATCGTCACAATCTTGCCTTCATGGGGAAAGCAAATAACTCGAAATACAGTAGACGCAACAGCCTTCATAGGGTACATCCAGTTCTGACCCAGTAAAAGGTTGTAGTCGATTGGTGCATCAACCATTTCGACTTCCATAGTCACGGACTTACCTCCCAAGGAGACAACAAGGGAAGGGATAATTCCATGCGGCGTAAAAGATCTACCGTCGAATGCAATGAGTGTAGTTCTAGAAGCGAGTAGGGGAGGAGAGCCAAGAGCTTTCCAACAAGTCAACGACATTACTGACACGGAAGCACCTTCATCAACCATAGTATGTTTGATAAGGAAAACCACCTGGATTTGAAAAGCCACATGCTAAGGCAAGTGAGGTTGGACATCAATAGTATCGAACTTGATAACACTAGGACTTCCCCCATCTTGAACTCCTAACGCACTCAAAAGGGCATGCTTCTAAGAAGGACAGGCTTGCAAAACTTCAAGAGCCGACATGGCACACGAAGTTTGTCCCAAATCTTCTACGATGGAGTAGTTCTGGGTGGCTCGAGCATTAAGATTATGCGTAGAGCACTGGAGAACACCTTTCGGTATCTGTGGCATAATAGAAGTCTTCTCGATATGCATGGAATTATTAGGAGGAGGGGGAGGCTCATTCCCCAAATTTGGTTGTGGTGCACCATAATCACATTGACAAGTAGCAACACAAACCTCTAACTCAACCATATTCATGCATCCATAACCACTGGTATTGGAAGAAGATGTTGTCGTTTCATTAGTACCATAACCAGTGGCGGGAGCATGCGAAGCCATGTTTTGGTGATGAGGTAGGGGATCCTTCAACACAGCTAGGCTCTGTGCCAAATGCTTCGATGCTTCTTCAATACGAGGACATAAGTGAGTAAGATGATCCTCCCCACAAAGCTTGCAAGGGAATTTCACCTTACACCTAGGTTTACGATCCTCGCCAGCATTACCGCCTTCTCGAGGAGGGTTGGCATTCTCTTTACGAGGAGTATTTCGATTGCTATTATTGTTACTTCCATTGTTTCCACCCCTATGATTATTTATCCCCTTTTTCTTACCACCAGGTTGCTGGTTACCCGATGGTTTCATTGATTGCACATTATGTACATCAGACGACGGAGTGGAAGTGGACAAGGTGTGAACCTGTCCGAGTGTAGGCACGTTTAGCGACAAATTCTGTATTTGATTAGCTACCAAGTCTACAGGGCGAGTGCATGCAGACCCCATAATGCCATCAACATGTGGTCTAGGAACTGACGTGGGCTCATGTCTTGTTCTCGGTGTGTCAGGAATAATGTCATACAAAATTCCAGACTGAGAATCAAGAAGATCTAACTGCTGGTCTTTCAAGATAGCTTGCTCCTCAGTCATAATGCCGGACATCGAAACATCCTTAGCAATATATGGAAGTAAAGACTTGAGGAACCATTCCAACAGGAACTCTGGAGGAATGTTGACTTTCACTAATCTCTTCCATCGACACCACTCTTGAATGTGGTCAGAAATATGTGTGGCCTTATTCTGACGGAAGGTGGACAACAATTCAGTACCAGTATCATAACAAACCGGCAACTGGAAATGGTCTAACAAAACCAAAGCAATCTCATTGAAACCCCTATAGGTGTTTTCGGGCAACTCCACATACCATTTCGCGGCTGCCCTCGTGAGGGTGCATTGAAATAGGCGTAATCGAATGGAATCATGATTCAAAGAGTTGGAGGAGCACTAAAGGTGAAATGTCGTGACATGATCTCCCAGGTCCTCACCACCTTTCCCCTTGAACTTTGGAATGTCTAAAGGGAGCTTGGTAGGGACCGGGGGCCAAGTAGGGTCGTGACACACCGGATCATTCATGAGCTTCGAAAGATCCAGGAGATTCAAGCATGCAAGGAACGGGAGCTACGGCTGGAAAGCTTGATTATAAGCTTCCATAAAAGGTTGATTGAATGGAATTATGTTTTACGATGGACCAAAAGCTTGACCATGAGGGTTAAACTGCTGATACTAAGGACCTGACGGCCCATAATCTTTCCCATGGCCATAAGATGGATAACCTCCCCCTGCCTGACCCATTTGAGAGTAAGCAGGTATATGTGCATTTTGAGCACCATATTGGGGTGGTGGGTAATACTGGTGGCTGGCACTGACTGTGTTGTAGTAAGGGTTGCCACCATGGGTATGGGGCATGTATGTACTATTCATAGTGGGAACCGTGTAGTATTGACCGCAATGGTATGGTATGTTCCCACCCCCAATATTAGGATTAGATTGAGCAATCGTGTGATGACCATAAACATGAGAAGTATTCCCAGGTCCAATATGGGTGTGACCAGTAGCAGGGTTGGTGGTGTGATGTTCATGTGGATAGGAAATATTCCCACCCCCTACATTACTATTACTAGTGGCGGTAGTGGACGCAAAAGTATGCGGTAAGTGTCCACCCCCATGGTTGGGAAGAACGGTATCATGTGCAAAAGTGGTCCTAGGTTGACGAGTAGTGACATGTGTACTAGGTGGTGGATGGCGAGTCGTGTTTCAGACAACATTCCGACTAGGTTGAGTATTCCTAGGAGGTGGTCGCGTTCCAACATTAGCATGGTTAGGAATTGGACCAGTCCCCATACTATGTGAGTGGGTGGATAACGTAGTGCCCTAGCTAGGGTAGTGACCCCAGTGGGTATAGTATGGCTAACACTTTGACTAGTACCAACGTGAGTACCAACCATAGTGGACGGTTCGACAGTATTGCGACTAGGCATACCAAAAGAGAGTGCAGTGGGGTTGACCATAGGGCCGAAATCATCATGAGTCTTAGGCCTCCTATATCTAGAATCGCGTGGAAACGAAGGAACAAAAGGCTCGTCCTGTTCTTCCTCCTTGGGTAAGTCGGGCATCCCATAAAGATAATTGTCTGGATTCGAAGGATCAAACGGATCCCGGTCAAGTGGATTAGGCCAAATAGAACCAGGTTGAGTTGCAGGTGGATCACCTCCCCAATCCTCACGAGGAGTCTGGGGATCAGAAATGTGTTCAACTCTATCCGAAGGAGTAGAAATGTCTTGCCCAATATTGGGATGTGTAGCCATGTAATCCTCAATGTAAGTCGTGTAAGAATCTGAAGACTCAGAAGGATCCCTCTAGTGTCATCTAGTAATGCATTGTGTAACCAAAGCTGGCTTTAAACCAACCAAACAACGAGACCGGTGGAGTGTAGGGCTCCGCGCCACATTCTCTCCGGAGAGAGACACAGCTTCTCCTAAAGGCCAACTATCGATCACAAAACAGTAAATCAAAACCACACACCTAGAGAATCTACAACCAAGAGAAGACAAACAGAGTGGCTAAATGAGCTCTCGACACTAGAGCTGGTATGTCTCGCCTAGGAGAGGCTTGAGACTCCCAAACTATAGATGAAGGTAACAGAATCAATTATAGAGACACCCAGGATTCACTGTGTCGATAGGGTCAAGTCCACTGCATGAACACAACTATGCTATCCAATCCCTATCTGACTCAGGACACAAACAACATAACCACTACAAGTACCCTGTGCGGTACCTAGGTAAGGAAACTATGTCTACTGCAATATAACCAATGCTTAGGGGAACAGTCGCAGGTGGGACCCGTCATATGGGTAGGGTAGCTAAGCCCGAAGCACAAGAGGACGAACCTCCGGTACCCCCAAATACGAACAAATCCTGGATATATCTCCCACGTTCAGCCAGTATTAGAGGGATATCTCCTCAACCAACCTCCCGTGACCTTGTGCTTAACTCTGGTTTGAGTAGAGATTTCCTGAGAACACCGATCTAGACCATGGATTCCTCCACTCCCTGGTCAGACACCTAATGTTTCATTCAGTAGTCTTGGATTGTTAACTCGCAATGATCTATTCCAAGACTCTAAACCTATGCTTGTTGGTGTACCCTATAAATAAAATAAGTCTAATTAATTTTATGATTAAGCGTTAATTTTAGTGGTTGTGATTACTCAAGGGATATGGTCATGAAACTAGTGATGTGTAGACTCAATAATATGCACCATCGTCCAATCCTAGACTCAACTATCCAATAAAACAATGTCACTAATATGCAAAATCAACCAACAATTCTGAAATAAATATGCAAACTTTTATCTTTTCAATGCACAAGCAGAACCTAAAATGAAGGCAACAAGTACTCAATGCAAAATGCAGTACATGGAAATAAAACATTTTTGTATTTTCTCTTATTAACAGAAAGGAAAATGCAAAAAGTAAATGAATATTTTTGGATTTTTTCAATATATAAGGAATGAAAAAATCCAAGCAAAATCCTACTATTCAGTCACTAAAGTATAGAGAAGATCACTAAGACAACCCAACAGATCCTAAACAGCAAGACTCAGCCAAAAGGAAGAGCTCAAAAGAAAGAAACCAAGAGGTTAAAACCAAAGATTGGTAAAAAACCAAGAAGGCTCAACCAAGAGAAACGAAGAGATCTGGTCACAACCAAGGCATGAAATAGTCAAGAAGGAGGCCAACAAAGACTCAAGAATCAACCAAACTCACCTAGCAACAACCAATAGCCATAAACCAACAAAAGCCAGAGTTACACGCTACTGTCGAAGGAATACCTACGGGTACTCGCGAGCAGTAGTGTAAACAGATGCGGGTGTACGTGGGCAGTACTAAGCTAGTCCGCAGGTGAGAAATAGCAAATGGTCAAACAGAGAGTCCAGAGGCTCAGAAAAAGCAAGTTTTCTACAGTGTATCTCAACGGCCAATCAGTGACACAGAGCTTCGATAAACAACAACTCTAATAATGGACTAATGCTCAAAAAATTTCCTAAACATGGATGTTTTCCCCAGCGGAGTCGCCATTTTTGTATTGGAGAGAACTCACTATGGCTCGGGAATACCATAATAGACAGATGACTACCAGAAATCTACTCAATTCTCATAACAATTCTATTATAAATGACAATGTTAAAAAAATGGAGAAATGTAACCAACCTCGATCCAACATTTGGTGTAGATCCCCATTGGAGCTTTCAATCCGCGCATGTCCAAGCACTTGTAATCTGCAAATTAGTCTTGACAACAAATATCTAACAAGTACATGTGACATATAAATAACATTAAAATCATCAATAACAATGGTCCATAATATCATAAGCAAATGCAACCCAATGTATAATAAATGACATTCACACCATGAATGGACGAGAACATGAGTATTTCTATTTAATGAACAAGAAGAAGTACAAAGTGATACGACCTCTTGCCGGCAACCAATCTGAACCAAGATCTAGATCAATCCACTTGTGCCTCCACGACTTCAATCCTCCATGAATGGCAAACTCAAACTAGAAAGGAGTTTGGAAGGTGAACATAAATGGTTCACAACTACAAGGATCAATGAGCGCAGACTCAAGATAGAGCAAAAATCCACTAGAGTGCCTTTACTAATCTCTTCCTCCTCCCATGCATAAGCCATATGTGCTCAATATATAGTCCTCTCAAAGGTAGGTGAAAGGACTCATCGTGACATTACTCGGGCAGATGGAGAGCCAAAGGTCACCCAATGACCGCTTTTTGGGAGTAAAAAGTAATAAAATAGTGGTTTTTACCATTTACTTGATACCTGCGGGATATAGAGATGCAACTCCCAGGTACGCATGCTATAGTGATGCAACATGTAGGTAGGAACAAAAATAGGATAAACTAGTATCACTGAAGGATGAAAATGGATCTGAGTCACTGAAATGGATCCTACAAGCCAAAGAATGTTGATGCTCACAGGGTGGAAGATTTCTGTATAACAAGCTGGATATACGATAAAGGATTGGATTTGGATGGTTGAAAAGTTGAAAAAAGAATTGGACACTGGTCTTTTATGCTCCTATATTTAGGTGGTAGATTGACTCTTCTGAAGGATGGTTTGGGTGGTATTTCTATCTATTGGTTTTCTTTGGCTTGGATTCCCCACACTATCCTAAGGATGATCCACATGCTAAGATTTAATTTTATTGGTTAGGAAATGTTGATGGGGGGGAAATACACCTTACATATTGGGAGAAATTATCTAAACTAAAATGTTGCCCGGTGGATGGGACATTAAAAATATATATTGTTTTAGTACAACTTTGAGTTTGAAAAGTTTATGGAGGGGGATCTTTAACAAGGGTCTCTGGAGTGAATTTTTACATGATAAATATATTAAGGGAGAATCTCTCCTGAATTGGATTAGGAATCTAGTCAAAAATAGCATAAATGTGTCAAATATTTGGTCTATGTTTTTGAAAGCATATCCTTAAATGGGAAAGGGTCTTTCTTGGAAGGTTGAAAGGGGCACAAATATACTGGTTGGAATTGACCTCGTTATTGGAGTTGAGGAAAACTATTTGTTGTCTCCTTTTATATTGGAGCATCTCTTAGTTATGGTATTTATTACCTTGGATCAAATTAAGCGTCCTTTACGGCTTCATCATACTGATACCTATTGGCTATCATCCAGGGATATCAATCTGGGAAGTAGATGTGTCGAGTAATGGGATAATTATATCTTCTCTCTTAAATATGCAGGAATTAGGTTGACCTCAAATGAAGACGATATTGTCTAGCCTTTTAATGTTACTAAGCATATTACAACAAAATATGCACATGTTATTTCTCAAGAAGGATCTTTAACTATACCTAAATGGTGGTTTACCAAACTGTTGAAATGGCATATTCCAACAAATATCAAATGCTTTATATGGCTATCATTTGAAATTTTTTTAATCAAATGGGATAATTTGATTTGCAAAGGAAATATTGGCCCAAATTTTTGTGCTTTGTTTAAAAGCGAGGCAGATTCGATTGGCCACATCTTTGTTAAATGCAAATTTACATTCAATATATGGAAGTTCGTTTGTTCCCATCTAAACATCCCACGGGTTTGGGGAAACCAAACCTTTGATCAAAATTTCCATAATTGGTATATTAATTGTGCAGATCATCGTTTGTTGCTTGCCTTCATTTCCTGGGTGATATGGAAGATCATGAATTTCTTTATATTTGAAGGAAAACAACTAAATTCATATGATTGTTGTTTGAGTATCATAGGAATTTATAAGGACTATTATTCAGCTGATGCCAAAATTAAAAAAATAGACAGACTGCGGAAGTGTATTTATCAAGGAAAGCAACATGCTTTTTTGATGGGGCAGCTCGAGGAGGATTATGTGTGGCAAGTATGGTTTTGAGAATCAACAGTGATCATTATTTTAGATTAAAGTTGAATTGTGGATATGGCTCCAACATGAAAGTAGAATTGCTGGCCCTATGGTGTCTTGCAATGGTGGCTTCTTCTTGCAGTATTGACTCCCTTAAAATATATGGGGATTCCATGGTTGTTATCGATTGGGCAAATAATCTCGGCAATCTACAAGTACTTGGGTTGCATAGTTGGGACTGGAGAACTAAAATCATTTTATCTTCCTTTGAGGCTATCAGTATAGAACATATTTTTCATGAGTCAAATATGGAAGCAGATTCTTTGCCAAAGGAAGCACTAGTTGGAGAGGTGGGATTTCTCTATTGGGAAGAATTGGCTGAAAATAACTTGGAGTAGAGAGGCTCCTTAAATTATTTTGTTGGATAGTTGGTTATCATGCCAGTTGACTTGCTTTATCTTTTTGTATATTTTTTGATCATCTAGATTGGTTGTTTCTGTCTGAAGGCCAGCTATTAGAGAGATGATGTATTTTAATAGGAGGTTTTCAAAAGCTTTTGAGATGGTATAATTTGTAAATATTGATTGTTCTGTCTATGTACTTTCTTATTCCAAGTGAATAACAAAGGTACTATTTTTTATAGAAAAAAAAATATTTTTACCTTTAAATTAAAAAACAAAAATTATTTTAAAAATTTTGGTAAATCATAATTTATATTTACAAGATATTCTAATATATATTTAATAACGGTTTGCATGCATTTCAATCGTTGTATAAACAATGATAAACTTACAAAATTAATCTTGTTTTATTTTAAAGCACGTTCTTTTCAATTGACAATTGATAATGAAAATAGTGAACTAAAAATATATTAATAAGAACCACTAAATAAATAAATTACTTTTATTGTTTTTAATAAAAATAATAATAGATGTTATATACCCAGTACTTTAAATAAGATATAAATAAATAAATTTTCATAAAAGTTTAAAGACCATTTTCAATATTTATGAAATCCCTCAAATTTAATAGATTTCTACATTATGATTGACAATTGTGTCCATAAAACATTATTTCATGTAATTATAACCCAATTTAAAACAAAACACTATCAAATTTGAAAAAAATGAATAATAAAAACGAACTTGCCTAATTCTTTTTTTTTTTTTTTCCATGGAAAAATTCGTAATTTTATTTCAATAAAATGAAAAAATTACATTCTGTACATGTAATAGAATCATAGTGATCCCTACATTGTCACATACTGCTGTTCAAGTATCTTACAGGTCTATGAGACCCAAACATTCTCAAAATAAATGCTGTCCATAACAGCACACCAATAGTCGGTTACAAATGTTAATAGTAACTTCAAAACTTATACTCTGTCATCTGCCCTAAAGCTACAGAACAGATGCAAGCAAGTTAATGCTCCATCACAGTTCCATCAAAGCCATATAGACCAATGAAATACCACCATACTTAATAAACACAGCAATCAAGTTTGCACTTGATTCAACAAAAACACCCTGATTAGGCACAGCAGAGACCGCCTCCTCTGCTGCAAGCGATTCCTTCTAACAATCTGATAGAATTCAGATGAAAGAAATGCCCTCTTATTCAGCAAAAAAACCTGTGTATCATCTATTGACAGCGCCCTCGTATGGATCAATTCAGAATTATTGCCATCCCACATGATAATCTGCGTGGTCCTGAGCCACCGCTACACAATATCAAAAGTAGCGTTCTGTGTAATATCATACACCAAAAAATCTCCCACAGCACCTCTGTAATAAGCACATGTGAATACCTCTCTTGGCCCGCTGTTACCCATATCAGTGCCTTGTTTGTCTTGCAAGTAACCAAAACAGAATAGTAGCTGTAGTGTAAATCAATCGCCCTGCCTGTCCTCCATTGCCACGTTGAAGGGCATATGGTAATAACTGTAGGATGTAGCAGAGTTATATAATGTAATTCTCCAAATGCCGAGATCAAGACGTTGTTGAGTAGCTTCTTTGGAAAGAGAGTCTGCCATGCCATTTCTCTCCCTGTAAACATGTGTAAATGTTATAAGATTAAAATTTTGCTTTAATCGTAAAACATCTTCCAGTATAGGTGAGAGAACCATCACATTACAGCGGGTATGCTCATTGGCCCAATCAATAACAATCAGTGAGTCTCCAAAAATCTGTAATGTACGACAACCCTGTTCAATTGCAAATATCAGCAACAGTCTAAGCGACATGATTTCAGCATAGTTGTTTGTACCGCTCCCCAAACCAGCCGCTATGTGGAAGTACTGAGAATCGGATAAGTGTAATACGATCCCCCCACCGCACACCAATTGATCCATAGATGCACCATCGAAGAAAGCCCACGGTGATGTAGTATCAATCGATTCAGCGATCACTGGACGAGTTCTAATCGGTTTAGTGGCAGACTTGTAATGAATAATGATGGCCACAGCTTGTGCCACTACCAGCTCCATCGGGACTCTACAATCCTGGAAAATAATCTTGTTGCGCGTGATCCATATACCCCAGGCAAATATGCATGGGACCGCACAGATGGTAGAAGTCTGTTGTTCAGTCCACCAATCTTTGAATGCCTCATCTACATTTTCGCCCCACCAACGCGTGTTGATATCCAAGTAGTTGCAAATTTGTGTCCATACCGTCTGTGTGAATCGGCAGTGGACAAATAAGTGTGATAGAGTCTCGTCCGCCTCCCTGCATAGTGGGAAAATGCCTGGGCCCTGTAGAAATCATCTTTTCAGAGTATCCCATGTAGGAGCCTTATGTTCTAAAATCGCCCAAAAGAGTAGTTTGGCTTTTCCAGGGCATTTTAGCTTCCACAGGTTTTTCCACCACCACACCAAAGCCCGATTTTGCACCTCCAAATTTAGCTGAATGTATCCAAGTTTAGGTGTGTATCGTCCTGAGGGATGGTGATCCCAAATAAGTTCATCAGGCCTATCAGACAGCCGAATATGTGTGAATCTTAAGGTCCGAATGTAGTCCTCCCAAACCCCGATCAGATTCTCAGGAACCTCAAGTCGCTGGGCAGAGGTCCATCCCTGGTGCATAAGAGTGGATAAGCCCGGCTGTGCAATATCAGCTAAGAAAAGACATCCCCTAGCTGCCAGAAAGTTCCTTAAGTCCACAGGCAGGACATGTCCCCCCCTGCATCCTACCCAAGGATCCAGTCCAAGACGGAGG
Source organism: Larix kaempferi (assembly GCA_027924585.1). Taxonomy (NCBI): domain Eukaryota; kingdom Viridiplantae; phylum Streptophyta; class Pinopsida; order Pinales; family Pinaceae; genus Larix; species Larix kaempferi. The sequence goes on along the minus strand of BSBM01001158.1, from coordinate 981,601 downwards.
AGTTGCCCATTCCCAATACGCCACACTAATCCCGATCCCACCAGCTGAAAATGCTGAACCACCGCCTTCCAAACCACAGAGCAATTTGCCCTCGTCTTATTTCCCAGCCTAATCCAATCAAGTAGGGTTAAGGGAGCAATATATTTGTGGTAGACCACCTTTGTCCAGAGGCTCCGAGTATGGATGAGTCGCCAGGCCACCTTTGCCCCCAAAGCTTTGGCAAAAAGAAAGATATTCTTTAAGCCCCAGCCACCCACTGCTTTGGGGATGGCAATCAAATCCCATCGAACCCATACCAAGGCTCGATTCACTCCCTTACCCTTCCAAAGGAAGGCAAAAACCAACCGACGGATCTGCTCCAAGACGCCTCTGGGAATCCAAGCAAGTGACATCCAATAAACCGGTATTGCTTCCAATACTGATTTAACCAGAATCAATCTCCCAGCCCGTGAGAGCCATTTTTGACTCCATCCATGTAGTCTCTGCTCCAATTTAGCAGATAGCCAGTGCCAATCAGCCTTATGATATGCATTGGGTTTTAAGCGAAATCCAAGGTACTTTAAGCCATCATCGATATCCATAATCCTGTAGGGAAGTCTGATGGCCAATCGGTGGATCTCCTGCTCATTTAATTGCGAGCATGAGATAGTTGATTTATTGGTATTCACAAGCATGCCCGCGGCGACTTGCAGAAGATTGAGTCCTTCGACCACCTTATCAATAGCCTGTTGCGAGCCATCACAAAAGATAAGTATGTCGTCAACAAATAGGAGATGTGTGATATACATTACCTGGGTAATGGAGATGCCACGAAAGGAGCCATCGGCCTTAGCTTTTAGGATAAAACGACTGAGGCCTTCTGCAACGAGGAGAAATAACAGCGGTGATAGTGGGCAGCCTTGTCGTAGCCCCCTGCCTGCATGGAAGAAAGTGCTAGCCGAACCATTGATCAATACAGCGAAACTCACCGTGGTGATGCATGCCATAATCCATCGAACAAACTCATAGCAGAAGCCCAGATGTGTAAGAAGCATCCGGATATAAAGCCAACTCACCCGGTCGAAAGCTTTAGAGAGGTCAATCTTTATCACTGCACCCTTTTGCTTCTGAACCTTCAGGGTATGTAATCCTTCTTGTGCTACACCGATGGCCTCGTGAATTTGTCGACCTTCCAAGAATCCAAATTGTTCACATGAGATATGCTGAGACAGGATATTTTTGAGTCTCCTAGCCATAACCTTTGATATGATCTTATAAATGCAATTGCACAGTGAAATAGGTCTGAATTCGTCAAATCGATCAGGCTTGTCTGTTTTGGGAATGAGAGCAATAAAAGTCGAGTTGAAGGGACCATGTACAAATCCAGCCTTTCTAGATTCTTCCACCACAGTCAATAATTCCCCCCCAAAACAGTCAAAGAATCCCAAGTAAAATTCAATTGGCCAGCCATCAGGCCCCGGGCTTTTATCTTTCTGGAAAGATTGCATTACCTGCAAAAGCTCAGTCGATTGCACCTCCTCCATCAATAGTCTGTTCTCATCCTCCCCCACAAAACGTGGGAATAGCTGAGACATCCTAATAACCTCAGCTATGGAGGCCCCAGGTTGAGCAGTGAATAATTCTTCGAAGTGTCGGACACCCATCTCAGCCAGGCCATCAAAGCTGGAAACCCGTTCCCCTTCAGGTGAAGCTAATTCCCAGATTGAGTTAGTGAATTTTCTTCCCTTTGCATATGCTTGAAAGAATTTAGTATTCTCATCCCCGCACTGTAGCCAAATAGCCCTGCTTTTCATGCGCCACATCTCTTCGCGCTCACACAGTAACACATTTCTTCTGCTCTCCCAGTCCAGCAGCTCCCCTTTCTGTTGTTCATCCAGATATCCCATACCCCGACAAAGTAGAAGTCTATCAATATTCAGCTCAGCATCCCTCAGAATCTGATCATCTTTTAACCTTTTATCAGATGCCCAGATTATCATGGCCTCTTTAATACGCTTGAGATTGAGTTGAAAGTGAGCGCCTGCATGTTCCAGTGACTCCAAAGGTCGATGAACCCACTGTTGCTGAACTAAATTCAGATAATCCTCCTCCTTCAACCAGCTGGGATTGAACTTGAATGGGCTAGGAGGTTTGTTACGACTGCCCCTTAATTCCAGTAGTATGGGACAATGGTCAGAGACCCCCCCTGACCCAACCCATTGCTTTACAACATCAACCCCCAGTGCCAACACATCTGCCACCAGGAACCTATCCAGTCTTTTTGCCACCCTTTGTTCCCCTGCTCTCTTATTCCTCCACGTCGAGGTTAACCTGGTAGGCTGAATGTCAAGTAAATCCTTACCAGCAAAAGCTTGTATGAAATAGTTTGCTAATGGATCCGGAGCAGCACGAGGCCCCCATACTTCAGATGACCCCAGGGATAGATTGAGATCTCCACCCAATATCACATCCCTTCCGTCAAAAAGATCCATGCTTAGCAAGGAGTCCCAGAATCCAGCCCTATTATTATAGGGTCCATAGATATTAAGAATAGTTAACATCCTGCCAATCTCAGCATCCCATACTTCCAAACCAATACCAGAAGAGATACCCCAAGAGCTATCATATCTGCAATTTTTCACCTTCCACCCCGTTTCCAGCCCACCAGAGCGACCACGTGCATCCACACCCACAAACATCCAGCCAGGTAGCATAGTTTCCAAAATCCGAACCACCTCCACACTGCCGCCCAGTGTTTCTTGTAGTAGTAATATATCAGGTTGATTAATATCCACCAACCTCCGGAGAGACGATTTTTTAATGGGACTCGCCAACCCACGACAGTTGAATGACAAAAGTTTCATATATAACCCCCTTCCAGGGTTTTCGCAGCTCTAAGTGCCCATTCAATAGTGGATTGAGTGCCCATTACCAAATCAATTTTAGCTCGATCCTGTGCTATGGACAGGTGAGATTTCCGTCCCCATCCTTTCCCCATAGAATTTGCAGCCAATTCAGGAAGTCCCCTACCCCCTGTTCCATCAGCAGAGATCACCCTATTTCTAAGTGCATACCGGATACTACGACCCACAGAATTGGGAGAGGGTAGAGTGGATACTAGGGGTGGCGTGTAAGCACAATTTGTGACAGGAATTACACAAGGCGCTACTGTACAAGGTGATACAGGGCAGTCAGGAGAATGTGTCGTTAAACAATCCCCTCCCAAATCAGTGGAGACAGAAAATAGAGGATCAATAGAAGAGTGTTGTGACTTACCCGGGGGAGATGTACCCCGACGAGAGATCAGTCCATGAATTTTCCTGGAGGCTGCTCGAGTTAAGGCAGTCGTGGAGCTCAATGCAGTCCCCACTCCATCCATCTGCAAGCGCTGAGAGTTATCCCAGCCCACGGTCTCCACAGTAGCCAAGGGTGTCCCGGATCCCGGTTTGCCACACGTTGCCTCAGGTTGCATTGATACTACAGCCCCAGTGGCAATAGTAGTCACAAAATCATGATCCCCTGCCATCAGTGGACTCCCCTTCCGCGCAGTATCAGTCCTGACCTCAGCTACAGGAGTAACCGGCGGTTTTCTATCTCGAAATGGTAGTGTGCACCCTGCAACCAGGTGTCCAATAGTGTGACATCGGTGGCAACGAAAAGGCACCCCCACATAGTCCAAGATCTGTGTGAAATCCCCATCCTTTGTCTGAACGGAGATCTCAGCCGATAGCCCCAACCTAAGATCAATTTTGACCAAGATCTTAGCCACCGAATAATTACCAGTTGCAGTATGGGAATGGTCAGCGCATATGTATTCGCCAAGGAAATTCCCAATGGCAGCAAATCTTGATTCATTCCAGAGATGCATGGGTAGCCCTGGTAGCTTCACCCAAATCGGTTCACGGTCAATTTTTTCGGTCTTGGAGTCAAAAAAAGGTGACCATCGTTTCAGCACAATGGGGACACCCAGCATCGTCCAATGTCGGCCTAAAACAGCTTCAACCTCTCCAATATTTGCCAGTATAAAGGAGAACCAACCCTTCGTCAGTACCCTAATCTCCGGTGCAGCAGCCACCAGATCCTTCCAATTCTCAGACGCCCATCGCTGTAGGAAACCCCGCCCAAGCCTCTTCCCACGGGCATGTCCAACCACAGCAATGTGGGAGAATTCCTCCGCTTCCTCCATCAAGACATCCACACCCAACACCAGTTTGTCCTTCCTTCTCCGTTCCTTGACCTTGTTAGTAGAATGCTTAGCCGCCGGTGCAGGCCTTGCATGAGGAATCAAAGGATCGTCTTCAGGTAGGAGTACTCCCACCCCAGATGCCACCGCAGCAGATGCACCAGATTTGTTTCCCTGACCACCACTGGCCGTTCCCCGTACCTCCACATCACGCAGTTCCACTGACTGAAGCAGATTTCCGAAAGAGAGAGAGGTTGGTCCGCCACCCGACCGCATGTAATCACGGCCTTCCGAAAGAATAGGAAAATTTGTATAAGACCCCAGTTGGGGTTGCAGCGTCCGTCCCAGGAGACCCGCCAAATCAGGCCTGTCCTTAATGCTGGCAGAAGACCGAAAGTTTGCTAAATCCTCCACGAGACCCTCCAGCCCAAGAGAGCTGGTCGGCGAATCCATCACTCCCACGGACCCCGGTAGATCCCCGGTCCCCCTGCCAGACAATAAAGGGCTAGGCAAAGCCCCCGACCCATAATCCGCCGAAATTTTTGCTCCAAGATCAAATATCCCTATGTCACAATCCCCACCCGAGGTGTAGTCCACCTCCTGCTCATATCCGCTCCCCATGCCACTCCAGGGGTTCCCTCACAACAAGCAAAGCCGGACCCCGATCGAGCAGTCAGAAACCAGATAGGGCCCAGTCCCCTATCCACCGAACACAACGAATCCCACGGATCCCAACACACAGCCCCAGGGTTTATTCACAGACAGTCCACCCCTCCATGAGCCAATTCAAATCAGATCCAGAGCCCAAACACGCGCCCATACAGGAGCAATGGATGCTCAGCATCCACCAGCAAGACTGCGACCCGATGCACAGTAACAGCCCCAACCACGTCAGGGTAATTGAGCTTCTACTACAGAATAGATCGATCTCAAAAATGCGCTCTGCCCGAGTTAATGACCACCATCGCAGATAAACCACAGAATCCAAATCGAGAAAGGATCTCCAGTCTGAGTTAAAGGAGAGCTAACCAGTCACAAGCCTGGGTCTGCTCTGCTAATATTGCTGAGCATCCGGCATCTGCGAATCCATCAAAAATCTCTGTATAGAAAATAACGTACTTCTTCCATCAGTTTCTTGGAGCCTCCTCACCATTCAAGTATGTAAAAAATTTAAATATGTTATATTTAGAGTATATCATTGCCTAATTCTTAAGCCACTCTATGATTATATTAAAATGTTTTATGTTATTAATCTTATAAAAAAAATCCAGCGAACCTAAAGGAAACCAAGACTAGATCCCTACATATTGATAACATCCAAAGGAACACTAATATTATAAACCCAACAATAAATGCTAATCAGTCTGAAATAAAACTGTTTTAAAAAAAGTTATAGCTATGAAAATGCTAGAAAATTTAGCATAATAGAAACCCCAACCATAGAAGAAGAGACGAGAGATATCAGTAGAAATGGGAAATAAAATCACACGAAAAAAAAATTAATTTGAAGAAAAAACAGATCTTCTATTTGTAAACATAATCAACAAAAATTAAATAAAAAGTTAAATCCTAAACATAATCAAGATAAATGGAATGAAAATCTAAATGCCATAAAAATTGGCAAGAAAACACATGAAGTTCCCTATGTTACTCACAACTTCCTCGTCGATGTACTAATACATATATCGAGTTTCTTTGTTAATAAAAAATTAATTGAGACGGAGGTACTTTCAAAGTCGGACCTTTGGCATGGTGGTTTTGGCAATATTTATTACTTAATTTTTTTTCAAAATTTATTTAAAATGTGGAGAGTTAATTTGGAAGGTTTTTTTTAACCACGAGAGAATGAATTCTTTATTTTTTGTAATGAACCATTTTTCCATAACCAGAGTTCTCCAAATCCCATTCAAACCATTCAATGATCCATATTTGGACATCACCTTCTCCAATGTGTTTTAAAAATGAAAATGGACATATGCCTACGCATGAAACAACACTTTTGTTTACACTATATTATTGTCATGATTCATTTGTTCTTAGAATACCATAGACTTTTTATGCATGGCATGTTTCAAACATGCAAATTTAGGAAATCCCCAATTCAACTACCTTATTGATTTCCTTTCAACTCATGCAATATTCATTTAGGAAATCCCCAATTCAACTACCTTATTGATTTCCTTTCAACTCATGCAATATTCATTTTGAATGTACTATTCACTATGAGGGATGAGAGGGATGAGCAGTAGACTTTTTATGCATGGCATGTTTCAAACATGCAAATCTAGGCAATCCCCAATTCAACTACCTTATTGCTTTCCTTTCAACTCATACAACATTCATTTCGAATGCACTATTCATTATGAGGGATGAGCAAGTTATGGAAGAGACAGAGAGGACTAACAATAATATTACTTTATTGCTTTTCTTTGTAATATCCTTAATATGAAAAATCACTCAATTTGGACCAAATTTCGAACTTTGGATAGGTGAACTCAAGCTGCTCCAAAATCATCCAAATGATTTTTAATCTTATGGGGAGGGACTTGGGAGGACTTAAGACACCCTAATGCATCCATTAGACCTTTATACACTCATTGGAAACTTTCAAGGTTCACAATTCTCAACGAGGAAGAAAGGGGAATAAAACTAGTTGAATTAGATAGTTGAAAACCCCACTAGACTAGTGAATTTTTGGCCTTCCAAACACTGTATGGACTTCCCTGTTTTCTGATCTGATAATTCGAAGTAACAGAGGACCTCAAGGGCAACCCAATTCCAACATTAGATCAGGTTTTAGGGTCTGCTACAACTCCCAAAAAACAACAGGTTGTATGACTATGAAATAGTGAGAAAATGGTCAACAAGGACATAAGATTTAATGCACAAACTTTGAGTAAAAATCCAAGGGTCCGATAGCAACATTTTTTTCATTCATGTTAATTCATATGCAACTCTAAATATAAGCTAAAACTCAGAAAAGATCTGATATCAAACATATACAAAGTCATTCCAAAACACCATGAGAAACAAGTGAGGAAACTAGCTCGAATCTTGATATTACGTGGAAACATTACATGAAATGTTTGGTATTTCAAGCTGTGGATATCATGTGTAGTTCATTACAATGATATACAACATATAACATGGCCATATAATCAAAATATCAGTCTCCACAAACTCTATGAAACTATGATTGCGCCATCATACGTGTACATGAACTTGGAGAGAGTTTTGAGAGAGAGATAGTAGAGAAAGAAGAGAGAACATGAACTCAAAATCAAAGTGGGATCAAACCTACATCAAAACATCTCCATGAAGCTTTGTTGAGAGGTATGAATGGCCTCTCCTCCAACCAACTTGGATAGGAATATTTCACCCATGAAATTGGTTCTAAGGTAGGGAGGATGAACATCCACCGTGCAAGGACAAGCTAAGCTCTCCAAAAGTGAAAATGAGAAATGAAAAAAAGATGCTCTCCCTTCTGATCCTCCTCTTCTATTAACCTATAATGCACTCCATAGCTCGAATTCCATCCAATATTCTTCACTCAACTCGATTTAGGGAGAGATTCTCATAGAAGACACTTGTCCACTTCTTATTTGCATTCCTCTTCCCCCAATTCGAATGGGGAATATTGGATGACCATAACCCCCCCTATGCACCTTCTTGGTGGCTATTTTTATCCCTAATATGTCAGATGTGTCACGAGACTGCAATCAGATCTGAATTTGTTATATTTGTCATAGATTCTCCATCATTGTTGTCATATATGCCCAAGAATCTAGCTACAAGTGTCACAACTTCTCTATGATGCCTCTTCCTCTTCCATGGGAGTTAGTCTTCCACCCCAATTCGGCCTTCCTAGATTCACGCCATGAATAATTCCTCTTAAGCTCCCCCAAGTATTTTACACTCCACCTTGGAATCGAATTGGTGAGAGAATGATGCGAAGTGTAGTGGGGAATCTTGACACATGTGGGTCCCATAACCTATTATGTGTCCTCATGATCCAATGCCACCTTATATTACTTTTTATTATTATCTGTTTGACCCATTTAATGTGAATTGTAATTATAAGGTCATGTTGGTTCTTGTATCTCCTTTATTCCAAATTTTGATGCTTCCACCCCCAACCTATGGAACTAGTAAGTTAGTGAATTTTTTTCCTCCATGATAGTTTATTTGGATGGGGACATTACAAAATTTGAATTGTGGATTTTCTCTTCATGTGACCCACCTTGTCCATTTGGCTCTAATTTTACATTATTACTAACTTGGACATCATGCTTGGCAAATATTTGACCCTTAGCACCAATTTGAAAAACTATCATCAACATGGCCAAGTGGCTTAGGATATTGTGACCCAATACAAAATTTGGGGACATGACAAATCCTCCCCTCCCAATATTGCTTGTCCTCAAGCAATTTCAAACATGGATGTTGAAGAACCTGCTTTCCTTCCAAAAATTTGAGTAGTGGCACTCATGTAATTCAATTGTGTGTTTCCAAAAGTAAAGAGATGTGGATTTTATTTTTCATATTGATATATCCTATGGCATCACCACTAAACACTAAAGGATTAATTAAATCCATCAAAACAAAATTTGCACAATTAATATTTACCTCTTTCATATTTTGGAAACCATTTCTGAACTTTCAACCCTTTTTATCACTATATAATTCTTTGAAGTTGCCATTGATTTTCCAAACTTTGAGTCTTCAAGATTCCAAGAAAATTTCAGAGAGGAACCACCATACTTGCTGCTACACTACTCTAATTACAATCACGTTCTCAAGTGGTGACTCAATCTCCCATACTGCTTGATGCCCCCAAAATTGAAACCAATGAGAACAAAATTGATCCCAGGGTCCCATTACTTGTATTTCACTCAAACAACTAGGAGTGCTCTCCAACCCATACCATCAGGAAGGAGAATGCCTAGACCCCATTTTCTTGTATGCATCCTCCAAGTAAGTAGATCACCATTTTACAAGTGCATACAAGCATCAAATGACCAATCAAATCTTCTCCAATGACATAGGTAAGGATACGATGACCTGTAATGATTGTCCAAAAGGATGTAAGATGCATCAAAATAATCAGCCATGTGTTCTTTCATCCAAGAAGTGAATGAAGAACCCACACTAAAATCTGAACCAAGTAAGGAGCAAAGAAAACAATGAGCCTTCAAGGGGCTCAAAGAAGTCTCATCAATACACCCATGAATATGTGTATCATCAAGAAATAACAAAGGATGTTTCTTCCAATAAGAATGTGCTCCAATCATAAATCTCTTCAACCAAATATTGGATGAATTTCCTCTAACATCAAATCAATTAAGCAAGGAGCAAGGAAAATCATGAGTCTTCAAGTGACTCAAGTGAACATCATAGGTGCATCCATGTATATGTGTATCATCATAAGGAAACAAAGGATGTTGTTGAAAATGTAAATAATAAGGTGCTCTAATCATGTCAACATCAAAAGGAGAGATAGGAGTTTTGTACTCCTCGTGTGGCATCATTAGAAAGAAACCCTTCACCCAATTTTCATCCCCAATTGATGTGGCTAAAAAATAAGTATGGGGTGAAGAATTGTGAACCAACCTTACCTCTTTGCAACCCTTACCCATCAAAATTTTGAATTCATCTTCTCCATCATTGGTTGGTACATCTATTGTGAGATCATGTGCCTCCTCCAAGGCTCTGCAACTTGCACCATGAGGCAGCTCATAGTCCCTCTAAATAAGAACAAGTGCTTGGATTCCTTCTTGTTTGAATGTAGCCTCTTCAAGAAACTGCATATCAACATGTACCTCATGTTCCACCATTACATGAGGTTCCTCCTTTGTAACATAAATTCTTTTAGCCATTAAATGACTATCTGATATGTAGGGGGGTGTAAAGGACCTTTGCAACCTCTCTTGAAGTTGCTTTATCTGCACCATAGATTTTTGGAGTGCATTTTGGGTGGAATCCAACTCATTTGAGAGCTTGTCATTATCTTCGTCATCCTTCAAAGTTATTCCATGATACAAACCAACAAGCTCAATTAAATAATCTCTATCAGATAGCAAATTCAAAAAATTACCTTTGGTGTCCAACATTACCTTTTGTATTTTCTCCATGTATTCAAGGGAATATTTCTCCTCCACACACCAACAAAATTTCGAAACCAATGCATGTTTGTCATGGAGAGTCTTCAAGGCCTCTTGAATCTTCTTTTCATCCATCTTCAAGGACCTTGTAATAAAATGAGGCTCTTGCAAATGAAACTCCTCTTCTTCTTGATTCTTGATTGGACCAACTTCATGAAGCTCAAGTGGTGATGGGGAAGTTGATATTGGTTCTTCTTCAACTGCTACAAGGTCTTCATCACCATGGTCAATGGAAATTTGTCTTGCATCAACACCTTCAAAATTGATCTCTATGTCACCAATATAGAGGTGTGAGCATCCATTAGTAGGTAATCCTTCACAGTTCAATCATCCATCAGTAGATGCCATATTTGGTTTCCACTCATCATAGTTGAATTCAGATTCATTGAAGCGGTTGTAGAATACCTGCAGAAACAATGGAAAAATATCTGGAGGATTGTTACTGAATCTATTGAACATTGATTTAGGATAGTAGGAACTTTTAACTAGATCGTTCACACCTGAATAGACCTCAAAGGATTTATCCAATGAATTCAATGCAATGGAACTGATATTTGTTGTGGAAATACAGAGGCTTCTGGTGCTCTATTGAAAGTAGTTGCTCAATCTATTGTTGGAACTGTTGCAACTGCTGGTACTATTGCAATTGATGCTACTGCTACAACTCTTGCACTCAAAATCTTTCACAAGATCTGATACCATGTGAAATTCCACAAGGTTAGATCACTAATCTTGAACAAACCTCATAGTTTCACAGTGTTTATTGCAGAGAAGAATTAGCAATAAATATGATCAAATTCACTCATGAAACGCAAAAGATATGAGAAAATGATATTGACACATTCATTAGTTGTAAGATGGAATTCAAAAAGTGTTACAATAGAATGAATTCGATACTCCTAGGAGGATTCGAATTCACCTCAAGTATAGGCTTAGTTTGCATTGGAACCATCTCTCGATAAGGTTCAATGGCCACTGATGATGAATAATTAGTTAATTGAGGTAGAACTGAGCATAATTGAATCATATGGGCACCAAAATAGGGGGAGGAGACTCCAAGGGGACTAAATGCTGACTTGTAGTGGTAAAAATAGGTGCTCCTACACTCAGTAGTAGTGAAACTAGGTGTAACAGTCAGTTATCTAGGAAATCAAGGGGACAAGGTACCCTAAATCATGGAACTGATTGTGCTAACTCCTAAAATCATGCATGAGGGTGAATTTGGACTTCAATGATGTAACCAAGGTGCTCTGAGTGGATATGAGGGCTAATGATGGCCACAAACAAGCTCTGGGGGCGCAAAGTAAGGACTAGGTGCTAGGAGACTCAACTACTAATGCATGCATGCATGCAAGACCAAAATAAGATGCTGAGAATATTCCAATAGGTCTTATGTGTCAAGATAGATCCTCATGTGTTGAGGTGGTGCCTCATGTGTTGAGGTGATCCTTTGCATGTCGAAGCATGTATGGTGTGTGATGCCGATAGGGATCAAATCTCTTCAAGAAGTTTAGGACTCTAAAAAAGAGATTAGAGTGAATTACTTTAGCATATAAACACTTGGAACAATAGTAGGAAAATATGATCACATCATTGGGAAAATATCCTTAGTATATTTGATATGATAATTAATTAATATGGAACATGTGAACCATGCAAATAAGATGAGATAAGATATGAGAGAATTCGAATTTCACATAGAGAAATAATTTAATTGAGAGAGAATTTGAATTGTTAAACTTCAGTGATATCAAGAAAGAAGACTTCAGTCAATCAAAGGAGAACTCAAATTGCTCACTATAGTGATGTTAACAAGAAATATTTCCATTAAGAGAGTTAACTAAGTGATAAGAAAGAAGAGTCTAGTTAACTAAGTGTTTTTTGCATGATGACACTTATGTTAAACTAAAAGACAACACTTGATTTGTGACACTTGCATGATGACACTTAAGTTAGCCACATAACTAAGTGGGAAATATTTCAGTTAAGGGGTGAGTTCATCCTGAAGTTAGTACAGTGAGTTAAAGCTAGTGCATGAGAAGTGGGGCACACTTATTCATGCAAGATTGATGTCTCCAAGGTTGGAGTGAATTGCAATGAAATAAATTTGTGCATGAGACCAATATTAGAAAATTGGTTGATTAGAGAATTATTATTCCGTGTCTCTCTTCTATATCTATCTCTCTTTCTCTGTAAATTGTACCAAGGGGTGCTTAATGTAAAAGACAATCTTCGCTATCTGTCAATATACTAAGGAAAGTTTTGCTAGGGTTTTCTCCCTTAAGTCATAGAGGGTTTCCCTAGGGTAAATTCATGTGTCGAATGTGATTGAATGTGATTTCTTATGTTCATGATTGTTATTTGATTTCAAGTACTATTGTGTTTCCAAATTAAAAGATAAAAAATTAACACCCAACACTAAATTATTTTTGAATTTTGTTGTTTGTACAACCTTTTTGTGTATCTTGGGATACTCTCATATTCTCCCAAATTCTTGCAACCTATGTTTCCATTTTCTTGAGCAATTCAAGCCTAATTATAACATTGTCTACTAGATTATCCCAATTCACTAGTGTTGCACCTTTTCTCACATGTTGCTTAAAATAGAATCATCACCAATATTGATGCATGATGTCTATTTTTATATGAAAACTCCATGAAATGCAAGTTCTGTTCCCACTTGGTTAACTTGTCCAACACATACATGTGTAAAAAAAAATTGTTTGTCTATGCATTCGAGGGTGATAGTTTCTGATAAAATTCAATTTTGTGTGCAATACATGGAATAAACTCTTCCAAAATTTCAATGAGAAGTTCATGTCTCTAGATAAATTAATCACCTAAGATACTCCGTTCTATAAAAGTTTAATACAAATACTATAAAAATTTTAAACATCAACAGTTCATTCATTTATTTATTTTATGTGTGTACTTGAGTTGGGCTATCATAGCTTTGGCAGTTGGACATATATTTCAATTAGTTGGTAACTTATTGGAGTCCTGTTTGGTAAGCAAAAAGAATTTAATTTAAAAGTATAATGTGAGTAGTGTAAATTCATAAACATAGACACCATCTCAAAGTTGATGAAAGAAGATGGCTCGGTGGCTACCACTTTAAATGAAATAGCTGACTTATAGCTTAAGTTGTCAAAATGAATACCTTCTTCCCTAGTTTTTTCAAGATGAATACCCCCTATCTGTATAGGGTGTTCACTAGGGTTTTTAGAGACAATTCTGGGTGTAATCTCCTCTCCCTAAATATTAAAGGGTGTTAGATTAATGGAAGAGTGCATACTTTATAATCCGAAGGTTGGTGGTTCAATTCCTCCATGCCCTACTAATATTGAAATATATTTCTAATTTTTTATGATGATTTATATACAATGGGGATTGCAAACCATATTTGTATGTTGTTATGAGGGGGGTTGTAAACCGCCCTGGTAAGATCCTACAAGGGGGTTCTAAATTGGCATCATATGTTGCTACAAGGGGGATTTAAAACTTCCCTCGTATGTTACTATGAGGGGGGTTTCTAAACCACCCTCATAAGTTGTTATGACAGGGGTTCTAACCCACCCTCATAGGCTGCTATGAGGGGGCTTATACACCACCCTCATAAGTTGCTACAAGGGGAGTTCTAAATCACCCTCATAAATATTCTATGAGGGGGCTTTATAACTAGCCCCAAAAGCTACTATGAGGATATTTATAAACCACCCTCATAGGTTACCTCTAGGGGGTTCTAAACCATCCCCAACAGTCACTTTTTGAGGGTGGTTCCAAATTGTCCCCAAAAGAACCGCTACTAAAAGTCAAGCCTTTTAGCGGCGATTTTCAAAGAGATATAAATTGGCCCTGTAGGTTTCTATGTAGGGGGTTTTAAACAACCCCTCAATGTCACTTTTCGATGGGGTTTCTAAATCCCCCTAAGGGAACTATTGCTAAAATTCAATCCTTTTAGCAGTGGTTTTTGAAGAGATATAAACCACCCCCCAAAAGTGACTTTTAGGGGGGTTCAGAACCACCCCCAAAAAGTGTCTTTTAGAGGCAGTTCCAAACCATCGCCAAAAGTAATTTTTGAGGGTGGTTCGAAATCATCCCAAAAAGTCACTTTTTGGGGCGGTTAATATTTCTTCAATAACTGTTGCCAAAGGCTTGACTTTTAGCAGTGGCGCCTTTAAGCGGGGGTTTTGCAAAACATTGCTAATGCTAAAACCCATTCCAATTCCACTTTTGGAGGTGGAAAATGACCACCTCTAAAGTTATTTTTGTAGTAGTGTAACATGAGTTTGTTGAATAATAAAACACAGTTCGCCAATGTTGGGAAGCCTTTCGATACATTTCGGTCATTGATTTTGCGATTAATACAATATCTATCCAATTAGAAGTCCATCAATTGGGAGAAATTTGATCGATGGGTAAACCTGCAACCACACTCAATATTATGCAACCAAGTCCCAAATATAGCATAAAAATAGCAAGAATAGACCAACAGAAAGTAATCCACACCTTAATAGTGAAGAAATGAGATGAATAAAAATCCTCTTCGAGGGAGGAACCTCCTTACACAATGCACTAAGTACATAAGACAAGACAAGATACAATGATGACTAAAATGGAGAGGTATCCTTCCTATATATAGGAGACAAAGGGGTACAATAACAACTAATAGACCCAATCCGACATCAATAATATGTAATGCACCATAATAAAGGGGGTAATGTGCCACTACATAGGGGGTAATGTGCCAATATTTAGGGCCTAACATGCCCCTCCCTTTTATACAAGTGTTGTCCTCAATGCCTGATTAGCTGTGGATGCTTTTGTATGAAGGACTCATCTTCCCATGTCGAATCTTCCATTGGAAGATTCTTCCATTTGATGAGGTACTCCGTAATAGCCTGATTTCATAGTTGTTTGGTCTTTGTTTCAGTGACTTGTTTAGGTTCCAATATGAATCTTCCTTCTTCACCAAGCTCAGGTAAGATTGTTTGAATTGGGATCTTGTCTCCTATTACCTTCTCCAAGAAAGAAATATGGAAAATTGGATGCACTCTTGAAGATGAAGGAAGCTCCAATTTGTAAGCCATACTGCCAACCTTTTTCAACAACTTATAAGAACCATAATACTTGGGTGCTAATTTATTGTACTTATTTAGTTGCTTGAGGGACATCTGCTTGTGAGGTTGTAGCCTCATAAATACCCAGACCCCTTCTTCAAAACTCCTTTCACTCTGATGTTGATCAAATGGTTGTTTCATCATGTTTTGTGACATAGCTAGGTTATCCTTAAGTATCTGGAGAAATTATTGTTGGTTCTCTATGTGATCTTCCACGGCTTGAAATTTATATTTTCCCTTTAAGGTAGATGTGATAGATGGAGGTTGGTACCCATAAAGTGTCATAAATGGAGACATTTTTTATGATGTATGGAAGGAAGTATTGTACCACCATTCTTCCAAAGATAACCATTTCAACCATTGTGTTTGTTTGTCAAATTCAAAGCAACAAAGATAGCCTTCCAAACATTTGTTTACTATCTCAGTTTTTTGATCATATTGAGGATGATAAGATGTACTATGAGCCAATTGGGTACCAAAAAAAGAAAATAATTCAGTCCAAAATTTTCTAGTGAAAATTAGATCTCTATCGCTTACATTAATCTTTGGATTTCCATGCAACTTCTAAACTGTTTCCAAAAAAGATGTTGCTACTGTACTTGTATTAAAAGGGTGAGAGAGTACACAAAAATTTTCATACTTTGTGAGTCTATCAGCAACAAATGTAATAGCATTCTTTCCCTCTAAATTGGGTAAAACAGTGATAAAATCCATTGAGAATTCTTCCCAACAATGGTAAGGTATGTCTAATGGTTGTAGAAGTCTTTAGGTCTTAAATGTTTCCACCTTATTCTATTGGAAAACCAAGAATTCAGCCACAAACCTTTGAACATCATATTTAAGACCTTCCCAAAAAAATTCATTCTTAACCCTGTGGAAAGTTTTCAGGAATCCAGAGTGCCCACCTATAGGAGAGGTGTGTAATTCTGAGAGGACCTTTTGTTTGAGTTGGGAGTCTTTGCATAAATATAAGTGATCCTTATACCATAGTGAATCATTTTTCCACACAAAAATATATGATACACTGGGATCATCCTGTAGATTTTGAATGAGCATCCACACAGATAGGTCATTTTTCCATTCTTCCCTAGCTGCTATTACCCAATCGGGTTGTAGAATGGAAATTGCTCAAAGTAGTGCCCCAATATCTTCATCTTTTCTCGAAAGCGCATCTACCACCACATTATGTTTCCCTTTTCGATAGATGATTTCAAATCCATATCCCAACATCTTGGTTACCCATTTTTGTTGCTCTTCCAAAGATAATCTTTGTTCCAAGAAGTATTTAAGACTATCATGATCTGTTTTGACCTTGAAGTGTCTAAATATTAGGTAAGGACACCATTTCTTAAGAGCATGTAGAATTTCCAACATTTCCTTCTCATAAATGGGCTTCTGTAAGTGCTTTCCCTTTATTATATGACTTGTGAAAGCAAGCAGGTGTCCTTGCATTAGAGGAACACCAATGCCATTTCCTGAAGCATCACATTCAACAATAAATGTTTTTGTGAAGTCTGGTGTGACCAAAACATGCTCTTTGCACATTACCTCGTTAAGTTGTTCAAAATCTTGAGTTGCCTCTGGAGTCCAAGAAAATGCATATTTATTCAATAATATTGTTAGAGGTGCTGCTATTCCTCCATAGTTCTAAACAAACTTGCGGTGGTACCCTATTAGACTAAGAATCCTCAAAGATTCTTCATGGTTTTGGGAATAGTCCAGTTCATCATGGACTTAATTTTGTTGGGGTCCACCTTGACACCTTCCTGAGATACAATATGACCCAAATATTCTACCTCCATTACCCAAAAGAAACATTTGGAAGGTTTTGCATATAGTTGTTGCTCCTTTAGTAGTGGTAGCACATTGTCAACATGTTGAACATGTTCTTCCAAATAATTGCTATAGATTAGTATATCATCAAATAATACTATCAAAAAGTCTCTAAGAAAAGGATTGAAAATGGAATCAATCAAACCTTGAAATGTGGAAGGCACATTTGTGAGACCAAATGGCATGACCAAAAATTCATAATTACCTTCATGAGTTGTGAATGTTGTTTTTGGAATGTCTTTGTTCTTCATTCTAATTTGATGATATCCAGAATGGAGATCCAACTTTGTAAAGAAAAATACTCCATGTAATTCATCTAACAATTCATTAATGACAGGAACAAGAAATTTATATTTAATGGTGATCTTTTTGAGCTCTTGATAATCTGGACACATACGCCATGATCAATCTGGCTTGTGTACCATTACCATAGGTGCAGAGTAAGAAATTTGGCTAGGCCTAATTATGTTGGTCTCTAACATTTCTTCAACCATACACTCAATTTCACTCTTCTTTCCATAGGGGTATCTATAAGGTCTGATGTTAGGAGGAACACTTCCTAGAATTAAGTGAATAGCATGATCAAAATCTCAAACAGGTGGAAGACCTTTTGGAATATCTTCAAATACCTTGGAATGCTTATTAATGAACTTTTGGAGATCTGGGGAAATAGGAGACTTATATGTTTGAACATCTAATGATCATAATTGTGCAATTACACCTTGGTGTCCCATTTTTATCAATTTTGTCATACCATTAGAGATTATCACCTTACTTGGTTTCCTTCTGGAACCATTTAACTCATATTATTTTCCTTCCCATAAAAATTTCATGACAAGCTTCTGAAAATTAAAAGACATTGTTCCCAATGATTGTAACCATTGAACTCCGAAGACAACATCAGCACCCCCCATTGGAATAGCTATCATTGGACTATTCAATACATATTCTCCCATAGTGAGATTGATATTATGGCATTTTCCTGAGCAATTTATAATTCCTCCATATACAATCATTACTTGAAACTCCAGTGCTGAATATACAAAGCAATTGAGAACCTTGGCCAATTTACAGTGAAAGAAATTATGAGTACTACTAGAATCAATCAACACCGTTACATTTTTATTTTTGATATATCCTTTGATCTTGAGAGTTTGAGGAGTGCTAATTCTAGTGAATGCATGACATGATATGGTGGGAGTAATATATTTGGAAGTAGTATCCTCTATTTCTTCATTTTGAGACGACTCCTATTCTTTTGGTGCTTCTTGTTCATTTTCTTTCTCTACTTCACAATCTATGTAAAATAGTTTATTCTCAGTGCACTTGTGGCCCTTATTGTATTCTCTATCACAACTATAACAAAGCCCTTTTGCTCCTTTTTCCTCTATTTGTTCTGGTGTCAACCTTATAGGTTGTGGATGACTCGAGACCACACTTCCTTTTTTATAGTTGTATGTGGTAGAATTCCTTGTTTCCATAATTTTGTTTTCAACTTTTATTGCCACCCTAAATGCATGCTCCAAGGATTTCAGTTCTCACGGGAAAACCTCATGTTGGATGTTATCTCTTAAAGTTCCTATGAAGATATTAGTTAGATGCTCTTCTGGAATATATGTGACCTTGATATTCAATCTTTGGAAGTTCTCAATGTGCTCCCCAACTGAACCCTTTTGTTTGAGATTTATCAGTTGGATAAAGAAGGTATTTCTATTTATGTCCTCATAATGTGCTATCAATTCCTCGTAAAATTTTCAAAGTGACAAGTGGTTTATGAGAGAAAATCCATCTATACCACACAAATTGATTAGGTTCTAAATATAAAGATGTAATGTGTACCTTTTGTGTGGATTGCACCTCGTGTAGCTCAAAAAACTGATCCATCTGTAGTATCCATGTGACTGGATGCGTGCCATTAAAATTCCTCATATCGATCTTTGGGATGTAGTTGGTTTTTGACCCCATGTTGGAATCCCTAAAGTTATGACGTATGTTCCTTTTGTTTTCATCATGAATTTCATGGGATATCTTCTCATTTCTATGAATCCCTTCTTGCAGCAACTTTGACAAACCTTCTTTCAAAACTTCCATATCCCCCTTCAAACCCTTCAAAACATCTATGTCCTCTTTCAAACCATACATTTTCACTTGCATTTCATTCTTGGTTTGACCTAGGATTGATGTTAGTGCATCTTTTGTCATTGTCTTCTCTTGTAAATCATAAATGTCCTTGCGCATTTCGTCACCTTCATCATAAGTCCATGTAGAAATATTTGTAGGCTTATTGGGTGTAAAGCTTCCCCTTTTAGAAGTCATTTAGGGAAATATATATAGGTATCACACCCTAGGATTCATCACAAATTGATCCTTCTACTCAAGTTATTCAAATTTAAAACAACGTACCTTTCTTCAACCCTGATTGGAAGACTATTTTAGGGCCGACTTAGAAATGAGGTAAAATTCAAATTTTGACTCCTCTCGGCCTGAAACTTCAGCCTATGATATCCCTAAGTGTCCTATTTCTGATTTCATAGGTCTACATTATTTTTGATGTGCCAAAAGAATGTTATTGTTAGTCTCCCGACACTTCTTATTTTTGTCCCTTTCATAATATTGAACTTGTATGGCCTTCCAAGTCTCCAATATTTTGGATCTGATTCTAAAACTGCTACAACAAATATTGTGGTCTGTACTCTTTCTAATGAAACTATTATCACTCAATTTGGACCTTTCATGCCCCAGATATGACCTTTTTCCCTAGCACACCTGTTTTAGACTAGTTTTTGGACTAGTCAAAAACCCTAAATTCTGAGGCCAATATATCCGAACGTGTGATGCCTCAAGACCTGAATTTAGGACCACAGATATTTTTTCCTATTATAGAAGTGGGTTTTGAATATCCCTATCTGAATCCTTTTATAAAAAAAATTATAGAGAAAATTACAAGATGACTCACGTTGAAGAAGCTAGTCCTGAGGAAAGAGCTCTAATACCAATTGTTATGCAATGAAGTCCCAGATATGGCATAAAAGTAGAATAAATAGACCAGAAGAAAGTAATCCACACCTTAATAATGAATAACTGAGACGAATAACAATTCTAATCGAAGGAGGAACCTCCTTACATAATGCAATAAGTACATAAGACAAGACAAGATACAATGGTGACTAAAATGAAAAGGTCTCCTTCCTATATATAGGAGACAAAGGGGTACAATAAAAACTAATAGACCCACTAATAGACCCAAAATAGCATCAATAATATGTAATGCACCATAATAAAGCGTCTAATGTGCCGCTACATAGGGGGTAATGTGCCAATATTTAGGGCTTAACACTCAACCAACTAGTCTAACCTTCATTTTCTCGTTGACAAGTTGCCAAAGTATCATAAATAACTATGGAAAGAAGGTGTCTGTAAGCAACTTCAGAAGGTTGGTAAACACGCACAGTATGCCAATATTTAGCAGCCTATCAAAGAATGTATTTACTACCATGTCATTTTGTTTTCATTTTCTTGCTCAGCCGACCAATGAGGAAAGTTAGTTTTCGATTAAGAGCTGTGGATATTTACATTACGACCCATGGAATTTGTTTTTATTAGTAGAGAACCCAAAAAATCATCGACTAGTTCATTGACTAAAGCATATCGGCCTATAATATGTTCGACCACCAATGTTTTCTCATGGACCAACCTAGTTGATTAAACAATGATTGTTGGCACGGGGTTAGACCACATAAAGTGTGGAAGCTGACAACAAGGAAGAAGGACCATCCACGGAAGAAAGGACCATTCACAGAGAACAAGGAGCCGACGAAGGCGCAAGATTAGTTTAGTTAGTTAGAATGGGTCATTTGGACCATTTTGTAACCGCCATAGTTTCCTATAAATAGGACTATGAATGTAATCCCAAGGGCATACTAGAATTGGATCATTAGTTGAAAAATCGACAAGCAGATGATTTGTGTAATGTTTTTCTCTGCCTTCTGCAAGTTTTGTATGGATCCACGATAAGTGTTTGAACTGTCCCTGCGAAGGTTGTACCGCAGGTTTTTGATGAGTTAATGCAGGAAGATGTTCGGCTATGTCTCTTTTGTATCCTTGTTTGTGTTGAATGATGAATACTGTGATATGCTTAAGTGTTGTTATGTCTGTTGATGTGATCGCCAGTTTTACCCTGTTGATGCAAATGTCAAGTACATATTGAATATGCGAATGATGAATGTATGGTTAATTTGATATATGCGAAGATGAATCTCTGTTTTTTGTAGCGATAGAGTAACGATAGATGCATGTCCTCCCCCCACTGCGGAAACCTGGTTCATGCATCCCCCCTAATCATCTTGGGTGATACTTCAC
Source organism: Larix kaempferi (assembly GCA_027924585.1). Lineage (NCBI taxonomy): Eukaryota > Viridiplantae > Streptophyta > Pinopsida > Pinales > Pinaceae > Larix > Larix kaempferi. Next base: position 959,966 of record BSBM01001158.1, on the reverse strand, counting down.
TCGCTTTGGGGGTGTTGCTGGAAAGGGTAAAACCTTTCTAGGCCGGGGCTTAAGGGTGTTCGGTTGGTGTTTGTTGAAAGCAGTGCGAAGTGAACCCCTGTTGACAGAAATGAGTCAACAAATGGTTTCATTATCAAGAACCTGACAAAGAAAGAAGAGGACATGCTGTGGCACCCGATGAAACTGGAGACTCAGGATTGGTTTGACAAGAAGACAGAAGAATTCACAGAAGGATAAAATCGCTACCCTGGGCAGACAACAAGAAACTGGTTTCAAAAGCATATCTATTCTGATATTCAGAAGGTGTTTTTCTGCAAATTCCTGGTACTACTGCCCGAGTGGTTGGTGCAATTGACATTTTAGAAGAACAATTGCCAAGGAGGTGAGCCTAACCATAAGACTCCAGAACTGATCCGACAGTTAAAATGAGTCGACAATAGGGTCTCAAGGGCTATCGAATTCTAGTTAGACAGTATCATAGAGGGATACATCACTAAGTTTGTCATTGATACAATCAAATCATACAGCGATGCAAAAAGGAAATTTTTCAAAGGACCTAGAGGGAGATTCCTACTATCGCTGAAGTTGTGGATTAAGATGCTCATTTGTGAGAAGGGGATACTGAGGATGAATTCTGATGAGCAGAAGATCAGTGTGTGGAGGTTCTAGGTACCGTGTGAATGCGGGTCCGAAAGAAAGATGTGGGGTAGATGGACATGAGCAATGATGAATTTGTAAGGGAGGCTGAAGAATATTGTGCTACCTTGAGGAGTGGGGCAATATTCCGCGACCAGAGAAGAAGAGGAGGATTGAGAGAGAGAGTCTCCTGAGGGGACCGGAATGGAAGACTGTGGAACAAGACCACAAGGGACGAAGTGACCTTATAGTGACGAAGAAGGTGACTAGGTGTTGGCTTATGTGTAACTATTCTTGAGGTTTTCGATAAAGACCTAGGTTCTTCACGGTTCAAGGAACCAACAAAACCCTTTTTCACTGGCCCTTTCGGTAATAGCCTACCAATAGACTAAGGTCTCACCCGAGGTGGAGCTATGGGAAAGCTGCAGAATCAGGTTTCCACAGCTACATGATGAGTTGTTCAGACAGAACTATTGCGCAGCATGCTGCGGACTAAAGACTGTGCGACGATAGCCTTCGTCGCGGTCAACACTTCTACAAGCTAAGATGCTTGCATAACCAACGCATCCAAGGATTGCGCGTTTCGGATAGGATGTGATCGTCAGGACAAAACAACTAACTTATATGCTTCCTCTTCGGACATAACCACTATTGATGACCTTACTTAGTGCTTTATTCATTCGCCTACTACCTTAGATTATTTAGTCTTATGACTTATGCAACAGGACGAAGTAGACTACTCCACGCACATTCAGTGTTGCGCTTCAAGTGAGTCGCACAGCATAAACTCTCCAACATAAGTGCTTATCTAAATCACTTATGCATTCGTTAACTCAGAAATACTGCACATTCAACATTCATCGATACATGTGATACTTAACATATTATTCCCATCTCATTCCCATGGCGAATACATATAAAAGCATGAACATATCAATTGATAAGTGAGAATTCAAGCATTCATTGTAAACAAATAGACAAGTGCAAGCAAATAAACAATCACAATGCATAATATTTAACGTGGTTCACCCCCAGGATGGCAGCTACGTCCACAGGAATTGTTGTTGTATTAGTCTTTGGGAAGGGTACAACAGTTCGTCTGCATACTCAGCTGCAGACTCTCTTCTCTCTCAATAAGCCTCCACGCACATAGCTTGCAAAGCCTTTACAAAGTTGTCTCTCAATAGAAGATTTCTCAATACTAATCAACAATAGAGAATCAACAACACGACAACCCTTTCCCTTACAAAATATTCCTTATTTATAAATCATGCCCGTAGGTCATGTATTTACAATCTGCAGGCAAAAACCCTAAGGTTTACAAAACTGTCACAGTTTTCAGCTAATTGGACTTGTTGGTTTCTGGTAGTGAATCTTCTGTCATGGCCTCCCTCAGCGCATGCTCATGTCGCTATCAGCCTCCCTGTCGCACACACACCAACAGGTCACTTTCACCAAGCCGTTCTTCCTCTAATGGCCTTATGTGACCGGTTCATGTAGTGGTTCCTTGCATGTGTGACCAGTCGCTTTGCTCCTTACCCACCACATAGAAATCATGGAGCATATTTACCAAAAATATACCACCGATGGGCTAACTGGAATATGTGCCATCTTCCATTCAACCTCCTACCTTGCCGGATCTTCGTAGATCAGGCTCATCACAACACTGTCTCCTCGCACCATTATACTTCGTAGCTCCTCTAACGTTCTGCTACTCTCCACTTCGCAACTCCTCTAACGTTCTGCTACTCTCCACTTCGCAGCATCCCAAAACTGACTTGTCCAAAAGCCCTTCAGCTGAACTGCGCTTAGCTCCGCAATTCCAAAATATGACTTGCTAAAAATGCCTCACTTTGGTCAGTCCAAATAGGCCCCTAACACTTACATGTGTCTCATCCTCCAGCCACTTTCTACTTGCGGTTCTGCCTCTCGCGGATCCAACTTCGCAGTGAACTCTTGGTATGTTGCAGCCAACTTTTTGACTGCTTCCTTACTGTCTTGTTCCACTTGTCTGACGATTTCCAACATTTTAGGTGTTCTATCATCATCGTCTTGTTGTTCCACCTGTTCTTGACCTTCGTGCAGCTCCTTCAACTTTTCTTTGATTTGCTGTGTGAGTTTGTGGGCTTCCTCTCGTAGGGGCTACAACTTGTTTCCAACTTCTGTCTCTCTTTATCTTAACGCTTGAACTTCCTTTTTCAGCGTCCTGACTTCTGCGTACCTCTCAAGTCTTTCTCTTAGCTGTAGCGCTTTAACTTCTACGTCTAGCAGTTCTAATGCTGCCTGCTTATCTTTCACAGTGTTCTTGACTTCCAGCAATTCTAGGTCTTCTTCAAGTGCAGTGAACATTTTAATCGCCTCATCTAACATAGTTTTGCACTTAGCCACCTCAATGGCTATACTTTCTACTGCGGCCTTCACTTATTTTGCTCATAACTGTTGCTGATCCGGTGGAGTCTTTGGTTGATTTTGTGCTTCTAAGGCAGCAATCTTAGCTTCGTGGCTAATCTCCATATCTCTCATTTCGGCTTTAAGGTTGATGATCACTTCGCCGATCTTAACGACAGTGTCTGCTGGGTCTGGATGTACATCGCACTCCAATATCTCCTCGGCTACTACAGTGATCGTAGACTCTAGTCTCTTCCATTGATCATGCTCATCTTGTAGTTCCATAGCTCTCCACGAGCTATATTCTTCCAACTACTTATATTTTACCTGCAGCTCAGCGTGCTGGTTCAGAGTGTCGATACTTCGCTCATGAATTTCTCAACAACTTGTAGATGCAGATTGTGTAGACCGGGCAATGGTATCATCACAAGGTCAAGGTCCAAATGCTCTAAGGCCTTCGTGCCTAGGATTAGTTGTTCCGATAGTGGTAGCCTTACACTTAAGGGATCAATATGGACAATGCGGGACTTCATAGGAACGGTTAGGGATAGCTGCGGTGTCTTCTACTGCGAAGTGCCTCTTGACTTCCCTTTAGACACTCAGTCCCGTGGCAAGGGTAATCTACATTGTGCTTCTTCAATATTTTCTGTAATTCCTTGCAACGTGGTTAGATTCTTTTGCAGACTTTGTTGACTTGCCTCATTCTTTTTATCTTTTTTAGTCATTAGGTCTTCCATCTGTTCCATGACCTTCGCTGCAATCATGTCAAAATCATCATCGTGAAGTATTGCTTTTGATTGGCATTTAACGGATTTCTACTTCTTCCTCTGCACCTTTTGTTGTATAGGACTCTCAACTTCCTTCCTTTTTCGTGTCCACGAATCTTCAACAATGGGCATAGGAATGGGATTGTCCTCACTGGAGTCACCTTGGATATCCACAATTTCGACTTGAAATTCAGCAGGCCATTCCTTCATGATGTTGTCAATGTCCCCTTTAGTCATGTGGTATCTTTGTGCAAACCATTCAGGGTTCTTCGTATGTGCCTTGGCTGAAATGTGAATAGAACGCATGTCAGCATAAAAATTGACAGTGCGAATGTACTTAGCCATTACCTATTTTTTTATCCGTGGCATGACGATAATGGCTTCGTGCAACTGCTAATAATACGTGTAGAATACTTCAGCTATCGTGTGCTATCTTTGTGAATTCAAGTTCGCCCAAAGGTTTGCATAGAAGGCTCCTCTGCAATCACCGTTGTTGGTTATTACGCCAACGTATTCCTTTGGGTCCTTCCATCCTACGAAGGCAATCAGCACTATTAACCATGCAAAATGGCATTTACCGCCATGTGCCTGTGTATCATTTAGCTCCTCCAGGAACTCATTCAATAGGTATTGACACGAGTTGAATTGTCCACCCTCCACGATGGCACCAAGTAATATTGCGCCCGCAGGTACCTCTAATGGTCTTGCTTTTCTCATAATCTTGTCGGCTAACAGTTGCATGAAAAACCGCGTGGTCTTATCATCTATGTCCTCCATCTGAAAGCCTTGCTTTCCTTTGACGATGGTTTGCTTTTTCTTCATCTTCGCGGCAACTTCTTTGTCTCTACTTTTTCCTTGAAAGAATTGCTTTGGATCTTCACCTCTTTTGCTCAATCCAGTGATCTGGTGGATTAAGTCAATGTTTAGGTTGATATTTTGATCAAGCCACAAATATCCCTGGTGGATGCGTGACATCAGAGTTCACACCACCACATCCATCTCTAGCATTCTATCGAAGTAAAAGAGTCTCAACAAGTTGAGCAGTCCCAATGCGACTACTCCAGATAGCCAACTTTTTGCAACCAAGGTAAGGTTTCCTTTCACGTCTTTCTTCCAGCACATGTACTGGTCGGGATGGAACTATGGAAACTTAGGTTTGTTCGGTTCCTTCTCCATCTGAAGCAGATCATGGTCTTCCCACTTATAGTCTTGGATCTTACCTAACAGATTTGTGTCGACCTCGACATGCTTCGATATAGGTGAGAGCATAATCTCGTACTTGGCATTCTTCATCAGTTTAATGGCCGGTGCATCCTACGCATGCGGCGATATATACTTAAGGGTTAGCTTCAATGGTATCTCCTTGTCAGCCAACGGAGCTTGTGGTACTATGGAACTCATCTTTGGTTGTTCATTTTCAACACCGCTGGTTCTTTTCCTTTGTCTTGCATTGTTGGAGCATGTCTTAGTGATCTTTTGGAAGCTTTACTTTGTTCTATTACAACTTTCTTAATGGGGGTTCTCATCAACCCTTCCATTCCCCCATATTTAAACACCTTCACAGTCTCCTCGACTGTGAAATCTTCCTCAATAGAGAACCTCTCAGACATTCACTGGACACATTTGGGAAAAGCAATGGAATCTTTGATAACTTGTTGTATCACAAAGTATCGCTCGCAAGAAAATTCAAGGGTTTCGGTAACACCCACAAGTCCAAATACAACGGTATTTATAAGCGTAGCTAGCCTCCTCCACGCCTCTTAACATATAGATAAGCATTAAATGCAGCATCTGGTGGCCAAATCCAGTGACAATTTCAGTCCTTTCCTTCATTAACTCGTTCAGAATGGCTATTTTTGCATTAAATGCTCAAGCGGTCGTTGGCAAAGTATTGTATAACGACTATTTGGGAAACCGATATCTAACGGTTACTTTTCTAGAATGTTGTGTCGAACTACACAGTGGGTAGTCACTATTGCGGTGCAGTTACTTCGCGGTGCCTGATTTCTTGGTTCTGAACTTAGCCTCTTTTCTCATTCAACTTGATCTTCGCAGTTGCATTCTGGTCTTCACAACTGCACGGTTCCTTTTTTCTTTTTCTCTTTTTCTCTTTTCATTTTTTTTTTTTGGCACAACTTCTCTGACTAACAAGTGCTATGCGGTATATACATTTTCTTCATCACACTTCGTGTACAGACTCTTTCCCATTTATAGTGCCCAATTTCAAGTGTACTTGACACTTAGAAATTTCCTTTCCTTCTTGATCGTTAAGGGTTCTGCGAAGCAGGACTATCCCATAGGGTTTTATTCTGCTTCCATTGACTAGGCCGAGCAAGCTATCTCCTGCTGACATTGCTAACTGAAAGGTCTTGTTTTTTATATGGCGATCATGCCATGCTTTTTCTCTTTCTTTCTGCACTTGTTGGTGAAAGCCTGCGATGAAGCGATCCTCCTCCAGACCAACCAAGTGTAGAAGCCTTTCTTCTAGTGCGTCGCAATCTGCCATGCCTATGAATGCTACTATTCTTAAGGTGGGAACAATGTACTCCATTGGAATTATTGCTTCCTATCCATAGGCCAGCCTAAACGGTGTGTGGCCAGTCAACTTTTTGTAAGTAGTTTTATATGCCCATAAAACGGTTGGAATGCACAGGTCCTAGTCATCCCTATTGACATTGAATATTTTTGTCAACACATTTTCTAGTACCTTATTGAATGCTTCAATAGTTCCATTTGCTTACGAATGATATGGCATACTTCACTGATGATGACTGTGGAACTCTTCTATCAATGCCTCAATGGTTTTGTTTAGAAAGTGAGTGCCTTGATCACTCATCAAAATATTCGAGCATCCAAACCTTGTAAGGATATTCTCAAAAATGAACTACGCAGCAGTAATTGCTTTACAGTCCTTCACTGGCTTCGCTTCTTCCCATCTAGTAAGGCAATCAGTTGTAGTAATGATGTACCTCACACTAGTTCTCTTCCCTGGTGGGTTTATAGGTCCCACAAAATCAATGGCCCATTTCTCGAATGCCTGTAATGTCAACTATGGATTCAATGGAATTTCATCTCTTCGTGATGGCCTTCCTATCCTCTGATAGACATCGTAGCTCTGGCAATGTTCCTTTGCATCTTTGTGAATAGTAGGCCACCATAGTCCTGCTCGCAATATATTCTACGTAGTGGCTCGTCCTGTGTAGTGACCTCCTACTGCTCTCGAATGTGCATCAGCCAATACGAATGGTTTCTCGTGCACTAACACAAATCTGCGTAGTACTTCATCTGGACCGAATTTGTATAGATGTCCAGCAATTATGGTGAAGTATGCTGCTCTTACTACTAGCTTCTTCTTCTGCTGCATAGTGAACTCAATGGATTCCATAGTCAAGAATTCTATGATATCTTTATAGTAGTCATCGACAATCTAGATAGAAAACAACTGCGCATCAGGAAGATTGTCTTCGAGGTTCATAGGTTCTTCTCCTGACTCGATCCTTGACAAGTGATCAGGTCCTAAGTTCAACCTGCCAGGATTAACCACTATTTCAAAGTCATACTCCTAAAAGAGTAACAACCATCTGCAAATTCGCCCCCCTAACACTGGCTTGTTGACCAGGTATTTCAAAGCAGAATGGTCAGTGAACATAGAGAAGTGCATACCAAGCAAATTGTGCCTGAATTTCTGCAGTGCGTAGACCATAGCGAGTCCTTTGCTCTCAATGGTGGTATAATTTTTCTCAGCAGATGAGAGCTTCCTGCTTGAAAATGCAATGGGATGGTTAATACCTCCCCCTCCTAGTTGTGCTAATACAACACCCAATGTTATACATGACGCATCAACATGGACATGAAATGGCTTGTCCTAGTTCGAAAAAACTAGGATCGGCGCAGTTACCAATTTCTCTTTTAATTTGTCAAAGCTTGCTCACATTCTGTGTTCCAGATGAACGACACATCTTTCTTTAAAATCTTCTCCATGGCTACGATTATCTACGCATAACCCTTTATAAACTTCCTATAGTAACCTGTATGCCCCAATGTGGTGTGCAACTGCTTTACTAAATTTGGTGTTGGCAATTTTACAATAACTGCGATCTTCATAGGGTCAACCATCAAGCCCTATTTGTACATAATGAGTCCCAACAGAATTCCATAGGGTCACAAAAGATACACTTCTTCAGCTTTAATGAGATTTGATGATGTCTGCACTTTTCTAGCATCAATCCGAGGTTTGTGCAATGGTCCTTTAGCAACCTAAATACTTTCCAATCATCAAAATAAGCTTCTAAGAACTTATGCATGAAATCTTTAAATGTTGCGACCACCATTTTGGAAAAGATGGCAGCTGTGTTCTTCAAACCAAATGGCATCACTGTGTATTGGAATGACCCCCATTCTGTGGCAAAAGTGGTCTTATGTCTATCCATGAGATCAATTCTTATCTGATGATATCCCGAAAATCCATCAGTAGAGGAACATGCCTCATTTCCTCCAACATTATCGAGCACTTCATAAGTAAATGGAGTAGGAAATGGGTCATGGATCGAAGCATTGTTCAATTTTCTGAGGTCCACACAAATCCTGATCTCACCTTTTGTCTTTTGTCCTGGACAACCATAGGGCTTATCCACTTAGATTCCTCAACTGTCTCGATGATCCCCACATCAAGCATTTTATCAAGTTCTACCTTGACACATTATTTGTATCGTGGATTCAATCTATAGGGCCTCTGCTTAACAAGATTTGTGCCTTGATTAAGAGGTATCTTCATAAACCCTAAGTCACCTAGAATACCTTTCATTTCTGTAAAATTTGTCGAGAATAAATCCTGATACTCATGTAACAGGTCTGCGATCTCCACGATAATCTAATCGTCCCAATACTCTCCAATAATTGCGAACTTCGGCTCTTCGCTGGTGCTAATGTTCACTTTCCTTGTTTTCATAGGTCCACTCATGTCTAGAATTTCTAGTGGAGGTCCCTCTATGTCGCGCGCTCCTTCTCACTCAAGTATGTTTATGTTGCGCAGATCCTCCTCATCACTTTCTTCTTTATCTTCAACTTCTTCAGCTAGATTATAACAATCCATGGCATGCTCAAACTATTCCTTCCATTCTAGCTGTATGTTTGCAGGTATGTTGTCAGCTCCAAAGAATTCCTCTAATGCCATGTTTCTATGTGGACATTCCGGTCTGAATATTCTTTCCTTAATAATCTGCAAAGCATCATTTATGGTAGGAATCTCGTCTTCAAAATTGAAGCTCTTCTAGAAGTTCCAAGTCAAGATAGGCCAATCTGTAGTTTCTCTGCGCAACTCCATGTCTAGATACCACTTCTTTGGAATTTCTTCCTCCAACATGTGCATAAACATATGCACCCATTCTGTATGTGGTCTCTCCTCCCATGCTTGTGAACAGATTTCAATATGCTCCCTTGGATCTATCTGTCTATTATATTTTTCAAAGGGTAGTGTAACCTTGTCAGCAAACCTGATCTGCATCTTGATTCTGCACTGATCCCATGTGGTCAATGTCTGCTTATGCGCAGCCCACCATCTGACAGGTGTCTCGCGTAGTGCCATGTCAAGTGCTAGCAAGCGATGTTCATCTGCAATTGCTATAGTATATTCTTTGATAAAGGAATAAACATTAGATAAACCATCATAGGTGGGAATTGGGCTTACCTCCTTTCTAATCCAGCGTAGTGAATTTGTAACCTATGCGCATCTCCTTGCAGATACTTCATGCATACAACTTTTCCAGTTCTCCAATCCTACATCAGAGTCTCAGATGCAAGAGTTGTCACATCTCAAGCTGAGTGTTCCGTCCGCAGTAGGATTAATATAGTCTTCCTGGTTTGCAGTCATCTTGTTAAGACGGTCCAAATCTTGAGCTTTGGATTCTTCCTTAATCAACTCGCTGTATCTATCTCTGTCTGAAGGATCCAATGGTGGATGACCCTGAGATGCTTTCCTTCGAAGATCATCTTCTTTGTTTTCAATTTTATGATGGAAAGGTTATCCATAGCCCAGTCTATACCCAATAGTGCTGGATAAGGCTGACTATCATCTACAATCTCGGTAACCTCGAAGTCTGCATGACTTTGCACTCCATCAATGTCAACAATAATGTTAGATAACCTTCCAAAAGGTATGACTTTCTCTTAGTTGGCCATTCTCAACTGTATAGGTGACCATAACAGCTTTGGTCTCCCCATCTGCTGCCATGTCTATTTAGTTAAGACATTTACTTCAGATCCCAGATCAAGGATGATCTCATCCATTTCATAGTCTCCTATATGTGCACTGAGCATCATTTCTCGGCCTGATCTTTTTTGTTTCTCAATCTGGTGGACTGCGCTATCGGTAGTATCCATCTCGCTCTATGGCTCATATTGATTTAATAGTTTTTGCAACTCCGCCATAGCGTCTGCGCTCTTCAACAACTTCATGCAGCTACTTAGGAACTGCGCAATAGAGGTTCTTGTCTCTGTTGCGTCACTCGTTTTGTCATCGGTAGCCGACATATCTTCTATATGTGGTGTTTCACTGCGCAAGGGGATTCTTGGTGACCTGGGTACTAACTCTTTGAAGATATCCTGCGCTTCTTCAAAGACTTCTCTGTTTTTCTCCAAGTTGAAAGCAGGTGCTTTCCCAATAGCTTTTCTTATCCATATTATTTCAAGAGGAGTTTGCTTAGTGTTAAAGTCTCCAAAAGTCGAAGCTTCTTCTCCTCTATCTCTCCCTATCGTATCACCACTTCGCATCACTGCATTGATACTTGGATTCACAGGTCTCTTCTCTGCTGTGATCAACTGAATGTTTGGGTTCAACACATCTTGCCGCTTCCATTTCTACATTTCTGCCTCTAACACTGGGCAGTCTTCAATAACATGATCGAACGATTTACAATAACTACATGTAGTGCATGGGTTGGTAAAATATCTGGACACATGACCTGGATGGCCACAGTTATAACAGATTACTTGACCTCGGCCTCATCCTTGCGTTGGGCCGGCATTCCTTCCTCTTCCGTGGTATCCTCCGTGGCCTCTATATGCTCCCTGATCATGCTGCACATTATCTTGTTTCTACAGAGTCTCTTCTTGGACTCTGTATACTCCTCCATACATATGCTCGATATCTTTCTTTCTTTCCAACATGATTTCATATGCGTGGCAGTTGGACTCATCATGTCCAACTGACTTACAGAAATTACAATATCGGTTTTTAGGTGTCCTTACATATTTCTGTATTAAGTAGTAGTCCTCTAGTTGGTGTCCTCTAGTTCTGCAGATCTTGCACCATGGCCCTTCGTTCTTATTTAATGGGTTTGGTGCACCCAGATTAAGGAATTCTTGAAATGGGACAATGATCCTTAGTGTGTCCTTCCCCCTTACAACCTATGCACCAAACTTCTTGTCTCTCTTACTTTCCTTTCTTGATATTCTGTAGTTGCAGTGTCAGGGTGGCTAACTGGATCTGAATCTGAGACATCCTAGTGCCAGTTTCTCCAATAGGTGAAGCTTCTAACTTCATCGCGATCTCCAAGGCTTCTGCCTACGAAGCCACTTTCTGCTACATCAATGGCAGTATGATATGGGGCAACAACCCTGCTATAAACCATTCTTGGTGTTGTTGCGGTGCTATGACGAAACTTACTTGGTCCAATAGCATCTTAAATTTCTGGTCAAACTCCCAGACCGTCTCATTAGGTTTCTACTTGATCTCTTTTAACTCTGTTGTGCACTGTGATTCTGACTTCCGTTTCTTGAACTCACTCAATAGTGCAGCCTTAATCTCCACTAAGGTTCTCTGTTGTCCACTAGAATATTTCATGAACCAATTCAAGGCTCTTTCTCTAAATGTGGTAATGAGCTGCGTTCTCTTCAAAGCATCATCCTAGACTTGTTTAACATTCCATACGGTTTCACATAGAAACCAATGTTGCTCAGGGTCCTCTAAACCCGTTCCCTTGAATATCGGCAGTTTAATATCATCAGTCATGCTTTTTCTAGGTAGTGTAAGGTTCTACGTAGGTTTCTAAGCGGAAAAAATAAAAGTACTATTGTGCAGAACATTCTGATTTGAAATGTTCTGAGTACTAGGGATATTCGCAACTGAGGGGGTTCTGTGCAATGGGAGGTGTAGTGTTCACAACTAGCAGATTCTGTAGAGTAATAGGCTGATAGGTGGAAGATTGAGGTGTGGTTTGGCTATCAGGTTCGGCTTGTGAATCAATATCTACGCGGAGTCCATGTTCAGTGGAAGTCTTCTTAGGGGTATATTTATATCTTTTTCCACTCCTCAAATTATGTGTCTCTTCGTCAGACTCACTATAAATGCTATTGAGCATTATAGATTCAAAAATTTCACTGCATTCTAAAAACGCCTTTCTAAGCTAAAAGCATTTTAATGTATAAACTGAGGTTGTTCAAATACTTACCTCTGAAACCCTTGAAAAACTCTCTTTCGGCTGCGCTGTAGGACTTTAGCATTCCACAGCGAACTCTGTCATGAAGCTTTGTAGTGTACTATAAACCCAGAAGTCGATTGCTCGTGCGAATGGACTGTCTACTGCTTTGAGCCTTTCAATGAGATCTGGTGTCCACTCGGTTGGTACGTCTCGTGGGGTACAATTTCTGTGCTCTGCGAGCCTTGACAACCACTTGTGTAGCTCGTTTCCAAAAGATGCCCAAAATATTTTGTGAACATCTTTCCAGAGGTAATTGTTCAACCACTAGATGTCAGAGAGATGTGGGTGCTTATTTTCTTTCCTTGCAAAATCTCTTTCTATCTTGTCACACCAAGCCCATATTTCTTTCTTGTCTGGATGCCAAACGTCAATACCCAACAAAGCTTCTTCTTCATCACACACCATGACTTCAACTCATCATGGATTCTTAGCGCGACAATGGAACCATTTGTTGGCTTATGTAACCATTCTTGAGGTTTTCGATAAAGACCCAGGTTCTTTGCAGTTCAAGGAACCAACAAAACCCCTTTTCACCAGCCCTTTCATAAACAACCTACGAACAGACTGAGGTATCACCTGAGGTGGAGCTATGGGGGAGCTATGGAATCAGGTTTCCACAGCTACGTGATGAGTTGTTCAGACAGAACTATTGTGCGGTGCACTGCAGACTAAAGAATGCACAACAATAGCCTTCGTTACGGTCAACACTTCTACAAGATAAGATGCTTGCACAACCAGTGCATCCAAGGACTGCGCAGTTTGGGTAGGATTTGATCGACAGGACAGCGCAACTGACTTATACGCTTCCTCTTCGGACTTAAACAATATTGATGACCTTATTTAGTGCTTTATTCATTCGTCTACTGCCTTATATTATTTAGTCTTATGACTTATACAATGGGACGAAGTAGACTACTCTGCGCACATTCAATGCTGCGCTTCAAGGGAGTCACACGGCGTGAACTCTCCAACTTAAGTGCTTATCTAAATGACTTATGCATTTGTTAACTCAGAAATACTATGCATTCAACATTCATCCATACATGTGATACTTAACATATTATTCCCATCTCATTCCCATGGAGAATACATATAAAAGCATGAACATATCAACTAATAAGTGAGAATTCAAGCATTCATTGTAAACAAATAGACAAGTGCAAACACATAAGCAATCACACTGCACAAGATTAAATGTGGTTCACCCCTAGGATGGGAGATATGTCCACAGAAACTGTTGTTGTAATTGGCTTTTGGGAAGGGTACAATAGTTCCAGTCTGTGCACTCAGCTGTAGAGTCTCTTCTCTCTCAATAGGCCTTTGCGCACTTAGCTTGTAGAGCCTTTACAAAGTTGTCTCTTAACAGAAGATTTTGCAATACTAATCAACAATAGAGAATCAACAACACAACAACCCTTTCCCTTACAAAATATGCCTTATTTATAGATCATGCACATAGGTCATGTCTTTACAATCTGCAGGAAAAAACCCTAAGGCTTACAAAACTGTCGTGGTTTCTAGCTAACCGGACTTTTGGTTTCTGGTAGCTAATCTTCCGTCGTGGCCGCCCTCAGTGCATGTTCACGTCGCTATCGGCCTCCCTGTCGCGCACATGCCAACAGGTCGCTTTGACCGAGCCGTTCTTCTTCTAACAGTCTTATGCGACTAGTTCATGTAGTGGTTCCTTGCATGTGTGACCAGTCGGTTTCCTCCACTTTGATCCTTACCCACCGCCTGGCAATCATGGAGCATCTTTACCAAAAATAGACCACTGATGGTCTAACCGGAATATGTGTCATCTTCCATTCAATCTCCTGCCTTGCCAGATCTTTGTAGATCAGGCTCATCGCAGCGTTGTCTCCTTGCAACACTGTACTTCGCAGCTTCTCCGACGCTATACTGCGCTCCACTTCGCAGCATCCCAAAACTGACTTGTCCAAAAATCCTTCAGCTAAACTGCGCTTAGCTCCGCAGTTCCAAATATGACTTGCTAAAAAATGCCCCACTTGGGCCAGGCTCAGCACCAGGATACCCCAGAAGCCGAAGAAATACAGATCCTAAGCTAGAACGTATCTTCAACCCCATGCACTACTCATAACTTTGGAGGAAGAAATACCAGTTATTCGTAGAGTTTTCCTAAGTGTTAGAACAACGGTAAGAGTAGAGGGTCAGTAAATAATAGCACTAGCAGCGCAAGAATGGCAGGTGATGATGCAAAAAATGCCAACTTTCTAGGTAATGGGACTGAGGATCCCGAACAGTATTGGTTTTTGTGTGAGGTGGTATGGACTGTGAAGCAGGTCCAGGATGAAGGTATCAAAAAGTGACCAGTAGCAACGACCTTTAGGGGCCATGTGCTAGAATGGTCTATGAAATTTACTAAAGTACTAACAGAAACAACAAATAAAACACTAGAATAGATTAGGGAGGGATTGATTGATGAATTTCGAAAACCAAAATCCGAGTTGCAGTACATTACAGAGCTCAAGGAAATCAAGCAATTTCCAAACGAATCAGTATGGGAATTCAACCAGCGATTAAAAACACTAATCGCAAAGGTGATTTTCGGGATGAGCGACATGCATCATAAAGAGTGGTTTATTGCAAGGTTGGTGCCACACATTCGTGGGCCACTGATGCAACAAAAGGTAGCAATTCAAGCAGAAGCGCTGGAAATTGCAATTAAATTGGAGGCTTCACCGATCGGCGAAACAAGCATAGGCATGGATTGGATACAAGCGTAATTGGAAAACTTGATGATCTAGCTACAAGATATTAAGAAGGGAAGAGAAGTTCGTGAATACATATGGTGCAGTAGATGAAAAACAAAAGGACATCACAAGGATCAGTGCCCAAAATTTTGAGAATATTTATAGTCAGGTGCACCAAATCCCCTTAGTCAGGGAGGGATGCCTTGGTGTCATGTCTATCAGACGAGACGAGATCGACCATAAGAATGCGTGTACCTATAGAAGATGGCGTCAAATCCAATGAATTTGTATTGCAAATTCTGTCAATCGGTTGGCCATGATGAAAAATATTGCAGGGCTTACTACCTACTCCAAGAAATGATTGCGGATACATTTTTCATGAAAGGAGAAGAGAAACCACTGGTGCAGCAACAACAACAGTACAGTCAAAAGCAGCCTCACTACCATCCGCAACTGCAGTATGATCAATCGTAGTATGGTCAATCGCAATATGATCAACTGCAATATCCACAACCTCAATTTCAACCACTGCAATACGGTTAACCGCAGTATGGTCAACTGCGGTACCCACCATATGGGCCACTATGAGGAGGTTTCATAGGGGGGTTCCGGGGAGGCCGAGGTACCGTTGTCGGCCAAGGAGGAGCTACTGAAAAAGGTCAAGGACCAATCATATGTTACAATTGTGGTCAGCAGGGGTATTACGAGAGGGATTTCCCGAATCCAACCTCACAGTGCACTTACTGCAGCGTTGTGGACCATGGTGTGGAAGACTATCCTAAACTCATCGCGAAGTGGAAAACTAAGAACCTATCCCCACCTCCACCAAATCAGAATCAGAATCAAAATCCACAACCAACGTTATAGAAGATATCGGCAGAGGTCAGAATTCAAAATGCGATTGTCGGAATAGTGACCCGAGGAGGAGCTGTGACAGGGGTCGACAGGTCACAGGCTAACATCCGACCAATAGAAAGAAAATAAGTCACATTCGATGTGGAAGCATAAAGGGATATTTTCTTGAAAGAACAGGTGGCAATGAGATAGATGAGGAAGCCACCTCTTAACCAGAAAGAAGTTACTTATGACATGCCACCGACATTCGACACAATTAATTCGCAAAAAAAGGATAGCACCTCAAGAGATTTCCTAGAGAGTTTCCTGGAGCTGGAAAATATCAGGATGCATTGGCAAAAATATCCATCATGTTGCATCGACGGGAGGGTGCATGACAGGATCGAACGGTCAACCAAAAACATAAGAGAAAGAAAAGAAGAGAAATGCGGATGTATGTGAAAATCAAAGCTTTCAATGTCGATTCCATTATCTTAGATCTGGGCTAAGACATAAACATTCTGACAAAAAAGACCTAGGAAACGATGGTGAAACCATAGTTGGCATGGTCCCCGGTACAAATGCGACTAGCAAACCAAAGTAAGGTCACCCCGATCGGTCGACTATGCAAGGTCCCAGTTGAGATAGAGGGACTCAAAATATATTTAGATTTTGATGTGATAGAGATTGTCGACAACACAATCCCCTATCCAATGCTTCTAGGGATAGATTGGGTGATGGAGAATCATGCTATCATCAACTTCAAGAAAAGAACTATGTCGTTCGAGAACCACGAGATAAGGGTAGTTGCACCTCTTAATCCCGCAGAAGGGCAGAAATATGTTGAGCCGACGAGGGATGAATTCACTGAGGGATGGGATAGTCTCTATAACATATCAAAAGACTACATCAATCCCACTACAAATGTAGAGTTGGGATGGCATATCAGGGATGAAATTGGAAGAATCGATTACATGAACTATCGTTTAGGAGGTGTGCATGGATCACTCAGTCGCTGCGATGGGTAGCTATAGAGGAGTGAAAAATACCAACGTATGAGAGATTTCCCAACTTGACTGCATTATCAATGAATTTGAAGAAAAAGTGGCAAAACCACAGTGACTACTGGCCTTGGAGGAAGCCTTGAAGTCTACACCAGCATGATGGTGGGCGGTGCACAAGTCAACTATAACTAAATGGCCACTATGTCGACACCTAATGGAGGTTAGGTTCGGAGACAGTGAAGGATACTACGGAAGGAAGTACACTGGAAGAGGAGACCCAAAGGAGCATTTGACTAAGTTTCAAAGCAAATGGGGAACAAGATCGAAATAAGAATGGATCCATGCATTTATTCACACATTGGATGAAGTACCGCGAAATTGGTATATCGCAGCAGAGTTGTGATGCGGAACAACCTCGTGGTAATAGCTAACTATTGGATTTATCCAAACATTCAGTTTCTCTAATGAAAACCCCTTCATCCATAGCGCGTTACAAGAGGTCTGTGAGAAAATACTTGAAGCAAATCCGACAGAGAAAGCTATGGGATTTCAGTGGACTGCGACACCCCAAATGCCGATGGAATGCTACAACATAACAGGAGAACCAGACGATGAGGATGATCCAAGAGCCACGTATATACCAAAGTTAGAAGGAAGTCACAGTGTCAAATCACCAGATATGCCTTCGGACAAGTTTCAGCAACCATTGCAAATCAAGAAAGTAAACATGGGGTCGGAAGAGAATCCCAAGTTCATGAGCATCGGAGATTATTGGGATGACTCCACCATTGTTAACACCCAAAAAGTGCTCACTAGCTCATTTCCCTATTCCCATGACCCATTTGTCCACTTTTTCCACCATTTGAGCCTCTAAAACCTTCAAAAGGTCACCAAAAAGACCAAAATCCATCTTTTCCCCCCTCAAAATATGTAATTTTCCTCAAAAAATACAAAAAACCCTAAAAAAGGGTCCAAAATTCCCAAAAAACAATTAAAAGGGAATAAAAATATAAAATATATTCAAAAAAGGAAAAAGAGGGAAAAAGAGGAAAAAGAGGAAAAAGAAACCTATACCATTTTTATCAAATTGGTTTCCTTAAACCACAATGGTATTCTTCATCACCAAAAAAATATAAAAAGGTGATAGGGGCTCCTCACTATTCATCCACATTCATCCTATCCTTATGCTACCAAATTCTTTCTTGACAGCCCTTGCCTCCTTTTTAAGTTTGAAGATACCCATTAGCATCTTGGAGAAGAAGAGATCATTGGAGCTTTGGAGCACCTCATCATTGTAGTTGCTCAATCTCAACCATCCTCACCCTTTGAGGTAATAGAAAATATTCAAGTTTTTATTTATTTATCTCATGAATCAATTTTGTTTACTGTTTTTAATCTAGAATTATTTACTTGCATATGTTAGATCAAGATTTACTTTTTACATCTATTTACTTTTACTGTTTAATCTAAACTGCTACTACAAGTTAGTAGGTGGACATTAGCACATGCTTGGGTGAAAATCCAAGCAATAGTTTTCGGCGACTCCACTTCGTTTCGAATCTTTGAATATTTGATTTAGATCTATATTTCTTCATTTTTTAGTTGTTATTTACTTTTATTGTTGTAGATCTGGCCTACTACTAAGCCCATTGCTTGCTTCCCTAGCCATTGGCCTTTTTTGCAACCCAAACAACCCCAAATTTCAATTTCTGGGTTCGTTTTGGACGACTTTTTCCATCCATAAAATCGTCGTTTTTAGCACCCACAGTCGTGATTCACATCGCGGGTTTTTGCTTGTTTACCACAATTCCCATCGCGGGTTTGTTCCTATTTGCCGCGATCCACATCGCGGGTTTCATCCCTATAGTCGCGATTCGCATTGTGCCTTTCGCCCCCCGAGCCGCAATTCACATAGCACCTTTTGACCAGATCATCGTGATGCAGATCATTGATTTTAGACCGAAACTAGCGATCCAGATCGCGACTTTCACCTCAAAGAGTTGCGATTTCGTCTGTACCGTCCGATTCATTTTTCTGAGTTTTGCTCATTTCAGCCCGTATTTTCCAGCCATCTCCCCTGCAATTTTTGGACAGCCTACTGTTTTATTTTTGCAGCATTAGAGATTCACTCATTTTTTATGTTATTTGCTTTACCTTAACATTTTAAAGAATTTCACATATTTTTTGAAAAGTTGTTAAAGCATTTACATTTAAATTGTTTTCATATTTGCAAGTTGAAATCATTATTTTAATTTGTGAATTTTTTCCCAAGCGAGGCATCTTTATTTTAGTACATAACCACACCATCACACAATCTGTCACAATAAATCAACGTGAGCCTTAAGATCTATTTAACTCAACCAACATTCTAACCCACTTGGGGAACATCAAAAGAATATTGTAGCTAGGTAAGATTGAGGGGATAGGTATCCAAATAACACCCCTCACTCACTTTCATTTTGAGACATAGTGATTGACATTTAGGGTACCAAAATCCGCTAGTACTTATTGGCACGATTATACAGACTTGATGGAAAGGCCTCTCCCTTAGGAGGGTCGAAGTAGCAAGACTAGTTCTGTAGGCCTGCGTGGACTACCGCAATCCATTTAGTCATTGAAGGATACCTACTCGTTGTTCTTGATGTACTACCCATATGGAGTACAGCGGAGATAGAATAGGAGTTGCAGATTCACCTTTCTGGATGTATCATGAATGGAGTATCTCAATGGTCTATCTTCTAGGATTGTCTACCTGGTGTCCCTCCCGGTAAGGGGATATCTAGCCTTTGGTTCTACAATTCATATTGTCTGACTTGGATTTCATTACCTTGCAGAGGATACATCTTGTTGAATCATAATACTTTTTTAGTTAGGTGGTTGCATGCTATATTACCTCCCCTTGGTCAGTGAATCCACCATTTTCATTTTTAGTAGCTGTTTGCTTGTTGGTATTTTGACCACATTTTTTTATTACTCCACTTGCTATAGTGCAGCTGTTATAGTAAGTGTTTTGATTTTAGTTGTTGGCCTGAGTGCCATTGTTTTTTGTGCTCCCCTCCTGCACACACGGTTGCATTAGGGTTTTCGAGCTTTCCACTCACCAACACCCATTAGTTTTACTAGACGACTGTCACCATTGAGTCCCCAAGACGTTCTCGGCACTTTCGGGGTGAACCCCTGCAACACAGTTCACTTGACACCACTCGTCATAGATGAAGAGCATTGTCACTTGACTCCACACGTCATCGGCATAGAGCCCCGTCATCCGATTCTGACGTACCTCATTTCACATCTGACTCTGAGGTAGAATCTGAGAATCCTATATACATCGCACCCACTAGCCCCATGGCTGGTACGACATTTGACCCTTTTTTCACAGGGACTGTTGGTGGAACATCAACCACCCCCGCCACCACAATGGCCACCACATTAGGAACAACTACAACAACTCCCTTAGGTATGCCCAACATGGGACCCACACCTACCCTAGGTATGCCCAATATGGGGCCCACACCTACCCTAGGCATGCCCACAATGGGACCTATACCTACCATCCCCACCACTACCTAGATCCCAATAGCTACTGTCCCCAATCCAAACCCATCTGCAACTTATGTTACACATGGGGGTGTAGGCCCCTCTCACACACCTTTGGGTGGAGGACATATCCCTTTTACAGCTAATATTCCCTTTGGGGGCAGTGGCCTGATCAACAATGCTACCACTAGAACTTATGCCCTAGCAACCATGTCACACCCCTCTGCCAGTTTGCCATGTATGGCTAGTCTTAACCTACCAGACCTAGCAATGTTAACAAACAACCCCATTAGACATGACCCTACTTGGCCCCCCATGCCCACAAAACTCCTGTCATACATCCCAAAGTTTGAAGGGAAGGCTAGTGAAGACCCACAGAACCATAATATGTCCTTTCATCTATGGTGTTCCTCTAACTCCATAGTTGATGATTCTATTCGCCTACGATTGTTGCAAAGAACTTTTACTGGCTCAGCAGCCAAATGGTATATCGATCAGCCCCATGGGACACACCCTACGTTCACATCCATTGCCTCAACTTTTCTAGAGTTATTTCAACTACTTGTCCGCTATGATTCGGGAGTGGAAATCCTACTGTCTTGTAGACAGAACATGGCTACCCATATCACAGATCACATCCATGAGTGGCGTAAGCTCTGTAGTCTATGCAAGATCAAGCATGATGACCGTATTTTCCTGGATTGGTTTTCAAAATCTCTCCTTCCACTCATAGCTAAGGATGTAGCTTCTAAACGACCCCAGTCAGAAGAA
Organism: Larix kaempferi; assembly: GCA_027924585.1. Classification (NCBI taxonomy): domain Eukaryota; kingdom Viridiplantae; phylum Streptophyta; class Pinopsida; order Pinales; family Pinaceae; genus Larix; species Larix kaempferi. The sequence continues at coordinate 938,841 of BSBM01001158.1, read as the reverse complement.
GAAGCCATTTTAAAAGCCCAACAGTTTGACTTATTCTATGCCCAGTCTGTCTATCTATACACTATATTACCTTACGCCCCGTGCATCGATCCATCCCAAAATGATGCACTGGGTGCATCTCATGCCACCAATAACATCATTGGCCATGTTATGTCATAAAACAAACCCTTCACAATGATGAGTACCAACAACGCCCCAGACTTTTCTAGGGATACATCTCATTCTGGAGCTACAACTTTGTATGCTCCAACGACACACACCCACCACACTGATGGATCCTCATGTCCACCACAGTGTTATGCGCACACACCCTCAGCTTATGCACCACCTACATACTATAACCAGCAAGCCAATCATACCATGGTTCACCCACAAGCACAACTGGCTTATTACCCTCAACAGGAAACACCTTTTGCCCCAACACTTCCAATAGATCAAGTTTACCAACAACCATGACAAGCACCGGGTCCACCTATGAACCCTCCTACTTACTATCCACCGCAGCCTACTCTAGCACCTGCATCACCGCAAAACCCCCCTACTACCCAAGGGCAGGTATACGCACAACATAACCAACCTCAAAACCAGAACAACCATCATAATCAAAGCAGTCAACATAACCATGGAAAAGGACGCAACCGCAGAAATAATCAACCTCAAAACCAAGGTGGCCAACCACCTAATCCCCCGAATAATAATAATGCTTCCCCCACCAACCAAAACCCTGATCGACCACCGAACATGGTAAAAATCCTAACTTAAGAACAAACCACCCATGTTCCTTTTGCTTGGTATACGGCCACTACACACATAATTGCTCCCATTTGGAGAAAGCACGTCAACTTTGGGTCGATGATGCCCAATGAGAAGGGCACATTGCACAACCAGTGCCACCTCCTCAATCGCACCGATGATATTACAGAATCATTTACCAAACCAAGGAGTAGTAAACACCCGTCCAATGGATCCCCCACAAGGATCCACTGCACCACAACGGAAAATCACCTATGCTGCAACTGATTACCAGCATATAGAGTCGAGCACTCACCATGTACTAATGATTTCATCAAATGATATCAACCTCCAAACTTGCCTAAACCAATACGGCTCAGCCCCTGAAACCACGCCTACCGATCCATCCACAAGCACCCTTCCAACTGATCAACCATTACGCATACCTAATATGCCCATGGACGAGGGTCCTAAAGCCCCTCGCTTCCCTTTAAGACGGATCAACAACAATCCTAATGCTCGTGCAGCCTCAAATTATAATATTGTAGTAGACTTAGCCTAGTCCTCCGCTGCTATGTCCGCTCTAGAAGTCCTAAAAAACTGTCTTGTAGAGAGGAAATTATTATTATCCTCCATTGGTTCCATAGACCCTAACGACTCACGTATGATGGCATTCAACTTAGACCAAGTTGAACCATGATTGCCTTCATCATTAGCTTTTCAAGTGTTTGTATCCATTCGAAACCTCGTTGCTCATCGATGCATCATCGATGAAGGTGCCTCCACCTGCGTAATGTCAACTTTTGTCTAGCAGAAACTTGAATCCCCCACACTGTATCCATCCACTACCGCATTACGAGCTTACGATGGTTGTTCAGCTCAACCGCAAGGCCTTTTAGTTAACGTACCCATGCAATTAGGTGGAAAAACGGTTCTCATAGACATAGAGGTCATCAATGCCCAGCTTGATTACAACCTCTTATTAGGACGGAGATAGATGTATAAAATGAAAGCTGTCACTTCATCCATCTTCTGCTTCATTATGTTTCCCCATGAAGGACGTGTAGTCAAAATCGATCAGATAACGCACTACAATCCTAATGCCCCTGCCACACCTGAAAATGTTCTACCCATGATTGAAAAACCCGCTCAGAGCACACCCACATCATTTGTCTCCTCAGTCTGACCTAGAATATACTCAGATACTCCCATGGTTTCTACATTCCAATCTATCCCACCCCCTTTACAGATAACCGAAATATATTATTTGTGCACCCTCTCATAGGCACCTAACCAACAACCCGTGTTGCTACTACAACCACCCTCAGTACCCATTCATGTAGGAGCTACACCCATCCACACTATCCCGTTTCTTTTCCCTCCTTCAGGAGTAGTCAGCACCCTAGTAATGGATACGCTCAACCTTCCAAGGTTAACATTAGGACTGCCTATGTGGTACCTTCCTGCCCCAACTCATCCTCCGACACCGATTTTCATTTTACAACTGGTGCAACCCATCAATACCTATAACTGTCCATCCCCCGGTGTAGCAAACATCCAAAACCGACCACCTCCAATAGTGGCCACTACATCAACATCTAGTAATGCTCCCCCTCCACTCCACAACACTGGGGGCAGAGGCCCACAAAATTACACCGCTGGACCCACAACCTGCACCACCCCATCGACTCCAAAGCTATCAAAGAATCCCCCAACAATTCGTGCTCCCCCCAAGTGCTCTTTGTGCAACGATATAAGCCATGCTACCCATCAATGTCCACAATTACCAGCACTTCAAGAATACATGTAAATGTTGGATGATGATGCTAACATCCCAGTCGTCAAACTTGAACTTACCCCTAAGCCTCGTGATAAATCATTGTGTACCAACCACCCTTGTGCAATATGCAGTATTTACGGCTATTACTCACATCACTGCCCCGATCTCCCAGATTACAGAGCAGCTCTATACAAGCTGAATAATGCCGACCTAGAGACATCCCCTCCTCTTATTGAGGAAATTCATCCCCTACCATCTTCCTCCTCGGAAGATATTAACACAATTTACATGGTTTCCAATGGAGACCCCTCTGTGCGGTTGACCCCTTCCATTGATCCATCCGACCCACATATTCAACCTTTTCAAATCAAAGAGGAAACCACATGTCCACAACATGGGGGCAGGCCCGAAACCTTTCCTACTCATCATCATCGTAATTCTCGTCAGCGATACTGGGGGCATCCACCCTGCAAGGGGAATCCCCCATCATCATATCATCACTTCAGTATGCCACCACGGCCCACAACCTCATGGTACACCCCCCCTCCAGTAGTTGGTCAATGCCTTGTTGATCCCTCTCTAAGACAGCATCTGCACTGCATTGACACCTCTGAGTTCGGGGGCATAATAGATTACCTCGAACCTGGGATAGGGGGAATGATCAATCATTTTGACCCTACCCCATCACATCTATCTGAGAACTTCAATGATCCCATTGTTCAAACCAACACATATGTGATCCATAATCACAAACCCCATGTACATAGCATGGGGGCAGGTCATTAACCTTGCTCACTTTTTCACATGCGTGATCTCAACCATTTTTGAGGTCACATGTCACTTGTATATTTGATTTGATTTGATGCACCTAGTATTCTACCCCCGCGATTCATCATTTCTCTCCACCACTACATCCTTGGCTTGGTGGGCTCAACTTTATTTATAGTCATTTTTAACCTTGTTTTTCCTTTGACCATTTCGGAGCAATATGAAATCCATTTTTCGCACAATTTGCACCATCGGATTCATATTTCTGCTCCCATGATTATGCTTGAGATCATTTCTCACTCTCACCACCATTTTTTTCAAGCATCTTTTCACATGCCCCTTGCTACCCTGATTTGCGTGCCACATCGACAACTGTCATATTTTACAAAATTTGTGCATCACAACTTATACATGAACCCTTCGCTCCATCCATACTGCAATTATGGCGTTGTTTTGTTATCATTCATCAACCCACAAGGAGGCCCCATCAGTGTTCCCCCCCCCTATCACTAAACTTGATCCCCATACTCATCCCTTGATCGAACACTTCCTCCTTGCCTCACCATTACTTTTGTTCGGTATAATTTTATCCCTTTTTCAGGTTGATCAAGTCCTTTACGAAAAAGGCACTAAGGGAGTTTCTATTAAGCTCTTTTCTGACTCCTAAAACAATGAAAAGATCACTGAGCAATTTTGTTTCCTTTCATGCTCATTAAATGTATATGAAAGGGCGTCCACCGGGTATAAGTTTACCCCTTTTATGGACCTTGTAGAGTAATTACGAAAAATTAATACTCTAGTCACATCGGCTAGAAGAGTTCTTCATTGCATCCTTTTATACTTTTTTTGGGCCTTGAAGACTAACACACGAAAAAGAACCCCCTTAGAGTCTACTTATTTCTTTTAGACTCTCTAAAACTAGAAGCAACCACGAGCATGAACTGTCTTGGGCTCGTACAAATCCACACGACAGTACCATTTTGAGCACACTTTTATCCCTTCTTCGAGCTCCTTAAAACAATGAAGAAGGCCCCAACGGTACCTCTCAGCACCACAACAAAGCATATATAATCACACTATTATGGCAGCTGCCCCAATTCGATCACTTTTGTTTAGAGTATTCTGCGATATACCACCTTGAGAGTTCCCCGATACTAGACATCAGTTTGTCCTCTTGAATCTCTCCCATTGCAGTACATACCGCTGACCCCTTAAGCTATGATCCCCATACCTAAAGTCAGTTTCATATGCTTCCAGGTCATCCATGTCATCACACTCTGAACAAAGAAAGTTTGAGTCCCCCCCACTCTGTGACCCTAGTTATTCCCCATCCCCACAGCATGTCAGTCCCACTATCAGTACTATCCCCTCTCGGTTGTACACCTTGCGCTCTTATCAAGGAAACATCATTGCCTTGATAGTTGCAAGGTCTCCCTCCGTCGACGCCAACCAATCTATTCCAGAGGATAGACCCAGAGGTCCCTATGCCCTGGACTCATCACCACCAGTGGTGAGTGCCTATGGATCATTTTGAAAGGAGTCCTTAGTGCCTCTCCAAATGATTGTTTCTCACATGCTCGACGTCAACACCTTGATCGCATTGTTGAGATTCGTACATGGTACCAGTCGTTTCAGTTGTTAATTGAAGACCCTGGATGTCACCTAACCCTAACACATTTGTGAGTCTACTTGAGGAAACAACCAATTACATGTCCCTATGGATATCCGGGTTGTGCTTGGCGATAGTATTCAGAAGTACCCCAATTTTATACTCCCTTGAGTATACAATTCCATATACTTTTCAGAAGTTGACTCACAGTTATTGAGTCCCTACAGTTGTTGGATACCTTCAAATTCAACAGTTCATCAACCCTTCTAACACCTTATTCAGAACAGTTGTTGCTCTTTTGTAGTGTATCAGTCCTTCAGATCAGTCATGGTATGACCATGAGTATATCCCAGCATTGTGTCCCCTCCGGACCATTATGATGTACACAACAGGTTTATATGTATTGTTCAGGTACCCCTTTTTTGGGCCTCATTGTTATTTATATGTTTTGATACGAGCATGGGTATGCCCGCCTCGTCCATTATCAAAGATTATTCCTCATTCATTTTGAGGACATGTATTTTTAGTTTGTGCAGTTTGCATGGGCTCGGTGTTCCAGTCTCCAACCGGTCTCTTCTCTCCTCCAAACCCAAGGAAAAATACAAAGGAAATATCATGTCTATTGGCCATACGATGAGCTCCTGCCCTCACACATTAGGGGGCAATCTGTTAACACCCAAAAAGTGCTCACTAGCTCATTTCCCTATTCCCATGACCCATTTGTCCACTTTTTCTACCATTTGAGCCTCTAAAACCTTCAAAAGTCACCAAAAAGACCAAAATCCATCTTTCCCCCCTCAAAATATGTAATTTTCCTCAAAAAATACAAAAAACCCTAAAAAAGGGTCTAAAATTCCCAAAAATCAATTAAAAGGGAATAAAAATATAAAATATATTCAAAAAAGGAAAAAGAGGGGAAAAGAGGAAAAAGAAGCCTAAACCATTTTTATCAAATTGGTTTCCTTAAACCACAATGGTATTCTCCATCACCAAAAAACTATAAAAAGGTGATAGGGGCTCCTCACTATTCATCCACATTCATCATATCCTTATGCTGCCAAATTGTTTCTTGATAGCTCTTGCCTCCTTTTTGAGTTTGAAGATCCCCATTAGCATCTTGGAGAAGAAGAGATCATTGGAGCTTTGGAGCACCTCACCATTGTAGCTGCTCAAGCTCAACCATCCTCACCCTTTGAGGTAATAGAAAATATTCAATTTTTTATTTATTTCTCTCATGAATCAATTTTGTTTACTATTTTTAATCTAGAATTATTTACTTGCATATGTTAGATCAAGATTTACTTTTTACATCTATTTACTTTTACTGTTTAATCTAAACTACTACTACAAGTTAGTCGGTGCACATTAGCACATGCTTGGGTGAAAACGCAAGCAACAACCATTGCCAAGATGACCGACCTATTGCACGAGTTTCAGGACTTGTTCCCGACAAAATTTTTGGAGAAGAAAGGGATTTCCAGGGACCTAGGCGAGATGAAAATCCCACTGAAACCTGATGCGAAGCAAGTAAAGTAGTGGCCTTACAGGTTGAATCCGAGGCATAACGAGTGGGTGAAGGCCGAACTCGAGAGAATGTTGGAAGTAGGAATTATAGAACCAATGGAGGAAATGGACTGGATCATCCCGATGGTGGTCCAAGATAAGAAAACTGGAAAAGTCCGGATCTGTGTCGATTTAAGAAATCTGAACGACGCATGCTTACACAATCCATTCTCTACACCATTTATGGATGAAGTGTTAGAAGGTGTCGGAGGTTAGGAAATATACGCCTTCACAGATGGATTCTCAAGATACCACCAGATCAAAAATGTGAAGGAGGATTGACACAAAACAACATTCGTCACAGAATGGGGATGTTTTCAATATACAGTGATGCCATTCAGCCTAAAGAATGCGCGAACAATCATTTCAAGACTGGTAGTGGCTACGTTCAAGGATTTCATCCATAAATTCCTTTTTGCAGACATGGATGATTGGACAATATATAGGTTGGTCAAGGATCACGTCATGAATCTAAGGTTGATGCTGGAAAGATGTCGACAACACCAGATTTCGCTAAACCTGAAGAAGTGCATTTTTTGTGCTCTATTTAGGATTTTGCTAGGGCATATTGTTTGCAGGGAAGGAAAGTTGTTCGACCCACCAAGATTGTGATTATCGTTGACCTATCACCACCAAAAATAGTAAGACAATTAAGAGCAACGTTGGGACACACATGATACTACAGGAAGTTCATCAGAGGTTATGCAACAATCACGGCACCCATGGAAAAACTTCTGAAGAAGGATTCCAATTTTGAGTGGAATGAATAATGCCAAAAGGGACTAGATAAACTAAAAGCAAATATGGTCACAACACCCATACTAGTGTTTCCATATTGGATGAAGGAACGCGTCATCAGCCGCACTCGGAGTAGTATTGACCCATCCAGGAGAAGGGTCGATCGACCACCTAATCGCATTCGCAAGTAGAAAGTTGTCTACTACGGAGAAGAACTATACGACCATGGAAAGGGAAGGTTTGGCGATGGTCTACGCCCTACATAAGTTTTGAAATTATCTACTAGGAGGCCACTTTAAAATGTTCACTGATCATTCAACACTCAAATACCTAGTGAACAAGCCTACGTTGGGGGGGGGAATCTGTCGATGGCTATTAATCTTCCAAAATTTTGATTTCAAGATAATTGTAAAGCCTGGGTGACTGAATGCAGGACCAAACCATCTGTCATAGATAGAATAAGGAGAAGAACCAAGGAACATTGATGAAGGACTGCTCGATGCTCAGTTATTCAGGGTTGAAATGGTCGATGATCATTACGAGCAAATTATTCATTTTTTGGAAACAGGGAAGGAACCGGAGGAATTCACTGACCAACCAAAAGAAATAGTTAGTTTTCAGAGCTACAGATTTCCAACTAATTGCAGGATAGCTATATAAGATGGGACCAGACAAGATACTTCAACGATATGTCCTTCTGCATGAACAGGAAAGGATCTTAGTGGAATCTCATGATGGGATACCAGGAGGACACTATGGAGGACGTGCCACTGCTAGAAAGATACTTCGAGCTGGATTATGGTGGTCGATGATGCATGGAGATGATGCAGACTATGCAAAAATATGCGACGTATGCCAAAGAACAAGGAAACCGTCACGAAGGGATGAAATTCCATTAGTACCTCAATTGACATTGCAAGATTTCGACAAGTGGGAAGTCGACTTTGTGGGACCTATCAACCCACGAGGAAAACGAACAGGGTCATGCTACATAATTACTGCGAAAAATTATTTGACGCGATAGGCTAAGGCTGCACCAGTCAAATATTGCACAGCTGCGACTACAACAAGGTTTCTCTTTGACAACGTGGTCACTAGATTTGGGTGTCCGAAGATATTGATGAGCGACAAGGGTACTCATTTTGTCAATCAAATGATCGCGGCGATGACAAAGGAGTTTCAGATTCAACACAAGAAGAATACCCCATATCACTTGCAAGCTAATGAGATAGTTGAGGCATTTAATCAAATATTGGAGCATGCACTCACAAAGGTGTGCAACACAAATCACAACGAATGGGATTTAAAGATTCCAGCAATACTCTGGGCATACGGAATAACTTGTAAACGACTTATAGGACATACCCTGTTCAAGCTAGTCTATGGACAGGAAGAAGTAATGCCAATGGAGTATATCGTCCCCAGTATGCGCATCACAACAACCACATGAATGAGCAATGATGGAGCGATTGAAGAATGGTTAGCGCAGTTAGTACAACTTGATGAGGATCGGCTTATCGCAGGATTCCATCATAAGGTAGAAAAGGATTGACAAAAGGCTTGGCATGATCTCCACATCAAAACAAAGCACTTCCAGCGAAGAGATATGGTCTTATTATATGACAGTAAGTTTGCAAAGCATCCAAGTAAGCTGTAGATGCATTGGTTGGGTCCATATATAATCAATTTTGTTATTGATGGAGGTGCGGTGCAGTTACAAAGGCTAGATGGGACAATGTTGATAAATCTAGTAAATGGGATCGACTGAAACCATATCGCCATAACCAGGTGCACAACAGCTGAGAAAGGTGTTGAAAAAAAAAGCAATAATGGAAAAAAGTGGGAGACATGGAAAGATAGTCACTTGCCAATTTTTAGCACGTGGGAGTCAAATCAGAGCATGATTACTGCGACTAAGCATCAACAAAAGACAGTGAAAGGTTATGATGACACACTTGAGGACAAAATCTGAGGAATACCTGAAAGATTTTGCAATTATGAATCAAGGTCATGAGGAACGAGAATAAATACAAGTGAAGAGATTGGAAGATTAAGGCTTATGACCAGTATGAAGAGAGCCAATAAGTCTATTGAGCAAGTCCAAGGAAGTTGTAGAAAAAGGAAGTGAGAGAGTTGCAATGGTGCATTTCGTTTCCAGTGGAAGCACCCAAGGTGCGCTAAGGGAAAGTACGACAAGCATTCATGAGCAACTGACAAATACAGAGGCACCATGTATTAGAGAGAACACAGATGAGGTCTTACCCAAGATATTTAAGCAAGTTTTGAGTGTTGGAAGAGAAGCGGTCTCTCTAACTGCAAAATTACCAAGAGAAAAGTCACGCTGGCACTAGCAAAGGATGATCAAATGTGCGAATCAGATGTGTCGTACCACAATGTCCCTTCCACAATTTGGTGTTGTCGATGAACTTTTGTCTAGTCGCAAGTCAGGGTTGAGGATAACAGATGGCTAAGAAGGAATAGATAATGAAGGTTCCAAGGGACTGGAGGATGAGTTCAAGAAGTAAATGAAACTGACCAAGAGACTGGAGGATGAGTTCAAGAAGTACATGACAATGACTAAGAGACTGGATGATGAGTTTGAGAAGTACATGATAGTGAGCACACGGTGAAAGGATCGGTTTCAGAAGTACATAACAGTGAAAGACAAGAACAGTTCCAAAGGTGTCCAGCTGAAGTGGCTCAAGGGCGAGCCACAAGTTGGTGTTAGGGGCTTGTTGGCATGGAGTTAGGTATCATAAAGTATGGAAGCTGACAGGAGCAAAGAATGACCATCCGCGGAGCAAAGGACCATTCACGAAGAACAAGGAGCTGACGAAAGCGCAAGATTAGTTTAGTTAGTTAGAATGGGTCATTTGGACCATTTTGTAACCGCCATAGTTTCCTATAAATAGGACTATGAATGTAAGCCTAAGGACATCCTAGAATTAGATCATTAGTTTAACAATCGACAAGTGGATGATTCGTGTAATGTTTTGCTCTTCCTTTAGCAAGTTTTGTATGGATCCATGATAAGTGTTTGAACTGTCCCTCCGAAAGTTGTACCGTAGGTTTTTGATGAGTTAATGCAAGAATATGTTCAGCTATGTCTCTTTTGTATCTCTGTTTGTGTTTAATGATGAATATTGTGATATGCTTAAGTGTTGTAATGGCTATTGATGCAATCACTAGTTTTACCTTATTGATGTGAATATTGAGTACATATTGAATATGTGAATGATGAATGTATGTTTAATTTGATATATGTGAAGATGAATCTCTGGCTTCTATAGTGATAGAGTAAGGATAGATTCATTTCCTCCCCCCACTGCGGAAACCTAGTTCATGCAGCCCCGTTAATCATCTCGCGTGAGAATTTGCTTGCTTCGCGGGTGTTGGTGGATGTGATAATATACAAGAAGATCTCACATCTATAACAAAACTCACTCAAGAAGTGTAGAGAAGAAGAGAAGAATGTAGTCAATAATCACTCATGAACACAGAAATTGGAGAATAACAATATAATCATATATCAGTTGTGAGTTGGCACTGTGAAAATTGAATACAATACAATAACTGTCAATATAATTCAAATTAACCAAGGAGTTCATTTGAATCATGCTCAAAGTGTGGCTTGGACAAAATTGGAGACATCATCCAATCAGTAGTATCAGTCATAAATGGTCAAAGGTCAGTCAAATGAGTCTAACTGAGTCTAACAGAACTATCTAGCCATGAATTAGGGGATGGAGACTCTAAGGAGGGCGCATGAGGCTATCAGAAGGTCAAGTGGAACTCTAGAACTAGCTAACTTGGAGCTACAGGAAGTTAGGATGAACAATTAGTGGAAGAACTGCTCAATCAATGCTCTAACTATCTATTAGACTCATAGTAGGTGAGATAAGGCACTCTAACTGAATGATAACTCCTGGTAGGTGATAAAAGGCACACAAGTCATGTCGGTGAGTCAAACAGGGTGCATTAGGTAGGTAGGAGGGCTACTGGGTGCTGAAGACAGGATCTAGGGAGCTGAAATTAGGCTCTAGGTGCTGGGGAGACCACAAAAATGATGACTGGATGCATGCATGATGACTGGATGCATGTAGGCATGCAAATATGAAAAATGATGGTGAGAATATTCCAACACTGGAAATGGTAAAACCTTTATGGGTCGGTGCTTAAGGGTGTTCAGTTGGTGTTTGTTGATAGCAGCATGAAGTGAACCCTTTTCGACAGAACTGAATCAACAAGGATAATGTGCAAAAAGATTATTTCGTTTATTTGTTGATACTTCTTATTGAGGTCAATTTTGGATTTTTACAAAAGACAATCTTTGATATCATCTAAGTTTTGACATGAGTATGACTATGTTGGTTGCGATGGTCGATACTAATTTACATAAGGTTTTAAGTTTTTAAGTGTAAATAAAAGTATGATTGATCCCTCCTCGGTCGAGGTGATTGACATTATTATTCGGGTTATTTTCAAATTCAATATTATTGAGAATAGATGAGCCATATGGTTGACACATAAACTAGTGTATGGGTTGATACCAAATAATAGTCGATCCTTATCACATCCCCATCTTGATCCTATTGCATTAAAATTGTAAATGATGTAATATTGTTATAAAATCATGGTGAGGAGCTCAAGGTCAAGGCCCCACCATCGATTTAGTGATGCATATCGTTTGCGTGCTAGCCAAGCACATTGGAATTCAAACATCATGTAAATATGCATTTTAAATCAAATACCCACAACTAGCTATGCAATGCAACAAGAGATGGGGGCATGATTTTGCAAGGAATTGGGGGGGGGAACATTCAAACCCTTGGAGCCAATCAAGTCAATCCAAGTGTCAATGAGAGAACCAATCAAACCCTCAACTACCCATGTTGACTTTTGTACCCAATCATTGATTTCTCCCAAGAGTTGGTTGAGGTAGTTAATGCCTTGGGGAATGAGAGGTATGGCTGTCCAAATTTGAGTATGGGAAAGCAACCCTACATGGAAAATCGCATTTTGCTTCTTGGGAAAGAAAAGAGCCATGAATTGCTCCCCAAGCCATTATCCATCAACCAGTTTCTCTCCCTCATGAGTTTAGAGCTACCTTGGGCGTTTTCTAGCCACGTTTGTCTGTGTTTTCATTCATTCTCAGCTGGGAGAAGAGCATTTTTGTGTTGTATACCAGTGGGGAAGAAGGGGAATTGAATTGGGGTCCCATAGAGACCTTTTTTGCTACTAAATGTTGAGATAGCTGGGGAGAAATCATTTTCTTCCCTGTGAATTTTTTTCCCCATCCCACAATTCATTTCTGGATGGAAAGGATTTGGGGAAAACCCATGGACATCTTGTTGGTAAATCCATTGTTTGGCTTGAGCTTGAGTGCAAGCATCCTGGGTTCAAATATAGCCTGATAAACCTAGCTGTGGACTAGCTTGGCTCGGATGAAATGATTAATTGGCTATGAATGAGCTTGAATGTCCCCTTTTCCTTGTAAGAATCATGCCCAGCTCGGGGGTAGCACTTGTGTTGAGATAATTGATAAACACAATTGGCCTATGGTTGGGTGGAATGTTGCAGCGACATAGCTAGTTTCTTGGGACCATTTCACAATAAAGATAAGTATCTGGTGTGTATTTACTTCTGCAATGTTTAATTTGTTGATTATTTTGATATGCTGGATGGGCATGAATTGTGTGTGGATGATGTTTTAAATTCCATTGTGCATACTTGCATGATTTGCATCTGCACACTTTTGTTTTTAATTGTATGAAACTAATGAATTGGGATGAGTTATGTAAAAGCCCCAGAGATTGGCATCATGTTCCCTCCCTCGAATTGGGTCCACGAGTGGGCATGCGACAATCCTACTTCTCTAGTCAATATAAATTTTATGAATTGTGGTGGAAGATTTTAAAATTATTGGTTGAAGTAATTATGGCCAAAGTAAAATTTTGGTCAATGAGTTATTTGAGAAAAAATAGTCAAGAATTTTTTAGTCTATTGAGTCATTTTCTTCGAAGCAACTCTTCTTTGAAATTTTGAAGTTTAGGGGGGTGAAACGTGAGTATTTTTAAGGCAGGAGACCCCCCACTCTTGTAAATCAAGTCGTTCTATAGCCGAATCCTGTAAGTCGAGTCAATTCTAAATCAGTTGTCCATGACCAAGATGATGCACACAGGAAGGAAGTCTAATGAACCTTGTAGGGATCCTAAGTCCTCACGACAGAAGAAGACGAAAAGAAACAATTCAATAAAAATATATCTCACACCACACAGAAAGAGCTTCATGATACAGATGATGATGCAATAGAAAACTTGAACTAATCGAGTCCCCCAGTGTAGAATTGCAGAGCAGTTCTTGAGCTATGACCTTAGACGTTGAAGGAATGGAAATGGTATAGAAATAAGAGACAAAACACCTTAGTTCCGAGCCAGTGAATATGAGTCCAGATAGATGATAAAAGGGTTAGGATTTGACCAACTATAAACAAATTGAGTACAAAAGCTAAAGAGTCACAAGTCACGATTGTTTTTTGCATACTTGTTATTTTCGGGACGAAGACGAGTTTTGGGGTGGGGGAGATGTTGGAGGGACCTTTTGGGGTTCTTAATTTTCCATCATTAGTTTGTATTAATGTACTTAACTAAATATTAGTTTGAGCGAGTGTAACCGCTCCAACCTCTTTACGTTTTGTATAAATACTTACCTCAAGATGAATATAATCAGTTGAATGTTCAAGTCATCCTCATTTCTTGATGGTTGTTGTGTGTATGGGTAATATTTGGTTGAATGTCTATGTAATCTATTAGATTACAATAGTTGGTGACCTCACCCAATTCATAGGATAGTTTTCCATACAACAAAATTGGCTACTCCACTAGGGAGAAGCTTGTTTTCTTTGGGGTTTCCAGCCTAGTTCTTCAAGTTTTTTTATTGATTTGGGTTTGATTTCAAGTATACTTTAGTTCTACACCCTCAGTTTAATTTTAGACTTTCATTTCCAAGTTGACCTTTTTTATTTTCTGAACCATTCAGGACAGAAACATGAGTGGTAACACTTACAGCTGTGTTTTCCCTATAAAAACGTTGGTGATAATCTACATAGGTGTGTTTCACATGTTGTTTGCAAAATATACATATGTTCTTTCTCCTATGGGTTGCAATTTTCTTACAAATTGCTCAACCCATAGGTTTTCTTGGGTTGTTTTTTATTTGGTTGACTTCTTTGGGTCTTATTGAGTTTCTTCATAGATGTTTTACTTCATGTAAGTTCAGTTTTGACTTGTTTATGAGACTTTTTTTATTAAAAACTTGTTTGTGAAACTGTCACCCTAGCCCTCTGTGCTTTGGAAACTATAAAGAGTGTCTTACTATCAAAAATTTGTTGTGAACTTTGTAAGGTAGTTTTTCTACATGTTTTAAGTCTTTTCAGTCAGACGTCTGTATTTATTTAGGCTTGAGGTACTTTCAAGTAGTATCTTAGCTTCAACCTTTTTCACTACTTGAGTTGGTTTTTTCCAAGAATATTGATTGTTAGGACCCTATTGTGGCCTCCTAGAGGTAGTGTCCATTCATAGCCTTTGTTTTCAATCAGTCTTTTGGTGGTTGTTGAGTGAAGAGTCTTCTTTAAAAGAGTATTTTGTTTTAACACCCTTTTACTTTTGGTCAATATCTTTTGAATCTTTAGACTGCCTGTTCATTGCTCATACTTTTAGTAAGTAATATGGTCAATTTGCAATTCTTTTTTTATTCGGTACATTCAATTTATGTGTGTAAAAATTCTTGAAGATAGTCTTGTATTGCTAGATTACTTTTCATCTTTTCAAACCTAGTACTTTTGATTCCTCCTTAAAGTGAAATCTCAAGGTTGTCTTTAAGTTGCTTCCAATCCCTGATTGCATTGGTTGGGTGCAAGAATTAGGCCTACCCAAACCTAGAATCATAGTAGGTATGTTTTATAAGTGGTGTTTGAAATTTAGTTCATATACTTTCCCCTAATTTGCTTGTTGGATGACTAAAGGTCTTGAGTTTTAGGCTTCTTTCACTTATGTGTGATGGGGTTGTTAAGAGTGTATTACTTTGGGTCAATTGTGTGATTGTTCGAGAGTGTGCTTTTTTGTTTCATTTCAAAAAACAAAAAACTAGTTGAATCTCTTATAAGTTGAATTTGTTTGGCCATTGAAATCTCCTAGGACATTGACATTTTGCACTTGAAAAACAAAAACAAAATTGCTTTAATCTTGTAGTGTGTGTTAAGTTTTCATTTATGTACATGTTGACAATTTTGTATTTAAAAGATAAAAAACAAGCAGTTGTTCGCTTTTTGTCCTTGAAGTTTGTGTGCACATAAAACTTAAAACTTCATTCCTATATTAGGATTGGATCGAAATTGGCTAGCCAGCTAAAAGGGTGCATTGGTCATTTCAAATTTTCAAAATTTGCATGTTTAGAAAGAACTAAAATCGCAATTTGCATTCTAGTAAAGGGTTGTGTACTTCATTTCAGAGACAAGTTTGCATTTCTTATGTTGCATGAAAATAAAAATTGCATTGTACATGTTTTGAAAGACACATTTGAATTTAAGATTGCATTTTATGGTTAAAGCTTGCATTGCTCATAAAAACATTAGAAAATTGTAAAAGTGCATAGTAGAGGGTAAGGGGGGGTGCTCCATCTTGTAGTTAAAAAGGGGTGAGATTGTGCATTTAATTGCTTATGCTTATTTTTAGGTGTATTGATTTTCTTCATTTTCAAAGTTCTAAAAATTGCATTTTTAACAAGTAAAATCAATCAGAGTAGGCTACTAGGTTTTCTTTTTAGAAAGAAACACACCTAATAGTCCAGGATAGGATTTTGGAGATAAGGAGTTGAAAGTTAACTTCTCCAGAATCACATAAAATTGGGAAACTAGGAAACTACTAAAAAGTATTAAATCCATTAGTAGCATAAGATACTTGTTAGGAAATCCACTAACACAGGTGTCAGGTGGTAGGTAAACTTGTTTCAAGTATACATAATACCCCTATTGGTTTATTGAGGGGGGTTATGCATGTAGGGGAGTTGATTAAGTTTGGAAAGTACTTTGGGTGACACCACTACTCATTGATAGTTTCAGGTCTAGGACTTGTTATACAAGGCCTATGTTCCCTACCCATTCGTAGAAGCTATATCAAATGACTGTCCTTCTCGGCTATCGAGTGTGAATTGGTTACCATAGTTTTTGTTCCTATGTTTCCGCAAGGGGATATTGTGTGGGACCTAATACATAAATTGAATCTTCAACTCCTTTGGAGGGTATTTGTGAAAGGATAATACTTGCACATTTGGTGATTGAAAGGTTAGTGTAATTGTTACTCAATATTTGTTGGTTGGACTTGGGCCCTAATTATCCTAGGATGATCTTTGGAATATCCCATATCTATCTCTTCAGCGAATGGTGCTTATGGCCAAGTGCTTTCCATTGTGAGAGTTGTTTTCTTGTTGTAATCTTTTAGGGACAATTTTTACCAAGTGTTGTTTGTTGTTTTATATTTTTATCCTTCTTCTTTGTGTCTTCTGCAAGCCACTGTGGCCAATCAACCTCTTCCCAAGTCCTAAAGAGTTCAAGGACACTCTTAGAATGTCCCTACGCCTGGGAAAAGGATGGATTAGAATAATCCACCCCCTCAGGGAACAGAGAAAGAAAACCTAGGACAAAACAGTGAACAACCAAACAAAGAAAACACCTCTAGTTCTACAGAGTTTGAATCCTCATCAAAGGAAGGACACTTTAGCAACATGGAGGAACAATTGAATAAATTTTCTCTGGTAGTTTATTCTCAACCTAAGGATAACATAGATTTTCCTACTATTGAGGATCATAGAGATCCTTCAGGACTATTTAACCCTCTATAAGACCCAAACTCTAGCCAAGGAATTGTGTTTAATAGTTATGGGCTAAGGGATTCATCATTCAAGTGGGATGAAATGGAAAAAACCAGTGAAGTGTCAAGTACTAGGTAGGTAAATTCCCCAATTAATACTTCTTCTATAGGAGGGGATGATGAAAATGCATCATCTATTGTAGGGTATGGTTGGATTCCAACATTATCAATGATGGTAACATGATGACCTTCATATGGTTTTCAAAGTAAAAACCCATTTTATTTTTGGATGAATTTCCCAAGATTCCAATCCATGCCTACTTCTATGCCTCCAACATCTACATATACTATTTCCTCAGGTAGTAGTCCCTTGGTACCTTTTAGTGGACATGTGTTCGCTCCAATCCCCACCCCTATTTTTAGATCTTTTAGTGGCTTCAGCATGCCCCAAATCATTTTTCCTTCCTCTGGGATGCATAGGTGTTAGTAACCCCTTTGCATCAAACATTCCTTCTAGTAATCTATTTGGGCTTGGGGGCATCGACATTGTATTTCCCTGGCAGGGAAATGCTCCATTCGGGAATATACCCTTTTCTAGGGTAGGTGGGACAAATATGGTTAAACCTGCACTTAATTCCATAATTGGTAGCTAGCCTATGGGGAGTATGTGGGGGAATTCTAGAGGATTCACTCAACCCTTTTCACAACCTCAATTCAATTAGAATTTTAGTTAGTACAATCAACATTTTTCCAAGCTTAACATAAATCAGTGGACATCTAATGCACCTAGGTCCTGGAACACCTTGGATCAAACTAGGGTTCCTTTCCTAAACACTTTGAATATTCCTAATCCATCCAAGTTAACCAATGATCTGGTGCTCCATTGCCTTGGTTGGCCACCAATCCTTACGAATCTACCTTCAAACATTCCTAAGATTGAAGGAAAACCTAAAGAAGATCTAGCAAACCATGTGATGGATTTCCATCTATGGTGCTGATCCAATTATTTAATGGATGATTCCATTAAACTAAGACTCTTCCAAAGGAATTTGATAGGGATGGAATAAAAATGGTACAATGAGATACCATGCACTTATTGCCATACTTTTGATGCCATTGCAATGACTTTCTTTAACCATTTTCAGCTGCCCATTTGTTATGAAACTGGTACTGAGTTATTAACCTCTTTTTGCCGGGACAAGTCTACTCATATCTATGACCACATACATGAATGGTAGAGGAGGAGGAGTTTGATCAAAGATTAGATTCCCAATGACTTCTTAACCGAATTGTTTATTAAGTCTTTACAACCATGTATTGCAAAATATTTGCCTCTCTTAGGGGTCCAAAACGAAGAGCAAGAGATTATAAAATATCAACAACTGGAATTAGTTTATTCTCATTTCAGGATGCTATATGAAACCCTACCTAATTCTCCTAGAGGAGATATTGATCCGATGAAACTAGTACCTGGACCACATGTCGATGGCGTGATTGGTTCAACAACAAATACCACAGCTAGACAGGGTATGCACCTAATAGGGAAAAATTCACGAGGAGTTACTTCGAAAAACATACGGAACCTTGATCCCAACCGTCATGCAGATGTATTGATAGTTTGGATAACCGGTCCCTAGGGAAAACAACAGGAAAGAGGAAAAAATAATGAGAACAAGAAAACTAGGAATAAGTAATAACAACCCGAATAATAACAATAGCAACCAAATCAATAATGCTAGTGGGGCTAAGAAGGAGAAAGGTAAAATGAAATTTCCCTACTTATTATGCAAGTAAGATCACTTAACCTACAAATTCCCCAAGATTGAAGATCGATAGCAGAAATGAACCTCCTACATCCCACAAATAACAAAAAATTCCTCATAATGGGAAGCTTTTGGTCTATAATTAAGATCAAAATGCATGCTCCAAGGATTTAGGTTCCCACAGGAGAACCTCATGTTGGATGTTATCTCTTAAAGTTCCTATGAATATGTTAGTTAGATGCTCTTCTGGAATATCTGTCACCTTGATATTTAATCTTTGGAATTTCTCAATGTGCTCCCCAACTAAACCCTTTTGTTTGAGATTTATCAGTTGGCTAAAGAAGGTATTTCTCTTTGTGTCCTCATAATATGCTATCAATTACTCTATAAAAATTGTCCAAGTGACAAGTGGTTTACGAGAGAAAATCCATTTATACCACAAAAACTGATTAGATTCTAAATATTAAGATGCAATGCATACCTTTTGTGTGGATTGGACCTTGTGTAGCTCAAAGAGTTGCTCCATTTGTAGTATCCATGCAACTGGATCTATTCCATCAAAATTCCTCATATTGATATTTGGGATGTAGTTGGTTTTTGACCCCATGTTGGAGTCCCTAAAGTCATGATGTATTTTCCTTTTGTTTTCATCATGAATTTCGTGGGAGGTCCTCTCACTTCTAGCTATCCCTTCTTGCAACAACTTTGACAAACCTTCTCTCAAAACATCCATATGCCCCTTCAAAACCTTCAAATCATTTATGTCCTTTTTCAAATCATGCATTTTCACTTCCATTTCATTCTTGGTTTGACCTAGAATTGATATTAGTGCATCTTTTGTAATTATTTTCTCTTGTAAATCAAATATGTCATTGTGGATTTCTTCACCTTCATCATAAGTCCATGTAGAACTATATGGAGGCTTATTTGGTGTAGAGGTTCCCATTTTAGGAGGAATTTAGAACAATATAGATAGGTATCACACCCTAGGGTTCATCACAATTAGATCCTTCTACTCAAGTTAGTCAAAGTTAAAACGATGTACCTTTTCCAACCCTTATTGGAAGACTATTTCAGGGTCAAATTAAAACTGAGGTAAAATTCAAATCCTCTAGTAATTAATGCACTTTAGTTTTCTTCTTTTATGTTCGGTTTACAGTGATTGTTAGTTGATTATTATTTGTGATCACATGGCAGATGTATGCACATATGCAAATGTTTTCCTGCTATGTTAATGAATCTTTCCACCCCACCCGAAATGTTTCTTCTTCAACTTGGGTTATTTATGACTCAGTTGGCCAAATAGTGACTTATGGAGGAGTGTCTCTTGACCCAACTACTAATAAAATTTCCAAATATAGTGCCATGATAAAGTTGATGTTGAAAGCCGTCATTCAAGGTATTACGCATCTAACTATCTATCTAGACTCAGAATTCGTCGTATCCCAATTAAATGTTTTGTATCACATCCATTATCCTGTATTGCTATGTAAATTTTAAGAATTCGATTATTGGAATGATAATTCAATTTTATCCAATACATACATATTCCTAGAGCATACAACCATCCAATTGATATGGTACCTAATTATATTCTTGATAGACATTTGTATCATAATCCATAAACATTCATAAACATTAACATTGTACAAGCTATAAATAACGCTAATAAAGCTCTCATCCATGTATGTATATATAAATTTATAAAAGTACAAAAAGTGCGTGTGACTCCAAAAAGGTTAGTTCAACACTACTCACATGTGACTAATACTACAAAAAGGGGCATTTATCCCTACATGTTGTCAATAACCACTAAGTACAAAAAATATGTCTCTCAAGAGACCATGATCAATCAAAATCCTCCCCTCCCTAAGAATCTTCCACCTCTTGGTGGAAAAGTACACACGTGGCTACTTTGCGTAGTAGCCTAATCCATACTCGGGGCACCCCTACCACCTGGTGTTGCATCTCCATCGGTATCTACTCTATGTAGCGAGGCTAAACACTTGCAGTCAAACTAGTGAGTTTACCCTCTATATAAGCAAGTATATGAGTTGCTACTCCCTCTACAAGGTGTGGTTCTCGTGCTAATACTCTACGATGACCAAAAACCATACTACTCCAATATTTGCATCATGTTTTTATGTTAGTACCCACTAGGCCTGGATTTTGATGTTCCACATAATTTTTTTCCCATTTCAAAATGTATTTGACCGTTTATTGGAAATTTAGAATGTAAAAATTGGTGGGAATTAAAGCAATATAACCATCATTTTGACGTTTTAAAATATGACTAAAGTGTAAAAGTTATTAATGTGTTTAGGTAGGTAAATATGCCTCTCAAATCTATTAGTTAGAGGTAAATATGGCATAAATGCTCGTGGAAGTTATTAGGTAATGGGTGACGGTGGAAGTTATTATAGTTTTAACAAGTATTTGTAATTTTAAATATCGAAATTTGGATTTACTATTGATTGGAAAATATCAATAGATTTGGGTGTTTTATTAATATTAATGACAAGCCACCCGTGAGATTCTCAATTTATCCATCTAGGCTCGTGCGAGAATCAAGAACCATGTAGGGAGTCTTGGGCCCGCCCCTGCATTGCTCTTTTCAGTTCGCTCAATTTCAGTATCTTTTAATTCATACCCATGAGTTATTGCTAGCTCCATTCATCATAAGTTATAATTTACGTTCCATTTAGGGTTTGGTTGATAGGATGGATTTCACGAGGAAGGGACAACGAGGAGATGGATTAAGTTTAACAAGGATGAATTTATGGTATGATGGTTTTTTAGGCTCTTTGTAGTTCGGTATGATGTGTAGTAGATTGAAGGTGTTGTAGTGTGCTGGGTGGGAATTATAAGTGAGGTGTCTATTGCATTGTTGTGGTTTATAGCAAGTTCTCAATGGATTTCTCGTTGAATTTATATATGTTTGTAGAGTTAACATGCTGTTATGGTTTTTGGTAATTTTTGGGTGCAGGGATGATTTTAAGAACCCGCCCTAAATCTATATGTATAAAAAATAGGTGAATCCCCATGATACACAAAAAAATGTGAAGGTTATTTTATCAATAATATAATATGTATATATAATTTTATGGCGAATCCTTCATGGAATTATAAAATATTGTAAATATTGGGCGAATCTTTCACAAAATGATAAAAACTTGTAAAAGTTTTGGTGAAACTTTCACGAAACTAGAAAATCTTGTGAAATCTTGGAAAAACTTACACTAAACTATAACAACTTGTAAAGTGTTGAAAAATTGGTTCAAGTTTAAAGGATTTTAGCAGCCACCTTTATAGGGGTCACCAAACACATTGAGATCCATATGCATTTCATCAGACAACTGGTAAATGATATGGTCATTGATTTGTAGTACTGTTCATCTATTGAATAGATTTCCAACATCTTCATCAAGACATTACTAAGTAGAAGTTCCACTTCCTACAGGATTGTCTCGGACTGAAGGACACACATGCTTATTAGATTCCTTTCTTTCTTCTTCTTTGATACATTGTACTTTAATGGGTGTTTTCTGCATGAGGTTTTCCCTCTTTCCTCTATTTTTAGTGTTCATTCTTAGATGCATTGTAAAATGGGTACCTAACATGGCCTTGGTTGTCAGGACCCATTCATCATTTACACCCTAGCAATGTTCATGGGGGGTGTTGGAGATATTACACACTAGTGACCTCCATAAAATGTGGCTTTTACTTCCATAGAGCATGGATTTTACTACCATAAATCATACCAATATAAATCTCCATACAGTGTGGGTTTACTTCCATAAAGCTTGGCTTTTATTATTGGTGAGTGTCCAATACCTATCTACATCACTACTATGGAAAATTTAGTTAGCCATGTAGAGTATATCATGAGTAATTTTATTCATTCAAATAATACAATTCATTCTTTCTCTCAAGCTTGTTTCACTTCTCTTCTCTCTATCACAAGATTTATGTGATCTTTCTACTAGCTAGGTTCACTATGATAATTTCATAATTTTAAGGCCTTCTTCATATCCTTGAAATAGAGCCATCTTTCAATGAGAAACCAAAATACTTGTAGAAAAACTTACGAATCAACTGAGCAAGTTTCCAAGACATTCCTTATCACCTTTGTTACAAAAACATATTTACATGCACAAATAAGTATCTTTTCCTTCCAATTGGACCCTGAATTTGTCATTTAAAATGCTAAAGAGTTTCCTTTATTTCCACAAGATGCCTGAAATTGAATGCTATAAGCAACCCATAGTAAAATCTCTCCTCAAGAAAAAGATTATACATTTTCATAGATGTCTAATGTTGTTCAACACATGAATATTTATGAATATAATAAGTTGAAGAGACCAATTAGTAGCCTTCTATTGTTTAGAATCTTTCCACAAGCATACTCATAACAATAAGTTGCAAGATCCAAGCGATTAAGTCATTGGAATACAATCTGGAAGTACCGAGAGTAATATAATCCATAGGACAAGCATCCTTATCATTTAAGTAGAGGGGCAATGCTTGATCAACCTTTCTCATTCTTTATAGAACTATTCAAAACTGGATTCATATTTATTTCATGGATCTTGCTTAGTCTTTAAAATTTACAAACCCTTGAATAATTCAATAGAAAGATTCAAATATCAAATTTTGTACCTAAAGTATAAGGAATGCCACCGATAGTAATTGTTTTGATGTCTTCTTCTTCTAAATTAGGCTCATCAATTTGGAAGTCAATTTCTAGAGTGTTGGGAGGAATGCTCATACTTCCATGTTCACTAATACGTAGTGAGGTGATATTTAGTAAATCTTCTGCATCATCTTCCCATTTTCCTCTGTCTAGACATATCTTATTGCATCTTATCACGGATATGGAAGAGAAGTAAATAGTAATCCCATGAGTTCTATTGGTGAGCTTAAGTTGGTGCTTGAGATAGTCCAAATGATAAAATGGAAGGCATCCAATTGTAGAAGAAATATTAGGAGGAGATTAGTTGCAACCAGAAGAAGAATATTGCAAGTAGAATAACCCTCTGCAACTAGATGTGTTTGTAGTTGCAACAAAATAGATTTTCCCCTCATAATGTAAGGAAAGAACTCAATTCACTTGAAAAGTCTTGGAGTATCATTTGTGCAAGACTATTGACTTTGGAATTTCTTTGGACCCCTTTCTCTTTTAAAATTGAAAGTATTTTGTATATAACTAATTCGTTCACCTCGTGATTGGTTGAGGTCCCAATCTCCCATGCAAATACAACTAATAGAGGTAATTCACTTACCAATCAATCACTTTGACCCATTAGGCCCTAATCTAATATCAAAAAATATAGAACATAGTATTGATACAATTGTCATGTGATGATGTTTAGTACATAGATGCTCTCCACCCCTTGGGAGAATGGGTGGTAAGTGCATTTGTGCACATCTTGGTTATTTTATAGGTGTGAATGATGAGAAATTGACCACCTAATTCTTTAAAACTAGTATAGTTGCCAACACTCTAAGTGTACATTTCACCATTTCACTTTTATGTTTTTTTTTAAAACTAATTTTTAGGTATTAGCTCCTTTGGAATTGTGTTTATGTTTAGACACTTTCCCATAATGCTTTGTAATGTGAAACCTTTTAATACTCTTCTCAATTGCTTTTGCTTATAATAATATATAAAAACCAACAATTCAATTTTAATTATTCCTTTATTTTTACATATTAGTTGAGTACAAAGAAGTGTTATTCACTTATCATATGTGTCTAAAATTCATAAAGTAAAATGAAAAAAAATAGATGTCTTAAGTCTAACCTTAAACCAAAACCAACCATAACATTAAAAATAAATAAATGAACATGTTTTTATGTTGTATCTTAGTTTTAAATATTAAAATAAATATTTTTGTGCTGAGAGGCGCTCTACAACCCAGTATGAGGGAGATCTTCTAACATGTGTGAGTTTGTCCAGTATTTGTTGAGTAACAGAATAATACAAAGTAAAAAATAATAAATATTCTTGTCGGCCTTAAACAAAAAAGAATAATACAAAGTAAAAAGTAAATATGAGACTTAAACTAGAGACTTTAGAGCTTAGGATTAGGTGATAAATATTATGTTGGTCATAAACAAAAAAGAATAATACAAAGTAAAAAGTAAATATGAGACTTAAACTAGAGACTGTACTTTTTACTTTTAATACAAAGTAAAAGGTAAATATGAGATTTTAGAGTGTTTGTTGAGTAACAAAATAATACAAAGTAAAAGTAATAAATATTATGTCCGTCGTAAACAAAAAATAATAATACAAATTAAAAAGTAAATATGAGACTTAAACTAGAGACTTTAGAGCTTAGGATTAGGTGGCTCGGGTATTGCACTCAAGGAGCTATTCAAGGAGAGGTTTGCACCTCGAGAGATTTGATCCCTCTCGGCGCTTGATAATTATAATCGCCGATGACATGAAACATTGTTAATTATTCACTTCATCACATTTATGTTTAAATCATATAAATTATTTCATATTTCCATTTAGAATAAACTAAATATTTTGATACCACATTAATGATTACATGAAACTTTATTACCAAAAAAAGGAAATATATAAAAAATTATTTTTGTGTTTGTTTGGCCTCATCTTTGATAATCTACATCTACTATGGCCTTATTCACTATTTCACTTCATAATTTTATATGTTTTAAGACACATATGGTCTAAGTTAAATAATCTGAACAAGAGCCACATGGTGGCAATGTCTTTGACATTGCTACCTGCTCTATTTGTAGAAAGCTATAGGAAGGATATATTTGCTTGGAGTTGTGAACGATTGATAGAAGTTAAGATGAACAAAAATAATGTATCTATAAACTTGATCAAATCATTAGTACTCAATTTTTTATGAAATGGAGGTTTGCCATCACCTCCACAATTCTCAATAGTACTCACCATTCCCCAAAAGAATGAAGATTGAACATGAAAGAATGGCAAGCCATTTGAATTAAAGTACCTCTTAACTGCCATCTCTGCCTCTTCCTTTGCCATTGTTTTCCTTTATTGCTGAGCATTAAATCCTACAATAGCCATAACAATCTACCACTATTAGCATAGATAGAAGCCTCTATGCAAACCAGGAAGGTGACTAAGGTATTATATCATAATACAATTATTGTAATTTTCTAGGCAAAAGATTTGTTTTGAAAGGAAACATAAATATTTTTTAATTACCAACAAATACTCGCAAATATGCAACTAACGTAAATGCCAGGGCCCTTAAAATAATGAGAATACGTTCCCCATCCTTCTATCCTTGAAATAATGGGAATACGTTCCTCATCCTTCTATCCTGAAGAATTTTCACATAACCTTAGGCATTGTTTTAAAAATTGTAAGATCCCATATAATTAGGGATTTGTCACCTTGCCTACCGGTCTCTAGGTGTTTAAATATTATTAGTTCAAGCTGCCTCAGTTCAAATGTCAATTCAGGGTCTGGCTATTTGTCATTCATTCTACACTTGGTGGATGGGCAATGTTTAGGTTGTTATTGTGGTTCTAAAATATGTACATCAAACAAAAAAAAATAGAAACCGAAATTGAAGATGTTGATTATGATCCACCAAATCTAAAATAATGACATATTTGAAGCATTTCAAGACGTATCTTTTAAACACTAAAATAACTGGAGAACTTGGAAAGCAGAAGAAACAAGAGAGAACCTAGGAAACAATCCTGGAGTTGGTTTGGCAATAATAGGTAGAGGCTGTAGGTCCCAATCATTCTCCATATAAGGGATGATATACTTGACAACGCAGGTATGTTTCACACGTCGCAATCTCAATCAGCCATAGACGACCAGCTCTTCCATATCACGCTAAAAATTGGCTGAAATTTCATAACAACTTCACAGAAAGAGGATTGACAACTCTATCGATGCTCCTGCTGCGTTGGGATGCTCTACAAGCCACTTTAAATCACCCACATTAAGAATTATACCATTATTCAGACGCCTTTCCACCATTTGGTCCAATTTCCTTATATTTGTTTCTGGAACAGAAAGCGGATTTCTTTGTTTCAATAGGAAGTATCTGAAACTACGCTGGGGTTTCACCTTTTTTTATTCTCTGCAAAAGTTTTTTCATTACATCCTCGGGCTCTTTCTCCCCCACGAGAATCAGATTCTTAACCTTTAGAAGGATTTCTATGAGTCTTCTAATATCAACCTTGTATTACACAGGTAAAACTATAATTCATAATTGATAGGTCAAAATTGAGTTAACAAGACGCTAATAATGAAATTGAAAAGTACACCATCACATTGGCTCATAGTGCATGATTGCAACGGATTAATTGAATAATAAAACATAAAATTTTATCCACCAATTAAAGGAAAATTGCATCAACATTTTCGATTTTATACTGCATGACAATGCCATAATGCCAAATGCTACATATCTAAGTCTGCTATTTCTCTCAACAAACAAATAACGAAACCTCAAAACCAATTTCAAACCCTAAGTTGAACAAAGCTCAGTAGCGTGAAAAGATCTATTACACAAAAAAAACCACCAATCTATACCCTACACCATACAATTCAATGAGGAGAAATGTCGTTCATAAAAGTAAACTAGGGTGTGGCCAAAGCTAAAGGCCTGCTATTGTTCGTTGCTGCAATTCTTTGACGCTATAAAACCTAGCTAACATACTGGAAAGTCCTTAGACTCTCCCAACTCATTCATCTCTCTTTCATAGAAGCGACTCATGCACATCTATAACACACTTCTCCATAGGGAATGGAGGGTTCCCTTCGTACACTCAATGAAGAAAAGCAGCTCAAACAACCTAGACATGCACTAGAAAGAGAGGAACACAACAATGTCTTTTTTACAGAGTAGAAGAGTGGCTGGAGAAGTGAATAGAATCGACTGTCCAAAGAGAGAAGCCAGTACAGACTGTTGGTGAGTATGCATACCTTATCAGTGAAAAAGAGGTAGCTGCTATTGCCCAGAAGAAGAACTTTGACTTGTGTGAGAATAGAATTGGGATTTGTTGTGAGGAATGCCAAGAGGGGAGTCACAGTACTCATGCTTTGTGAACCCCACATGGGATAATCAAGTTTTTTGTTTGGTTTATGGGCGGCGTGGTGCTGTTGGAAACCC
Organism: Larix kaempferi; assembly: GCA_027924585.1. Lineage (NCBI taxonomy): Eukaryota > Viridiplantae > Streptophyta > Pinopsida > Pinales > Pinaceae > Larix > Larix kaempferi. The sequence continues at coordinate 910,879 of BSBM01001158.1, read as the reverse complement.
CCACTGGTTGTAGATAAAGGTGGAATCACCATTTTGAAAATACTCACTGCCACCATCTGCTAATCTATGGTTTGTTGTTGATGTGGAGAATAGGGTCGTGTTAAAGCCAACAATTAAAACATTGTTGTGGTGCTGAAGAATCCCACAAGTGCTCCTCCGCAAGTGCAGCCATAGGTCAAGACTCTGATCTAGGATTACGACCTTGGATGCCACTTTACAAGCCTATGTTGACTGGTATAGGGATACGTGTGGATGTAATTGCTCGATAAACACCGTAGACACAATTGCTAAGCACATTGTGTTATAGCCGGTTTAACCCGAAACCGATCGATCTTCCTGCCACGATCTTCTATCAGGTCTACTAAGGGCATATAGGTAGGTAGACAGGTTCAATGCTGACTGTCACCAAGCCTTGAATGGAAGAAATAAATTGTTGGTTATGGGGTTTATCGAGATCCATAGCAGGTCTTGCATAAGCAACGTCGTCAAGGCTTGGGTGCCAAATCCCGAGGCTTACATCATTAGAACGAACCAATAAGCATTTAATTGCTTATTTTTAAAATTCTATTAAATAGAAATTGTTTCACCTTGGAGTAAACATTATAAATTTAAAAATTTGAATAAACGACATTGAAATAATAGAGCTTCGCAAATCATATATGTCAAAGACAAGGTGGCAATGTCCCCGACATTGTTAGTGAAAACATTGGCATGTGCATTTGAAAAAATGAGATTGGAATGATAAATTGATATGAGATGTTGACTTGTGCAATTCACTTGCATTTGTACATTGTAATATGGATATGAAAATATTGAAATCAATATTACATAGCCATGGAGTGAATTTTTGCAGCAACAAAAGTTGAAGTCAATAATATGTATTAATTTTTTTATAAGTTTGAAAATACATATAATATTGATTTAGCTAGAACCATTACACATAAAGGTATGAGCTAATTGACATGAGCAATTTTTTTGTGAAAAAAGGTTGTGGAAGAAATTTTTTTATTTTATTTTTGATGTCTTTGGATGTGTAGAACATTGGAAAAATGCATTGTATCATGATTGGAAATTGCAAGTTCTTCGTCATCATAGAAAACTAACAACAAATAGAACTAAAACAACCATTGAAAGAAAACATGGGACAAAAGAAAAGAAATTATAATGGAAAAAGGCCAAAATACTTTTACCAACTTTTGGAACTTTTGGAGACCGAAGCATGACTATAAAGTTGCAAGAGTGAAAAGGTTCTAACGAGGAAGAGTACTCATAGGTAATATGACTGGCTCAAAATTTAATTCTGAAAAAAGACATAGTGTAATGGAAAGATGGCTAAAAGATTGCAAAAGAATTGCTAACTTTTTGTCTTCATTGTACAAGAGCTAAAACATTTGTTTTTTTGTTGCAAGACAAAACCAAGGCTGGAACAAATCTATATTGCAAAAAAAGAGAAAAAACTGAAGAAAAAAAAAATCTTGACATCTTAGAGATGTTGTCAACCAACAAAAGAAATGTGGAAAAACACAGCTATAGATTGTGGAGAAATGAAATCATATAAACACAGGTCAATTTCCCCTTTTTCTTTTTTCCTTTTTTATATTTGTATAGCAAGAACAAGCTTTTTTTTATGAGATCTATCTATCTATATCTATATCTATATATATATATATATATATATATTTACATTTTTTTTAGTAGTTATTTGTTCTGAAATATAATATAAGAAAGTAACAATATGAATTGTGTTTTAATATATATATGTGTGTGTGTGTGTGTGTGTGTTTAAATTTTGACCAGCTTTTGAGTTTAATTTACAAAAAAATGGAAAGCAGTATCTAAAACATCATGAAAATACAATCCCATCAAAATCAAGTTTCAAGCAATCTGTAGTTTTGTAAGAACAATGAACAAATAGATGTTGACTATGTTAAAAGAGCAATCTGTTTGCAATAGATTATTAACACATAAGTTATTAACTGATCATTTAAGATGGGTTAATATGGACATCGTATAAATTCTATGAAATAAAGAGGTAAGTGCCTGAATGGAAGTCCTTGTACATGTAAAAAGTGGGTAACCACCCTTGACAATGTTCAAGAAAAAGGTGAATGTTGCTAGTGAAGATGTCCACTACACATCATAAATTATTTTAGACCTACAACAGACAGCGCAAACAGTAAGGAAGACATAATGTCTTTGGAAAAATCACAAAATTTAAAGACGTAGAACTGTTGCAGCAACAACTCAGGTACTCTGCATCCAAGTCTGTTGCAAATTTCACAACACAAATTTCTGGATCATTAACAAGTTCGAGCATATCCTGAAACAATTTCCTTGCTGGTTTTTTCCTTGCACATGAAGTTTAGCTTACTGTGAGAGGAAGATGACAAAAAAGTAAGTGTAATTATTATGAACATAAAATAAAGCACTTGTTAACACAAAACAAATTTGATTATGGAAGTGCTACATAATTTTATTTCTTTTATATGCAATTACTATTGGAATGGATGGCTTGATTGAATAAAAAGCTATGACTATGAAACATTTGCTAGATGTATTTCGCCAGGGAACAATTTGTCTATGACCATGGAGGGAGGCTAAGCAAATGTTTTTGAAGGATATTTGTCATGTCTTTCTATAGATAGCCATGCCAAAGTAGAATGCAAAGTTCTGTGCATGCAACTCTTCTATTTTTTCAAACAGGAAGAATAGGTTCTTTTTTGTTTTTGTTTTTTTAAATGCCAAAACATGATAAATAGCAAGAAGCTAGTGAAACAACTCAAACCAATTCAAAAAAAAAAAAATGTGTAAAAAGGAAAAAAAATTTACATTTTTTTCCCACTGCTGTAAAAGAATGTAAAATTAAGATTACAATGAAGAACAGAAATTGTTTGGAAGCATATATTTGTTTTTTTTTTAAACAATGGCAAATAATGGAAGATGGCGCCCTTTCAGACGACAGGTCACTAGATGTCCAGCAAATGAACTGTTGGAAAACCTTTCTACTAGACAGAGCATCAATATCTTTGTCCAAAGCATGTTTGAAGAATTGAATCCAACATACAAGGAGGTTTTCATATAGCATGTATTCTTCTAATCCTAGAAGCGAACGGGAAGTTGAACTAGATAGAAGCTTTGGCAGTTGTAAAACTTGTAATTGACAAAACCTGGATTTAAAAAATATAGGATGGATCATCAGAAGTCAAATCTAAAGCACATGGAAAAAAAATACCATCAAAATTTCCAGGGTCAATCTTATTGCAACATGCAATAACACTGATCTCATACCCAAAAAAAAGAAAAAATGAAGAGGGAAGATAGCTGCTTGTTGTAGGTTAGAAAAAACAAAAACAAAAAAAGTTTCCTTTCTTGTTTAACTATTTGAACACAGTTTTTGTGAGGACATGGAAAAGCTGGCATTTATTATAGTGACTCCTTATCTATGAAGATAATCAAATGCAAAAAAAATTACAAACAAAATTCAAGGAAATGAAAAATTGCAAACTCAAAAGGATATTAACATGTCACTCTGTTATAACGTCTTGTCTTTAAGAGTATGCATGGGTTACAAAAATTGAATGAATGATCTCCTTAACCTGATGATTTAGATAAGCACAATGTAATCTATCCCAAAAGGAATCATGAACCATTGCAACAAAGAAGCACTGGTATTGTCCAAGCACAATAGTAAAAGGCGAAAAAAGCAAAAAAAAAGGAAGAAAAAATTGCTCTACGTCTAGGACGGGCCTCTGCCTTTTACATGGGAAAATTGTTATGGTTCAACCATTGCTTTTCCAACTAAATGATTCAACGACATTTTGTCATGGATGATCAAAGTGCAAATATTTACAACATTGGTATATACGGTTTGTCTGCATATTAAATATGCATACATTTTACACCAGTTTGTTGGAAATTCTTATCTTTTTAAATATGCAGATATTAAATATGCATACATGTACCAATTTGTTGTGAATTCTTATCTTTTTAAATATGCTTAGGCTACAGTAGTTGAGTAGAGAATTTCATTCTCCAGAATATATGGATACCCATAGAGGAGTGTGGGCGAAAGAAAAAAGATGAAAGATCTCATTTGCACTGGTTCAAGGGCCGATCAATGCCAAATAAAACACCAGAGGGCAAGAAACAACAACAACAAAAAAAAGAAAATCCCTAGGTTTATAACAAGAACCAATGTCCACTACAACCATCAACTGAAACTTGAAGCAACAATAAGAAACGAAGAAGATTCAAGATATGAAATCAAGAAATCATGTTTTGATCACAGGGGCTTCACTCAATAAACTGCTATCATAGTACGTTCGTTCGTGGCATATGAAACAATACCCCTAATTTCACTACATATTTGAAAATACCTTCCAAAATTGGTTTTTTTTAACCCCCTCCCAATATGCCTTCCAAATTTTAAAAAACCCCTATTTTCACTAGATATTGTATGTATCAATTTTTTCATTAACATTTTTTATACCCCTTTATATTTCTACCTAGTATATTGATATGATACCCCACTTATGACCCCACATGCATTCTACAATGCACCTTGCTTCTTTCGATGCATATTGTGGATGCACATTACTTCACCCACAATGCAATTACTCAACCACGTATCATTATGATTTGCAACATCTAATGGTCTAATGAAGAGATAGGAGATCAATTCTTGTATGTCACTAGAGCCAATGCACATAGTACAACATTTAGATTGCATGTAGTAGTTCCCCAATTGCTGACTAAGCCTATTGTGGGCTAGGTATCCGAGCCCCTAGGGCCTGTAACAAGCTCTAGGAGGCTGAATAAACCTCTCAAGGCCTGTAATAGGCACGAGTGGTTTGGTATTCAAGCCCCCAAGGCCTATCGAGGGCCTATAACAAGTCTTGGAGGCTTAGAGCCTCTCAAGGATATTGGTAACAACTAGCTGAGTGCTATTGGTAACAGTTGGCTGTCAATGACCACTTCCTCTAGACTATGATCGAATGGAAACCCACTTCACCATGAAACCCCTGGCCTCAAGCATGCCTCAAGATGCGATTTCCCTGCGTACTGGTAAGCCCGAGCCTTGCCTCAACCCGATATTTCATCTGGCCATGATCCCACCATCTCCATTTGGCGGATATTTTTGAACCCACCCATATAAAAAGGACCCCAAAGTATTTTTGTATTGTTACATTAAAATAAAAAAACCCTTTGCCCCTTAATATATAAGCAATATAATTTTTAGGTTTTCATGAATATTTAATACTGCAATATGAATGAACGTGATATTATATTGCCTTCTAGTGAAGCCCCTGTGGTTTTGACAAAGAAAACAATAAATATGTTTGCTTTCTACTCTAGCTATCATGTGAGACTCTTTGCTAGCATATAAGCAGACACTACTATCTTACTATATTGTCCACCCTACCCCCCAAGCTAATCAGATCCAATAAAATAAATTTAGAAACAGAACTCAAGCAAAGAAAAAAGGATATAACTCCGCAGCATAAAATCACAACACCTCAATAGGGCATCCCTGCATCTAAAAAAGAAAAAAAAAGAAAATTGCAAATCCAACTGTCTATTAAGATGTCAAAGCAGTTGCAATTTCCTATTTGTAAAAACATGTACGAACAAGTACGAGTTAATACAACCATAAAAAAAACCAAATTTTCAAGATCAACCATCTATTAAATCCAATGTCTAACATATATGGAAAAGCCAATCATTCCAGTGTGCAAGAAACAATGATTCCAATGTCTAGCATATATGGGAAAGCAAGTCAATTCTTGAAAATATGCAGTTATTACAGGAATTCAAAGCTATGTGAGTGATAGCTTGCATTAAGAAAAAACAATTTTTTTTATGTATTATTCCATTATCTTCTACAAGTTGAAGCATGAGTCGCCTGGCTTAGACCTGCACACTCAACAAAGACACATAAATTTCAAGGGGGTTGTCACTTTTTCCTGGCCACTCGCCATAGTTAAGGATGAAGCAACAGAAAATTGAGTACTTGTGATCCTTGGTGGGATGCCTCAATATTGATAAACAAACATAAAGTATTGCATGCCAAACAAGAGATGATACAATTAGGCTTTCTTTTCTTCTAGTGTTATCCTCTCGTCCTTGAAACTTATATAGCCATCAGGTATGTTTTTCAAGCTAAGCATGCGTTTGGGCACCTGATAAATGATGTTGGGGCTTACTTGGTTAGTTGAATGTATTTAGGCGAAAACTATCGTTTAAACTTCGTTGCAGCATTAGAGCATTGCAAAATCAGGTACAGTAGAACATCTGCATCATTTACCCATGTGAAATTAAACCAAGTGTTGAACATGGAAAATCTTTAGAGAAAAATCCAGTCATCTTGTAGTATGCGACTGTCTAGAGATGTCTTTGGATGGACTAGAGTCTAGTTGTTGATGGATGCCGAAAATATGCCACTAAAGTATCCTTTGCAAATACTGTCGAAAGGACAGTCTTGGAGATTCAAGTTCACTACGAAAAACAAATGACAATGGATACATTCAGCAGCGTTGTGGGGTTGAACGAAACTGACGAATGCACAACAGTCGATAAAAATAGAAGGAATAAATGATATCCCGTGAATGAAATTCCCAAAACGAGAATTGATAGTAAGAAGTTAGTTCTATATGGTAAATCTTAAACTATTGAAATTAGATACGAATCCAGTTACTGTCATGGATCAAATACTGTCAACATAATCACTTACATGTCATTTGCATAGATTGCAACCAATAAGATGCCAATGGATTTTTAAGGTTTAAATCTAAAAATCCATACTTAGCAGCTCTTCTCGCTCAGAGCACGCAACAACATGCAGCAATTGAAGGTCTTTGTACAATGTGCCAACCCCTATATCCTCTTCAGCTTCACACATTACCTCCAAATATACCAATGTTTCCATACTAATTAGCAGCTCCTCTAACTCAGAGCACCCATCAACATACAACCACCACAGCTTTCTACAATGCGCAAACCCCTTTATCGTCTTCAACTTCACATAATCGATCGTCATCAACTCCCACAACATCACTAGCATCTTTCTAGCTACTTGCAAAATGTACAAAATAAATATGACACATTGTCGTGCCATATTAACATCGATTAAACCTACCAAGATAAAACAACAAATTTTCAATCACATATGATTTGCTTTTCGTTTCCCATAATTTGATTAATTCGCCCCTGGAAACGTGTATATATACCTTAAATTCTTCAATGGATTCCATGAAGGCAGGGAAGAGCATGGACAATTGCGATAATTAGAGCAAGAGAGCCATAATATATACCTTAAATTCTTCACCGGATTCCATAAAGGCAGGGAAGAGCATGGACAATTGCGATAATTAGTGCAAGAGAGCCATAATATACACCTTAAATTCTTCACCGGATTCCATGAAGGCAGGGAAGAGCATGGACAATTGCGATAATTAGTGCAAGTGAGCCATAAGATATGGTAACTCCATATCTGGTAACTCTCCCCTCCTCAAAATGCGTTCCACGACAACACTTTCAAGATCAAGAATCTACAACGATTTGGTAACTCTAGCTTGCAAAACGATAGAGTTAATACAACATCCACCTTCAATAAACTAGAACTTTTACCATTAGTACTCCCAACTTCTTGATAGCATAAAAAAAAGAGTAGATCACCCAAATGTATTACACCCTAATGCAATAAATTTCAACGTCACAAGTTGGTGAGGAAATGACATGGCGGATTTAAACTTATGCCACCACACCATGGCAAGTAATTACAGCATTTCCAGTCTAGTGAGGTTATGGAGGAGATTAACTGCATCAAGAAAATGTGTTATAGTTGACACAGTGAGTACGTCTCCATGTGCAAGTGCAAACAATATGTGTCAATGTGAAAACTATGGGAATGATAGCTTGCATAAGTAAAGGTAGTGCAGTCATGTCCAATCCCCGAACTGAAACCCTAAAGCACAAGATATCCCAAGAACACTCTGCAGAGGGAAAATTTATACCAAGACCCTAAAATCTCGAAACCCACAAACAAGCAACAATAAATTCTGTTAAATGCTCAAAATATGAAGAAATGTTTTTTTCCGCAACTTTAAAAACCCTAAAGCAGCAAAGAAATTAAACCTACCATGAAAACTAAGTCTTCCATAAGCAAAATAAAATTGAGAGTGTGAGAGATAATAGTACTAGCACCTTTCGAAAGTAGACGGCCACCAACTTGAAGAAAACAAATACTGCTTTCCATTCCACAATGGTCACTCGACCTTCCCACAGACCTCCACAAGTTCACAGGCGAACAAGAACATGAACATGAACAATGGAAGCATCAAACCACAACAAAAGTGCCAATGAATAAACGAAAGACTGAAATCCAACAACAGCAACAACCACTGTTGCTGCCCTCTAAATAAACCCCTCGGAAACTGAAGAATGGCCAAAAATGAGACAAGACGCTACCCATACCTAACAAAACACCCAACCAGAGAAAATACTCTCTGAAATGACAAATCCCGTACCAGGATTAATGAAAAGCAATGGCCGGAAACCTTACCTTCCTTGCCGTCTCGAAACAACCCCGCACACATGGAAGACATAGAATGCATCAAACGAGAGCAAAATAAGGCCCACAAATTTAAGACCAAGACACCACGATGGAATGTCGTAGCACAATGCCACACCGCAACATTTAAACACCCTGCAAGACATTTAATTATGCAATGACGCCGGGACCAGGTCTTACGTAAGCAGCGCCGCCAAGGCCCGGGCGCCAAATCCCGAGGCTTACATCATCAAAACGAACCAATAAACATTCAAATAATTGCTTATTTTTAAAATTCAATTACATAGAAATTGTTTCACCTTGGAGTAAACATTAAATTTAAAAATTTGAATAAACGAAATTTGAATAATTGAGTTTCGCGAATCATATATGTCAAAATCATAATAATATTGTACAATTCTGACATCTCTCTTTCAACACTATTTTATTCTTTATCATCTCTTCAATATATTTTATATTTTACATGATAGCCATCAAAGTTGAGGTGTACATCCTTCACCGTTAATCTTCATACTTGTGCACTACAACGGCCAATGCCAATTAGTCCAAACACCCCCACAGATCCAAAACTATACGATCTACCTTCATCGTTTTGTGATACTTGGTCTTCGAAGAAACCAACCATCTCTATCCTTATGAAAGGACAATAAAACATTCTTTGATAACTTCCACTTCTATTACATCAGTCTGGTAAAGTTCAATCTAGTATTTTATTCTGCAAATTATATATATATATTCACATTTTCTCATATATAATTGGGACTTATATATTTAATAAATTTAAAGGTTCTTAAAAATTTTCATTGATTTAGGAATAACATATACCCCTCTAAAATGCCTTTATAACAGACAAGTGCTCCTCTGGGAAGCTCTTAACTCATAAATAAATAAATTAGTGAGAACATAATGATTTCCTCCCGTAAATAACAGCTAAAAGACAACGGTATACAACACAAGATATAACATAGCGACCAATTTAGAACTAACATCTGCTGTCGTCCTCCATTATCTATTATCCCATTTATATAAAGAAACTTTATCTACATCCACTCACTTCTTTGTTACAGGTTTACCAAAGGCTGCATGGCTTCGTAGATGTAACTAACAGTTCAATGTCCATTTAATATTTAAAAGTGCATGCAAGTGTGCTCATTCATGATGGGTGGTGAGAAAAGGTATTTTATGAGTAGACATTTATAAAACAATCTAACTGATATGGATACATATTAACATTGTAAAAAGATTGCCCTAAAAAAGTTTTGAAATGAAGAATCAAATTTGATAAATAAACTGATGATATGGATTCATATTAACCTGGTAAAAAGATTGCCCTAAAAGATGAACTGTTTTGAAATGGAGATGCAAACCTGATAAATAAAATGGTGTAAATAAAGCTCATGTTCCAACAGAGGATCATTGATATTCAGTGATATCTAGCTCATGTTCCAGCAAAGGATCACCCATATATTCAATGATACCCAAAGAGAATTTACCCAAATAACAAAAACATCCTAGACAAAATCCCAAGGACATTACAACTAACTAGTAAGAACTGATAGCTCTAAACAATACACCTCTAGTCCTATCCCGAGTACACTAAGTTTGGTGAAATTTGTCTTGTCATAAAATTTTGAGGAAAAAGTCATGTTTTATTGCAGAGCTACTTATAACAAAGTCAAATGTACAACCTTTTTTAAATCATATTAAGGGAGATATATTCATGAAGGAAGATTTAGCTACTAATCAAAGATTTTGTGCTCCTGCTACTGGAGGAAGTGGAAAAATAAAACTTCAAAAGAAAAGGAAAAGGAGAACAAAATGAGAAGTTTCTTCTTTGTTCCTCTAGGCAAAGAATAACGAAAAGATAATTGTATGCAAAATCATGGATAAGAAAACTCATATAAGGATATGCTTTAGAGCCTAATAGACACTTCAATTAATTGTGCATTGACGTGGATAGTTGCATTAGAAGAAATGGAGAGTGAAGACCCATCGATACAAGAGAGTAACACACATACAAGTTTTATTAATCTTTTGTAAATGATTTATGGCTAAGATTTTTTAAGCATCAAGGAAAAGGAATGTAGTTGCAAGTAAAATCCAAGGAGGGATAGCTAAAGACTCTAAGAGGTCAAAAAGAAGGAACCATCACGGAGCATAGCAATAACATTTACAAGCATAAGGGTAGTGTTGAGGACCTAGATTCCTATTTAGCCAAATTTAAGAACATTGTCGAGGGAATGACTATTTTTTATGTTGATTAAGTAAGGCTTATGACCTTGGGGCAATACAACACATTCTAAATAATATTTACGTTATATAATTACCCTTTGCTTTCTATTGGTTGAACCTACTCTTCAAGGGAATGAAAAGAATTTATAAGGGATCCCTATTTAGACAAATTTAACAACATTCTCCAAGCAATGACTAATTTTTATGAGAATAGAATTTCTAATTAAGGCTTATGAACTTGGGGCAATACAAAAGATCCTAAATAAGTGAAATTGAATAGATAAACGAAAATAATATTTCAAAATCTAGAAAGAGAAGTGTTACATAATGATTCACTGAAATTATACAAAGGTTATATTACCATTCCAGTAAAACTCATTATAAAAAGATGCCATCAGGGTATTTTTTAAGTATTGTAATATTATACCTAAGTGTAGTATTCTAGGCGATTATTTTGGACTAAAAAAAAACATAAATATAGATAGGTAGGCTAATATTAAATCTGAAACATACAATTTACTACTAAAAATTGTCATTTTTGGCGAATATTATGATAAAAAAACACATTTTATGTAAATATAGGTGATATTAGAGAGTAAAAATGACCAAATAGAAAATTTATTTTTTGAAAAAAAGCCCCAAAAATAGCCAATTGGCAAAATTTCGCCCCTAAAAATTACCCTAGATGCCATGTCTATACCTGTAATGGCCAGAGTATAATCTAATAAGCTAACTCCTTTCCAACTTTACTACACACTGCTATTTAGGTTTTTTTTTTCATGTCACACCGACCTATTTGTTAATCTACTATTCTCTATCTTTCTTTCTACAATATTTAGAAAATTATCATAAAATTCTATATTAAACGAAACTAAGATTCAAAATTCCAAACTATGTAATGACATTTGAAGGCCTCCCAAGAGCACTTGCTACAACATCAAAAGCGATACAACATTCTCAAAAATAGAATTCGAGTAATAAATAGCTGCATTCAATGCCAGCAAGTTACTAAAACAAGAAAACTGTTGCCCGATCATTAATCACTGTGATCCAAAATTGCAAAACTTAAAGATTAAATAGCCATCATTTATTTACTTGCTACACATGCATTTATAGATAAAATACAATGATAAGATTACTAATCTCATTTATCAAATAAACTAGTTACTGAGTTTTGAACATTGTGTGAAAAAATATATCCCCATGACCAACCAATAATTGTACTTGTCGCATATGAACACTTATTGATCATTTTAAAAGAATGGTTGCATATGTATACTTATTGCGCATTTTAAAAGAATAGCTATACTGCATTAATTACTATTATCCATATAAATAGTTTCTTAATTTGTTTGTTTTGTTTTCCTTCTAAAAATGCAAGTCATACTAATGAATCTGCAAGCCCAATACACATACTTATACTTTTCTAGTAACATTTACTAAAAAAACAAACCAACCGGCATCCTCCTCTACAGAACCTGTGCAACTTCCTCTTAACTAGCAGGCATAACTTCTTCAACTTTTCTCTTGCCCCAAAGGGTCTTTATTGCAGATTCAGCTTCAACTACTTCCCCTTACTATGAATTTGAAAAAACAATGGTTTTAAATTAATTACAAATCAACAATTCCAAACAATAAATTGAAAATCAACAATGCTCTTATAAGAAAAATAATATCGGACCTTGAAAAGCTAGCAAGGAATTTGGGGCAAAATAACATTCCCATCGCCATTAGTATGGCAGGCACAATGGAAATGGTGAACATGTTCCGCCACCTGAGCTTCAAAGACACCCATCATGTTATAAAGTGAAAGTCCTTAATTAATGCAAATAAAAGACATAAAATCAAGTTTAAACAATCCTACTTAAGAATACAGTACCATTATTGGGTCTAGAGGGCGCTCTACAGTCTAGTATGGGAGAGATCTTGTAACGTGATGTAACATTATTAACGTTAGTAAAAAGTAATAGTGATAGTGAATATTATGGGAGAGATCTTGTAACGTGATGTAACATTACTAACATTAGTAACATGTCGGCCAAAAATAATAGTGATAGTGAATATCATAGTAGCATAATTTGGTCGTATTGGTACTTCGTGTATGGAAATTCGGAATAAATTCGAATATTCGGTGTAGGTGTAATACGGATACGGATTATTAGCAAAGAATTATATTTTGAAAACCAATTTAAAGAAAGAAAAAAAACATTAATTATTTAAACACTATTAAAACAAAAATACCATTCAATTTCATGTTTTAGTATTAAAATAACTAGAAATAAGTAGTTGTGGTCTCTCAAACTTCCATATCCGATGTTGTTGAGATTTTATGTTTTTGTATTTAAATATATGTTAAATTTTATTATATAAATGTTTATGTATATTTATGGTATATTTGTGAATATTTGATTAAAAATATTCTATATAAGCAAGCTACTTCCGTATTTTATTCCTACTAGATATTTGTAGTACGTATTTTTTTCGTATCAAATCATATTTGTATCCGTATTCGTACTCGAATTATGCTACTATGGTGAATATTATGGGAGAGATCTTGTAACATGATGTAACGTTAGTAAAAAGTAATAGTGAGAGTGAATATTATGGGAGAGATATTGTAACGTGATGTAACATTAGTAACATTAGTAACATGTCGGCCAAAAATAATAGTGATACTGAATATTATTGTTACTAACTAAATAATTAAAAAAATTCATGTCGGCTCATAAAATAAAAAATTATGGAAAGTATTTTAAAAAAATCCATGTTGGTTCATAAAATAAAATATTATTAAAAGTAATTAAAAAATAGATGTTCATTTATAAAATAAAAACTTGAACCTGGATCTATCAATTAAGAGAGATCAAATTCCTTGAGTTTAAATTTAAAAAAAGAAATACACCTCAAGAAATTGGATGGTGCTTGATAGATACGGGTTTAATATGGATATATGCTGATGGATTTTCATCCAATGTAGTCCACCCATTAGAGCAAGCATTTCCAAGTGCACCTTCACAAATCAGGTGAGTAGCACCTGCACCTCCTTCTTTTGCTGGTTGAAAAAAAAGCGTTATAGTGAGCTTTAAATAACAAATTATTGGAGCCAAATTCCTTATTTTACATTAAATAAGGAGGGAAAAATAGCTCAATTACTCAAAATTTGGAGGGAAGGAAGGTTTCGACATGCAGGAAAACAGGGAGAATGCAACCGTATCAAATTAATTTAAAGGAAATATGGAGGGAAAAATAAATGTAGAAAGCTTCCATTACTGAAACTTAGGGGCGAAGGAAGGATTAAGCATGAATTTTACTAGAAATGAGGGGGCGAATTAAGAATTTGAGGTAATCTCTACCTCATTAATAGGGGAAGGGCTGTTTGTTTTATGGGCATTATTTTTTTATAAATATTAGATGAATGTATTAAATTTAAAAAATATATTTTCATATTAAAATTCGCCCATTAAATATTTCTAATCTTCTTAATTTTTTCTATGGGCAAAATTTCGCTCCTAAAATTATCCATGTTTCGGTGAAATTCTGGTTGAATTTATATATGTTTCCTGACCTGGTTTTCTGGTAAGGAAACAATAACAGGAAGAGCGGAGCTCTGTTTGTTGCTTCAGAATATTCAAAAATGGCTGAAAAGACTATGTGTTAGCGATTAAATGGGGGCGCTAGTGACTTCGTGCGGCTTTTATTGCCCCACAATTACATGTATAAATAAGTTATACCCTTTCTAAATGCCATCCATAGGGCAAGGGTGGAAAACAAGTGTCACAACACTAAGAGAAAAAATGATTCGGGGATCGGTTGAGGCTTGAAACCGAAGCAATGAGAAGGGGTTGTGAGTGGATCAAAGAGGATTCGAGGATCGGTTGAGGATTGAAAACAAAGCAATGAGAAGGGGATTGGTCCACCTTAGGCTTGATTTTAAATGTTTAAATGAGGTGGAAATCGATATAGTACTTGAGGTTTGATTTAATTTTTAAATTAATATGGTAGAAAATATACAAATATTTTTTTGTAAAATCTTCTTTAATGGTCTATAAAACTACATAAAACGTAAAATGATAGGCACCAAAAATATGTATTAGTCATCAAATATCCAATTGATAGGAACTTATATTTTGAAATTCTAGGCCCGGTACCCACATCGTAAAAATGTTTTTCAATTTTAATATTTTAACAAACAAAAAATGAAGTATAACAAAATAAAACTCACCAATCTATCCCCATGCTCCGTCAGGAGGAAGCATGAGGTATGGATCTCCATGAAAGTCCTATCCTACATAGGGTACCTCCTTTATTGTTGGGATCTTCCTGCTCCACCAAGAGTGGAAGTCATCATCAAAAGAAGTAGTGGCTTATCCACCTCCATGTCTTATGAATAGCTTGCTCCATTGAACCAATATTGGTTCGTGATGGTCCAAGGGAGGAAGTGTAACTCTTGGACTCATGCATGGTATCTGGTTAAAGAAGAACAATACAAGAATACTACAATATCCAAATTTATTCATCCTCCCTACTTTGCACTCAGTCATATGGTGTTTCATGTTGACCAACAACCTAGTAGACCAGTCAAATATGGTACCTCAGAGACATTCTACTCCAATTTTCATATGGTCCTGAGTAGCTAAATGCAATTCCACAGTTCTCACCACTCAGGTGATCGTAGTGATTATGAACTTTAAGGAAAGATTGATATGATAGCAATGACAATCTGAGTCCCAGTGTTTTGAGTTCCCCTTCTATAGTAAGCATTGACATAATATTGCACTGATAAGGCCCCTATCCCTTGGAAGGTCCCTTTCATGTTTACTGCTTCCCCTCGTCAAGGTAATCGGGTAATGAAATAGATATCATAAACAATAATGTAAATAATTTCTCCCTGAAGGTTGAAAACACCTTGATCAACATCCCAGTATCTGGTCAGAGTTTGGAGTAGTGGCTTTTGTTCCCTCATGTTGGAAGTTCGAAATAATTTCAACAACCCACACAAGTGTAAAGACATTAATGTCAATGGGTCACTCATTGCATCCCTATCAAGATTTTCATGCTCCCTCTCATGCCGAACAAGATCCATACCTGCAAAATTTTTAGTTTTAGTGACCCAACATTCAAGTATTAATTTTTTACTGCACCACACACCAGTCAAACAAAGGACAGTTCCATCCCACACGCAGTTAGACTAATATAGAGTTGCATTTTTAGACCAAAAATGCAACCCGATAGTATCCAACCATCATGTGCATAGTATAATTTGTAAAATGAACTTAAAACACTTAAAATTTAACTTAAAACTTGAAATAAAACCATGAAAATTGACAGCGAAGGAGAAAAAATCTACCTAGAACTGATAGATAAGAAAATCATCCACCAGATTATCTACAATCTACATTCAAACTTTTAGGTATTTTTCCTCTCCACAAGTGGTAAATTTGCAAATGAAATGTTTTTCACTATTATTACTATCTGTGTTAAAAGTATTTTACTTTTAACCACTTTTTATATAGTTTCACATTTTGTTTAAGCCATATTTATTACTAATGACCCCTTTTTGGTTAGTATTGACATTGTGAAGCAAGTAAATGATGAATTAAGGTTTTTTGTGCATACATGATCCAGATTAAAAGGTTTGTAATCCTATCTAGCATATAGATAAGGTCATGCCCATTTTGCACTTTACATTTTGACCTTACCATATGTTACACTTTGGGATATCTTTTTAATGGACTGCAACATTAGCCTTCCTATTACAAAGGGTCATCATTGTTCTTCCATGAATAGAGCCTACCTCACATCGGTCACCCTAGTTAGCACATCTATTTCCAATTTGGTTCCCATGCTGCATTTGTATAGACGAAGGATACTTGGTATTTTTGGCATGACTAAATGAGAATAAACCTCATCCTTTCTTTCTCATCATTCTGACCATCCCTAAAAGGTTCCCACTCTTATATATATATAGATAGATAGATAGATAGATTTTAAGCAATTTTTGGACTCTATAAAAAATGAAAAGATTGTTGAATTAGCTTGTCCACTTCAAACTCACTAAATGACTTGAAGGTACATTCATATAGTATAAGTTTAGCCCTTTTCTAGACCGCATGGATTATTTACAAAAAAGGAATACTCTAGTTCAGCATGGCTAGAAGAGTTCTCCCACACATTATTTTATCATTTTTCGAGCGTTGGAGACTAAATATATGTAAAAGAGTATGCCTTAGAGTCTTCTTTAAGTTTTCAGACTTTCTAAATGTGAAAACCATGATGAGGATTTATCAATCCAGGCTTGATAAAAATTCACGGAATGATGTTTAGAGGCTTCTTTATGTTTTTTAAGACTCTTCAAATTTGAAAACACCAACAAGCACTAATTGATCTGGGCTGGAAAAAACTCACGGATTAGGGTCTTATTGAGCATCTTTCTATCTATTCTTCAAGCTTGTTAAAGAAGGAAGAAAGTGTTGAGTTTACTTTTCTAGACTCGTTAAAATCTACGAAGAATATCTTATCGAGCATACTTTTTTTTTCGTGCTCGTTAAAAACTGGAAAGGTACTTAAAAGGAGAAAAGGGAAGGGAAAGATCTGAAAAATATCTCAATAAAATGATAGCAAGTTAAATGTGTCCTTGAACAAAGCACTAATTTGAGTCTCTCAATAATTGGTTTTTAGTTTTGGCCTTAGGATAAAACTTGATCTCAAAGTTTTTGTTACTTCAGTTGGTTACTCTTCCAACCATATGGAGAATTTGTTAATGTCTTCTACATTGCAGATTGGTCCCTTTGTGTTGAAAGTTTCCTAAGTCACAACTGTGTCATGCTCATTGTTCAAGGATGTAACCTGTGTTAGCCTTTATACGGTTTCCTTGACTTCATATGTCAGTTTTTCCTTCATGTCAGTATGTTTCATGATGTACTCAGTTCTTCTCCAAATCAAATCATTCCCTGATTGTTCCTCATGTTTGATGATGGAGGATTCCTTAATGCATCCACTACAACAAACTTCTTCCCATCGAATCCACCTCATTTTTCTCTGGAAATGAAGTTTAGATTTTTGGTAGTAACTTGGGGATTGTAGTCATTAATGGTAATTTACCTCGCTGTCGGGTAGTGGGAATACATCAATGTCTCCCACTCATTGGATTCTTCAAGTGTTCGAATTTAAGAGCAACTATTCACACATGTTAGAATGTACTAGGTACCTTGGGGCCCTTTTTCATTATTGGTGGGTTTCCTTGATTTTGTTAATGATTTACATCGTTGAATAGTAATCAAATGTTTTCCCACCATGCTTTAATTCAACTGATCTATTCACATGGTGTGGATTCGTAACTCTAGGTGGTTAGCATTGAAAACTTTAGGATAATAGTAGAACCATCACTTTTCTATTGCATGAGTTACATGAGACGATATCTTATTTAATTTAGCACGTAATGAGACGTATATCCACTTTCTGTTGTCATGTCTACGATCTCCATTTTTGACATAGATCCACCTTATATTTCTATGGCTATGATCATTTTTGGGACATGGATCCACTTTGTCATGTTGTGACCATAATACATTTATTTCTCATGGATCCACTTTGTATTCTTGTGGCCATGATATCTACATTAGTTATAAATCTATATTGGAACCTTATTGTACTCTTATGGAGGTCTTGTTTTAGCATTGTGAACATAGATAAAAATACCAAGGACAAGATTATCTAACAACCTTTTTCTATTTCAGGTACTAATTCATTGAGATTGAGATTCTTGGATTTTCTGGGTTTCTCAACTTCACACCCCAATCTATTTATAATTTATTTCAGCCATCATGTTCCCCTCTAACCTCATACATTAGGGGGTATCTTTTATATCCCCAATCGACACTTATTTGTCCATGATGACACTTAGACTGCCACTCACACAAAAGGACACTATGGATGGAAGATATTTTGATTTGATATTGGATTCCATGGCCTTGATCATTCTCTGATTCTCCAACACAAATGATTTTGTAACATTGTAATAAATCATAAAATTCTATTGATGCTCAAGAAGATTGTGTGTCACATGCTATTTGTTGTGAGATTCTCATAGAGATATAGAGACAAAGCTAAAATTCACACTAAGTCTAATAGAGATCAAAAGAATTGAGCAGGAAAAATAGAGCAAAAATAACTGTGTTACAACACAAGAGAATTAAGAACAATTGGATAATCTTCCATTACATTATTATTCAGTAAAATATGTACATAAATAATACATATCCAAAGGAGAAATTTTTGAGCCTAAATAGGCAGTTGAAATCCACACAAGTGGCAGGCTTAGTTTGCATTGGAAGCATCTCCCGATAAGGTCTAGTGACCACCGATGATGAATGGCTAGTCAACTGAGGTGGAATGGCATATGAATGAATCATTGGGGCTATAAATTAGGGGATCAGACTCCAAGGGGGTTAAATAATGACTTGTAGTGGTCAAAATAGGTGCCCCTACACTCAGTGGTAGCAAAACTAGGTGTAACAGTTAGTTAACTAGTCAATCAAGGGGACAAGGCATCCTAAATCATGGAACTGACTATGTTAAATCCTAAAATCATGCATGAGGGTGCCTTTGTACTTAAATGATGTAACCAAGGCGCTCTGAGTGGATAAGAGGGATAATTATGACCAAAATTAAGCTCTAAGAAGCCTAAATTAAGGACTAGGTGCTAGGAGACTCAACTACCAATGCATGGATGCATGGAGTGCTGCATGAAATGCATGCATTCCTGCAAAGCATGCAAAACCAAGATGAGATTGTTAAAATATTCCCAAAACCCACTTAAGCTTGACTATGTGAGGAAAGATCATAAATAGGGCCATGGTAATGGAGACCGAAGGTCACCCTTTACAAATTTATTAGTCCATTTAAGTGAGGAAAGAGGGAAAACCCTATGGGAACAAAACCCCCCCTCAAGATCAACATAAAATACACCAAAAAATTAATTTCTCCGAACTCAAGTAGGTGTGATGCTTGATCATATGTATGGAGGTATATTCCTCTTGAGAAGAAATGGATCATGCTCCAAAAACATGTCCTTGTATTCTCCTTCAGTGGATGCAAGCGAATATGGAGGCTTTATGAACTTGCTCTTTGATCCAAACTTGATTAGAACAAATCCTTCAATATGTATACCATTCTGAAACTTGAACTTCGAACAAACTGAGGTAGGATTATCTCCAATTAGATCTAATTGCTCTTGAAACTTGAACTTCTGATCAGTGGAAGTTAAATCATCTCCAAGAATTTATATATGGTTTATTGTGATCTCCTTTGAACCATCAGAGGTGAGATCAAAACCAAAATCACCAAAATATGGCTGAGACTTGAATCTAAGTGAATGGTATTGTCATCCATCTTCAATGAAATTATGAGAACATGTGCCAATGATCAAATAGAATTTCATAGGAAGCATGTGATTAAGAAGGGCGAATGCATCACCACCAAACTTTGATTCAACCTCCAAAACATTTAGTAGATCATCACTCTACACACCAGCAGATTCATGTGAAAAAGAGGATTTAAGAACCTCTTCATATTCCAGAGCATGAAATGGCATATCTTGCTCAAAATTAGAAATAGAAGATATTGAGAACATGAGTGACGAATGGATAATCTCTCCAAAAGGATCATCTTCATTAGTTGTATCACTTTCATCCGCATCGATTACATGGGAAGGGGACAATTCGAAACTATGTTCAACTTCTAGAGAAATAGAGGAAGGAATTTATTCAATAAGAACTTTCTTTGTTGAATTTGCAGCTTCTTCTTCATCTTGAACAACTTCATCATGAGAGATGCTTGAGGCCGAGACATAATCAGAGAGAACACTTGAGCAGGCATCACTGGGCTTGGTCTCCAAATGGCTAGCATGATCCTCTTCCTTATTCTTTCCAAATTCTCTATCCAAATTGGTCCATAGATCACTTGGATACTCAGTAGTATCAATGAGGTAGCACATGCTACGAGACATAGCAATACACATTTCTCCAAAGGCTCTGTCACATTCATTTAACCAATCATTCTCCTCTTCACAAGAAGAAAAATCTCTCATAACGCCAATACACATATCAAAAAGACCCTGTTTCTTCAGATATGCTATCATCTTTGGTTTCCACTCATCATAGTTGAATGGAGAGAGAGGAGGAACTACTTTCAGATTCATGGAAGGTGTTGTAGAATACCTGCACAAAAAAGTTCTGAAAAACTCTT
Organism: Larix kaempferi; assembly: GCA_027924585.1. Classification (NCBI taxonomy): domain Eukaryota; kingdom Viridiplantae; phylum Streptophyta; class Pinopsida; order Pinales; family Pinaceae; genus Larix; species Larix kaempferi. The sequence continues at coordinate 889,833 of BSBM01001158.1, read as the reverse complement.
TTGGAAGATTACTTTGGTCATAAAATCTCTGATACCATGTGAGATTTTGTGAGATTCTCATAGATATCTAAAGATAAAGATAAATTTCACACTAAGTCTAACAGAGACCAACAAAAATTAAGTAGGAAAATAGAGTATAAATAATTGTGTTACGACACAAGAGAATGAAGAACAATTGGAAAAACTTCCATTATATTATTAGTTAGTAAAATGTGTACATAAATAATACATCTCCAAATGAGAAATTCATGAGCCTAAAGAGGAAGTTGAAATCCACACAACTGGTAGCCTTAGTTTGCATTGGAACCATCTCCCGATAAGGTCCGGTGGCGACCGATGATGAATGGCTAGTCAACTGAGGTGGACTGGTGCATGAATGAGTCATTGGGGATAGAAATTAGGGGATGAGACTCCAAGGGGGAAAAATATTGACTTGTAGTTGTAAAAATAGGTCTTCCTACACTCAGCGATAGCGAAACTAGGTGTAATAATAAGTTAACTAGTAAATCAAGGGGACAAGGCACCCTAAATCATCGAACTTACTATGCTAACTCCTAAAATAATGCATGAGGGAACCTTTGCACTTCAATGGTGTAACCAAATCACTCTGAGTGGATAAGAGGGCTAATAATGACCAAAATTAAGCTCTAAGTGGCCTAAATTAAGGGTAAGTGCTAGGAGACTCAACTACCAATCCATGGATGCATGGAGTGCTACATGGAATGCATGCATGTATGCAAAATGCATGCAAACAATGCAAAACCAAGATGATATGGTTAGAATATTTCAACAGTCGTATGTGTATCACTAGTGTTTTCAACAAAACATTGCAAACACACCTTGATCTTGTATGAAGAGCATGTCAAATGCACGTTTCCCCTTGGTGACCTACATTTTCCCCCAAAAAATCCAAAAAATAAAATAAAAATAATAATTGGGGAAGTTGGGGGGTTATGGAAAATTCTCCATTGGTTACAACTTCCTCTCATTCAAATATGGTTATCCTTTCCTATTATAAAAACAAGGATGGTTGGCCATGAGAGGGAAATTTTTCTGACACAAGTAATGTTATGCTAGAGGAATAGTGTTATATCCACCCCCTTGTTCCCTATGCATATGAGATTCTATCCATGATATACTTGGATATTGGTTGGGTATGTTGGAGAAGAGAAGCAAGGAGATCCATATTCAAGGTTTCGTGAGGTGCAGAAATAGTTATAAGGTAATATTGTATTTGTTTCTATTATTAATGAATAATTGACACCTTCCCCTTCCCTATTTCTGAGTATCTCATTGATTGAATGCTTGTTATTTTATATTGAGAGTAGATTCATATGCTTATGTTCTTGTCTTCTTCTCAAGTTTTCAATTATTTTAGTATGGTCGAAAGCTCTTGAAGAAGGTATTATTTTGGTTTTGCAGGTCCTGAAATCAAGAGGTCAAATATTTGGAGCAAATATAAGGAGAAACAAAATATTGGAACAACCTACATAAATAAGTTCAATCCTATCTATCTTTTAAACTAGTAGTTAAGTTTTGTTTGAATACAAATCCTTATTTGATTTATGTACAACCCTAGATGTCTCTCTTAGCAAGCCTAGTATTTTGGTGACCTCACCCTAGTCATAGGATAGTTTTCCTTACAACACAAGTCCATGCCCAATTGGAATAGATGGAAGCTACATTTATGATATTTTATTCTGCAAAACAAAAACCAAACAAAAAAAAGTAGTTGATTTGTATTAATAATGAATCACATTTTTCAAGTGAATCCATTGCACATATATAAAACTTCCTCTGCAAAATCTGAACATATATATATAATCCAATAAATTATTGTTAAAGCATCTTCATCAAATGATAAGTCACTATATATAAGATTATATGTTTGAGTCTATATCAAACAAAAAGGAACAATACTAGTTCAAAAATATAGCTAAATAAGTATGTGATCTGTCCTTCTAGACTTATTCTAGCAGAAGTCCTAAATCTATCTCTATGACCAAATCCTCAGTACCTTCCCATTGCTTTCAATATCCTTCATCTAATTATAGGCCTAGTTTGGAGAGAGTGTCAACCACCATGTTCCTCTCTAAAATTTCTCGTGAAATTTGATTGGTTATCTATTCAAGGTATTCGACTTATTATATAATATTGATATGAGCGAATCTAACTCTAGGTTTGTGGTGAATTATATATACATAAAACATAAATTAGTGAAAATTTATTCGTATCTCACAAAGATCATAATTATATTGGGAAAATTGAAAAACACTGGAAATGTCAAATAATAAGAATATATAATTAGCAATAGAAATCTAGTCCTTAATTCAAACAATTGCACATGCCACCGAAAAACAACTATGGAAGAATCTATGGGGAGCTAGAGGAAGAGAAGCCTAATAAATGATGTGGAATTATATTTCATTTTGGAGGGACATGACAAATACGTGGCATCAATTTATAACATTTTATATGGTCATTAATATTAAATGTATTATTTGTGGAGCAAGCAATGTTATGTATATTAATATATCATATTATACTAATAATACAAATAAAGTTTCTTAAATGTCGGTTTAGATTCAAATAAGTCAATTGAAGAAAATATATAGTTTATTGTCTTCTATTAATGTACGATTGTAAATGATGGAGCATGAAATCCAAGCCAGAAAAACACTCCATATATGTGCACAAACAGTTCGCTCCTATGCCTAAATTAAAATTTGAATTAAAAAATTAAATGTGTCATGATGCAACCATAACACATTTTCCCCTGCAATAAGTGCCATTGTAATATACCTTAATGAGTGCACGAAAAACAGGCTCAACTCAAAACAAATACGGAAAGGGTCACATGGGTGGCCACAATTTCTTGTTCGAAGAGTGGGACCAATTTGTACTGTCAAAACTAGAGAAAAATGTTAGGTAAATTACACAGTTGCAGCTAAGATATCCATAACCATTAATAGAGAGGTCATAATTGCAAGTCTAGTCTTGCGGTGTGTGAAACAACACAAGCCTTGCACTAGCTGATGCATATCTAGTTTCCATAAGGCGGGTGATAAATCAATTGCATTCTAGATGGCCAGATCTGTGCATAAGCTTTTGTGAATTATCCATTGAAGAAAATTATAATTAATTCTCTTCAAAAAATGCAATGGATAAAAATAAGTAATCAACCATACTGTTAAAATAGGATGAATTAACATTTTTTTTGTAATTATGTCAAGAATGCATACCTTCAAAGTAATTGGAAGTGGAGAATCTCTCTGTGGTAAGTCACTATCTGCATTTACAATCATTCATGTGTCATTGGACTCCATTTATTTCTTATTTAGGTCCATGTTTGCATGTAAACTTGCATCTTGCAGTGTGTAGTGGTAAATAAAAACTATTATAAATTGGTTGAAAGCAAATGATTTAGTCACTTGTGGATTTGTTTTTTTTTTAAATGGTGGTTTACCGTTTGTTAGAGGGATAATGCACTCGGAGAATGCCAACACTTGCTATTTATAGGTAGAGAATCAAGGTATGGACAGAAATATAATCATTACAATAGGTGCTCAACAAGAGAATCATGTCACTTGCAAGAGTTAAACCTAGGTGGGGAGGGCAACAATCATTCCTCCCAACCACCTAAACTACAACCAATGGATAGACATGTGGATTTGTTGTCAAGGAAGAAATTTTATTTCATACTTATTATTATCTTTGTTTTGAACTTACAATTTTTCGACTTAGAATCATTGATGAGTCCCAAGTATCCAGCTAGAGCCACAATTGGTCCCGCAATTAAAAATGATAAGCCATGACTTGTGGCACATCATGAGAACCCTCAATTTTGTTGGATTGTCATATTTTATATGTATGATATCTTACTTAGGGTCAGGAGAGCACCTCATTGTGGGTCGATGGTTTGTTTCTTTGGATAATTATAGGTTCAAGAGATAATGGCCAACATTTTCTTATTGGAAATCACCATTGCAAAGATTGAGGAGTACAACCACATACACGATGTAGTACATACAGTTCTTAACTCTAAATGTAGATTTGGAATGATTTGTTGTAGAGATTTCATTACTTAGTTTTGATACCTATTTACAATAAGCATGCATATTAATTCATATAGTTAAACAATTAAACATTAAGAAACGGGCACACAACACATCAACACAATACATAGAAATTACCCCTGAAACCCTCTACCGAGGAAAACTAGCAAACCAATGAGCATTACCTCTCAACTATTAATCAACACTCTTAACCAATGCTTAAAACCATGATTTACTAGACAACATATCACACTCCATCTCATAATCTTATGCTATTTGCGTAGCCATTACATCTAATTTATAGATGAAACACATATAGTAGCTCATGGTTCCTAAGTTAGTTACAATCAACTACTCATTAATAGAAATATATAACTTACTAAATAATTTTAGTTATTATGTTATAGTCGAATTGACTTAATAAAACTTTGGTCAAATACCCTTTGAGATTCTATTTATTTCACTATTCATTGACTTTTCATCGACTAGTCATTATCTTCAACCAAAAAACTATTATGGTTGGGTAGTCGACCATACTTCTATTTTCCGTCGATGTACGACTCCACTTGACCTATAGACCACCCGATTATTGACTTTGAAAATCAATTTTATGAAAAGAATATAACATTCCCAATGTTCTCCCACTTGTTGTCTTCTTTGCATACACAAAATATTTTAGACCTTCGACAATTTACTTAAGCAAAATGATAGGCCCATTGATTCTTTACACCAAGTAAACTTCTTGGTACTCACAAACTTGGTCAATGAGCCTGGAACATTTCACACATTGTCTACCTTTTATAGAAATAACTGCTTGTTCTCGAGCATTTCTCTCACAAAATGGTACTATACATCGACGTGCTTTGTCCTTGAATGATATGTTGGGTTCTTTTCTAGGAAGATTTCACAATGATTGTCACAATCCAACCTAACAACATTCTTAGTGTTAGAATTTTAATGTTTCAAAGATAGTTATGCATATCATTAAACGTTAATCACAATAACTATATACTAGAATCACTGAAAGATAGACAAGCACAACATCACAATAGTACACAAATATTTACCATGGGAAAAACCATCTCTAGGGAAAAAACCCAGCAACTTCCTCAATATAGATGATCAAAAGTACAAAGACAAAACCCCAAACAAGTGCTCCTTCTCCTTGTAGATCTCTCTCTCTCTCTCTCCTATGCGAATTACACAAGTTAGTGTGTGTGTCCAAATGAGGAGCACATCACTCCTATTTATACTTTATCTTCCACTTGACTTTTTCACTAACTAGGTCGGCCCCAACAAACTTAATTGGGATGACTTACCTAGGAACACTCAAAAAAACATAATATTACTTTTTGGAGGGTTCTATCGACCTGACTTACAAAGGAGGTTTTACCTCATGACTCTATGATGACCAAATACAATAATAACATCCCGACGGAGGAATAAAACATGTTCGAATAAATTACAATAATAAATTACAATAGAATATTCTTCGAAGTTACAATATTTCAACACTCCCCGTTAACAATAAGGGTATTCTACTGACAACAACAACATCAACTGTAGGATCAAGGAGAGAGAGCATCATCAACAACATCAAGGAGATACATCTATAAATCATCGAAAGTTTTCTTCAACAACATCAGCAATTGGAACATCTTCAACATCTTCAATACTAGAGCATCATCTTCTACAACACTGAGTCTTCATCTTTGATCTTCATCTTCTTCAGCACTTGATCAATCGATTGTCTATAGAAACACTTGATCTCTCGATCAGCAACAACATCATCTGCAGCAACCGATCACTGAATCGTCTACATCAACACTTGATCTCTCGATCAGCAAGAACATCATCTGCAACAACATAACCTGCAACAACATAACCTGCAACACACATGAGCCAATTACGGGATAATCAATCCCTCTCACTTTAGGAAATAAGTCCAAGGATGATGCAATCCTAACCACATCACTAAGACAAAAGTCTGAGGATCACTTTAGGACTAATGTCCAGGGATGATACAATCCCAACCAAATCATGGAGACAAAAGTCTACAGGTCACTTTAGGACTAATGTCCAAGGATGATACAATCCCAACCACATCACAGAGACAAAAGTCTGCGGATCACTTTAGGACTAATGTCTAGGGATGATACAATCCCAACCACAACATAGAGACAAAAATCTGTGGATCACTTTAGGACTAATGTCTAGGGATGATACAATACCACTGCAACATCATCATCACTGTAACTACATCATAGAGACAAAGTTCTACAGATCACTTTAGGACTAATGTCCAGGGATGATACAATCCCACTGCAACATCATCATCATTTCTCCCCCTTTTGATGAAAGTCCTTTTGAGCCACACCAAGCTTGTCACAGAAGTACTCAAACTTCACTCGAGATAGAGGCTTAGTCAACACATCAGCAACTTGCTCATCAGTGCTCACATACTGGAGCTTTTTAGCTCCCTTCTGTACCATATCCCGTATGTAAAAATATGAAATTTCTATGTGGCTTTACTTGTCATGGAACACTGGGCTCTTCGTCATCTTTATACAACTCTGGTTGTCACATAGAATCACCATGGTATCCAACTCTAGGTGAAATAGACCTGACATCAATTTTTGAATCCATATGGATTCACAACTAGCAGAACAAGCTACTATATACTCCGCTTCAGATGTGCTGAGAGCAACATTGGACTGCTTCCTACTAAACCATGAGATCATGGCGGATCCTAGACAATAACATCCATCTAAGGTGCTCTTCCTGTTTGAGACACTTCCGGCCCAATCTACATCTATGTAACCATACAATATGTAGTCATGATCTCCAACATAGTATAGACCAAAGTCTGTCAGACCTTTCAGGTACCTCATCACATGCTTTTCATCTACCAGGTGAACACGTCTGGGCTCAACTAGATACTGAATCTGGGTATTCACAGCAAAGCATATATCTGGCTTGGTATTCGTTAGATACATCAATGAACCAATCATCTGTCTATAAACTGTAGAAACCACTGTCCATCATCCCAGATCTCTACTTCAAAATTTCCTTGGCTAAGGAAAAATATCATCTGATCTCAGCCACATATCTAATCACAAGAATCATGCCAAGATTCTTGAACTCTGAGATCTACTCCCTATAAAGTGGATTCTTCTACATCTAATTATTGTCCTCCCTCTGTGGCTGAACATCATGCACACTCTACATTGAGTGATTTTCTACATATCTATCTGTGCCATCTCCTGTCAGATAGGTCTATTGATATGAGCCTCAAGATCACTCGAACTCTATGGTGAGTTCCTTCTTGCATCCATCTGAGAGAAGCATTTAATCTATATATAGAAACCATCTTCAACCTTGTAGCAAAGTTTGAAATCCACATCACCTATGGTGATCATCAAGCTCATCAAATGACTATCGATCTTGGGTACCTGTTTAACCCATTCAAAGCCTTCTTCAATCATGTGATTCTCTATCGAATCCTGGGATTTTTCTCAATATGCACTTCTTATTCAACTACACCATTCAATAGAACGGTCTTGTCATCCATGGGTGTAATCTATCTCTGGAAGTGTGTCTAGCCACTGGAGCAAACATCTCATCATGATCGCTCCCTCTTTCTAAGAGAATCCTCTAGCCATGAGCCTTGTTTTGTAGTTCTATAGTATGTTTTATTCGTAATTCTTCTTGTTGAACAGTCAACACTTGTTCTTCAGAACAAGTGTTCATCATCCTTCTTTTGTAGATCATAGCACATGATCTTTCCTACAAATCAAATTCAATTACATGATTAGTAACACTTCATAATCATCAAATCATGTTGACATTTCAATGATAACCTATTATGCATATCGATATGGTTCACATAGTTATGCAACTATCTTGACCAATACTTTGGTACAACACTTTTCCATATCTTGTATGCATATAGTGGCTATCTAGATGCATTCCATCTCTACCAGAACATACTATCAAAAGCGTGCATAGCTCCCAGCATGTTAGCAAAGAGGTTTCATTCTAGACAAGAAACAGTGGAATTTTTGTCCAATACTATTGGCTACTTACCCATAATATGCATATTAGTAGTATGATGTTCAATGCTATATGAATGCTTACACCATGCATGATATATTTCCTGATTCTCGGAATACAAATATGCATACAATTATTATGAGCTATATCATTAACTATTCAGAGATTCAAGAAGTAATTTAAATAACAACTCAAATACTTATCTTTTATGTTTGTGTGGTTTCCTCCCTCTTGATCTCTATTTTCCCTTTATGATAGCATCATGATTATATGTCTTTGAACTTTTATCCATTCTGTACCACTATGCATGCTTAGGTGTGAACTAATTTCATCATTGTGTCATCAGCAAGATCTCACACATTCATTAGTATGATCTCAATACTATCAAAACATTATAATCCTAAATAATCTTAAACATGTATGATCATGATCATTTCATACATAGGTAATTTATCACAAGCATTAGTATTCAAGGTTTCATGTTGTACTTCTTTTACTCATGCATATTCTTATTTGACCATATGACTCTTCTAGTTTGTCATATCATTAATCAAACTAAGAAACATAATATGCATAAACCCTTGATTACTTAAACTTCTAACTTCAAGAATAATCATTATCAATCATACAAAAGTATACTTATCTAAGATCCTAACACAAAGTAGGATTCTTACTCGATATAGGAAAACATACCTGGATTAGCATGATTTCTAGTTATGCCTAACATGCCTAAACAATATCTTCTTTGTTCTCTTCAAATATTTAGATATCTTGTGCTAGTAACCTGGATCTCTTAAATCTCATATGTTAAGTGTATTAGAACCAAATCGTACATACCTTGTAAGTAGATCTTCTATGTGATCAAATACTATTGATGAGTCTTTTGTCTTCATGTCATCATGGTTATATATTCTTGATCTAGAACTTGATTTGTCTTTCTTCATGTACCTTTCATGTTAGTAGACAACATCATCCTCATACAACACCATAAGTGCATTAGTACAATCATAATATCATAAGTTTCATAATCCTAGTCAATGAATGTTTTCTATCATTCGCATGCATTCATACTTTTACTAAGGTGATCATCATTCTCTTATTCATAGGAAGCAAAATATCTCATAACACCAATACACATATCAAAAATACCTTGTCTCTTTAGATATGCTATCATATTTGGTTTCCAATCATCATAGTTGAATGGAGAGAGATGAGGAATTGCTTTCATATTCATGGAAGTTCTTGTAGAATACCTGCAAAAACAATGGAAAAATATCTGGAGGATTGTTACTGAATCTATTGAACATTGCTTTAGGACAGTAGGAACATTTATCTAGATCCTTCACACCTGGATAGACCTCAAAGGATTTCTCCAATGAATTCAATGCAATGGCACCAGGATTTGCTGTGGAAATCCAGAGGATTTTGGTGCTCTACTGAAAGCAGCTGCTCAATCTACTGATAGAACTACTGCTACTACTGCATCTGCTGATATTGCTGCAACTGCTGCACTCAAAATCTCTCACACGCTTTGATACCATGTGAAATTCCATAGGGGTAGATCACTGAGCTTGAACAAACCTCACAATTTCACATTGTTATTACTGAGAAGAATTAGACAACAACATGGATCAATTCACTCATAAAACTGAAACAAACATGAAAAATTGTTGTTGATACATTAATCAGTTGTAAGCTAGCAATCAAAAAGTGTTACAATAGAATGAATTCGATACACATGGAAGGATTTGAATTCACCTCAAGTATAGGCTTAGTTTGCATTGGAACCATCTCCCAATAAGGTTCAGTGGTCCCCAACGATGAATAATCAATTAAATGAGGTAGAACTGAGCATAACTGAATCATGTGGGAACCAAAATATGGGAGGAGACTCCAAGGGGGAGAAATACTAACTTGTAGCGATCAAAATAGGTGCTCCTACACTCAATAGCAGTGAAAATAGGTGTAACAGTCAGTTAACTAGGGAATCAAGGGGACAAGGTGCCCTAAATCATGGAACTGGCCGTGCTAACTCCAAAAATCATGCATGGGGGAGAATTTGGACTTCAGTGATGTAACCAAGCCACTCTGGGTGGATAAGAGGGTTAATAATGGCCAAAAACAAGCTCTGGGGGGGCCAATTAGGGACTAGGTGCTAGGAGACTCAACTGCCAATGCATGGATGCATGGAGTGCTACATGGAATTCTTGGATGCATGAAAAATGCATGAAAAGCATGCAAGACGAAAATAATATGGTGAGAATATTCCAACATACAATAGTTTTTCATATTGAACACATAATGACAGGTCTTGGAGAATACCCTAGTACACCTGTTTCAATTTCAAATAGAGAACCTATGCTCTAAGACAAATCCTAATACTTATGCATCTACAAAATTTACGAATTCCATTTGAAATTTAAATAGAAGCTTTATTATATGGTCTTCTCACCATTTATGCCATTGTGAAAAAACCACGAAAACACATACCACATAAAAATGTAAATATTAGGAGAACGACCTCAATACTATACGCATAGAAGCCCTAATGAAGGATTCAAGTGCCAAAACCAACACCTATGCATGTGCTTCTTTCTTGTAGGTATGTACCCACTTGAAATAACTGAAGAAAGACCATTCCCACATGCTTAGAAATCTTGCCAAATTGGTTAGCGTGTATGCCATGTTTGGTTATATGGAGGATGATTGCCTATTGCTTATCACATTTCATACATTGAGTTAGATTGCTAAAGAAAAAAACGATATCAATAGATGCTCCCAAAGTGTGAAGGCTAGACAAACATGAGGACAAATACTTTCAAAATATATCTCATAGTTAGTTTCAATCCAATTACTTTTGCATCCATGGAATTCTGATGAATTTAGGTACTTGATAACATACTTTCCTTGAGGTAGGATAACATGAACCACTTTGGTAGTTGCGTAGAAAACCCAATGCAACATATAACAACAAATAAAGTACTAAGATGCAATGGTCTAGACTACTTACCATGGGGATTTGTACATGGATTCTAGAGTGATTGGTATTGGGCTTCTTGATGCATGGGTTCAAAACAAAAATTATCTACGAAGGAGGTAAATATGTAGTATGCTTTCCACTTGTGTTGTTTGACACTGCAAAGACTAGATTGGGAATAAGATGTCAGCAGTTAAGCATGCGAATAACTTCATTATTAGTTTTAGGTTATTCAACATATGAATAGCTCCAGGTTTATTTTCAAGCTATTTGCAGCAATTAAGATTTGCAATGTGTGGATAATATCGATGAGGCAGTGCATGCGTAGGAAGGCAATACAAGAGGTGCTTTATTATTTAATGCTCGATGCTACTTACATTATTATTCAATGTTCAGTGTGGGAACCAAGTGTGTTATCATTCAATGATTGGTGTGGACACTAAGCATTCCACCGCCTACTTGACAATAAGAACCCCAATATTTCATCCAATAGTAAGAAAGTTAAACTTAGGGTAGTATCATCGATTTGTAAAATTTGGTTAAAGTGAAAAAAACTAATGAAACATAATTGGTAGTCAACTTAATTGATAGATGGTCAACATGAATCGAATACAAGGATACCTTGGCTTTGGAAGATATAATAAGAGTGAGTTAAAGCACAGTAATGTGTCTCACTATACCAAATGTGAAATTTAGTATGTTAAATAATATTATAAATTTATTCAAAATATTTATTATAAAAATAAAAAAAAGTATTTAAAAAACTTAATTTTTTTATTTAACAATCACTTGTATATTATTTCTATATTTATATAAAAAAATATTATTACCATATTTCCATATTGGTTTTGGGTTATGCTTTTATGTATACATAAAAATTATTAATTAAAAAATAAATAAAGAAAGATATGAGGGGTTTTGGCTTATGTTGTACACATAAAAATTATTATTTATATTAATAATTTAATAATAATTAAAATATATCATAAAATAAAATTTAAATAATATACAATAATCTTAAAAGTGTTTATAAAAAACTTGATAAAAAAATGGAATTAAAAAAATAAAGAAAGAAAGATATGAGTGGTTTTGGGTTACACTTTTACGTACGCATAAAAATTATTATTTATATTAATAATTTAATAATAATTAAAATATATTTTAAAATAAAATTTGAAGAATGTATAACAATCTTAAAAGTGTCTATAAAAAACTTGTTAAAAAAATGGAATTAAAAAATAAAAATAAAAATAGATATGGAGTCATGATTTTTTAAATACTTATGAGAGGTATAGAATAATAATAAAAAGCTTTTAAAAAATGAAATAAATAAAATAATTTTTTTTTTAATTTAAAAAAATATATATAAAAACTCATTTCATTACATCATTATCTAATTCGGAATAAATTTATAAATTGAAACACATTACCATTACCTTAGTAAATCATGTTTACATACTAATCATGCCATCATACATAATATATTAATCATTGAATGCATACATAAAGAGTCAAACACACATAGTCTTATTGTTAGATCCATACACACAATATGGAAAGATAAAGTACTTGCCACTTTAATGAAATACATTGGAGATGGAGGTTAGAGACTAATTCATTCATTGATATGTACTATTTTGATACTCATTACAATAGAGATGGTATATCATTACATGATATGAAAGATGGAACTAGTTTAAGGTTTGTATATTTACAATTGTCATTTGTTTATATGGAGGTACTTATTAACTTAATAAGTGGATAATGTGGCAAATTATTATTTATTTTTGTTTATTTATTTAATAAATTGTTTTGTGTTTTTTTGTTTTTTTAAATTCACTTTAAATTAGGAATTAATTTGTCGAATCAAATTTTATTCTCAATTAAAAATAGAAATAAAAACTTTATAATATTAAAATTTTAATAAATTTCTAAAAAGTATAATTGATAATTACTTTTGAAATTTAAAATTAATATGGAGTCAACCTCACCTTTACCACCAAGTCAAAAATATATTAATTAAATTAACCTTATTTTATTTTGCATTAAGAGTTTAATCATGTCACTTTTCATTTTATTGCACTATAAATTAAATTAATCTTGTTTTATTGTCCATTAAGATTTTAATTATGTCATTATTTTTTTTTTGACAAGAACGGGTAGGTTTTATATTGATAAAACTATGGCTGAGCCATCCAAAAGATACATCTTAGAATTCTGGCTGAAAACCAAAATTCCTCAACACAGATAAGACCAAAAACTGCTTCTTCTAAAGAAACAAGAGATGCACTAAGTCTATGACGCTTCTCTACTTCAGGCAAACAAAGCTTGCTGAAGCTCATACAAATTAATTCAAAGATCCAGTTTGACTACACGTCAACACTGGTTGCCTGGAAAGAGGAGGCTTTTTCTTTTTTGTTACTTTCGTCCATTCCTTGGACTGTTCTGGTTCGGCATCCAAGAGAGCTTCTTCTACTTGGTCAGCCCAGCTTGGGCCTGCAAAAGACGTTGTGGGAATCGGGTTGTCATTCAATGAGATAGAAGCTGTCTGTTCTACTGGATCACCCGGGGTTTTTTCTGAGTCTGGTTCCTTTGATATACTTTGATGAGCTGGGATCGCCCCCTCCCACCAAGTTGGCTTCCGACGAGATTTGGCTAATTTCTTTTTTTTTCTGAATTTTTGCAGTTAGCAGCTATATGCCCTGTATCAAAACATACTCTGCATCTGAAATTTATATGTTCGTAATCTAACTTCATAGTCCAAGATCTGTCTTTACCTTGAATAATGATTTGAGCAGGAAATCCTTTGGTGAAGTCCATCTCAACACAGATACGAGCAAAGGTTGTAAAAGCCATTTTTTTTTCAGGACTTCTGCTGTGAAATTTCCCAAGAGCATTTCCAATGGATTGCAAGGATTCAGGTCCCCAAAAGTGGAGGGGAAGATTTGGTAAACATACCCAAACTGGAGCTGAGGAGATGTCTACAGTAGAGGCATCAAACGAAGGAGTCCAAGGCTGTAAGGACAGTCCAGATTTGCCCCAAAACCAGGGTCCAGATTTGCAGATCTGGTCCCTATCTTCAGGAGATCCAAAAATGACAACAAAAAAACCTCTAGCACAAGGGAAAATAAGAGCATCAGAGCTCAGAATAGGAGCCCAAGTGGACAAGACCCAAGAGTGAAGATCTGCAAGCTTCGGCCAAAATCCATTGAACCTACAAACCAGGGTGCGCTGAGAGTAGTGATCCGCATGCAAAACGACTTCCTGACTGACTAGAAGAATCAGATCTAGAGCTTCCACCACCAAAAAGCCAGACGGACGGCCAGAAGACGGAGAGGAGCCATGCTGGAGAGGGATTGAGCTTCCAGCCGCAGCAGCATCAGAGGAAAAGATCGCTTCAACTTGCAACGAACCAGAAGACTTCAGCGGGTCAGAAGAACAGGTCTTCGGAGGAGGAGATTTCATTCCCATAAGGCAGTCCATAAAAGAAATGGCCATGGAGTCGCAGGAGGAGAACAGTCGAGCAGCCGAGGAGGCGAAAGGCTAATTATGTCATTATTGAAATTGTTGCAATACAAATTAAATTAGTCTTATTTGATCATCTATCTAGATTTTTAATTATGTTGAATGTTATTTTTGAATTTGTTGCACATTAAATTAAATTAGTCTTATTTTAATAACTATTTATCTTTTAATTATATCATTTAATTTGTTTCCTATATTATGAATCTTTTAATTCTTTAGAGGGATTAAATTTTTTATAATGTAAACTTTTTTCAAAGTGCAAAATTTAGAGAAATTTTATAACTCAATATTAATAACATTCAAAATAATTTAATATTTCAATAGTCTCAATTGTATTAACAAATTATATTAACAATTTTTGAAAAATGTCTATATTCTCAACTATATTATTAAGAAAAAAGAAGTATTATTCATTACAAGATATTCCATACTTTTAAAGATATTCTTCATACTTACATTATATTAATTTTCATTATAAAAAACTCTATAATATCAATTTTATTATAACACAAATTCCATAATATAAACTATATTAAATAGAGACTATGATACATGAATTTCTCCTTAGAACATGGTAATGCATTAATAACATTATTCCATAATCTTGAAATGAGCATATTCTCTTGTAAACCCACACATTAATAACATTACTTGTATTATTTAATTTTCTCTTAAATATTTACGTATTAATAACAATAAATATTGTAAGCCCATAGTAACATTATTTTCAATACTAAATTTTTATATAAATCGTATATATAGAATATATTTTCCTATTTAAAATCTTTTTAAAGGATTATTTTTTTAATATAGATATTTTATTCATATCTAAATCTAATTTAACATGGTAAAGAATTAATATTACTATTTACAAGTCAATTCTTGCTACTTTATTTGGTTAAGGTGTGGGTATCACCAAGATAACCCAATTCAACTCCCTCAGGGGTGAGTTAGTTGGGAGGAGACACCCAAAATCCAATTAGTTAAGGGTTGGTGTGGTCCACCCCAAGTGTGATCCTCCCCTTATTTTGACGGCTTAGATGCCAAGAAAATTCCAGCAAACAAAAAAGAATATCACCATTTACAATATTTACTTTTCATATAATCTATTTTTTTTTTCAGCATAAAAAAATCATACTATTGATATTCCATTGAATCAAATAGTACATGGAAATATCAGTCTTTGTAATACCAAAATTCTGGAAAGCTTTCGAAGAAAGCACATACAAAGCATCTTTATCAAAATTATACACCAAACTGTAGATCTGAAAGTTCAAAATAGCGATACCACAACAACAACAAACATAGGATCCAGCTACTTGTCCCACAAAATTAGAGATCAAAAGACCTGACAGCTCCACTATCCCAAGTGTGTATCCCCTGAGTTTCTTCCCACAAGATGACACCTTCTTTGCAAGTCAAGGCTTTCTTAGATAACTTGGCTTTCTATATATATCCTCCAAAGATAAAGAGCGAAAATATTTCATTTCCTCCCTAATCCTCCGGCACCAATGAGCCAAAGAGATGACTTTTATATTGTAATCACTTGTTTCCCACTTAATGGTGTCCCTGGAATATCCAAACACCTTTAATTCCCCCAGAACAAAGTAATTTGCCACTTTAGGAATACACTAGAAAGCCATCAACTCTACTTTCATATTTGACCCTGTGCCACAATTTAATTTGAGCGAGAAAAAGTGATCTTGGGAAAGATAGATCACACCACCAACCGCACACAACCCATTATTAGTTGCACCATAAAAAAAAGCAACAAGTTCTATAAAACCAGGAGAGAAAGTACCAATTTTATTTACGTTAGAATCCATCATCGGATGACAAAAGTATTTAATAAAATACATAATTTGGGCACAAGTCGACTACAAACAGGGAACTTTATCTTCAAACAAAGAGATGTTTCTGGTACGCTAAATGATCCAAGATACCCAAACTAGAAAAGTTGGATATAATTTGCAAGTTCTCATCCATTTCCTTAAGCAAATGTCGAATTGTTCATGACCCCATGTATGATCCAGATGTAAAGCAGAGCAAAACTGATTCCATACGTGCCTCGTGAATGGACATTCCACTAAAATATGAATTGTATATTCAACATTATTTCTGCACAACATACAGATATTTGGCCCATGCCAACCTCCTTTCTGGAGATTGTCCCACATTTTAGATTACCTTGCATCGCAAGCCAAAGAAAACATTTAATATTGAGTGGAAGCTTCCATTTACACAAACTCTTATACCACCAGTGTTGTGCGAAAAAAACACTTGCTCTTGATCACGGCCTCATAGGTAGTCTTAGCTGTCACCTTTCTAGTTGCAGGGTTGCCTCCCCAAATTAGTCTATATTTTTCTTTTGTAATTCTGCAACCTGTATAATTTAACATTTTAATGTATTTATCCCACTCACAAGCTGTCGAACCCAAGAACCCCAAATCTTTTGAAATTAGGCAATAATTTCCTTGATACTTCTCTGTTCGGGCTTTTTTCATATGATTCAAATAAAAGATGTCAAATTATTTCAGTGTAGACAGAATATTCTCTGATAATTGGTAATTTTCATCCAATCCCAGAATTGGATCGATGCCTATCCTGACTTCCTTTCCATCTCCCACCTGCCAGAAGAGATCAACGACCATCGAGTTGTATATTTTAAGGAAACCCAACCAAAAATGGGACGTACCTTCAGATTTTGTATTTGGATTCCTAATCCAATTCACCAAATCATCTTTGATGTATTTTTCCTTTAGTACTCTTGACCAAAGAGTAGAACCAGTCAAACCACCCCAGAAACTCTTCAACCTAAGAGCCACACTAAAATTTTCAAGTTTTTTTATTCCCCACCCACCATTTTTCAGAGGTAATGATATCTTATCCCAACTTACCATAATAAAACTACTACGCTCTTTACCACCATCCCACATAAAGTTTGAAATTTTTTTCCTCAATGACTGCATAACAAATTTAGGCACCTGTGCAAGGGAAAACCAGTAAACTGGAATTCCAATTAAGACAACTTTAACTAAATGAATTCTTCCCCCAATAGAGAGGAGTCTATAAGTCCAATGATTTATTCTCCCTTTAGCCTTTTTCATTAACCACCTCCAATATTTTACCCTGTAGCCATTGGGTTTCAAATAATAACCTAAATACTTGAACCCATATTCCAAATTGCAACATTTATAAGAAAAATTATTTACAATTTCATCAACCTTTGACACCTCCGAATTGAACTAATAGAAACAAGATTTGGCAGAGCTAACAAGCATACCTGAAGCTTTGAAAAATGTTTGAATTAATTATTTGTACTAACCCCATTCTTCAACAGAATCATTAGCTGCGAGAAGAACATCATCTACAAACAGTAGATGAGAAAGAGAAAGATCTTTTGATATTTTAGTACCTTGGATTTTCCTTTCAAACTTAGCATTGCTGGTGAGCCTACTGAAACCTTCGACAATGAGTAAAAATAGTAAAGGAGACAAGGGGAAACCCTGTTTGATACCTCTGTTGCATTTAAAAAAACATTAAGGAATGCCATTTATAAGAACCACAATGTTAGCAGAAGATATACATGCCATGACCCAATTTAAAACTAGTGGAGGTATACCAATTTGTATCAGGATGATCCTTAGAAAAACCCAATCAACTCTGTCATATGCTTTCTCGAGATCCATTTTTAAGAGTAAAGCCTTCAATTTTCTTTTTTTGATGGAATGAATAATTTCTTGTGAAATACCGATGGCATCCAAAATCTGCAGATCCTAGAGGAAACCAAATTTTTTCGAAGATATGTATTTTGGCAGAGAAAACTTCAACCTTGCAGCAATGATTTTTGAGACAATTTTGTATATTAGGTTACATAAAGAAATGGGACGGTATTATCCAAATGATTTTGTCTTTCCGCACTTAGGAATAAATGTTAAAAAGGTAGCATTCATAGAACTAGAAATATATCCATTAACCCTTGAATACTCCACTAACTCGAGCATATATTTCCCCATGATGTCAAATAAATGGAGAAAGAGTTCAACCGTACATCCCTCAGGGACCAGACTCTTCTCCTTCCCAAAGAATTTTAAAGTCTTTTCCACTTCTACCCGAGTTACCTCCTTACCCAAATCCTTTTCCTCCTGATCATCAAAAAACCGTGAGAATAATTTTGCACTAATTTTGCAACCTTTAGTGTAGATATTAACAAAGTAATTTTTTGCAACTAATTGTATATTTTCTATACCAAACAGATTGTTTCCAAATTCATCATTAATATCCTAGATGGCATTGTGATTTCTTCTATGAGAAGCATAAGCATGGAAAAATCTAGTATTTCTGTCACCTAGATTAATCCAAAGCGCTCGTCTCTTGAGACACCATTCTTTTTACTCTTGTAACAGATAAATGTCCTTTTTCTGCTCCTAACACTTTAATTTTTCAGACTCCTCATTGTCCATAGGTTGAATAAAACTCCTCTTATATAGATCCTGTATATATCTCTCCAAATTTTTTAGCTCCTTTGTATCTTTTCTGTTCTGAGCTTTGATCCACTTAGTGACAAAATCTTTTAGATGTCTTAACTTTAATAAAAATGAATCCATAACATTCAAGTTTTCATCCACTTCTAAATTTAACCAAAACTGTTTGACACTTGCACAAAATTCTTTATTTTAACCAAGAGCAGTTAAACTTGAAAGGAAACTCCAGCTGCGAAAATGAATCATCAAGCTGCAAAACATTGTCCAATGATCTGAGAAGATTGTATCTCCAATCCATGAACTATAACATTGGATGGACTGAAGAAAATTGGATTTAACCAAAAATTTGTCAATGTGTTTATGAATACCATCCACACCCCTTCTCCTATTAGTCCATGAAGGTGTAGATACACTAGGGACTACAGCCACAAGATCATAGGTCATCATTAAATCTATGAAATAATTTGCCAAATCGTCCACTCTTGCCAAAGGACCCCAGATGTCGTAGGTCAAACTGGTAAATTTCAAGTCTCCTGCAATGATTAAGTTTTCCAAATTTAGAATCCCAAAAGTTTTAAGTGAATCCCAAACATTTACTCTCTCCTTATAAGGCCCGTAGAAATTAAGAATATTGAAAATATTTTTGAGATTCAAGCCCCAACCCTTAAGTAGAATGCCCCATTTAGTTCTAGAATCACTGAAGTTGAAAATTTTTGGATTCCAACCAACTAAAAGACCCCGTGAAAGGCCGTTAGAACTTATGGCAGAAAGTTCCCATCCAAGCAGGATATTAGCCACTTTTAAAACAATAGAAAGATTCTCACAGATAGTCTCTTGTAATAGAATGATATCCGGATTAGTATTGTGTATAAGGTTGGATAAGGCCCTAATCCATACATCCTTCCCCAACCCCCTTGCATTCAAAGATAATATTGACATTAATCACTAATCTCGATGGGATTCATCGCTCTAAGTGCTCTTGTTGATCCACATATAGCATTTTCCTTATCTAAATCACTCAATCTATTAGAAATAGTTTTATATTCTTAACATTCTTCCACCGCCTTGGAGACATATGAACCTTTTCTATTTTTTCGGATAGTCACATTTTGGAAGCATAGAATCTGAGCAGGTTTGACATCAACATTCAGAGAGGGATTTTTTGAAAAAACCGGTAAAGGGTTAATAAAATCTAAAGAAGTATTTGAGAAGTATCCACTTTCAACCAGAACATCCCTATCTTTCGACGAGAAAGCCTCTTTATCCACAATAGTAGGGGGACTTTTTAAGAGCTTATGGGTTTCAAGAGACTTTGAAGGATCATAATCCAAGGAAAAAGGTCTCTCACTGGGACAATCAAGATGAGGATTTGAATTACATCCTCCCAAATAGTCTGGCAAAAGGTTTGCGGGAGTTTCTATAGGATTCGATAAAACATCATTTACCATTTTAGAAGGATAATCCATAAAAACTCCCCTATTCTGACTCTCTAAAGCTCGATTCAATTTTCTTACCAAACCTAAAACCCTTGGTAAGTTATCTGAAGTAGATAATATACAGTTCAACGATTCTTCAACACAAATATAGAAAGCAAGTTCACCTTAAGAGTCATTATCATAATGGTTAGGGGATCCAGAAAATGACTTACTTGGCTTCGGCAGACCAGAGTTTTGCTCCACCTCTGAAGAACGAGGAAGTATATTCTTAGAATATACATCTGACACATATTCAGAACAAGTAGAGTCCAACTGGAATAAAATAGATTGGGAATTTTCCTTCACATGACCAATATGTCGGCATTTGAAACATCTGAATGGTGTCTTGAAATAATCCAGCTCTTGTATATAATAACCCTCTTTCCGCATACAAGTTCGATTTCTTCTGGGACACCCTTCCCCATTTCAAACTCCACCATAACCCTAGATACCTTTTTTTCCACACCATGAAGAGAAATATTGTCAATTCTAATAAATCTTCCCATAGTACTCGCCATGCCCTTTAATATATTCTCCATCCATAGTTCGAAAGGTAAACCAAGGGCCAACATCCAGAGATGTCGCGTAGACTATTTCTCCTTCGTTGGGTTAAATGTAGCATGCCATTTTTTCAAGATGATGGACCCTTCGTGGTATAACCGAACCCACTTTAAAAACAAATCCAAAGAAGTGTTTACAGGAAAGATAAAAATGATCCAACCTTTCATCAATAGGTTAATACGAGGAGCAGAATCCAACAGGGGAGTCCAATGGCAGTTTACCCAATCCGTGAGCTCAATTTTGTTCAGCTGAGCAAACTCCACCCGACCCACAAGCGCTTTAGTTGAAAGCATCTCCATATGATCAAGATTTACATCGGTTACAAGAACATAGCTATGTAAGCCATCCCTGGCCTTCACAATTTTCAGTTTTTTCCTTCTACGAGCATTATCACCCGATAATATGACAGGAGTAGAATGGAATGCCAGAGGTGCAGAGGGTAAGGGTTTGCATAAAGTCGTCTTACCAAAATCGAGTCCTATGGGACCAAACCCCGCCTATGGAGAGTGACAAGTGTGGAAACCTGCTGCCGATGCATGTACAAATATTAAAGCCATTGAAAACGTCACCACATGTCAGAGATAAAACACACAAAATTCCCTCGGCTCGAGTAGAAAGGGAACGAATAGGGACAAGTTAGGGTTTGAAAAGATTAACCAGCAACCCACCAACCAAAAAACGGATCACATGCACAAACCACAATGTTGGCCAAAGTAGCAGAAGGCAAACCAAAACCACTAAACCGGTGGAAGCGTTCCAAGGGTAGAACCAAACAATAAAATAAGGCAAGAACATAAACACCACAAAATCATAATAGAGAGAAAAACCTAGCAACTGAAGGAAAAAAGGCTAAGGAAATCGGCATAAGGAGAAACAAAAAATTCCCACTTTTTTCTCTTGGTTGGTACTGGACTAATTCGAGGGATCAACTTGACTCCAAGTCCTGAACGCCAGTCACCATTAGCCTGCCTTTCAGGTTTTCAGATTTCCTCCAAACCCTAGCGCCATCTCCTCTAAATTCATGGAGCATTTTACTTGGTAGCATTCTTTATCCATAATTTCATTAATGTTCATTATATTAAAAAACATAATTAAGCATATCTTTTAAGATCAGTATTTTTTTATATAATATATTTAAGTATATTTTTCTCATCTCAATAAGTATTTGGTAAACATGTTACTTATATGGTTATCTGTAAGACATGCCAAAACAATGTTATGAATAATATCTAGTTACAAATATAAAAATGATAAATTCAAAATTCATTTAAGAACAAATTTTAAATTCCTTAAGGTATATTATCGCTTTTCGAAATCATTTATATTTATGGGGACCCTCTTACTATCATTCCCTCTTTCCTGTAGTGTTTATGCATTGAATAAATTACAAAAGTGTGATCATGATGCATACATGGACATGATTGTAAAAGTGTGGTCAAATCAATTACAGCTATAATGGAACTTTTACGAAATTTGTGTTCATTGCATTTTGGAAGTATAGTTCAATGGATGAGATAAAAATAAGTCTCATCATGGTACATTAAACTCGTAAAGAAATCACTAAAAACTCAAGGAAATATTTATTTTGATGCAAATTGTTAAAAATATAAATTTTAAGGGAAAATGATCACATTCTAAATTTATAAAAAAAATTTAAGGGAAAAAGATCACATTCTAAGTTTTTATTGCAAAATTTGAACCATAATATTCATTAGCTGAATAATTAACCTTAAAAACACACTGTAATGACTCATTGTTCGGTATGTGAAATCAAAATAAAGTTTAGATTTACTTTACTCATATTGCATTATAAATAGAGGATATTTATGTTATAATGGCCTACATATATTCACTTAATTATTATGACTACAATACTATGGATGTACAATATTATTATTGTAAGGATTTTATCTCAAGAACAAGGTGTAGTTTCAAACCCTATTATGATTATAAATGTTTTTTATTTACGTAAATTTTATAATAATATTTTACATAGAAAAACTTATAGTATGGACAAAATAATTATATATATATATATATAAATTAATTTATTAATAAAAAATTTAATTTTAATTAATTTTTATAATAAATATTTTTATAATTAATTTATTAAAATAAATATTATAATTTAAAAAATTATAATTATTTTAATGAAAAATTAAATAGAATAATTTTTAATTCAATCCCATCACACGAATCATGTATTAAAAGTGTGCTCCTTTAAATATTATATAAAAATTTTCAATAAAGTAAAGTAAAACATAAGACGAATCATGCATTAAAAATGTGCTACATTAAATACAATAAAAAATTGTTCAATAGAGTAAAATGAAACATGTCATATGAAATAAAACAACAAAGAGTTTTTGCTATATCATTAGTTATGGCTTGTTAGGTTACCTAGAATACATTATATGATATACATAAACTAGCAATTATTTTTATGGTATAATGCAATGCTTGTTATTACCCTATAAGGTATGTGTTTACTAGTTACATATCCACACTTTATACGTATTGTGTTAATATGTTTATTAGTTATTTATATTTGTTAAATTGTTGAGTGATTGGTAAAGTTCTATAAAGATTATGTTAATTCAAAGAAATAAAATTATGAGAAAAATAAGTAATTAAGTAATATTTCTGTTAATTAAATGAAATTAGTAAACCAACGACCATCTCAATTTAGGTAAGTTGTTTTATAAGTTGATGGGGCATTTAGGGGAGAGGAGGTGGCTTGGAAAGGAAGTCATTTTAGTTATAAAAGTGTAAATCATAGTTAAGATAGAGGTTAAAAATTTCTTTTGGGGAGCTTGCGTTTTAAAAATTTCAAACTAAATTGTGTCAGTGGTTGTTTAAGAATAAGAATATTAATGACATTTAAATTTACATAGGATATATATATAATAGAGAAGTTTTATATTGAAAAGATGCAATCAAATCCTACATTATAAAGGTGCACCAATTTCAAGGAGGATGAAAACTAAAGAATTTAGCTTTCTCACTTCGAGAATCTTAGAAAGGAGGATTCACCATTTCCTTTTGCTGTTATTTTTTTTAAAAAATTTGTAGATAGTGAATAAATATGCACATAGTGAATAAATATGCACATAGTGCTTACATAAAAGATATAAAAATACATATAATATTACTTTATAAAATTAGAGGACCTTCTAAGACTATTTTTTTCTGCATCTCCTCGTTGCATTTCTTTCCATGTGTGAGTGGAGAAGAGTATTTTTGGGCTTCCTTATGATTTTAGCAAAGGAAATATTAATATTCTCCATTTGTGAATGAGATATTGGTTATGGTTTCTTCTTTATTTCATATTGATATTTTCCCTTCAAGACATTAGTTAATGAGGGGGAACTGTATTTGAAGTTCGAACTATTTTTTCTTTTAAAGTAAGTAAGAGACTTTCTAGGTGGGTGCATGAAGATGGTGGCCTCAAAAGTGGCAATTGGGTCATCACGAACATGCTCATGCCTGAACTTGCACACGTTAGTAAGTTTACGCTCGTGTTCTCGATTTCTCATGCTTTAGATATTCCCAAAAAAGCAACAAGGATTCCATGCCACCCCGACAAGAGCGTGCATGCATTGCGCACGTCCATGTCATTTTAGACCATGCGCATGTTTCTCTACAGATTTTTTTGTTAAAGCAATGGTTGGTTTATTTTACCCATAGATCACGCTGCATATTTTAGGTGTGATTGAGCATTCTAAAATTAGAAAATTGGAGTTCTCGGAGAGCCATCCAGTCACCAATGGGATTTCCACCTCATCTTCATTGGATTCCAAGTAGGTTTTTTTGTTTTTTAATTTTGTAATTTGTTTAAATAACAAACAAAAATATAAGCCCCATTTTTTGTATTAAAATTGCAACAATATTGATTACAATAAATCCCGAAGAGAATCGAACCTTGAATGTTGAAGTTAACCCAAACTTAAACACTGAACATACTCGCAACATGAATCCTAAACCACCAAAAATTGACATAGAAATTGCTACGAATTTGAGATATCTTAGAATCCTTTGCAATGAATTACAAAATACTAGATAGCCCACTCGATTAGCAATAGCTACTTTGTTAAAGGTAATTATATCTTCCATTTTAGATTCCCAAGGACAAGTAACCAATATCTCGAATTACATATCTATAATGTTTGAATACTATAGGACTGGTATAAGTAAAGAGCAGGTTAGAGACCCGAACATCTCCAAACAACAATTGACGACATTGTTTTGACCCAAGAACTGGATTAACTCCATCAGTGACAAATAAATGTATTTGTATGGATTGGCACACCTTCCAAACATTCAAATACCATTGGATCAATAGGTGGTTTATGATATTGGACAAACCTCCTTGCAATAATGGGGAGGTGCCTTTATATTTCCTTAGGAAATTATATGTTGAGTTTGTGTTAGGGCACCAGTTTAACTACTTTGGCATTGGTGAATTTCAAGGGGTGGGTTTTGGGTCTACACATGATAGACAGAATGCTAGGTGCAACCCATTTTTAAGTCCTCATCCTGTTAGATGACAACCTACCCCCTCATCTAGCATCCACCGATAGGCGGAAGCATTACCCATAACCAAACATCCATATCTACCATTGCTCAAAAACTGGTGTTGAACAACAATTTCATAGCCTTATCACATGAGGATTGGGCATCAGGTGCCGTTGGGGGAGGAGTTGGGCCTTCATCCCCCATAGTAGGGTCTAGGAAGGAGAGCCATCATGGAGACTCATGTCAGACTCATAAATGTTCAAGCTATGGGTAGACTTGTTATGGAGAAGTAGAGACCAGGATACTTGATAGTTTTATGGAGGCAATTAGTATGTTGACCATCTCTTTTTTCTTCATTAATTATATATGCCATTATATCTTATCTATATATATCTAATTATATGGTGTTTGTAGTTGGTACACCCAGATAACACACTTCAGACACTAGGTGATGCATCAGTGTCAGTATCTGGCACCGATGTTGTTGTTTCATCATCCTACTCCATTAGTGTACCACACACTCAGGTATGGTTGAGAGAGTGGTGCATGAATTAAAATGATCCCTTCTTGTAATTTATGTCATATTATTTTATTCCATATTCTAGATGTTTTTAGTTTGAATGTTCTTTTAGTTTGTGTATAATGTTTTCCTTCATTTTACATTTGTATAGGTTGTGGTACCATATAGTGATGAAACTTGTCCACTTGGGGTGGATGCATCACCACCTTCCTAGGTATAATGTGTGAAGTTAAATCTTGTTGAAATGTGAATTTTGTTAAATATTATTTTGGTTAACTAATTAAAATATTCTTAAATGTGTATGCATGTGGCTCATTCCCTTCTAGGTCCACAATATCACCACCCCATATTCCACCATTGCCGACTTTCCACCCATCATTTTTCCCAAGAGGAATGATATGTCTGGACTTTGGTCAGTTTACCCTAGCTCTTTGGATACCATTTTCACTTCCTTTCATACTTCCTAGAATTATACGACCTATACTATAGTCCATGGGGCATTATTGCTGCCCATCCCCACCACCTTTTCCATTGCATGCACCTATACAACAACCACCAATATTCACCACCATCTCATTTACTTCAATCTCACCACCCCGTCCTCGTGCACCCCCCCATCACTACCCTATATGATACCATAGGGGATGTGGTACAAGATGGTCTGTTGGAGTAGCATGTGCAACCAAGTGCTCCACTTGATAGTGAATCTCCAACATTGCTTGAAGTTTTCATAGTGAGATCATTCATTGATGAATTGTTTGTGTATCATGAATGGAATTGATTTTAGGAAATTTTGCTTAAATTTCACGTTTTAATTCGTTTAGCCATTGTAGGGTAAAATAACTCAGAGATCGGGGTCACAGAGGAGGGGAACATCCTCTTGATTAATAGTAGCTTCTTTGGTGAGTTTATATGGCTTGATTTGTAAAGTTTCAATTTGTAAACTTATGTTAACTCATTTTTGAGAATGTCTTATTATTATGTTGTTTCTTTTTCCAGTATCCAGAGAGAAGAAGCACACCAAGACGGAGAAAGCCTGCATCTTCTAGTTCTAGTAGAAAGAGAAATATTGAGTTCAATGATGCAAGTTAAAATGGAGAGGGTGCTAGAGGTCAATGAGCAAGCAATGAGTCCCATTTTGTATCTAGGGCATCATATTCTAGTATTCCATGTTTGGGCATGAAATCTCATTTTTTATATTGGGAATGTGGTGCCATTTTGTAAAAAATGTACATTTGACACAAATATATATATATATATATATATTCCATCGCATGTCCTTTATGGATTGAAGTGTTTTTTATTTGTTGTTGATGAATGATTATGATGAATTTTATTGATGTAATCACCTTTCGATATGGAACATTGATTCTTTTTCTTCTTTAAGATAATCTATGCTTAAGGGAGACGAGACCATGTGTGCCATGAGAGAAATACTGATAGAGAACTAGTGTAATAAAGTTGATATTTGCTCCCCTTAATCACGTGTTATTGGATCACAAGGTTGTGCCAAAAGTGATTTGCATTCCTTACAGTCATCAATAAAGTGTAAGGTCATTTTGAACATTTTTAGCCATTTGTTAGTCTACGTTTGTGGGTTGTATTGTAAGCGATTTATCACGTGGCCCTATTTTTTCCTTACATTTTGATGTTGGGACTCCACAATTTTTTTATATAACTATATTGCATTTATTTGAATATTTGTTAGTTGTGTTGAAATTTTACTAGTAGTAACACTAGTTACAACGAAGATTGGTGTATTTCTTTAGCATGTGTTTATGTTCAATATTTTTAACAAGCTCGTGTGCATCTCCAAGTGTATTTACCACAAGGAATTCAAGATTTGCATTCATACGCTATTGTAGTTTGCTATGGTGGTGCTTGAGAGCATGGTTAGAGTCTTTCAATTTGACGTCCAAATGATACATGAGTGAGTGGAAATACTTAGTTATCCATTAACTAATCATATTGTTATCATAACTACTATTAGTTATTGAATAATCATTTGATTGCTCAATGGATAGAATTGCTATGCATTTATTGCATGATGTTTTCCCGCATAGTGAGTGGTTCATAATGTTCTTGTAACATCTTTTCCTTAGTAGTTACATACATCTTCATAATCACAACACGTATCTTCTCAACATCATTTAAATTGTCATCTTCATTGTACATTTAGAATGCACTAAACCACTTGTCAAGTACCTTATCCTTAATAATCTTTTGTTTGAAAATTGGGTGGGTATCGTTTATCTTTCCCTTGAAGGGGTTTTTCCCCAAATGCGATATATTCATTCTAAATGGTTATTTTGGGCACAATTTTGTGGAAGATGTATGCAAAATAATTACCCTCACATCATCATCATCACCATCACCATCATATTTATCATCATCTTCATCGTCATCGTTATCATTATCTTCATTTTCATCATCATCATTATCATCTTCATCATGAACATGATATCTTCATCATCCTCATCATCCTTGTCATACCTTCCATCATCATCCTCACCATAGTTATCAAATCCTCATCATTCGCATCACCATCATGATTATCATCATTGTCATCATGATTGTCTTCATCATCATCATTGTCTCCATCAGCATCGTGCTACCACTAGCACCAACACCACCACCACCATCATCAATATCATCATTATTTCCATTGTCATTGTCATTGTAATCATCATCTTCATCCTTATCGTCATCACCATTGTCATCATCATATTCATTCTCATCATTCATGTCATCCTTTATATGATCATCATTATCATCATTGCAATTGTCATTTCCATCCTCATCACGATCTCCATCATCCCCATACTCCTCTTCTTCATCGTGATCATGGTCATGATCATCATCATTTCCATTATCACCAACCTCATCCTCTTCATCTTTTCATCATCATCACCATCACCATAACCATCACCATCATCATCGTCATTTGCATGTTCATCATTGTCATCATCATTTTTGTCCTCATCACCATCTTCATCCTCATCATATTCATCGTCATCATGGTCATGATCATCATCATTTCCATTATCACAAAGATAATCCTCTTCATCATTGTAATCACCATTTCCATCACAATCACCATCACCATCACCATCACCATCACCATCACCATCACCATCACCATTTCCATTATCAACAACCTCATCCTCTTCATCATTGTCATCATCGTGATTGTCATGATCATCACCATAACCATCACCATCATCATTATCATTATCACCAATTTCATTGTGATCATCATCTACATTATCATCATCATTGTCACCATCATGACCATCACCATCACCATTTTCATTATCACCATCGTTAGTTTCATTTTTCAACATCAACTTCATCATAATCATCAATTTCTGGGAACCTAATTTAGCTATTAATGCCCCTGCCTTCTGTGTCTCATGTCTGGGAGCATCTTATATTATGCAAGAGAAGAAATTTGGGTTTGTTGAATGGGTCGAATGTAATTTTTGCATCAAGGGTTCAAATTGGAAAAACGTGAAGGCGAGAGCCCCAGTATTGCATGATAACCTTTTCTAGGCTTAGATGCCATGTTCAAACTCACAAAACTCTATTATGTTGCTTGGTTACGATTTTAGGCCGTATGAGCAATTCACATATGTCCCTAAATGGCCTGGGCAAACAAGTTGGAACACCCCATAGAACACAAATCGTGATCCTGATCGCCAAACTATCATCTCCATTGGACTTTGGCATCATATTATCACTATGGATGCCCTTGTTTTTTTATCCCCATGGACAGAAGTAGCTTTTATATGGCAAGAGGAGAAAATAGGGTTTTGCTCAATAGGTTATAATGCAATTTTTGCATCAAGCGTTCAAATTCGATAAATTTGATTGGGAGAGTTGTAGTATTGAATGATCACCTTTGATAGGCCCATAAACACATGTTCAAACTCATAGAACTCTATTATGTTGCTCAGTTACAATTTTAGGCCCTATGTGCAATTTCCCAATATGTCCCTAAATGGCCTTGGCAAGCGAGCTGGAACACCCCACAAAAACCAAAAAGTGAGTTTGGTTTCCAAACTGTCATCTTTGTTAGATTTAAGGCATCATATTATAGCTATGGATTCCCTTGTTTTGTGATTCCCATGGATGGAAATAACATTTGTATGGCAGGAGGAGAAACTAGGGTTTTGCGGGGGTCACATTGCAAATTTTGCATTGAGGGTTAAAATTGGATAAAATCGACTGCAAGAGCCTTAGTATAGCACGATCACCTTTTCTAGGACAAGACACACATGTTCAAACTCACATAATTCTATTATGCTTCTTGGATATGATTTTAGGCCCCATGAGGAATTTCCCATATGTACGTAAATGGCCTTGCCAAGCGAGTTGGAACACACCACAAAACAAAAATCATGATTTCAATCACCAAACTCTTGGCTCCGTTGGATTTTGGGCATCATATTATAGCTAGGGAATCCCTCGTCTTGTTATCCCCATGGACAAAAGTAGCCTGTTTATGGTGAGAGGAGAAACTAGGGTTTTGCTCAATGTGTGAAATGCAATTTTTACATCGGGGGTTCAAATTGGATAAATTTGATCGTTAGAGCCCCAATATGGCATGATCACATTTTCTAGGCCAAAAAACACATGTTCAATCTTGTGGAACTCTAGTATGATGCTCAGTTACAATTTTAGGCCCTATGAGAAATTTCCCATATGTCCATAAATGGCCTTGGCATGCGAGTTGGAACAACCCACAAAACACAAACCGCGTGTCCAGTCGCAAGACCATAAGCTCCATTAGATTCTAGACATTGGATTATAGCTAGGGATACCATCATATTAATAATCCCATGTTCGAAAGTAGCCTTTGTATGATGAGAGGAAAAACTAGGGTTTTGCTATGATGGGTCACAATGCAATTTTTGCATCGAGGGTTCAAATTGGATAAACTCGATGGCGAGAACCCCAGTATTGAATGATCACCTTTTCTAGGCCCAAAAACACATGTTCAAACTCATGGAACTCTATTATGCTGCTTAGTTACACTTTTAGGCCCTATGACCAATTTCCCATATGTCCTTAAAGGGCCTTGATAGGAAAGTTTGAACACCCCACAAAACACAAACAATGAGTCTGATCACCAAACTGTTAGCTCTGTTGGATTTTAGGCATTGTATTATAGTTAGGTATTACCTCATCTTTCAAGTCCCATGGCGAGAAGGAGCCTCTTTATGGTGAGACGAGAAACTACGATTTTTCTCAATGGGTCACAATGTAATTTTTGCATCAAGGGTTCAAATTGGATAAACTCGATCATGATAATGCTAGCACGGAATGATCACCTTTGCAAGACATAGACACACATGTTGAAACTCAAATAACTCTATTATGTTGCTCAATTATGATTTTAGAACCTATGAGAAATTTCCCATATGTCCATAAATGACCTTGGCAAGGGAGTTATAACACCCCACAAAACACAAACCGTGAGTCCAATGGGAAAACCATCAACTCCATTGAATTTCAGGAATTGGATTATAGTTAGGGATGCCCTCACCTTGCGAGCCCCATGGCCACAAGTAGCCTCTATATGGAAAGAAGAGAAACTAGTGTTTTTCTCAATGTGTCACAATGCAATTATTGCATCGAGGGTTCAAATTGGATAAACTCAATGGTGATATCCCCTTGACCCAAAAAATATGCAATGAGGTCAACAAGAAGGTATCAGCTTGATCGAAGGGTTTTCAACAACCCTGAGTCATTGCAAGTGGCTGATCCCAACATGTTTTATGGTTCCATTGGCCAAATAACTTCTAATCTAACCTAAACTAAATAAAAACAACCAATCTGAATAAATAAAGATTAATTCTAATAACTTCTTATCATTGAACTACCAATTGGTATTCAATACTATGCCAGCATAAAGCAGGAAACTTTGCAAATGGGTCAACTTTTGCATGTAATGATATACAAAGCCTTGGACATTGAGAAAGAAGCCTGGCACAAAATAAAAAATTATTTATTAATGAATGTATTGAGACAGCAAGTGAATGAATAAAACACGTCCTTCCACATTCTAAGACCCTTCAATCGTAAATAATAACCAACATTGGCATAAATTATCATGCACGTCAAAATAAAATGATCCCAAATTCTTATGAAGGGATTATTTCTTCATGAACATGGACGTGGCTTTTAACTCTAATCATGGTTATATTCAAAGAAGTATGTGGAGCCACAATTTTATTGATCTAATTCCTCAAACGTTTCAAATTTTGTCTTCATGCATTTAATGATTTTCTTTACATTTAGATTCCCTGCAAAACACAACAAAATATTAACAAATTTCATTTTTACAACTTATGTTTATTTATTTTGGCAAGTAGATCAAAGAGCAAAGGATAAATACAAATGAATCGACAATATAAGTTTTAAATATCTATATTAAACAAGAGAGATATAAGCAGAGCTTCAAGTCCCTGCTAAGTTATAAAAGTTATATTTGAGAAATGCCAAGTCATAAAATTGATTATTGCATGAGTTTAGAAAGTGGGTAGTGGTGTTTTCATTTTCTATAGATAACGATATAGAGAATAAAAGGACAAACCTAATTACATATAATAAAGAATGACCATAAACTACGCTCACATCCCCATTAGATTCTAATAGTTCTTAACCTAAAAATACCAACCTCCTCTAAATTAATCTAATTTAGTCTAATTAAAGAGATTATTACCTGCATTAAATTTAGGGTCAAGGCACTTATCCCTAATTTGTTGAGGGATTAGGATGTCCGTAATATTCATTCAATACATTATGTCAAATAATAATAATTAAAATGGATAGTGAGTCACAAGACTTCTTTGAAAGCACTTTCTTCCTTGATTCGACAGTTTGATAGTATTTTCCCCTCATGAATGTGTTAAGATAACTGTCTTACTCTATAACAAGACGTGGTGTTCGATTGGTAGCTAAAACAACGAATACATGGACTCTTTCAACGACATACCTGGATGCATGTTGCTCCTTAATTGAAATGTGGATTTAGCAGCAATTTGGTGTTAGCATAAACTGGAGATGACATGAAATTGCCGTTTATAATGCTATAATTATATATGCTTCCTCTACATCGTGGAAATTATTATTTTGAAACCCTTATTTGATGATGCTCACATGTTGAAATGTAACATTCAAACGTCCTTATCTAGCAAAATATTGAAAGTTGTAATGGTTTGATAGTAATGGCCTTGACGTTTTGATAGCGTGGTCTAAAATCTTCCTTGACCTTCAAAAACAAATCATTTAATAAACAAATAGTTATGTCGAAACTCTCCATTGTTAAAAGCAATTAAATTTAAAATAAATTTATAAGATATTCACTTACTTGGAACACGTGGAAATAATTTCAAATAAATTTAAATGGGAAAAGAATTAGGTGAGATCTAACTCAATCCAATCCTTCATTAAGACATCAAAAGTCTCGACGGTGCTTTTGTGGCATGCAATAATGAACAATCCCTCAGTTCCTAATTATTTGCTACGTGTCACTTTTGCTTGACTCAAGATACATTTGGTGCTGCATATGGCTACCGGCTATCAACATGGATGCCAAGTGTTGTTACGATAATACTAGGTTGGCCTGTTGGGCCGTTGCAGAAACTTGTAATAAGATTGTCTCAAGTGATGTCCAAATTTTGTTGATCCACCTGTTCGTTTCAAAGAGAAATACTATACCCAACTCTTTCAATGAATCTGAAGCAGAGTCACTATTCTTCATATAATAATACGAGCAATAAACCTCACATTCCTTCAAGAAATAAACCTCGCATTCCATAGTAATATACCTCACATTCCATAGTAATATGAACAACCTGGACATGGCTTACAGAAGCCAAAGTCCTAAACCAGTTATTGTACAACAACATAACCACGTATTGTACACCAACATAGTTATGGTAGAAGCCTCTCCCATTCACTTTCTACATCTTCAAGCAATATTAGTTTGCAAAAAAACGGTTGTAAGTACTTTCTAGATTCTATTTCTGCATTTTAACTTGTGGCTTTGTATATATTCATTGATGCGTCTATAGGTTAATGAAGGTGGAGGCAATCAGGCTGGGAGAAGGAATTATGCTCCACGACATCCATCCATTTCATTTTTAACTTTTTCTAAAGCTTTGGACAAGAAAACTAGGGCCGCAGGGATAGAAAGTAGAGGTTAACATTTTGCAGGACTCTAGCCTATGCTAGAGCAAAGCGAATCTTTTAAGAAAGATTGTTTTTCGGGAAAGATTGTTTTTCAGGAGGGACAAAAGGAAAAGTGCGGGTACAATCCTTTTTGTTTTGATGAAAAACATCTTAGAGTTTTTCAAGAGATTGGTAAGGGAGGTTGTGGTAGAGTTCCAAGAGATTGGTAAGGGAGGTTGTGGTAGAGTTCCAGGTGTAGTAGAAGAAGATGCAGAGGGTGGCCATTCACTCGGTTCTGCATATGTCTCCAACGACTTCCAAATTTACAAGTCCAAGAAGAAGAGAGAATGCGAGGGTGAGGGAGAGGGAGAGGGAGAGGACGAGGAGGAAGTGTTGGAATTGGCATCAAAGAGGGAAATGGTTGCTTGGGAGGCTGCACATCTTTTAGAACAAGAGAAGGAGAAGGGTTGTATGTGTTGTATCTCGCCAGCCAGTTTGAAAAAGGCTTGGCCACTGCAACAAAATTATAGGATGAAGTAAGTTAAAATTACAACTGCAACAAAAGTATGGGGTGAAGTAAGTTAAAATTACATGATCTTTTCTCTTGAAATTGCAGCTTAAGTTGCTAACACAACGGTCGCCTGCACGAACCTATTTCTCGAAGTAAATGTTTCAAAATAAACTAAATTGGAGCAACCTGCTTCATAATATTATAGTAGATTTAACTAAATTGGAGCAACCTGCTTCATAATATTATAGTATATCGCCAACTACTTCAATAAAATTGGGAAAAAGTACACTACTTATTTAAATTTAGGGCACACTATCTTAATAGGAAGCTAATTTTCAAGAAAAACTATTAAAAAAATAGAATGAGGCTAGAAGTGTAATCCTCCTAGCATCCTCCCTATAAAAAGATCTCTACCGGAAAATTTAGCCACTGAATAACCTGCAAAGTACATAAAATCAAGCAGAATTCAGGATGGCTTCACTGGACATCTGATAAAAGCGAAGATTTACAAGAAATTATTCAAATCGTTGAGAAGAAATTAGCATACAAACAAATTAATGGACAAATTAAAAGGTTGCATCATTAGGCCAAATTGTTTGTGCACTACATGCTCTAGAGGTTCTGGAACGTTGTTGAAGATCTTTGAGCTAAAATATAGGTTGAAGTCTCTAGTTTAATAGAATGTGTTTGTTGTTTGACATAATTTAAAAGTTGAGGATTTTTGTACTTACAAGATCATGTGCCTTCTTATTGAGATAATTGGTTTCAACAATGATCCATTTGTCTAGCAATGAATGCTGGCGACCAAATATTCCAAGCAATAATGGTCTGGGCTGTTGAATTTAATGATGCAAGATGACAGTTGCGATATAATCTGATAAAATTACTACTCTGAACCGTATATAACTTTATTCAAAACTTTTAAAGAATCGGCTACATACACATTGAAGTCTTCTCGACGGAAAATTATGTGTGGTCATGCAATACCGAATATGTGTAGAAAACTCCATAAAGAGCCATAGTGGTGCAAGAGAAACCATGGCTTGCTGCCACTGTTTCTTCAGATCAGGGCTCCACTGCTGCATAACGACCTTGATTTGCACCATAATACAAAGACATTAGAGTAAAGCATGGTGAGCGACACTACTATAAAATATATAACAACAGAAAAGACACTAAGTACTTTCAGAATTTTTTAACATACCTAAACAGCAGAAAATGCTGTGTAAAATCATTAGAACAATATAACGAACCCAATTTGACTAAATACTAACAAGATGTAACTCATAGAGAGCATGTCCAGGAAACAACTGAATTTGGTGATCTTGCAATTTATTGTAATGTAATAATTATCTTTCTGGATGGCATAAAGCAAGAACTAATTGCTTAAAAAAAACACTAATTCAAGAATGATTCTCAACTGCACAAAGCACATGATGACACTAGCTTAATTTATGATGCACAGACTCAACTTTCCTTCTAATAACCACCATTCATGGCCGTACTATATTTGTTTGGAGAAAAACATACAACAACATATAAAGAGTCTGAGAACCATACATACAAAAGCATACATGCCATCCCTAATATTCCATGTCGATGGCTCAATTTCCTGGCCCCGTGTTTTTTACCTGACAAATGGAACATGCAGTTACAATTATAACATGCACCAAGTCAACTCATGTCAAAGTCATTAAAATACACGCCACATAGAGAAGGTTGGCAGACCTAGTAAGAGAATATGCAAGTGAAAGAGAGAACAAGAGAGAAGAGGCTGTTGAGGAGAGGATACCGCCGACGCACGAAGAGAATAGTAGAAGACTAGCATACGAAATACACTAAGCATGCCATGAACTCAAAAACGCCCAGATCCATAGCAAGCCAGACCACACATGGTAGCCACACACATAAGAGAGAAACCCTAATGGCTAAATGATGAGACCAGGAAAAAATTAAATAAAAAATGACAACAAGAAGAAGAACTCCACAACCGAAACCTTAATCTGTATATCATCTTCGGTTCAATCGTGTAGAGCTCCGCATCCCTCGGAAGCATCACAAAAGTCTTGAACAAGAGTCTGCATCAAATGCACAGAGCAGCTGCTGCCATTAATGATTAGATTAGATTATTCTGGATCGAGACAAGCGAGACCTCCACCTCTAGTTCAGATCGTGAGCAGGCCCCGGCGTGAAGAAGCAGCAAACAGAAGTCACCACTAACAATGGCTTAATAATTTTTTTTTATAGAAACGAGTAAGAAGATTTATATTAAAAAGGGAAGATCTAATACAAAAAATGGGAATACTAAACCCATCAAAAGGATGGAAGTGGGCACCTCAAATCCAGTCTTTACATTTCCCAGGAAACTTAGATACATATATGTCTTAAAAAGAGAAGAGCACTGACTGTTAAAACAACTGCTTACAAAAATATCATATAGGTAAGTAGTAACTAGAAAAAAACCAGAATTTAGTTCTTTGCTGAGCGACGAGGCATTTTCTTGTTGCTTGAGGCCAGGTTCACATTATCCTCCATTCCCAGTAGGATCGACGGGTTGTTTCTCTTACTGGTCCGAATGCAATCCACCTTGGATTCTACAATCTTGAGACAACTGTGCATTGTCTCCATCCTACCAGCAATGCCTTCAAAGTACTCTTTCATTTTGTTATTGTTGTTCCTTATCTCAGAGATTTCAATTTGAACAAATGTAGCTAGATGAGAGATAGTTTTCTTGAGGTCTTTCTGTTCTCCTCTCAGCACTCCAACCTGAGCTTCAATGTCTTGCAGATGAGAGAGAAGACCAGGGGGAGGACTTTCGGGTCCACTGGGGGAGTCGAGATTCACCACACCTGCTTTATCTTCTGTCACGTTCTAAAGTTTGCCAACTATAGTTTCCCCAATGTTTCCACCCAACTGTTGCAGAGAGCCGAAATGTGCAGAGCTGCCGAGGAGCTGGTTGTTGGTTTCCAATGGACGCCAGAGTTTTCTTGTTTCTTGCTCCAAACCATTTGGCAAGATGGCCTGGTTCACCAAATGTCCACCACCCTGTGGAACCCATCCTCTATTGATTTCCATGGCTTTGGGCCGGCGCACATGCCTTGTTTTGTTGACGAGGCCCTCATTTTCGCTGAGACCATTCCCCTGTAACGCTTCCAATGTAGTGATATATTGGTTCAAGCCAATGCCCTCGGTTACTTGTATTGACGTCTTACACTGCTTTCACTTCAACGTAGGGAGGCATAGTCCTGGGGAGCTACCATTATCCATCTTGTAACGCTGAATACCTGCAAGCCAAGTCTTTTTCCCAGAACGATCCAGGTTGCAATGGTTGTGGATTGTTATCAGCCAAGTGATTTAAATAGGCCCTTTCTGCCAGACGTTTGCAGCACAATGAATTTCACATGCTGGGTGGGGGGTTCTAAGCTACAGATGCCATCAAATTTCCTTGGTTTTGAGGGACGCAATCTTGAAGAGATTGTGAATTTGACCTTCAGTTCCATCAGCCAGGTGGGAGATATGTTGGGGAGGATGCCAATTAATAGGTGAACGATCTAATGTTGACACCCAAGGCCAATTTGAATATGGGGATTTTGTAGCCCATTCCAATATTGATTATTTCCCATTCCTTGAGTTGAGAAGAAGGGATTAGGGAACCCATTCCATTGTTGGTTGTTTCCCATTTTTTATCAGGATGCCGCAATTTAGGCCAGCTCTGATATTTGCCATGGATTCGGCTTGCTCATTATTGCTTCTTAGAATGTGATAGAAAGAGATGGAGTTTAGATTCTTAATCTTTTGAGAGAAATGAAATTGGAATTTGGAGGAGGGTTGATGGTTATTCTTTGCAAGTGCCCTTGCTTCTTTGATCACAAGGAGAGAGTCGCCGATTGCGACCAGATTCTGGATGTTGTTTTCCTTTGTGCTGTCAATTCCTTGAAGTAACGCAATCCATTCTGCATCATTGTTGGTCTTTTTCCCTATTCCCCATGCATAGTCCATCAACTTGTTCCCTTCAGAGTTTAGGAGGACTCCCCTCGCACCTGCCAACCCAGAACAATGGCTTAATCATTACAGGTAGGGTTTCGTTCCGTTTCATTGCTTCCACTACAGTATTCTATTACAGCATTGGGTGGGCAATAAGTTATCAGAAGAAGAATGAAGTAGATGGAAAAGTGAATGGCTCAAGGCCACGTGCCTTCTTGCATTAAAGTCGGTTACTAGGTGTCCAGGTTCACTTAGTTAATTTTGGATGCCTAGAAATGAGGCCAAATAAGGCTCTCGAACCATTAATTGGTCAAAACAAAAAAAATCCCCAAAAAATTTGGTTAAAATCTCTAAAAAACCTTGCAGATTAATAGATGTTTCATTGAAACGATTTCTATAGTCCCTGCACTACCTGCGGGCAGGGACTAATAATAAACCTATAATTTGTATGTCAAACATAATCTATAACATATATTATTTACATAGTATGCTATTCATTAAATTTTGTATAAGATTATTTACAATTTCCAATTTTTGTTTTATGTTTTGTATACATTTTTTTTTTTTAATATAAAAATATATAAAAATAAAATGTTTATTTATTAGCATATAATGAAAAATAAATATATATTCACATAAAAAAACCAAGATTTTAGTTTGTAATTTTTTCTTTATTTGTGTATATATACAAATACCAAGTTTATAAAATAAATAATATTATATATATATAGATATAGATATAGATATATAGATAGATATGATTTACAATTTTTACATCTTTATGTTTTGTTTTGCAGGGGAATTTAAGAAGAAAATTTGCAAATCAAGACTTAATATGAGCATGCATGTCAAAGAACCATGAAGCCAAAATACCAAATCGATCGAGATTGTCAAAATCAACACATCATTATCTCATAAAAATGCAGTTGCAGAAAAAAGCAAGGATCAAAGGCATGCCATCAAACCTATCAATGAAACCAAACAAAGAAATCAAATCAATCGAAAGAACTATTTACAAAATTTCAAATGGGTGCCCCTTTATTTATTGAAAATTTGAAGGGGCGTTGTTGGGGTGGCAACACATCCCAACTTGTATGGCATGATCACCTTTTATAGGCCTAGGAAAGTATGTTCAAACTCACACAGTTCTATTATCATTCTCGATGATGATGTATGTCCTTATGAGCAATTTCCCATATGTCCTTAAATGGCCTTGGGAAGTGAGTTAGAACACCCCATAAAACAAAAACCATGAGTTCGATTGCTAAAACGTTAGCTTTGTTGGATTCTAGGCATCAAATTATAACTAGGAATGCCCTTGTCTTGCAAGCCCCATGGTCAGAAGTACCCTCTATATGGAAAGAGGAGAAACTAGGGTTTTTTTCAATGGGTCACAATGCAATTTTTAGATTGAGGGTTAAAATTGGATAAAATTTATCGCAAGATCCCCAATATGGAATGATCACCTTTTCTAGGCCGAGTCACACATGTTCAAACTCTGAAAACTCTATTATGCTGCTCGATTATAATTTTAGGCCCTATGAGCAATTTCCCATATGTCCCTATAAATCGCCTTGGCAAGCGAGTTGGAACACCCCACAAAACACCAAAACGTTAGCTCTATCATATTTTGGGAATGAGATTTTAGCTCTGGATGCCCTCCTCTTGCAATCCCCATGGACAGATGTATCCATTGCATGGAAAGAGGAGAAACTAGATTTTTTCTCAATGCTCTCAAAAAATCCCCTTAACGTGCATGAGAGGCCAACTTAATAAAAAAAATTCCAAGACACAAACAATCTTGGATTCATTGGCAAGTTTGAATGGAAAACAAATAATAGAAATCATATCTCTTTTGGAAATGGGAATACGAGGTAGAAAACATGAATTACAAACAATGCAAACTAGAAAATAATACTACAGTCCACATGCCTGGAGAAAACCCAATAATCTTCCTGTAGAATCTCAAATGGATTATTAAATCTTACTTATGAAATGTAAAACAAAAAAATTAGAGCTTGAGCCAATCTTCCCAATGTTTACAATGCATTAAGGGGTTCCCTCTCCACATATACATTTGTAAATAATTTCATAATGCACAACAAAGAATATGAATGGTCACACATAGCGCAATAAGCCAAAGAAACCCTGAACATAATACTCAAAGATTAAGAAAAAGGATGAGTAGAGATAAGAGGGAAAAATTTTCCCTCCCTCTTCTTTGGGGTTTAACTTAAAAAATAGTAAAAAGCAAATCTAAATCTAACCCTAAGAAAATAAAACTAGGCTTAAGTATCATAGATGGAAGTATAATTGTTATGCGAATGATATTATCTTAATACTACTGTGTCTAACTATTTATTATTGCTTGCATTATCTGTATTGGTTCGTAGAGACTTCAATCTATTTTTTTTTACATGTTATGAACTAATATACATTGATGTCCATTCATTTTTAGTTCTGAATTTTCATTTACAATAGTAATTTGTCAATGGTTATAATCATTACAAGTGTCATAGGGATTATTTTGGAAGTGCAACCCAACCCAATCCATCATTAAATTCCAAACAATAAAGTACTCATTCCAACCCATAATTAAATTCTCAATCCACAAAGTAGGAAGCAAGACTAACTACACTATGCCATGGGCACTTATCTGGCAATACATTCCACAACTTGTTAAAATATCCTTTCACCAATACAAGAAAGACATCTCAAAAGCATAAGAGACCACTAGAAAACCAAGTGATGCATAACAGTTCATTGCATTTGGTTAAAATGTGCAAGTATCCCATGCATTCCATCTGCAAACACACCAACTATGGATACAAAGGATAGTAGGATGGTGAGAAAGTATACATCCTTTTGTTATAGGCCCATGCAAATTTTGCATAAGGGGGTCAGTTTTGAATAAGAATATCTCAGGTGATTGTGGGATGTCTGACCACATCCACAATGGAAAAACACATTTGTGGGAGATGACCAAACCCAGTTATGCTTCCTAGTTTGGATTTTGTTCCCATAGACAAAATTCACAAATTATCCCTGAATGCCCCAAGGGGGGGAGTTGCAATTGGACAGAAAAAAAATTGTAACTCGAATTGTGAAACTGTCGATTCCAATGGATTCAGTATGTGTGGTTTCACCCACTGGAACCCCTTTACAACGATTCAATTTCCCGAAAATTGTCATATTATACCATCTCTGGAACTAGTATTTTGCTCAGTAAGGGCCAATGCCAATTTTGCACAAGGGAGTCAATTCTTAATAAAAATATCTTGGGCGGTTGTGGGTAGTGTGCGCACATACACAATGGCCAAAAATATCTATGGGAGCTTACGAAGCCTAGTTATACTACCTGATTTGGATTTAGTGCCCCCAGACCAAATTCACAAATTGCCCCTAAATGGCTCGAGGGGCGAGTCACAATTGGATATAGAACAAAAATCATAACTCAAATCTTGAAAAATTCAATTCCAATGGATTCAATATTCCGGGTTTCAACCAAGGAATCCCTCTACCATGATTCAATTGCCCATAAAAATGCGTATTATACCATCTCCGGAACTAGTCTTTTCTCAATAAGGGACAATGTCGATTTTGCACAAGGGGGTTAATATGGAACAAAAATCTCTTGGAAAACTGTGGGTGGCATGACCATGTCCACAATGGAAAAAAACATATGTGAGAGCTAACAAAACCCATTTATGCTACCCGGTTTGGATTTCATGCCCCCATACCAAATGAGCACGGTGATGGTGACAATGAGCATGAGGATAATGAAGCATGATGGTGATGGTGACAATGAACATGACGATAATGATGAGGATGAGGATGATGATGTTAATGTCAATTCCAATGATAATGAGGATGAGGCTGATGATGGATGAGAATATTATGGTGTACTTAGATGAAAGAAAAAAACAAAGACAACAAATCCATGATGAAGATTGTGCAATTTATCAAGTTGTTTATGAATATGAAAAATTGAACAAATATAGAAACACATGTTATTTTGCTTGGCGAGTAGTAGGAGAGGCACTTTGTGAGATAGATAGTTGCAACCAACAAAAATGACCTATTCTTATTTCACTTGTGGAGACAATGAGTATGAGGATATTGATGGTGACAACATGATTATGAGGATGATGAAGCCTAATAGGATGATGAACCATGATGGTGATGGTGACAATGGGCATGGTGATGGTGACAATAGGGATGACGACAATGATGTTGATGGTGGAAATGGGTGTTGTGATGATGAAGCATGATGGTGATGGTGGAAATGGGTATTGTGATGATGAAGCATGATGGTGATGGTGACAATGAGCATGGTGATGGTGACAATGAGCATGATGACAATGATGGTTAAAATGGGCATCAAGATGAGAATGGTGATGTTGACAATGAGGACAAGGATGGTAGTGTTGATAATGATCACGAGGATGATGAAGCATGATGGTGATGGTGACAAGGGGCATGGTGATGGTGACAATGATGATGATGATGATGAGGATGAGGATGCTGATGTATGAGAATCTTGTGGTGTACTTAGATGAGAGAAAAAAACAAGGAAAACAAATCAATGATGAAGCTTGTACAATTTATCAAGTTGTTTTGTGAATTTTAAAAATTGAAAAAATATAGAAACAAATGTTATTTTGCTTGAAAAGTAGTAGGAGAGGAACTTTGTGAGATATATAGTTGCAACAAACAAAAATGACCTACTCTTGTTTCACCTATGGGGACAATGAGAATGAGGATGGTGATGGTGAAAACATGAGGATGAGGATGATGAAGCATGATGGTGATGGTGACTATGGTCATGACGACGATGATGTTGATGGTGGAAGTGGGCATGGTGATGACTGAGCATGATGGTGATGGTGATAATGGGAACGGGAATGGCGATGGTGACAATGAGCTTGATGGTGATGATGGTGAAAATGGGCATGTAGATGAGGATGGTGATGGTGATGATGACACAATGAGACAATGAGGATGAGGATGGTGATGGAGACAATGAGGATGAGGATGGTGATGGAGATAATGAGAATGATGATGATCAATAATGAGGGTGATGGTGACAATGGGTATGGTGATGATGAAGCATGATAATGATGGTTACAATGATCATGGGGATGGTGATGGTGATGATGAGACAATGAGACAATGAGGATGAGGATGGTGATAGATACAAGGAGAATGAGGATGATGAAGCATGAGGGTGATGGTGACAATGGGAATGGTGATGATGAATCATGATAGTGATGGTTACAATGATCATGGGGATGGTGATGGTGAAAACTTGCATGATGGGGACGATGGTGAGAATGTGCATGAGGATGAGGATGGTGATGGTGACAATGGGAATTACAACAATGAGGATGATGAGCGTCAGGATGTTGATTCCAATGCCAATAACAATGAGGACGAGGATGATGATGGATGAGAATATTATGGTGACAATAACAGTGATAATTCAAGTAGACCATACAGATCACTTCTAATACTAATGGTATCCATTAATTTCTCGTGTTCAAAGTAATGTAGGAGTTATTGTACCTTTGATGAGTTCTTCCTTGGAATTGTTTGTAGTTAGAGGTTTGTACCAACAACTAATTTTGTATAGTGTTATACAAAATGACCCAGTCTATAATCTTCAAATGCATACCATTTTTTATTCTATGTCCTTTCATCCCGTGTCAAATATTCTCCTTTAATAAGCATTGACTCAATCAGAAAATCAATGCCATCGGAGTTCATTAATGAGACATTCAAGGTCT
Organism: Larix kaempferi; assembly: GCA_027924585.1. Lineage (NCBI taxonomy): Eukaryota > Viridiplantae > Streptophyta > Pinopsida > Pinales > Pinaceae > Larix > Larix kaempferi. Next base: position 845,209 of record BSBM01001158.1, on the reverse strand, counting down.
GCTTTCCCTCTAAAAAATGTGCCAGCCAATAGTCAGTTCCCTATTCATTACCCCTAGGTGAAACCACTGCACATATATGACCTGTAAAAAATGAAGTCACAACATGTGAGTCCACTAAATAAATGAGGAATACTACATTGTTTTTAGTTAATAAAAATACATAAAATGTTAATCACAGCTGGTTGTATGAGATCTAAGATGTGATCATAATCTGGTGAGATACTTGATTGGTCCTCCTCCACCTAGGATAATTCCAAAATTATACATTGGACAATGGGGATAGATACACGATATTATCCATCAAGCCATCCCATGGATTTAGAATCTTTCCATTCATTACTATTCATGGACCTGTTGGCCTCCCCCAACAACCCTTTCATTTTTCAAAAATGAATGGGTCCCCACTACAAGAATTTTCGATATACTTTGAACAATGATTTAATATGCTAGGTATCTAATTAACTAAAGGTGGTTTCTTGGGTTTAATTTTTTATTTCAAGCTCATTTTATAGTAGGGATGATTTTATTTACTCTTGGATATTGCAATGCATGTACTATGGGGATAATTTCTAGGATATTTATGAACACAATCATGTTAATTTTTTTTTATTCCATCATTGAAAGAATGGGATTAAAAAAATGATAAATCTGGTCCCTCTTGAATAATTGAATTTTCATTTTCATGCTCATTTGACAGTTGGGATGATTTCATTTACTGTTAGATATTGCAATGCATGTACTATGGGGGTAATTTATGGGATATCTATGAACATGATCATGATCATTTTTTTGGATTCCATGTCTGAAAGCATGGAATTCAAAGGATGATAAATATGGCCCCTCTTGAATAATTGAATTTTCATATTCTATCATTCTGCATCCTAATACATGAACATTATACAGCTTGGTTTAAATTACCAGTTTGTCTCAATTTATACATTATTTTGAACCTTTTTCATTTTTCGTTTATGTAGATTGTAAGAATGATTATATATTTCTTATTTACATATGGATTTGTTGTTAGCAATTTCGATTTGATGTGATATCATAAAATTGACTTAATTCAGCTACCAACCGATTATGTAATCATTCATCTTCCCTTATATTTCAAACGGATATGAAATAAATTCGATTCTACCTGCAGGTTCTATTATCCCAAATCATGCACTCAAGATATGGTATTGATGGACACCTTTGATCAAATTTTATGTTTTATTATGTCATCCTAAGTGATTTATTTTATGGCTAAGGGTCATTCAATTGGTCTGATTTAGTTTTAATAATATTTATTGCTATGTTGGATTAATTAATTGTATTCTTGTGAGAAATTTGATCCTATTATTTTTAACATTAGCAAAAAATGATTTTTATCAGATCTCTTTTATTTATTTGATCCTTATCCTAACATATATGGTGATCACACCGTTATAGTAAAGGATTGGGTCTAATGTTATATTTCCCAAGTCTTTACCCTATCCTAACTATGTTATCAATGACTTATCTTATCACAATTCAAATGAAGGTGTAACAAATAAAACAAAAATTACATGTAAAAAATTATACATTAGCATATGGACGATCATAATTATGGTTCAATGGATTAGGGTTAGCATTATTTTTGGTCGATCATGATGACACATGTGAAATCTACAACTAGCTTGTCAATATGACCTTTCTACCTTATGGTGTTGAACCAAATATTGCGCTAGCATCCAGGAGGATGAAGTGGACAACCCTAGTGTCAAAACTACAACACATGTATTATAACTCTCAATGCCAGATCAGTATTTGCCTAGATTACGTGTATATACATTGGATGGGATGTATAGTGTGGGATGGTTAAGAGTCACCACCTTCCCATTTCAAATAACCAACTCAACAACGTGACTCATTTGTGAGTCATGGCTTCAAACCTATGGTCGTGACTTGACACTTCGATATTTTATTACCCTTAGCATCACCTCACCTATCACCATACCTTGCCATTATGGTACTCTACGTACTTGCACCAGGATCATTAACATCACTTTTTATCTAACTTCTTGAGGGTTCCGAGCTCTTTTCAATTGTGCTTTTCCTTCCAGGAGCTTCTTCTTCTCCCAGCATTTACCTTAGGGTTGTTTCTTAATCACGAATAGTAAAAAAATTTAGTGGGTTGGTCTATGTGTCCACCGTTGTCATCCCTCCAATCCTCATTAGAAGAAATTTGGGTAAAAAATGGGTCTCCTAAGGAAAATAATAAAATAGTAGTAGAGAGAGAGAGAGTAAAAAACTACTTTTTTGGATCATATTTTCAACTTATCTCCTTGTAGGGTTACTCAAATTTCAAGCGGGAGGACTCGTTGGATGCATAATTAAATTATGCATCCAACGAGTACCCATGTTGCATACTTTAACAACTTCCACACCATGAAAAATCAAAAATACATTAAAAAACATGTTTTCTCTAACTAGAAACCTGTTTTTTAATGTATTTTCGATTTTGGATGCATAATTTAATTATGCATCCAACGAGTACTCCCGCTTTAAATTTGAGTAAACCTACAAAGAGATAAGTTGAAAATATGATCCAAAAAAGTATTTTTTATTTTTTCCCTCCAATTTGTTTAGGTGCTCCGTTTTTCAATTTTAAAGCATTTTGATTGGCTAATACATGATGACATGGAATTTGTATTATTTTTGGAAGACCCATTTTAAATTGAAATTTCCTCCAATGTACCTTTATTTTAATCCACCACCTCATCATGTGCTTAATTAACATGTTTGAATCAATGAATGCGAGATTTATCGAGGTGAATGAACACCTTGTTCATTAGTTGGCCATTGTGGGTTGGTTAAACTTCATATGAATATTTCATGGGCACAATAAAGCTATCATGCTTTCCTTTTCAAAGTTCTTTGATGGTTTTCGAGTTCAAATTGGTGATATTGTGTTTGAAGTTGATGAGGATTTTACAAAGTTAGCCACTAAATTTCCTTGCACAAGCGAAAAATGGTTCAAACACTCACCAATAAAGGACATCCTGTGCAAGAAGTCGCATCGCAGGCCAATTCTTGCCATCCATAATACAAAAGGTATGGAAATTTTTTTATTCAAAACTCAATGGAAAGAGATTTTTGTGGTTTTGAGTCAGTGTGTCTCCTATGAAGGTCTGTTTACCCTACTTCTCCATTATCACCTTCATATTTTTATGGATTTTATGGGATTCAAATTCAATTTAACATACTTCTTGTGTATGAGCCTTAAAACTATGGCTCGAAAAATCCAGAAAACGTTGGATTATTCCCCATGTATCCTATTACATTTTGGATTGGTTTGGATTCTAGTCGGGTATAATTTAGGTCTATTAGGGGATAATTGGAAAAGTTTTGTTATGAGAAGTGGTTTTGAAGATACATCCCCTGAGTAGGATAATGTTTTCCAAGATATAGTTCATGCCATCCCTCATGGAATTAACTCTTCCTCTAGTCACGAACCTAAAGCATTAGCCACCCAAAACTCTCTATTTCCCTCCATCGGGTTGATATGATCATGTGTGAAGCCATGACTCATTTGTGAGTCATGGCTTCAAACCTATGGCCGTGACTTGACACTCCGATATTTTATTACCTTTAGCATCACCTCACCTATCACCATACCTTTCCATTATGGTACTCTACGTACTTGCACCTGGATCATTAACATCACTTTTTACCGAACTTCTCGAGGGTTCCGAGCTCTTTTCAATTGCGCTTTTCCTTCCAGGAGCTTCTTCTTCACCCAGCATTTAACTTAGGGTTGTTTCCTCATCACGAATAGTAAAAAAATTTAGTGGGTCGGTCTATGTGTCCACCATTGTCATCCCTCCAATCCTCAGACCTTTATTTTAATCCACCACCTCATCATGTGCTTACTTAACATGTTTGAATCAATGAATGCGAGATCTATCGAGGTGAATGAACACCTTGTTCATTAGTTGGCCATTGTGGGTTGGTTAAACTTCATATGAATATTTCATGGGCACAATAAAGCTGTCATGCTTTCCTTTTCAAAGCTCTTTGATGGTTGTCGAGTTCAAATTGGTGATATTGTGTTTGAAGTTGATGAGGATTTTAGAAAGTTAGCCACTAAATTTCCTTGCACAAGCGAAAAATGGTTCAAACACTCACCAATAAAGGACATCTCGTGCAAGAAGTTGCATCGAAGGCCAATTCTTGCCATCCATAATACAAAAGGTATGGAATTTTTTTTATTCAAAACTCAATGGAGAGAGATTTTTGTGGTTTTGAGCCAGTATGTCTCCTATGATGGTCTATTTACCCTAGTTCTCCACTATCACCTTCATATTTTTATGGATTTAATGGGATTCGAATTAAATTTAACATACTTCTTGTGTATGAGCCTTAAAACTATGGCTCGAAAAATCCAGAAAACATTGGATTATTCCCCATGTATCCTATTACATTTGGATTGGTTTGGATTCTAGTCAATTATAATTTAGGTCTATTAGGGGATAATTGGAAAAGTTTTGTTATGAGAAGTGGTTTTGAATATACATCCCTTGAGTAGGATAATGTTTTCCAAGATATAGTTCATGTCATCCCTGATGGAATTAACTCTTCCTCTACTCACGAACCTAAAGCGTTAGCCACCCAAAACTCTCTATTTCCCTTCCTCAGGTTGATACGATCATGTATGAAAAAATCCCCATATTGCAATCTCCATCTAAGCCCCATCAATAGGAAAGTGATCATGTTTCTCACATGAATGAGGATTCCCTTTCCCAGGGCCCCACTTAACAATTTGATTTCCCAGGTATAATTAAAACTCCCCCAAATTACCAATTCAATTGGCCATGCCTTTGGGTCAAGAGTTGATGATTTGTATCTGATCTATGTATTAGATTAGGATATCAAAGATGGACCCTTTTCTAACAAACAATAAATGCTTGAAGACATCATGGGGAAAACCCTTGAGAGATTAAGCATAGTTTGTATCCTCTGGAAACTTGGTCATTTAAAAGATCAAGTTTGGCCCGAATTAGATGAAAAATCAATTCCTATAGTTGTCAATAACTTTGTACAGAATGTGAATGATGATGGTATTCATGATCATGACCATATTATTAAAAAATCCCATCCTGAAGAGGCTTTTGATAGAATCACTTATTGAAAACCATTTGAGTAGAAAACAACTCTTTTCCCCATCCTTGAACCCTTTGACTACTAAAATTTTATGTCGACCGAAGGATAATTACTCTATAGGTCAAATCGATTGGGTTTTTTAGAAGGAAAATAAAAATGCTCACTCTACATCTCAATTTGATTTGCTAAGTAATGAGGAATTGAATGTTAAATTTGATGACATTCTTCTTCTTGGTCAAATTCTTGATCAAAATTGTCATCATGGTTTTGTTGAAAATGACAATAAAATAGTTTATAGTGCTAAGGAAACCCCTGAGATTAATCATGCCACTCATGATGAGCAAGGGACATCCATATTAACTCAATAGGAGATCGAGGATGAACCCTCTGATAAATATTGAGAAGCATGTGTATTCCAGAATGGGATTGATGATTTGGTTCACGTCGTAGATGTCTCTGCGTGTTTGATTCCTAATTTGGTTCCCCTTCAAGATCGATCATTTGAACCGAATGTTAAACATGGTAAGCAATATTGTAAATATGTTAAGCATCTAGATGTGAATGTCGCAGGGAAAAGGATGGCAAGGTTAATATCTCTAATTGCTCATAATAGGCCCCCTCCTCAGGATTCAAACAATTTCATAGATCTTGACAATATTGAATAGTCTAATCCCATGTTACAGGATGATGAAAAAAAAACAAAGTTTCATGATAATTGAAGCAACCTTTCATTCCATAGTTTAAATTTGAACCCTCATTAAGATTTAAGTGTACATTCACACTAGTAGTTTACATGGTATTCCAAAACAATTTTCAGGACAAATAATAACATTGAGAATAATAAGTATTCCATGACCAATAAAATCGTTGTGTTGGAATTGTCTTTATTCACAATGGCTTGACCCACGATGCCTTTGAAGGAACTTTCACTATAGTCCCTTGACAGTTGATCTACCAAGCTAGAAATTGGAATACTAATAATGGATCATGAGTAACCATGAAAGATTCTTAAATTTATCAAAACTCTCTCTAAGTAAAATGTCAAGATTAGAATTCTTTCATAAAAAAAACCGCAAACCCAAATTTCTATGGGCAAGATCTTGATGATTTGGTTATGCATTTAAAGTTCATATTACAAGGTTTTTCATGCTTGGTTATGTCCTAATTTTCACTTCGAGGATCACATGGTATTAAAACACCATACATATATGAAAATGATTTGTAGTGTGTGTTTTTACCTTAGTTCTCATTTCACCCCATCTTCTACATTCATCCCACACTCTGTAGGTGTAGGTATTTTGTCCATTAAACTATATTGCTAGATGCAAGAAATATATAGGATAGGGAGTGAGCCTCTATCTTCTTCTTAGAGAGTAGGATTTGTTGAGACAAAATTTCAATCATGAGTGTATTAATCAACAATAGCAAATGTGCTTCTTAAAATTTAATTTCAACAAGTTGCAATCACCATAATATGCTATTCATTCAATATTTTGAACAATGTGTGATTGGATTGCATATTTTGGAATACTCATTAATTGAAAAGTTCTTCCATCTTAATTTCATTTTCCGTAACATATACTATTAGGGAGAATATATTTGTCCATTGATCTTGCTTGGCATGAGCCTTATATATTTATTCCCTACCTTCTTAATCCAATTCTTTTCCAATGTTTTCCATACTCTTGTAAGAATTTTCTCCTTTCAAATTGACTCAACTATACACCCTTATCTATTATTGTTACCTAAAGATATCCATAGTTGGGGTGAAGTGGCATTGTGTGGTTAGAGGATTTGTCTCTTTGTTCAGAATTGATTTATCTATCTAATCGGCGTTCAACACCCCCCTTCCTAAATTCCATTGCCTCCATTATATTGGGTTGATGCTAATTTTTAGTTCGGTTGCAAGCTCATTGAACTCCAATTGTAATCTTAATGAGCCTTCTGGTTCTCTCTCCATTAGCCTTTGTAAACATAACCCTTAGTACATTCGTAGGATTAATTCCCGTTGCTTGATAAGAACTTCCTCCCCAGTTTAAATTTATTGAGCTTACTATTAAATGTTTGGACTTTGTTATCCTAAAGCACCCAAAGGAATATTTTCTTACATCACCTCAAAGAAAGATTGTTTAATAGTCCAACTTGTTAATATGGAGGCATCAACGAGACTTGCCACCTTTAAAAGAATTAAATATTGTTTTATGAAGATTCATAAAAGAATTCAACTCCAACCTCCTAACACTTCAATCATCACATTTACAAAATGATGTTTACCTTCAATCATCTGTGCAAGTGTTTTACAAGCATGTGCTAACCTAATATTATTGGATCCCGTCAAAGAAATGCATGCATATAGTAGGCAATATTCATGTTTTTAGTATACTATATTTGTGAGAAGTGCCCTTATTAACCTATGTTCCAACTGTGGAGAAATGGAAGATGCTTCCCAAGTCTTTCAAAAACTGCATGAGAAAAATATGGTCACTTGGACTGAAATGATTGCAAGACATGGTGAGAATGGTTTTTCCTATGAAAGCCTCAAACTATTTTTTTTAAATGCAATAATTAGGGTTGAAACTAAATTTACTAACCCTTACCTCTATGCTCTATGTAGGGATATCATAAGACTCAACACTTTTGATGGCTTAAAATTAAAATGCAACAAATGACATTAAAGTTCCGACTTACAATTGTTACTTGTATCTCCTTGTAACATCCATTGTGACATTCCTTTATGTTCACATACCCACTTTGAACCTATAAAAAATTCAATACCATGGAAATTTTTTAAAATAAAATTAGTTATATATGTATGGAGAGAAATTGATGTCAATAATAAACATGATAAAAATTGAACATCAATTCATAAGAATACAAATTGTTTCTCTATAATTGTTGGTTATAGTGAGAAAAAATGTAAAACAAAATCAATAGTATCTAATGGAACACAAATAAATAATTGGAGATATCAAAGGATGGATACCTTGGGTTAATATCTCTTAAGTAAAATATGATGCAACAAGATTTATAATAGAAGAAAGTGGAGGACAATTTAAATTGTCATTTGGCTTGTATTTGTCAGAATAGCTCTATGTTTCAGTAGCCACTCCCATTGAATTGAACAAAATACTTGTTATAATAGCTAATATCTTTCTTATAATGAAACAAAATACATTTAAATTGAACTAACAGCTAATATCAATACATGAAAATTTGTAACAATTACCACGATTTTAAAAATGAAAATCGCATATATTCATTTTCATTAAAATCGCTAGAATATTTGGGATTGGGTTTTTGACCCCTCTCATTACTTTATATAGCCAAACCCTTTGTAGTCAGAGTCCCATAAACCCCACGAATTATTGGGTTTTTTTTTTGGACCTCTCCCATGACATCATATATCTATATAGCCACAATCCTCTATCTCCAACAACTTAAACTATAAATTATGCAGAGTCAAAGTATTAATTATTGAATCAATGTACATACATCCTAATTCAATTATGAGTCGGAATTGGGATTGGTTTCTTTTACCCCTTTCACTATACAATTCTACATATTTGGGCTTGGTTTGATGGGAATAGAGAGCCCAATTATTTCTTCTAATATGGGAACCACGACATGGATCACAATTTGTTAAGTAGAAGAAGCTAATACCATAGCTCCTATTGAAATACAAAAGGTTTAATAGAATAAAGCACAAACAAATTTATGAGGTTTACATGTAGAGTAGGTTTGATGGGAACAGAAGTTGCTCTTCTAGTATCAATATACTTCAATAGGGAAGATATACGTAGTTTATTGACACTAGAGAAATATTAATTAATACACTGATGTATTAAATACAATATGATTTTTTCGGTGTCTTATTTGCTTATTTTATATGCTCCAATTGCACAACTATTGCAAGGATAGTTGGTGAGCTACCTTGCTTGCTTCATGTAGTCAAGGTTGTGTTCAAGATTGTATGAAATCATTTAATGGGTGGCTTCATATATCCTTCAAGTTGAGATTTGTATTTTAAGTACATTTTAGGTTTCTTTCAGCTAGCTATGGAAATCCTCACTTTTTTTTCAGTTTTCTTTATGGTTTTTCTAGTAGATGAACACAACAATCTATACATGCCCACACTGGAGAATGTTGAGGTATATTGGAAAAAGTAAAAGAATAGGTATTTATTTTACCATAAATATTTAATTTTTCATTGTCGAAAATTTGATTTCAACCCTTCCCTTCACCATGTTGTATTTTTATTTATCATAAAAAATTCCTAAGATCAGTGGAGAGGGAAAGTCAAATCAGTCAATGGATAGATTGGGTAATGAGCATGTCGAAAACATAGAATTGTTGTTTTGTCACTGGTTAGTTTCGTGGAGGAGACCATGATAAAGATACACCCAATAACCTCTTCTATGGTTAGAAGAAACACTACACCTTTTGAAGGGATTCGGTTACCTACTATATTGCCTCCTTTTTGGATATGGAGAAGCATATCTACTAACCAAAGATATATGTTTTGAGGTAATCCTACGTCTTCCCAAAAAATATGATAAATCCTTCAATGGAGTTGTATATGCTGGTTTCAAATTACTTATTGAAATATTCATTGGCCATTCAACTCAGGCCACAATATGGTTGACTCGATCATCCCAGTAGATTACATTAAAATTCAAAAGACTTGAGGCGATTCCAGTCTGCTCTTCATGTTCAATGTTATCCCTTTGAAACATAGACAAAATATGTAGCTTGAAACTGGTGTGATTCACCCTTGGATGCTACACGCTATATACCCACTCATCAACCAAGCCGAACGAACTCTCTAGATATACCAGTTCCCATATTAACAAAAATATCATGATTTAGATTATAGGTTTAAGCCTGAACTTTTGATGATGCGCTTGAGGTTTAGAGCTTGAGTTTGACTATGAATAAAACCTTAAAATTGGCTCATATAAAATGCGAGGAATATTGTGAAGATTAGATAAGTCTCAAAAAGTATTAAAAATGTGTTTTTTGTATTCTAAATAACAACAGGGTGTGTGGAATAGGTGCTTGAAAGTCCCAAGAATATTTAGATGCTAGATGCAAGTAATAATAATAGTATGGAGAAAAATACTTCGCTCCGGTCTCCAAGCAATTAATTTTTAATGAGGACCCGTGGAAAAGGGCTTATATGAAATAACAGCCTGCACAAGTAGCGAATAATAAAGCAAGCTTGGAAGAAGACATAAACATTGTCCAAATTTTCAATGGGGGCATTTTGAGCTACAGCACGTCATGTATTCCTAAAGGGACCTTACTCAAAATTAGTATGATGTGCTTTAGATAAATATGGATAGATAACAGAATTATTTTTTTTCTCTTGACAATAGACCCTAAAAATTGCTAATCCAAGTTGCAAAACAAACAAACATGCATTCCTTCATTGTCTGGAAAACCTCAAAGAACCATGTAGCCTTCTAAATACTGAAAACACATTGAAAACTGGAATTTTATGAACCCGTGCTTTTGGATTTCCAAAATACTTGGGTTTGTTCAAAGCTGGGTCAATTTTGTGACGTTGCCTCTCCAACGTTTTAGGAAGTTCTGATGTGGTGAAGGGAAGGGTCGAAAATCAAATTTTCCACAATGAAAAATTAAATATTTATGGTAAGATATATACTCATTGTTTTAATTTTTCCAATATACCTCATCAGTGTAAGTGTTGGCATGTATAGATTGTTGCATTCATCTATAGGAAAAAAACAAAGTAAACTGAAAATAAAAACAAAAAAAGGTGAGGCTTCCCATAGCCAAAAGAAACCTGAAATGTAATCAAAATACAAATCTCAACTTGAAGGAGATATGGAGCCACCCAATAAATGAGTTCATACAATGTCGGCCACAACCTTGATTGTATGAAGCAAACAAGGCATCCCGCCAACTATCCTTGCAATTGTTGTGCACTTGTAGCATATAAAATAAGAAAACAAGACACCTAAAAGCATCATATTGTATTTAATACATTTATGGATTCATTCATCTTTCTCTAGTCTCAATAAACTGTGCATATCTTCCCTATTGAAGTTATATTGATACTAGAAGAGAAACCTCCTTACACGTCAAACCTACTCTACATGTAAACCACTGATTACTTCATATATCCAAATCCTTTGTACTCAGAGTCCCATGAACCCCACCTATTATTGATTTTTTTTTTACCCCTACCATGAGTTCATAAATCTATATAGTCACAATGCCTTATTTCCAACAAGTTAAACTATAAATTATGCAAAGTAAAAGGCTTAATTTTTGAATCAATGTACATTCATACTAATTAGATTATATCTCAGAAGGCCATGATGATTACAAAACTATCGATAGTTCCACTCAGTTCACTATTAAACATGGGAAATGATCAGGTATAGAAATAAAAAATCACGTTCGCAAGCACAAATATGGTACAATAATGAAAAGGCATGGATACAAGCACAATTTTCTAGCTAAGAATTTTCCTCTCTCTATATTCCCAAAAAATTATAAAAATTTGATGGAATCGTCTTGTTGGAACATTTAGAAACCCATTCCATACTTAGGATATATTTTATTAGTCATCTAGATTAATCTTCCTATGTGTAGAATATGTAGTTGGCCTAGTTTTGTCTTTTATGCCTCCATATACCATCCTAAGTCACAAAAATGAATTTGGATAGATTCTGGATAAGAATTCCTTGTATTTTGTTTGATTTTATTCCATTCATGAATTAGAAAGACACTTTCCTGATTTAGAGAGCTTTATCTTGTTTTTTCTACTTTCTAGTGGATAAGGTAAAGCTAGTTGTCTTGGAAACTCTCTCCACTTGACCAGTTCGATGTCCACCACTTTATTCTCTCCTAAAGTCATCATTAAATTCCATTTACATCACTCATGAGCTTCCATACCATATTCATCTAATTCGTGAGCCTTTAGAGTGTTTTGGAAAGTGCTTTTTACATCTAGGGGGTTTTTATGCTTTTAGTAAGCCTTAATTTTTTGTTCTTTACAACTTGCCTTTAAGAAATTTTATTTTCTCTCTTGAGATGTATTATATATTGTATTCATATTGAGGAATAATATATGAGATGATATTTCCATCAATTGAGTTCCTTTTGTTGTGTTTCTGTTTCAATACTTCTTCTTATTCTTGCATATCTTTGAATAAATTTTTGTGAGGACTTATTTGCTTCAAGATTATTGGCTATTAGAATTCTTTCATGTTATTGATCCTATGTAGATTTATCACATAGTATTAGAGCCATGGGAGCTCTTGATTAAATTAGTCTTCCATTATAATATTTTAGAGAGTTTGTTTTGTAGGTACTGAAGATCAAATGGAAGAAATTTATTCAATACATATAGTTGTTGAAGATGAAGAATTCCATCTCTCTCTCTTGTTCTCCCATAAATATTCTATTCTAAATTTTGAGCAAGATAAGCCAGTTTATGCTCTAGAATCTAAAGAGGTTCTTTAATCCTCTCTTTCACATGAGTTTGTTGGTGTGCATAATGATGATATTCTGAATGTTTTGGAGGTGATTCATTCGCCCTCCTGGATCACATACTTCTTATGTACTTCTATATGATCATTGGCACATGTCATCATAGTTTCACTAAAGATTGAGGACACTACCATTCTCTTAGGTTCAAGTCTCAGGCATATTTTGGTGATTTTGGTTTTGATCTTACCCCAGCTAGTTCAAAGGAGATATCGAGGAACCATCTATAAATTCCTTGAGATGATTTAACTTCCAATTATAAGAAGTTCAAGTTTTAAGAGCAATCAGATCTGATTGGAGCTGATCCTACCTCAATTGGTTTGAATTTCAAGTTCCATAATGGTCTGGATATTCATGGATTTGTTCTCTTCAAGAGAAAGTTTAGAGAGCCTCCAGTTTCGCTTGCATCCACTACTGGAGAATTCAAGCACATGTTTTTGGATCATGATACACTTCTTCCCAAGAGGAAGATACCTCCATACATATGATCACGTTCACGCCTACTTGATTTTGGAGTAGCAACAATCTTGGTGTGCACATGTCCATTTTTGAGGCAGGGTTTTATTCCCATGAGGTTTTCCTTATTTCCTCAGTTTACATGGGCATAATTTTTTGCATTGGAGTGACCATAAGACTTATTTTCTGGGCCCTATACTTATGATATTTTACTCATAGACAGTTAGGATTAAGGGGGGGTGTCGGAACATTTAAAAAATCATTCCATACATAGGATATATTTTATTAGTAATCTAGATTAATGGATTAGTTTTGTCTTTTATGCCTTGATATGCCATCCTAAATCACACAAATAAATTTGGATAGATTCTGGATAATATTTCCTTGGAATCTATCTGATTTTATTCCATTCCTGAATTAGAGAGACACTGTCCCGATTTAGACAACTTTATCCTGTTTTTTCTACTTTCTAGTGGATAAGGTAAAGGTAGTTGACTTGGAAACTCTCTCCACTTGACCAATTCGACCTCCACCACTTTATCATATCCTAAATTCATAACTACATTCCATTTACATAACTCATGAGCTTCCATACCATATTCATCCAATTCATGAGCCTTTAGAGTGTTTTGGAAAGTGCTTTTGACACCTAGGGGGTTTTTATGCTTTTATTGAGCCTTAATTTTTTGTGCTTTACAAATTTCTTCTAAGGAATTCTATTTTCTCTCTTGATATGTTTTATATATTGTATTCATAATGAGTAATAATATATGAGATGATATTTCCATCAATTGATTTCCTTCTCTTATGTATCCATTTCAACACTTCTTCTTATTCTTGCATATCTTTGAATAAATTCTTGTGAGGACTTCTTTGTTTCAATATTCTTGGCTATTAGAATTATTTCATGGTATTGATCCTATATATAATTCTCACACATCTTACCCTTTTCAAATATGGAATATAAACCTAACATTAATATGCATCCATACAATTAATAATTTAATTATACCAGCTATGAAAAATATTAAATAAATCAATATCACATAAAAAAATTAAACTCATAAGAGGTCGACTATGAAAAAACAGAACAAGTAAATATAACACACAAAAAAATGTGAGGATGACAAAGAGAAAAATTAAAAATTGGTGCAACAGATAAAGCAAAGAAAAATGCAACCAATGGGGAGAGAAAGTGAGCCTAAACTGCCATACCTGGTGTCTTTCAAAATATTTAAACAAGGAGAACTGAAGCTACGATATGTTTTTTTGTTGAGTTTGAATGCTTGTCGTGTTGCTTGCATACCACATCACCTCATGTGTCATTCTTTGCACTGACTATACCAAGTTTCACCATCTGAAGAACTCGTGTAGAAGGATACGACTCTCAAAATATACGGATTCTCAAGAAATCCAGTGACTTGCAGAGCACACCAAACATAGAATACACCAAAAGAGATCACTTGTAGAACTTGTTGAGTAGAACATTGAGTAAGTGTGATCGACAATTTTGGACAGATGAGAAAATCATCTAGCTCAAGTTGCACGTCCTTTTTCTAGTTATTTCTCCTGTCTCGCTTCCTTCATTTGGTTATTTGTCTAGCATGTCATCATAGAACTAGTTATTCTTGGCCAACCAATAGACCAAAAAAATAAAGGAAAACCCTAGTTTCTAAATCCACAATTCCCTCTCAAGATGGATCCTGGAGAGTTCTCAGGGCCTGGCTATTTCTACAAAGCTTGGGTTTGAATATGGGTTCAATTTTGGGTTTTAGCCAAGCATGAATTGAGGTTATGGATTCGAAGGGTTTTGAGGGTTTGCGAAATATGGGAGTCATGGACTTGGCAAACAAATTTGAGGTGAATATTGTGAATGTGTTGGATTTGTATTTTCCTTCTACGGGGAAAATATGGGTCATGGCACTTAAGCTTAAGGATGAGAAGGAACTTTCGAAATTGAAGGGAAAGGATTTTAAACCTGGGAATATAGTATGCATTAGTTTTATTAAGTGTTGTGTCATTGACCAATGGTTCAGTTTGCTCAATTCATCTTTCGATTCAACATATGTTGTTAGGGTAGGAGAATGGGTTGAGGGTTTCGTGTTTGTAGCCTTTAGTTAAGGGCAAGCAGAAGCTATCAAAGGGTTTCCATGTCTATTAGGAGGTGATATGAATTATCGATGAATGGAGGTAAAGCTATGGATTTGGATCAAAGCAATTTTCACTTGAGTTCTTCAGAGATTCCTATGCCAAAGAATATGAAAGGAGAGACCAATCCAATGAATTAAATGGAAAATTATTCTGAAAAAATGGATTTTACTGAAACAAAAAATTAAATCAACCCAAATCCTCTTCGCCCCCGCAAGCTCGACCTGTAAACTGCATCACCTGCTTCGCTTCAATTTCCTCATTGATTTTCATCCACATACTTCAGACAGAACAAAAGAGGAAAGGAAATGAAGGGGACACTTTCTGTATCTATGTGGAAGTATGCAAGAAAGTTTATGTATCTATATGGAAGCCATTTAAGAATATTATGATTCTTTTTTCATCTATTCTCTTCTTTTCCCTATGTGAGACCAAACTTTTTATATCTTTGCGTAATTCATCTGGAAAGATTGTGATTCTTATTTCCTATACTTTCTTCTTTTTTCTTCCCCAACATCATTTTCCTACTCTACTACATCATTCATCAAGTTTTGTGTTTTTTTTTTTTATATAGAAGATTGGTCAATACCTAAGATATTCCAGCTTGCTAGATCTATATTGGAACTGAACAGGATAGACGCAAGTATACATATTTTATATTTGTATTTGAAGAGTCAACATGTGCCACAACAACCTAATAGACTTGACACATGTCACTCACTTGGCTATAGAAAGTCCCTCTTGACACAATAAAAAGTTAAATATATAATTGATATCTAATATTAAAATTAAAATATAAATAAAATTATGTAAAGATGTTAATTAAGTTTAATTAAAGTGCTTGTGAGATATAAGGTTATCATCCCCACTGAAATTTTATTTTAGTTTCATAATACGTATTAGTTATATTGATAAACACTAATAATAATAATAATATATCTTAAATTTACACAAATAAATTGTTTATATTTTTTTCTCGAGAAAACAACTACATCTTTATTACATTCTTCAAATGCTATTTAAAGCATAAAAACATAGTTTAAGTCCTAGGAAAAACTATCTAGAAAATTTTGAAGTTTTAATCTCTTACAAAAATATGCACAATACTGTCCATTACATTTAGCCAGAGGGCTTCTATTCAAGAAGATCTGTAGAGCATTTCACCTCTGTACTACATATTACATTCATAAATCTTCAAAATTTTAACTGTCTTACTAAAAACCAAAATTGATTATACATGTCATTAAACAAACCACAACATGAGTCTGATTAACTGATGAAAATAGTCTCTTTTACTACCATTTTCCTCCTCAATAATATGCCATCTGTCATGATCCATAAATAAGCCTTCTTTTGACATCCGATCTACAATTGCATTTCTCTTCTTGAAGATATGGGAAAAAGATGGATCCTCTAAAGGAATATTCAGTCTTATAACTTCATGTAGGATCTGGTTCAAAAAATTGTTATGACATGGTTGTTTCCCTTATATCCATTGGATTGTTGTCAATGAGTCACCAAAAATCTGTAATTAGTTTAGATTTTTTTCCACTGCCAAAATCATAACTATCCACATAGCTTTTAATTCGGACATGATGTTTTTTCCACGGCCTAAGAAAGATTTAAACTTCAATGAATCGTTTTATGATAAATATATAATCCCTCCCGCCCCACAAATCAATGGATGACCTTGTGTTGTTCCATCACAGTATTCCCACAGTCTCTCTTTATTTATAATTTATGGAGTAATTGTCCTGAAAACTTCTTTTCAATACACTTGAAAAAAGATTCTCAAAATATAAATACTTTTGTATGCACAGTATGAAGGAGGGAGCTTCTTATCTTCAAAAATACTGAAGTTCCTATCCATCCAGATTTTCCAAATTGTTATCAAAGGAAGTGCCTTGTAATATTCTAAGTATTTATTAAGACACCGGGATCTTAAGCATTCAACTACATAATTGTGTGTCCATGAAACTATTACCTTTAGCAGTGATTGCACCTCTTCGCGTACTTGCTTTAAAAAGTCACACTCCACTATTAAATGTAAATTTGTTTCCTCATTAGTTTTGCATAGTATACAAACTCCTGGTCCATTTTTCTCTCTTCTTTGCATCTTATCCCACATTAGAGCCTTGTTGCATAAGAAAAACCACATTAGGATCTCATCCTTGAGTGGGAATTTGAACTTCCATATAAATCACCACCACCATTCATATTGATCTTCAATTACCCTATTTAGCATAACATCATAACCTATGTTTGGATTATAATTACCATGCGGATCTCCCATCCGGGCCAAATAATAATTCTCTAAAGATAACCAAAGATGGATTTTAGATAATAAGGTAACAAAATGGTCCCATTTGTCTCTATATTCACCTCTAAACCCCAACCGATCTTCTTTCATCCATCCTTTCCCTAACAGGAAATATGAAGAATCTTTTGTTATACGATTTAAATATATAAATCGTTTCCATCTAAGATGATTGATCATATGATCCAGAAGTGTATGAGATAGGATGATACCAATCCACACATCTTCACCTACTCTGACCAACTTCCCATTGCTAACTTTCCATCCTAGATGGTTTTTAATAAAATCAAAAGATAAGACTGATTCCTTCCAGAAAGAAGAACATTATGAATGGATTTTGAAGGATATTGAATCCATTCCAAAACAGAACAGGGAGATATATATTTATGATATATAGCTTGACACCATTGACCATTTCCATTGATTAGGTTCCAAAGTGATTTAGCTTCCAGAGCCTTTGAGAATGAGTATATGTTTTTTTCTCCCCATCCCCCCATTCTTTTAGGTAAAGCTAATTTTTTCTAACTAACCCACACCATTCCTATCTTCTCTTCCTTCCCTAACCAAAAAAATAGAAAATAATTTTTTCTTAGCTTGTCAAGAATCCCTCTAGGAATCTAGGCTAGACTAGACCAGTACACTATCATAGATTCTAAGACCGACTTTAGCAATATTAGTCTTCATCCTTTCGATAGCCATTTCATACACTAGAAATATATTTGATTTTCGCATTTTTCTAGCAACCACGTCCAATCTTTTATTCTGTAGGCTAAATGTTTAGGAATTAACCCCAAATATTTAAAACGTTCATCAATATTATAGACAATATAAGGGAAATTTGTATAATACTCCTCTATTGCATGTTCATCTAAACCTTCTCTATAAATGTAGGATTTCTGAAAGTTTATCTTCATCCATGTACCTTTAGAAAACAAACACAAAATCGATTCAATCATTTCTAAATATTTTATAGTTCCATCACACAATAATAGGATGTCATCTACAAACAAGATATGTGTAATCTAAAAATTCCCTCCTAAGCATACACCTTTTAAATATCCTGAGTCTCTGGATGATAATAAGAGTCTGCTCAATCCATCTTCTACTAGAATAAAAAGTAGAGGTGCCAGAGGGAATCCTTGACGAACTCCCCTTGAACCTCTAAAGAAATACAAAGCAACGCCATTTATCAATAATGCAAAGGATACTGAGGTCAAATAGCTCATAATCCATCTAATAAAAGGAATAAAAAACCTATCTATGACAAAATCAGTCTTATATAGACTCATCTTACACTATCGTAAGCTTTTGATAGATCTATCTTTATAACCACAACTTTTAATTATTTAGTTATGTTAGAATGGGTTCCTTCGTGTGCTACCCCTACTACTTCATAAATTTTCCTTTTAGGTAAAAACTCATGTTGGTTGCCTGAGATAGAATCTACCAGAAAAGGTTTAATTCTGTAAGCAATTACCTTTGCAATAATATTAATATGGTATTACACAATGAAATTAGTCTAAAATACGCAAAAGATGTTGGATTATCATTCTTTGGAATTAAAGTTAAGAATGTCAAATTGAAGGCTACTAAGATCTTACTACTTTTCCTAGATTTTTCTACAACTCAAAGAAGATGAAATTTTAGAACATCAAAAAGACTAATAAAAACTTCAACAGGAATCTCATCTAGTCCTAGACTTTTCTCTTTTTTTAAGTTGTTGTAGCAATGATTCCAATTCCTTCATAGATTCTTCCTCTATCAAAACTATATTTTCTGCATCCTTAATTGTTTAGGGAACTGATTGGAAAATTTTAACTACTTCCTCTAAGAAATATTTTTCTTCTTCTTTAAAATTTTTCTTGAAGAATTTAATTTTGATTGACAAAATATCATCAAAACTACTGACTTCATCCCCATCTTCATTGCCTATTTTCCAAATCGAGTTTCTTCTTCTTCTATGGTTTGCATAATGATGGAAACATTTTGCGTTATCATCTCCTTTCTGCAACCAAAGCGCTCTGCTCCTTAACCTTAACTCAACTTCTCTGTATTCCAACAACTTCCTCTTCTGATCTTCCATCTCAATCAATTTATTTTTAGAAACTTCTGAGAGGAATCCCAATCCATCTACATCATTAAGTTCCTTTAGTTTTCTTTCTATATATTTTAAATTTTTTTCCTTCTTCTTTCTCATTTCTTTGGACTATTTGGAAGATAAATTTTTAGTTTTTTTTAGATTTTCTTCGAATTGAATCACTGTTGATTCTACGTTATTATAATAAAAATTATCCCATGCATATAAAAGAATATTTATAGAAGATTTATCATTTATCCAAAGGGAATTAAATTTAAAAGGATCTTGCAAGTTCATACATGAACCTTCCAGTTCTAATATTATAGGGAGATGATCAGAATCTCCACTTGCACTGAAGTATTGACGAATTATAGCTTGCATATCCAACAATTCTTCATGAATCAAGATCTTGTCTATCCTCTTAGCTATTATGGCATGTCCCACTCTCAAGTTGTTCCATGTAGGGATAAGTTTTATGTTTTACTGTATTAATATCTATTAGATTCCCCTCTTCCAATTTTTTCATGAAAAAATCAGACAACCAACATATCTGAGCTTCTTTCCCCCACACTTCTAGAGCTCCCAAAGAGAAATTTAAATCCCCTCCCAAAATGAGAGAACCTTCATGAACCACCTCTTTTTTGAATAAAAAATCCTAGTAAGCTACCCCATCTTGATATAGTCCATAAATGTTGAAACATAGAGATTCAGATTAAGATCATAAGAAAAAATATTAAGACACAACCCTGAGTGAATAGACCATCTATTCAAAAGTTTCATTCTTGAAGAATTAGATATTAAACCACCATTTTTTCCTTTCGAGTCCACAAAACTAAACTCCCATCCTGGAAACAACTTTTGAAGGTCTCTAGTGATGTTTTCACCATCACCCATTGATTCTTATATAAATAGAACATATGGTTTAGAGGATTCTACCAGACGCTTAATTGCTAGTTTCTTAGGCTTCTACAAGCATATAAAGGTGATATCCTTGAGATATTATTTTATATCGTTATAGAAGAAATGAATCCTAGAAGCTGCAGACTGAATTCTGTCGTGACAAAACTGACATAAAAGTGCAGGCATCCCCATGCTTCAATAACTGTATGAGGTGACATTTTCCACCAACTCCACCCATGCATTAAATTGCTGGAAAATAGTCAAATGAAGGTAATTTGTCTATTCAAAGCACATGAAAGTAATAGGATGATTTCTAAGGTTGACACTTGGAAGCAAAGGATTTGGTCTCCCATAAGCACACTTTCATCTTCCCCTTTGGTAGAATCATAGCCCCTCTAATACTCTTTACACATTTCTTATTGGACCATTTTATTATTTATGCACATAATATTTACCTATATTTCAAGTTAGCATGACAAGCCAACTATACCGTCCAAATAACAATATATACATCATACATGCCTAGCCAATCACTAATCGGGCCTTGGCCTTGAGCTCCGCAATAGGAATCCATACTAGGATATTTACATTATTTACATAATTTTGGTTCAATAAATTCCAATTCAAAATTGGAAGTATTATAGAACATTGTGTATTGTTTAAACTAGATATGGTATGTACATTAAAAACTAGTTTAATTTCATCTCTTTTTTTAATGCACATTAATATTGTTACACCTTGGCGCTAAAGAGTCATCACAAAAGAGTCCTCTGAATTATTAAACATGTCTATTTTTCTTAATTCGATTTCTTTTTTTATAATGCTTTCAAAGCAATATTTCCTTAAGGATTCTAATGAAAATTGCCTTGCCCACAAAATATTCAAATTTTTATTTATTTTAAGGATAATATTTTATATTAATTTGTTTTATTCCTAATTACAAAGTTCAAGGATTAAAACTATTTACAATAGGTGTAGTCTAAAGGAGTAGTCTATTTATTCTAGGTTTTGGATTTTATGGTGGGTTTTTGTCAGAATCTAGTAATTTGTTTTTGGTAAAATCTAAATTTGGAAGTGTTCAAATTGTCCTTTTGGATCCAAAAATAGAATCAATACCCTCGAATACCCCCATGGAATCCAAATTATGCAACTTCCATAGCTAATATATTTGATTCTAAGAATTTTTAAACATTTCCAACTGGACTGTGAACAAAATAAGATGGAAAATATGCTCGGAAAAGGTTGAGAACATAGTCTAAATATTCTACATTTTGAACATTTTTTGAGCATATTTTCCATCTTATTTTGTTCGTATTTTGAGTGGAAATCTTTAAGAAATATTAGAATCACAAATATTAGCTATGGAAATTACATAATTTGGGTGCCAATGGGTATTCGAGGGTGTTGAATCCATTTATGGATTAAAAAACACAATTTAAACGTGTAAAAATTTGGATTTCACCAAAACAAATATACCAAATTCTGACCAAAATCAACCTAAAGTTGAAAACATAGACTACAGGTCTATTTTTAATAAATGGGTGATGTATATATTATATGCTATATAAAATTTATTTAAATAATGAATTGATTTGTATATGATAATGATTACAATACAATAATTAGGTATTTTATATATTTTTTTATTTTTAATGTTTGATTAACGATTGTGCTTTAGTGTTATGATATACATGAAAAATAATGAACATTGAATGAGGAATAACCAGCCTAGATCCAAATCCTAGGCTCTATCAAGCACTGAGAGGGATCAAATCTCCTGAGCTGTAAACCTCTTCTCAAGTATTGCACTCAAGGAGATTTTCGAGGAGAGGTTTGCACCTCGGGAGATTTGATTCCTCTCGGTGCTTGATAGAGCCTAGGATTTGGATCTAGGCTGGTTCCAGTCATGGGCAGTGACACAAAATTAGAGTTTGATTAGCATTGTAAGGAACAGGTTAAGTTGAGAACACAGATAGAATTATGAGGACTATCATAATGTAAGTAATAAGTATTAAGGATTGAGTAAATTTTTAAAGCAAAGGTTTGCACCTTTTTTTAGTGAAGGAAAGAAAAGGTTTGTACCCCAAGGGATTTGATCAAATATATTACAATGTGATCAAATTTGATATTTCTTCTTCCTTTTTTCTTGATTCCACTTCCCCTCCCTTTGGCATCTTCTCGTATCGATCATATGTCAAAGGAGGAAGACCATCCAGACCTTTTACTCATGATATTGTTGTAAATGGGAGTCCACGTCGTTCTTTGTTTCCAATATTTATAGTTTCCTTCTCCAATGTTAATCCCCATTTTTTGTGTTTGCACTGTTGATGTAGATATATTAAATGTTGCAACACTGGTTGGGGCCAAAAGAAGTAATGGTGACTTATTTGGAAAATAATCAATTTCTAGTGTTTGTCTAATAGCTCCAATCAAGTAAGATTTTCTTGTACGTGCAGTTCCTTGGATAATCATTCGTAGTGGTTCATTGTTCCCACCTCTGTAATGCTCAAGAATAATCTCAAATGATTTTCTTTGCTTCTCTGCTAAGATTTCAATTGAATAATTTTGAGTAAGATTATTATGAACAATGGCATTCAATTGATGGTTTTCAAATATGAACTGTAGTGCACGATTGGAAGTTTCCATATCAACAAAATTAGAGTTCCAATTTTCCTTGTTATCACATTCCATGTATCCAAGTATGTCATATTCATTGGTAGTTATATACTAATTCCTATATAACCCTAAAATTATCTTCCATTCATTCTTTTGAGAATTTGTTTGCACAAATAACACTTCTTCATGATCTCTTTAGTTCACAGTCAAGTTTTCTAGGTTTTTCTATATGTTTTGATGATTTGTTTTCTCTTTCTGTTCTATACATTTGTCGTACTTTTCTTTTTTGATAATCAATATCTTCATTATTTGCAATTATATCATGAGGATCCACAATATACCTTAAAATAGAGAAAAACAAAATTAATATGTTGAAATCATTGCAAATAGTTTTTCTATTAAATAGATAAATTCAATGTATAAATGTAAATAACAAAAAACAATGCATTGTTGAAATTAATGCAATTTTTTTACTTTTTATTAAATTGATAAATTGAATACATACATGTAAAAAGCAAAACAAAATATGTATTGCTAAAATCAATGCAACGAATCAAATAAATATGCATATTGTGTTATTTAACAACATTTGTGTGTGGTCTATTAGTAAGTAGTAAGGTTATTGGACTTGTGTTAACCTAGAGATCAAGGTTCAAAACCTTTTTTGCTTGGAGTAATATTTAGTTATCAAATCTAACTATTATTATTGCTAGGAGTGTTGAAATCAATGCAACGAATCAAATTAATATGCATCTTGTGTTTTTGAAGAACGTTTGTTTTATCAATGCAACTAATGAAGGTTCAAATCCCTTCTATTTTTTCTAATTCTTATGTCGGTTATAGTAATTTTTTTTTTACTTCTTTTGTTTCTACTTTTTATGTCTACTATAATATATTTTTTACTTCTTTATTTTATTTTTTATATTTCTACTTTTTATGTCAACTATACTATTTTTTTTTTTTTTTTTGGTCCATTGGTTGTAGCCTGGGTGGTTGGGAGGAATGTTTGTTACCCTCCCCACCCAGGTTCAATTCTTGTAAGTGACATATTGCTCTTGTTGAGCCCATATTGTAATGATTGTAATTCATGCCACCTTGATTCTCTAGAATAGCAGGTGGTGACCATTTCCCCAGGTGGACTAGCCCTCTAACAAACGGCGAACCACTTTTACTAAACTATACTATTTTTTACTTCTTTATCTTTTACGCATTATTGAAATCAATGCAACCATATTTTTGAATCAATATGCATTTTGGAATCAAATCTCCTAGGTATAAACCTCTCAATATACATCTTGGCATTTTTTAAATATAAGGTAATCATTTTTTAATTTTATATTTCAATTTTAAATCATTTATTTATTTATTCTAAAATTTAATATTAATACATTCAAAATTTGATTTTGTTATTTATTAAATCCAACTTTGCAATTTTAGAATCCACTATTACACATTCAAAATAAGTTTTTACACTTTTACACATTTAAGACATAATGTTTGACTTGTCTTTTTAGGATTTACGATTGAATTTAATTCAAATTTTAATGCAATAGTCATCTAATATATAACTCATTAATTATCTCAAAGGTTTATAAATTAAAAAAAAATAGTTATGAATTGCAGCATAGTGTGTCCTACAGAAGCAAGATTTATTTTGTGATGAAAATTTTAAACGAAGTACTTAATATTGTCGTGATGAAGCTTTAGCAAGGTAGGAACCACCAATACCATTCATTTTCAAGATTATAAATGTCTTTATTAAAGTGATATATATGAGAGTCCCAATATTTGTAATTAATGAATGGTTACTTCGAAGGAATTTCCCTTGTTTTTGACCATCGATACATTTTCCATCAAAATTTTCAAATCCCTAACCTCTTGAAGTTATTCCATTCAATTACAGCATTGAATGACATAGTTGTTAGCTCCAAATCCAATCAATGAATCTTTGTATACGAAAAAACACTTGGAGGGAACAATAAGGTTTTTTACTCAAGGAAAGAAGTACTTTCACTTATGAATCAAATTATACAAATAATCAAAAAGTTTCCATCAAATCTACTTTATAAATAGATATAATAGTTGCATCATAAATATTGTAAACATGTATGAGTTAGAGGATCATATAATTGTCCAATATTATATCATAACATATAACCAACCAGAAATAAAGTCCAATATCCATATGCAAGAGCCTAATATAGCAAAATCTTCCCAAGAACTCATAACAACAAAAATATAATTAAAAAAACTACATAGTGGAGAGCATTTTCATGACCCTGGAAAAATTCTTTAAAGTGAATTATGCCCTATGGATATGGCGGAGCCTTCTTCAATAGAAAATCATCCACTTTGTTATGTTACTTGTATATGTGTACAAAAGATATCTCTTCAAAAGACTCTTATAGAGCTCTGGTCATGATTTGCCACCAATCTAAATGAGATACTTGTAGTCTTAAAAATGTTTTTTGCCCAGTCAATTATGATATTTGAGTCAACCGTAAGCTACATATATGATATGTGCTTGTTACCAGCAGTATATAGAAGAGTCTATAAAGCCATTAATTCTTCCCTTGTTTTTGAATTTGGACCACATCCGATCCAAATCCTGTAGAAATGACCTTCTTCCAATACCAACGGGACCCTAATTCCTCAATTTTCCTGATTCTCTTGGGAAGCCCCATCAAAGTAACAAATAGAAGAAGTTGAAGAAAAAATAAAGGCATGTAACCATCTAGTCTTTGGTGATCTAGAACGAACAACCCACTCCTTGTAAGAACCAACAATGGAAAAAAGGTAATAATTTTATGAGTAGATGAGAGTAGGATAATAGTATCTCTGGTTTAAAAATTTAAGACTCTAACTAATCAGAATATTTAAAAATTCTCTAAATGTGTTTTAAGTCAAGAAATACCTAAATGTGTTTTAGGTCAAGAAATCTCTTTTAACTGATTAAAAATAAGACATGCAATAATTTTGACTTTTTAAAGTTTGAAGAAACATACATACAAAAATAAATCAAGGTAGAGCCACACTTATATATGAACATGTTAAACATGTTAAAGGATTAATAATGTCATATCCTATAGCTAATGTTGTTTTACATACAAGAAAATAAACAAATGTTTTCTAACCAAATATATTCATTCTTTTAGAGTAGCAAGATAATACGACTTGATTACATAAAAAAAAAATCCATGATTAAGTAGCTTTAGTAAGAGTAATATGGAAGTCCTAGAGTGAAGGAAGAGTTAGATTCTGGTAAAAAGTTAAGCTCTTATTTTTCTGAAGATGATACTATTATTATTTCTCAAAAATCCATTCCAGTATTAATGGATATTTCAGAAGAATCTATTGCTTGCTCAAATTTTGCATTGAACGACTTGGAGCCATTGACCCATGTGGTTGTCCTTTGTGTATTCATTCTTCTAATGCTGGTAAGTATTCATTAAACTCTTCATTTCATTCTAAAGAACCTAGTGAATGAATTTTGTTTCTAGAAAATGATGTTCCTTTGATTTTGGGAGAGGAGATTACTAGGGATATTAACCTTTTTTTATGGTTGGGAAGGAAGTTGAGGGGATTCCTAAGATGGTACATCCTATCATGCTTAGAATTCCTATCCTTGTTAGAATCCCTTCTCTCCAATGCAATGGGATTACTCCCAATTAAGGTAGTAATGTTGATGGGAATGTGCAAGGTTCTTGTTTGAATTTAAGGAAGGAGATTTTTAAGGAAGTTGATTTTTCATTAAGTCTAGGAGGGTATTTGAAGGGATTCCTGAATCGATAGATCCTATCTCGCTCAAAAACCCTAGCCAAAAAATATTCTCCTTTGTGAAGTGATGGTCCTATTCTTGAGGAAGTATGTAATGCTTGTGGAATTGTGAAAGGTTCTCATTTGTATCGTCATGTACCACATGATGAAGGTAACCCGATTTTATACAAAGAATCCTTGAAAACAAACCCACTTTCTATACTTAATGTTACTCCTTCTAAGGATAGGGGCTCCCCGCATAATATTAATGGATCTATGATGGAAGCCGCAGGGAAGGATTGGAAGGGAAGAAAAGAGAAGTGAATGAAGGGTTGCTTTGAGCCTATTGAAGGTGGTCTTTGACATGCAATAAAACCTAAACCAAAAAAGATAAAGCCAGATGTAATGATTGAAGGATTTATGTCAGATGAATGCCTACTTTCTAGGTTGAATGGTGGTTTTAGGCCCCTTGGAGTAGGGAATCCCAGGGTATCCTTGCCAAAAATATTATTTTCAATTTGAACATCAAGGGCTAGGAGGGGGCCACAAAAAAATCCATTTTCCATCTCTTAGCCAATGTGAAGCTTGAAATTGTTTTATTCCAAGAGACCATGGTCTCAAGGGATAAATCTAGAGAGGTTCTTTATCCTTTAATTGTCGGTCGGATTTTTTTTTTTTGTAAGTAAGATGTGTCTTTTTATTCTATTATAATACAATATGAAACATAATATACAAAAATGGCTTTCAAGAGCACCTCTTGAAGGGAAAAAGAGGATCTTGGGAGTTGTAAGCCCATATTTTGATATAGGTTCTTCAATCCTATGATTAACAACTTTAACATCATAGGGAAAAAAATCCTTTATCATGATAGTAGAATGTATATTCTTGAACATCATGATAGCATAACAACAAGTGGATAAACCAAAGAAAGAAACCTAGGACTACAAATTGAATCTACTCTATACATCGAAGACTTTTTACTAAGCACTAGAGACTGAAAACATAAAAATACCCAACAATTTAGATGCGGTTGAAGCAAATTTCTCTAGTGCATCCCTTAGGATCAACGCTATCCTGATTCTCCTCCTCATCCATATTAATGACTTCATAATGTCCATGCACCTTCTTATTCGGATACAATTGAGCTAAGACAAAGGGTTCATCATCCAATTTGGAAACTTTAAACCTATACACCAGATATTTGGCTAGGAGGTTCTACTTTGCTTGAACAACTTTCAATTGGCACATGACCTCACTAAGTAAGTTCACTCTAGAGTTGAACTCTTCTGTCTGGTGCTAGATTTCCCCATAATTTCCCCCTCTTTTAGTGATAGTTCAACCCAAGAGAGATTATATTGACTAGTACAGGTACAAATCCCTATTGAAAAGTGCCAATCTACTGCGGGTGTTCTTCGGTTCCAAGATCAAACACTAAAATTATGAATGCCTCTCCACCTTCGGGTTGGTCTCTTTTTCCAAATGTATCTCCTCCTCCATACGTGCAATTTCCTACTTTTCCTTCTTTGTAATATGATCCTTTTAGAAATGAGTCATGTGATGGGATAATTCTATGTCCTTCCAACCTCTTCTCTATGAAGGACAGAGTCATTGTAAGCATTTACCTCCATAATCCTCTTTTTGTCACTCTTTCCTAGGCAGATTGGGAGACTGAAGTTGGTGATCATGAGGATATAGCTACCATCATCCTCTACCAAATACATTTTACTGCAAATTACATAGGGACCTACATTCCCATTCATGTCCATGATTTAATCAATAGTGCAAAGGGTGAGATGAAAAGCCATATTTAATATCAAAACCGTTAGGATGAGCCAAGGTCTCTCTTTCCACCAACATCACTTTGACAATATTGGGCTCATGCCCTTCCTTCTATTTCGTGGGCATCCAACTGTCCTCCCACTTTATCCACTTGTGAATCCCTTCATTAAGCCTCCATAATCTACAATAAGGTGTCATCATGATGATTCATACATTGGTTGTACAAACTACTTGGTCCATTTTTGTCAATGTCCACTAGTAGTTTACAATCTTTTCTGAATGGGTGATGTTGTAGGTCCACCTCAGAGATGCTGATCTCTCCCTCTTGGCTATTGAAACCTACAATTGCTATCATGTACACTATATGATTTCCTTGTCTTATGACATGTGAGGGAATCGGAACATGAATTCTAGGAATTAGAATAACTAACTCCTCTATTCCATAGATTAAGCACTAGCTCATGGATAGTTTGTTAGCCTTGGAGCCATGTAGGATTTTTGGAATGGAAAGTATGAGGATTTGGGAATACCCCTCAATAACCATCTTATTGAGTTCAATCCTGAGAGCTAATTGAACTCTAGAAAACAAATCATGGAGTTCAATAGCATTGTTTTAGTCCGTACCTAGCATCCCTACATAAACCCAAAGGATTTTCCCTTGTTCATTGTGGATAACTCCTCCATATCCTACCAGTCCTGGATTTGATCGAGATGCTCCATTCAAATTTACTTTACATAATCCTAGGGGGGTTGAGTCCAATAGTTCAAACTTTGGCTATGCAATTTCCTGGATTTGAAGAGAATAGGATTAACCTTAATGAACAAGTTCCAGTTGTCCAAAATATTGCTCTCCTTGGGCTGAAAAATAAGGTCGTCTTGGGGCTAACTCCTTTGGGGGAGTTTCTAGACTGTTGGATATGAGAATTCTCCAAACCTAGTCCATCTCCCTAGTTTCATTCTTGAATATCCTTTTGTTCTTCTCTTTCCAAGCTACCCAGATTAGGAATCCTGGTAGAATTTTCCACACTCTCTAAAGTATGGTTTTATTGAAAGGATCTTGGCACCACTTTACCAGGGTATCTCTTATAGATTATTTGTCCTTATCCGATTGGTTAAATAGAATTACGGATTTGTCCTATAATCTTGCAGTATAAGAGAAACTATTTGGAATATGATTCATATCTTTGCCATGAGATTTGCAGAGGTAGCATTGTGAAGGTCCTTGATATCCCCTTCTTTTGAGCTTCTCCAAGGTAAGAATTTTGTTGTGGATGACTAGCTAGAGAAATGTGGATATTTTAGGTCATAGTTTTGAAGTCCAGATCCTTTTCCATATTGTTTCCTTCGGAAAATTACCATGCCCCACAACTATCTGTTAAGGTTCTTTGACATTGAAAGTTCCCATCGACTTGTAGCCCCACATTAGATAGTCATTACCCTGATTAGATTTAAGTTTTCTAGATTGAAGATCATTCTAGAGTATCTCCCTAATTGGTTCCTCTGATTGGGAATCCAAATTTCTCTGTTTAGCGACTATATCCAATCATCATTATCTTCTTTCATCTTCCAATAAGATAATATTACCTGCTTGTCCTTGATATTTGGATGGTATTTGAGTTGAGTAGAGGCTTGATGATTTCTTAAGGGGGGGAGCTACTTCCAAGCATCATCCCAAAAGAGTGCTTTATTGCCTTCTCTAATTTCCTAGAAACAATGGATTCTTATTAGAGTTCTTTGTTCCCAATATGAGTTCCATATTATGGACCCTTTTCTATCTCCCTCTAATATGACCAGGCCTTTGGCGGATTCTGGAAGTTCATATTGTCCCTCCAAATTGTTGCCGAAGGGATGAGTGGATTGGTGATGAATTTCCACCATGTTTTTGCTGACAAAATATTATTGATGATCTCTATGCCCTTGAGATGTATCCCTCCTCTAGTTTTTTGGAATACAAACTTTTTCCCAGGCCACTAGGGACCATTTCCTTGAGGAAGTCATTCTGATCCTTAAAAAGATGCATTGAATGTTTATCATTTTCTTGAGGATGTACTTGGATTCAGCCATAACAAAGAATACGTATAAGGGAAATACTTGG
Source organism: Larix kaempferi (assembly GCA_027924585.1). Classification (NCBI taxonomy): domain Eukaryota; kingdom Viridiplantae; phylum Streptophyta; class Pinopsida; order Pinales; family Pinaceae; genus Larix; species Larix kaempferi. The sequence continues at coordinate 814,423 of BSBM01001158.1, read as the reverse complement.
AGACATAACTTGAGAAGCACTACTCTAGTAGGGATTGAGTGATATGAGGGTCAAGTTGGAAATATTAATATAAGAGAGTTGAGAAAGTATCCCCTAGACAGATTCCTTAAAGTGTTCTCAATTAGAGGGGCCCCTAAGAAATTTTAGGGTAGGGAGCCTCTTTGAAATTTTAAGATTTTTAGGATACCAAATTGGATATAAAGCGAAGTATTGAAGAAGAAAATTTGGGATTTATCAAGGTTGATAGAGGTTCTAAAGGCTTGCAATAAGGATTGAAGGATGTCATTCAAGGATTTTTATTCTTATACAGATGGGTTTCCCATGAGCATCGTATCATATACAAATTGGAGGTGAGATTTCTTGAGTTTCGAGTGGATGTGAAGGCCTAAGAGACGATTTGATTCTTTCAATGCTTTGAGGCTTCAATCAAGGCCCTCTACCATCAAGATGAAGAGAAAAGGTGAGACCCGATCTCCCTGGAGCATGCCATGGGAAGGGGAGAAGGTGACGGTGGGAGAACCATTGAGAACGATAGAGAATAACGCAGAGGAAGTAAGGGAGAGAATCCATTTGACCCAATCTTTAATGAATCCAATAGATAGAAGGATTTATTGGAAATATTTCCAACTTATTTGATCAAAGGATTTTGAAATATCCAACTTAATTGACATTCCAAACTTTTTATGGGTTTTGAGGGTATGAATAACATCATGGTGTAGAAAAATACCATCCAAAATTTGTCTTCCTTCAACATAGCTTGTCTGTTATTCGAAAAATGAGAGAGGGGAGAAGGGGTTTTCGCCTATGAGCAATAACGTTGGTTATAATTTTGTAGATCACATTATAGAGATAAATAGGTATGAACTGGATTGGATCTAGGGTACCTTCATTCTTGGGGGTTAGGGTGAGAAAGGTTGCATTGAGATCCTAAAGCACTCCATATCTGGTTCTTTAAGCTTCTACCAATTTCCATATTTATTTTTTGATAGTTGACTAGCAAGATTTGAAGAAGTTTATTGTGAATCCATATAGACCCAGAGCTTTACCAACCAACATCTCTTTTACTACCAATTCCACTAATTGCATTATGATTGGCTTGAGTAAGTTTCTATTTTGATCTTGAGTGACTAAATTTGGTTTATGCCCACTGATCTTAGCTATTGTGTCAGATCTATTTGGAATAGGTTCTCATAGAAGATCCTTGTATTAGTGTATTAATTCTTCTTCTATTTCCTCTATGGTTTCCAAATTTGCTCCTTAATGCGAGTGAAGATCGGAAATCCTATTCTGATTTATTCTATGCTTTGTTGTATTATGAAATTATTTAGTGTTCTTCTCTCCATCTTTTAGCCAAATATCTCTTGATTTCTGTCTCTAGAGATTCTCGTTTTGCTTGAGTGTAGTATGAATCTGGTTCTGCAAGGCTTTCACCCTATGATCTAAGTCTCCCGATATTCCCTTTTGAATGATTTCATGTTGAATTTATTTCATTTTCATATCTAGAGATTTATTTTTCTCGAATATATTTCCAAAAAAATCTTTGTTCCATTGTTTAAGCTTGAGCTTGAGGTTTTTTAAGCAAACTTAGATGTGGTACATGGATGGTCCTAATCCTAGGTCTGCTTCCTCCCACCAATTGTAGATGTTGTTAATAAATTCTTCATTTTATAGCCAAAAGGATTCAAATATGAAGGGATTGGGCTTGGATATCCATCTGAAATTCAGAAGGACGATGATGGGCCAATTATCAGAGTCGTCCACTAGAATTACAGAAGTTTCAACATCTAGTCCTTCGTTGAGAATAATTTCTATAATTAAGAAGCAATTTAATTTGGAAGAAATATGTCTTTCTCCCACTTGTTTGTTGTTCCAAGTAAATAGTTCATTCTTTGTTTCTAAATCTATGAGATTCAGATACTCTATAACTAAGATGAACTCTAAGGAGTTTATTTGCACCCTACGAATACCTCCTTTTTTTTATTTGAGATTAGTTATCATATTGAAGTCTCTTTTGAGTATCCAATTTTCCTTTCGAAGGTTTTCCCTATGGCCCTTATGGTAAGGAGGAGGTAATAATACAAAAAAAAATCATAAATATGTAGAACATAGAAGGAACATAAACTCAATTTGGGAGATTAAAGGGAAATCTAGGGTAAATGTGGCATCCCAAAAATATTTGGAGAAAGAGTCTTTGGTTTATTTTGAGGCTATATTTAAGGACCTTGGGGAAAAAAACATTCTACAACAACTAAATGTTGTTCAAAACTATCCTTTTTTCTTTAATTCTAATGAAGAACGAAAAATTGATGACCCTATTTTTGTAGATGAAGTTAAGAAGACTCTTAAAAAAAATTCAAAATCAAAATGTCCTTGCCCCGATGGATGGACTATAGAATTATTTTTGGAATTCTTCGATATTGTGGGAGTGGATTTATGGAGGGTGGTATTATTAGGATTCAATATTAAAGGGAGTGATGCCAAAAACATTGAATGCAACATTCATTGTTCTTGTTTCAAGGAGCTCTAACAAACATCCTTTATGTAGTTAGGCCAATATCCCTATGCAATTTCATGAAAAAGGTGATTGTAAAAGTGATTGCAAACATAATTAATGGTTTCCTTCTCAACGCACATATCCAAAGAACAATTTGGGTTTCTTCATAATAGGAAAACCTTATACACTCAATTATTTGTTGATGATGTACTACTTTTTCAAAGTGGATTTGTACATGAATGGAAGGAATACAAAGAGCAATTGAATGTATTATGTGAAGCCTTTGGGATGGAGGTCAACTTAACTAAATCAAATTTGCTTCAAAACTTCTTGGAGGAGAAAGTGAGGAGTTAGATCCAAGATATTATGCATTTCAAGATGGAAAACCTTGACCAAGGTATGAAGTATCTAGGATATTGTTGTAAGCCAAATGATTATAGGAAAGGAGAATGTATTCGGTTACTTAAGAAGGTAGACAAGAGAATTGATCACTGGCATTTTAGGTGGTTTTCAATAGGAGGTAGGCTTATTTTGCTTAAGTTTGTATTGGAGAGTATTCCAATATATTGGTTATCTTTAGCTAAAATCCCTAAATTTAATCTTGAGAACATAAGAAATAAATGTTTTTTATTTCTATGGATAGGTAAAAGGGTAAAAGAAATTTTTCATTTTGTAAAGTGTAGGTTACTAACAAGGCCTAAGAAAGTAGGGGGATGGGGATTAAAGAACATTTCTAGTTTTAGTCAAACACGCTTGGAAAAGAGCATGTGGAGATTTATGGTTGGTACAAGACTATGGATTTTAGTAGCTAAAGACAAATATTTAAAGGGGATGGATGTGGAAGTGTGGATGTGAATTGAACCTAAATTTGTATGTAATATTTCCAATATTTAGAATGGGATGGTGAGAGATTTTCCTATCATAGAAAAATGTATAGCTTGGAGGATTGGCAGTGGTGCAAAAGTGTAGCTTGGATTAGACACATGAATTGGTGGGGCCTGTAAATACAAGTTGTATGTTCCTCTCTTGGAGATGTTGAGGGAAAATGGTTAGATTAATTTGAATCAAATTGGAATAAAAGGTGCTCCTAATCATGTTGGTAAATATTGAATGACTTCTATTGACCTGGGTTTGACATAAGCACTCAGGTGATTCACTATGTGAAACTATGGCATTATGCATGCATTCGTAGGGTATTAAGGAATACTCCTAATTTCATTATATATTGAGGAATGCCTCCAAAAATCCTTTTGTTGAACCCCCCTCCCAATACACCTTTCCAATTAAAAAAAGCCCTATTTTCACTAGGTATCCATTTTTTCATGACATTTTTAATACCACTTTTATTTTTACCCTTAATATGGTGATGTATAATACAAATATTACAACCCATACAAACCTTGTAGGGTGAAATATGAAATCTTAGTTAGGGAAGCTATTCCATGATGGGGAACAACCATTGAACATAGGTCAACTCCACACACAATCATTCCAATTGACTTCACAAGACCTTCACTCATAGATCATACCTATTCAAACAACACTTTAAATACAAACAGAATCAATTTCACACTATCTTCACACATAAATCATACTTATTCAAACACTAATATGACTTCAAACTTATTTGGATTGGCAACAAACTCAAATGTAGAGTACTTATTCAACCCTCGGTACCCTATTTAACACACTAGATACATAGCCATAAACCACCCTAATATCATCTATATGTTTATAATGTATTAAAATTACCCCTTAACCCTTATTTATCGAGCAATATATTGCTTCCATTTTTTAGAGTATTAAATCCCCCAATATAAAGTCACGTGGTATAATATTTCGTATTAGGTGAACCCCCTGTGCAGAAGCACTAGATATGGAATGGAATTCCTTCATACAAGGATTAAAACAATGCAGAATATTCCTTTCATAGTAGGAATATTCTTTGGTATGGTCATGGAAAGAGCCCTCGAGAAAAGTGACAAGAAAACTAGCATATGAGTCCATTTATAACTTTGTTTGAGATATGGAAGTTAATTGGTTGTCCTCTATCCTATGGAAGTGGAGATTTCCATTAAAGATAAAAAAAAATATTTGGCTCTCCATAGAAAATAAGATATTAATTCCAGGTCAATTTCTTGAAGAAGGGTGGGACTGGTGCTAATATTTGTGTTTTTTGTTTGAAGGATCAAGAATTAGTAAATCACTTGTTTGTTGTTCTTTTTCAAAGCAAGTTTGTAAAAAATTGATATGTGTCCTTAAATTTTCTGGTACGTGAGTGACTGTATCTCTTCAAATTATCTTGGGATATTTGTTTAACTCCCAGTTTTACCACCACTTAAAATAAATCCCAACTTATTTTTCTTGGGGATTATGGTTACATAGGAACAAGGTGTTGTTTGAAGGATTGAAGCACACTATAAATGTGGTCTCCCGAAATGTATTGGGGGCTTACCAGGAAGTATCTAATGATAAAGTTCCTAATAGAGGGAGACACATGATGAATCAAAAAATCAATTATAAATGTCTTGATGGTATTTTTAATGGAGCTTGCCAAGGCCCTATTTGAATTTGTGAAGCTAGGATACAATTACATTTGCAAGAGAACCACTTATTTAATACAAAATTTGGTGGGGGTATGGGTACAAATACTTTAGCTTAAAACTCTTGGCACTTTGGGGCCTTCTATCCTCTGAAAGAACACAAAACATATGATACTTGAATGTGTATGGGGATTCAAAGATAGTCACCTAATTGGGAAGATAACATGGCTAATTATCTGTCAGTAATGCATCCAGGATGGTGGCATAAAAGGGTTAAGGCACTCCAAGAATCCTTTGTGGATAAATTAGTTTCCAAAATTTAAATAGAGAGTGCAATTCTACAACTAACACTCTTTCTAAAGAGGCCTTGATTTAGATGAAGGAGTATTAGTATTATTATTTATTATGAGTTTCATATTTTGTTTAGTTGATATAGACTACATAAGTTGTAAGGAAGGTATTTTTAAGGCTATGCTCAAACCTATATGGGTTTCTTTACTTTAAGAGTCTTTTGTAGTGCCCTAGAGCCATTTTTTTTTGGTTTTCCCTGTGAAGGTAAAATTTTGGATAGTGTAAATTTTTATCTTGATTCATAAATAAAAGGGGAAAAAAGTAATATAGAAATGGGTAATCTAAATTTTAAAGTTGCAATTAATATTATAACAAATTTATTTTGACTTCGTTTGCACTTTTATGAGGCCTTGATTTAGATGAAGGAGTATTAGTATTATTATTTATTATGAGTTTCATATTTTGTTTAGTTGATATAGATTACATAAGCTGTAAGGAAGGTATTTTTAAGGCTATGTTCAAACCTATATGGGTTTCTTTACTTTAAGAGTCATTTGTAGTGCCCTAGAGCCTTTTTTTTTTTGGTTTTCCCTGTAAAGGTAAAATTTTGGATAGTGTAAATTTTTATCTTGATTCATAAATAAAAGTGGAAAAAAGTAATATAGAAATGGGTAATCTAAATTTTAAAGTTGCAATTAATATTATAACAAATTTATTTTGACTTCGTTTGCACTTTTTCTCTAAAATTGATCATTACTAAACTAGCATATCATATAACTGTGGCTCTATCAAACTACGAGAAGGATCAAACCCACTCATTAAATAGTTAAAATGTATTAATGAAATAGACAAATTGCATTAATTAATTAATTAATTATGAAATAAAATAAATATTTACCCAAATTTAACGGTACGAATTGAAATTTAACCCAAAATCTAACCAATTTAAATTGATTAGATTGTTGGTTAAATGTTGACTCAAATTTGAATTTGTTAAATTTAATAGTTGCAACTTCCACTATTAAATTTGGGTAAATAACTATTTTACTTCATAATTAATTAATTAATACACTTTTTTGTTTATTTGTGAGATTATTGTGTAAGCATTTACAACATTTACAACATGATTCCAAATTGGAAGAGATAACTATTTCATTATTACATTCTAACTATTTAATGAGTGGATTTGATCCTTCTGAGCACTTGATAGAGCCATAGCTAAGATGGATCTATGTTGGTCATCTCATCCACTTTGGGCTGTAAAAAGCACCTATGAGAGTAATAACTCTTATCAAATGAGCTGTATTGATGTACCTAAATGAATATCAAACCAATATTGATACATAAATGAATATTAATAGACAATTTGGATTTTAATAAATAATTTAAATATTTATAAAAAAAGTTTTAATAAATAACTTGAATAATATTAAATAATTTGTTTTTTTAATTTTCCAAAATGTAATTTAATAATATCATTATTATGAATGCCTCACGCACTTTACTATGATATAGTTCAATTATTTCCGGAAAATGTTCATTGGTTGTATTGCCATTCTCATCTAGGTTCAATTCTTGTAAATAAAATGATGATCTTATTGAGCCCTTATTGTAATGATTGTATTTCTGACCATACCTGATTTGTATTTCTGACCATACTTTGATTCTCCCTTCTTCGAATGAACTAACAGTAAACCACCATGCTAAACCCAATTCAATTCAATATGCAGTCCTGTATCCGCTGCTATGCAGCCTTGTTAAAAGTAATTATAGCCGACATGGTTGAAAAATATCTGTGTCATGCTACAAGTTTTGTAGGGTTACTGTTTTGGAGAATCTGTTCTGATAATGCTCTGCTCCCAACATTTTCTAGAGTCAACGTACTACACCGTGAGAAGTGATGATCACCTTGAAGAATGGTCCTCTAACTATTCAACCCTGTTTGTAGGGTAGCCGTGGTGGCAGTGTCACGACGCCACGCGCTTAATAATTACACTGTCCATGGGAAGGGATGCTGCTGCGCCTTCATCGTCGGTTATTATCATAATAATATAAATTTATGAAAAATCGTTTTCCTTCGTAAAAGAATTCTCTGTTCTCGTTACTGGTAGTTATATTTATCTGAATATGTTGTGATAATGGAAGCATGTTAACTAAACGCAGGGATCTGTCAGGTAGAGCTTACAGAGCTGTTTCTTGGTCTCCTATTAGCACAGATTTCAAGAAAAACAAATTGGCAGCCAGAAAATGCTCTGTTATGACACTGATTTCAGAGTGGAGTTGCGAGATTAATCATTCCGGTGGGCCTGCAAAAATATATCTGCTATCAAGACAGTCTTGTTTATGTTTTTTTGGATTTTTCACTGCTTAAAAGATTTGAAATAGAGAATCTACCTATCAACTTCACGGTCTTGTCCATGTTTTTTTCAATTTTTCACTGTTTAAAATAAATCAAGACAATTTACCTATCAACTTAGTTTATTGTTGTCATGTTTATCTTGATTGCTGATTCTCTTCATCCAACGGATATGAAGCAAGGTCAATCTTTGTCTTTACTCCATACCCATTGCATAGAAAGAATCAGTAATCAAGATAAACTCAGAGCTTTACAGCTAATAAAATTCCCACTCTTTTCCAAAAAAATTGGGTTTTAAGGACCTCTAAACGATGCCCGACAATTCATATGAAACATCTAATTTGGGCGCTGCTTCCCAGCTGCAAAAGAAAATTTCGGACACACCATTGCGTGAGTCTTCGAGGTAGTGATTTCATAGCAACGAGCTGACAGCAACCAACTCCTATTCAACAGAAGAATGCATAGAATGATAATGCACAGAAACTTATAGAAGATGAGATAATGAGATATCTGTACATTACAAACTAGTACAGTCAGTTAACTTGTGGCCAGTGGTGAATATCGATAGGTAATAAGTTAAGTGTCATGAATCGGTTATCTCTGTTACTTGTAAGTATGCTTAGTTGTAATTACCTTTTATGCTTAGTTGTAATTACCTTTTTGTATAATTATTTGTTTAGAATTTTGAATAACCATCATAAAATCAATATGAACAGTACAATTATCTCATCTTCTTTCAATAATAATCCACCACAAATTTTAAAATATTAATATAAATATAAAACTGCCAAAACTGCGAGTAATACAAAGTCTCGATATATCTTTACAAAGCTTTTACAAAGCTGGGCAGAAGCATTCTGCTATGGGATGACACTATCGACCATTGAATAAACTACTAAATGGTTACCTTTGATGGAACACGGGTGTCGGCAGTCCACCTTTCAACTGGGGGCTATATAGTACTTTCGCTGACATAACTCCTGTAATTACAACATTTTACTGGCATACCCAGAAGCATATTTAGCGAGGATGACATGTCATTGCTGGGTTGGTTGTAATATATTATCTACCTTTTACATAGAATCATTATCCTGTTTTCTCCTTGTTTTATTTTTGCAAACTATTTATTAGACTGTGGTCACAATGATTTTGACATTTCTCTGTTGCATCCAATACACTGTAAAATAAAAATAAATACATTGGTACATTAAAATGCCAACGCTTGATATTGCTTAACTTTTGAATAATTCTGAAACCTCTCATATGAGTAGACATGGTAGGTTATTGCTTAAATAGTGGACTTTAACTTTTGAATAATTCTTCCTTGGTAGGTTATTGCTTAAATAGTAAATTTAACTTTTGAATAATTATAAAACCTCCCATATTAATAGATATGGTAGGTCAGTGCTTAAATATTGAATTTAAACTTTGAATAATTCTAAAACCTCCTATGTAGACATGGTAGGTTATATGAGTAGACATGGTAGGTTATTGCTTAAATAGTGGACTTTAACTTTTGAATAATTCTAAAACCTCCCATGGTATGTTATTGCTTAAATAGTAAATTTAACTTTTGAATAATTATAAAACCTTCTATATGAATAGATATGGTAGGTCAGTGCTTAAATACTGCACTTAAACTTTGAATAATTATAAAACCTCCTATGTAGACATGGTAGGTTATATGAGTAGACATGGTAGGTTATTGTTTTATAAATAGTGAACTTGTTATGAGATATAAATGTGTGGTAGCATAAATCTTGTTGTTGATGAACAAGATATTTATGAATTTGGTTTATTTAATTTGTTCAACATCACAATATTTTTATGTAAATTATGGAAAAATCAAGATAAGGAATTGTTGTGGATGTGGAGGTGATGATTAGTTGGGAAGTTTTAAGAGAAGGAAGGGTTAATGGTGGTGGAAGATTTTAAAGTAACATGGGTGAAGGAGATTGTATTGATGATCGAAGTGGCAAAGATAGTGGAGAAGCATGTCATGTTAATTGTTTTTTAGGATGAGTAAGGGTAAGGGTTCCATTGATGGAGGGGTGGGTATTGGTGTTGTTTTTAGAAAAGTTGCACATCTGAGTTTGAGCAACAGAGGAGGGGTAAGTAGTGGTTGTGGAAAAATATTTGGAGGTGGAGGAGGAGGTCATGGAATTTGTTGATTGGGTGGTAGGAGATGACCAACGTTTTCGGATGACAAGTTTAGTACCATGGAAAGTTTTTAGGAATATTGTATCCCTAATTACAAACCTTCATAGTAAATATGTTTTAAGAATATTGGCATGTACAATGTAATGGTTATTGTATACATTAAGCATGGATAGATTCTATATAATATGTAGAATATGATTAACATTTAAAATTTTCAATCTTTTAATATATTTTGAAAATCCTATGCATTGTTCTTGAGATGTTTTTGTCATTGAGGTATGTTAGATAAAATACTATTTAATGTGATTCTAATTGCACAAATATTGAGTGTCAAGGCATAGTTTCAAGGAAATTGTAGTTGCTTTTGTATGTGTTGTATCCAATTATATCCTCGGCCACTGTCACATAGTGCCATGACAGATTTGTAGTCAATAATACAGAACTTATTTTATTGGGCCCATAAATATTGCAATAATTTTTTATTTGTAATATACTACAATGTTTTATTCATTGATTCCATCCAAAAACTTATAAGGTAATGTTGGGATCTAATCTTTAAGATTATTGTGCATGAGATGACTTGTTTTTCTAATGTTGTATACAAATATTTCAATGGCCATACAAGGCATGACATGTTTTTTTATTTGTAGATGGAATAATATTCAACTTGATTGGCATTCCCTTAGCCCTTTATAATTCAACTTTGTAATTCAATTGATGAAAAGAATAATTTTGTGTTCATCATTGCCGATGCCTAAAATTGCTTGTAAGCATATGAAAATTAATAGATTCACTCCCTCTCCTCTCCTCCATTTGTTTTAAATGTTACTTCTCATTTTTGTGTATTTGTTCCAAGTATCATTGAATCCATCTTTGCTAATAAATGGCCACACTATTATTATTTTTCATTTATTTGTCCTCACTCTAGTATTATCTAGTCATGTAATAGGATTCATTCGTATATTTGGAATTCACCCTCCATTAAATACTAGTTTTTTTTGTAATGTTGCACTGTTTTCAACGCCAACAATGAAGAGATGAAATTATTGACAAGTTGAAGAAAAATAACATTCACTTAAATTTTGAAAACAAAAAAATCTATCATGGCTGGCCAAATGATACTAGAAACAAACACTTTTTCGTCCAATTCAGTTGTTCAAGATTGAAGTAGACACATTTGTGCATATACATTTGGATACATGGTGTCATTATCCACACATATAGCTACTACACAAAAAATTCAATGAGGCATTTTTTTGGAACACACAACATTTGTTCATGCAGATTTATAAAACATTGGGTTCCCTAACCACTACCTCACCACCCTAGTTTCTCATAGTGGTCATCCTGGTTCTCTTAGGATCAACTTCAATCGAGAATGGTCACCTTTATATCTCATTGTTTTTTGGAGAATTCCCTCCCATCCATGTCATTATTCGATGTAAACCCTAGATACATTTTTCTTAGGGGTTATCTAAGAAATGTTGTTTCAGCTCTTGAGATCTAAAATTTGGTTCTTATTTTGGGGACCACCCTCCCATCCGTGTCACTATTCATAGCATATCATAGATTTATTTTTCATGTGGATTCTCTAAGCATTGTTATTTCATTTCTTGATTTATTGGATCCAGTTCTTACTTAGAGAACACCATCCCACTTAGATATTGAATGAACCCATCTTGTTCATAGAACTTATCTAATATTTTTTGTTCATATATTAATCTCTTATGTTTTGTTCTCTTTTGGACAACTCCCTCATACCCAAATTCTTCTTTGGTGCAAAGCCACGATGTCTTATTCCTAGAGATTCTCTTATCATTTTTTTCATCTCATTAGCTCTATAGATTTAGTTCTATTTTTTGATATCGCTCTCCCACCCAAATTTTTATTGAACACAAACCCTATACATCTTTTATAGAGGTATTCTCTAAGAATTTTTGTTTTATCTCTTTAGATAAAATATTTGGTTCTCTTTTGGAGCATTCCCTCCAACCTAGATCCTTCTTTGACACAAACTTTCGATGTTTCTTTTCCTAGAAATTATTTTGTTTTGGTATGGATATCTCTCATTTATCATTAATCCTATTCCTTGGATGCCACCCTCCCACCCATATCCTATGGCATGCCATTGTTGGGTTTCTTTTGTGATTTACAAAGTTTCATTTGGGTTCCTTTAACATTCTACACTACCACCATAATACCATTTCTTATTAGTTGAAAAATACATCCAACATCAAATTTCCTTTGACATTGGGTTATCTCAAAGCATGCTCCTCCACATTGGTCTACATTCTCTATTAGAGAGCCCATGTAAAAATTATGTCGGTAACACAAATGGAACCCATATTCCTTCAGCAACACTTCTCTCACCCACATTGTTTTTGCGGCTCCACCGAGCTTCCTGTCAATTTTGGACATCCAAAACTGTTGCATATTTTTACCACTTTCCATCTTATCATTGGGCATTGCAACATTTTCAAATTATTTAGAGACATTCTAAAACTGGGATAAAAGTGTCATGTACCCAACGCACTTATAATTTTTTTTTAAACTAGGTCATGTTACATATTTAACTGATAAAGGAATACGTGTATTAGTGATTACCTTTGCTGGAAAGAACACTTAAACTTCTATGAATGCATATGAAATCTGATAAGATACATACCTCTTCATTGACTCTCCATTATCTAGGCTACTTTCAACCTTAGACTGAACCTATAGTTCTTATAGACTTATTCTTTGATTAGATACCACTAGTTCCATTGTAGCCACAAACAAGACTAGTTATCTTACCTCGACTGTACATGGATTTCATCTCATCAATTCAGTCGAGGAGAGGTGGACTTGTTATTAAGTTACCAACCTCATTGTCTTCTAGTTAGATTATGGATTCTTATTTTTACATGCTTATGGATGAAGCACTTACACAGCTATACAAAGACACTGCACTCTTCACAAATTCTTGGTCAACTTATATATAAGATTTTGATCCATCTATATATATATATATATATATATATATATATATATATATATATATATATATATATATATATATATATATATAGAGAGAGAGAGAGAGAGAGAGAGAGAGAGAGAGAGAGAGAGAGAGAGAGAGAGAGATTAACTTACATTAGTCATACATTACACCAACATTACCATACAATAACCATTTTTTACACTATATTTATATATACTATGCATTATCCCTACATTAACCATTACCTTAAACCATATATACATGTTATGCATTAATCATATGTTAACCAGACACTTCTCCCATGTTAGCCGTGGGCCAAACTCATGTTAATAGGTCAAGTTTCCATCCAACGGGGATCACCATGACCACTCCTAGGGGGTAGGGTTACCACCGTGGAACATACACATGACTGTAGGTTAATCCCACTCCTCAACAAATATGGAAACTATCATATTAGTGTTAAAGCACGAGGCATTTTCTCTTAGATTTATGGTAATTTCTCCTTTAAATTCATTAATGGGGGAACCAGCCATGGCATGCTATTCCTAGAAAGGCCATGTCCCCACAATTAGTTGTTCAAACCTATGGATTAAGGGGGAAACAACCATCCTTCCAATATTTTTCCCTAACACCATCTCTAAACCAATGTTAGAAAATCTTGTCCTCTCCCCAAGGCAGGATCAATTTATAATCATGTCCAATGACTCGCTCTAGATATTGAGGAATTCCTCCCAAAATCATTTTGTTGAATCCCCCTCCCAATACACCTTTCCAATTAAAAAAACCCTATTTTTACTTGGTATCCTAGGTATCCATTTTTCCAAGAAATTTTTAATACCACTTTTGTTTTTACCCTTAATATGGTGATGTATAACACAACTCTTACAACCCATATAAACCTTGTAGGGTTAAATATTAAATCTCAGTAAAGGAAGCTATTCCATGATGGGGAACAACCGTTGAACATAGGTCAACTCCACACACAATCATTCCAATTGACTTCACAACACCTTCACTCATAGAGCATACCTATTCAAACAACACTTTGACTATAAACAAAATCAATTTCACAACATCTTCACACATAAATCATACTTATTCGAACACTAATATGACTTCAAACATAGTTGGATTCACAACAAAATCGAATGTAGAGTACTTATTCAACCCTCAGTACCCTATTTAACAAACTAGATACATAACTATAAACCTCCCTAATATCATCTATATGTTTATAATATATTAAAATTACTCCTTAACGCCTATATACCGGGCAATATATTGCTTCCATTTTTTAGAGTATTAAATCTCCCAATATAGTCACATGGTATAATATTTCCTATTAGGTGAACCCCCCATGTAGAAGCACTAGATATGGAATGGAATTCCTTCATACAAGGTGTAAACAATGCATAACATTCCTTTCACAGTAGGAATATTCTTTGGTAAGGTCATGGAATGAGTCCTCAAGACAAGTGACAAAAAAACTAGCATATGAGTCCATTTATAACTTTGTTTTAGATATGGAAGTTAATTGGTTTTCCTCTATTCTACGGAAGTGGAGATGCCCATTAAAGATAAAAATTTCTACTTGGCTCTATGTACAAAATAAGATATTAATTGGGGCAATTTCTCGAAGAGGGGTGGGATTGGTCCTAATATTTGTGTTTTGTTTTTTAAGGATCAAGAATCAGTAAATCATTTGTTTGTTGATTGTTCTTTTTCAAAGCAAGTTTGGAAAAAAATGATATGTGTCCTTAAATTTTCTGTTACCTGGGTGACTGCATCTCTTCAAAGTAGCTTGGGATATTTGTTTAACTCTCATTTTGACCACCACTTAAAAGAACTCTCAACTTATTTTTCTTGGGATTATGGTTACATAGGAACAAGGTGTTGTTTGAAGGATTGAAGAAGACTATAAATGTGGTCTCCCAAATTATATTGGGGGCTTACCAGGAAGTACCTAATGATAAAGTTCCTAATAGAGGGAGACACGTGATGAATAAAAAAATCAATTACATGAATCTCTTATTGGTATTTTTGATGGAGATTGCCAAGGCCCTATTGGACTTTGTGAAGCTAGGATAAAATTGCATTTGAAATAGAATCACTTATTTAATGCAAAAATTGGTGGGGGAATGGGTACAAATACTTGAGATTAAAACTCTTGGCACTTTGGGGCCTTCTTTCCTTTGAAAGAACAAAAAACATATCATACTTAAATGTGTATGGGGATTCATGTTGATGTATATGTCACTTCGGAATGTATTTCATATATGTTTATTGTATCCCTACAAAGATGTTATTACTCCTTTGTACGTAAATGTTGTCATTTGTATTTACAAGTGTCTCAAGTTGCATTGTATGTACCACAACTTGTATGTGATGGGTTATTAGACCACCAAGTGTGGGGTCGGCCCTGAGTTGAGTTACCATGCGTTATTAGACTCTCCTAGAGAAGTCGGCCCTGTTAGGTTATTAGGAAAGTCAAGTCAGTGTATAAAAAGAGTGAGGGTGTCACTCTATTTAATCATTCACTTACTCATCTATTCTCTCACTTGAGTGATGTGCACTAGTGGAGAAGGAGAAGCTACTAGGAGACTATCTCTTGTACTTGGGTTTTGTATCATTGCTCTTTCTATCTCTGAGAAAGTTGGTTTTTCACCTTCTTGGTTTTCCCCGAGGAAACTCCGTGTCTATTGTCTCTTGTGCTTATTTCTTATGATTTATATGTTGTACATGTTATTCTCTCAGATAAGATCCTAGATCGATTTGAATTAATGCTCAAAATCTAACATGGTATTAGAGCTAGCCTGAGAAGAAGACACTATGCAGCTGCAGAAGCTAGGGCTTCTTGTTTTTTGGTTTTCTCTCCACAGATATTCAAAGAAAGGATGCTAGGTTGACTCTCCTAGAAAGGGTGCATCTTTATGTCGAAACATAATTTAATTTTGGGCACTTTCAGTTTTTGGCCTGTCACTGCTGCGGGAAATTAGGGTTTCGGAGAAAGTTGGAATTTTTGGAATCTGAGTTCATGGTTGGATGCTCCTTAGAAAAATCTAACTTCTAAGCGTTGGATCAAACTTTTTGGTTAGGTAGAAGACTGGGCTTTATCAAACCCTAGTTTGCGATCCTATCTAGTGAATCCGAAAGTTTCAAAAGCAATTTTGAAGGGTAAAAATTTGCAGATTTCAAAATCGAAGTATACTTGCTTGACTAGCTCAGCAAGGTACATCTTTCTATCCTTTCAGAAGTTTGAAATTCAAAGTTTGAATTTTTAGGGTTTCTCTTACAAACCCTAATCCAGCTTTAGATCTAGTTTTTCAACAAATCAAGTGGTAAGACCTAAATATTTTATTTCCATTTGAGTTTCTCATTAAGATGTTTCATACACCAAGCTTGAGGATAAGATTGAAGGGGTTGATAAATTATGAGCATGGAAGTATATGATTGGGTTAATCCTAGAAGAAAATGAATTGGACACCTACATAAGTGAAGAGGTTCCAGTTCCAGAGGGAGATGAGGCTAAGGCCTTACACAAAAGGAATTTGGTCAAGGCTAAGAGGATCATTGCTGATTCTATCAAAGATCATCTCATACCATATGTGTCATCTCTAAAGACACCTAAGGAGATGTTTGATTCCTTGACCAAGCTATTTGAAGTGAAGAACATAAATCGGAAGATGACCTTGAGGAATCAACTAAAGAATGTCAAGATTCAGAATTCAGAGACCATGCAGTCTTATTTCTCAAGGGTCTCCTAGATAAAAGAAGAACTTGAAGCTATTGGAGAAGATATAGAGAATGGAGAAGTGGTGATGACCACTCTTAATGGCCTTCCTAGGTCATTGGGTTCCTTCATCCAAGGAATTTGTGCTAGGAAGAAACTTATCACATTCAGTAGGCTGTGGGAAGAATGCTCATAGGAAGAAGCTCAGATTATATCTTGAGAAGAAAAGATGGGGAATGAAGACCAAACCCTCACAACACACTCCAAGAAATATGATGATAAGAAAGGGCATCACCACAATAAGAAAGAAAGGCACCACCATCAAATTCAGAGGGGTAACTTCAGATCTCAAAGAAACATGTCAAATGCCCGATGCTTTACATGTGATGAGAAGGGACACTACTCCAGGGATTGTCCTAGAAATAATAAAGATGGTTCTCACAAGAAGAAGAAGAACATCAAAAATAAACATCATGTTCATACTGCAGAGGATGATGAACCTCCCAGGAAGAGGGCTGGGGAAGAAAGTGAAGATTCTTCAAGTGATGAAGAGTATGTTTTGATTTATGCCCTCAAGGGTACTATTGCTCATGGAAGCAATTATTAGCTTATAGATAGTGGGGCTTCTAAACATATGACATGATTCAAGGGATCCTTTATGAATCTATCTCAACATGAATCACCCCACAAGGTGAAACTTTGGGATGACTAACAGTATCCCATAAAAGGAAGTGGTGACACCTCCTATAAGATAGACTCTAGAAAATATAAGAAGATGAAAGATGTACTATATGTTCCAAGTCTCAGGAAGAATCTTCTCTCCATATCTGCATTGGATGCAAAAGGTATAAGGGTTGCATTTATAGATGGTCAAGTTCTTATGTGGCCAAAAGGTAAAACTATAGATGATGCAGTGGTGATTGTAGAGCAAGAGGGAGGATTATACAAATTGAAGGGCCAACCAGAACAAGCCTTGGTTCATGACTCAATAGAGGCAAGTGAACTTTGGCATAGAAGGCTTGCACATGTGCACTATAGAGCACTACCTATTGCAAGCAAAGCAATAGAAGGTCTTCCTGAAATCCAGTCAAAGCATGAAGGAATTTGCTGTAAAATTAGTCACAGCAGATCTAATGAACAAGTAAATCAATCACAACAGATGAACATAGAAAATATGGTGCAAAACTGTGCAAAACATGCAGCAGTGCTCTCTATCCCAGAAAGGGTGAATGAATTACAATATAAACTGTCACAATGACAGAGCAATTCGAATTGCCTAAGGAGGTCATTCGAATTACAGAATGGAGTAGCTTGACTCTATCTAGGAGTCCTCATCAATCATCGGTGTTGCTCATCAATCACAACAACCAGTCATCCAGGTGTCAATCTGAGTCTAACTGAGTGTAATAAGTGTAACTGAAGTGTGTAGCACTGATATAGGATCTGGAGGCTCAGTGGGGGCGCATGGGAGGCTAACTGGAGTCAGAACAAGTCACCTAATCGAACTGGAGGTCAATCGGAGGTGAAACAGTCAGTCAGGAGTGAAACTAGCCTCAAATCAGGGAGAATCGGAGCTAACTGAATGTAACTGGAGTGAATCTGCAGTGGTAGGTGAACAAGTGCGCCCTTCTCTGGCAGTAGGTGAGAAGAGGGCGCCTTTCAGCTTAGGAGGGCTAAAACTCTGTGGTAAGTGGCTCCCGGGTGCTAGAAGAAGGTGGATAAGGTGCTGGAGGCATCAAACTGGTGACTGGGATGCATGCAAGTGCATGCAGCTGCATATCCTGAAATAGATCATGCAAGATCCTGAAGTAGATATGTATCCTGAAATAGATGATCCTGAAATAGATATGTACCTTGAAATAGATGATGTGGATATCCGAACACCCCCCCTCAAGCTAGACTATGATGTGCCAACTAAAATAATGTGGGGCCCTGGTAACTAAGACCAAAGGTCACCCCAATACAATAATCCAAAAAATGCTGAAAATAAACTAAGTGAGGAAAGAGGGAAAACCCAGTGGGAAGAAAGCCCCCCCTCAAGCTAAAGCATAATAATGAATCAATCTATCTCCACCATGATGGAACTCACCCCCAACAGTGAACGGAGGTAAGAGAACTTCTTCTCAGTGAAGCTCTTGGTGAAGATGTCTGCAATTTGCTCATCAGTAGGGCAATATTGCAGAATGATGGTGCGGTCATGCACCAACTGTCGAATGTAATGCATATGAATCTCAATGTGTTTGGTTCTCTGCCGCTGAACTGGATCTGTGGAGATCTTGATAGCACTTTGATTGTCACAAAATAGGACAGTCGAAGTAGTGCCACCAAAACCAAACTCGGAAAGAATACCCTGCAACCAAACTGCCTGAATGCAGGCATTGACTGCCCCTCGATACTCTGCCTCTGCTGAAGAAAGTGCAATGGCTGCTTGCTTTTTGCTGGACCAGCAAATAGCACCATGACCAATCATGAAAACATAACCGGAAGTGGACTTCCGATCAATGCTATCACCTGCCCAATCTGAATCAGTAAAACCAATGAAATCTAGCTCAGAATCTGCAGCATAATGTATGCCAAACTGTCTCGTACCTTGCACATACTGCAAGATCCGCTTGGCTACTCGCCAATGAAGCTCATGTGGCTGCTGCATATATCTTGACACGGCACTCACGGCATATGAGATATCAGGCCGTGAATGTGTCAAATAAAGTAGTGAACCAATCAACTGTCGATACATACTGCAATCTGCAAGCGGTGTGGAATCTCCCTCCTCAAGACTGATTCCTGAGAGGAATGGGAACGGGGCTGCCTTACATTCAGCCATATTAAACTTCAATAACAGGTTGGAAGCATATTTTTGCTGAGATATAGTGATCCCATCGAAATTTTGAGCTATCTCCAAGCCCAAAAAGTGACTCAGCAAGCCCAAATCGCTCATGTCAAAAGCTAGATTTAAGGCAGATTTTAGCTTGTTTATTGAAGTAAGTGTGCTACCAGTAATAAGCAGATCATCAACATAAAGTACAATAACCAACAAATTACCTTTAACTCGCTGAAGATAGACATTCGGATTAGATTTGCATCTTTGGAAATTCTGAGAAAGAAGGAAGGAGTCCATCTTTGCGTACCAAGCTCTTGGGGCCTGTTTTAACCCGTACAAAGACTTCTTCAATCTACAAACCAATGATGGATCTGATGTATAACCCTCTGGCTGCTGCATATAGACCTCTTCAGCAAGGTCTCCATGTAAAAATGCACTCTTCACATCCATGTGATGCACCTCCCAGTGCTTGGATGCGGCAATAGCTAAAACAAGGCGGATGGAATCCATCTTTGCAACTGGTGCAAAGGTCTCTGTGTAGTCCACTCCTTGGACTTGGGAAAAACCTTTTGCCACCAACCTTGCTTTATATTTGCTGATAGTGCCATCAGCAGCAACTTTAGTACGGTAGACCCATTTACACTTCACTAATTTTCTTCCAGGTGGAAGAGAAACTAGCTCCCATGTATTGTTCTTTTGAAGAGAACTGTACTCTTCATCCATGGCATCTTTCCATCTCGGATCTCGATGGGATGAATAGTATGATTGGGGATCTGAACCAGCCATCAAATAACAAATCTCAGGAAGAAATGGATCAGCAATAGAAAGAGCCATACCTGCCCTTTGAAAGTCTCCTCTTGTTCGTCTCGGATCAGCAGGATTTCCAAGACTAGAACCAGCAGATTGTAGAGTGTTTTTGGCCCACTTTGGTAACTGAGGGGGATCTGAATGATCGGATTCCGAACCTGATATGTCATGATCATCATAAGCTGCTACAATATCAGAAATATCAGAACTCATACCTTCATTATCGCTGCTCGAATCTTCTTCTGGTGAAGGCGGTGAATCGGCAGTTTTCTCCTCAACTAGTTGCAATTCTTGAAGCGGTTCTTCAAACTGCACACTGCGCTCTATGAATATCTTTTTAGATCTGATATCCATGAGTTTATATGCTTTTGATTCTTCCCCATATCCTATCAATATGCACTCGATACTTTGTGGATCCAAAGCTCGTCTCTTCTCAGAAGGAATTCTAGCCCATGCAGTAGAGCCAAAAACTCTCAAATTTGACACATCCGGTTTGTGACCAAAGAATGCTTCGAAAGGAGTCATACCTTTCACGGATGAATGTGGAACTCGGTTCTGTATATATGCAGCAACATTGATTGCTTCAGCCCAAATATTTGCAGCCAAACCTTTTGATTCAATCATGCATGTAGCCATCTCTTTCAGTGATCGGTTTTTCCTTTCCGCTACACCGTTCTGCTGGGGTGTGTAGGCAACTGTATGTTGGATCTTGATTCCGCTTTGGGCACAAAGTTGCAGCAACTCGGACTTGATATATTCCCCACCATTATCAGATCTAAGAGCTTTGATCTTGCTCTCAGTGGTGGTCTCAACAGAAGCCTTAAAATCCTTGAATTTTCCAAGCACTTCTGACTTGTTTTTGAGAAAGAATACCCATGTAAAGCGAGAATAATCATCAATAAATGTCAAAACATACCTTGAACCATTTAATGACATATGGGGCAGAGGACCACTGATATCAGAATGGATCAATCCCAAAATAGTAGAGGCTCTGCTAGCCTTGTCGCGGTCGAATCTGTGCTCGGGGTGCTTCCCAATAATGCAACCGGTGCATATTCCCTTCGAGGAACGGAGTTGTGGAAGCCCATCAACCATGGATTTATTTGATAGCAGCAGCAAATACTTATAATTTAGATGTCCAACTCTTTCATGCCAAAGCCTACTAACCTCATTACCATGTGTGCGAAGAGCAATGGGCTTTGCAAGCGGTATAAAGTGCGAAAACTCATAACATTTTGCAGTGTGGTTTGCCTTCCCAACCGCAACTAGTCTTCCACTTTTGATATCAGAAATTTCAACTGTATTAGGGCTGAATGTGACTTTCTTTGGATCACCAGTATGTGTCATTTGATACACAGAAAGGAGATTCGAAGCTAAGGAAGGCACATAGAGAACATTCTGAAAGCATCCATGATCTACATGAATCGTACCTTTGCCCTTTGAAGAAATCTTTGAGTCATCTCCCAAATGGATGGGGATGGAGCTGTTTGGATCGAATGAGGAAAAAGAATCAATATTTGCAGCCATATGATTTGATGCACCCGAATCTATCAAGAGAGTGGGCTTCGAAACCGTTGCCATGAGTGCTTGTCCTCTTTCATGATCGTCATTCCGATCCTTCTTCCTTGCACCGTCAGGAAGGGTTATGTTGTTCTTTTCCAAAAGGAGGGCCATTTGATCTATAGTCTTCTTCATACATGAACTTTCGGGATGAAAGCCACGGTTA
Organism: Larix kaempferi; assembly: GCA_027924585.1. Classification (NCBI taxonomy): domain Eukaryota; kingdom Viridiplantae; phylum Streptophyta; class Pinopsida; order Pinales; family Pinaceae; genus Larix; species Larix kaempferi. The sequence continues at coordinate 792,515 of BSBM01001158.1, read as the reverse complement.
CAATAAGTACATTTAGATTTTTGGTTACCTTCTTTGCCCTTTTGCTTGGATTTCGAACTGGATGGTGCATCCGTTTGCTTGCCTTTGTCTTTTTGCTTGTGAGGCTCGAATTTGGGCTTCTCCTTCTTTAGCTTTCCTTTACCATTCGAGATCTTGGGTCCTTGAACAATTAGGGCTGAATCTTTGGAGCTTATGGACCCCATTTGAATCAACTTGTCATGCTCTTTCGTAACGGACTCAATGAAGGCATTCAAGGTAGGCATCTTCCAATTCGGGGTAGTTAGCCGACCGGAATTGAAAGTAGAGACAAATACCGAATAATCTTTCCCAAGCTTGCTTAGAATGGAGAGGATCAACTGTTTATCCTCTTTGATAACACCACTGTTCTTCAATTGCAAGTTCAAGTTCTTGAATTTTGTGAAGAATTCATTGATGGTCTCAAAATTCTCAGGATTAAGGCCAATCAATTCATTCTCTAATTGAAAAGCCCTAAGCTCATCCTGCTTGCCGAATAGTGTCTCAAGTTGCTCCCATATGGCTTTTGGAGTCTTCAATCCGCTGAGATGGAAGTGAAGATCCTTGGAGATGGAGAGACAAAGAAGACCGTAAGCTTCATCAAGCTTGTTGTAGTGTTTAGTTCTTTCTGCTACATTGTTTGGCTCCAATTCAAGACCAAGAGTGACTCGGTAGTAACCTTTTGAACGTAATATGATCTCCATATCATCTTTCCAATCAAAATAATTGAATGGGGTGAGGATAGGCTTTGAAGAAGAGTATTCCATTGCAAGGATTGAGTCAACTGATGAAGAGGAAGCTTGCATGCAGACTAGAGCGAATGGAATTGCTGTAGAAAGGCTTGCATGCAGAAGGTAGCGAATGCAATTGGAGGAGACAATAAACCTGCAAATCACATCAAAACAACCACAATAAGGTCGAACAATCCACCCTTTGAGAGTTGCATCACACCTGGGATTGGATTTCAAGCAATGTTGAATGGGTCCAATGTATCAGATCCAGGAATTATGTGGTAACTCAAGCTTCTGGAGTGGTATTGGAGTATTTTTCAAGCTTTGCATGCACAGGAGCGAATGCCCTTGAGATATCTCATGCCAAACTTTTTGCAATTTTTAGCAATTCAGTCAAATCTTCTTGTACAAACACCTGTAGAAAAGAGATCTTGTCCCTGCAATGGCTTTGATACCATGTAAAATTAGTCACAGCAGATCTAATGAACAAGTAAATCAATCACAACAGATGAACATAGAAAATATGGTGCAAAACTGTGCAAAACATGCAGCAGTGCTCTCTATCCCAGAAAGGGTGAATGAATTACAATACAAACTGTCACAATGACAGAGCAATTCGAATTTCCTAAGGAGGTCATTCGAATTACAGAATGGAGTAGCTTGACTCTATCTAGGAGTCCTCATCAATCATCGATGTTGCTCATCAATCACAACAACCAGTCATCCAGGTGTCAATCTGAGTCTAACTGAGTGTAATAAGTGTAACTGAAGTGTGTAGCACTGATATAGGATTTGGAGGCTCAGTAGGGGTGCATGGGAGGCTAACTGGAGTCAGAACAAGTCACCTAATCGAATTGGAGGTCAATCGGAGGTGAAACAGTCAGTCAGGAGTGAAACTAGCCTCAAATCAGGGAGAATCGGAGCTAACTGAATGTAACTGGAGTGAATCTGCAGTGGTAGGTGAACAAGTGCGCCCTTCTCTGGCAGTAGGTGAGAAGAGGGCGCCTTTCAGCTTAGGAGGGCTAAAACTCTGTGGTAAGTGGCTCCCGGGTGCTAGAAGAAGGTGGATAAGGTGCTGGAGGCATCAAACTGGTGACTGGGATGCATGCAAGTGCATGCAGCTGCATATCCTGAAATAGATCATGCAAGATCCTGAAGTAGATATGTATCCTGAAATAGATGATCCTGAAATAGATATGTACCCTGAAATAGATGATGTGGATATCCGAACATTTGCAAAGGTTGTGCAAAGAGAAAGAACACAAAGAAGACATTTCCAAGTGTGAAAGCAAGGTAAAAGGAATCTTTGAGATTATCCACTCTGATGTATGCGATCCGATGTCATCCAGTTCTCTGAGTGGGTATGTATACTATGTTTCCTTCATTGATGACTTCTCTAGGAAGACTTGGGTTTATTTCTTGAAGAATAAAGATGAAGTGTTTGATAAATTTAAGGAATTCAAAACCTTGATAGAAAATCAAACTGATAAGAAGATCAAGATGTTTAGATCCGACAATGGCGGGGAATTCACTTCAGGAGACTTCAAGAAACTATACAGTGACTCAGGGATTAAGAGAGAGTTGACTACTCCTTACAATCCACAAAAAAATGGGGTTGCAGAAAGGAAGAATAGAACTATCATGGAAGAAGCTAGGGCAATGCTTCATGACTAAGATCTTCCCATGCACCTATGGGCAGAAGGAGCAAGGACAACTGTATATGTGCAAAACAGAACACCCCATAAGATACTTGACAACAAAACACCAGAAGAAGTGTTCACTGGCAAAAGGCCAGAAGTTAGCCATCTCAGAATATTTGACTGTCCAGTGTACACACACATTCCAAAGGAAAAGAGGACAAAGCTAGATCCTTCAGGAAAGAAGGGCATCTTTGTGGGTTACAGTGAAAGCTCGAAGGCATACATAATCTACTTTCCGGGATTCAAGAATATTGACATCAACAGGGATGTAACTTTTGATGAAGAATCAACATACATCAAATAAAGGAAGACACCTGCTGAAGAAAATGAACCAAGAATACCTAGAACACAAGACACCACTATGAGTGAAGTTATTCTAGAAGAAGATCGTGAAATAGAAGATCCACAAGAACCTGTAGATCCACCCTGTGAGAAGAACTCTCACAAGAGGAAACCAACATGGGCTATAGATCTCATCCAAGATGCAAAAAGGTATGGTATTCCAGAGGAGGAACACAGAGAAAGAAAAGGACCAGGTCACATACCAGCTATGTTGCCTTACTCTGTGACACTATGAACAAAGAACCTTCTAGCTATGAAGAAGCAGCGGAAAAGAAAGAATGGAAGGATGCCATGGTCGAGGAATACTAGTCGATCATGAAGAATGATGTTTGGAATGTGGTCCCAAGACCTGAAGGGAAGTCTGTTGTGACTTCCAAGAGGATCTATAAGATCAAGCATGCTGCAAATGGTAGCATAGAGAAATACAATGCAAGGTTTGTAGCTAATGGCTTCTCTGAGAAAGAGGGGATAGATTATGAAGATACTTTTGCTCATGTAGCTAGATACACTTCCATCAGAACAGTACTTTCTCTGGCTACAGTAATGAAGTGGAAAATACACAAGATGGATGTCAAGATAGCTTTCTTGAATGGTGTAGTCGAAGAGGAAGTGTATGTGGAGAAGCCACTTGGTTTTGAGACACATGACAGGGATTCATATGTGTGCAGGTTGAAAAAAGCCTTGTATGGCTTGAAGCAAGCTCCTAGGACTTGGTATGGTAGGATAGACAACTTTCTATCCAGCTTGGGATTTACTAAGAGTAAAGTGGATTCCAAACTTTACAACAAGGATGAGGAAGGAAATCCTGTGATACTCCTACTGTATGTGGATGACCTATTTGTTACAGGTGAGGATAGATTGATTGCCGACATGAAGAGGAAGCTTGTTGCCGAGATCGAGATGAATGACTTGGGGATGATGCATTACTTTCTAGGTATGGAGGTGTGGCAGAGTGCAGATGGAATATTCCTTGGACAAGGGAAGTATGTAGTAGAGATCCTGAAGAGGTTCAGGATGATGGACTGCAAGGCCATGGCCACACCTATGGCATTAAACCTGAAGCTTCTGTTTGATGCTTCATCTGAGCCGATTGATTCCATGATGTATTGTCAGATGATAGGGTCCTTGATGTACCTGACGAATACAAGACCAGATATTTGTTTTGCTGTGAACACCTTGAGCTAGTTCTTGGCAGATCTCATACATGTTCACCTGATTGCTGCAAAGTATATTCTGAGGCACCTGAAGGGTACATTTGATTATGGGCTCAAGTATGATGTGAATCAAAAGTTTAACCTAGAGGGTTATGTTGATTCAGATTGGGCATGCAGTGCCATTGCTTAGAAGAGCACTTCGGGGTGCTATTTCAATATGCCAGATTCGATATGATCTCTTGGTTTAGCAGGAAGCAGTCCTGTGTTGCACTGAGTACGCCGAAGTAGAGTATGTTGCAGCTTGTTCAGCTAGTTATGAGGGAGTATGTCTTAGGAATCTACTGTCTGATTTATTTGATCTCAAGTTTTATGCTACTTGTATATATTGCGACAACCAAAGTTGTGTGAAGTTGTTGGAGGACCTAGTGTTCCATGACAAGTCAAAGCACATTAAGATCAAGTATCAATATATCAGGGATATGGTGCAGAGACGAGGAGTGAAGCTCTTGTATGTTGAGATGGACGAGCAGATAGCCGATGTGTTGACTAAGCCACTGGCTAGAGTGAAGTTTGAGTATTTCAGAGAGAGGCTTGGTGTACTTCAGCTCGAGATTCCTTCCAAGGGGAAGTGATGAGTCCGGAGACACAGATGCACATGAGCCTTTCTCACATTGTGATAGATGTGTTCTCCCATGGTGGGATGTAAGGGCTGGAGCCGTTCTCACATGGTGATAGATGTGTTCTCCTATGGTGAGATGTAAGGGTTAAAGCCATTTTCACATAGTGATAGATGTGTTATCCTATGGTGAAATGTAAGGGCTGAGCCATTTTTGGATAGTGATAGATGTGTTCTCCTATGCTGAAATATAAGGGCTGGGCCATTCTCACATGGTGATAGATGTGTTCTCTCATGGTGAGATGTAAGGGATGGATATGCCTTTCCGACATGGTGATAGATGTGTTCTCCCATGGTTGTGATGTAAGTGCTCATGTCTTCCCCGAATGGTGATAGATGTGTTCTCACATGTCGGTGGTGTAAGTGATGTGTGATGTGCATCTAGGTTGTGCTCTGTGGACTATGAGGTAATCTGAAGACGATGATGTGACAGTATGGTACACCGGTTTTGCAGAGGCATATAATCAGTCCTGAGATGCTCTTGTAGGTTTTGCAGAGGTAGTGTAATCAGTCCTAGGAGATCTTGCAGGTTTTGTAGAGGCAGGATAATCAATCCTGAGGCGTACCTACTTGATGGCTTGCTTGCAGAGATGATGAAGACCTACATGGAGGCTAGGCCTACATCCAGCATGAAAAATGGCTAGTGTAATATCCTTGGAAAATTTCAGCCAAGATATTAACTCAACTTCAAAAATTTTATGAACTTCTCTAGTTAAATTTCTGACAATTTCTCTGAATGGAGCAGGAGGTAAGTGAGGGGTATTGAGGCAAGGAATGAGGATGGTGGGATGAACATTAAAATCTGGAATTTGTATGGGGTGTGTGCAGCAGCAACCAATCAGATCAGAGAAAGAGTCCTAAGCACAAAGCACTAGGGCAATTTATGTTTTGGACATCAACTACTGCTGAAGCCTACCGCAAAGCTTTCTAGGCACACCAGCATATGCTTACTAGACTGAGTGGGTTCCTGAATTTAATAACAGAGGTTATATCAGTCAAATGAATGTTGGTTATGTTCAGGAAGATAATTTAGCAGACTTCGGATATTTTGAGAGGAATTGGGGTTTTTGGGCTCTCCTGGAATTACTGAGCTAGTCTTTTCCTAATATTTCCAAAGAGGGTATAAAGGCTTACAAATTTTTATTTTTATGACTTATATGGATATTGGGATGAGTTAAGTACATGCTCCAACTGATAGAATGTAAAAATATTGCTTTGAATGGAAATGGCAGTGAAAGTGGTAAAACTAGTCTAGAATGGGCATCAATCTAGCTAGTCTTGAATTTTAAATTAACAAACTTCTTTTATAAATTCCAAACTCTGTTCTAATGATTATTTAGATATGATATGAGATGTTCCATACATAAAACACAATATATTTCATTCAGAACATTCCTCCTTTATTTAACTGCTTGCTCTTCAAATGATAGTGCCTCACAGGCTAATTTCTTGATTACAATATTGGGAGAATAGAGAAGAGAAGTAAGAAGTTACTGTGGCTCTATTATGGAAGTGAATATCAGTCCATCTACAGATTAGATGGCTGATCCCACTGCACTCTGAGTGGCTGATCTTCAAATGGGCGCCATCATCAACTAGCTCTCTTCTTCAGTGGAATCACCTCCAAATCTAGCCGTGGGAGTAGTAGATGTAGAAGAGGAGTGGAAACTCGATCTGATATTGAATTCTAGAATATAGCAAAAACTAATATCTAAAACTTCAGCTGATAGAATTCACTGGTGGTATTGAGAACATCTGTCCATAATTATATTCTTCCACCCGTGTTCTTCCACCAAATCTAGATGTGAATCTCCTCCAATGGTAGCCTCCTCTTCAATCTGACTTTAGATCTTCATGGCTGAACTATACTGAAGGTAGTACTGGCTGTAATATTGTTTGTTGGAACTACATAATACTCATAGGAAACACATAGGGCCTTGGGGCACATCCCCCAAGAGGAATGGTTGAGGCACATCTCTCGACATGTGAGTAGCTCAGAGCTCTCATTCACAAATTACAAATGATCAAAAGTTGTCAAATGGAATTGGTTGGATTCTTTTATAAACTTCATGATGACCTGTTGAGCAAGTTCTTGGCTTGGTGACCTGTGAAAGTAAGTTACCCACTTTCCCATTCTACTCCAAATCCATGACGGCACCTTTCTTGAGGAGAATAACAACTTCTGAGATTTCAAAACTTTCTTTCCCTCACCTCCTTCACTGAATTTGGGCAAGTGCGCTTTAGATAGCTTTTTTGTTTGTTGCTATTTTCTTTCAGAAATATTTTATGAATCTTTCCACTTTCTTTACTTTCCTCTTTCCTACTTTTGTCTAATTTTTCTAGCTTTTGTTAGTTTCCTTTCTGGGTTCATCTTGCCAACTTGTCTCCACTAGATTCCTTAACTTTTATGAGACTTTACCACTTAGGCAAGTTTGGCTCACTTACCAATTCGAATTTCCTAGCCAAGTCATCAACCACTTGGCACATTTATTAGCAATAAACATTTAAATGAAAAGAATACAACTTAGAAATAATTTAACATAGCAATTAATTAATTATCCAGTAATTAATTAATTGTTATGGTGTAATGCCTCAAAATTTCCCCAATTAATTAATTTCTCAATTAGTCAATCACTTGGACTTAGTCACGGGGTTAATAACTGCATGGGGGGCCCTCCTTGTCCATTTAATTCCCAAATACAACCTTAGGCATCTTCCATAAGGTAGTTTCCACACTTGCTCATTAATTAAGTAATTATTGCCTAGGTGACTCAGGCCATAATTACCCCATGGACCATGGAAAAATATGGGGACATGACAGTCCTCCCTTCCTAAGATTGCTTGTCCTCAAGCAATGTTAGGATTCCACCAGGCTCCTGCTGCACCACTCTAATTGTAATTGTCCCCATCCACTGTACAGTCTGTAAATTAAACTTGGACCTTCAAAAAAATGAAGAAAAACTGCACAGTAATTTACATCTGCAAATGAATCATAAACAAAATTTTCAACCCAGTTAGGATAACTGAGTAGAATTCCTGGATCCCATTGTTTCTCCTGCAAGGACCAAAAATTTTCTGTCACCTTTGGCAATCTGTCACTCGAATGAATGCCCGAATCCCAAAGTATCAACTGCATTTTCCCAATCATCAAAATCAATTTAGTGGATCTGTCATAAAAAATGTGCCTTTTCATCCGAGGACTAACTGAAAGCACATTACTGCCAACTAAACCAAGTGGATAGAAAAATGTTTCTTCTAGTGAAAACATCCAATGGCTCAACTCTCTTCCATTGGAGAAAAATTTCAAGCATCCCTCCCAGCATGTGTATTCCCTCCACATAGGCCAACCTCTACAAGTAAAAAGTTCCATTAATTTAACTTGGCAACTTGCCTGCTTAGCTGCCTTCCCTTGACCATAAGCATAAAAAAATTTGCTAGGAAGTTTCATGCTTGTCAGGTAATCTTTCACCCAATCCATATGTGGATAAGTGACATCAAATGGCTACAAAATATACTTTTGCTGCTGCTCACAATTCAAGACAATGTCAGTTATAATAAGAAATTTATTGCAGAAACAAGTGAACTTTTTACCTTCCAGATTTTCTTTTCTAGTGAGGCCTCTATTTATCCATCTAGTGGGTGAATCAGAGATCCTGCTTGTTGATTTATATGAGCTATAATTAGCCATCTCTTATACAATAGGATCCATCTCCCATGGGGATAGATCATGATCCTCCTGTTGTACATGTGACACAAACCAGAAGAATTTCTTCACCCACTGTTCATTCCCCATTGGTGTTGCTGAATCTAAGACATGTGGGAAAGAACTGTGAACCTTCTTTGCATGTCTGCAACCTTCAATGTTCAAAATTATGGCTGAAACTTCTCCATTATTGGATGGCCCAAATTGGGTGCTCTCATCCCACTTGTCCATGGGAGAGTGTATGTCTTGAAGGAACAACTCAAGTTCCCTTGGAAAAAAGTCAAGTGCTTGGTTCTCATCAAACTGTTCTGCACACTCTTCAAGCACATATAAAAATGAATGATCCTCATGATCCACCATCTCATGAGGTTCCTTCCTATGATCAAGAATGCTTTCAGCCAAATGAAGTTAACTGAATGGTGAGTAGGAGGGTAGGGGGGATCTTTGCAACTTTTCATGAAGCTGCAATATTTCTTTCTTGGATTCTTGGAGGGCACTTTGAGTGCTTCTCAAAGAATCTTGGGTGGCCATTAATTCATCATTGAGCTTGCTGATCTCTTCATCATCCCTCAAGGATGTACCATGAAACAATTCTACAAGCTCCAACAAACTATATCTATCAGAAATGAGGTTCAAGAATTTACCTTTTATGCTTGCCATGGCTTTCTGAAACTCTTCCACGTCTCTCATGGAAGACTGCTCCCCCAAATTCCAACAGAGGTTATTCATTAAGGCATGGGTGTCATTGAGGGTTTGAAGGGCTTCTTGAATTTTGCATTCATTCATCTTTAGAGTCCCTTCAAGGAAATGAGGTTCTGGCAGATGAACCTTCTCTTATTCTAGCTTCCTAGGATCAACCTCAGTTGATTCTGTTGAAGTTATGAAAGCTGATCCATATTTTGGGGCTGCAAGATATTCATATTTCAGATCATGAATATTAGACATTTGGCTGCAACTGGGGTGCTCATTCATCTCTGGTGCACCAGTAAGTCTTTCTCTCCAATTTTCAGCCCTCCCCATTTCAGGAGTCTCAAACCCTGGGGGTTCAACCAAACTCATATTCCCCTCTGAAGTGGCTGCCCCATCATGCTGACAAATAGGCATGTAAAAATTAGAATTGAAACAATTCCCATGTGTTATCTTTTCTCCTCCTTGTGATGGTGTGTTGGTAGTTTGGCCTTCCACCAATATCTCATTTTCAATTTCTATTGTTGCAAGACCTTCTTCTTTCTCCATGGATCTTGCATCCAAAACACCATCACCAATGGGTACTTCCATATCTCTGACATATATATGAGAATACACATCATTAGATGCTTCCTCACACTTAAAACATTCCTCAATAGGTTCTCTTCCAACCATGTGGGCATCCTGTAAACACCTTTCTAGTGATTCAGTCCTGTCATTGCATTCACCCTTATCACTAAGGATGCGAGACTCACCATCCAGGGAATCCCTTATGCAATAATCATCCTCTGATGTGGCTGCAACATCATCATTATACAAACTAGTACAAAAATCTGAATGTGGTCCATACCTTGGCATCATACTTATCTCTTCAATGGGTGGGGTTATGGTGCCTTGTTCTACCACCAATTCTACTAGTTCACATCTAACTGATGTGTGGTCAACTTCTACCTCACTATGAAGCTCAAGTGGTGACTTTGAATCTGATTTAGGTTCTTCTTTTGGATCCGATCCAAAATATGTATCACCATCATTAAGCTTACCAATCTCTTCTGAGGTGATATTGAGGTCCCCAGCATAGAATCTTGTAGTAGATTCTTCTTCCATTCTGTCAACAATCTCATGATTGGTTTTTGGGTTTTGCTTCTCCCTGGTTGTCTTAGGATGAAGATTCTTGGAGGCTCTTCTTGAAGAGGATCCAAAAATTCTTCTAAAGTCACATGCATCCAATAAAGATTTCATATCTTTTACTATCTCTTCGATAGAAGGTTGACCTCTGACTATGGAACATGCAACTTTTTCCTGAATATGGCCATCAGAATAACCATAGTCTCTTCTTCTAATCATGATCTCATGGGAGATGCTTGTGGAAGGTATTTCTTGGAAATTATCTTCCTCATATTGTCTACAATATTGTTCATATTGCTCATCATAATCATCATACTCTTCATAAAAATAATCTTCTTCTTCATGCAACTCAAACTCTAAATCTTCCATGAATGGAACTAATTCCAAAACTGCAACTTGACGATAGTGTTGAGCTACCTTTCCACTGAGAGTTACTTTCCACAGGATGAGCCAAGGAAATTTCTCTGATACCACTATAATATCCTTGGAAAATTTCAACCAAGATATTAACTCAACTTCAAAAATTTTATGAACTTCTCTAGTTAAATTTCTGACAATTTCTCCGAATGGAGCAGGAGGTAAGTGAGGGGTATTGAGACAAGGAATGAAGATGGTGGGATGATCATTCAATTCTGAAATTTGTATGGGGTGTGTGCAGCAGAAACCAATCAGATCAGAGAAAGAGTCCTAAGCACAAAGCACTGGGGCCATTTATGTTTCGAACATCAGCTACTGTTGAAGCCTACCGCAAAGCGTTTTGGTCACACCAGCATATGCTTACTAGAATGGGTGGGTTCCTGAAGTTAATAATAGGGGTTATATCACTCTAATGAATGCTGGTTATGTTCAAGAAGATAATTTAGCAGACTTGGGATATTTTGGGAAGAATTGGGGTTTTTGGGCTCTCCCGGGATTGCAGAGCTAGTCTTTTCCTAATCTTTACAAAGAGGGTCTAAAGGCTTACACATTTTTATTCTTATGACTTATATGGATACTGGGATGAATTAAGGACCTGTTCCAACTGACAGAATGTAAAAATATTGCTTAGAATGGAAATGGCAGTGAAAGTGGTAAAACTAGTCTAGAATGGGCATCAATCTAGCTAGTCTTGAATTTTAAATTGGCAAAGTACTTTTATAAATTCCAAACTCTATTATAGTGATTATTTAGATATGATATGAGATGTTCCATACATAAAACACAAGATATTTCATTCAGAACATTCCTCCTTTATTTAATTGCTTGCTCTTCAAATGATAGTGCCTCACAGGCTAATTTTTTATTACAATATTGGGAGAATAGAGAAGAGAAGTAAGAAGTTAATGTGGCTCTATTCTGGAAGTGAATATCATTCCATCTATAGATTAGATGGCTGATCTTGCTGCACTCTAAGTGGCTGATCTTCAAATGGGCGCCATCATCAACTAGCTCTCTTCTTTAATGGAATCACCTCCAAATCTAGCTGTGGGAGTAGTAGAGGTAGAAGAGGAGTGGAAACTTGATCTGATATTGAATTCTGGAATATAGCAGAAACTAATCTCTACAACTTCAGATGATAGACTTCACTGGAGGTTCTGAGAACACCTCTCCATAATTATATTCTTCCACTAGTGTTCTTCCACCAAATCTAGCTGTGAATCTCTTCCAATGGTAGCCTCCTCTTCAATCTGACATTACATCTTCATGGCTGAACTATACTGAAGGTAGTACTAGCTGTAATATTGTTTGTTGGACCTGCATAATACTCATAGGAAACTCATAGGGCCTTGGGGCACATCACCCAAGAGGAATGGTTGAGGCACATCTCTCAACATGTGAGTAGCTTAGAGCTCTCATTCACAAATTACAAATGATCAAAAGTTGTCAAATGGAATTGGTTGGATTCTTTTATAAACTTCATGATGACCTGCTAAGCAAGTTCTTGGCTTGGTGACCTATGAGAGTAGGTTACCTACTTTCCCATTCTACTCCAAATCCATGGGGGCGCCTTTCTTGAGGTGAATAACAACTTCTGAGCTTTCAAAACTTTCTTTCCTTCACCTCCTTGAATTTGGGCAAGTGCGCTTTAGATAGATTTTCTGGTTGTTGTTATTTTCTTTCAGAAAGCTTTTCTGAATCTTTCCACTTTCTTTACTTTCCTCTTTCCTGCTTTTGTCTGATTTTTCTAGCTTTTGTCAGTTTCCTTTCTGGGTTCATCTTGCCAACTTGTCTCCACTAGATTCCTTAGCTTTTCGTAGACTTTACCACTTAGGCAAGTTTGGATCACTTACCAATTCGAATTTCCTAGCCAATTCAAAAACCACTTGGCACATTCATTAGCAATAAACATTTAAATGAAAATACTACAACTCAGAAATAATTTAACTTAGCAATTAATTAATTATCCAGTAATTAATTAATTGTTATGGTGTAATGCCTCAAAATTTCCCCAATTAATTAATTTGTCAATTAGTCAATCACTTGGACTTATTCATGTGGTTAATAACTGCATGGGGGGGCCTCCTTGTCCATTTAATTCCCAAATACAACCTTAGGCATCTTCCATAAGGTAGTTTCCATACTTGCTCATTAATTAAATAATTATTGCCTATGTGACTTAGGCCAAAATTACCCCATGAACCATGGAAAAATATGGGGACATGACAGCTAGCTCTGTAGAACTTCCTATGATGAGTAGATTGGAGATTGATTGAGATAGCAGTAGCAATGATGATGACAATGATTCGACGATGATAATCTAGTGATGATGATCTAGAGAAGAAGACTTGTGCTAGAAGACCCATGTCGAGAAACACCTTCCTAGTTAAGAGGGAGTGTTGATGTATACGTAACTTCAGAATGTATTTCATATATGTATATTGTATCTCTACAGAGATGTTATTATTCCTCTGTACGGAAGTGTCGTCACTTGTATTTACAAGTGTTGCAAGTTGCATTGTATGTACGACAACTTGTATGTGATGGGTTATTAGACCACCAAGTGTGGGGTCGGCCCTGAGTTGAGTAACCATGGGTTATTAGACTCTCCTAGAGAAGTCAGCCCTGTTAAGTTATTAGGAAAGTCAAGTTAGTGTATAAATAGAGTGAGGGTGTCACTCTATTTGATCATTTACGTACTCATCTATTCTCTCACTTGAGTGATGCGCACTAATGGAGGAGGAGAAGCTTCTAGGAGACTATCTCTTGTACTTGGGTTTTGTATCATTGCTCTTTCTATCTCTGAGGAAGTTGCGGGGTTTTTCACCTTCTTGGTTTTCTCGAGGGAACTCTGTGTCTATTGTCTCTTGTGCTTGTTTCTTGCGGTTGATATGCTGTACATGTTATTCTCTCAGATAAGATCCTAGATCATTTTGAATTAATGCTCAAAATCTAACAATTCAAAGATAGTGATTGATTGGGAAGAAAACATGGCTAATTATCTGTCAGTAATACATCTAGCCTATGGTGGTAGCAAAGGGTTAAGACACTCTAGGAATCCTTTGTGGATATTAGCTTCGAAAATTTAAATAGAGAGTGCAATTCTACAACTAGCACTCTTTCTAAGGAGGCCTTGATGTAGATGAAGGAGTATTAGTATTTATTGAGGTTTTGGATGATGGTATCAATTCCATTGATTCTTATTATTTATTCTGAGTTTCATATTTTGTTTAGTTGATATAGACTACATAAGCTTTAAGGAAGGTATTGTTAAGGCTATGTTCAAGCCTATATGGGATTCTTTACTTTAAGAGTCCTTTGTAGTGCCTAGAGCCACTCTGTTTTTTTTTTTTGGTTTTCCTTGTGAAGGTAGAATTTTGGATAGTGTAAATTTTTATGTTGATTCATAAATAAAAGGGAAAAGAAAGTAAAATAGAAATGGGTAACCTAAATTTTAAAGTAGGAATTAATATTATACCATTTATCTAAACTAGCATAGATCCATATAACTGTGGCTATATCAAGCAACGAGAATGATCAAATCCACTCATTAAATAGTTAAAATGTATTAATGAAATAGTTATCTCTTCTCACAAATAGACAAAATTTGCATTAAATAATTAATTATGAAGTAAAATAGATATTTATCCAAATTTAACCGTAGGAATTGAAATTTAACCCAAAATCTAACCAATTTAAATTGGTTAGATTGTTGGTTAAATGTGGGCTCAAATTTAAATTGTTTAAATTTAATAGTTGCAACTTCCATCATTAAATTTGGGTAAATAAGTATTTTACTTCATAATTAATTAATTAAAACAATTTTTGTCTATTTGTAAGATTAATGTGTTAGCATTTACAACACACGATTCCAAATTGTAAGAGATAGCTATTTCATTATTACATTCTAACTATTTAATGACTGATGTAAAACTGAGGGTAATCACTCTTATCAAATGAGTTGTTTGATATACATAAATGAATATCAAACCAATATTGATACGTAAATGAATATTAATAAACAATTTGGATTTTAATAAATAATTTAAATATTAAAAAAAAGTTTTAATAAATAAATTGAATATTATTAAACAATTTGTTTTTTTTAATTTTCAAAAATGTAATTTAATAATATCATTATTATGAATGCCTCACACATTACTATGATGTAGTTCAATTATTCCTGGAAAATGTCCATTGGTTGTATTGCCCTTCCCATCTAGGTTCAATTCTTGTAAGTAACATGATATCGTATTGTAATGATTGTATTTCTAACCATATCTTGATTTGTATTTCTAGCCATACTTTGATTCTCCCTTCTTCTGATAGATTAACCCTCTAACAAAATGTGTGACTACCATTTAAAAAAATATATATTCTTGAAAAATATATAATGCTAAACTCAATTCAATTTGCACATAGTCCTCTATCCGCTGCTATGCAGCCTTGAACAATTATTCCTGCAACCTAATTTGCACATAGTCCTGTATCCGCTGCTATGCAGCCTTGTTAAAGTAATTATAGCCGACATGGTTGAAAACTATCTGTGTCATGATACAAGTTCTGTAAGGTTACTGTCTTGGAGAATCTGTTCTGATAATGCTCTGCTCCCAACTTTTTCTAGAGTCAACGTACTACACCGTGAGAAGTGATGATCACCTTGAAGAATGGTCCTCTAACTACTCAACCCTGTTTGTAGGGTACCCGTGGTGGCAGTGTCACGACGCCACGCGCTTAATAATTACACTGTCCATGGGAAGGGATGCTACTGCGCCTTCATGGTCGGTTATTATCGTAATAATATAAATTCATGAAAATTCGTTTTCCTTCGTAAAAGAATTCTCTGTTCTCGTTACTGGCAGTTATATTTATCTGAATATGTTGTGATAATGTAAGCATGTTAAATAAACGCAGGGATCTGTCAGGTAGAGCTTACAGAGCTGTTTGTTGGTCTCCTATTAGCACAGATTTCAAGAAAAAGAAATTGGCAGCCAGAAAATGCTCTGTTAAGACACTGATTTCAGAGTGAAGTTGCGAGATTAATCATTACGGTGGGCCTGCAAAAATATGTCTGCTATCAAGACAGTCTTGTCTATGTTTTTTTGGATTTTTCACTGCTTAAAAGATTTGAAACCAAATCAAGACAATCTACCTATCAACTTTGTAAGATGTTTTTACACTGGCTATCCTTATCTTGATTGTTGATTTTCTTCATCCAACTGACATGGAACAAGGTTAACCTTTAACTTTGCTCCATGCCAATTGAATAAAAAAAATCAACAATCAAGATAAGCTCAAAACTTTACAGCTAATTAAATTCCCCAACTTTTCTAAAAAAATTGGGCTTTAGGGACCTCTAAACCACGCCCAACAATTCATATGAAACATCGAATTTGGGCGCTGCCTCCAAGCTGCAAAAGAAAATTTCGGGCAATGATGCAGTGATTTCGTAGCAACCAGCTGACGGCAACCAATTCCAATTCAATAGAAGAATGCATAGAATGATAATGCACAGAAACTTAGAGAAGATGAGATAATGAGATATCTGTGCATTACAAACTAGTACAGTCACTTAACTTGTGGCGGGTGAATATTGGTAGGTAACAAGTTAAGTGTCATGAACAGGTTATCTCTGTTATTTGTACTTTATGCTTAGTTGTAATTACCTGTTGTCTATGCCTTAGCTAACTGTTACCTTATTTAGTTAAATGGGTTGTGTGTCACTGCCTGTAACTCATGCATAAACTACAAGTTATTCATGCATCAATTACCAGTTATTTTTTATATTTCTTTTTTTATAATTGTTTGTTTCGAATTTTGAATAACCATCATAAAATCAATGTGGACAGTACACTTGTCTCATCTTCTTTCAATAATAATCCACCCCAAATTTTAAATATAAAACTGCCAGTAATACAGAGTCTACATAGTCTGGATATATCTTTACACAGCTTTGCAAAAGCGTTCTGTTATGAGATGACACTATCGATATTTAGCGAGGATGACATGACATTGCTGGGTTGGTTGTAATATATTATCTACCTTTTACATAGAATCCTTATCTTGTTTTCTCCTTGTTTTATTTTTGCAAACTATTTTATTAGACTATGGTCAAAATGATTTTGACATTTCTCTGTTGTATCCAATATACTGTAAAATAAATACATTGGTACATTAAAATGCCTGAATAATTCTAAAACCTCCCATATGAGTAGACATGGTAGGTTATTGCGTAAATAGTGGACTTTAATTTTTGAATAATTCTAAAACCTCCCATGGTAGGTTATTGCTTAAATAGTAAATTTAACTTTTGAATAATTATAAAACCTCCCATATGAGTAGATATGACTAAATATGGTAGGTCAGTGCTTAAATACTGAACTTAAACTTTGAATAATTCTAAAACCTTCTATATGAGTAGACATGGTAGGTTATTTCTTTATAAACAGTGAACTTGTTATGGGATATAAATTTAACTTTTGAATAATTATAAAACCTCCCATATGAGTAGATATGACTAAATATGGTAGGTCAGTGCTTAAATACTGAACTTAAACTTTGAATAATTCTAAAACCTTCTATATGAGTAGATATGGTAGGTTATTTCTTTATAAACAGTGAACTTGTTATGGGATATAAATGTGTGGTAGCATAAATGTTGTTGTTGATGAACAAGATATTTATGAACTTGGTTTATTTAATTTATTCAACATTATAATATTTTTATGTAAATTATGGAAAAATCAATTGTTGGGAAGTTTTAAGAGGAGGAAATGTTAATGGTGGTGGAAGATTTTAAAGTAACATGGGTGAAGGAGATTGTATTGATGATCGAAGTGGCAAAAATAGTGGAGAAGCATGTCATGGTCATTGTTTTTTAGGATGACGAAGAGCAAGGGTAAGGGTTTCATTGATGGAGGGGTGGGCATTGGTGTTGTTTTTAGAAAAGTTGCACATCTGAGTTTGAGCAATAGGGTAGGGGTAAGTAGTGGTTGTGGAAAAATATATGGAGGTGGAGGAGGAGGTCATGGAATTTGTTGATTGAGTGGTAGGAGATGACCAACGTTTTCATATGACAAGTTTAGCATCATGAATTTTTTTTAGGAATATTGTATCCCTAATTACAAACCTTCATAGTAAATATGTTTTAAGAATATTGGCATGTACAATGTAAAGGTTATTGTATACATTAAGCATGGATAGATTCTATATAATATGTAGAATATGATTAGCATTTAAAATTTTCAATCTTTTAATATATTTTGAAAATCCTATGCATTGTTCTTGAGAGGCTTTTGTCATTGAGGTATGTTAGATAAAATACTATTTAATGTGATTCTAATTGCACAAATATTGAGTGTCAAGGCATAGTTTCAAGGAAATTGAAGTTGTTTTTGTATGTGTTGTATCCAATTATATCCTCAGCCATGGTCACATAGTGCCATGACTAAGATTTGTAGTCAATAATATGGAACTTATTTTATTGGGCCCATAAATATTGCAATAATTTTTTATTTGTAATATCACTATAATGTTTTATTCATTGATTCGATCCAAAAAATTATAAGGTAATGTTGGGATCTAATCTTTAAGATTATTGTGCATGAGATGGTTTGTTTTTCTAATGTTGTATAGAAATATTTCAATGGGCATACAAGGCATGACATATTTTTTTATTTGTAGATGGAATAATATTCAACTTGATTGGAATTCCTTGAGCCCTTTATATAGTAGGACTTTGTAAGTTAATTGATGAAAAAAATAATTTTTTGTTCATCATTGTCGATGCCTAAAATTGCTTCTAAGAATATGAAAATTAATAGATTCACTCCCTCTCCTCTCCTCCATTTGTTTTATGTTACTTCTCATTTTTGTGTATCTGTTCCAAGTATCATTGAATCCATCTTTCCTACTAAATGGCCACACTATTATTATTTTCATTGATTTGTTCTCACTCTAGTATTATCTAGTCATGTGATAGGATTGATTCGTATATTTGGAATGAACCTTCCATTAAATACTAGTTTTTTTTGTAATGTTGCATTGTTTTCAGCACCAATAATCAACAGATGAAATTATTGACAAGTTGAAGAAAAATAACATTAACTTAAATTTTGAAAACACAAAAATCCATCATGGTGGGCCAAATGCTACTAGAAACAAAGATTTTTTCATCCAATTCAGCTGTTCAAGATTGAAGTAGACACATTTGTGCATATACATTTGGATACATGGTGTCATTATCCACACATATAGCTACTACACTAAAAATTCGATGAGGCATTTTTTGGAACACACAACATTTGTTCATGTAGATTTATAAAACATTAGGTTCCCTAACCACTACCTCACCACCCTAGTTTCTCATAGTGGTCATACTGGTTCTCTTAGGATCAACTTCAATCGAGAATGGTCACCTTTATATCTCATTGTTTTTTAGAGACTTCCCTCCCATCCATGTCATTATTCGATGCAAACCCTAGATACATTTTTCCTAGGGATTATCTAAGAAATGTTGTTTGAGCTCTTGAGATCTAAAATTTGGTTCTTGTTTGGGGACCACCCTCCCATCCGTGTCACTATTCATAGCATATCATAGATGTATTTTTCATGTGGATTCTCTAAGCATTGTTATTTCATTTCTTGATTTATCGGATCCAGTTATTGCTTGGAGAACACCATCCCACTTAGATATTGAGTGAACTCATCTTGTTCATAGAACTTATCTAATCCTTTTTGTTCAGATATTAATATCTTATGTTTAGTTCTCTTTTGGACAAATCCCTCATACCCAAATTCTTATTTGGTGCAAACCCATGATGTCTTATTCCTAAAGATTCTCTTAGCATTTTTTTCACCTCATTAGCTTTGTAGATTTAGTTCTATTTTTTATATCGCTCTCCCACCCAAATTTTTATTCAACACAAACCCTATACATCTTTTATATAGGGATTCTCTAAGAATTTTTGTTTTATCTCTTTAGATGAAAGATTTAGTTCTCTTTTGGAGCATTCCCTCCCACCTAGATCCTTCTTTGACACAAACTTTTGATGTCTCTTTTCCTAGATTTTTTTTTTTTTTTTTTTGCATTATGGAGATCTCTCATTTAGCATTAATCCTATTCCTTGGATTCCACCCTCCCACCCATATCCTATGGCATGCCATTGTTGGGTTTCTTTTGTGATTTACAACTTTTCATTTGGGTTCCTTGAACAGTCTACACTACCACCATAATACCATTTCTTAGTAGTTGAATAATACATCCAACATCAAATTTCCTTTGACATTGGGTTATCTCAAAGCATCCTCCTCCACCTCGGTCTACATACTCTATTAGAGATCCCATGCAAAAATGATGTTGGTAACACAAATGGAACCCATATTCCTTCATCAACACTTCTCTCACCCACATTGTTTTTGCAGCTCCACCTCTTCTTGTCAATTCTGGACTTCCAAAACTAATGCATATTTTTGCCACTTTCCATATTATCATTGGGCATTGCAGCATTTTCAAATTATTTAGAGACATTTTAAAACTGGGAGAAAAGTGTCATGTACTCAACGCACTTATACTTTTTTTTTTAAAACCATGTCATGTTACATATTTAACTGATAAAGGGATAAGTGTATGAGCAATTACCTTTGCTGGAAAGAACACTTAAACTTCTATGAATGCATATGAAATCTAATAAGATACATACCCCTTCACTGACTCTCCATTATCTAGGCTACTTGCAACCTTAGACATAACCTATAGTTCTTATAGACTTATTCTTTGATTAGATACCACCAGTTCCATTCTAGCCACAAACAAGACTAGTTATCTTACCTCAACCCTACATGGATTTCATCTCATCAACTCAGTCGAGGAGAGGTGGACTTGTTATTGACTTACCAACCTCATTCTCTTTTAGTTAGATTATGCATTCTTATTTTTACATGCTTATGGACGAAGCACTTACACATCTATACAAAGTCACTACACTCTTCACAGCTTCTTGGTCAACTTATATATAAGATTCTCATCCATATATATATAAAGAGAGAGAGAGAGAGAGAGAGAGAGAGAGAGAGAGAGAGAGTTTTATTAACTTACATTAGTCATACATTACACCAATGTTACCATACAATAACCATTTGTTACACTATATTTATACATACTATGCATTAGCCCTACACTAACCATTACCTTAAACCATATATACATGTTATGCATAAATCCTATGTTAGCTAGACACTTCTCCCACGTTAACCATGGGCCAAACTTATGTTAATAGGTCAAGTTTCCATCCAACGGGGATCACCATGACCACTCCTAGGGGGTAGGGTTACCACTGTGGAACATACACATGACTATGGCTTAATCCCACTCCTTAATGAATATGGAAACTGCCATATTAGTGTGAAAGGATGAGGCATTTTCTCTTAGATTTATGGTAATTACTCCTTTTTAATTTATTAATGGGGGAACCAGCCATGTCATGCTATTCCTAGAAAGGCCATGTTCCCATAATTGGTTTTTCAAACCCATGGATTAAGGGGGAAACAACCATCCTTCCAATATTTTTCTATGATGCCCTCTCTAAACCAATGTTAGAAATCTTGTCCTCTCCCCAAGGAAGGATCAATTTCTAATCATGTCCAATGACCTGCTCTGAAAGCTCAATCAATCCTTAACTCGGGAGCCTTGGACACAACTAGAGGAAAGGAGGGAGAAATTTCTACTCGACGTTGAGGATGGACACAAGGGATTCAAACTCCACAACCATGACATTCACATGCAAGCCACAAGTGGGAGGTAATTACACCCTAGTTTTGGAATAAAATTCATTTTTTTATTAGTTTTGATATTTGTAATCAACAAATCCTGCACAGAGCATATGCCACAGAGTATATGCTCATGCACACCTCATCTGCTCTCATGGAAATGATATGATAAATGGGATGGGAAGGAAACCCTAGGTTCTTCCTTTCCCATAGGGTTTTTATAACCATATAGATTTTGAGTTTGTGCTTACATAGATTCCACTCATCAATTTATTCACCAGTGAATATGTTTATATATACAATTAGCCATCAATATGATATTTCAATTGAGGATCGTTCCACCTATAAGTATGAACTTCACTTGTGGTTAAAAAGTTTGTCATTTCTAATTAGCAATTACTTTTTTCATTTTCATACACCATAGTTTTTATAGTTTAGTAGATAGGTAGGTTTCAACAAATATGAGGCCACAACATCCCTCGATTCGGCCAATGGTAAAATTGTGCATGATAACTGATTTTACTATAACTATAACAAAATGATGATAACTTCTTGTACAAGTTACTTCTATTGTACTAAGATTTATTCACAACTCATCTTCTTGAACACTCATGTATGTCGAGGAATGGGCTTGTGAAAGCCATTTGTTCTTTTATTGGATCATTTAGCTCATAAGGAAATCTCATTGTTATTAATAATTGTTATACACATAATCTATTAATAGAATGTTTATCAAACTATAACTTATTATTTATAATCAATTGTGCTTCCCTCTAGGGTGATCTTGGATCTAGGACCAGTATATTATTCAATAATGTGATCTCATTAAAGTAGGCATATATATATGCATATCATTCTAGTTGCATCTAGGTAGATATCACATGTTAGAAATTTTTATTTCCTTTTATAAATCTTCCTAGGGTTCTCTCTTGGGTCTGAATCCTCTTGCAATTCTCAAGTTATTGGGGGGACAAAAACCAAGCCTATATCATCTGGTATAATGTGCATAGAAAAGTTCCAATAGTTTACCCACCCTGAGGAATTTGCATGAGTTGGGACCTTAGGAATACAATTTGGGATTATTTTTTGTATTTATCATACTTGTATATCTATTAATATTTTTGTTTATCATGGTATTTTATTGCTCAACTATCTCAACATAAATGTACTAGATAACTATTCATTATTTAATTAACTAGTTCTTGCTTTAGTAGAGTAGATCAACCTTTCAACATTTATACATCTATATATCAGTTCTGTTCCATTATGTTTCAATTCTATTACAATTCTGTTTATAGTAGAATATTTGGACCAATACCACAGTTAGGTACTACAACTCTTTATAATCAAATCTAGATAAGCTTCCTATTGAAACTATTAGGGTTATTAACAATGAACACAGTTGTGCCCGATTATATTTCCCAATGCAACGATTAGTGTAAAAATATAAGATAAAAATCTATTTAACACTATAAAAATAACCAAATTACAACACAGATCAATCCATAGCTATTACTTTTATCTCTTTATTTCATCATAGGTTTATAGGCATTGATATCATTGATTACTACTATATCCTAGTTATTGTTTCCACCACAAATCTGCATAAGATCATATAACATTCACCATATCTATCAAATAACCACATTAATTTAGATCTACAATTATGACATAACATTCAAATAGATAGATCATGCATTTTCATATTTGATAATCTATCAGAATCACCATAGATGCATATGCATAAACCATCATAACATCAACATAAACATAGATTCATAATTCATAACTTAAACAAAGATCTAAAGAAAGGAAGTCAATTGTTCCAACTGCTATTTATCTCTATAAAACTATTGTGGGGATTTCCTCGATCCACCCAATCATATATATGTAGGAAACTCCACTGTTATATTTCTCGTAGTCACCCTCAATCCAAGGCCTAGTCTCCCGAGGGATACGTTATAGGAATTATTAGATTTCATATTCCTTTTAGTTTAGTAGATATGCATCGCAGCTTATGGTCCCATCTCACCCAAGTCACCTTTCTAGTGTTTGTGGTTCAATCCAGGAAATACCACTACAACACAACCAACCCTCACTCAAGACTATATATCCAATACTAGTTCCAACCAACACCCAATACCCTCACTCTATATAGACAATACTCTTGTTGTTAGTACCCAATTAGTCCTCCTACCAGCTAGAGAATAGCACACTAGTAAGCACAGTCTATGGCTATAGATATTTTCAACCAAAATTGGACATGGTTCTAGTCATCTGCAAGAAAATACCATAGGCTAGATCCTCTCCTTCAGTTGTCCATCTTTCTATTCATTAAAACGTATTTTCTTCTAGATTTCATACTTCTCTTTCCTTCATATTTATGTTCTTTGATGTGTATCACTACTCTTTCTTACACCAATAGAATTAACCCCTTGGAATTCTTTTCCCATCTCTTTTGTAGAAGAGGTGTTTAATATTCTTAGTTAATTCCTTAGATGATGCTACCTAAGTAGGAGCTACGATTCTAAAAGAGTCTCTACATTTCCTTCTTTTATTATATTCATATTTTATTTATTCAATTTCTATTTTGTATTCATGTTTTAGTTTAATTCCCTTTTATGTTTAACTTTCTTAATTCTTTTTTTTTATCTTAATTATTTTCCCTAAAGAGATCAAGGCCCCTCATTCATTGGTCAGGCCCCACAACATAAGAAGATATTTAACATAGTTCAATAAACAAACCAAATACATAACATTGGCAATCATAGAGTACCACTATGTATAATACTTAGCCGCATATAGGGGGTTGGAGTTCCAAGGTATTACATCCCCTCCCCCTTGAAACAACATTGTCCACAATGTAACCAAAAATACCCAGCTCACTCCTCAAATAGGGATGGATATTCCTCTCGTATTTTATCCTCCATCTCCCAGGTGGCCTCCTCGGGATCAAAATGTCCCCATTGTACCTTTACCTTGGCGATGACCCTATTAAGGAGCACAACTTCCTTCTTGTCCAGGATGTGCATTGGTTGTAGTTGGAATTCCCATTCTAGTTTAACCTATATGACATGCCAATCCAAGACATGGTTAGTATCATGTTCATATTTCATTAACAATGATACATGAAACACAATATGTACTTTGACATTAGCTCATAAAGATGATTGATAGGAAACAAGTCTCACTCTGGAAAATATTTCAAAGGGTCCACAATATCATGGAGAAAGTTTAGAGCATCTTCCTAGAATTAGGGAGCTTCTTTTTTCTTTTACTTTAAGGTAGACATGATCTCCTAGTTCAAATTCATGTGACCTTTTGATCAAGTTTGAATATCTTTTCTAGAGGTCATGTGCCATTTTTTGGTTCTCCCTAACCTTGTTAATATTTTTTTCTATTTTTTTTAACATGTTGGATCCAAGATAATTTTGTCCACTAGGTTATCCCAATCCTGACACGTGTTGGTTGTGGAGCTTGATATTCTTGATTCAAAGATGTTGTTGTTCAGCCGTGTTTGTACCCACTTTTTTATATGTTATCATGTGGACTGTACACTCATCCCAACGAGGCAGTTTGGGGGGTTTCCCCTCCCACAAGGGTTCACGGGGGACCATCCCCCCAGGTTGGGGGGTCCAAGGGCCAGTGGGCCCCAGGTGGGGTTTCAGGGGTGACGCCCCCAAAATAAATTTTTTGGATTGTTTGTTGGCAAACAAGTTACGGGCCCATGGTATTGGGTAGCTCGTGGTTTTTCCCCATGGTAATTGCCCTTTAAAAGGAAGACATAATAATGAGGCTGTGTATTATAGTATTGTAAAAGATATCCATGATTGTGTTAGAGAGAATATGAGAGAGTGAAGAGGAAGTGGTAGCAGATGTGTTGCAAGTTGTATCCCTTCATTTGCTGGATCGTATGTAATAAAAGGACAAGAAATTCATTCGTGGATGTAGCCCAGATTGGGTGAAGAATGTATGTTGGTGCCTCTCTTGTATTGTGTTTATGTGATTTATATTTGCATCTTGTTTATTTTTATTGCTCTACTATCCTATTTTTCTAACAATTGGTTCTCATAGCAAAAGGACTATTTTGCATATAAACTCATAGGAAATAAGGGTTCTTGGTTTGAGTGAAAGCAATGGAGGAAGAAGGAAATTTTAAGGTGGGAAAATTTAATGACCAAAACTACCAGTTATGGAATATGCAAATGGAGGACTACATGTATCAAAAGTATCTATTCCTACAGTTGGGAGGAAAAACAAAAAATGCGGTGGCTATGAAGAACAGAGAATGGGAGGTTTTTGACAGAAAGGAATTGGGAACAATACGACTGTTCATGGCTTCATCGGTGGCTTTCAATATCTCAAAAGAAAAGACAATAGATGGTATGATGAGTGCATTGGGTAAATTGTATGTGTAAAATTAGTCACAGCAGATCTAATGAACAAGTAAATCAATCACAACAGATGAATATAGAAAATATGGTGTAAAACTGTGCAAAACATGCAGCAATGCTCAATATCCCAGAAAGGGTGAATGAATTACAATAGAATACAATGTCTGTCAATGAGAAATTCGAATTGACTAAGTAGGCCATTCGAATCACTGAATGGAGTAGCTTGACTCCAACTAGGAGTCCTCATCATCAATCGGTGGTGGTCATCAATGCACAAGAACCATTCATCCAGGTGTCAATCTGAGTCTAACTGAGTGTGTCATGTGTAACTGAAGTGTGTAGCACTGATTAAGGGAAGGAGGCTCAGTGGGGGGTGCATGGGAGACTAACTGAAGTCAGAACAAGTCATCTAGTCAAACTGGAGGTCCAACGGAAGTGAAACAGTCAGTCGGGAGTGAAACTAGCCTCAAATCAGGGAGAATCGGAGCTAACTGAATGTAACTGAAGTGGAACTGCAGTGGTAGGTGAACAAGTGCGCCCTTCTCTGGAAATAGGTGAGAAGTGGGCGCCTTTCAGCCTAGGAGGGCTAAAACTCTGTAGTAAGTGGCTCCCGGGTGCTAGAATGAGGTGGCTAAGGTGTTGGAGGCATCAAACTGGTGACTGGGATGCATGCAAGTGCATGCAGGTGCATGCAAACCCTAGATTTTGCATGCAAACCCTAATTGCATGCAAGATCCTAAAAAAGATGATGTGGATATCCGAACACCCCCCCTCAAGCTAGACTATGATGTGCAAAAAATAATGTCGGGCCCCGGTAACTAAGACCAAAGGTCACCCCAATACAATAATCCAAAAAATGCTGAAAATAAACTAAGTGAGGAAAGAGGGAAAACACAGTGGGAAGAAAGCCCCCCCTCAAGCTAAAGCATAATAATGAATCAATCTATCTCCACCATGATGGAACTCACCCCCAACAGTGAACGGAGGTAAGAGAACTTCTTCTCAGTGAAGCTCTTGGTGAAGATGTCTGTAATTTGCTCATCAGTAGGGCAATATTGCAGAATGATGGTGCGGTCATGCACCAACTGTCGAATGTAGTGCATATGAATCTCAATGTGTTTGGTCCTCTGTCGTTGAACTGGATCTGTGGAGATCTTGATAGCACTTTGATTGTCACAAAATAGGACAGTCGAAGTAGTGCCACCAAAACCAAACTCGGAAAGAATAACCTGCAACCAAACTGCCTGAATGCAGGCATTGACTGCCCCTCGATACTCTGCCTCTGCTGAATAAAGTGCAATGGCTGCTTGCTTTTTGCTAGACCAGCAAATAGCACCACGACCAATCATGAAAACATAACCGAAAGTGGATTTCCGATCAATGCTATCACCTGCCCAATCTGAATCAGTAAAACCAATGAAATCTAGCTCAGAATCTGCAGCATAATGTATGCCAAACTGTCTCGTACCTTGCACATATTGCAAGATCCGCTTGGCTGCTCGCCAATGAATCTCATGTGGCTGCTGCATATATCTTGACATGGCACTCACGACATATGAGATATCAGGCCGTGAGTGTGTCAAATAAAGTGGTGAACCAATCAACTGTCGATACATACTGCAATCTGTAAGCGGTGTAGAATCTCCCTCCTCAAGACTGATTCCTGAGAGGAATGGGAATGGGGCTGCCTTACATTCAGCCATATTGAACTTCAATAACAGGTCGGAAGCATATTTTTTCTGAGATATAGTGATCCCATCAAAATTTTGAGCTATCTCCAAGCCCAAAAAGTGACTCAGCAAGCCCAAATCGCTCATGTCAAAAGCTAGATTTAAGGCAGATTTTAGCTTGTTTATTGAAGTAAGTGTGCTACCAGTAATGAGAAGATCATCAACATAAAGTACAATAACCAACAAATTACCTTTAACTCGCTGAAGATACACATTCGGATCAGATTTGCATCTTTGGAAATTCTGAGAAAGAAGGAAGGAGTCCATCTTTGCGTACCAAGCTCTTGGGGCCTGTTTTAACCCATACAAAGATTTATTCAATCTGCAAACTAATGATGGATCTGATGTGTAGCCCTCTGGCTGCTACATATATACCTCTTCAGCAAGGTCTCCATGTAAAAATTCACTCTTCACATCCATGTGGTGCACTTCCCAGTGCTTGGATGCGGCAACAGCTAAAACAAGGCGGATGGAATCCATCTTTGCAACCGGTGCAAAAGTCTCAGTGTAGTCCACTCCTTGGACTTGGGAGAAACCTTTTGCCACCAACATTGCTTTGTATTTGCTGATAGACCCATCAGCAACAACTTTCGTGCGGTAGACCCATTTACACTTCACTAATTTTCTTCCAGGTGGAAGAGAAACTAGCTCCCATGTGTTGTTCTTTTGAAGAGAACTGTACTCTTCATCCATGGCACTTTGCCATCTCGGATCTCGGTGAGCAGAATAGTATGATGTGGGATCTGAACCAGCCATCAAATAACAAATCTCAGGAAGTAATGGATCAGCAATAGAAAGTGCCATACCTTCTCTTTGAAAGTCTGCTCTTGTTCATCTCGGATTAGCAGGATTTCGAAGGTTTGAACCAGCAGATTGGAGAGTGTTTTGGGCCCACTTTGGTAAATGAGGAGGATCATAATGGTCGGATTCCAAACCTAATATGTCATGATCATCATATGCTGCTGAAATATCAGAAATATCAGAACTCATACCTTCATTATCGCTGCACGGATCTTCTTCTGGTGAAGGTGGTGAATCGGCAATCTTCTCCTCGACTAGTTGCAATTCTTGAAGCGGTTCTTCAAATTTCACACTGCGCTGTATGAATATCTTTTTAGTTCTGATATCCATGAGTTTATATGCTTTTGATTCTTCCCCATATCCTATCAGTATGCACTCAGTACTTTGTGGATCCAAAGCTCGTCTCTTCTCAGAAGGAATTCTAGCCCATGCAGTAGAGCCAAAAACTCTTAAATTTGACACATCCGGTTTGTGACCAAAGAATGCTTCGAAAGGAGTCATACCTTTCACGGATGAATGTGGAACTCGGTTCTGTATATATGCAGCAACATTGATTGTTTCAGCCCAAATATTTGCAGCCAAACCTTTTGATTCAATCATGCATGTATCCATCTCTTTTAATGACCGATTTTTCCTTTCCGCTACACCATTTTGCTGGGGTGTGTAGGGAACTGTATGTTGGATCTGAATTCCGCTTTGGGCACAAAGTTGCAGCAACTTGGATTTAATATATTCTCCACCATTATCAGATCTAAGAGCTTTGATCTTGCTCTCAGTGGTGGTCTCAACAGAAGCCTTAAAATCCTTGAATTTTCCAAGCACTTCTGACTTGTTTTTGAGAAAGAATACCCATGTAAAGCGGGAAAAATCATCAATAAATGTCAAAACATACCTTGAACCATTTAATGACATATGGGGCAGTGGACCACTGATATCAGAATGGATCAACCCCAAAATAGTAGAAGCTCTGCTAGCTTTGCCGCGGTCGAATCTGTGCTCAGGGTGCTTCCCAATGATGCAACCGGTGCATATTCCCTTCGAGGAACTGAGTTGTGGAAGGCCATCTACCATGGATTTTTTTGATAGCAGCAGCAAATACTTATAATTAAGATGTCCAAATATTTCATGCCAAATCCTACTAACCTCATTACCATGTGTGCGAAGAGCAGTGGGCTTTGCAAGCGGAATAAAGTGTGAAAACTCATAGCATTTTGCAGTGTGGTTTGCCTTTCCGACTGCAACTAGTCTTCCACTTTTGATATCAAAAATTTCAACTGTATTAGGGCTGAATGTAACTTGCTTTGGTTCACCAGTGTGTGTCATTTGATACACAGAAAGGAGATTTGAAGCCAAGGAAGGCACATAGAGAACATTCTGAAAGCTTCCATGTTCTACATGAATCGTACCTTTGCCCTTTGAAGAAATTTTTGAGTCATCTCCCAAATGGATGGGGATGGAGCTGTTTGGATCGAATGAGGAAAAAGAATCAATATTTGCAGCCATATGATTTGATGCACCCGAATCTATCAAGAGAGTAGTGGGCTTCGAAACCGTTGCCATGAGTGCTTGTCCTCTTTCATGATCATCATTCCTATCCTTCTTCCTTGCACCGTCGGGAAGAGTAATGTTGTTCTTTTCCAAAAGGAGGGCCATTTGATCTATAGTCTTCTTCATACATGAACTTTCGGGTTGAAAGCCACGATTGCAATAAGTACATTTAGATTTTTGGTTACCTTCTTTGCCCTTTTGCTTGAACTTTGAACTGGATGGTGCATCCGTTTGTTTGTCTTTGTCTTTTTGCTTGTGAGGCTCGAATTTGGGCTTCTCCTTCTTTTGCTTTCCTTTACCATTCGAGATCTTGGGTCCTTGAACATATAGGGCTGAATCTTTGGAGCTTATGGACCCCATTTGAATCAACTTGTCATGCTCTTTTGTGACGGACTCAATGAAGGCATTCAAGGTAGGCATCTTCCAATTCGGGGTAGTTAGCCGACCGGAATTGAAAGTAGAGACAAATACCGAATAATCTTTACCAAGCTTGCTTAGAATGGAGAGGATCAATTGTTTGTCCTCTTTGATAACTCCATTGTTCTTCAACTGCAAGTTCAAGTTTTTGAATTTTGTGAAGAATTCATTGATGGTCTCGAAATTCTCAGGATTAAGGCCAATCAATTCATTCTCTAATTGAAAAGCCCTAAGCTCATCCTACTTGCCAAATAGTGTTTCAAGTTGCTCCCATATGGCTTTTGGAGTCTTCAATCTGCTGAGATGGAAGTGAAGATCTTTGGAGATGGAGAGACAAAGAAGACCATAAGCTTCATCAAGCTTGTTGTAGTGTTTGGTTCGATCTGACACATTGTTTGGCTCCAATTCAAGACCAAGAGTGACTTGGTAGTAACCTTTTGAACGTAATATGATCTCCATATCATCTTTCCAATCAAAATAATTGAATGGGGTGAGGATAGGCTTTGAAGAAGAGTATTCCATTGCTAGGAGCGAGTCAAACTGATGTAGATGAGCTTGCATGCAGAGTGTAGCGAATGCAAAAGAGGAGTTTGCATGCACAATGTAGCGAATGCAAAAGAGGAGCTTGATAACCTGCAAATCACAATCAAACCAAGAACTGTAAGGTCGAACAATCCACCCTTTTAGAGTTGCATCACACCTGGGATTGGAGATCAAACAATGTTGAATGGGTCCAATGTATCAGATCCAGGAATT
This sequence comes from Larix kaempferi, assembly GCA_027924585.1. Taxonomy (NCBI): domain Eukaryota; kingdom Viridiplantae; phylum Streptophyta; class Pinopsida; order Pinales; family Pinaceae; genus Larix; species Larix kaempferi. The sequence continues at coordinate 761,549 of BSBM01001158.1, read as the reverse complement.
ATGTGGAAACTCAAGCTTCTGGAGTGGTATTGGATGTATTTTCAAGCTTTGCATGCATAGGAGCGAATGCCCTTGAGATATCTCATGCCAAAACTTTTTGCAATTTGAGCAATTCAGTCAAATCTTCTTGTAGAAACACCTGTAGAAAAGAGATCTTGTCCCTGCAATGGCTCTGATACCATGTAAAATTAGTCACAACAGATCTAATGAACAAGTAAATCAATCACAACAGATGAATATAGAAAATATGGTGTAAAACTGTGCAAAACATGCAGCAATGCTCAATATCCCAGAAAGGGTGAATGAATTACAATAGAATACAATGTCTGTCAATGAGCAATTCGAATTGACTAAGTAGGCCATTTGAATCACTGAATGGAGTAGCTTGACTCCAACTAGGAGTCCTCATCATCAATCGATGGTGGTCATCAATGCACAAGAACCAGTCATCCAGGTGTCAATCTGAGTCTAACTGAGTGTGTCATGTGTAACTGAAGTGTGTAGCACTGATTAAGGGAAGGAGGCTCAGTGGGGGGCGCATGGGAGACTAACTGAAGTCAGAACAAGTCATCTAGTCAAACTGGAGGTCCAACGGAAGTGAAACAGTTAGTCGGGAGTGAAACTAGCCTCAAATCAGGGAGAATCGGAGCTAACTGAATGTAACTGAAGTGGAACTGCAGTGGTAGGTGAACAAGTGCGCCCTTCTTTGGCAGTAGGTGAGAAGTGGGCACCTTTCAGCCTAGGAGGGCTAAAACTCTGTAGTAAGTGGCTCCCGGGTGCTAGAATGAGGTGGCTAAGGTGCTGAAGGCATCAAACTGGTGATTGGGATGCATGCAAGTGCATGCAAACCCTAGATTTTTCATGCAAACCCTAATTGCATGCAAGATCCTGAAAAAGATGATGTGGATATCCGAACAGTATGAAAAAACCTTGGCTTCCAACAAAGTATTTCTAATGAATTGTTTACTTAATATGAATATGTCAGAAGGTGGATCGATTGCTGATCATTTAAATGAATTTAATATGATTACAAATCAACTAAGTTATGCAAAAGTGAAATTTGATGATGAGTTTAGGGCTCTTCTAATATTGTGCTCATTGCTAAAAATATGGAACAGCTTGGTCATGGCTGTAAGTAACTCCGTCTCTGCTTCAAACACTTTGAAATTTGATGATGTTGTTGGTGTTATTCTTAGCGAGGAAACGCAAAGGAAAATAATGGGTGAGGCATCAGGTAATGCATTGACCATGGATGCAGGGTAAAACAAATGGACAGTGGAAAGAGCCCATTTTATCACAGCATGTCCAGGAAGGGAAGATCCAAGTCCAAATTGGGAAAGATAAAATGCTGAAAACGTGGAAAGAAAAGACATCTTAAGAAATACTGCAGATCTCTAAAGAAGAAAGGAGATGGACAACAAGAGACTACACGAGAAGTAAATGTAGTAGGTGATGTGTTACAAGATGCTTTGATTCTTGCATTAGATAATACTAGTGATTACTAGGTAGTAGATTCAGGGAATTGATGTCACCCCATAGGAAATTCTTTCATGATTTTGTTACAGGTGATTTTGGACATGTTTTATTAGGTGATGATGAACCATGTAAAATTGTTGGAATGGGTAAGGTACGAATAAAATTAAAGAATAGAACTGAATGGATATCGTAACAAATAAAATAATATATAAACATATCAATACACAAATAATTAAATAATATAAGAAAATTAATTAAACAAATATTAAATAAAATTGATATGTAATTACTCGAATATATAGAGACGTACCTTTCCATTGAAAAGACACATAAGAGCATATTTAAATGGTCCATCAAATTGTAATGTAATCATCTCTCATCAATATATATTCAATATTATTTAGCCTTTCCAAATTGAGTTATTTTCTATTGGTTGACTATTCACGTGAATAGTCTTATTGTGATTCAGACACGATCAGTGACATGAGAATATTTGGATACACATATTACATTGGTATCAGAGCCCTGTCTTGGGCTTGATTCCGGCCTTTGGCCATAAACCATTCTCAGAGCTTCTTTGATTAAGTATATTTGATCCACATTGGCTTTTGGCCATCATTTTTCAGGTTTCCCAAAAATCTAGGACCTTGTCTAAAAGTAGGCTTTGGCCGAAAGAAGATTCACTCGCAACTTTGAAGCAAATCAAGTTAATAAAAAATATATATTATTCCGCTTTAAAATTCAACGACAACCATAAATCAAGAATAGAAGAAGGGAAATAAAAAGAGAAAAGAAGTAATTATTTCAATTGCAAATAAGAAGAAGAGAACAAGAAGTAAGAAAAAAAAATCTTACAAAGAAGAAGTAGAAAAAAATTATTATCCACAAGAGAAAAAAGAAAGAAAGAAAGAAACAGTTAAAAACAAAGTTAAAGAATATCATTCATGAAACTGCACATGATTTTACTTAGCATATTAAAATTATAAATAGATTTTATAAGCTATATACAAAGAAATGTGCGACCTTCATCACTAATGCTTTGAGGAAAAAGCATTCTCAAGAGGAAGGCCTTGTGACAAATAAAATAATATATAAACATATCAATAAACTAATAATTAAATAATAAAAGAAAAGTAATTAAACAAATATTGAATAAAATTGATATGTAATTACTCAAATAGATAGAGATGTACCTTTCCATTCAAAAGGAACACAAGACCATATTTAAATGGTCCACCAAATTGTTATGTAATCATCTCTCATAAATATATATTGAATATTATTTATTCTTTCCAAATGGAGTTATTTTCTATTGGTTGACTATTCACTTGAATAGTCTTATTGTGATTCAGACACGATCACAACATGAGAATATTCGGATACAAATGTCACAACTGCTAAAATATGTAAGGCATATTTTTGCTATGAAAAGAAATATGATCTCGACAGGGTAGCTGGAAGATGGTGTTTGTTTATCTACATTTGGAGAAACATGGTGGAAGATCAATAAATGATCGATGGTGATAGAAAAAGGAGACATGATAGGTATGTTGTATTTATGTCCTCATAATACTCACTATTCTATCTCTTTAGCTTCCATAGGAACATATACAACATTGTGGTATCATAGGCTTGGACACATGAGTGAGAAGGGGATGCAGAGTTGTAATGTCCCTTATTAGGAATTTTATTAAAATTGCAATTTTCCACTTTTTTTCCCTTGTTCGACCTTTGACTAGTTTTGATCTCTAGGTCCCAAATTTACCCCAAATGATCCCAAATCTTCTGAGAAGGTGTATGAATGATATTAGAACATAAATATGTGTTTCAGGGATGCCTTTGGACCTTTAAAATACTTCTGCAAATCCCCTTTCGATTCTGATCAATGTAGGTAACTTTACTAGTGATTTTCCTTTGACTAGTATTGGTCTCTAGGTCTCAAATTGACTCCAAATGCCTTCAAATCTTCAAGGAAGGTGTATGAATGATATTAGAACTTGAATATGATGTTTATGGATGACATATGGACACCAAAAGACCTCTGCAAACTCTCTTAATATTCTGGACCAATTATGCAATTTTACTAGTAGTTTGGGGTTCAAATCCCCCTAGGGTAAACAATGAAAATGGCTTCCCAAATGCCTCCAAACCCACTCAAATTTATCAAAAGAGGTATTTAATGTGTTAAGTATGTTATTAAAGTCTTATATGAACCATTAATGGATTATTACAACTGTTCTCACCCTCTCCCATTCAATTGCAAAAATCCCCAATTCGACCCTTGGGGAAATGGCACTATTTCACCTCCCAATACAACTAAACTGAGTAAAAATGCTTCAAATGATCAAGTACAGTACATTAAACTTGTAGAAGACATCCATGGAAGTATATTGATCACAAATATATCAGAGAATCATCCATTAATTCGAAATCATCATCAATACATTGGCTCACAACAAGGTAGTGGGGAAATGGCATTGTTCTTCCATTAAAAATGAGATTTATACATTTATACTTGGAATTTCGACCTGAAACTTTTTGGATATGAAGAAAAGAGTATCTACTTCATATTACAAAAGAAATGGGGCATTAAAAGCTTCCCCAAAGAGTACAATAGCTCACCAAAAACGCCCTCCCTCAAGGATCAAGAATATGCCATCAAAACTGGAAATGGTTGAAGGAGTGAGCTGCAATAGAAGAAACCATGAGCTGCCCTGTAGCTTAAACCTGCAAATAAAGACTCCCTTAAAGCTCCAAATGAAAGGTCTGAATGGCCTTTCCAATTACCAACTTGGATGGGAATCTTTTACCCTCGAAATTGGCTAAGGCAAGAAACTAGTCATCCACTAGCTCTCCCTCTTAACAAATGCAATTGCAAATTCTACAAATGATCAAAAGCTGGTTTCATTCTTTGTTATTGACATTTATAAACTTCTAATGTCCTCCATCGGTCGAATTCCTTCCAAGAGACTCATGCCAACTCATGTTGGGAAGAGATTCCAAAGAACGCCACTTGTACAACAATTCCTAGTCTCCCACTTCCACCAAATCACATGTGGAAGCATCTTAGCTGCCCTAACACCCTTGAGAGCCCTCTTGGAGTCTATTTTTAGCCCTGACATGTCATATATGTCATATCTCAGCCTTCAGGTATGATTTGTGTCATAGGTGTCATAGCATCTTCATCATTGTTGTCAAAGAGCTAGGGAATCTAGCCCAAGTGTCTCACTAGCTCCAAATTGCCTCTTCCTCTTCCATGGGAGTTACTCTTCCTCTATATTTCGACCTTGGATGAGTCATGCAATGAATAATACCTTTTGGACTCCCCCAAGTATGTTACCATTCACCTTGAATTCGAATTGGTGAGAGAATGATGCCAAATGTAGTGGGAAAATCTAGCCATATGTGGGTCCCACTTCCTCCATGTGTCTTCATGATGAAATGCCACTTTGATTTTCACTTGTATATATTTATTTAGCTTATTTATTAAATATTTATGCCATTCTAATGTTCAAACATAATTTATTATCCCCATTATTCCAAATCCCAAAGCTTCCACCCCAAACCTAGGAAACTAGTAATTTTCCTCCTTGGCAATTATTTAACCTTTAGCATCAATTTGACAAACTCTAATGAATAGGGCCAATGTGATTAGGCCATTGTGACCCAATACCAAATTTGGGACATGACAAATCCTCCCTTCCCAATATTGCTTGTCCTCAAGCAATTTTAAATTGGGGTGTTGAAGAACCTGCTTTCTGTATAATTCTTTGAAGTTGCCATTGAATTGCCCAACCTTGAGTCTTTGAGTTTCCATGAAGATTTTAGAGAGGAACCGCCATGCTTGCTGCTGCACTACTCTGACTAAAATCACTTTATTAAGTGGGGAATCCATCTCCCATACTTCTTGCTTCCCCAAAAAATATGAAACCCATGAGATAAAAATTATTCCAGGGTCCCATTGCTTGTATTGCACCCCAACAATGAAGAGTGCTCTCCAACCCATACCATCAGATAAGATGATTCCTGGATCCCATTTTCTTGTATGCATTCTTCCAAACATCATGAGTACAAAATATATATCATCAAAGTACATAACTACATAATGAAAATGTACATCAAGGAGGTGCTTCATCAAAGAATCATGAAAGTGCTTGTACCTCCAAGCAAGTAGACCACGATTTTCCAAGTGCATACAATCTTCAAGTGACCAATCAAATCTTCTCCAATTACATAGGTGAGGATCCCATGTCCTATAATGCTGCTCCAAAAGGATGTGATATGCATCAAAATATTCAACCATGTATTCTTTCATCCAAGAAGTGAATGAAGAATCTCCACTAAAATCTGAACCAAATAATGAGCAGAAAAAACAAGGAGACTTCAAATGACTCAAAGAAGTATCACCCATACATCCATGAATGTGAGAATCATAAAGATGTAACAAAGTATGTGGCTTCCAACAAAAATGTTCTCCCATCATAAATCTATTCACCCAAGTGTCGGATGAAGTTCCTCTAACATCGAATGAACCCAGTGTTGAGCAAGAAAAACCATGAGTCTTCAAGTGACTCAAATCCATATCATAGGTGCATCCATGTAGATGTGAATCATCATAAAGTGACAAATTATGCTGCTGCAAATGTGAATAAGAATGTGCTCCAACCATGTCATCATGAAAGTTAAATCTAGGAGTTCCATACTCCTCATGTGGCACCATAAAAAAGAACCCTTTCACCCATACTTCATTGAGACTAATGTTGCAAAACATGGAATTGTAGGATGTAGGAGAATGAACTAAATCACCCAAATGATCAAAAAGTGCAGAAGTTTCATCATGGGAAGGATCCATGTGGGTAGTATCATGCAGCTCCTTCAAAAGTGGGAAACCTTTGTCATAGATTGGTTCCAATGTAGAGGAATCAGGCTCTTCTTTAAAAATTGCATAAGCTTCAACAAGAGACAATTCAAGTTCCTCTTCCACCACATCAAGTGTTTGGATCTCTTCAAGTTCATCTTCAAACACATTAAGCACATTCAAATTTCCACATTTCTCATGATCCACCATGTCATGAGAATCCTCCAAACAATCTACAATTTGACAATCTGAAACATAGGAGGAAAAACAAGTATCTTGCAACTTTTCAAGGAGTTGCTCGTTTTGAATTGTGAGCTTATGATTATCCTCATTATTCTTCAACTATGCATCATGTAACAATTCATTAAGCTCAAACAAATGGTTTCTATCAAAAAGCAAAGACATGAAATTACCTTTGATGTGGCACATTGCTCTTTGAATCTTCTCCATGTCTTCAAGGAAGGATGTTTCCTCCAATGAAGTAGCTCTCCAACAAGAATTTGACACCAATGCTTGAGTGTCATGGAGAATGCTGAGGGACTCTTGGATCTTCTTTTCATTCATCTTTAAGGACCCTTCAAGAAAATGAGGTTCTTGCAAATGAACCTCCTCATATTCTTCATTTTTTCTTGGACCAACTTCATGAAGCTCAAGTGGTGATGGGGAAGTTGATCTTGGTTCTTCTTCAACTGCTACAAGGTCTTCATTATCATGCTTAATGAAACTTGTACTTGTAGAAACACTTTCAAAAGTGATCTCTATGTCACCAACATAGAGGTGTGAGCACCCATCAGTAGGTTCTCCTTCATAGTTTAAGCATCCATCAGTAGATGCTCTTTGGTTCATGTCTAAGCTAGAAGGTGTCTCGAAATGGTCTTCCATATTTTCAATAGAATCTTCTTCATGCTCTTGTGATGTCTCTTCATTTTGCTCTTTAAAGCAAGCTGATGCATTTTTCTCCTTGTCTTCCTTAGGATCAGTATATTTGGAATCTCTTCTTGAATAAATCTCAAAAGCTCTCCTCAAGGAGGACATCATTTCATGCACACATATATGATACTCACTCCAAGGGTTTTCAAAAGAAGGGCATAAACCTTTCTTCACTAACTCCACATCTTCATTTTTGGGCCTATTTTCAAAAACATGTTCAGCATAGTACTCAAAAGACATGGCATTTTTTGTATTTTTGCTCGAAGCAAGATATTCTTGATATTTTTGATATTGTTGGGGCAAGGTTTTATATTTTTCTCTCCATCTTTGGAACTCACTCGTAGAATTATCCTTGGTTGGTGTGACACACCCATATTCATCAGATCTAAAGTCATAAGAATAATCTTCATTTCTCTTGAAATTGTAATAAGTGTTGCATGATGGCACCTCTTCCTCATACCACTCACATTCTGCTTCATATTGCTCATAAGCATCTGCATATTCCTCATAAGAATTGTACTCATATGACTCATCATAATAGTAAGACATGGCTGCCAATTATTCTTGAATGTATGTACCTAATACACAGGTGCAAGGACCATGCTCTGATACCACTGTAATGTCCCTTATTAGGAATTTTATTAAAATTGCAATTTTCCACTTTTTTTCCCTTGTTCGACCTTTGACTAGTTTTGATCTCTAGGTCCCAAATTTACCCCAAATGATCCCAAATATTCTGAGAAGGTGTATGAATGATATTAGAACATAAATATGTGTTTCAGGGATGCCTTTGGACCTTTAAAATACTTCTGCAAATCCCCTTTCGATTCTGATCAATGTAGGTAACTTTACTAGTGATTTTCCTTTGACTAGTATTGGTCTCTAGGTCTCAAATTGACTCCAAATGCCTTCAAATATTCAAGGAAGGTGTATGAATGATATTAGAACTTGAATATGATGTTTATGGATGACATATGGCCACCAAAATACCTCTGCAAACTCTCTTAATATTCTGGACCAATTATGCAATTTTACTAGTAATTTGGGGTTCAAATCCCCCTGGGGTAAACAATGAAAATGGCTTCCCAAATGCCTCCAAACCCACTCAAATTTATGAACAGAGGTATGTAATGTGTTAAGTATGTTATTAAAGTCTCATATGAACCATTAATGGATTATTACAACTGTTCTCACCCTCTCCCATTCAACTGCAAAAATCTCCAATTCGACCCTTGGGGAAATGGCACTATTTCACCTCCCAATACAACTAAACTGAGTAAAAATGCTTCAAATGATCAAGTACAGTACATGAAACTTGTATAAGAAATCCATGGAAGTATATTGATCACAAATATATCAGAGAATCATCCATTAATTCGAAATCATCATCAATACATTGGCTCACAACAAGGTAGTGGGGAAATGGCATTGTTCTTCCATTAAAAATGAGATTTATACATTTCTACTTGGAATTTCGACCTGAAAATTTTTGGAGATGAAGAACAGAGTATTTAGTTCATATTACAAAAGAAATGGGGCATTAAAAGCTTCCCCAAAGAGTACAATAGCTCACCAAAAACGCCCTCCCTCAAGGATCAAGAATATGCCATCAAAACTGGAAATGGTTGAAGGAGTGAGATGCAATAGAAGAAACCATGAGTTGCCCTGTAGCTTACACTTGCAAATAAAGACTCCATTAAAGCTCCAAATGAAAGGTCTGAATGGCCTTTCCAATTACCAACTTGGATGGGAATCTTTCACCCTCGAAATTGGCTAAGGCAAGAAACTAGTCATCCACTAGCTCTCCCTCTTCACAAATGCAATTGCAAATTCTACAAATGATCAAAAGCTGATTTCATTTTTTTTTATTGACATTTATAAACTTCTAATGTCCTCCATGGGTCGAATTCCTTCCAAGAGACTCATGCCAACTCATGTTGGGAAGAGATTCCAAAGAACGCCACTTATACAACAATTCCTAGTCTCCCACTTCCACCAAATCACATGTGGAAGCATCTTAGCTGCCCTAACACCCTTGAGCGCCCTCTTGAAGTCTATTTTTAGCCCTGACATGTCATATATGTCATATGTCAGCCTTCAGGTCTGATTTGTGTCATAGGTGTCATAGCATCTTCATCATTGTTGTCATAGAGCTAGGGAATCTATCCCAAGTGTCTCACTAGCTCCAAATTGCCTCTTCCTCTTCCATGGGAGTTACTCTTCCTCTATATTTCGACCTTGGATGAGTCATGCAATGAATAATACCTTTTGGACTCCCCCAAGTATGTTACCATTCACCTTGAATTCGAATTGGTGAGAGAATGATGCCAAATGTAGTGGGAAAATCTAGCCATATGTGGGTCCCACTTCCTCCATGTGTCTTCATGATGAAACGCCACTTTTATTTTCACTTGTATATATTTATTTAGCTCATTTATTAAATATTTATGCCATTCTAATGTTCAAACATAATTTTTTATCTCCATTATTCCAAATCCCAAAGCTTCCACCCCAAACCTAGGAAACTAGTAATTTTCCTCCTTGGCAATTATTTGACCTTTAGCATCAATTTGACAAACTCTAATGAATAGGGCCAATGTGATTAGGCCATTGTGACCCAATACCAAATTTGGGACATGACAAATCCTCCCTTCCCAATATTGCTTGTCCTCAAGCAATTTTAAATGGGGGTGTTGAAGAACCTGCTTTCTGTATAATTCTTTGAAGTTGCCATTGAATTGCCCAACCTTGAGTCTTTGAGTTTCCATGAAGATTTTAGAGAGGAACCGCCATGCTTGTTGCTGCACTACTCTGATTAAAATCACTTTATTAAGTGGGGAATCCATCTCCCATACTGCTTGCTTCCCCAAAAAATATGAAACCCATGAGATAAAAATTATTCCAGGGTCCCATTGCTTGTATTGCACCCCAACAATGAAGAGTGCTCTCCAACCCATACCATCAGATAAGATGATTCCTGGATCCGATTTTCTTGTATGCATTCTTCCAAACATCATGAGTACAAAATATATATCATCAAAGTACTTAACTACATAATGAAAATGTACATCAAGGAGGTGCTTCATCAAAGAATCATGAAAGTGCTTTTACCTCCAAGCAAGTAGACCACGATTTTCCAAGTGCATACAATCTTCAAGTGACCAATCAAATCTTCTGCAATTACATAGGTGAGGATCCCATGTCCTATAATGCTGCTCCAAAAGGATGTGATATGCATCAAAATATTCAACCATGTATTCTTTCATCCAAGAAGTGAATGAAGAATCTCCACTAAAATCTGAACCAAATAATGAGCAGAAAAAACAAGGAGACTTCAAATGACTCAAAGAAGTATCACCCATACATCCATGAATGTGAGAATCATAAAGATGTAACAAAGTATGTGGCTTCCAACAAAAATGTTCTCCCATCATAAATCTATTCACCCAAGTGTCGGATGAAGTTCCTCTAACATCGAATGAACCCAGTGTTGAGCAAGAAAAACCATGAGTCTTCAAGTGACTCAAATCCATATCATAGGTGCATCCATGTAGATGTGAATCATCATAAAGTGACAAATTATGCTGCTGCAAATGTGAATAAGAATGTGCTCCAACCATGTCATCATGAAAGTTAAATCTAGGAGTTCCATACTCCTCATGTGGCACCATCAAAAAGAACCCTTTCACCCATACTTCATTGAGACTAATGTTGCAAAACATGGAATTGTAGGATGTAGGAGAATGAACTAAATCACCCAAATGATCAAAAAGTGGAGAAGTTTCATCATGGGAAGGATCCATGTGGGTAGTATCATGCAGCTCCTTCAAAAGTGGGAAACCTTTGTCATAGATTGGTTCCAATGTAGAGGAATCATGCTCTTCTTTAAAAATTGCATAAGCTTCAACAAGAGACAATTCAAGTTCCTCTTCCACCACATCAAGTGTTTGGATCTCTTCAAGTTCATCTTCAAACACATTAAGCACATTCAAATTTCCACATTTCTCATGATCCACCATGTCATGAGAATCCTCCAAACAATCTACAATTTGACAATCTGAAACATAGGAAGAAAAACAAGTATCTTGCAACTTTTCAAGGAGTTGCTCATTTTGAATTGTGAGCTTATGATTATCCTCATTATTCTTCAAGTATGCATCATGTAACAATTCATTAAGCTCAAACAAATGGTTTCTATCAAAAAGCAAAGACATGAAATTACCTTTGATGTGGCACATTGCTCTTTGAATCTTCTCCATGTCTTCAAGGAAGGATGTTTCCTCCAATGAAGTAGCTCTCCAACAAGAATTTGACACCAATGCTTGAGTGTCATGGAGAATGCTGAGGGACTCTTGGATCTTCTTTTCATTCATCTTTAAGGACCCTTCAAGAAAATGAGGTTCTTGCAAATGAACCTCCTCATATTCTTCATTTTTTCTTGGACCAACTTCATGAAGCTCAAGTGGTGATGGGGAAGTTGATCTTGGTTCTTCTTCAACTGCTACAAGGTCTTCATTATCATGCTTAATGAAAATTGTACTTGTAGAAACACTTTCAAAAGTGATCTCTAGGTCACCAACATAGAGGTGTGAGCACCCATCAGTAGGTACTCCTTCATAGTTTAAGCATCCATCAATAGATGCTCTTTGGTTCATGTCTAAGCTAGAAGGTGTCTCGAAATGGTCTTCCATATTTTCAATAGAATCTTCTTCACGCTCTTGTGATGTCTCTTCATTTTGCTCTTTAAAGCAAGCTGATGCATTTTTCCCCTTGTCTTCCTTAGGATCAGTATATTTGGAATCTCTTCTTGAATAAATCTCAAAAGCTCTCCTCAAGGAGGACATCGTTTCATGCACACATATATGATACTCACTCCAAGGGTTTTCACAAGAAGGGCATAAACCTTTCTTCACTAACTCCACATCTTCATTTTTGGGCCTATTTTCAAAAACATGTTCAGCATAGTACTCAAAAGACATGGCATTTTTTTTTATTTTTGCTCGAAGCAAGATATTCTTGATATTTTTGATATTGTTGGGGCAAGGCTTTATATTTTTCTCTCCATCTTTGGAACTCGCTCATAGAATTATCCTTGGTTGGTGTGACACACTCATATTCATCAGATCTAAAGTCATAAGAATAATCTTCATTTCTCTTGAAATTGTAATAAGTGTTGCATGATGGCACCTCTTCCTCATACCACTCACATTCTGCTTCATATTGCTCATAAGCATCTGCATATTCCTCATAAGAATTGTACTCATATGATTCATCATAATAGTAAGACATGGCTGCCAATTATTCTTGAATGTATGTACCTAATACACAGGTGCAAGGACCATGCTCTGATACCACTGTAATGTCCCTTATTAGGAATTTTATTAAAATTGCAATTTTCCACTTTTTTTCCCTTGTTCGACCTTTGACTAGTTTTGATCTCTAGGTCCCAAATTTACCCCAAATGATCCCAAATCTTCTGAGAAGGTGTATGAATGATATTAGAACATAAATATGTGTTTCATGGATGCCTTTGGACCTTTAAAATACTTCTGCAAATCCCCTTTCGATTCTGATCAATGTAGGTAACTTTACTAGTGATTTTCCGTTGACTAGTATTGGTCTCTAGGTCTCAAATTGACTCCAAATTCCTTCAAATCTTCAAGGAAGGTGTATGAATGATATTAGAACTTGAATATGATGTTTATGGATGACATATGGCCACCAAAAGACCTCTGCAAACTCTCTTAATATTCTGGACCAATTATGCAATTTTACTAGTAATATGGGGTTCAAATCCCCCTGGGGTAAACAATGAAAATGGCTTCCCAAATGCCTCCAAACCCACTCAAATTTATGAACAGAGGTATGTAATGTGTTAAGTATGTTATTAAAGTCTCATATGAACCATTAATGGATTATTACAACTGTTCTCACCCTCTCCCATTCAACTGCAAAAATCCCCAATTCGACCCTTGGGGAAATGGCACTATTTCACCTCCCAATACAACTAAACTGAGTAAAAATGCTTCAAATGATCAAGTACAGTACATTAAACTTGTAGAAGACATCCATGGAAGTATATTGATCACAAATATATCAGAGAATCATCCATTAATTCGAAATCATCATCAATACATTGGCTCACAACAAGGTAGTGGGGAAATGGCATTGTTCTTCCATTAAAAATGAGATTTATACATTTCTACTTGGAATTTCGACCTGAAAAATTTTGTAGATGAAGAAAAGAGTATTTAATTCATATTACAAAAGAAATGGGGCATTAAAAGCTTCCCCAAAGAGTACAATAGCTCACCAAAAATGCCCTCCCTCAAGGATCAAGAATATGCCATCAAAACTGGAAATGGTTGAAGGAGTGAGCTGCAATAGAAGAAACCATGAGCTGCCCTGTAGCTTACAACTGCAAATAAAGACTCCATTAAAGCTCCAAATGAAAGGTCTGAATGGCCTTTCCAATTACCAACTTGGATGGGAATCTTTCACCATCGAAATTGGCTAAGGCAAGAAACTAGTCATCCACTAGCTCTCCCTCTTCACAGATGCAATTGCAAATTCTACAAATGATCAAAAGATGGTTTCATTCTTTGTTATTGACATTTATAAACTTCTAATGTCCTCCATGGGTCGAATTCCTTCCAAGAGACTCATGCCAACTCATGTTGGGAAGAGATTCCAAAGAACGCCACTTGTACAACAATTCCTAGTCTCCCACTTCCACCAAATCACATGTGAAAGCATCTTAGCTGCCCTAACACCCTTGAGCGCCCTCTTGGAGTCTATTTTTAGCCCTGACATGTCATATATGTCATATGTCAGCCTTCAGGTCTGATTTGTGTCATAGGTGTCATAGCATCTTCATCATTGTTGTCATAGAGCTAGGGAATATAGCCCAACTGTCTCACTAGCTTCAAATTGCCTCTTCCTCTTCCATGGGAGTTACTCTTCCTCTATATTTCGACCTTGGATGAGTCATGCAATGAATAATACGTTTTGGACTCCCCCAAGTATGTTACCATTCACCTTGAATTCGAATTGGTGAGAGAATGATGCCAAATGTAGTGAGAAAATCTAGCCATATGTCGGTCCCACTTCCTCCATGTGTCTTCATGATGAAATGCCACTTTGATTTTCACTTGTATATATTTATTTAGCTCATTTATTAAATATTTATGCCATTCTAATGTTCAAACATAATTTATTATCCCCATTATTCCAAATCCCAAAGCTTCCACCCCAAACCTAGGAAACTAGTAATTTTTCTCCTTGGCAATTATTTGACCTTTAGCATCAATTTGACAAACTCTAATGAATAGGGCCAATGTGATTAGGCCATTGTGACCCAATACCAAATTTGGGACATGAAAAATTCTCCCTTCCCAATATTTCTTGTCCTCAAGCAATTTTACATGGGGGTGTTGAAGAACCTGCTTTCTGTATAATTCTTTGAAGTTGCCATTGAATTGCCCAACCTTGAGTCTTTGAGTTTCCATGAAGATTTTAGAGAGGAACCGCCATGCTTGCTGCTGCAATACTCTGATTAAAATCACTTTATTAAGTGGGGAATCCATCTCCCATACTGCTTGCTTCCCCAAAAAATATGAAACCCATGAGATAAAAATTATTCCAGGGTTCCATTGCTTATATTGCACCCCAACAATGAAGAGTGCTCTCCAACCCATACCATCAGATAAGATGATTCCTGGATCCGATTTTCTTGTATGCATTCTTCCAAACATCATGAGTACAAAATATATATCATCAAAGTACATAACTACATAATGAAAATGTACATCAAGGAGGTGCTTCATCAAGGAATCATGAAAGTGCTTGTACCTCCAAGCAAGTAGACCACGATTTTCCAAGTGCATACAATCTTCAAGTGACCAATCAAATCTTCTCCAATTACATAGGTGAGGATCCCATGTCCTATAATGCTGCTCCAAAAGTATGTGATATGCATCAAAATATTCAACCATGTATTCTTTCATCCAAGAAGTGAATGAAGAATCTCCACTAAAATCTGAACCAAATAATGAGCAGAAAAAACAAGGAGACTTCAAATGACTCAAAGAAGTATCACCCATACATCCATGAATGTGAGAATCATAAAGATGTAACAAAGTATGTGGCTTCCAACAAAAATGTTCTCCCATCATAAATCTATTCACCCAAGTGTCGGATGAAGTTCCTCTAACATCGAATGAACCCAGTGTTGAGCAAGAAAAACCATGAGTCTTCAAGTGACTCAAATCCATATCATAGGTGCATCCATGTAGATGTGAATCATCATAAAGTGACAAATTATGCTGCTGCAAATGTGAATAAGAATGTGCTCCAACCATGTCATCATGAAAGTTATATCTAGGATTTCCATACTCCTCATGTGGCACCATCAAAAAGAACCCTTTCACCCATACTTCATTGAGACTAATGTTGCAAAACATGGAATTGTAGGATGTAGGAGAATGAACTAAATCACCCAAATGATCAAAAAGTGCAGAAGTTTCATCATGGGAAGGATCCATGTGGGTAGTATCATGCAGCTCCTTCAAAAGTGGGAAACCTTTGTCATAGATTGGTTCCAATGTAGAGGAATCATGCTCTTCTTTAAAAATTGCATAAGCTTCAACAAGAGACAATTCAAGTTCCTCTTCCACCACATCAAGTGTTTGGATCTCTTCAAGTTCATCTTCAAACACATTAAGCACATTCAAATTTTCACATTTCTCATGATCCACCATGTCATGAGAATCCTCCAAACAATCTACAATTTGACAATCTGAAACATAGGAGGAAAAACAAGTATCTTGCAACTTTTCAAGGAGTTGCTCATTTTGAATTGTGAGCTTATGATTATCCTCATTATTCTTCAAGTATGCATCATGTAACAATTCATTAAGCTCAAACAAATGGTTTCTATCAAAAAGAAAAGACATGAAATTACCTTTGATGTGGCACATTGCTCTTTGAATCTTCTCCATGTCTTCAAGGAAGGATGTTTCCTCCAATGAAGTAGCTCTCCAACAAGAATTTGACACCAATGCTTGAGTGTCATGGAGAATGCTGAGGGACTCTTGGATCTTCTTTTCATTCATCTTTAAGGACCCTTCAATAAAATGAGGTTCTTGCAAATGAACCTCCTCATATTCTTCATTTTTTCTTGGACCAACTTCATGAAGCTCAAGTGGTGATGGGGAAGTTGATCTTGGTTCTTCTTCAACTGCTACAAGGTCTTCATTATCATGCTTAATGAAACTTGTACTTGTAGAAACACTTTCAAAAGTGATCTCTATGTCACCAACATAGAGGTGTGAGCACCCATCAGTAGGTACTCCTTCATAGTTTAAGCATCCATCAATAGATGCTCTTTGGTTCATGTCTAAGCTAGAAGGTGTCTCGAAATGGTGTTCCATATTTTCAATAGAATCTTCTTCACGCTCTTGTGATGTCTCTTCATTTTGCTCTTTAAAGCAAGCTGATGCATTTTTCCCCTTGTCTTCCTTAGGATCAGTATATTTGGAATCTCTTCTTGAATAAATCTCAAAAGCTCTCCTCAAGGAGGACATCACTTCATGCACACATATATGATACTCACTCCAAGGGTTTTCACAAGAAGGGCATAAACCTTTCTTCACTAACTCCACATCTTCATTTTTGGGCCTATTTTCAAAAACATGTTCAGCATAGTACTCAAAAGACATGGCATTTTTTGTATTTTTGCTTGAAGCAAGATATTCTTGGTATTTTTGATATTGTTGGGGCAAGGTTTTATATTTTTCTCTCCATCTTTGGAACTCGCTCATAGAATTATCCTTGGTTGGTGTGACACACTCATATTCATCAGATATAAAGTCATAAGAATAATCTTTATTTCTCTTGAAATTGTAATAAGTGTTGCATGATGGCACCTCTTCCTCATACCACTCACATTCTGCTTCATATTGCTCATAAGCATCTGCATATTCCTCATAAGAATTGTACTCATATGATTCATCATAATAGTAAGACATGGCTGCCAATTATTCTTGAATGTATGTACCTAATACACAGGTGCAAGGACCATGCTCTGATACCACTGTAATGTCCCTTATTAGGAATTTTATTAAAATTGCAATTTTCCACTTTTTTTCCCTTGTTCGACCTTTGACTAGTTTTGATCTCTAGGTCCCAAATTTACCCCAAATGATCCCAAATCTTCTGAGAAGGTGTATGAATGATATTAGAAAATAAATATGTGTTTCAGGGATGCCTTTGGACCTTTAAAATACTTCTGCAAATCCCCTTTCGATTCTGATCAATGTAGGTAACTTTACTAGTGATTTTCCTTTGACTAGTATTGGTCTCTAGGTCTCAAATTGACTCCAAATGCCTTCAAATCTTCAAGGAAGGTGTATGAATGATATTAGAAGTTGAATATGATGTTTATGGATGACATATGGCCACCAAAAGACCTCTGCAAACTCTCTTAATATTCTGGACCAATTATGCAATTTTACTAGTAATTTGGGGTTCAAATCCCCCTGGGGTAAACAATGGAAATGGCTTCCCAAATGCCTCCAAACCCACTCAAATTTAGGAACAGAGGTATGTAATGTGTTAAGTATGTTATTAGAGTCTCATATGAACCATTAATGGATTATTACAACTGTTCTCACCCTCTCCCATTCAACTGCAAAATTCCCCAATTCGACCCTTGGGGAAATGGCACTATTTCACCTCCCAATACAACTAAACTGAGTAAAAATGCTTCAAATGATCAAGTACAGTACATGAAACTTGTAGAAGACATCCATGGAATTATATTGATCACAAATATATCAGAGAATCATCCATTAATTCGAAATCATCATCAATACATTGGCTCACAACAAGGTAGTGGGGAAATGGCATTGTTCTTCCATTAAAAATGAGATTTATACATTTCTACTTGGAATTTCGACCTGAAACTTTTTGGAGATGAAGAACAGAGTATTTACTTCATATTACAAAATAAATGGGGCATTAAAAGCTTCCCCAAAGAGTACAATAGCTCACCAAAAACGCCCTCCCTCAAGGATCAAGAATATGCCATCAAAACTGGAAATGGTTGAAGGAGTGAGCTGCAATAGAAGAAACCATGAGCTGCCCTGTAGCTTACACCTGAAAATAAAGACTCCATTAAAGCTCCAAATGAAAGGTCTGAATGGCCTTTCCAATTACCAACTTGGATGGGAATCTTTCACCCTCGAAATTGGCTAAGGCAAGAAACTAGTCATCCACTAGCTCTCCCTCTTCACAAATGCAATTGCAAATTCTACAAATGATCAAAAGCTGGTTTCATTCTTTTCTATTGACATTTATAAACTTCTAATGTCCTCCATGGGTCTAATTCCTTCCAAGAGACTCATGCCAACTCATGTTGGGAAGAGATTCCAAAGAACGCCACTTGTACAACAATTCCTAGTCTCCCACTTCCACCAAATCACATGTGGAAGCATCTTAGCTGCCCTAATACCCTTGAGCGCCCTCTTGGAGTCTATTTTTAGCCCTGACATGTCATATATGTCATATCTCAGCCTTCAGGTCTGATTTGTGTCATAGGTGTCATAGCATCTTCATCATTGTTGTCATAGAGCTAGGGAATCTAGCCCAAGTGTCTCACTAACTCCAAATTGCCTCTTCCTCTTCCATGGGAGTTACTCTTCCTCTATATTTCGACCTTGGATGAGTCATGCAATGAATAATACCTTTTGGACTCCCCCAAGTATGTTACCATTCACCTTGAATTCGAATTGGTGAGAGAATGATGCCAAATGTAGTGGGAAAATCTAGCCATATGTGGGTCCCACTTCCTCCATGTGTCTTCATGATGAAATGCCACTTTGATTTTCACTTGTATATATTTATTTAGCTCATTTATTAAATATTTATGCCATTCTAATGTTCAAACATAATTTATTATCCCCTTTATTCCAAATCCCAAAGCTTCCACCCCAAACCTAGGAAACTAGTAATTTTCCTCCTTGGCAATTATTTGACCTTTAGCATCAATTTGACAAACTCTAATGAATAGGGACAATGTGATTAGGCCATTGTGACCCAATACCAAATTTGGGACATGACAAGAGTCTCCATTCAAGGAAGTTGCCGCCGGATCTGAAGTGGGTATGTTTTGAATTCTGTGAGAACTGTGTTTATGGAAAATAGAAGAGATTCATATTTCTCAGGGTTGGGAAACATAATAAGAGGGAAAAGTCAGATCTTGTGCATACAAATGTATGGGGACCAACTCAGGTACAATCTCTTGGTAGCTCTAATTATTATGTTACTTTTATTGATGATGCAACTAGAAAAACTTGTGTTTATTGCATTATTCAAAAATATGATGTGTTTGGTACTTTTAAGAAATGGAAAACTTTGGTTGAGAATGAGATAAGAAAATTTTAAAATGTCTCAGATTTGATAATGGAGGTGAATACTATGGCAAGGACTTTGATAGTTACTATTCATAGCATGGGATTCATAGAGAGAAGACAGTCCCACAAACAACACAAGAAAATGGTGTGTCGGAAAGGATGAACAGAACAATCATGTAGCATGCAAGATGTATGAGATTGCATGGAGGGTTTCCCTTATAGTTTTGGGAAGGTGATGTAGATACTATTGTTTACTTAATAAACATAGTTCCTTCAAGCACTTTGGATGGTGGTATTCCAGAGTAGGCACAAACATGTAAAAAGGTAAATTACTCATTTTTATTTGTGAATTATTTGTCCATATTGATAAAGCAAATAGAACAAAGATTGAGGCTAAATCCAAGAAGTGTACCTTTATTGGATACAGAGTTGATCATTTTGGTTATCACTTATGGGATTATGAAAATAACAAAATCATTAGAAGTAGATATGAGGTATTCAATGAAAAGGTCATGTATAAAGATCAGTTGTAGGGAAAGAAATAGGAAAAGGAGAACATAAAGTACATAGTGCTTGATGAAATCAAATAAAATGAAGTTCCAAAGGTGCAAGAAAATCAAGAACAACAGCAAGTAACTCAAACTCCTACAAGTGTTAGAAGATCTACTAGGTTAAGTAGACCCTCTGAACAATACTCTCCTTCAATGTATTATTTATTGTTTACTCATTTTGGTGAACTAGAATGTGATGAAGAAGCAATGCAAGTAGAAACTAGAAAAAGTAGGAGCAAGGAATGAATTAGGAGATGCACTCATTGGTAAGAAACCAGACTTGGGATTTGGTTCAGTTTTTTACAGGTAAAAGAGCATTGTAGAATAAATGGGTTTACAGGTTGAAGTAAGAATATGGAGGAAAGAAGCGGTATAAGGCTAGATTTTGCTGTAAAGGGGTTTGCATAGAAGAAATGTATAGATTTTGATGAAATGTTTTTTTCTATTCATGCTAAAATGACTTCAATTAGAACTATTTTAAGTCTAGTGGCAGTAGAAGATCTGCATCGTGAATAGTTAGATGTAAAAACAACCTTTCCCCACGGGGATTTGGAGGAAGAGATTTATATGCAACAGCCACAGGGGTATGAGGTCAAAGGGAAGGATAATTTAGTATGCATGTTGAAGAAGAACTTATATCGCTTGAAGCAAGCTCCAATGTAGTGGTATTTGAAATTTGACACGTTTATGACAGAACAAGGTTGTAGTAGAT
This sequence comes from Larix kaempferi, assembly GCA_027924585.1. NCBI lineage: Eukaryota > Viridiplantae > Streptophyta > Pinopsida > Pinales > Pinaceae > Larix > Larix kaempferi. The sequence goes on along the minus strand of BSBM01001158.1, from coordinate 740,609 downwards.
GTCATTATGACCATTGTGTTTATTTCAAGAGGCTAGATCATGGAAGATATATTATGTTGTTATTGTATGTGGATGACATGCTTGTTGTATGGTCTAACTTGCAAGATATACATGTGCTCAAAATGAAGTTATCTAATTCATTTGCGATGAAGGATTTGGGTGTTGCAAAGCAAATCCTTGGTATGAGAATAAGAAGAGAGAAGACAATTCACAAATTGACATTGTCTCAGGGTGAGTACATAGAAAAGGTGTTGGAGAGGTTTAGATGCAGAATGCAAAACTAGTTAGTACACCTTTGGCCAACCATTTCAAACTACGTAAGGAGATGTGTCCCAAGACACTGGAAGAGATAGACTACATGTATAAGGTTCCCTATTCATCGATATTTGGCAGCTTGATGTATGCCATGGTGTGCAAAAGGCCAAATATTTCACATGCAATGGGAGTTGTGAGCATGTATATGAACAATCCAAGTAAAGAACATTGGAAGGAAGTACAATGGATTCTTAGGTATTTGAGAGGTACTACAACTCATGCACTATGTTTTGGAGGTTCATACATTATTCCACAAGGATATTTTTTTGGAGATATGGCAGGTGATTCCCCATGATAATTCCCATTTAAAAGTGAGACATTGTAATGCGGCTATGTATTGTAGTATTGTAAAACATCTTTGTGATTATGTAAGAGAGACTATGAGAGAGTGAAGAGGAATATGCAACAGATGTGATGTAGGTTGTATCCCTTCATTTGTTGGATGGTATATAATAAAAGGACTGGCAATTTTTCCATGAACGTAGCCCATATTGGGTGAACCATGTATATTGGTGTCTCTCTTGTATTGTGTTTATGTGATTTATATTTGCATCTTGTTTACTGGTATTGCTCTGTAGTCCTGTTTTTCTAACAACGGGAGTATGGAAATTCCTACCATACATAATTTTGAAAGGGATCATCTTTGTTGACATATGGTATCGATTATTGTAGGCAAAGTTTTCTAGGTGTAGATAGTTTTCCAAATTTTGAGGATTATCCATTATGTACATCTAGATCATATCCTCCATATTTTGGTTCGTTCTCTTAGTCTGTCCATTAATATGACAGTGGTAGGAAATACTCAAGTTAAATTTACTACCCAGCCCTGCAAATAAATCCTTCCAAAAGTTCTATGTGAACTTTGCATATCTGTTTGAAATGTTGTGTTTAGGAATTCCATGTAATAAAAAAGTAAGGGTTTTGAGAATATTTCTGCAATATTGATATCTTTGGAAGTGGATTTGACTGGGATAAAGTGAGCATCCTTGCTCGGTTTGTCCATAAAAATTATAATGAAATCACACTGAGTCCTATATTTTGGTAATCTAGCACTGAAATCCATAGAAATTGTTTTTCATTTACATTTTGGAATTGGTAAAGGCTATAACATGTCATCTGGATTCTTATGTTCAACTTTTAAAGGTTGGAATTCCAAGAAATGCGAGATATATTCAGTGATCTCATACTTTACTCAAGACCAAAAGTATTGTTTTCTTACCATGGTGACCATCTTCTAGCACCCCAGGTGTCCAAAATATGGTAGTTTATGGAACTTATCCGTAATCATTTCCTTTAATTCTAGTGTACTGGGGACATACGATCTTTCGTTCTATGTGGGTAATCCATCACATGTGACACTAAAGTCTTCCTTTTGTGGTTATCTCTCCTGTATTTGTAGTCTATACTAGATATTTTAGTAATACTCATATTGTTCATAGGAGGTTCTTATCTTACCTTTGAGATCATTCTCCACCATACTGACACTTGCCGAGTACAGTAATAGAACAGTTCTTCTAAGAGAATCATCAACTTTTTTCCCTTTCCTTTAATGTGCCTTATTTAAAAATCATATTCATTCAGAAAGACCAACCATATTTCATATCATATATTCAAGTTCTACTGGTTGAATATGCATTTCAACCCAATATTATATGTTTTTAATAGAAATATCTTCACTCATAAAAAATGACATGATCATTTTTCACAAGTACTCCTCCTAATCCTTTGTTGTAGGAATCTATGAAAACCACAAAATATCCATGGAGATCCACAATTTTTAAGATAGGGGCAGTAGACTGTAGCCGTTTCAACTTCTCTAAAATTTCCTCATAGTTATCTAACCAAATGAATTATGATTTTGTTTCTTGTAAGGAGGTTATAGGATGAACAATCTTGTAGAAGTATTTAATAAATCTATGGTAGTAACCACCCAATCCCATTAATGATTAAATATCTTCTACATTTGTTATGGTAGGTCCACTATGACCCATTGCTAGAAAATTGCATGCACCAAGTACTGAATCTATTCTTGGAAGAAATCACAATTACTGAAATTTGTATAAAGTTGGTGATCTCACAAGATTTGCAAAACCATCCCTTATATGTTCCTTGTGCTCCTCCTCCATATCTAAATAGATGAGGATGTCGTTTATGAATACAAGCACAAATTTATCAAAATACTTTCTGATAATACTATTCATGAGGCACATGAATGTACAAATTGCAATGGTGAGGCCAAAAGGAAACACCACAAAATCGTAGTCTTTGTACCAAGTCCTGGAGGAAGTCTTATGAATGTCATTATCTTTTATCTAAATCTACTGATCGCTAGATCTTAAATCAATCTTAGAGAACACCTTTTCCCTTTGTACTTGATTGATTAGGTCATCGATTATGGGCATATGATACATGCTCTTTATAGTTACTTACGTTGTTTAGATATCAGTATTCGATACAGAATATCAAGGTTATGTCCCTCTTCTTAGAAAATATAACTAGAGCTCCCCATGGTGAAACACTCGATCCAATGTGAAATTTCTCTAATAGCTCATACAACTACAATTTAAGTTCTACTAGTTCAAGGGTGCTCATTCGATATGGCACTTTCAATAGTGGTACTGATCCTGGTATCAAATAAATGGTGAAATATAGATCCCTCTTGGGAGGAAATCCAAGTACTTATTTAGGAAACACGTCCCTGAATTCTATTAGTACAGGATAATCTTCCAACATAATCCCAATCTCTTTTCCAACATTTGTTAACTTTATTGCATATAACTTACATCCTTTTCATTCATTCCTCTTTAATTATAAGGAAGATATATTTCTCACTAATACCTTATGATGTATGTCATTTATAGTTCTAGTATTTCCTTTCTCATATTCACATGCAAATGTCTTTATGTAGCAATTCAAGACAACTTTATGTTTTTCTAACCAGTCCATTCATATGAGCAAATCATAGGATCCAAAAGGTAGAATATTCAGTTTTTCTACTATCATCATTACATCTAATTTGAATATGCTATATTGTACAAACTCAAAAACCTTCTTTTTTGTTCCCATGTCTAGCTGAACTAGCCAAGCTTGCTGAAACTTGCTCTTTTGAAGAATACATTGGTTAGCAATTCTAGGGGAAATAGAAAATTTTACAAGAACCTAGATCAATTTGGATGGAAATGGATTTATCAAAAATTCTACCTTCCACTTCCATGATTGATGATTGATGATCAACCTATCGGTTGTATGAAGCTACAAAGATCTTTGGAAGTATGGCCATGTCACTGACTATAGTGGGTTCTTGCAAATTGTTAAAAATCCTATTAGTATTCCTTTTATTAGGGAATTTCACTTTCTTGTGATTCTCTTTACAGTCCCAATATCAAAGAGGTTTAGTATGAGCTCCTTCATGTTTCCTTCTAATAATTCTACCTCACTGATTTCTACTATAAGTAGGAGCAACCTGGCACACTTTATTTTTACCAAAATCATTACTGTTATAAACTATTTTTTCCTGATTTATGATGGTAGGGTGTAAGAACCTTACAACTCATAAAACCCACTAAATAAAATAATAATATTAAATATGCATGCAGATCTTTGATACAACACAAGAATATGATAACATGTAAAATGATATAAAATCAAGAGACAAACAAGAACAACATGCATAGAAGATCTGACAAAAGGAAGTGGATCTAATCAATAATAATAGAAAATATGCTATGAAAATTAAGGAACCATGCCTGGATACATGACCTAGAAGCTACCATTACCTTGATAGCTCCAATAGTGCAATTGAAGGTGGCGGGACGACTCTCCACCCAACCAACCCCCAGCCAAATGTTGAGTCCCCTGAGCCCCCAACAATTAACCCTATGCCAGTGCTATATTGCTTTCCTCTCCTCAAGAGATCCTCTTCCAAATGCCAAAAGACAAAAAAAGATCCCCTCTCTTCACTTCTTCTCCTCCTTTTATCTCCTCCTCCCAATTTCTTAATTTATTATTTAATTTCTATCTTTATGAAAAATTTGCTTTCCATTACTTCTTTTTCATGTTTCTTTTTATTATCTTACATTATTTTATATTACATTATATTTATTATATTAAATATTCTCTATATTCATATATGAGGGTTGTTACATAGGGGGTATAAATACCTTCTTTTGTTGTTCATTTTTTTTCCATTATTCTCCTATACACTTTGTTGGTTTTTCTACTCCGTGTTGGCTCTGGTCATAACAAAGTATTTCCCTATGAAATTTCTCTTCTGGGTCTTTCAGACAACCAAACTTGATTATGTCTTTGAATTGTGGTAGACAACTCAGGAATAATTGGATATTAAAATTTTCATCCTTGATTTAAGGAACATAAGGCATCAATTCCATAATATTGCAAATCAGATCTTCCATATTAGACTATTCCATCTTGAGTTCATGAAACTCTTTTATTTTCCTGTCATAAAATATTTTTGATAGATACTTATTTTGTAAGCATTCCTTGAATTCCTTCCACTCAAAGTCCTTGATATTCTTAGTAGTTTTCACATATTGAAACAAAATAGATGTTTTTACGGTGAGGTTGTACATAGCCAACTGAGCCTTCATGTTTCCATGAAAATGGTAGATTTGAAAGTAATTATTCATTCCTAATAGCCAGGCTTTAGCTTCTTCACATGTATTCACTATGCCATTGACGATAGGTGGTTTGAACTTTTTGAACGCTCCTTGAAGTTCATTATATATTTCCTATTTTTGTCTTTTGTTGGGAGATGATCTTACTATAATTTTATTATATGATCTGTATTAGACAACCTCTTCGTTGCTTGTTTCTTTTCCATTCCTCTCTGGTGGAGGTTTGGATTTTGGTTCCTTACTACAGGAATATTCCTCTTGGGACATCATTTTTCCTCCATTGGTCAAGGTAGGGGAAGGTTGCACTATATTTCTTATTTTTGTTATGTGTTGTATTACAATGGAATTGACCCCACGTCATTTTTCCAAGGCCTTGGCATTGTTATCCTTGAAGCTACACATTTCTTCTTGCATTGTTTTCATTGTATCCAGCATCCCTTCCGAGGATGTTGTTCTATGGGATGAGTTAAATTCAACCCATACATTCTGTTTATGTGAGGATCCTTCTCCCACCCCATATTGACTGGGTGCATCAATCATTCTTTTCAGGTACTTATAACATTGGAGTTACTTGTTCACTTTTGAACATGTATTCTTCTTGCTGTTTAAAATTCAAATGTTTTATTAGTTGCAAGTCAAAGATATATATATATATATATATATGGATGAATCTATGAAGATGGGTGTCTATTTCATGAGAATCGGGTTCCCGAAAAACATAGCAGAAGCTATTCTGACGAATAAAAATATTTAAATGGCCAAATAATTTTTTTATTCGGTCGAATAACCTTTAACGGTTCACCATTAGAAATAACAGAGACCTCAATGTGTGTGTGAGGCATTGCCGGCTGTGAAAAATGTCCAACGGTTTTTTTTTATTTGGCTAAATAATTATTCAGTCAAATAATTATTCGGTCAAATAATTATTCGACGGAATACTTATTTGGTGGAATAATTATTCGGCGAAATAATTATTTGGCAGAATAATTATTCAGTGGAATAATTATTCGACCGAATAATTATTCCGCCGAATAATTATTCCGACGAAGAATTATTCTACATAAAAGCTCGGTTGCGGCTATCGTTTGTCATTTTCTGGCTTGCAGCTTCTGGTCCCATCCTATTGTTCCCTCCTGTAGCTGCTGGACCCTGGGCTTGTCGCCCTCACCTACACATTTACTCCTCGCTTGTTTCCCCCACCTGTACGTTGGTGGACTTCGCCTGTTGCTTGACCCCGATTTCCTTTCTTCCTCCTACTTCCTTCAGTGTGGAGATCCGCCACCCTGTGTTCTGCACCCCTTTAGCCACCCTCTCAACATGGAGCATGAAGCTGACAGTGTCCAATTTGCAAGTGTGCATTCGACGTGGAGTTGTACAACGTCCAGTGTAGGTAATCTTTGTCAATTTATTATTTTAGTTTTTTTTCTTATCTTTGATATGTTAATCAGTGGTTTGATGTTGGCGGGTTTTGGTTTTGGTTATTTGATGTTCGGTGTGGAGATCCACCACCCCTTTCGCCACATTCTCGACGTGGAGCGCGAAGTTGAAAACGTCCAATTTGCAGGTGCACATTCGGCATGGAGTTGGACAACGTCAGTGCAGGTAATCTTCGTCAATTTCTTATTTTAGTTTTTTTTTTGTTATCTTTGATATGTTAATCAGTGGTTTGATGTTGGAAGGTTTTGGCTTTGGTCGTTGGTGTTCATCTCGTTGTTGGGATTCAGTCGTTGGTGTTCAGTTTCGTCGTTGGATTTTAGCATTGAAAAACAAATAGGTATGCAAAAACTCGCTACCTATTGAGATTCAGCATTTTTAAAAATTTCATAATTAGCTAAAAACAAAATATAAATATGCTTTTTAAATGAAATTTACTATATTGTCTCAATTTCAAGTATATGCATTTTCTTATTTTGGTCATTAACAATCATACATACAGATGTAGAAATAACTAAAATATGAGGATTTTCTTTCATGTATGTTTCAGTATAATTATTTATACGAATAATCAAATAAATAACAAGAATAATACAATTTTACAGAACTTTATTTCTAACATAGTTCATGAACTGTTCATGATATGTATGATCAGTGTTTCCATAATGTAATGCGAACCCAATACATTCCCTTATGTAAAACAAGTAGATGATTACCTGCGTAAAAATAGTGTTGATTATAACTCCATATTCAAATGGTTATTCTTACTTGTCCTATCTATTTAGGTAAAGGTTACTTGGGGTTATACTTAGTTTATAGAGTTAGATACAATGAAACCTATACATTACTATAACATGGATAATATCCGTGAACGTTGTATCAACATAATGTACAATATTACTCTTGCTTATAACATTTAAACATTTACTTTTATTACCTAAACGAATCTTAGTGCCATATATAAACTCATGCCTTATTAATGGCTCTGTAATGCAGTATCATAACTAATAAGCGTATATGGAATTAGAGAATACACTAGCTTACTATCAATCCCGTAGAATAAGTGAGAGATGTTTTAACTTACGAACACTGATAGCTTGGTCAAGCTTTGATACTGATATCACTAGAAGGTTAGACATAAGCAAGCTGCATATTGAATGAGTTGTAGTATTAAGCTAACCCCTATGTTACTCGACAACTATTTAATAGTGCTTATGACTACAATGGTTATAATATTTGAACCAATGGACTCCAGCTTTACATGTTATACTGTAGTCATTACCCATATTAGCTTATGTGTGATCATTAGGGGAATACATAGTGTTGATACACTCTCAATATACGATAATTGTATAACATCAAGCATCATTATATACAAAGAGTGTTTTAAGTATAGCTAAGGTCAACTTCAACATTCTCATTAACGACACATGAATAAGGAGGATCAATCATTGATTACTATAAACCAATGATAGTAATGCTATATGATACTGTTTATACTGGTTATTACTCAACCTAACAAGTCTCATTGATTAGTGAACAACTTGTACTATGCTTGTATTGATTACAATGGTATTTTATATTCATAATAGAACTAGTATGAACACTGATCTTACAACACCTGTATTAATAGTATAAGATCGTGTATGAAACCAAATAAGGGTGAGTTCATGAACAATGTTCATTAACATAGATGAACTCTATTCATGAACAGAGTTCATGAACTTTCCTTCTCTCTATGTCGTGTGGGGGCCCTAAAAAATATAGAGTTACATTCTGCCACACCATTGTTACCATAATTCTTGCCGCTTTCTCAAATCCTCTCAAAACATTCTACCATCTAATGTAGAAGTGTTACCGAGACTATAACATACCCATAATATTAAGTACTTTGTGGAGCAACATGCTATAGAGACAAAAATTTGATATATTAAACATGCCCAAAATTCCGAACTCTCCCATGGCTCTATTTACAAAATTGCAATGTAGACCATACCAACCCGACAAGACATTTTTATATTATCAAGGTCAACAACTATTAAACAATCCTAAATGTATACACCATGTACATAGGAAGCTCTGATTCACCTAATAGGGTGAAAACGTGAACTTGGGAAACAATTTTATGACAAACGGAGTGAAAAAAACACTAGTGAGGGCAGATGATCATGTGAAAAAAAGTCAACCTTAAACTCTAGGCCGAGAGTTTGTGAGAGTTCAAACTCTTGGCCAAGAGTTTAATAAAACTCTAGGCCGATAGTTTGAACCAATCACTGTGTTGTATTTTAAAAAAAAATCTCAAATGAGAGTTTCAACTAAACTCTCGGCCTAGAGTTTGGAAGATATTGTTTCGGACGAGATTTTATTGTCAACAAACCTACAAAAATATATGGCATCTTTCTAGAACCTGCAACTTCGGCAAGCCTGAATCCCTACAAATTCTAAATATTATTTGTTGGACTTGGTAGAAATGGATTCATCTTTGAATCTAGTTTCCAATTAAATAATAATTGTTTCATTTCGATTTGAATGTTTTTTTTCTAAACCTTATCCCTTAAGAAATTTATTACTCTGAAAATCACTCGAAATAAAAATTCAATATCATAACAAAGACAACACAAAAAAATTTGAAATTTCACAAAGATCATAATTGGATCATCCTCTTCAAAATGGTACTTTTATTTTTTCCAATAAGAGTCACATTTGAAAGAAAATGCGAAGACAAAAACATGTGTCGATAATGCACCATTTTATGAACATATGCTGTTTCGATAAATAATAAAAATAGTTCCCAAGTCTTAAAAAAATCAAAATATAGTCCATGCATAGTGTAGTGTGTGTAGATTATGAGCCTACAATTGTTTTCCCTAAAATGAATAACCATCTATCAAAAAATCGACGTCAACACAGGTCACTCATTATCCATACCTAAAATTTTCAAGTATATGCCATTGGTTGAAAACAAATTTGTCCCACGATATGTCCATAAAAAAACATTAAAAAAAATACGAGTACAAAGCTAATTAAATTCTCTAAAACCTATGTGTTTACTTCACATTGAAATTCCTAAGGGAGTATGGGTTTGAAGAGGTGGAAATTGAAAAACATAAAATTTAGCAGTTTTGTCTATAAAACACAAGCCAAAATTGTTTCCCAACTTCATGTTTTCACCCAATACCAAGGTTTGGTCTACAATTAAATTTCAAGAGGGAGACGGTTAGATATCAATAGGGAAAATATATGTATATAAAAACATTTATACGTACATAAATTGAACCCAACAAAAAAATACAAGGACTTATACATCTTCTCTTTTAAAGAAGGACATAACATATACATCGATATGAAAATGAACCATTGAGTCCTTTATAATGTATACTCCTTGATAAACAATACAAAGGAAGATTCATAAGGATATGAGCAACATAGATCTATTGAAGTATCCATCAATGTTTTCTTTTAACCGTGATCAGCTTAGTTTCTTTAGCAGTTATGTCTTAAAACCTTTATGCATTACCATTTCATTAGCATCTATCAAGTACTGAGCTCGTATCCAACATAAAACAATCGAGCACTAGGTAGACTTTTAAAGGTGTCAAACATACTAGAGATGGGTCCTATTCATCCATCAGCTCGTATGCTGATTGTATGGATTAATAATAAATAAAGTAGGTTAAGTTAAATGTATTAAATAAAACCATTATAAAAAGAACTCCCCTGGACATGGGTGTTGTACCTATAATGGTTGGATGGTCAAAATTACAATTGATCATAACAACACTTACAATCATTATTTTGTCTAATATAACATAATATCTTTTTCTGGGATATTAGGTTAAATTTTTGGAATGTTAAAATATCAAAACATGCAGAGTTTGAATATGTTATGAGTTTATAGTTGTGTAAATGTAGATATCATATCAAATGGAAAGAGAGGAGTCTTTGAGGAAAAAGCGTAGGAGGTCATCACGGTCATCAGGAGTTGGTGTCTCGACTGATGATCAAAGGTTATCGGCTTCACCTCGGGATTCAAGCTTATTGTATAGTTCGCATTCATCTGATCATCAGTGAGGCCAAAGGGGTGCAGATGATTCCCATGTATCTTCTATGGGAGAACGCCGATCTTGACCTTTTGTTGGTATGAACATTTATGTCTTAATACATGTATCAATTGTAATTTTGTGTGTGTTCAAAATTTTTGTACATGTTTAATTTCAACTGTGTTTGTATTTGAAGCAGAGCAAGGTTTTGAAGAGGCTCGTAATTCTATGTACAGAGGGACGAAGTTCGAGAAAGGAGGACAAATGTTGTACCAGATGTGGGCATAGAGCAAGGTTCGGAAGAGGCTCGTAATTCTACACAGAGGGGCAGAGGTCAAGCAAGGACAACATATGTTGAATTAGATGTGGGTTTTATACCCATAACAACTTATCCATCTAATTTACTTGAGGATATTCCATGGGAAGGTGGTGTTCAACAAACAACCCTTGAAAGTTGTAGATCCCACTATGACAAGTTACAACATGATCTTTCTAGTTTGGATCTCCCTCCAGAGAACAAACAAATTCTAGAGATTGTTTTGCGATGATTGCAAAAATTCATTGAGGCATATGACGATCTCAGAACAACTACGAACAATTTTGTTGACTTGATGCGGAGGCGAAGGTCTTAAGTGATGGGTCCAGACAAGTGGGCTATTGTGAAGGAGAGAGTGAACAAAGAAGAGGCTAATTCAATGTTTAATTTCAAAGAAGGCCTAAAGCGAAAAATGTTGAAAGTACAATATTTCAAGCACCTTGAACTTTCAAATCTAATATATGATCGGTTCCTTGCAACCTATGGTCAGTTGCCATGGAACGATGAGGTTCCTAATTATTTTTCCAAAAACTTTTATGTGGATTTTTTTTAAAATATGAAGCTAGACTATACCAATCTTCATTCTAACTTTTATGGAGTTGGAAAGGGGCGAATATATGATCGAAAATGTGCTCTTAGACATCCCACAATGATTCGAACTCCACCCCAGATATCTCGCCCACACAGGATTGTGGAATTAAAATCGGATATGGAGCCCACATCCAAACTTGGGACAACTGCAAGGGATTATGTTGCTAAAGGTTTAACGTCGACATTTGTAGGTGTTGATGTGGGATTGGTTCGAGAGAGGGCTCGAGCCAGAATTCGTCAAAAGTTTGTTTACAAAATGAATGATGAGGTAGATGGAATGATCATTGAAGATCTTAGGGCTTATGCTAAGGTTTGTCGCGATACATCTTTGGATGTCCTATCCAATGACACATCGAGTATAAGAGAGGTCTGTTGTTTATGTACATATAATCTCTTTAATTGTTTTATTCATTTTGAATTGAACTTTTTGTTACATTATATCTATGACATTATGTCCTTTTTGATGTATAGTAATAAATACATTACGTAAATGTTTATTGGTTGTGGTTTTCTAGAATGTTGAATGAACATAATTTTTTATTCTCCACTAGTAAAAATGTAGAAGAGCATCTATGAGAGGTATATTTATTATTTACATATTTATATTTATGTTTGAAAGATATTGTATCATTTTTTTGAATTTTAATTTATCTATGTATCTTATTGTTAATGTGACTTATCCATGCAGGTTCATTTAGATTGCAACTTTTTTGATGATTTTCTATCTCTTGTGAGCCTACAATTTTAAATTTTTTTGTTTCATTTTTAAGTGAATTGTTTAATTTTAGTTTATTTTGCTTGCACAGTGTTTTATTTATTAACAAAATTTAAATTTTAGGGAACATGAGAACATATGGAAATTGGTGGTAAGGATATAGGTTCTTTGATAGATGTGGATATTGGCACTGAGGTAATTTTGTTAATAATTGAACTATATTCTTTTCAATTTTTTTATAAGTTTAATATTTTATTTTTTTTAATTTAGTTTAAAATTGTTTGAATAATTTATGAGATTCAAACGTTGCTTTTATACATGTTGCAGGTTGGGTCTCTTCGAGGCAAAGGGAAGACGCCAGTGGATGATAGTGGTGGACTTTCATTCAGAGAATGATTTTTATTGGTCTTTTTTTGTTTTCACATACTACGATATTGCATATATCTTCATGGCCATACATAGGATGTAGTTGTTTTGGACATACATGAACTTTATTTTTCGATTATATATGTACATTGAACTCACATGTTTAGGAACCTTTTTTTTGGATTATATACATGTACATTGATCTTACATATTTTGTATTTGCTTTGAATGATTTAAATTTTTTTGGGGGCTAATTACATATAATACTTTGGGTGGTAAATGCTTAGAATATGATTTTGCGTGATGTTCATGAATATGTGTTCAATATTGAAATGCGTTTAAAATATATTAATACACATGTTTTAATGTTTAAACTATGTTATTTTATGAATAATATAAAGTCCATGTGATTGTTGTTGGAGTTTGTCCTCGCAAAATGGAATATTGTAGATCATTGTGTGATGTAGAGCAACACTATTTAGCTGATGTACCTTCTTTTTGTAATTTTCAGATTGTAAATTTTATGTAAAGTAGACATTAATTATTTGTTGTTTTAAATTAGTTCATAGAATAAAGTGTTTTGTAGTTTGCACTCCCGAAGATTTCTTTATTGAATTTCAGTATATGCTATACTTAAGTTTTGATAGGTGCAAATATAAAGTTACCAGTTTTAAGATCTGCAGGATTTAATCCTTGAGTGTAGATTTGTAGTATTGACAATTTTTTAATACATATATTTGTAGTATTTGAATTTTTGAGTGCATATGTAAAAATCTATCAGTGCAGATGTAAAATATTTTCAATGTAGATGTAAATAAAATTTAGTGAAGGTTTTAATCCTCTTGGTTGTCTTTTAATATATGATCTTCATTTCAACAATAAACTTGAATTTCATATAAATGATAACTTGAATCTTATATAAATGATTCATACTTCCAATTTTTAACTAAGATTCATATGTTCAATGTTCAAGTACCACACTTTTGTAGTTGGTGAACTATAGATGTTGTTGAAATCATGGCAAATGGGGATTTAATGATTTTTTGTTTTTTAAACATAAGCAAGGATTTCAGGATTGTGAATCTTATGCTAAATTAGAGCAATGATTTTAGACAACAATTTGATGAATTTTCATCGATTTGTTGTAAATAACCATTGCTCTAATTTAGCATAAGCTTCACAATCCCGTAGTCCTTGTTTGTGATTAAAAATCAAATGATCATTATCTCCATTTTCCATGATTTCAGTAATGTGAACTTAACTAGTTATGTTAAATTTCACCATCATATAAAATCAGATCTTCATATAATCTTAGATCAAATGGAATTAAATTCTATCTACACAAGTGATATTGTCAAGAGTTCAAAATAAGATCTTCATAGAATTCAAAACTGATAAGGATTCCAATTTAGGATTTTATTCACATACTTAAATACCATAGATCCCTCAATATAATGGACTCAATTAGCTTAATCTAATACTTATAAAATTACATTTGCATTCAACAATCCATAGTTGAAATATAACATTTTTCAACATTTTCCAACTTTTAATAAAGTTCTCATTACCAAATAATTATCGAATCGATTTCAACATGCTAAAATACAACCATTTAAACTCTTATTCTAGTTCCCATTCAAGATCATAGGCATAGTTCTAAATATAAAAATATATTTTCGATTTCAACATGCTAAAATACAATCATTTAAACTCTTATTCTAGTTCCCATTCAAGATCATAGTCATAGTTCTAAATATAAAATTATATTTTACACAACATTTGAAATGCACAAAAACATTGATCAATTCATTTTTGATATAGTTAAAAACATCGCAATGGAATGCCGTCCTCAATTATTCGTTCATGGTCATACTTAGATAGTTTCCATTTTCTAGTTTTTTTTTCGATGGGACTTGCACCAATTTTATTCGAGATGTGCATACTAAATGACTATATTAACAACATATAACATGAGGTTCATAATCCTGAAAGTAGACATAATTTTCATTCATATGGGTCTACTGAAAAAATTAACCTTTTAAAATGATGGATGCTCTCTCATATGTAAATCCTTTGTCATCGTAGTCCTCCAATAACTTATCTTTCCTTCAGTGCATCGCATCAAATAATATTTCACCTTTTCTTTTTTGTCTAAAGGTGCAATCACATCGAAAACATCTCCTATGCAAATTACAATTGAATTCAAGGTTTTCAAATCAATTAAATTGACTATACACATAAGGTGATGGACAACAATGAACAATCAACAAAGAAGTTGTACGCTCATTACCTTCTCTAACCAGATCTAAAATTATATTGTTATCAGATGATATTGCTATTTCTTCTGATTTTAATTCTTCTAAGCTTGCTAGTGGCATTTTCCCCTTTGGATTAATCTCTGTGTGTTTCCAATATTTTATGTAGTTGTTCGATATGTTTTCAAAACCTTCTGTAAATTCAACATTTTCAGTGCAAATATGACAAAACATGATTGCTTTATACTGTCAAATGCAAACATGTTTTGAAAGGATTTTGTTTGAATAGAGTGTAAATCTCTTGTCCCATGTATGGTGCTAGCCTCATATGGGATTGATCTATCTATATCTTGGATTCCAATAAGCCAAAAAAACCTACACAATATACGATAAATCACAAAGGACAACTTTTAATGTTAGTGTACATATACCTAAATGATAGACTTGCAAATAACATTTTTTAAAATTGATAATTAATATAAATTAAAAAAATCGTGTACATACCTATGCACATCTTTTGATTGTGATTATAATCATGGATTAGATGTAACTTACACCATTGGAAAACCTCTGCAGCTGAATGGAATCACACATAAGAATGGTTCATTTTCCATCTTCGAAATGCTCTTTTTACGCATGCTCCTGCACCATCATGTTCACCTTTTCCATGTCCAGTTTCAAAGAAATTCCAGTGATGTTTAATGTTCGATGCTTCATGAAGTCGACAAAACCAAAAAAATGATTGTGAATATTTAAATTGTCTCGCACATCCATCTGACCATATCCAATGTTCACTGAATTTAACTTCATGTCTTTTTAATGAATCATAGAAAATATTTTCAATACAATGCTCAAAAAAATGTGTATCGTGTGTACGATCATCGCTGATATAACAATGATATTATTTAATCACATCTCGATTGTCACACATGCTTTCAATGCCATCAACATCGTGTTGAGAATGTCTATATAGAACATGGACAAATAAAAAACTTTGTTAGAATTCAATAGTATTCACTTTGTATCTCTTTTTGTGCAGCACATGTGTAGTTTTCTGCAAAATCAACCATAGACAAAATTGTTCCGGGTGGAAAAATTTCATGATACTGTTTGAATTGATGGTCTTTCCATGATTCTCTATGTGATTGCTTGGTGTATTTATAAATTTCACTTTCAAATTTCTTCAGAAAATCTGTCACACATATTTTATCTTCTCACAAATCAATTCATTTGGATTGAGCATCACTATAACTTGTAGCATAATTGTTGTATTCATATCTTCTCCAATCAACAATTACATTTGAAGACTGATCATTATCAATAGGATATTTATTGCGGAATAAAACCAGATTGCCAAAATGATGACAATGTTTTCCATTGACACATTTCTTATTATAAAATAGTTCATCGTGATCTCTCTCACATAGAATTTGAGATATGAATTCACGTATTGTGGGTGGAGATGGTGAGTTTGTCCAAAACATTTTACCAAATTCAAGAAAAGTGCCATAATATAATTCAAATTGCAAATGATAATGGCAACAACACGTGTCACGTATAGTAATAGGTCTAACATACCATGGTTTTTGTTGTGCAAATTTAGTGATTGACATATTAATTCCACGATGATCCTCCTTGATTTTATTGAACAATTGTACTTGTGTCATTTCCATTATATGTTTTGCATGGCTTTCATATACATTTTGTGATACTCTTTATCCTATCACATCCCTTGAATTTGGTGAAACTCGAGCATGTGCCAACCAATATTTATGTACAATATCTTTAACACCTTCTCCCATTCTATCTTTGTAAGGCTATCTACAAATAATTTCCCAACAAGCAAGTTCATCATTTTCATCTATTTGCATTCTGAATTTGTTATGTTTGTATAATGTTGTTCTTGAGGTTCCTATTGTTTTTGCTAGTTGTGTTTTCAAACGATTTTGTCTAGTACTAGCTGAAATAATTGTTGTCTGAATTGCTCTATATGCAACTTTGGTATCTTTCTTCCTAGATTTTTCAAATTTTTTTATTAGATCACTAATATTTTCTATCACATTATGTTTCAATTTCGACTCTTTTGTCACCTTATGAATACCCAATAATGACGTAGCATCTTTTAACTTCTTGGACACTAATAAAAATCTCAAAATTTGCGCTTGTCCTACTATTAATATTGTTTGAGAAAATCATCATAAATTTGCATAGCACGATATCGTGCAACATGTGTGGCTATTTTTTCTCTATATTTGTCGCAATCAATTTCTTCTAACATTCCATCATCAATGGTGAAAGCACATATACATTAACTTAAATTAAATTTAACATATATTCAAAATATACAATTCATTATAAAAAAAGAAGTTGGAAAATACATGATATATACATACCAGGTCCAATTTCTTGTTCTTGAACTTGATCTTCAATATTGACTTCATCAACATTAGCATGTAAATCCCTATTTACATCTTCAACAATGATCTCTTCAACTTCAATTTGTTCTTCTTGTACTCTATTTTCAATATCCATTTTATCAACATTGTCATGTAAATATGTATTTCTATCTTCAGCAATTGTTTCTTCTATTTGTGCAACCCTTGTTTTTTTGGCATGATATCTGAGTCTTTATGTTTCCCTATGAGCATTATCATCACATTTACGATCACGTTTTCTTTGGCGGTTTCTCTTACTACCCATGATTGTTTAATCTATAGAGGTTAAATTAAAGAATCATTGCTTTATAGTAAAGAAATAAAAATTTCAGATTTAAAAAAAATTACTAAATTTGTTTTTTTGAGTTTTTCAATCATTACTAAAAACATGAACTGAAATTTTACTCACCTTATCAAAATCTTGTAAGAGTCCTTTGAAGAACAACTCCTTGTAAAGAAATTTCCTTTGAAAAAACCCCTTGAAAAGAAATAAGAAATCTCCTCGGAAAGAAATAAAAAACTCCTTGGAAAGAAATCTCCTTTGAAGAAAAACTCTTTGGAAAAAAAAAAGCACTCCTTGGCAATAAATCTTCTTTGAAAAAATCCCTTGGAAAAAAAAAACTCCTTGAAAAGAAATCTCCTTTGAAAAAACCCCTTGGAAAGAAAATAAGAACTCCTTGAAAAAAAAATCTCCTTTGAAAAACTCCTGTCAAAAACAATTTTTACAGACCTCTACGAAAACATAAGTTGTGAAATGATGTGTCCTTTAGTTTAATTTCTACAATTGTAAATAATTTAATTTCTTTTTTTTTCCTGCTTACGAAATTTTTTTGCGTTTTGTTTTTCGGCCGAATAACCGTTGTCAATTTTAATGGTTTGCTAATGGAAAATATTTATTCGGACGAATAATTATTCGATCGAATAATATTCGAGACCTGAAAACAATGTTGTTTTCAGGCTTCTCTATTTTCAGAAGGTAAAAACAATCTAATACACTACAAAGCGATTGTCGGACTTGATACCATTAGTTTCATCATCGAAACTACTTTCCGTAGGTATAGATTTTGTTGTGTTTAGGTGAGATCTGATAATTTTAATTAGTTTTTTTGTTAACATTTGTCTAGTTTGGTTTCATCGATTTCAAAATGAGGTGAAATGAAAAATCCATAACTTTAAAAATACACCATAAAAAAATTGAAAAAAATATGGTGTAGTTAATTGCAGTGTCTACTTCAAAAGGGTATTCTTAGATGTTTTAGTTTTAGTGTAAACTAAGAGAAATGTTGCGTCAAAAAAACATGTTGAAAATCGACAAGCTTTCCCCATTGATCGAATTCAAAAACAAAAAAAAATAGTATATAGATCCATTGGTTACAAAATTATAGTCATGCATATTGTCGTATATTGTCGTA
Source organism: Larix kaempferi (assembly GCA_027924585.1). Lineage (NCBI taxonomy): Eukaryota > Viridiplantae > Streptophyta > Pinopsida > Pinales > Pinaceae > Larix > Larix kaempferi. The sequence continues at coordinate 722,096 of BSBM01001158.1, read as the reverse complement.
ACATTATAGTCACCCATTGATTACAAAAATTACATTTTGTGTATATTGTCGTAACATATTTTGTTTTTAGAAAACACAAGTTTAACAATGATTTCAGCCTCCCCAAAACACATGACTATTTTTTAGTCACTTCATTTTATAAGAATATACTCTTGAACATTTGCCAAATTGACATATCAAATCTCAAAAAACAAAATTGAAAAAATAATGAATAGAAAGATAACATAATTCTCTAAAAAATTTATTTTTATTGAAAAGTGAAATTCTAAACAAAAATATCACTTTTGTTCGCCCAAAGTTGAAAAACATGAAAAAATCAGATTTATTTTCTCATAAGATCCCCCAAAATAGACACCCATCTTCATGGGCTCACCTATATATATATATATATATATATATATATATATATATATATGTATGTATATTAGTGGGGTAGCTAAGTCTATAAGGTCCAATTGTTGCAACCTTGGCTTTGATACCACATTTAGAAATTTTTTTTAAACATAGAGTCATGATACATATTTAAATTATAAAGGGAGAAGTGGAAGAGCACTTACCTTTGCTTGATAGAACACTTAGATTTTTGTGACTACATATTCAATCTAATCAGGTACATACCCCTTCACCAACTATCGATTATCCAAGCTAGTTGCAACCTGGTACTGAACCTAGAGTCCTTATAGATTCTTATTGTTTGATTAGATACCACTAGTTTTGGCCTGGCCACAAACCCGACTGCTTATATTACCTTGAAGCTTCTCGGGTTTCACTTCATTAAGTCAATCAAGGAGAGTTAGACTCATTATTAAGTTACCACTCTGAATATTGCTTATTATTCTTATTTTTGCATGCTTATGGATGAAGCACTTACACCATTATATAGAGTCACTGCACTCTTTACCACTTCTTTGTCAAATTATATATCAGATTCTCATATATATATATATATATAATGTACCCAATGAACAACAATTTCAAGGCAGCATTCATGGTAGGGATTTTGGCCCAAGGTTTTCAGAAGCATCTCCTTTATGGGACAAAGAATCTAGGGCATGTACAGGGCCTAATAGGAGTTTTGGATGGGAGTAGAGAGGGGGAGGGGGAAGTGGCACCTCCCCAGTCCTGAAAGCAACAGTGAACTATTCAGGAAAGAAGGGAAGCTAGAAAAAGGGGAGTATAGGGGATGGAGTGGATCATAGAAAGGATGGCTTGGGCTGAGGTGGAGTAGGTGGGATGTTGGTGTGTAGAGGATCTATCCCTAAAATTAGTAAGATACAAGCTCTTCTCATTAGGTCGGAAAAGATGAGGGGAAGTATAGAACATATGAAAGAGCATTCCTTAATAGGGATATTTCTAGGGTTTTGGCCGAATGAAAACTATCTAATCAAGTGGATTCAAGCAGTATGGAAGCCTAAGGGCTATTACAGCCTACTCTTGGGTTTGAAGGGTTTCTTTACAGTAGTTCTATTGAATGTGTAGGATAGGGATCAAGTGTTTGAAGGCAGGTTGTACTTTTATAACTTGCCAGGGTTGTTTACGAATCCATGGAAAGAGCGCTTCAATCTAGATAGGGAAGATATGAAGAGAGTGCCAATATGGATTTTTTTGTATTCACTCCCAAGTGAGTACTGGAAGCAAGAAATATTGGAGGATATTGGAAATACCTTAGAGGATTTTGTACATATCTCGGACAAGACAAAAAGAGCAAGGTATAGTTCGTATGCCAAGATTTGTGTGTACATGGATATCTCTAAAGAGTTACCATAAGCTATAACCCTAACCTAGGATGACAAGGAGTGGGTGCATCTGATCGATTATGAACACATTCCCTTTCGCTATCGACTTTTCCATGTTCATGGACACTTATTCTAATATTTTCCAAGGAAAAGGTAGACAATGAAGGACACACCAAGATCACACAGAGACATATATAGGACTATCAAGGGGGGGAGGTGGAGAAAACCCTAAACCTTTAACATCCAATAGGTTTGACTTGTTGAACAACCTAATGGAGAATGAGGCCAATATAGAAAGCGGGGTTCTTTCACCTGCGGAAGGTTCACCATCAAAAAATCCTATGGAGGTGGTAGAAGAAGGTGACAACCAGAAGGGAACCCAAAGAAAAGTGACAGGGGATACACAGATGCTTTAGGAGAAGGAAGATGTAGAGTTAAGAGATTTGAACTTGCATGAAATAAAGAAGGCATGCTAGAACAAGAAGGAAGTCTATGCGTTGGCTTAGTAGGTTCAACTTATACAGGAGGCCATTCTTAGAATGGCTTCAGCCAAAACGCTGGTTATCTTGAGGGGTCAAAGTAAGGAGAACAATAGGATATTCAAAGAGGGATAGGAAAGGAGAGGTAGGAGAAATAATAGGTAGAGAATATAAGAGGTCGATGCAATGCTTGGGGATTTGGGAAATACCCAAAAATTAAATCAACCCTCAAGAAGTTATCTCAATGAAGCTACTACTATGGAATATCATGGGCGTGTGCAGTCCCTAGAAGACTAGGATGCTTAAGATTAAGAGAAAGAGGGAGAAACCAACAGTTGTCTTCTAGAGGGAGACAAAATGCTTGATTGGAGACATGGAGGCCATAGATAAGAAGGTTTGGAGGCGATGCGAGGTTGTAGAAGTTGTCGCTGGAGGTATGGTGGGGAGACTAGCCACATTGTGGAATATTGGTGTGGTTAGCTTATCAAATTTTGTGGCTGCCGAAAGATCTATCTCAACCGAAGTCAATATCTTGGGTGCGGGATTGGGAGGAATTCTGACCAACGCTTATCGTCCCAAGGTTTATACACAAAACATAAATTTCCTTAAATATTTGGGTGATCTAAATGAATGGGTTAGGGGCAGACATTGGATCATAGGGGGGGGATTTTACATTATCACCTCTATATAGGACAAGAAAGGGGGAAGGAGGATCCTAGATCCTTTAACCAAGAGTTCAAACAACTAATGGACGATTTGCGCCTAGTCTACATGGAAATGAAAGATCACACCTTCACATGGAATAATAAGCAAGGGGGGACGAAGCACATTGCCTCCCATCTTGATCGGTTCCTTGTCTCAGAATCCATTCTTTTCCATGCAGGGGAAGCTCGGCCGTGGGTTCTCCCTACTGTGGCATTGAATCACTAGTCGATATGCCTATCTTGGTTCCAAGAAGAAGATGCATGGAGATGGCCCTTCAGATTTGAATCCTTTTGGTTAAACCTTCCAGATTTTAAAGCGGCGGTTAAGTGTTGGTGGAAAGGGGAGGTAGAGGAACGAGGGTCTTGTATGTACCATTTTCAGCAGAATCTAAAATATATTAAGGCTAAGGACTTGGAACAAGGAGATATTCTGAAATATCTTTGAGGACAAGTGACGTCTTGAGACTAGGATGGAAGAAATTCAGGTCAAAGGAATGAGGGACAACTTGGATGAAATTTTCAAGGCAGAAGAAAGACAAGTTATGGAACAAGTGGCGTCCAGATAGGCGCAGTAGGAGATCCTATGGAAGCAAAAATAAAGCAACAAGTGGTTACAATAGGGAGAGAAAAACACAGCTTTCTTCCATAGATCTACAATCCAATGCCGCCGGAGAAATCAAATAGATTAAATCAAGGGTAAGAACTTGAATCGTTTTGACGAAATAAGGGAGATAGAAGGAGAATTGGTGAGATACTTCAGTTCGATTATGGAGGATATGATCTAGGACAAGACCCAAGACATTGCTCAAGTTTCCCAATTCATCCCTGTAATGTGCCTCGAATTACACCTTAAAAACAATTTCTTATAAGGGTCTCCGAACTATCATAAAAACACATATTTATGTAAATTAATTTCGTTACAAAGAATTATCGGTATTATTCCATATGATTTAATAAATTAACTTCAGCACTAAGAGGTTAATGGTATTTTACTTGTTTTCATCTTTTAAGTTTCTGTTTGTTTGTTCTCTTATCGTCATTGTGAACACTGAAGTGTCGTCATTAGTTAGACTTTCATCTTGTATTTCTTGACTGTCCTACATGTATGAAACTGGTTCTTTTGATTCCTTAGCTTTCCTATTCATATGTATGAATGTTATATTCTATAATAGGTTGTCTGTCATATTTATTGACTTTGAATCCTAACTTGATCTATATGACGTGCCTAATGGCTTTATGATGTTATGGACTGCTTGCTTTCCAAACTATGAACTAGTTCGTCTGTATTCATTATTTGTTGTATTTGGTTTGTTTACGAATCGTTTTCTTCATAGTTGGATTTATGGCCCATAATTTTTGGTCAATAGTTATTTGTATACTGGGGATCGTTTCCATTTATGAAACAGAGGTCTATACTCTATAATTTAATAACAATACCACCCGGAAGCAAGGTCGATTTATTTAGGTTCCGTGCGTTTGAAAGATCCATAGAATATAATTGTTATGTGGGTTACAAAGAGACCTTAAATTCATTATGAATTCGATTCTATATTCATTTTAAACTGAACTTGTATATACATATATACGATCACTGTAATCCCGCGAGGGTTTACTATGCTGAGATCGATTTCTTATGAAATCAACACTGTATAATCAATTTTATTGATATCATAAACATAGTCAAAATTTATTTCCATAACCTTCGAAGAACTATACATTATCATTCAAACCGACAATGAACATTCTCTTAAGATATTCTTACAGAAATATAAACAAGAAATAGAGTAATGCCGCCATGGCTCAATCGTGTATCTTGAATCGCTACAGCTATTCTAAGAATTATAATGTACATTATAGGAGGTAAAGGACCACGATACTCATTCTCTATATTTTCTATTTGACAGTGATATGAACTCTATGACAATGCCATATGGCTCATACAACTTTTGAAGGGAGAAAATCGTCATTGCAGTAATGCATGTTATCATTAGCCAATAATAAAAAGTAACAGTAATAAACTTAGTTGAAATAATCAGAAAAGTATTTGGAGAATCAGTTCCTCTCAACCATAGGAAAGAGCAGCAAAACTACTATCCCAACTTCACCCCCCAGCTAGATCACCACCATACACAATAGAATTAGCAAGCAAACCTTGAAATGCAACTCTCTCTCTCTCTCATAGTATGTAAGAAACTCACTGATGGACTTACAATCAAAAGAGAAATACTCAACAATATGCACTCATAGCAACAATTTCTCCATGCACAACACAGCGTCCTGTGCTATCTCACTCAACCAATTTATAGTTTTTGCCAAGGTCTTGTGCCATCTCAATCAAATCTCAATCAATCCTTTAATCCCTATGATTTAGAATCTTGTCTCATGGTTGAGCTTTTAGATTGGATTTGATTGACAAAATATCTCTTGGGGGTATCACACTCTTGACAAAGAGCATGTGGAGATGTCTCCTTGGTAAAGTACTATGGAGTTTAGTAGTTAAGGGAAAGTATTTAAAGGGGATGTATTTGGAAGTGTGGATAAGAATTGAACCTAAATATGTAAGCAAGGTTTCCAATATTCAGAATGGGATGGTGAGATATTTTCCTCTCATAGAAAAATGGATAGCTTGGAGGATTTGCAATGGCACAAAAGTGTATCTTTATTAGACCCATGGATTGGTTGGGCCTCTATATATAGGTTGGTTGTTCCTCTCTTATATGTTTTGAGGGGAAAAGTTCTACTAACATGGGTTTGACTGAGGCACTAAGGGGATTCACTATGTTATCCTATAACATAGAGTGTGCATTCCTAGGGTATTAGAGAATACCCCTAATTTCACTAGATATTAAGGAATTCCTCCAGAATTCTTTTTGTTGAACACCACCTTCGAATACACCTTTGCAATTAAAAAAAATCTCTATTTTCACTAGGTATCCTAGGTATCCATTTTCTCAATGAAATTTTTAATACCCAATTTATTTTTTTACTTAATATGGTGACAGGAAATAACTCTTACTACCCATACAAACCTTTTAGAGTGAAATATGAAATATTAATAAGAGAAGATATTCCATGATGGAGAACAACCCCCTTCACACACAATCATTCTAATTGACTTCACAACACATTCACTCATAGATCATACCTATCCAAACACCAATTTGACTAAAAAACAAAATCAAATTCTTACCATCTTCACACATAAATCATACTTATTCAAACATAGTCGTATTCACAACAAACTTAAATGTAGAATACTATCCTATTTAACCCATTAGATACATAATTATATACCCCAAAATATCTATATTTTTATAATATATTAAAACTACCCCTTAAACCCTATATACCAAGAAATATATTGCTTCCATTTTTTTTAGTATTAAATCCCCTAATTTAAACTCACATGGTATAATATTTCCTATTAAGTGAATCCCCATATAGGAGCACTAGCTATGAAATGGGATTCCTTCATACAAGACTTAAAAGAATGTGAAATATTCCTTTCATAAGAGAAATATTCTTTAGTATGGTCATGGAATGAATCGTGGGAACATGTGACAACCAAAGTAGCATATGATTCCATTTATAATTTTGTTTCAAATATGAAAGTTAATTGTTGGTCCTTTGTTCTATGGAAGTGGATATATCCATTAAACATAAAACTTTTTCTTTTTCTCTCTCTATAAAATAAGATATTAACATGGAGAAATTTATTGAAGACAGGTGGGATTGGTCTTAATATTTTTGTTTTGTGTTTGAAGGATGAAGAATCAGTAAATCACCATTTTTTTCATTGTTCTTTTTCGAAGCAGGTTTTGCAAAATTTGAAGTCCGATGTTAGATTTTTTGGTACCTAGGTGACCATATCTATTCAAAGTAGCTCGGATTCTTGGCTTAAATATCAATTTGGCAACCACTTAAAAGTAATTCCAACTTATTTTTGTTAGGGATTATGGTTACATAGGAACAAGGTGTTGTTTGAAGAATTGAATAAGACTATAAATGTAGTTTCACAAAAACAATTGGGGGATTACTATGAAGTCTCTAATGATAAATTTCCTAATAGATGGAGACAAGTGATGAATCTAAAAATCAGTTATCACTTTCCTTTTGTTTTTTTATAGAGCTTGTCAATGCCTTTTTTTACTTTGTGAAGATGGGATAAAATTACATATGAAAAATAATCACTTATTTAATATAAAATTGGGTAGCGGTATGTGTACAAATACCCGAGCTAACGACGAAAGCTAAGCACTGAGCTGCAGAGCATTAAATGCGGCAGATCGGTGGTTAGGGTCCGTTGAATCTCCAGATCCAACGGACCCTAACCATTGAGCTACCGCATTTAATGCTCTGCAGCTCAGTGCTTAGCTTTCATCGAGCTAAACTCTTGCTAGTTTGAGACCTTGTATCCTTTACAAGATAAAAAACATATCATATTTAACGGTGTATGAGGATTCAAAGAGAATGATTTACTTGAAGATAACAGCTTTAATTACCTATCAACAATGCATTTGGAATAGTGCCACGAAAGGGTAAGGCACTTTAGGAATCCTTTGTGGATATTAACTCTCAACATTTACATACAAAGTTCAATTCTACAACTCACACTTTTTCTATAGAAACCTTGATTTTAGATCAAAGAGTCTTAATATTTATGAAGTTTTTGGATGATGATATTAAGTCCAATGATTCTTATTTTTTATTTATTTTAACACTCCTTTGTAATTCCCTAGTTTCATTATTTTTTTTTTCTTTGCTTTTTATATTGTGGGCACCGTTTTGGATAGTATATCTTGATTTATAAATGAATATGAAAGATAATACTTTTTCCTGAAAAAAATGGATAATATTAAAAAAGGTAACCTAAATTTTAAAGTTATAATTTATAGTTTAACATTTATTTTGTTTTGTTTGCACTTTTTCTCTTGAATTCTCAATGGATATAGATCTATACGTATTAAATTTATATATGGAAGTTTTTTTTATTTCAATTTATTTTATTAAAAAAGCATTAATATGACAAATATTGACATACTTTTTTTTTAAATATTTTTTCATATAAGAAGTTTTTAAATAAAGATATAATTAATTTTATCTATTAAAACAATAAGAACACTTTCAAAGTTTTTAAATAGTTTTTTTTCTCAAAATTTATAATTTTTTTAATATTGTATAATTCTTTTTTTCTGTATATTATCATTAAAAATTAAAACTATAATATTAATTCACATAAATTTATCTTATACTTAAAAAAAAATTAAATAAATTCAAAATGAAACTATGTTAATTTTAATTTTATTTATTTTATAAACATAAGTTTTTTATTACTTTTTATTTTTTATAAAGTAAATAAAATTTAAATTACATTAATATAAAATCTGAATTATTACTTATCATATTACTTTAATAAAGTTTGAATTTACTAGCAAGAAACAAACTTCAAATTACACATATATATATATGAATTTATAATTTATATATATTTTTATAAAATTATAAATAATAATGTAAATTTATATTTATATTAAAAATTTAGAATTGAAATATGTTTCTGACTAACTAGTTACTTTTATTTTTATTTTTTTGTTTGCTGTAATGTTCTTTGATTTGCTAGGCCAGCCTTTGGTCTAACATACCACAATTCAGAGCCATCTAAGCCGTCACCCTTACCATGATTGGATTTAGAAGCCCCTCCCATGAGCAGCAGGTTTTGATTTCTGGCCGTCGTGATACTGTATAATATTCTATATCAAAATTTCCACATGAAATAATTCTATAAGACTAAATCCTTATTAAAAGTAATTACAGCTGACATGGTTGAAAAATATATTTGTCATGATACAAGTTTTGTTATGTTTACTGTATGTGACAATATGTTCTGATACAAGTTTTGTAAGGTTTACTGTCTGGGACAATCTGTTCAGATAATGCCCTACTTTGAACATTTTCCCGGACGATTTTTCTGATAATGCCCTGCTCCGAACATTTTCTTTATTCAACGTACGAAACCGTGAGAAGTGATGATCACCTTGAGGAATGGTCCTATAACTACTCCACTGTCTTTGTGGGGTACCCCGGGTGCCAGTGTCACGACGCCACGCGCTTAATAATTACACTGTACATGGGAAAGGATGCTGGTGCGCCATCATAACAGTAATAAATTAATGAAAATCCATTTTCATTCCGTAAAATAATTCTTTGTTCTCGTTACTGGCCGTTATTTTTATGTGAATATGTTGTGATAATGGAAGCATGTCAAATAAGTTTCAGGGCTGTCAGCTAGAGATTGCACAGTTGTTTGTTGGTCTCCTATTGGCACAGATTTCATGAAAAACAAATTGGCAGCCAGAAAATGCTCTGTTATGACACTGATTTCAGAGTGGAGTTGCAAGATTAATCATTCCGGTGGGCCTGCAAAAATATATCTGTTATCAAGACAGTCTACCCATCAACTTTTTCAGATGTCTTTACAGCTCAATAGAATCCCCGTGCTTTTCCAAAAAAATTAGCCTTTAGATGCCTCTAAACGACGCCCAAATATTCATATGAAACATCAAATATTGGCGCTGCCTTCAAGCTGCAAAACAAAATTCCATGGTGACTAATTACACAGTGCATAGAAATAGTGCAACAAATATGAATATCCTGCAGCGCGCAGACCAATTCAGTGAACAGTATCCAAGGCTCACTTTGGAGCAGTTTAAGGCGGACTTTCGGGAACATCATTGCGTGAGTATTCAAGGCAGTGATTTCTGGAGCTGTATAAGGGCTAATTAAAGATTTGATTCTGAATCAGGTGGAGTAATTTTTGTTAAAATTGTAATTTGGATGGTTCAGATCTCAATTTTGATAATCTGGATAGTTTTAAAATTGAGCAATTAATCTAGAACAACAAACAATTCAAACTAAACGTTTTAGTTGTCGTGATTTCATGATGAAGCGTTTTAGTTGTCGTGATTTCGTGATTTCTTAGCAACAACCTGACAACAATTAATTCCAATAGAATAGAAGAGTGCATGGAGTGAGGTCATGAGCTCTCTGTGCAAGAGCCTTGGGCATTACTAAATATCAGACTACCAATAGTGATATCATCAAGACTAGGAGTTTCAAGATATCTTTACAAAGCTTGGATTTTAGATATTATCTGAGATTTTGGATTTTTTTGAGTGGGTCAACAAAATTAACGTAAGTGTAAAAGTGTGCAGTGTGAGGATTCATTTCATGGTTGTAGTATCTTGTTATGCTAAAATGTATCTTGATTAACATTTAAATAAGTTTCACTTAAGAAGTGGATAAGAAAAGGGATATGTTTATATTAATTAGTTTAATGTTTATGATAGTTTCATGTTTATATTAATTAGTTTAATGCTTAGAGTTTGTTTAACAACCAATCAGCTCCACAAAACTAAGTGATTGCCTACACCTATTCTGATTACGGACCACGTTACTTGTAACCATGCTAGTTAAAAATTACAATATTTTACTGGCATACCCAAATACATGTTTGACGAACATAACATAACATTCCAATATACATTCAGTATGAAATGATTCTATGATATGTAGAATATGATTAACAATTAAATTTTGAAAATCTGTTAATGTGTTTTGAAAATCCTCGTAATAGGTGAATGAATATCCCATTGAAATTAAAGACATTGTTCCTGCGATGTTGTTGTCAATTTAAGTGTGCTAGTTGCACAACCTGTATGGAATAATGAGTGTCACAAGAAAATTTAGTTTTAGTTGCAAAAAGTGTTAATTTTATTGGGTCCATAAATAATGCAATATGTTTTATTGTAATGTTCTATTGATTGGCTCTATCCAAAATCTTATATATTTATAGTTATGATTTTGTTTTTTATTGTGTATAGTTTCAGTTAAGGTAAAGTTGGGAATTAATAGTTAGGAATATAGTGTATGAGATGACTCATTTTCCTATAGTGCAAGATATATTTCCAGATTCGATCTTATATATCTATAGCTATGATTTTTTTTTCTATTGTGTATAGTTCCAGTCAAGGTAAAGTTGGGAATTAATAGTTAGGAATATAGTGTATGAGATGATTCATTTTCCTATAATGCAAGATATATTTCCAGATTTGTAAAACTAGAACAATCACTCTATGTTGTAAGAGTTTGTAAATCAATTGTTGCAAAAAATAAATTTTCATTCATCATTATAATACCTAAAATCGCTTCTAAGATTATGAAAATCAATAGATTCACTACCTCTCTCTTCCTCCTATTTTTTAATGTTGTTTTTCACTTTTGTGAAATGCCAATGCTATTATTATTTTTCATTTATTAAGGCTCACTTCTAGCATTATCTGGTCATGTGATTGATGTATTTGGATTGATCTATCCATGAGATGCACTACCTCTCTTCTCCTCTCTTTTTTTTAATGTTGTTTTTCACTTTTGTGAAATGCCAATGCTATTATTATTTTTCATTTATTAAGGCTCACTCTAGCATTATCTGGTCATGTGATTGATGTATTTGGATTGATTCATCCATGAGATACTATGTTTTTTGGTATTGTTGTACATTTTTCAGTGCCAACAATGATGATATTAAATTATTGGCAATTTGAAGGAAAATAACAATCACTTAAATTGTGAAAACAAAAAAAGCCATCATGGTGGTCCAAATTTTACTCTAGAAACAAAGGCTTTTCTTCCAATGGAGTTGTTCAAGATCGAGCTAGACACATTTGTGGATATACATTTGGAGATAGGGTGTCATTACCCCACATATAGCTACCACACCAATAAGTACGGGAGACATTATTTTGGTACACAAAACATTTGTTCATGCATATTTATACAACATTGAGTTCCCTAAGCACTACCTCACAAACCTATTACCTCTTAATGGTCATCTTGTTCTCTTGGGATCAACACCAATCGAGAATTATCACCTCAATATCCTCATTATTTTTTGGAGACTACCCTCCCACTCATGTCATTATTCGATGCAAACCCTACATACATTTTTGCTATGGATTATAAGAATTATTGTTTGAGCTCTTGAGATCTAAAATTTGGTTCTTGTTTTTTAGAACACCCTCCTATCCATATCCCAATTATAGCATAACATAGTATGTTTTTCCTAGGGATTCTCTAAGCAATGTTGTTTCATCTATTGATCTCTTCGATATAATTCTTGCTTGGAGAACACCTTACAACCCAGATCATTATTTATTGCAAATCCTAGGTATCTTTTTCATAGCATTGATTTAAGCCTTTTTGTTTTAGATATTGAACTCTTATGTCTAGTTCTCTTTTTGGAGAGCACCCTCCTACCCAGATCCTTCTTTGGTGCAAACTCTTGATCTCTTGTTCCTAGAGCTTTTACTAGCATTTTTTTTCATCTCATCACCTTTCCAGAGTTGGTTCTCTTTTTTGGGTATTTCTTTCCCACCCAAATATTTATTCAACACAAACTCATCTAGATGGACATTAGTGGACACCCACCTAGTCTACCAGCTTAAACACATAGTTTTAGAGCTTAACAATTTTTTTACAGTTTTTCAGGTCGTGATCTTTTGATGCTGTTTTGAGGCCCTATGTAACAACCCCCAAAATACACTATCAAAATAAATATTAATAATAATAAAACTTTTTCTCATGCTCGGTGAAACTCCTACTTTATATAGACTCTTCAAAATAAAAAATAAACACAAAATTTCTTTCCATAATAAAAATGTTTCTCTTCTTCCAATATGTATATATATAAGTCTATAAAATTATAATAAATATCACTCACATGTAATGACCCCAACATCGTAAAATTTAGTCAATATAATTTTATTTATTTATTTTGACATGAAGAAACTACACAACATGAAAATTTACAACTCCAAACGTGTTTCCTGAGCCATATAATTCATTTCATTTTGCATAAGTAAATATAACAAGATGATTACTCCTTATCTAACTACCCAAGCCCATTTAACCCCTCATCCTATACGATATTTCCTTAACTTAAAATTATGACAAAACTTTTCCATAATTAACAAAATTAATATATATATAACAAAAATTCCTTAAAAATATATATATATATATGTATTCATAAATTCCAACATAATGACTTCATGCTTGTTTCCCAAAATAATATATATATATATATATTCATAAATTCAAACATAATGACTTCATGCTTGTTTCCCAAAATAAGCGTGTGTGTAGATTTACAATTCTCCATGAGGAGACTTATATATCCCTAAGCTTATGGCTTATCCTCTTTTTAATTATGTATTCGAATGCCGAAAATATAAGGATATAACCCCCATTGTTTATAAAACATAGACTTAATAATTTTATACTTACTTCCATAATTGTATAGTGTTACAACCATATTTATTTTATAATTTAACTTCTACCAATATATTGTGTGATTATATGGATTTATTTAAAGGTATGGATTTTGTGAAGAAGATAAGTGATATAGAAATACATTTCAATCGACATTTACACAAAGTATCGATCTACACGAGGTCTTAAAGGAGTGTTATGAATTATATCCGATAGAAATATAATACATATCCATTGACAGGGTTACTTTAACGATTGCGAAATCGCTCTGTATACAAAGAGTAAAACCGTATTCCCCCCCACGCTTACAGAGATCTCAGAGTTTAAATAATTCGATTTACATAATCGAGTAATGTTCCTTCGGTAGTGTTCATACAGAGATCATGGAGTTCGGTTTTAATAAATACAAAGAGATCTTAGAATTTAAATAATTAGATCGAGCTTCTGTAGCGTTCGGAATTACGCAGAGAATCACGGAGTTCGGATAAATGTACCCAGTAAAATAAAACATTTAATACAACATCCCCCTTTTCATTGAATTCACATAGTTCATATACGGCTACATCATTATCTTGTTTTATTTTATTTAAGAAAACTTGCTCTGTATAATACATTTTTTCTTACATGAACTATGCCCAGATTTTCCCTACTATATCGAATTGAAATATCCCTAACATAAATGATTGTTTACAATAATCATAATACTTGGGATATGAACTCAACGATCTCTTGTAATAAAATTGATTGTCAGATTTAAAATAAAAAATCAAACTAAAATCTATCATCTACATATCCAGAAAGAATGAGCAATACACCGGAATTGAGGAAGATTACTGGTAGAAATCAGCTCCTCCGAACCATAGGAGCGAGCAACTCGTCTGTTTTCATATCTCCACCCCCGAGCTGGATCACCACCATGCACTAGAACACAAGCAATCACTTCCTTGCAGCACTCTCTTCTAGAGTCCATAACAAGCAGATGGACTTCTTAAAATAGAGAACACTCAAATAGTTATGCTATGTACAACATGGCGTCCCATGCTATCTCAGTGCACTATTATATATAGTTTTTCCCAAGTCTTGTGTCATCCCAATCAAATCTCCAATCAGTCCATGAATCCCTATTATTTATGATCTTGTCTGGTAGTTGAGTTTTAGATTGGATTTGATTGATAAAGATCTCTCTTGTTTTCTTACACATGTTCTCTCCGTGCCATGGTGGTGTCCCCTCATTTAGTTGACTATCCATTTTCCTTTTTCTTTTGTTTAATAATAAAAAATTGTTTGTGGTGTAAAGTGCCACCTTCTGTTTTTGAGTTTTAAATAACTCTTACATAAAAATAATAATTGTCACAATTTAATAATTCAAAAATAATAAATAATATTTTGGGGTATCACACCTTAAATGGCAGTTTTTTGCCACAACAATGCTCAAATGATGCACAATACGTCTTCGTTAGATATTTCCGATAGAATACTGAGTGCCCCAAATGGAGATATCATGCAAGAGCACCTCCAAGAAGTTGACATATCAACTAACCACATTGGGGCCCACAAACATTTTGGCATTTCATCTCGAAGGGTTAGGGATTTTTATGTTTAGGGTTTTCTCATTTATCCTTTATGTTAAATAGGCCTTTCTAGCCTCATTGCAACTCATTTTTTGTGGATGAGCATAACCGACCTATCCCTTTTCAGAGATATCCTAGCACAATCTAGAGCTAGTTTGTATTGTTTTACAGTTTATAGGTTTTTTTCAATCCATTCATTAATAGTATTGCATTTTAGCCTCACATTAGCACCACTATTTGTAAAAGATTTGGGAAATCCTCAATTTCCAAATAGTGGTGTGAAAGTGGTGATAATGTAGGGATACACAAGTGGTGCTAAGATTTATGGTGCAAAAGTGGTGTTTGTAAAAAATTGATTTTGGTGTCAAATGAATATGTGGCATTACATGATATATGGTACAAACCACCAAAACCAATCATAGGTGGATTAATAATTTATGGTGTAAAACACCAAAATTAATCCTACATGGAATGGTATTTTTGTGGTGTAAAACTACAATAAAAATATGTGCATGTGGTGTAAACAACCACAAAATAAAAATATAAAAAATTGGCACAAAAAATAGCACAACCATACCATATTTATCAAGGTTGTGCCACTATGTGAGGTACCCCACATAATAGCACAACCTTGCTAAATATGACATGGTTGTACTATTATTTTATACAACCCAAACATTAAAATTAAACATCATTTTATTAATAATAATATGGTTTTTTATTTATAATGGTATTAATTAAAAATAATTACATTCAATTTTGATGATATAAATTGAATATAAAAATTAATAATAAAAAGTTAATAAGAATATCATAGAAGATTAAATTAAAAATAAATGAAAATTATTATTAATTAAATAAAATAAAATGATGTTTTGCACTTACAATTATAAGAATCTAACGATCTCATATGATGATAACTATTAGATTTAAGGATGTATGCATTTTATTTGAAAAAAAAATTATGATTGAAAAAAATATTAATTATTGATTCATAAAAAATATTAATTATCGATTCATATTTTTACATAGAACTTAGTTGACCGAGGTAAGATTGTGATAATTGTTATAAGCTATAATCTAGGTTTCAATCAAATGATAGGTATAAAAATGATATTATATTATTTCCATTAACATAGATATGATGACTACACAAATTTAAAAATATATATTATAATAACAATATATTTAAATTTGTAAAAATATTTTAATAATTTTAATATAGTTCTTTATGAAAGAAGAATTTCAACAATAAAAATAAATTATATAAAAAAAAACCATAAAATATGTGTCAACCATAAAATATTATAATTTGCATTTAAACTTTATTCTATTTATAAAAAATCTAAATAAAAACAATATTTAATATTGGAAATAAGTTAATAAAAATAAGTTAATAAAAATATACTTCTTTTTAGTAAACCTCTACAAATTTTAGAGAGATTATAATAAAATTGATTTCCAATCTCATAAATAAATAAAAATACAATAATAAATTTTGATATATAAATTTAGGAATGTTAAGTTTTTTTTTATTATTATTTAATCTATCCAACCGCCTATTAATAGATATTAGATATTGTATATTTATCTCTATATAAAATGTATCCAACTAATGAGATCATTATTTTTTATCTTATTACATTATGCATTAAAAAATCTTAAGACAATTTTTTTTTAAATCCATAAAAATTAAAATCTATATAAAATTTAACCAACTAATGAAATCATTATTTTTTATCCTATTATATGTATTAAAAAATCTTAAACCAATTTTGTTTTTTAAACCCCAAAAAATTAAAATCAATAAAATGAGTTAGATTTTCTATGAAATTGATTTCTTATCCCTTAAAAATACTGCCATCCTTTCACTTCAGTGTGTATTGAAACAAACCAATCCAAATGCTTTATTAATCTCGTAGAATTAACAAGAAGTAGAATCTTCTCTTTCCTATTATTATTAACTTGCATATCTTAATCTCCTTCGTACATAAATGTGCTTCCCTGCCAAGTTTACCAAATTCCCTCTTACCACCGTAGAGCTCAAACCACGTGAAAGCAAAAAGGGCATTAGCTTGCTTGCAATAAAGCATGGCAACCTTAACAAAATAAATTGAAAATTAGTTACACTGAGCTTGACGCTGTAGGGTAGGAAGCGTATTAGCTTCATCATCCATCATAAAAATTTATACAAATAAAACATAAGAAATTTAAAAAAAAAAATTATAAATTTGTTATACCAGGCTTGAGGTTGTACCTGCGCAAAAAAAAATATAAAAAATAAAAAATTGAAAATTTGTTACACAATGATTGAGGTTGTAGAGTTATGAAGGGTAGAAACAATAAAGGCAATTCTTTTATTAAAAAGTTTAATTATTTAATTATTAAAGTTTAATTATTTACTTGTTCTTCTTTTTTATTTTTTAGATGGTTATATTTTAAATAGAATTTTTTAGTTTGAGTTTGTTTCTTTAATGTAGTTGTTTGTTTTTTAGAAAGGTTGTATTTTGTGTAGTTTTGAATATATTTTCTTATTGTAATAGTTTACTTTATTATGGTTGGTTTGTTTTGTTTTTTGTTTTTTTAATTATGTTTGTTTTTTTTGTTTTTTGTATTAAGTGAAACGAGGTGCTTTACAGTCTAGTATGGGGGCAATTTTGTAATAGTTTGTCTTTATTATTGCTAGCCATTAATTAAAATGTAAAAAAAAGTAAAATGTAATAAATATTTTGTCGGCCATTAAGACGTGTATTTTCGATTGTGTATTTCACATATTATGTGTTTTTTAATTAAAACATAATTAAAAAAAGTCATGTTAGCTCATAAAATAAAAAATTATGGAAAGTATTTAAAAAAAATTCATGTGGGCTCATAAAATAAAATATTATGAAAAGTAATTAAAAAATAGATGATCGTTTATAAAATAAAAACACAAAACTTAAACCCATGTAACATACGCAAAAAGACGAGTTAGTAATTTGGGGAAAATTAAAATTTTTCTTCCATTATAGAATTAAGGAAATAAATATATTTCCATAACATCAACGATTTCTGCAATAAAATGTACTTGTGGGAGGACTACAAAGTCCGACATGCTTCCATCAATAAACGACGGTAAAAATGTTTATCATGCACCAATGTTACGCAACTCCTTTTGTTGCATTCAGAACAATTTTCATTATAATCATATTCAAATGTTATGTTGCTTCAACACACTAATGAGGATATAACTCATCTAACCTCACTACAACAAATTTGACATTTAGGGGTGGTTGTCTTCTGCCTCCAAAAGTTACTTTTGGGGGCGGTTTTGGCTTTGGAGGTGGTCTTTCCAAAACCATCCCTAATAGCACTGACGCTAAAAGTTTTGACTTTTAGGGGTGGTTCTATAAGAGATCAAAATCGCCCCTAAAAGTGACTTTTGGAGGCGGTTCTAATCCCCCTCCAAAAGTGACTTTTGGGGGTGGTTCTAACCTCCCCCCAAAAGTGACTTTTGGCGGCGGTTCTAAACCCCCCCCAAAGTCACTTTTTGGGGCGATTCTACCCCCCCCCCCCCAAAAGTTACTTTTGGAATTTTGGGGGCGGTTCAAAACCCCCCCCCAAAAGTCATTTTTTGACTTGAAGGGGCAGTTGTCTTCCGCCTCCAAAATTTAATTTTGGGGGCGGTCTTTAAAATACCTCCCCTAATAACACTGATGCTAAAAGTTTCAACTCTTAGGAGCAGTCCAGGAAGAGATCAAAACCTCCCGTAAAGTGACTTTTGGCAATGGTTCTAAACCCCCCCCAAAAGTCACTTCTGGACTTTTGGGGGCGGTTCTAAACCCCCCCCCTCCCCAAAAGTCACTTTTAAGGGTGAATATAAACACCCCTCATAGGTACCTACGGAGACGGTTCAAAACCCCCCCTAAAACTCTTTACAAACCTTTGGGGGCGGTTTTAAACCCCCCTTGTAGGTACCTACGGACACTACTACATATGGCTCAAAAGTTCCACGACATTTTTCCATGAATAAGTCACGAATAAGTTAAAATCAAAATTTTCGTTGAAAAATACTTAAAATTTTTGGAAAAAAAGGATCTTGCACGATGATTGTCGTTACAGCGACATAATCTCCTTAACGTTGACAACCATTTGGAAAAGCGGGTGTATGAAGAGAACTCAAGAGAGGGTCTTCTCTCCCGCCATTGATTTCATTTTCCCCAGTTACCAATTCACTGAGCCGAGTCCATATCCCCAAGATCACAGAGGGGAGGAGGAAGAGAGATTTAAAGAAGGTCGCGTATTAGAGGGGAGGAGGAAGAGAGGTTGAGATAAGTTTGCAGAGGGGAGGAGGAAGAGAGGTTGAGATAAGGTCGCAGAGGGGAGGAGGAAGAAAGCTCGTAGAGGTCGATAGGACACAGAGGTTATAGTGGTAGAGAGGATAGAGATAAGAGGTTGAGGAGGATGCAGAGGGGAGGAGGAAGAGAGGTTGAGATAAGGTCACAGAGGGGAGGAGGAAGGGAGCTCGTAGAGTTCGAGAGGATGCAGAGGTTATAGTGGTAGAGAGGACACAGATAAGAGGTCGAGGAGGTTGCATAGAGGACGAAATGCCCCCCAAATCGGTTATTAAGGGTTTAACATTCTTCAATTTGTTAAATTTTCTTTGTTCCATAGGGTGTAATCTTATTAAATATGTTAAATTTTCCTGATAGGGTTCCATGGGTTTTGAGATAAGCAACCGTAGTCAGTGTCCAACAGAGAATTTGGTTGAATAGGATTGTTAATCGAAAATTTCGAGTAGTAGTAGTTATAACCAATGAAGTTCCAAATTGAACGGTTTCCAAATCTAGGCGAACAACGGTTGGGTGCAATAAGCCCTAGAAGCCATACCCAATTACTAGTTACGGATTCACTCTTAAAAATAAAATAAAATATACTAGAAATAAGGAAATGAATCTTACACCAATCTTTAGTTAAGAAAACCCCCATACTCCTCTTCTAGAACTTGTGGCATATCCCAGTGATACATTGAACGAACAAATGATTGTTCATTTTCATCATACTTATAAAGTTTTTTTCTCACCTATGAATCGCATTTCTTCCCATCAAATCAATCAAAGTGCGGTTGCTACATTTCTAGGCCACATGTAGAACGACTATTACTGTCGTACCAATCATCTGATGTATTCTCTGAGTGCCTTACATTTAAATATTTTTCAGTTCTTTCTGCGGAATCTTCCATTTTATGGACTTGCATGCAAACTCTTCTTGCAACTATACCGTCAAATAAAAATATTTGATTATGACTCTGCAACATTGGACTACAAGAGGGTACTTGGAATCCTTTGTCACACATCCTAGAATATGATGGGGTCATACACTCTACAACTTCTTCAACAATAGCTCACTAAGAACAACATGTGGCTTTCTGAATTATCTTGGGACTTAAATGCAAATTCTCTTTTAATTTGTCATGCACAACAGATAAGTAGACATCTGGAAAATATTCCAAGAACCATTTTTCAACTAGCCAAGATAGTTCTATGTAAGCATATGCTTGTAATATAACATCTCTATTGTGGGAAGGGGCAATTAATCATCAAAATGCAATGGCATATTGGTGATGTCTCATCGAAGGTCTGGTGAGATAAACATGAAAATTACAAAATCAATTGAAGACTTCCATTTGCAAGTCACTAAAAAATATACATAGGGAATAAACATTATAAAGAATCTTTGAATCATGCTAAAAAGTTTAGCATAATGAGAAATTGTTGGGAAAATATTAAGGACCATATCATAAATTTATCCTGTTGCAAGTAACTTCTACCTTCTCCTATTTTACTACATATTACTTTTGGGCTTTTTGTTATTTTATGCATGCAAGAATTAGAAGAGGAAATAGGTATTCTGCAACAAACATGATAACTTACGAGTAAGGATGGCCACTAATATCAATGAAAGAAGCAAGGTTCACTCTAAGATCCACATTCCCCAACTAGGTGTTCTTTCATAAAGAAGGGAAAGTAAAGGT
Organism: Larix kaempferi; assembly: GCA_027924585.1. Classification (NCBI taxonomy): domain Eukaryota; kingdom Viridiplantae; phylum Streptophyta; class Pinopsida; order Pinales; family Pinaceae; genus Larix; species Larix kaempferi. Next base: position 701,267 of record BSBM01001158.1, on the reverse strand, counting down.
TCCAAATTGTAATGCTTTTCCAGTAACCTAACATCTGCCACATTCTCCTCATCTACTTTCACGGTTCTAGTATAGACAAGTAGGATAGTGCAATTTGGAAGACAAACGATCTCTCTATAGACCTTTTTTGTACCATTTTCATTGTTCCTTGATTTAACAAAGCATCACCCAAAGATCCAAATGTTCTGCTTGGGAATAATATAGCTAGAGGGAAATAAAGATGAGCATCTAGATGCTAAAAAAAACAAGTGTGAAAACAATGAACTCCCATCTGACAAGACCGACAAGAGGTCATACATCTCATCATTATCAAATGCCTTCTTCATTCTTCTTCCAAATTTATTTGGAAATCCATATATACCGAAGTAGGACATGTTGTGTGCTGCATACCATTGTACACCAAGAGCAAGGCTATTGTCAACAACCAATTTCTGAAACTGCCTGATTAATAATCCAGTTTCTATTTCTTCACATTCGACCTTTTCAACAGAACCTTCAACATGGATATCTTGTCTGAAATTCTGAGCAAAGACTGAATCTGGACCAATTTTGCGAAGGGCGAGTGGGTAAGAAACAATATTGAATTGCTTCATTTTCAATCTTGTGTTTCATCCCAACAACAGATTCTCCCATGTGTTGCACTAACAACATGAATAGATACATTTGATCTTGCAACTTTGACTTCATTGTCATAGTAGAACTTAATAACATGGGACAATATTTCCAGTACATTATATTTATGTAAAGTCCAACTAAACAGTTCCAAGCTTGAAAAACTTGCCAAAGACATCAAGCTTACTACCATCAGAATATCATCAAATACAGAATTTCCATTGTTACAAGCTCCTAGTTCTACAGTATTCAATAAAGATTGTAGCCACTCATGACCAAATGGCTCCAGATCTTCAACTAGAAAAATTTGTTCTTGTGAAGAAAGATATTTGAAAGGTGAATAAACAAGAAACAGGACAACCCTGCAAAATAGGTTCTCTCTCAGATATATTAGGTACTTCCTATGTAGGTTGCTTCCCAATTTCTTGCTGGACATGAAGCTGACCACGTCTATGAATAGTTCTTACCCCAATTTTATGGTCATATTTGCAAAAACATGTGTTAGCATCCAATTATTATAAGTTCCTATATCATGAGGTCTTAGTTTTAACTTATGGCTAATTTAATTTTAAACACTAAGCAACCCAAAATAAATATGGAAAAAGAACCCCCAAAAAATATGGAAAATATGAGAGAAGGAAAAGCAAAATACCAGGAAAATGAAATAAGCATTAAGAGTTATTCTTTATTCATAGCAATAGTTGAATCAAGATTTGAGCCCTACTCAAGCTCTTGGTTAGAGAATGTATATGCTAATTGGCTATAATTTCCAAGATGTTTCTTCTCGAGTACAAGAAACTTGAAGAAATAGTTCCCTGTATTTTAGTGGATAGGTTTCATCCAGGCATCCCATCAAGCATCTTCCCCTTTGGTGTAGATATACGTGCCCTGTTTATGAATTCCAATAGTTTACTTAATCAAAATGCATGTAGGATCAATGAAACAAGAACGCATATCTATACCATCCTTGTGAATATCACCAACACATATAATTTGTGGGAATTCTAAGGGAGGCCCCAATACCCAACCTAAGAGGTCATTAGGGTACTACTTGCATGCAAGTTTTATGTTTATCCTTATTCCCCTTTTTTCACCTCGAACATATGACCATTCGAGGTACACATAGCTTATTTGCTTGTGTCAAAACTACCAAACAGGTTGTGACTAGCCCGACCATTGGATATTTCGGATCCATCTTAGTGGACATATTTTGCTTCTAACATGATCCCTTTTTCATGAATCCATTGGGGACACTTGCATATCTCATTTGTTTTGCATGCATCCCAAACTTATATTGAGGACCAAACTCACCATCTCTGAGTTGTACTCTTTGGTCCATTGATCTTAGTAATTTCCCCTATATCCTTCAATACAAAAAACAAGATAGAATAGAATTAGTTATTCATTGAATCCCTTTGGTAGGTGTTATAGTTCATTTCCTATGTTATTATCTCTTGGATTAGGGGGCCATAAATGCCACCAACATTTATTTCACATGCCTTACTCTCTAGGGTTTTGGAATGCAATTTTAGAGTTTTGGCATAGGGAAATTTTAGAGTTTCGGGTACAACTCTTGGCATCATGAAGCACCTATTGGTCAATCAAGTGGGTAAAATAGGTATTCCAGTTGTCAGGAGCAGTGGAATATCTGGTTGGTGTGGTTGGAATGACTACCCAATGTGTAGTCTTATGAATAGTTCACACCCGGGTCATTGGCTGTGGGTGTGGTGAGACAGTCTGCTCTGGTAGGGTAATGGGGTTCACCTATTGCATGACCGGGGGATTGAGGAATAGGTAGTAACCACGCTTGGATGAATATATGTAAAACCACGTTTGAATGAATCTCTATAACAAGTATCTACCATGGTTGTTATTCCAGGTGGAAAAGGTAAAGCAAAGCTCCCGGGGATTGCTTTGTGCTGAGTATCACCAATCTGCAGCAAGTGAGGGAATCAAACTTTTAGGATTTCCACCGTGGCACACACCCTCTAATTTTCCCAAGGTGAAACTCAATGATGGTTGTGTACTTCCCAACGAGAAATAGCAAAATGACACCGGATTCAGGTAACGGGATCTCTCAATTCAATATTTAAAAGTCTCGGTAGTTCAAATTGCTTAGAATGATATATACATTGATTTCTTTCTATATAGAATCCCATGGAATTCAAGATAGTTTATTTCATTGACCCTATATGAGCTAAACTACTTTGTATTTGTAAATATATTTTGACTACGCTCACCACAAATGCATCTCTATTGTAAACCACTGTAACCAACTTAAGACATTCATATCAGGTTCCTTTAAAAGGCACCATGAGTGGGGGTCATTTATTATGCCAATGTTTCCTATGCCATGTACTTGGCCCCAAGTGTAGATCACTGTAGCCAACTTACAACATTCATATCAGGTTCCTTTAGCCAAGACACCATGAGTGTGGGTCATTTATTATGCCAATGTTTCCCAGAATCCCATGTCTTATGCTTGGCCCCATACACTATTGCAAGTATAAATGCACATTCGGCATGAGTACAAACACACACATGTCATTGGAGATGATTGAACCCTATGGAACAATAATAATGCCTCAAATCGCCAATTCTAAATAATATTACTTGTCATTCCTATACAATATAATATTTATATTTCATTTAAATCCATATAACAACATGGCCTTAGGTGACAAATTCTCATTGGAATGTTGGTTATAAACTTACCTTCTTAGTGTTTTGATATGGTAATTGAAAACTTAGATAAATAAATACAACATCTACTCTTTCGAGCTAAATTTTAGAGCAACTTTAACATGAAGGAGGGATCCTTGGTCATTCAAACAAACAAACAAAAGACAAAATTCACATGGGGGAAACACTTACAAATGCTATACATGCCAAGCAATCACCTTTTAGCATAATATTGTGAGAAGGTTGTCTGTTTGGGCTACCTAATGGTAGCACAGATCACACAACTCAACTCTCGCAGAGACAGGGGTTGTATGGATTCATAATTTCCCCACACATATTGATTTTTTATGCACAGTTTGCTCAAATTAAATCAAGCACAATCCTGGATTTGGAGTGAATCACAATTGCTAGGGTATATTGTCTTACATTGTACCTTTTCAAGTACATTGTGATTAGAGACACTGGTAGGAACCTTGATCTGTATAAATTCATTCTATTGTATGTGTATCCATGGAAAATTGCATTACACTTTTACTAGAATGAATGAATGGATAAATGTTTTGGTGTTTGGCAAGAGTGGGGAAATCATGCATATTGCTGCAATTCATGGACAAAAGGTTCCATCCAATGCATGCGACAATCAAGTTGGAATTTGGGGTGTTGCATGATCACCATTGGCAACAAGCCCTTTAAACTTCATATCTGGGATACAGTAACATTTATTCCATGTTCTTCTTGGTTTATTTTTGTCCTTTTTTGTTTTCATGTTGTGTACATGCCATCCCTTGAAGAATTCATTCTGAAATTGTAACTAACACATACACATTAAAACTTGGATATGATAGGTACTTTGTATTTGTAAATATATTTCATGGCTGTAAACTTATGGCTACACCTATTACACCAATTCTTAAGTTGGATTTTGTTGAACATACTAATTTGGTTGATCCTACTTTGTATAGGTCATTTATGGGATCCTTGATTTACCTAATAAATAATGGCCATGCTATTTAGTGTATAGTGAATACACTAAACTAGTGTTTTGGTGGAGCCTCATTAGTCTCATTTGAAAATTGGTAAGCATGTGCTGAAATATTTGAAGGGCACTATCCATTATGGCTTGAAGTATTCTGGAGATGGAAAGTTACTGCTACCCGAGTTTGTAGATTTGGATTGTGCTGGAGAAGCTAATACTTGGAAGAATACTTCTGTTTTTTTTTAGTTTGGGATCATGTATGATTTCTTGGTTCAATAGGAATCAGGCATTAATTTCTCTCAGTTATTCTGAAGTTGAGTATATGGTATCTTCATCTTCTTGTTGTGAATCCATTTGTATTTTCAAGTCAATTGTAGAGTTGATGGAGCCTATTGTTGTTTACTGTGACAATTAGAGTTGCGTCATGGTATCTGAGAATTTAGTATTCCATGATTTCTCCAAACATTTTGACATGATGTACCATTTATTGAGAGATTGATATTATAAGGTAGCTATAATGTTGGATTGCATTCCAATAGATTTGCAGGTACCTGATATTATGATGAATCCCGTGGCTAAGGGGAAGTTTGAGATGTTCAGGGAGAAGCTAGGATTTTTGGCATATGCCTTCCTTGCAAAGAGGGAGTGTTAAATTACCTTTTTTCTCAGTAGCTTGAGTGAGCAGAAGCAATAATTGGAGATGGAACACTTATGAAGGTGATCCTCAAGGCAATTTTGCTTTATGGACTCTCTTCTATTTTTGATTTGCTTGAGTTATTGTGCATCAATTAGGTTGCATTAGTGCTAGGTGATGGAGAGTGTTCAATGCATAAGCTACTCTCTTCCATGATGGGAACACTTCCCTAAGTGGGTAATTAAATGCTAGAGTAGTGGAGCACTTTAATGATGGTGGTTACAGTTGTGCATGATGTTGCATTAATGGTTAGAGGGCTGCAATTAGAACTTTCATTGGTCAGAGCACGAACTTAGGAAATACCTCAAATTTCAAACATAAAGGGTCACAACATGAATTAAATTACCTTTTTTCTTAGTAGCTTGAGTGTGCAGAGGCAATAGTTGGAGATGGCACACAGCCGTTCGTGATCCTCAAGGCAATTTGGCTTTATGGACTCTCTTCTATTTTTGATTTGCTTGAGTTATTGTGCATCAATTAGGGTGCATTAGTGCTGGGTGATGGAGAGTGTTCAATGCATAAGATACTCTCTTCCATGATGTGAACACTTCCCTAAGTGGGTAATTAAATGCTAGAGTAGTGGAGCACTTTAATGATGGTGGTTACACTTGTGCATGATGTTGCATTAATGGTTAGAGGGCTGCAATTAGAACTTTCATTGGTCAGAGCATGAACTTAGGAAATACCTCAAATTTCAAACATAAAGGGTCAGAGCAAACCAAATCCACCACTAACCCAAACTCGTTATTTAGAGCTTCTTTCATCCAGAGTACTTCCCAACAGTTATTTAAGGTGATTTTCATGACTTTTTACTTTTGCAAAGGGTCACACATGCACATGTTTTGCTCCAGAATTGTTTGATGAGGGTTCGAACAACCTCAACCGATGCCCAAAATGCACTAGAACTTGGATTTTCTTATGTTTGTCTGTAAACTTCGCTAAAACAAGATCATATTCAACCCATATTTGCTTTTGAAGGTGTGAAATTAACCTAGTTCAAGGGTAATATAGAATGGTGGGGTTATATGATCAATCCCTGGGTAGGTTTCTTAATACTACTTTTGGAGAGTCATCTTAGCGGTTTATCAGGTGAGATTGCACGGGGGTTTTGTGACTTAGGATCATCAAATTGGATATTTGATGGGATGACCTATCTTGGGTTGGTTGAGGCCTAGGATCCTATATTTGAAGATGTTATTTAAAATATAGGAAGGTCAAAACCTCTTTTTTATCAACAAGATACTTCAAAACATCAAAAAGAGGCATGGGAATTTTAATTTTACTCAACTCATACCTAATATCAAAGGAAGAAAGAGGAGGAAGGCTAGCTTCAGCCATTTTGGCAACATGTGTGGACTTCATTAAAATGAAATTGTGTTTTGCATGCACCTTATTTTGATATGCTTCTTTCAATTAAACTCTAATGGGGATTGTTAGTTTCTTGAAATTGGTTTCCTTAATCCTTTCTTCTTTCCTAACTAGAAATATTTGGGCATCTCCATTTTGTTATTACCAAGTTGCTTAATGGAATTATTCTCTCCTATAATTAGAAAAGTTTGCTCTAGGCCCTAGGTCATAATTCCTCCTCACCTCTACCATTTTATCGTTTGTTACCATTTGGAGTTTAGTATGAGAGAGGATGAAGGGGTCATCCTCCCTGTGGGAAATTTCTTCTTCAATGGGATATTCTTCTTCTCTAGTCATCAATAAACTTTTAGATCCAAGATGGACAAAGCTAGGATCCTCAATCTTGCTGTATCATAGGTGGAACAACATATTTGGGTCTAAAGTTGCATCAAGCAGCTTTTCATCTCTTGGATCATAAACCCCATGCAATTAACGAAAAGCAACCTCAAAATAGCATAGAAGCATTGGGAGATAGGATTCCCCCACCAAGAAAAGGAAACCCATGAAAGGAAGCAATCTATGGACCGAACTGTTTTCCCATATATGAATTGATGAGAATAGTTACATAATCCATTCCATCATTATCCATCAAATACCATCTATCATCACATTGTATGGGTTGTCTTTGAACATACTTGTGGACTGAAGAAGGTGCCTTTTTTGACAAGTGATGAGATGCATCATTGTGTATAGTTCTCAACATGGTGCCTAGAAGGTATAATCACAAAAAATAAAATTTGTGGATTTTGGAAGACAACTAAAAACATAGAATGAAATGTATAGATCGTCGGATCACATCTAGAGGCATTGTCCATTACCATAGCTCGATGGAATTGTTTTTAGGTGAATACAAGAGAAAGGTTCTATCTCTTGATATATTTTTATTAAAGTAGACCTAGTAAGTCCCATTGGTTGTTACACAATGCAATAAAAATCAGCTAAGCATCTACCACTTTTACATAAACTCCCTATTGACACTAGTACTTCAGAACCCAATTTTGTAGTTAATTCCCATGCTGCCCCATAACATTTTCATGAGGTGACTGTTAGATTCCCTGAAGTTGGTATACAATTCTCTCCAAATCTAATCGAGGATAGACCTCTACTAGGTCTCAGTCCTTTATCTTGCATTTTTTATGGAACAAACTGGCTCTTTTTCCTTTGCCTTGCATTTTGAATGAAATGAATTAGGTCTTTGTCCGTTGTTTTGTATTTTCATTAAAACAAGTCAAGTCTCTCTCATTTGCTTTGCATTTTCGATGAATTGAATTGGGTCTCTATATTTTCATTGAATTTAAATGGGTCCCCATCATTTTGCATTTTCAAAAAATTGAACTGGGTCCCCATCATTCACTTTACGTCATAAAATGAACTATGGGAAATTATATTCCCAGACATCTACATCCACAGGTTCAAATTTGTGGATCTCTTATGACAAAGGAACAACCTCATGCAATGCCGATCCCAATGGACTATTTTTTGATGGGATATTATCTCTTCAAAGAGTTTGGAATTAAATATCAAACCTATAAAGTTACAAATTAGAATAAAGGCAGTGGTCCACGCTTTGAAACAACAATAAATAATTCCTTAACCTATGAATATTGTTCTATCCTATGACTTCTTATTTTCATCCATCCAAGGCTCCTTGTTAGTAGCCTTGACAAAACATTATGTCTTTAAACAACAGAAAGGATACAACACTCCCTTCATTTACATATATTTCCAAAAAAGAGAAAGATACAACATTGAAAAAATCTAACATTAGAACAACACATTTTCAACTGCAACAACTTGATTTCGAGTCACCAAACACTTCAATTCTTTACAACCTTGTTTGCTACTACCTTCAATTGAAGCCATGTAGAAAAGAGTTTAGCTTGATTGTTTGTACCTATTCCCAATGCTACTTCTGCATATTGATGTCTGAATTGGAATTTTTAAAGCATTGTATTCAATTGTTGTTTTTCTTCATTGAGACTATTGAGACTGTATTTTTTTAGGGGTTAGTGGAAATACAATATTTCTTCGATTTAAATTACACAAGTTGGTGTGATACACCCATTTTATATGGCTTGATGTGAAATCATCTTAGAAGAAATATTTATGGTATTTAACCCTATTTGTTAAAGTGAGAATTGAGGAGGGTTGATAATTGTTCTTGAGGCATGGTCCAAGGTGATACCTTATTCTTAACCAAAACGCATTATTGAATCATCGTTCTCTTATGTACTTGACCTGCTATTATTTTCTCCTACAAACTCATGGGTATATCCAGACCTTCCAAATACAAATCCGTAGCTACTGCACCATCATACATAAAAAAAATGTCAAATTGCCTTAAATATTGGACATCTTATGGCAACTAACACATATCTGAGTTTAAACTGAGACCCATATGCCATAACAGACCTGGTATTGTTAGTCTCTTAGATATTTTAGCCTGTTCGGACTCCATTACATAAAATGTTTCAGTCCACATGCCATAAGGCCATATTCAAAGACCCTGCCCTAAAAAAAAGGCATAAATGTCTGGGAAAAAATATGGGTTTCCTCTTGTGACATTTCCCTGTTTTTTGCTTAGGTATATGTTGCATTCTCTTGTCTTCAGCTCAGGCATCAACTGCATTTCTCTTTGATTTGTGCACATTGCAATCTTGTTGGTGGGTTGAAATCATGGCATCGAAGGTGGGGGTAGGGGAGAAGAATTCGTATTTAACAATGCACAACCATGAGAAAGACATATACAAGGAGAAAGTATCATTTTAGTGTCAATGAATACAACAAGACTGTCTTTTATATAGAATGTAGCATGTTATCTGTTATATAAAAACACCAGCCACCAATTTTCCAATTAGCATGAGAGAAACATGACAAGAGTATCAGTTTATTAGGGTCATGTTGCTCTGTAGATGTAGCTATTGGTTGGGAAACACCGCCTGGAATAGTTGCAACAATCTGGTTGACATATATGCTCCTGCAGAGTTGTTTATATTCCTTTGATCGATTTAAATGAGGGCATTTATGTTGATAGTGTTCTTTCCAATTTATGAAACCTTCCAACTCTTTCTTATCTTTGCCATTTTAAGGGCTACAATCTAATAATTATGTTTTCTGTTGATTCAGGACTTGTGGAAGGATTTTCAGACATCATATTTTGCCAGGAAGGTTAGTTATCTTTACCATGTCATGGGTACATTTTTTTATTTTCGTATGTTTACTCTTGCTACCAGTTGATCTCATTATTCAATGGGATAGCTTCTTGTTCATCTTCCACCATATAATGTACATGTAGTAGAACCTTCCAACATATAAAAATCTCCCAAGTTCCAGAATATACAAAATAAACAAGTTGATAGCTTTTACATTGTCTACGTGTGTGTTTGAACTTTGTACTGAAAAGTGGGGGAGGGTTAATACTTGATTTTCTTCTACCATTTCTAAATGAATGAGTTTTTTTCTAGTATTTTAAACTATTGCCACTTTATTGTACCTACTATCCTGAGACAAAGGACTTTATTAATCTAAGTTGGTTGTGAATATGACCTATGTTCACAGGATAACAAATGAACATTTGTGGTTGCAGGTGGTACTAGATTCCGATGAAACAAAATTTGGCGGTTTTGGCAGAATAGATCATAGTGTCAGGTTTTACACTACTGTAAGTGACATATATGCATGTTTCTAGTGTTAGAATGCTAACATTGGCTTGTGTTCTATTATTTGACATAATGATAAAGTGCTTGAATTATTCTTAGGGGCCTTAATGACTAAATACTTATAGATTACATGACTTTTCACATTTACACGAGTCTTAATAACTTTGTGAAATTACATGCTTATAAAAAAATACAATAAAACTAAAACAGGCACACCACTAAAATATTACCTCAAAAATATTTAGTATTATTGTTGTTTTCAGATAATTTCTTGTTGTTTAACCCAGTACAGCTGCAGTCAAAGAAGTGGACCATGGTAGATTCTTAGAACTCCTTTCTAGATATTCTGTCTGTACAAGATAATGTTCCAGATGTGTCTCAGACATAGGAGATAAGATAAGATAATTTTATTAATGTCCAACAAATAACCAAGAAAGTAGGTGAACGAGACTGCTGATTACACTTGTATCATTATAAAGTGGGAATGCACAAAACAAAGCAAGAGGCAGAATAAGAAGAATAAAATGAGATACTTCCCTAATCTAAGAACTAAGCAGAGCTCTGAAAGCAAACTACAGATTTGGGTGAGATGAACCCAGAATCTGGATTGGAAAGGGTGAAACCCATTCAAGTTTTGCTCGTAACCTCTCTCCTAAAATCTAAGGCCAAATGTAGGAAGCTCTGGATTGAATAGTTTGGATGACAACCTTTCTATTTTAATCATTATTTATTGAATATATAATTCCATTTATTTGATGTAGAATATTGTGAAACTAAATGCCAGCTTTTGATGCCTCAGAATATCTAGTGTCCCTAGGATCTTAAGAAATCAGAGGAAGACATCCATGCACAGATAATAGTGCATTTGATGCTTGGAAGAAACCATGCACTCGACTAGTAGTGCAACTGAGATATTCTTAGTCAAATTGTTCAGTTAAAACTCAGTTGTAGACCTTGACAACTTTGCAGTGATTATTGATTTTTTCAATATGCCTTGTGATTCAAGTCCAAAGGTAATAGAGTATAGGAAGAGTCAAATTTTATCCCATGACACATAAGGAGGATATATTGTCTGAAAATTTTAGACAGCAAGAAAATGTGCTAATGCAATCAATGTAGCAATGAATAAGTAGTAAAAACACCATAATCTTAATGAAGTATGTTGTGATTGGCTAGCATTAGTTTATCTTGCATGTAACCATTTTTGTGCTTTTTACATTTGTAGGGATTGCATGTCATACTGGTTCTGAACTGTCCTGTTCAGCAAATAACTGGTTGGTCTGAACTAGAACGGGTCGGTTCTGATAACAATGCATGACACTAAAGACCATTAGTTCAACATTATAAAAATACAATATTAATGCTGACACTCTGAACAACAACAATCTAACCTTAACTCTAAATTGGTGATCAGACCATCTTTTAAAGGAGATGTATGGAAGTTTTGATGATCAAATCTATATTCTTTTGGATCTCTACTGACACTTGAACAGGAGAACAATGTAGGATCTACTGTAAGCTAATGACTCAGGTGCTATAGGTGTTTCCAACTCACTTTGTGGCTACTCCCATGTTAGCAAATATGACTTGGTTGAATAATTTTCCTTGTAGTTGGTACAACCTATTCAAGACTAGGGATAAGACATTTGGCAAATAAGTGATAAATTATAAGGTTGTTTTAGCTAAGGTAAGGTTCTTATTTAAATAAGTCATGAAGAGATTCATTTGTAGAATGATTTCATCTTTGATCTTTAGAACTAATATTTGCTTAGAGAACCAATCTCAAATTTGGAAAGCTAGTGCATCTAGAAGAACTTGTATTTTTAAATGCACTGTTATGAATTCATATTTTTCAATATGTATTTCTATTGATCATTCAGGACCAAAACTATGATGTTTCATGAATAGCTTAACTACTCTTGGCAGTATTTCCATTCTTGCATCTGTTAGAATATCTAAGATTTCAAAAATGACAGTTGATACATTCAAAGAGTCTTAGTATATCTCTTATATTTGTTTCCTGCTCATTCACAGTTTCACTCTAAATTTCAATTTTTTTGGTTAAGATCTTTAAGCTTTTATGTGCTCTTTTTCAGTTCACCATAGCCCCTTCTGAAGTTATTTGTTTTTGGGGGTCATGTTGTGTTTCATGCAAGAGGGATGGTATGATGACCGGCCCCACTCCTTTCTTGTGTATGCACCTTGCAGAATTGCCAAGCTAAGAACAAGATTTGCAACCATCTTTTGCAGATATGAACTTTGATGGACATGCAAGTATATCACATAGGTAGTTTCCATTCTCAGTCAAGTGTCGCTATTTGGGTAAGGTTGTTGATTTTATTCAGGCTGTCATTGTGGACAGACAAGAATCATGTAACCCTGTTTTGTTTAATAACTTCTATGCACATTGTGTGTTAAAGTTGATGCTAACTACATTTGAAGCTACTAGTTAATTACTCTAGACAGTACTACATACATCTATCTTGATGGAAATAGTTAGTGTTAATAATGATGAAAATGACAAGAACTAGATATTTGGTACACTAGTAACTTATGTAGGGCTGATGGACCACCTCCCCACACCTACTTAGATATTGGGAACTTCCTCATCACATTTCCTAGTGCACCCCATTACCAATGGTACCATTTCTCTGCCAAAAGATCCAGAGAACTTTGCCAAGGTAGTGCAATCCCAGGTCTTGAAGGTAGTTCGGCCTCTCTAGAATCATCCCTTATTTCCCCAGTGCAGCATGGATTTCATTACTTCAGTTTGTTCCATCATGAAGCATGTCTATTCTAGAGTTGATGACAAAGTGTTGAAAGCTATTGTAGGCAGTAATTCATCTACTCAAGTTGTTGGATCACCTCCTAATGATTCAACAATTTCAATGATTGTTGAAATGGGTTTCTCAAGGGTAAGGGAAAAAGAAGCCCTTGGAAATGTTCAGCGAAACCGTGTAAATCTGGAAATGGAATGGTTATTTACTCATCCAGAGTATCCCTTTCTCTGTTTCTCATAACACATTTGGTGTTTCACAATAGGCTTCAAAACAAACTTTTATAGTGTTTTAAGTCATAGGTGCCGATATCCTCCTTGGACAACACATCTACTTTGGATTTTATCTCTCTATAGATGTGGCTGAACAAGAGAAAATCAAAATATTAAAAGGCCCTCAGTGAAATGTCACCCAACAAAGTCTCAAGTCTCACATCGATCACCTCAACCTTATGTTGGGCCTAGGCAATCACAAGTTTGGAGTCTCCCAGGATTTGAAGCTTTAAGATGCCTTTTTTGTAGCAATCTCCAACAAAGTATAAAGAGCAATAAATTCATATTTATTGTTTGTGCCTCTTCTTGGAGTGTAATGGACTTGGATGAAATGATTCTGGTTCAATAATAGAACCACGCTGACCCCACACATACTCAAATGACCCTTGCAACCTCCATCAAAGTAACCCCAAGGAAATTCGAAGTCTAACTCTGGCATAGAAGGGAATATGGATTCTTTATTATAAGAATAGGTTTGAAAGATTCATAATGATATTAGCAGTCACTTTTGAGGGGAATTTTCAGGTATATGGTAATTTATGTTCCGTTGTGAAAATCACTCTTGAATATCCTATGTAAAAATACTACAATTCATTAATGTTCACATCCATGGCGTCAACCCAATTCGTAAATGTGAACACTACAAGCACCTCTGCAGCTAAGGGAGTTGGATATAAATGCCCTCCTTTTAAAGATTCCAAAGTCCATAGGGAAGCTGAAGCATCTTGAAAAAGTTATCTTCCGCCGGAATTATGGATATTCCGATGTTGATCTGAAAACTTTACCAGATGAGTTCTGTCATCTTCAGTCCTTGAAACACTTGGAGTTAAATAAGTGTTCACAAATAAAGTTGTTTCCAAATGCCTTTGGGACTTTAAAAAACCTCCAACATATTGACTTTACAGGGTGTTCCAGTTTGGAGATGCTTCCAAGGTCCTTCGGGAATTTAACACAACTTAAATATCTCTATTTGAGATTATGCGAAAAATTGGTCATTTCAATTGAAGCACTTGAAAATATTAGCACACTTGAATACTTAGATCTATCAAGTTGTAAGAAAATTGAAGTATTGCCTGCCCTAATCACATATCAACAGTTCTTGCGAGAAATACACGTGGTGGATACAAGCTTACGAGTATTCCCAAGTGCTATTGGAGGGCTAAGTAATTTGAAACTTCTGCATATTGGAAGTGAATTGTTGGAAAGTTTGCCACCTTCGCTTGGTGACCTAAGGAGCTTGGAGGATTGGATTTGGGATTTACTTGATGGTGTCATGGCCTAGATCTGGAAGGCTTCATTTATAATTTTTTTTAAAATATGAACATGGTCGTCTCTATAGCGATGCACAGCCTAGCTCATTGCGATGAATTTGCTATATTAGCGACGGAGAAATCATAGTGAATTTCGTCGCTAGTATAGCAAATTCGCTGCAATTTGCTAGGCTGTGCATCACCATAGCGACCCTTCCTTAGCAACACAATGAAAAAAACAAAAGTATCCTCGTGGCTATAGCGACAGACAACCGTCGCTCTAGAGACCCCACCTTGTTAGACTAGCCGTCGCTATAGCAACACCTATTTGTTAGGATGTTCGTCGCAATAGTGACGCTTATTTGTTGCTATAGAGACAAGTTTGAGTCTTTTGAAACTATCTCTGCAGCCAACACGTGTCGCCCATATCCCGTGGCTTTAGCGATGACAGTTTTGAAGTGTCGCTGTAGCCACGAAATTAGTGCCACGAAAACTGGTTGTCCGTTTCGTTGCTATAGAGACGAACATGTGTTGCAATAGCAATGAAGTTGTGTGGAAAAAATGGTCACATGTACTAGTGGGATGCGGTTCAGCCCCCCCCCCTAAAACTCTTTACAAACCTTTGGGGGCATTTTTAAACCCCCCTCATAGGTACGTACGGAGGCAGATCAAAACCCCCACTAAAACTCTTTACAAACCTTTGGGGGCGGTTATAAAGCCCCCTCATAGGTACCTAGAGAGGCGATTCGAAACCCCCCCTAAAATGATTTAGAAACCTTTGGGGGCGGTTATGAACCCCCCTCGTAGTGACATATGAAGTCAGTTTAGAACCCCCTCATAGCCATAATAAAATATATTTTATTTAAAACATCAATATTACAATATCATTAGGGAATGAAGGAATCGAACCGTCAAACTCCTGCTTGTAAAGCAGGCGCTCTACCATTGAGCTAGAACCCTTTAAGAATTGGGGAAAGGGGCAATATTAACGCCAACATTGCATCATTTGTAATTCTAAGAAAAGACTAATAATCCCAACATTGTTTCTGACTCGAGAGACCTAAGAAAGTAGTTTGAATGGCTCTGACCTTATAAGTTGGCTGAACTTGAAAGGTTTCATATACAGCATTGATTCAATAAAGAAAACAATAATACGGAAATGTTTTGCAGGACAAAGCTGGCATTCAAGTTCATACACATACTCATGAAGTGAACATGTAACTAGAATTTCAAGTATTCATGGATAAGAACGAGCATCTTTTCTAATGGTTGCTTGATAGTTGATGGACCCATGTAAGTGTATCCTTCTCTTAAAATTTATGTCAGTAGATCAATGGGTTCTACAATTCTAACATATTTAGACCCAACTCAATCCAGTCTGGTGATATAAATAGCATTCAACTACAGGATGGAGAAATACAAAGATTAAAAATTGCATAGCACAGATAAATCTATAAGCTTTTATAAGATAAACAACTCATAATAATGCATTTATAGATGTAGAATACCTGCAACTGATCTAATCGCGAATGAACACCACCATCACTCAAAAGGCCAATGAGATGAAGTGTGCCATTTTCAAAGGACTCCTTAATGTATTTAAACCCTTCTCCCTCACATATTTTTCTAGAGGCAAGAGCATAATCCACTAATTTTGCTCTGCACCCAAAGTCAAAATCAAAGTTAATATGTTTCCCATTCTAAAAGATGTAGCACAAATAAATAGTAGAAATATCCTTTAAGTTACCATTTATACAATTATAAAGTACATCTTATACAAATATGATATGATATCACCCCAATTTGTAAGGTGATCAATAAATTAACTATTACACAACCATGATTTCAACAAAATATTAATGCTTACCAAACCTTAATGCAAGGAAAAATACCCAATGTATAGGATTCTCATAAGTCACTCTGAATGCAGAAATGATCCACATGCAAGATATTCCTTCTTCACTCTAATCCTTGACAATTTTCATAAATAATTTTCCAAAAGTATAAAAACCACAGTAAGAAAAAATAAAATGAGCTGCTTGTTCACCATACTGGAAAATAACAGATATCAAGCATAGTGAGTCATAGCGGATAGTAGAGTTGAATAAGGACTTTGAAGGATCTAGAAAACATAGTAAGAGTTTTATTTAATCCAATTGACTCATTTAGATGGATAGCTTAGCTTTAGCTTACAAAGCTTGTTAGCTCGGAGAAGCTTTTAGGTAGCTTAGTGGAGCTTAGTTAGCTCGAGGAAGGTTCAATCAAGAGGAACAAGATTAGAGTTTTGACTCTTGTAGCTTACACAAGGAGAGAGAGAGAGAGAGAGAGAGAGAGAGAGAGAGAGAGAGAGGGGTATCTGTTTGTAATGATCAATCCATTATATTTAGGTTCAGATAAAGGACCATTGTGAAATAAGATCGTGTGCCTGTATTTTTGGCTTAATTGAGTTTATTGATTGAGTTTGGAAGCAATTTCCCATTTGAATCATATCTTATGACCACGTTGACTAAAGAAATGTCTTGAGTATTGACATTTACACACAGTAAGTCACTTTTAGCAAGAAATTTGGCAGAACCACGACATAGAAGAGATTGGTTAACGAGGTTACAAGTCGACGATGGTGATCAAGAGGTGAGTTGATCAACGACTAAAGAGGAGTTTGGATGACTAAATAGCGAGAAAGATAAAGGAGAATCGGTTGTGAAGTTTGAAACTAATTGTTGCAAGGATGAAAAAGATCAATGGTTAAGAATGATCTTGCTGCAGATCAATGGTGGAGAACTATTTCTTTGGGCGAACTAGCGCGATAGAAGAAATTCTTCACTGGCACGATACTTTATAAAATTAGCCTATAACAATTTAAGTCCACTGTCGATCTAGATCTGACGGTCGTTAGTCCATTTTTCCGATGAGCTAACAAGCAGGTTAATTGCAGAAGCTGGGCGTGAATTCTTTGTGTCAGTCGACATGACTTCCAGGGAGCCCTCTGGGAGGATGAAGGAGACCAAAAGCTCCTCGCCAGGAGTGTCCGCCCAGGGCCAGGTTTGAGGCCCCTATGTTTATGCTATGTTATTTCTTTTTCATTTTACTGTTAGTGGTTCCAGTAGTGATAGGATTTATAGGAAGCTTATGTATGTAATCAAGATGGGGCACACCATGAACAATCTGGTTGTTTTGTTATGCCTTGTTCAGTCGTCTGTTAGTGGTTCCTGTAGTGATTTGCTTTATGGGAAGCTTATGTATGTAATCGAGATGGGGCACGCCGTGATCAATCTGGCTGTTTTGTTTCGGGATGGGTGGTTATGTTTTGGGACGAATGTAAAGCTTGTCAGAACTGGGTAGGTGGTTTCTGGATTTTTTATTCAGAATGTAATTAAGTGACTATGCAGTAATACAAACCTTTTATTTACAAAAAAAAAGTGGAGGAATTTTGATATATTCTACAAGTTCTTCAATTTCTCACCTTTCAACAAAATGGATGGATACAATTCATATATAGTTTGATATTAATGTCTTAAAAGAAATCCATTTACCACCAATCACCACAAACAACTAAAAAGTAGTCAATGGGATTGCTAACTACATTATGTAAAATTCTTTAATAGTGGTCAAGGCAGATTCAAGAGACCTATAGGTGATACTCACAATGCCTAAAAGGAAACCTATAGGTGATACTCCCAAATAATGTTGAAATTGTATTGATAATAATGATATATACCTCAAAGTTCAGCTCTGATGCCAATAATGCCAGATGATCTTGGAATCCTCTATGCTTTACACAAATATTTCACACAAATTAGTTGTTACACCATCAATCTGGTATACTTATGGTTGTAATAAATGTCTTGTAATTAAATTTGTTTTAATCAAATACTTTCAATATTGTTCATTACATTACCTACCCATTGTCAATAGTTATCGCGCAATCAACTTTTTTCCTTCAACAAATGTGCAACAAAATCAATTCATAAAATAGACAAGTACAACTGTACTTAAAATGAAGAAATCAACACGTTATAATCAATGAAATGACAATAAGATATCTAATTGACAAATTCGCTATGGTGATAACTTACAAATATGCATTAGAAACGATACAAATTTTCATTATATTGCTTTCCATTGCGAAGACCTACATATATCATGACAAAATGGTATTTTCATATAAGTGATTGATAGATATGTAAAAAAAGGCATAACATATATGAAATTCTAAAAAAACGAATTGAAAATACCTGAATGAGCTTCTCTTGGTTTCAAGAATATCTTATTCTCTACTAACTAGGGCCAACCATGTGAAGGTTGAAGCTCATATGTCCCTCCCCCCTCAAATAACTCTCAATTCCCCACACCCAATCTATCTACTGTAAAAATAAATGAAAGTTACATAACACAATAAATAAGATAAGATCCATGCATAAACCGTAGCAAAACAAAAAATATATGCATGAAAGGTAAATCCAAGTAATAATCTAAGATATAAAATTTTCACAGGTACAACTTAAATGAGAAATGATAAATAAATCATGCATGCTACTTACTGAAAAACATCCAACCATGTGCCTTCCCAATCTTATCAAACATAATCCATGCCACCATCACCTATAGTTTCATCCTCTTTACATTTCGTCCCTTCAAAATATGCAACACTTGATAAATCTGCATACTCCAATTCATATCTATTACAATTTCTTGATCCCTTCGGAGGGCATGTCAAAACTACACACCAGTCATTCTCTACTGGATCTTGTACATAAAATAATTGTTTCACTTGTGATGCTAGAATAAATGGATCATCTTCCAGTCTATCCTTACTCAAGCATCTCTTTAGATTCACCATGGTGAAACCAATTTCATCAACTTTCATTCCATTCTTCTTGTGTACATCTATCCAATCACATTTGAACAATAGATACTGCACCAAATAGTAGTCCAATAACATTATTTCTTGAATCACTCCATACTATGTTGTCGTTTGATGTATAGGGTTTTTATCCTTTGCACTTGATCTCATTAATGTTTGTGCATCTATGCACACACCACTATTTTGGGTGGCCCTGACATTTTCTATGCTTTTAACATGAAATATACACCCATTGATTAAGTATCCATCATATACTTAGTTGCATATTTCCTTGGGCCACATGCCAACCATATAAGGGTATCAAAAATATTTTCTTTTCCTTCCACCTGTGAATTTTTAAATGTCATTAGAATACCATGCAATTTCAAAATATATTAAAAGAATCTCACCTTCATACATCATAATAGTCTTGATCAATGAAGTTCAATTACATCTAATATGAAGAACATACCATTACCTCTTTTCTTAACCAATCACTAAATTGTTGGTTGTGGAGAATTTCTAGTAAGACTTCATCTTTTTAGGCTTGGATGTTACTATTCGCAATTTCTGTCAAGTGCATCCTATTTTCAAGTAATGTCAATAAACAATTTATGAAAAAATTGTGATATATTATAATAAAAAATGATTTCATAAGTATGTTCTTATTACTTACTCTATCCAAGGTTGAATTTCATTTATGTTGTGCAAGACCCATCTGTGGGCTTGTAACAAACTAGTTTTATCTAATTCAATAGAAGTTCCTCTAGATAAGGCCTTCCCATATTGTCCAACCTCTCCTTCATTGTCCCAAGCTTCATTTCTACTAGGAATTCTTTCAATATAATACATACCTTCAACATATCCAACACAAAATTTTATGGATTCCTCCACAGTGTAGTTTTCAGCTATGCAGCCTTTAGACCTATTCTTATTTTTCACATAACTTTTGAAAACTTTCATGTTCCTAGAAAAAACACACAATTTGTAGAGAAATCAAAAGTATGAATAAAGAGTTTCTAGTAATGTATTATTATTATATTCACATAAAATTTTTGAATTTATGTGGATTTGCACTTAATAAAATTTCACTGGCCTTTCAAAAGTGTACATCCATTGATATGCAACTGGTCCACAATAACGTAGCTCTCGCACCAAGTGTACAATCAAATGTATCATTATATCAAAGAATGAAGGGGGAAATATTTTTCGAGTAAGCATAAAGTTTCCACAACATCATCTTGTAAATTATCAAGATCTATTGGATCCACCATTTTTGCACAAATTCGCCATAAATGAAGCAAAGCCTACAAATAGTGTTTTGAACTGCTTTTGGTAGCACATGGCGCAATGCTACTGGAAGGATTTGTTGCATGAGAACATGGAAATCATGTGCTTTCATACTATGAAGCTTGAGATATTTCATAGATACATGATTTCTAGGGTTTGAACTATATCCATCTGGAACTTTTAACATGAACAAAACATGACAAAGAATCTCTTTCTCCTTTTTTGAAAGAGTTTGTGGTGCGGGTGGAAGAAATATGTTTTTTCCTTTTTGTTGTGGCCACAGCGACCTCCTTATACCCAACTATTGTAAGTCATCATGAGAATTTTTCCCATCCTTTGATTTATCTTTTATATCCAGAAGGGTTCCAAAAATACTTTCACATACATTTTTTTTCTATGTGCATTAAATCTAAAATGTGATGCACTAGGAGTTTCTACATCCAACCGTATAAAAAATCAATGAATTATAACATCAAAGAAAAACTAAACAATATATTCATAATAAACACAATGAAATCCTTCAAGCATCGTACATTTTAGGCCTTAATTTAATGTGTGCACATACCTCCCAATATGGTAAATTGAATAGAATTGACCTTTTCTTCCACACGTCAGTCTTCAAATTTTCACCTTTCTAAAAATTTCTCTTTCTTTTTGTACTTTTAGTCTTTCCCCATTTCTCTTCCCTTCCTTTTGTTTCTATAAAAATATCTAACACTTGTACAATTGTAGGTGCAATGAGATGTTCAGACTTCCCATTAAATGGTCATTTTTGTGAATGATACTTATGATTTATTGGAAGATATCTCCTATGTCCCATGTACACACACTTCCTACTACATTTGAGATGCATTAAATATGTGTTCCTTCCACATATAGTCCATGCGCAAAACCCTTTAGTTGTGCAACTAGCCATATTTCCATAAACAGGAAAGTCATGGATTACCCACATCAATATAGTCTTCATATTCAAGAATGACCTTGAATGAGCATCGTATGTCCTTGCCCCTTCATCCCATGTTAGTTTTAGTTCATTTACCAATGGTTCCAAATAAACATCTATGTCATTTCCTGGTTGCTTGGGACCAGGTATTAACAATGACAACAAACAAAAGCTCATTTTCATGCATAACCATGGCGGAAGGTTATATGTGACTAGTACTACGGGCCATACATTGTGACTACTACTCAAGTTTCCAAAAGGATTAAATCCATCAACTGCCATTGCAAGTCGTACATTGCGAGGATCGTTGGAAAAATTAGGCCATTTAGAATCTATAGTTTTCCATGCCGGGCTATAAACTGGGTGGCGCATTATTCCATCCTTACTTGCATTCTCATGATGCCACCTCATTTTCTGTGAAATATATGTAGAGCTGTAACAAAAACATACAGAATCATATATGCATTGCACTACTTAGTAGATTAAAGAAGATGATTTTCTAGTAGGTTGTTAGTACATGAAGGTGTATGATATAATAGAATTATAAGAGTTCAAAATCATAACTGTACATTCTCTTCAACCTCGGCACTATAGGGAAATACCCCAGCACTTTGGCTGGGACACCAGTACGCACCTTTTCAGAACAAGCATCAACCTTCCATCTTGATTCGCCACATGTTGGGCATTCATTTATTTTTTCATATTTTCCCCAATATAAAATGCAATCATTGTGGCATGCATGTATCATTTCATAGTCCAACCCCAATGATTTAATCAAACTTTTTGCTGCATATGTAGATTCTGGAAGTGTATTTCCTGTTGGAAGCATTTCTCTTTGCAACTTCAACAATTGGGTGAAACTTGCATCAAACCATCCATTTCTCACTTTAAGTTTGTACAATTTCACAGTGGTCAATAGCTTAGTGAAACTAGTGAAACCTGGGTACAAATGTGCGTTGGCATCTTCAATTAACTTTAGATATTGATTGATATCATTTTTTTCTTCCATTTATTCTGCTTGGCCATTTTCACAATTCACATCTGGATTTTCATTATAATATTGATAAGCATCATTCACCATTTCAACCATATGATCATCAACCACGGTTGCCTCGTTATGATCGTAATTCTCAAGAACTTCAATATCATTTGTAAGCAATGTTGCAAACTCATCATTATCATTATCATATTGATGTCCAACTATGTGTTCATCACCATGTGTAATTTCTCGAGGCAAATCATGCATCTCTGTTGTGTGGAATTTCTTGATCTTGTCAAATATATAGCCCTGAGTAGGAACTCTCTCTCCATTGAAAAACCAAGTTTTATATGAACTTATTATAGCATGAATCATCAAGTGGTCTTGTACTTCCTCAAACGTCAATACTACAACATTGCAACATTTTTTACAATGGCATCTTGTGCTGTTATTATCCTCTGAATGCTTTTTTGCAAAATCTATGAATTCTTCAACCCCGACTTGATATTCCTTTGACATCCTACATAGAACCAATTTGCACATCACGTAAGAAAAAACCAATACAAATTACAATGAAGACATATGTTATAAAATATCATATTGAAGAATCAAATATAAAAGGTATACCTCATTTTCAAATATGTCCAATCCCTTTTTTTGGCCATTTGAAAATAAAACCAACCCAATTTCTCGAATTGGCTCCTCGAGAGTTGGCCTCTCAACTTCCTTCCAATATATAGTTAGGAATATTCTTGTAGTACATCCATATGCTTTCCAAAATAGCCTTTACCAGTACATGACAACCATATATTACACCACACAAGCTTCCACCTTATAATAACCAAATCCAAACATCAATTACATAATATTTTGGTTTTATATTAAAGCCAAGTTATTTAAGATTTTAACCCATTAATATAACTTTGAAGATAAAAAACAAATTTGCGAAATCTGGTGGGCCCCTTCCCATTGGATATTGCACTCGAAGATTGGAGATACAAAGGTCACGTTTACGGAGTACAGTTGTTTATAAGGCTAATCAACTTGACATTAATAGTCTGTTAATACTCCCACCACCCTGCAAATCCGATGTACACCAAGTACAAGTCAGTTGGATACAACTGAAACATCCAGGAGTGTCGACCGTCACCACCAGGTACTCGTTCATCGTTTATCAACCCTTTTGTGTTCTGAAATTCCTCCAATAGATAGTTCCGCCATGGCCTCATCTGTAAAAATCCTTGACCCGTCCGAGGAGAAAATCTGCGATTGAATTTACGACGCTTATGATCCTTGTTTGCGGTTATCCAGTGTCAGTGATGCCCATAATGCTTTTTTGACACCTTTCAGAGACTAGTCAGAACTGTTGGTAAAGTTAAAGTCATCCTTAATGGGGTTCACTTTAGAACAATTGCCCCATTTCCCAGATTTTGTCCAAAGGGTATCTTCCAATTATTCTGCCACTAGGAAGGCCATCTTAGATGATACCCACTCCCATGTCGTTTGCAGAATTACACCAGAAGCTATCAGGGCTGCCCTGGGTCTCTCCGCATCCCAATGTCAGGCCCCGATCCCCTTCATCGAATCATAGGTTTTGTAGGTGTTCGGGAAATCCGACCTAGAATCCAAAAATAAATCTTTCGAGACCATTTTGATTACCCCAATTCACTCAGAGACCCTTATCACCACACTCTCCTCCAAATTGTTCATAAATCCTGTCGTATCAGCCATCTCCCTCTTGAGTCAAATCCTAGGTCTTGATAGTGATATCATGGTATCTGAAGTAATGTCAGGAATTCTCCTTTACCTAAGTCAATCTGAAGCAAGAATTAAGTTCGATGAGTTCTTATCTGGAGAAATCAATTCTCAGCTTGAGAAGTTTGATTTGGATAAGCACTTTAGATACCAGGTGTATCTATTTTCCATCATATTCAGTTCCAATCGGCAGACCCTTGAGGACATGGATCCAGAGGTGTTAAAAGTCTGGCTCCAGTCTCTCCAGAAGATCCAGGACTGGTCTTACACCCCGTTCATTGACAGAATTGTCCTCAGCATCTCCAAACTATTCAACCCTAAATAGAAGAGTATATCAGAAGACATGAAGGATTCCTTACAGCGAGAGGGTATTGGAGATTGGTTCTTGATGCAGAAGTATTCAGTTATCAGGGTATAAGGTTTTTCGGCTACCCCTTTCATGCTACCAGTTTACCTAAATCCCTCATTATTCTCACTAGAATGAATCAGGCAGAGGTTTTCTGCTGATGAGGAGCATTTTACTGCTCACAGGAAGAACTCTTGGATCAAATACCCTATTAATTTCAGGCCCTTCGTTGTGATGAAGCCAACAAAATTACCAATGGTGGAGAAATTTTTTAAGGCCATGAAGTTTCATGTGACTCATGCACAGAATTATGAATCTAAGGGGATCATTTCCCAGAGGAGGGTCGACATGCAGAAGTCAGTACTTATTCACTCCACAATCCCTGACTTGTCCTAGAATTCAAATTCTTTTTCCTATGATTTTGATTGGACTCCTATAGAGAAAATTCAGGATCCTAAAGAAGTGCAAGGTATGGTCCCAGCTACTCCCTTGCCCCTAAATGGTGATGGTAGTAGCAGAAGGTCTCGGTCAGAGGTGGAGGATATGGAATTTGATGAACAAACCCCTAGCAAGAAGCCTAGGATAGACATAGAGGAGGACATAATCAACCTGGAGCAGGAGTTTAATTTCGAATCTGATGCCCTCAATACAGTGATAGAGGAGGAGCTTGTTTCACTAAAACCTATTGGGGGAAAGGTTGTAAATCAGATGGTGATCGCATCGCCACTAGTGGTTGTAAAGCCAGCCACTACACACTCAGGGAGAAATCCCCCACGAACCACACAATCAATGAAGAAAGGGGGTGAGGAGTCTCTACTGAATTATCAGAAGTATTCTTTTGCCTCTACTGTTGAAAGGAAATTTAAGACTGAAAATCAAATGTTGACCACCTATGGGCAGCTCCAAGAGAAATCCAAAGCTGAGACTCAAAATCAGTCCAAGAACCTAAGGAAGCTTTCAAGAAGCAAAGTCTCTCTCACTACTACTAGGAATCTTACAACAAACTCCCTGAACCTAGCCATCGCTAATGAGGAAGGAGTTTCAGAGGTCAAGTTCAAGATGGATCGGTTCTCCATCCCAGATAAGATTGTGTTCCATAAGGGAGTTACCGATCTCACCTATGCTGATCTGAATATAGAGGTCTTATCCCATCTCAGGTCGCAACAAAGGGTGGTTAAAATGGAGACCCAATTGAAGCAGGAAAAGGAAACAAACAAGGCCTGGAACCTGCAAGTGACACTCCCAAATAACCAAGTGGAAGACCTAAAAGCATAGAACGCTTTATACCAGCCCCTTGCATCTGAGTAGCCAATGGAAACAAAGCAACCTATTTTCCCAACTAAGCCATTGGCCAAGATACAGGCTTACAAAAAGAAAAGCAAGACACCTATGGAATACATCTAGCTACCTCCTCAGACCGTGCAGTTACAAAGGGAGATTGAGACATTGCAGCATGAAGTTTTGGATCTGAAAGGCTGCCTTGCTATGTTGGAGGCTAACAAGCACACATGGTAAGAATAGAAGCAAAAGATGTAGAAGAAAATTGATGAATTAAATGACTATAGCACCCCTGAGGACAGATCACCCACTGCTCTGGTGATCAAAGATAGGTCTGAAATGTGCCTGAAGGACCTGGAAATCGCTCAATTGAAGGAGGCTAATCAAGAGCTCGAGGATAGGATCACTGCTAAGGAAAGTGAAGACTCTGTTGAAGAGATCAGGACACTCAAACAGAAGGTATCCAGGTTTGAGGAAAGGGTCATAGGCCGAATTATCCTGCAAGGGGCTAAACATTTTCTCTGGGATGCAATGATAAAGGAGATTCCCTCATGTTGGTAGGCGGTTTGGTGAAGTGCTGTCACAACATCTCCGATGCTACGACAAGGCAGAAGATGGCGCGAAAGGCGATCAGTGGAAGATTATTTTATGCATTTTGGGTCAATTGTACCACGGATTGTGGGTTTTGGGTCATTTGGACCACATATTATGTACTGTTGAGTCAGTTATACCACAAAAGGTAGGTTTTTGGATAAATCAATTAGATATTGAGACATTTGTCCATAGTGTCGATTAACAAGTTGTTAGAAAGTGGACAAGAGTTGTAAGGCGGAAGCTTATATATAGATAAGAATTGTAAGTGATGAGGGATATATCAGAATCATGATCGAATGATGGGAATATGGTGTGAAGCTCTGATATTGGTTGTATGTTTCCGGGTATGTTT
Source organism: Larix kaempferi (assembly GCA_027924585.1). Lineage (NCBI taxonomy): Eukaryota > Viridiplantae > Streptophyta > Pinopsida > Pinales > Pinaceae > Larix > Larix kaempferi. The sequence goes on along the minus strand of BSBM01001158.1, from coordinate 674,558 downwards.
TAATGTTAAGAGTCATTACGGAGATCTAGTTTTTGCAGAGACATTGTATCTAGGTCGACAATGATAATATGATGAAGTTATTTTGGTACAATCTCTGTGTTTAATCTATTCAGTTATGGTAATGCAATGTTGCACTATACAAATAATGTCATGCTTCTTTGATGCGATACTTGCTTTATAATTAATGTTGTTGCAATGATGAATGTCTTGGTTGAATATTGCTTTAATACTATGTTCAATGCTTAAATATCTCTGTCCTAGTGTTGCATTTAGTTTAAGTATCATATCCACAAGCATCCTCCTTCATTCGGTGGAAACATGGTTCCGTCTGCTCTTTCTGGATGCCTCAGGTGAGACCTCATCTGCTCTGCAAGTGGTGCTGGGCAGGATAAACCCTGTCCGGGCCGGTTCTCAGGAAGACTGCAGTATGTGTTGACAGTAATTGAAACCCCTGTCCACTGGAATCGTGCTAACAAATGGTTCCGTTGTTGGGACCGTGTACAAAGTGAAAGGAGGACATGTTGTGGCACCCAACGAAACTGGAGATCCAAGAATGGTTTGATCAGAAGTTGGAGGAATTCGCTGAAGAGGAAAGCAGGAACACTCGACTGACAGTAGATCAGTGGGTGGGTAGATATATTCACGATGGACCACATGGATGGTTCTTCTGTGAATTCCCAGTCATTTTGTATGAGTGGTTGGCAAATTTGACTTTCCAGAAGAGGAACTTCTAGTGTGGTGAACCGACGACCTAGACCCCCGAGTTGATTCAGGAGATACAGGAGGTTGATAATAAATCATCGCGAGCTATCGAAGTGTGGTTCGATATAATCCTAGAGGGATATATCATAGAGTTCGTGGTTGATACTCAGAAATCCTACAGTGAAGCTGAAAGATATTTTTTCCATGAACCTCGGGGCAGGTTTCGATTGTCGCTTCAAATGTCGATTAAGATGCTTATTTGCGAAAAGGGTATATTGAAGATGCATCTTGATTAGTGGACAGCCTAGTGGGTGGAGGCTATGGGTACCGTGATAGTTTGGGGGAGGTACATGGAATGGTAAGGGGTAGATGGGTGCAGGTCATGATTAGACTGTGAGTGAAGTCGATGAAGAAAGTGGTCTTATGAGGGGAGGAGCGAGGTTCTGACAGGAAAAGAGGTAGAGGACAAGAGAAGGTCCTACTGTGGTCGAACCACAAGACCGTGAAGGAAGGCCACATGGGATGAAGCGACCTCACAGTCCTGACAAGGAAAACCATGCTACGCCTAGGATAGAGGCAAGACCAAACCCCAGTACCAACGTACCCACACCTCCGCTCACTATCTCTCAGATAGCAAGAAATACCACTTCGACACCGCCAAGTTCTTCAACACCAAAAAAGTTGATTGGTAGTAGTACAGCGAAAGGAGGTAGGAAGCCCAGAATGGCGAGCGATGATGTTAAGTTACCGTTGTTCCACGGGAGTGGGACAAACAACCCAGAACAATATTGGTTTTTGTGTGAAGCGGTCTGGACCATAAAACAGATCACCGATGATGCTGCCAAGAAAGGATAGTTAGCGATGACTTTGCGAGGTCGTGCATTAGATTTGTTTATGAAGTTTGTTCTAGTCCCTACAGGAGCTCTAGAGAAGTCACTAGATGAGATCTGGGATGGACTAATTGCAGAATTTAGGAAGCCCAAGTCGGAGGCTCAGTATATTACAGAATTGAAGGAAATTAAGCAATACCCCAATGAAACCATGTGGAGTTTGACCAGCGATTCAAGACGCTGATGGCAAAGGTTAGTTTCGATATGAGTGCCATCCAACATAAAGAGTGGTTCATTGTGGCACTGTTACCACACATTCGGCTACCATTGATGCAACAAAAAATCTCGATGCCCAGTGAAGCTTTAGAGATTGCAATGCAATTGGAGGCATCGCCAATTGGAAAAAATGCAGCCGGGATGTTGCAGATACAGACACAGCTCGCTAAATTGACTATAAAGCTACAAGACTTGAAGAAAGGCAAGGAACAATGCAATGAAATATGGTGTACACAATGCCGATGAGAAGGGCATACGAAGGACAATTGCCCGGATTTCCGCAACTATTTGGTGTCAAGGGTGCCAAACTTGTTGAATGGTGGCAGCATGCCGTTGTGTCACATCTGCCATGTATATGGACACAGCCATGACAATTGCCCATATATGTAGAAAATGGTCACAACCTCGAGAAATCTTTATTGTACATTTTGCAAGTCGGTGGGTCACGATGACAAAGATTGTTGTGCATATGGGTTGCTACAAGAAAGAATGTATGATGCATTCTATGTCAAGGACGACCAGGGTGCCATACAACAATCGCAACCGTAGCCACAGGTAGCCCAGTCGCTACCTCAACCACAGATGCAGTTTGTACCGCAGTAGCAGCAACCATTGCAGTTCCTGCCGCAATATGCTCTGATGCAGATGGCTCCACAATAGCCACAATATGTACAGCAACTGCAATATGCACAACAAGGGCAAGGAATGCAATCGGCACCAGTATAGCAACAGTTTAATCAACCACAGTACCAGCAGTAGGGAGGATTCCAGGGAGGATAGCAGGGAGGACGTGGTGGAGGATTTGGTCACAGAGGAGGACGAGGTGGTCATGAACCTGTTCAATGCTATCACTGTGCGGTATGGGGACACTATCAGTGAGACTTCCCACTACTACAGAACTAGTGTATGTTCTATTTTGTTAATGATCATACAGTTGAGAATTGTCCATAGTTGATTGCGCGATGGCAGGTAGGGAACACTCCCTAGTTGCAGACACAGCACCAGGCACAGCAACCTACCCAGAACCAAGTGCAGCAACTAGTGCAGAACCAGAATGTATGGCAGAATCAGACTCAGAATGTGAAACCACCCGGGAATCCACAATTGAACCAGGCCCAGGGTGCAAACATCACGACAATTTCTACAAAACCAAGACTACAAGATGCTTCCATTGCTGTGGTCACTCAAGGAGGAAAGACAACTGGAGAAGATAGCTCAACGATCTGGTTAGCTGGACAAAAGAAGGTATCATTTGACATTGATGCGGAATGGGAGACGTTTCTTCAGTCACAACGTGCATTAGGAAACGACCGAGGTACAGCTGTTATGTATGACATGCCCTCTACTTTTGATGCTACTTCAGAGGTTAGCTCGTCATGGTGGTCCATCACACTTCTATCATTTTTGGAACATTGCTTGTCCCTGACAAGAGATCCCAACGCTCTTGCTGCAATTGATGCCTTGTTTTGACAACCGACCCCGGATCGACAAGATCTCGTGGTTAATTCCTTGCAACAACGGAAGACGAGTAAGGATATGTGGATGAATATTCAAATTGGCGACTATGATGTTGATTCATTTATTCTGGATCTTGGTTCGGATGTCAACATCTTGACCAAGCAGGCTTGGCAAAAGATGGGGAGCCCCCCATTGAGCTGGTCTCCTGTACAGCTCCGATTAGCTAATCACGCTAAGGTAACACCAATTGGGAGAGTTCCACGAATGGTGGTGGACATTGAGGGAATGAAAACACATGCCAACTTTGATGTAATAGAAGTAGTTGAGGGAGGAAGCTCTTATCCTGTGCTGCTGGGGATTGGATGGGCTAATGATAGTGGAGCTGTAATCAACTTCAAGCGATGGATGATAACTTTTGAAAATCACGATCTCAGAGTTATCGCCCCGTTGGATCCGGTTGAAGGATGCCGCTACATAGAGCCAGTGAAGGACGATGATCCCAACAGATGGGACCATGCATTCAATATTTATGAAGATTATATACATCCGACTGCCAACGGTGAGCTGGGATGGCGCAGTGACAACTCTGCGTCTTCTGACTCTGACGATGCATTGGAATATTGGCAGAACCGCTTGCATGAAGTGTCACTCCGTAAGTGTGGGTTTGTCACATAGTCATTATGCCATGTCGCGACTGAAACGGTTCCACTACCAATATATGAAGGACTATCTGGCTTATCCAAATTTCTGATGGAGTTCGAAGAAAGAGTTTCCAAACCACAGTGATTGCTGGCATTGAATGAAGCATTGAAGGTTGCTGTAGCATGCTAGTGGGAGACACACAAGCCATCAATTGATGGATGGTCGAAATGCCTAAGATTGATGATGGTACATTTTGGTGATATTGAGGTTTACCAAACTGGAAAGTATGATGGGCGGACCGATGCTGGTGGTCACTTGATGGAATGTCAACGGCTATGGGTATCACAACCGAAAGATGAGTGGGTCCATGCTTTTATCCATACTTCAGATGAGATGCCATGCTCATGGTATACTACAGTAGAATTGCGAGGGGAAATTTCTACTTGGCTGGAGCTCATAGTGTATTTTACCCATACATTCATTTTTGTGAATGCCGATCCAGAGGTTAATAATGCATTATAGCTCATCCATGATGTAATTCTGCAGGTTGTCCCGGTAGCATATCCTATGGATCCACACATGCACTGCGAGATGCAGTCTCTCATGGAATGCTTGAATATCAGTGGTGAGCCAAAAGATGGTGTGTTGTGGGGAAAATGCACCTATAGTTCAGGGGAGAAACTACTAACTTACACTGATAAAGATAGACTTACAAGCGTTCTGCAAGTACAATAAATAAATGAAGAGATTAGGATTTAGAGATGTAGGCACCTCATTCAGAAGGTTGATCCTAGCTTTTCCTCCCTCGCTCTTCAATGCTTATCCAATGTCGCAATGCCCAGACTTGCAAAACAAGTTGATACCTTTCTCAAACACATTTGACTACATATATAAGACTGATATCCATGACATAACAAGACATCAAACTATAATTAAACAGTAATCAAATTAGAGACATACGAGAATAGGTCATATTTGGAAAGGAAAGAACGTCTGATCTTTATTGATGAATGAAAGAAAGTACATAAAGTTATACCTTCCTTCAAGCTTGGTACTTCACAAAACCTAGATTCAAGGTCTCCTACTTCTGTTCTCCAAGAATTCCAGCCTCTAATCAACTGTGCTAGGGTTTACCAAAACTGAAGCACAAGAGAGGGGGATGAGGGTCTCCATTCCTCCAACATAACTTTGTAATTGGGCTTAGTCCTCTCACATGGCCCTTCTACCCTACTTATATAGTCAGTGAGGAAGAGGAAAAGAAGTTATAACCGCTCAAGAGGTTTCCCAACCAACTTATCTTACTCAAATTTTGAGATTTTGACCAAAACAGGGGTGTACTCTACTCTATAGTAGACAAAGTAGCGTACATATGGAGTTGAGTGCTACTATTTCACAGTGGAGTAGCGCTCAGGAGGTTTGAGCGCTACTATTGTACACTAGAGTAGGGTACACACGCTACGATCATGCCTATGTACTAGCGCTCATGTTAAAAAATGGCCAAAAATAAGCTTTTCTGCTCATTTTCAGGAGATGGTTTGGTCTGAAAAATGTTCCTAAGGGTCATATACATCAAATGGTTCAAGAATGAGGTAATTTCAACCATTTTTAGTGTCCCAAATGACTACTCCATCCACAAATGTCCTGTTGTGTGACTGAACTTGATCTCAAGAAGTGTCGTCATGCGACCAAGGGAAACAAGTGTCGTCATGGATAGAGAGGTGTCATTTCAAGCTATAACAGATGCCCCCTAATGTATGAGGTCAGAGGGAGTGTGGGAAACGATGGCCGAAATACATTATAAATAACAAAGAGTTGAATCATGGAGGAATGGAGAAACCAAGAATCATAGGCTCAAATGAAGTACCTGAAAGCAAAGGCAATGTCATACAAACTCATCCTTGGGGTAACTGTCCATGTTTAAATGGTGGAACATGACCTCCAAGAGGATACAATAACGATCCAAAATACTGATGCATATATCATGGCCACTAAAAGTACAAGCGTGGATCCATGAGGAACATAAGTGTAAACATAGCCACATAAATACAAGGTGGATCTATGTCAAAACCGAAGAACATAGCCATAGAGAACAAGCTGGATCTATGTCTCATCAAGAGCCCAAAAAGAGTGTGGCTCAGTCTTGCGCAACTTGGGTGATAACATAAATGAGGTGATGCTATCGAGGATCCCAAGGTCTTCATCCAAAAACAACCCAAGATACAAACGTATCCATGTGAATAAATGAGTTGTTCTCGAACATGGGAGGTATCGTTTGATTACTGGTCATTGATGTATACCATTAACAAATGCGAGGGTGTCCACCAATAATGAAAATGGAACCTAAGGTACCTAGTACATTCAAACAAGTGCGAATAAGTGGTCTTGCCGTCGAACACTTGAAGAATCCATCGGATAGGAGACATTGATGTATTCCCATCTATCCAATAGAAAAGGAAACTACCACTAATGACTGCAATCCCCAAGGTACTAACCGAAACTCTAAACTTCATTCCCAGAGCACAACGAGCTGAAGTCAATGGGAAGAAGTCCATTGGAAGGGAGGCCTTAATGCATCCTCCATCATCCAACACGAGGGACACTCAACAGGTATGAGCTGATTTGGAGTAGGACTAAACACATGATAAAACATACTGACACCAAGGAATGGCCAACACATGAGGTCAAATCAACTGTAGAATGGCCGACACAGGTTATATCCTTGAACAGTGAGCATGACACAAGAGTGACTTAGGCAGCTTTTAACACAAAGGGACCACAATGCAAATCTGCAATGTAGGAGACATTAACAGATTCTCCATATGATTGGAAGACTAACCAAATGGAGGAGTAAGAAACTCTGAGATCAGGTTTACCCTAAGGCCAACACTAGAATCCGACTTGTTTGATAGACTCAAAATAGGTGCTTTGTTCAAGGAGATAGTTGACTTGCTGCCATCATATTGAAAGATATTTTAAAATTCTTCCCTTCCCTTTCCTTTTTCACTTTTTAATGAGCTTGACAAAGAACTAAAGCATGCTCGATGGTATTTTCATATTTAAGGAGTCTAAAAAACCTAGAAGAAAACTCCATACACCTATCCCTGGATTTTATATCGAGCCCGGATTGGTCTGTGCTTGGCGGTGTTTTCTTGCTTATAGAGTTGAAAAACTTAAACAGTCCTCTATACACCTATCTGTGGATTTTATATCGAGCCCGGATTGGTATGTGCTCGACGGTGTTTTCTTGTTCATAGAGTTGAAAAACATAAACAATCCTCTATACACCATCTCATGGATTTCACATCGAGCTCGAGTAGGTGAATGCTCGCTTGGTGTTTTCACATTTTGAGAGTCTGAAAACCCTAAAGTTGACTCCAAAGGTCCTTTTTCGTAAAGTTAGTCTCCTTCCCCGAAAAAGTGTAAAATAATGGAAGAACTCTTCTAGCGCATACCAAAGTATACCTAGAGTATACCTTTTCCGTAAATTGTCCACCAGGGCCTGAAAAAGGGATAATTCTATACCTAAGTGGATGTCGGTTCAGTTATTTTAACGAGCCCTAAAAGACAACTATGCTTGGAAAACTTTTCCTATTTAAGGAGTCTGAAAAAGGCTTAAAAGAACTCCATAGGGATCTTTTCCGTAAAGGTTTAACGAGTCCGAAAAAGTAAACTCATGACCTCCTTACTGTTTTTAATGAGCTCAAAGGAGATAGGAAAATGCTCATAACTTGCTTACTGTTTTTAATGATCTCGAGGTGAAGATGAAAGAAATGCTCGTAGCCTCCTTATTGTTTTTAACAAGCTCGAAGGAAAGGTGAAAGAAATGCTCGTAACCTACTTACTGTTCTTAACAAGCTCGAAGTAAAGGTAGAAGAATGCTAGAAGTGAAGATGAAAGAAATGCTCATAGCCTCCTTACTATTTTTAACGAGCTCAAAGGAAAGGTGGAAGAAATGCTCATAACCTACTTACTGTTTTTAATGAGCTTGAAGTAAAAGAAGAATCCTCGAAATGGGAGGAGATGAGTGTCAGGGACATGTGAAACCAGCTCCAAGTGCATGGAACAAAGCTATGCTTAATGCAAGGAACATGAGCAAGATAAGGACACTTAGGGTGCGTCTCCTCCATGTAAAAGGTGTCAAATCGCGACGAAAAAATGATACAGGGCTTAGCAGAAATGAGATCATAGATGGAGTCTTATACAACAAGCTAAAAGCGTGGAAGCTGGCATCGAGATCATTAGCGCAAGCGGGATCATAATAGATGCATATGCAACTTGAACACAAAGATGGGATCCTTATCAGGGATGGCCAAAAATATATGAGGAAGAAAGATATGAGGCTTCTTCTCAAAGTCATGGTAAATCTAAAAAGGCTCCCGAGCCTATGAGAAAAACTCAACATGGGTACCAAAATGGCATAAGGGTGCCGACTAGGGTGACCCATGTTAGGTAGGCTCTGCTATCGGAATGGTGCACGATGCATAAAGAGATGGCTAACACACCAATATCCAACAAGTTCGACCCTATGACAAATTCAGATGGCAAAAGGTTCAAATGCAACATAACAGCGGGGAAGCCTAAACCTATATGCAAGGTTTTGAATATACCTGACATGGTCGCACAATGTGTCAAAAAGGACCTGTAAGCAAGTATACATCCAGTTAAGAATCCTGTCTCCAAGAAACATTAGTACCAGGATCATATCTAAAACATATGTAAAGAAAGACCTGATACAAGTCACTATGGTAGAAATACTTTCAACTTCACTATCATCAACAATGGGCATAAACAAGGCAGAGTTTTCAAATGAAGACTCTATGGTACCCAAGCCCGAGGACTTACAATCAACAAGATCAACTTCAAGATGAAGATCAAAGTTGAAGGACATGATGGAATCTGCAGAAACAAATTCATCATCACAGGAGTTGAAAATTCTAGAACCAGAATCAAACTTAGCAGGAACATCGATTTGCCGATCTATAGGAGAGTCCAAAGACTCAACAATAGTAATATTAGACTTTAAGGTCAAACCGGGGCTGGACATAACTGTGACTGGATCAACATCCAAATGAATGGCAGACTGTACTATGGACTCTAGGAAAACTTCATTGGAAGGAAGTATATCATCCTAGATAGAACACATATCTAAACATTCAGGTGGAGGTGTCACTTGGTTAAAAGATGGGACCAAGTCCCGAGAAGGTAAGCATGAACTCAGAGACTTTCTTCTCAGTAGCAGTTGAACTCAAGGAACAATATTCCACATAAGTCCCATGTGACTTAGTAGTGCCTAATGACGAGGGATCAGACTGGTCTACAGTTGGGTAATAAGGAGGATCAACAAATGCAAGCTAGTCGATGGTGACAATGTTTTCATTATGAGGGAAATGCATCACAAGAAAGAGCGTAGACACCACAGCATGCATAGCATAAACGTAATCACTCCCGAGGATCATATCAAAGTCCATAGGGTCCTTTAAAACCATAAAATCAACTAAGACTGTTTTTCCACCCAAGGTAACATGTGCATGACGGAGGAATCCGATCGGTTCGCTAGGTCTTCTATCGAAGGTCAACGGCCAATTAACAGCGGGAATAACATTAGGGAAACCCAAATCTCTCAAAGCATAAGTGGACAAGATACTAACAGAAGCACTTTCATCAACAATGCATCAATCAACCGTATGGTTCCCGATATCAACCTTTATCTAGAAAGGTGTCGAAGAAAGAAGACGAGGGTCGGCTAGACTATTCCAATGAAAAGAAACGATCCTAGGGCTTGGTAGGGGTTCACATGGAACATATGAAGTGCCCCCTTTTTGAAAAGCATCGAAACTAGTAATGTAGAAGACTTCAACAGTAGGTGTATCAATCTCCAAAGGACTGATGGGATCGGTCGAAGATTGCATCGATTCGATCACTTCACTCTCTGAAGGAAGAGTGGGGTCCACCAAAGATTGCATTGGTTCAACCACTTTATCAACCAAAGGTTGATTTAACTGCAGGGAATCTATAGACAACTTAGGAACAGAGGTTCCTTCAGACATGGACCACACTCTTCGTGCCTCTAGAATGGCAGGACATCGGTGAGTAAGGTGATCTCCGTTACAAATTTTACAAGGGAACTTTGGCTTCCGTCCTATAGGTCGAGACTCCTTTACAACATTGGTGTTCTCAGCATGACTAGCATTGGCTGACAGCTTACTCCCAGCATGACTTGCAGTGGCTGGTTCCTCAGAAGCAGAAAACTTTTGAAATAAGGACCACACTTTTTGCACTTCTGGAAGTACAGGGCACAAGTAAGGTGATCTCTCTCGCAAAACTTACAAGGGAACTCAAGCTTCTGTTTGTTCGGTTTTTCAACAATGTCAACTCCCTCAGCATGAATTGTAGTGGTTGATCTGGTGTCTCCAGTATGACTCACAGGAATTGGTGACTTCTCATTAATATGACTAGCAGTGATCAATGATGTGTCCTCAACATGACTGACAGTGGTTGAAGACAAAATTTTACTATGATTTTCACTGACTAAAAGTTTTCTCCTAGCATGACCTCCGGACGCTGGGTAGGTGCCCCCTGCATGACATGCAGAGGAAGGGTGTTTGCCCCCAACATGACTTGCAGAGGCTGGGTTGCTGCCCCCTTGTTTTGGAATCTTCTTCCTATTCTTCCTCCATCTATTCCTTTTAGACTGTTGGTTACTAGTATTGCTACTTTGACCACATGAGGTAGAAGGAGGAGGAGAATATGTTACTGAAAAAAAAGGCCCAGGGTTCTGATTCTCTTGATTTGATGTGATCACAAAACAAGCATCAGGAGCATGTGAGGCATTCGGAGTGGAAAACAACCAAACCGGCAGCCCAATAGTGAATCCAGGAATATTCAGAGTAGCCATTAAGGGAGCACCAATGTTTCCAATGAATGGAACAACACAAGGATCCCCTGGAATAGGGGTACCTTGATTGGCACTCACCGGAACACTAGACATAGTTTCCTGCTTGAATGAAAAAGAATTTCTCTAAGGAAAACTAAAATAAGTAGCACAAAGAGCACACCACTAAAAAAGGTCCTAGGTAAATCAAACCAAGCAAATAGATGCCTTCTGGAGAAGAGTCTAGGATGATGAGGGCCCATAACAGATCAACAAAGGATGAAGAACAGTTACCTGGGGTCCACAATACAATGACTAAGGGTGAAAGCACTGGAATCACCCAACCGCCCTCCCAAAGACCTGTAAGGGATTTCCTCCCATGTCTGTCCTAGGTATAGCAGATATACCCTCCGCTGTCACCTGTGTATGAACCTATGAACCTGTGGGGGAACAGTCGTTGGTCGAATCAGAAGGCATGGGCAGGGTAACTGAGCCTGAAACTCAAAAGAGTCCCCAAACGTGATCCAATCCTAGTATATGCTCGAAACAAAAAGTAGGAGGAGTATTCCCAATAATCTGATCTCACAAGACCTACTGCATAGATCCCAGGAAAGCTTTGAATGAAGTGGGTTTACCTATGATAGTCAAACTACGATTTTTGCGTGATGTGTGATCTTGGGTGGTTTAAGGTGTTTTAAACCCAAGATCCTAACCAAGACTAGTTGGTGTAGTGTAACCTAGAAAAGAAAATGTTACTAGTACATTTTATTAGGGTTCATTTTAAAGGTTACTTGCTTACTCAGAAAGGTAGTGGGTGTGTGAGAGTGGTTATAATAGAGATAGAGTACTGAAAATGAAATATTTACCACCAAACAAATCTTTTCTTTTCAATGAAAGTCTTAAAATTATGATCCAGAATGCATATGCAAATGCAATTTTTAATCTTTCGAATGCAAAAAAGGTTAAAATAAAGTCTAAATGTACAAAATTAAACTCAAAACCTAAGAATGCAGCTATTCAAACCAATAAGTATGCAAAATAAAACTTGTTCTTTTTGATGCAAAGCACTCTAAACTTTTTGAAGCCACTTGCAAGGTACTCTATTCAGAAAATGAATCAAAATTCTTTATGCTTTCAAAGGTAAGAAACAAAATTGAAACTAACCTATTATCAAAGCAAAGCAAAGAAACTTTTAGGTTCTCTTGATGAAATAGTAAAAGCTACCAAATATGACTTTCAAATTCTTATTGATGTAAGCATGCCAAAAATTGGGAAAAGAGTACGAAAACTCCTTTTAGACCCAAACGAAGCAAATGACCTACAAAGAAGTATGGTTTGGTAAAGTCAGGTCTACACATAAACAATGCAAACAAGGTCTTGAACAACAGCCAAAACACTTGAGCTTTCACTACAAAAGAAAACTTAAAAGCATAAGGGAGGATAAAAAACCAATCTAAAAGAGAAATCTCACTCAAATAAATACAAAAAGGTTCAAGAAGACTCAAAAGGATTCAAATCCAGTGGAAATGGGGCAAGCAGGTTCAGTCAGACTCAAATTAGGGTACAAAACACCAAATGGGTCCACAACCCACCAACTTGTGTCAACAAGCCCCAAAACTTTCCAAACAAGCCCAAATTGATCAACAGAGGTTCAAATCATGAATGTAGGATCAGTACAAGGATGGGAGACCACTTACAGGGGTTTAACACAGACCTAGGGTCATCAGGGACCACAAAAATGCAGCTAGAAACCCTAGATTTGAGTCCACAACCCAAAAAACTCAAAAATTTAAACCCAGATTTTGAGTGCTACTGTGTATGAAGGAGACTAGCGCCCAGGGTGCTACTGTACTGCACAACAGTAGCATACAGGTTGAAAAAATTGAAAAAATGGGGTTGAAACCCCCCACACCTGGGTCAACAAGGGTTTGTAAGGGTCGGGAAGGGTCTGTAAAAGCCTAGTAGGGTCAAACAAAGCCTACTAACTGATCCTAATCAATAAAATGAACAAAGACCATCAAACAAGACTGAAGAAATGACCTTGGATACCCCTAAGCAATTAGGATTTCCCTAGCGGAGTCGCCATTCTGTTGTGGGAAAAATGCACCTATAGTTCAGGGGAGAAACTACCAACTTACGATGATAAAGATAGACTTACAAGCGTGCTTCAAGTACAACAAATAAATGAAGAGATTCAGGTTTAGTGATGTAGGCACCTCATTCTGAAGGCTGATCCTAGCTTTGCCTCCCTCGCTCTTCAATGCTTATCCAATGTTGCAATGCCTAGACTTGCAAAACAACTTGATACCTTTCTCAAACACATTTGACTACATATATAAGACTGATATCCATGACATAACAATACATCAAACTATAATTAAACAATAATCAAATCAGAGACATACGAGAATAGGTCATATTAGGAAAGAACGTCTGATCTTTATTGATGAATGAAAGCAAGTACATAAAGTTATACTTTCCTTCAAGCTTGACACTTCACGAAACCTAGATTCAAGGTCTCCTACTTCTGTTCTCCAAGAATTCCAGCCTCTAATCAACTATGCTAGGGTTTACCAAAACTGAAGCACAAGAGAGGGGGATGAGGGTCTCCATTCCTCCAACATATCTTTGTAATTGGTCTTTGTCCCCTCACATGGCCCTTCTACCCTCCTTATATAGTCAGTGAGGAAGAGGAAAAGAAGTTATAACCACTCAAGAGGTTTCCCAACCAACTTAACTTACTCAAATTTCTAGATTTTGACCAAAACAGGGGTGTACTCTACTATACAGTAGACAAAGTAGCGTACATATGGAGTTGAGCGCTACTATTTCACAGTGGAGTAGCGCTCAGGAGGTTTGAGTGCTACTATTGTACACTAGAGTAGGGTACACATGCTACTATCATGCCTGTGTACTAGCGCTCATGTTAAAAAATGGCCAAAAACAGGCTTTCCTGCTCATTTTCAGGAGATGGTTTGGTCTGGAAAAATGTTCCTAAGGGTCATATACATCAAATGGGTCAAGAATGAGGTAATTTCAACCATTTTTAGTGTCCCAAATGACTCCTCCATCCACAAATGTCCTGTTGTGTGACTGAACTTGATCTCAAGAAGTGTCGTCATGCAACCAAGGGAAACAAGCGTCGTCACGGATGGAGAGGTGTCATTTCAAGCTATAACATGGTGATGATCCGCGGAATGTGAATATCCCAGAGTCAGAAGGAAGTCGTGTTATAGTACCACCTGATGTGCCAAGCGAACCGATCAGTTAGCCACTGAAGATCTGCAAGATTAACATTGGGACAGAGGACACTCAAAAGTTCGCAAATGCCGGGCATTACTGGGATGATGAGCTAATAAGCAAGGTCACTGATTTAATCCATGAGTTTCGGGACATATTTGCTACCAATTTTTTCGACATGAAAGGGATTCTAGGTGACTTAGGAGAAATAAAGATTTCATTAAAACTAGATGCTAAGCTGATCCGGCAGCGACCCTATCGATTCAATCTGCGACATAAGGAGTAGGTGAAGGATGAACTAGATCACATGTTGGTTGTTGGTATTATTGAACCAGTTGAGGAGTTGGAATGGATTAGTCCTATGGTGGTGCAGGATACGAAGAGTGGTGAAGTGTGCATTTGCATTGACCTCAGGAAGCTAAATGATGCATGATTGCATGATCCATTTCCCACCCATTTACTGATGAAGTGCTTGAAGGTGTGGGTGGCCAGGAAATGTACTCCTTCACAGATGGGTTCTCTGGCTATCATCACATCCGCATTGCCAAAGAAGATTGCCATAAGACAACTTTCATTACTGAATGGGGCTACTTTCAATACACTGTAATGCCATTTGGTTTGAAGAACGCACCTGCGATATTTTTGCAGGTTGTCATTGCTGCATTCAAATACTTTATTCAAAAAAAATTACAGGTATACATGGACAATTGGATGGTCTATGGTTTGGTCTGTGATCATCTAGCAAATCTGTGGTTGATGCTTGATCGATGTCAATAGCACCAGATATCACTGAATCTAAAGAAATGTATCTTTTGTGCACCATTTGGGATATTACTCGGCCATATTGTGTGTAATCAAGGGTTGTTGGTCGATTCGGCCAAGATTGCACTCATTTTGAGCTTGCAACTGTCGACCACTATTAAGCAGTTGCGGGAGACTTTGGGGCATATGGGGTATTATCGTAAATTCATCAGGGGATATGCAGCGATTACTGCCCCTATGGAGAAATTGCTGAAGAAGGATGCGCTATTTTAGTGGACCCCGGAATGTCAAGATAGCTTTGAAACACTGAAGGTGAAGATGGCGTCGGCACTGATATTGGTATTTCTGGACTGAAGTAAGTAATTCCATGTCCATGTTGATGCCTCATCGATCGTGTTGGGCATCGTATTGGCTCAACCAAGGGAAGGTGACCTTGATCATCCTATTGCTTTTGCAAGTCGGAAGCTATCCTCCGCCAAAAGGAATTACACTACTACTGAGAGGGAAGGTCTAGCAATGGTCTATGCGCTACAGAAGTTCAGACACTATTTGTTGGGTGGGCACTTTAAAATGTTCACCGACCATTCCACGTTGAAATACCTAGTCAATAAGCCTGTGTTGGGGGGGAAGATATGCCATTGGCTACTTCTTTTTCAGGAGTTCGATTTTGAATTCATTGTGAAGCCAGGCTGGTTGAATGTCGGTCCTGATAATCTCTTGCGGATCGATACAGGAGAGGAGCCGACGAACATTGAAGATGGTTTACCAGATGCTCAACTGTTTTGGGTTGAGGTTGCAGATGGATACTTTGCGAAAATCATTTAGTTTCTGACAATGGATACTGCACTAGACGAGTTCATCACTAGTCAGAAGAAGCAGTTGGTAGTCAAAGCTACAGACTTCCAGCTAATTGTAGGAGAGTTATACAAAATGGGTGCCGATGAGGTATTGCGTAGATGTGTCTTACCGCATGAGCAATCGCAAATATTAGCCGCAGTGCATGGAGGAGTAGCTGGAGGACACTACGACAGTAGGGCGACTGCTAGGAAAGTGTTGTGTGCCAGGATGTGGTGGCCCACACTGCATAATGATGCGACAAACTATGCGCGGTCCTGTGATGTTTGTTAGCGAACTGGAAAACCATCCCAATGCAATGAGATACCACTCATGCCTCAGTTGACATTGCAGCCATTCGACAAATGGGCTGTGGATTTTTTAGGACCGATCAATCTACCAGTTTTGGCTATTTTGGGAGTTGCTTTGTGCTGTAGCAACACAAGTCCCCTGAATATTTGAAGAAACTCCAACGTGGTTCAGACTAGTCATGGCATTTTCAATTCGGTTGCATACCATACATATACAAGCCCACCGTGATCCTGATCAGCAATGGTTGCAGACCTCGTATAAGGTGATGTCCGAAGATTTGGAGGCTACTATGAATGAGTGGCCGAAGGCATGGTGATAACCCATGAGTTTAGCGGAGATAGAAGCCGGTGGCCCAGTGTTGGGCCCAAATGATCGGGTATCAGCACAGGACCAGCAGAGTCACCATGACTCAGGGAAAGAATCGACCAAAACAATATCAGATGATAGCGACGGGGACCTTGAAGAAAACTAGTCGAAAAGGTATCATGAGCATGCAACGATCAGCAGGTTTTCCTTCCTCGTTGAGGCACAGTTGGGCCACCTACTCACAGCGCTCAATATTGCACCCTCTACGGCAGTGGATAAAAAGGCAAGGAAAGCGGATGAAGGGTTCCATGCGATCACCACTTCGTAAGAGTCTCCGTATGATATGGTTTCCGGAAAGGCACCAGAGGAAGCAGCAGCACCAACCCTTGGCACAATCAAAACTGAGCCGCAGGTGAGGAATGTGGAAATTCCCTCAACTGTGATTATGACTGAAGATGTTGCAGTAAACACGTTGATGCAGCAGTTGAAGATGGTGACCCTCAATGCTAACGCATTTCCATCGAAAGGGTTAACCACTATGCAGGCTACTACCAGGAAGGAAACGATAGATTGACTACGGAAGATCAGTGGTATGTGTGTACGACTACAGGTGAGTGAGGCTGATCCGAAGTGCACTATAGAAGAATTGACCGCTAGGGATGCTTCTGCACGGCAGGCCGTGGATGAACTTGAAGCACACATCAAGGAAGAATGAGTTGAGAAGGCACGCGAAATCGAAAGCCTGAAAAAGGAACAAGATTTCCTTATTGTAGAGAAGGCTCGTATGTGGGACGACAGTGTACGGGTTGACTGGGCGATCGCAGAATCTTATCAACATGTGCTGGAGCCCATTGAAGAGGTAGCCATGCTCCACCAAGTCCAGTGATTGGGGGCTGCCATTATTCAGTTCTTACAGGAGAATCACGAGTTGAAGGCCCAGATGAAACTGGGTACACCTCAGGCTGAAGTGGATGAACGAAGAAGGGCAATTGAGGAAGTTGTTGTTCAGATGGAAGAGCTGGAGACGCAGGAAACAAGGCTCACGGTTGAAACTGTACAATTCTGGGGCTGCATTGTTCATGACGAGTAGGTTGAACAACTGACTAAGTATCGACAGGAAGCGGAGGGACAGTTGGCCACATTGAAGGTGGAAATGCGCACAATGCCACCACTGGAGCTAGTTGCTAAGTCTCAGGAGCTAAAAGATATGCAACACCGTGTCACCAAGGCAAACGAGCGATAGAAGACATGCACAGCCTAGTTAGAGGAGTTCCAGGACAGCGGTGGCAAATTCATGATGCAAGCTAGTGAAGCTCTGCAGGCAATGCAGAAGTGTCGACAACAAGTAGTGGCAAAGCTTACAGATCACCCATCTGCTGAAGATGTGGTCGACAGTCAATTAGTGGATATGGAAGCCAAGGAGGTGTTGTAGACATTTGAACAACCGTATGATGACTGCAAAGTCAAAACGACAGATTACACCATCTCTAGTTGATGTGGCTCAAGGGCGAGCCACAAAATTGTGTTGGGGGTCTATTGGAAGGTGGTTTGGTGAAGTGCTATCGCAGCATCTTCGATGCTGTGACAAGAGAGAAGATGGAATGAAAGGCGATGAGCAGAAGATTATTTTATGCATTTTGGGTCAATTGTACCATGGATTGTGGGTTTTGGGTCATTTGGACCACATATTATGTACTGTTGAGTCAGTTATACCGCAGATGGCGGGTTTTTGGTTGTTTTTGGATAAATCAGTTAGATATTGAGTCATTTGTCCATAGTGTCGGTTACCAAGTTGTTAGAAAGTGGACAAGAGTTTTAAGGCGGAAGCCTATATATAGATAAGAATTATAAGTGATGAGGGATATATCAGAATCATGATCGAATGCTGGGAATATGGTGCGAAGCTCTGATATTGGTTGTATGTTTCCAAGTATGTTTTGATGTTAAGAGTCATTACAGAGATCTAGTTTTTGCAGAGACAGTGTATCTGGGTCGACAATGATAATGTGATGAAGCTATTTTGGTACAATCTCTGTGTTTAATCTGTTCAATAATGGTAATGCGATGTTGCACTATACAAATAATGTCATGCTTCTTTGATGCGATACTTGCTTTACAATTATTGTTGTTGCAATGATGAATGTTGTTAACACCCAAAAAGTGCTCACTAGCTCATTTGCCTATTCACATGACCCATTTGTCCACTTTTTCACCATTTGAGCCTCTGAAGCCAACAAAAGGTCACCAAAAGGCCTTAGTACACCCCTTTTCTCACTCAAAAAGATTATTTTTCCTAAAAAGCATAAAAAACCCTCAAAAAGGGTCCAAATTCCCAAAAAATATTAAAAAGGGAATAAAAATAATAAAAATATTCAAAAAAGGAAAAAGGAGGGAAAAGTACCTAAACCATGTTGGTCAATACCATTGGTTTCCACAAAACCACAAATGGTATTCCCCACCACAAAAACCTATAAAAAGGTGGTAGTGGCTCCTCATTTCACATCCATCCATCTTCCTATCCTCATGCTGCCAAAATCTCCCTTGAGCTTTTGGCCATTGTAGCAACCTTGGAGAAAGGACCCTTTGGAGTTTGGAGCTGCTCATCCTTGGAGCTTCTCAACTATCTTCATCATTTGGAGGTATTATTATTGCAAGCACTTGCTTGCCCCCCATTTTCAATACAAATTTATTTTCTTATATTTCTTGTTCTTGTTTTTTAATTCAAAGATGGACATGCTAGTTTAGTTTTAGTTTAGATTTAGTTTATTGTTTTTGCTTGATATTGAAACTGCTGCTACTAGTTAGCAGGTGCCCATAGCACTAAGCTTGGTTGCAAAACCAAGCCAACAGTTTTTTGGCGACTCCGTTGCTTTCGAATTTCTAGATCTGACTTTTGCTTTAGATCTTAGTTTTTTATTATATTAGGTAGTTTAATTCATAGATATGCCACCCTAGACAGCAGATCCATTGCTGTTCTAGATCTTGGCTCATTTCATTGCCATTAACAGCCCAAAATTTTCAATTTTCGGCTTCGTTTTTCGGCATCCGTGTACGGCTTTCACCTCGCGGATTTTTGCTCAACAATCACGCGGCTCATCGTGACTGCGCGGCTTTTTTCCACGCGGTTCACCGCGGCTTCGCGGCCCATTAGCGCACTGCACATCGTGGCTTCGCGGACCTTTTCCGTGCTGCACATCGCGACTGTGTGACGAAATCCCGCACTGCACATCGCGGCTTCGCGGTCAAAACCTGCACTGCCCATTGCGACTGTGCGACAGAAACCCGTGTGGTCCATCGTGGTTGTTCTGTCAAAACCCGCGATGCTAATTTTTTTCATTTGGCCGAATCGTTTAAAAAATTAATTTCTTACTGTATTTTCTGCCCACATAGCACATTTTCCAGTATTAGAAATCCTGCATATTTTACAGCCATAGAAAAATTTTACTATTTAGAATGCACCTTTAAAATAAAAAGTCTTTTTAAAAAATTTCAGAAATTGAAAGAAGGATTTCTTTTTGCATTTTATCTAGATTGAAAATTTTTGTTGTTTACTTCTTTAATATTTTACCCATAGCAATTTTTGAAAAAGAAATCCGTTTATTTCTTAAAGAAGTCATATTATTTGCTTTCCTATTTCAAAAGATCCTTTGTTTTTTGAGTAGTCTTTGCAAAGCATTTAATTTCCATTTATTGAAGAAGTCATTTATTTGTTTTACTATTTCAAAAGATCCTTTGTTTTTTGAATATTTTCTGTAAAGCATTTACTTTTTCAATTTCAGTTTAAAATACCACATGTGCACCCAATCAAATACATAATTTAAACTGAGCCTTAAAACGAAACCTAACTTCAACAAACTTTTAACCCCACTTGGGGAACATTTAAAAGAACTTTGTAGCTAGGTAGTATTGAGGGGATAGGTGTTCCAATAACACCCCTCAGTTATTACATTTGAGACATAGAAGTTGTCCATTAGGGAGCCAAAATCTCCTAGTATTTATTGGCACGTTCACAATCGGTTTATGGGAAGGCCTCTCCCCTAGGAGGGTTGAAGTTGCGAGGATGGTTTCGGAAACCTGAGTGGAATATCGAAATCCATTCAGTAACCGAAGGGCTACCATTCGCAGTTCTCAGGATATCCCTGTATGGAGGTATTGCGGTAAAAGGACCAAACGACAGATTTACCTTTTCTCGACATGTCATGAACGAAGTATCCTAGTTGCCATTCTTTAGGATTGATTACCCAGTGTCCCTCTCGGTAGGGGGATATCTAGCCGTTGACTCAACACTCATATTGTCTGACTTGGATTTCATCACCTTGCAGAGAATATCGTTTGTTGATTCACAATACTTTTAGTTAGGTATTTGCATGATTCAATCCACCTTTGGTCTAGTTACACCTATTTTTTCTAGAATCTATTTGCATGTTGGTACTCTGACCATTTTTTGCATCCCTCCACTTATTATAGCACAGCTACTATAATAAGTGCCTTTTTGAGGTTGATTTTTTGGCCTGAGAGCCTTCAGTTTCACTCCCCTTCTTGCACCCTTGGTTGCATTAGGGTTTTGAGTTTTTTATACATTACCATTTTACACCATACAGATTTTTACACAAAAACTTATTTCTCAGCATTAAGAATTTTAGACGCTCTCATTGTCTACAGGGAGAACTCCCAGAGTTTAGTCTACTTGGCTCTCCACGCCACCGATGTAGAGCCTTATCCCTTGAATCGACACATCATCGATCAACCATACGGTCATCCGATTCTGACACGCCTCACTTCACTTCTGATTCTGAGGCAGAATCCGAAAACCCCACTGTGTTTTTTCAAACCAACCTTATGGCTGGAACACCATTTGACCCACTTTTTACCAACACCATAGGAGAGACGTCTACGGACCCTGCTACTGCGGTGCCATCCATGGCAACACCCACCCCCCTAGGTATGCCTAATATGGGCAACAGTCCACCTTTAGGAATTCCCAACACAGGGCCACCTCCTATTATAGGAATTCCCAACAGAGGGCCACCACCTGTCATGGGTATTCCCAGCACAGGGGTCACACCCCCTTTGATTCCCACAACCCAGATTCCAAGAATCACCACTACTATTCCTAACCCCGGTGTAACCCATGTTGCACTCAGAAACGCTGGCCCATACCAGAACACAGCTATTGGAGGACACATACCTTCAATACCTGGCATACCTTTAGGCTCTACTGGACCCCTACATCATACCACCATGACTAGTCATGTCCCAGTCACTACGCAACATACATCTGCTACCTTACCTTACATGGCAAGTCTGAACTTACCAGACTTAGCCAGGCTCACCAATGATCCTATCAGAAACGATTCTGCGTGGCCTCACATGCCCACCAAACTCCCCTCTGACATCCCTAAGTTTGAGGGCGAGGCAGGTGAGGACCCCCAGAACCATATCATGTCCTTCCATCTATGGTGTTCCTCCAACTCCATAGTGGATGACTCTGTCCGCCTCCATCTGTTAAAGCGCACCTTCACTGGCTCTACAACCAAGTGGTATATCGAGCAGCCCCATGGGACACATGCCACCTTTACCTCCCTTGCCTTGACCTTCCTGCAGTTCTTTCAGTTACCTATCCGCTATGATGCCGGCGTCGAGATACTACTGTCTTGCAGACAGAACACGGCCACCCACATCACTGACCACATTCATGAGTGGCGTCGATGCCGAAGCCTATGCAAAATCAAGTTAGACGACCATATCTTCCTAGATTGGTTTCTAAAATCCCTCCTCCCTCTCATTGCGAAGGATGTGGCATCCGAAAGACCCCAGTCTGAAGAAGAGGCCATCCTCAAAGCCCAACAGTTTGATCTCATTTATTCCTAGTCGGGTTATCTGTATACCATTATACCAGATGCCCCTCGAGGTGAGTCATCCCAACACGATGTGCCGGGGGCATCCCATGCCGCAGATGGCATCATTGGTCGTATGACCTCGCAACCCCAACCCTTTTCCATTGCACATCCTAGCCATGGTCCCGACCTTTCGCGGGCTACATCTCAATCTGGAGAAACCAATTCATATGCTCCCAAGGCACATCACCACCATACCCACGGACCTTCATGTCCACCTCAGTGCTTTGGTCATGCACCACCCGCATATGCCCCCCCCCCCCGCCGCACCTCAACCATTGTACTACCCACAACTAGCTGCGACAGCTAACCCAACACCTCCAATAGCTTAGGGTTACCAACAACCCCAGCAGGTATCTAGTCCACCTCCCGCCCCACCGGCTTATTATCCACCACAACCTGTTCCCGCACCTGCGGTGAACCAAAATCCTCCCACTGCTCAAGAGCAAGTGTACACACAGCACAACCAGCCCCAGCACCAGAACAACCAGCGCAACCAAGGTGCACAACAGAACTGTGGAAGAGGACGTAACCGTGGTAATAACCAACAGCATCAGCAAGGTCCTCCACCTCCCAATCCTCCGCAAAATAATAACGCTGCGCCTCCCAACCAGAATCCGGATCGTAATCCCAGGCAGCCCCAAAAACAATAATCTTAGAACAAATCATCCTTGTTCTATTTGCGGGGTTTATGGTCATTACACGCATGCTTTCCCACATTTGGAGCGAGCTCGACAACTCTGGACTGATGATGCCCATCGTCAGGGGCAAGTGGCTCCTTAGCCGCCACCCAACCCTCCACCACCACAACATCAACCTTTGGTGTTGCAAAATCCCTTTCCAACCCAAGGCGTAGTGAACGCTCAGCCGTTATCTCACCCTCAAAACAACGCGCCACCACAACAAATCACTTATGCCGCTCTTGTTCAACCCATGTTTGATTCAGGTACTCACCACTTGTTGATGATGTCAACCGCCGATGCCAACCTCCAAAACCGTCGGAACCAATATGGCTCCACCTCTGAAGCCCCTCCCGCCAACAAGAACACTAACGTTAATCCCACAGATTAGACGTTACGTATACCCCCGACTCCGCTTGATGACGCTCCCAAAGCACCTCGGTTCCCACTTCATCACATCAATAATAACCCCAATGCTCGCGTTGCGTCAAATTACAGCATTGTCGACGACTTAGACCAGTCTCCTGCAGCCATGTCTGCTTTCGAAGTCTTAAAAAACTGTCCTTCGCAGTGCAAGACTTTGCTCTCTGCCATTGGCGCTATTGACCCCAATGATTCACAACTGATTCCATTCGATTCAGACCATTCCGAACCACGACTGCCTTCCAGTTTAGCATTCCAAGTTTCCGTTTCTGTTCGGAATCTTGTCATCCATCGGTGCATTATCAATGAAGGGGCCTGTACATGCATCATGTCCACATTGGTTTGGCAGAAGTTGGGATCTCCTACTCTCCAGCAGTCCACCACTACGTTGCGAGCCTACGACGACCGTTCGGCTCAACCCCAGGGTCTCTTACCTAATGTCCCCGTCCAGCTCATGGGTAAAACCGTGCTCATGGACATTGAGGTCATCAATGCCCAACTTGACTATAACCTTTTACTTGGCTGTAGTTACATGTATGCCATGCGGGCTATTGCCTCATCCATTTTTTGTACCATGCAGTTCCCCCATGAGGGACGCATGGTCCAGGTTGACCAACTCACCTATTACGATCCCAAGGCCCCTACTGCACCTGAAAATGTTCTCCCCATGGTTGAACAACCTGTTTGTGGTGCAACTACCTCATTCATTTCCTCAGTAGGACCCGGACTTTACTTCGAGGCGCCGATGACCTCTACATTCCAGTCCATTCCACCACCGTCACTGGAAACCCATGTCGTAAACCTATGTACTCTTTCACAGAATACACAAACACACGGTAATCAACCATCCTTGTTACCTAAACCACCATTGGTACCTAGTCACATTGGGGTTACACCCATCCACACAATCCCCTTTCTATTCCCTCCTTCGGGTGTAGTAAGCGCTCCGGTTATGGCTACCCTTAGTCTCCCCGGGTTAACCTTGGGATTACCCGTGTGGTATATTTTGCCTCCCGTTCCCCCGCCGACACCAAATGTCATCCTGCAACCGGTGCAACCCATTGTCACCTCTACTCAACCACCTCCCGGTATCACTACACCTTCTTCATCTACGAATCCCCCTCCTCTCATCAGGCCCACTGGGGGCAGAGGCCCACAACCATACACTGCGGTACCCCCACCCAAAGCAGTTAAACCTCCCCCCGTGTTTCGTGCTCCTCCTAAATGCTCATTGTGTGATGAATTAGGCCATCCAACTCATTAGTGTCCACAATTACCTGCATTACAGGAACACACGCAAATGCTGGACGACGACCCCAACATCCCGGTTGTCAAACTTGACCCAAATCCCAAGCCTCGTGATAAATCACTGCGCACTAACCACCCTTGTGCCATATGCGGTGTTTACGGTCACTACTCACATCACTGTCCTGAAATCCCATATTACAGAGCAGCTCTCTACGAGATGAATAATTTGGACCTTGAGACGGCACCCCCTACTATCGAGGAGATCTACCCTCCCGCGTCATCCTCATCCGGAGAGATTAACACCATCTATATGATCTCTTCGACTACCACTACCTCATCGCTTGATGTGACCACTCAAAGCTCCCGCAATGATGACGAGATTCTCGAGGCTCCTATAGCCCCTGATTATCCCTGGGAAGACATGCACCCTCGTTCACACTTCCTCCCAGAAGAGACCTCATCCACCACCGCTACCCAATTTGCGGTTGAGTCTAAACATTTCCTTCCTACTAAAGTCGACTGGTTCAAGGACCCTATTCCTACCCTTGATGCTTCTGAGGATAATAACATGCCCAATATTTCTCCCATCATCCACATCGACATCTCTGACCCACCTGGTGCCCTTCATACCATTACATTAGGATCCTCCCACAGTGAGCACGAATTTGGAGAATATAAAAAACTGTTCCAAGAATTCACTGATGTCTTTACTTGGTCAGATACCGAAATGCCTGGCCTTGACCCTGCCATTTATATGATCTCCACTAGATACCCCTCTGTCCGATCGGCCCCTTCCATTGATCCTGTTCACACACATGTTCCACTCTACTACGTCGGTTTCGCCGATGGTGCAAGCCGTTGGTCCCCCAATCTGGCCTCCGCAGCTTGGGTCATATATTCCCCTTCATATGAGTTGATCCACATTGACGAAGTGTGTTTGGGTGCCGCTACCAACAACCAGGCTGAATATGATGCCGTGATCGGTCTCCTGGCTGCAGCTCTCCAAATGAGCATACGCCACCTTAACGTTTTCTTGGACTCACAACTCCTTGTTTCCCAACTCAACAATGATTACCAGGTACGTGATCCCTATCTTTTCAGAAAATTCCTGCGTACTAAACAAATGGTTAGACAGTTTGAATCCATTTCATTCACACATGTCCCAAGAAACCTCAATAGTGTAGCAGACCATATGGCCAACAACATTCTAGACTGGCATACTAATCACATTATACCAAAACAAAATGTGCATCCACATGCATAACATGTGCCTCCACGGGCATATACAAAAACCAAATGTCCATCCACATGCATAACATGTGCCTCCACGGGCATATACAAAAAACAAAATGTGCATCCACGTGCATAACATGTGCCTCCACGGGCATACAGAAAATCAAACATGCCTCCACGGGCGAACATAAAGACAACAAGTGCATCCATGTGCATACACGACTATATATCCAAACATATATATACATATATATATAAACCATGATAGTCAACATGTCATAGGTGCCCTTAGCACCCAATACACAAAAATACATCAGCCATACAAAAAGGTGCTTCCCCATATGCTCATTAGCATTTGGGGGCAACTACATATCATCTAGTCATCAGGGTCCCTGGGCTCCTCTGGTGCCTCCTCCGCGGGCCCCGCCGGATCATGGCGAGCACGAACTCTCCGCTCTGCTGGCCCTGCTAGATCATCCTGTAGACGGATCCTCCTCTCAGCCAGCCCTACCGGGTCATCCCGAGCACCATCCCTATGCTCTGCCACAAAAACCGCTGTCCTCAACAAGAGCGACCGCCACTCACGCGGCGCACCGAAGCAATGCTCCACGATGTCCCGGTCCAAGTCTCTCCAGCCATCCTCGGGGAGTCCAGCTAGAATCATGTCAAAAGTCTGTCTGACACCCTCTATGGCATCATCTCGAGGGCCAACCCCTCGCTCACGAGCCGCAAATCCTCCACCACGTGGAGGCGGTACCGCTGCAGGAGGTTGGGCAACCACCATCGCCCACCCCCGCCGAACCACATAGTCAGCAGGTGGTACCGGACCAACATCTGCACAGTGCAAGTAAAACATCATATACATATCTAACTATAATCATAAACAAATCACATGATATAGTATAAAACAAACCACAAAACATACCGTCTAAACCCCAGGCCTGTCCCTGGGCTCGAGGCATCTCTGGGTCCCCTCGATAGTCCATGCTAGCATACAGGTAATCCTCAATCACCAGGGGCATATGCTCCCACTGCTCATATACCTCCTCTGTAAAAAACCCGCGGACACCACCATTGCCTTGAGGCATCATATGCCCCCACCGCACCATGCGCAGCTCACTCACCAAACCATCACGAATGGGCACCCGTGGTCGCAAGGTCGGCACCCGCTCAAAGAAAAAACAACATAGAAAGGAGGCATAACAGAACTCTCCTCCCTCTCGACAGCACTTGTCCAGATCTCTCCGGACACCAACTAGAAACATCTGAGCCCATGCATAATACGTCCCCCGAAGCACAGAGTCCACCATCATTGTTTGTCCCCCTGACAAATGATGTGGCACCGCATCACCCAGCACTCGCAGCACACATGCCCCAACAGCCCTCATGTCCCACTCCCGTAGTGATCGTAGACTCAAGGCACTATTTTGCAAAATGGCCCCATCAGCACAAAAGGTCTGCAGCAAATCCTCCATATCAACACCTGGCGGGATCCTCGGTAGAAGATATCCCACCTCCCCTAAATGAGGCAACCCAGTGAGAAAATATACATCTGGGAGGGTGATCTCCAACCTCTGTCCCCCAATCATAAAAGCACCCTCTGCTGGCACCCACCAACTCACCAACTTGTTCAGGAGCCGTCTCACTGAACGCATTTGTGGGATCTGAGCAAACTTCAGAAGTCCACTCACCGCCAGAGTCTGCTGGACCCCCGGATCAGTCTCAATCCTCTGCATCAGATCATCATCTATCTCCCACTCTCGCCATGAATTCAACGGTCTCCTCAACATCCTGCCAAAAAATAGAAGAAATTTTTAGCCCCAACAAATTTTTTTTGCAAAAATACCATCGCGGCTTTTCCATCAAAAGCCGCGATGATCATCGCGGCCTCCATTCAAGAACCTGCGATGAACATTGCGGATATTTGCCAGATAGTCGCGATGAACATCGCGACTATCTCCCATGAACTCGCGATGAACATCGCGAGTTCCAACCTCATAGTCTCGATGAACATCGTGACTGTCAGCCTAAAACCCGCGCGGTTCATCGTGGGAAGAGACCCGAAACCCGCGATATTCCACGTTGGAAGGTCAACGTGGAATTTCACGGCCTTCGGGGGCCCGCCACCAAACAAAAAAGACATAGTTGAAAAGGCTAAGGCAAATAAGGTTACCTTAAACTCAGAGAATCGAAAACCAACAGTCAAATCTCCCAGAAATTGAGAAAGATCTCTGACTGCTCTGCCAAACTCGCACTTAACAATGACACGTCATATGGGCCCCACGCTGTATTTATAGAAATTCCACCATTTTTCAAACCGCCATTCCAGTCTCATACGACGTCTGTTTCTCAAACCGTTGGTACCATTGGAATCAGCACAACAAGAGCTTCATGATAGATCTTTCCTTTTCCTGTTTTCATCAGGTCCATTTTTTGACCATTTTTTGGGTGCCCTCGTCGCCTCGATTTGCGTGCCACATCGGCCATCATCCGTTTTGGACAAGTCTTATATCGCTGGATTCAATTTTCCATGCTCGTGACTATGCTTGAGATCATTTCTCGCTCTCACGTCCAGATTTTTTGGGCATTTTTCCAATGCCCCCTCGTCACCTCGATTTGCGTGCCACATCGGTCGGCATCCGTTTTTGACAAGTTTTATATCGCCGGATTCAGTTTTCTGTGCTTGTGATGATGCTTGAGATCATTTCTCACTATCATGCCCAAATTTTTTGGGCATTTTTTCCATGCCCCCTCGTCAACTCGGTTTGCGTGCCAAATCGGCCGTCGTCTGTTTTTGACAAACCTTATATCATCGGATTTAGTTTTTCGTGCTTGTGATGATGCTTAAGATCATTTATCGCTCTCACCTCCATATTTTTCAGGCATTTCTTACAATGTCACCCTTGTTGCCTCGGTTTGCGTGCCACATCAGTCGTCTTCCATTTTTGGCTAGCCTTATATCGCCAAATTTAGTTTTTCGCGCTCGTGAGGATGCTTGAGATCATTTCTCACTCTCACCCCCAGATTTTTCGGGCATTTTTTCCATGCCCCCCTCGTCGCCTTGGTTTGCGTGCCACATTGGCCGTCGTCTGTTTTTGACAAACCTTATATCGTCGGATTCAGTTTTCCGTGCTCTTGATGACGCTTGAGATCATTTCTCGCTCTCACCTCCAGATTTCTTGGGCATTTTTTAAAATGTCACCCATTACCTCGGTTTGCGTGCCACAATGGTCGTTGCCCCTTTTTTGACAATCTTTATGTCACCGGATCCAGTATCCCGCACACATGATGACGCTTGAGACCTTTTCTCGCTCCCATCAATCCCTTGGTGTTCGGTACGATTTTATCCCTTTTTCGGGCCGACCATTCCCTTTTACAAAAAGGCACTTAGGGAGTTTCTGTTAAGCTCTTTTCTGACTCCTAAAAAAATGAAAAGATTGCCGAGCAACCTTGCTTCCTTTCATGCTCGCTAAACGTATCTGAAAGGGCGTCTACCTGGTATAAGTTTACCCATTTTCCGGACCTTGTAGACTAATTACGAAAAAGGAATACTTTAGTCACATCGGCTAAAAGAGTTCTCCATCTGCATCATTTTATGCTTTTTCGGGCCTTGGAGACTAAACTTACGAAAAAGAACACCAATGGAGTTCCCTTACCGCTTTCAAACTCTCTAAACATGAAAGCGAACACGAGCAATCACCATCCTGGGCTCGTAAAACCAATAGGACAGTAGTCATAATCACTGCAGAGTCTTCTTATCGTTTTCAGACTCCTTAAAAATGAAAGCACCAATGAGCACAAACAGTCCTAGGCTCACAAATCCACAGGACAATACCATTTTCAGAGCACACTTTTATCCCTTATTGGAGCTCATTAAAACTACGAAGAAGGTCCCAATAGCGCCCCTTGGCGCCACAACAGATCACATCTACTCATAGGGCAGATTCCCCCTTTTTGGTCTCCTTTGTTCATAGCATTCTGCAGTATGTCACCCTGAGACTCCCTCGACAGCACCCATCAGCTTGACCATCCCCCAGAGTCAATACACACTCTTCAGTCCTCGAAAAGCAATGATCCCCACACCTATAAGTCAGTTCCCTACGCTGCCAGGCCAACCATGTCATCATGCTCTGAAGAAAGGAAGTTTGATTCTATCCCATATATAACCCCAGTTACTTCCCATCCCCCAAGTATGTCAGTCCTACCATCAGTACTACCACACTTCAGTTGTACACCTCGCGCTCCTATCAAGGAAACATCATTGCCTTGTTAGTTGCTGGTCTCCCTCTGTCGACGACAACCAAATTTATTCCAGAGGATAGACCTAGAGGTCCCTGTGTCTTGGACTCATCACCATTTATGATGAGTGCCTACGAATCATTTTGAGAAGAGCCCTCAGTGCCTCTCCAAATGGTTGTTTATCACATGCTCGACTTCAACACCTAGATCGCATCATTGAGACTCACACGGGGCATCGGTCCGTTCAGTTATTAGTCGAAGACCCCGTATACCATCTGACTCCTCCACATTTGAGAGTCCAACTATGGATACAACCAGTTATACTTTTCCTATAGATATCCGGGTTGCGCATGGCGACAGTATTCAGATGTACCCCAACTTCATACTCCCCTGAGTATACAGTTACATTAATTCTCAGAGATGACTCACACTCTTTGAGTCCCTACAGATGTTGGACACCTTCAGTTTCAGCAGTTGATCATTTATTCCAGTGTATCAATTATTGAGATCAGTCATGATCATGAATACATCCCAAAACAATGTCCCCTCTGGACCATTATGATGTACCAGTATATATATATATTTTTTATATATTAGATCCCCCTTCTTGGGACTAATTGTTATGTATATGTCTTGATACGAGCATGGGTATGCCTGCCTCATCCATTATCAGAGATTATTCCTCATTCATATTAAGGCCATGTAACATTTGTTTATTTTTTGCAGATTTCAAGGTACGTGGATCCAGACTCCAAACGGTCTCTTCTCCTCCCCAAACCCCAGAAAAAAGACAAAAGAACTATGATGTCTATCGGCCATACGATGAGCTCCTGCCCTCACACATCAGGGGGCAATCTATTAACACCCAAAAAGTGCTCACTAGCTCATTTCCCTATTCACATGACCCATTTGTCCACTTTTTCACCATTTGAGCCTCTGAAGCCAACAAAAGGTCACCAAAAGGCCTTACTACACCCCTTTTCCCACTCAAAAAGATTATTTTTCCTAAAAAAGCATAAAAAACCCT
Organism: Larix kaempferi; assembly: GCA_027924585.1. Taxonomy (NCBI): domain Eukaryota; kingdom Viridiplantae; phylum Streptophyta; class Pinopsida; order Pinales; family Pinaceae; genus Larix; species Larix kaempferi. The sequence goes on along the minus strand of BSBM01001158.1, from coordinate 643,578 downwards.
CAAAAAGGGTCCAAATTCCCAAAAAATATTAAAAAGGGAATAAAAATATTCAAAATATTCAAAAAAGGAAAAAAGAGGGAAAAGTACCTAAACCATGTTGGTCAATACCATTGGTTTCCACAAAACCTCAAATGGTATTCCCCACCACAAAAACCTATAAAAAGTTGGTAGGGGCTCCTCATTTCACATCCATCCATCTTCCTATCCTCATGCTGCCAAAATCTCCCTTGAGCTTTTGGCCATTGTAGCAACCTTGGAGAAAGGACCCTTTGGAGTTTGGAGCTGCTCATCCTTGGAGCTTCTCAACTATCTTCATCATTTGGAGGTATTATTATTGCAAGCACTTGCTTTCCCCCCATTTTCAATACAAATTTATTTTCTTATATTTCTTGTTCTTGTTTTTTAATTCAAAGATGCACATGCTAGTTTAGTTTTAGTTTAGATTTAGTTTATTGTTTTTGCTTACTATTGAAACTGCTGCTACTAGTTAGCAGGTGCCCATAGCACTAAGATTGGTTGCGAAACCAAGCCAACAAATGTCTTAGTTGAATATTGCTTTAATACTATGTTCAATGCTTAAAGATCTCTATCCTAGTGTTGTAATAAGTTTAAGTATCAGAGCCGCAACCATCCTACTTCATTCGGCAAAAACATGGTTCCATCTACTCTTCCTAGACGCCCTGGGTGAGACCTCATCTACTTTGTAGGTGTTGCTGGGTAGGATAAACCCTGTCTGGGCCGGTGCTCAAGAAGATTGCGGTATGTGTCAACAGTAAGTGGAACCCCTGTCGACTGACGTCACGCTAACACCTCATTAGGAAAGCATTAGGTCATGGTGGATGAGCATAAACAGGCTACTATGGTAGCAAGCAGAAGATGTAAAGCCTTGCAGGAAAGTCTAGCAAAAAGGCCTAGGGAGGAGGCCCAGAAGGCGACTGTTGTTATGAGCTCAACCTTTAGGGAAGAATGAATTTCCTAGGGATTACTAACAGGATATCAGTTCTGGTGGCAGCAAGGAGGATGACCACAAAGCACAACATGTTGCAGAACGCACTTACTAGGATTAGCATTATTCAGCAAGGGGTAGAAAAGTTCAACAAATTGTCCAGCCCCTGTTTTAGAAAGGGTTGCCTGATTTTTGGGGTCCAAAGGGGAAGTTGATCCCTCAAAACAAATATGTCAAACTGCTAAACCAGGAAAGAGTAAACCATGCAAAGTTTGAGGGTGTGAATGGTGGGCTAAAGGGAGAGTTTTATAGCTTAAAATGACACCTCTCCGTCCGTGACGACACATGCATCCGTTGGTCGCATGACGACACTTCTTGAGATCAAGTTCAGTCACACAACAGGACACTTGTGGATTGAGGGGTCATTTGGGACACTAAAAATGGTTGAAATTACCTCATTCTTCACCCATTTGATGATTACAACCCTTAGGAACATTTTTCCAGACCAAACCATCTCCTAAAAATGAGCAGAAAAGCCTGTTTTTGGCCATTTTTCAACATGTGCACTGGTACACAAGCATGATAGTAGCACCCATGCCCTACTATGCTTCATTAAAGTAGTGCCCACCTCTAGTTGTGCGCTACTTTGTCTACTGTATAGTATAGCACGCTCTTGTACAAGCCAAAATCTCGAAATTTGGGTAAGTTAAGTTAGTTGGGGAACCTCCTGAGCGGTTATAACTTATTTTCCTCTCCTTCACTGACTATATAAGGAGGGTAGAAGGGCCATGTGAGGGGACCAAGGCTATAAAAAAGTTATGTTGGAAGAATGGAGATCCTCATCCCCCTCTCTTATGCCTCAGTTTCTCATAAACCTTAGCACAACTGATTAGAGGTTGGGATCCTTAGAGAACAAAAGCAGGAAACCTTGAATCTAGGTTTCGTGAAGTGCCAAGCTTGAAGGAAGGTATAACTTTATGTACTTGCTTTCATTCATTAATAAAGATCAGACTTTCTTCTCTTTCCAAATATGACCTAGTTATGTCTGTCTCAGATTTGATTACAGTTTGTTTATAATCTGATGTCTTCTTCTATTATGAATATCAGTCTTATGTATGTAATCAAATGTATTTGAGAAAGGTATCAAGTTGTTTTGCATGTGTGGGCATTGCGACACTGGATAAGCATTGAAGAGCAAGGAAGGGAAATCTAGGATCAACCTTCTGAATAAGGTGCATACATCTCTAAACCCTAATCTCTTCACTTACTCGTTGTATTTGCAGAATATTTATAAGTCTATCTTTATCACCGTAAGTTGGTAGTTTCTTCCCTGAACTATAGGTGCATTTTCCTCACAACAGAATGGCGACTCCGCTGTGGAAAGCCTAACTGCTTAGGGGTATCCAAGGTCATTTCTTTAGTTTTGTTTGGTTGTATTTGTTCATTTTCTTGATTGGGATCAGTTATTAGGCTCTGTTTGACCCTCCTGGGCTTTTACAGACCCTTCCCAGGCCTTGTAAACCCTTGTGGACCCAGGTGTTGAGAGTTTTAACCCCATTTTTCCAATTTTTTTTACCTGTACAATTCTGTTTGTATAGTACAGTAGCTACCTGGGCGCTAGTTTCCTTCATACACAGTAGCACACACATCTAGGTTTGAAATTTTTGAGTTTTTCGGTTGTGGACCCAATTTCGGGGGCTAGGGATGCATTTTTTGGCGTCCCCGATGACCTTAGGTCTGTGTTAAACCACTGTAAGTGGTCTCCCATCCTTGTACTAATCCTATATTCATGATTTGGACCTCTTTTGATCAATTTGGGCTTGTTTGGAAAGTTTTGGGGCTTGTTGACCCAAGTTGGGGGGTTGTGGACCAGTTTGGTGTTTTGTACCCTAATTTGAGTCTGACTAAATCTACTTGCTCCATTTACACTGGATTTGAAGCCTTTTTGAGTCTTCTTGACCCTGTTTGTATCTATTTGAGTGAAATTTCTCTTTAGATTGGTTTGTTATCCTCCATTATGCTTTTAGTTTTCTTTTTGTAGTAAAAGCTCAAGTGTCTTTGTTGTTGTTCAGGACCTTGACTGCATTGTTTATGTGCAGACCTGAATTTACCAAACCATACTTTTTTGTAGGTCATTTGCTTTGTTTGGGTCTAAAAGTAGTTTTCGTATGCTTTTCGCAATGGTTGGCATGCTTACATCAATAAGAATTGGAAATTCATTTTGGTTGCTTTTACTATTTCAATAAGGAAATTTGAAAGTTCTTTGCTTTTACTTTGATAGTAGGTTCGTTTCAATTTCAATTTTTGTTTCTCACCTTTGAAAAGCATAAAAATTTTGATTTATTTTCTGAGTAGAGTACCTTGCAAGTGGCTTAAAGGATTTAAGAGTGCTTTGCATAAAAAAGAACAAGTTTTATTTTGCATACCTGTTTGTCTGAGTATCTGCATTCTTAGGTTTTGAGTTTAATTTTGTACATTTAGACTTTATTTTTACCCTTTTTGCATTCGAAAGATTAAAAATTGCATTTGCACATGCATTCTAGATCATAATTTTAAGACTTGCATTGAAAAGAAAAGATTTGTTTGCTGGTAAATATTTCATTTTCAGTACTCTATCTCTATTATAACCACTCTCACACACCCACTACCTTTTTGAGTAAGCAAGCAACCTTTAAAATGAACCCTAATAAAATGTACTAGTAACATTTTCTTTTCTAGGTTACACTATACACCAACTAGTCTTGGTTAGGATCTTGGGTTTAAAACACCTTAAATCACCCAAGATCACGCATTACGCAAAAATCATAGTTTGACTATCGAAGGTAGACCCACTTCATTCAAAGCTTGCCTGGGATCTATGCAGTAGGTCTTGTGAGATCAGATTGTTGGGAATACACCTCCTACTTTTTGTTTCGAGCATATACTAGGATTGAATTGCGTTCGGGGACTCTTTTGAGTTTCGGGCTCATCTACCCTGCCCATGCCTTCTAATTCGACCAGAGAGTGTTCCCCCAGGATTTTTCAGTGTGGTGGTATCCTTAGTATCTGACCATAGGTTCACACACAGGTGACAGCGAAGGGTTATATCTGATGTACCTAGGATAGACGTGGGAGGAAATCCCTTGCAGGTCTTTGGGAGGGCGGTGGGTGATTCCAGTGCTTGCACCCTTAGTCATTGTATTGTGGACCCCAAGTAATTGTTCTTCATCCTTCGTTGATCTGTTCTAGGCCCTCATCATCCCAGAATCTTCTCCGAAAGGTGTCTGTTTTCCTGGTTTGATTTACCTAGGACGTTTTTTAGTGGTGTGCTATTTGTGCTACTTGTCTTAGTTTGCCTTAGAGAACTTCTTGCTCATTTGAGGAGGAAACTATGTCTAGCATTTCAGCGAGTGCCAATCAAGGTACCCCTATTCCGGGGGATCCTTGTGTTGTTCCATTCATTGGAAACATCGGCACTCCCTTGATGGTTACTCTGAATCTTCCTGGATTCACCATAGCGCTGTCGGTTTGGTTGTTTTCCACTCTGAATGCCTTGCATGCTCTTGATGCTTCTTTTGTAAGCACCTCAAATCAAGAGCATCAAAACCATGAGCCTTCTTTGCCAGTAACATCTTCTCCTCCTCCTTCTACCTCATGTGGCGAAAGTAGCAATAATAGTAACCAGCAATCTAAAAGGAATAGACGGTGGAAGAATAGGAAGAAGATTCCAAAACAAGGGGGCAACAACCCAGCCTCTGTAAGTTATGCTGGGGGCAAGCACCCTGCCTCTACAAATCATGTAGGGGGCACCTACCCAGCCTCTGGAGGTCATGCTGGGAGAAAAATTTTAGTCACTGAAAATCACACTGAAAGTTTGTATTCAACCACTGTCTGTCATGTTGGGGACACGTCATTGATCACTGATAGTCATATTAATGATAAGTCACCATTTCCTATGAGTCATACTGGAGACACCATATCAGCCACTGCAAGTCATGCTGAGGGAGTTGACGTCTTCGACAAATCCAAAAAACAGAAGTGTAAGTTCCCTTGCAAGTTTTGTGAGGGAGACCATCTTACTTACTTGTGCCATGTACTTCCAGAAGTGCAAAAAGTGTGGTCCTTAGTTCACAAGCCTTCTACTTATGAGCAACTAGACTCTATAAGTCATGCTGGGGGAAAGCTGTCAACCAATGCTCATCATGCTGAGAGTACTGACATTGCAAAGGAGTCTCGACCTATAGGACAGAAACCAAAGTTCCCTTGTAAACTTTGTGAGGGAGATCACCTTACTCACCGATGCCTTGCCATTCCAGAGGCACGAAGAGTGTGGTCCATGTCTGAAGGAACCTCTATTCCTGAGTTGTCTATAGATTCCCTATAGTCACATCAACCATTGGCTGATAAAGTGGTCGAACCAATGCAATCTTTGGTCGACCCCACTCTTGCTTCGGAGAGTGAAGTGATCGAATCGATGCAATCTTTGACCGATCCCATCAGTACTTTGGAGACTGATACCTGTCCCTGAAGTATTCTGCATTACCAGTTTGGATGTTCCTGAAAAAGGGGGTACTTTATCTGTGCCATGTGAACCCCTACCAAGCCCTAGGACCGTTTCCTTTGATTGGAATAGTCTAGCCGAGCCAAGTCTTCCTTCTTCGACACCTTCTAGATAAAGGTTGATATCGGGAACCATACGGTTGATCGATGCATTGTAGATGAAGGAGCTTCTGTTAGTATCTTATCTGCTTATGCTTGGAGAGATCTGGGTTTCCCTAATGTTATTCCAGCTGTTAATTGGCTGTTGACCTTTAATAGAAGACCTAGTGAACCGATCGGATTCTTCCATTAGGTACCTGTTACTTTGGGTGGAAAAAAAGTCTTAGTTGATTTTATGGTTCTAAAGGACCCTATGGAATTTGATATGATCCTCGGGAATGATTATGTTTATGTTATGCATGATGTGGTGTCTACGCTCTTTCATGTGATGCATTTTTCTCATAACGAAAGCATCGTCACTATCGACCAGCTTGCATTCGTTGATCCTCCTTATTACCCAACTGTAGACCAGTTTGATCCCTTGTCATTAGGCACTACTATGTCACATGGGACTTATGTGGCATATTGTTCCTTGAGTTCAACTGCTACTGAGAAGAAGTCTCTGAGTTCATGCTTACCTTCTCGGGACTTAGTCCCGGCTTTTAACCAAGTGACACCTCCATTTGAATGTTTAGATATGTGTTCTATCTGGGACGATATACTTCCTTCCGATGAAGTTTTCCTAGAGTCCATAGTACAGTCTGCCATTCATTTGGATGTTGATCCAGTCGCAGTCATGTCCAGTTTCGGTTTGACCTTAAAGTCTGATCTTCCTACTGTTGAGTCTTTGGACTCTCCTATAGATCCACAAATCGGTGTTACTGCTGAGTTTGATTCTGTTTCTAGAATTTTCAACTCCCATGATGATGAATTTGTTTCTGCAGATTCCATCATGTCCTTCAACTTTGATCTTCATCCTGAAGTTGATCTTGTTGATTGTAAGTCCTAGGGCTTGGGTACCATAGAGTCTTCATTTGAAAACTCTGCCTTGTTTATGCCTGTTGTTGATGATAGTGAAGTTGAAAGTATTTCTACCACAGTGACTTGTATCGGGTCTTTCTTTACATATGTTTTAGATATGATCTTGGTACTGATGTTTCTTGGAGACAAGATTCTTAGCTGGATGTATACTTGCTTACTAGTCCTTTTCGACACCTTGTACAACCATGTCAGGTATATTTGGAACCTTGCATGTAGGTTTAAGCTTCCCCACTGTTATGTTTCATTTGAACCTTTTGCCATCCGAATTCGCCATAGGGTCGAACCTATTGGATATTGGTTTGTTAGCCATCTCTTTATGCATTATGCACCAGTCCGATAGCAGAGCCTACCTAACATGGGTCACCCTAGTCAGCACCCTTATGCCATTTTGGTGCCCATGCTAAGTTTTTATCATAGGCTCGGGAGCCTTCTTAGATTTACCATGACTTTGAGAAGAAGCTTCATATCTTTCTTCCTCATATATTTCTGGCCATCCATGATAAGGCTCCCATCTTTGTGTTCAATTTGCATATGCATATGTTATGATCCCGCTTGCACTAATGAGCCTGATACTGGCTTCCACGTTTTTAGCTCATTGTATAAGCCTCCATCTCTGATCTCATTTCCGCTAATCCCTGTATCATTTTTCCTTCGTAGTTTGACACCTTTTACCTGGAGGAGACACACCCTGAGTGTCCTTATCTTGCTCATGTTCCTTGCATTAGGCATAGCTTTGTTCCATGCACTTGGAGCTAGTTTCACATGTCCCTGGCACTTGTCTCCTCCCCGTCGAGCATTCTTCTACCTTTACTTCGAGCTCGTTAAAAACAGTAAGTAGGTTTCAAGCATTCTTCTACCTTTACTTCGAGCTTGTTAAAAACAGTAAGTAGGTTGCAAGCATTCTTCTTTTACTTCGAGCTCGTTAAAAATAGTAAGTAGGTTTCGATCATTCTTTTACCTTTACTTTGAGCTATTTAAAAACAGTAAGTAGGTTACGAGCAGTCTTCCACCTTTCCTTCGAGCTCGTTAAAAATAGTAAGGAGGCTATGAGCATTTATTTCATCTTCACTTCGAGCTCATTAAAAATAGTAAGGAAGTTGTGAGCATTTCCTTTATCTCCTTTGAGCTCGTTAAAAACAATAAGGAGGTCATGAGTTTACTTTTTCGGACTTGTTAAACCTTTACGGAAAAGTTCCCTATGGAGTTCTTTTAAGCCCTTTTCAAACTCCTTAAATAGGAAAAGTTTGTCAAGCATAGTTGTCTTTTCAGGCTCGTTAAAATAACTGAACTGACATCCACTTAGGTATAGAATTACCCCTTTTCCGGGCCTTGGTGGATAATTTACGGAAAAGGTATACTCTTGTATGCGCTATAAGAGTTCTTCTTCCATTATTTTACACTTTTTCAGGGAAGGAGACTTTCTTTATGAAAAAGGAACTTTGGAGTCGTCTTTAGGGTTTGCAGACTCTCGAAATGTGAAAACACCAAGTGAGCATTCACCTACTCGGGCTCGATGTGAAATCCACGAGATGGTTGATAGAGGACTGTTTAAGTTTTTCAACTCTATAAGCAAGAAAACACCGCCAAGCACAAACAAATCCGGGCTCGATATAAAATCAACGGATAGGTGTATGGAGTTTTCTTCTAGGTTTTTCAGACTCCTTAAATATGAAAATACCGTCGACCATGCTTTAGTTCTTTGTCAAGCTCATTAAAAAAATGAAAAACGAAAGGGAAGGGAAGAATGTTAAAATATATTTCAATACGATGGCAACAAGTCTACTATCTCCTTGAACAAAGCACCTATTTTGAGTCTATCAAACAAGTTGGGTTCTAGTGTTGGCCTTAGGCTAAACTTGATCTCAGAGTTCTTACTCCTCCGTTCGATTAGTCTTCCAATCATATGGAGAATCTATTAAAGTATCCTACATTGCATATTTGCATCGTGGTCTCTTTGTGTTAAAAGCTGCCTAAGTCACTCTTGTGTCATGGTCACTATTCAATGATATAACTTGTGTTGGCCATTCTACAATTGCCTTGACCTCATGTGTCAACGATTCCTTAGTGTCAGTATGTTTCATCATGTGTTTAGTCCTACTCCAAATCAGCTCATACCTGTTGAGTGTCCCTCATGTTGGATGATGGAGGATGCCTTAACGCCTCCCTTCCAATGGACTTCTTCCCATCAACTTCAACTCATTGTGATCTGGGAATGAAGTTTAGAGTTTCGGTTAGTACCTTGGGGATTGCAGTCATTAGAGGCAGTTTCCCTCGCTATTGGATAGATGGGAATACATCAATGTCTCCTATCCGATGGATTCTTGAAGTGTTCGACAGCAAGACCATATATTCGCACTTGCTTGAATGTAATAGGTACCTTGCATTCCATTTTCATTATTGGTGGACAACCTCGCGTTTGTTAACTGTATACATCAATGATCGGTAATCAAACGATACCTCCCATGTTCGACATTAACTCATTTATTCGCATGGATAGGTTTGTACCTTGGGTTCTTTTTGGATGAAGACCTTGGGATCCTCAATAGCATCACCTCATTTATGTTATCTCCCAAGTTGCGCAAGACTGAGCCACACTCTTTTTGGCTCTTGTTGAGACATAGATCTAGCTTGTTCTTTATGGCTATGTTCTCCAGTTTTGACATAGATCCACCTTGTATTTATGTGGCTATGTTTACAATTATGTTCATCATGAATCCATGCTTGTATTGTAGTGGCCATGATATATGCATTAGTATTTGGATCATTATTGTATCCTCTTGGAGGTCATGTTCCACTATTTGAACATGGACAGTTACCCGAAGGATAAGTTTGTCTGACATTGCCTTTGCTTTCAGGTACTTCATTTGAGCCTATGATTCTTGGTTTCTCTAGCTCCTCCATGATTCAATTCTTTGTTATTTATAATGTATTTCGACCATCGTTTACCTCAGTCCCTCTGACCTCATACATTAGGGGGCATCTTTATAGCTTAAAATGACACCTCTCCGTCCGTGACGACACTTGCATCCCTTAGTCGAATGACGACACTTCTTGAGATCAAGTTCAGTCACACAAAAGGACACTTGTGGATTGAGGGGTCATTTGGGACACTAAAAATGGTTGAAATTACCTCATTCTTGACCCATTTGATGATTACAACCCTTAGGAACATTTTTCCAGACCAAACCATCTCCTGAAAATGAGCAGAAAAGCCCGTTTTTGGCCATTTTTCAACATGTGCACTGGTACACAAGCATGATAGTAGTGCCCATGCCCTACTCTACTTCATTAAACTAGCACCCACCTCCAGTTGTGCACTACTTTGTCTACTGTAGAGTAGAGCACACTCCTGTACAAGCCAAAATCTCTAAATTTGGGTAAGTTAAGTTGGTTGGGGAACCTCCTGAGTGGTTATAACTTCTTGTACTCTCCTTCACTGAATATATAAGGAGGGTAGAAGGGCCATGTGAGGGTACCAAGCCTATAACAGAGTTATGCTGGAGGAATGGAGACCCTCATCCCCCTCTCTTGTGCCTCAGTTTCTCATAAAACCTAGCACAGTTGATTAGAGGTTGGGATCCTTGGAGAACAGAAGCAGGAGACCTTGAATCTAGGTTTCGTGAAGTGCCAAGCTTGAAGGAAGGTATAACTTTATGTACTTGCTTTCATTCATTAATAAAGATCAGACGTTCTTCTCTTTCCAAATATGACCTAGTTATGTGTGTCTAAGATTTGATTACAGTTTGTTTATAATCTGATGTCTTCTTCTATTATGAATATCAGTCTTATGTATGTAGTCAAATGTATTTGAGAAAGGTATCAAGTTGTTTTGCAGGTGTGGGTATTGCGACACTAGATAAGCATTGGAGAGCAAGGAAGGGAAAGCTAGGGTCAACCTTCTGAATAAGGTGCATACATCTCTAAACCCTAATCTCTTAACTTACTCATTGTACTTGCAAAATATTTACAAGTCTATCTTTATCAGCATAAGTTGGTAGTTTCTCCCCTGAACTATAGGTGCATTTTCCTCACAACAAAATGGCGACTCCGAAGGGTTCGACTTTCATTTTTGAAGCCTATGTGCTTGGATTGTAGCTTTGTAAACTTTCTTGCAAGTGTTAATGAAAAGTGTTTTTTTGAGTTTCTGAGATTCATTACAGTGTTAATATTCAGTTTGTGTTTCCTGTTTGCGTCATTTTGATATGTGTAAATTCTGCTAATGCTTTCTAGAGAAAACCATGACCTGTCTTGAGCCTGCTAAGGGCTGTTGTGACATGTATTAAGCATGCTAGGATTGCTGCGACTAGCTGAAAGTTCCTTGAGGATTATTAAGGGTCCCAAGCCTGTGTATGAAGGTACCATGACCTACTGTGGGTTACTAAGGGTGTCATGAGGGTGTGTAAATGTGTTGGCATCCTAATTGTGTACTGCTTGACTAGGCTGTGATCTGTTAGTATGGATGGAAGTATGTGTGAGGTCTAGTATGTGGGTCTCTACCCTTTATTGGACTACTTGTGCAACTAATGAAACCCCTGAGTTATGCCTCTCACCCATGTGTTGGCTACCAAGCTAGGAGCAAAGCTAACAGAGGTAAGAAAGACTGGAACCTACTCCTGGCTGAGGCTTGATGGAAAAACACAAGTAACCATTTAGTACAAAAATGATAGTGGTGCATGGTTCCTCTGCGCACTCACACAGTTCTCATCTTGACTCAACATGATGAGACAATGACCAATGAACAAGCTTCATCTGAAGGAAGTGACAGGGTTCGATTTTTATGCAAGGGGGATATGCTTTGGATAGTAAACTATAATGCCCCCCATCAGATCCTGCTGATTTTTTTGGCTTATATGCTTATGTAATTTGGTTAAGGAATTTCATAAAAACACTTGTCAAAAATACCATTGAGTTGTGCCAAATAGTCTTAGTTGGTTTTTGTATTCAATGTACTGCTAATATGTTGATGTAGGAGCATAGGCTCAAGAGGGAGAAGTCATTCATGACTTCACAAGGTCAAGGGAACTCTTAAGAGACCTAGGGTCTCGTACATTTGTAATTTGCTTTATTTTGTAAATGCTGAATAAAATGGATAAGGAATCTAGATCCTTTTCCACATGTAATAGTTATGATTGAGTTAGTTTTGATTCATAGGGTTAGCAGAGATCAATAAGGATTGTACTCCTTCGTTATAGGATCTGGAAACATAATCCTCTTGTATTTAAATCAATTTGAGTTATTTTATTAGCATCTTATTTAGCTTACAGATTTTGTTGGCTCGCAGAAGTTTAGGTTAGCTCACAGAGCTTAGGATAGCTGATAGAGGTTTGAGGATAGCTCAAAGAAGATTTGATTATCTCATAGAGCTTGAGAGGGAGAGAAATTCCACATAGCATGAATGGAGGAATGAGAGGTGTGTGCACATAAGAGTGAGCGAGAAGTGAACAAGTAGAATTCTCTGTGTGTATTTGAATTTCTGGTGAATTGAATAAAGAACAGAGGATTAGACTCTACATGTGGTTTTGATGGATTTCATGTCTTCATATAGTTCTGTAGAAGTATGAATTCATCCCACTTTCACTCTAGGGTATTTTTTAAGGATTCTAATATTATACTCAAGTGTAGTATTTTAGGTGATTATTTTGTATTGAAAAAAACACATATATGTTGGTCACCCTATATGTCAATTAATTAAATCTAACACACAAGATGGTCAATATAAATTGTCAAACCCAGGGAGGTCTTTTTGTTTCAATGGCAATAAGCATAATCTGTGCATAAACATGTCAAGCAGTTGATTAACTAATTGGAGATAATGATCCTACCAGTCTATCCAGCCAAACTCACTCCAGTTTCAATCATTAGGAATGAAACATCCTCAATGATAATAGGTTCCACCACCCTTCCTGATCGTAATTGTATATCATTGCATGGAATCTGGGTGATGGAATACGTAGGCATGTTGGCAGTCTCGAATTGATGGACTGCTTTATTGTTTGGGTTCGGGTTAGGTTGTGCAGGTAGCTGTGGTCGAAGTGGTGCATTCATAGGTGCGGCATTGTTTTGGAATGGGAGTTTTGGTTGTTGATACTGTAGGTGCTGATATTGTTGAAGAGAATATTGTTGATACTGAGTCTGGTGATGGGGAAAGTTATTTCCTTGGTAAGAGTTTCTCTAGTTGGAATTCCAAGGAGCTTGGTTGTTTCACTGCTATGGCCATGGTGTCCATGGGTTAGGATTATGCATTGGGTTCTGAGATGGATGCCACTGATTGTTAGAATAATTTGAAGGAAATTGTGTATTCATATTATGCACATTGTTCATTCCATTCATATTATTCAGCAAAAATGATGGGTCTGGATTCATACCTTGATTGCGAGGCTGCCACAGTTTCTTCTGTACAATGAAGTAGGTTGTCTCCACCTCTAGAATGGATGCCTGCAGGACTGCTTTGACCATAGGTAGTGAAGGAAATTCCTTGGAATCATGCTCCAGTTCACATATCTTACATATCTCTACTTTGTCCAGCGGGCATTCTTTTAGTGGATGCTTTTTCCTACATTTCGGAAAGAATAACCCAAGTGTAAGGTCTGCTACTACTTGCCTCTACTTTTCTCTCATGACATCTAACTCTGAGGAAATGGAGCTCATCATGTCTATTTTAAAATTATCCAATAAGTTGCCTATTTCTGCTCGAGTGGCTCCTCCACTAGCTGACTTCTGAGTCCTAGTGAAGACATCCTGATCTCGATCTTTGTCTCGTTTGTTGGTTCTAGAGGATCCCCTTGAATACCTTCGACATAATTCAACAATCTTCTAGAAAGGTTCGTTCGAGATGTCCCCTTTTCCCAGCAAATTGAACATATCAAGGCAGTCTTCTCTCATTCCTCGTAGTAAAATGATCTTGAGAACATCCTTTCCAATCTCAGCATGACCAGATCTTTGTAAATTATATAGAAATCTTTCCACAAAGTCTTCCAAGCTTTCTTCATCCTTCTGAACCATTTTAAACAACCCCTCCTTTCTATCCCTAGTTCTATAATATTCCTGGTACTTGGAAAGGAAGGCGTTTTTCATTTGGTCCCATGTATTAATGGTCTCATGACCCAGACTCATGAACCAGCGCAGAGCATTTCCTTTAAAGGTGGCTGGGAATAACTTCAGTTTTTGAGCACTAGAGGTGTAATCATAGCTACGACAAAGGATATCAAACTCAAAAAGAAACTCATCAGGATCCTCAGAGGACTTACCATGAAAATTCAGGAGGACTGATGGTGAGATACTTTTCATGGGAGATGCTCCAGGTGTATGGAGGATAGGGAATTCTAATGTAGCCACAGTATTACCAGGATGATTATTTTCTCCTTCTCCTTCCTTATTCTCCCCATGCTCATTATCCCCTTCCTGTTCTCTACCAACCATGGTTCTAGTCCAAAATTCAACAACTTACCTTATGCGTTCTTCCTCTGCTTTGGCTTCTTCTTCTCTTCTCCTCTCTTCTTCTCGCCTTCTCTCTTCCTCTACTACTTAGTGAGTCTCCAACCACACTTCTTTAGTAACTCTGGTTCTATTGATATGATAGATCTCCTCTCTATCTGGTGCACCCACGGTACTTCCCTTATCTTCAGGAGGTTTATTTTCTGCAACAGGAGTTAAAGGTCCTGTTGTATTATCCACTGTTGATGCTGAATTCTCAAGGTTGGGAGGAACGGAATTTCCCCTGCCTGTAGATGTTTGCGGTGGTCTAGTGGAAGAATCCACTCTAGCAATTATTTTGTCAATGTATGTATGTATTCCCTGACCTATATTACGATCTCGACCTCTTCCACCTGCAATGTTAGTATTCAAAGTAGGTTCTCGATTTGTTTTTCTTGTATTCATGCATGCTCTAAATAATTAAACCAAAATCAAATCAAATGAAACCAACTACTAACTCTGTCTATCTATTACCATCCCCGGCAATGGCGCCAAAATGTTGGTCACCCTATATGTCAATTAATTAAAGCTAAGACACAGGATGGTCAATATAAATTGTCAAACCCAGGGAGGTCTTTTTGTTTCAATGGCAATAAGCATAATCTGTGCATAAAAATGTCAAGCAGTTGATTAACTAATTGGAGATAATGATCCTACCAGTCTATCCAGCCAAACTCACTTGAGAAAGCAGACTAATCTAATTCACAAATCTAGGAATTCAATTGAAACTACCTTCCTACAGAAATCACCCAGCAACTATAAAATTAAGAATAGAAATAAACCAGATTGCTTTTGCAAGAAGTTAAATCCTATAATTATCAAACTACAATATTCAATATTTACCAAAATGATCCATACAGTAGCTACTGTTACTCAATCATAATATGCCTACCTTAATAAACCAATTGAAGATACAACAGCAACCATAATCTAAATATAAGCTTGAACTCTAACTGATAATTACTGGAAATCCTAGAAAGCATAAAAAACTGAAAGATATTGGAATTGAGCTTGGTTGTTACAACTGATTCAAACACACGTGCATTAAACTGAATTATCCTACACAGTCAACTGCCACACCAATCTACTACAGCTATTCAATATGCAATCGTGAACTACCAAAAGGAAAGCTAATCTCTATTGCAGCTAATAGTAACATCTACAATGATTCCACACCACACAACAGAAAGAAAGCTAAATTACCCTATCTACGTAAGCTGACTATCTATGTGAGAAGGCGGGCCCTGGCCTTCTAACATAGACGCCGAGAATCACAACAAATTAAGACACAGAAATGAAGAACTCTACTCTCATATTAATGATGGAAATTAATAGTATCAGTGCGCTGTTACATCTTATGCAAAATGGTAATTGTCCAACCCCAGGCTATAGGATCCTTCTCATATTTATACATTGAAAGTATAGATCACGATCCACCAAAATCATGTAGCAGTGAAGATCTATGATCTTCATGGTACGGATTTACAGCTGATTGTTACAACTGTATTAAACAAGGTTGTTACTCATGAAGGAGCTGTCACTCGAGTAATCAATGGATCAATGGATTTAGCAAGATGGAATGCGATCTGTCTATTGCAACTGGGTTATGTTTCAGTGGAGGCCTGTTACAGCTGGTGCCATTCAGTTGATACACCTGAGCTTTAGACCTTAACTAAATGAAATGACACAGATTAGCATAAACCAAGGACTAGGATCTAGAACCTTAACAATCTTAGGCATAAAATAAATAAAGCAATAACGAATTATACCTGTCAATATCATTGGTTGATCTAGAGAAAAGGCATAGGTATAGCTTATGAAAATAGGATGTAATCAGGGAAAAATGATGTAATAAGAATGGCCAAAAAGGGGCATTTCCTGGACCCAACAATATATAGATAGTTAGGCGAATATTAAATATGAAACTTACAATGTACTACTGAAACACGTAAATTTTGGTGAATATTATGATAAAAAAACATATTTTATGTATATATAGGCAATATTAGGGACCAAAAATGACCAAATAACGAATTTATTTTTTGAAAAAAAGCCCAAAAAATAGCCAATTGGCGAAATTTCGCCCCTAAAAATTACCCTGTTTCACTCCATATAACCTTGTGTATAAACTCTGTGGATTTGGATTGCCATAGTTTCCAAATTGCAGAGAAAAATAGATCATGTCAATGATCAATTAAGTGAAGCTTTGTAGAGGGTTAAACCTTAACCAGTCGCTCAAATAGAACAAGATCGTAGAGTGGGGATCGATCATGGGGAAGATCGACAATTTATAGTGATATCGCCGGGAGAAGTTTCAAGCTTTGAAAAACTTTCCATGTGCACGATATTCTATGGAATGCGCTTAATAAATTTTGGAATCCACTGTTGATTTGGTGTGGACACTGATCGAATGATCAAAAATCCATTTCACTACGTGAAAAAGTAAGTTGTGCGAACACTAGGTTGGCCGCGAAATTGATAGATCAATGATTGAGATCGAGATCGACGGCGGGGAAGAAGTGTTGTGTGGAAACTTTATTCCCACATTTCGGAAAGAATTCCGCTGTGGAAGAAAGTTAGCCAATGCAAAAAGAGTTTGTTTCAGATATCAAGGGTTTTGAAGTTTGTATATTGACTATAATTTCCAGATCTTGATTTTGATAGTGCTAACAGTGAACAGTAAATGCAATAGAGAATGCTTTGCATAAATAAAAAGGAAAATAAACCCTAAATATCATATTCATATAACTTTGGTTTTACAATGACTGTAACAGCACTTCTAAGGTGGACAAACAAATCTAAAATTACTTTAACTCTAACCTGTAGCTTCCTGGGGGTGCACAATGATTTATGGAAGTGAGTTGGCCTTCTTTGGTGTCTCGATTTTTCTTTTGTGTATGCCAGCTCCTCAAAACAACCCAAATCGTCTTCTTCTCAGACTCCCTTATTATGTTGCAGTGCCCTCCTTCACTACCTAGAAACGTTATGCACAGTCATAATAAGAAGGAAGACTACAATGAGAGTACCCAACAATGCTGTAGTAGATTTGTTGCTTGGTTTTTCAACCAAGCATGTGCAAGGATGCACCTATTAACTTGTAATAGTAGTCTTCAAATAAAAGCAAAAACAATTATAAATCTGAATCTAACATTAACATGTGCATATAAAAATAAACTTGAAAATATTTACAGAAAGAACAAGAAATGTAACAAAGAATGATTTTGTATTATAATACCTCAAATGGTGAGGATGTTTGGTGCTGAGCAGCTCCAAGGTTGAGGTGCTCTAGGCTCCAATGGTCTCTTCTCCAAGATTGCTAAAATGGTCAAAGAACTTAAGAGAGATTTTGATAGCATGAGGATAGGATGGATGATGGATGATAAGTGAGGAGCCCCTATCACCTTTTTATAGTTTTTGGTGATGGGGAATACCATTGTGGTTTTAAGGTAACCAATGGTATTGGCCAACATGGTTTAGGTCTCTTTTCCCTCTTTTTTTCTTTTTTGAATATTTTTATTCCCTTTTAATATTTTTTGGGAATTCTGGACCCTTTTTGAGGGTTTTTTTTGTGTTTTTTTGAGGAAAAATATATATTTTGAGGGGAAAAAGGTGTATTATGGTCTTTTTGGTGACCTTTTGATGGCTTTAGAGGCTCAAATGGTGGAAAAGTGGACAAATGAGTCATGTGAATAAGGGAATGAGCTAGTGAGCACTTTTTGGGTGTTAATAGATTGCCCCCTGATTGTGAGGGCAGGAGCTCATCGTATGGCCGATAGACATCATAGTTCTTTTGTCTTTTTCCTGGGGTTTGGGGAAGAGAAGAGACCGGTTGGAGACTAGAGCAATGGCCTCTTGGAAGCTGCAAAAACTGAAAAATATTACATGGCCTCAAAATGAATGAGGAATAATCTCTGACTATGGATGAGGCGGGCATAACCATGCTCGTATCAAGGCATATACATAACAATTAGGCCCACGAAGGGGGGTCTGAAGAAATACATAAAAATATGCTGGTACATCATAATGGTCTAGAGGGAACACAATGCTGGGACATACTCATGGTCATATCATGACTGATCTCAATAACTGATACACTGGAATTGCAACAACCGTTCCGAATAAGGTTTTAGAAGGGTTGATGAGCTGCTGAAACTGAAGGTGTCCAACATCTGTAGGGACTCAACAACTGTGAGTCAACTCTGAGGAGTATATGTAACTGTATACTCGAGGGAGTATAAAATTGGGGTACGTCTGAATATTGTCGCCATGCGCAACCTGGATATCTATAGGAAAATGTAATTAGTTGTTTCCATAAGTAGACTCTCAAATGTAGAAGAGTCAGGTGGTATTCGAGGCTTCAACAAATAACTGAAAGGACCAATACCATATGTGAGTCTCAATGATGCGATCAAGGTGTTGAATTCGAACATGTGAGAAACAACCATTTGGAGAGGCACTGAGGACTCTTCTCGAAATTATTTATAGGCACTCATCATAAATGGGGATGAGTCCAAGGCACAGGGACCTCTAGGTCTATCCTCTGGAATAAATTTAGTTGGCGTCGACAGAGGGAGACCAGCAACTATCAAGGCAATGATGTTTCCTTGATAGGAGTGCGAGGTGTAGAACTGAAGTATGATAGTACTGATGGTAGGAATGACATACTGTGGGGATGGGAAATAACTGGGGTCGTAGAGTGGGTGGACTCAAACTTCCTTTGTTCAGAGCATGATGACATGGTTGACCTGGCAGCATAGGAAACTGACTTGTAGGAGTGGACATCATAGCCTTAAGGACTGAAGGGTATGTATTGTAGATTGGAGTGACTCTGGGGGGGACAAACTGATGGATGCTGTAGAGGGACTCTCATGGTGGCATACTACAAAATGCTCTAAACAAAGGCGACAAAAATGGGGAAGCTTCCATATGAGTAGACGTGATCTGTTGTGGCACGGAGAAGAACCATTGGGTCCTTCTTCATAGTTTTAATGAGCTCCAAGAAGGGATAAAAGTGTGCTCTGAAATGGTACTGTCCTGTGGATTTTGTGAGCCCAGGACTGTTCATGCTCGTAAGTGCTTTCATTTTTAAGGAGTCTAAAAATGATAAGAAGACTCTACAGTGGTTGTGGAATACCGTCCTGTGGATTTATATGAGCCCAAGAAGATGATTGCTCATGGTTGCTTTCAATTTTAGAGAGTCTGAAAGCAGTAAGTAGACTCCATTGGTGTTCTTTTTCGTATGTTAGTCTCCAAGGCCTGAAAAAGCATAAAATGATGCAAATGGAGAACTCTTCTAGCCAATGTGACTAGAGTATTCCTTTTTCGTAATTAGTCTACAAGGTCCAAAAAAGGGGTAAACTTATACCAGGTAGATTCCCTTTCAAATACTTTTAGCGAGCATGAAAGGAAGCAAGGTTGCTCGACGATCTTTTCATTGTTTTAGGAGTCAGAAAAGAGCTTAATAGAAACTCCCTAAGTGCCTTTTTCATAAAAGAATTTCTCGGCCCGAAAAAGGGATAAATTTATACCGAACAAAAAGGTATTTGTGAGAGCGAGAAATGATCTCAAGCATCGTCACGAGCACGAAAAGTTGAATCCTACGACACAAAGATCGTGAAAAATGGGCAACGGTCGATGTGGCACACAAACCAAGGTGATAAGTGGCATTATGAAAAAATACATGAAAATAATGGGGGGTGAGAGCGAGAAATGGTCTCAAGCATCATCATGAGCATGGAAAACTGAATCTGGTTATATAATACTCATAAAAAATGGACCACGGTCGATGTGGCACGCAAATCGAGGCGATGAGGGGCATGTAAAAGGTGCCTAAAAAATGTTCGGGGTGAGAGCGAGAAATGATCTCAAGCATCATTACGAATGCGGGAAACTGAAACCAGCAACATAAGACTCTTAAAAAATGGACCATGGCCAATGTGGCACGCAAATCGAGGTGACAAGGGGCATGTAAAAAGTGCCCAAAAAATCTGGTGGTGAGAGCGAGAAATGGTCTCAAGCATCGTCATGAGCTTGGAAAACTGAATCCAACGATATAGGACTTGTAAAAAATGGAACACGACCGATGTGGCATGCAAACCGAGGTAATGAGAGGCATGGAAAAAATGTCTTAAAAATATTGTGGTGAGAGCGAGAAATGATCTCGAGCATCATCACAAGTTCAGAAAATTGAATCTGATGGTATAAAAATCACCAATAAACCGACAACAATCGATGTGGCATGCAAATTGAGGTGCCGTGGGGCATGGAAAGAATGCCTGAAAGTTTTTGGTCAGAGCGAGAAATGATCTCAAGCATCATCACGGGCACAGAAATATGAATATGGGGTGCAAATCGTGCGAAAAACGGAGGTCATAAGGACTCTAGAATGGTCAAAGGAAATAACTAGGTTAAAAAATGGCTACAAATAAAGGTGAGCCCACCAAGCCAAGGATGCAGTGGTGGGGAGAAAGGATGACCTACGGGGGAAGAATACTAGGTGTACCAAATCAAATCAAATATACAAGTGATATGTGACCTCAAAAATGGTTGAGATCATGCATGTGAAAAAGCGAGCAGGGTTAATGACCTGCCCCCATGCTATGTGCATGGGGTTTATGATTGTGGATCACATATGTGTTGGTTTTAACAATGGGGTCATTGAAATAATGAGATAGATGTGATGGGGAATGTTCAAAATGATTGATCATTCCCCCTATCCCAGGGTCGAGATAATATATTATGCTCCCTAACTCAGAGGTGTCAATGTGGTGCAGATGTTGTCTCAGAGAGAGATCAACAGGGAATTGACCAACTACTGGAGGGGAGGTGTACCATGAGGCTGTGGGCCATGGTGGCATGCCGAAGTGATGATATGATGATGGGGGATTCCCTTTGCGGGGTGGATGCCCCCAGTATCGTCGAAGAGAATGATAATGATGATGAGTAGGAAAGGTATCAGGCCTGCCCCCATGTTGTGGACATGTGGTTTCCTCTTTGATTTGAAAAGGTTGAATATGTGGGTCGGAGGGATCAATGAAAGGGGCTGACCAGATAGAGGGGTCTCCATTGGAAACCATGTAAATTGTGTTAATATCTTCTGAGGAGGAAGATGGTGGGGGATGGATTTCCTTAATGAGAGGAGGGGATATCTCTAGGTCGGCATTATTCATCTCGTATAGGGCTGCTTTGTAATCTGGGAGATCGGGGTAGTGGTGTGAATAATGGCCGTAGATTCCTCATATTGCACAAGGGTGGTTTGTGTGCAATGATTTATCACGAGGTTGAGGTGGCAATTCTAATTTGACAACTGGAACATTGGTGTCATCATCCAACATATTCATGTGTTCTTGAAGTGCTGGTAGTTGTGGACATAGGTGAGTAGCGTGGCCAATATCATTGCACAAGGAGCACTTAGGGAGTACATGGGTTGGGGGATTCTTAGCTAATTTGGGTGTCACTAGGGAGGTGCGAGTTGTGGGTGTAGTGTGGTATTTTGGTGGACCTCTGCCCCCAGTGTTGCGAGATTGAGGGGGAACATAACTAGATGTCAATGTAGTGCCCCCTGTTGGAATTGATCGGTTTTGGGGGTTCAAACCACCAGGTGGTGGGTGATTTTGGGGGTTTGGTATGCCAGGTGGTGGATGGTTCGACATATTCATAGGTTGTACTAGTTGTAGGACAACAGTTGGAGTCAGTGGGGGAGTTGGTGCAGGTAAGTACCATACAGGCATTCCTAACGTTAAACCTGGAAGGTTAAGTGTAGCCATTATTGGCGTGCTGACAACTCCTGAAAATGGGAGCCAGAACGGGATTGTGTGAATTGGTGTTGTTTCGATATGACTAGGCACAATGAGTGCTTGTGGTGGTGGTTGAGGTTGTTGAGGATGTTGTTGTTCATTGTGTGATAAGGTGCACAAATCAGATACTTTAGTTACTTGGGGAGGGGTGGGATAGAAGGGAAAGTGGTGATCAAGGGGGTATCCGAATATATCCCAGGTCCGACTGATGAGACGAACAATGTTGGTGCACTAAGAATGGGTTGTTCGATCATGGGAAGAACATTTTTAGGTGCAGTGGGAGCGTATTGGTTTCGACGCGCCTGGAGATTCATGTCGGGCGATGACATCATAAGGAGATGATGAGTATTTGAACCCAACGGTTGGTTTGTGTGTGCAGCATATGTGATTTGTTGTTGTGGTGCTATGGTTCCTTGAGGAGAATCAAACAGATGAGTGTTCACCACTCCTTATGCAGGCAAAGGATTCTGCAGCACCATGGGTTGTGGTTGAGTAGGTGACATTGGTTGTGCCACGTGTCCTTAGTGTTGGCCGTCATCATTCCACAATTGGCGCATTCGTTCCAAATGGGGGCAAGTGTGTGTGTAATGGTCGTATACCCCTCATATGGAACATGGGTGGTTTGTTTGTAAATTGGGGTTCTTACCCTGTTTCAGTGATCGATCAGGATTTTGGTTTGCGGGGGTAGCATTGTTGTTGTTTGGAGGATAAGTCTGAGCGACTGGAGATTGTGGTGGAGCAAGCACTATCTGTGGTGGGTAATAAGTCGCTGGGGCTTGTGAGTGAACATGAGCATGTGTGTGCTACTGATGGTAATACATAGGGGGTGAAACCAGAGGTGGATAGGCTGAAGGTGCATGATGAGGTGGACATGTTTCTTGTTGTGGTTGTGGGTAACCTTGAGCTGCTGGAAGTGTTGGAGCAAGAGGTGCTTCCTATTGAGGATAATAAGCCAGTTGGGCTTGTGGTTGGACCAGAGTCTGGCGGGCCTGCTGGTTATAGTATGAAGGTGGTGCATAAGCTAATGGTGCTTTCCCATAACACTGTGGTGGACATGAGGGTTCATGAGTGTGGTGGGTGTGCATTACTAGAGCATACGAAGTTGTAGCTCCGAAGTGAGATGAAGCCCTAGAAAGGTCTGGGGCGTTGTTTGTACTCATCATGGTAAAAGTTTTGTTTTGCACCATAACCTGGCCGATAATACCATCGGCGGCATGGGATTCCCCCAGCGCGTCATGGTGGGATGGATCGCCGCACGAGGAATCCAGTAAAATGGTGTATAGATATCCATATTGGGCATATATGAGGTCAAACTCCTGGGACTTTAAGATAGCTTCTTCTTCTGACTGGGGTCATTCAGAAGCTACATCTTTTGCTATGAGGGGTAGGAGTGATT
The DNA here is from genome assembly GCA_027924585.1 of Larix kaempferi. Taxonomy (NCBI): domain Eukaryota; kingdom Viridiplantae; phylum Streptophyta; class Pinopsida; order Pinales; family Pinaceae; genus Larix; species Larix kaempferi. The sequence continues at coordinate 620,408 of BSBM01001158.1, read as the reverse complement.
TGATAAACCAATCCAAAAAGATACAATCATACAGCTTTATCTTGCATAGGATACGCTGCTTACGCCACTCATGGATATGATCGGTGATGTGTGTAGCTATGTTCTGTCTACAAGACAAAAGTATTTCAACTCCTACATCATAGCGTATAGGTAGTTGGAAAAACTAGAGGAAAGTTGAGGCGAGGGACGTAAATGTGTTGTGGGTCCCATGTGGTTGCTCAATGTACCACTTGGCTATAGAGCCAGTGAAGGTTCTTTGTAAAAGTCTTATTCTAATGGAATCATCCAGTATGGAGTTAGAGGAACCCCATAGGTGAAATGACATGATGTGGTTCTGGGGATCTTCCTCGGCTTTGCCTTCAAATTTTGGGATATCTGCAGGAAGCTTTGTGGGCATGGGTGGCCACGTAGGGTTGTGTCTAATAGGGTCGTTGGTTAACCTTACCAGATCTGGTAGGTTTAGACTATCCATGTATGGCAGACTAGAATATGGGTGTGGCATGTTCACTGGGGCATAACTATTAATGGTAGCATTATGTAGTGGTCCAGTGGCCCCTAAGGGTATGCTCGGTATGGAAGGGATGTGTCCTCCAACTCATGTGGTGTGGGAAGGGCCTACGCTCCCAAGTGCAACATGAGTTACAGAGGGGTTAGGAATGGTGCCAGGAATTCCTGGGATCTGGGTTGTGGTAATGAGAGGGGGTGTGACCCCTATGTTGGGCATACCTAAAGGGGGAATGGCCCCTATATTAGGCATGCTTAAGGGGGTTGTTGTTACTGTGGGTGGCACAGTAGTAGTAGGGTTTGTTGATGTAGCTCTAATAGCACTGGTGAAAAGGGGGTTGTATTGTGATCCAGCCATGGGGTTGGTTGGTGGTGTCTCAGTAGGGTGTTCGGATTCAGCCTCAGAATCAGATGTGAAATGAGGCACGTCAAAATCGGATGATTGCGTTCTATGCCAATGATGTGTCGAGTCAAGGGATAACGCTCTTCATCTATGACGTGTAGAGTCAAGTGTACTGAACTGAGGGGGTTCACCTTGAAAATGGTGGGATCGTCTTACATTCTCAATGGTGAGAAATGTATCAAAAATGCCAGTGGATGTCAGTGATATAAAAAATCAAGACACTAATGCCAAGATGTGTGCAGGAGGGGAGTATGAAAAATTAATGGCTCTCAGGCCAACAACCAACTTCAAAAGCACTTATTATAACAGTTTTGCTATAATAAGTGGAGGGATCCAATAAAGTGGTCAGAATACCAAAATTGAAATAGTTCCTAGAAAAAAGTGGTGCTCACTAGACCAAAGGTGGGTATTGTATCATGAAAACACCTAACTAGAAGTATTGTGAGTCGACAAACTATATTCTCTGCAAGGTGATGAAATCCAAGTTAGACAATGTAGAATGTAGAATCAACGGTTAGATATCCCCCTACCGGGAGGGACACCGGGTAGACAATCCTAGAAGTATGGCTACTAAGATACCCCGTTCATGACACGTTCGGTTGGGTGAATCTACAGTTTGGTTCTATTTCCACTGTACCCCCATATGGGTGCACACTGAGAACTTCAAAAGGTGTCCTTCGGTTACTGAATGGATTGCAGTATTCCACTCAGGCTTCTGGAACCAGTCTGGCTACTTCAACCCTCCTAAGGGAGAGGCCTTCCTGATAAATTGGTTGATAACCGTGTCAAAATTATAAGGGATTTTCGGTATCCTAAAGGACAACCACTATGTCTCAAATATAAATAATTGAGGGGTGTTATTGGAACACCTATCCCCTCAATCCTACCTATCTACAAGATTCTTTTAAGGGCTACCCAAGTGGGGTTAAAAAAGTCTGTTGAGTTAAGGTAGATTTTAAGGCCCAGTTAATAAAAAATATGCTAGATTGGGTGCAAGTGTGATTATTTAACTAAAAATGATTTTCCTCGCTTGGGCGATTGATTACAAATGAAAAACAAGACGATTCCAATTTGCAAAAAATAAAGGTGTTTTCTGAAATGTAAATGCTTTAATAAAAACGATTCAAAAAAGATGGACTTTTGAAATAATTTTTTAAAGGAAAGCAAATAACATAAAAAATTTAAGAAATAAATGGATTTCTTAAGAACTTGCTTGGGGAAAACTATTGAGCAAATATGAAAGATGGTTCGAAATTTGCTAAGAAATGAAATCTATGATCTAAATAGAGTGTTAAAAACCTTTCTTTCACTTACTGAAAATTTTTAAAAAGATTTTAATGGAGCATATGTAATAGAAAAAAAATTCACTATTGCTACAATAATGTAGAAAAAATAATGCTGGAAAATATGGGCCAAAATGGGTGAATTGAAGTGATAAATAACACTAAAATAAAAAATTAGAGAAATTTCTATGAAAAATTCTTAAATCTAATAGAATATTTGGATTCCTCGATCGAAAACACCCAATTTGATAAAACAATCGTCTCAAACAGAGTTCGGGAGAGGGAGATATGGTCGTTTGAAAGTTGATTCACGCGGCCAGAAAATTACATCACGGGTTTCGGGCTAAAAGTCACGATGGGCATCGTGGGTTTCAAGTGCACAGTCATGATGTGTAGCGCGTAAAAAGGCCGCGAAGCCACGATGTGCAGCGCGGAAAAAGGCCGCGAAGCTGCGATGTGTAGCGTGGAAAAAGGCCACGAAGCCATGGCACACAGCGCGGAAAAAGGCCACGAGGTCACGATGAGCCGCGCGATTGTCAGGAGAAAAGTCGCGATGCATAAAATGGAAAAAAGGTCATCGAAAACGAAACCGAAAAGTGAAATTTTTGTCTGTTAAAGGCTACAGAAAGGGCCAATAGCTAGGGCAGCAATGAATATGCTGTCTAGTATGGCAGATATGCTAATTGGAATGGTAAAAACAAGTAAAATACAAAGATCTAAAGCAAAAATTTCAAAAATTTAAAGCTCGAAACCTAGCGGAGTCGCCAAAAAACTGTCGCTTGGTTTTTCAACCAAGCATGTGCAAGGATGCACCTATTAACTTGTAATAACAGTCTTCAAATAAAAGCAAAAACAATTATAAATTTGAATCTAACATTAACATGTGCATATAAAAATAAACTTGAAAAGATTAATAGAAAGAACAAGAAATGTAACAAAGAATGATTTTGTATTATAATACCTCAAATGGTGAGGATGTTTGGTGTTGAGCAGCTCCAAGGTTGAGGTGCTCCAGGCTCCAATGGTCTCTTCTCCAAGATTGCTAAAATGGTCAAAGAACTCAAGAGATATTTTGATAGCATGAGGATAGGATGGATGATGGATGATAAGTGAGGAGCCCCTATCACCTTTCTATAGTTTTTAGTGATGGGGAATACCATTGTGGTTTTAGAGAAACCAATGGTATTGGCCAACATGGTTTAGGTCTCTTCTCCCTATTTTTTTCTTTTTTGAATATTTTGAATATTTTTATTCCTTTTTAATATTTTTTGGGAATTCTGGACCCTTTTTGAGGGTTTTTTGTGTCTTTTTGAGGAAAAATATATATTTTGAGGGGAAAAAGGTGTATTATGGTCTTTTTGGTGACCTTTTGGTGGCTTTAGAGGCTCAAATGGTGGAAAAGTGGACAAATGGGTTATGTGAATAAGGGAATGAGCTAGTGAGCACTTTTTGGGTGTTAACAAGATTCCTGTAGGTGTCAGTATGGATTCTAGCTCCCTTTTTGGCTATAAAAACCCTTGATATTGTCCCAAATAAATCATGGGGATCACAATAGATGTGGAACTGTAAGGATATGCAACCAACAGAAAGTAAATCATCCTCACAAACAAGATTGTGACCTGTCCAGATGATGTCACAGCCCACGCAGTCCAAACTCAGCCAACAAATGAAGAATACGGCCTCCATAAGATGAAATCGGCCCCTTTTGTACTCCTTTTTTTTCAAAAACATAAAAAACAAAAAAGACGAAAAAAGAGAATATGAATGAATCTATAGCATCTTATATATAGATGGGCCTGGAAATTTGTTGTATGTATAACCACGGCATGAACCTAGAATCATAGGTATAATATAATATTGTTACTTGTTAGACTCATAGGAAGACCCCCTTGGGATAAACCTTATTATAGAATATGCTATGGGGATGGCGCTAGGAAGTGCTAGTTTCTTATCATATTCTTATTTTACTTATTGCATAATCGTTTCTAGCTTTTATTCTATTGCTTGTCAAGGATATTTATAACTTACTTCGTAGGGAGGCTCTACGGGTTAAATATAAATATGTTTCTAATGTGGAGATATCCCAACCTTTAGACTAACTAATATATGTTGTTAGTATGATAGGAGATCAAGATGTTAAAGTTGTCATTGCCATTTTAACATATCAATGTAGTTTTAGGAGGAGTTAGAACTCGCTTCGATCACCTTGTTTAATGGCTTAAGGTATGGGAAACTTCATTTCCTTTAGAGCTCAAGAAATCTCACTTGGGAGTGAGTAAATTACTCAAAGGTGCAGTGTAATGGGCATAACATTATTAGAGATCACTTGGTTCAATAATTTCATATGCCACCTATCGTTGACTCTCCAATGACCTAAATAGAAATTCCCATGCAGGCATCTGCAAAAACTACTACACTTCCACTACTAAAATGGTTCATTGAACAATGCAAATACATAAATGAGGTGGAGGCTATATATTGGCATCGCATGATATGTGGTAGATGTAAGATAGGCATCATTGAAAATCGACTGGAGGGATATCTTAGCAAGTAATCGGATTTTCATTAGGAGAATAGTTTCAATGGTATAATACTGGTCTAAAAAACCTAGGTTAATGGTTCAAATTCCTTTTATCTTTATAAGAATTTCTTATGGTTGGAAGAGGTAATGATAAAAAATATTAATATTTAAAAGAATTATATAGGTTCTTGTAGGTTTTCTCGAAGTGGGACCTTAACCAATGTATTGAATTGTCTAACTTATGGAGAGCATATAGAGAAAATGTAACACCGTATATCTCTTATCATTATTCTATTATCCCTAGTTTACTAATTGATATGTCAATTAAGAAAGTAGATTTGTAAGGCATACCACCATAGAAATTTTAGCTCATATGATTTCCATAAAAAGAGAGATCATAATGAGTCATAATTGTTTGAATGCATATGATAGATCTCTTTGTAAGGCTACAAGAAACAATAATGAGTCATATCATGCCAATAGTTACAATTAATAGAAGAAAGAGGAAATATCTTGTGTAGAATCACAAGAGAGTCTATGGAAATAGACTAATTTAGTACAATTATTTTATCCTTATGGTATCCTTACTTATTGGCATGGGACCTTGATTGATATATAAGTAATTTGATCAAGTAACCAGTAAATCCACCTAGGTATAAATGCAGTAGATACCGACTAGAAATAATACTATGTTTGGATGTAACCTCAACATCTAACCTTAGATGAAAATGGCATCCCTTATGTGGTAAGCTAAAATCGATTACTAGTCATGCACTTGAATCCACTGAAACAAAATCATTGTCCCCATCCTTCTAGTACAAATAAACCTCACAATCAATGCCTTAGAAGCCATGCTTATTACATTATTTAACTTCATGTCATCCACCACAATAGGGTAATATACATGGTCGATTTCATGGTATACCCTCTCAACCTCCTTATTTGTATCAAGTCATTTTCCTTGTGAAATCCATTCATCAAAGGATTGTAAGTATGAATATTTGCTTCACAACCATTTTCCTTCATATGGCGCTCCACTAGTGCAAGAATATAAATGGAAACTTTGCCTCCTTTGCAATGTCCATAAATCAAGGTAGTGTATGTTACTTCATTTCGTGTCAATCATTTTCAGTTAGGTGTTGAGGTATTAACCATGGTTGGTGTAGGAAGCTCATGCATTGGGGTGTAGAGGAAAATTTTAGGCCTAAAGTTCTCTAACCACCAAAGCTAACCTCTTGAGGGGATATTTGTCCTTATAGTCAGAATATGGGAATTGTTAAGAAGTTTCTGAGCATTTGGTATGGGTCTTGGGGATGTAGACATGGTTAAGGAATGGAAACTGGGCCTTATGACCTAAAGAAATCTTCTAGGTATATATAGCCAAGAATGATATGTTGAACAACCACAATAATCCTTTCCACGGTATCTTTGGCCTATGAGTGGGTTTTTTGTTGCACAGTGAGAATTTTAAGACTAATTATAGGTTCGAACACCTTGGATATGGTTGGGGAGAAAAAAGTGGGACTTAGGTCCTAAAGGAAATTCTAGGCATCTTTGTCCAAGAACAATTCCTACAATCACCACACATGACCTCCCAAGAGCATATTATTCATATAAGTGGGGATATTATTGCCATTAGAATTTTTTGAGAACCTGGTATGATATTGGGTTCCCTAGACATGCTTGAGGGAGAAAAATTGGGCCTTAATCCTTGAAAAACCTTTTGAGAATCCATGGCCAAGAAGAATAGCTTGAAAAAACACACATGGATTCTTGAGAGTATCTTTAGTGTTTGAGTAGGGATGTCTATGTCATTAGATGGTTTTGAATAGTAGTTAGGGGTCTTGAGGCTCTATACATAATTAAGGAAGGAATCACATGCCTTATTCCCTAAAGGAATCTTTGAGGTATCCAACTCCATGAACAATATTTTAAAGAAACACACATCACTATTCTAGGATATCTATAACGTCCCCGGCCCCCTTGGTGCCCTTTAAAGGTGATGGGGGAGCTCCTTATAATACAACCTGCTAAATTTGTTTCTTCCAAACTATGCACTTTCGCACAGCCGCAATAACTTGGTCTACAATTCACAAGTCGGAGTCAGAAGTTGGCACCCTAACTTGGCACTTCAAGAATCACAACTTTGACTTCCACAATCCACGACGCGGGAGTCAGAAAGTTGGAATGACAAATACACGACGTTGAAGAAATATGCCTCCGACTTTCACATTCCACAATCCACGATGTAGGAGTAGGAAAGTTGGAACACCCAATTCTCTTCTTCGCCAAATCACACCTCCGACTTCTATAATCCACGACGTGGGAGTTGGAATTCGGAACTCCAAAGGTCTTAGCTTCGTAGAATCACGCGGCCTCCAACTTCCGCGATCCGAAATCCGCGATGCAGGAGTTGAAATTCGGAACTTCAATGCACCACGCTGAGAAATCACGCCTCCGATTTTCGAAATCCGCAATCTGCACTGCAGGTTCGGAAAGTCAGAATTCGGCCATATACCACTATTACTGCCTACTTCTTAGGCTGATAAATTTCTCATCCTAAGTTCATTTTTGGAAAACTTGGTATCATATATTGGAAATCTCTCAGAGAACCCCCCATGCAAGTGTATGATCTTCTTCCAAACCTAAGAACTCTGAATTTTCCTTCTTGCAACCAAGGTGTTTCCCCAATCTTCATCCATACCTCTTTACCACTATGTCAAGAACTCTGATCCACTCTACCATGTCTCCTCCCTTCATCTGACCAACAAAGGGAACATGAACACAAAAGGGGTTTCTATTTATCCCCCAAAGTCATGACCGAACATTCTGAACCTCTTGGGCCTCAACAAGACTTGACCCTATTCATCAATGAACAAATTCATAAAAACACATGGATGCACATGCATAATCAAATAAACACAGCTGAATGAAACATGAACAATGAAACATTCAGAACACATAATGAACATGATATAAACCGTAGAGAAAAATTACCCTTTTATTGAAATATCCAAGCAACTAGCTATGGAATGCAACGTTCCAACCCAACCATAGGTCTCTACCCATCCTGTTTTGTTTCAACACTCAGATACTACCCCCAAGATGGGGCTATGTATCCACTAAGGATGAACTACTCAAGTCCACTCATAGCTTTAGGCACAGTCAATCAGGGTCATACAACACACAACTGGCTCTGGAAAGCAAGTGGAGAGTGTTAACACTCAAAAAGTGCTCACTAGCTCATTTCCCTATTCACATGACCCATTTGTCCACTTTTTCACCATCTGAGCCTCTGAAACCAACAAAAGGTCACCAAAAGACCTTAGTACACCCCTTTTCCCATTCAAAAAGATTATTTTTCCTAAAAAAGCATAAAAAACCCTCAAAAAGGGTCCAAAATTCCCAAAATATTAAAAAGGGAATAAAAATAATAAAAATATTCAAAAAAAGAAAAAGGAGGGAAAAGTACCTAAACCATGTTGGTCAATACCATTGGTTTCCACAAAACCACAAATGGTATTCCCCACCACCAAAACCTATAAAAAGGTGGTAGGGGCTCCTCATTTCATCATCCATCCATCTTCCTATCCTCATGTTGCCAAAATCTCCCTTGAGTATTTGGCCATTGTAGCAACCTTGGAGAAAGGACCCTTTGGAGTTTGGAGTTACTCATCCTTGGAGCTTCTCAACAACTATCTTCATCACTTGGAGGTATTATCGCAAGCACTTGCTTCCCCCCCATTTTTCAATACAAATTTATTTTCTCAATTTCTTGTTCTTGTTTTTAATTCAAAATTTTATTATGATATGCACATGTTAGTTTAGCTTAGATTTAGATTTAGTTTATTGTTTTTGCTTAATATTGAAACTGCTGCTACTAGTTAGCAGGTGCCCATAGCACTAAGCTTGGTTGCAAAACCAAGCCAACAGTTTTTGGTGGCTCCGCTGCTTTTGAATATTTAGATCTCACTTTTGCTTTAGATCTTGTTTTTTGATAGTATTAGTTAGTTTAATTCATAGATCCGCCACCCTAGACAGCAGATCCATTGCTGTTCTAGATCTTGGCCCATTTTTTAGCCATTAACAGCCTGAAATTCTCAATTTTCGAGTTCGTTTTTCAGCGTCCGCGTACGGCTTTCGCCTCGCGGCTTTTTTCCCAACAGTCGCGCGGCTCATCGCGATTGCACGGCTTTTTTCCGCGCGGTTCACAGTGGCTTCGCGGCCCATTAGCACGCTGCACATCGCGGCTTCGCGGACCTTTTTCGCGCTGCACATCGCGACTGTGTGACGAAATCCCGTGCTGCACATCGCGGCTTCACGGTCAAAACCCGTGCTGCCCATCGTGACTGTGCGACAGAAACCCGCGCGGTCCATCACAGCTGTTCTGTCAAAACCCGCGATGCTAATTTTTTCATTCGGCCGAATCGTTTAAAAAATTAATTTCTTACTGTATTTTCTGCCCACATAGCACATTTTCCAGTATTAGAAGTCCTGCATATTTTACAGCCATAAAAAACTTTTTACTATTTAGAATGCATTTTTGAACAAAGTCTTTTTAAAAATTTTCAGAAATTGAAAGAATGATTTCTTTTTGCATTTTTATCTAGATTTAAAATTTTTTGCTGTTTACTTCTTTAATATTTTGCCCATAGCAATTTTCGAAAAAGAAATCCATTTATTTCTCAAAGAAGTTATATTATTTGCTTTCCTATTTCAAAAGATCCTTTGTTTTTTGAATAGTCTTTGCAAAGCATTTAATTTCCATTTATTGAAAAAGTCATAATATTTGCTTTTTATTTCAAAAGATCCTTTGTTTTTCGAATACTTAGCATTTACTTTTTCAATTTCAGTTTAAAATATCACACGTGCACCCACTCAAACACTAATTTTAAACTGATCCTTAAAACGAACCCTAACTTCAACCAACTTTTAACCCCACTTGGGGAACACTAAAAGAACTTTGTAGCTAGGTAGTATTGAGGGGATAGGTGTTCCAATAACACCCCTCAGTTATTAGATTTGAGACATAGAAGTTGTCCATTAGGGAGCTAAAATCTCCTAGTACTTTTTGGCACGGTCACAATCGATTTATGGGAAGGCCTCTCCCCTAGGAGGGTTGAAGTCGCGAGGATGGTTCCGGAAGCCTGAGTGGAATACCAAAATCCATTCAATAACCGAAGGGCTACCATTCGCAGTTCTCGGGATATCCCTGTATAGGGGTATTGCGATCAAGGACCAAACGGCAGATTTACCTTTTCTCGACGTGTCATGAACGGAGTATCCTAGTAGCCATTCTTTAGGATTGATTACCTGGTGTCCCTCCCGGTAGGGGGATATCTAGCCGTTGACTCAACATTCAATATTGTCTGACTTGGATTTCATCACCTTGCAGAGAATATAGTTTGTTGATTCACAATACTTTTAGTTAGGTGTTTGCATGATTCAACCCACCTTTGGTCTAATTACACTTATTTTTTCTAGAAGCTGGTTGCATGTTGGTACTCTGACCATTTTTTGCATCCCTCCACTTATTATAGCACAGCTGCTATAATAAGTGCCTTTTTGAGGTTGATTTTTTGGCTTGAGAGCCTTCATTTTCACTCCCCTTCTTGCACCCTTGGTTGCATTAGGGTTTTAAGTTTTTTATACATTACCATTTTACACATACAGATTTTTACACAAAAACTTATTTCTCACCATTGAGAATTTTAGACGCTCTCGTCGTCTATAGGGCGAACTCCCAGAGTTTAGTCTACTTGGCTCGCCACGCCACCGACGCCGAGCCTTATCCCTTGACTCGACACATCGTCGGTCAACTATAGGTCATCCGATTCTGACATGCCTCACTTCACATCTGATTCTGAGGCAGAATCCAAAAACCCCACTACGTTTTTTCCAACCAACCTTATGGTTGGAACACCGTTTGACCCACTCTTTACCAGCACCATAGGTGAGACATCTACAAACCCTTCTGCTGCGGTGCCATCCATGGCAACCACCACCCCCCTAGGTATGCCTAATATGGCAGACACTCCACCCTTAGGAATGCCCAACACAGGGCCACCTCCTATTATAGGAATCCCCAACACAGTGCCACCTCCTGTTATGGGTATGCCTAACATAGGGGTTACACCCCCTCTGATTCCCACAATCCAGATTCCAGGAATCACCACTACTATTCCTAACCCAAGTGTAACCCATGTTGCACTTGGAAGCACTGGCCCACACCAGACCACACCTATTGGAGGACATATACCTTCAATCCCTAGCATACTTTTAGGCGCTACCGGACCCCTACATCATACCACCATGACTAGGCATGTCCCAGTCCCAGTCACTGCATCTGCTAGCTTACGGTACATGGCAAGTCTGAACTTGCCAGACTTGGCCAGGCTCACCAATGATCCTATTAGACACGATCCTGCGTGGACTCACATGCCCACCAAACTCCCCTCCGATATCCCTAAGTTTGAGGGCAAGGCAGGTGAGGACCCCCAGAACCATATCATGTCCTTCCATCTATGGTGTCCCAGAACCATTACAGTGCAACTTCACTGGCTCTGCAGCTAAGTGGTATATCGAGTATCCCCATGGGACACATGCCACCTTTACCTCCCTTGCCTCGACCTTCCTGCAGTTCTTCCAGTTACCTGTTCGCTATGATGCGGGAGTTGAGATCCTACTGTCTTGTAGACAGAACACGGCCACCCATATCACTGACCACATTCATGAGTGGCGTCAACGCCGAAGCCTCTGCAAAATCAAGTTAGACGACCGTATCTTCCTAGATTGGTTTCTAAAATCCCTCCTCCCTCTCATTGCGAAAGATGTGGCATCTGAAAGACCCCAGTCTAAAGAAGAGGCCATCCTCAAAGCCCAACAGTTTGATCTCATTTACGCCCAGTCGGGTTATCTGTATACCATTATACCAGACGCCCCTTGAGGCAAGTCATCCCAACACGATGCGCCGGGGGCATCCCATTCCGTAGATGGCATCACTGGTCATTTGAGCTCGCAACCCCAACCCTTTTCCATTGCACATCCTAGCCATGGTCCCGACCTTTCGCGGGCTACATCTCAATCTGGGGCAACCAATTCATATGCTCGCATGGCACATCACCACCATACCCATGGACCTTCATGTCCACCTCAGTGCTTTGGTCATGCACCAACCGCATATGCCCCCCCAGCCGCACCTCAACTAGTGTACTACCCACAGCTAGCTGTGACAGCTAACCCAACACCTCCAATAGCTTAGGGTTACCAACAACCCCAGCAGGTATCTGGTCCACCCCCAACCCCACTGTTGTATTATCCACCACAACCTGCTCCTGCACCTGCGGCGAACCAAAATCCTCCCATTGCTCAAGGGTAAGTGTACACACAGCACAACCATCCCGAGCACCAGAATAACCAGCGCAACCAAAATGCGCAGCAGAACCGTGGAAGAGGACGTAACCATGGTAATAACCAACAGCATCAGCAAGGTCCTCCACCTCCCAATCCACCGCAAAATAATAATGCTACGCCTCCCAACCAGAATCTGGATCGTAATCCCAGGCATCCCAAAAACAATAATCTCAGAAGAAATCATCCTTGTTCTATTTGCGGGGTTTATGGTCATTACACATGTGCTTGCCCACATTTGGAGCGAGCTCAACAACTCTGGACTGACGATTCCCATCGTCAGGGGCAAGCAGCTCCTCAGCCGCCACCCAACCCTCCACCACCACAGCATCAGCCTTTGGTGTTGCAAAATCCCCTTCCAACCCAAGGTGTAGTGAACACTCAGCCGTTAGGTCCCCCTCAGGGCAATGCGCCACCACAACAAATCACTTATGCCGCTCCTGATCAACCCATGTTCAATTCAGGTACTCACCACTTGTTGATGATGTCAACTGCCGATGCCAACCTACAAACCCGTCGGAATCAATACGGCTCCACCTCTGAAGCCCCTCCCGCCGAAAAGAACACTAACGTTAATCCCACAGATCAGACGTTACGTATACCCCCGACTCTGCTTGATGGCACTCCCAAAGCACCTCGTTTCCCACTTCGTCGCATCAATAGTAATCCCAATGCTCGCGCTGCGTCAAATTACAGCATTGTCGACGACTTAGCCCAGTCTCCTGCAGCCATGTCTGCTTTGGAAGTTCTAAAAAACTACCCTTCGCAGTGCAAGACTCTTCTCTCTGCCATTGGCGCGATTGACCCCAATGATTCACAACTGATCGCATTCGATTCAGACCAATCTGAACCTCGACTGCCTTCCAGTTTAGCATTCCAAGTTTTCATTTTCGTTCGGAATCTTGTCATCCATCGGTGCATTATCGATGAAGGGGCCTCTACATGCGTCATGTCCACATTCGTTTGGCAGAAGTTGGGATCTCCCACTCTCCAGCAGTCCACCACTACGTTACGTGCCTACGACGGCCGTTCGGCTCAACCCCAGGGTCTCTTACCTAATGTCCCCGTCCAGCTCGCGGGTAAAACCGTGCTCATTGAAATTGAGGTCATCAATGCACAACTTGACTATAACCTTCTACTTGGCCATAGTTACATGTATGCCATGCGGGCTGTTGCCTCATCCGTTTTTCGTACCATACAGTTCCCGCATGAGGGACGTGTGGTGAAGGTAGACCAACTCACCTATTACGATCCCAAGGCCCCCGCTACACCTGAAAATGTTCTCCCCATGGTTGAACAACCTGTTTGTGGTGCAACTACCTCATTCATTTCCTCAGTGGGACCCGAACTATACTCCGACGTGCCGATGACTTCTACATTCCAGGCCATTCCAACACTGTCACCGGAGACCCACATCGCTAACCTCTACACTCTTTCACAACAACCCAGTAGTCAACCCTCCTTGTTTCCTAAACCACCATTGGTACCTAGTCACATTGGGGTTACACCAATCCACACAATCCCCTTTCTATTACCTCCTTTGGGTGTAGTAAGCGCTCCCGTTATGGCTACCCTCAGCCTCCCCGGGTTAACATTGGGATTACCCATGTGGTATATTTCGCCTCCCGTTCCCCCGCTGACACCAAATGTCATCCTGCAGCCGGTGCAACACATCGTCACTTCTACCCAACCACCTCCCGGTATCGTGACTCCTTCATCATCTACAAATCCCCCTCCTCCCATCAGGCCCACTAGGGGCAGAGGCCCACAACCATACACTGCGATACCCCCACCCAAATCAGTTAAACCTACTCCCGTATTTCGTGCTCCTCCCAAATGCTCGTTGTGTGATGAGTTAGGCCATCCAACCCATCAGTGTCCACAGCTACCTGCATTACAGGAACACATGCAAATGCTAGACGATGACCCCAACATCCCAGTGGTCAAACTAGATCCAAACCCCATGCCTCGTGACAAATCACTGCACACTAACCACCCTTATGCCATATGCGGTATTTACGGCCACTACTCACATAATTGTCCTGACATCCCAGATTACAGAGCAGCTCTCTACGAGACGAATAATTTGGACCTTGAGACGGCGCCCCCCATAATTGAGGAAATTCATCCCCCACCATCTTCCTCCTTGGAAGAAATTAACACCATTTACATGGTTTCCACTGGATACCCCTCTGTCTGGTCGGCCCCTTCCGTTGATCCCTTAGACACACATGTTCAACCCTTTCAAATCGACGAGGAAACCACATGTCCACAACATGGGGGCAGGCCCAAAACCTTGCTTACTCATCATCATCGTGATTCTCGTCGGAGATACTGGGGGCATCCACCCGACAAAGGGAATCCCCCATCTTCATATCATCACTTCAGTATGCCACCACAGCCCACAACCTCATGGTATAACACCTCGCCAGCAGTTGTTCAATGCCCTATTGATCTCTCTCTGAGACAACATCCGCACCACATTGACACCTCTGAGTTAGGGGGCATAATAGATTACCTCGACCCCGAGATAGGGGGCATGATCAATCATTTTGAACCTTCCCCATCATCTCTATCTCAACACCTCAATGATCCCATCGTTCAAACCAACACATATGTGATCCACAATCACAAATCCCATGCACATAGCATGGGGGCAGGTCATTAACCCTGCTGACTTCTTCACATGCGTGATATCAACCATCTTTTGAGGTCAGATATCACTTGTATATTCGATTTGATTTGATACACCTAGTATTATCCCCCCGCGGGTCATCATTTCTCCCCACCACTGCATCCTTGGCTTGGTGGGCTCACCTTTATTTGTAGCCACTTTTTAACCTAGTTATTTGCTTTGACCATTCCAAATTCCTTATGACCTCCGTTTTTCACACCATTTGCACCGCTGGATTCATATTTCCGCGCTCGTGATGACGCTTGAGATCATTTCTCGCTCTCACGACCAAATTGTTCGGGCATTTTTCCCATGCCCCCTCGTCACCCCAGTTCGCGTGCCGCATCGACCGACGTCCATTTTTGGTGAATCTTATATGGCCAGATTCAGTTTTCCGTGCTCGTGGTGATGCTTGAGATCATTTCTCGCTCTCACGCCTAGATTTTTTGGGCATTTTTCCGTGCCCCCTCGTCGCCTCGATTTACGTGCCACATCGGTCGTCGTCCATTTTTAGAGAATCTTTATATCGTCGGATTCAGTTTTCCGCGCTTGTGATGATGCTTGAGATCATTTCTCGCTCTCACCTCCAGAGTTTTCGGACATTTTTCCCATGACCCCTCGTCGCCTTAGTTTGCGTGCCACATTGGCCGTTGCCCCTTTTTGACAATCTTTATGTCACCGGATCTAGTTTTCCGCACTCATGATGATGCTTGAGACCTTTTCTTGCTCCCATCAATCCTTTTTTGTTCGGTATAATTTTATCCCTTTTTCGGCCCAAGCAATACCTTTTACGAAAAAGGCACTTAGGGAGTTTCTGTTAAGCTCTTTTCTGACTCCTAAAACAATGAAAAGATCGCCGAGCAATCTTGCTTCCTTTCATGCTCGCTAAATGTATCTGAAAGGGCGTCTACCTGGTATAAGTTTACCCCTTTTCCGGACCTCGTAGACTAATTACGAAAAAGGTATACTCTAGTCACATCGGCTAGAAGAGTTCTCCATTTGCATCATTTTATGCTTTTTCGGGCCTTGGAGACTAAACTTACGAAAACGAACACCAATGGAGTCCACTTACCACTTTCAGACTCTCTAAACATGAAAGCGACCACGAGCAATCACCATCCTGGGCTCGTAAAACCAACAAGACAGTATTCATAACCACTGCAGAGTCTTCTTATCGCTTTCAGACTCCTTAAAAATGAAAGCACTAATGAGCACGAACAGTCCTGGGCTCACAAAATCCAAAGGACAGTACAATTTTAGAGCACACTTTTATCCCTCCTTGGAGCTCATTAAAACTACGAAGAAGGACCCAATGGTGCTTCTCGGTCCCACAACAGATCACGTCTACTCATATGGAAGCCTCCCCATTTTGGTCGCCTTTGTTCAGAGTATTCTGCAGTATGTCACCCTGAGAACCCCTCAACAGCACCCATCAACTTGATTCCCCCCCAGAGTCAATACATACCCTTCAGTCCTTAAAAGAAATTATACCCACACCTATAAGTCAGTTCCCTACGCTGCCAGGTCAACCATGTCATCATGCTCTGAACAAAGGAAGTTTGAGTCTTCCCATATATGACCCCAGTTACTTCCCATCCCCACAAGTATGTCAGTCCTACCATCAGTACTACCACACTTCAGTTCTACACCTTGCGCTCCTATCAAGGAAACATCATTGCCTTGTTAGTTGTTGGTCTCCCTCTGTCGACGACAACCAAATTTATTCCAGAGGACAGCCCTAGAGGTCCCTGTGTCTTGGACTCATCACCATTTACGATGAGTGCCAATGAATCATTTTGAGAAGAGTCCTCAGTGCTTCTCCAAATGGTTGTTTCTCACATGCTCGACTTCAACACTTTGATCGCATCATTGAGACTCGCATAAGGCATCAATCCGTTCCATTATTAGTCGAAGACCCCGGATACCACCTGACTCCTCCACATTTGAGAGTCTACCTATAGATACAACCAGTTACATTATTTCTATAGACATCTGGGTTGCATATGGCGACAGTATTCAGATAAACCCCAGTTTTATACTCCCTCGAGTATACAGTTACAAATACTTCCTAGAGATGGCTCACAGTCATTGAGTCCATCAAATGTTGGACACCTTCAGTTTCAGTAGTTCAACAGTTATTCCAGTGTATCAGTTATTGAGATCAGCCATGTTATGATCATGAGTACATCCCAAAATAATGTACCCTCTGGACCATTATGATGTACAAGTATATTTTTTATGTATTAAATCCCCCTTCTTGGGACTAATTGTTATGTATATGTCTTGATACGAGTATGGGTATGCCCGCTTCGTCCATTATCAGAGATTATCCCTCATTCATATTGAGGCCATGTAACATTTGTTTATTTTTTGCAGCTTCCAAGGTCCATGGATCCAGACTCCAAATGGTCTCTTCTCCTCCCCAAACCCCAGAAAAAAGACAAAACAAATATGATGTCTATCGGCCATACGATGAGCTCCTGCCCTCACACATCAGGGGGCAATCTGTTAACACCCAAAAAGTGCTCACTAGCTCATTTCCCTATTCACATGACCCATTTGTCCACTTTTTCACCATCTGAGCCTCTGAAACCAACAAAAGGTCACCCCAAAGACCTTAGTACACCCCTTTTCCCATTCAAAAAGATTATTTTTCCTAAAAAGGCATAAAAAACCCTAAAAAAGGGTCCAAAATTCCCAAAATATTAAAAAGGGAATAAAAATAATAAAAATATTCAAAAAAGGAAAAAGGAGGGAAAAGTACCTAAACCATGTTGGTCAATACCATTGGTTTCCACAAAACCACAAATGGTATTCCCCACCACCAAAACCTATAAAAAGGTGGTAGGGGCTCCTCATTTCATCATCCATCCATCTTCCTATCCTCATGCTGCCAAAATCTCCCTTGAGTATTTGACCATTGTAGCAACCTTGGAGAAAGGACCCTTTGGAGTTTGGAGCTGCTCATCCTTGGAGCTTCTCATCTATCTTCATCACTTGGAGGTATTATCGCAAGCACTTGCTTGCCCCCCATTTTTCAATACAAATTTATTTTCTCAATTTCTTGTTCTTGTTTTTAATTCAAAATTTTATTATGATATGCACATGTTAGTTTAGCTTAGATTTAGATTTAGTTTATTGTTTTTGCTTAATATTGAAACTGCTGCTACTAGTTAGCAGGTGCCCATAGCACTAAGCCTTGTTGCAAAACCAAGATAACAGGGAGACATGGTAGGAGGATTCTAAGTTAATGAGCTCAACACAAAGAGCTATAGGCATATCCAATTGAATTCAGATCACAGTCCAGGAACCCCCATCACCTCCACTCTCAGCCTAAGTAAGGTCCCCTTATCTGCTGCACAGTCCCTCGGGCACCCCTTCCCTCAGCACCTATTTGGGAAGGTATAGTTTGTCCCGACTGCTAAACCAAGGATAAATGAGCCTTCATGGGATCTACCATGAAGTCTGAACCCCTTGGTCTCTCTCCCACTGTGATCTGCTATTGGATATCCTCAGCGTTGCGGCCGAAAGGCTCTGTTGCACAATTGTATTTTTGGGCTTCCGAATCTTGGTTTTCCTCTCAATTCCTAGGCATCTAACACTCTCAAAATCACCGCCAAGGTTCCATTCTAGGGATTCCCCAATGAATTTCACTTCCCACACAGATTTATGAGTGATCTATGCACCTCCAAACGTGGCTTACCTCATAATCGTGATTTCCGGTTTTCTTCCCTGCTGGGTTTATGTCCTACCTCCAAACTCATGCCTCGATAGTCCACAATCGAATGGGGATGAGGGAAACAAA
The DNA here is from genome assembly GCA_027924585.1 of Larix kaempferi. NCBI lineage: Eukaryota > Viridiplantae > Streptophyta > Pinopsida > Pinales > Pinaceae > Larix > Larix kaempferi. The sequence continues at coordinate 601,808 of BSBM01001158.1, read as the reverse complement.
TTCCCATGAGATGGAGTGGCTTATGGGTCGAGCAAACCTATCCCATACCCTGCCTTACGAATTTCAGGGCTAACCATACTCCATCACTCTCATGGACTGGTTTTATCACCCACTTCCTTACAACAGAATTAAATGATGACTATGACAGTCAAAGGGGTTCTCAATATGAGATATGGCAGCCCAGGGTTCATTCCCAAAACCCCCTCACCTCTCCCTGGTGGACACACATAGCCCCCTCATTTAGTTGCATCCATAGCCATCCCCTTGGTATTTTTATTTGCATTATAATCATCTACATGTTTTTACAATTTCCATGGCTTACTAGCACATGGATGGCACAACATAAGATAGCATCCCTTCATGGCTAAGAACTCACTAGCGGGGCCTTGGCCTTGAGCTCCACGCTAGGAATCATACATCACATATGCACAACGTTTACATTACAAGTCAATACATCCGAAGGGTCCCAGTTAGTATTGGTGGACATGAATCTATTGAAACAAACTCATTGTCCCCATCCTTGTAAAAGTAAACTTCACGATCAATGCCTTAGAATCCATGCTTATTACAATATTTAACTTCATGTCATCGACCACAATAGGCTAATATTTCCTTTCCTATTGATTCATTTCTTTGGTTCCCTCCTTCCTTCCTTTGGTCCACCTACATGTCTCCTAGTACCAAGGTCCTTCCCCTTTTCATTGAAAACCTTAGGAGAAAACTCGGGTGTTTTTGCTATCTATACCCAAAAAAAATGAAATTTAATAATAATAAAAAAATGGGACCCCTAACATAACTTTTGAAATTTTATCTCCCACTAATAGTTTTGCCGGGAAAGGGCATTGTTTTCTTATTGCACAGGCTAGCATTTACTTGCTTTGATTCTGGTATTCAACACCACGAAAGCTAAAACTAAGCTGATGGGATATATTGAGCTGAACTGCATGAGGTGTAACTTAAGTTTCATTGCATTCTTGTTCTATGTTCTGTGTTCTGCATTTTTGCAGGTATTTTATCAATGCTTTCGCGAAAAAAACATAATAACTGAAAACATTCTGTGGTTTCTTTATTGACATAAATCAAAATAGTGGTTCCTCTGCTACAACATTTTAAGTGTAATACGCATTCTGTGCTGCATTTTGTACAAAAATGTTTCATATGCTTAGTAAGTGTAATATGCATTCGGTGGTTTCTTTATTAACAGAAATCAAAATAGTGGTTCCTCTGCTACAAAATTTTAAAAATTCTGTAAAAATTTTGGTTTCCTCTAGGGCTGACCGTGGATTGTGGTGGCTCTTCCTAGCTGAGTCATGGACTATTTGACATTCATTTAGCTGGGTTGTGATTGTTTTGTGACCACTAGAGTTGGACTGCACTTTCCCACTACTACAAGACCGTTACCGTTTTCATCTTTGGGGCTGACTATGTAAACCTTGTCCTTCTTGCAGCCTCTAAGGCTGAGGGGTCTTCACTCTTGGAGACTGAGATATCTTGTTGGCTATTGTACGTGTCTAACCTAAGCCTAGAACACTATAACCCTCTCTCTATCTCAAGTTATCACATCTATTCCTCTTAGTAGATAGTCCCTACAGATAGTCTTCCCTTTTACTTTTGAAACTTGTTAGATAGATTAATCGTTTAAACAAGTTTTAGTTAGCAATTGAGTGATGATAGACTTTTATTTTTTGGTTATGCAGGCTTTGTACAAGTGGAGACATGGAGGTAACTGATTTTTTGTGATTGAAGTATATCATTATTTTTATTTAATTTAAATTGTTTTTTTAACATAAACGAGTAGGTTTTATATTAATAAAACTGTGGCTGAGCCACCCAAGAGGTTACATTTGTGAGTTCTTTGCAAAAAACAAAATCCCCCATCACAGAAAATGGGAATATTACTTTTATTTAATTTAAATTGTTAGAGCATATTACTTTGTACTTTAATAACAATCTAATAGGCTATGGCTAATCAATACTCTAATCATTTAAAAAAAAACAGAGAAAATCAGATTATGACACAAAATCAAAAAAATCTGTTTATGAAATTTTCAAAAAGAACGCGTCAAAATTATCAAATGGGAAAGAAAGGGACATGCATCTCAGAAGGTAAATATTTAGAAATAGAACAGTGTATTTCCTTATGCAGTATAATGCTTATTTTTATTGTATGATGATATTAGGCATATGTTTAATAACATTCTTGGCTATAGTTACAAAGAAGAGGAAAATACAAACAATAGCAAAGAAGATTACACCTTCTATGCATTTGAATGACTCTACTAGTCCTAACAAAAAAGGAAATGACAAAGATACATTTTCCTCTTTTTAGGAGGAGGAACAATATGAACAAGGTAAGCCCATTAATTCAGATTTTTCTAGTTCTTTATAATTATAAATCTCATGATTAAGAAATCCATAACACCTTTATGTGCCCTTCTTTTATAGAAGATGGTCACAAACAACCATGCCATATGGATAACAGTGTAGAAAGTGAAGATCCCTCAACACCAAAAGAGACGGGGCAACATGAAGAACAAAGGAATCTCATTAATGTATAATTTTGTAATTCTTCATAAATAAAATTTTATGACTTAGAAATCCATAACACCTTTAAGTGCACTTCTTTTATAGAAGTTGTTTACAAACAACAATGCCTACAAGATATTAGTATACAAGGTGAAGATCCCTCTACACAAGCATCGACAGAGAAAGTCAAGAAGAAAGGTAGAGGAGCAACTAAATGTGCAGAAATCAATAACTTGGAGTAAAAGATCGAAATTCATATCAATGAAAGGAACCAACCAATTGGTCCAAACTCCATGAAGCTATCTTCATTACTAGGTGTGTTCGCAAGGGAAGTGGTTCGAATCAAGTATTTTGATTGGAGGAAGGTTTCAGATCAATTAAACGAGGATTTGTGGAACATTGTTAATGTGAGTGTTAGAGATTACGTGTATTTGTTTTCAACATTTATATTTTTGGATGATTTCGAAGTTTATTTTCAAACCATGTATGACATCTAAAAATGCAATTCTTGTATCTTGGAGGCAAAATTCATAATCACCTCGATCCTTAAAGAATATTGTATGAAATCCATTGGACATAAGGCAAACAGTCATAGATATTGGTTGACCAAAAAATACTGTGACCCTTATGAGTTAATAGAGGAAAGATTAAAAAATGTTCCTCCAATTAGGCTAAGTGAGACAGTGTGGAGAGAATTCGTCCTATCACGAGCCACCACTGAATTCCTGGTAACGAAAAAGTTCACATATTATATAATCAAGTTTTTTAGAATGTCTATTGGCTTGTAATGTTGACTTATATATGTTATTTTCAATTGATTTCTAGGATATAAGGAAAAAAACAAGGAAAATAGAGAAAAGGAGAGGGACTTGCACACCTCTAGATGTCAAGGTTATCAACCGGTCGAAGATGATATGGTAAATAATTGTGATGATAATATATCCGATATGAGAAATATTAGCATATTTTAGTTTCATTGTAATGTCACAACTCAACCATACTATTTTACTTGTTGCAACTAGAGAAAATCTATAGCCTCTGGTGATACAAGTACAAGCATTACTAGGGCAGACTTATGGAAGAAGTGCCATCAAAAGAAGGATGGCACTCCAATCACACTAGCTGTAGGAGAAACAATAGTATGTTCTCAAACTTTTAATTTAGATATTGATTAAAATTTCATTTTACATGTTGGAAATGTTTTCTTCTATGATCTGATTTAATTGTATGTCAATGTTAGCAAAAAATTGAACAAGCACAAGTGGAAGTTGCATCTCAAGACTTTGCAGTTAGGGATGATGCGCTTGCCAAGGTACTAGGGGTTGATGCAAGAGGACGATGTCATAGCATTGGCTTAGGATTTACTCCAACTAACTTGTTTGGAAAAATTCCATACAAGGAGGCACTAGCTGTAAGCCAAGCTACAATGAAAGAAAAAAAATAGGAAATCACATCTTTGAAATAGCAATAACTGAACTATTGAAAAGAGTAGAATATATGGAGAGAGAACATATGGTTAACAAAGAAAGTGTTAGTGTCCAATTATTTACACTTGTCTCAATGTACAAGCCTTCACACTAATGATTTGACTTCTAATATTTGATTACTCATATAAACAGTGTCCTACTGTACAAAATGCTCATGCTGAAATCACGCCTATGGTGGAGGTTAGTTGTTTAATTATTATTTAAAATAATATTTTATTTTAATCTTTTGAATATATATATATATATATATATATATATATATATATATATATATATATATATATATATATATATATATTACATTTTTTTTCCTTGACAGAGTAATACAGGGGACATAACAACCCCTATGAATGGACTAATACAAAATAAATTAACTTCAATGCATACTCCATCATCCCTAGTAAGTATTGAAAAATTTCATAATTTTATTCAATTTTATTTTATTTTATCAATATATTAGAAATCATTGTCTATTGGGTCCAGAGTCATGCATCAAAATATGATCAACATTCTGTACAGAAAAAACCAATGGTTCCATTGAAACTGCAAATTGACAAAATGAAAACACCAATTCAGGTAAGATTGTAATTATTTAATCTAGGATCATAAATGTTTAAATTCTTATTTCCATGCATCTTACTTTGTCTCATTTATTTGTAGGGTCAAGATAATGCTAATGAGTTGACACCAACTTCTCAACTGGGGCTGCAAGGAAAGAAATGCTTTCTCATTGCATTAAACTCAAGGGTTAAAGTTGCAAGGGCAACAATACATAAGATTGGCCCAAATGCAATGGTACATTGTGTCCCTGTTGGAAAAGGCTATTATATTGTGAATCGGACAGAAATTTTAGATCCTTTATTTGAAAATATAGCTCTACCACGCCCCAGTAGCGCATTATGTAATCTAGTAGATGCTTTGTTGAGCATCATTCCTTGGCATAAGGATGACATTGAACTATGTAACTAGTGGTTATACTATGTGACTAGTGATTTCAGTGATGTTGTATCGACTAAGAATAGTTGATTTATTGAATATTTAAACTTAGATCATGACATAGTTTATAAAAAATTTATAGTTCGGGATTAATCTTTACATTCAATTAGAATTTTGGGCACAAGTTGCCATTATATGCCATGGGCACAATTTTTCATTTTGTAATACATCAATATTATATAATATTCATTGCATGTGAAATGAGATGTTATGTTGTGAATATGTGGAATGATCATCTCGAATCTATTCTAGGCTGCGACATCATGCAACAACTCAGGCCTGAATGCAACGATTTCATTCAAGACTACTTATGGTTGTAACAGTTCCATTGTAAATTGGCAGCCTAAAGATCGTAGATCTTCATGGTTGTTCGATATTTTGTGAAATGAATTCATGTCATCGAGGTATAAATGTAAATAGGTGTTATGAGCTTGGGGTTGGAGAATTTCTAATTGTATAAGCTGAAACAGAGAGTTGTGACTGTGATTCATTATTTCTAATACAAGGAGCAGAGTTTATTATATCTTGGTGTTTTAATTTGTGTTAGGACACGACATCTTTGTTAGAAGGCTAGGGCCCACCTTCTCACAGAGATCGCCGAGTTAAGTAGGTAGTTTAATCTCTTTCCTTTTTTGCGGTGTGGAATTGCATTAGATGTGTTACTGCGAGCTGCAACAATGAAATGATAATTGCATTCTTATTCGGTAGTTCATGATTGCATCCTGAATAGCTGCAACTGTGTGGTGTGACACTCGACTATGTAGGTTAGTTTATTTGATGCATGGTGTGTTAGATCAGCTGTTACATCCAAGCTCAGCTCTAATTCCTTTCAGTCATTTATTCTTTCTAGGATTTCCAATATTAAACAAATTAGAGTTCAAGCTTACTTCTAGTTTTTGGTTGTTGTTTTATATTTCTTGAATTCATTAGATTGGACAGATTATGATTGAGTTACAGTAGCTGCTAGATGAGTTAGACCAGTAGATTGTGAATACTATAGTTTGAGAATTATAGGATTTAACTTCTTGCAGAAGTAAGTCTAGTTTATTGTATTCCAGGTTACCAACTGATTCAGGAGAAAGGACTTTTCCATGTCCCTAATAATTTTTAAAAGGTTGTTGCAGTTCTGCATAAATTTTTCTATATATAAATAAATCATTTTCTATTCTTTTATTTGATTTTATTTTTCAGTTTTGATTGGTTTTTGTCTTTTTAAGAACTCTGAACAGGTTTTTGCGTGGAAGATCACTCAAATGGAGGCAGTCGCAACTTGAGCCAAATGATTGTGGCATTCTGATTGCTCCTCCTTTCTGTGAATAACTCCTTGGAAGAAAAGAATGTTGCAACAATAGTTACTCAACAAAATATGGCTTATCGTTTTTTTCCCCGCAGATGCAACACTACAAAATCCCACCCAAATTTCTACTTTTGCAGTTGCAACACCGCTTCATCTGGATTATCTCTTTTTCCCACAGCTGAAACACTGCTCAAATCCGGCCCAAGTCTCTTTTTCTGTGTATTTGTAACACTATTGGGTTGTCTATTTCCCTTATTTTTTAGCAGCTGTGACTCCATCAAAATCGCCTATATTTCCCATTTTGCATAGCTGCAACACAACTAACTATGGCTTATTTCTCTTTATCGCAGTTGCAACACCGCTAAAATTGCCCATTTTTCCTATCTTTAGCAGCTGCGACTCCGCTAAAGTTGCTTATCCTTCCTATTTTACCGTAGCTACAACACCACTAAGTTGCCTATTTTTCCTATTTCAAGTAGCTGCGACACGTCCAAAAGTGCCTATTTTTCCTATTTGAAGCAGCTACAACACCTAAATTTGTCCATTTTTTCTATTTCGAGCAGCTGCGACACCTCCAAAAGTGCCTATTTTTCCTATCTCGAGCAGCTGCAACACCGCTAAAATTGCCCATTTTTCCTATCTTTAGCATCTGTGACTCCTCTAAAGTTGCCTATCCTTCCTATTTTACCGCAACTGCAACACCGCCAAGTTGCCTATTTTTCCTATTTCAAGCAGCTGCGACACCTCCAAAAGTGCCTATTTTTTCTATTTCAAGCAGTTGCAACACCTAAATTTGTCAATTTTTCCTATTTTGAGCAGCTACGACACCTCCAAAAGTGCCTATTTTTCCTATTTCGAGCAGCCGCAACACCTAAATTTGTCGATTTTTCCTACTTTGGCAACTGTGACTCCGCTAATTCCTCATTGAATACTCATTATTTCTTTGCTCATCGGTATCAACACTCTCCATCCTCCACAATGAACATTAAAAAGCTTACTTGTTTGCCACATGTTTTTATGATCTACACCACCGTGGATGTACTTTATTTGCCACTCGACAATGGCCATCTCGTGGGCGCATGTACAAATTAATGATCCTATCAGGGATGTGACCATGGAAAGGAACCACCTTGCAACACGACGGTTTGGCATTACAATTAAAGGTACGACGTCTTAATCATAAACATCATTAGGCATGACTAAATGCAGTAATCAATAATGAATATATTTTGTCATTAGTCCATGTCAGTTATCCTTAGCCAATCCGCTGAGACGGAAACTACGTCTGATTCGTCCTTCGCTTTTGGTTTTTGACCTCCATTCAACTACCCCGTGCGACAACCTGTCGCCACTTTTTACCAAAATTGAGTGTGCCAATTCCCAAAAATACCCAAACCAACCTTTGGATATACATCACTCGTTCTTCATGTAGTAGCTCGACGTATGAGACTGTAACTCATCCCACTGGGAGAAGAATTTAAAGATAGCTTCACAACATGGGTATCCTGGTATGAGACGAGCCTGCTAGCATAGCGCCTCTGCATGCAAACAGAGAGGTTTTTACTATCTTCCAAGAAGTTGGCTAGATTGACTATTTCCAGCGTTTGAATGATTTTCATGTAGAAACCGCACTTGAGTTTGCTCAAAATCTAACCACCACTCATTCAAAGGTTCGAGGTATCTGAATAGATGTTTCAGAAACAATCATGGCGGAGGTAATAGGATTTCCCATAGCCAGGATGTAATGGTTTGGTCGAAAGTGCTATAATCCAACTATAGCAAAAGAATTTTTTGCAGCCGAAGAATTTGTTCAGCCGCATGGCCTAGGCATAGCGTTTGAAGCCTTTCCAAATCCTTGGAACCAGGTGGTTACCTTCATAAAGAAATACATTTCCTTTGAAGGTAGGTACAAAGTGGTTTACATATATGAATTCTTCCTCCTTTCACATTTATGCCACCACAAATTTTTAAATATGTTGTTTTATATTTTACAGTCTCTAAAAACTATGGCTAGGTATGTGAAGGGTGCTCAACACCCCTTATCTTCCCTCTCAAACCATAGGTTGATTAAATTCTTAATCATAAGGGCCCTTGTGCACTAGAATTTGACATGGGAATAATTTGTTGCTCAGCCAAGGGTACCCTGAGCACCTGCCGTGGCAATAGGAGGTGTTGAAATGGTAAATGAGGACCGTAGTTCCTCCAATTTAGTTGGTGGGAGGGATGGAGCATTGGCAAACTAGGTGGAAGAGGTAAATATGGGGGAAGTTGCGACAGTGGTGAACCCTGTTGTAGAAGGGGATATGATGGAGCCAGTGGCGAATGAGGCAGTGATATTGGAATCTGAAATAGCAACAAATCCTATAGAGGAAGAAGTAGACCCAATAGAAATTACAGTTAGGGTGGCAGCTGAAGTAGTAGGGATGGCATCATTAGCAGCTACAATAGAGGAAGCAGAAATTGGAGTAGCTATTAAAGTTGGAACGGTGGAAGCTATAGCTGCAAGAGTTACAATGGAAGGGGAAGAGCATCAACCAAAGGTGGTAGAAGGAGGAAATATGGAGGTGTTGGATGTTGAATCCTCCCCTGAAAGAAGGGGAACCATCATTGAAGAAGATGAATTAATGTAACATCCGGATAATTTCATAAAAAATTAAATTTTTTAAAATAACATTAACTATTTAAGAATTATGATTGCGGAAGTAATAATTGCTTACTAAGAAAGCTTTGAACGAGAAAATCATTAATGCAGAAAACAAATTAATTATTGAGTCTCTTAACTAAAGACATTTTAAAGACTACGACACGTCATACTTCTTTTAATCATACTTAAGACATTGGTTTTGCTTGTGTTACCAGTAGTTTGAATTATCATAAGATCAGGTTCTCTTGAAAAGGTAGTGACAGTTTTGTTTTTTTGATGATGATGGAAGGGGTCCTACGAGGTACCCTGGGGCTTACTTACCTACGTTTAGCTAAGGCATTTGAATCATGTTTCCATGTACAAATCGCAGGTAAGAATTTCTATAACAAACCTGGGTTAAGAGTACAAGTGTAATTCAATTCAACGTCAATGTATTATGATAAGTTCTAAGTTCTTCTTTGCGAAACAAGGTACTGGAGGTAAGAATATTCTGGTTCCAATTCTAGTTTACGTACTGTCTTACAAACTCGTCAGTGTTAATTAAAATCACATTGTCATTTAAAATTTATGTTGCTATAACTATCACTTAAGGGAAATCATTTTAAAATGACTATTGTTGTTATTATCACGACAATGATATTACCATCACATCTTAACTTTATCTGAAAACCTTGTAGATATAGTGTTTATACTGTTTAACTAGCATTATAGGGTGTAATATTTGAAATTAGACTATATCTAAGTTTACTCATTTATCAAATATTTAACACAGAAGGCTAAAGCTTGATACTATATAAACTTTATCCTAAAGACTATCATATAAGAGGAATACATGCAACTTACCTTAACTATTCAATACCCACTCCAAACATTTGAATGTAATATTATTGATAAGCATTGCTATTATCATGATTTCTTAATATGCTTTTAGACATAATTGAAAATATATACAAACTATATTGCTTTGCATTCACACATTAACAAAGGCTCATAATACTATTTATGATGCATGAAGCATGCTTTGAAAGTATATATTAAAAGCTAACAAAGAAATGATTATAATGTTGACAGGATAATAAAGGTTGGTACTTAACACGCTTTCAAAACTGGCAATGACAGCTCTTGCATTACGTCGTTCAACTGTGAGTGAGGTGGAAGGCTTGGTTGGAGGATCTTCATGTGATTGAGTTTACGATTAACACTACTCAAAGCCGAGTTGTGTCATGCACTCGTCATTGAGATGTTGAATTGGCAATGTGGTAGATACCATAATTAATGCAGTATTGATTGCAATAATCGCTCGGATACCAAAGTGCATGTATGGAAACTTTATCACCGTTTATTTTTTTTAAGATCTAGGGCCTGGCAAAAACCCTAGTCTTTCGTTGGTAAGTGGCAAAGAAATACTTCCCTGGAATTCATTTCAAGTATTATGGTAAGGTTGGGAGAGCCGATAGGTTGCTAAAATGTAGGGTTTTTAGAGTTTTACAGGTAAGAGGACTCCTTCCTTGGCTTCAAACCTCATATATGTGAGAGAAGTTTAAATGCTCCAGGATTACCGTCTTAGTAAGCTAGGGCCATGATTCCACCATTAAAATATTGTGAAGGTTCCTTTGTCAATTTATTTGAGTGTCAATATTGTAATGGAGTTTGATTTTCCAAGCATTTAAAAATGGTTCCAAGGATTTGCACTCGTTGGTGTTGCAACTGCTATCAAGATTCGTCGTTTTTGCTAGTAAGGGTTGTCTTGAGCCAGGAGCTTCATCGTTGTGGTAAGATTTTAAATACAGTGATAGGAATATTGTAATGTTTAAGTTTTTCTTCTACGTTTTCTTGTTCTAACGCTATCCAACTGCACTGGTAGGTATTACACTGTTGGATAAAACTCTATGAATGTAACTCAGAAAAAGAAAAGCTGCAACACCCTTCTGGTAAGCCTCGGTGGTTCTTTAAAAACCTCGTAGGTTCCTTTGGCATGGTTTTTACTGGTAAAAGCAGTTCTGACAATGGTTGGAACTACCACCATGTTCGAAGGGTTGGCTGAGTTTAAAGTTTTGCTTGGATACCATACTGTAAAGAGGTTAATCCTCAGTCTTTTATTTAAAGCCTGGCTCAGTAATGTTTGTTGTAGCATTAAGAAAGATCTCGATCTAGTTTTTATACCGATAGTTGTTTAAGGGAAAAGACCCTATATATTTTTGGAATTTTGAATGGAACCTCAATGCATCTTTGTCATGAATTTCACTATGTTGTTGAACATGTCTTTTAAGTCGAGGGTTCAATCGCTTCTGTACTAAAGGCTCGATTTGTATTTAATGTTATAATCTTGTTCAAATAATTGTTTTAAGGAATCGTTTAAATGTCTATTGAAATGGTTTAGAATAACAAGAAGGTCTCAGGTCGAGAGTAGTAGTTGCTTGTTTGTTGGTAGATGAACCTGTACTTCGTATATTTTGAAATGATAAATATCATAAGGTGTTGGTTCTGTTTCAATAAATGAAACCCTACTCTGTAGGTTTCGCTGACAACCAAACTTGTAGTGAGAAATCAAGCATGAAAGCTGGGTCTTAACTTGTGTATGTAAAAGGTTTCGATACTATATAAGTCTCTTGTTAGGGTTGTAAACTAAATGTTAGATATTGATATTAAAATCATATATTCTGTTAAGTGATAAAAATGTCTTACTAGTAGTCTTGACATGAATAAAAGATAGTCTTTAATGTTGTCCAAGGTTTAGATATCAGGCTTCTGTAACTTCAACAATAAATGTCTACTATTGCCATGAATGTTTAATAAGGATTTATGAACTGTGTACTAAATAAATGTTTCAATACTAGATAGAGTATGCATAATCTTAGGGTTCCAATTTTTATAGAAAAAGTATATGTATATTAAATCAAACTGCGAATAAAATTTATGAAAACGATAAGTGTCTACTTATAACAAAACTGTATATAAAATAAATTGCAGCTGCTATATTTCTTGGAATATGAAGTGTTGGAAAAACATTAAATCTATAATATGGAAATGCACAATATTTCTATCGGAAATAGATGGATTTGAATTGGAAAATATAAATCTGTGCAGAAATGAAATGTTTTTTCTTTTAAAACTACGTAAAAGAGAACGATTTCTATAACTATTTATTATATACTGTTCTGTTTCTGAGTTTTAAAACATGTAGATGTTAGAATCAGAAGAACACTATAGTATCAATCTATCTATTCACTTGGCATTCTGCCCATCAGCTATCTGATTTTAATTTCACTTCCTGTACTAGAGGACGATGTCAAAACCAGCATGGGGAAAAATGCAGAGAAGTCATTTTATCAATCATTTCATCTATTATATCAATTTCATATAGAAAACATACTCAGGTTAGAAAGTAGAATAATTTCTTACTGATAAATGCAGAGTTTAATTGACTGAAATAACAACAGAAAAATAGAACTTGATAATTTCTTAGGAGAAACAAACCACCCAAGGAGCCTGTTCCACCCAAACTACTCCTGAAGACAACCAAGTTACTTTCCTTAGGACCCCCGAGCCTATTCATTGAACCACCAGGAGGAATATTCTGTATAAGCTTAGTACATCAACTTGCAGTAGACTAATAGATTGTCCAGTCCTCAAAACTCAGCATTCCAAGAGATCTGCACTAGCCCCTCTAGTTTTCCTTTTCAGTACAATAAGTAGACTCACAATTGCACTCTCACATAGCCTCCCTATTCGAATCTCTCAATGATCACCTGATGCACTTGAGGAATATTTCTACAGAAAATATTGTAAGGGGCTGCCTGCCCAATTCGAATTGCCTTGTCTAGGCTACCTAGGCCTTTTAGTGGTTAACTGGTCATTAATGAGCTGCCTACTCTCTTCCACCCACCTGGGGGATAATGCCACAAATTTAGCGGTAGTTGTCCCATAACCAACAGCTAGTGGTGGAGTGCAAATGTTGCCATCTATCCCACACCTTCTAACAGCTTCCATTCCTCCTAGTGGGTCAGTGAACACTCATTTAACAGTTCCCTTAGGTGTTTGTCTCCTATTTTAATTTATTTAAATAATAATAATCAGTAATTACAATCATCCTTGACCAAAATTGGTCATAATTACAAAACTTTGTAATTAAAATTTAACATAAAGTATTTTGCAAATAAAATAATATTCTCAAAATTTGGGTAGGTGACATACACCCCCCTTTAAGTCTTAACATCATCCTCCATGTTGTTTAATCACTCTCTCAATGTTCCTGAAACAGAGTTGGGTATGCTGCCCGCATACTACTCTCCAACTCGAAGGTTGCCTCTTCTCAGCTAAGGTGCGTCCATTGCACCTTTACCTGCCCAATGGTGCGATTCCATAGTAGAGTTTCCCTCCTTTCGAGGATACAGTCCGGTTCCACCTGAAAATTGCCGTCTTGTCCCACCTGTACATCATTCCAATTTACAACATGAGTATCATCATGCACATACTTCTTTAAAAATGGTATATGAAAATCATTATGTATTTTTAGATTTGGTGGCAAAGCCAGTTGGTATGCCACTAGTCCAACCCTTGACAATATATCGAAAGGACCACAATACCTAGGTGCCAACTTGGCACAGCTTCTCAATTTCAATGAAATCTTTTTTGGTCTTACCTTGAGGAAAACATGTTCACCAACCTGGAACTCTTTATGAGTCCTTTTAAGATATGCTTGACTCTTTTGCCTATCTTGGGCAGCTTTAAGACTTATTTGTACCTGTTTCACAATTAATTCTAACTCCTGCAACAATTCAGGTCCTAAAACAACTCTATTTACTGGATCATTCCAAGAAACAGGTGTATCACATTTCCTACCATAAATAATTTCAAAAGGGCTAAGTCTGGCTGATGCATGATAATGGTTATTATATGCAAATGCTGCTAAATGCAAGTAGTCTTCCCATTTACTAGGTTGATTCTTAACATACATTCTCAGCAAGTCTTCCAATACCTGATTCACTGTTTCTGTCTGTCCATCCGTTTGTGGATGAAACGCTGTGCTGAAGTTTAAGTTTGTATTCAACCCTTTAAACAAAGACCTCCAATAGTTTCCAGTAAACTTAGAGTCGTGATTTGAAATTATCACTTTCGATATACCATGTAATCGAACAATCTGCTTCATGAAGACTTTTGCAATGTCTGGAGCTTTATGAGTAGTTTGTACAGGTATAAAGTGTGCTTCCTTGCTGAGTTTATCCACTACCACCATGATAGATTCATTTTGTTTATGATCTTTGGGTAGACCGGTAATAAAGTCTATGCTTATCACTTCCCATTTCCAGCTAGGTATAGGCAATGGCTACAATAGCCCAGCCTGATATTGATGTTCAACCTTCACTTTTTGACAGTCCAAACACTTAGCTATGTACTCTTCTACTTCATCCTTCATTCTAGGCCAATAGTACTCTTTCCATAGCATAGTGATGGTTTTCTGATAACCTGGATGACCAAAGTAATAGCTTTTGTGCATCTCATTTAAAATCAGAATTTTTACTTCTAGTATGTTGGGTACATACAATCTATTTTTGTATAATAACAGTCCATTTTCCTTTAAACTGTACTTTGCCATACAATTTTCAGAATTGTTATTTGCTGTCCTTTCTTGTAATTTTTTGTATTCTTCATCTATTTCACTCCTTTCAAGGATCTGATTTTCTAAATCTGTTGAATATGTACTGATGGCTAAAATAAAATTCAGTTTTTCTTTACGACTTAATGCATCAACAACCTTGTTCTCTTTCCCTTTAATATGCTGAATTTCAAAATCATATTCACTTAGAAAAGTTAACCATCTGGATTGTATAGTGTTCAAATTTGTCTAATCTAATAAATATTTCAGACCCATGTTATCTGTCAACAAGGTAAACTTTCTACCAATAAGGTGGTGACGCCACATTTTTAAAGTGTGAATTACTGCTAATAACTCTAGATTTGTATGCAACAGCATGTCCCTCTTGTGTTAGGACTCCACCGAGTCTGTCATTAGATGCATCAGTACATACTACAAAATGCTTATTAGGATCTGATGTCCTCAGAATAGGTGCTTTAGTTAATAATTCCTTTAGTTTCTTAAAACTATCTGAACATTTCTGATCCCACACAAATTTTTCCCCTTTCTTCTGTAAGGAGGTTATGGGGTTCGCAATCTTTGAAAAACCCTCTATAAATTTTCTGTAACATCTAGTAATACCCATAAATGATCTTCAATCCGACATATCCTTAGGAACCGACCAATCATTAATGGCTTTTATTTTGTCGGGGTCAACCGAGATTCCTTCCTTGGAAATTATGTGTCCTAGATATTGAATTTTATCCTTGTGAAAGTCACACTTACTAAACTTAGCGTATAGTTGATGCTCTCTCGGAACTTGTAAGATAATACGCAGATGTTCATCATGCTCTTCATTGCTTTTAGAATACACTAAAATGTCGTCTATGAACACAATAGAAAACTTATCCAAATATTTGTGCAGAATATTGTTCATTAAACACATAAATACAGCCGGGGCATTAGTCAAGCCAAATTGCATGACTATGAACTCATAATGTCCATATCAAGTTCTAAAGCTTGTTTTAAAAATATCCTCATCCTTCACACGAACTTGATGATATCCTGACCTTAAATCAATCTTTGAAAATATCATTGATCCACATAGTTGATCAAATAGATCATCTATGTGGGGCAATGGATATCGATTCTTGATTGTAATCTTATTCAGTTGGCGATAATCTATGCACAGTCTAAGGGTGCCATCTTTCTTCTTAACAAATATAATTGGTACTCCTGGTATTAATTCGATGGTAAAGTCTAAATCTCTCTTAGGGGGTAATCCTGGAATCTCCTCAGGAAAAATATCTTTGAAATCTTTTAGGACATGTATATCTTCTAGTTTCAGTTTGTCCTTTTTAGTAATCAACTCATCATTCACTACATTCACTGCAAACATTTGACATCCTTTTCTAACTACTCTCTTTACTTGCATGGCTGAAATCTACCTAAGGGATGTCTTTCTTAGAATACCTTTTACTTCAACTGTTTCTCCTTCATCATTTAAACATGTAAAACTTTTTCATATCAATTCAATATGACATGATGGGATTCTAACCAGTCCATTCTAATGATGATATCATAAGATCCTAAAGTTAAAACATTCAACTTGGTTTGTGTTTTTAATTGATTCATGGATAAAGCACAATTTTTAATAAAATCAGATACTTTCGTTTTCGTTCATGTTGCTAGTTTAACTAACCAGGATTCATTGAATTTTTCTGTTTTCAAACTTAAAATTTTTACAACATCTGGTGATATATAACTTAGGCTAGCACCTAGATTAATCAAAATAGTAACAGGATGGTTTTGTAGCATACCTTCAATCTCTACCATAGATACTTGATGATCTACTTGCCTATTGTCTAGTGCTGAATTAATTCTGGGCATCTCCCTTGCCAAATCTCCAACAGTAGGTTCAGTCTGTATGGAATGAATGTTGTTAGCTGTCCTCTTCCTCTTGGGTCATTTTGATGCATAATGAGGACCTTGACACTCAAAACATTTGATAGGTGCCTTTTGATCATTAGTTCTGGTAGCATTGGGAGTGTTTCTAGGAGATTTAAAATTCTGCTGATGACTGTTTCTGGGATTGTTTCCTTGAAAATTCTGATTCTGAAATTTTTCTTTTGGAAACCAGAATTCCCACTCAACCTAAATTTTTTCCTTTTCAGCTCAAAATTGCTGGGTTTATGACTTTTCCAGTTTGATATTCCTTCTCTTTTCCGATTAGTGTCATAACAGAAAGTTGCTTTCCTCATGGCCTCTTCTAAGGTCTTTGGATTGTCATACTTAATTCTATCCTTGATGTTGAAAGGTAGACAACTCATGCATCTTTGAATCTTCGGTTTTTCTTCCACGAGGTATGGCACATACCTCAGTAAATTCAGAAATTTATTGTTCATCTCTTTCATGTTCATAGTTCCTAGCTTTAAATCATAGAACTCCTTTGATTTTTCTTCATAGTATTGTTCAGATAAGAACTTCTTTTTGAAGTACCGTTTGAAAGTACTCCAATTCACATCCTTGTCCTTGATGCCCTTCACTCTTTTGATGTCCTGCCACCAAATATCTGCTTTCCCAATCAAGTTGTATATTTCCATCTTTGCCTTCAAAGATTCTGAATAATCATAAATTTGGAAATACTTTTTCATGCTGGACAACCATGCTTCTGTTATTTTTTCAGAATTTACTTCAATCTGATCTAGGATCTTAACTGAGAGAACAACATGTACAACATATCTACAGCATATCAATCATTGACACAATAATGCAAGCACACAAGAGACACAGATATTACTTGGGGAAAACCATAAAGGTGAAAAACCCTAATAACTTCCTCAGAGATAGATAGAGAAATGATACAACCCAAGCATAAGAGATAGACATCTCCTAGCAGCAGATTCTCCTCCTCCACAAGTGTGCCACTCTCCCAAGAGTGTGAGAGAGAATAGAATAATGAAATAAAGTGCCTCCCGCACTCTATTTATACTTGACTTGACTTGCCTAATAACCTTTGCTAGGTTGGCCTTAACTTAACCACATAACATAATCCTGACTGGGCCAACACCCAATAGGGTGGTCTAATAACCCTTTGACCCACATGGCCGACTCCTAATAGGGTGGTTTAATAACCCTTCGACCCACATGACTTATATAGGGCCAACCCCAACAAGGTGGTCTAATAACCCATCAAGTATAAGTTACGACACTTACAATATAAATGACGACACTTTCATATAGAGGAATAATACATCTCTATAGGAGTACAATAAATATATAAATGAAATACATTCCGAAGTTAGATATACATCAACACTCCCTCTTAACTAGGAAGGTATTTCTTGACACAGGTCTTCTAGCACAAGTCTTCTTCTCTGGATCATCATCATCGTCACTGCTGCTGCTATCTCAATCAATCTCTGAATCTACTCATCATAGGAAGTTCTATAGAGCCATTCCTTTTTCATACTGGATGTAGGCCCACCACTTGCAGGTCTTTATCATCACTAGCCATACTGTGGAATCCTTACGACTTATTATGTGCATCACAAAACTTGGCGGTAGCATCCCAGGCTGTTACGAGCACACAGCTCTACTTGTTGGATCTCCCAGGAGCACATTACATGTGACCCATCACAAAACCTGATTGAAGCATCCTAGGCTATTACGAGCACACAGCTCTACCTGTCAGATCTCCCAGGAGCACATTACATGTGATCTCACCGCAAAACCTGGCTGAAGCATTTGAGGCCTTTTTCATCCTGTCTAGATCTCCCAGGAGCAAATTACATGTGGTCCACCAAAAAACCTGGCTGAAGCATCTGAGGCTTTTTTCATCCTATCCAGATCTCCTAGGAGCAAATTACATGTGGTCATGGAAAAACCGAGCTGAAGCATCTGAGGCCTTTTTCATCCTGTGCAGATCTCCCAAGAGAAAATTACATGCCATGGGACAAAACCTCGAAAGAGCATCCCAGGATGTTACAGGTACACAACTCCAACCTGAAGGATCTCCTAGGGCATTATTATATGTCCTCCCAGAGAAATGTCTCGAAAGAGCATCCTAGGCTGTTACGGTTACACAACTTCAACCTATAGGATCTCCCAGACATGCTCATCTACACAACCTGCTCCATGGCCACAGAGTATCATCCCAATACTCACCATACATCATCCCGATGTACACATGATCATCCTGATCATCATCACTGCATCGTCTTGATGCATGTCAACTGGAGAAGCTCGTCATCCATGATCATCCTGATCATACAATGCATCTACCTAATGCATACCAAGTATCTACCTGATACATAGATAGATACATGATCCACACACTATATCCATCAGCATACATGATCTACCTGATCATAAAAAGATACATGATCCACACAATGTATCCATCAACATACATTATCTACCTGATCATATCCAACATCCAACATGATGCGTACATACATAAATGATCCAACTGATCATATCCAGCATCCAACATGATGCATACATACATAAATGATCCAACTGATCATATCCAACATCCAACATGATGCATACATACATAAATGATCCAACTGATCATACAGAGCAGAAACTAGAACATCATCCTGATGCTCATCATCCAGCACTTACATCCACAACCATGTGAAGGATCCTTGTTCCAACATGCTTGGAATGGCTTCAGCAAATGTCTCCATCACTTCTTCCTTGAAGTGTCATTGATTTGAAGAACACCAAGCCTCTCTCTGATGTACTCGAACTTCACTCTGGCTATTGGCTTTGTCAACACATCTGCAATCTGCTCATCCATCGCAACATACAGGAACTTCACTGCTCCTCTCTGCACCATATCCCTGATATAGTGATATTTGATCTCTATGTGTTTCGACCTGTCATGGAACACTAGGTTCTCAGACAGCTTCACACAGCTCTGGTTGTCACAAAATATACCAGTAGCCTCCAATGGTAGATCAAATAACTCAGACAGTAGCTTCCTTATCCATACTGCCTCAGTACTAGCCGAACAGGCTGCAACATACTCTGCTTCGGCTGTACTCAGTGCTACGCAAGACTGCTTCTTACTAAACCAAGAGATCACACCTGATCCCATACTAAAGTAGCACCCAGAAGTGTCTTCCTATCTGCATCACTGCCTACCCAATCTGAATCAACATAACCCTATAGGTTAAACTTTTGATTCGCATTATACTTGATCCCATAATCAACTGTACCCTTCAGGTACCTCAGAATATGCTTTACAGCAACCGGGTGAACACTCCTCGAATCCGTCAGGAACTGGCTCAATGTATTAACTGCAAAGCAAATATATGGTCTCATGTTCGTTAGGTACATTAAGGACCCAATCATCTAACGATACATAGTGATATCAACCGGCTCAAATGAAGCATCACATAGAAGCTTCAGGTTTGATGTGATAGGTGTGGCCATGGCCTTGCAGTCCATCATCTCGAACCTTTTCAGGATCTCTGCATACTTTCCTTGTCCAAGGAAGATTCCATCTGCACTCTGCCACACCTCCATACCTAGAAAATAGTGCATCATCCACAAGTTCTTCATCTCAAACTCGGCAGCACACTTCCGCTGCATGTCGGCAATCAATCTATCTTCACCTGTTACAAACAGATCATCCACATATGGAAGTAGTATCACTGGATTGCCTTCCTCAACCTTGTAGTAAAGGTTGGAATCCGCTTTACTCTTGGTAAAGCCAAAACTGGATAGGAAGTTGTCTATCCTACCATACCAAGTTTTGCACGTATATGACTCCCTGTCATGTGTCTTAGAACCAAGTGGCTGCTCTATATACACTTCTTCTTCAACTACACCATTCAAGAAAGCTATCTTGAAATCCATCTGGTGTATCTTCCATTTCATCATTGCAGCCAGAGCAAGTAGGGATCTAATGGAAGTGTGTCTGGCTACAGGAGCAAAAGTCTCTATGCTACCACCTGCAGCATGCTTGATCTTATAGATCCTCTTGGAAGTCACTATAGACTCCCCTTCAGGTCTTGGGACTGCATCCCAAACATCTTCATGATCGACTGGTACTCCTTGATCATGGCATTCTTCCTAGATCCTGGGAACTTCAATATCTTCAATATCTTCAATATTTTCAATAGATAACCTTGTTGTTGAACAAGTGTTATAGTCCTTCTTTTGTAGGTGATGGTATACGATATTTCCTACACAACAATTTAAATTGCATGATTAGAAAACATCGCATAGTTTTCAAAACAAATTCTTACACATAAAGAAATATGTGATACAGTCATGCAATTATCTTGGCCAATGCTTCAATACAACATTTATCCATATCCTATAACTTTCTAGATGCCTTCCAATCTCTACCAGAACATTGTTAAGAGTGTGTAGAGCTCCCAACATGTCAGCAAAGAGGTTTCATTCTAGATAAGTAGCAGTGGAATGTTGTACAATTCCATAGGCCACTTGCCCATGTATATTAGTAGTATACTGTTCATCAATGCAACTATTCTAATATGCATAATACACAACCTAATTCTAGGAACATGAGTATATACATTATTGAACAGTATTACTTAAACAATAAAATATGCAAGGAATGATAATTCAAATACTTATCTTTGTTTGTTTGTTGGGTTGACTCCCTCTCAGTCTTTGCTTCTTTTCTGCAACTCCATTCTAATGTGGATTGTGAGAAGTGGTCAACTCCCTCTGAATATCTGCATCCTTGCAGAAACTACTAAAGTGTGCTCCTTCTTGATCTTTGCTTCCTTGCAGGAACAACTGGAGTGTGCTCCCCCTTGATCTTTGCTTCCTTGCAGGAACAACTGGAGTGTGCTCCCTCTTGATCTTTCCTTCTTGGATTACCTGTCCTTGAACTTATATCCATCACTATGCATGCTTATTAGTATCATCATTGTATAATCACACATTCATTAGTATAATCTTAATACTATCAAAACACAATAATCTTAAACATGTATAGTCATGATCATTTCAAACACAGATAATAAACATTAGTATTCAACGTTTCAAGGAAGTCTTCTTTTACTCATGCATATTCTTAATTGGTCATAGGACTCTTCTGGTTAGTTAAATCATCAATCAAGATAAGAGACATAGAATGCATAAACCCTTGATTACTTACATTTCTAACTTTATGAATAAACATAACCAATCATACCAAGTATACTTATTTATATAAGGGATCCTAACACAAGGTAGGATTCTAACTTGATATAGGAAAAACATACCTAGATTGGTATGTTAGCTAGTTATGTCTAACATACCCACATGATGTCTTCTTGTTCTCTTCAATGACTTGTGCTAGTAACCTGCATATCTCATAGGTTAACCATTATAGAACCAAGTTATACATACCTCGCAAATAGATTTTCTAAGTGATTCATGACAATGGATGAATCTTTGTCCTCATGTCATCATGATCATATGTTCTTGAACTAGAACATGATTTGTCTTTCTTGGTGTACCTTTCATGTTAGCGGACAACATAAACCTCATACGACACCATAATGCAACACCCTAAGTGTCAACACCCTAATCAATGAATATCTTCTATCATGCATTCATAATTTTATTAAGGTGATATGACAAGTCTAAATTTAATCAAGATTGTACTAACCGTAATAACATCAAGACAAACATACCATAAACTTAATTATGAACAAATCTCAAAACATACCAGGATGAGTCATACCTGTCAAGATTGTTTGTAATCTTCTTATGTAAGGGCTTAGCCTCATCTCCCTCTGAAATAGGAACTTCATCACTTATGCAGGTGACCAATCCATTCTCTTCTAGGATTAACCCAATCCACTTGATTTGCAGGAACTGGAACTAGAGCTGGATTAGGGTTTGTTAGAGAAACCCTAAAAATTCAAACTTTCGAAAGGATAGAAATATGTGCCTTGATGAGCTGATCAAGCTGGTATACTCATAATTTAAAAACTGCAAAGTTTCACCCCTCAAATTTGCCTTTGAAACTTCTGGATTCACTAGACATGACCCCGAACTAGGGTTTGATAAAGCCCACCCTTCTGCCCAATCAAAAGGTTCGATCCAAATCTCTAAGCTTCTATTTTTCTGAGGAGCTTCCAGTCGTGGTCACAGATTTCAAGAATTTCCATTTTTGCAAAAGCCCTAATTTTCCACTTTTCCAATCAAAGCCCCAAACTAGGGTCTGATCAAGCTCGGCCTTCTGCCCAACCAAAAATTATGATCTTGGTCTCTAAATTTTTATTTTGATGAGTAGCATTCAGCCATAGTCTCCGATTACAAAAATTCCAACTTTCTCTAAAACCCTAAATTCTGGAAGCCATGAATGAAGGTGCTAAAAAACTTTATGTTTTGAGAGAAATATGTGCCTGATTGTTTCTGGTGTAACTCCGTACTTTTCGATCCACAGGGTCTGAAATATTTTCTTGTAATATCCCGACCTTTCATCTTTCCAACCCCATAGTTCTTACCTCAAATGGATTCTCTGAGAGAGGATTATTCCAAGTGTCGCAACGTGACCTATTTATGGGATAAAACAGGAGAGCAAACTTGTATGACGTGGCACGTGTCACTAGTTTAGTTTCAGCCTTTGGAAAAGTTACCTGCGAAAGTAAGGTCCGTGCACTACCTGTCACTTTTTATGAAATTTCATTTGGAGCTTCCTATCATAAATTATGACCTTTTTTCCTAGGTCATCTGTTTATGACTCAGATCTGGAAGAGGCAGAAACCCTAGATTGTACAGGTCATAAAACAAAAAGTACAATGAATTAGAGGTATTCCTTTGGATACAAGGTACATGGGGATTGGATCTTTGACCTGTAGAATTTTCATATCAGAAACATTTTTCAAAATGGATTTATAGCGAAAGTGCTACGATGACTGGTTTTTGCTATATCAATCCCAAGCATGGCACGTGCAACAAGTGTCATACATGCCATACCATGCCTTCTTTCAGCCTAACTCTGATACCATGTTAGTTTTTTAGAATTTACTTCAATCTGATCTAGGATATTAACTGAGAGAACAACATGTATAGCATATCTACATCATATCAATCATGGACACAATAATGAAAGCACACAAGAGACACAGAGTTTACTTGGGGAAAACCATAAAAGTGAAAAACCCTAATAACTTCCTCAGAGATAGATAGAGAAATGATACAACCCAAGCATAAGAGATAGACATATCCTAGCAGTAGCTTCTCCTCCTCCACAAGTGCGCCACTCTCCCAAGAGTGTGAGAGAGAATAGAATAATGAAATAGAGTGCCTCCCGCACTCTATTTATACTTGACTTGACTTGCCTAATAACCTTTACTAGGTCAGCGTTAACTTAACCACATAACATAATGTTGACTGGGCCGACACCCAATAGGGTGGTCTAATAACCTTTTGACCCACATGGCTGACCCCCAATAGGGTGGTCTAATAACCCTTTGACCCACATGACTTATACAGGGCCGACCCCAACAAGGTGGTCTAATAACCCATCAAGTATAAGTTACGACACTTAGAATATAAATGACAACACTTCCATATAGAGGAATAATACATCTCTATAGGAGTACAATAAATATATAAATGAAATACATTCCAAAGTTACATATACATCAACAACTTTGGCTATCTCTCCTTTTTCAGTTTCACCATTGAAGGTTGGGGGTTTGATTTTCTTAAACTCCCCAGAAATATGTTCATACTGTTTGTGACTTTTTATTTCGGGTTTGTAGTCTCCTTCACTGCTATCACTTGAATAATTTATTTTCCTTTTGCGTTTGTCATGGGAAACTTTTGATGATGTTGAAATGTTGTTCGCATCATCAGTTTTCATTTTCTTACTCCTGTCTCGATGAGTTAAATATTCAATTTTAGAGGTATTTTCAATTTCTCTATCATGTTCGTCAGTTAGGCATTGTTCGAACAGTACTTGATTGAGTTCCTCTTGTGCCTTCAGAATTTTCTCATTGTCTTGTTTTACAGATCTGTTTTTTGCTTTTAACGCTTGAAATGCATGTAACAATTCTGATGAATTGTCATTTAATTCGCCATGGACTTCTTCTTCATAATGCTATCCCGTGCTATGACTGTTGGGTCGAAATCTGTCTTCTAAATGTTCAGCTGATCCTTCCATACCTATAACTTAAAAATAATTTATGTATAACACAAATAGTTTAAATTTTTGAATTAGTAAGATTTCTGTTGTAAATAAAATTTTTGTTGCGTGTTCTTGGACCTTTTCAGGCCTAGAGTTTGAACGTGAGCTCTGATACCACATGTAACATCCCGATAATTTCATAAAAATTTAAAATTTTTAAAATAACATTAACTATTTAAGAATTACGATTGCAGAAGTAATAATTGCTTACTAAGACACCTTTGAATGAGAAAATCATTAATGCAGAAAACAAATTAATTATTGAGTCTCTTAACTAAAGACATTTTAAAGACTACGACACGTCATACTTCTTTTAATCATACTTAAGACATTGGTTTTGCTTGTGTTACCAGTAGTTTTAATTATCATAATATCAGATTCTCTTGACAAGGTACTAGGAGTTTTGTTTTTTTTATGATGATGGAAGGGGTCCTACGAGGTACCATGGGGATTACTTACCTACGTTTAGCTAAGGCATTTGAATCATGTTTCCATGTGCAGATCGCAGGTAAGAATTTCTATAACAAACCTGGGTTAAGAGTACAAGCGTAATTCAATTCAACGTCAATGTATTATGATATGTTCTAAGTTCTTCTTTGCAAAACAAGGTACTGGAGGTAAGAATATTCTGGTTCCAATTCTAGTTTACATACTGGCTTACAAACTCATCAGTGTTAATTAAAATCACATCGTCATTTAAAATTTATGTTGCTATAACTATCACTTAAGGGAAACCATTTTAAAATGACTATTGTTATTATTATCACGACAATGATATTACCATCCCATCTTAACTTTATCTCAAAACCTTGTAGATATAGTGTTTATACTATTTAACTAGAATTATAGGGTGTAATATTTGAAATTAGACTATATCTAAGTTTACTCATTTATCAAATATTTAACACACAAGGCGAAAGCTTGATACTATATAAACTTTATCCTAAAGACTATCATATAAGAGGAATACATGCAACTTACCTTAACTATACAATACCCACTCCAAACATTTGAATGTAATATTATTGATAAGCATTGCTATTATCATGATTTCTCAATATGCTTTTAGACATAATTGAAAATATATACAAACTATATTACTTTGCATTCACGCATTAACAAAGGCATATAATACTATTTACGATGCATGAAGTACCCTATGAAAGTATATATTAAAAGCTAACAAAGAAATGATTATCATGTTGACAGGATAATAAAGGTTGGTACTTAACAAGCTTTCAAAACTGGCAATGACAACTCTTGCATTACGTTGTTCAATTGTGAGTGAGGTGGAAGGCTTGGTTGGAGGATCTTCATGTGATTGCATTTACGATTAACACTATTCAAAGCTAAGCTGTGTCATGCACTCGTCGTTGAGCTGCTGAATTGGTAGTGTGGTAGATACCACAATTAATGTAGTATTGATTGCAATAATTGCTTGGATACCAAAGTGCATGTCTGGAAAATTTATCACCTTTGATCTCTACAAGATCTAGGGCTTGGGAGAAACCCTATTCTTTCATTTGTAAGTGGCAAATAAATACTTCCCTGGCATTCATTTTGAGTATTGTGGTAAGGTTGGGAGAGCCGACAGGCTACTGAAATGTAGGGTTTTTAGAGTTTTACAGGTAAGAGGACTCCTTCCTCGGTTTCAAACCTCAGACCTGTGAGAGAAGTTTAAATGATCTAGGCTTATAGTCTTAGTGAGCTAGGGAAATGATTCCACCATTAAAATACTGTGAAGGTTCCTCTGTCAGTTTATTTGAGTGTCAAGATTGTAATGGAGTTTGATTTTCTTAGGATTTGCACTGGTTGGTGCTACAACTACTATCAAGCTTTGTCATTTTTGCTAGTAAGGGTTGTCTTGAGCCAGGAGCTTCGTCGCTGATGTAAGATTTTAAATACAGTGATAGGAATATTGTAATGTTAAAGCTTTTCTTCTGCGTTTTCTTGTTCTAACCCTCTTCAACTGCACTGACGGGTATTACAATGTTGGAGGAAACTCTATGAATGTAACTCGGAGAAAGAAAACCTGCAACACTCTTCTGGTAAGCCTCGGTGGTTCTTTAAAAACCTCGTAGGTTCCTTTGGCATGGTTTTTACTGGTGAAAGTAGTTGTGACGATGGTTGGAACTACAAGCATGTTCGAAGGGTTGGCTGAGTTTAAAGTTTTGCTTAGATACCATACTGTAAAGAGGTTAATCCTTAGTCTTTTATTTAAAGCTCGACTCAGTAATGTTTTTTGTAGCATTAAGAATGACCTCGAACTGGTTTTTATACCGATAGTTGTTTAAGGGAAAAGCCCCTATATATTTTGGCAATTTTGAATGGAACCTCAATGCAACTCTGTCATGAATTTCACTATGATGTTGAACATGTCTTTTAAGTTGAGGGTTCACTCGCTTCTGTACTAAAGGATCGATTTGGATTTAATGTTATAATCTTGTTCAAATAATTGTTTCAAGGAATCGTTTAAATTTCTATTGAAATTGTTTAGAATAACAAGAAGGTCTCAGGTCGAGAGTAGTAGTTGCTTGTCTGTTGGTAGATGAACTTGTACTTCGTATATTTTGAAATGATAAATATCATAAGGTGTTGGTTCTGTTTCAATAAATGAAACCCTATTCTGTAGGTTTTGCTGACAACCAAACTTGTAGTGAGAAATCAAGCCCGAAAGCTGGGTCTTAACTTGTGTATGTAAAAGGTTTCGATACTGTATAAGTCTCTTGTTAGGGTTGTAAACTAAATGTTAGATATTGATATTAAAATCATATCTTCTGCTAAGTGATAAAAATGTCTTACTAGTAGTCTTGACATGAATAAAAGATAGTCTTTAAATGTTGTCTAGGGTTTAGATATCAGGCTTCTGTAACTTCAACAATAAATGTCTACTATTTCCATGAATGTTTAATGAGGATTTCTGAACTGTGTACTAAACAAATGTTTCAATACTAGAGTATGTATAATCTTAGGGTTCCAATTTTTATAGAAAAATTATATGTATATTAAATCAAAATGCGAATAAAATTTATGAAAATGATAAGTGTCTACTTATAACAAAACTATATATAAAATAAATTGCAGCTGCTATATTTCTTGGAATATGAAATGTTGGAAAAACGTTAAATCTATAGTATGGAAATGCATAATATTTCTATCGGAAATAGATGGAGTTGAATTGGAAAATATAAATCTGTGCAGAAATGAAATGTTTTTCTTTTAAAACTAAGTACAAGAGAGCGATTTCTATAACTGTTTATTATATAATGTTCTGTTTCTGAGTTTTAAATCATGTAGATGTTAGAATTAGAAGAACACTATAGTATCAATCTATCTATTCATTTGGCATTCTACCTATCAGTTATCTGATTTTAATTTCACTTCTTGTACTAGAGTATGATGCAGAAACCAGCATGGGGAAAAATGCAGAGAAGTCATTTTATCCATCATTTCATCTATTATATCAATTTCATGTAGAAAACATACTCAGGTTAGAAAGTAGAATAATTTCTTACTGATAAATGCAGAGTTTAATTGACTGAAATAACAACAGAAAAATAGAACCTGATAATTTCTTAGGAGAAACAAACCACCTAAGGAGCCTGTTACACCCAACCTACTCCTGAAGACAGCCAAGTTACTTTCCTTAGGACCCCCGAGCCTATTCACTGAACCACCAGGAGGAAGATTCTGTAGAAGCTTAGTACATCAACTTGCAGTAGACTATAGATTATCCAATCCTCAAGACTCAGCAGTCAAAGAGATCTGCACCAGCACCTATGGTTTTCCTTCTCAGTATAATAAGCAGACTCACAATTGCACTCTCACATAGCCTCCCTCTTCGAATCTCTCAGTGATCACCTGATGCACTTGAGGAATATTTCTGCAGAAAATATTGTAAGGGGATTCCTGCCCAATTCGAATTTCCTTATCTAGGATGCCTAGGCCTTTTAGTGGTTAACTGCTCATTAATGAGCTGCCTGCTCTCTTCCACCCACCTGGGGGATAATGCCACAAATTTAGGGGTATTTGTCCCATAACCAACAGTTAGTGGTGGAATGAAAATGTTGCCATCTATCCCACACCTTCTAATAGCTTCCATTCCGCCTAGTGGATCAGTGAACACTCATTTAACATTTCCCTTGGGTGTTTGTCTCCTATTTTAATTTATTTGATTACAATCATCCTTGACCAATCTTGGTCATAATTACAAAACTTTGTAATTAAAATTTAACATAAAGTATTTTGCAAATAAAATAATATTCTCAGAATTTTGGTAGGTGACAATTCATCCCTCTTTCTGAAAATTTAGAAATTCCTGTGTCACAAAAATGAAGAAAAAGGTCAGGGAGTAAGGGTCAGCCATCTACGTCAGCAAAGAAGAGAAGAACTAGAGCTGTTACAGTAGCAGTAGCAGTATGCAGTGAAGGCCATCCATCGGGAGTTGTGAATAAAAGAAGGACTCAGTCTGTTGCAACAGCCGAAATAACATGTGCAATTGTGGAAAATAGTGAAATTCCCACAGAAAAAGCAACATGTGCAGCTGAGGTAGGCATAGAAATTCCTATCTTAAACCCCAAATCACCAGCTGTTACACAAGAACGTGTTGTGAAAAAACCCCAAATTGAAAACCTCCATTTTGAAAATGAGCTCCTAAAGGAGGAGGTGCAAATGCTTTGGAATGAATTGGTGAAATGGAAGGAAGTGACTGGAAAACCGGAAAAGAAGAATTTGAATATATTAGTGGAGGCTACAGATCTATTAGAAAATTCATCTCCTGTTTTGGGAAATGAAGAACAAGGAGAAATGGTATGCCCAAAATGTGGAGACATATTTAATTCGGCAGGGCACAAATGTCATAGTGTTGGGTTTGGTAGCACAAAATCCTGCACAGGCAGAGCAAGAAGGAGAAAAAGCACTAGCATTCCTAAAAGCATTTTTTGAGACTGCAACTCAAGTAGAAGCTGCTGAGTTTGGTATTCAAGAAGAGAATGATGTCACACAAGAACCAAAGTTCTCGAAATTAATGATTGATTCAGCAACACAAACTGAAGTTGTTGAGGTATAGGAAGAGGATGTTGTTACAAAAGAACCAACATCCTCAAAATTAACTGCTGATATTGCAACACAAGCACAGGACATTGCAACACCAATGGAGGAGGAAGCTGCTACACTGCCAACCCAAAATAAGGAAGCTAGAACATCTGGTGGCATGGTAGGAATGCAATTTTCTCAAGAAATTATTGCTTAGACTCTGATGATGAGAAAGATGTGGAGGATAGAAGGATTCAACGAATGGAGAAACAAATTTCTTTGTTACAGCTGGAGTTAGCTAAATGGAAAAAGTACATTGATCAGTGTCGAGCAGGGATGGTCCCTCTCTCTAAACATAGGAAGACTATCAAATAATTAAGGGAGAAGTGGGAAGAGGAATCAACTCTTCGGAAATCTAAATTGGAAGAGGTACAAAAAGAATTGGAGGAGTTGAAGGAATTCAAATCCATGCAAAAAGGAAAATACCAAATGTATGCCCTCTCTCGAGAGTTGTTGAGTTCAAGAGCCCCATCTCCTTCCTACTCAGTATTCCTGTATGAGCAAATGACCCTATTCAAATTGAAATATTTACAAGAGGGTAGACCTTATCAGTTGCTAATCCCTTCCCAGTTTGTAGAGACCCTTTTGTCAAGCAGTTTTCTTGAGAAACACCTGTTGTGCAAATTGTATTTGCACAATATGGCATGTTTTGGTGATTCTCAGTCTAATCCTATTCCCTATGCAGGGGATGTTTAGTTGAGAGGCTTTTCCTCTTTTGTTAATAATCATGTGCAGTGGGAAGATTCCTTTCAGACAATCTCAAGGAATGAGGCCAGTTCCAATTTATGGATTAGGAGTGAACCCCAATCTCCTCGTGCTCTCATCATAAACTATGGAAGATGTTTCTTATCTCCTCCAAAGACTCAGCATCTGAAGAAGATGCAAGATAAAGTAATCTTTACCTATGTTGACCTAATCTCCAAACAAAAGCATCTTTCCTTAGAAGGTAGCAAGCACAAGTGGTGGATTCTTCTCCAGCTTTGAAGAAAAGAGATCCTTACTGCCTTAAGAATTTTAAAATTTTAAACAAGCTCTTCCCAGGGTAGCAGGATATGTCAATTGCATGAGAACGTGTGGGTTACACTGGCTGGGACTCAAGTTCAAATTTCCACTTATATGATGGCCAAGAGGGCAGTACAGGGACAATTATACACTGACCAATGCAGAAGAGAAGCAATGCTGGGAATATTGGGCTGCTTGCAATGGGTTTTTGGAAGCAAGCAAGGAACTTGACATTTTCTTCAACTTTTCCTTTTAACATGAATGGGGACTAGATTCAGACTTGGATTAGTTGGTTGTTGCACGAGGACATGCAATTGGATAGTTGGGGGGAGATTTTGGGCCCCAAAATAGCCCCTTTTTGCCTAAACCTGTCCACACCTTTTTCCCTGTTTTGCCTCACTATTCCCTGATCTAGGCAGATATCTTCCCAAGCAGAGCATGGATTGCAACATGTATATTGTATTATTGTTTTATATCATTAATGCCTAATTTGCTTATGGTTTTGCACTCTATCTTTTAAGGTTTTGCTAATATGGATTGATTCAATAAAGATAGCCCAGAAGCCTTTAGAGTACCACAGGTGTAGCAACTTGCTAACCCTTGGAGAAGATGCATATGTGGCGCTATATGTCCCTTATTGAGTTCGGTTCCACAATTCACTGCAGCAGTTCGAGCATTCCTCGACATGGCTAGCTGCTATTGAGTCACAATAGAGCATCTGAGTACCAACCAATGCAATCAGCTCGAATCTATTATGGGCTACAACTGCATGCAACAAATCAGGCGTGAATGCAACGATTTCATTCAAGACAACTTATGGCTATAACAATTCCATTCTAAATCAGCAGCCTGAAGATCATAGATCTTCATGGCTGCCTAATATTTTGTGAAACGAATTCATGTCATCAGGGTATAAATGTAAAGAGGCGTTCTGAGCCCAGGGTTGGAGAATTTATAATTGTATAAGATAAAACAGAGAGCTGTGACTGTGATTCATTATTTCTAATACAAGGAGTAGAGTTTATTATATCTTGGTGTTTTAATTTGTGTTAGGACACGACATCTCTATTAGAAGGCCAGGAACCGCCTTCACACAGAGATCGCCGAGTTAAGTAGGTAGTTTAATTTATTTCCTATTGTGTGGTGTGGAATTGCATTAGATGTGTTACTGTGAGCTGCAATAGTGAAATAATAATTGCATTCTTCTATGATGCATTAATTCAAAATATTTGATTATCTCTAATTTCATGTTCGATACTATGGAAAATGAGGCATGCCATTTGCAAAATTTTGGATGTAGTATGACAATGGACTCATGGACATATATCATGCTATTATGTTAGTGATTCATATCAATATCAATATCATATATGTAATTTGAATTAATGTGCAAGCAGCAATACCAATGTCAAATGTGTGCTACTTGTTCAAAACTTATTAACTTAATAATAAATATATTAAATTATTAATTATAATTTAAACTTGAAAATTATATCTATCTTCCGAATGGAAAATATCCATCACGCTAAATAAAGGGTGAACTTGAACTGCTCCCTAAGAGCTTACATCATCGCTATAAGCTTATATAAAAAATGGAATCCACCTCTGTCGATAGGATTATCTTCATATTACTTAAATAGTTTACATATCAGTCATGCCAAAAGTACTACTCTTGCATTACATGAACAAGTTTACACATATCACAAAAACCTACAAAACATCTCTTGGGGAAATGCTTCTGTTTCAAAACTCTTCATGCTCCATCTACGCTGTCGGTACTGGTACATCCAATTCGTTTCACACTAGTATCTGATTCTGAAGAATTTAAAACAAGGTGGTGTAGTGGTTCAGCCTCTGCCCTTGGCTGAATTCCTTCACTTCGAATAATCATGGATGGATAGCCAAGGCCTTTTTCCGGAGGATTTTCGCTTCAACATTCGACTCTCTATAGATATGTTTGTAAGATACTAAATCGAAGAAGCTTAGTTTGTGTTGGATTTCTCTTAGAAGGTGTTGTAGTTGCAGTGCGTGAATATGTGAATCACCCTTGGCCTAGTCTATGACCATTTTAGAATCTCCCAAAAGTTGTAATCACTTCACGTTTTTTCTTTGCGTGATTCTGAGCACCGCCCATAGAGATGCCAACTCTTCCTTACTATTGGTTGCTCTTCCTGGTGCATATTTGATACATACTTTGAGATCTTCCGATAAATATAAGACCCCTCCTGCTCCCCCTAGAGGTAGAGTGCCTTTACTAGCACCATCGAAGAAGGCCCAAGGTTCATTCTTGTCAATGACTGGGGGAATGATTTCTCTCTTCTTCCCATCTCTTATAATTGTCTTATGCTCTTGTACTTTGGATCTTAGCTTATACTCTCTTCTCTAAGTAATGGTTCTTAGCAGTTTGACTTTCTCAAAACTTGGTTCTACGGCTGAATTTTTTTTATCAATTAATGGGGGATTTAAAGGAACTTCCTCAGACAAAGGAAGTAGATGATTATCAGGAATAAAAGACATGGTAAGAGCCTGAGGAATACATATAGATTCGTTCTGAACTTCTCTGTCGTCTATCATTATGAATCCTGTCAGAGCATCCGAAAGTTCCTTTTCGACGAACGTTGAATCTTCCTGAGATGCTGAAGTAGGAATGGTAGACTCCTTGATCATTCTTGACTTTTTGTTTGACGAGAGTATTGTAACAAGAAGGTCTCTTTCTTTACCCTTGTTCCCTGCAACGTCCCTCAGTCTGTGGCTTAAAGGACCTTTTGTGCTGCGCTCCTTCTTAAACGAGACCTTTCGAGCATGGGTATGGTTGAATTCCTTCTGCATGGGAAATCATTCTAGAGGTGATCTACCTTCCTGCAGTTGAAACAATGGAAAGGGATTTTCCAATAGTCTAAACGCTATATCCAATGAATCCAATACATCTCTATTTTTATTTCCTCGTGCAGTCCTTCCCTGAGATTAAGTTCAACCAACAATTTGAGGCAACGACTATCGATTTTGGTCTCCCAATATTGCTCGAGAGATCTGAACCTACCCAACTTATTACCTATTCTGCTTAGGACTGGTTCCTGCTAAAAGACCATCGGGAGTCCCGACAGGATCACCCAAACTTGTTGCAAGTTGTGTGGTAATTATCTCCTAGCATTAAAATCTACCCTCCATCTCTGCAGGATCAGACCCGAGGGTCCCCAACTCCAATTCAATGCTAGCATCTTCTGACACTCTACCTCTTCTCTTAATTTAACCAGGAACCAGCTTCTTGTAAGTACGTGGAAGTCTGGCATATACCCCAGAAAGCGTCTCCAATTGTCTTCTATCCAGGTCTGTAGTGAAGCTCTGTTCACCACTTAATTGTCATAGAACCTTCATGTTAATGCACATGACAAATAATCCAGGATTTCTTTGAGGTTAATATCCTTCCCAACTGTTAACTCCAGCCCTCCCTTCTCTGGTTTGACGCATCTATAGGATTTATGCGGCTTTCTGTTATTGTCTGAGTTGATATCACACTGTACCTCTTGTTGGCATTTTCTATGGGAGCTAATCATGGGGGGATCACTCTCTAGTACATCCTCAGCTTGTGACATCATCGAAAAACAGGACATGACTTCCCATCCTCGGGCAGAAAATGGAACGTGCCTATTCATTAAGCTTTGGTTCGTAATCCACTTCATCAACCTCCATTTCTTCGGGATGCACGTTGTCCTTCAACTAGACCAACTCCTCCTGTGCGTGAGTGTAATAGCTAACCAACTTACTGAACTGATGCCCTGTAAGAAACACGTCATATCCTTCATAATGTCCATGACCTACCAAATTAAGAAACCTCGCTCGACCTCCTTCGAACCTCCACCTATTTCGGCCTCGAACCTTCAGAAAATTATATGTCAACAATGATAATTATATGTTAATAAAGGGAGGCAGTGAGGAGAACGTGTACGAAGCTCGAGATGGCGCAAAGGAGCATGATTGACACAGTACTAGATCAGAAGAATAGATCCTGCAAATCTCGGATATCATGTGCAAAGGTTCATTTCAATGTAACCTCAGTCTTCCACCGGGCACGCTGTTGATTTTGGTTTTAACGATATTAACTGCGGATGAGGCACACACATACGCAGAGCCATCCATATTTTGTACGGAATATTTTGGTTTTTTGCAACATGAATCATCGGGATCATCTAGTCTCAATGACGTATCACGTAGTTGATGTTTCCCCCTGCGTAAACATGGGTGGTAATAATGAAACATTAAGGAAGAAGTCTGCCACCCCGAATAAACCTTCCATCATGGTTAAATACTGGTTTTTTTGTCTGCTCATCCTTATTATGCACTCAATTGGTTTTCTTAAACTGTCATATGGTTTGTTTGGACTGTCAATGGGGTGTCTTCAAATCTGAATTAAACTCTTTAACCAACTTCATATGTTCTTCATTAATTAATCCTAATGACCAAACTTGACATCCCGTGTATGAAATCTGGAATGGCATAATTACATATTTTTTAGCCTACTCATCCATGAATCAGCTCTTTCAAATTGGTGAAGAAAAGTGCATTAGAAAAATTAATAACATCAAGAAGAAACCTTGAAGAAGAATTTATGGACCTGCCAAAACTGTGGTTTAGGGAAATTAGACCAAGCCTAGGAGAAGATAAAAAATTGTCCAAGTATGGAATTATTGGTAAAATCTGCCTAACTGGCCTTAGGGAAATGCCCGCCACAGCTCATAGGATGATGATAAAAATATTTTGAGAGTGTGGATATCTAGATTTTTATATGGTCCATCCAACCATATCATTTTCCTAACCAAAAATTCTTTCAGGAAGAAGATATCAATCTTCTAAAAGTGCCTCTCGGCAATATTTGCACTGCTCTAGAAAAATGCCCACCGAGGAGAGAGAAAGAAGCTCCAGAATATGAAAGTGGTCTTGGGATTCACCTTGTTGGCCTCTACCCATTGGGTATCTCACTTTCCAAGTTTGAAGGAAAAATGAAATCACCTTGATCATGACCTAGGGTTTGAAGAGAACTGGTTAAGTGTTAGAAAAAGAGTTTGAGAGACCATTTGGAAATGCCTGCAAGGGAGTGTTCCTTTGATGATAAAATTCATCAGATGATATGGTCTTATTCATTGTTGAAATGGCTATATAGCCATGATCTTGGTTTTTCTTATGGTGATCAGATAAGGAAAATATCAACCTGCCGAAATAGAAGAAAAATGTCATTTTGCATACTAAAGACAAAGGAAAAATGGCTAAGTGTTGTAAAGGGGCTATGTGATGCCCGCATTAAGGTTGATGCCTGCAATAAGGATGATGCCCACATGGCATGGCATAGATGATGATGTGGAATGAAGTTGAAATAATTGTTGCATTATGACATCATTCTGGAGAAATACGGCAAATAGGTGAAAATCAAGAAATTGGCTAAGTATGGGAAAATTGGTCCAAGTAGCCTTAAGAGGATGCCTGCCACAAATTGTGTGTTTAAGAAAATGGCCACATCACATGGGGATATTGCAGGTTGCTAATTTTTCTACTCAACCATGGTCTCAGTTTGTCCAAAGAGACCCCGAAGAAAAATTTATGGACCTGCCAAAATTGTGGTTTAGGGAAATTAGACCAAGCCTAGGAGAAGATAAAAAATTGTCCGAGTATGAAATTATTGTAAAATATGCCTAACTGACCTTAGGGAAATGCCCACCACGGCTCATAGGATGATGATAAAAATATTCTGAGAGTGTGGATATCAAGAGTGTTTTATGGTGCATCCAACCATATCATTAGCCTGACCAAAAAAGCTTTCAGGAAGAAGATATAAATCTGCCAAAAGTGCCTCTCAACAATATTTGCACTGCTCCAGAAAAATGCCTTTCGATGAGAGAGAAAGAAGCTCCAGAAGATGAAAGTGGTCTTGATGGATTCACCTTGTTGGCCTCTACCCATTGGGTATCCCACTTGCCAAATTTGAAGGAAAAATGAAATCACCTTTGTGACCTGGGGTTTGAAGAGAACTAGTTAAGTGTTAGAAAAAGAGTTTGAGAGACCATTTGGAAATGCTTGCAAGGGGGTGTTCCTTTGATGATAAAATTCATCAGATGATATGGTCCCGGTATTGGAGGTGTGGTTGAGACCTAATGAGATCTTCCTCCTTTAAGGGAAGAACATAGTTGAGATCCTGAGCAGATATAACACGATGGACCGTGAGTACATGTCTACATTGATGGTAACAAATATGAGTGATGTTGTTTTTTATTCATATTTGGTGGATCCCAATGTACAGGAAGTTGAGCGGATCCTTGATGTACCTGGTCATCACTACGACAGCTGATGCAACTTGTAGTAAGGAGATGTGCTTTTTTTCTCTGTGACAGTTGGTGTTCAGATTGGTGCGTCATTGATTTTCACCCAACCAAGTTCACTGCACTCAAGGAAGAAGTTCACTACCATCTAGAAGAAGTATTTTCCGGGGTTCCCTATCTTTGGAGGAGTTTCTCCTTTGTTCTTTGGGTTTATCTTCTGCTATATGTGATTACTATGTATTTGGATGTATGTTGTACTTTGAACTAAGGTCTCTATCACAAGGTTGTTGTGTTTTATCCCTTGTGGTTTCCAAGGTCAAAATATTGTGTCTATTATTTCTATGCTTGGTTGTTCTTTTAGTGATCCTACTATATATTATACTACATATAATATTTGAATTATACTACTACCTTTAAAAACTATCAGGTAAACCTTTAAGGGGGGTCTTTCCAAAATGTACCCCAAAACACATGTTGGACTTTTGGGGGGGGGTCTTTCCAAAAGCCCCCCCAAAAGTCCAAGTCATGTTGGATTTTTAGGGGGGTATTTCCAAACCCCCCCAAAAGTCTAACAAGACTTTTGGCGAGGGGGTATTTCCAAACCCCTGCCAAAAGTCCAAAAGTACAATAAGACTTTTGGTGGGGGTATTTCCAAAACCCCCCCAAAAGTCCTGTTGGACTTTTGGACTTTTGGTCTTTTGGGGGGGGGGGTTAAAAATCGCCCCCAAAAGTCAAATTCTAAGGACTTTTGAGGGGGTTTTTAAGGACCGCCCCCAAAGGTCCTAAGAATTAGAGTTTAGGGGGGTTTTTTTCAAAACCACCCCCAAAAGGATTGAGAATTGGACTTTTGGGTGGGGGTTAAAACACCGCCCCCAAAAGTATTAAGAATTGGACTTTGGGGGGGTTTTTCAAAAACTGCCACCAAAACTCCTGACAATTGGAATTTTGGGGGGGGGGGTTTGTAAAAACCGTCTCCAAAAGTCCAATTTTTGGGACTTTTGAGGAGGGTTTTTAAGAACTGCCCCCAAAGACCTGAAAAAACTTTTTGGGGGGGTTTTAGAAAAACCACTAAAAGCGAAAACCGCCCCCAAAAGGGTATTTTGTTGTAGTGCCTATAACTTCATAATTTAAACAAAACATACATCTATGTAATCATTTTCCTCGGAGACATAATCCTGAATTTCAAACAAAACATACATCTACGTAATCATAAGAGGATAACACGAATAATAACAACATTCGACAAAGCATAACTACTCATGAATGACAACACCATTAAAATAACACACAATAAAGAGGCCAGAGATACGTGGTTCACCGAATCTATGGCTACGTCCACTAAAGAGGTCAAAAATTTACTATTATCCAAAATTAGAAGGTTACAATCAGGCAACAACCTGTTGCCATATTTACCTTCACTTTTATATGGTCTCTCTATTTTCTCTATGTTAGGAACCCATGTCAACCCTTCTCTTTACTTTGTTAGTATATTGTTGTTGGACGCATATGCTTTGTAAGTCGTCCCGTAGTAATTGTTGATCCATAGATTATGTTATTGTTGTTGGGTGCATATGCTTTGTAAGACTCCCGTAGTATTTGTTGATCCATAGTTTTTATTGGCCAATGGTTTTGACCCATAGTATTAGCACCTAGATTTAGTATATAAGTGTGTGTTGAGGCCAATGAAGGCACCGTGAAGTTATTTGTATTGAGCTTGGTCAAAGGAGGTTGCCCCCTCGAAGTGGCCCGTGAGCAATAAAATTTTTCTGTGATCCAATATATTGTGCATTTTATCAATTAATTGTTGAAGGTTCTTCATATCTGGTATCAGAGCACTTTCTTAGGCTCGTTGGGTGAAATTTTTGTCAATTTTTTTTTGCATCTGTTGCAAGTTTGGATCTGGGAGTAATCCCTATCTGCTTAACTATGGGAAGTACTTGGGCATAAGCCCTAAAACTCATTGTGAGGAGTACCACAGGAACCCCGTTGTAGCTGGCCCATTGAGAGGACCCGCCAGTGAAAAGGGCAACGACCCCTACCTGATTGACTAGTTCCCACCCGTGAGGTAAACCAAGAGCTGTTGTTTGTGGCAAAGTGGTTATCAGTTTTACTTGAGCTGTGGAGTGAGGGGTATTGCCCCAATACACAAGCCGTCAGACAGCATTGGTAGATGAGTGAATCCCTTGAACCGTTAGGAATTCGAGCATACCTAGGGTCCATATCAATTTTCAGCTACAAAATCGTAGATTTCCTCTATCCAGAACTGTTGCCGGTCAATTCCGCGTTGTTGCAGATCCATCTGTTGCTGATTAGTTCTATGTTTTTGCCATATCTCCCTTGTTTTCACTCTGTTTCCTTTGAAACTTTCCGGACACCGCTGTAATCCCATTCTGCATATTCCATTCCTTAGGATGCTATCCCAAATTCCACTTCCCAAAGCCAGAAATCTCACATTTGTCTATTTTTAGGGTTTGCCATAACTTCATCGACTTTCACCCAATCGCCTTCAAATTTTACCATAGAGTTCCTTTCCTAATTCTGCTTCTTTGTCCCTCTCTGCCAAATTTTCTCATTCTTTCACCCCACTTCTGAAATCATCCTTTTTTGCCTCCCTGTCCATTCGACAGTGTCCAAAACCTAGTAAAACCCAAATTACCCTTTAGATTTTTTCTCAAATCCAGATTTTCATTTACGGAAACAGTTTCTATTTTTGTTTTTCTACAACTCCAAAAAAAAAAAAAAACTCCTGGTTATGGTTGTCACCCGCGCAGGAGCAAAAACCATGGAGGAATCACTTGCATCCATCCAAGCAAACCTATAGGATCTGGATGAAACATTTCTCGACCTCCATCTTGAGCATTCGCCATGAACAACAAACGCTAGTTTGAGTCTTCATCAAACAATGGGTTCTCTTCTTCCAGCAAATTTTTCGTGGTCCGAAGCTTGTATTTCCTTTCTTCAATGGTACTGATCCGACTAGATGGATCTATTGTGTAGAATAGTATTTTAGTCTGCATAATACTTTTGATGTCAACAAAGTTCCACTTGCATCCTTTCATTTGGAACGGGAACCTCTTTAATGGTACCGTTGGTACATCACGGCTAATGAAGAGCCAAAATGGCCAGATTTTTGCCAACTCCGTTTGCAACGATTTGGTCCTAGTGCTTTTGATGACTTCATAGGATCCCTCACTAAACTTCGCCAACTTGGCACTGTGAGAGAGTATCAAACCAAATTTGAGAAACTAGCCAACCACACTAAAGGATTGCTAGATGACTTCTACAAGAGTTGTTTTATCAGTGGTTTAAAGGATGCAATCTGCTGTGAGGTCAAAATGTTCTGTCCCAACACAATGATGGAAGCCGTAAGGTTGTCTAAGTTGGTAGAAGACAATATTTCAGCCCAACAACGCTCCAAATCCACTTTTGTTCCCTTCTGAAATATGGGTTCTCAATGACCTCCCATCCCTCGAGCTCCTTGATCAACTCCTATCAAGCATTTGTTTGAAACAGAGATGCAGGCACGCAGAGAAAAAGGGATTTGTTATAATTTTGATGAGAAATTCACTCGGGGACATAGATGTGTTTAACAAAAGCTCTATCTCTTGGATGTGGATTCTCCGCCTGACTCTGAAATTGGTGAAGTAGCTCCAGATACAATGGATGCTCTGGTCACCATTCACGAGCTGCCTATTGACCCTCCATCTCAGGATGACCAGCTAGAGATATCTCTCCATGCTTTAGTTGGAATCACCACCCCCCAAACAATGCGGGTCTAGGGTTACTTCAAGAAGCTTCCTCTTACAATAGTCATCAATTCTGGTAGCACTCATAATTTCATTGACCCTCGGATCGCCAAACAGGATGATTTTTTTGTCCATCCTTGCTCCAACTTTGAAGTCATGGTTTCCAATGGGAGCACCTTACCTTGCAAAGGGAAGTGTCGTAATGTGCGTATCTCTATGGGAGATTATAACCTACGCTCTGACATGTTTGCCTTGACCTTAGGCGGTTGTGATGTGGTTTTGGGCGCTCAATGGCTATGCACAAATTGGCCCCATCTTATGGGATTTTGCTGAACTTTGGATGCAGTGCTCTCCCCATGGAAAGAAACACACATTGATAGGCTTTCAACCAGGGGCTCTTAGCATCATCGGTTCACATTGCATGGAAAAACTCCTTAAGAAGAATTTACATGGTGTCATCGCTTAGATCCATTCCATTCAGATTCAACCATCAGCGGTCTCCACCACTCATTTGGATCTACAACAAATTCTAGATCGATATACAGGTGTCGTTGCTGAACCAGTGGGATTTCCACCTTCAAGGCCAGAGGACCGTCGTATTCATCTCCTTCCTGGAACCGTTCCTCCCAACATCAGGCCCTATAGGTACCAATTTCACCAAAAAACATAGATTGAAATGTTCGTTCGGGACTTACTAAAGCAAGGTATTATTCACCCAAGCACTAGTTCATTTTCTTCACCAGTTCTTCTTATGCGCAAAAAAGATGGGTCATGGCACCTCTGCATTGACTTCCGAGCACTTAATCACCTCACCATCAAGGATAAGTTTCCAATTCCTGTTTTTGATGAGCTTCTTGATGAGCTTCATGGTGCTCAATTTTTCACCAAGTTGGATCTTCATTCTAGGTATCATCAAATTTGGGTTCATGAGGATGATATCCCTAAAACAGCTTTCCGCAACCATGATGGCTACTATGAGTTTTTGGTCAATCCCTTTTGCCTCACTAATGCTCCTTCCACATTCCATGCCTTGATGAATAAAATATTTCGACCCTACTTGCGGAAATTCATTTTAGTATTCTTTGATGATATCCTCATCTACAATAAAACATGGGCTGAACATCTCTAGCATCTAGATCTTTCAATGCAACTTTTCTCTGATCATCATCTCCATGCCAAACAGTCTAAATGTGTTTTTGGACAGAAGGAAGTTGAGTATCTTGGGCACATTATCTCAGCACAAGGGGTTCGCGTGGATCCTGCCAAATTACTGCCATGAACAATTGGCCGCCTCCTAAGACACTCAAGAGCTTTTGTGGTTTTTTGGGGTTGACTGGCTACTACCACAAGTTTGTCAACAATTATGGGAAGATTGTAGCTCCATTAACTACTCTATTGAAAAATGATTCTTTTACATGGACACATGCTACTGAGTGTGCATTTGACAAACTGAAACAAGCTATGTGTACTACACCTATTCTAGCTATGCCTTATTTTTCCAATCCCTTTTCTATTGAGAGTGATGCTTGCGAAAATGGACTTGGTGTTGCTCTCCTTCAATATGAACACCCCATTGCATTCACCAGAAAAATCCTTTCAGGTAAGAATTTAGCTTCCTCTACATATGAGAAGGAAATGATGGCTATTTTGCATGCAGTACAAAAGTGGCGACCCTACCTATTAGGGAATCATTTCTACATCAAGACTGATCACCAGATTCTGAAATATTTCCTGGACCAGCGTGTATCCTCCCCAGCACAAAAAAAATGGGTTAGAAAACTCATGGGTTATGACTATGAGATCACTTACAAGAAGGGTAAGGACAATATTGTGGCGGATGCTCTTTCTCGCACATTTGATGACCAAGGTTCTCTTTCAAGTATTTCTGTGCCTGTTCCAAATTGGTTGGAATTTGTTGAACAGGGTTATGTCAATGACTCTTAATTATCTCAAATCATCTAATGCTTGGCCAACAACCCTTCTACTATACCACATTACTCTTGGGATGGTGCTTCCTTGAGATATAAGGGTCGTCTGGTACTTCCCCATGTTAAATTTTGAGCATTAATTCACAATACTCTAGGATCTTTACTGAGAGAATAACATGTACAATATATCAATGCATATCAATCATAACAAGCATGTCAATCATCACAAGAAGCAAAAGCATGAGAGACAATAAACACAGAGTTTCCATGGGGAAAACCCTAAGGTGAAAAACCCCACAACTTCCTCAGAGATAGATAGAGCAATAGCTCAACCAAAGTACAAGAGATAGACTCCTCTTAGCACCTGATCCTCCCCCTCACATGTGCTCCACTTTTCGAGTGAAAGAAGTGTGAGTTCTGAAGTGATCCAAATAGAGATCTCCCGATCTCTATTTATACTTGCCCTATTTTCCCAATAACCTTATGGGGCCGACTTATCTAGCTAGGTACAATAACTTCATATTACATTATATCGGGCCGACCCCTTACAAGGTAGTCTAATAACCCATCGGCAAGTTAACACACTTGCGACACTTGTCAATACAAATGACGACACTTTCGTATAGAGGAATAATATATCTCTATAGGGGTACAATAAATATATAGATGAAATACATTCCGAAGTTACATATACATCAACACTCCCTCTTAACTACGAAGGTATTTCTCAACACAGGTCATCTAGCACAAGTCTTCTTCTCTGGATCATCGTCATCGATGCATCATCCTCGAATCATTGTCAATGTTGTTACCATCTCAATCAATCTATGAATCTACTCATCATAGGAAGTTCTATAGAGCCATCCCTTTTTCATGCTGGATGTAGGCCCACCACCTGCAGGTCTTCATCATCAATGGCCATACTATGGATCCCAGGATTGATTATGTGTGTCAACAAAACCTAGTGCAGACTATAGGTTCTTTTACATGTTGACCTTCACAAAACCTACTCTGAGAGCATCCCAGGATGTTATGAGCAAACTGCTCTACCTGTCTGGATCTCGATAGAGAATCCTAGGCTATTACGAGCACACCGCTCTACCTGTCCCAATTTTAAAAGATCTTTTCTATGTGAACTTTTGCAAAACCTACTCCGAGCATCCCAGGATGTTACGAGCACACTGCTCTACCTGTCTGGATCTCGATAGAGCATCCTAGGATATTACGAGCACACCACTCTACCTATCCATATTTTAAAGGATCTTTTCTATGCGAAACTGTAGCAAAACCTACTCAGAGCATCCCAGGATGTTATGAGCACACCGCTCTACCTGTCTGGATCTCGATAGAGCATCCCAGGATGTTACGAGCACACCACTCTACCTGTCTGGATTTTAAAGGGTCTTTTCTATGCTACTTGTAGCAAAACCTAATCAGAGAATCCTAGGGTGTTACAAGCACACTGCTCTACCTGTCTGGATCTTGATAGAGCAACTCAGGATGTTATGAGCACACCACTCTACCTGTCTGGTTTTTAAAGGGTCTTTTCTATGCTACCTGCACAACTTGTCCATGGCCATAGAGTATCAAACCGACACTTACCATACATCATCCTGACGTACATCATCACATGATCAACCCGATCATCATCATACCATCAACCTGATGCGTATCATCTGGAGCAACATCCTAAAGCTCATCATATGTGATCATCCTGATCAAACAGTATATCCATCTGATGCATACAAAGTATCTACCTGATACATATCATAATACATGATCTACCTGATCATACAAATGCATCCATCTGATATACATAATGCATCCACCTGATACATACATAAGTACATGATCTACCTGATCATACAAGTATCCACCTGAGACATATACAAATAGATGATCTACCTGATCATATCCAGCATCCAACATGATGTGTACATACATACATATAAATGATCCAACTGATCATATCCAACATCCAACATGATTCGTACATACATACATATAAATGATCCAACTGATCATATAGAGAACAAACTAGAACATCATCCTAATGCTCATCATCCAGCGCTTACATCCATATCCATTTGAAGGATCCTCCTTCCACCATGCTTGGAATGGCTTCAGCAAATGTGTCCATCACTTCTTCCTCGAAGTGTCATCGATCTGAAGAACACCAAGCCTCTCT
Organism: Larix kaempferi; assembly: GCA_027924585.1. Lineage (NCBI taxonomy): Eukaryota > Viridiplantae > Streptophyta > Pinopsida > Pinales > Pinaceae > Larix > Larix kaempferi. The sequence goes on along the minus strand of BSBM01001158.1, from coordinate 556,843 downwards.
CTGAAGTACTCGAACTTCACTCTGGCTAGTGGCTTTGCCAGCACATCTGCAGTCTGCTCATCCGTCGCAATATATAGAAGCTTCACTACTCCCCTCTGCACCATATCCTTGATATAGTGATATTTGATCTCTATGTGTTTCGACCTGTCGTGGAACACCGGGTTCTTAGACAGCTTCACACAACTCTGGTTGTCACAAAAGATACCAGTAGCCTCCAACGAGAGATCACATAACTCAGACAGTAGCTTCTGAAGCCATACTACCTCACAACTAGCCAAATAGGCTACAACATACTCTGCCTCAGCTGTACTCAGTGCTACAAAGGACTGCTTCCTGCTAAACCAAGAGATCACACCTGATCCCATACTGAAGCAGCACCCAGATGTTCTCTTCCTATCTACAGCACTGCCTGCCCAATCTGAATCAACATAACCCTGGAGGTTAAACTTTTGATTCGCTTCATCCCGAGGTCCTTCATATCGAACTCGGCAGCAAGCTTCCTCTTTGAATCGGCAATCAGTCTATCATCTCCTGTTACAAATAGGTGATCCACATATAGGAGTAGTATCATAGGATTGCCTTCCTTAACCTTGTAGTAAAGGTTGGAATCTGATTTACTCTTAGTAAAGCCCAAACTGGATAGAAAACTGTCCATCCTACCATACCAAGTTCTAGGAGCTTTTTTTAAGCTATACAAGGCTTTCTTCAATCTGCACACATATGACTCCTTGTCATGTGTTTCAAAACCGAGTAGCTGCTCCACATACACTTCTTCTTCAACTACACCATTCAAGAAAGAAGTCTTGACATCCATCTCATGTATCTTGCATTTCATCACTGTAGCCAGAGCAAGTACTGATATGATAGAAGTATACCTAGCTACAGGAACAAAAGTTTCTTCATAGTCTATCCCCTCTCTTTTGGAGAAGCCACGAGGTACAAATCTCGCTTTGTATTTCTCTATGCTGCCATCTGCAGCATGCTTGATCTGATAGATCCATTTGGAAGTCACAACAGACTTCCCTTCAGGTCTTGGGACCGCATCCCAAACATCATTCTTCATGATCGACGGATCATGGCATTCTTCCCATATCCTGGGAACTTCAATATCTTCAATAGATAATTTTGTTGTTTGAACAAATGTTGTAGTCCTTCTTTTGTAGGTGAACGTATACAGTCTTTCCTACAAAACAAGTTAAATTGCATGATTAGAAACATCTCATAATTTTCAGAACAAATTATCTCACATAAAGAAATATGTCATACAGTCATGCAATTATTTAAGCCACTGCTTCAATACAACATTTATCCATATCCCGTAACTTTCTAGATGCCTTCCAATCTCTACCAGAACATTGTTAAGAGTGTGCACAACTCCCAACATGTCAGCAAAGAGGTTTCATTCTAGATAAGTAGCAATGGAATGTTGTACAGTGCCATAGGCCACTTACCCATCATATGCATATTAATAGTATACTTGTTCATTAATGCAAATATGCAAAATACACAACCTAAGTCTAGGAACATAAGTATATACATCATTGAACAATATTATTTAAACAATCAAATATACAAGAAATGACAATTTAAATACTTATCTTTGTTTGTTTGTTGTCGGATAGACTCCCTCTCAATATTTGCTTCCTTGCATGAACTGTTGGAGTGTGCTCCCTCCTGATCTTTGCTTCCTGGATTACCTATCCTAGCTATTTCCATCCATAGATGCCTGGGTAGATCCTGGTCATGCAGCATTGCACTTGCTGCTTCCATGATTGTTTTATTCTTTCTTTCTGCAACTCCGTTCTGTTGTGGATTGTAAGGAGCAGTCAACTCCCTCTTAATCCCTGAATCACTGCATAACTTCTTGAAGTCACCTGAAGTGAATTCTCCACCATTGTCGGATCTGAATGTTTTAATCTTCTTATCAGTTTGGTTCTCCATCAAGGTTTTGAATTCCTTGATCTTATTAAACACTTCATCTTTGTTCTTCAAGAAGTAAACCCAAGTATTCCTTTTGCCTTGCTTTCACTGCTTGGAAATTCCTTCTTTATGTTCTTTCCTTTTGCACACCCTTTGCAAAAACCTTTCATGTTTGGTCTTGATTTCAGGAAGACCTTCTACAACTTTACTTGCAATTGGCAATGCTTTGTAGTGCATATGTGCAAGTCTTCTATGCCAAAGTTCATTTGGCTCCATGCATTCATGTACCATGGCATGTTCAGGTTCTCCCTTCAATTTATATAATCCTCCCTCTTGCTCTCCAATCACCACTGCATCATCAATAGTTTTACCCTTTGGCCACATTAGGACTTGGCCATCTACAAATGCAACCCTCATAACTTTTGCATCTAATGCAAAGATGGAGAGTAGATTCTTCTTGAGCCCAGGTACATAGAGAACTTTTTTCATCCTCAAGGACTTTCCAAAATCTAGGTTGTAGGAGGATTCACCACTTCCTTTGATGGGGTATTGATAGTCATCCCCAAGTTTCACTTTATGGGGTGATTCATGTTCAGATAGATTTACAAAAGATTCTTTAAACCCCGTCATGTGTTTGGAAGCACCACTATCAATAAACCAATCATTACAACCATGAGAAATAGTACCTGTGAGAGTAGAGATTAGAACATACTCTTCTTCGCTTGATGAATCATCATCATCACTTTCTTCTCTAGCCTTCTTCTTTGGAGTTTCATCATCTTTAGCAGCATGAGCATGATACCTTCTTTTGCTACCCTTCTTCTTCTTGTTGAAGTTGTTGTTTTTGTTGTTGTCCCTTTTGTTCTTGGGACATTCTGAAGCAAAGTGTCCTTTCTCATTACATTCGAAACATCAAACATGAGATAGATCTTTCTTCTTGTGATAAGGGTGAGAATGTTTCTTGTTATGAGATTTCTCCCTCTTAACCTTGCTTCCCTTGGTGTGAGCTATGAGATCTTGATCTTCATTCCCCATCTTTTCTTCTCGTGCTACAAGCCTAGCTTCTTCTTGAGAGCATTCCTCCCACAGTCTACTGAAAGAGATCAGTTTCTTTCTTGCACAGATTCCTTGAATAAAGGAGTCCCATGACCTAGTTAGGCCATTCAGAGTGGTCATAACAACTTCACCATTATCTACTACTTCAACCACAACTTCAAGTTGTTCCTTGATCTAAGAGACCTTGGAGAAGTAAGATTGAATGGTCTCTCCATTCAACATATTGACCCCTTTGAATTGATTCTGCAGAGTCATCTTCCCATTTATGTTCTTCCCTTCAAATAACTTGGTCAGGGAGTCAAACATCTCCTTGGGTGTCTTTAGAGATGACGCATGTGGTATGAGATGGTCTTTGATATAATCAACAATGATTCTCTTTTCCTTGACCAAGTTCTTCTTATGAAATACCTTAGCCTCTTCATCCTCTAGGATAGGGACCTCAGAACGGATATAGGAGTCCAATTCATTTTCTTCAAGGATTAACCCAATCATATACTTCCAGGCTTGGAAGTTATCAACCCCTTCAAGCTTATCCTCAAGCTTGGTGAGGTGAGACATCTTAAAGAGTACTTCAAATGGAAATAGAGGAGATTTAGGTCTTACCACTTGCTTTGCTGAAAACTGGATCTGGTCCCGGATTACGGTTTGTTACAAAAACCTTAAAAATTCAAAAAGTGAATTTCAACTTTCTGAAAGAATAGAAAGATGTGCCTTGATGATCTGATCAACTTGGTGTATTCAGAATTTGAGATCTGCAAAGCTTCACCCTTAAGAAATGCCTTTTAGTCTTCCCAGGTTCACTAGGGAGGACCTTGAATTAGGGTTTGAGTTTCCTGAAGATTTACCCAGCCAAAAATCTCAATCCAAAGCTCTAAAATTTGATTTTTCCAAGGAGCTTCCAGCTATGTCTTCAAATTTCAAAAATTCTTATTTTTGTGGAAACCCTAAGTTTTAGGGCCAAATTTGAAAATGCTCAGAATTGAATTCTGATTGGACAGATAGATTCTCCTTGATGAGTAGAGTCAATCTACTATATTGTTTTTCCAGAATCTATGGAGAGAAACCCAATAAGCAAGAAACCTTGGTTTTCGTCACTCCACAATGTCTTCTTCTTAGGTTAGCTCTAATACCATGTTAAATTTTGAGCATTAATTCAAAATACTCTAGGATCTTTACTGAGAGAATAACATGTACAGTATATCAATGCATATGAATCATAACAAGCATGTCAATCATCACAAGAAGAAAAAGCATGAGAGACAATAGACACAGAGTTTCCATGGGGAAAACCCCAAGGTGAAAAACCCCACAACTTCCTCAGAGATAGATAGAGCAGTAGCTCAACTAAAGTACAAGAGATAGACTCCTCTTAGTAGCTGATCCTCCTCCTCACATGTGTGCCAGTTTCGGAGTGAAAGAAGTGTGAGTTTTGAAGTGATCCAAATAGAGATCTCCCAATCTCTATTTATACTTGTCCTGTTTTCCCAATCCTTATGGGGCCGACTTATCTAGCTAGGTACAATAACTTCATATTACATTATATCGGTCCAACCCCTTACAAGATGGTCTAATAACCCATCAGCAAGTTAACACACTTGTGACACTTGTCAATACAAATGACAACACTTTTGTATAGAGGAATAATACATCTCTATAAGGGTACAATAAATATATAGATGAAATACATTCCAAAGTTACATATACATCAACACCCCAGAGCACAGATCTTCAACAGGTTGTCTTCTATGAAATCCATGCTTCTCTATTGACAGGGCACTCTGGGTTCCTCAAAATGTACTAACAGGCACGACATAACTTCTTTTGGCAGGGCATGAAAAGGACAATTCAACAGATGGTGGTTGAATGTGATACATGCCAACGCAATAAGGGTGAAACGACACTCCTTTCGAGATTGCTCAAACCCTTACCCATACCTATCCAGATTTGGATAGATATTTCTATGGATTTCATTGAAGGGCTCCCTAGCTTTGGAGGGAAGACAATGATTTTGTTTGTGGTTGATCGCCTCTCCAAATATAGTCATTTTGTGCTCTCATCCATCCCTATACAGCCTCCTCAATCGCTCAAATTTTATTGGACCATATCTTTCATCTTCATGGAATCCCTTCTTCCATTGTCTCGGATAGTGATGCGACTTTCACTAGTCATTTTTGGACAGAACTATTTCACCACACTAGCACCAAACTGAAGATGAGTTTAGGGTATCATCCACAAACAGATGGTTAGACTGAAATTATCAATAAATGCTTGGAAACTTATCTTCGTTGCTTCACCTATGAACAACAACATCAGTGGGAAAAGTGGCTCCCTCTCGCTGAATGGTGGTACAATACCTCTTACCACATTGCCTCTAAAATGTCTCCATATGAAGCAGTTTATGGTCAGGCACCGCCAGTTCTTCTTCCATACACCCCCAGCAGTTCTCTAGTTTAGGAAGTTGACACGGTCCTTCAAAACCGCGATCAGATTCTTCGCATTTTGCGGGAAAATATTCATATGGCAAGAAATCGCATGAAGCAACAAGCCGATCAACACCGTTCTGAGCACACTTTTGAAGCAGGTGATATGATTTTTCTTCATCTCCAGCCTTACAAGCGATCCTCCCTGAAACTCAAAGGGCGTCATAAGCTCGCTCCAAATTTCTATGGGCCATATAGGATTCTTCAGAAGATTGGGTCCGTTGCTTATAAATTGGAAATTCCTCCTTCTCGCATTCATCCACTATTTCATGTCTCTTGTCTAAAGAAATTTCCTACCACCAACATCAGAGGACAAACTATTTTACCAGAACTGGATAATGAAGGATCCATCCTTTTGGAGCCGGAGGCCGTCCTCAATAAGCGCACTCATTAGCTTTGCTCTCACTCTATCACAGAGGTCTTAATTCAGTGGCACGGAATGCAACCAAAGGATGCTACATGGGAACCACTCCTTCGGCTTCAGCAACACTTTCCACATCTAAATCTTTGAGGACAAAGCTTTTCTAAGGGGAAGGGATGTTAGGAACCCATGTCAACCCTTCTCTTTACTTCGTTAGTATATTGTTGTTGGACACATATGCTTTGTAAGTCATTCCGTAGTAATTGTTGATCCATAGTTTGTGTTATTGTTGTTGGGTGCATATGCTTTGTAAGCCACCCGCAGTATTTGTTGATCCATAGTTTGTATTGGCCCATGGTTTTGATCCATAGTATTGGTGCCTAGATTTAGTATATAAGTGTGTGTTGATGCCAATGAAGGCACCGTGAAGTTATTTGTATTGAGCTTGCTCAAAGGAGGTTTCCCCCTTGAAGTGGCCCGTGATCAATAAAAATATTCTATGATCCAATATATTGTGCATTTTATCAATTAATTGTTGCAGGTTCCTCACACTCTCTCATCTAGATACCTTTCAAAATTACAATACCAACACTTGAACTCTAACAGAAAATATGAAGTCACGAGACAGGAATATTTTCCGGCTCTTAGACCTAGAACAATAATAAATTAAAAATTAACAGCACAGGGATCATCTCTTTCACAAAAGAAGATTAGTCTTTAAACTGTCCCATTCCCATATGTAACCCAAAACTTACTACAAAACATACAACTTGTAAAAACAAAAACGGAAAGGGTACAACTGTTTAACACCCCTAAGAGCCAGCACAGAGGAATCCATATTCCACAAGGTTCTATTACCAAACGTTCATAAGAAAAATAAACCAGCATACAGGTTTGGATTTGCTACAGAGTTATCCCACACTCAATATTCATATCTACAAGCCAACGCAGATATCCTACAAGTTTTATTACCAAAACCTTAAAAATCAGAGACCATCTATTAAGTGGTCACACACAAATTTGACAATTCGACAGATTACATTTTATGTAGACCTCTTACATACCTCAAAACAGGAGTTTAAGATACATCCTATCATCGCAGTTGAGAGCCCTAGATCTTTCAGAAGGAAATCATACAAAATATCTTATAAAAACTGAAGTATGGTATCTTTGTTAAAGCTTACCATGAATACATTTGAATATAGCAGTGACTACTCTATCGATATCTAACCAACAATTAACACACAGATTTTTATGTAGCTCGATATCTTCGATTCCAGAAGAGAGATCGACTCTATCTTCAACCCAGAAGTAAGTGTCATAAATATACATCCATAATGTATTAAGGAAGAGGACATAAAAATGCAGAGATAACCAAAACCCACAATCTCTGTCAAGCGTTTGCACAAGGCCATTATCCTCCAGTATTTATCTAATGCATAAATCATTAGCTGCTATCCTCCACTATTTATCTAATGCATAAATAACTAGCTTCTATCCTTAGTATTTATCTAATGCATAAATCATTAGCTACTATCCTCTAGTATTTCTATTGCAGGCATACTCTAGCTGGGATCGGGCTTATTTATAGGTCATCCCTTCCCATTAATCCACATAACATTTGTATGGCTTGTTAGCAGAAGATGGGGAGGAGGTCAACCATCCCCATCATCAAGGCTTTACATAGCAATCACCAGATCTCCACCAAACAAGAAAGAAAACACACAACAACATAACTACTTCCATATTCATGAGTAGATCTGCCATCATCATACCCCAGAACATCAAAACTATATATATTAACCTCATACTGCAAAACCAGAGTCGAATCTCAATTATTAGAGATCACCCAGCATATATATTCATCACTATTCAACCATTGCAGAATATCGAGTAAGATATAACCAAATACTGAAAATCAAGAGCCGAATCTCCATTATTTAGAGATCGCCCAGCATATATATCTATAACTATTTAACTATTGCATAAATCAGAATACGATCCCCTCTTTGCTTTAACACACAGTCAGATCCAAACATCACAATCCATAAACACAATGACATAGTAAAGGACAAATGGAGGATAACCCTTCCAAGAGGGCACGATAGATCTTTTCCTTTTTTTCCTTTTCCACCCCCTTTAAAATCTCACGTTGTGCTCTCCTTTAAAGGTCTACGTTTTCGTTTGGATTTGGCGAGTCCACCCTCAGAGATGAGGATCCTAGGTGACAATTGTCACTAGAACCTGATACGACACATGGAAACTTTTACCAAAGGTGTGGATGCAAGCTGCAGCGTTGTTTCCACAAAGAGACAGACTCCTCAAAAAGCTGAACCTGTCACTCTAATCTAACTATCCATATCTTGAGCACTCACAATTGACTCATTTTTTGAAAGGTAGTTCGTGTGCCAATATATATAGTGTACTCATATATATATATATATATATATATATTTATACCTCTTCATATAAGTGTGTTGAAATAAATGTTTTTCTTGGGCGGGTGCACAAACTTGGTTCCACTTTTTAGTGCCACTTTAGAAATCGAAAATGCATATCCAAAATATAAATCCATAATGCATATGCATTATTGTGTCTAGGTTCAAACAAACCCGAGCCCAAAACCGAGGCTAATCTTAGTTAGCTTATATCACATATGCTATGTATCGCACTTGCGTTTTGTAAGAGTTAGAAATCGCAAGTGCGATTTGTAATACCAAAACTTTTTTACAACATCTACAAATTGTTTGATCAGAAGACTCGATTTCAGTTAGAGTGCATTCTTAAGGAATTCCTTGCCACTTAGTAGGTTCAAGCATTGACTAGACTTATGTGTTGCATGTGTTGGAGCTTGGGCATTCATGGAGGTTACAGTGGTGGCGGAATGGAACCTTTGTCATTTGAGTATGAGCAAGACCAAGTTGTTGATTGAGCCAAATTAAAAAAGAAATTATAACATTTATGTGATATTTTTTAGGTTATTTTAACTACTAAGTTCATTTTTACAATGGAAAGAAAGGCCTTTTTTTAATTTAATTAGAGGGTGTGGATGGAGATATGTCCATTTGACACCGTATTTTGATCTAAAATTTTGTGTAATTTAATTAGTGCACAACAACTCAAAGCTCTAGGTTGATGTAAGAATATTTATTTTTGATGAGAAGTAGTACATTCTCCCAAATAGGGAAACTCAAATTAGGAAAAATGTATTACATAATCAGTCTTATCTTAATAATATAAACAAATGCATAGTATGAAGTAACATAGAAAAAGTGAAAATGTTTTTAAGAAATAAAATAAATAATAATTTCTTAAAATGAAATGTTAGATTTTATATTAAATACAATATGTTACAACATATGTTTCCTTATATGCATGGGACGCATCATGAAGGGATTGCGGTGTTTTTTCCCAATTGTAACCATGGTCAAGGCCATGCGACCTTTCCATAAGGAATTAAAAAAAATTTAAAGGCGTCAATATCCAAACCTTATGTCAAAGACACCCTAGTGGGGGCTTGCAATGCTATAGATAATCCTCTACATTTTAGGTGTTATTCATGGTGCTTGAGCTCAAGAATCCGCCATTAAGGTTTAACCCCCTTTAGTTCCCGGTCACCATAGTTTTTCCTTAAGGTCCATTTCCATTTCTCAAAACCTACACATGGCCTTTGTATCCTACTAGTATGAAGAAAAGTGGTTGTGGCCTAGAGAATCATTCTCGGTCTTCTTCGCATACCTACTGATTTTAGAGATCAAGACCTATTCCAATCAGACCCCTCAACCATAAAGTGTTTGAGAAATTCTCACATGTTTTCTTAATGTTTTTGTTGATATTTTGGGTCACTTTGTGAACTGTTGTAACAAGGATGTGGTGCACATTAATAATGAGCATGCATTTTTGTTAAATGTAACTGAAAATTCAAGAAGCATACTCTTATTTCTTACATTTATATGAGAGATTAAATGGCGTGTTCTATGATTTTACTTTATTTTATTCCTCTACTATATTGATTTTTATTTTGTTTAATATATTTCTCGACATATTATCATCCTAAATGTGAGTTGAAATTGTCCAAATACTAACTATTGGCATGGATAAGGTGGGACTAATGCCAAAATCATTTGTTTGTTATGGAAACATGGTTCAAAAACTATTTGTAGGGATTTCTTAGTGATAGGAGATTGTGGGAAAGGTGCACTATTTTATCAATGCAATGTCAAATAAAGCATGTGAAAGATACACAGACTAAGAAAACAAACATATAAATCACCAAACATAATAATTTCAAAGAGAAAAAAGAACACAAGTTACATGAATATGTAAACTAGCAGAATCCCTTAATGAAAAAGAAGACATATTGATGACTCTCATATGGAACTAGGTCTTCAAACTATTTAATAGATCTATAATTCCTATAATGCTCAACATTGGTGACAAAATTGCACAAACTCCTGAACTTAGTTAGGATGCAAAAAAGACGTATATGTGCAAATATATGATAATATAGATCAAACTCTATGTGGTATCTACAACAACAAGTGTTCCAGATAGTATTGATTCTAACATACCAAGGCTTGCATTTTTCAAAAGATCTTTGCCCGAGCCTTAGCTCTACATGGGAAACTTTAAACATCTCGAACAATTGAGTTTGTGTGTCATGTCAAGATAATGTTTAACGTGAGGTTCATTGTTCATAGAACCCCTACAGCTTTTTAACACATCCTTTGTGTTAGAAGAAGGCCTACTGTTATCGTGCCAAAAAGTGTGCACTAGTCCCTACACTGCTTCGACCAACTTCATGTCTTTGTGGGGCAACCTACCACTAAATGCCCATAATGTTTTCATTTGTCCCTCTACATCAAGGTTGTCTCTTCTTACTGAATATTTTTTAAGTGTCTTTGGATGTAAAGGCACAATTTGTGATGTGCATTTAAGTAAACGACGTTGTCTTGTGGAGCTTCATACAATTGATTTAGCCAATACGTGGCGAGCCACATTACAATATTTTGAATGAGTTTTTTTATCAATCGATGTGAATGCAGTATCAAGAGATTTAACAATGTGATTACTTGATTCAGTATTCTTCAATGTTCTTATGCCTAACTTTTTTCTAACAGTTGTCATACTTCTAAATTCAATCAAAGCTAAAAACAATTGGCATTTACTGGCTTCAAATTTTGGTTCAAAATATTATTTCATTATTTGAGAACAATGACGAAGGATAGTGTGTTTCGCCACCTTACCCTCCATGGAAGTCAATTCGCTCTCATCCAGTTGTATGCGTTTAGGAGTTCTCTTTTGTTTTGATGCGAGATTTCTTGTCGTTTGAAATGCTTGAGTGACATTTACATCCACTACAAGCTGACAACTTTGATTAGGAGATTGAACCACCTAGCATGGTTGTTGCGGAGTCTTGTCAGAAACATAATGATTGAACTCTTCACAGGGTTGTCCGCTTAATAATGGACCAAGATTTTCATCTTGGTTATAACCAGCTTGCATTAAAGTTGCAATATCTTCCTCAGCCTCTACATTAGGTATTTGTTGAGCGTGAATGGGAAGTATTTTCTCATCCAATGAATGTCGACGATTTCTTGAGTGTTCCCTCTTCTTCCCTTTTTTATTTTCAGCTTCTTCAGGTGTAAGCATCTTCCTCGCTGACTTCCGACCTCTATTACGTACATTCCCCATTGAAATCCACCCAAACTTGTACAAAACCTATGGATCTGTGTAATAAATGATTAAATTGCAGGTTGAATAGTACGCTCTGCACGGGTTCAAAAGAATTTTCTCATTTGCTACAGTAAAACTGGCCCAAGGCCTGCAACCCAAGATTTTTTATTAAACACATATTGCATATGCCATATAACGCATGTTCGTTTTAACAAATATGCGATATGAATTCTATGATTTTTACTAACGACCAATTTGTATAACGTGATCACTAAATCACATGTGCGATATAGAGCACATGCGATATATCGCACATGCGATTTAGTGCAATTTCTGTCTGAATTTTATTTGTAACTAATTTCTATCTAGGATTTGTAAATTTGCATTAATATAAAAATCCCTTGGTTAAACAACACAAAATAGATCCCCCAATTAAGCTAGTTGCCGACAACACTGAGATGTAAAGTCCCCTAAATAGAGATAAATGTTGTTTAAATATCCTTTTATTTATAATAAAAAGCCTCTATGAAAGTTGGTTTTTTAAATTACTTTATTACGCTCTTCTGTAAACTAAGAGAAAGCTTCTTAAAAGGCATGATTTCTATAAAATAAAGGATGTAAAGGTAAGGGTATAAAGGGATACTTTTTAAAGTGCAAAAGAATTACTGGGAGAATGAGCATTGGTAATTGTGGTGTTCAACTATTAAAGCTTGAGAAAATCAAGAAGGCATTTGTGGTATAAAATGGCCATATAACACTTTATTGCTGGTTTCCCCACCTCTGGTACCAGTTATAGATATAGTATATATGATAAGCTACGAAAAAATATCACATATTTTGGAGCGTAGTTGCTTGTCCGCGGTGGGATCAAGGAGTAACTTATTAAGGAAAAACAGAAAGCTGTTCAAAATACGGGGTTATTTTAAGAACATTAAGTTGGATCCGGATAGTTCTCTTTTGAAGAACATGAAGTTGACTTCCTACCTACTAATGGATTGACCAAGGATAGACACGTCAAGGCTCTGGGCCTCAAGGTCATTATATTGAGCAAAAATATGATTTATGAATTGGTTTGGCATTGACACAAATCTGAACCAACGAACATATTCAAGAGTTATGTTTGAAATAAATAAGTTAAAAAAAAGTAAGGAAATGAAAGGTAAGACAAAACATTTCATGTTTCTCTTCACGCTTATGAGCTTATGGGAAAAAAATATTATGGATTTCTTTTGGATTTTCTATGATTGAGTTTCAAAATTTTAAACAAGTGGTTACTTTCCAAGTTTACAAACTATATAAATCCCAATCTCATAGTTACTTTTACGAGGAAGATTTCATGGAAAAAAGTCCATTTAGTATTTGATTTCAGAGGGATCCATAATAATTTTCAAGAAAATAGTTCTTCAAGAAATGTTGAAGATATATGTGGGCATTTGGTAAAAATCATCAATAACTCTTAATATGGACATTGGTAATGAGACCTTTTGACAACATTGAACATACATATTCCTTAATGCTAGCCTAAGTTTGACATAATGTCAGGTCTCCTTATAATTCACTAAAGCAATGTCATGATTACAACAGTGTCAGCTTTACAATTAAACAACTTTAATTGTCCCATAGAGAATCATGACTTGATTGTGTAATCTTGGTCACACGATGAACTTACGTTTTCTAATAATATGAAGATCATGCCTTTAAATTCTTAATCCTATAGATCGGTCTCGCTTATTCGACATATTTCCACATGTATGTGGACACTTGCTATACTTGAACACAAGTATCTTCATTCTATTTATTTATTTTTCTTGATAAGGGAAATTAATAAGTTTTTTACTTGACAGTTGAATTTTAGAAGGCCCGTTGATCTGTCTCTAACATTTTTGTGCAGTCCGAGTGTTTCAATCAAATTCTTTAGGACTGCGATCTACAGGTGATAGCTTTTGGCTTCATTTCAGATAGGAGAGGCAGAGGAAGTTCGCACACAGTAAAATCAAGAAGAATATGACATCTGTATGCAGAACCAGTGGATACTATTTCTGTTTTTCTTTCAATTTGCAATGTACAAAGGTTATTTAATTTGCAATGTACGATGTTTGGATGAGACTTACAGTGATAGTTTCTGGGTATGGGTAAAAGATGAAGTTGGATCAAGTCGCATTCCCAGTGGAAACTATATTTATGCTTAATGTGGAATTCAGATTTTGTTTTTCAGTTATGGGAGACAACGAAATGTATAATCTACAACTATGTTTATGCAACATATCCGAGAACTACATGCTCAACCTTTCTATTGGAATATGCCTAATACACATGATTATTGGGATCCTTTTTTTTTGACAAAGATATCTATTTTTTGACAAAGATATCTATTTGATATTTTAAAAATTTCTAGACGTTCAGATCTTTTGATCATTGTAATACACATGATTATTGGGATTTTTTTTTGACAAAGATATATATTTGATATTTTTGAAATTTCTAAAGGTTCAGATCTTTTGATCATTCTAATACACGTGATTATTGGGATTTTTTTTTGACAAAGATACATATTTGATATTTTTTAAATTTCTAAAGGTTCAGATTTTTTGATCACTTACAGTGTGTAAGTGTGTAGAGATTGATCATCTTTTAATCAATTGATTATATGTTTGTAGAGGTTTTGACATTATTAAAAAAATGACAGAAATGTATAATTCCTTTTTGATACAAAACTCTTGCTATATAATAAACAAAGGTCTTTTCCAGTATTTCAATTTCTATATCTAATTTGGCACAATGCTTTCTTGTTACTGTACTTGTGTTTCTTGTTTTAATGATGGATTAAAACTAAATAAACTATAAAATAATGTTTTAATACACATCTTTTAGCCTTGTTTATATATATATATATATATGATGGATTAAAACAAAATAAACTAAAAAAATGTTTTAATATAGATCTTTTACCTAAGTTGTTAATAAGTGATAGGGTGAAAAAAATGTAAATTACATATATATTAATTATGTGTTTAATATATATTTTTTGCATCATTTATTATTTTTATGGTGCAAAGCACCATGTATAAGTATTATAATAATAATATTTTTTGTGTTTTGCACAAATTTTTTTATTATTTTTATGATGCTTTGCACCATATATAAGTATTAAAATAATATTTTTTGTGTTTTGCACCAAAAATTCTCAATCCATGTGGATTGGTTTTCGTGTTTTGCACCATAAAATCTCAATTCACCTAAGATTGGTTTTGGTGGTTTTCACCATACACCATGGAATGCTACATTCATTTAACACCAAAATCAAATTTTTTACAAACACCACTTTTGCACCATAAATATTAGCACCATTTGCGCATTTTTATTTCAGTGTCAATATCTGAAAATAATTAAAAAAAAAATCAATATGGTATCAGAACCAACAGTTTAGTTACTGGTTTGGAGTTGTGAGGGTATTGTCCCATGGTATTCCATTCCAACCCATTGTATTTCATTAGTATATGATATTTGTTAATTTCTATTTACTATGGAGTTGTGAGGGTATTGTCCCATGGTATTCCATTCCAACCCATTGTATTTCATTAGTATATGATATTTGTTAATTTCTATTTATTATAGAGAGATTTTGTATGTGGAATTTCACGTATAAACATGGTTTACTTTCACAGATGAACATTGTTTTCTTTCCAACACATGGTTTTACAAATTGATTGGGTGATTTATATGTGTAACAAACCCACTTTTTCTAGTCAGTAAATTTGTGAAATTACATAAAAATGTGTAACATTATTAATAATAATGAAAGATGAGACAAGCCATTTGAAAATTTGTAACATTCCCGGAAATCCAACGTTGATATCTTAAAGAAATAATGTGAAATAAATAAAATGATTCCCATGCATAAACTTGCCCTTATTACTCAACCTCAAAGAAACTACATATAGATAGCAAAGCTATTGTCATTTCATCTTTCACTTATTTCACTTATTTATTACATAGATTCCATAATTATACAACATGAATTCTCTTACAATAGCATCTATTATAATTATTAGAAATTGAACAATACATCTATACACCAGGGTAATATCAATAAACATTTCAAGTAAGCTCATGACCATGTATGTCCATCTATTCATCCATCATGTTAAGCTCATATTAGAATATTACTAACTCTCTTCACACAATACTTACTCCATTAATAACTTTTGCATCAACAAAATATAAAATATGGATGCATCTAGTTTAACAATTTAGCCATTAAAAACACACAATGAAAGAGACAAAGTTTAGGTGGTTCACCCCAAACCCGGGGCTACGTCCACAAGGATCTTAATCAAAGAACAGGTTACAATCCAGCAGCACCATTGCTGCAATATTTCTTCACACTATTTCCAAGTCTCTCTTATATAGAGTACTTTCGAATCGAATAGGAGTGTGTAGGCGTATCCTATTAGTCCATAAATTATATGGATATGTCATACTAGGAGATAATAAAGGTCGATTATTTAACCTTTCGAAACCATCTAGGTCTCTAATGAATAACATTTTTAAAAGGGTTTCAGAGGCCTATTACAACTAGATCAATATGTCAACCAACATAAGGATTAACGCACCTGCACCCCATGGACTCTTTTCTTACATGAATATATATATTACATACTTTAAACTTCTCTAAACATAAATCATAGGACTACTTTTCCTTAATGCTTCAATCCCAGGATATGAAGATTGGAGAAACCGAAAGTAGAAGGACAACATACTTCAAGTTAGGTTTTACTCCAACCTTGCCCCAACCCAACCTATATATACTATAAAAAGTAATTAGAAAGAAATAACTTGTAAGATTAAGTACAGGGATTGCGCCCTTGTTGGTTCTACCCCTCTATGCAATAATAACCTACCCGAGCCAAGATGTAAGGACAACCCAAGGTCTCACGTTTTCTGCTAGATACTAATACTCTCATCTAATAAAAATAAAACCAAAAAGGAATAACGTGTGAGGAGAAGACCTGTTTTGTGTCAATCTAATATATTGCGGCATGGATCATGATGCTGGAAAACTAAGACTACACTTACATCCCACCAAAATACGTTTGGGTGAAAGAAAATAATAAAGATTTACGGTAGAATGCTTCTAGATACTATGTTGAAAATTGCACGCCAACTTGCAAGTTTCATCAACAGAACCTGAATCGAAACCATAACCCAAGGAACTAAGGAATTGACTTCTTTTATCAAAATATCAAATTGGTACAGTTCAAAAATAAAACCTGAATCCGGCGGTCGATATCAACGACTGACCCAATTTCGAAAATCCCCAAAAAGTAAAGAAACATGCTGCGAATATCTCAAGGAAAGAAGTATACAAATACCGATTCCCACACAGAGGTTTTAGCTCACTGGAGCAGAGATCAATATCTAAATAAAACTAGTAAAAGAAAAAATCACAAAACTCGACTGTATACTGAGAGTTCTTCCTAGCTGGGCGTTAATTTGATAGATGACTCTCACAACAATCATACATCAAAAAAATTTCCGGAGACAAGAAATTAAACAGGGCTCTGAAGTTCCCTTATCTTTATCGCAAAATCAAAACAAGTGAGGGAAAAAATCTACTGGTTTTGTTATGCAGAGACAACGCCCAACATGGAGCATACGGGATCTTAACGCAAGGTTTGCCTCCTTGCTTTCCCCATTTAGATATCTGCCCAAGAGGTCATTCCGCCTCTCTCCAATCATGTAGCCTCTTCCATTTTTCACTCGGAATGGGGCACCCAAATCCGTTCTCTTCCCTTTCTAGAACCCAAAGAGAGTACTGTCCTTCCTACGAGCCCCCTCTCCACTGGCATGCTGCCCATCACCAAAACCCTCGAATCAAGAAAAATTCCTCCCTTATCCATCGAGTTTTTCCTTTTTTTGAAGAAGTCTACCTCCCAAGGGAATGAATGACACTTAGTAGAAACCAGTACTCATCAGCGTGACAAGTGGCAGCCCACTTAAGTTAAAAACTCCCATAAGGAGACACACTTGCACCTAACATTACACAGCACTTTATTCACTATACGTGTCCCTATTTATCATAGTAAAACAAAACGATTGCTATAATATAATTACCGTTGCCTCTTGATGCTATTTAGGCTACGCGACCCCTCTTGAAGTGCATGCTCTTATATTACGCCATTTGTCTAATCTTTTGAATGAAAATATGTAAGGTAAGGTACATGTTTGCCATGTATCGTTTAAGTATCTATATATACATATCACCTATATAGTTTGTTTGAAGATAGATAAATTCGTATCTTTGAGATACATACACATGTATCATGGTTGTCCATTCTGACAACTCTTTAGTTCATCCTCCTCATATATGTATATACCATATATATATATATATAGATAAAAATACTTTAAAAATACATACACATGTATTTATCGTTGTTTGTTATGACCACTTTTTAGTTTTTTTTAAGATCACTTCACGATAAGTTCTAAAATTTATTAGGAGGTTGTAACGAGTAGCCGCTTCTTCAATCTATGACTATTGATTACTTTAGGTCAAGTCGTAAACCCTATTTTAGAAGATTTTACTGGTGGGGGCTTGGCCTTCAGCTCCTTACGAGGCCATTTACAATTTATATTTACCAAAATAGTAATAAAGGTTAAATTGGAAAGATGTTACACACTTCTCCCTGTAATTAATTTATTAATCAACCTTTGAGTAATTTAAAATATTAAATATGAGTATACACGAACTAGTCAACCCCTATGTGCACTATCATCTTTATTGTGGCAAAATAAATATTAGTATTTAACAACATATTCATGAACGATTTATTGTAGTTGGGATTAGGAGAAGGCACGTGTGGAAGAAGATGTTGTGGTATTTTTAAGGAAGTTCGAAGAGAAGGAAACACTAGTGGTGATAGAGGATATATGGGAAATTATGATGGAAACAACGATTGTGGTGGAGGAGTATGATATGGCCATCATTTTGGAGGAGATGTTAAAAATGAGGCATTGATGATGGAGGAGCACACATTGTTAGAACTTTTAGAGGAGGTAGAGTTTTAAGATGTGTTATTGGAGAGGAAAATAATGGTGATGATAATAATTTTGGAAGTGGACGAATAGATAGTAGATGTGATCGATTGGATTCTATGGTAAGCGAAAATTAAACTATCAAGATAATGAAGATTAAAATATTAGGATAACAAATATTATAAGATGATATTTTTGTAAAAGTATTATATCTTTAATTAAGAAAAGAACAAATTGACACTACATAGTTAGAAAAAATATGTATGGTCGTAAATAGTTTATTATAACAATTTTGTAATTTGGTTGATGCATTTTTGAAATTTTTTATAAGGATTAAATGGTATAGTTTATTACTTTATTTTATTTTCAAATAGGAAACGTTTTAAATATTTTAGATTATTAATTTAATATCTATTGATATAATTTCAATACATTCAATTAAATTAATGTAAATATACATAGACAAAACTTGATTACCTAAAATAACATACTAATAATTTATAATATATACTCATTATAAAGACATATACTCACTCTTGTGAAATATTTTAAGGTCTTAGATTAGATTAAAAGTCATAAATTATTAATCTATTTTTTTAGGTCTTAAATTATTAGTCTATTTCTTCACATTTAGTAAAAATGAACTCTCATCTGTGTTGGAATTGATTTTCAACCGCCACCTCACCCCTCAAGTCTAGGTTTCAGGTGATCATCACTCCTCGAACCGTGTGTTCACATGATTGTTAGTTGGCATTGTAAATGTGCAGTTAATGTTGTGAAGATTCTCCGAAAAGCATTTGATAGATGCTTCTAAATATCTCGATCCTTCGAGAGAATTCACAATGTATAAATCCTTATTATTTGTTAATGGAAGATAGGGAGTCAGGTTTATGGGCAGTTGGCCTTGTCGTGTATTGTGTCATTGGCTGCTGTGTTTTGTTGAATGTTAATATTGTTTTGGACCTTTTTCCCTCTATCCGTTGCGCCCCTTCCCACAATTGGTATCAAAGCACAGCTCTGTCCGCCTGCCATTGTGTTAGTTTGAGAATGCTGAGAGGTCTACGAAAGGCATGAAAGGAAGAATTTTGAGTTGGAGTTAGCTGCCACTGATTAAGTGTCTTTACTCTCGCAGATTGAAGCCCGTAAAGCCATAAACGTGAGACCCATTAATATTGAGGTCTGATGAGCCATGACCTGGAGATTAGTCTAGCGGCAAGATAAGTGAATCTTTCAATTCTGTAAAAGATATGACTTCCCAGTATGTAAATGAGAGTTTGGAGATTGGCTATGTGAAAGGTATGTGAGAAACATAAATAACTTAAAAGTTTGAACTTGCGCCTGCACAATGCGTGAAGATAAGTATGTAATGGTGAAGTTTCTTAATATTTATGCAAGCCTGCAAATATGTAGCCATGCCTTTTATGTGATATTGGGGTTTAACCTTATCCAGTAAAAATAGGACCGTAGTCGGTGGTTAAAAGAAGGAGAAGAGCTTGCAATAGCTTGTGCGTGGAGGAGGAGGCCGAGCTTCGACATGAGAATGAGTAGGGTTGTAGCCCTAAGTGAATTAAAATTTGGGTCGAAACCCAAGACCGTCTCTCTAGTCGAAGAGTGAAGAAGATAGCGGCTCTTTGTGTGAAGAATTTGAGGAATCTTATCCTCATCTTATTTAAATGGATTCATGTATTGTAGTCCAGGTAGAGACGAAGCTCTGTGACTGAGTGTGCTAACCGCTTCTGGAAGCAGTGATGTTGTTTGTGTTGTGTGAATGCCCTTGTAGTAGTGTTTAAAAAAAGGGGTAACTGCAAGCAGCTACTAGGCAGTGAGAAAGGTTGTGAAAGAGAAGAATCATTTTTAGCTGTGGCTCGAGGTGATTTTCTTGATTTTCTTGAGCACTTCCTCAACAAAGACTGATTTTGCTAAGAAGACAACCCGCGAGCTGTTCAAAGGTAAGGGTCGTAGCCCATGGTAGAAGTGGAGCAAGTAAATGGGTGTCGAGAATGGAATTCGACCTGTAGAGTCTGGTGAGAAAGGTGAGGGATGTAGCCTGAATCAACTGAATTGACTGAATTTTGGGCATCTTCTGAAGAAATCCCAGGTGTTCCTGCATTGGCCGAAGTTTAGCCATGTAGAAGAAAAGGGTTGTAGCCCGTGTTTAAATAAATTGAGTTCAGAAGAGTGGAAGCTTGGTGAATTTTTCTGTAGAACCCAAGATAAAGATGGCGAAGAGCAGAAGACTCAAATTGTCCAAGGAAAAGAAATTCAAATCTTGCATTGCAGATTTGTATGCTGTAGCAGAGATGAAAATTGAAGAAGTCTGTCATCATTTTCTGCCAAATCCAGTTTTCTCAAGTAAGAATTATGAGTTTTGGGTTATTAAAATGAAAACTATGTTTCGTGCTGAAGCTATATTGAATTGTGTTGAAAATGATTGTATTGAACCTTATGATGAGGCAAGTGATGCCTTTGCATTATACCTCATACATCAAGCCATGGAAGATAGTGTTTTTCACATTGTTGTTGATGCAACTAGTGCTAAAGAAGCCTGGGAATGCTTGAGAAGAGAATTTGATGTGAGGGGGAGAAACATTGATCAGTAGCATGCTGAGTTACATGGAGTTGACAATCAGTATGTTGATGTAGCTTTTGAGAACATTGTCAATAATGTTGGTAACCACCCCACAAAAGCAGAATGTAAATTTGGAGAAATTGATAAAGCTCATGTTGTTGTTCGTGGAATGAAAGATGAAAGCAACTTTGTTCATACTGCAACACAATACGAAATTAAATTTGAAGTTGAGGAGAAAACTCTTGCTAATCATGAGGTTGAGCTCTATGAAGCTCGTGAAGACATTAAAAGTTTTGAAATCATTCCAAATGATATGCTAGATGCTAAAGCACATGCAATTGATGAAAATTTTGTAGAAATTATAACAACTAAGATAGAGATTGAAATTGAAGAAGCGTAAAAATATGATGAAGAAATTCTAAGTGAAGCTAAAAAGATAATAGTCCAAAAAGAAATGAAATCAATACTTAATATAATGAATGGTGACGAAATTTTAGTTCCAGCTGAATGTAAAGAAGTTGACAATGCCCTTGATGTAATAATATTAGTAATTGAAGCAAAAGCAGATAAAGAAGAGCTTTTCAAGGTCAATCCCATGAGGGAAACTGTTTTTCATAATATTTGTGGTGTTTTTTATTGTCTAGGAACATACAGAAATCAAGTAGTAGTTGAAAAAGATGAAAATCATTGTGTCAAAGTGTCTGAATTTTGATGTGAAACATGGAATTGTGAGATTTCTGAAAATTTTAAAGACTTAATGTTTATTGAAGAATTTGATAAGATTGTAGCAAGCTGCAAAAAAGTTGCAATAGTTGTTGAAGGAACAACACGAGAAGAAAGCATCCATGATGTTACTAAAAATGAAGAGGAAAATCTTTATAATACAGAGTTAAAGATGATTGAAGAGTGGCTGGAAAAGCCAAAACATGTTTATGAAGTTGATAGCTTCATTACAGTAGTAGAGGAAGATTTGTTTAAAGTACATGAAGAAAGATGAATTGAACAATGCTATAGCCATCACTGAAATTGTTGAAGAAATATATGTAAATGATGATTTTTATGTAAATGAAGAAAACTGCATTGAAAATGCAATGGATGGAGAATCAATTGAAGTTGTTTTCTTGTTATGGAATCTTGATCAAATCAGGCATTACTATCAATTAATTTTGTTGCAGTAGAATATTGAATAGGTTGAAGCCTGTAAAAAGTTCATGTTACAGCTGAAAAGTTATAAAAAGTTCATGTTATAGTTGAAAAGTTCTGAGTACAGTCCACAGAAAATCATTGAATACTTTGATGTTGTTGATGGACGAATGAGGCCAAAGGACGCTGAATATAGAAAATTTGAAGAATCAAAGAAAAATGTGATGCTGAAGAACAAAGTGAAAACGAAAGAGCCAAATCACAGCTGATTTAAAGTTTGGCGTCGTCGAAGATGAAAGCTGCAAGCAAATTTGAGTTTCCAGAATTATGTGTTTTTGAATGGCTCATAAGTTTTTTTTTAGAATCATTTTGTAAGCCTACTCGAGACTAAGACTGGCAGGCATGTTTATCAAACATGTATTTTTGAAATCTGTATTGTGAATGTTTGTCATCATGTATGTAAACTCTGTATATGAATTTTGTATGTGGTTGTTGAAATTAAGGGGGGGTGTTGGAATTAATTCTCAATCGCCACCTCACCCCTCAAGCCTAGGTTTCACGTGATCATCACTCCTCGAGCCGTGTGTTCACGTGATTGTTAGTTGGCATTGTAAATGTGCAGTTAATGCTATGAAGCTTCTCCGAGAAAGAATATGATAGATGCGTCTAGAT
Source organism: Larix kaempferi (assembly GCA_027924585.1). Classification (NCBI taxonomy): domain Eukaryota; kingdom Viridiplantae; phylum Streptophyta; class Pinopsida; order Pinales; family Pinaceae; genus Larix; species Larix kaempferi. The sequence goes on along the minus strand of BSBM01001158.1, from coordinate 533,928 downwards.
ATCTCGATCCTTTGAGAGAATTCACAATGTATAAATCCTTATTATCTGTTAATGGAAGATAGGGAATCAAGTTTCTGGGCAGTTTGGCCCTGTCGTGTATTGTGTCATTGGTTGCTATGTTTTGTTGAATGTTAATACTGTTTTGGACCTTTTTCCCTCTATCTGTTCTGCCCCTTCCCACAATCTATTTAAAAAAATTACAAATTTTAACTTTTAATAAATTTCAATAAAACATTTAAAAATATAATTTTTAAATACAATTCATCATTATTAAAATATTATAAATAATAATTTTCAACCAATTTCAAATTTTAATAAAATTTTTAAAAATATAACTTTTTATTACAACCCATCGTTATTAAAAAATCATAAATTTTAACTTACAAATTTAAATTAAATATTCAAAAAAAAATTAACTCCATTGACAAAGAAAAGTTTAATTCCATATCACAAATCGTAGTGCCCATGATTTTCAATATCCATATCAAGGCATCAACACGAATACTCTCATTTGATCGTCTGAACCTTTTCAACCATTCAATTGAATTGAATTGATCGTGGTAAATATGGCTTATGTGTGAGTAGTATATGTCATGGTCATGGTCATGCGTTCCTAGTGTTTTGGATTTGTTTTATGTGATACGTTATATTGATTTTTCTGTTAAAGAAATTATAATTAAGGTTTATATTGATTTTTATACTTAAAAATTTATAATTATTAAGGTTATTGTATATGAGAATAAAGTGTATAGATTTATCATAAATTTGGATCTATGAAGGATTGAGAGTTCAAACCTTTTGAGGTGCAAATCTTTTTCAAAGTGTAAAATTTAAGGAAAAACTTGTACCTAAGGGATAAGATCCCTCTTGACACTTGGTAAATCCAGATGTAAGATGAGTTTATATTACTTCAATAAGTAAATATTTTATATGTAGTCAAATCCTTCATATGTAAATATAGGTTTGATGCTCGTTCAATATCATAAAAAGAAATATTCAAGTTTCATGGTGTTTTTATTTCAATTAATTGAAATATATATCTTTTTTGTTTTGAACATTAGGTTAGGGTCTCTATAATATATTGTAAAAAAAATATTTACCTAATATTTTATTATTTTATAAATATTCTATATATCATATGATTTATAAAATTTAATGAAATAATGATTTTACTATAAATGATGATTTTCTAAAAAAATAATTATATATATTATATATTTATTGTTTTTAATATTAATGAATGATTGTGCTTAATATATATTTATGAACAATAATGAACATTGAATGAAGTAATCAAACTTTCAATATTGAAATTTTTAGAAAATAACTTAGCTATTTCCTAATTTGATATTTCACTTTTTAAATTATTTTTAATTTATTTAAAAAATTCAATATTTGTTTTAAATCCAATTTTGTAATTTTAAAACTCATTATTACATATATTTTTTATACTTTTACATTGAAAACATAAATTTTGATATATCTTCTAAAGTTTGAAGATTGAATCTAATCCAAAATTAATAAAATGATCATCTAACATGTAATATCCTTAATTATCTCAATGTTTAATAAATTTAAAAATATTAATAGGGAATGACACAATAATGTGTCCCATTTGAGTATTATCGGAAAGAACCCACCTTAAGTCCTAATTCCTTAAATTTATGTTATTTAATTATGGTCTACATTATTTTAAAATGAGTATAGATCTATCTTAATTCTGTATATACTAATAGAGGAATTAAATTTTTTGAAGTGTAAAGTTTTCCTCAAAATTTGTACATACTCCATTAATCATTATATAGGTGCTCAACAACAACATCAACCTCAATGGGGAGAGTAACACTCATTCCTCTCAACCACCAAAACTAGATTCAATTTTACAAGAGTATCATATCATTTACAAGAACTTAACCTCGGTGAGAAGAATAACAATCATGAGTAAATAACACTTAGAAATAAATATTATATATAAATGAATATTATTAAATAAATTTTTAATAAATAATTTAAATATCTTTAAAAGTTTTAATTCAAAACTTTAGTATTAATAAATATATTTTTTATTGATTTCAAAAAATGTATTTAATAGCAAATACACACTTTCTCAGAATATATTTAAATTCTTCTTGATATATGTGTGTGAGAGACAATTACAAAGAGACTCTATAAATTAAATTTCATTATTAAGGTTGAAATTTTATATTCAATTTAAATGTTTTAATTTATATTAATAAATTTTTAATATTAGTTTTGGAGAGAAAAACATCAATAATTATTTATTTATTAGTGTAAATCTATTTTAATTTTTAAATATTAAATTATTTTAACTTCAAATATATATCTAATACATAAATAAAAATAAAAAAATAAAAAATATTAATATTATAATTGAAAATACTATTTAACACAGATCCATATATATTAAATTTTACATAAATCCATATAAATTAAATTTTAAAAAAATAAACTCTATCTGAAATATTTTCTATTTTATTTTATTTTATAATATAAATATTAATTTGAAAAAGGTGGATATATTCGAAAATGTTATATATTCTTGTTATCTTTTCATATAATTAAAATGGCATTCTTAATGTAATAATATGAGTTATTATCCATTTTCTTGAATAATAATTATGAAATGATCTTTACATCAATTTATCCTAAATCTATTTTTTCTCCAAACTCTATAATTACATTAATTGAATTAAATACTTCCAAAATCCATAAATCCTTTTTTTTTTTTCAAAAATCTATAATTTTTTCAATGTTCTATAAATACTTTGTTTTATATATATATATATATATATTATTGAAAATTTATAATTAAAAATAAAAATATATTTATCTTTATAGATGTTTATATTGAGAATTTAGGGTGGACTACGACTTAGATTAAAAGAGGATGGGGCAAGTGCACTATCAATATTGATTTTATAATCTTCGTTCAAAATTCCAAATAAACATATATATATAGTAGCTAATGCATGGATAACTCATAGTTCATGCATGGATAATAGGTAGTGACAGATAACTCATTTGACTAAAAAAAATAATAGAGAACCAATAATTACAACTCAGCATGGAGAACAAGTAACAAATAACTTATTCATAACACATAACTTGTAATTTATCCACCAACCACAAGTTAAGTGGCTTTGCTAGTTCTAATTAACTCAATAATTTATTTGAAAAAAAAATCCACATTAAATTATTAGGTTTTGAACCAAAAAAGCTAGATTCATCATCACGTTATTTTATTCACGTTTCTAACCAAAAAAAAATAAGAAGCTGAGTTCATCAGATTCACATTTATTCGACGTTTTGAACCAAAAAAGCTAAAATTGATAGTGTATAATTTTCTATGTAAAACATTACATAGAAAAATTTCTATAAGAGTAGATCTTTGTTATATTTAGTTACAGCTGACATGGTTGTAAAATGTCTCTGTCACCAATAGCATACAAGTTTTGTAGTTTTGTAAGGTTTATTGTCTGTGATAATCTGTTGTGATAGCCAACATTATCTGTAGTCAACCTACGATACCGTGAAAAGTGATGATCACCTTGAAGACTGGTCCTCTAACTACTCCACCGTGTTTGTGGGGTACCCGGGGTGGCAGTCTCACGAAGCCACGCGCTTAGTAATTACACTGTCCATTGGAAGGCAATGCATGATGCTGCGCAATCATGGTCAGTTATTATCTATTGTAATAATAATAATAATAAATTCATGAAAATTCATTTTCCTTCCGTAAAATAATTATCTGTCCTCGTTACTGGCAGTTATTTTTATCAGAAGCTGTGATAATGGAACCATATTAACTAAATTTCACAAAGAATACGCAGGGAACTGTCAGCTAGAGCTTACACAGCTGGTTTTTGGTCTCTTATGAGCACAGATTTTATGAAAACAAACAGGTAGCGAAATTTTTTTGTGATGGCACTGACTTGAGAGTAAAGTTGCGAGATTAATCATTCCGGTGGGCCTGCAAAAATATATGTGTTATCAAGACAGTCTACCCATCAACTTCGTCAGATGTCTTTACAGCTAAATAGAATCCCCGTGCTTTTCCAAAAAAAATTGCGCCCAAAAATTCATATGAAACATCAAATATGGGCGCTGCCTTCAAGTTGCGAAAACAATAGTGCATAGAAATAGTGTACCAAATATGAATATCCTGTACTGCACAGACAAATTCAGTTCACTTTGGAGCAGTTTTGGGAAGACTTTTGGGCAGATCATTGGGCGAGTCTTCGAGGCAGTGATTTCTTAGCAACGACCTGACAGCAACTAATTCCAATAGAAAAGAAGAATGCAAAGAATGCTAACGCACAGAAACTTAGATAAATGAGGCCTTGAGATCTCTGTGCATTAGAAAATATAAGTGTGCCAGTAGTAAGACCATCAGGACGAAGAGTCTAGAGATTGAACTGCTATGAGATTGAACAACCGACCATTAAATAAACTACTGAATGGTTACCTTTGATGCAACACGGTTGCAGTCAGTCCACCGTTCAATGGAGGGCTATATAGTACTTTGGGTGACATAACTATTGTATATATAGAAATAAGAACATTTTACTGGCACACCCAAAAGCATATTTTACGAGCATGACATAACATTGCTTAGATGGTGGTAATATATTGTCAACCTTTTACATAGAATCTTTATCATGTTTTCTCCTTGTTTTGTCTTTTTCCATTTCAACTCCTCACATTGCTCAACTTTAGAATAATTCTAAAACCTTATGAATAGACATGGTAGGTTATTGCTTAAAATAGTGAACTTTGAAGGCGAATAGTATCCAGCTTGTGGCAGGCTATTTAAGGTGGTAGGATATATGCCACGACAAAGTTGATACCCCATTTAAAGTTGGTGAATATTACCCAGCAGGCCATTTAATGCGGTGGCAGCAGGTTAGTTGGTTGTTGGATCTCAAGGCAGCTTGAGATCCAATGACCAACTAACCTGCTGCCACCGCATTAAATGCCCTGCAACAGGATGGGTAATATTCACCAACTTTAAATGGGGTATCAACTTTGTCGTAGCATATATGCTATTGCTGTTGGAATAACATATTCATGAACTCGGTTTATTCAATACCATAGTAGTTTTATGTAGATTTGAAGAGGAAGAAGAGTTAATGGTGGAGGAGGATTTTAAAGTGACATGGATGTGGTGGCAAAATTAGTAGAGTACAAGGTCATGGTCATTGTTTTTGAAGATGAGGAAGTGCAAGGGGGGCATAGATGAAGGGGTGGGCATTGGTGTTGGATTCATAAGATTTGTAGGTTCGAGTTGGCGCAACAAGGGAGGGGAGGTATTGGTTGTGGCAATATCTTTTGAGGTGGAGGTGGAGGAGGAGGAGGTCATGGGATAATTTGTTGATTGGGTGGTAGAAGATGACCAAATTGAAATGACAAGTTTCTTTGTGCAGCAATCGCAGCCAGCACTTGCTCTATGAGCTACTGTGTCTTGTCGATTGCATGTCTTTCACTTGTTTCTTCTACCATCTCTGGAGGTAGTGTCTTCTTGGATTGTTGAGTCTGCGAGGGTGCTTGAACCGGCATAAGTCAGGTAAGTTCGCTAGAAGTGTCTACACAAAACATAAGCACGAACAAAGCTGATGCGCTCTGACGAAGCTCTGAATAATATCTGAATATGATTAGATACCAATGATCCACTCGGGGCCAGGAAGCATGAGGGGGAAAATAGTTTGACTGAATGTGTCGGCTCTGTTATGGTGGAAGCATAAAGAAATAGAATAAGCAAAGCAGGAATACACTACGCAGATAAACACAAATACACATAGATCATATGCAGGAATGTGAATTGATCTTCTCTATTACTGGATGTAAAGATACGGACTGATAAGATGTATATTACAATAGTTTACATTCTTATATAAAGAGTGTTGAAACGCTTGGGTGTCTTCCCGTTACATTCATTTACAAAAGAAGTTATGACGGTTTCAGAAGTTCAATGGTTACAGTCGACTAGAAGACAAAGAGACGTTATGTCGAAGTTCGACAGTCGCAAGTCACAAGTTGATGTTGCACAAGTTGCAGGTCGACGCGTGAAGTTGTTCTGATGTCGCTGAACTTGTCAAAGGTGTGGAGCTTGTCGAATTCATGTCAAAGTCGGAACTAGTCAAAGTTGTGTCAACGTTGATGACTTGTCACAGTCGATGTTAGCATTCGACAACAATGCCAACTGCGATATGTTTCAGTTATCTTGATATTTACTATCTATTACATAAACATCAAATACTTTACATCCCTTAAGTATAGATCTCTTCATTTGTAAGGATGAGATCTCTCTGATTGTAGTTTTTCTAGGAATTCCTACTACTTTAATTGTGTTTCCAGTATTATCTATGCATGTAAAATTTTTGTCATAACAATTCAAAATGATTCTGTGTTTTTCCAACCAATCTATTCTTATAAGCATATCATAGGAACCTAACGGTAAAATATTCAGATCGGCATGCGTATTAAATTCATTTATCAATACTTCACATTTTTTCACATAACTAGTGAACTTTTGTTTAGTACCCATGGCTAACTGTACCAACCAAGATTTTTCAAATTTTTATGGTACTAATTTACATAATTCAACAATCCTAGGTGATACATAACTTAAACTTGCACTTGGATCAATTAGTATGGAAATAGGTTGAATTTTGATCATACCTTAGATCTCGACCATTGAAGCTTGATGGCTTGTCGTCTCCAATGCATACTTCTCGCCATATCTCCGACTATAACAGCTTCTTGAATGGAGTGAACTTTATTAAAGGTTTTATTTCTTACAGGATAGTCTTTAAAGTAATGTGGGTCACCACATTCCCAACATTTTAACGGTTCCCTCTGTGCAATGTTTTTATTAAAATTAGTGGAAGGTTCTCTTTCTTTTGTTGCAGGGTGTTGTGGTTTGAAAACTCTATAATTACCACCTTGATATCCTCTATAATTATTTCCAAAATTTCTGTGAAATTTATTATTATTCTTCTTTCTTGGATCAAAGTTATCCCGTCTTTTAGTGTTCCAATTAGGTACATTTTCTATTTTATTCTTATTCTGATCATAACAAAAACACGCTTTTCTCATTGCTTCTTCGAGCATCTTCAGATTGGCATACTCAATCCGCTCCTTAAACATAGTAGGCAAGCAACTGAGAAAACGCTGCATTTTTGGTTTTTAATCTACTATGTATGGTACATAACAAAGTAGACTTAGGAATTTACTACAGAGTTCTTTCATGGTCATAGCAACTAACCTTAACTCGTAGAATTCCCTCGCTTTTTCTTCATAGTACTTTTCTGAATGATACTTTCGTTTAAAATGTTTCTTAAAGGTCTTCCAGGTTACATGTCATTATTTATACCTTTTACTTTTTTTATATCTTTCCACCAAATATCTGTTTTTCCACTTAAGTTATAAATGGCCATTTTTATCTTCATTTCATCAGAATAGTTCTAAATATGGAAGTATTTCTTCATTCCAGACAACTAGGCTTCTACCTCTTCTCCTTTCTTGATCTCACCGTTAAACATAGGAGGTTTAATTTTCTTCAATTCTCCCGAAATTTCTTCATAGGGTTTGTATTTCCTTTTATTTTTATTACTGTCACTACTTTTAGTAGAATCCTATTGTTTTTCTTTGTGGTTATTAGATGATTCCTCACTGGAAGTTTCATCCCCATGACTGGAAAATTCCATCTTTCTTCCCTTACTTTTGTAAGGTTTAGCTTTCAGCTTATCATGTTCAGATTCTTTGTGTTTATCTTTTTTATTATTGTGTATTTTAGCCAGCAGAATGTTATTTATTTCTTCTTTTGCTTTCAGAATTCGTTTGCTATCTTCCCTAACTCTTTTTAATTCTAATCTTAGTTCTTTAATAGTTTGTTGCAACTCTAATGGTTTATTGTTTCGAATCTCATTTACAATTACCCAAATTTCACCCTCTTCATTGTTCATATGTATTCTAGGGGGAGATTCTTCTTCCGCAGGAATTCCGAATTCTGCCATAGTTTCCTGTAAAAATAAATTTATCCTTCTCTTCCTGTTTCGTAAGAGAATCAAACCAAAAATAAATAAACATTAGTTTACTAGTTTTAACAGCTGCAATGTTGGGTCGGTTCAGGACAAGTGTTGTAACCACGATCTGATACCATTCTGTCATGTACCTCGAAATTTCGTTAAAAAAAAAAATTTAATATAGCAACAACTATATAAAAACATCGTTATTTTTTTCACAAGTAATAGTTTTGTAGCATAACTACAGTTTGTCGTTGCTTTGTATGACTATTTACACAATTTCTAAAACTACTATTTGGAAGGTTGTACCTACGGTGAATGTTTATAGGGTTAGCGGCGTGTTGTCATCATAACCGAAATTGATATTCTTGTTCTTCTTATCTCGTTCTTGCTATTAGTTTGTAAAGGCCTTGCTTATCCCTTAAGATAAGTTTTTAATCTTTTATCCTAGCCTTCACTATTCTGCACTAATGTTTAGGTTGCATGTGACAAGAGTTGGGAGACTAGGGTTCTAGTCTTGATGCCATTAATTAAAAGTATTAAGTTTCGAAACCAATGAAATAGTTCCTTGCTCCAAAGTGCTAGGTTTAACATTACATGGTTATGCGTTGATAAAATGGGGCTATGGGGTTCACCATAGTCGAATCTTGATTTGAAATTGCAAATAAGTAAGTTATGTTTATAATTTATATGAAATGGTTGGTCATTGGGATGGTGTAAAGGTTTGTACTTATGGTTGATGGTGAATTTAATGAGCCACTCTGGCTGCGAGTTGATAGTGCAGCCAGACCTTAAGGCTAATTTTGAGAATGAATCTCTTTCGTCCACACATAAATTGAGATTGCAAGGTTTTGAATAGGGTTTAGTGTATCATTTTGATGTACGAAACTTCACTATTGTTGTTGTTTGGTCTATGAGATCTGCGAGCAAAGGCTCTGCACTTTTCATGGTGATTTTGTAATTTCTTGGATGTAATGTGTTTCCTTCATTAATGGAATTTATTCTAGTGGTTTACCAAGGTAATGAAGAGGTTTCTCAATGCCAAAGGTTGACACTCCCAGGATTAATGGCCGTTTGCAATTCGAAGATGGTCACCTTGTCAGCCTCAAGCTGCCATCTACTAGGTAGGAACAAAATTCGTTTTACTCTGTCATTTAATTCGGTAGTTTGAATTATGGTTAATCCTTTTGGTTGTGGGGATTAATGCTTGTGATCTTTGCCATGCAGGAAGAGGAGTGATAAGAGCATCCAGGAGGAGCCGAACCCTATCCCTGTCTGCAATTCGTACCAGGTAATGTACTAGACTTATTGCATACATGTTTAAATTCTTGTTTACGATTATTATAGTTTGACGGTGATCTTTTGGTTGCAGGTTGAGGGCATCGGCGAGGATGGCGACAGGGTCACCTCCTCCCAGGCCCACGTCATAGAATGCCAAGTTAAGGAGAGAACATTACAAAAAAAAATCTATTTTTCTTTTTTATTTCATTGATAGACAGTTTAAATGCTAACTGTGTTTCTTGTTGTTGTAGGTAATTCTTGGCGGGGTTTTCTTTTGAGCTTACGAAGGGGAAGAGAAACAGGCTTCTTCCTTCAAGCAAGATAAGTTGACTTCAGATAAATTTCCCTTATGTTTTTTGTAATGTCATATAGAGGGCTTCACCTCTGCTCCATCGTGTAAATTTTATACATATGTAACATGTTTGTGCGTGTATCATTTTCTTCTAAATATTGATGGCTAGTTATGGGTGCCATCGTAGATGGCTTACCACCCTACGATTAAAATATAAAATTATTGAGTTGTAATTTTGTTTAACTTTTGGGTTAAAAGGAATAATGCCATTGTTGATGGGGTTACATCCCCAAGGATTGCGGCTCGACCATTTCAATGTTATTTACATTTAATGTGATGCATTTAGGATCTTTACCAACTTCTTAATTAAACTTTTTCTCTATTTTAACGGAAGTCGGAATGTTAATTATCAGGATTAAGTTTTATGTGATAATTGTTTAGTTGTGTGGTTATAAAAGATATTTAGAAGCCACGTGGAAGAGGATCCACACTTTGCTTAGAAACTCTGACATTTTTTGGGTTTGAGAAATAATTAAAGATTGGATATTTGTATTCCTCGAATTGTGTGGTGATTGCACTATGTGACATAGTTAGTTACTTAATGTTCATTATGGCATTCGTAGTCTTTTAATTTAGATCACGATCACACCAAATATGGCATTCTCGATATGTAATAAGAGTTTATAAAAATGGAAACGCATTTAAAATGACTCACATGTCACAGAGGCCTCTCGGCTCTTAACCAACTCATAGCATTTTCCGTTTATGATATTATGTAGTGGTAGAATATTTAACTATACTATCGATTTACTATATTTAACGATCTTACTGTGAGTTTGTTTATAAATTTGAACATAAGATCGATTATGTTCTGACACTGATTTAATCTATACTAGATCTGAAAACATAGACTATTAGAAAGCAATATAAATGCTAAATATACTTATTCTATGATCCTAGATATTAATGAGACAACATAATTGAGAACATAATAGGGAATAAATTTGAGCAGATGTATAATAAATCCATTTCCTATTTAGATGCACGATAAGGTTTCTGCTAAGAAATAGATGTGATTCATAACAAAAATGAAAATATACTATAATTAGTTTTAAACAAATAAGAAACAGAACAAGGAACCTGGCACCATTGTCCGGAAAACATAAAGGAAATAGCTGTTCCTCCCAACCAACTCCTAGAGCAGCCAACTCTCACTTGCTCCAGAACCCCCGATCCTGATCGCTGAACCAAAAGAGAAAAATCCACTTAATTCGCCACTCGTGCATTATCAGATTCAATCCCCATCCAATGCTAGCCTCCTGCTACTTATGGACATACTATTATATAGTTTTTTCCTAGCACTTGGTCATTTATGAGCCTCCTTCTCTTTAGCACTCAACAAGGACTGGTGATCTTATTTTGGGGAATATGCCTCCCGCACCTTGAGTTCTCACTCAGTAGCTTCAACCACTTATCTTTTCCTCTTGTGGGTCAGCAATCACTCATTCAACAACTATTTCATTTATGTCCCCTTCAGTATCTTTATTAATAAAAAAAAATCCATTGCATTGTTTTATTTTTTACTTCTTGTCAAAAATATTAAAAATAAAATAAAATTAAAATATTCAAAAAGTATTTAATAATAATTTATTAAATCCTGGTGTATTACACTTAAGGTGCTCATATTCCTTGTTTCAATCTCCCTTAAGAGTAAGGTTTTTAACATGTTTGTTATTACAGAGTTTCCAAATAAGCATATTTTGCTCTAAGATGAGAGCAAGCACGAGTATGAACACTTGAGCCTGTTTAGCTAGAAGGAAAGGAGGGCATGGGTCTAAAAGAACAGGTGATAGTGAGACACAACTACTGTTGAGCCAACCAAATACACTTGTTGGAAACCTCAGTTGCTGCAATTCTAGAAATGGATTATAGGTCTTATATTCCCTGGGCCCATAGTTGTTTATCCAGAAGTGCTTCTTTTTTTTTTGGCATTGATTTACCATGTACACGATTATGCTACTCTTCGACCTGTCTTTTGAGCCTTAAACGATCGACAGTTGGCTTGATTTAATGATGAATACCTTGATCATAATACCAAGCATTGAAGCTCTTTTTCCTGATAAAAATGAAGATGGCAAGATAACAATATGAAACTAATAGCCGTTAAATGCATGTAAAATTACTAGCCCCCAAGTTCATAGAAAAATATTATGAAACATCATGTTTCAGAGCTGCAATATATTGCGCAAGAAAATTCCATGGTTAGCAGGTGACAACTATTAGTTTTTTACAATAATATAGCAGAATAACTTCAACCATTATTTTGCAACAGAACAAATCAAGATCACTGAAAGAATAACCATGCACAAAAACAAAGAGACCCAAAGATTTATCCTGCGAAACCCTTCTCCAGGGAAGAAAAAACAACCTTCCAACTCAGAGAAACAAATCAAGATCCAAATTATATAATATGTACAATAACATATAAAACCCCCGAAAAGTCTTCTACTATCTTCTTCTTTTACCTCCACTTGAGCACAACTGAATTGAGCAAGAATTCAGTGCCCAAATAAGTGAGAAGTCACTTCTATTTACACTTGTTTAAATGGTTAACCTTTCCATATTTCTTGGGGCCAACTTGCACATTTAATATAAAATAATAATAAAATATTATTATTTATTTGCGCCAACTTGAGGAGGAGACCTCCCGACGCTAAAAAAACCAACACTCCCTCTTAGATAGGGAGGTATCATCATGCTAGAACACATCTAGATGTCATCTGAACATCACAATTTGTCTTGAACATCTTGTCATCATAAGGAAGGTCTTCAATACAAATCAGTCCATCGAGAGGGATCATGTTGGGGAGTCAACTCCGTCTCTCTCCCTCTCAAGGGAGAGACACACCATTCTCCTTATCTCACAGAGAGTGTCTCATTTATGCTACAATAATTAGAATTCCCTCTCAATGAGGCAGGCATTCTTCACCACTCCAAACCCGCCATGGAAGTACAAAAACTAGGCATATGCATATCGATTCTTCTTTAACTCCTTTATGGGCCCCATCCACCAAGATCTACTTTGAGGAATATTTCCTGATGACAACACTTCAAGTCTCTTCTCAAGACTCTACCTGGAGCTTATCCTTAGTCAAAATACCAACCAAAGAATCAGCTCTATGCTAACATCTTCGATGTTATCACTTCAAGTCTCTTCTCAAGACTCTACCTGGAGATTATCCTTAGTCAAAATACCAACCATAGAATCGAGTCTATGCTAATATCCCAGGTACCAAAGGAGTAAGACGATGTCAAGGGGTTATTCACCATTATCCAAGGCTCCATGAGTGAATATCTTCCCGATGCTGTCAATATGGAGAGACATCAACATCTCATCCACTGTAGCTTCCCTCTTTGTTACAAAATCCTTTCTTTGACAATCATCAATCCTAGAGAATGTACAAGATCTGCAAACATGGGATACCTTCCCATTTATCACAATATTCTAAGATTTGCTCCCTCTATCAAAGAAACGATCCTTCTCCCTCTACATCTCTCAATAAGTCTCTTTGTCTCAGTGAGGAACATATCACCAGTATATAACATCATGATCAAGGAATCATCATCAACAACCTGTTCCATCTGCACATGCTAAATAGTCATCACTTGTTCTTCGAAACAAGTATCATCATCCTTTTCTTGTAGGACATAACACAGGATCTTTCCTACATATCAAATTCAATAAATTAGTTACCAACACTGCAGTCATGAAATTCAATCAAATCTTATTGACATCTCAATGCAATATCAATATTTTATGCATAGTGCACATAGTCATGTAACCATTTTTTAAGGCTTAACAACATAGCCTAATTCTACAACACCCATCCATATCCCAAGAACACTTAGTAACTATCTGGATTCCTTCCATATCCACTAGAACATACTATTGAGAGTGTGCACTTATCTCGACATGTTAGCAAAGAGGCTTCATGCTAGACTAGATCCATCGAGGGGCTCATGGGATTTTGTGCAACACTATAGGTTTCTTACATACATAACATCACATCACATGCACATTAAGAGCACACTGCTCATCAATCCCAATCATATGAATGCATAGTATACTATAGCATTCATAACATACTTCCTGATAGAGAAAACCATATACATAATTGTTATGAACAATATCCTTTAAATCTGTTCAAAGCTCTCAAAATGATAGTTCAAATACAAATACTTATCTTTCATGTTTTATCAGGAAACTAGTCTCAACTCCTTCTCCTCATAGGCTAGTCAAAAGATCAAGAAATGAGATTGGCTTCTTCGATTACTTGTGATCAAATGATTTCCTCAAATCAGATCTTTCATGTACAAAATATTAATCATATCTCTGTGTGTCACAACCCTTAGATAATGACTGTGTAAATATCAAAATTCAGTCCAGATCTGAGTCTAGCATATATAGTTCCATTCTAATCAATGACAACAAATCCTCCAACGATGAGCAAGATGAAGGAACTTGGTCATTTAATATTTTAATGGATTAAACCATATGATGTTTAATCCGAGATCTTGTGGACCTGCTCTGAGCAATCCTCGTCTTCAAAAATATGGTTTCCTAACTGAACCTTAATACTAAGCTCACGGTACCTTCCCTTGTTACTCAGCAAATCGTCCCTTTTTCATCATAGTAATATGCCCAAGGAACCTCTCGTCGGGCAGAGCTCTATCGCACATCACATCAAACCCTAACTCTATGATTTTTGAAAATGCCCTCCCTTTTATATGCTAAGCTCTCACACACCAACTCGACCACTTGATTCTTCTTTGGGTAAAAGGGATTTTTGCAGGATTTCAGCCCCAGACCATCATTTCTAGTTGTTGTGGGAATGGATTCATCCTCACCTGATATAGGGATATGTACTTCTTCTGCATCTGTAACTATTGATAATTGTCTACGAAAATCATGGACTGAGGGAGTGTGTGTTGATGCTGTGAGATGAAGTATTTTGGGGTTGGAATGAATTGCATTGGATGCACAGTATCATCCCAACACCTGGAAAACGTCGCAGGCCATGTGTTCCCCTCATTCACAAACTTACTACTTGTTAGTGATTTTCAAGGTAATCTAGTAGTGGATCATAAATCCCATGCATAGATCCTCCATCGACCGAGATCGATGGAGCCAAGATGTGAGAGGCAAGTGGAGAAGATGATCATCCTTCAAACCCTGCAAATGATTGTCTATCCTTTCACTGATCCTCCATCAATGGATCAAGTGCCAAAGGGTTCATGGGTTTTATATCAACCTGAAGCTCGGTTCCAAAATCTAGGTCATTCATTGACTGTCTATTTACCCAGAATATACTTATGGAGCCTCCAATATGGTAAAGATGGCGTAAACATTAGGCTACTTGAGATGTCGCTTGCATTCCTATGGCTGCTCCAAGTTTAAAGCCCTAGTTTCTGACAATGGCATCTTTCAGAAACTGCTATGATACCATGTTAGTTTTTTAAGATAATATAGCAGAATAAATTCAACCACTATTTCGCAGTGGAACAAATCAATGTCACTAGAAGAATATCCATGCACAGAAACAAAGAAACAGATATAGTTATCCTAGGAAACCCTTCTCAAGGGAAGAAAACCTAGCAACCTTCCTTACTCAGAGAAATAGATCAAGATCCAAATTATATTATATGTACAATAAGAGATAAAACCCCAGGAAAATATTCTACTGTCCATGTCTTCTTTTCCTTCTACTTGATCATAATATTAGCTAACGTGAGCAAGAATTCAATGCCTAAATAAGTGAGAAGTCACTTCTATTTGTACTTGTTTGATGGTTAATCCTTCCATATTTCTTGGGGCCAACTTGCACATTTAATATATAACAATAATAAAATTTTATTATTTATTTGGGCCAACTTGAGGATGAGACCTCCGAATACTACAAACACCAACACAAACAACATTGCACATGTAGCACATATAACAAGTTATACAACTTGACTTGGGTTGGCAGGTGCTGGAGGAGTCATTTATGACTCCACAGGGAATCAATATACTGATTATGCCTCGGGGATTGGAAGAAAAACAAACAATGGCACCAAATGGTTAGCTTTTTGTTGGGTAGGGCCGAATTGGGTTGGAAAAATAAGCAAGTGTGGAAAATCGCACATTGTGCGCTGCAGCAGAAAGAAAAGGAAATTTTTATAATTGTGCATAGCATGCTACAATAGGAAGAGGAAGCAGTTTTGTTAAGTGCACATTGCGTGCGACGACAAGCGACAGACAATTTCAAGAAATTGCGCATGTCGCGCGATGGCAATGGATGAGGCATGGTCACGCAGTAGGACGATGCGCATGATAGCACATGAACTATTTTTGTGGCAGAACATGTGTAAAGTTCAGAGGAGGATATGACCTATTTTGGGTAAGGAACAGGCGGATGGCAAATCAAAGAGACTTGCTTGAACGGGTGGCGACAAGCAGTTGAGAAGCTAGGCCATGACACCGATGATGACAGGCAGACGAAGGAGTGGAAAGGGACAGGCCATGATGCAGTTGTAACAGTTTTGAGGACTGCGGTTGTCAGAAGAGCATGTGAGCCACGAGTGGCCCAGCTGGAGCAGGCGGAGTAGGTTGTCGACGACGACAGCTATGGTGGCAGTTAGCCACACCAGTTTTGGAAACCTTAGGGTTTAGGCCTAATTATTGTAAAGACATGACCTACGGGCATGATCTATAAATAAGGCACCATATTGTAAGGGAAGGGTTACTCTTCAGTTTTGGTTAAGTATTCTGAGTATTGTGGAATCTTAAGCTTAGAAAGCCATTGTAAAGGCTTTGCACCTGAGTGCGCAGAGACCTATCTGAGAGAGAAGAGAGTTTGCGGCTGAGTGCGCAGACTAAGAACGGTTGTACCCTTCCCATAAAGAGAAATATTAACAACCATTCTTGTGGACGTAGCCTCCATCTGGGGGGTGAACCACGCTAAATTCAGTGTTATGTGACTATTGTGTGTTTATGATTGTTCATTTACTTGGTATGAATGTTTAATGCTAAAGTCTTATGTTATATGATTGCTTTTATATGTATTCACCATAGAGAATGGGAATAATATGTTAAGTAATATATGCATGGAGGAATGTTAAGTATTCAACACCTACAAATATGGGAATGTATGAATCTGTCAATTAATCACATAGTCGAATATTGAGTTTTAGCACAGCGTTGGAGCACATAGTAATCATATGTGTATTCAATCATTTGCAGCTTAATGATAAGAACTTGAACGGGTTGAAGGGATAAAGAATGCTAAGTAGGACTGGTTAGAATTAATCATCCTGGTAGGGACGCACAGTCTAGTTGATGCGCCGAGTCATTGAGATTTGCTGTGAGGTAAGCTATTGATAGCTTACTGTCGTCATGCAAGGGTATCTAGTATCACAAAGTCATTAGAGGTGCAAGTGCGCAAGTACAATTGTGCACCGAAATACCTAACGCGTAACAGAAGGTTTGCGCAGTTGTTGTTCGCAGTGGCTCGCAAGGTGTGGCGCTGCTTATCAGTCTTTCCCCCATCGCATCACCCGGTTGTGGAAACTTGATTCCGCATCCACCCCCTCAGCTTCGACTCGGGTGAGACCTCAGGCTGCACGCAGTCTGTTGCCGAAAGAGCCGGTGAATAGGGGTTTTGTTGGTTCCTTGAACCGCGAAGTACCTGGGTCTATGTTGAAAACCTCCGTAAGGTTTTTTATAGCCAATACTCTTACCAAGGGTCTGGATTTAGCTAGGATCATTGGTATTGAATATGTGGTGGTCTTCGGAGACTCACTCCTGGTCACTAGAGAAGCAAGAAAGATTACGAAAAACTGGAAGAACCTATCAAGCAAGACATGCCATCTCCTAAATTGCATAATTAAAGAATTCAAAAATATCGATTTTAAGCATGTCCTCCATGCACTCAACAAGCAAACGGACTATCTGGCTAACTAGGGAGCTCATCTTAATTGTGGCACTTCGGTGTGTGATAAAAAATTATATCACAAAACATGGATTCCCTAGCATATAAGATCATGCATTATAGGCTCAAGGGTGTTTGGAAAATCATGCTCGTTAATAGAATTTCAATTTAGAATGTTTGGAGACCGCGATCCTACCACAGGCTCATGGTTTCAAATCACATTTGTGACCTCGGGCAGTGTTGACAGGTCGCAACAGGTGATTAGCATGCGTAAGATGGGGAGGACACCGTTTAGAGTGTATCGGGGAAGCATAGAATGCATTGTCTATGGTTCTACTACTATTCATTCCATGAAGAAGAAGCTAGTAAGTATTGTCTACGAAATGGGTGACTTCAATGCTCTTGAATCTCCGATGGCTCGCTGCTCAACCTCTCCTCTGCCTTAGTGCCTACGGTGCAAAAAGACCATCAAGAAGCATGAGAGCCCCACGAATCTAAACGTCAGGAAATCCTTTGCGCTTCAAGATGAGTGTTAGGTGCTTCCATCCTCCCCAATACGCCCCTCATAATCTGGATTTTCTCGACATTAAGGGGAAATGGTTTCCCTCCTCGGTTCAACGTGAACACAGTACTCCTAGCTCCCCCATGAGCTTGGAAGCAGGTGCTAATTTGAAATATTATTCAAATGTTTTTAAGGAAATGCAGGATCAGCTGAGAATGCTCCGTTACGAAAACCTTGAGACGAAGAGCTCCCTTACCAGCCTCTTCTCCCTCGTCAATGCCACGTTCGCCATGGTTCACATTTTTCAGGACATGGTCTCCAACCTGGGGGAGAAATCGAACATTGTCCCGGCTATTAATATAGATATAAACTTTGGAAATGTCAGCATCGGCATTAAAAAAGTAGAGAAGAAAGTGAACCTTCTAAGGAATGGCATTGGGCACTTTTTCGTCGGTTGGAAAGCAGGCAGTGACGCGGTGAAAGGTAATAATGAGGAACCTCTGATATGTCTACACAGGATCCTAGAGAATCAGCTCCGGAATCAAAATCCCTGAACCTCTGATCCTTGTCAAGCTTCAGCGATTTTTCTAGCAGAGATTTTCGGCCAGGGATGTCACATGGTTTCTACCACAGGTTCTGAGGCTTATTCTGTTGTCTCTTTTTGCTATCATTTTGATTATGCAGACTCTTTTCTATTAAGAATTTTGATTTTGTCCTCTTGGAAGACACTTTCCTTTCTATTACACTTATATGTATTGGTTCTGTATATTCAAACTTGGGTAGTTTGTTAGATTCTATAGCATTCACAGAATAGGGAAGTTTCAAGACTGTTACAGACTAGAAAATGATGAATATCGAGTTATGGACTCAGTCCTTTGATGGGAGCAATCCTTCTCCCTTTTTTTGTAATCTCTGCTCCTTCTTTATAATAGAAAGCTTATTAATCGTTTCTGTAAAAAAATAAGTTATACAACTTGATGAGAACCTAACATTGTTCTTGTATTTTTGGAGGTCAATTTTAATAGTTTTTTTTACCTCTATTTCAAAAAGTGTGTATAATGGTAGCACCATTTTTCATTTTGAGTAATTGTTTTGCGATTTTGAATCATCTGGGTTGTAAAAAAAATATGATTTTTATTTACAAATGCATTTTTTCAAATTTAACAAAAAATAATTTATTTAGTAGCTAGTTATAATAAAGAAATATGTACATTTTAGAATTTTTCAGATTTAGAAGCTAGTTATAATGAAAAATATATCTATTTTGGAAGTTTTTTCTTTAAACTTTTCTCTTAAATAAGTCATTTTATGGACAAATTTGTAAAAAAAGAGAGAAAATAAAGACATTTCAAACCATTTTTAAGGCATTTTCAGATATTTTGTATAGAAAAGTAATATTGTTTAACATTATTTTTCATAAAATGACAATTCACATTAACTTAACAAAAAGTATATTATATATATTTCTTAATAGCATATTAAAAGCATATTATTTATTATTAAAATAAAATCTTAAAATCAAAATATTACAAAAATATTTTATCAAAATTTTATGAAATTTAACATTTTCCTCAATAACATGAAACTAATCAAAATTATTATAATCTTCATGAACATTTTCTAAAACTTAACTCTATTTATAAACCTCAATATACAACTCCTAAATAAAAATTTAATCTGAAAAATCAAAACTAAACATTCAAAAATATGAAAATAAAAATATTATATTAAAAAGTAAAATACATAAAACAATATAATAAAAAAGAAATGTTAGAAACTTATAATAGAGGAAGGATAAAATAAAAACAAATAAAAAAAACATAAAAAAAAAACGAATAATAAACAAAACATAAAAAACAAACATGAGAAAACAAAAACATAACCAACATTACAGTATTAAAAAAAAACAAAAACAAACATAATAATATAAAATATTAAAAAAACATATAAAATACTATTAAAAAACATAAAACTAAAACATATAATATGGTTTTATATTGGAGGGGTTTAAGGGGGAGTGGGAAGGGCCGCATTAGGGGGCCGCAATTCTGGGAATCAAGCCACCCCCTAAGCGTCGCTCCAAGTGGCGGCATTGCTTAAGGGGTGGCACGATTTACATAATCGTGACCCCCCTAATGCGACCCTCCCCACTTCCTTGTAAAACATGGATTGTAAAACATGGGAGGCTTGGTATTGGTGCCACTCACTCCTCTAATTATTTAGAGATGCAATGGTGTAGTAGTAGGATTGGATTTTGATTACACGATAGTAGAAGGTATGTGAATAAAATAACAGATCTATCTAGAAACTATCCCATTGAACGGGACATTGAGCGGAGAACAATGACCACTGGATTCCAAGATCATACCGGGGATCAAGTGGGAGAATTCTCTATCCTTTCCTCTCTTACTACGATTAATTATATTTTCTTATAATAATGAAGTTTTTCATGCTTATTATATTGTCTAGCATGTTATGTTTGTTTATGCATTTATGTAACTGGGATTGACGAGCAGTATGCTTTTGATGTGCATGTGATGTCAATGAGTGTTGAGTAAGTAGCCTATAATATTGCACAACATCTTGTGAGCCTTTGATGGAGCTAGTTTAGTATGTAACTTCTTTGCTAACATGCTTAGAGCAGTGCACGTTCTTGATAGTGTGTTCTAATGAAGATGGAAGGCATCTAGATAGCTACCAAGTGTGTGTGGAATATAGATGGGTGTTGTGCTAAAGCATTGGTTAAGATGCTTACATAACTATGTGAACTACTGCCATTGTATTGAAATTTCAATATGAATTGATGTTGCGAACTATTTCACTGAATTTGACTTGTAGGAAAGACCATATGTTATTGCCTACAAGAGAAGGATGATGAGACTTGTTTTGAAGGACAAGTGATGGATGTGAAGTCAGCCTGATTATAGACCCCATTGATATTAAGTGTTCAACATGAAACAGGATGGATTTTGTGATAGAGGGGCCGCTACAGTGGATGAGATGTTGATGTCTCTCCAAATTGATAGAATTGGGAAGATATTCACTCATGGAGCCTTGGCTAATAGTGAATAGCCCCTGACGTTGTCTTACACATTTGGTACCTAGGATGTTAGCATAGAGACGATTCTCTAGTTGGTTTGTTGACTAAGGAAAAGCTCCAGGTAGAGCCTCGAGAAGAGACTTGAAGTGTTCACATCAGGCAATATCCGTCTAGGGAGATATTGGTGGATGGGGTCGATAAAGGAGTTAAATAAGACTTGATATGTATATACCTAGGTTGTGTACTTCCATGACGGGCTTGGGGTGGTGAAGAATGCCTCCCTCATTGAGAGAGGGTGCTGATGATTGTAGCATCGATAAGACATTCTCACTGAGACAAGGAGAATGGTATGACTCTCCCTTGAGAGAGAGAGAGAGAGAGAGGGAGTTGACTCTCCTACATGATCGTTCTTGATGGACTGAGTTGTGTTGAAGACCTTCCTTATGATGACGAGATGTTCAAGACAAACCATGATTCAGAAGACATCTAGATATCATGTTCCAGCATGATGATACCTCCCTAGCTAAGAGTGAGTGTTGGTGTTTGTAGTGTTGGAAGGTCTCATCCTCAACTCGGCCCAAAGATATAATAATATTTTATTATTATTTTATATTAAATGCACATATTATCCCCGAAAAATATGGAAATATGGAAGGGTTAAACATCAAACGAGTATAAATATAAGTGATTTCTCTCTTATTTGGGCCACCAATTCTTGCTATAGTGAGCTAATCTTATGAGCATGTGGAGGCAGAGAAGACGGACAATAGAAAACTTTTCTGGGTTTTACCTTTTATTGTATATATGATGCAAATTAGATCTTTCAGTAAGGAAGGTCACTGGGTTTCTTCCCTTGAGAAGGTTTCCCATTATGTTCTTTGGTTGCAAAATAATGGTTGAAGTTATTCGGCTATATTATCTTAAAATCTAACAGGGAGAAGAGAGGATGTGGATGCAGCAGAAACAAAAAATCATGAAAGGGTACGAGCAAGGTTTACAGGCTTGGGTGCGGGATTAATAACTTTTCCAGACCAACGGTATAGAGGAAACTTTGACTGCGGTTCATGGCACAAAAACTAGTGACAGGGATCACTCTCTCCAACAGGAGTTCCATCTATTCACATCTATATTTCACGCCCAGTCCTTAGATGACGTGAGAAGCCCAGATCCACAAACCGTGTGACAAACAAATACAAGAAAATTCTGCAAAACCCAAGAAGGCTTACCATCAAGCGCGTCTGACAGAGAGATGGAACAACGCCTTCAACAAAGGCTCACAACGAGCGGCCTCACGCTGTAACTAGCAGACAGAGGTGGGAGACTAGAGGATCAAACCGTGGGAGTGATAACTCAACCAGCGGTGCAGGAAATTACTCGGTACCCCCTTTCAATAATCTTTAGCAGCAACAATTGTGCGGCATACCATAGATCAAGAAAGATTTATACAGTATTTAACGAAGCCAAAACTCTAAGAAAATTAGGATAACGAAAATAGTAATAAAAACCATAGTCTCGTTTGAAATTTATTCAACTTTTTTGACTTTTTCATGACACAATGTAAACAATTTAATTTAATAAAATTCGTATCAAACTTATAAAATGTTTAACCATAGTGTGGTTATTTAGCATTCAAATTACAGCGACCAGATGTATGTCGTAATGGCCATTGATGTTTTGTGATTTGAGATGCGATGACACTATCGATAGAGAACGAATATGAAAACCTTGATTTGGTAATGTTTCAACTTTTACTACCCTCACATCTTATATGCCAAACGACAAAGTAATACATCGTAATTATAAAAAATAAAATTAGTATAGCTACTTAACTTGTAGTCGGTGATCATTTATAGGTCACAAGTTAAGTATCTATGTGTAGTTATAATCACCTTCTTTAGTTAAATGGATTGTTTATCATTACCTGTTACCCATGCATGATGTACTTGTTGTTCATGCATATTTTTTCTATATTTTTATTATAATTGTTTATTTTGAATTTTGAATAACCATAAAATCAATCTTGAGAGTACACTTGTTTCATCCTTTTCCAATCTAGGAAAAGCACAGATGGTAACCCACCCCACATTCTAAAATAAAAAACTATCGATGTAAAAATGATATAATATGGATTATCCAATTTTTTTAGGTATAAATATTTTTAACTTCAATATATAGATTATCCAATTTTTTAAGTATAAAGCTTCAACAATATCTAATTTTTTGGGGTCCTAAACAATTCAAAACTAAGAAAAAAACATGGATCCTAGCTCTAAAGCTAATATCATAAAGTAGTTAAAATCTAATTTCCACTATGTTTATGAAATATAAGTTTAGCTAATTAAAAGTGTATAAAAAGGGCATTTCCCAAATATGTTTAATATTATTAATTTTATCTTATTTTAATTAATTTGAATATGTTTAAAAGTTTTATGTTAGTGTTTATAGCTTTTTGAGGTATTCTTACAAGCGGGGCGAAATATTATTTAAAGATATTAATAATATTATTACTAATATTTAATAATAATATTTATTATGAAATGACATTATAAAATAAAAGTTATGAACATACAATTTATTAAGCGATAAATTCATCTATCCATCACAACGAAGTGATAAGGATGCATCTCTAATCTAGTCTCAAGGGTTAGCTCAATTGGTAAGACGTGTGAACACTCTCTCGGTACGGGGGGAGGTCACGAGTTCAAGCCTTGATTCCTAAGGGGTTAGGCCAGCCGATGCATCTCTAATCTCATGATAAATCTTATGTGTATTGTGGTTGGTTGTATTTATGTGATCCTATTGCATATGTGTTTGATAATTTTAGTGTATGGTTATTCTATGATATATGTTATATCATAAAGTAGTAATCATCAATATATGAAAATAATTAAAAAAAATCAACATGGTATTGGTTGGGTGATTTATATGCACACATTAAAATGCTTTTACCAAAGTTAAAACAATGATTACAATTAAAGGAAGTCAACAATAAAGATAAGTATTTAATATGTATTTATGTCTTGAGTAATAAGCCTTATTTACTTAAAGATGATGTTTTGTTTATGATTAGCATAAATGGTTAATTAATTTTGGTTTAATCCTGTCATGGAGATCCAGCGTGGAAGCTCAAGCATGGAATGAAGGATGAGATGGATTCCAAATCAAAATGATAACATGAATAACTCAAACCAAAAGAGTTGCTCGATGAGCAATATAGCATGGACATAGACTTTTGTATTCAGAGGGAGTACCTACCAAGGATGTAGCAGTGGGGCTTAACATCAAGAGGAAGCTTGGTACTCCAAAACTGATGATGAGTTCAGGATTAAGAAGGAGCAAGAGGAACTCATTTTTTAGAGGGAGGTGGCTTCAAATCCCAAAACAACAAGATGGATTCTATGCAGAGGGAGAAAGATGCTCAAATGTAGAGAAAACTAGATGTTTAGATGTAGAGGGAGAAAGATGCTCGGATGTAAAGCAAGTAGGATGCTCAGATGCAGAGGGAGCAAGATGCTTAGATGCAGAGAAAACAAGATGCTCAGATGCAAAACGAGTAGGATGCTCAGATACAGAGCAAGCAAGATGATCAAATGACCTAGAGGAAGGGTAGTATCAACTCCCATCGACCTTGTGACGGGGTGGTGAGACTGGCCGTTCATGAGTAGTGTTGATGCATCGAGCAGGTGTTCCCCTAGTATTATCCATGTGACTTGGATAGGGTGAATGACTCAAAGTGGGGAAGTGCCTTCTTTCGAACATCCTGTGATAGGGTCAGAATATTAGCCCTCAATTGCACACACTATCCTCCTAGAGGTTGAGCATCGAGTATTTCCACAGTATTATCCATGTGTCTTAGATAGGGGTGGGTCATATGGGACAGTTCCTTCTCTCGGACACCAAGTAGGGTGGAGAGATCAATCCCTAAGATGACTCAGAATAGGGCAATTCCTTCTCTCGGACACTAAGTGGGGTGGAGAGATTACTCCGTAAATGCTCAAAGTGGGGTATTTTCTTCTCTCAAACACCAAGTGGGGTGGATATATTAGTTTGTGGTTTCTCACTCATCAAATCATGACTCGAGATGGAACAATTCCTTCTCACAGACACCCTATGACAAGGTGGAGAGATTAGTAGTTTATCCCAGACACTTTGTGATGGAGTGGGGAGATCTCTCGGACATCTTGTGATGGGAATGAGAGACTAGTTTGTAATATAACTCAGGAGGATTTAATGCACATATTTATTTCGTGACAGAGGGAGAAAATATCATAATCTTGTGATAAATGGGAAGGTATCTCATATTTACAAATCTTATACATTCTCCATGATTGATTATCAATAGGAAGGCTTTTGTGGATGAGATGTTGATGTTTCTCTAGGTTGGAGCATTGGGTAGACATTCTACTAGATTGGTCATGTGATTTGACCAAGGAGAATGATGCATTCACTAATAGGAAATGGCCATGTGACTTAGCTAGTGGTGAGCGGCGCTGGCATAGCCTTGCTTAGCCATGTGATTTGGCTAGATGTGATTAGGGCTCGAGGTGCTTGCATATAATTTCTTAGTCATGTGATTTGGCTAAGTGTGAAAAAGGCTTGAGGTCACATTGCATACTCTGTGAGGGATTGCTCCATGATGGAGCAATCGATCTCATCATAGAGCAAGTTTGACTTGTTTATTTGATAGGGACTAACTACCCCTTGTGGAATAAACAATGTCTAGTCTAATGTGGGTGCACATAGTTTAAATCCCTATACATGAATACATTTCCATGTGAGGAGAAGAATAACATCATGTAGGTAAGGAGAAGCTCTAGGTAGAGTCTTGAGAAGAGACTTGAAGTGCTAACATTGTGTATGTTAGAATATGAGCAGATTCTTCGGTTGATATTTAAGGAGAAGCTCCAAGTAGAGTCTCAATAAAAGGCTTGAAGTGCTGACATTATTTATGTTAGCATAGGATTAGATTCTACATTTGGTCTTTCAAGGAGAATCTTAGATAGAGTCTTGAGAAGAGACTTGAAATGATAACATTGTGTATGTCAGCATAGAGTCGATTATCTGATTACCCTTTTGACTAAGGAAAAGACTCCTTTGATGAGTGTATCCCTATGTGGAGAGTGTTCCTATGTGGATCATGGGCCCAGAGGGTTGAACTAGCTGTAGTCATAACCGCCTTCTACTTTTAATGATTGGTAAATTGGAAGAAGAGTCTTCCTTTCGGTTTTAGACTAATAAAGTGCATGAGGAAGTAATCATGTTTGGTCTAGGATGGCCAAGTTGATTAGGAAAATCAAATATTATCATTGGAAAGATGATATGGTTCCAATAGGGAAGAAGGTTCAAGTGGGAGTAGTTGTTATAGTAAAAAAGACTTGATCAAAAGAGACCTTTCTCATGATGATGATATGTACAAGACAAGATGTGACGATCGAACGATATCCATATTTATTCCAGTGTGATGATACCTCCTTAGCTAAGAGGGAGAGTTGGTGTTCATAGCTTTGTGAGGTATCCTGACAAGTCGACCCAAAAAAAGAGATATTATTTAAATATATTAATAATATTTATTATGAAATGACATTTCGGCCAACAACAAAGGGATGTGTCCTTTCACTTCATTCACTATAAACTAAAAGTCATGACCTTGCAATTTACTAAGCGATAAATTCATTTATCTCTCTACCACAGCAAAGTGTTAAGGATGCAGCTCTAATCTCAGGATAAATCTTATGTCTATCGTGCTTGGTTATATTTATGTGATCTTATTGCATATGTGGTTGATATTTTCAGTGTATGGCTATTCTATGATATATCTTATATCATAAGGTATTAATCATCAATATCTAAAAATAATTAAAAAAATCAACATCTTAATTTTATTTCATTTGAAATAATTTATATAATTTAAAAAAAATAATAAATTTATTTACTTTAAAATAATAATAATTTATTTTTAAGGTTAAAGCTAAGATACCAATTTGTTGTACGAGACATCCTTATTTGTGGGACAACACACATATATGGATTAAAAATTATTTCTACTAATTAATAATGTAACAAATGCTACTAAGTTTTTTAAATACCACTATACATTCAAAGCTTATAAACTTTAGACAACTTTAACTTCAAAGTGGCCCAACTTGTGAAATTCAATGTCATTAGAAGGGTTAAGGAATTTCACATAATTTATATTTTGGTCACAAAAAGTTGTTAAACACAAAATTATAAATTATCATGGATGCATCCTAACCTATATCTATTAAGCTAGGGCTCCAATTTATTGAGGTGTAAATTTTTTCTTCATATGTAAAAAAATCAAGATAAAAAATATTAGACCTCAATAAACTGAATACCTATGATCCAAGTTTAAGATGGATCTAAGGG
The DNA here is from genome assembly GCA_027924585.1 of Larix kaempferi. Lineage (NCBI taxonomy): Eukaryota > Viridiplantae > Streptophyta > Pinopsida > Pinales > Pinaceae > Larix > Larix kaempferi. Next base: position 506,411 of record BSBM01001158.1, on the reverse strand, counting down.
AAGAACACCTCTTTAATATTGGTGTGCAATTAACTTATGTTAGAAAGAACATCATTCATAACAACTATAATTTATCTAGATGCTTTCACAAATACTCCATTTTCTCTTATATACTTATTAAACTAACTTTAAGTTTTTAAAACCGTAGTTAAATACTTATAAACTTAGCTTAAATTTTTTTAAACAATAATTAAGAAGACAATTTATTTTTTAATGCAAGCAAATATGACAATAATGAAAAGAGAAAAATATACTTTGTATTTTTCCTTTTTTTTCTTTCTTTTAAATTACTTATATTCATATTTATAAGTATAATTAAATATTTTCATAAAAACCATTTTAGGAAATTTGTCCATAATCAAGAAATCAACATACTAAAATGAGACAATAATTGTAGGTTTATCACCAAAAAAATGGAGCACAATTTAAAAAAAATGAAAAACAATATTAAGATTTCATTCAATTTTAACGCTATAACTTTATTTTATTTTTTTTATATTTTTAATTGAACACTTTAACTTTATTTTATTTTTGTAGATTTATTTGAATTAAAGAATATGATTTATATTCTTATTTGTGAATAGAAGTTGTTATTTTTTTAATGGACAAAAATAATATGTTGCTTCTCACTCTCCTTTATGTCTCTCTCGCAATGTAATTTATTAATAACCTTGGAGTGATTTAAAATCTTAAATATGAGTATACACGAACTAGTCAATCCCTATGTGCACTATCATCTTTGTTGTGGATTTTTGTAAAAGTATTTATCCTTAATTAAAAAAAATTGAAATTACATAGTTAGAAAAAATATGTATTATTGTAAATAATTTTTTTTAAGAATTTTACAATTTAGTTGATGTATTTTTGAAATTTTTTATAAAGATTAAATGGTATAGTTTATTATTTTATTTGTTTTAAAATAGGAAAAAAAATTGATATTTTAGATTACTAATTTAATATTTATTAATATAATCCCAATACATTAAATTAAATTAAATTAATATAAATATATAGACAAAACTTGATTACCTAAAATAACATACTAATAATCTATAAAATATATACTCATTATAAAGACATAAACTCACTCTTGTCAATTTTTTTAGATCTTCCATTAGATTAAAAGTCTTAAATTATAAACTATTTTTTTATCTCTTAAATTATTAATGTATTTCTTCACATTTAATAAAAATGAACTCTTATCTAGTTTAAAAAAATTTCAAATTTTAATTTTAATAAATTTCAATGAAATATTTAAAAATATAATTTTTAAATAGAACTCATCATTATTAAAATATTATTTTTCAACCAATTTCAAATTTTAATAAAAATTTTTAAAATATAACTTTTAATTAAAACCAATCTATTTCAACAAATTTAAAGGAAATATTAAAAAAAAAAAATTTAAAATGCAATGACAAAGAAAATTTTAATTCCATATCACAAATCGTAGTGCCCATGATTTTCAATATCCATATCAAGGCATCAACACCAATACTCTCATTTTATCGTCTAACCCTTTTCAACCATTGAATTGAATTGAATTGATCGTGGTAAATATAGCTTATGTGTGAGTAGTATATGTCATGGTCACGCGTTCCTAGTGTTTTGGATTTGTTTTATGTTATACGTTATATTGATTTTTATGTTAAAGAAATTATAATTAGGGTTTATATTGATTTTTATATTTATAAATTTATCATTATTAAGGTTATTGTATATGAGAATAAAGTGTGTAGATTTATTTTAAATTTGGATTTGTGAAATATTGAGAGTTCAAACTTCTTGAGGTGTAAATCTTTTTCAAAGTTTAAAATTTAAGGATAAACTTGTACTTAAAGATTAAGATTTCTTTTAGCACTCATCAGGTAAGATGGATCTATGTTACTTTAATAAGTAAATCTTTTATATGTGCTCAAATCCCTCATATGTAAATATAGGTTTGATGATCGCCCAATCTCATAAAAATAAGTATCCAAGTTTCATGGTGTTTTTATTTCAACTAATTCGAATATATATCTTTTTGGTTTTGAACATTAGGTTAGGGTCTATATAGTATACTGTAAAATATTTATTTACCTAATACTTTATTATTTTATGAATATTCTATATATCAACTCCATATTGAGCCAGAAATTACACTTCTCTCTCATATTAAGTAAGCAATCAGTTACTCTATATATTATATGATTTATAAAATTTAATGAAATAATGATTTTATTTGTATATGACGATTTTCTACAAAAATAATTATGATTATGCTTTGGCGTTATAATATACATTTATGAAAAATAATGAACATTGAATGAACTAATCAAACTTTCAATATTGACATTTTTAGAAAAAAACTTAGTTATTCCCTAATTTGATATTTCACTTTTTAAGTCATTTTTTATTTTATTTAGAAAATTCAATGCTTTTTTAAATCCAATTTTATAATTTTAAAATTCATTATTACATATTTAAATAATTTTTTATACTTTTACATAAAAACCTAAATTTTGACTTATCTTCTTAAAATTTAAGATTGAATTTAATCCAAAATTAATAAAATGATCAGTTAGCATATAATATCCTTAATTATCTTAATGTTTAATAAATTTAAAAAGATTAATAGAGAATGACTACAATAATGTGTCCTACCGTAGCATTATTGGAAAGAACCCACTTTAAGTCTTAACCTCTTAAATTTATGTTATTTAATTATGGTATACATTATTGTAAGATGACTATAGATCTATTTTAATTTTGTATATATTAATAGAGGAATTAAATTTTTTGAAATGTAAAGTTTTCCCTAAAATTTGCACATAATTCACTGATCAATATATAGGTGCTCAACAAGGGCATAAACTCGGTGGGGACGGTAACACGCATTCCTCCCAACAACCCAATCTAGATTCAATTTTACAAGAGTATTATATCACTTAAATGAACTTAATCTGGGTGAGGAGGGTAACAAGCATTCTTCCCAACCACCCAATCTATATTCAATTTTACAAGAGTATCATATCATTTAAAAAAACTTAACCTGAGTGAGGAGAATAACAATCATAACTAAATAACACTTAGAAATAAATATTATATATAAACAAATATTATTAAAAATAAATTTAATAAATAATTTAAATATTTTAAAAAAATTAATTAAAATTTTAAATATTAATAAATACTTTTTATTTATAATTTCCAAAAAATGTATTTAATAACAAATACACACTTTCTTATAATATATTTAAATTCTTCTTCACATATATGTGTGAGTTAATGACAATTTCAAAGAGACTCGATAACTTAAATTTCATTATCTTTTTGAGTATTAAGGTTGAAATTTTATATTTAATTAAAATGTTTTAATTTATATTAATAAATTTTTTAATGTTGGTTTTGGAAAGAAAATATCAATAATTTATTTATTAGTATAAATCTATTTTAATTTTTAAATATCAAATTATTTTAATTTTAAACATATATCTAATATATAAATAAATTAAAAATTAAAAAAATAATTAATATTAAAATTGTAAATATATGAGTCCATATATATTAAATTTAACATAAATCTATATATATTAAATTTATTTTATTTTATTTTATGAAAAAAACATTAATTTGAAAAATGTCGATATAATCTTCTTATCTTTTCATATAACATGTTTTAAAATGACATTCTTAATGTAATAACATGAGTTATTATCCCTTTTTTTCAAATGATCTTTACATCAATTTAATTAAATACTTCCAAAGTTCCTAAATCTATTTTTTCTTTAAAATCTATAATTATATTAATTTAATTAAATACTTCCAAAACTCATAAATCCTCTTTTTCTCCAAAAATCTATAATTTTTTCAATATTCTCTAAATACTTTGTTTTGATATATTACAACAATATACATATGTAAATTTATATTTTATTGAAAATTTACAATTAAAAATAAAAATATATTTATACCGATAGGTGTTTATATCTTAGAATTTGGGGTAGACTATCATCTATGTTTTTCATAACACTTTTTTCTCCCAAGAAAAAATCATATTCATGAGCAGAGAATACATTCCACATATGCTTATACAACAGGATTGAAAATATGTCCAAAAACTGTTTTTAATAGATACAATGCATACTTTCTTTTCAAAGATGAAAGAGTAACATCTATAATTGTCAAAATTTGGGTCTAAATAACTTTTGAACATTTCAGAAAATGTCCAGTAATTTCCAGCTAATGTTCTATTGATTCTATATTTTTGTAATTATCTTTAATTTGCCAGCTTCCAAGAGTAATCCTGCTTTTGAAAGTTCCTCTGCTAATGTATTTTGTTCCCTGTAAACATGTACAGAAACCACCTTGTTCAAAAGTGAGACCAAATTTTCCAGATTGCTTCTCATATTCTGTAGGCTATGATTTTGTATCCTGTTTTTCAGATTCATATGTTTTATCCATAACTATGAATAGCCAAATACTTGTTCATAACACTTAATTTGTAATCTATCTACCAACCACAAATTAAGTGACTTTGCTCGTTCTAATTAATTCAATAAATCCACATTGAGTTATTAAGTTTCCAACCAAAAAATACTAAATTCATAATCAGGTTATTTTGTTCACGTTTCTAACCCCCCCAAAAAAAGCTAAGTTCATCATAACATTTATTCGACGTTTCGAACCAAAAAAGCTAAAATTGATAGTGTATAATGTTCTATGTAAAATATTACATAGAAAAATTTCTATTTTACTAAAATCTTTGTTATATGTAAATCCTTGTTATATGTAGTTACAGCTGACAAGGTTGAAAAATATCTCTGTCACCCTACAAGTTCAATACTCTGACAATCTGTTGTGATAATGCCCTGCTCCCAACATTTTCTGTAGTCAACGTACGATACCGTGAAAAGAGAATGGTCCTCTAACTACTCCACTGTGTTTGTGGGGTACCCGGGGTGGCAGTCTCACGAAGCCACGCGCTTAGTAATTACACTGTCTATTGGAAGGCATGATGCTGCGCAATCATCCTCAGTCATTATATATTGTAATAATAATAATAATAAATTCATGAAAGTTCATTTTCCTTCCGTAAAATAATTATATGTCCTCGTTACTGGCAGTTATTTTTATCACAAGATGTGATAATGGAAGCATATTAACTAAATTTCACAAACAATACGCAGGGAGCTGTCAGCTAGAGCTTACACAGCTGTTTTTTGGTCTCTTATTAGCACAGATTTTATGAAAACGAACTGGTAGAGATAAAATTCACTGTTATGACACTGACTTGAGAGTGGAGTTGCGAGATTAATCATTCCGGTGGGCCTGCAAAAATATATCTGTTATCAAGACAGTCTACCCATCAACTTCGTCAGATGTCTTTACAGCTAAATAGAATCCCCGTGCTTTTCCCCAAAAAATTAGCCTTTAGATACCTCTAAACGACGCCAAAAAATTCATATGAAACATCCAATATGGGCGCTGCCTTCAAGCTGCGAAAAAAATAGTGTATAGAAATAATGTACCAAATATGAATATCCTGTACTGCAGAGACAAATTAAGTTCACTTTGGAGCAGTTTTAGGAAGACTTTTGGGCAGATCATTGGGCGAGTCCGCGAGGCAGTGATTTCTTAGCAACGACGTGACAGCAACTAATTCCAATAGAAAAGAAGAATGCAAAGAATGATAACGCACAGAAACTTAGAGAAGATGAGGCCATGAGATCTCTGTGCATTAGAAAATATAAGTCTGCCAGTGGTAAGACCATCAGGACGAGGAGTCTAGAGATTGAACTGCTATGAGATTGAACTACTAAGCATTAAATAAACTACTGAATGGTTACCTTTGATGCAACACGGTTGTAGTCAGTCCACCGTTCAATGGAGGGCTATATAGTACTTTGGGTGACATAATTATTGTATATATAGAAATAAGAACATTTTACTGGCACACCCAAAAGCATATTTTACGAGCATGACATAACATTGCTTAGATGGTGGTAATATATTGTTAACCTTTTACATAGAATCTTTATCATGTTTTCTCCATTTCAACTCCAGACATTGCTCAGCTTTAGAATAATTCTAAAACCTCCAACATGAATAGACATGGTAGGTTATTGCTTAAATAGGGAACTTTAAATGGGGTATCAACTTTGTGGTAGCATAAATGCTATTGCTGTTCGAACAACATATTCATGAACTCGGTTTATTCAATACCATAGTAGTTTTATGTAGATTTGATGGAAAAATCAAAATAAGGCATGGTTGTGGATGAGGAGGTAATGATCTTAGTTGGGAAATTTAAAGAGGAGGAAGAGTTAATGGTGGAGGAGAAAATTAAAGTTACATGGATGTGGTAGTAGCAAAATTAGTAGAGTACAAGGTCATGGTCATTGTTTTTGAAGATGAGGAAGTGCAAGGGGGCATAGATGAAGGTGTGGGCATTGGTGTTGGATTTATAGTATTTGTAGGTTCAAGTTAGAGCAACAGGGGAGGGGAGGTATTGGTTGTGGCAATAGATTTTGAGGTGGAGGTGGAGGAGAAGGAGGTCATGGGATAATTTGTTGATTGGGTGGTAGAAGATGACCAAATTGAGATGACAAGTTTAGCAGCATGAAAAACTAACTATTGTATCCCTAACTAAAAAAAATCATCATAAATATGTTTTAAGAATCTTGTGGATATACAATGTAAATGTTATTGTATACATTAAGCATGGAAAGGTTCTATAAAATGTAGATTATGATTAAGATTTAATTTTTCCAATTTTTTAATGTGTTTTGAAAATCCTCATGTCTAATAGGTGAATGAATATCCCCATTGGGGTTATAGACATTATTCTTGAGATGTTGTAGTGATTGACGTGTGTTAGATATACTACTATTTAAAGTGATATTAGTTGCACAACCTGTATGTAATATGCAATATTGAGCATAGTTTAAAGGAAAACGTAGTTGTTTTCCCATATTTTGTATTCAAGCATCTCTTGAGGCATGGATAATATTTGTAGTCAATAATATAGACTAATTTTATTGGGACCATAAATAACGCAATATGTTTCATTGCAATGTTACTATAATGTTCTATTGATTGGTTCCATCCAAAATCTTATATATTGATAGTTCTGAATTTTTCTTCCCTACTGTGCATAGTCCTAGTCAACCTAATGTTGGAAATTAATGTTTAGGATTATAGTGCATGAGATGACTCATTTCTTATTGAATAAAAATATTTCAATGGCCATATGATGCATGACATAGGGTACCCGCACGAAGCTGGTGCCACGAAAGGCCGCAATGGAAGCGCGCAGTGGAAAAAAACAAGGGTGCACATGCGCATTCAAACATGCGTACGCACCCCTGCTTCGGCAATGCCAATCGTCCATGTTGGTGAGTTGACATGGACAAAATTTGTCTGCACACATTATTAACGCGTACGCAAATATATGCGCGCACGCGTGTTTGTAGCGTGTACATGCCATCAGCGCGTATGTGCTAAAACACGCGCACCCACCCACGCATAATGTTTACACCATCAATTGACTAATGTTTACGCCATTTAATGCCAAATGTTCATTACTTCTAAAATATTGCATCCTTGACATTTGATGCATTATGATTCATGAGGTTATAATGACCCATGTTTTAGTGTACGTGTGTGTGTATTAGTATTGGTTACTTAAACCCTGATAGTCCTCGTTATTATGCATAACTATGTTAGACATGGAGACCTATATGGTTGCTTAGGATATTCATTAATGACGATCATTGATAAGTGATTATAATGTTTATTATAGACCTTAACTATGATATCTATTGATTGTGTTTATTATGGTGTTGGTATCCCATAACAAAAATTTCTCTGAGGGGTGCTGCCCTCGAAACCCCGCCAAGGGCCCACTGGCCACCGGGCCCCCGATCCAGGGGGGTGCACCACCCCCTCGAACCCCCCGTTGCACGTGTTGGGATCATAACCAAACCTGGGGTACAAACGCGGTTGAAACAACATCATCTACGAAACTGGAAGATCAGGTTCCACAACCAACAAAGAGATCATGGGGTTAAGGGGGGAGCAGTAGCATCCCACGTCATACCTGCAAGGGTCGCACCTGGTGCAATGCCACGCGGGATTTGAAATGTAAACATGCTTAGAGGGTGAAAGAAGAGGATTGAGACCTAAATGAACGTTTCATAACTCAGGAGCTATGATATGGGGATGAAATGATTTGGGCGCTGAGCCCTAAATCATTTGGATATGAGTGCTTTTCACACCAAAGATGGCCCATAGGGCCTCAAACATGGCCGACTAAGGAAATAATACAAAAAAAACCCTCTCATAATTCCAACTTTAGAAAACAATTGTAAGGAGCCCCTGGATTTTCTCTGGGGGATGTTCTGGTCACAACAGTGGGATACATGAGCCATGAGTAGGTTTTGTAAACTCAAACATCGACTTTAATCCCTAAATGACCCTCTCAACCTCAATTTCCATGAACAAAACCTAAAATCCACAACGTGAGCCATCTATAAGGTGTCTTTGGAATCAAAGTTGAATGCGAGTGTCATTACAATGTCTTGGGAATCATGTACCAGTATTAAACAAGAGCCAATATCAATAATATTTTCTTCTTGGGAATATCAACACCATTAATTGTCCAATATAGATTATCCATAACATGCTTTACGCACTGTGAATGGTTCTTGGGACTTAACCCTAGTCTTGGTAGAAAAACAATAACCTCAAGCCCTTGGCCATGGTTTTGGAGGGAAATAACAATCTTAGACTCAAAACATATTTTGTCAAGATCAAATGCAATGAATGCATCCTCAGACTACCATGCAAGACCATGGATATGTTGCAAGGCCTTGAACAAAGTCAAAGAATGAAAACAAGTTCCTTGAGATCTTATTGAAGCATAATGAGC